>OX578230.1:5017858-9938217 GCA_951216915.1 Tetheella fluctuosa
GAAGTTTATCTTGATTAAAAGGTTAAATTTGTCAATTAACCTGTATTTTAACACATAGAACTCAAATGATCCTAATAAATTACAGAAGCGATTTTTTTACTTTGTAAATTTTTGTGTTTGACCACAATCTCACTATGGTAAGTGATGGTGGGGCTGAAGGTGGTAAGCACACAAAGCCTAGAAGGAACTGGCTCTCAAGCAACTGCTGGAACACACCAATAGGTGTTTGGCGACAGATTTTCAACTTGAGTGTGGTAGCCAGCCAGGCGGGTACTACAAATTACCCTACCACCGTGCTATGATTCCCTCACGATGTTTTCCATCACCGAAAGCTCAAGCTCTCGATTCGAACCCACGACCTTCACCGTGGCATCCGACGTCACTACCACTAGCTATCATCGCCTCAAAACTACTATAAAAATATTTTTTCTACTATAAAAATATAGTTGATGTTTTTACGCTTTTATAATATTTCATTCGAGGGTTAAACACGAGACTAAAGAAAACTTTGAATGCTGTATTTATAATTTTTAAATAAAATAACATTTTCTATGAACAATATTAGCCGTTTTCAATATTTCAAGAACCAACTTTTCCAAGGGGTTCGTTTTATTCACCTATACCCCAAACATGAAATGAATTTTATGTACAAAACTCAAAAATCAATCAATGTCCTAACAACAGTAATATGTAGCTCCGTATTACGTTATATTTTATTGAATAAAAATTGTCTGAGTGCTCGTATAAATTAAATAATCGTCTGAATCCGGAGGCTGACCAGGTCCAATTAGGGTCGAAGTCTCAAGGGACACGCGGGATCATATCGTACCCGACTACAGACGTTAGTCTGACCGCTCGCTGTTTAGATGTGTAATATCCACTTAGCTTATTGCTTTTTACTTTTCTTGTTATGTGACTTATTGTTCTATATTTGATTTATTTTGTTTTAACTTTTAGTCGTTTTACAAAAAATGTTGTATACCTATAGCTTGAAAAATTTCACGTCATAACAGTTGCTACACTCTTTGTAGCTTTAAAATTATTCCTCAAAAATTGCTTTAATTCAAGCTTGAAGACAGTAAAGTTAATCATAATCATATTTAACCAGCAGTCGAACTAATCATTTGTAATCATGAAATCGATATAATTGTTGTTTGCCTAACCACAGACTAACATAACTATGTGCTTCACAACAAACACAAAATCGATACATGAAATCGGACCGTTACTTTATTTCTACCAACAAATATCTATACTATAATAAAACATTAGAGTCCGGTTTGTCTGTACATTGAAGAAAAGTTATAAAAATAGAAAGGGGGTAACTAAAGAAGGGTAATAGAACAAAAACCAGCGATTTTTAGAATTCTTTTCTGTCTGTCTGTCTGTCCGTCTGTCTGTTTGTTCACGCACAACTCCGGAAATACTGAACGGATTTGCATGTAGTTTTCACCGGTAGATAGAGATTTATTTGGGGCAGAATATAGGCTTTGTTTCATTAATCGGATGTTGCAAAAAAATAGTCTTAATTATAGTCATTTTAAGATTTTTATAGAAAGTCAGGAAGTGCTAACGAGGCGATCGATCTATTAAAAATTATAAAAAAATATTGCGAATAACTTTACGGAATACTTACATATAATAAACTATATAACTACCTTCTATTTCGATTTTGCTTTGTGATTTGGTTTATTTGACTTAGATATATTATATTATCATGTATTTTAGACACAAGATGGCGTTGTAATGTTTTCAACGAGTGTTCATGTAAGGATATTTTTCTTATGTATAAATATATGTGAGACAGTAGTAAGTATTAGTAATTAATACGATATACCTACATTACGATTACGACATAACTTTGATTTTACATGCTAAGGAAAGACACAGATAATTATATTACGTACAATTTTCCATTGTGGTTTTGTTAATTTGATCTGGATTTACTTTAAAAATCGTCGCTTTGGAGGCTAATCAATAGAGCTAAGTCACCAATTTTACGAAGTGCAGTCCAAAGTTTATATACCTACTAGATGTCCCCCACGGATACACCCGCGTAGCGGTATAAAAAAAAATAGCCTACAACCGATTCTCAGACCTACCAAATATACACAAAAAAAATCATAAGAATCGGTCAAGCCGTTTTGGAGGAGTTTGCAGACAAACACTATGACACGAGAATTTTATATAGGTATTAGATGTCGCAGGATGATTTGGTAAAAATGAAAATTAAAATATTTTTTATTCAAATAGGCCTTCACAAGCACTTAGTCTGACTCTAACGCTCGGTTCGCACACAATATGTTATCACTATTACCATTGACAAGTTTATAGGGCAAAAAAGTGTATCATAATAACATTACTAAAAAAAAAATTACAATAACATAATATAGTATTACACAGAAAGTAATATATATGCACAGAAAGTAACAAATCTACCAAGCATTATCGTCTTTTAAATAATCATTCACAGTAAAGTAAGATTTTTCAATTAAAACAGCTTTAATACGGTCCTTAAATTTTTCTGAAGGCAAATTTAAAATTGAAGTAGGGATTTGTTATAGAAGCGTGCACCTAGTCCTAGAAATGAACCTTGCACTTTTTTGAGTCTATAAGCAGAGATCACAAGTTTGTGTTTATTCCTAGTATTGATCGAGTGTACGTCACATTTTTTCGAAAAATGACTAATATTTTGATGGACAAATAATATGTTTGCATAAATATATTGAGATGCAACTGTGAGTATGCCGATTTCCTTAAACTTATCTCTGAGGGAAGTTCGAGAGCCCAAATTATAAATAGCTCGCACTGCTCTCTTCTGTAAAATAAAAATGGTTTCTATATCAGTAGCTTTACCCCAAAGTAAAATGCCATAGGACATGACACTATGAAAATAGCTAAAATATACTATTCTAGCTGTATCTACATCTGTAAGTTGTCTAATATTCCTAACTTCATAAGCTGCCGAACTGAGCTTCGCCGCAACAGATGATATTTGAGAGCCCCAATGAAGTTTTGAGTCCAAAGTATTCCCTAGGAATACTGTTGAATCAAACAAGATTTAGGGCTTCATTATTTAACATTAAATTACAGTCTACTTTCTTTACAATTGGTAATGAAAATTTAATGTTTTCTTTGCATTTAAAACTAAATTATTCACTGTAAACCAAATGGATTGGATTTCAGTCTATCAACACCAAAAATCAGTGAGGTATCATCAGCAAACAGTACAATTCCACAGGTATTTTTAACATAATACGGAAGGTCATTAATATATATTAAGAATAGAAAAGGACCCAGAATAGAGCCCTGCGGTACACCCATATGCACAGGAGAACCAGACGATTTAACCCTAATTACATCGACACTTTGAAGTCTCTGCCCAAGGTATGATTGCATAAGATCAAGTGCCACACCTTTTACCCCATAATAATTTAGTTTACGTAAAAGTGTTCCATGATCAACGCGTTCGAAAGCCTTGGATAGGTCACAAAACACACCAATAGCATTCTGCGACCTCTCCCAAGCATTAAAGATATTTTTTAAAAGTGTTACCCCAGCGTCAATTGTAGAACGACCTTTCGTGAAACCGTACTGCTCACTATGTAATAGTTTATTTAAATTAAAGTGTGCAAAAATGCAAGTGTGCAGTAATTGCGGTAAAATTATTTTTTCGAATATTTTACTAAGGGCTGGAAAAATGTAATGGCAAAGGTAGTTCAAATTTTCGCGAAAATCCTAGGAATATTGGGAAAACACGGATAATAAGAAAATGGTGAAAACATTTCTGAAATCTCTTCCTATTCAGAAACGACTCGGATACTTTAGGTTAGAAGTGGTTATTTTTTAGGATTCGGTACCCAAAGGGTAAAAACGGGACCCTATTACTAAGACTTCGTTGTCTGTCCGTCCCTCCGCGCGTCCGTCCGTCCATCTGTCTGTCACCAGGCTGTATCTCAAGAACCGCGATAGCTAGACAGTTGAAATTTTCTCAAATTATGTATTTCTGTTGCCGCTATAACAACAAATACTAAAAACAAAATAAAATAAATATTTAAGGGGCTCCCAAACAACAAACGCGATTTTTTTGCCCTTTTATTGCTATACTAGCGGCCCGCCCCGGCTTCGCACAGGTAGCAGAGGTACTTGTAACATTATATTATATGCTCGTATATATTTTTAATAGCTTCCACCCCGCGGTTTCTCCCGCGCTCCCGAGGGTTCTTATGTTTCCCGGGATAAAAAGTAGCCTATGTATTATTCCAGACTATAATCTATCTCTGTGGCAAATTTCAATCCAAATTCGTACACCCGTTCTGCCGTGAGCCACTCTAGTAGGGAACGTCGCGGTGGCGTCGAACGGCTCACGTATTGCATTTTATATGTAGCTTTCTAACGGTAAAAGAATTTTTAAAATCGGTCGAGTAGTTTTTGAGTTAAATCGTAACAAACAAACGAATCTTTCCTCTTTATATTATTAGTTTAGACATTGACTCCCATCCCCTACCCCAGTGACGCCTACATCGCATTTGTGCTGCCTAGCTAGCCGAACGGGATGAACGGCGACCACGCGACTTTTTTCTAATACTTACATTTTTAAACTCGTGATATCTTTCGAATGGAATGTCCGAATTGAATAATTTAAAAAATTATATAAAGGTATTGAAACAGTCTTGATAATATAGATCTTGATGAACCAAGGGACAAATAAAGAGACTTTTCTAGCGCCGGCATTTTAATTAATTTTTTTAAATAAAAAAACACTGATTGTGTCATAACTATAATAACTAGACATATGCTGTCGCGACATTTTTTGTAGATAATGATGTGTTCTGCAAAGTCGTAGTACATTATTTTGTTCATCTATCATCAATAGTTTTCGCAGCGCACGCGATGTAAGGAATTTTTCAGGTAATTTTTTTCCACCTCGGGTTACACTATTGGAGTTTTAGTAAGGATCCCTAATTTTCCCTAATTTTAAATCGATCAAAAATCTCTAATCTGGCTTTTAATAAAATAATTAAACAGAAAATAAATCAACGATTTTTAGAATTATTTTCTGTCTGTCTGTTGGTTCACGCACATTTCCGAAACCACTGAACGGATTTTCATGTAGATTTCACAGTTAGACAGAAATTAATTTGGGGTAGAATATAGATAGTCATTGTTTCATTAAAATCAAAAAAAGTTATCGTTATTTAAAGATTTTTGGAATTTACTTTTATAAGTAAGTACCACAGTTCGTTTCATCGAAATTGGCTGACGGGAAAAAAGTTATAGAAATTTTATAAAGTCTGCAAAGCCACGGGCAAATAGCTAGTTTATAAATAAGTTTGAATATAAAATATGAATATTTTAACGAAGAAACATTTTTAATTTGAAAAAAGAACACAAATAAAGTCGTAAGGAGAACAAAAAAGTCTTCTATTTCCGGCTTTGTCGTAAACCTTGCAAAGTATAGCTAGCGTAAAAGAAGGTAACAAGGATTCTGCGCTGAAACCAAATTCAAAGTGACAGGATTACCTAAACATTTGGAATAGGTTCCACGGCGTAAAAGAGCTTTGGTGTTCTTTGCTCTGTCTCTCCAACCTGTCTCGTGTTTAGGTGATAAATATAAACCTACTAAGTATTCTGAGTAAGACTGTTTCCAAACATATCTACCTACAGACTTATTCATTTTAGTAATAAAAATCTACATTATTTTACAAAAATAACTCTTCTTGTTTTTTTTTCCCACGTCTACGAAAGACTGTGCAATCATCAAACTATTTGAATAACTTTCTTTACATTCAGTAATAGGATTTAATTTAAAATATACATATTTTATAAATCTAGACTAGCTTTCCGCTCCAAGTTTTCACCTGCAAACCTTTTTTTTCAGTTAATCAGTCAGTCAGAATTGTTCTTTTACATAAATAGATATGATATAAGTTTATGATAGATAGAAAAAGAGAAAATAGAAGAAGAAGATACTAGTAACATATTTATCAACATTCACTACAGGCCGATTGGCGTGGAGGATACCCAGACTGCCACGACACAGACAGGTCGTAGGTTCAATTCACATTTAGATCAAACGTTTGTGTGCATGAACATGTCTGTTTGTGTTTGTTTTGAGTCTGGATATAATATCTATATTAGTATATATTTGCAATTAGTATGTATAGTATTTCAGTTCAACGTCTACTTAGTTTGTGACGATGACCGTGTGTGAAGAATGTCCCAAGATATATTATATTATTTAACTTTCTGTCAGCATCAAATCAGCCAGCATTTGCAACGACCCTTCTCGTTACAAAACTCATTACAAGACACCAAATAAGAAGTCGTAAAGTAGCCTTTCTTCAGAGCCCATTACGCTATGCCAAATGATATTTTGTCTCCTTACCTAGGGTCGTTTACATGGGGCGAGCGGGTCTTACTGTAAACACGACCCGAATTTAATCTCTGCCCTGCTTTATCTCCGAGCCAATGAGAAGAAAACTTTATTTTGTGCGTAAACAAGGGTAATCGGCTCCTTTTTCCACACAGACGGTTTCGTTTTGGGTGATATTGAAAGGTCAGGATGGGCTCTCTAGAATACATTAATAGTGCCCGCCGTAGGATAGACCCTTGATGTAGTACTTACTAGGGACGCTTACAAATCGAATAAATCACCTTATGTTAGTAAAAGCCTCAATGATTTACGTAATTTTAAGTATTAACGTGGTGAGTTCTTTAGAAACGACAAAACATTTACTCAAATAGCTGTATGTGAGTGTCGTTCAAATTGATGTTGAATTTAACTAAGATTTATTTATGAAAGAAAAAGTTTTTGATACAATAATAATATTTTCAAGTGTTTATATTATTTAAAAAGGATCATGCAGTCGAGTATTATTACTATAAGTATACCAACAAATCTATATCTATACTAATATTATAAAGAGGAAATATTTGTATGTAAGTAAGTATGTTTGTAACGAGTTGGCTCAAAAAGTACTAAACCAATTTTAAAAATTCTTTCACCGTTAGAAAGCTACATCTTCACCGAGTTACATAGTCTATATTTTATCCCGGGAACGCGGGTGATATCGCGCGGAAAAGCTAGTATTCGATAAAAGTATATTACTGATTTTATCGGCACATTATTCAAATCAATTTCCGATAAATATTATAAACTTAAAGACATACGACACCGAACCTTCATCATAATGCTATTATATCCTATTTCACAAACACGAGAGTACAAAAGTAAATTCATCAAAAAGAAAATTTCATAGGTCTTCTCCAACAACGTGATAATATTTCAGATAACACGGAAAATATCGAGTGTCGGAAATCGTAGGTACATACACCATAATTGTGACTAATATCTTTTGACCTTATCGTGCTCTCACACAGCTGTTATAAAACGTTATATAGCATTGTGACATTAAGATTTAACAACACATTTTGTATAATGTTATCGTTGTTATCGAATGTTATTGTGTTAAAAAAACATGGAAGCATCCTAGGCTATTTTTAACTAAAAAGCTAAGAAATAAAAAAGACTACGTAGGTAATTGTAATAACTTTATCAACTATAACACAAATGTTTGTCAGATCAAAATCTATTTATCAGATCGAAGAAGAATTTTAATTTCCACGTCTAAAAGGTGATTTTGAAGTCGTCAACACCGTAAATTGCAAAGGTAGTAAATCGACTTCACGACGCTTGCTCACGAAAACCTGTTTGCATATCGATATTTAAACGTTTTATGTATAGCAAAATATCTATGAGAGTTTTATATGATCCCGTTTGAACCATTTTATTGAATATCGGAAACGTATTTGGGGTTGAAATGAGATCTTTCGGCATTGTTTTTAAAGGCCTCTTTATCTATGTTTTGAAGTTTGACAGTGATTTCATTTCTTTTATGAGATTTGAATAACATTATGATGTGTTTTTTGTTTATATTTTTATGAAATCAATTTTCAAAGAAATTCTAAAGAATTTTTTTATACATATGCTGCAAGATAGTTTTATTGATTTTCGTAGACACCTTGCTAGTTTTTTAAGATCAATTATTGGAATAACAAACTGTTAAAAAAAACGGGCCAAGTGCGAGTCGGGCTCGCGCACCGAGGGTTCCGTACAAACTTCGTCCATCAATGGAAATGCACAATTTTATTTATTTACCTATTTATTTGAGGTTGGTGCCAATTAAGCTAGACCTCTAAATTGTATGAGCGCCGATACAACTCAGAGGTCTTTATTAATTGGCGTAACTATGTATGTATGGAGACACCCTTTAATTTTCATCTTTTTGTTATTTTTTAGAATTTTTCCTTTATTTGTGCTGTAAGACCTTGCTTTTTGCCATTTTTTTTTTAAATATTTGAATTGATTGAATGAAAGGTAAATTGCGGGTTACGATTTATGACGTATTAAAAAAAAACTACTAATTAGATCTCGTTCAAACCAATTTTCGGTGGAAGTTTGCATGGTACATCATATATTTTTTTTAGTTTTATCATTCTCGTATTTTAGAAGTTACAGGGGGGTGGGACACACATTTTACCACTTTGCATGTGTCTCTCGCGCAAACTATTCAGTTTAGAAAAAAAATGATATTAGAAACCTCAATATCATTTTTGAAGACCTATCCATAGATACCCCACACTTATTAGTTGGATGAAAATAAAATTTTTGAGTTTCAGTTCTAAGTATGGGGAACCACCCCCAAAATTTATTGTTTTTTTTTTCTATTTTTTGTAAAAATCTTAATGCGGTTCACAGAATACATCTAGTTACCAAGTTTCAACAGTACAACAATAGCTCTTATAGTTTCGGAAAAAAAGTGTCTGTGACATACGGACGGACGGACAGACAGACAGACAGACAGACAGACAGACATGACGAATCTATAAGGGTTCCGTTTTTTGCCATTTGGCTACGGAACCCTAAACACACTATCTAGTTAAAAATCTGGTGTCCATGTTGCGACAGTCGAACTTGAGAAATAGATTTTTCTTAGGTAGGTTATGTGATCTCAACATCTTCAACTACATAATAACTTACAGTGAGATGTGACCAAATGCAAGCCAGCAAATACATAAAAAATGTATTTTCGAGACACTTTGCTGTCGCCTTTTCTAATTTAAATTAAGAAACTACCGAAGAATTATTAACTGTTAACACAATTATCAATTGTGGAATCTTCATTAAACATAAAAATATAGAATAAGTATATTAATACATTTTCACAATTCTAAAATAATCAGTTTAAGCATAGATTAATAATACTTTAAATAACAACATAACTTTTCATTAGTGGTCCCCAAATTGGTCACAGAAATATTATGTTACTGTTTACTTAATCAAACCTAAACAAAACGTAAGACCTCTTTATAAATAGTCCTGTTCATTAACTCTAATAATTAGGTGACACAGTTAGTCGTAACAAACAAGAAGCTATTTAGGTGTGTTGTATGTTATTGTGTCAGACAATAACAGTTACTCATGTACAGGACGTTAATCATTGTGCGTCGTGTCTGTCTGTCTTCCCCAGGGACGTTTCTTTTAACAGAGATTTTTCCTTCATTTCCTTGGGATTTTTTTTCGTTTCCGACTCAAGGGTAAACAAGGATGTTATCACACGATGACGTTTCTGCCGAAATGACTTTTTGCGCATTTTTTTTTTAATTTCAGAGGTTTGAAAACGGAAGTCATTTTAATAGGGAATGCGGATATGGCTAGACGTTAAGATGAGGAAAAATAGAGGGAGGGGTAACAAAGCAAGTTTAATATAAAAAATGCTTCAATATAATCGATATAGTACATATTCTAGCATTGTTTTATGACTCTATGACTTGTTATTACACCTGCATAAGTTACGGTAGAATTTGATGATACTGCATCACCAGCTATTCGGTGTGGTAGCAAGAAATTTATTAATTTAAACAATTAAGGTCAATAAAGTTAAACTGTAGATTTATAAGTTGCTGAGTTTATACCTGTGCATCGAACTAGAAGTTTCGCAACAGTGAAAGAATTTTTGAAATTTGTTCCGCAATATCTGAGATTTCCACGAACTTCTTGTGAGAAACTTAACCTAGTACCGACAGCTTGAGGGTAAACTTCAACATTTAATTTTCCACTTAAAAATGAAGAGCTTTTAAGAAAACTTGTTAGAATCATCGTCAGTTTTCAATTTATCTACTCTTCATTCGAAGTAAGCATCTTTAAATAAATGAAACAGAAAAACCGCATCTTAGAAAAATAATTAATGTCATAGTTAATTAACAAAGTGCTTAGCTAATTGGTATGAGAGTGAAATGAAAGAAATAAATGAAACTGTTTTATATTTTGCACAAAAGTCTATCATATTATTATAATTTCTATTTCTGTGGTCCGAGAGATTGTTTTATATTCGAATAAAATACTTAATTCATAGATAGTGCAAATTAGTGACTCAATACATACAGCAATTAAGTAAACATTTTTTTTTCTTTTTGACGGCAATCGACCTTATAGGAATTTTCTGCCAATTTCACTATAAGTACTATATATACTTCTTCTTATTTATAATAATATATTGTTGTTAAGTTAAATCACTTTCAGATAGTCAAGTCAGTCACCATACACAAGTGACGCTATAGTAAAATGGTGCTCATCTTACTAAAATATTTTACTAAACTCAACAGGACAACATGAAGTGGTCGTGGGTTTGAATCCTACAATGACCTATCGGTGGAAAACATCGTGAGGAAACCATAGCACGGTGGTAGGGTTCTTTGTAGTACCCGCCTGGCTGGCTACCACCCTCAAGTTGAAAATCTGTCGCCAAACGCCAATTGGTGTGTTCCGGTAGCTGCACTAGAGAGCCAGTTCCTTCTAGGCTTTATGTGCTTACCACCTTCGGCCACATCATCACTTACCATTGTGAGATTGTGGTCAAACACAAGCCTATACAAAGTAAATATATATATATACGTATACATTTATTTCACTCGGTACATTTGTAATGAGGAAAAAAAATCGTTGAGGCTATAGAAGGCTATAGAAGATTCAATTAATGTAAAATAAATATACGTAGTGTAGGACGCCCTGCGACTAGGTGGAGCGACGATATACGCAGGGTAGCTGGCAGCAACTGGAGTATGAGAGCCTATTTCCAACAGTGGACTGATGTAGGTTGATGATGATGATGAAAATAAATATATCTGCAGTTTTGACGCTTTCAACATTGTTAACCGAGGATGTAGCGCGCGTAAATTGTTTTAAGCCAGTCTCATAAGTTTGCAGATAAATACCTGATAGCTTATTATCTGGCAGATACATTAACAGAACATCTCATACTGCTAATCTTGAAAGAAAGAGACTGCAGTATCAGATAAGATATCCTGAAGTTGTCGTTAACTTGTCAGAAAGGCCCTAAGTGTCGCAAATCGTTCCCCAACCCGGGGTTAGACGGTTAGACCCTGGGCAAACAATAATAGAGTGTTTCTAAACAAAAAAGAATATTTTTAGTTGGTACCATAAAACTCCCCAGTATCCGGTTATGTTTGTTTTTGTACACCTCTACTTAAACATAGGACCGGAGGCCTGTAGCTGTCGGCAGATATTTTTGGAACTCAGCCAAATACAATCGTTTAAGATTTGGAAGGAATATTCTGTTTATTTTTGTATTTAATTGGCATTATCTAGGGAGAAAATCATGATTTTATTAGAATACGATTATTTTACGGAACATTAGAATATATATTTTTAATTATATTATAAATAGATGACTGATAATAGCAGACATACCTACCACAAATAAAAATTAAAACCATCATTATTTTTGCTCCTAAGCCTTTGATAATATTTACTATCTATATATTAGGTAAATAGCCAAAATAAGTTAAATAAGTTACTAATTCAAATAATAATAAACGAAAGCTGCATGTAAACTATCATATTTTTAATGAAATTACGTCTTACATTCCGACAATTTTACGTATCCTAATGAAACAAAATAAGACGTTGCAACATTTTCCCACAAGCGACGGTTCTAAATGAGAACATTGTAATTTTCATGTCTCCTGGCCAAATTAGTTTTGGGCGGCGAGCAGAAGTGAAGTGGCCGTATCTTTTACGCGAATACTCAATATCAACTTAGAACAATGTAACCAAAATGTGAAGGCAAAGCATGGAGTAACCCAGAACAGTACAAACGTAATTAAACGTAACCGTTAAACTCAGGCATTGTCGTAAAAGTTAAGTAAAAGCACCACAGAATCTTTGTTAGATTTACGTTTTATGCACGTTGAAAGAACGGAACCGAGAATTATTTAATTACATAAAAAATAATGATAAAAGTTACATTTTCATCTTTTTAGGTGGAAAAGTTGAATGGAAGAATCTACTTAACGAACACTTTCCATTATGTAGAAGCGTTATAATTTTTTATGCATTTCAATAACCCATTTGTCTAGGATTCAGTATACTTACCTACCTAACAAAACTTATGATTTTATGAGAATAGAAAATAGCCTAAAGTTTTTCTTTCGAAATGTGAAAGTTATATAAGGTCCATACTAGCGTAAAAGGTTATTATAAATTAAGTATATTTTTTACCATACAATGGAATCCCTTTTGTCGGAACTACGTACTTTCCCAATTTTTTCAGAACCAAGTCAATACAAATAATAAGTTATTGTGTACAACCTGTATTGATTTCAGATGCAGAGAGCATAAAACGTTCGGCAATGCCAACATATGGGTTCCGGCCATTTGTTGTCGACACGTTACCATCTATACTTTTAATTGGCAGCCATAGATCTACTGCCCTGCAGGCACCAGACATGTTGATATGTGGAACAAGTTTATACAATGGCCAGGGACGTATTCAGTTGAAATATTTCGCAATAGTCTATTGTTGATTGATCCAGGTCAACGAGAGGAGTGACGAAGATCTATGAAGGTATAGCGGATATAACTTTGCTGTTTTTTGCATATTTGCATTGGATATTCTTTATTTGTTTTTTATGTATGTTCAGGCATAACTCCGTCATATATAGACGGATTTTGAGGTCTAGTAAATATTAGATCCCTCGAAAATGCGAGTAAAATGTACTTATAATTGAGTCATGAAACGAGTGAAGTTCAGGCCTAAATGATATTTATCGGGATTAGATTTTCACTTTACGTCAAACTACATAAACCTCTTGTTTGATATTGAATGTATCTGATTTGTTTTGTATCTATGAGAATATGAGAATGCTTCGAACTTACTTTAAAATTTTTGCACCCATATATAAATCAATTTGGTCACGGCCAAATACAAAATTGGCTCATTATGAGATTATATTCTAGTGAATTTAGAACTTTGTGATAAATTAAAATAACACACGGTCACAAATAGTATCTTCGTTTGTAAAATCAATAAGTAATGTTATGTGCAATCGTTTTTTACGTCAGCAATTTACGTTAAACAGTGCAAAAGAAATGCGTCTTCGTGCTTTATATGCCGACGACAAGCTTATAATTGTTCCTTATGTTCGTGACTTGAATTGCGAATTGTTTATGGGTTACCGTCAATTATTTGCTTATTATTCGTTGGAATTGAAAAGAAAAAAAAACCTTCTAAAGACTTCTTTACGTACTTACGTAAGTACGTGAATAATTATCGCAATTTGCATAAACTATCGTATTATTGCTATGATTATAAAGGTCGTAATTTAAAATATAGATATATTGTTTAATGGACTGTTAACATTTATACAGCTATCTAAAGAATAACTGCATTGTTTAAGAGATACGAACTTTTGGATTACAAAAAATCTGTCATCTTCAAAACGTGAATAATAGACTGGATCTCTCAAGTTTTAATTATTGCCGTGATTCACTGTCGGTGAAACCCAACAACGAGGAACAATTCCGAATCCATTCAATTATTCAAACTTTTAATTAATATTAATAGGAGCTCTCACTTTCAAAAGAAAGAATACTGAAGGCGCAGATAAAAACTCCTTAGAAATCCGCGTTACCCGCAGCTGTGGACTGTAAATTAATGCGAAAACAATAAAGCGTCGGACCGGCACCAGCCGAAAATAGACAGCAAAGAGCCGCGAACAAAAATTAATTCCAAATGGTTATTAGTGGCCATGGACAAAAGTAAGTTCGTGTTTGGTCGGTGTGGGTGAGCAACTCCGTAATAAACGTCACGACAAGAGAGATAGGAAATTAAACGAAACTAAAGCGAAGTCGGTCGTGCCAACATCTGGGGTAAGAAGTTTAGGGAGCCAGTTCACGGTTTCAAGTTTAAATAAAAAACTAAATTAAGACCGGGCGCTCGATTCTGTTTACTTTACTGTGAACGACAGTTTGAGGATGTTTCTTTTTCTAATTGCATTTCACAGTGCATTTGGAATTTGTGAGACAAAGGAAAAACTAATATAAAACAAAACTGCGATCGTATAAACACCTATAGCATCTATAGGTAGTACAAAGAATGTACGAGATACTAACTAATAAATAAAAGAAAATCTTTAGTGTATTCGTAGATTATTGGTTAATGAGAATTAAATTAGTTCTGTATGAAAAGTAAAAAATACAAAACCTCTTAAATTTGTATTAAAAAAAGAACCTTTATGTAACTATAACTTACCTTTGGGCAGTGGTTCTATGACAACTTTAACAGCTCCCACAGTTGCCAAATATGACATGATCCAAATCAAACCCATGGTGCCGCACACTGAACGCGTCAACTCGTCCTTCTTGAATATATCACTCTATATCTTCCATCTTTTAGTCACCTGTAACAATGAAAATTCTGGATAAATCTCTAATAGACATTGCCGTTTTATTTACCTTTTTTTTAATTTGACAGTCATTGAATCTTACTAAATCATGATTCAATAGAAAGTAGTTGACAAACATCTTATTACAGCAAATAAGCTCATACTCATTCAAGTCTTATTTCAAAAGGAATCGTATCATCAACTACGTATTAATAAAAACGTTTACCAATAATGAGTTAACTGAATATGATTTCATACATAGGGAACAGAATGAAGTATACAATTACCGTAACAAACCACCTCAGTACAGTCTTCTCACTTTTAGAAACAAATCGAATTTATTAAAACACGAACAAAGATAGGCAATATGGCATTATCGCATCAAAGGCGCGGTATCAAGCTGCGGTTCAATGTTTTATTGACAAGATCCAATCCAACTCTCAAATCCAATCCTTCAACTTCTGAAGTGAGTTCTCCTAATATCTAGCGCCTTTGCATTTATGAATAATAACTGGAAAAAGTTAAACTCACAAATCCGCCTTCGTCTGAATTTTGTAGGATTGGAAAGATAACGTGGCAAAGGAAAAAGCTTTCTATTTTTACGAGCCACTCGTTCCGTGTTTATTCCGCACAGAGAAAGTTTGTAAGGTGGATTAAGATTGTTATGGGTACACTTTGATACAACTGACTTTCAATGTATTTAGTGTTTTTAACGTAATAGAAATAAAATTCATTGCTGTAATATAGAGTGATTTTGCAAACTATAATATTATTTAAACACATTCAACTTTTTTTTTCAACATTTGTGGACTTTTGATGATTATATTGTCGTGATAGGTACGTGGAAGTACCTACCTAACATTAAATAAATAGAGTTTATTTTCTATGGGTCATTTAATAATATAAATAAAAGAAAAGTTCTCAAGATATAAAAAATACACAATCAGATTTTTAAAAAAAGAGAGTAAGTCCAGGCGGGGAAGATTATATGATACAGAACGTCACGTGGAAAACACAGAGTATATAGAACGGATGCAGGTTGGGTCAAAGCAGGCAGGTGAGGACCAGGTGCTCAGCTAATGTGGCCTTGGTGTAGGCCTGAACACCCGGCACAGGTAGACGGGGTTCCCGGTGTAGAAGCCACGGTGTAGGGGCCAAGGTGTAGGGCCTCGGTGTAGGAGCCAAGGTGGTCCCAGCAAAAGGTGGAGGGGCCTCGGTGTAGGAACCAAGGTGTAGGAGCCAAGATGGACCAGGTCAGCAAAAGGCAGGCGGAACAGGCAGGAACAGGAATAGCAAAACCCGTCAGGAGACAGGATAGTGGCTCAGGGTGGAGTCAACGCGACGTATTTTTAGTACGCGGACACTATTATTTGAACCGCTTCTGGCTTTGTTTTCGGCGCGTAAGTCTTGTAGAATTCCTGGGACTGCGTGTCTCAGGAATGGACTTATATTTCAAGATGCTTCTTGTTTGAAGCTTACAAAGCGTATCAGTCAGTAAATTAAAAATATTATAAATGCTAGACTCTTTTATAGATCATATGAGTCGATTTCTTTAGCAACCTCCCCATTTACACGTAATAAAAGAAATAAAAATAGTGACATTGAGGATTCACTATGACAACAATGTCAAGGTTTACAAATTATTACAAAGAAAAATTATAAATTATACAGTTTAAGCCTTTGAACCATAGAAAATACTACAATATATTTAAAAGAAAATATTTATTTTGCACAATATCAATGTCAATGTTTATAGATCTTTTTGGAGATAGAACAAAGCCATCTTTTTGTTATGGTTTTATCTTAAAAACGCCATTACGTAATCTAGATAAAATATTATTCATAATTTAACAACATCAAACTAACAACGGAAAGAGTTCCGTTAATCGCGCAGTAGGTAAAGTATCTCTATACTGCGCGAATTCCAACAAGCACTTGTCTATTTTTGTATAAAATAGATACAAGAGCGTCTTAAATATATGAAAAATTTCATAAAATAAATTACGGAGATATTAAAAGGAAAATCTAAGCCTTTGGTATAAGGTCTCTACTTATTTAAAATTAGCAAAAGATTTGCCCTGATACTTTTTAGGGTTCCGTAGCCAAATGGCAAAAAACGGAACCCTTATAGATTCAAATCAAATCAAAACTCATTTATTCAGTTTAGGCCCTAATAAGGCGCTTATGAACCTTACATTACAATGAAAATGATTCTACCACCGGTTCGGAATACACTTGGACTGAGAAGACTCCGGCAAGAAACTCAGCAAGGGATATATTTATAGTTTTTTTTTTAAGTAATATAATTTAATTACTAATTACAATGTTTATAAAGTTATTTTGAAATAGCTTGTTGAGAGAACATTTCATTTAAATGCATTATTGTCTTCCACAAAATCAGAAACTCTATAGTACCCTTTCTTATATAACTTTTGTTTAATTAGCTTTTTAAATCTATACACAGATAGTTCTTGAATTTCTTTGGGTACTTTGTTATAGAAACGTATACATTGCCCCTTGAATGAGTCCCTCACTTTGCTGAGCCGCGTTACAGGTACAGCAAGTTTGTGCTTATTTCTAGTGTTCAAGCTATGAGTGTCGCTGTTTTTTGGAAAATTTTGTATATTTTTCCGAACATAGATTAAGTTTTCATAAATGTATTGTGACGGCACTGTCATAATATTTATAGATTTGAATTTGTCTTTAAGAGAATCTCTAGGACGTAAACTTTAAATTGCGCGAACAGCCCTCTTCTGCAGAATAAAAATTCTATTGATGTCAGCACCACTACCCCAAAGGAGGATGCCGTAGGACATCAAGCTGTGGAAATAGCTAAAATAAACTAATCTTGCCGTAGATTCGTCAGTGAGAGAACGAGTTTTTCTCACTGCATAGGCTGCAGAACTAAGTCTATTCACCAATTTACAAATATGTGGGTCCCATTGTAGCTTATCATCTAAAGTGATACCTAAAAATACGGTTGTTTCTACAAGATCCAGTTTTTCGCCTTTAATTACAATGTCTGTGCCCAAATGTTTTACATTGGGTTGACTGAATCTGATAAATTTGGTTTTTTTCTCGTTGAGCAATAAATTAATAATAGTAAACCAATCAACGACTACTGAAAGAGCATTGTTTACGTCATCAGAAGAATTAAAATTATGTCTATTCACTTTGTAAAGAAGTGAAGTGTCATCAGCAAACAATACTATCTCATGTTTTTTTTCTACAAGATAAGGCAAGTCGTTGATGTAGATAAGAAAAAGAAAAGGTCCCAGGATAGAACCTTGTGGGACGCCCATCGTTACTGAAGATCCAGAGGAAACTTTACCATTTACATCAACCCTCTGAATTCTATCACTCAAGAATGAATTCAAAAGACTGAGTGCAATATCTCTAATACCATAGTGGTGTAATTTCCTGATCAATAATTCATGGTGTACACAATCAAATGCCTTGGATAAGTCACAAAAGACACCGACGATATCTCGTGACTCCTCCCAGGCGTCAAAAATATTCTGAATAAGCTCAACACCAGCATCGGTTGTCGAGCGACCCCTAGTAAAACCAAATTGTTTACTGTGAAGCAGTCTATTACTATTGAAATGTACCAACAATTGATTAAGTATAATTTTCTCGAAAATTTTACTAAACGTCGGTAGTACGGAAATCGGTCTAAAATTAGTGGGGTCAGAAGTGCTACCGGTTTTAAATTAAGGCACTACTTTACTATGTTTCATCAGATCAGGAAATACGCCACAATCAATGCATTTATTAAAAGTGACAGCCAAATGAGGCGCAATACAATCAATTATAGAATTAACAAGTAAAGTCCCCATAGATCAACAGTAGTTTTCAAATCTATAGATTTAAAAGTTTTAAGTATGTCACTAGAGTTAACAGAGGAAAAATGAAAATCGACTGCACATTCTGTTACATTTTCTCTTAGTAAAGATAGAGCGAGGGTTGGTGAAGAATCAAGAGATTTGGTAGTTGAAACTGGAATATCGGTGAAAAATGATTCAAACGCGGCAGCAACATCTTGATCCGATTAAATTATTTTATCATTAATCATAAGTCGAAACTCATGATTACGTACTTTGACTTTTCCAGATTCACTATTAATAATTTTCCAAGTCATCTTGATTTTATCTTGGCTATTTTTAATTTTATTTCTAATGTGTATTGATTTAGCCGCAGTACAAACGCGTTTAAATATTCTAGAGTAATTTCTCACATAATTCTGAAAAACAGCATTATGATTATACGGTTTTTCACTATATAATTCGTACAGTCTTTTCCTACTTCTATGAACACCAATCTTCGTCCAATCATTAAAAACCATACCTGTTTTTTGTTTTACAATGTTAGAAGTAAATATGGAGTTATACTCATTTTCCGTCATGTCTGTCCGTCTGTCTGTCCGTCCGTATGTCACAGCTACTTTTTTCCGAAACTATAAGAGCTATACTGTTGAAACTTGGTAAGTAGATGTATACTGTGAACCGCATTAAGATTTTTACACAAAAATAGAAAAAAAAACAATAAATTTTGGGGGTTCCCTATACTTAGAACTGAGACTCAAAATTTTTTTTTCATTCAACCCATAAGTGTGGGGTGTCTATGGACTTCAAAAATAATATTGAGGTTTCTAACATCATTTTTTTCTAAACTGTATAGTTTGCGCGAGACACATCCAAAGTGGTAAAATGTCCCCCCCCCCCTGTAACTTCTAAAATAAGAGAATGATAAAACTAAAAAAAATATATGATGTACATTAAGCCATGCAAACTTCCACCGAAAATTGGTTTGAACGAGATCTAATTAGTAGTTTTTTTTTTTAATACGTCATAAATCGTAAACCGCAATTTACCTTTCATTCAATCAACTCAAATATAAAAAAAAAAATTGCCAAAAATAGGTATTACAGCATAAATAAAAGAAAAATTCTAAAAAATTTAAAAAGTTGAAAATTAAAGGGTGTCCCCATACATACATAGTTACGCCAATTAATAAAGACCTCTGAGTTGTATCGGCGCTCATACAATTTAGAGGTCTAGCTTAATTGACACCAACCTCAAATAAGGTAAATAAATAAAATTGTGCATTTCCCTTGATGGACGAACAATGGACGAAGTTTGTACGGAACCCTCGGTGCGCGAGTCCGACTCGCACTTGGCCGGTTTTTATTTCAGAGCAGTCGATAGCTGTTAGTATAAGTATTACAATAGTGGTTGAAATTCTATAATTTTAATTTCAGGCACATATGTATTGTACGTTTTAAATACTATGTCTGAAACTATGAAAACCATGCAAACTAAATACACAGAAAGCAAAATATAGCAAATGCGTGTTGTGTAAGACGGTAATAATAGATGGCTGTTTGTAATTGTGCGCCGGGTAATCTGCAGTAATTGCAATGTGCATCATTAGTACTGCACTGTGTGTGAATGAGATGGCTATGCTATATCTCTATTTAACTTGGATCGACTTAGTCTTTGGGTAATAATTGTTTGGTTTCAATTGCATTTAGGTACTTAGTTCAAATATTTAACATGTAAAGGTTTTTAAGACTGTTATTTCATCGAATATTCATTTAATTTTTTTCGTCTTCAAATCAATCGAGAATTATTTATTGTCCAATGCTGATTAGTAAAAAGCTTTCGTGTCATCTACATACTACTTGGAAGTAAAGATATTTGATACTTCTCAATTATGTAGATAATATGTACCTATATAAATGAAAATAACAAACCAAATCAAATTATTTAAAATTCTCGACAATTTATTTGGTTGTCTCTGATGCTACTTCGATAGGAAATTGAGTCTAGTCTCAACACCTATCCATTTCGTTTGATAAAGGTGCTCCGGTTATACAGGAGACATTCTAATTACTGTTGCAGGCGTGGCTGCCCGCTCGTCACCTGATTAAAGCATCAAAGATTCTATCCTGAGCCAGTTCGTAATTATTTGGCCTCAACGTGGCCTTTATACGACGAAGTGTTATTCAGTAGCCCAAGCTTTACTTGATGAACTATACAGTTAGCTGTGCAAATTGCTATCTCATTAATCATTTTCAATTTTGCGTCAGCGTGGTGTAATAAAAATGTCTGCAATAACACAACGTATTCATGTCATACAAATCTCTGATGGTAAGTAAAATCTTAATTGACGCTGATGATATATTTTATCTGTAAGGAACCAAGCAATGTATTATTTTGTTGGAAGGTGTCAACTGTTGTATAATATTGATTAAAATACTATTGTTATATTCCACAATATATAATAAATTTTACTAATTGTTTCGGAGTGTTGTTAAAAAATACTACTAGTATTACCTCATGTTTTAGTAACTTACCGCTCTTTAGTTGGTAATGCACAAAAGTGGCATATTAAATAAAATATCTACTAATTACAGCCCCTCTTAGTAAAAGTTCGCCTTAGGTAAGCCGAGTTTTGTCGTTCATAGCACCTTGTCCTCTTCAAATCCTATATAATAATGAGACAAGCTCCGGTCCCTTTGAAGGAAATTTTTAATGAAACACCCTAGAAAAGTTATAAAAGCCTCGTCTATCTTTAAAATGTAATTGAGCCTGGCTGAGAGCCGCTTTTCAAGTGATTCGTGGGTGACCTTTTCTATATTATTTTGTGAGATATATTATCAAATGCCTTTATTTATTACATTTCAATATTTATTAAATAAAATTGTGATTTCATTGTCATGTTTGTTCATTTATAATATTGGCATGTTACTTGCTTTTGCTATCACTCCAATGCTTGGTCTATTCCTTGCTAATTACAAACGATATTTACTTGGTATCATTTTATAATTGCTAGTGCTTTATTAATTACAGAGCTGGGTGCTAATATCGCTTGTACTGTATACCACCATTAGTTGATCCGCAACCACGTGAATACAAAATTGCTTATTAAATTAAATGTTGTTGTGGCTACTACACAGGAACCGTGAGGTAAAATGCATATTTTTTATTTATTTATATCACAAAAGAACAAGTAATACGTGAATATAACAAGCAGTGATCGGAAACCATTTTAGGTTTATCTGTAAAAGTAGTGTAGTGTAGTGCTTGAAGCTTGAAGAAAAACGTGTCCATTATAAGAATGAATAAACGTAAATTGGTGCGTAGGTCTTGTATTATAGGCTTTTATAAGCCTATATCAAAATATATAAAGGTATAGGTATTATTGATAGACTTGAGCTTTCAGTAGGTAAAACAAAACATTGTAATGAAACCAAAGCACGGTGGTTGGATACTTCTTTCAAAAATTTCGCCTGACAATTTTTTTTTTATTCAGGAAAATCCTCATATCTTAAGTTAAAAACCTGTAGCCAAGCACTTGGGAGTCAGTTTCCTTCTAGGCTTTGTAAAAGTCGACAACATATTATAGCCATCACCCTAGTAGGTATTGCTAATAGGTGACGGTAGCCACTTATCATAAAGTGGACCGTCTGCCTACTTGTCAACTTTCTGACATCAAAAAATAAAACGGATTTACCCTTCACCACAAATACAGACATCCATCTACTATATTATAATATTTAAAATCTTCTGTCATTATTTAGTCAGAAATTTAGTGCACGAGAACTTTCTTTACTTTTAGGCTAGCCGCACACACAATAATATTGAAAATGGAAGATTGACAAAAATATTTATCAATATATGACTTCGCACACTACACAATATTATTGAAAAATTTTCGTGGTAAAAACTGACTCTGTCGCTCAGCAGCTTCATTTCTTTGCGCACGTTTCATATAATGGATAGAAAGAAAAAAGTCGTTGCATTGATTATTGCATCTATTATACCCAATGATATTATAAGTAAAAAGGTGTAGATAGGATATCTACATACATTCGATTTTCAAAAACGGCACGTTAACATTACCGCACACAAATAAATAAACAATTCGGTACGAGAAGTGCATCCGTTGACGCGGGCAACTGAGGTTGAGCCTGGCTAATTAGCCACATTTTAACGTGCCGCTTGCTGAGCGCGTATAACCTATCTACACCTTTTTATTTATAATATTATTGGGTATAATAGATGCAATAATCAATGCAACGACTTTTTTCTTTCTATCCATTATATGAAACGTGCGCAAACAAATGAAGCTGCTGAGCGACTAGCTAGCTTCCGCCTCGCGGTTTCACCCGCGTTCCCGAGGGATCTTATATTTTCCCGGGATAAAAAGTAGCTTATAGCCTACCTCGATAAATGGACTATCCAACACAAAAATATTTTTTCAATTCGAACCAGTAGTTCCAGAGATTAGCGCGTACAAACAAACTCTTTAGCTTTATAATATTAGTATAGATAAGTAGATATCATTGATTATACCTACTAAAAAAGGCAATCAAGAAAGAAACGATGGATTAAAGACTTAGTGAGAAAAAAGCTGAGTTAGATAATTTTAATCTAATAAATGAATTACCACAATGGAACGAGTTCGAGCACATCAAACACAACAACACGAGCATCGTCATCATCTCAGCTGCAAGACGTCCACTGTTGGACATAAACCTCCCCTAAGGATCTCCAATAGGACCGATCTTGGGCTGCATGCATCCAGCGAACATGACACAATGAAATTAAGCGTCATAGATAGATGTAGGTGATACTAGTTTACCGGGTCATCTAGTATTATAATACAAAATCAGTTTAAAGTTTTCTTAAATCGTAGTTTTTATTATTCTGTTTTTACAGTTTACATTCCATTTAAATTCGTAAAAGTTTTGAGTTTTCCCCGCAGTTAACCAACGAAATTAGTGGAATTGCTATTAGTGAGGGTGTAAAAAAAAGTAATTACGTACTCGTCAGGGTCATTAACAATAGTTAGGAGAGCGCTCGTGGCCCTCACCTCGGTGAGCAACTTACTATGAGCTTTCTTGCTACGTGAGAGTTACGCTTTTTTCCTATTAATGTTTTTTTTTCATAAGTATAATATATCATTTTAAACGATTAATAAATTGGATCTGTAATACGTTTTACGTGAAATAGAAATACCGAATACTTAACTCAACGATTAAGACATTATAATAATACAAGATAATTAATGAGTATCTACAAATTACTAGAATAGATTTAATTACAGTTTTATGTGGATTTTATATTAGCACTTGAGAATTAGAAAATTGTAAACAAAAGCAACTGATAATTTAAAAGATAATCAGTCTCATGGTTTACCATTAAACGCAAGATCCTCGAGTTCCTTTGTCAACTTATTGACGCCATAAAAGTGAAGCTCTAACGATAGCCGACAGCGCCTCCTCGAGAAATAATCGAACGGCGGCTTCCAGAAAGATAGTCTGTTCAAGACAAAAGAATATTTTCTAGCCTATTATCAAAATTATAGACGGTTGGGAATAAGGCGGAAGACAATGCCGGCTGGTACTCCACTATGTCTTATTTTAATTGCTTCGTCCCGAGAGTTGTATTGCGTTTTATGAACAGAATAATGCTGCTGTAGGAGTCGCGTTGTTTCAGTAAGGCTTTATTGTGTAAAATATGTTATTTCTAATTAAGGTTAGATGTAAAATTTTGTCTAACGGTGTTCATTCGGTGCGGGTATACACAAAGGTAGTGCACGAAAGAGGAGAGGTGGGCAAAATGCACATGGTACGGACATGGCTTTGTACAAAGAAATCCAGTGGGCCTGGTACCGGCAACAAAGTGGGTTCATGTGCACGAGATATTATATTTGCTGGATGCCGCATGAAAAGGAAATCGATCCCATTATAGTTATATAGAAACACTAGAATTTATTAAATCTTGAAAATTCCGTCTAGTATGTAAGTGCTGTAATGAATATAAAGATAATATCATAAATGTTATAATAAGTATATATACCTACCACATATATTAGCCAGCTACTTCTGTATACATAAAAGGTGGAACTGACTGACTGATATATCAACTCACGGCTCAAACATCAGGATCGAGAAACTTGAAATTTTGTTCACAGATTCCTCATATAACGTAGGCATCCACTAAAGTAGAGTTTTTCAAAATTCAATCCTTAAGGGGGTTAAATAGGATCATCAGGGCGAAAACTGTTAATTGTGACATTCAAGGAATAGGATAACTTCACTGATAAAAGGACCCTTCCAGTCAATCGATCTGTGTGTGCACGGAGAAACGTTTGCTGTATAGGTAGACGTTATATGGAAAAGCTGACCATCGTATGAACAGATTAATATGAAATATTGAAACCCAACGTAAGTGGAAGGATATATCGGCAGTTGGCCTCCTTTGAGAAAATCCCTGCCAATTTAGTTCATACACATAGAATGATTAAACTGATATAACGCTGAAATGATGCAGTTTTGTTACGAAATTGAAACTGGGTTTGTACAAACACATCGTTTTTATTTACCTAGTTAATGATATTACCATTTTATGCCATGATTTTACAAATTTTGCGGTATTTATTACAACTAGGTAATTAGCGACATATTATGGTCATTGTATGTGTTAACAAGTAATTGTTTATGTACCAACTCGTATAGCAACTATTATATAAATTATGCAATTAGTATTTTTTTTTTTTAAACATCTAAATAATCAATTATTTTTATTATTTTATATTTAAAATATAAATACATCATTTAATTTATTATTACAAAACTATTACGGACCACTATACGGACTATTATTGACGGACCAGTTGGCGTGGTTGGTAAGATATCCTATCTATCACGCCGCAGGTCGTGGGTTCGATTCCCACTCAGGACTAACATTTGTGTGCATGAACATGTCTGTTTGTCCTATGTCTGGGTGTGATTATCTATATATGTATGTATTTACAAAAGAAAAGTAGTATATGTAGTATATCAGTTATCTGGCTTCCATAATACAAGCTCTGCTTAGTTTGGGGTCAGATGGCAGTTTGTGAGGAATAATGTCCCAGAATATTTATTTATTTATTACAAAATGTACATACCTACTAAATATTTACAATTAAAAAGGGAAATAAAAACAAGAACAAAAAGTACACCTCATAATTTAAAACTATTGACTAAAATTATTAAAAAATATTTTTTGTTGGGAAAAAACAAATAACCCTATGATCGCACAAAGTTCTTTCTGTATGTAGCGTGATTGTTTGTTAGTGATACAGAATGTTGCGTTCTACAACGTCTTATAAATTGTAAAATATAAACATTTTCATTGTTCAAAAAGTATTTTTATGCTTAAATAACATTTGAAAAATATAGACGCTTTAAAATGTATGAAATAATTGTTCTAAATATGTATTCAATTTGCAATAAAAATATTTGCTAGCAATTTTTTTCTATTATGGCATGAACAAATCGTGAAAGTTCTAAATTGATTCTTGTGTGGCTGTATAGTATAATACCTAACATAAAATTTATTCGCCAATAATTTAAAACTAGATATATTTTATTAAATTCAAATCAAAGTGACTTTAATCGTTAAAACTTAATTGTGTGATTTATGATTTAACTTCGACAGGCATAATATATAAAATATACCTATCTTGTCACATAAAATGCGAGTCAAAATTAATAAAGATGTATTAGTTCAAATAATAATCAAAATTCCGAAGATACATAACTTCATCGAAATGCAGGTTAGAGTTCGTAGTTCGAGACATAAGGAAGGTCATAATTTTGTAGTCTGCTTCCAAGTTAAAATTAAGTGATATTTGGAGAGACGAAATGTATCCATTCCGTATAAGAATACTTCCAATTACCACAACAATTTCCTGTACCTGACAGACAAAGTTTACTGGCAAGAAACCACTATGATTACCAAGCCCCCCGCCTGTATAATTTAATCAATAAGAAGATAAATATCTCAAAACTAAATAACTATAAGGTAAAAAAGGAGATCACAGAATGGCTTAAAGATTATGACTACGCTAGTTGTGAATCGCTATTGAAGATCACCCAATAATGTAACAAATTAAAGTATTGATTTTATCATTTTATATTTAATCACACACACACACACACACACACACACACACACACACACACAAACACACACACACACACACACACACACACACGCACACACCCATATAGTAGATATTCTGATCTAGTTTATTTTATTTTATTATAATTTACTTCTTATTTGTAAATCAATTTATTTTTCGTTTAAACGTGTTTAAATATTTCTCTCAAATCTTTATGTGATAGTATACAGCTAGTTTACCTGATAATTGTAACATTGATGGGAAGCACCTGGCTCCTAAAATACAGGATCCACCTAGTTTAGGAGCCAGCGCAAATAAGTTTTGTAAAATGAATTATCGTAAAATAAAGATTAAAGAAAGATTAATTATACATGATATACCTACGTTTATGATATACCTACTAGCTTCCACCTCACGGTATTACCTGCGTTCCTGTGGGATTTTACGCTTTAACAGGATAAAAAATCTTACAGTTATATCCAAATAGTTAGTTTAGTTTTATCCAAATCCGTTCAGACGTTATAGGCCAGGTTGACCAGGTTGACATAGAGCAACTAGATAATTATAATCAGAATCAAAAACAAAGTTTTAAATTAGAACAGTTTGCATCTTTGGCACAACATTGGGCATTTTCAATGTTGCCGTCAACTTGCTGCCAACTGCCACTGCTAGATAGTAGCATGCCAGGCAGAAAGAAACTGGCAGATAAGAATGGCGAAACGACATAAAACATCGTGGCACACGACACTGCACTTCTAATATTTCTGCCTTTTAATTTGCTTCTGTCGCCCGGCGACGCCCCTCAATTGCTTTTTGTATTCCATTTTCAATTATAAAGACTCCATTGAAAAGTTAGAATTCCTGACGAGGTTTCAAAACGGTCTGATAAATGTTTTAATGAACCTGCTCCGATTGCGCTGGCTGGGTAATTATATTCTGACTGCAGATGATATATTTTTACCACGATTTTGAATTTTATTTTTACCAAATGTACTAAGATTTTTATCGGACCTATTTGCACAGACAGACTAATTATCAAAATATTTTTTTAACTAACCTCGATATTTAGTTGTAGAAAATAATCTGCTACATGCATTTAATTCGTGAAAGTTCGAAAAGTATTAACTAAATGTCAATTTGTACAGTCACGAGCATAAATTTAAATACACTTAGGGTCGATTTTTCAATTGTTGGATAAACCTTGGATAAGCTATTCCTCCGATAAGTCCATACAAAAAATGTTCTAATTTCAAATTAACAGCCAGATACCATTTATCTGGCCATTGAAAAATCAGGCCTTAGTAAAATTCTAAAGCGTATTTCATTTTATATTAATTAAGTTAATCTTATTATCCAACTGTCGATATAATTGAAGATTAAATAAGGCTTAGATCTGTTAAATGATACTTTGGCAGGTAATATTTAAAATTTTAAAATCATGATAAGTACGTGATTCTGATTTTTTTATAGTATTATCAAATTTCAGTTCAACAATTTATCTATTACAAATAAAAGCAACATGCAGGTACCTATATATACAGATTCCCACTATTCTGCATATAATACGGCTACCAACGGCGAAAATAAGCAGCGAATTTTCACACCCCCGTTTTTAATGGTCTGGTTACCAGGTACTGATATCAAAAAACATTTCTCATTGTTATAATGTAAAAATAAAGGAAATATTCATAACGTAGTTAGGTTTACAATTAGTGTTTAGTATGTTAATTTTAAAAAAAAGTATGCGTTATAGCTTTTAGAGGTTCTGGCATGAATACGATACATACATTGTATAGGTACTTGACTTGATATTATAGTACTTTATCTATATAACATCTTTTGATTTAAAACCTTCTTAAACTAATTTCCAACGCAACTGTAGAAACGTAACGTATTACGTCCGTAAAACACAACATTAATATAAAATCCAATCAGCTGCATACATATTTTTTCCGACGGTACGATCTAATTTCGCGAGTCGACTCCTCTGGCACGGCGCGCACGCTCTCCGCAATCCACAAAGTAGCGAAAGTGGCGCGAAGTGCTCACCGCGCCACGTAGACAATCCGACCCACCCATTGTTGTCTTTGATTTAGCCACCGCACTGCGCTGCACACGTCACTAACCCACTCCCTATTACACCCACGGATTAACCAAACATTCACCGACGAAAACAATCAAAATCTGTCAAACAGACAATTTAATCAAGCTTAATGCGACCAAATCTTTCCTATAATTATGCCAAATATTAACGAAAAATTCTGGAATATTTTCATTTCATCACGTCGTTCGTATTAACTCAGAAAAGCGCCTAAATATGCACGCAATTTTCATCCATTCCATTCCTAATGACTTTCACTGACACGGCGCAAAACCCCTCATTTTACACTTTGACGCGTTCACTTACGCCTAGTCCTGTCGCGATGACATTTTCCAATGAAAGCGAAAATAAAATAACTTCCAAATTACCATCTTTCGTCTTATTAATAAAGTCTAAAATCGAATGAAGTTACGTTTCAAGCAGGGTGACTTTTGTCTATTCTGGGTCTTCAAGGATAAAGAATAATTTGCGCCACGAGTAATATGGTTCAACTC
Source organism: Tetheella fluctuosa (assembly GCA_951216915.1). NCBI lineage: Eukaryota > Metazoa > Arthropoda > Insecta > Lepidoptera > Drepanidae > Tetheella > Tetheella fluctuosa. The sequence continues at coordinate 5,047,163 of OX578230.1, forward strand.
AACGGAGCTATTATGGAAAAAGAACCTTGTGGCTCTGAATTACCATTGAAAATGGTATGTAATTTGCAAAGTAGATGTACTTAACAAAATCAGGTAGTTTACTCTGTCGGATCGTTTTGTCTATCGGTAATATGAGACTCGGTTCGCACCTCTGAACAACAGAACCTTACCTTTTTACACACTTTTATGAAAACTACTTTGCGTAGCGTGTGCATTCGCGTGTTAAAAACGTTAATTTGAATGAAACTAGTATTCAAATTGATACATCTTCTGATGTTTTATTAAGTATTCTGACACGATGTTATTTTACGCCTATACGAAGAATATTTTAAAACATTCTGTAAGTAGACTTCAGAACTTTCTATAATATAAACGCACTCTTTCTCCGACATATTTCTAAAATAATAATGAAGCTAGTCAGGAATACCTTATGCTGACCAATATTCGACGTGCAGCCGTTGCGTGCCAGACATTCTCCGACTGAGTATAAAATATGAAGTTAGACCAGACAGGCTTATGTGACCATAACTAGCCACTATTATGTGAAAATTCTAATATTTTCTAGCCATATTATAAAGTCAAACCATTTGTTAGTGTATTTAAAAAAATGTTTGTGGTTCTATTATATTTTGATATGTTGAGCATTTATATTTACCTACCTAGTCTACTAAATATTTATTTAACTAAGCCAGAACTTAGTTTGAGGTATTTTTATGGACTTTACCGGGTGGATATTTCGAGATGGCATATTTTCGAAATTTTTGAAATGAAAAGTCAGGCTTGTCGATCTATCTAATAAAATGTCCCGTAGAAAAACTAACTTCAAGTGCGAGGAATCCGTCTAGCTAGACATAAGTGCATATTCAAAATTGGCGGTATTGTAGGTACGTTAGCCTAATTTGCGTCCCTGTTTTTGGTAAGATATCCCGTAAAGAGAATATTGCCTGCGGTGATGTCTGTCATGAGGAAGAGATTCCCCCTTTCCCGGGGTAACATTGCTTACATGATTTCACACTTTTGGCTATCCACAACAACAGGGAAAACAGCCGATGCAAAAGTTTGTGAGTTCACAAATGTTTGTCAAAATGAGTGTCGAATAAATTGTAGTAGACCAAAATAATCAAATGAACTGAATTTTACGTTTTGACAAAGCCAATTGACAGTCTATAGGTACTTACTATACTTTCGTTGGACCATAATTTTTCCGTACCAAGAAATAGTAACATCCATGTTTGGTTGGGTTATACTTATGTGGTTTCACCAGAAGTGAACTTTGTTACCATCTCTTGATCACATTATCATATCAAAAATATTTTATAAGTATCAAAACCAGCAAATATGCAAATACTTATATCTACGTTTTATGTTAAAGTGGTATGTCAGAGTGCTTAATGCGGGAAAAATGTTTTTTTGCTACGCTCCTGAGAAATCAGACAAGATATACCGCCATGTGCACACAGTGTGAAATAAGGTTTTTGTTCAGAAAAATATGTTATGTTATAAGTCATTGTAAAAATATCATTACTCATTTCTATTTAGATGTCTATGTATAATCATGCAGTGTTACCACATCTTGAAAAAGGAACATTGATGTTCGGATCTACTGAAGAGAGGTTTTTTTTAACTTTTTATAAAAGCAACATTGACTGTTTAGTAGACTTGAAATAAGTAAGTAATTACTATCATCACAAAGCCTGTCAATGTTACAATAGTTAGTTAATCATGTCCTTTACAATATGAGCCTATACTATAGGCACAAGAAACATACAATTGTTATCAAATAACAAATTGATTTGAGGTCCCAATTTATGAAATAAGTTACTGTAGTTCAAATAGGTAAAATATCTTTTGTTCCCGAATGTTTGCTTCGAAACACAAACAACAAATGGAATAATAGGATTCAACCCAAGTATTCAAGTAATCCCATTAATCATCTTTGAAATTCAATACATTGACACGTTAGCCTGCGCTGCTATGTGAACGCGGCCCGCCATTATCGGCATTCCATGGATTTTATGTTTCAGTTTCTATACTCGACCATGGGCGGCGAGATAGTTGGAATATCACCACTTAGGTATTCGAATATGCAGATCGGCAATCGGTATGCCGTCTCTCAACCTCTATTGACTGCTGTGTACACCTTTGTTGGTTAGCATCCCAAGATCGTACGCTGTTTGTGTTGCCTGATTGATGAATATTCATAAATAACACTCTCTGAATGACGTTTTCAAAATTATCAATTTGACGACTTTATGTTACATTGAACCTGATACGTTCTGATTATATTTAAATTATAACATATTCATATTGATATAGATACCTAGGATACATCACTTGATGGCAATTTATAAAGTTGATATTAAATATCTATTTGCTACTAAAAAGTCTTATATAAAATAATTATTTTAATCACTGAATATAATTTAAATATCTAAGTATTTCATTTGAATAAACAAACTAGGTACAATAAAAAAAATGTTGTTAACATGTGTGTAACAATGTATTATTAGCTATGATTAATATTGTTTGCTTGGCATATGAAATGATATTACAAAAAAAACATAAGAAAAATTTAAATATTTTTAAAACGATATATCAACAAAACAAATATTATCGATTTGCTATGAAGTGCCACTGAAGAAAGAAAAATCTTATATGTAGGTATTACAATACAGTTCAAAGGAAATACTGAGGAGGAATAGTAATACTTTCGAGTACTTTATGGATTTAAGCGTCACATTTTTAAGGCGACGAAACGTGACCGGCATTGCCGAAGATCCATTGTTCGGTTTCAGCTGTAGACCAGAGTTCTCCAAGTTTTTTTCTCCATAAAAGTGAATTCACTTATTTGAGTTACTGCCACGTAATAAATTCAGACAGAGGGAGCTAATAAAAAGAGATAACAATGAGTAAAGCCTTCCGTTTGTTGATTAAGTGACTTGTAAGCCAACAAAATGCTTTACGGTTGAGTGTTGAAAGCAATTCAATGTTTAAGCAAAAATTGTGAAAGAGAAACTTCAATTCCGACGATCGTTGTTAGTAGCGATATTTTGAAAAATTGTTAATAGTTTCTATAGTAGATGTTTTTTCAACAAAAAAGCCATACATTGCAATGCAAAAGGTAGAATTTTATTTAAATTGAGATAGGTTCTTGCGACGAACTGTGATCCGTTCGCAATCGCTAGCTAATCTTTGTTTGAATTCAATTAACGCTCTCCATCTGGTCCTATGTGCCCTGCCGTACCGTTCACACTGCTATTTTTAGTTTTCCATGAATTTGATTTTTATTTCAAAATATCAATGAAATATTTTATCAACTCAGCTGCTCACTGAGGCACAATAGTAATTTTCATGTCGATTAACGCAATATACAACAGTTGAGCACAAACAAAATTCTCAAAGTGCTGCTTTGTACGGAACAGGAAATGTAAACAAAACGTAGACTTAATTGAGATAATGTAAACAAAGAATTTCCATCAGTGAGCAGAACAGATATCAGTTCGCTGCAATGCCCTTGTTTGTTCACGTACCTATCCATTTAATAAATGTACATTAATGTTGTCGAATGTTCCTGAGAGCGTCACCAATTTACTAGTTTATGATAGACTTGAACTTGACGAGACAGATTTTTTCGGCATTAGACAGTAAATTACATGTCTTCATATTATATAAAATTTGGCTAGTAAATTGTGTTCTGCTGTTTTTATAGTATTGAAAATTAGACAAATATCAGATGTTGCCACAGGTTGGATTACATATTTTCATATTCTGATGTCTTATAGCATTAACCTTATTTTTTAGAAAGAGGCAATTCGCCCAAACTTTTGTTTGGATCCTAGAAAATCCCTGAGAAATCAATTAAATTAATACAATATATGAGCGTTACCGCCACTAAACACATTATGCTTGTGATCCGAAGTAGCTTTTTATTTGTAATTATTTATTTTTGTGTTTATTTTCCTTGTTATAGTATATTTTGTACAAAGACATAATTGTGACACCTAGATTCAAACCAACTGAAGCAGTAGTAATAAAATCTCACTTGATGTAACACAATACCTTATTATAAATTCAAATATAAATAATGCATTGGTTAATGAACAAAATATAGAATAACGTAGCTCATTACCTAGAAGACAAGAATATTTATGGTTGTAATAGCTTTTTGCAGGTTGTAATTGCAGATAGAAACCTGGCGAAATGTCAAATTGGTTCAAGTGTCAAATATATGAATAATTACATGTATATTTGTAACAAAAATATAATTATCTAAATTAAAAAGAAAAATTTACTGCCTTGCGTTTCATGCCGGAGTTTTCTCAGTTTAATTTGTATTACGAACCAGTGGTAATAAATAAATAAATAAATAGTCAATATAAATTGTAACGTTCATTAGTGCCTTAGGCCCTGGCCTAAACTGAATAAATAAGTTTTGAGTTTGAGTTATTGAAAAACTCAACTTTTGTTAAATGTAAACGTTTGTTATCGTTATGGCAAGCACCATGAAATAATAGAAACTAGTACTAATTATTATCATAGGTACTAACTTTCATAGATTGATGAGTAAGAAACTTTCTATGCATCATAGTATCAGCTATAATACGTGTTTCTGAAGCAGACATGCAATCATCGCATGCCAGTTCATTTTACCTCATTAGCTGGATATCGCTCCGTAGATTGGACTTTCAAACGGTCTATTAGAAGTTTTCTTATTAGAAGTTCCCCTATTACAACTTGTCTAGATGTAGAAAATCCTGATCAATAAGAATCAAAGGGCGATGTTTGTAGCTTTCACCTTGCACGTAGAAATTAAATAAATTTTAATAGATCCATCCAAATACGTAAAAGGTTCAAACTTAATTAAAATAAATAAATTCTAAACTGATAGCAAAGCATTAAACAAAAGTTAGTTCAATTTTGCAGACGATAAGCAACGCTTTGACGTTCATATATTAAATTCGGTTTTAACGATCACTAAAGTTTTGTGAACCGTGAAATAGAACACAAGCGTTAGAGCGGCCATTCATTAATAAAAAAAAACTGAGAGTGCTAAATATGGGATTATTGCCCGTTCGTGTTCCTCTCACCTAGTGTCTAGACCGTTAATTAAAATCAAACAGTCATTATAGGCCGCTAAATTGATATTTCTAAAAGAAACGACTCGGTCGAGTTTGAGTTGCATAGATATACAGTTTTATTTCAATCTGGATCATTGTGTTTCATTTAGAATATCATATTTAAAGGAATAATAGTAATATTTATACTCATATTAGGAGGTATGTTCCTCATCAATTAATCTAAAAACATAGGCTAAGCTAATCATAAATATTATACCTAGATGTTACTAAATATGATCACAATTCTAATAACGAGCATAATCTACGTGAACATTGGCACATGTATCGTTAATGTACTGGGGGAGGGTAGAGTTCAGCGAACATATTAAATCGTTAAGTGTTTTGATAAACACAGACACAGGGGGTTTAGCGATGATGCGATTCACAGTTGGGAATTTGGTAAATCATCGCTGGGAAGCACGTCCTATGATTTGGTTTGTGAGGTGTGCTTATCTGTGCACATTAGATAGCATAATTTTGTTGTTGACTTTCACTCTTTAATTTATTAAAATGATAATTGCTTTGAAAATAAAATATGATTTTAGGGAAAATAAGATAGATATAAGAATAATAATAAACATAATATTAAATTTTGTCAAGGTCAAACTTCTATAAATAAATAAGATGTTTATGAAAACAATCCTGTCAGAAGTAATATTACAAATTGTGAATAAAAACCCTATAAAATGTATCAAATAGGCCAATAAAAATATTCAATCGCAATATTCATGACTCCTCGATTGTATGCGTGATTTGAATGCAAATTCAAGGAATCTCATTTCAACTGAAAATCATTAAAGTTCCGTAAACAGAGCTATATAGGAACATTTAATTAAATATGAAACTCGTGAAAGCTTATTGACGTAGCGTAAAGGGCTTAGACAAAATAACATCGATTTAATCAACGATTCGATATACTAATGCCAAATTAAAAGAGGCCTTGTACAGGGATGTTCTGAGAGGAAAGCAAACGCTCCCAAATTAGCTATCAGTACAGGCGACGACAAAGAGCTCACGGCTTATCTGGTGGATTTAGATGAACTGAACCCTTGGCGACTATACAAAATAATAGCCGGCTCGATAGCGTCATTGTTTGAGCATGAAATTAAAATTGAACGGGGTTCACACGTGCGCACCGCCGAGATAAGGGGTTGTCCTGCGTCCATGCAATCGATTCGCGACTCGCGATATTTGCCCATGTACCGTTGATTTACTTAAGGGGTTTGCTCTTTTCTCTATTTGATCTCTAACAAGTACTCGCTAGCTTTTGTTTTGATTTTTAGTACGTCAAATAAAGTTGCAGCTTTGAGTTTATTCTATCAAAAACTTTAGCAGTACATTTGATAAGTTTAGTATGAATGTTAACTCTACTGCACTGCAAAATTAGACCTATTAGGCATACACGACGTGATCTAGGCATATCACGTTAGTTGTATAGGTATTCGATTATTTACCTATTAACATGCAATATGGCTTGTAGTGTGGTCGGTGCAATTAAATTTATCGATATCGGCACGTTGCGTATTGTGTGTTCTGCAGCCACTATTACCAGCCAGTGTTTTGCTAACCGGCAGATATTCCTGAGTTCCTGTTAGCTTTATTTGTTGTGCCCTTCGGGTATTAGATTTTGCTGACGATTTAATTAATTGATTTTGCCTATAAACATTATTTCCAGTTTTTGTAGTTAGGATTGTAGCGATTGTGTTTATTTTGAGTGTGTGAGTAAACAAGGAGGTGGAAGAATAGATGCCTATTTTAACACATTGATTAGGTACCCATTTAACAACATAGCAAACAAACAATTCGAGCGATTCGTAATTGATTTTAAGATAAGCGTGTGACTGAACAATTCAAATTAGTAGGAACTTTTCATAGATTGTGATCGAGTAAGGTTGATCTTTTGTATAATTTTTTTTTTTGTTTGTAATTTCAGTGGTGGTCCTATAGTAAAAGTTGTTTATATTGATGAGTTCTTAATTACACCCAGGTTTTGGTGCTTACATAATATGTTACCAAAAACCTATTTAGATTTGTTACATTTATTTATTAATTCACTACTACACCCTTATCGGATATTGAAACGCGGTTAAAAACAAAAATGGAAAAGGTAAAACCGAACACAAATCATGAACTCTTTATGCAAATCCGTGCTCAGAGCAACAGGATTATAGCGGAGCATCTGTGTCTACACTCTCTAATGAGATTAGTGACACCAAGTGGAGTATTCTGAATACTATACTCAGTTAAGGGTTAAGATTTAAGTATCTGTAAATTATTATACTTTTAGAATAAGTGTCGTGAAATTGTTTATTAAATTTTTCGGTTCATATCTGAATGAAAATTTATAAACATTGAAAGTTTTTGCATATTGAGATATTTGAAATCTTACTTACCATGTATTTGTTTTTAAACTCTTCCCAAATGCTTAATTAGCTAGGGTCTCTACGATGAAATATGCATAACAAGAGCGAACAAAACCTGATATTAGAGGACATTGTAATAATGATAAATTTATTGAAGAAATAAAATCATTTTTACTTATGTTGGTCCCCAAACTAGGATAACTCGTACCTTGGGGAGATATAACTTTTATGTGCCTTACTTCTGGTATAGACCCTTCTTTCCATTTGCCAATAGAGATTTATTTTAGTGGCCCCACTCATGGTACAACTAATATGGAAAAAGTCGCGAGCAACGGCTTAGTAACCCGACAACAATAGCGTAACATGTTTTATGCCGAACGTAATTTCATCAGCCGTACCAAAACTCCCCACTCCCGAAATAAAGCTGGATCGTGTCTAGGCTCGCATGTAAACAGCCCATAAGCACAGACACCCACAGTAATATCACGTAATACTATGAAAACTTGCCCATTTCTTGGCTTTTATTAAAACAAAAACAAATAAATAACAAAGGGGAGGCCCAAGATGATAATGCGTGATATGTAAATTGGATCGATGGACTGTAGGTTTACTTTCTTGAAAAGATATTTAAGTACATTGATGTCACGCTAGTTAGTATTTTGGTTGTACTTCCAATATTATGGACAAAATGGTGTGATTATTATATTCTTTTTCAGGGTTCCGAAATCAAGCAAAGAACTCTTACCTATAGTTTTGTCATATGTCCGTTGTATGTGTCTATGTTTTTGACAACCATTTTAGTATTAAGTCAATACCATTAAAATTTACATAATGCATTAGCTGTTACCACAACAAAGGTATCTGCTAAAGTGTATGTATCTAAATAAAATTGATTCCAATATACCATAAATGTAATGAAAAAAACGGTCAAGTGCGAGTCAGACTCGCGCATGAAGGGTTACCACCACCATACCATTACCTATAAAAACGAAAAAAATCACCGGATTATTTACCTACATAAAGTCGGATATTGAATACTACCTACGCAATAAATTATAGTCAGGAATAGTTTTTCCATATCATTTACCATTTAAAATATACATAAAGTGGCCGCGCTATCCTACCAACAAGTATAACAATAGGTATTTCTAAAAAACTACGGAGCTGAAATTACTAGGATTTTTTTTCGTGTGAAATTGGGTTACGGTTTTACATGAATTTTGATAGTTTATTATATTCTGTATCTCGTTATGGAAATATAGAACCCCTAATATAATGGATTACTTTATTGTCTACCGGTCTATCTTTTAGTCCAGCCATCAAAATTCTCTTTCTCAAGAGAGGCTAATGGCTAAATTATATTATAGCTTTTTCTACATATAGTAAGCATAGTTGAATATAGGGTATGTAACCAATACGTTTCAAATGCACAATATGATAATCGATAGGTATAAAAATATGATAAATAACTCGGAAATAATAAATTATCATAATAGTCGACAGTTACTAATTACGTGATATACATCATAAACAGGATGGAAAATTTCATGCGTTTGTATAATGCTAAGTCGGATTTATAATAATTGGTGTAGCGATACTCTAAAGTCTAAAGTCTACGATAAGGTGGTGGGTTCGGTTCTAACTCAGTACAAACATTCGTATGCATGAAAATCTTTGTTTGTTATGTCCTGAGTATATATATATATATTTATTTTAAAGGTTGGTAGGTTTATGGTTAAATGTTTTTAGGTAGGTATATCAGTTTGATTTTCATAATACGAGTTTGAAATCAGATGGTAGGGCGTGTGATCAAAATTTATATTCTGGTGTAAGTTAGGTGTAATATGAAAATAATAACGATAGAGCTATCAGTCATAGCTCTAATAGTATACGATCTTCTACATCAAGTAGGTAACATGCCCTATCTGGTGTCCACCTCCTTAAATTGTCAGCTCTCTTAGTTTGGTATGTTTGTCAGTTTTAGTGCATTATTCATATTGTCAGTCCAAGTTATTCTCATTCTTCCCCTTCTGCTTCTTCTCTTAATTTTTACCTCAGTTACGGTCTTTAATGATTTATATTTTAAATTGTTTCTGCAAATATGCCCGAAGTATACTAGTTTCTGCTGTTTTATTAATTTGACTTTTTCCATTGTTGTTTCAACTGTTCCATTTATCTTAATTCTCTTTAACACTTCTTCATTTGTTACTTTGTCTCACCACGATTTTATGATGCAAAAGATAGTATACAATAATTAGGTATCTACCAATAAATATAATATATTTATAAATTGCTATTGATGAAGTCTATGAAGGAAGTGACTCTTGCAAAAGCAGCGGGTGCACCAATCTGGCAACCGTTAGCTGATCCGAATGAAGTCACACCGACCTAAAAATGAAAAGTAATTAAATATTTGTTCTGTGAATGACCGGAAGAATAATATTTCCCTTATGATCACGGGGAATCACGTAAGAGGATATTGAAATATTGTACATACCACAATAGATCTATTATTCCTGGTGACAACAAGAGGTCCACCGGAGTCACCAGAGCAAGTGCTTTGACCGTTGGCACCACTGGTGCAAATATTAGATGATTGAATGATCCAGAAGGAGCGTAGACACTCTTCGTTGGTGATAATGGGTAAGCTGACGTGACTCAAGGTTTGGGCAATGGAGATACCAGTGGCTGTAAAATAGTGCGTTATAAGATGCAAAAAAATATCATACGATTATAATTTTCTTAGTCCTTTCTAGCATAATTATACTCACTGTCACTAGTGCGGCCAAATCCGGAAGCAACTGCTACATCGCTAGCGAAAAGCTCGTTGAGTTCGGTTCCAGAAGGAAGAGAAATTGTGGCGATGTTTGCTAAAAAAAAAGTTAAAAATCATGCGAAACATACGTTCTCAAAATCAAGTTGTAAGAAGTTTAAGTATAGTTTTGTTCATATTTTGTAAAAAAACAATGAAGAAGTCCTGACTGAGAGTGGTTCGCAGAACCTAAACAACTGGTCATAGAACCATGAAATTTGGAGGATATGTTCCTTTTCTACCATAAGAAAAGATTTTCTAAAGTTCAACCCCTAATGGGGTTAATGGGGAACGTGTGAAACAAGCTAGATATATAAATAGTTTGAACAGTAAAATAAATGGTTGATATATATTAATGAAATTTTTGGTGACAAATCATCTTACCAGTTAATGTAACGGCAGAAGGAAGGGTTATCATAGCAATGTCATTACTGATAACACTGGGAGTCCAGTTATTGTGCATAACAACGTTACTAGTGGTCACCCTGGTGCCACCAAAGAACAAGGTGGTAGATCCCAGAACAACCAGCAAACTGGTAGCTTGATTTTGGCCATCCCACCAGCAGTGGGCAGCTGTGAGTACCTTGCTGTTGGAGATGAGGGAACCACCGCAAACACCTTGACCACCTGGCAAAGTAGCGAGTAAACCAGCCTGGATAGATACAACAGAATTTAATGTAAAACTCTATAGGAATGTTTATGTAAAAAATGCAAAATCAGTAAAAGTATGTAGGTACCTGGTAAGGGAATTGTCCAAGACTAGAAGATGAACCACCTACGATCCTTGAGTTGCCTTTCATGAGTTCCTCTTCATATTGGCGGATTTCTTCAGCTAGTTTCATACCAATCTTCCCGTAGTATCCATAGGCGGTGTTGTCTTGTAGGAAATCTTCAAGATCAATATTTCTTGAGTAAGCGGTGGTTGTTAAAGCCAAAAGAGTCACAATTAAGAACTTCATTATAGTATAGTATTGAGTTATGTCTGAGTTGAAGTGTTAAGAAAACATGTTTTTTGCTTTTTATATGTTCGAAACTGATGGTAATTCCAGATTTAAATAAAGTACTTACTGATAATGTTAAGATAGTACATAAAAACGATAGTAAATTTATAACCCAAAAATCTTCCATTCAAATGATATTTATTTACAAAATTGACCAGAAATGGTCGTAGAGACCATAATATTTACTGACAGTAAAATGCGCAAACTTTAAAAAAAAAATACGAGAATAAGAACTTGGACTGCATAATTTCAATAACTACATAGAATTCATAAAAACAGCGGTTGCTCTGACTAAACATTGCGATATGACTTGACATAAAATAAATAAGCGTAAACCATGAGTACGAAATAATTCATAAGATGTCTCTTTGTATATTATATTATCCCAACTTTACAAATACATAGATACATAACATTCTATATAATATAGGATTATAGTTTTTATTTCATACAATTATTGTAAATACTTGTTACTGATAGAACTATTTATGTATAACGTTAACATTTTAAGGCGACGATAGCTCAGCGGTATCGCCGATAGCGGCGTCGAATGCCGTGCGGTGTCGCGGGTTCGAATCCTACAATGAACTTTCAGTGGTAGGGTACTTTGTAGTTACTACCTACCTGGCGGACTACCACCCTCAAGTTGAAAATCTACTTGGCTACAAGTGTACTTATATAGTGAGATTGTGGTCAAACACAGACCATTAAAAATAAAAATAAAACGTATAAATTTTAAAATAGAAAGTTGTCACGGTATTGGTATATTATTGCCACATAATTGTATTTAAGGGTTAATTATTAATTTAGTGTCTGAGTAATTATCAGATTATGTAATCACAAAGTATAGCTGATACGCTAATAATATAATAATCATGTAATCTCTATGATACATTGTGATTATTTCTGGTATAATATTATTCTATTATCTATCAAATATTTTTGTTTGTTTAATTACGTATGTTAATGTTAATATTATATATTATTATATAAATGTTAATAAATGCTTTAATATAATTTACATACTGTAATTTCTCATACAAACTCTAATAACCCTTTGAAAGCCAGTGAAATATATATAGGTATAAAAACATCAAAAATGCCAATTTTTTGCTATTTAACGGGCCGGTTGGGATGGTTAATTAAAACTAATCCTATCACCTAACATATAAAAATGTCGCTATTTCTGTTTGTCTATTTGTGATGTTAGTTTTATTATGATGCGGTTTTTACCAGTATTTACAGAATTTCTTCCAAAAAGTTTATGTGTAGAATACATTACCCAGGCGATGCCGGGGTGGGTCGCTAGTGATATTATATAATGTATAATATGTATTATGATTACTTAGGACATAGGCTCGTATTCAGAGAGTTCAAAGACGTACGCGAGTTAGGCTCAAGTTTCCATTCGTTAAAGTCGGATAAACGTCGGAGTTATATATATATATAAATATATTTTATTAACGGGCTCCTTTCAGCCCGGCCCGCGAGTTACCTATTTTTACCCTCCGACGTAATCGGAGTCCTTGTTTTCTTTGGATATATTATTGTTTTGACGTCATGTAATATGCTTTTAAATTCAAGCATTCCGGCTATTTCATTTATTACTATTAACTTAATATTTATTTTTGTAGACAACAAAACAAACAATTATTCATTTATTATTAATTTCTGCACAACACACTTAACATTTTCATTAAAATTGCGTAAACAACAGTAACAAGCTAAAGCTACTTTAATACTTTTTAGATACCTATAGTGTGTGGAGTGATTGTCATGGTTTTTTCATCAGATTTCCAAATCCAAAGGGTACCATCACAAATCTTTTTACAAAAAATATATAGTTGCGACAACACCCGCTGCATACCAAACAACGAATGTTCGTATACCTACAGCCATCATGCATTTAGGACAACATATCAAACGACATAGATGAACGCAGTGCAATAAAATTGATGCAATAGATCCTTATAGGTTTTATTGTTCAACGCATAGCCGTCGCGTAGCAGTTATTAGTGACACGCTATTTAGCAGTTAACGCGGACCCATGCCGATTTATCAATGCGACATTTATATTCTGTTAATCGTGTTTGGGTATTGGAACTAAACGTAAGGGGTGTAGGGGTGTAGGTACAGGTAACTGTTATTGAACACGGATATTATGGCATGGTTGCAATTACAAGTCAGAAAAACATTTTGGTCAAGTAAGAATTGAGTTTCGTCAATTTGGTCAAATGTATTGATTTCCTTATTTTCATATCCTCGGCGATATAGCGTATAACGTTGATGTTCAAATTTGAATGAATAAATATCTATTGAAGATTATTTACAAGTCTAGCTGGACCGAATCCGAACTATTTTCCACTACAGAAATTTGAATACAATGAATCAAGAATTATTTTCTTGATTCAACTTACCGCTTTACACAATAACATAGTTATTTTTGTCAAGGTATACGACACACATAAATCTATGCGTTTTCCTTCACTTGGGTCGTGTTAAATACATACAATATGAGCGGGCGAGCCATATTTAAACGTTATCAAGTGAACGCGCAGTCCTCGTATTCATTGCCCGATGATTTACTTACAGCTTATCCAACCTCAGTAACTGACTTATGTAGTATGAAGCAACGGTGAGTTTGTAAGTTTCAGTTTTTATAAGGCCCAGTTTTTCCATCGGTTTTTAGTTATATAAACAGGTTACTTGTACTTAACATTCTACATATATTATATTGTCACAATATTGAGTTTTGATAAAACTTAGTCTAGGATCGGAGCGTTTAGTGGGATCACAAGCTACACAAAGAGTTTCAGTTTAGGCGCACTACTGCAACACCGCACTTGATAAATTTGTGACTTATAAGATAAATCACTCGTCAAAATTGTATCTATATAGGTACAACGTAGAGCCACGGGAGCTAGTTATGAGAGACATTCAAAATATAAGCTGAGGTCGCAATTTTGTTTTAACCTATGACTAATAAAATTTCTAGGACTTGAGAGTTAAATCAAAATATAGGTAATGAAACATCACGTCATATCATATCTAAATCACTAATACGTTCGTCATAATTATCTAATAAATATTATCTATATGACTACGATATGAAATTACGTGTAATCATCGGGTGGTAACTACTTATGCAAAAACTAACGTTAGGTAACTACGTGATATTTAATTTATCAATATTTGTCAAAAATTAAAACGTACATTTATTTTAACTTAATTTTATAACTACTCATAAAAAAGGTATAAAACTGAATTCAGATCAATTGCAAAGTGAGCTCCGTAAGCCCTTTAAAGGGACAAAAAGAAAAACTACATGAAACACCCCTAAATCAATTGCTACATAATTACTCACTCTCATCAATGCACTATGCAAAAAGTAACCAAGCGGCTGCACTCCGCATTGATTCCGATGATGCCGACGCGGCCGCGGCGGTCGCAGACGGGGGTCATTATCATTATCGTACCGCGCGGAATCCATTAATCACGTTGGTATTCCTGAACCGTGCGGAGGCTTCATCACCCCCCCACCCCTTACCCCCAAGTACCTGGACGCACTCGTGCATTCACCCTTCTCTTATCAGTTTTGATGTAGCGAGTCGCGAACACAGGGCGGAACTCTGGATACTAAGGAAATGACATTTTATGTTAAGGTCGTTTCGTAGATGGATGGTGATTTAGATAAAGCGTTTAATATTTTATTATTTTTTATAATATCTACCTGTATTGTACATATGATTTTTAGATAAGATATGTACTGATTTAATCATATGATTAAGAATTATATTTTACTATGAATGAAGGTAATTTTAAAACCTACATAAGTACGTACTCGTATTTATTTACTAACTCGTGTAGCATTGTCTACATTATTTATTTATTTTACATTATGTATGATCTCCAAAAAACGCACCCTTCACAAATGTTTAAAACATTGACATGACCCAAAAACGTCACGTCCAAACCACAATGTAAAACATTCCGAGCAGCATACCCAAAATACCCAAATACACCCCAGTACTATTTGCTATCTGCCTATTCGACTAATGCGTTGTAACAGAGCATTGATATTCCGTACACAATCCCGTTCATTCGATTCGCGATGAGCCCAGTTATTAAATCAGTTGGATAAACAGCAGACACCTGCGCTCCGAGATAGATTTGCATACTAGCGTATGAACACTATGCTGTCATTTGCATAATTATAATGCGACATGAAAATTTACTCCCGAGTGCATTCAAAAAATCAACAATGTGTTGTTAATGCACACCTTAATAATATGATTGTGTTTTATTCTTCCTGTTTATACATATCTATATAACAGATATATAAAACACAAAAAAATATCCTAATGCGCGGGCATTTTGATAAATTGGTCAATATGAGAAGGCAATAACATAAAATAACCACGAAGTCGCCATACACTTCGTGGTTACTCTTCGCAACTTCTTACCTAAAGTATCCGGGTCGTTTCTGAATAGGAAGAGATTTTAGTGTGATAAATAATTAGATTTATAACCACTGTTCGGTACTTATACCCTAATGTTTTAAGCCATGCAAGTAGTGTAGATACGAGCTGAGGACTGCTTCCGAACTGATGGAGAGGTTCGGTAGTACCAATTTTCATTGAACGAGGTTCTACTATCAAACCGCCCTCGAAGAAAACATTACATGTCATTCTTCTTCTGTCTGTCATGCTTCGACGTTCGTTGCAAATATTATTATATTTTTACTATAAAATAAATACGGTGCCGTGCACTTACATGTTTGTGAATAAGACCATTGGATATAATTTTTAATAAAACAAGGAATTCGAGAAAAGCTTAAGGGAAACCGGACAATCTCCGGACGAACGGTGAGTGGCTCTTAGTTTGTGTTTGCAATATTTGTATGGTCTCTGGGTATAATATATTGAACATATCTAGTCCATTTTAGTCCTCTTTTAGGAACATAATAGTAACCCCTGAAACCAGAACTAGCGCAAGGTCCTATCGAAGGGTAGTAATATAACTACAGCATTAAATACACAACATTTTCTGGCCTCCGAGCCGGATTTCTATACTTAATAAAATTACTATCTTATTTTCCTAAAATCATATATCAATGTCATTCTAAATAGTTATTTCTCGAATTCCAATTAGATTCGGAAAAATAAATTCATAATTCATATTGCACTTTGGGCGAGTCCATTTTTATGTGTCAGTTTTTTGTGTTCGTAACATAAGACACAAAATGGCGGAACCGAGTCACACTGAAAAATTAGAAATAAAAAGAAAAACTTTAATTTTCAAAAAAGAATACCTTTTCAGTAAATTACAAAAAGTTTGTGATTTATCAAATGAAGTTAAAAATTATCCTAATAAAATTCAAGGTTTTATTGCACTTTTTCAGAATTAGAAAGTGTTCGTAACAGTTTCGAAAATTGTGTAATGGAACTCTTTGGTGTTGAGGCGGAATTGAATCCAACTGCTAAATTCTCTACTCATGAATTGGATTCATTTGATGACATTTATCATTCATGTCGTATGATTGTTATGAAATATCAAAATCAGTTAAATATTGAAGAAAAGTCTGTGAAGTCAACCCGTAAATGCGAACAGAGTCGACCTTCTCTTCCTAAGCTTACTTTATTCGAATTTAATGGGGATATTGAGAATTGGATAACTTTTCATGACACTTTTAATTCTCTCGTGCATAATCGTGATTTCGATAACATTGACAAGTTTCATTATTTGCTATCGTGTGTAAAGGGCCCAGCTCTCAATTTAGTCAAAAAATTACCGATTACAGCAGTGAACTATCCCTTGGTATGGCAGAGTTTGTTAGAAAGATACCAAGATAATAGGGCACTGGCGGGTAGGTATATTGATAAGATGCTTAATTTTACCCCTTTACATAAAGAAACGACTTGTAATCTTAGCTTGTTCATTGAAACTTTTGATCATTCTTTAAGAGCGATTCAAGCGCTAAACATTGAAAGCCTAGATGATTATCTGTTTTGTCACTTAGCTTTACGTGGTCTTGATCCCCACACTAGAAAACTGTTTGAGGAAAGTAGGGATCAAAAAATAATTCCTACTTTTAATGAATTAATTGATTTTGTGAACAAACAAATTAAAGTACTAGAACATACATTTTCTAATTCGATTTCTCTCAATTCATCTCATCAGCCCAAGTTAAAATCGACACCTGGTAATAATTATAATAAAAATAATAACATGCGGTCGTATCAAACTAATAAAAATGTATTAGCGACGACTCGTACTTCAAACTATCATGATAATAAATCTAAGTTAGTGTGTCCTCACTGTGAACAAAACCACATGATTTATCGATGTGATCCGTTTCGTAAACTGTCCATCGATCAAAGAGTTGACCGTGTCAAAACTTTGAAACTATGTGTGAATTGTCTCAAGGATAATCACGATGCGTCTAGTTGTAAAAGTACGATGACATATGGTGTGTGTGCGTCACCACACCACTATCTTTTGCATAAAGATGTTGTACGTGAGGCAGCGGCGTCCGCACCGTCCGTACAACAGTCGTCGTGCTCGAACTCGCAGCAAGCGTTTTTCACCTCTCACTCCGTGAGTGACTCGGTGAGCTCGCAACCAGCACTTAATTGCGTAAATGAAGAGCAACATTACGGTGTAGTGCTAAGTACGGCGCGTATTAATGTTTTAGATATTGATGAGCAATATCAAAACTGCCGTGCAGTTATTGATTCGGGAGCTCAGTGTTCTTTTATAAGTACGCACTGTGCTCAAATGTTAAATCTTCCCCGTTATAAATGTCCATTTACTATCTCTGGACTCGGCGGAGAAGCAATTAAAAACCATGGTATGGTTACGTGTGTTTTAAAACCTCGTCACACAGACGGGCCCACTTTTAAGGTCAATATGGTCGTCGTACCTAAGGTTTCATCTGAGATGCCTAATATTAATTTTCCCGACAATGTAATTAATTGTTATAACGAATTTAATTTAGCCGATCCGTTCTTTTTTAAGCGTTCACGGATAGATATTTTACTGGGTAACGATGTAGTTCCAGATATTATTAAAAATAAAGCACTTACTCTAAATTCTAATATTCCTTCGGTTATAGAAACTATCTTTGGTTTTATTGTAAGCGGAAAGCTGTATAATGACACACAAACGAACTGTCAAAATTGTCATTTATCGGTTTCTACTGACGAACAAGAAACCCTTGATCAAACTTTACGTCGTTTCTGGGAAATCGAAGAAGTGCCGTGCAAGGCTTCGATTAACCCTCTCGATCAGTTAGCTGAAGATATTTTCGTTCGCGATCACAGCCGCGAGACAAGTGGCAGATACGTGGTGCCACTTCCGTTCGTGCCCGATGCACCGATATTGGGTGATTCGCGCACTGCGGCTGAGCGCCGACTGTTGTTCACAGAGCGTAAGCTGGCTCGCACTCCTGTACTTCAGCAAGCTTATTCAGCTTTTATGCAAGAGTATGAAACTCTTGATCATATGGAGTTATATACTAGCATTGATCCTAGCAAGTACATTATTCCGCATCATAGTATATTGCGTCCCAGTAGTACGTCAACACCATTGCGAGTAGTGTTTGATGCATCGGCTAAGTGCAGTAATAATATTTCATTGAATGATATTTTATTGGTAGGGCCGAAATTATATCCTGATATCGGTTCTATAATTTCAAATTTTAGATTATTTGAATATTGTTTGGTTTCCGATGTATGTAAGATGTACCGTGCTATTCAATTAAGAAAATGCGATCGTAGTTATCAACACATTCTATATCGTGAATCTCCGAATGAACCTATCAAGTTGTTTGAATTAAAAACAGTTACCTACGGTCTCAGTTGTTCACCATTTCTTGCTATTCGTACATTACTACAGTTAGCTAGTGATGAGAGGGAACGTTTTCCTCTTGCAGCTCAAGTAATTATTGAAGGAGTGTACATGGATGATATCTTGTATTCCTGTTCCTCTTTTCAAGAAGCCTGTACGTTACAGGATGAACTCATTGGTATCTTTCAGAGCGGCTGTTTCGAGCTGAAAAAATGGACTAGTAATAACTCAGAGTTATTAAAACGTGTTCCGATAGAGAATAGGGAATGTCCTATTACATTCATGAAAGATGGAAATGAATGTACTATTAAGGTACTTGGCCTTAAATGGGTACCACTTACGGATTCTTTTTTCTTTTCGGTAAACAAGACTGACCACGTGACTACCAAACGTTCCGTATTGAAATTACTGGCATCTATCTATGACCCCGTGGGTTTCATAGCGCCGTGTACCTTTATAGCTAAAGGAATAATGCAGGATTTATGGAAGTTAGGTGTTGGTTGGGATGAGAAACTACCATTTGATGTTTGCAAGCGATGGATAGACTTCATTGCTGAGCTTCCTCGCTTAGGAGAAATTTCAATAGAACGGCACATGCTGCTGCCTCAACAGAACGAATGCGAGCTTGTAGGTTTCTGTGACGCATCCTCACGCGGTTATGCAGCATGCGTTTACATAATTAGTCGCGATAGCAATAATGTTAAAGTTCGTTTAGTGACAGCCAAATCAAAGGTAGCTCCCGTCAAACCGATGACTATCCCTAGATTAGAACTAATGGGATCAGTTTTGTTGAGCAAATTAATGAAATTTGCATGTGATAACTTAAAACGAATAAAAATAATTACAATCACTGCGCTTACTGATTCGACAATCGTATTGTCTTGGCTTCAGACTGAAGCTTATAAACTTAAAACTTTCGTGAGTAACCGTGTTACTCAAGTGACTGAAGTACTGCCCTCTCACTGTTGGCGTCATGTTAACAGCGAGAATAACATAGCTGATATAGGCTCGCGTGGGGCCTCGCCAGTCCAGTTGGTCAACGTTAGCCATCGGTGGCTATTAGGTCCAGATTGGCTTTATAGTGAACGAACTGAGTGGCCGGTATCCACATACATTAGTCAAGATGATGGTCAAATACCGGAACTTAAATCTAATCTTTACACTTTTAATGTAGTTGTAAATAATTCTAATTCAATTGAAGAAACCAAACGAGAATTTTGCGATAGAATATTTAAACATTTTTCCAGCTTTTCTAAATTACAACGATGTTTTGCTCGGATATTAAAAATGTTTCAAAATAAACGCAACAGTTTAGTACAGTGGTCGCCTATTCTTACCACATCTGAATTAAATGAAGCTTTTGATAGCCTCATAAGGTTAGTTCAGGACGCCCACTTTAGCCAAGAAATTGTAAATCTATCTAAAGGCATAAAGTACATTCCTACACTTCGTAAATTATCTCCTTTTCTAGATTCCCGTGGTTTTCTGAGGGTGGGGGGTCGTATTTCTTATTCGGAACTTCCTTATAATACCAAACATCCTAGACTTTTACCTAAAGACAGTTTGTTCACTAGACTACTTATCGAATATTATCACATAAAATACTTACATGTAGGTCCGCGCTCCTTACAAAATATTCTTAACGAAAACTTTTGGATTCTAGCCGCTCGTAGCGTTGTTAGGTCAGTTTTATCAAAATGCAAAACGTGTTTCAAACATAAGCCTCCTTTATTGCAACCAGAAATGGCTCCGCTACCAGCCACTCGGTTGATGCCAAATAAAGTCTTTGATCACGTTGGCGTAGACATTGGAGGTCCATTTCTTACTAAAGAAAGTTTACGACGTAATGCTAGGACTGAACGTTCGTACCTAGCTTTATTTGTTTGCTTCTCAACGAAGGCCGTGCACCTTGAAGTGCTATCGTCACTATCCGCGGACTGCTTCCTCGCTTGCTTGGATAGATTTGTCTCTCGTAGAGGCTTGTGTTCCACTCTTTATTCGGACTGCGGAACAAATTTTGTAGCTTCGAGTAAACATTTGACTGAAGTTCAAAAGTTCTTGTCTAATCCTGCGACCAGAGACGATATTAGCTCAGGCTGTGCTAAACGAGATTTAATTTGGAAATTTAATGTTCCTAGTGCTCCAAATATGGGTGGTCTCTGGG
Source organism: Tetheella fluctuosa (assembly GCA_951216915.1). Classification (NCBI taxonomy): domain Eukaryota; kingdom Metazoa; phylum Arthropoda; class Insecta; order Lepidoptera; family Drepanidae; genus Tetheella; species Tetheella fluctuosa. Next base: position 5,068,468 of record OX578230.1, read on the forward strand.
AGGCTGGCATCAAGTCAGCTAAATATCATCTAGTGCGCTCTGTAGGAGAAAAAACTCTTACCTTTGAGGAACTTTATACAGTTTTCTGCAAGGTAGAAGCGATACTAAACTCTAGACCGTTATGTCCTTTACCGACAAGTGACAACCCTAACGATTTTAATGTTTTAACTGCGGGACACTTTCTGATAGGAAAAAGTTTAATTGCGGTACCTGAATACAATATTTCCGAAGTATCAGTTAATCGACTGTCACGTTGGCAGTACGTTCAAAAGTGTGCACAAATGTTTTGGAATCGTTGGAGCCGTGAATATTTGAACACGCTGCAACAGCGAGCAAAATGGTTCACGTCCTCTTCTAAATCTAATCTTAAAGTTGGAGATTTGGTTCTCATAAAAATGGACAATCGCCCTTCTTGTAACTGGCCGCTTGGCAAAATAAAAGCTTTACATCCCGGTCCTGACGGTGTCGTCCGTTGCGTTACACTTCGTACCGAAAAGAGTACTTTGCAGCGACCAGTTAATAAATTAAGTCCTTTACCCTATGTTAATTAATGATTATTATTCTTAAACGTTCTATTAATTTTCTTCTTTTCATGAATTGACTGATATGTATCTATATAGGTTCTAATAATGTCTTAGATTTAAATAATATCTTTTAATTTCATTAATGTTAATTTTGTTGCTAGAAACCATCATTCTGGTTTCGGTGGGGGGTGTGTTCGGTACTTATACCCTAATGTTTTAAGCCATGCAAGTAGTGTAGATACGAGCTGAGGACTGCTTCCGAACTGATGGAGAGGTTCGGTAGTACCAATTTTCATTGAACGAGGTTCTACTATCAAACCGCCCTCGAAGAAAACATTACATGTCATTCTTCTTCTGTCTGTCATGCTTCGACGTTCGTTGCAAATATTATTATATTTTTACTATAAAATAAATACGGTGCCGTGCACTTACATGTTTGTGAATAAGACCATTGGATATAATTTTTAATAAAACAAGGAATTCGAGAAAAGCTTAAGGGAAACCGGACAATCTCCGGACGAACGGTGAGTGGCTCTTAGTTTGTGTTTGCAATATTTGTATGGTCTCTGGGTATAATATATTGAACATATCTAGTCCATTTTAGTCCTCTTTTAGGAACATAATAGTAACCCCTGAAACCAGAACTAGCGCAAGGTCCTATCGAAGGGTAGTAATATAACTACAGCATTAAATACACAACAACCACAATGCCTAATTAATCACTGGGTCCATGACATATACACTTGGTGTTTGAGTTAGGTGGATATATCCAGTATGTAACAAGTTTAAACGTTGGACGCAAGCAAATACTAATATATCGAGATAAACATTTTCTTCTATAGCAATCGGATCAGCGCCAGTGCCGTGGTTTAAGAAATTTACTCACAAGGTTTTTTGGTATTACATAATATTATAATGTATTCGAAAATATTTTTTATGCAGGCCTATACAAGCACTTAGGTTGCTTTTGCTGAAAAGAGCCGGCAATAAACTTATGAATTATTATTTTTAAAACCAACCTAAAATTTCATTAAATTATTAATCTAGTCTAATGATAATATTTGCTTGTTATAGCGGAAAAATTATGAAAATTATGAATGATATTATAAATACATAAATAGCAAACTGACCAGCCCCCACAAGCAGCACCTGTTCACGGGGTTGACGCATGTGGCAGCCATCGCTCTCCTCGCACATATTGTAGGGAAGTGAACCACCCGACACGAGATGCCGCCGCAATCTAAGACCCTAAATAGAGTATGACTAATTTAAGCTTGCTAAAATTTTTAAAAATAAATAATACGAAAACAATATCAAGGAATACAAATTAAAACACACAATATGCTATCACTGTGACTAATAACGGCTTAAACACCAAAAATAATAGCACACAAAAAGTAACCCATCTACCAAGCATTATTGTTTTCTAAATATTTATTTATACCTAGTATATTAATACGATCGATCCATAGATTTTTTAAGGCAAATTTATAATTGAAGTAGGGATCATGTTATTTGAGCGAGTAGGTACATAGTCCTCAAAATAAACCTCATCCTTATTGGAGTTTGTAAGCTGAGGTTACAAGTTTGTGCTTAGGTATTTCTAGTATATTTAGTCATCTTAGTAATTTAAGTCATCGTACTCAGGTGCATTGTTTTTCAATAGGTATTAATTTAGCGTCTTTCAATGAAGTATTCAAGGAGCTTATAATGGGTGATTGTTTAAAAGTCAAATAACTAACTTAGTTTCAAGAGCTCAGACTCTTTTCTAGGTAAAAATATACAATATCATAATAATTTTGTAATTTTATATTTTCATATACTTAATTAGTATAATATCAAACACTTTTACAGTTTAGAATACACTAATAGGTAATAATAAAGTTTCGAAAACTAATAGAAACATTGTAGGTACATCTATATGAAAGCTTGCTACCTGCTTGCTATTTCAGCTAAATTGGTCCCCAAAGTGTGTCCCCATGCAGTAGGCGTATCTATAATTTCATAACGACAAATGTAGTCAATAGTATAGTAAAAAAGTCTTAAATTAGCGTTTTCCGATAAAAAAACGAAGTTTAAATCTTTATTATTTTCTTATAGACACTTTTGCATGTTTTGGTCTTGACCTATGAAATTGCTGCTTTAATCCATTTTTTTTCCACAATATGTATATTATGATCAAAATATATGTTAATAGTTTAGGTTAACTATTCATAGATTCTTGCTATTTTAACGACAGTAAAAGTCTAGTGCACGGGAATTGGCAGTCTTTAAAGGCGTTTGTATCTGCCGCTTCAGAATTGAAGTATCTTGCAAAAAAATATCCAAACTCATTCCTACTATTTTGCATATAGAAACAAAATAAAAAAATATCATTGTATTTTTTAAACAAAAGAAAAAAAAACAAAATCCTTTTTTTGTCTCAAACTCTATAAAGTCGGATAATATTTGAGTGTTCATCTATCAAAGCAATATATCGATATATATGCAAGTATTTACTTTTTAAATATAAATTTTAAAACAATATTAACTAGCAGTATAAACTATCAATGGGTCCCTAAATACATTATGCAATGCATTCAAGCTATGGTTGTATTCGACAAAGGCAATCGAGTAATCGCTATAAGGGACACAACACATAATCTGCCCGTATATCAGGCAGTAATAGCTCGAGACGACGTAATTGAGTCGAACCAATCTGATATCGCCATTACATTACTGTGATTTACGCATTTATAATACTATCGAAGCCTATTGAACGTTGATTACTTCTTGTTATCATTCTAATTTGACACGGCTTTGAAACATAGCTTGCTAGCATGGATAGGTCAGGTGTAACCTATAGAATTGTGACTTTGCATGCCCCAGATTTCACAAAGCACTGGTGTTGGCACACTTTTTTTTTTCTAAAAAAGTAACGTCTGTCACTCGATGCACAGTCAAGTCCAGTGAAACATTATTTACTGTGGCTCAAGCGTTTTATTTCTAGTATGGATATATGTAGTTTATACATATTATACAGGATGTTTTTTAGTCACTGGCCATACTTGCAAGGGTTAAAGTACTCGTCAATATGAACAACTTTTACTATCGGACCAACTCTGATATCGCAAAAAATAAAATGGTTCCTTCATACATTTTGATCGAGTAGGTATTGAACTTTTGTATGGACAGCTGATAATTTTTTGTGATCTCGAGAGTTAGTCCCATGATAAAAGTTGTTCATATTGATGAGTACTTCCACCCCTGCAAGTATGGCCAGGGACTAAAAAATCACCCAGCATAGATAGGTACTATGTTTATTTACATACATAAAGAAAGTTTGATTGATCGTAAAGATTTATGAATCAAAAACCAGTTGTAATTAACACTACATTTAATTCTATTCATTGAAACTATCTAAATAAATAGAAAGTTTAGTATAAAATATAACCATTTTAAAAACAAGGTTTTTGACTAGCTTAACGCCACGCGGTTTCACTCGCGATCCTCCATTTAACAACCTGTAGGGGTTGAATTTGAGCTGTGCGTTGATATATAGATCAGTCAGTCAGTAAGGACAAGTCTTTTTACATAATAATTATAGACTGTATTGTCACCAGTACCAAAACTTAGTGCAAAATTTCAGCTTTATCGGTTGGGTGGCACTGGTTTAATATTCATTAGCAAGATTCGATCTACATATACCTACTAATATGTGAAGATAAATGAAAACTTGTAATAAATACTATATATTTAAACATAAAACCTTCTCTTCAATAATATTCTAAAGAGCTGATAAAATTCATAGAGTTTAATTAGAGTGGCCTTAAACAATACCTCACAGAGACTGTAATATACTAGTAGGTGGTGCTTGGAGCCTCATTTGCACTTTTCAATTTGTATCTTAAAATAATTAATTTTGTAAATGGCTCCCTCAGGATTCTCATAAACTCGGCTTCATTTTAAACCGTTGCCAGCCAATTTAAGGCAGCTACCTACCGAACCATAGTGAATAAATTAAAGAGTAAAAAACCATAGGCTTTGGATTAAAATTCGAGAAAATGTTTTATAACATTTTTCAAAGTTATTTTATTTGAAGCATTGCAACTAACGCTATTTTAATTTACGTAATTTATATTTTTAAGTTACTTATATTTTTAGAGGCCAATGCCTTGCAGTGGGATGATTAAAATAATATTTAAATGATATAAAAGCAAATAATTCTTGTTATGAACATTAATTATACTATGCAGATTTTGCTCAAAAACATTATATCATGCATCTTTGTGATCAATATAATATAGCCGTAACTAGCCTTTTATACGCCCGGTGCGAGCTTCTCTATCTGCGCCTAACTAACATGGATGACCCTAAACTTGGTCCGGGTCTGGTCAATTCTGCGCCCCTCCTGGGTTTACGCCCTGTACCCGGGCACCGCTGGTTCCGACCTACTTACGGCACTGAATATAACTAAATAATTATTTTTATGATGGTCCAAAAAATTCGTAGGAATTATTTTGTTGAGCAGGTTCAGTAGGTATAAGAAAGAGATCACATAAATAAAATCTACTGCTCAAACAAAAGTTCAGATACGTATCAAAATACTTGATTTAACGTCACGAAATATGGAACTGCATATTTGTTTATCGTGATTTCGATTTTATGGTCCCCGAAGAATATTTTTTCTGTTTCATGTCTGAAAGTGGCTTTATAATAGTATAAGCTAATTTTGTTATACCTTTGTATTTATTCAAAAAATACGTAAACATATTGTAAACACTCATAATGATAGCGTATTTATCTTTGAGTCCAATAAGGATGGGGTGGACAAAGAATAAACGCATATTAAGCGAGTAGAACAGGCAAACGGTTCACCTTAACCGTTTTATTTTCTGCTTTCCTTCGTCCGTAATTTATTTTTACAACCTTCATAGTGAAAGTCATTAAAAGTTGTTCATTCTTTGGAAACTTCGTAATTACTACCCTGAGTTAGTAAAATACTTTTTTTTATCATGAGTAGTGTGATTACATTGATGAAATATTGTTCAAAGGTGCATGGAAGTTGAAAGAAAGAAACAAATAATTAAAGTATTTTTTTTAAACCGACCAAGTGGGAGTTGCATCGTACACAACGGAAATAATAATAATGAACCCAATTAAAACCAAATAATTTTAGCTCTCAACTCAACAGTAGGTACAAAGCTATAAAATTGGTAGAAGCAGCAACAAGGTAACTACATTTTTTTTATTGCTTTGATGCTCCCCAAATCAAAAAAATATTAACAAACATTTTCTCTTTTTAAAGTTCTGTGCAACAATAGGTACCCCACAAGCTTCGTTAGAAAAAATAATTGCTCTATATTTTGAATAATGATTACTATTTGTTTAACCTTAGGCCCAAGCAATAACATAATTAATTATATAGACTTTATTTTATATTTTTTAGATATTAGAATTCTGAGACATTCGGACGGACGGACGGACAAAACCACAGGATTTTGTATCTTGGGTACCTATTGGCTATTTTAAAAATCTTATCTTTTGGCGTGGTTGGTAAGATACCCTATCTATCACGCCGCAGGTCGTGGGTTCGATTCCCACACAGGACAAACATTTGTGTGCATGAACATGTCTGTTTGTCCTGAGTCTGGGTGTAATTATCTATGTATGTACGTATTTACAAAAGAAAAGTAATATATATGTAGTAAATCAGTTATCTGGCTTCCATAGTACAAGCTCTGCTTAGTTTGGGGTCAGATGTCCGTGTGTGAGGAATAATGTTCCAGAAAATTTATTTATTTATTGTATTTGCAATAAACAACATTTATATTTTATTATGACAGTAGAGTAGCAAACTAACCCCAATAATATAAAATAAAAATTAAACAAAAACAGCCAAGCCTGAAGATTTACGACTGTCAATTGACAAAGTTTCATTGGCAGTGAGTTCCTAATTTAAAAAGTACTTACGGACTTTATAGTTCAGATAAACATTTTGTTGTATTTTTTCTATGCGATTGAATTACAAATCGATTTAACAATTAGACATTAATACCTACCTACAACGTCGACAAACATCGATTCTACCCATAATTATCATGTTTATTCTATAGAAATGAATATACGTGCGTTTCATCGTAGCTCACAATAATACGGGAGTGGTGTGGTTACCGATACCATCTTTCAGTGGGGAGTATTTATGACGGACCTTAGTATATAGTAGCATGAGGGAGAATCGATACCGTGCGCTATGAATATTTGAACGTTTTCCGCCGTGTCCGTACTTTAAACGTACTAGCCACTCTATCAGCTAATTGAAATAGATTTGTTTATCAACCACCCCGTATAATGTTTTTTTTAAATGTATTTGGAATAGATATTGTGACTATTTGTGACAATAAATTTATGGGTATTATCTATATTTTTTCCCGCTCTGGAAATAAAAGTGTTTAAAATTAAAAGTAAATCTATGATTGACATTATGTAATAACGGTAAGATTGTTTTTAAATTATAGGAAAGTGTTGTGGAGTTTGTATCTATAGGTAAAATTAAAAAAATATTAAACAACATTAAACTTTAAAAAAAAAACCAAAAAAAAGACCACAGATAGAGACGGACAATTTATTATAATGAAATTTAGTTGAAATGTACTGTAGGAACCTACTACAGCCTAGTAACCATTCTTACCAGCTTATTTTATTTGTTATGTTTTAGGGGTTATTTGTTTATGTTTTAGGGGTTCATTTATGCATGCGATCTTGGGTTATTATTACACTTTGTTATAAATCTCACCCAAGATAGTATCAACATAAAAACCTATCATATAATTAGGGTCAAGGCTTTTTGCTTGTCACCAATACCCATATTTACCACATGTTTGTTTCAAGGCTATTCAAACATTTGTCACGTAAAATAATGGATGCTCCAATAGGTTAAAATGACACATGTTAAACAAAAACCAATTATTTTTCGCGTGCAATATTAGGGTTGGAATTTTCGCTTATATTTAAAATATTCATTTATTTTTCATTTTCAAACAAAAGGAGAGTTTCGCATCGTTTACGCACACTGTAGTAAATTACGCAACAATTCGAATGGAAAATGAAATGCTTGCTTCCGAGCCATTAAGCAATTTGAATTTAACACTCGTCCCTTCATTTTCCTATTACCGCAGAAAATTCACGATTTACTCGCAAGCCCTTCAAAGTGTCGTACCTACTAAACTGTAAGTGCTAAATACTTATCCAAGGACCAAGCTCTTAATTATAATAATTTAGTTTTATATTATAGCATTATTCCACAACGTACATAGTAAAATGTCATTATTTTAAAAACTTTTTTTTAAGAAGATGTATGATGATCACGAATAAGGTGTAGTACCTGGATGACCGGTATTTTTTTTTAAACGACGCGTTCTAAAAATGAAACCTAGCTAGATTGATTTACCGCCCCCGAAACCTCCTGCATACTAAATTTCATGAAAATAGTTGGAGCCGCTTCCGAGATTCAGATTATACAGGGTGATTTTGTTACCACTGGCAATACTTGCAGGGGTGGAAGTACTCATCAATGTGAACAACTTTGATTATAGGGCTAACTCTGATATCGAGTAAAATAATACGGTTGCTTCATACATTTTGGTCGAGTAGGTATTGAACTTTTGTATGGAACAGCTGATAATTTTTTCATGATTTCACAGTTAATCCCATTATAAAAGTTGTTCATTTTGATGAGTACTTCCACCCTTGCAAGTATTGCCAGTGATAACAAAATCACCCAGTATATATAGGTATATAGTTGCTCGTTTAAAGGTATTAGATATACATACTGTATTTGGTAGGGTACTTTGTAGTACCCGCCTGGCTGGCTATTACCCTCAAAATTAAAATCTGTAGCCAAGAGCCTACCCGTTTGTTCCTAGCTGTACTTCCCTTCTCGTGGGCTTACCACCTTAGGCCGTATTAGTAGTAGCCAGGTGGGTCTACAAAGTACCCTACCACCGTACTATAGATTCCGTATACTTTTCCTTCACACTGTTTTCTTTCGCTGAAAACTCAAGCTCATTGTTGGGTTCAAAGCCACGACTTTCGTCACGGTATTTGATGTCATTGCCACTAACCTACCATCGCCTTAAATAGCCTTTGTTATTTACATGAATAAAGGAAGGGTAAATTTGTTAGGTACTTATTTCATAAGTTTCATTAAATATTTAATTCTTCATATTGTTTGATAACCGTGCTTCCGAATAAAATTCATTTCGCGCAATAGAAAAAGGCAAAACTCGTTCAATAACCGCCTACATCAAAGAGGAATGAAGTAATCGAAGTGGAATAAATCAACACAGAACAAATTAAATACGTGTGTAGAGCAATTGAGCTGCCGTAGAATGCGAGCTAATCCGCCGCTTTCTATCGGAACTTCTTCGGGGAAATAAAAAAAATATCTGAAGAGAAATCAAAGACATAATGCAAAAATCGGTGCCGCTTTTACACGCTTTGCGCGGATGTTATACTTTTACACAAAATTTTTTTTTCGCACGTGTTGAAGTTAAATTTTGCCTTGTTTTTCCGATTGTAAACAAAAGGTATGTATTTAAACTATAAAAAATAGCTTTTAATAGTAACTGAATAGAACCATCGAAAGACAGTAGTAGCCGTTATAAAATGCTGGCAACTTTACAACAAACAAGGCAGTATATATTGTACTAGACTGGCGGAGTCTAGCTAGATTAGTATTCTACTCGCCGACCAAAAGGGGTGGCGAAGATCAAGTTGCGTTTTTTAATCAAACACATCGCTATCCGTCAATGGGACGCGCCACTGACTAAAACAAAGCGATAAATTAAGGCAGGAAACGGGAGGCGAACGCTCGCCGCTCGTATTGAAAGATTTACTTCCTCTGTTTAATTGCAATAACGGCTAGGCACGTTGGTATCGTATTTTTCTTTTTACACTCCGCCTCTTATTGCCTTCGGGCCGTTAAATAAATTTATGACGCCCGACAAAGTTCAGCCCACCTCGGCAGCCTCTACGGGCTGAAATTAGGTGGGAATGTGAAACAGAAATAAAAAGCCCGGTCTCAGGTGCGGAGTTCACCACTGCCCGGCTAGTGGGATTAGCTCTTGACTCGTGGTTAAATGGCTCGGCCGCTCATAAAAGTTTCTTAACGCTCATAGTTTTGGGCTACCTTCCTGTTGACTAAAATTTTCCTCTAAAAAGTTACGCCGGCCGCTAGTTAGTTTTGCATTACGAGAGCCTATATGCTGTGGGACTTTTTATTACGCCCGAGTTAGATGCCGGACACAAAAGTTTGTTATTTACGTACGTACTATTTTATAAGTATGCACAAGTATTTTGCTTATATTACGCTCGAAAAAGTAGAATTTCAATTATATTCTTCCGTTCGTAATAATAAACAAAAGTTTAATTCGGAAACTCACATTAGCGCCCGGCTCCTTTAAAACCTCCAATGTAATTTGAAACAAGGAACAAACACGCCTAAATAACAATAAAATTCTAATAAAAACTTTGAACACGCAACCGAAATTGTGGAAAATTGACCAAATTATTATTTACGATTCGAAATTAAAACGGAGGCATTATAGAAGATTACTTTCACCCCTCTTTAGAACAAGTCGCGTTTATACAGGAAGGTACGTGACTAACATCTTGTCTTACATAAAGCTCTAATCATTTAAGTTTTTTAAAATTCCTTATGGAACACATTCGTTTCCATTTAAAGACAGCCGATTCAAAGTTCGATAAAAAAACTTGATAATCTAGACAATACTAAAATTGGGTCTTAACTCACAGTAGGTAATATAAAGAATTAAATTATAAAATTTTAAGAATGTTTAGGCATGCTTAAATTTAAATTATAGGTACTTAGAGTATAAATTTCAAAAAACAATGACTTAACCGAACTTGTTTTAAATTAGAATTTAGTAACCACAATGTGGACCAAATTTACCTCTAACAAACAATATTTAAATACGAATATTTAGAGAATTCTAAAACCTATATAATATTTTTACGCAGATAGATTCTCTTTGCGCGACCACATCAAAAGATTACTAACGTTAATTTTCAACCGCTATCCGTAAACATATTTGTGGTCGCAGTGCAAAGCTTCTCTAAATATATCATGTCATAAAGCCCTTTTTGATATTTAATAAAGTCTAATTAGTACAACACGTAGTATAAATACTACTTTAGTTGGAGTTTACTCTGAAATTAGCTTTTCATAATTATGTCCAAATCGTGTATTCATTTCATATGGAAATAGTAGAAATAGTGGAAATAGTCTGTCCCGAAAAAAAAAATACCTCAAAGGTACCAAACAATTTGTCCGGAGAGAGTAATACCTTTTTCACTATTGAATTATCAAAATTATAATGTCCGTCGCTTGCATGGCTTGAAATTAAAATGATGTAGGTACCTACATTTTGTTGTGGTATTTTATTCTCCTGTAGCCTCATGTCAGAAAGTTGGGGTGTACGGACGTCCATAACTTTGCTAATGTTGAAATAATGTAGGTACACGGCAATCCCTTGCATCCCCCATACGTACTAATGGAATGGTAAAGTTTTTATTTATTCTCTGGGCTTTCCTGTACCATTTTGTCCATTAAGGTATGCAATTTCAGGGGTTTCATCATAGAATATTTTTTATTTGCATATTTTATAATCTATGTATTATACATATTAAAGAAGAAGTTCTGACTGACTGACTGACTAACGGGTGATAATCGACACAGAGCCCGGTCCGCTGGAAAACGGACGGACAGCTAGAAAACGCTGGTCCTAGAAACATGAAATTTAGAGGGTATGTTCCTTTTGTAACATAGGGAGGGGTGTACTAAGAAAGGAAAATTTCCCCTTATGAATTGATTTTCGGAAAAATCATAAGGGGATAAAATACCGGGTGAAACCGCGTGGCGGAAAGCATTTTTTTTCTAAATGCAAGAACATCACTTTGTTTTATCTAAGTCATAAAATAACAGTATCTTGATACCAGTTCTTGTAATGTATCTCATCACTAATAGATACATGTAATGATAGATTCTTTGTCTATTATAGATCAACGATTCAACTCATAATAATAAAACACCAATACAACAAAAGAGAAATAACCTATTTACTGATTTGCGGGGTTTCAGCTCTCGTATCTGTAAAGAGATCGGCGTGATATGAAAGTATAGCAGGAATCCTGTACACTCGTTAACTGAGTTGTCCCATGTCGTCCGTGGACGTGGCTAAACAAAATGTAATTTTCCCCCGAAGCGCCCTCTTACGTGACCCGACAAAGATATAACTTTTATTAAATTATATCAGGGTTTCATAAGTAACTGTTATGGACGTTTCTCAAAAAAATAACGACTGTTAAAGCTATAGAGATTATGTGAAACCGTTAGGTTTAGCTAATGTTTTAAACGCACCTGCCGTGTGTGGGCGCACCGACATTTAAAAACACTTTAATTTAATGTCCAGTTCTCCTTGTTCATAAAGCTCATTTTTGATCAGTCTATTCGAGTTACTTCTTTTAGAATTTGGTTACCTACTAGAGCAAACAACAAAAAAAAGTGACAAGTATTTTATGTTTCAGTGATCACTTAGATTATAGTTTTGATAGTTTTCCATTTAAGTAGGTATATCTTCTATTAAACTAGTTAATTATTGTTATTTTAAATAATGTTTCCCTTTCAAAGATTCATAAATCATAAAAAAGGGGAATATAAAGGTGAAAGAATTGGAGCATATTCCGTTACTAACTGAACCGAATAAGTCCGAGTCAACTTCAACAAATTCCTCCCCAGCAGAAGAGCACACCAAGTGTCTTCTTATCAAACTTCCGCCGTTATGATATAAATGTCGGCCGATTTTATTTATGCCCGGAAGAGGGTAGTCGCGAGATTGTGCATCGGATGAAACAGATATTTCGCAAAACTCTGCTAAATTATCATTTAGCGACGATTTGTTTCACTCGCGCCCAATTTCCCGCACCTCATCCCTCGCTTTCATTAAATTATCACTCTTTTATCACAATACCCTGTTAAAGATTTGAGTCTCAAAATACACTTATATAATAATACCATAGTAATCGTAAATTTTATAATCCAACATTGTTAATTGCATAATATGATACCTACTCCAAAAATAGTAAAGATATCGTCAGTATAATTTATTTACGAGAAAATTGTTGGAAAAATCTCTTTGAGAAGCAAAATCACCTGAAAATCCTCGTAAAGCATTATCTCGTCTTACGTCTTGTTAATTTCTTAGTGACTGAAAACTTGGCTGAAGACTTTTCTAGACTTACAAAAGATAACTTAAGTAAGCGAAAGAACTTTTAAGTCTTACTTTCAAGCTTTAAAGCGATTTTGTAAATATCTTAATCAGTGTACTTAGAAATCTTTAATTAACTGATGGATAATTAGTATTAGGTACAATATAGGTAGTAATAGTATGGATAATTAGTATAAACATTCATAGTAATGGGAGAGTTACCTACATATAATACGACAATTTGTCTGTTCATGGATTGTTGGGAAAATTAATCATTTAATATTTTGAATACATTTTATGTTTTAATACCAACCTTATAATTAATAAGGAAATCCACTAAATATAGTTTAATATATAAAAAGTATAATATAAATATATAAATGAATGGGTATATAAGATAATCTTCAACAAATTAAAATTCATCTAATAATTTATTATTTTAATCTCTTTTAAAGTTCATGTAAGTACTCGAACTAAACTCGATTTAAAAAAATAAATCGATATTTTTATCGATTGATTAAAACACGAATTTTCTCTTTATACCTGAGCTCAATGACAATATAATAATGACATTAGTCTAGATAGATTAACTGAGAATTAATTTAACTCATTCCTTTTAATCTGAAACGTAATTTTCATCAACGTAATTTGCCAACAATTCCGTTCAGGGAAGAGTTGAATTTCTTAAACGTTGTCTTAGACCGTGGTTCCTCTACGGCCCCGCTCGTACAATCAGAGCTTATGCATAAATTTGAATTTTCAATTAAGGATACTTTGAAGAAAATTTTATTAGACATAAAGTGAAACCTTTGGTCTTTTAAGACGAAATACGTATTAGAGGACAAGAAAAGTATAGAGTCAGTTTTGAAGACAATTATTTTTATCGGATATTCTTTACTATTTTTTTATCACTATTACTCTGTATAGTTGGCAAAATATGTCAATACTTTAATACATTTATTTAAAATAACTTTGTAACTAATGTCAAATCCAATTCAAATTTGCTTTATTAAACAATATTCGTTCAATATGATTCGTGTAACAAATAAATCTAAACGCGTTTGTGAAATAAATTTATCATATTTAATTAGCAGCCCTTAGTGCTGTTAATATTTTATGTCAAGATATTATTTTATTGGATATCCTTAGCAAGTTTATAGTACCTATAATAGGTACACATTTCTGATATTAATTTAGTTTATGAAGTAACATTCAAGTTATATTTCATATCATGACATTATTCTATATCTTCCCAAATGAACGCCTAGGTAATAAATGCATTCTGTTTTTTTAGTGACTAACAAAAAACAAAAAAGCATCAAGCATCGCTATTCCACGATATTCACTGTGCATTCCTACGGCTGCACCCCAAAACGTCTGAAAGGCGTTAGCGAGATATCTTAAATGAGTTTCGTTATCTCCGGCAAAAGAAAATGGGATTAATAGTTAACAGAGATCGCTGCAGGCGCTAAACATCCACTTGAACGTTTAAATACTTAGTATTTGTTAATCGTCTGAGTTTACCTACTAATAAAATTGCTCTACAGATATTTTTTTATTCATATTAACTTTAATTGGCTAGACTAATGAGCTGAAAATATATTAAAAATCTCGTGGCTGTTAACCGTAACAATTAAAACTTTACTTTATTTTTTTAACACTATGTCAACGCTTTCTATTAGAAGAGAGTCATTTTAATAATGTATTCAAAGTGGTGTTCGGAGCTAACCTCATTACTCTTGGTACAACTTTCATTAGTTTGATAGGTAACGTACCTATACGTGCATCCTTGTAGCAATAATAATAAATCAACAAATCGTATGTACACAAACAACCGTCCAAGATTGAGTACCTATGCATAATAGAGTAGATAGTAACGAAAATACGACTCCTATGCAAAATTCAGCATTCTCTACCACGAGCGGTCATCGGTTGGTCGCTCGAAAACATCTCTGGGTATTGAGGCCTTATGCAAAAAGACCTAAGTCTATAAAGCGGCCATAAAGGGCCCGAGCACAAAGAATGCAAAGTGAGATGCGCCGTAAACTGAGCTAACCTCCCCGTAGTGTCCTTTACGATAGATTTATATTCATGACACTATCTCCAACGCGTAAAATTTCTGGCAATGGCGATCCAGAAGCAGGCATATGTAATTTTGTTTGAATAAGTAAAGAAGGGTAGGACAAAGGCTATTTGATCTTCAGTCGCTTGAGTATGGATAAATAAAATCGCCCGCGGACTGGTTTATGTCATATATCATAAATGGATTTCGAAGGATAGTGTGTTATGGGATTATTGATTCCCCATAGTCGGTGTCTGAAGTATGTACGTACATTATCGTGGCAGTCTCGAGAGATAACCTAATATATCTCGTATCCGGCTAAGTTCACCGACTAAGGCATATTTTACTAGTGACTCCAGTAAATGTGAGACATTATAAGCCATTATTTTACCAGATATTTGAATTTTATTAAGAGGTTGCCATTGTATGGCTGGCTTTTAGAATTATAGAGTAATGAAAGCAGAAATTATTCCGAAAATCTTTAAAGCAGCTATTGTGGGTGGCTATGGAAGAATTTTATGAAAAGATATATATTTTTATTATTATCGTAGTTTTGAAATGTCAATAAACCAATGATTTAGTCTACGTCAAAATTTATTTTTAAAAAGCAATTTCACGTATATTTTACGAGTAGTTGTAATAGCAGTTTTATAGCTGCAAGCGCAGTGGGCCTCCTAATCCGACAAGCAGTTAATCATTCAATGTCAACGACTACATAAGGGTTTTATTACTGTAAAGCCTGCGGAAAAAGAGAGAACAACATGGCGTCGTAAACGTTAAGACTTGGATTTAATTTGGACAGTGTTTTCATAAATATATATTATTCTGGCATGGCTTGGAAAATATGTTGAAGAATGTACAATAGCTCCGAGGGCCTGACAGCTACTCCAAAACATACGAGTATGGAAAATAAGAAAAAACTCATACACGAAGCACTTAAAATAAAACCTTACGTTAACAAGTGTAAGCCGCAGTTTATCTTTGTTATAAAATTTTTCATTTTCACCCTGTGGCGATGCTTACGCGTAGAATGTATTTACTAAGAGCATTACATGTTATAATCATATTAGTTTTATTTTTAAAATATTAAGCATTGAATAGGCTGCAATAAAGGAGCAGTTATTTAATTATTGTACATGTAGAAATAATGTAGATATAGTAAATGAAAATTCGGTCGTTTGCCACTCGTTGGACTCATTTAAAAAAAACTATACGTGACACATTCAACTGAACAATGGTTAATTATAGCTAAGATATATCAATATTACATGAATATAAATTAAATAATGTTAGTTTTACTCATTACTGCAATTTATATAGCGAACCAAATAAAAAATGCAATACTAATCTTCCCATTGAGATTCCAGCGAGTGTCGGAAAACCTTTACGACGGGAAAAAATGTCTTCGATAATAAAATTTTATTGTTAACTGAGTACAAACAAGGTAAATAAGTTACTAAAATAAACATGCCGGAATACATAACCAGTACATATTTAAAGACTATTAACGGGCTTACTAAGAATTTTTGACGAGAAAACTCTTATAAAGAGTCGTAAAAAGCGCCATAGTGAGTTTCGTGTATCTCTCCTTTAATCTTAATAATCTTCAGAGTTAATGAATTTACTTCTTACGGCAGTAAAACTTTTAATATAACTGAATAACAGGATGAAAAGTTAATTATAATAAAAGCTTCATTAATTATGGGAGATATTATATCGTCAACATTGTAGGCCAGGAAATAATATGACTGTTGAATACGTGGGCTTCTTTGCTTATTTTCCTCAGAAACTGTATTAAGATTTTTACATCCAATCACTTCAGTGTTAAAGCAAAAAAATATAACCACATTTTCTAAACATCAAATGATCATTGCTACAAACACTCACCTTTATTATTCCTTGAGTCCGCCATTAACGAATGATTGCAAAAACGAAAAGCGGATAGGTAAATAAGGAGCTTAATTAAATGATCCTAAATCCTCACAACCACTTGATTAAAATTTTGTTATTCACAACAACAATGAAAATGAGCAGCGACCACAATTTACGCATTGCAAATGAAATCTTTGCCAAATTGGTTAACCATTAAATTGTGAATTATTTTTTGGATTACATACTCGTATACTGAAATCTGATTCACTTATCACGTAACAACATGTTGTTCTATTATTATATTGTTTATTTTTAGCATTTATATAGGTACTTAGTTATTGTCATACAGTTATTGACAACGTTGCAGTGAGTCAGGTACGACAAGTACTAAGTACCTAATAGGAATTTAGTTTTATAATATTTGAATAATTGTATTAAAAAATGAAAGAATATTGTTATGGGGTAACAAATAACGTGCCTCAAAATGGTGATAAAATAATTCGATAGCATATAAAATAGCTTATGCATTATTTTATAGCAAAGGAATAAGGGCCGGAAACGGAACAGTTTTGGAAAAACAGAATCAAATTTTCACGTTCGGTCCTTCGTTTGTTTACCATCTTAGATATACAATAATCCAATCAGTCCCATTCTTCAGTGATATAATATTTAAAAATAAAGTGTCATATTTCAATTCAATACTTTTACGGGTGATTATCTACTCGACACAGATACATATCCTTCAATATCATTTCATCTTTCTGATACAAGTTGTATATGAGTGATTCATAGAATCAAAAAATCGTTTGATGGGCACAATAAATGTCGCAAAAATTTATGGAAATCACTGAACCGTACAGAGCGAATAAGGAGACCAGCAATTGTCGGAAAATAATGAAACACGAACACGTTACGTCACGTATTCCTTTGTATAAGCAACATCTTAAAGATATACATATTGAGCTATATTTGTACGTATGTTCCATTCATAAAGGTTCCTTGGAAGGGAATGTAAGTGGTAAAGCTCATAATTAGAGTAAAAGCGTCACATAGATCTGCGACGGTGTGTAGGCACCTCAAAGAACACTTACAATAGGTAATGTACTTAACGCGCGGTAGTGCCTAGTATCGTCATTACTTTGAGGCGCCATAGAGAACAGTGGTGAAGTGGAGAGGACGTTACTCATAAGTATTTTATAGTTTGTTCAATTTAATTAGGTGAATAAAAAAATATTTCAAACAATCAAACGTTAATTTAAAATGTAAATATAGGTATGTATAGGTAGATATTTTATATTAATTTTGTGGACTTATTCATACAAAAACATTAAAAAATGTATCAAATAGAAATTGTTTGTGAAGAAAAATCAGAATTGGGTAGGCATTATGATACATTCTAATAAAACATTACTTTTATTGCCTAGATAGATAAATTCATAGATAGTAATTATGTAATATGCTAATCATGAAAACATAAAATAGCTTTACAATGGAAAAAAATTGGGTAAATTTAAAACAAAAATCACGGTAGCGACTCCATACATCGTGCTTGCCATTTTCGCCCTCGGCAAGATAAAGTACATTTAGATAAATGGAAGAGAGGCACAACCTTCAGCTGGGTGGGCACTCGGGCTAAACGACAGTCTTAATTTTCCCAAAGTAATAATTAAGAGTGAAGCCTCGTAGGGGCGCTAGCGAACTCCAACCGAGAAAACTGGCGTTAAATTTTTAAATAAGCGTTAAGTACAAAGTCCGATACGTTGAAAGTTAATTATATTAATAAATAAAACGTCTAAAGAGTCCTTGGGAAACTAAATTTCTAGAAGGTGATTCATTATGTAGGCACAATTTTAACCCTTTTGACTTTATGAATATGACAGTGAAAATTACGACTGCAAAGGTAAAGGTAAAAGGTAAAAGTTTTGGAAGTTTAATATGAGGACTAAGTGTTTTGTTTGATATTTTAATATAAATAGAACGTTATGATAATAAGCAAATTTTCACATAAAAATAAATAAGCATATAATTCAGTTATAAAGATGTCTTCTTTGTTGTAACTTGTTTGTTGTATTTTTTCTTGTTAAAATCATTAGTTTATCAATAATATTGATATAATATGTAGTATAGTAGTGATATGAAGAAGGATATTATAATAACATAATACCGATTAAGTAAAAAATGAAAAATAATCACTTTTTTTTATTCGTTAGCTAAATTCAGTATTATTTCAATAAATACAATATTCATGAAACATATAAAATAAGCATTTCTAAAATGTAACAAAAATATGACAAAGACCGTTAGAATAAAATATAATTTCAGTGCTTAAAGTAGGCCATATCGTACTTAGATATCAAATTAGATAATTAAATAGAAGTTGAGGGACAGTCCTTCGTTCCAGGTGAAATAAATTGGACGTCAGCCGTCGGGACCAACTTAATTACTAATTCATTGCCATCGTAAAACTTTTGCGATACAACTGTTTTCCCTTTAAATATTTCCATCAAGCTGCCGCCCATTGTTAAAGTAAACTATATTTCTCGTATGTATAATATTTTCTTTAACCAAAATAGAAGCATAAATTCAATATTAAGTTTCTTTGGGTATTTTATTCTGTAACATTATTCCAAATAACATTAATCTGGGCCGTTTGTTTGTTATTGCACAAACCCAAAAATATTTTGGTTCCCAATACAATCATAAATATGATATGCGAGTTTACGAAATATTTTCATTAAACTTAACTTAATAAAATATACCTAATTAGTTGCACTCTGCTTTGAGCAGTACCACTATTTTAAAGCAAAGTTTTTAAGCATGAAATGGTTCATAAAAATAAATAGTTCAGAAGCCGTGATTTCAGTAAAATGAAACAGAAAAGTAATTTCTTAGCTCAGCGAGCTCCAGCGACTAATGTTATTAATTATATTAGCCCCCAGTATCATTGCTTGAATTAGTCGGTTAATTTCTTTAAATATTTTCTTCGCTAGATTCACTCTAATTAAGTTAGTGATTGTACGGATAGCGGAGGTGGCGCCCCCTAGAGGGCTGAGCAAAAACTTTGCATCTTAGATCATTATATTTTTTTATTTGAGTAAACCACTGAATCTTCGTAGGTACTCGTATAATTGTCATTCCCTATTGCACTGTCAATATTATGATTGTTTTTGTATATTTTTTTCGCATGTACCTACCATTAAATATTTATTTATCTATCTATAAAATTGAATTTGGATTTTATACAAAACTGACTGTGACTCGCGGTTTTATCCGTGCTGTTGTTTATACCTATAGTCTATTAACATCTAACGCAAAAATATTTTTTCGAATCAATATGTACTTGCAAATTCTTCAGCTTTATTTTATTTTAACATATACCTATATATTACAACTAAGTGATGAAAGGTAATGAGCAATTTAAAATTGCTTCTTTTAGTATTTACCATAAAAATACTAGTATACTTAGTTTGAAAGCAATTTGTTGACTGGAGAGCTCGATAGTTAAGAGAGGTCGGTAAATTATCTAGTCGTAATACGTGTTGTTCCTGCCTGGGACATTTGTTTCACTACTACTTGCTCACTATTGATGAGACTATTTATCCTAAACTAGTTAATACGGAATGAAAATAAAACTACAGGGATGAATTTAAAAAGATTTATTTATGTTTAAGGGACCTTTCTCGGCAGTTTTACATGGGGATTTTTTTTCACAAATGTTGATTAATTCACAGATTCAACTTAAACTTTTATATAATAACTAGCTTCCGCCCCGCGGTTTCACCCGCGGTCCCGAGTCCCGAGTGCTCCGATTGCCACCAAACCTTACAGGATTACCGCGGGGCCAATAGGAAGATCGTCTGAAAATTTCATCGCGATCGGGTCAGCGGTTTCGGAGTCTATAACATACATACATATATATAATACATACATACATATATATAATACATACATTCATACTTTCTCTTTTATATATATATAGAGATATTAGGTACGTTTATATAATTGAAAGACTTCCATTCGATTATGTTATAATTTTTTTAATTATGCCTTTTTTAGAATTACAGACTACGTATTGCTTCTAAAGTTTTATGTTTAATATAATCGTGTCACTACAAAAAAACGTATTTTAATAAACTGCTGAGACAAAAATTACTCTACTATTAATCAATCGATTGAATATCGATCTATACATATATTTAGATATCCAACTCGTATTATTTTTCCCATGTGTTATTATTATAACAATTTTTTTAAAGCTATTGCTTTAATACCGATCAGTGCCTCTTCTTATACATTTTGACTCCAGCGTTGCTGCGTTATCATAGCTGCTACGGAAAATCGTAGAGTATGTAGAATTTTAGATGCGATGCTACGTCGTAGCATCGCATAATGTTATAGCTTAAAAACTACGACGTTTTGTTTCCAATGATACTAAATATGGGTGATAAAATATAGCTGCAAATTAAAAAATATTATTATTCGTTGCATTTAAGCCTTTATTGACATACTGATAGCTATTCGAGACATTCATTGATAATTATTTTAAATACTTTATGTTATTTTTCGTTACTAAACCAATTGACTGTGTTAGTGACAAATTAAACGAATTGTAATAATGCAAAACAATCTCTCTAATTTACAATGATTTAATTAATAAACTATTTTGCATGAAGCAATTGAAATACTCATTTGCATTAGGCTTAATCATTAGACAGATGTGAACAATTGAACCGTGTAACTGAGAGTTTATTAAATTCAGTTTGCTTTGAAACTATTATAATGATTAGTGTGCATTTTGCACGTCATTGTATAACATAAGCGTCCTTACTTATAAAACATTATTTAACTAAACCACTGTTTAAATTATCACTTACTGTCACCGTAAAACTGATATGACGTTATTCAATAGCGTTTTATATGTAAGGTATCACAAAAAAAATTAAATACAAAATCTATGTCTCTAAAATTATTAGTAGTTTATTGCGTGTAAAGTAAATATATAGGTAAGTATATAAGTACCTAAATGCAATTTCAGTAAACACAATTATTGTAAAATATTCATAATAGTATACAACACAAAAAGGCCTTCTACAAAATTGCCTAATACAACATTCTATCCAAAAAATATTCTGCACAAATTGCTTGTATGAATTCAACGGAGCAAAGCAAGTCAAATAGGCATTGCGTG
This sequence comes from Tetheella fluctuosa, assembly GCA_951216915.1. Classification (NCBI taxonomy): domain Eukaryota; kingdom Metazoa; phylum Arthropoda; class Insecta; order Lepidoptera; family Drepanidae; genus Tetheella; species Tetheella fluctuosa. The sequence goes on from OX578230.1 coordinate 5,090,380, forward strand.
TATCGAAAGACTTCCAATAAGTAAGGGACGGGCCAATACCATCCAATACGAGTATATTAATCTACTACTAATGTGGTGTTCCATGCCCTCTGGCGGCATTAGGACTGAACTAAACTCAGTTATATTGATGACTATACTTTGTCTACGTCAGCTGGCCATTTCGTCTGTGTAACTTTAACGTGTTGTTGCGAGTAGATGCGACCTTTCCAAATGGCCCCAAAAGGTCCTTAGTTGTTTAATTCAACGGAGATTCAAGTTTAATATGGCAGTGGGTACATAAATCACACAGTACAATTTGTAAGCTGTGGTTTAATTTGGAAAAGGTGCTTTTCTCTAGCTCCAGTGACCTTTCGTTCGAACAATGCTTTATCCTTTATAAAGCGTTCATACAAATTGCATGGCAGTTTTATTGACGCTTTTTTACGAAGGTTACTTTTAAATCCATACCGTTTTTTTTAGCTTGATTTCTTTTGTTACCATTTTCAAATATTTTTTGTAAGAAAACTTTAATTGAAATTCGTATTCAAGTTTAAGATCCAATTTTTTGTGTACATTTGAAATTATTAATAATAATGTATTTAGAAATTACATATTCTTTGTGATTAATATTATTGCTAACAAAAATCAGCAAATTAAAATTTCAGTAAGTATTTATATTGGAATAGTTTGTTATTATAAACAGGTATTTTGGTGTAACTTTAAATGCTACCATAAGTATTACAAATAAAATTAAAAAAATATATATAAACCATGATGCTACAGCTAATCAACAAAATATCCCAAAGATGTTTTATCATGTCTCCTGCCACCCGTACTTTACTTTAAAATGAGACAACGCTCCAGGGTGCGGGGCAGTCAGAAGAAGCCATCAAAGGGTTACCCAATTGAATTCAATCAGTATTATAGTATTGGGGGAAAAATCAAGAAAAAAAAACACTCCTTGAGGCACACTATTTTAAATATGTATGTTTTAGTTTCAGTGTTTAATATAATTGAAAAAAAAAACTGACCCCTGTATATCTAAAAATAGCGCTGACAAAATACTTAAAGAAATATGAACAACATGAATAAGCTAGAAAGAAGATTGAGGTTGAGGATTGCGCTGTTTACTAGTGTAAAATAACACAGAGAGTGTAAAATGAGTACCTACTCAACACTACAAGAAAAAAATATTGGCCGGATTTATACTTATTTATACTGTAAATATACCCATTGCAATCCCATATACGCACTAAATCGTTCATTATAAAGTAGGGCAATTTCGAATCCAATTAACCTTTATCAACACCGATAACTGAAAACAATTTTCAGGTACACTAATGAAGTATTGAGGACGCATCAGCGTCGATATGTATTGACATAACACTCGAAAACAGTTAATCAAATTCGTAATTCGAAATTCAAATTAATGCCTCCGTACACTTACCCGTTACTATACCAACCCCCATTAAAGAAGTGCATGTGTGCGTAACTAATTTTGTAGCAGAGGATAGTGTAGTATCGTCATAATGTCTGACTACACGAGTTTACTCGACACGTGCGTCACGCTCTGTCGACAGTTCATAATGTTGTTGTAGTGGTGAAAAAAACATCCGTAGGTTGTTTAATTTCAAAGGGGAGTATTAGCATTCCGATTTACTCATGTGGAATGTTATGAGTTAATTTGCTCGAGGTAAATTTACGCTGCAGTTGTTATGAACGTTATTAAGTCTAGGTAACTATGAAGTATAGAGCTCCTATTTAATGTTATCTACGATTTACAATACATTGTTGATATATATTTTTTTTATATAAATGAGGGCAGTATATCTGTTAAAACATTTTGATAATAATGTAATAAATACCTAGAAGTCGTAAAAATGGCAAGAGAAGAATGCCAGAACCACAAGTTAAAATAAAAATCAAATACCTACGTGGCGCCTATATTCAAATTGTTCCGCTCCGCTTGGTTTAACCCCAAAGCGGCATACGTTTTCATAACGTTTCGAAAAGCTTTTTATCTGAGAGCAAAACCGTCGATAATGATGCTCACAACTAGAGCCGCCACACTTTCATCTAGTCTTCAAACGTTGTATTAAATCTGCTACCCAATCTAAGCGTGACAAGGATGACGCTCAAAAGGGCAAGTGAGAGAGACAAAAACTCATGTGTCCCCGCACTTGATCCTATTTATCATGCGCGATACTTATTAAAGCGACCAACACGCGTGTTGTTACTTTACAGAGGAACTTTAAAGTTAATACGGAAAACTTGGAGTCGACAAGTTTTGAAATATTACCTACGTGTAAAGTTTATTAGCCAGGTACACGATTATGAATATTTTATGAACACAAGGAACTTTCTTGACTTATCATTATTGAGTTTTTGTCCTAGTTTAGACATTTAGTATTTCGTAACACTAAAAAAGTTATGTTATGAAACAATAGAATTTATCACAGAACAACAAAGCTATTAATCAAATTATTTAAAATATGTTTAATATTTTCAAAAATATGAAAAAATATTTGAGTTTGCGATCAACAAAAAATTGTACAACGCTATAATAACATTACGAGTAGAAAATAAATATTTACAAACACACAATAATTTAATTAGCTATGTACACATGCAGCGAACAAATATTGTATCTAATACAATGTGCATTTAGCTAACAATGTTATATCGACTCAATGTATTCCAACGTCCAACAGATTGCAGTTTCTATTCATATGTAGATTGTAACAAAAAATCCAATAAACAAGACACAGGGCACTCACGTCCCCTCTCGTCATTATTGAAAAGAATGTTTAACAGTGCACCCGGCTTATCCCGGGGTCGTTTTACCAAAAGAGTTACACTAACGAATGGTCGCCCTACAGCGCAGAGCGGTACGACTCTCCCGTTACGCTTGACACTTCAATTCTGCTTTAATGTTGGTTACGAATTTAAATACTCCAATAGCTTGCGTTCATCTGTTTTTTTAATTTATATATTTGTAATTTGAGAAAAATATATTTGTGGCAATATTTTTATCAAATCTGACAAATCATTTAGAATCGAATAAACATTACATAGAAAATTACATTGAAATATTTTTATCAATAAGTTATATTTACATTTATTCCCTGGGTTATATCAAAATTATTTAATGCCAAAGATAAAATATATTTTCTTAAATAGGAGCAAACGAAAAAATCAAAATTTTATACTTACGATATTTGCTAAATATTACTTAAAAATATATCATAGAGACATATTATTTGATCTCTTTTTCTCCGTTATAACACTTGCCTGTATAACCACAACGATGCAAACTGTATGTCCAACCCAGCCTGTAGTCAAATGATGAGATATCAGCGACAAATCCTCATCGACTGGCACGCGAAGTATTCACATATTAGCCCGCAGCCGGCTTCCATTTTTCCACTTCCATGCCGCTTAGCACAACTTCAGAGAGTTGGATTCATATTGCCGCAGTGGATGCGTTTGTTTTGTTCAAATTTATTTTATCAAGTAAACGCTGGCCTTCCGCTCAGTGGGCTGTACCTAATACGTAATGCGGGCAAAGCATACTACCTACCATAGATATATAAATGTTTAGAAGTCGCATTCTCGAATACCTAATCATCGATGCCACCATGACAATGCGTGGGCTAGCCCCCGATTTAAACCAGGATTCAGTACCACTCCTTGAGTAATGATATGCTTACTCAAGTTTATCTACAAGTACTCCTCATTTCACTTTGAGTCCATAAACTAACATGGTGTTTGGAAGCATAGACAAAGTTCTTAATATATCATGTAACTATTTAATTCAGGGACAATGGGCGTCGAGATTTTTTTTTTAAATAGAACCTCATTTCCCTATTATTTATTTTAATGTACACAATGTATGAAAAGCTAAGCATCAGAAATCAGTTCTAGATATTAACTTAAATTTCTTCGATAGACGCTACGTTTGTGTGCACTTACTAACAAGTATTTGAAGCCGACTAATGAGTGAAGTTATTTGCTTAATTATTTTTGTGCTGACTTCAACTCTCGTTGAAAATTTAATTGTGTGCATTCGTTTGTACCGCGTCTTAATTTTCAAAGAACTCGTAGGCAAACTCGTAACTATATAATGCTGACTGTATGTGCTTATGAAAAAGTGCATACCTATAGAATTTTATTTAATGAATGACGCGATAATTGACTAGTTCAATTCATCAAATCAATGCAATACGATGTTCAAGTGAATAAACACTTTCATTTTTCCTACATAGTAAATGACACGATCAAAAATATTATCGCAATTAAATATTTTGAACGAAAATGCTACCAATTATTGTCGAACCAATTATTGCTTGTATGGGGCTAGATACCCTGACTACCATGGCAAAATCGTGAGTGCAATTCCCACACAGGACAAACATTTATGTACATAAATGTTAATCTATGTCTGGGTGTAAATATCTATTCTACTTGTATTTCTATATAAAAAAATGTCATCAATTTAGTACAGTTAATTAATTTAGTACAAATCATAGAATCACAGATATATTTACCAAAAACGTCGGCGGGAGAGAGACTAGAGATTAATGGCATTTTCATTACCGTCGCATCCGAAATGACATAGTTATGAATCGCCAGTTCAATCAACTCGGTTTCAATAACAATTTTTCATTCTCGACACACTAATTAAGTGCTTTTCATAAATATTCCAATAAAATCACACGTCCTTTCGCGCGATTTTAATCTTTAACCCCATGGGATAAGTTTGCAATCCACTCGCAATTAAGTTAACTTTGTAGACTTAAAAGCGACATCCTTAGTAACAAGTGTAAAATATTTTCCCCAATCGCTGTACCTGGCACCCCCTAGGGATATTTCAAGGGTGAATAAGCTCGCATAATAGCAAAGGGTACAATATTTTAAATTTCAATCGCTGCGAGCGGTCCAGGCGCTCCCCGGGGCGGCGTAGAACAAAGATTTCACTCGGTGACTTTTGCTAAGTGTTATAATAACTTATTATATCGGAAAATGGTTTCGAGTTATATCGAACCTATAGATTTGTTAATTTAAGTGATGTTCCTTTGTTTTATTTTATTTTTGTTACGAATAATATGGTTTTTTTTTTAAACTAGCTTTCTCCCATTACATCCGCATTTCCGAGGTAAAAACTTGGTACAAACCAAGCTACAAATTTACCAAATTTCATTAAAATTGGATCGATAGTTTAGCCTGTAGATACGTGATAAGCAATTAGACAGACTAATTCAATATTATTTAATTAGAAAGAATAATAAGAATGGCAGAAGAATTGCTTACCCAATGCATATTTCAGAAATGTAAAGATCGTCCATTAATTATGCCATATCTAAATGTGACTAATAAATATTAACCATGACAAAGTAAAGCAATCAATCCATGTTTCGTTGTCTCGTTTCAACACGACTTCCCCTCAGAGATCGCATTTTTTCATCCCTTTATTAATTCTCTGAATCGTTATCAGCGCCTTACGATTGCTGGCGAATTTGTTACACTAGAGTTCACCTTTTCACTGAAATTGCAAATTTTATGCGGCGCACGGATAAAGTGCCTATAATCATTATTATAACTCATAAATTTGATTGAAATTCGGTCACATTTCCAGAGGCCTTATCGCGTGGCTGCAGTCGGCTTGAAAAATACCTCACCCTAAAATTCGTGATTTGAGAGACGTCGCGTCGTTGCTTCCAATCGATTTCCCTTTAGTGCTACAATAAAGGTGTTTAATGCTGAAATTTACATACTAAATTTGCAAAGTTAAACGCCACATAATTTTTCCAGAGCGTAAACATTTGCCAAGCTTGTTGCATGCTTTCACATAAGACGTGCCATGCTTTGTTGGTACCTGGTACAGTAAAAAAAACTGGGTTATAAAGTAATAAACTGAAATAGTCTCGTGTCTGGTCGATTGTGTACTTTAAAAGAATCGTGCACATATCTACCATCTATCAAAATACATTTATATTTTTATTAGGCCAATTATTGAGGGCAAAAACTTTTAAAAAGGTTTAAATATATGATACGACGTTGTAAATAAAATCTAAAGTTCTGTTTTTTCACTCGTAAGCTCAGCAAAAACCTATCTCTTTGAACTCGCTTTAAGTTTGTTACACTAATATTTAAATAGATAACAAAGATGCTAGCTGTAGTAGACTAAACTTTGCATTTACCTCATTTATGTTAGGCCTAAATTGGATTTGCCATATGCCTAAAGATACATGCCAAAACAGCTAAAGATGTCTAATTATCAAAGCATTTTGGCAAAGTGAATTATGGAGGGTGAATTTTTAATCGCCCTCATTTCTATCGCATGTTGAATTTTGCCAAAACATATTTGCATGCTAATGTTGTATTGACTCAACTGCCAATTTGAGAGACATTCCAAGTAATGAAAGGTAAATTATTTTTAAGTACTACCAGTAAACTGAATTCTACAAAAAAAAGTAATGCTTATTACTTATTATTTTATGCTACAATAAATAAAGATTTAGGAGATATCATTTGAAAATAAATAAGATTTTAATTAAAAAAATATATATATATATTCGCGGTAGAAACCTTGGGTCCGTGGAGGTGAGGCTTCGGGAGACCGACGGGCAGGGAGCTTTTTCCGCCAACGCATAAGCTTGGCTATTCAAAAAGGGAACGCTGCCAGCCTGTTGGGAACCTTGCCTATCGACAGCAGCGAGGACTTTGAGGATGTTTTCTATATATTATAGTTTGTATTTTATACAATGATTATAAATACTTGTTGTAAATAAATCAATATATAGTTAGATTTTAATTATAGAAACAGAACGAGCGTTAAAATTTGCAGTAATTTTACAAATTTTACGGCACTTAAAATGTTTACAAATGTGTTCAATGATTTTAACAAATAGCAATCAAATTTAAACGTCTAAAAATCAAAGACTTTATAACTTTGGATTAAACTTTCAAACTCACAGAAATAAGACAAGACGTGTATCTATTAAACATAACCAATTCTTAAATAATGGTTTTTTAATAGCAATCTATTTCTAGCTTCCCTGAAAATAGGTAATCGTTTGTATACCTAATTGATTACAATCAAATTCAGTAAATTGTACAGCGTTTGATAAATTAATTATTATATATAGATAAGGATAATCATGCCGGGATTACTAAAATTGGTTCAATTTGGTATTGGTATTGTAAGGAAAATGATGCATTTTATTGCAGAACATAGAAAATAAATAAACTTTTTACTTTAAATGTCCCAGAAGTAAGTAATTCTCCCACAGATTTACAGGTTAAACTATTCTATCAAATTGCTTTACTTATTTAGTAAAATATTATGTGTTCTATTTGATTCCATTCACAGTAAATAGGTACGCTCCGTCTCTTTCTCACAAATTAGTAACAAACAAAATAAATCGTATTTTACGAAACAAAGCATTCGTAATTCCCTCTGGAAGATCTCGTTAGAGCCTTAATGAATCTATTGAGGGCCTGTGAAGCGAGCCTGGACGCAAAAGAAAGGTGGAAGGCCCCACCCTTCCACCGGGTTAAAGTTGTGCTAATAATTTGCGTTAGTGCCGGCACAGGGACTGGCAGGCTGGTTGTACCACTCGCAAAATATACCACAATAGCATTACGGACATAAATAGTTTGTACATCGAAAATAAGCTGAATTAATGAGACAAAGATATTTGCTGAGCATACTAAAGTGTCTCTGAAATTTAGGGTTTGCCATAACTGAGTTTTAGAATTATCCTTTTCTCAGGATAGTTAAATTTTGTTAAAGACTCTATATTGATAAGAATAAACTTTATTTCACAAATACCATTTTAAATAAATCGAGGTATTTTTAGTACCATAAATCTGTGATGGTAATATAATAAATGTGACATTGTAAAGTCATCAAATTGGAAAAAGGAATCAATTCATTTAGCACATACCTAGAAAGAGAAACTCAATCAATCATATTATTATTAAAATTTAGTCAATGCATTGTGTATATTTAAAGAAAAAATAATATAAGTATGAATGGGGAACGTGGGACAAATAGTTTTCTAATTTCCAAAACCGGATAAGTGCACGTTGGACTCGCGCGAACCAACATAGATTTTGTGGCTCTGTTCAATAAAATTAGGTTACTATATAATTTTGCTATAATCATGATGATTTGTTTTGGCCAAAGCTTGTATACATAATATGCAGACATTCTTAATTGCAATCTAGTGTCTTTTGAGTTCTAGACAATTACACCCCACATTCCAGGATTAAAAAAAACTCATTTTTCATGTAAGCCACCCCCTAAAAAAATATTTAATATTCAGTTTTGGATCAATATTTTACACTAAATATCCAAATTTCTTACTTAAGACGAAACTTACATAAGACGCATTGTATCTCGTAAACACTAGAACATAAAAAACTAATAATTTTAAATTTTGAACAAACAAACACTCTTTATATAGTTATCAAATTAATGTATCAAAACTAAGTCCATTTATTTAACTTTAGTATCAATTTTAATCCCAGCACAAGGATCACATAAGCTGTAGATACAGCTATATAACCTAACTAAATACTACGTATTTGCGACGCTGAGCTTCTTATACTCGTAGTTGGAGTGGAGCTAAGTTCAGAGCGTATTTCATTATGGACTACAATATTTTCTTATGAACACTCTATGGCATAATCTTGTTAGGGCGCGAATTATATTTAGGTTGAGAGCGAGCGGTGTCGGGCGGTGTCGCGCGGTGTCGGTGCCTCAGCGTAAATTAATTGCATTTAGAGCGATAGAGCTCTCTCAGAGACGGAGCAAGCGATGCTAATGGACGGTATTAATTAATACCGGCATCTCGTCAAATTTCAACTTGGATAGAATATCTATTTCGGTTAATATCAGTAATGTTACTTCATTACTGTGTAAAGGAACAGCTCTAGTATCAAAACCGCGGTGGTCATACTTCGTTATATTAATATTTAATTGAGATATTGGATATTTCAACACAAACTATTCTAGCAATATTTTGCAATGGACTAGGGTATACTACAAGAATGAAAATTTATTTATTTTCAGTTTTGAGGATGTTTTCTATATATCATAGTTTGATTTTCAGTTTTGAGGATGTTTTCTATATATCATAGTTTGATTTTCAGTTTTGAGGATGTTTTCTATATATCATAGTTTGTGTTTTATACATTGATTGTAAATATTTGTTGTAAATAAATAGTATCACACTAATTTGAGCATTATAATGTTAATGCATTTTTTTTTCGAATATTATAGAGACTAAGAGCTTCTCCCTGTAAAAATACAAATATATCTAAATATTAAATTCTCTTTTACTTTATAATAAAAACTCACATACAAAGTCTCTTTTGATTTATTCTAATAACTTAATTTATGTAAAATAATTGAACAAGTATTTACAATCGCAAATGGTTAACTTGAATAAGTGCTCAAGTAGAGAGCTTTTAAATATAATATTTGCTGCGACGAATTCTTAATGGTGATAAGAAAAACAGTATTTTTAATAAATTGCCTATACTGGCAACCATTCTATGTAAGTGATTGCATCTTGCTTCATCATGCTTTAAAAGAACAAGGTCCAAATTATCGATATGAGGTCAAATTATTATGGTGCACCTAGTTATCAAACCATGCATCAGTAGGTAGTAAATATTAGAATACTATACACACCATATTTTGTTAACATGGTGATAATATAAAACTTATGTATGTACGACGTTATGATATAATAAATACATTAAAAAAGAATAAACTATGCAGTAACAAATACAAAAACCGATGAATAGTTAAGCTAAAATAGTATTGGCAACTGGTATGCCCTAAAAGTGAAAATGTTTGAAACATAGACGATGGAAGACAAAGTACGAGCGTGATAGTCCCATTCAAAACGCTTAAAAGAAATGACGTTTTACTCGGTAAAGCCAACAGCTGACGTCGTCAAAACTTTGGTGCCACTTTGACAATTGTCCCCTGTAATTATTTCAAACACTTAATTGCGTGTTCAGGACAGCTTTTCAACAAATTACAGCTTGAAACTTTGAATTGTTACGTTTTACGCTTGCTAGAGAATGTTACTTGTGTTGTGTTTTGCTTGTATCGTGGTAACAAAGAATAATTATGCTTTGATAATAATATAAATAAAAATAAACTTATCCTCTCTAATCTCCTTCTTTTGTATATATAAAAGAAAAACGTGACTAACTGACTGACTGATCTATCAACGCACAGCTCAAGCCACAGGACGGATCGGGCTAAAGCCACAGAACGGATCGGGCTAAAATTTGGCATACAGTAATATTTTTGGAAATTCCACCCCTATGGGGGTAAAATAGGGGTTCACGGGTGCAATCGCGGGGCGGAAGGCTAGTAATGTGATAACTTTAAAATTTTAAACTTAACAAAAATTTGCGCATATATCCAAATGCATGAAAAGGGAAAGCTTTAGCTTAACGACTGATCATACGAGACTATTTACCAAAAATTTGCGAGTAAGAGTCCCGCACAAAGATGCCTTTGCATCAAAAGAGCCCTCTCAGAGGATCTGCACTTAGTGAAAATATTTGAATCCAGTCATCGGGAAACTTCGTCGTAGGTAAGGACTCGATCGATGCACCTGAGATCTCTTATAAGAGTTCTCCAAACGAATTTCATCATAATTTCACAGCAGTAAAGTCTGCGTAGCGAGTTTAACAAAGTTATACGTCTGTAGGAGTCAACACTCTACCATTATTGTAGATAGACGTAGGTTTATTGCTTAGAAAAGTTTACTAACTGAATAACGATAACAAACTCAATGATCATTCCAAGTTTCTGAATTTTAATTTATTTTATAATCGGATTAACCGCATGGAAACTTATTACTGTAGATACGAATAGGATTATACAGTAGTATTTAAATTATTGATGACTTGATTTCAACTGGCAATCAAAAAGCACATTTAGATTTTCCCGGAACGTACCCTTTGTGCTAATCCGGAGCTAAAGTTACCCTTAAAATGTTATCCATCTGTTAAGCCGTTTAGTCGTGTTCGAATAACAACTATTCAAAGATATTCTGACATTTGTAATAAAGTAGGTATAACATTACATGAATAGTCTTCATTACATCTTATTAATAATTTTATGTAAAGTTAAACTTTATTAGCCCTCTTAGATTTCAGACTTGACCTCTATGATGTAAAGGTCAATAATACTGAAAAATATTGGTTTTGTACAGTAAAACTAATTATCTTCATATTTGCCAAACAAAATCTATAGTCTGTGCGCAAATCTATAGTCTGTGCGCAAATCATATAGAAAATCAGCTTCATTATATTTATTTTACACTAAATCTGAAATCTCTATAACTAACTATACAGGCAATTAGATAGATAAGTACTATCTTATCGATTTATTGATTCCTAAACTAATTACAGGGACAGTACAAAGCTCGTGGATTTAAACACAACTCGTTATTACTACCATGTTTCATGAGACACGCCCTAGTTTCACCTCCAAGAATTTAATATCGTTTCAAATTGGCAAAATAATAAACTGGGACGTCAGATGCAGGAAATGCAATCACGTCAGTTATGGGGTCGTAATTAAATATTAAGCCCGTTGTGATGGTTGCCACGGCTTACCTTACTGTTATCTTTATAATTTAGTTAGTAACATTCATTATGTTCCAAAGTTATAAAAGCATTTGGTAAGGACAGAACATTTGAAAATCTATCGCTAAACTCCCATCACTGTGTTTTAACAGCTAGCTCGTATAGTATAGTATAGCTGCTCTTGAGAGCTAGTTTTCTGCTAGTTAGATCTTTTTGTCTAATTGTTTGTTTACCTTCTTTGGCCACAACATCACTTACCACGATGAGGTTGTGGTTAACTAACACATCAATCCACAAAAAAAAAATATCTCCGTAATCCACAGATATTCTTGAAAAAACTTTGATAAAATGGAGACAACAGATATCTTCAGCATCTCGTTTAAATAAGTTGACTCGCGATTCCTGGAATTCTATTATTTTTTTGTAGGTAGTTTTGGGACGCGCGTCCCATTCGCAAGCCAACCGATTAATATTTAAAGACTTGATTAACATAAACAGAGAAAATAAGCAGTCAAACGAACAAGACACTTTTTAAGTTATTAATCCAGTTCAAAGCTAGAGCCCTCAATGGCTCTTGTCGGGCCCTCACTGCATTTTCCTTAAAACTACGAAATTTATTTTAAAAATAATTCCCCTCTCAGCATCTGCAAGCTTACTTGAACATCTTATTGACTTGACTTTCTAGTTTCTCTTTGGTTCTTAACGTAATCAGTTTTCATGTTCCCGTCGTACTTTTTACTTTAATCATTCAACATTCAAATTTCAATTTAAACCCATAAATCTAATTCAATATTTTAACTTAAAACAAAAATATATGTCATTCTAATACTAACTAATATACCAAAAAATAACCTGAAGCATTATTTTTCCTTGCAATAAAATCATGCAAATCCAAATACGTGAAACAATGGAGGTGAATGTTCAAATAAAAATCCAGCAGTGACAACAACAGATAAACAATTATAACAAAGCGAAAAACTGCTGGAAAAACTGCTGAAACAATTTATATTGAAGCCCAATAATACACACCTGTTACTGTACACATACTATTGCTTTATTGATAAAACGATCTCAAGCGCAACTAAGCAATCTCTCTAAAAAGCCAATAACAATATGAGTTTAACAAACTGCAACATAAGGGTAGTTTAAAATCAATAAAGCCTTTTCCGCGCCATTGATTCGTATACGGCAGTATACGTACAAACGTAGTCTCATGCGAAAAACCTTGTTGAACCCCCGTCGTTCCTTTGAGTCTTATACTGAAACGGTTTCAAAAGACCCTCAAGAACAACTGATAGAAATTAGTTTTGTTGAGCAGCAATATTCGATGTAATTAAATATAGCGAGGGTGGATTATACACGCGTTGAGAAACGTCTTTGATTTACATCTTAGTATGTAAAACTTACATATGCACCTTTCAACCCTCAAAGTTTAGCTAAACAATTATTTATAAGGTGGTAGGTTTAGTGGGTTATCACAATATTGTATTGAATGTTCTATATTTTGATTTGTAATAATGTTTTATCATGCAAGGATATTACTATAAACAACACTAGAATTTAGCAGCGCATGTCGGATGACCATTTACTTAATAAAAACAAACCTAATGGTTGATGAAATAAACAATTTTTATTTAAATAGGGTTTCAAAAACGTTTATGAACAGTTTGATTCTAACGGACGGTTCGGAAGCTTACTTTTTCTGAGAATAGCCGTCAATAAACTCAGCAATTACTCTTTTCAATGGGATTTACAATCTATTATTATTTAAAATTACTGCTGATAATATATAGGTAAGTTGGAAAAAAATAAAATAGAATTTATACCTTTCTTTCAATGGTTGAAGCTAATACACAATAATTACCCACGTTTGAAGGCAGTATTAAACAAGAACCATTTAATACATACAACATTTAATTAGCTTATGAATAAAGAAATGTTAAACTGCAGTATTGCGTCATTTGAACCATGAGTATGCTTTTATTGATATTAAACGCATAGCCAAGTTGTTGCTAGTTTTAATTAAATTGTTTATTCTACATACATAAAAATATATAATACACACAGCATTAAATACACATACAGTATGTTTATAAGTTCTTATTTATTAATTACTTATTTATTTATTTGACGGGCCGGTTGGCGTGGTTGGTAAGATACCCTATCTATCACGCCGCAGGTCGTGGGTTCGATTCCCACTCAGGACAAACATTTGTGTGCATGAACATGTCTGCTTGTCCTGTGTCTGGTTGTAATTATCTATATATGTATGTATTTACAAAAGAAAAAGTAGTATATGTAGTATATCAGTTATCTGGCTTCCATAGTACAAGCTCTGCTTAGTTTGGGGTCAGATGGCCGTGTATGAGGAATAATGTCCCAGAATATTTATTATTATTTATTATGTTTTATTATCCTCTCATAATAAGTTGGTTTGGTGTAGAGAAATTCGTCATGTAACTGATACGTATAGTACCGGAAGTTGTTGAGAGCTACATTCAATCCTTAGTTAGGTACTTACCATCACAATACGTTGCCATCATTGACATTTTAAACTATGCAAATCATTGGCGCATTGCAGTACCTTTAGCGCATCATAACCCGAGAGGTTTTGACTGAGATTCAATGACATAGAGACCATTTTATGATGGATTTTTATGTCAGGGGAATTCAAAGAAGCTGAGTCACATCCTCGATTTTGAAACTATTTTACGTAAAAATTCAAAAATCCTGGACTATAATCATAATCGTTTTTACAAATTCAGTAAAATTTACAGGTCTAGGATTCAATGAGCAGGCGCATTAGTTAGCGAACCACAATTAATGATTGCCAAGAAAGAATTAGGTATCAATTTAAAATTATATATACTTTTTGCGTATTGATTTTGCTTCCATATATTTTGTAGTTTGTTGAAGATTAAGTATAAAAGTATAATATATAAATATACTCGCACGATACTCCTCCAAAACAGACACAGGTTAGACAATTTATTACCTACAGCACAACGTTTACCAATAATTATTACGTTACTAGCTCCACGATTTTACTCGTGTTTGGGAACATGAATAATTTTTCGGGAGAAAAGTAGGTATGATATTGCCGGGTATAATCTATCAATGTCCTAAGTTTTATTCAAAAACCATTTAGCCTATACGGCGTGATTGAGTAACAAATAAGCACATAAACTTCCCAAATTACAATATCAGTAGAATTACATACCTATCTTCATCGGTGATTCGTTACTCGATATCTGAAACAATAATATAAAAATATATTAAATAGAGCAAAATAAAAAGTAATTATTCATGATCATTTAGAATTCCCAGTTTTTTCAAGAATTCTTTGTGAAAACGTAATGAAGAGTGATGAAAATGACGATCTAATTCGAGTAATTCATCTTAGTTTTTAGGTCTTATCTACTCATTCTAAGTATGTATATTGGATTAGGGGGAGAGCCTACAGGTCAGACTTCAGAGGTCAGGAAAACCCAAGCTAAAGTCCAAATCAGTGTTTCTAAACATCGAAAGATCAAATGAGACTTGCCTGACCTAGGACCTTTGGATCCTCAGTCTCCAGCCAAGCCTTGAATACTCACCCAATGAGGCAATATAATATATACGTATATGTTAATTTTTATAACTCTATTATCTCCAAAACCATTATGTTACTCATGCTGTCATTAGTTGTATCAATCAACTGAACGAATATATTGTTTGATATAATTTCGTCACGCAACCTAAAAACCGCAGACGACGCGCAAAGTTCGGCCAGGTAATAAAGTTAGGCACAGTCTTATCTGCTAACTACCCCCTGATAGATCGTCTCGCACAGCGACTGCTGGCACGTATTGTTTGACAAATGGAAATATAAATGGCATGTCAAACGTAACCATTTTCGTGTCAGATGACTATCAGAAAATTGCTCACTTTTTGTGGCGACGACTCGGCACAGAAGCGCCCTCTATAGTGACTGTAATGAAACCACTACAACAC
Organism: Tetheella fluctuosa; assembly: GCA_951216915.1. Taxonomy (NCBI): domain Eukaryota; kingdom Metazoa; phylum Arthropoda; class Insecta; order Lepidoptera; family Drepanidae; genus Tetheella; species Tetheella fluctuosa. The sequence goes on from OX578230.1 coordinate 5,105,977, forward strand.
AAACCCGCAGTGCCGGCGACAATCAATATTGAAAGTAATCCGATACCTGACATTCAATTTGTGGAGGTGTAGGTATTCGAGCCCCGATAAGTTTGTTGCTTTTATTTGCATATCAAAAGTAACTATTTGAAGCTTCTTATAGATTACTAGCTGTCCCGGCAGACCTTGTTCTGCCCTATTTCTCTAAAACAAAGTAAGGTTGATTTTTTTATGTTAATAGGTGCCCCGACAGATTTCGTTTTGTCTAACGCGCCTTTGTTTTGATTGACGTCTAATGTTTGACATCTGGGGACAGAGTGGTTTGTATTGGAAAAGAAAATTGTTGTTTTTACTATTTCCTCGTATTATTTACTTTTTTTCTCTCCATAAAAACCTTCCTCATACTTCATCAAACACAACAAAAAAGAAATTAGCCAAATTGGTTCAGCCGTTCTCGAGATTTGCGGTCAGCAACACATTCAGCGATTCATTTTTATTGCGTACCTCAAAAGGTAAAAAAAGGAACCCTTATAAGATCACTTTCTTGTCCGTCTGTCCGTGTGTCACCACCTATTTTCTCAGGAACGGGTGGACCTAAGAAAATGAAATTTATACCAGATATTGAGGTCTATAGTCCCTATTAGGTGTATAAAAATCAAGGTCCTGAGTCAACTCGATAAAAAAATATGGGTAAATTTAGATTTTCGCGAAAACTTGCAAGTACTAAAATTTACCTTAATTTTCAACTTTTATTATTTTTCGGATTTTTTTCATTACTTGTGCTGAAACTGTACCTTAGATACATAGTTGACACCAATTAAGATAGGCCTCTGAGTTGTATGGGCGCTCATACAATTTAGAGGTCTAGCTTAAAGATAAATTAATTAAATAGGGGTTGATCGTAGAGGGGTGAAAATTTAGGGTTGTATGTATTTTTAATGCTGTATCATAAAAAAATAAAAACAAAAAAAATATCTAAAAAATAAAAACAAAAATTTTGGGGGATGAAAAATAGATGTTGTCACACAAAATTTCATGAGAATCAGTCAAGCCGTTTCGGAGGAGTTTAACTACAAAAACAGCGACACGAGAATTTTATATGTTAGATAGATAGATTTATAGTGTTGTTTTAACGTAGTAATTTTGCTAGTTTACTTACTCTAAGTGTAATCATTTTTATGATAGGCAACTGAAAATTATCTAACTTACGTTTTAATCTAAGGTATGGTTTATATAATTATGTTCCAAGTATAATCAAAATCCATTAAGTCATCATATTATACACAAACAAACATACACACAAAATTCTTATTTATAATTTAAGAAGGTTTAAAGGATATTATAATACAATATAATAGGATTAATTTTAGTAAAAAAAAAATAGAATATAGGTTTTTGAAGATTTCAATACTGTAGCAGTCCCAATATTTGTATTTATCATAGGGATGGACAGAACAAAGGTCCTTTATATACCTACCGGGAATACGAGTGAAAGGGCAGAAAATAGCTAGTACAATACACACTTTACCTTAAACTATCAGGTACAAATAATATATAGATTTATCTGTAGCAAAAAGTTAAATAAAAAAATAGCAACACTCTTCTACAATGCGGAGAGAACTGTCTGCCGCAGTTTACGCTTGTCACTATTAGCATTGAATTAACAAAACAACAGTTAAACAAAAACAATTTGAACGAATATTAATAACCCCTTAAATCATATGCCAGTGAGTGTTACTGCAATTAATTGCGCGAAATAACGTTATCAGCGGAACGGCACATTATACAGTGAAATGTTTGTAAGCATGTAACGCATAAATAACGGACACTAAGCTGATTAGCATAAAACCAACTCGACATTTACCGAATTACCCCAAAATCTGTTAACAAATGGTAGCTTTGCATAATTGAATGACTCGAACGGAAATTCAGACATATGGAGCACGGAAAAATAATCGCATTTCTAACAAATTATGAGATCTTCTTTACCTATGAAATTGCCGTTTTGTATGAAAAAGTAATATCCGATTTTTTTGTGACAAGTAATATATTTATTTCGTCAAAATATTTAACTTAACTATTTACACATTCTTGCTATTTTAAACGCAGTTCGTTGAGCCCCTTCTATAAAAATGTACTGCATAGGAATCGACGAATTCTTTAAAGGCATTCTTGGCTGCTGCTTTTCTGACTAATGTTTCATTTGGTGCACTGTTTGTCTTGGGCACCTGGGCACTTACGATTATTGTAAAGGATCCATTTCTAATCACAGATAATAATTCGACTCAAAATCGTTTCAGCCATTTAAAGGAGGCTTTTGACGCGGAATCTCGCTGAGAGTCGCTCAGTTCGTGGGGCACTTATTCGTCAAGCCTCTTTATTTTTCTCGATTCGCTGCAAATGGCGCAATATTGTTTTGACACTAACATCAAAAGCCGATGTTAGCTCGGCCGTATTTTGCGACGGATCTGCTTCCACTATTGTGTTAGATAGTGATTATGAACTTTGCTCTCCGGGAACGAAAATGGTTGAACCAATAATGCACTTGTTGCTCTACAGTTGGTACTCACGTTGGTAGTGTTAAGTCCATTCACGTCGTTAATATTGCGTGCCGTTTGAGACGTATTGTATCCACGTCGAAACTCCTATTTGAAAGCGCTCGTGGCGTAGCCTGATTAGCCGTTCTTAACCTATCGGCAAAGTTAAGGAACGTCCAGTCAGGCCGGTACCTGGATGGATGACCGTGCTTCGGAAGGCAAGTAAAGCCGTTGGTCCCGGTTATCACTTAATTGTGATAGTCGTTAAGCTAGTTGGAGACCTCCTAGGTGGCTTGACAACTCCAACAATAAGTTGACCACTAGCTTACCTCCACCAATCCGCAGTGGGTATGCGTGGTGGAGATTTGCCTTGAATTCCAAGTCAAACCGCAGATATTTTAATTCGTTTTCACAGGTAAGTAACCGAATACAAACGACCCATGAAAATATTATGTAGTTATTTGACAATGATGTAGGTACCTAGTAATTTTTTTACCTCAACTGTGTGTCAAATAAATCTAAAATTCGATTTGGTCCCTAAGTTTTATGCTTGCCTTACGCAAAATAATATGTGCTTCAAATATCTACTGTTCATTTTAATAGAAATATCTAAATGTGCACGTGCACGTTTTTACAAAGCAATTTAAATCAAATATCACAACCTCTAAATCTCGCCTGGTTTGCTAAATTTAGACGTATGGATATATTGATTTGAACGTTGATTAAGGTTTCAGGTTTATCGCATTCTACATGCTTCAGTGTCCGGTCATCTGCGGTGCGGTGGCGGAACTCCGTGGTGCGTTGAATCCAGTTTGCGTTCCCTCCTGCCTGCCGAGTTCTCCGCAATTAGATCCCGCCCATTGTTTCTCCAAGCACTTTCTGTTGTTAGCAATTCCAGTTTCAATTCGACAACCGCTGCATTCTCTTTGGTGTCCGCAATGCTACGATTTGCTACCACGGTATTCGAATCGCTTTAGAGTTGATCTTGCTGTGGTATATCTCTTATAATACTTTTGATAATTCTTTGAATACCCATATTAACAATATTGTTATAAAGTCCTACAAAATGTTGGGGTTTATTTGGAGAAATTGTAAGGTCTTTAAAAACGTTTCTGCTCTGAAATGTACTTACTTTTCTCTTGTTCAATCCATTTTAGAGTATTGTTCGAGTATATGGAATCCTCACTACCAATGCCATAAGAGCCGGTTAGAGGGTATCCAGAAAAGGTTTCTATTTTTTTAACAGTCCACTAACAAAAAATAAATGTGTGATTTGCTAATGATTTGCCACAACCATAATGATTTTTACAATGAAGCTAAATTGGATATTTTGAATTGTTCCATTCCTAATTATAAAAAACGGAAAACATGGCAAAATCTATTTTCCAATTTTTCTACCGCGCACGCTTGTTAGCTGTCTCTGAGAAGGAATCGGGTCACTGGTTGCAAGCCATTCCATCTACAAACTTCGGTACTTTGTTAGACCGAATCACTTTAAGTTTATCCATTTGTCTCCGTCTTGGTTCCAGGACCAATCATCCTCATCGCTGCCGCTGTGGAGACTTTGACAACGAGCTCGGCCACCATGGGCTTTCGTGCTCTTTAAGCGCCGGCCGTTTTTTACGCCACGCGGCTCTTAATGATATTATTCGTAGGGCTCTTGTTGTCGCCAACGTGCCTTCTGTACTAGAACCAGTCCGAATTGCGCGTGGCGATGGCAAGAGGCCAGATGATATGACTTTGATCCCGTGGAGTGTTGGCAAGCCGCTGGTGTGGGATGCCACGTGTGTTGATACACTTGCGCCTTCCCACATACTGGCGACTTGTAAGTTGCTGCAGCGGCTGTGACCGGTGCCGAAAAATCCAAATTTAAAAAATACGCTTGTCTTGGTCCTAATTTTTTGTTCATGCCATTCACGGTAGAAGCCTTGGGTCCGTGGGGGTTTGAGACTCGCCGATTTGCTCGGATTTTATCATCCAAGCTCATCGAGGCTTCGGGAGACCGTCGGGCTGGGAGCTTTTTCCGCCAACGCATAAGCTTGGCCATCCAAAAAGGGAACGCTGCCAGCCTGTTGGGAACCTTGCCTATCGATAGCAGCGAGGGCTTTGAGGATGTTTTCTATATATCATAGTTTATATTTTATACATTGATTGTAAATACTTGTTGTAAATAAATTTATTGTAAGCTGAAAAATTCTTATATCAATTTAAAACTACTTAAGTAATTAAATAGAGGTAAAAAAAATAAAAAAAATAATGCAAGCAGTGTTTGCCTATAGTTGGGTCTACATTCCAGCATGATATTTATTTATTATTATGTATTAAGTATTATAATGTAAACCTGTTGGCAAACCTTAAATAAATAAATAAATATTGTAATTTCACTCTAAATTTTTGATAATTAAGGCAAACCACATCCCCTCGTAAACAATCTCACAAGAATTGAACATGTATCAACACCTTTGTGAATTATGCCATAATTCAATTGTCGAGCATAAAAAACCTTACAAACTAGCAAGTCTAGTTTAAGACCATTCGTGGTCTACCATTCGTTTGGTATGCCCGTTGCATGCACTCGCAAACTCATTTTGTGTAAAGTTTTGCTCGTGCGTCATGCACAATTTACATAATAGCATCGTCCAGTACTACGATGCATTATACTACTGGCTTAATACAATTTTTAGCTCTAGGTATAAGCATAAAAAAAACCCTTGAAATTTTCTGGGTAGTAGCAGACTTTAAAAAACAGTGTTGCAGGAGAATATAAGCTACACCGGCAAACATTTCCGCTTTTTCAAAACTTGTGCCTGACTCATCGAAAGCCTACCCATTTTTTTAACTAGATTATTTTAATATCAGGTTGGTGGCCTGACAATCGATCGATTTTAATAAAAACTTAGTCCGTTATGGATTTTAAAGCTACTATTAAGACTAGCTTGATTAGTAAGCATGGATTTCGGGTGAAGACAAACATCGTAAATAGACCATAGCTCGGTGATAGGGTACTTTGTAGTACGAGTCTGGCTGGTTACTTCCCACAAGTTGAAATTCTGTCCAGCGTCTACCGGTAAGTTTCAGGAACTGCACATTAAAAGAGGGAACTCCTTCTAGGCTTTGTGTGCCTACCAACATCGGCTACACTTTCACGTACCATGAAATTATGGTTAATCACCAGCAAATCTACAGAAGAAGCTTATTTACGCGTGTTAAAAGGAAGATTTCTTTATTATATTGTAATTGCTATGATAACTGTAACTAACTCGAAATACTTAATTCAAATGAACAATAAATTGACGAAAATATACATTATATTGGATAAAATCTTATAATTGAAACTGTTTAATCGCTTTATTGCTTTAAAAATCTCAAAATTGTTGTATTTATATTGTAATCGTTGGAAAATGCTGACGTTCTAAAGAGATTTAAAGTAGCCAGACCCATTGAATTGCAAATGTAAGGAAATAAAACGATGTTTGGCGTTTTCTGTTTTCCTCATTTCGCCCTGTAAAGTTTTCAGAACTTGCATGTAATTGCTTAATTCCAGTGCGGCCACGATAAAGTTTCTCTGAGTCTACAGCAACAACCTAAGCAATATTTATAGTCTAAGAGCTTTACTTTTTCTATGTACTTATATGGGTAACACATTACAACTTATTTTAACTCAAGCTACTGAAATGATTAAATATCTAACTAAGTTATGTCACTCACACTACTTAAAACCAAGAGATTTTTTCAAGAAAACCCAAAACACTTTAACCCTATCAAACCTGATAAACCTATAGAACATTACAGTACCCAATGATATTTCTTCGAATAAAAGTTTGATTTTATTTGAACAGGCAATAGTCTGGCTACGTTCTTGGTCATTCCAATAACCCGTAATGGGGTAACCGAGTTGTAGAGGGAAGACAACGTACGTGCAAACGTAGTGTGGGATATTTTCCTACCTAATCGACCTGGAAAATCATCTAAGGTGGACTGGCTGAATCAACATTCAAGGAATTTGTTTTTATTATAATGACAAACTAAAAAATAATAACTATAAAATAATTTGACAGAAAAATGGTATGAGTATTTGCCCATTCCCCTTTCACCCTTATTCGTGAATGGAGGCCTGTGCTCAGCAGTGGGATAATGATAAAAAATAAGAACAAATTTTTAATTTACCAGATGAATAAATGTGGGCTAATTTGAAGTTCATGTCAGGTGGAGTAATTTTTTTGTGTTCACAAGTGCTTTACTAGGCCCTGATAGAATAGATGAGATTTAGGTTTGTTCTTTTTATATCACGTGAACGGCCTGCTACTCGTGATACATGAACTCTAACTTACTATCTTACTATCTAACTTACTTTATAACTCACTTGTTAAGAACCAGCTTAACATATACGCACGGGAGGTGACGTGCAGGCGGGGGACAGAACCACTACCACTCCTAAGCTGCGCAGCCCCACCAGCACCGGCGACGGACGATTTTTGATTTGTATTGGCTAGCAAATAAACCACCCTATTGTAATACAGTCCACTATTATTTTAACGTCCACCGGACCCTAGCACACTATTATCTATCTTATTATCTATATGTACTATTAAATTTCACAGCTAACAAAGTCTAGTTATAAGCTCTTTACCTAACATTGATTAAGGTAAGGACTACCCTTTTAGTCGTGATCCTGGTCTACAATTTACACGCAAAGCACGAACTCAGTTCTCAGAATCTACATGGCGACAAGTCTGTTATGTTATGAACCTTATCTACACAATTGCATTTTTTTGCAAACCTTACAGCCTTGTTAGCCAGCCATTTAATTCTCTAATTGTTGCACTTTGTTGTATGGCGGTTATTAACATATGTATTCTGGTATTTTTCTGATTTTTATCAACTATTTCGCATTTTGTGCTATTGAAGGGTGAATAAATTACGATATAAGTTGGTACTATAATATTTATTATAAGGGTCATAATTATATTAAAGTATTTAGCAAATCTATACTATAATAGAACAGTAGACTCCGATGTGTCTGTACATTGAATGAAAGTAATAAAAATAGAAAGGGGGTAACTAAAGAAGAGTAATAGAACATAAATCAGCTATTTTTAGAATTATTTTCTGTCTGTCTGTCTGTTTGTTAGAGCACATCTTTGGAACTACTGAACGGATTTTCATATAGTTTTCACATGTAGATAGAAATTAATTTGGAGCAGAATATAGGCTATGTTTTATTAAAATCGGATGTTGCAAAAAAAAGTTATCGTAATTTTTTTTTTTTATAGAAAGTCACGCCGTGCTAACGACGCGATCTTTGTAATTTTTGGAATTTACTTTTATAGGTACTGTTCGTTTCATCAAAATTGGCTAACGGGAAAAAAAAATAGAAATTTTATAAAGTCTGCGCGAGCGAAGCCGCGGGCGAACAGCTAGTAAGGAATATGTAAGAAAGTTAAATAAAGTTATAACAATTCATTTGGTGGCTTGTACTCAAATCTCTAATAATAAGTACAATTCATAAAAATAAATGCTGGTTTTTTTGTTGTTTTGCTACAGTTAGCATAACATACAAGTAATTTCATGGAAAGTATTGTATGAAGAGAGTAACAACATTTAAAAAATATCACCTATGTTTGGAATGATAATTCTGAAATCATTTTTTTATGGTGTGTCTATTTTAAAATAAATACCATAGTAGTCATGGTACAAAATTAATTTTAAATAGTACCTACAATCCCAATAATTTGACAGGAAAATGTTTTAAATCAGCGCCACCTAGGTGAGGGTTGATGAAACTACATTAGTATCACCCTAAGCCAGAGTCGGAATAAGCTACAGTACTGCAGCGCCTCTACAGGAAAACAGTTGAACTAATACAAACTCCTATGACAACAGGCGCATAGATGGCGCTCCCATATCAATTTTGGGAAAATCTTTTTTAGGTTTTATTGATTGTTCCTCCGCTTTACTACCGTTTTTAGAAATGTTGAGGACACTAGCATCACCTACATATTTAACTTATAATCTTAAAAGGATAAAATTATTTTTGGGTTTGTTGATAATATTGGATATTTTCATGAATTAGAAAATAACATTACAGAGCACAAAAACATTCTACATGCAAATCAATTTGAAACTAAATTATTTTATGCTTTTTTTCAGTTCAAAAAAAATATTCGTTATTGTTTTAAATGCACGTTATATTAGTAATTTTATCTTTCAAAAGCATATTTACGTTTCAGTAATAAACTCTTATAAGATCCCGGTAATGTCCCAGCAGTTTGTAATCCTGGCCACACACTCCCTGAGACAGGTAGGTACCTAAGCTCAATTTGTCTTCGTTACACGCATTAAGGTGAAATGTCCAACACCACTAGAGGATTAGGTTGTACATCGTGATCTTCTTAATTTACTAATGCAGTAAGATTGAAATAACTTTTATCGAGATAATGCTTCAAGCTAGGCCTAATAACATTTGTGGATGATAATTATGATATCGTTAAAAGTAAGTCTTGAGACTAATACTTAAACATCACAAAAAGCTAATTGTGTAAGTTAGATAGTGGGTACTATTAATAGTATGTTTATGAAATCAAATGATAATATAGAGCCCAAATTTGCATTAAAACAGTTTAATAAATAGTACCTATATGAGCTATATGTATAGTAATAACCATGCTGGATTGTACTGGACTGAACTGTTATACATCTATCGCTTCGTTGATGATTCTGCCATTGGACGAATTTGACAGTCATATTCTTCTACTATAATGACTCATAGCAGCCATTATTTAAGCTTACATTTTTGTATGTCAGTTTTCTCTATAGAATTTAGTTTTACTTTTATATTTGTAAAACGGCAATTTCAATTCGAAATTAATTTCTAATGTATTATAGGAACAACGTGATAATCTACACTCATTCAAATGCCAATAAAATTTATACACAGTAGCAAAAGACATTCAACCACTCATATTATTAGGCATTAGTTAGGGAGGTACTTAACGTAATGTCTTCTATCAAGCATGATCCACCGTCAGACATGTGAGGAAGGTTACATCCTACGCAAAGTGTGGGATACTTAACACAAAGCGAAGCTGACGCTACTCTACAATTAAATAAAGTAGACTATATAGTAAGTAGTACCTATATAAGATATATAAGGCAAGCAATTGATTAATTAAATGTAAAGAAGGGATAACATGGTTTGTAAATTTGTGTATTATTAACCCTATAATATAATATCTTGTTTCTATGTACATTGATGAGAATAAATTTAATATTATTATTGAATCAAAGTAAATTTTCACGAATTTTAATTAAGAAAATACATCTCACAAATAATTAAAAAAATATATATATGCTAAGACTATCTCTATAGATAAAAGTAAATTGTTATAAGATTGATAGAGTTCAGTTCAAACTCACAACAATACAAATTTCAATGGTCAATCAGTGCTGACAAATTGTTGGGATATAATTGTTTACGACTGGCCTCTTGCCAGATTCCTCAATGACTTGGAGACTAGGGAGAGTTGGCTGCTCGATACAGAAGATAGATTAATATTAGTGTCAAGTTTTATATCTATTGTCATTGCTTAAAAACATTTAACCTCTTTAGAGGTCAATCTTTAAATGGGGATGATATTATTATAAAGGGTACAAGCACTAACAATTTAAGCAAAGATATTAATTCATCGGAAACATAAGAGCTCTCAATATCCTCGATGAAATGAAGCGGGCAGGTCACATCCTGAGCGCTGTGTGACGTCATATATCACGTGGTGCTGTTCACCTCTTCCTGTCCGTATATGTATGAATTATGGGCCAGTCTGTTTGGATTTACATCGACTGTCAATTTTGATTATGTACTATACCTACATCAATTCTTAGTTAGTTCCAGGACCAAACAGAGCAACCCGTAAAAAGCGTAGTGGCGTAACGAGGACCCCGCAACCGTATATATACAATCGTTCGATTTTTAACGCGGAGTTGTCATTCAAAGAACGATAAACGATAGTTCGATTATCGTTTGGTTAAAATGCAACCAATAGAATTGCACAAAATTAACGAGACGTGAATTTCTAATTATTGGAGAAGAACGATGAAAATCTTGTATCATTTTTGGATTAGGTACCCCGGTACCTCTTACGGATTTGCCGTTGTATTTGATTGAGTTATTAGTGAAAAAATGTATGGATGTTCATTAAAAACTTCATCAGACTTTTTCTAGCGACTATAATATGAACATTTTAATGGTTGACGTACATAGCACCTTGCAAACGATAACATAATAAATTCACAACAATTTTCCATTTAAAGCGGGTAAACTTACGGTTCATCGCTTAATTCCTTACACAAAGCGCAAAATCTACCTACAAAATCAAATACTGAAGGGATTATTTAGGGATCCATTTATCGTTGACAGAAACAAAATGAAATAATAATTTTCCGTCGAATTTGGGCATGCGGGCCTACGTACAGTTAGCAACAGCGGTTCTTCTTTGATACTGACATTAATGTCATGAGCATTAAGACTGAAGGTAAAGCTAGTGATGGTTGGTATCAGCTAATACATGTGTGAACGTATGTACGTACATACATGTCATCAATCACATCCTTCAGTCGCTGGTATCCGTAGTGGCAGTACATTAGCTCCTTAATTAAAGCTCCGAACAGACGGCACCACGGCTGGCGGCCGCGTCATAGGTTTCAATTAATTCTTGTCACCAAACAAATTTTGGTTGACGACAATTTTATTAATCTACGTTACATTGACAAATTAATTACCGGCAAACATTCATAAATTATATTCATTGACGGCAACATATGTTTGTGATTTAATTTGATATGCGGAATAGGTAGGTACTTTTTGGAACCTTATGGTCGAAAGTGGTTTGCAATTAATTCAAAATATCTAGATATGATTGAATGATTTGTATTCAGTAATTACTAAAATAAAAATTTATGTGTAAGTTACAAAAGCATCATAAAATGCTTTCTTACAATAACCCACACACTACATAGAATGGTTAGAATTCACCAAAAAAATGTTTATATCCATCCATAGTATGTAGATTGTATAACATTGGAAAATATATTTTATACGGAATAGAGGGCGTTGCATACGTCAAAGTGACAGACACCGTACTCGCCATAAGCCACTAATCGGCTTGTCAGGAGCAGGTCGCGGGCATTGACTTTCAGATCACGTACATGCAATCTGCATATCACGACATTGTCAGGGGGTCCTAAAAAGCACATTTTTCATCAAAAACACTGCACTTGATTCAAATTTATACCATATTTAAGTAACTCTATGATATTGACAAGAGAGTAGTTATGTATATATCTTTAAAGATGTATTATTATGGAAATAAAATATTAATATTTTTAAGCCTAGTGCTTGCGTGAATAACACGGCATAAGAAAAATTCATACAGGAGCCCGAATCTCGCGTCTTCAATATTAATGTCGCATTCGACATTTGCCGAAAAACGTAACAGATATATTAGAAATTCTATACCTTTTGACAGACGTCCGCAAGTTTTTGGGGGCAGTATTTATTCCGATATAGACGAAATATAAGAGAGATTCCGATTCAATATTAAACAACCTGTAACAACCCTTTCTATGGATTTATCATCCTGAGGCAACTCAGTATGTATTTTTGTTTAATTTTATATTAAATTATACTTTCAGCGAAACAAAACAGATCTTTATTAAATAGTTTTTCTTTCTAACAATATTACTTTATATATCATACCTACTGATTTTGAATTTTCATGTCTCATTTTGTATATGATAGAATATTTTCCCAATTTTATTTAAAATATTGTTCTCTAATTTCTGCCCCGGGGTACCCCGTTCTCGGAGGACCAAATGTTTTCCCGGGATGATAAGTATTTTTTGGTTTTCTAAGATTAGATTTATCTATGTGCCGAAATTGGCGTAATAGACTTATAAACATCCACACAAACTTATGCATTTATAATTTTATAAGAATTTAAGTTTTTCCATAAACTGGCACACACGTGACACTAACTAAAGCGACACGTGGATAATTATCGTAAGTCTACGTAAATTTGACACGAGTTAAAATTAATCTGAAGACGTGACACCGCGAACCTAATACATAACAGTTTACGCTTTGGTAAATTTAATAAAGAGCGAAGCCTATGCTACCAAGATTGATGTGGCAAAAATATACACAGCGAAAAGGAAATTAAAAGAGATGTCAACTCTTCTGGAAATATTAAAAGTTTTACAACGACCTGTGTAGGGTTGACAGCGGAATATAAGGAAAGACAAAGCTGACGTAAGTCGCTTCAAGAAGGTAATTTACGATACCCATAAATGATATTTTCAGCTATTTACTTTGACAATGATTTATGTGTTTTTTTTTCGGGTTTATAAATAGTAAAATGTGGAAGTGTTCTAGTATTTCTTACCAGAAAATTATTTAAAGGACTAATTTTTTCTTTTTTCGGTCTTGCCTTTTCCCTATAAGATGGAGTCGATGCGATAATCACTACCGACCACTGAACCATCCATTGTTTTAAGATATTTTTATTTTCGAGTAATCCTTCACTAGAAGTTTCGTCAACATCGTGACTGATTTATACCAGCCGGAGCCGGAGTCGTTACATCTGAGCGACAGTGACAAATGACGTCACACGACGGTCACGGCCCGTGTGTTTTGCGTCACTTGCGTGCATTCAGGACTGTGTCGTCGTATCTTTCTCGGCTTGTTTATAGCCGTCCGTATGTTTGAGTTATGGCACGTTTGTCTCGTGTGTGACGTCAAGTAAGATGAATTTATTGCGAAGGATGTGTAAAGCGGAATATTTTATTTGTTACAGTACGATGGCAGTCGCGTGATATCAGTTTCCGGAACAATGAATTTTGTATATAACCATACTTCCGATTCCAGTCGAGTATAGTGCTCAATGTCCATAGATATTTTATGATATTCTCGTAAACAATAACAATGGTTCTTCGTATTAGATGAATAAACTCAACTTGGATTAGGAGTATGAAGAATGAAGAGAGATATTCGAGAAAACAAAGTAATAGGTATTGTGTCACCAATCGCAAAGTCACATATACAATGTGTTCAACACATTAAAGATAAAGTTTATAAAATATCATTAAAAGCTATCCATTACACAAATCGGAGCAAACAGTAGACACATTGACACAAAACGTATCGGCCCCGCGAGACTCTCATCAACTTTCATTACACGTCGAAGTTTTAATGATGATAAATCACGTTTAAACACGTATTTAGAATCATATTCCTCTTGTGTAATGAGAACTCTCGCGTCTAGTCACGGCATAATTACTCAGATCATTAATAACGCACTGTCGACGGATGAGACATGGTATTAATATGACGTCACATGCCGTAACCCGATAAATTGAATATGCAATATTATATAAAGGTATTCAACATACAGGGAAATAATAATAATTATCATTTTTTATTATTCATAAACTTTATTACATTAAAAGATTTCAAGAACAAATTTAATTAAAATAGTTACATCCCCAATTGTTTTTTTTTCCTTTTATTTAGGAATTCTTTTGTAGCAGAAAATGGCCTTTAAACAAATTGAAACCAATCAAAAGGAAGTATGGCGGAAAATTTAAATGAGCCTTAATTACCTTTGAGTGCGTCAATGGCATACTTTGTCCAGGAATTAACCAAAGATATCTTAATTTTCCCTTGATCTATTTTAATTTGACGTTCACGGTATGAGATTAAGGAGACATTGCAGATGAAAGCAAATAAGTTTCACGTTACGCGTCTACGCGGTTTCGTAGCCAGCTACGGCTACGAAACCGCGTATATGTAGAACGCCTACGATTATTAGCTTTTCGTAGCACGTCTTCACGTCATGACTACATTTCATAAGACTCGGATTTCCATTTTCATGAAAGCGTGAAATATGACAGATTTAAGAACATGCTGCAATATACTACTTATGAGCAGTGATGATGGCCTACGGGTAAGTTTCTGTATATTTTAGCAATTACTTTTATCAGTAGAATCATTCATTCAAAGTTTAAGAGGAACTCCTATTTTATCTTCTTTTCAACGTATTTTGCTTCAAGAGTCATACATAGATATGCCTAGAATCCAAAATGCATTTCGGTGATACAGTAATCAGTTTCGTCTTTTCCATCAGCTGCTAGAGCCTAAGACCCGTAACTGCTAAGCCCACCCTGATGGATCAGTAAAATCACTAAACAAATGTACATACTGATGTTTTCATTCAGGTTTATTAAGTTTTCTAAAAGGGCCCCAAACTCTGCATGCGTTCTTAAAGGCCCCTGAATAATCTAAGGCGCCCCTGAAAGTGATATAAAAATATTCTGATAACCATAAGCATAGTCTCCATCGCCACCTAAATGTCGAGGCTATTTAGTTCCTCGACAAAACGGTAAAAAGACTTCAAAGAACCAAACTGCTGATAAACGAAAATAATGCTGATGGTTTATAATAAGAACACAATGAACAAAGTACCGTCTCCTTAGTAAGGAGACTGAGTAGATTTACAGTCAGTGGACGTATTCATAGGTAAACATTATTACTATAGAAAGTAAAATTACTAGCATTACATTTAAATTATGTATAATGTAAAAACATACATAAACAAAGTTACAGTTTCACCTAAAAGTATCCTGAAATATATACGCCACAACAAAATTACAGTATCAAACCGCAAACTATAAATAACAACTACACTAATGCGTGGTCATAATGGCAATGCATTTAGTTCATTGGTAGCGGCGCGCGGCGGCGCTCGTCATAACGTACTCGTGCACTACACTATAAACCAGCTCCTTTCAAGGCATCCGAGCCACTCTCACACCTCACTGGCAACTGCTATACGACTACTTGTTTGTTTATACGTTTCACACGTAGTGAAATGTGATGTGTCGCGGCGAGTACCGTTCAACGTTTTCAAGTAGCAAAACATCGCTTTTTAGCGAGTTCGGCTATTTGACGCGATATGGTGTGTTGGAAAATGATATATTTAACTTTGGATTTAGTAAATATATACAGTTATTATGATATGAATTTTGATGTGGTACCATTGAAATAGTTTTAATACGTTTAAGGTATTTTAATTGCAGTGTACTTTGTCAACCACATCATACAATTGCCTCACGGTTTCACCCACGTTCCCGAGGGATATTTTCCCGAGATAAAGATAAATGGGCTATCCAACACGAAAATAATTTTTCAATTCGAACCATTCGTTCCTGAGATTAACGCATTCAACCAAACAAACAAACAGTCTTCAGCTTTATGATATTAATATAATTATAGTATAGATAATTCTATTCTAAGCCTCAACTAAAATAGTATAGGTACTATATTGAATTCTAAAGTTATCACAGTGAAAAATAAATTGGTTAAAATCATAAGCAAAGGAAACAATTGACTATACGGCTAAAATCCTGCTTTTACTGTCATTTATAAAAAAATAAAATCCACTGTGACATGAAACAACAATTAAATAACACGCTCCATTTTCAGTTCATTTAAATTTGGAATGGCAACGTTCAGCATTCAAAAAAGCAATACCGTGCTATTCATAAAAATAGCAGAGCGAATATCGAACGAAGTGACCGGAAAATTCGATAGCACTCTGGCAGCGCGCTTCACAAGCGCTAGCGATTTTACTAGATGAACGGAAAATGGGGCGATTGCAACTACGAGTAGTATTGCACCCCACTTGTATTCACTGAAAGCACCCGATGAAACACTTCCACCGAACTAAAATTTCACTAAATTGAAATCTCTCGTTTTGCGCTGGCAGTGTGTTGAAATTGTCATTCATATTACACACACGTATTTTTCAATGAAATGATTTTGTTTGATTTGTCACAAAACAATTTATACTGTTTGAGTGATTATGATCGATCTAAACATACTATATCCTTTCTTACTAATCCTATCCTACTATAATATTACAAATGCGAAAGTTCACGGGTGTGTGTGTGTGTGTGTGTGTGTGTTAGAGTCATGGAATTTGGTATGCAGCTATAGTTACCTATAGGTCCTAGAATAAAACATAAAATACTTTTTTATATCGAATAGACTAAGATCCCACAGGAAGAAGGGAAAAATCACGGGGCAGAAGCTAGTGCTACTTGTTACATTTATAGTTTTTAATAAAAAAAAATTAAACATACTTACCCAGGTACTTACCTATTTCATTTCTATACTGGATGAATTCTTTGAGATGGCATTTCGTCTAAACCTTTTTTTGGTTTGTTATGTTAAATGACTTTTACTATGATAACACCTCAGAAATCATGAAAAGAATTCACACTTTCCTCACGAAAGACCAATCTTGCTCGATCAAAATATTTTTTCGCCATTTTAGATCGTGTTGGTCTATGGGACCTAAAGTTGTTTAACGTGACCAACCTATCATAGATTTCAAAAAAATGCCGCCATCTCAAAGTCATAATAATGTGATACACATTTGCAAAAAAACATTTTTTCTATCATAATTCATGTGGAAAAATATTTCTGTTAGAAAATAGAACCGACGAATAGAATAGACGATTCATGCCAAAGAGTAGTAGAGAGTAGAAAATTAATAGTGTCTAAAGCTTTACCTAATTCTTTTGAAGGTACCCTACCTATCAATGAAGTAGGTTAATTATAAGTTTTTATTGTATTTTAGATCCAATAAAATAGTCTATTGTTATGGATTAATTTACCATATTTTAGCCATAACATAAATTACTATGTAATTATTATAATTATATTTTTTATACTGTCAATTATAATTGATCGTAGGTATATAATTAAAGTTTTGGTAGTACTTTGAAAATAATGTTTCTACTTGTGCAAAAATATAACAAAAAAAAACATATAAAAATACTCATTTTCTTTTTGCCCAAGTTACACTTAGATACTGCAACAGTTTCCCTTGCCATATCCCACGCGGCCCCTCTCAAGCCTCAAGTTAGCAATTTTCTTTCATTCGACAATATTGCAACACCTCGAGACAAAAGGTCGGCACGACACACGTCACGTCACGTGTCGCCCTCGCCGCAGGCCCGAGCGTCTCTCACTAATTACTGCGTACCCAACGTTCCACATTTTTCATACAGATCACGGAAGCACTCAAGTCGGCGATATCGATTGGAAAGTTCTGTCGGGAATTACTCGAGGTTCCGTCGAGGAATCGTGAGAATGCAGTTGAAGGAATGCTCCTTTGTCCTACACGAAAAAGGTTTCACAATTACGTGGCTAAACAATATTCCTGAGGTCCTTTTTATTGCGTCGTGTTGAATACCTATTTTATTATTGGTGTGAAGAAATATTAAACGTGCTATAAAATAGTGCGAATATAGATTTTAGACCTTTTTAAGTATATTTAGGAAAAAGAAGCAGTATATGTTGTATGTATCAGGTATCTATATCATAACCTCTCCTTAGTTAGGGATCAGATGGCCGTGTATTATGTACTTAAAAGGTATTTCGATAAACTTAATTACTATTCGGTCTGCTAGTGTTTAAATTTTGTTTAGTAGAATTCAAATTACACACGGTAAAACAAATCAGATTAATGCTTCTGTAAATCTACATAGTTTATTCCATTTCTATCCGTTTATCACCATAAATTTGTATTGTTCTGTATTGCAAATGCAATACAGAACAAAAATTAAATAATTTTACCATTATTTATTCGCTACAATTAACTCAAGAAGTCAAGAAATCAAAGAATTTTGTGCGAGTTCTTTGATTGTGTAAAATCTCGTTATATAAGTACCAGTGATGGATCTATAAAAGATGCATTTTTTGCGAAAAAATCGTATATTGGCAAAATCGCGAAATATGGCGTGAGAGGCCAACTTTTATTTTTTTTGCGAAAATTTGCGTAAATACTGTTATCGCGAACCTACACGGTAATATATTTAATACATTGATTGTAAATATTTGCTGTAAATAAATAAACCTAGTACTTACTTAGTGCTATTCCAGATTTGTGTAAATAAATATATGAAATGAAAATATTTTATTCAAATAGGCCTTCACAAGCATTTATGAATAGTCTGACTCTAACGAATGGTTCGGAAGGTTGCTTTTATTTAGAAGAGCTGGCAAGAAACTCAGCAATTACTCTTTTCAAAACCAACTCAGATTGATTTTACATAAAATTATTACAAAACTGCACTAAAGTATAGGATTGGCCGCCAACTCCCCGATCCACGCATGCCACTAGTCGTTGTTTTCTTTTTTGCACTTCAACTACCTCCTGTGCGTATCTACGGTACGTGGAGTGTCGGCGGGTGTAAATTGAAACACTTGCAAATTTACCCCATACATTATTCATGTACCAAACACCCTCAGAGCAAGCGAGTCTGACAGTTACAGTTGACGTAAAGTTCACAAAACTGAAGCCGAAAATAAATTCAAATAGTTGAACAGCACTAGTTTGTAGGCGTAACCTTGGATTCAACAAGACAAGAACAAAAGATATTTCAATCGATATTGAGTGTCAAAATCTATTTGAAAAGGATTTTTGTCAATAATGAATGACAGGATTTGGTGTAATTGTCTGCGGCACCGCGACGCGCAAATCACACCCTATTCTAGCAGCTTCATGGCACATAAGTAAAGTGGGTCAACCATTATACGTCTAACAAATGGGCACCCGCCTTAAGTCGGGCTGTGCAATAAGGAGTCGGTACAGAAACCAACAACCTGCATTATTCTGACCCTAATAAATTTGCCGAGTCAAACTGGCATTGTCAGACAAATGAGTTTGAAGACTTACGTATAGTAGAACATAATTATCTACTATAGGACCATTATTACTGCCGCAACTGAAATAGAACAGGTAACATACCTTGTCTTTAGTTAAATTGAAGTCATTTGTTGAGATGTTGTATAGTTTACTTGCGTTACTATACTATCGTGCTCTAAAAGCATTGACTGAAAATAGATACTGTATTATTTAAATATAAAAAAATACATTAAATTATTGTATGTACTGATTTATTATACAAGACAATAAATAAAAACACCCAACCTCAAAACCTACAGAAGCGAAATGTTAATTTACAAAACACATTTTCCTTGGAGAGTTTAACGTAATTTCTTTCTCACCAAGGCGTTTCCTGAAATAAATTACAAGTGTAAAATTCACAACAACAAAAGCGAAACAACAAAAGGCTCGCGGCTCGCAACATCCGGACGACCCTTCCAAACTTAGCAGCCTGATTACGGATTTCCGAGCAAGAAAAATAAAGGGAGAAATAATACGTAACCATGTAAAAAAAACAAGTGTTTTGAAGTAAACCACTCTAGCATTGTTTAATTTTGAAAAGAAGCAATAGTTAGTCGTTAAATTAAAATATAAGTTAATATTTACAACCTTACCTATCTATTTTGTATTTATGTTTTCCACTGAACACTTCCTGGTCAACAAAACGTTTATATAAAAGTTGACGTAGTCAAAAAGAGCCGGCTGTGGTGTGTAGTGCTTGACATACAAATAAAAACGTGGGTCTTTGTGGGGTAAGGTATCTCCTCCAGGATCTGGCGTTGGTGCTGGTGGAGGAGGCGAAGGTGAAAGCGATGGTGAAGTCGATGTTCTTGGTGAAGTAAATGGACCTCTAAGTGTATTGAAAACTGGATACTTTATTTTTTTCCATAGGAACGGTTGTTTATGCTGCGGACCATGATGCATATCTAAATGACGAGTATCTTCCTTCTTTGGATCTAGAGCAGTCAGTTCATACATTTCAGCCAAAGATAAATACCAATAGTCAGCACCATTCCCTATTATTGGAAATAATCTTTTATTTGAAAATCTCGGTCGGTGTTTTCTCACAAACTCGTCATATTTACGTTTCAATCTCTTCATGTACTCAGTGTAGTGAATGGATTTTAGGAGCATTTCGAATTCAGATAGTTCTGTTGACGCAGGTTCTGAATAGACACCAGCGCAAACGTAGGTTCTTAGTAAGTGATGAAGTTTGAAAACAACAAACGCTAGCCATTGTCTTGCTTCCTCTTCTAAAATCCTCAAATCATCAGCTCTACTTCTGATACCAAATTCAGCAGCTTCTGCGGCTTTTCTATCTCCCCGTTCTTTGACTGTCGCCAGCCAACGACGATACGAACGGTAGCAGAATTTTGTACGTCTTGAATAATGGCCACGCCAGAGTGCCTGCAACATGTACAAAATTAAATTTCACAACATTAATAAGTAACAAAAGTCTCTGCTATTGTAAGGAAATAGACAACAACTACTCCTCCTTTATTTCTATTAGTACTCAACTCTAGCTTCAAAACAATATTATTTTGATGAGAAATGCAGAAACTGTTGTGGTAGTTTGCCATTATTATATGTATTCTTTAGAATACTGTAATATAAAGCTTCTATTTTTGTATAAATATATATTAGAAGAATATAATAATTCCAAATCCTTTTTTGATGTTCAATGGAACCACACAGTTCTTAATAATATAGATAACCATAAAAGCATGTCGAAAACTAACTTGTATTTTTGTAGCTGCTCGAGCATAATGTCTTCCATGCTTATTTCTGACAGCTCTTCTCAAAGCAGCTCTATACGCCTCACGTGCCTTATGAACTCTGAATGCACATTGTATTGTTATAGCATTTTTCGACAACCAAGCAATATGTTTCCTGATCAAATAGCCTCGTGCCATACGTTGCAGTAAGAGAACAGCGAGGAACCTTTTATGGCGACGAGCTTCTGCTAGATTAGTTCGGAATTGCAATTCATCATAGAACTCATAGGCTGTTGGTAGTAGACGATATACTGTTGCCATTACAAGAGATGGGAGATAATTTCACTATTTAGCTGGAAAACCCGCATGACTGGTATGAGTGTGACCGAGGTATAATTAATGATGTAGATACTGAGCAGAAATCACTATAATACCATGAATATCGTTAATAAGAAACCGTTCTTGGTTTATTTACCAACCATGTCACAATGCTATTCAACAAACTGTAACATGACGTTTTCCCAACTATAAACTTTATGACATCTACCAAATGCTACGTTTATGGCCAGTAGCTTTTGAAATACTATAAAGACTTTATTGTTAAGTATAGTAGTCAAAACTATTTGAGATAATATTTTTCTCAAATATGCTTTTAATCAAAATGGGTTTTTATCCAGATAAGCGAAACGCAGCTCCACAGATTAAAACTTTTATCACAGTATTTAGTTTCTACATAATAGTATCTTTAGCTGGCATAAATAAAGTAGGTATCTTTATGTCTCGAACAGGAAAAAATAGCAAGTATGCTTAACCCAACCTTTAGAATTCTTGTATTCGAGGAGGGCTATTATAATCAGCAGCTAACCTTCTCCAGTTTCCAGTTCTACTCACCGCACCTGTACCACCCTCATTTTATTTCCTATGCGCACTTAATCATAATGACACTTTACTTACATTTCAGGGTACAGTAATAAGGTCTGATATTTTTTTATTATTTTGGCCCTTAAATGAGGTGGTGTCTCGGTTGCCCATTTCGTTACACTCCCCCTCGGGCGACGATACGAGTTGTATTTGTAGAGTCCTCTCTCCCCTCAGTTCTTGATCAGGTGGGATCGTGTGAGACATCATGAATAATTCAACAATCAAATTGGCAAGGTGTGTACGCCTGTTTATTTATTTTTACCCGAAAAGTGGTAATTTTCATACATTTACGAGGCCGTAAACCATAATTGAATTATATTTTAATTGCTATATTTTTTTTAAATAGTACGATCAGAATACGTATTATTATTATGTATCTATTTTAAAAAATATATAATATTATTTTATGAAATTTTATGATTACATTTTTAGCTTAAATTTTAATAGTAAGTTAGAATATCCTGTACAAATTCAAGAAATAAAAGGCTTTTTATTTTTATTATTTTATTATTATTTATTTATTATTTTTAGCTTTATTGCAAGCTTTTTTGCTTTAAAGTTAATATTTGATTTTTTCATTCACTTAATGAAGAACGAAAAGCTTAAAAATAAGTGTTTTTGCAACAAAGACGGGTATTGTTTTGAAGTCATTAACAGCTCTTTTAAAATGAAGGCTCCAAGGGAGATGGTGGACTTTAATAATTAATAATATACCCACGAGCCTTCTCAACGAAGAAAATAATGACTGCGGTGAATTTTTAAACGACTCAACGTTTAGCGGTTGACCCAGACTAAGATGGAAAGAAAAGTAGACACAAAAAATAATATTTTTATTATTTTACTGGGGTTTAATCCAAATTTCATGGGTAAACAAGACTATGAGATACTGGGAGACTTATAAATTTTATCTACTCGATCAATATATTTTTTCTGCCATTATATTGAATCGCGCAATTTCTATCTTATATTATAAAGATTTTCAAAGACAAATTCAAATCCATATAATGACAGTGACATCGAAATATACAAAACTTCCCTAAGAACAGCACAAACTTGCTATACCAGTAATTCTGTTCAGCAAAGTGAGGGACAGATTCAAGGAGCAATGTAGGCTATACGTTTCTTTAATAAAGTACCCAAAGATTGTAATTATGTAACTATCAACCTTTATAATTAGTTGTTAAGTACATAAATTTAAAAATAACAACCTCACAAAATAAAAACGTACAGAAAAAATGCCTTGATGAGTTTATTACCGAAGTTTTCTTAGCCCAAATGTATTCCAAACCAAAACTGAATAAATGAGTTTTAAGTTTGAATTTGTGTCTGACAAGATACAAATATTTATGCCTATTTGATTAAAATATTATATGTCGGGTATAATTGTTCCGTGAGTAAAACTTATTCTTAAATATTAATAATATCACAATACACTGAAACAAATGAATTAACAGTGTAAAAAGTTTCAGAAAACTTTATTACTAATGACTTGGTCCACGCTACAGCATAAATTACTTGATATAATACCTAATGGCTATTAAAACACAATTAGCGGTCTCATTTATGGGTATTATGTTTCTGAGAAACTACAAAAAATGTACATAAAAAATCAATTAATATGTAGTTTCTTTAGTTTTATTCCCAATATTAAATAACATATCTACAGAAAATAAAAGAAACTTTTTAAATAGAGAACATATTAACACAGTGTAGATTCAATTGTTGATAAAATAATATTTAAAGTAGATTTGAGATGAGAATCAAAACAAACTCTAGGTACGTAAAATTACCTCACAAACGTTATAGCTGTAGTAAGTCGAGTAACAGAATTAGGATATTACAACAATGTGCATTAGAATTAGCCTTTAATACAAATGTTACGGCAATTTTTTTTGTCAAGTGATTTCTTCTTATATATTCACTATATTGGCATACTGTACACAAAATGTTATTTACCATTCGGTAAAATACTTTGTGTCAGTCTTATTTGATAATTTTATTTGATGATTTAATTAAAAAAAAAAGAAATGTATATGATATGATGCAACGTTCATGTATTAATTCCCATAGAATTCGAGAACTAGTGATATTGATGTGGTTTTCATGAATACTCAGTATTACATTTCTAACCTGAGCATTAACCATTTTAGTGAAACAACTCGAAGCAAATGTAAATAAAAACTTCCACATTGACAGAGCAGTGTGTAACCTAGTTTAGTATATTGTCGCGTGGGCTAGAAAAAAAAACGATGAAAATAAAGCTAAACATAAACGTGAAAATAATAAAAAAAACACTTTATGAATATAAAATAAGAGATCACGTCCAAGGCTGTGATTTTCAGACATGAATATTTTATTGCGATCAAATACTTTAGCGTAGCGTTCATGAAAATAATACCTTTGTATATTTTTATTCAAAATTGAGGTAAATTTGAAATAAATCATTGATTGATAGCTATATATTTATCTGATATTGATATTTAATTTAACCCTAGTGCTTCTATACAGGTTGGCAAACAATTGAGAGCATTATTTATGCGGCGTCCTTTTCTGTTGTACTAAGATTGTTCTGATATTAGAAAAGATTTGATAAATTTTCAAGATATCTAAAGAAAAAATTAAAAAAATATACTTGAGAAAAGCTAAGCATTTGCAAAAAAATTTACTCCCAAATGTCGTAATTTTTATTTGATAAGGTCAAAAAAATAAGTATGTGTGGTGGAGCTGGACATTTCCATCTCTTTTTTATTGAAGGGCTCACGAAAACACCAAACGCGTTCCATTCTATTCAAACGTCAAATAGCATGACAAAGGTCATACAGTCAAATCTTAAACTGAGCTTGAGCATCAGGAAAAAATCGTGAGGAAACCATAACACGGTGGTGCCTACATGTTGTATTATCCGCCTTGCTTGCTATCACACATGTTGAAAATCTGTCACATAGCACCTGGCGGTGTACAACACTTGACAGCCAGTTCTCTCTAAGTTTTGCATGCTTACAAGATTGTCATTTAAATCATCTCATATTAGATGAGATTGACGTCAAACACAAACCTATTCATAATAATAAAAAAACAACTTATATGTAGCAATTAAAGATATATAAATAAGGCTATCATTAAACTTCAAAGGTACAAGTTAGACATATGAAAATGCAACAATACACATTTCTTTCGGACACACAGACAACGGGTTTGTTTATGATACTACTGGATGTATCTACATATGTGCTCACCCAATCGGTTTCAACAATCATGGATTCCCTTTGATTAAATTCCTGATTCGAACGCTGATTACAAAAAATTACAGTCGCTTTGTAATTCGCTATTTCCACACACAAAACGGGCCATCAACAAATTACAATTAATTTACTCTATCACCGGGGAAAACACAAAACACGTTTTATGAATGTTTTCTTCCATGAGCAATACCTCACTGGATTTTGAAAGAAGCTTAATATAATCGATCTTTTGTGTTTGTTTTTAAAGTGCATGTTTTGCACGGTGGTAGGGTACTTTGTAGTACCCGCCTGACAAGTTGAAAATCTTTCGCCAAACACCTATTGGTATGTTCCGGCAGCTGCACTTGAGAGCCAGGTCCAGATTGTGATCAATCACAAGCCTATACAAAGTAAAAAAAAAATGCACTCCGGGAGTGCCGACAGAAGTGAAAACTTTTTTTTTTTGAGAGATTGAGATTGAGATTGAGCTCTTGTATCATCATCATTATCATTAAAATTATTACAATCTAAAATAGTTTTTTTTTCTGAGTGAGTTTGTTATGGCGCCAAAACTACTGACAGCGACTAGCGACATTACTGGCCGCAATTAAGGAGAAAAAAAAAAGGTCAAACTGCGTCTCTATGTCACGAGTCCAGAGGTTTTACCTCATCTAAAAATATCTATGCGTACCGCGCTAAAAGAAGTTTACACTTAAAAAAAAGTCAATATGCAATTATTTAAAATGTTATTAGAAACTTCCATTCGAATTCCAGCGATGGACGAAAACATAATATAAACACTATATAAGAAAGGGCAAAATGTAATAAACGTTTTGACAATACAAATGTAATTATTACAATACACTCGAACTAATGTATCAATGCATTATAAAATCCCATTGAAAATTCGAGCCATGTTCAAGGTAAGTGTTATGCAATTGAAACATAAGTTAATAATATTCACATTTGCAGTGCAATGTGAAACAGTAAAACGCTTTGCTAATTACATTAACACGGCCCCAGAGATGCTGCAATGCAGTGTTTGAAGTAATATTCAGTAATATCCTTAAGACAACGCTGAGCTAATGTTGAAAGAACGTTGTATGCACGTATCATACTAAGTATGTACGTGCTACGTGGAAGATGGAAACTAAATTCATAGTATATCGACACCGCGTGATCTTCCATTGCCAATTTTATAACGATAGGTAATATTTGACCCAATTTTTAAAAGTACGAAGTCATATTCTCGAGTCAGTACCTATGTACCATTTATTTTCAGTTTCCTTTACAGTTTTTAAGGCTCATTCGAAATTTTTGCACGTGACTGTACAGTGATTATAATAATACGAATCAAAATTCGTATTATGTCAAATAATACGAATTTTTCTAAACTACAAACTAGAAATTACAAAAGCTTTACCAACTAGACAAGAGTTACACTACAAGTAACTAGACAAGTTATAAACGTTGGTATAGTATAAAATAAATATGTTTGAAATCCCTATTATATTAGGTATTATATAATTTTTTATCACTATTTTGCAAATATTCTTTCTCTATTAATACATGCTCTGTAATAGCATAATTTAAAAGCGCTCGTGGCGTAGCTTGTTTAGCCGTTCTTAACCGATCGGCAAAGCTAAGCAACGTCCAGTCTGGCCGGTACCTGGATGGGTGACCGCCTAGTAGTATTTCATCTTGAGCGTTTCCGTGCTTCGGAAGGCACGAAAAGCCGTTGGTCCCGGTTATCACTTAATTGTGATAGTCGTTAAGCTAGTTGGAGACCTCCTAGGTGGCCTGACAACTTCAAAAGTAGGTTGACCACTAGCCTACCTCCACAAATCCGCAGTGGGCACGCGTGGTGGAGTATTTGCCCATTCCCCTTTCACCTTTATTCGTGATAGGTGGCCTGTGCTCAGCAGTGTGCAGATATACCTAGGCTGTAATTATAATTATAATAGTATAATTTAATGATTTGAAACCATGTAAAATACATTGTTTCAAATAGAGTTATAGATAGTATTTATTACTAATCAGATTAAACGAAGCATGCGGATAAGTGAAGCAGAAACTATTAAATCAATGTCTAACTATGTTGTGGCTAATACCACAACAGCTTAGTTACCTTCTGTTTAATCCTATCTGTAAGGGCTAACCGACGATGGCTGTGGGTTTCCGCCCAAAGGACTTATAGCACATCTAGATATTGTAGACGTATGACGTAACTGCACTAGTAAAGGTACCTAAAGAGCTCCAGGTAACACATTATGTATTGAATATTTGTTTATCTATATATTTAAAAATCAATATTTGTCTGTCTATCTATCTATCTATTTGTTTGTTTGTAACGTTTGCGAGTTATTGTGCGCACGCTCGCGATAATTTCTGACAATAAAGAGGTACTGCAACGCATGCCGGGGATTAGCTATTGTCGAATACAAATGAATTCTTATGACATACAATATAAATGATAAAACAAGTAAATGAAACGTGTAGTTGTGCAAATTAGTAAAGTTTAAAGAAATATGACAAACACAGACTAGACGTAGTATAGAACATTTTCAAATTACAACAATATAACAGTTACCTGTATAGCAATAAATAATATCTTTAATATTACAAGAATTTGATATAAATGTACCAAGACAATAACCTGTTCCCGTAACTTACGAGATGTGAGCTATGAGGGTTGAATAGAGAACTTCCACATTCTTTCAGCTACTTTGACCGGGTCACCTCTGACCTTTCAGAACGTGAGCCATATTGCAGAATGTCTCCATGAAAAAGACCCAAAGTTTTGCTCGTTTTGGCCAAGTTAGTATACGCTCCCGAGGAATTTTCTGACGTTTTTATTTTATGACTATTAAAATATCTATAGGCTGACATAAATTTAAGAACTTTTTCTTGTACTTCAAACTTTATCGTTACTTCTTTCTTGATGGATAATTAAA
This sequence comes from Tetheella fluctuosa, assembly GCA_951216915.1. NCBI lineage: Eukaryota > Metazoa > Arthropoda > Insecta > Lepidoptera > Drepanidae > Tetheella > Tetheella fluctuosa. Next base: position 5,134,094 of record OX578230.1, read on the forward strand.
ATATTTGAGGCTTAAATAAAAAAAAGCATTGTAATGATTTCTACAGCTGGGAAACTTTTTCCTCAACAGTGACGTGTTATCGATACACACAATGTTTGATAAACAAGCAAATATATTTTTATAACGTTGTCTCTTATTATTTATATCTCATATTTGGATTCTTCGTAAAAATATTTCCGTTACAATCTAACGTAGGTACATTTTTATCATATTATTTTATTTTCACATCAAAGTCTCAGCCTATATTTTTTAGGAACAAGAGAGACGTTTTATTTTTTCAAATATTATATTCTACGCTCATTGGCTACGCTGTTATTGCTTTCAGTCAAAACTTTACTTTTTAATATTACCTATACTAATAAAGAATTTTATAATATGATATTAGGTTAGTTTGCTCATACATAGTACAAAATTATCTTTATATCAGAATATAAATCTTTTTTTTTTCTGTAAATAGGTACTTAGAATTTAACTCAATTCACCTATGCAAAGTGATGTAATAAAGTGTATATCTAGTACATTGAATTGAATTTGCCAGTGAGGACGGTTTATGAGGTGCCGCTCGTATCCCACCGAATGTGGACACATAAAATTGCCATAATTTTGTATGCAACAGATATGAGCCAGACTTTATGACTGGGGCACGGAGAGGCATGATGTTTTACTTGAGGTATAAAATGTCATGCAGATGTGAAAGATGCATTAGTTGCGTCACATGATACTGGTACTTGGTTTTAGTACATAGTTAAACTTGGTGGTGTTTCAAGTAACATCCATATGATATTTCTCATAGCCACCGCATTATGCCTTGGGCTTAGGTTGGATAAGCTATCGATTGTTTAAGCTTTCAAGCCGACAATAAGGCTCTGTTACAAATACTAAACACAATGAAAACCTATTGCACAAAACGAATACATTGAATGAATTCTAAATAGATTATTATATATATCTACTATAGAAAGACGGTTACAGTATATTGTACATCAACATGATATGAGTTGTAGTCAGTATCTAATGGTACCTTTAATTTTCTGACAAAGAATTATACAGCTAATACCCAGTAAGTTCTTTCGCCCTAAAATAAATCTGGATTCCACAAGTTTTAAAGGTGATAATAAAATTCCGTCGCGTTGAGAAGTTGACACTGCCCCGCCCCAGTACTCCTGGCATCATAACTGGGTTAGAGAAAAATGAAAACTTTCGCAATATGGTCCTGGGCGAAGTTCGCTGTGCACAAGAGTTGAGTAATAACAGTTCCCAGATAATATATTTGCAAATTTGCTTGTGAAACTGTTCTACTTGCCGACACCTTACCTATTTTACGATTTAAATTCAGATTACAATTATTTATTACATTTAGCTGAGGTTTATAATAAATAGTCTCTAAAGTTTAGGTTTATATATTGTTTTCTGAAATAAAGAGAAATACACAAATGAATGCTGTGCATGTTTTCTTTTTATTTTTTTTGCATTTTGTTTCAAATAGATAATAAGTCTTATATGTACATGTACCTATACACTGCGGTAATTTTATCGCTTTTTTGGTCTTTTTCTTCGTTTTTCTGATCGTTTCTCTCGATAACATTAAAAAAAAACATTCTTTTGGATGCTGTAGTGTTGCTACTTCTAAGAAGCTAATTTATATTTTCTAACGAAACAGGTTGACCACAAATAAAGCGTGTTAATTCCAATTCAAAACATTGTTAAGATAAAAAGAAACTACGAAAACAAATACAAATTTAATCAACACCATGTTTACTTAATGAACCGATTGTACGGAGAGTAGCAACAGTCACGCACGTTCGCAAAGCTAATACAATTTAACTTGAGATAATGAAAACCGCCAGTGGAAGGCATTGTAGTACAGCCGACCAACTCCAGCACTAACGTTGAATTTACTATTAAAGTTTTACTCAGTGCTTATTTCATGGAAGTGTACTTACTGTACATAATGTATGTAACTGTTGTTTAGAATAGATAACGATTTGTATTTAAAAAGTAGGTATTAATAGTGTTTTTTTTATCTATCCTGCTGATTTCCATTGCATTATGATACAATTAGGAAGATAATTTGGATAACGAAGCTATTTTCATTAAAATATGAAAACAAAATACGGGTATCAGTGACAATTAATTATTAAGATTAAGAATCTTGATTATTAATATGAAATCCTGTTCTGGCAATTACATTAGTACTATAGTAATTTGGAATATACAAGCTTTATTTTACTTCAAAGAATAAAGGAAAGGTCATATTGAGATTATATATGTATATCTTCAGGATGAATAAAGAAATACTTATAAGTCTTATGCAAACATGTACAACAAAATCATCCCGCTCATTCACGTCATAAATCCATGAAAAATATTACTTTACATGTTTTTATTAAGACAGACAGTCAAAATAAAAGCCAGTTATTTATTTATTACATTTATTCAGTACTAGCTTCCGCCTCGCGGTTTCACCCGCGTTCCCGAGGGATCTTATGTTTTCCCGGGATAACAAAGTAGACTATAGCCTGCCTCGATAACTGGGCTATCCAACACTGAAAGAATTTTTCAAACCGAATCAGTAGTTCCCCAGATTAGCGCGTTCAAACAAACAAACTCTTTAGCTTTATAATATTAGTATAGATAGGCCCGAAGGCCCGAGGAAGGCATTTATGAAGGTGAAATCTACTGAAGTTACTATTGGTTCAGGAATCAGCCTTCAGCTGAGAAAAACCGGCAAGGAATTAAGCAATGTAAAATTTCTCAAAATATATTTATTAGAGTATAAATATTATAATCAGATCCTCATAAATATATTAAGATATTTGATAATTTGACTATGGATAGGTAGGGTTTGTCTTGGATAACAATTATTCAATTTTTTATAGTACCTACCATTTATATTTTACTAACTTTATTAATATATATATATATTATAGGGTGTACGTTATTATATTATAAAAACCTACACCTATTCTTTGCACCTTAAAAGAGTTCCTTACTTAGCTCAGCTGAGTTACTGCTATGGGATATAAATATTTCTAGATTAAATATATTTTTTAATATGGTCTCTGATAATTTCAAATATTATCGAAGTCCTTAATAAAAACGTACCTACGGATTCACTCATTATTAATCATTGATGGTAAACTTTTAGAATGGAGACAACGACTTTGAAAGGATTTTAACAAAATTTCTTAAATATCCATGAGCAAAATCAGCGTCATCGGGGAAACTGGGCAAAAGCTATTTAGGAAATAAACAAAAAAGACGAGTAAAACGATGTTAATGGCATGCGTAGATACCGAAACAGAATATTTTCAACGGCACTCGTCTTTACGCTAGCATTTTTAATTTATTTTACATAGCACAACACGCCGAACGATTCGCACGTTTCCCAATAAACGAAAAGCTTATTTCACTCACGCCTGACTTTGAAGCATCCTTCGATTGGAAACTGAAAAATATTTCCAATATTTTCCCGGTGAAGAATTTTCGTTTCTATTCAAAAGTATGTGCGAACCGTGCGGAGAAAGCGGGAGGAAATGATTTTTATTTCGTCTTACATATATGTAGGTACTTTTGGTACTCCTAATATTTAGATTATAATTTCCTCTGATAAGATTTTTACAATTAATGTCATAGATAGCAATGAGGAAAATTCGTTTTCTCACTGACGAATCTACGGCAAGATCAATTTATTTTAGCTATTTCCACAGCTTGATGTCCTACGGCATCCTCCTTTGGGGTAGTGGTGCTGACATCAATAGAATTTTTATTCTGCAGAAGAGGGCTGTTCGCGCAATTTACAATTTACGTCTAAGAGATTCTCTTAAAGATAAAAAATATATAATATAAATTAAAATCTATAAATATTATGACAGTGTCGTCACAGTACATTTATGAAACCTTAATTTATGTTTGCATAAATATACAAAATTTTCCTAAAACAGCGACACTCATAGCTTGAACACTAGAAATAAGCACAAACTTGCTGTACCTGTAACGCGGCTCAGCAAAGTGAGGTACCTACTCGTTCAAGGGGCAATGTATACGTTTCTATAACAAAGTACCCAAAGAAATTCAAGAACTATCTGTGTATAGCTTTACAAAAGTTATGTAAGAAAGGGTTACTATTAAGTTTCTGATTTTTTGGAAGACTGCATTTGGATGAAATGTTCGCTCAACAAGCTATTTTATTATAATTTGATAAACATTGAAATTAGTAATTAAATTACATAACTTAAAAAGACCTATAAAAATATGTCTTCTCTGTCCAAGTGTATTCCGAACCGGTGGTAGAATTAATTTAATTGTAACGTTCATAAGTACCTTATTAGGGCCTAAACTGAATAAATGAGTTTGGGTTTTGAGTTGAGATCTACTTACCTATAGTATACCTACATTTATCATTTTTACAAGAAAATTAGTCAAAGCTAATAAAAGTAGGTATATTTTCGTAACAGTCTACAGATTTACAAAAATCAGTGAACAGATTCAATGAATACAATAATAGTTTTCAGAAAATTGGGACAAATGAATTGCTGGTGTTAATAAAAAGAAGTATTACTTTGTTAATCAATGTTGTTTAATTAATTTAGCCATTAGTTAAGTTGGACATAGATCGAATCTTTTCATGTCCTTCCTACACTGTTTATAAAAAGCCGGCCAAGTGTGAGTCGTACTACTCAGAGGGTTCGTACAATAATAACAAAACCAAATAATTTTTAGGGCTCTATAACTCAACTATACTATTATTTTTGCTATGAAATAACTAATAGACGCAACAAAATATTCAGTCGGTTACATAATCATACAATTTTTATATTTCACTATTAATAGTACCTATATATTTTACTGTTCCTCTATAGAATAAAGGGGTTTTATCCATGTATGGGCCTTTAAACCATTTTTTGTAAAAAGCGATTAATGTTTGCAAAATCACACACCATGCAAAGCCTTAAAATATAAATAGTATATTATAATCCAGATCTAATTAACTATTTGCATAGTTTGAACACAACAATTTACTCAGACCTAAACCAAAAATAGCTAACACAAATTGTTTTCTATTCATTTACATAATATCAACTGAAGATCATTATAATATTATAATGAAAGTATATGATGTTAAGAATTTCACGAACGAATACTTAACTAAGGGTCCACTTGCTGAAGGACTTCTAGTGTAGAAGGAACTCATGAACAGTGAAAAAAAAGGTTCAATAGTAATACCACCATAGGCTATAAATTCAGTATGTAAAACATAGGCGAATCATGTGACTTAGCGAGAAAATAAATGTTAATTGAAATATTGTTTTAACCACGATGTACTTTATCGAGTTACATTGATAAAGTTCCGGATCCAATTTGCATGTTAATTCATTAAATAAAGTTTGCATGTAATTGTAATAAGTATTATGATGTGCAAATATAATTTTCAATTTATAACATATTTAGCAATGATTACAAACTCGTGGAAAAACGTCCATATTATTATATTAGTTACTATTGATATTAGTCATGACACGACCCTTCGAAGAAACCTTCCTTTAAGGAATACATCCTTCAATGAAGAAACCATAGCTCGATATTATGGTGGGTACTTAGTAGGTACCTAACCAACTGGCTGGTCATCTACCTTCGGTGACATCGCTTACAATAATAAGACTCGAGCTTAACCATAGTAAAAAAGAAGGTGGAGGGAAAGGCCTACGGTATTTGGGTAGTAACCTTATTCTTTTGTTGTGTCTCTCTGGAGCTCTCATCATCTAAAAGCTTATTTATTTAGATAATGCTTAACGCTAGTGATTTAGAAGAGTGTATCCTATTCACCAACCATTGCCAAATAAATAGAATTTATATATATAAAAATAGTCTACGTTCCAAATGTAAACAATAAAATTAAATCAATCGGCTGTCGTTAAAATGAACAGAACAGCATCATATTAAACGATATAAAGCCAAAGAAACCGAGGCACCGTATACAATGATTCAAATAGTAGCTACGTAACTTTTTTGTCAATTAAATGAAATAGTTAAAAAATATAATCGTAATAAGAGCCTAATGTGTCGTTGTAATAAGAAAAGCTGCAATTTAATTGCAAGTTTAAAGTCTATGATGTATATTGCCAGTGGAGAGATGTTAACCTAGGTGAGCACCGTATGAATGACTCGCCTTTTTGATGCAAATTTAATGAGCAAGCCTGGGGAAGGCCGTCTAAAGCAACTGACCATTACACGAGACAAGGGCCGCGTTGAATACACTGTCCACAACGGTGAAATGGTTTTTACGAGATTTTAAAACGATATCTTTATGTTTTGAATGGTTTTCAATAGGCTATTATATGTGCAGCTTAACTTCGAAGTTAGTTTAAATTGAATATAATAAGACTTCTCTTTCCTTTCTCATAATTCGTAATAATAGTTAGAACCTTAATGCTGTATACTTATTTGCAATCAAATACCTGTCTCACATAATTAAATAGAAACTTGAGAAATGAGTACACTCTCTCATACTCATACTATTAATAAATTTCAAATTAAATAATTTACTAACAAATAACCTAGTCATTATTTTTCATTACCCAAATTATTATTTGTTAAAAATCATTTACTCAACCTTAACCAAATCTAAGTCACTATGTCAAGCATAAAATTAATTAAATATAAAGCATATCAAATAAGTCTGCGGTGGTATTCATAACTGGGCATTTAAGACATTTGGAGCGATTCTAACAAGGTGCTTAACTATTCACAGCCCTTTCATACTTTAACTTGTTCGTTAAAAAATACGCTAACATTCCATTAGTAGTGTACCTGCATACACAGAGAAAATGAGAGCTATTTTATGTAATTCAAAAGTGACGTTTGGTAATAGGTACCAAGTTACTAAATACTGATATAGGTAGATGCTAAATCATTCAGGATTGGAGCATTAGAGAACGTTGAATTTGTAGAATAAATTAAAATTTGGTAGTGAATTTCATATTCCTCACTTTATTTCTTTCATGTAAAGATTCTCCTAAACTTTTATACTTACTTTCAGTAGGTACATAGCTCAGTTAAAATAAGAAAATAAACATTAAATTAAATGTGGTGATGCATACCCATGTGTTGAACAAAAAATAAACTAAAAATAGAACAGACATTACGTACCTACAAGAAAGCAAACATTAGGCACAACTACAAATATGAATTGAAAACCTTTTTCTATAGTCCTTTTTTATTGAAAATCAAGGAGGCATTTTTCCGTGAAAACTCCACGTAAATTATTTGTAAAAAATGAACTGCGAATTGAATAAACTAGATTGACAACATCGATTTGAAAGAAAGAAAAACATTTATTTTAAATGTAGTGCAAATTCAAACATGCAAAACGGACAAACATCCTTTTTACGCGTACCTGAACTTGGTTTTCGTATCTGATAACTTTTTACGTGATGACGTATTCACATAGTGGTATGTACTGCGGAGTTTTGCAGAGTTGGTGTTGCATAAACGCTCGAGAGGCGACGCGAAGACGTCGGAGTGCAGTGCGCCTACCGAACCGAAAATAACAAGCCTCACTCGTCATACAAAGCCGAGTTTTACAGAATAATCCTGTTTGCCTTTCGTTGTAACAGCGGAATTGGCATGAATGGAATATTTGTACCACTGCGTTGGGAACATGGCGGTTGTTTTGTTTGCGCATAGTTCTTTCTTTTTTTGTGGATGTGATTCGCTACATCTGAAGCTTTAATCACGGATGAGATAACTCTGTTATTTGAGTTCCTACTATTCTAAAAAACTGAATTCAAAATTTTATTACAAAACCTCAATTCCTACAATTTTCTGATATTGTTTGGTACAAACTTTATATAAAACAAAACAATGCAATAGCTAAAATTTAACCCACAAGTCATTGAAAATAATAATCAACCGTTATTAATAATAGGTAGGCTATTGTAAACCTTCCAAATACCAATTACTACGAGATACAGACGTAAAAGTAAAAGTAATAAAAAGGCAAGCAGACTGTCCTTCACATTTTCCTCTCGACAGGACTATGGGTATACATATTCATTGTATTCATCCACTATACGCCTCCAGACGATGCTATGGGCCGCTGTAAAACAACAGGAGAGAATTCTCTTTTAATTACGAGCCTGCCTCGGACGCTAGGCGGAACGATGCTTAGAACACTCTTTTGATAACCTCAACCCTCATTCGACACTCGATTATGAATTTTACTTCTAAGTTTACAGAGTTTGAATTAAGTTTAACATTCGAGATTGTTATACCAACGTTGAACGATGAATAAAATATTATTTTCCTAAAAATTCGAATTCAAAATGTTTGTGGTTTTGCTTTTAGAAACAAAAATGTTACAAAGAGAAAAAGCATCATTGCTAATACAGAAATATATATATTATTACTTATAATTTTTTTAATGTATATTTTTCGAAATTTAAGAGGTATATACATACATATGTTAGTCAAGTTATATAAGAAAAAATATCGTTAGTAATCTGATTAACGAAATTATATAAAAAAATATGGTTTACTTATTACATATTTTTTATAAAGTTGACAAAACGTTAATAAGACGGTGGATATAAATAAACTATCAGGAATGAACTATCTAAACAAATCAAATTAAAACGAATGATCAATTCAATAAATTGTTTAAAAGCTGATCATAGCAGGGTCTGTTAAACGTCAATCTTCTCCAAAATGTGTTAACTTTCAATGTCCATAGTTAAAGTTTGTTCAGGGAACTAGGGGAACTAAGGGGCATGTTGCCACCATTTCCGGTCAGCAGTATGCCACACCGACCGAACTCCTGCCCGAGATGAATTTAATTATTTTCGAGGGACTTACTCACTTGACCTGAGCGTTCTACAGACGGTTATTATGAACGGTTTACTTGTGGGAGTATCCCAACACGTTATGTATCATAGGATGCCTTCAGTTTACGAATATATTTTTTTCTTAAATACTAGGTAGGTACATTCCTTTAATCAAAATAAAAAACCTAGATCTGACCTAAAATTAAGAAACTGGAGGAATGAGATGATAGGAGTTCTTTGTATAGAGAATTTATTATTAATTTATAATTTGGAATCAAGTTGATAACATTCACAACATTCCTTTTGAAAACATCAGACACAATTGCTTTAATTATTTTAGAATTCAACACGATTCGAATATAATTGGGCTGTCACTGAAACTGTTAATTGGGTTTCAGTTACTAAGTATCCAGTTACTAGGCACCTGGAATCGTCAACTTAGTTTGTTATTTCATGCGAATTTTTGGTATAATTTGCACGACCACGACTAATGATTGTTCTACCATGTATAATGTTCTACCACATCATCACTCGGTGAATTTTTGGTCAATCCATATTTGATAAAAACTTCATAATCCATATTTAATAAAAAAACTTCTGTCTCAGTCACAGATGAAAGTTCAAAGTCACCTTGCCAAGTCATGTGATGTAAAAATTCAAGGTCCCGGCTTCTAATTAGGTTGTAAGACAAACAGCCAGTAGGTAGGGCATTGGAAACGGATATGCCCCAATTGCCTTTACCAATTAGACCCGTATTTTGTCGTAGTATTCATATATAATATTTGTTCAACTTAATTGATGTGTGTAACTGTGTAATTCCGAGGTCATTCAGCCGTATTTTGGGGCGTTGTACGATTGTTGTACATTTTATCTTTCGTACAAGGAAGGTAATACTTTAAAGTTTTTGTGGCCTACTCAATTCATACTCCACGGTCGCGTGGTCTATGGCTTGCTTAAAAAGAACCTGCCGTCAGTCAGAGGAAAAAATATGCTTTGTCAATCTAAAATAATTATTGTTCCGTCATTAAAATAAAATATTAAAAATTATATTCCTGTTTTCTGTTGCCAAATTTTCTTATTTAATTAGGATTCCGTACCTCAAAAGAAAAAAAAGTAATAAAATAGTTAGTCTGTCTGTCTGTCTGTCAAGACGCTTTTTCGCTTGGTACCTCCATGTTTTAATTAAGTCAATCCAAATATGCAGATCTCGACAGAGGGTACATGTTTGAGCCGTTTGGGGTAGAACCTCTCGGCCCGTGGGGGCCAGGGGCACACAGTATATATAAGGACTTGGCGGAGCGGTTAAAGGAACACACGCGTGACCAGAACGCTGGCTTTTATTTCGGTCAACGGATAAGCTTAGCTATCCAACGTGGAAATGCAGCCAGCATTCTGGGCACGCTCCCATTTGGTGACGGTCTTCCTTTTTAGTTGTAATTGTTTATATTTTTATAATGTGTAGGTAATTAGTATTTTTTTTTATTATAATAATATATTTTTAACTTATGTCGTACAATCGTACATTTGAACTCTCGTGGTCCCGAAGCGAGCATGCATAAATATTTGTCAATCCAGATTATCTTTTCGTTACGATTCCTGTGATGAAAGAACTAATTACATACCTACAAGTTTATAAGGAACCCATTTGGCCGGTACCTATTTTTTTTTTTACTATCTTGTCGTTATTACAAAGCTGCTTCGCAGTGTACTTTTTATTCTTTTGAAGTAGTCATTATTGGAATTCTACATTTCAAGGGTCAATGTTGAGTTAGGACATGCCTCAGAATCAGATAATGGATATATAATATTATAGCTGACATACAAGAACATGTAAGGATTTACATGTCCAGGTATAAAACAATCATTTTGCTCATGGCTCTATAAAAACAAGCTCAGTGATATATCTACATACGATACAATCTTCAATCAGTTATAAATAAGTAAATAAAATACTTACATTTGAAAAGAACCCGATAAATCCAATAATGGAGTGCGATTATGTTTTTATTGATAATATTTAATCTATCTTGCGTTTTTTTTTTGTAAATATCTTTGTCCTATTTATATTTGGGTCAATCACGTCGTTCGTTCCCTTATTTTGACTGTATCCATATAAATATTACCTACAAACCACCTCCTCCCTTTTACACAATGTTAAAAGAATCATTTCACGTCAATACGATGTATGAACTCTCCTCAAACCGCAACCTGAAAACAGACGACTTTTCATCAAATAAAGGCAAAGTGGATTCAGGTTGGTAAATATTTTCCAACAAACGATATTTGGCACATCACATCTAACTGTAATAGTGTGTCGTTAACCCATAGACAACACATCAGACATGAGACAAACCTGTTGAGTGCAGTAAGATGTTATTCCACCATTTGCAGGAGACGCTCTGAACCATGCTGCAATACATTAGACGTAAGCCAAGCACTAACGACTTCATTTATATCCACTTGTCAGCCATGCACGCCTCGTACATTTTCGTTGGCAACACGACTAACTTTGAAAGATTTATCTTGTTTTTTGTTATTTTTCAATTTTTTCGAAAAGCTTTGTTGATTTATTTTATTTTATTCAATCATCAAAAGGGCACAACGTTTTAAAATTTATTAGAATTCTAACACGCGACCTGTGACGTGACAACTGGGGTAACAGTGTTTAGTTATCAGAAACATAGGCGCTGGAAATGAGGTATTAGAAATAAAGACCGGCCAAGTGCGAATCGCACCGAAGGTTCGATACGTTATAATAAACATTATCACCAAATTTCAAATTCATAGGAAATTAAAAAAATTCTTCCGATCAAAATTGTGACAGACGACGGACACGTGAGTGATAGCAATAGGGCTCCGTTTAGACCCTTCGGGTATGGAACCCTAAAAAGAGTAGGAACAAAAGGACCATCATAAAATAAGGTAAGGTATCATAATATCATTGTTATTTTCTTTGAAAGACTGAGCATTTTAACAATAAAATTAAACTTATCAAAGCTTATTTAATATTGTTGTTCTATGCAAATAGTTATTCAACCTAAACTTTATTCTGTATTTTTGATATAAATTATAAGATGCTATTCAAGACTCAAATTAGACAGTGAAAATGGAGTAGTTTGACAGTGGTTTTGTAATCTTATTGATAGTTTTAGTACATATTATGTACCTACATAGAAGAGATAGATATTTAAAGTATATGAGCATAAATACATAATGTTTTATGTGTATAATTTAAACAATGAAAGGCACTCGAAACATGAGCATCGAACACGTATTTGATTTTAAATAGCATCTGGTGCCGAGTTTCCTGCAACATTGCAGCGAAATGGCTGGACCGTACCATGGAGTCCCCGATCTCGTTTCAGATAGCTCCATCAATCTTCTGCAACAGTGTATCGGCTTTCTATTTTAAAATCGAAACACGAACGAGATTTGTTAAGCCCTTATCGTTTGTGGAAAACGCTTACGTATCGCCTCCGGCTCGGAAAATGCTGAATTCTGAGAATGCGATTAAATGTAAACATGAATCGTTCAGAAAAATTAATTCATCACCGACATTCTTTGCTAAAGTTCTTCCTTTGGCATCTAACTCGAATTTCAAACAGTTTTTTTCCTAGTCATTGAGAAACGAATCCAATTTTACAATTCAATTTAAAACCCCTTTGCTCTTGTATATATTTGTACAAGTTAACTTCTGTCAACTATGAAATCAGAGCCGGTCGTCTACTCGTCATGATTTTTCTTTGTTTAAAAAAAAGTTTTATTCGAAACTCAACCAATTCCATTAGCAGTTGCGGCAGGAAACTTTATCAAGCTTTACATTCATTTTGAGTCGCTACGTATTTGTCCGGAGAGTTTTAAAAGCGTGCCGATTCTCCACCACAGTACATAAATGCAAAGCGACTATTTGAAAATGTTTCTAATAATGTATAACTCAATCTGGGCCCTCCACTCGTTCCATTGAGCCACTCGATCAAGCAGATTGAGCTGTGGGATGTTTAAGAGATATATACGTTCCGCCGGTAACGAATGTATTGTACTCTTAGTGCTAAAATAAAAAGAGCATGAGCAATTGCTGCTCCGTTGAACCGCAGGAATTGCTCTGATGAACGAGCAATGCGGTTCTAATAGCAATGCCCCTTTTTCTCTCATTGCAACCGCTCGATGTGAGTGCTTTTATAAGAAAAATTGCTATGGTAGAAACCTATACACGATACATTGTGATTATAGTCTTTAATTAATTTTATGGTTTCAGAACACGTAGCTAACCGTTACTAACTGGCACTTTGTACAACGACATGTTGCAATACAGTTCAATGAGTGTAGAAAAAAAAACATTTTTGTGCATTAAAAAACAACATAATATTAGGAACATGTTTTGTGATTTTCATCAAAATGAGTTATTGAGAAGGTAAGCCTATTTAGATTTTGCAACAAGATAAAATAAAAATAAACTGGCCAAGTGCGAGTCGGGCTCGCGCACGAAGGGTTCCGAACCATTATCTATAAAAACGGCAAAATAACACGTTTGTTGTATGGAAGCCCCCCTTAAAAAAATAATTTATTTTGTTTTTAGTATTTGTTGTTATAGCGGCTACAGAAATACATAATTTGTGCAAATTTCAACTGTCTCGCTATCGCGGTGCTTGAGATACAGCCTGGTGACAGGCAGACGGACGGACAGACAGCAAAGTCTTAATAATAGGGTCCCGTTTTTACCCTTTGGGTACGGAACCCTAAAAAGGGATTAAAAATATACTATTATTGACTAGAGCATGTTGGAATTGCAACAAAACAACTATACATAGATATAAGATTGCGTTATATTCGTTTTGTGCACGTGTTTTAATCCGATTGTCGGACGGCACAGCGTCCGGATCCAATCACAGTTTTTATTAACCCTCATTATTATTGATTGCTATAAAACTGCATCGATGAAAGAATATGGGATAAAGTCTACGTTTAACAGTCCCCATTGTATGTAAATGTTTTTTTTTATAAATTGACTTTAAGAATAACTTCACATTATTAAATTTGAAATATAACAAGAATAAATAACTAAGTGGTAGGGAATTACGACAGACATAGGAAATTAAAAAAGTTATTAACGCAAAAGGTTACTATTTACTAATACTTATTTCGAGTAAAATCTTTGACGATGTAAATTAATAGTATAATATAAGTAATCATAACTCTATCGACCATAAAGTTATGTGAGTGTTCATGAAACAGCCTTTGTCTATATAACTAGTATGAATTGCTTAATCTGGATCGCAAGAACAATTTCCTAAAAAGACTTTTTAATAGGCAGGCACGTCTTCGATTTGTTCGGATAAATGCCGTAGTCCTTCGTAAAATCTTCAAAGCACGATTTGTATTTTATGAATTAATATCTATTCATTACCAGTCTCCCCTTTTAAAACGATAAGGTTGCATTTCCACTTGATAGGACAAATTGAAGCGGTGTTGAAACGACCAATTACATAAATTGTTTGATATTATCATGACTTAATTAAATTTGTTAAAGTATGAATCTCTTGAATTTGTGACAGAAGTTAAGGCTCCAGTCTCCCTAAAATCAGTGTTCTTGCGGAATTTATCAGAAAAGAAATATATTTTTTTAGTCATCAGAAAAGCAATAAATGAAATATATTTTACCTTATTTTAAAGTGTGAGATTTGAAATTTTCAATACATATTTTAATTTTTAATTTGACGCCACTTTTATTAGCTTTGTGAGGCTTTAAACTTACCTCTATTTATGTTCCACGCGTAGAGGGCCTCATTCATGCACTCGCCACGAAAAAAATATAACAAAAACAAGAAATGTATTCCGATTACATTTGTCGGCAAATCCTCTACAATAATCTTATCTAGTTACTTCTTTTCAAAATTGTCTCAATTTCTTATTTAAACTGCTTTAAAAAGTTATAAATATCTGAATTCGACCCTTGCAACATATATTTTTTTCTATTACAAATTAATGGTGTAGAGAAATCACACGTTAACCACTCCGAAAGCAACTACTTACCTGTCGAATAAAAAATATATGCATTCAAAAAATCATTTTAAATAAATTTACCGAAACTAAACATATAACACAACGAACGCTGTCAATTCCCAGCGGAATTGAATGGAATTTTGATGCGTTTTATGTTTTATTTGTTGAGGTTATAGAGGTATGTTTAAAGCTTCACAAAGCTAATAAAAGTGGCGTCAAATTAAAAAATAAAATATGTATTGGAAACTTCAAATCTAACACTTTAAAATAAGGTAAAATATATTTCATTTATTGCTTTTCTGATGACTAAAAAAAAATATTTATTTTCTGATAAATTCCGCAAAAACACATACGTTTCGATCGAACATTGTCAATATGTCAAATGCAAGTGTTCTCAAATTGATGAATATGAACTAAGATGGACATACAGAAAGAGGAAGTCCGAAGAAGACATGGATGATTTGTGGAAAATGAGATAAATATAAATTTAGCAAAAAATACATCAAACCCAGAAACGCGACTATTCCGTTACAAAGGTTTGTTTTCTTCTAATGTCAGTTTCATTTTATGGGGCGCATGATATAGATAATTTCAAAAAAAAACTTTGACGCATCAATTTCAAAATACAATTATATTTCTACTACAATATAGCTGACTTGTGCTTGAACACATACACACAACACATTTAAATTTAAATTATTTACGAGAAATTGTTATTTGGCGGCTTTTTACGAACTTTTATGTATTTCTACGGTTATCAATGTATGATATTCTAGTCTACTAAGGTCGGTGTTCATCAACATTTTCAGGTTCATTTTGCTGTCATTAAAAAAACATGTTAAGTTACCTAAAATTCTTTTATTTTGTACAAAAGACCGCAATACAACTCTAGTCGTATAAACGTTTCATGTAAGTACTACACCTGTTACGCAACTAAACTACTTAGTTACGTCGAAAACTACAATACCTACGTCAAATTTCGCTGTCGCCATGTGTAAGCTTTACCTACTAAGAGCGACGAGAGTTTGGAAATCGCACCTGCACTATTCGTAAGCCATTTTCCACTGAGCCAATTATGGCTAATCTCGATTGTTTCGAGTTTATAGGTACCTTAACTCGGTTAGTAGGCAACGGTACCGCAATCTGTGTACGCAACAGGATCAGATAAACGCATTAGTACGTGCGACGTGTTACACACTGATTCGAATATTTATGTAAGAAATACTTGTACATAAGTGTGTACATAGTAAATGTTATACAAAATGTGCCATAATGTTATCTAACTTAGATAATACCAAAAAGTAATACTAAGTATAATGTTCGGAAACGGAAACGGGACATAAATTGTTGATACTTCTATGGCTACTGAAATTCAGAATACATTGTATATAATGAACTTAATTAAGATACTCAATTAAATAAAATAATAACCTACATACTTAAATTGTGTTTATGTCAACAACAATAATTAATATTCATATGAAATTAATTCAATTAAATATAAACCTGACATCAACGTAAAGCAACTGTGTAATTCCGCGTCCTTGCGAAACTCCATCGTTTATCATTAAAGTTAATTACCTTGAACGCCTCAGTCCATTCAACTAATTAGTCTTCTCCAAAAAACTCGAGGATAATTGCAAAGAGTGATTGCCAGGATTTTCTTTCCTTAAGAGGACACTCTCTGATAAATTACGTACCTTTGCGATTCGGCCCTGTTTTCATAATACGTCTTCATGATGTCAGGGGCGATAGAAATGGGTGTTCTTGATTATGTTGCTGTACCTAATTGTCTCTTTTAGAATTGCGTAATCATCGGAGAAAATATTAAAAGTGTTGGTAAATGTCCTTTAGTTCATAAAAAACATGCAACAATCTGCTATATTCATGACGAAAGCTTCTCAAATTATTATTTATATTTTCAGTTGTGGTAAGCCTCTTTTTGCCATGATACTATAATATTATAGACACGCTTATCTTTTATTTCAGTGAAACAGAATTCATGCATACCAAACTTATTATTATTTACGAGAATTATACATAATATACTCGTAGTATAATAATTTATACTCGACCATTTCAGTGCGGTTGTGTTCGTACAAAGGATAGCACTAAAGCGTATTTATTGGTTACAACCAATGGTGGTAGCGGCTATTGTCATAAGATCACCATAATGTAGGTACCTACTGATACTGGCTTTATAAATATGCAACATGCTTGCCAATATAATGATTTACAAACTTCTGCTGAACTTGTGTTGCTCTTGTAGAAAATCTTATCATAATTATTATTAGCAGACTAGGATATTGGACAGTAATGTGCAGGTAATTTATGAGTAAAGTTCAAGATAATTAGCAATTTTATTAAACCTGCCGATGGGCAAGGTTCTCAACCGGCTGGCAGCGTTCCCTCTTTGTATGGCCAAGCTTATGCGTTGGTGGAAAAAACTCCCAGCCCGTCGGTCTCCCGAAGCCTCGAAGAGCTTAGATGATGAAATCCAGGCGAATGTGCGACCTTCGGACCCCCACTGACCCATGGTTTTTTGTTGAGCAATAGAAATGTGTAGAAATGTTATGCCATTTATATTTTTCGCATGAAGTCTAGAATATAATACTTCTGTTGTTTAATCCAGATATCTCCTGTAAACTAAAATAAACATTTTCTGTATTTGATTTTTTTTTGTCAGTAGTTTTTTTTATGTGCTTTTAAATATTTCCCATTTAGAATGGATCAACTTGAATTTAAAATATGAAAATTCTTAACACTAAACTCGTTTTTTTTAATTCGATAATATAATCCTATACTAATATTATAAATGTAAATGTTTGTATGTTTAGATGTTTGGATGTTTCTTGTCACTCAATGGTCACTCAAATCCGTGCCGGCTGAACGGATTTGGATGAAATTTGGCACACTGATAGAACAATTCTGAATTAACATATAGAATACTTTTTATCCGGGAAAATCATAAGATCCCTCGGGAACGCGGGTAAAACCGCATGACAGAGGCTAGAAAGTTTTAGAGTATTTTTATTAAAGTATTTCTGTGTTGTAGGTATTTTTCCAAATAATAACAGACCGAATAAATGCAAGGTATTACCTACTATAATAATAATCTTGAATCACCTAAGCAAATACAATCTGAGTTTACATTCCAAACATCATCTAATTATTCAATTATACATAGTACAGGTAGCGAATGTATATTCTATTTGGGGAATAATAATGATGTTCTACAAGCATGTATTACCTACTAATGCCTATCTACTTACTAATGTGCAAATGAATTATGTATTGAGATCGGAGACACATACTGGGTGGAAGCCAGATGACTAATATATTACTTTTCTTTTGTAAATACATACATATATAGATAATAGCACCCAGACTCAAGACAAACAGACATGTTCATGCACACAAATGTTTGTCCTGAGTGGGAATCGAACCCACGACCTGCTTCGTGATAGATAGGGTATCATCGGCCCGATATTACTACTACTATTTATCCTAACTAATATTATAAATGCGAAAGTGAGTTTCTTTGTTTGTTAGTTTGTTTGTTACCTTTTCACGCCTAAACCGCTGAACCGATTGCGATGAAATTTGGTACGTAGGTAGCCTATGGCATGGAGAAGAACATAGGCTACTTTTTATCTCAGGAAAACACAAGATCCTTCGGGAACGCGGGTGAAACCGTGGGGTGGAATCTAGTATTGTTATATAAATATAGTAGTAGGTCATTAATGCGTATACTTAATACAAAGTACCTACTATATTATTATGTTGTAATGTAATATATTTATAATCACATTTAATTAGTTATAGTGTATATATTGTAGAATAAATAAGATATAACAAAATCACTCAAACATTGTAAAAAAAAAAACCATTATATTATATTTGCGCGACAACATAGATGTTGTAAGATTTCCAATGATGAATAATACATAATATAACAATATAACTTAATCTCAAAAGAGGACGGACCACGAGTCTGTAGAATGTAGATTAATTTTAATAAATAAAAAGTTTATACAATACCTGTTGTTGTTTTTTCAAGATAAATAAATAAACATCGGAACATTCGGAATTATACTTGTACGACATTTTGCCAGTTTGGATCTTGTCTGTAGGTACTATTTATATTTCAATAATGAGATAGGTACCTACTACTAAATAAAGTAGTCATGTAAATTCCAGGTAAAACTACGTTGTACCTCTTTAAGTAGGTATACTTTCCTTTTCGTATCTCGCACTTACTTTTCGTAAGACACCAATCCTTGGTCATAGGACGAAATGAAAATTAATGGTAGTCGTGAGTATTTTTTCGTGTCGGTTTGAGTACACACCATTACTTCCGTTTTTGGCGTGGAACCCTCATTTATTATGTAAGTTGGTAGGTGAAACGTTATTCACAAAAACGCAGATGGCATATCGGCAAGAGCTTATTTCGAACTGAGAGTAAATTAACTATGCCTTTCACGGGAACATCTCATAAGCTGATCTGACCTAACAGCGATTGATAATTTATGAAAATTATTCATTGAAAAATATTTTTTCCTTTACTCAAGCTATTCACGCTCGAGTGAGCATTTCACGAACATTATTTTGTTATTGTCAGTTGTTTCATAAATTTGTCTGCTAATGAAACTAATTTGAATAATAAATACTTCGCTTCCTCCAATTATATTTTAATACTCCCACGCAGCGCTTCCGAGCCGAGGGTCCATCTAAGAATCTTGCGATTTTTCTTGATTATTACTAATTGGATTGATGGAGCAACTCGCACAAATCTGTCAGCCGTAGATAATGTACGGGTGCACAAAATGAACTTTTATCTAATAAACCATTTGGAAATGGCAATGGCCGACATTTCGCCTACTTAAAGACACAAGTTATGAATGAATTGTCGCTATCAAAGTTTGTGACAGCCATACAACTTAGTCCCATAGTCGTAATCGTGTACAATTGAGCGTATTGTCTTGGAAATTCACAAAAACAAAAGGAGCGTGAGTGGTATCTAACACAAAAGGTTTCCGCTTCAGTAATCATCATATTTCAGAAATTATGAGCCTCGATAACTTTGAACACTTAATTTTATGTCTGGATTTTATGTTCGTGGAACCGTTCATGACGGTGTATTAACATTATGGCCAATAATTATTTTTAAAGTTCTTAATACTTAGATCTTATATTACCTACCCTACCTATTTTCTTGTTTTTTTCTTACTATATATAGGTATATATCTATAATATAAAAATGAATCGCAAAATGTGTTGGTAAGCGCATAACTCAACAACGCCTGGACCAATTTGGCCAATTTTTTTTTTTAAATGTTCGTTATTGTCAGGAGAAGGTTTGTATGAAAAAAAAATTACACCGGGAACGTGGGTGAAACCGCGGGGAACAGCTAGTATATATATAAAAATGAATTGCTGTTCGTTAGTCTCGCTAAAACTCGAGAACGGCTGGGCCGATTTGGCTAACTTTGGTTTTGATATATTAGTGCATGTCCAGGGAAGGTTGGAAGTTGGTTGTTGAAGGAAGGAAAATTTGGAATAATTGCGAGGAAAATAGTAAAAATAACAATTTTATTTGCCCATACAAACTGTTCTTAGCTGTCAAACATTTGATGTTCGTCCCGTTATTTGACAACCAACAAATATGGCGATCCTTTTTGATAATGACACTATTTAACATTTTTAAAATCATCTGTCATTATTTAGTCAAAAATTTAGTGCATGAGAACTTTCTTTACTTTTAGGCTAGCCCCACACACACAATAATATTGAAAATGCAAGATTGACATATTGATCTCTATTATCTATTATACCCAATGTAAAAAGGTGTAGATAAGATACCTACATACATTCGAACTTCAAAAACGGCACATTAACGAACACAAATAAATAAATAATTCGGGACGAGAAGTGCATCCGTTGACGCCGACAACGCGACACTGAGATAAAACCTGGCTTATTAGCCACATTTTAACGTGCCGCTTGCTGAGCGCTTATAACCTATCAACACCTTTTTACATAAAACTAGCTTCCGCCTCACGGATTCACCCGTATTCCCGAGGGATCTTATATTTTCCCGGGGTAAAAAATAGCCTATAGCCTTCCTCGATAAATGAACTATCTAACACAAAAATATTTTATAAATTCGAACCAGTAGTTCCTGAGATTAGCGCGTTAAAACAAACAAACTCTTCAGCTTTATAATATTAGTATAGATATCATTGATTATACCTACATAGACTGAATGAGAAAAAAGCTGAGATAATCTAATAAATGAACTACCACTTATAGAATATGATTTTAAAAATTACATGAGAATACGAACGTCTGCCTGCATTGAAATCTTTTACTCAATTAGAATATTGCCGGCAGCCTACCACAATTCTGGAAATCCACAATAATATTGAACAACACCGAAATACGGGCCGGACATACACATTATTATCGTCAATATGTACTTTATTGACAATATTATTGTATGTGTGCGGCTAGTCTTATTATTTACAATGCCAAGAAGAAGACGACCAGACTTAGGTCGTCGAAGTCAATCAAATGTGCGACGAGCTACCTCACGTGCTAACCGCACTAATGACGAGCTAGACGCTCTTATATTCTTAAAAAACCCTGTCTATCCGTTTTTAATGATTTTTGACTTTTAAAAACATCAACGAAATTTGAATCGTAAAATTAACAGTAATAAAGTTTATCTATTTATGATATGGTTAATGTATAACTATATAAATGGACCTTATTTTACAGTAATACGGTCAAGAATTATTTGATATTTTTAAAATTCAAAAATCAAATAAACGGATGGACAGAGTTTACATGTTTAGGTTATTTCCGTAGATACATTAAAAAGTAGTCGTATATGCTCTGCTACCCGTGCGAAGCCGGGGCGGGTCGCTAGTTTGATTATAATTATAGTTTATAGCCTTTTGATAGTTTATCCACTTATTCTTAGAACCTGGTATCATTGAATGAACTGGAACTGTTTATTTATGTATTTATGTGTTTCTGTCTGTACAACGCGTGCTGGCAATGAGAAATTACAACATAATAGATTCGTATATTAAACTCTTTAGATAGCTGATAATATACTTAGTGTCGAATTTTGACATTGATTGGATGAAATTAGAGGATCGTAAACAGACGTGATCTGCGAGGTTGTTTGCACATTGTCTCTCTTGAATAGGCCGGCCCGTAGCACCCCATTCAGGGCTTGATGAAACACAAACTATGTCACTGGGTACTGCCGAAAATTCGGATAGTGTTTGTAGTTGCAAACGAACTACCTTGTGCTGGAGTAATGGGGTTTCAAAACTTACGTAAATTTATGTGCTATTGAAAGCACACTGACAGATAAAGTTAGGTTTGAACTACTAATATCATTGCCTGAGATAATATCTATGCGACAGATATGTACATAGCGTAATGACTTTAGAAACTTAAGCCGCTAAAGTTATGTAGAAGCTTATCGATGTAAATCACAGTAAGAAGATCTCATCTGCGACTTAGCTAATAAGGATGGAAACTCAGAAGAAAGAAATGTCTTCTATAATAATTCTCAAGAGGAATTTGAGACAACGAGACTTATGTTTCCATAAAATGTTTGTTATCTACCGTTGTTTCCGTCGTCCTACTTACGCAAATTATCTTTATTAACTTTTAGTAACACTTCTTTCTCTTGCACATTTTTCTTTTCCATTCTAATTTCGTAAGTAGCTTCTAAATTAAATTATGTTTAGTTAGTTTCTCTTGTCCCCATACTTTCGTGATTGCACAGAAAATATAATAATGTGAGACTAATAAATAATAACTGTATAATGTTCATAGATGAAGCTGCCATTTGAATATTGCAGAATTTCATTTATCATAATTTGCCTCTCAAGTAAAGGGAACTAGGTAACGTCGCGGCACTTCCGTAGCACATGATTTGCATAATAACCGAACTAAGTATTCCATATCTAGCTGGAGATCGAATTCAAACCATAAATTAGGGTGTATAAAGTCTATTTTGCATAATCCGAGAGGACCAAATTGCTCCACGTCTGATCAATTTACACATACGGGTATAAAGTGGTTTCAATGTTTTGTGAATTGTATGTCATATTCGTTGAATGTGAGCAAGAGTTAAATAATGTCAAAGTTAAATTCAAAGCCATTTATTCAGTTTAGGCCCTAAGAGGGCACATATGAACGTCGAAACTACTGAAGTTACCACCGATTCGGAAGTCGCCTTCAACTGAGAAGAACCGGCAAGAAACTCAGCAAGGTTACATTTGCCGCATCTGATGTGGATCTCCCCTTCGTGAAACCGAGCTGATGACTATGTAATATCTCATGTTTATTGAAATGACCTAACATTTGATTAAGCAACAGATTTTCAAAGATTTTGCTAAGTGCTGGGAGTACGGATACTGGTCTATAATCAGAAGGATTATCTTTACAGCCAGATTTAAAAAACGGGACTATTTTACTATACTTCATTAGATCAGGAAAAGTACCCTGATCAATGCATTCATTAAAAATATCCGACAAAATAGGTGCAATTACTGTTATTATCGATTTTACCGACAATCCCCATAAGTCTTTGGTGCTTTTCAAATTGAGAGTGTTAAATAACTTTATAATATCACTAGCAGTAACGTAATTAAATTTAAAACTGGGAAACGATTTACGAATATGTTGCTTAAGTAACGCTCCAGCCTCATCAGGGCACGAGTTGAGACTTTCAGTTGTTTTCCCTGGTATATTAGCGAAGAAATTCTCAAAAGCGCTAGCTACTTCTAATTTATCCGATACAATTTCATCATTAATTTTTAACGTTAACTGTTCGTTTTTACATTTTATTTTTCCTGATTCCGTATTTATAACATTCCATACTGCCTTAATTTTATTAGATGTGTTTCCTATTTTGTTACTTAAGTATATCGATTTTGCATGAATACACACAAATTTAAATAATTTGGAAAAATTTCTAACATAGTGTTGGAATTTCTCGTCGCAAGTGGATGATCTTAATTGGTAAAGTTCATACAGCTTATCCCTACTTTTTCGGATTCCCTTAGTAGCCTAGTCACTAAATTCCAGTTTACTATTTACCTTCACTTTTTTGATAGGACAGGCTTTATTAAAGTCATCGCAAATAGTAGATAATAATATAATAATAATAATATTCTGGGACATTATTCCTCACACACGGCCATCTGACCCCAAACTAAGCAGAGCTTGTACTATGGAAGCCAGATAACTGATATACTACATATAGTACTTTTCTTTTGTAAATACATACATATATAGATAATTACAACCAGACACAGGACAAACAGACATGTTCATGCACACAAATGTTTGTCCTGAGTGGGAATCGAACCCACGACCTATGGCGTGATAGATAGAGTATCTTACCAACCACGCCAACCGGCCCGTCAAATAATAATATAATAATAATAATATAATAATATAATATAATATAAATTATAATAATAATAATAATAATATAATAATTCATCATACAAGACATTGGGCTCAATACTATTACTATATATCTTACTATTGAGTTTATATTCCAAATGTTTGCTAAAATTGACTTTGTAATAGGTCTAATTTCTTTAATTACCTTAGAAACTTGAAATTTATACGGCAATTCGACAATCTGAGCCATATGATCAGAGCGAACACCACTTATGATTGATTTACCTAATATACTGCTATTACTTATTATATTATCTATGCAAGCAGACGAAGTGGCCGTTGACCTGTTGGCTCATTAAACAACAAATGTAGGTTAAATGATTTAAACAAAGCAACAAAATTACTTTTTTCAGATGAGTTAGTAAGAATATCAATATTAAAATCGCCGCATAAAACTATTGACTATTGACTAAATAATTTGCGGAGAATATCTTCCAATGTAGAAGAGAACAAAGAAAAATTAGATGCTGATGGCCTATACACACAAACAATTATACATCTTTCTAACTCTGCACAAGACACCTCACAAACGCGTTCCACTGAGAGGCTACAAATATCCTTACGTTCTTTGAATTTAATATTATTATTCAAAAGAATAATTGAGCCACCGCCTACTGCGGACAACCTATTAAATACACTGGCAACTACAAAATTTTTGATATTAAAAAGCATGGTTTCTGGTTTAAGCCATGTCTCAGTGAAACATAAAACATCTAATTTGATTTTATCTAATAAATCAATATCAAGAATCTTGACAAAGAAGCGATTAATATTCTGATGCATTAATATAATAGAATTCGTGTGCTTCTCTGTTGTCGAAACTAAATGTTTAAAAAACTATTCACAGTATTAATAGTAGTGTTACTATTTAAGACTGTTTCATCCCTTAACCTAATATTATATGCTACAAGAGTAGCAATCAATTTCTTGCATTTTTTAGGAATAAAAAATGTATCTTGTGTAGATGTAAATTACTAACAAACTTGTTAGAATCAAAATAAATAAATTCATCACTATGACGACATGTCACATTGTACATGAGATTATTCAAACGCCAAATATAATTATTCTCTGTATCAGAGTAGTTAGATGAGTATGGAAAAGCACATAACATAATTTTCATTACTCCTAAATTTATCAAAGAATTAAAACTATTTATTAACTCTTTTTTACTAATATGTAAAGCATGGCCAATTAGAATAATAATTATAGTTTGATCATCAAACTTTGAATGTATAATTTTATCTATTATTTGTTTGTAAGATGCTCCTGACATACAATAATTTATTACTGAGTGATTTAAGTGTTTATTTAATATTGAGCCAAAGTCAGTCCCTATTTTATCTGAGAAAATAACTGTCTTTTTTACTAGAGGACAAATGTGATTTAATTGATTACTAACACCCTGAACAGCACTCTGACCGTTTGGAGATACTGGAAGCGACTCACCAGCTGGCAAATGGTCACAATCACAAGTGTGATTGTTGGTTAGTGATGTTAAACGGTCCTCATTGTACTTACATAAGTCAACAAGGTGTGTCGCCGCCAATATATGCTCATTTATTTCCTTCTGAGCATTCTCATACTTAGAAACTAGGTCCCTAAGACAATACTCTTTGTGCTCAAGGTCAGAGAGCAAACGCTCAGTATCAGTATCATATAATTTTTGACAAAGTCTGCCATCGTGGTACAAATAGACAGAGGTTATTTAAATAAAAATCATGAAGGTTTGAATATGTTATACTCCTAGAGCATTTAAATTAGAAGTATTGATGGAAAAGGAATATGAATCATGGTATTACTGTCTGCTGTTCCTTGTGGGCTGAAAAATGTCCAATTCTAGGACTTAAACTAACTATTTAACTACAAAATTTCATGAAAAGTCATAACTGAGGTGAGTGATAGATTTATATGGACTTTGAATTAAATATTAACTTGTAACGTCAGAACTTTACATAAAAAGGTCTACTATTTAAGGTTAGATTGGTAATAAAATCATTAAAATCATAATTTTTCTCAAAAGATCGATGTTTCCGTCTATTTTTAGATTAAGTTTTTTTTTTTAAATATGATCAGCTATTTGTCTACGACATACTTATCTTGAATTGAATTACAAATAGAGACGTGAGATGGGTCATGGTAAAATTAAACTTATTACTTCATTTCAGATAAGAAAGAGCGCTGTAAACTGAACGCTCACCATTTATTCCCCCAGTACAAGAGACAATGATCCAAATACGGACAAACAATAGGTACGTAGTCGGATCGTTTGTCAAAGACTGTTTATTCGACATTCACTTTACATTCGCTAGTCAACCCAGTAGACAAAAAATGCAAGGCCGATAGTGAAACCGATAGGCAAATACCCACCCCCAAATCATGACCTAATATCAGGCAATTTATCACCGACAGACCTTTGTGCCTGAGCCATCAATCTTGGGCTTCCTTCGTACTCAACACTCCTACTAATTATTGTCGATCGTGTCTTGACAGTTTACTTGCGGATTTATACCAGTTTTTTTACGCGGAGCTGATGTTTGCCGGTTGATTTTGGAGGATTAAATTCTAGTTTTAAAGTGCCATTATCTATTGCTTTATTCCTATTATGTTCAGCTTATTCATTTGATTCTAATAGTACTTAATATTTAGATAAATATACTGTTTTATACACTTACCATAAACCTAAGTTTCAGTTGTTTTTATTTATATGTAAAAACTATAATAAAAAATATCCAGGTAGGAAAGATATATGAAAAGTAACATGATAGTGTGATTGATAAAAAATATTAATATTATCAGTATGTAGTTTGTAGGTGGGTTACCTACAAACTCGTTACATGACTGAAAAAAAATACTTCGAAATGTAGGTACCCACCTATGGAGTAAGGAAATCCATTGTTCCTTAAATATATTATGTTTACGCGAAACAAAATATAATACGTAAAGTACGAAGAACGATATTTAATACAATAAACCATAAAAATATTTTACAGCGAGGTATGGAGTGGCATCCGAACACGCGAGTGGCAAAGAAGGGCCATTTGCTTTATTACATTTACATCATACGCCCGTTAAAGCACCCAACTGAACAAAATGTTGCATGAAATTTCCTTTCGTGTCACGATTGATTTTTTACTCAGGCTTTTTACATTTAAATTCCTTTTAAATAAATTAAATGTTGAGACTCTTTTTATGCGTGACTCACTGTTCAACCTTGATCGATAGACATGGATAATTTAATTCAAAAAGCAAATTCTAGCCCCTTTGGCTCGCGAATGCAACGATAACGCAAAACTATCTACAAAATAAATAGAATTCCAGGAATCGTGAGTCAGGTTATTAAAAAGCATTTTATCATGAATTTATTTGTATTTTTGTATTATTTCATTAAAAATATTATGTCCCCTACCTGCATGAAACACAATATTCATTAACATAAATTTGATGATATGAGCCCAACTTTTCGTTCATCAGTCAGTCAGTCTACTGACTCTATCAATAGCTCTTGCGTACAACTCGTACTATACAATAATAGAGGTTTTGCAACAAATTCAACACAGATTTTGGGTTACATTTTTTGACGCGCAAATCACACTTACCAAAGTATGCAAACATGGTTGGTTTTTTGTATACATCTGCCAAAAAATAGTGAATGCGCATTTTATTCACACCCAATACCACGTCAGCGTCAGCACTTACAAGCGCAAATAAAAATTGAAAAATCTGAGCCCGCAAATCCCCTGAGGGTTGGTCCTCGCACGTATCACACGCGCCCGCCACTGTCTCGCTACACAAAGGGCTTCAACATCGAACATTATTTATTTAATTATTTATTTGTTAAAGCTCAACGTCAACTCGCAAAATATTTTTTTGGCCATTACTCAATGGTTCTAAGATAATCGTAATATTATGAGCATGCTCAGCCCTTTTTATTTGAACAATTGATAAGTAATAAATGTACTAGAAAACTACATAAAGCACACTTGTTTACTAACAAAATGCTTATTTAACTTAGTGATATTATTTAGTTCCATAAATTTATCGTAGCATAATTTTCGATGTCTTAGTCAACTCGCATTCCATAGCCTATTTCAAAATAAAGTATCTCAAAGAAAACTTTCTACATTATCAATTCACTACTTCCTCATTTGCGTCCACCATAAGTTTCGCTTTGCCCCGGACTCTACCTAGTCTACTACATGCAAAATGAAGACTAACGGTCCAAGCAAAACGAACTATATTAGCTGGGCTTACTGTCTTACGTACTGACCTATTTATGTAAGCTCTTATATCCTTTGTTACACATACTACATTCTTGTTCTAGTCTTATACATAATATAGTATGCTTATCAAATACCATTTTGTTTCTCACAACAGAAGTTACTGGTAATACTTTTTCAAATAAGAAAAACGTGGTGAAAAGTGTATTTTGGCGTTTTAAATTGTTACAAATACTAAATACCTATAATAGTCCCGATACAGCATTATAACTAACAAGATCATGTTAATATGGAGTAATAGTAATTACTCCATCATTTTTTGATGTCAAAAAAAAGATAAGCGGCCAGTCAGATGGTAAGTGACCACCGTTTATGGACATTTGCAATACCAGATTTATCAATATGTGACTCTTCTCATTTCAAGATTGTGAAACTAATACTTAAAAAATATTGTAGTTGTAGAAAGTAAATCTACTAAGTAAAATGGATGGTTAATGCAATTTTCAAAACACAATGAGAGTAAGACAAAATCAAAACATATTTGAATTACAAGTTAGGAATTTCTCATGAATTCCCGTCCTCAGAGAACAGCCGTAAGCCTGACCATGATGGCATGATGCTATTGCCTTATTATTTACAAATATTTTAGATACTTCAAATTATAGATTAAAGAATTAAGAGACTAATGGTTTATCTGGCATGAAGGTTACACGCTGTCTTTTATACACACTCATTTTTATACCAAAAAACCAACAACCTCTATGAAAATTTGATGTCGAAAATGATGTATTTAAATAGAAGACACATAATATGTATTCTTTCGTAGTTTCACAGATTAGTTTATTAATAAATAGTTAGTTATTGAAATAATAAATAAAATCATAAAATAACCTATTGAATAATTCAAAATAAAAGGACGAAATTATTAAGTCAACAATTTAACAAAAAGAAGTAAGAATAGGAATAGACAAGAGTTACACAATTTTACCTACAGAGCACGTGTTTAATTTAAACAACTAATGTTTAGATAAAGATCAAACCAATATTTCCCCGTTATCTATCACATGAATACTACCGGTAATGCTTCGCGCGCGATCGCTTGATAGATAAAGAATCAGGTCAGCAACATCCTCACGTTCCGCCATTTTGCGAAGGGGGTAAAATTCTTTACGAGCCTCATATAACTGAGCTACTTCTTCCTTACTAAAACCAGCTGTTTCAGCAAAGGGTGTTCTCGTGCCGCCAGGATTAACAGAATTCACTCGAACTCCAACAGGACCTAGCTCTAATGCCAGACATTTCGTAAACTGATCCAAAGCAGCTTTAGATACACAATAAGGCAAATAATCAACGTCTTTAATGGGACGTAACGCAGCAACACTGGAAACGTTCACAATATTCCCCTTAACCTTCACAAGATGAGGTGTAGCTAGACTGGTAAGCAGATACACTGAACGCATATTCAAAGCCATAGCACGATCAAATGGTTCAATGCCATCGTGGATGCTTCCTCTTACTCCAAATCCGGCATTGTTTACTAACACGTCTATACGTTTGAATTCTATAATAGTCTTTGTTATTATATTCTTCACATCTTCGTCAACAGTCAATTCAGCTCGAGCGATGAGAGGCTTTATTCCATTGGCTTCCTCACATTGTTTCGCAACTTCGCTGAGTGATTTTTCATTTCTTCCGACTAAAACTACTTTTGCGGATTGTTTGGCGTACATTACTGCCGCAGCTGCACCAATGCCCGAACTAGCACCAGTTACTACAACAACTTTATTATTGAAGTCCATCTTTACCAGCCTTTCGAGAGAGACTGAATCATTTTCGTGTCCAAATATTACATCAAGAATTTAGTTCACGGGTCAATAAACGTCGGCCTTCGGCGTAATGGCGTAATCTAATCGGTGTTTGTGAGTTGTAAGTGAATGTTAATGACCTTTTTTTATTTGTCAATCTAACTTTTAATAAATAGGTATAGTTGTTGTTGATAGTAGTATCAGATCTATATAACATGCCTTTTTCTACATTCTGTATTATCCTGAAAAGTAGACTGATGTGAATGTTTATAAATTTTATCTACATCTTCAATCAATTTTCAATTTTATGTATTTTTTTTAATAAACAGATATAAAGAGATACCATAAGTAGGTATTTGTCAGCTATATTTGTTTTTTTTTTAAATAACTTTCCACGTACAATCCCCTATTTTACACCCTCAGGTGTTTAAGTTTCTTCAACCAATAATTTTTGACCGTATAAGTATAGAATATATATTCATTGATAAATTGGTAAATCACCGAATGATTGGATTTCATCGCAGTTAGCTTGCGGCACAGTTCAACGACACTAAGCGAGAAAAGTAAAGTGTAACAGCTGTGAGATGGGAGGTCAGTAATAAAATTTCGGTATGTCGGACGTGACATTTATGGTAACAATGTGAAGAGAAGAGGTATTTCGGTGAAAATATTTCAATAATGACAGAGTCGGTCGGATGTCCTTTCCATGACTGTGCATTACATCACGCCCAACGCGAATATTTACGTACGTAGCCTGTCATTTTATTATTATCAAGCACTCTAGGGAACTATATTACTTACTAGAATTTTATGTCAGTACGTATTTTAAAAATATGATGCGTTAAAATTGGATAAAATAAAAATACTGCATGCATACGACCATTTTTGTAATGTATATTTAAAAGTAAGGTAATTTATATTAATATAAAACCCACCTTTCTTACTATTTGTTTTTTGGATAGACTTGTGTACAGATGGTAAGCACTCAAAGTGTAGAAGAGAACTAGCAGCTGGCGGAACAAACCGACAGGTACTTGGCGTTAGATTTTCAACATGAAGGTGATAGAGGATGTACGCAGTTACTAAAAAGTAACCTTCCACCGTGCTGTGGTTTTTTCAGGATGTTCTCCGAAAGCTCAACTCATTGTCACTCAACTTAATTCGAAAGCATGACCTTTGTCAGCATTTAACGTCTCTAGCATTGAGCTTGGAGTCGAGACCACGGACCGGCAAGCGCAGCGTAAAACGCTGGATGTAGGCCGCCCAAGACCAGTCCTATTGGAGATCCTTAGGGGAGGCCCATGTCCAGCAGTGGACATCTTGCAGTTGAGATGACGATGATGATGATGATGACCACTGAGCAATCATTTTCTTATATTAGACGGGCTTATGTAGCTTTTAAATATAATAAACTAAAACCAACAAACTTAGCCAAGTTTTTATGACATATGAAACTAAAATATGGATTTTTAAAGGCATCAACAATGCAGGATTCGGTTAATCCATTCATCCCGACTTGCCTCTCGCATCGAGGGTAAACTACGTAATGTTGGTTCCGAGGCATGCCATTTACATGAATGATTATTCAGTCGTCGATTTTATCGTAAACAATTTTCACCCCTAACACATTCGAGGATAAAGGTTAATATCGCATGGTAAGATGGCTTGGACCATTTCAAAGTTTATCTGTGCAGGCCCGCATGGCAAGCATTGTCCCGGCCCGTTAGCCTGTGTTGACACGACGCATCACTACTGGGAGACGAACAGTGAACATAAATCGAAATATCCTTCCGAACAATACTATATTTAATAGGGAATTTTCTGTACTAAGACAAGCCAGTTGGTGTAAACTGTGTCGTAGTTATTAGATACTGACTCCCACTCTACTGATTTTCGTCCAAGACGAACATTAGTATGCACAAAATTATTCATGACTAGTTTTTTTGTGTCTGTGTGTAATTTTTCATATATTATAATAATTACTATGAAAGTCCAGAATTGGTGAATATGTTAAGATTCACCAGCACATGTCGATAATCACGAATTACGATGGTGTAAGTACGAAATTGTTTGATAAATCTTTTAGAATTCAGCGTTAGGATTAGCGATTTACAAAGAACGTTTGTGTTAGCATACATAATAGTGGAAAAGAAAGAAAGTCATATAGCTTTGTCTCAAAAAATGAGTAGGTCAATTATTACTGTTACAAACAAATATTCAAAAAATAACCACAAAGTGTATTGCCTGACCCTTCTAACATAAGGTATCCGTGTCAATTCTGAATAGGTGTTTCATTTCATGCTTTTTTACATAACGTCTAATCATGACCCGATTAATTAAAAACATACCCGAAAGCTTATCTTACATGTTTAGTTCGACTTAACACTCAGAATAAAGATTCACCAAGTCGTCGTGGTGTACGTATGTTAGCACTAACCGGTGTATGATCGAAATCGTCATGAAAATAATAAATAACGTATATTCACCTGCTAGCTAGGTGTATATTATAATATACACCCGTGCTTTCTAAGATACACTGCGCTTCGGACATTCACAGTAACATATACATATATTGGGATTTGTTATCTGAATTATGTAACTTTCTTATCTTAAAATATCGATTTTATATAACGTAAATAAATATGTATCATATTTGTAAAATATCTGTACCAATAAGGAAGGAGGTTCCCAAGATACAGGTTATACCTAGTTTGGGGACCAACGATATCACACTGAAATTGTATCTTATCTGCTCAATAAACGTTATTATATATTATATATATATTTTAAAAAAGTAGTGTGAGGTTTGTCAGTTATCTGGTCGCCGTAATACAAGCTATGCTTAGGTTGGGACTAGCCGTGTGTGAAGAAATGTCTCCGTATATTTCCTTAATCCAAAATAGAAATAAAACAAAATTGTATTAAAAAAAAAAGTACGATTGATGAAACTCTATATCTTCGTCAAGTTTAATTTACGTAGTTGGGATTACTTTGGTTACTTTCATTTGATTTGTGATTAATATAACGTTAAACTATATTTATAGTGCCCTAAATACATCTCGTCATGATTTGTGAATGAGTTTGTTGAATGTGTGCCATGACAGTAGCTTTGTCTAAAGTTAAAGTTTAATATAAATTTCATATATAATTCTATAGCAATTAATCAAACGGAAAAGTTATAAGCATGTTGTAGATTTTTGGTGCAAACAAGAAAAATATTGATGGCTATTAAGTAGCCCCTAACTACGCACAGCGGGTATCGGGAGCCAAGTCGCTGCTCCGTGGGTGGCGACATCCGTAAGTTGCAGACTTATCATAAATCTTTGCGGACCCGCGATGGATCACTCGCCTCATGGATCTCCCTTCTCGTCATTCTCATCTTCGTCATTTTTACTTTATTATTAGAGGCTTATGATCTTCTACCCCTTTGCTCTTGGAGATACTTAAATCAACTAGAACCTATTCGAATGAGAATAGTTAGTAATTTGTATAGTACTACTTACAAATAATCGCGAATATTTCTAAACAGTGAACACAAATCACCCGAGGACTTTTTCACGCGGAAACCAACGACAAAGGTTGACAGTTACTTTTGTAGGTCTCAGAAATCAATCAGCAACCCATTGGCTGCGCCGCTCAAAACGGATACGCTTGATGTTAACCGTTTAATGCTCATTATTTTGTGGCGGTAGTGCATCAAGATAAATGTGCCAAAAATACCCCAGTGTTCCTGGCGCCGGGGGTATTTCCCGCGAGAGAATTTCTAGATATAGGTGTTTCCGCCCGACGATGCCATATGTGGCGGAATGCGGGAAATTTGCCCGGAAATCTCTTCGTATTTGTATAACATTCAGATTCTTGCTACGTTTATCTTTTCTGTATTGAATACGTATTTGATGAAGTGCGTTTATAAGGATATTATTTACCTATGTAGTATACAGTGTATGTATATAGTATTCTCTCAGTGTTATCATTCATTCATATGGGTAATTTCAATATTACTTTTTATTTTAAGGGTAATTCACTGAGTTACTATGTACAACGTACATATTGTATTTTAATACATTTTACTTTTATAATTAACGTAACATGTATTTGTATGTTAAACCTACCTTATTATATCTGTAAGTAAAGTAGGCCAGACAGCAAAGCACGACGCCCCATCCATCAGGCTCTCAAGGTCTATGACAAGAAGGCTTACTTCCCTCATGAATATTTATCGCCCTGTTTATTCCCCAAACCGAGCCCAAGAAAAAAATATTATGTTTTTACTCGATTCGCCTGGCAACTTAAACTGTACATCGCGAATTTTCTTTGATGATGTATAAAAGTGCCAGGACTTATAAATGTTCCGAAGAAATATCATCAAAGGAAATTTAATTTGTTCCGTACCTATACCTAGATAAAGGTAAAATGTTTTACAATATAAAGAGAAATACTCCTATTTGGATATTTATGATTTAAATTTAACGAGTTTGTCCCGTATGTAGCGATATTTTCACGAACCATCAACCGCCATAGAGTCATAGAAAAACTTCAGGCATCAATAAATATAAACGGAATAACAAAACCATGATAACATACATTTATTATATTTTAGATTAAAATTACTGAACCCCTAAACTACATAAATAATAATAGAATTATTAGAATTACGAGTCATGTTATTAAACTGTAAACACCCGGAATAATGAAAGCGCCTTGTTAATAACTTGAGCAAATAAAATAAAAGTTTACCTTCTTATAGCAAGCTAGACTATTAAAGCATTGTGAATTTATGACTAGCTGATGACTACATACTGCTAGGCTGT
This sequence comes from Tetheella fluctuosa, assembly GCA_951216915.1. Classification (NCBI taxonomy): domain Eukaryota; kingdom Metazoa; phylum Arthropoda; class Insecta; order Lepidoptera; family Drepanidae; genus Tetheella; species Tetheella fluctuosa. Next base: position 5,169,250 of record OX578230.1, read on the forward strand.
TTTTCTTTGACATCAAAACACAATTGGAATAGTAGCATTGAATAATTACATGTTCCCTAAGTCTAAGCAAAATGTATTATATCTTTACGTAAAGCAACGTAACACAACTTTCCGACTTTTAAAAACCGTCAATAAATTTGGCAAAAAAATATTTGACAAAAGACGGCCTTTGTTACGTCCCTGTCTTTGTTTTGCTCAACTTCTTTGATCAATCATGACAAATTGTATTTTGTTATAAGAGCACCCCGTGACGTAGTTTGTCAGTTCTTAGCTGAAAGTTTTCTTTTGTAGAAACAAACGGGCAAGTTTGAATTAGTTTTTGATGTTCAATCATTCTCATCTTTTGGGAAAAGAAACAACCTAATTATTGTTTTAAATCTGTTTGAGAGGGGAGGGCCAAATAAAGAAAGCCTCTTAGTTCCAATCCCGTCTTAAGTAAAGCTACCTTGTTACGTATCTTTGCGACGGTGATTTATAAGATTTTAAGCTAGTCTCATATTTATTTTTGCACTGAATACTAATAAAGTTCCAATCAAAGGTTATTTACTTTTTGTAAGCATACAAGATTATTCATTTTGAGAGTATATAATAAATTTAATATTTTATTATTGTACCTACACCTAACATGATTTAGCTAAATTAGTGAATAAAATAGAAACCACAAAATAAACATTAAATGTTTTGTATTCTTTTTACTGTCCAATAAAGAGTGTTATAGGAAAAGAAGTTACCTCCAACAAGAGAAATAAAAAACTTGACAAGTGCGATAAAAAATCCATAGGACAGCTCAGAGCTTGAACCTTCCCATTGACGTCGAAAGTTGTTCAATATATCGTGTCAGTAATATCATAATATCTGTTCTGTCCTCCTTCAAGTTTCACAATATTTTACGCCAGCTTCTATAAACGACGAATGCGAATGCCTCGGAGGCCGCGCAGAAAATATGGAGAGCAATAAAAATGTCAAGTCAGGTCATCAGAATGGAAAGCCCGAGGCGTTTTGTAGCCAGATGTGGCACTGAATCAATGAAAAACTGTTTTCTTTCGTGCCTCACATCGGTGATATATCAAGATGCGCGGAGCCAAGGTGGAAAGTTTACGGAACAGTAATAATGGGAGCTGTTATGTTTGCTGACGGGACAGTTTCTAAATCGCGCACCTGCTTGCTCTGACGTAACGTGAACTTATTACAAAACTGTCACTTATAACTTTTGTATTGTAATTTTTTGTAGGGCTTGAAGAATAGCTACATATTAAGTATTTGTGTCTGTTTTATTTAAAAAAAACTATTTTTATAGCTCTATTTTAAGCTTAAATAATTTTAGCCATTAATTTTTTTAAAAGTCGACTAGATCTAGCAAAACCAAATGTCTAAAATAGTTACTTTCCACAGGCCTTTATATTTATCCACAAGCTCATAGTATTTTAAAGAGTAACACCATAGGGAACAATGAGGGAACGGTTTTCATGACGGAAATGGCATTACACTGAACATTAGCCGAGGCGATAAGGCGCCGACACAAATTGGTGCGGACACGCAAGCCGATCGCATTAAGAGAAAACAGGACATAGATATGGAAAATATGCCTTTCAATGCGGAAATGTAAATTTATTCCTAGTATTTTATGATTGGTTAATTAGCAGGTTTTTTTTCATGCAAAGTTTTTGGATAAAAGCCTCCGTTGTACTTTACAACAAAATAAACTTTTACTAAAGTTAATAACTAGGTACATAGGATTGTTAATTTATTATTATTAAAAAAAAATACAATGTAGACATTAAATCGCTTATAAGCTAATTTTGAATATTAAATATAGGCATCTAATACTGCAGATAATCTTAATATATATATTTCTTGTGTGCGTGTGTATGTGACTGAACTCCTCCTAAACGACTGGACCAATTTGGATGAAATTTTGTGTGTATATTTGAGCGGGTCCCTGGATGGTTTGAAAATACAATTGGACCCGGTAGATGGCGTCGTAATCGAGTTTGGACAGGACAACGTCTGTCGGGACAGCTATATGATATATATTTTATGATAAGCGTCAAATGCGATATTAAATTGCACAGTATCTTGTCAATAAAATTATCAAACTAAAAACTTCCCTAGTATACTCTTATAAGTGATATGATCAGCTTATTAAAACTGTATAACAACGTGACCTAGATTGTAAATAATAATAATAATGTAAATAATGACAAAACTACGTCCATCCATCAAAATATTATAGTAATTTTATCTCAAAGCTATTATCTGTAGCAATCTTGTTGGAAAGTTTTGTGTTCAGCATTGGATTTATCTGGATTCTTTGAATGAAACTGTCACATTTACTAAAACTATTTAATTCATAATCAATATACCTAATCATGTTTCTGTAAATCAAATAAACAATTTATAATACAAAACAAACACGCCATTAGTAATCATATCGTAATCATATAACACGTTTCTGTAATTAGAATTTAAACCATGACCTTAATTATATTTAGATTTATCGCTGATATGTACCTATTATTAAAGCTTAGCGGTGAAATTACAATTTGTAATTTAATTCTGTTAGGAAATAGGTATCATATTATAAAACTAAGTCCTGGCTAATTGCCTAGTTTATTAACTTGCCGGCTCTTCTCAGTAAAATCAACCTTCCGAACCGATAATAATTTGTATAACGAGAAAACAGATTTATATACCGTTTATTCGGAGGTTTAATTGTTTTATAGTTCCATTCATCATATCTTACTAATCCTACTAATATTATAAATGTGAAAATTGAATTTGAATGTTTGTTTCTCAATCATCTGAACTCAAATCGGCTGAACAGGTCTGGATGAAATTTTGGCACAGAGATAGATTATAGTCTGAAATAGCACATAGGCTATATTGTTAATACCAATTACCAATGTATGAAGACCAGTTACAGCTTGGGATGAGACCGGAATTCTTGCGGTTTAACGTTGAAATCTTAACTTCTATTATTATTTGTAGGTGTAATTATCTATATATGTATGTATTTACAAAAGAAAAGTAGTATGTGTATCAGTTATCTGGCTTCCATAGTACAAGCTCTGCTTAGCTTGGGGTCAGATGGCCGTGTGTGAGGAATAATGTTTATTTAATTTTATTGTTGCCTACATTTATCTCTTCCTATTTTTAAAGTATTCATAAGTTAAAAATGGTGACACACAACAGACATAGGAAAATTAAATAGTTTTCTTTGTTAGGCTAGATCAGAATTCACATTGCTGTGAGGAGTGGCACTGTTTGTTGAAATATAGGTATTAGGTACCTACCTAGTATGTTTTCATATTTTAATTAAACCATGAGTAGTCATTTGTTTCAAAATAAAGTCTTCACTAATGTTTAGAAAAAATAGTGAATAACGTATTTCGTGTACAGGAAGCTGTTATTCAACGCCCTCTCTGGGCTATCGGCAATAAATTAAGAACGGGGTGGATAAATCCATTGAGCACTTCGATCTACGATCACAATTGCAGTGGAAGACTGCATTTGAATAATGCACGAGAAAACGTATTATCGAAGCACCTATAAATTATAGTCTCTTGTGGAGCTTAGTGCATTTTGTACAATTCTTGCAAACGTAATTTAGGATTACAATGACAAATGGTGCCTATCAAAGTTGAATTTTTTTAAGTTTTAAGGAATATTTTTAGTTGTTTTAAGTTTCTGATTAAATCATCACTGATTAAATCATACCTACTTAACACGTGCCAAATGCGAACCTATAATTGCTAAACAGTTATCGATATTAATTTCATTCCTTTTTAATTAGTTATAGATGGCTACTATATTATTTTTAATTTACAAAATTTGAACACTATTGATAGTATAGTCTGCTATGAAATAATAATAAATAAAAATAGCTTTATTTCTGAAATCATTTTAACAAAATATACGCAGGGACTTCCCAGTAAGTAATCAAAGATACTTGTGTTGGGAATGACTCGCAACTTTCATATTGGATTACAACGATTTCACTTATCATTATATATTTTACAGTTTATAATAGAAACAAAATAACAAACAAAGTAAGATTATTAAAGGTTAGTTAGTGTGTATATAATAATCGTACATATTTTTTTATTCCAATATCAAATGTCGCCCTTAACATAAATTGTTTTGTAAATGACAATTGTCATAGGATGCCGAGGAAAGAACCTTTAACATTTATGTTAGTTCCCCAGAGAAATTCGATTCCAAAGCGCTGGAGGCTCATTCCCGCTCCGCTATCTGTAAGCAATCAAACAAACGGTACGGTAATGACGTTAGAAGTTACGCGGGAGATTTCCTTACATCTGCTGACATCAATATTATGTCACCGCATCAATAAAGGAGATAGCGCTTTTGTTCATGGAAGCAATATACGTAATGGATATTTATGCACGACACAAGTTTGTGTTTCAGGAACAAAAGAAGTAGTTAGAGACCGAAGAGCTTTTGTTTCAAAGCTCATAAATAAATTTAAAAAAGTTGCTAACGTTTTGACATTTCTTTCCTAAATAATTTCTTTTATGTGGAAAAGCTCCATGAAGCAACCTTAATTAAGGTAATGAACACATTCGCAAAAAATACCCATTTCGGGAACACGTTCCCCGGCTGCCATAGATTATAATGTGAATAGACAGACGCGGTGAAATGCGAGAGGTATAATCAAACGTCACGGAGGGCACTGGGTCGATGTGATGTCACGTCTGGAATGACGATAAGTGGATAAATATTTTCGTTATTGAGCTTCTGTATGTGCACGCCGGTAAATACCGCTATAATGAAAATGTCACACGATAATATTGCATGCTTATTCCGATTCTTTAGAAGTAACATCGTGATTAATATATTTTAGTACGTATTGTACTATTGTAGTTGATAGAAGCGTACTAGCAGTAAGTATAATAGTGAACAATAATATAAAAAAGTCATCAATGCATTGCATGCATTATTTCACAGTTCATTGGTTATGTTAATTTTTTTCAAACTTTCTAATCTACATTTTAACTAAATGATAACAACGATTTTTTATATTTCAAAGGGATTATTATTGTCCTTTTTTTACATTCTAGCTATGTTTTCTTCACGGTATTTTTTTCACCAAAAGTTGTAAGATTTTAACCACGACTTTGAACTATCGCCTGTCTAATATACATGACTAATGTGGTTCGGATATTTGAAGAGATGGGAACCACGTAACTAAAGGCGATGCATTGAATACCTACCCTGAATTATCTATGTTCCCTAATGATTCAATAACATGTAGAACATTTAAAATGACAAAAGAAACATGATCGGATCCATACATAAAAAAAATGTAGGGATGTGATCCAATCCCCTTACCTATGTTTCTTCCAATGTTGAGATTATATTACCCTGCAATGTTAATATATTCCATAACATAAATAGCAGATTTTAGTCTTGTTTCGAAGACCGTACAATTATTGTCATAGCAATAATATATTCATAGGTCAAAATTCATTTTCTTAGTTTCTAAATAAAAAAATCACTGTTGAATATTACTAGGACATAAATAAATGACTGTTGAAACGATTTTCAAAAGTCACTTATTAAGTTCGATACCTTCATTCAATGTTATTTAAGCTGCAAAAAAGCAACTTGTAATATACGATCTACCTAAGTGGTATTCCGCACTGAAAGGTAAACATAAACATCAGTAACACTGATATGGGCGGCCGTTTTTTCGCGCGAAGCTACATTGACCGTCAGACCGCTGTCCGTCCTTCTATATTTCATCTTTTCAACGTTTTATCGCACTCCACGGACGAAAAAGCGCGGACAATTGACTAAACTCTTGTAAATATACGAATAAAAAATGTTTAAAGGGGCTGAAGCTGAGTGATATAGTTGACAAGAAAGGCTACACCAAAATATTATTCTACCAAAATGATAAGAAACGAGGGACCGGGTTCAATTTTGCATAGGATATTGTTGTTTATATGTATCTGGAATGAAATTTGCTTCCATTTTCTGCGTTTTGTTACTACGAGTATATTCAGTTGAAAACCAATCAAAACTTCTTCCAGGAATGTTTGCAGAGTACGACTCATTCAGGAATATAATTATGTATCACAGTCACAATACTTCGACGTCTATTACGCAATGCAAGGTTTGAGGAGTACCTTAAATCCTAGAAACTAGTGCCCAAGATACTAATGTAGGTACTAATGCTAATGAATGAGATCAGGACATCGTACCAACTATTATGAGATTGGGAAGTTGATAAGATGCTCACTTTTTTCAGAAAAGTATCATAACTAATATATCTGAAAACTAGTTATATCAAGAGTTTATCTTCAATTAGCAATCAAAAATAATAACAATAAATTCCATCATACATTCGCGAGACGTTATAAAATACTTCGTGTAAATACAGTGATGACAGTTACTTTACATGTATAAAAGCTTAGCGCGACATTTCCTCGGTTTTCTATATAGTTACCTCTCGTATACGAGGCACTCAATGATATACATGAATGGAGTGTCCGGCGGTAGGTCTTTTCATCGTTTATCGTGTAGCACGGCTGAGGGAGCCGGCACAATCGCCCGCCCCTGAATACCTCACCAGGTAAATGTCGAGCTTTTGTAAATACCTGCCTCCATGTTGTACGCTAAACTCTTTATCTTAACAGCTATCTATTCAGGTTGGCATACATTATGAGGGCTTGTATCGTGAAGGTTATCATCGCTAAATAGCAGCTAAAATTAAATTGAAACACATTCGGAGTTCCCTTACAACAAAGATAATCGTTAAAGATAAAGGGTCAGGTTGGGCCATCGTACGGTTCATGAACGGCGTAATATAGGTCGTGGCAGCTTTATAGGATAGTCACAATGTAGGATATCTCTAAATAACTGTTACGTGGGGTATTGTGAACGAAGAAGTGAATGGAAGAGGGTCGATACTGTTTAATGATACTTACTTTTGGAGCATGAAATGGGTAACTTAATATTGAAGACTCTTTTCATCACGTATAAAAATACAATTGAAAAAATCCTATAACAACGTTATTTTAAATTAATTATATAATAAACCAGGAGAAGTACTAATACGGTTGATAATTTTATTGTATATCATATTTTTATTTTATAATTACTTTTTCAACTGAATATATTCGGAAAGTAAAGTAATTATTAATGGAACAGTTGATGAGAAAAACTAAGCCAAAATTGTCTGTGTAATGCTAAAGCTTATTCGTAAGCGGTTTATTTTGCAGGTATCGTGAACCTATTTAACTTAAGTCTAAATTATTTTTACTGAAATAGAGCCTGAGTCGTAATAGAATAGAATAAAATAGTATATAAATAGAGAATGTCCTTAGTGGCGCTTGCACAAAACATTGCATTTTTATCAGGTGTCGTCAACACGATATCTTAGCCCATCGATATGCTAATATGCCTTCGCCACGGAGCGCGACGCGGCGATGTGACGTAACGCGATATTCGTTCTACCTGGCGACGAGCAATTTGCAAGCGAAATGCCGAAGTACAAGGTGACACTATACAATTTTATCATACCCCTAGCGTCCACTTTTATGTAGTTGTTTGATATTTCATATTTGACCTTAGTTAGTGCCATCGGTTGACATTTTATTCACTCACTCGTGTTTGCAGATTCATGTATGAAAATGCTTTATCATTTTATTTTGTAATTTATTACAACTAATAATGGTTTTCGTGGTGACTGTACGATGTTCAACTGTACAACAAAGTAGCCATTTTTTGTAAGAGGTAGACAAAAAATATTTTATATATATTTTACTTACACAATAAAATTGATTCATGAATACCTGAAACAAGATACAAATAATTAATTAATATATAATGTAACTTTGTATATTTATATCTCCATAAAGAACTCAAAAACTATGTATTTAAAAATTTTATGTACTTTATGTAAAAGTTTCAAACGTAAACATTACATTGCATACATTACCTTACACAAACAAACAATGAAGGAAATAAAGAGCGAAAAAATCTTTTGGTTTTCTTAACTTCACGTTCCGAAAAACCTTGGCATACATTGACCCTAGTGCGTTTCTACGGCAGCCCGGGGAGTAGTAAATCATTTTAATAATTGATCCGGGTTGAAATATTCATGAAGTTCCAGCTGAAGGTATTCAGGGAGAAAAACGGATGAAAAATGTTTCGGGCTCCACTAATATTTCACTACAGCTGACCGTTTTTGGCGATGAGATCTTAAACTATATTCAATGAAATATTCACCTACTTTCTACTCCTACTTCATGGTCATATTTTGAGCTATGTTATTTATCATTTAAGCTACAACATTTTTATTTTCTTGAATTAATAGAAAAATAAGTAAGTTAAGTTTTGAGAACCTCTGACATTTCTTATATCTAGACAATTTGAGTTCCAATGTTGAATTAGAAAAGCATTTGTTATTTTCTACATTTAATTTTAGGTAAGTATTTTTCCATAGATTTTAATTATATTTACGGTAGTTTTATTAATTTATAAAGTTCATAAGTGTCTTACTAGGGTCTAATTTATATAAATGAATTTTCAATCCCATATTCCAATTGAATTTCAAATTTTAAAGTTATTTTTTAAGTCATATTTGTTACTACTAGTATTAACATTAGTTACATCTAATCGAGAACAGTTAACAACCAACTCCAAACAATGGTACGTTTCCACGTACCTACCCAATAGTAATGCCTTCATGAATTTGTATTGTATGTTAGAGCACATAGACCAATATAAATCGAATGGAATGAAGATTGTTGTAACATATCGACATTGTACAACGCAGTTGACACCTCGATATTGAACTGCGGATATTCACTTCGGATGTGGGACAAATAGATAGTGGCTTCTGAAATAATACCTCAGTTTTGAGTCTCCAAGGAAATATGGTGAGGAAATTCATTCAGGCCTGGCCACGTACAAACGTGTCTATGAATAAAATGCTAACAAATTAAGCTAGCTCACTGAGGCACAAACCTATCTGGCATTAGGAATGAGATAATAGTTTTTAATACACATTGTAGTTTGTCTTATTTGCATAATTATATAGGTTGTTAAATTAAAATTTAAATATTTCAATGAACTATTTTTATCACTATTGCTTTAGCTTGAAATTGACTAAAACTAATATAATAAAAGTCAAAACTACTATAGATTCCACAAGTTGAGATGTCAGCCTTTAACTAAGATGAACCGGTATGATACCCAGCAAAACTATACATTTTTAAGCGGAACGATTTTATGTTCACTGATTTCTCGGAAATAGCTTAACCGATTAGGATGTTTTAAACTGAATTCGAATTCAATGGACATAGACGATACTTTAAAATCAACCTATATATCTAGCTTTCATCATAAACCATACACAAGGTAGGTAATCGGCATACCTCAAAATAAAGTGAGCATTTGTGATGTAAAGATACTTACCAAAATAATTTATATGAACCAATAAAAAAATGAGGTCCCAACTCATCATACAGAAAATAATTCTAAGTCTGAAAATGACGTGAATGAATAATTAATTTACGATTTGAATAACAATGTGGGTAAATTGCTTACTTACCAAGTATGAGAAAGAAAGCTACGATCGCAGGGTATTTCAATTTCTCAGATTTGTAAGATAATAGAATTACGGAATATAAGTTAGTTTACCTATATTAATTATCTTATTAGGTTCACTGTAATTGCATTTCTATTCTAACTAAAGACTCGAGGCTCATGATAAATAACGTCTACAGAAACTTCTCAAAACACTATTTATAATTATTTTTTAAATACCATATGCTTAGAAAAGCAAAGAAATATTAATAACTGGCTTCCGCCCCGCGGTTTCACCCGCGCTCCCGAGGCATCTTATGTTTTCTCGGGATAAAAAATAACCTATAGCCTTCCTCGATAAATGAGTTATCCAACGCTAAAATAATTTTTCAATTCGAACCAGTATCTGGTTCCTGAGATTAGCGCGTTCAAACAAACAAACTCTTCAGCTTTATAATATTAGTATTGAAATTATTGCATTTTTTAAATTATATTTTAAATATAAGTTATAAAAAATACATTTAAAAATATAACAAACAGTTCCCCACCAGAATCGGGAACAAGGTCCTTGTTACCGGTGGTCAAGGCTCCTGAAGAGAGAGGAACTTCCTAACTATGCGTGCCGTCTCCAATAGCACTGCCTTCTGAATTTGGCCCTTGATCCAAACGCCTAACGCGAGCCTCTTGAGGTGTTTATCGAGGCTCTTGGTCATGAGGCCATGGGCTGAAACTATTATCGGTACAATGGTTCCCGAGTCAATATCCCACATGTCGACAACCTCGTGTGCCAGATCAAGATATTTGCATTATTTATCTTTCTCCGACTTCACGAGGTTTTCGTCATGAGGGACAGCAATGTCGACAATCATTGCACGGCGCTCTTGGCGATCTATCAACACAATGTCAGGCTTATTGGCGACAATAGTCCTATCAGTGCTGATAGATCGAACCCAGTATGGTGTGATATGGCCATCTTTTATTATTATAATAATTATAATAATATATAATATTATTATATATATATATATATAGTTTAGTAGATAGTATAGATAATGCTCACCAATTTAATGTAATGTTATCAGAAATCTTGGTTTCATTAGTAGATCAATCTATTCGAGATTCAAAATAGATTATGCTAGGTATCAAAGCAAACCATTAATGAATAAAAATGTTTTTCATATATAAAATAACATCGTTTTGAATAACATTGGATATTTGCTTCCCAGAAATTTAATCACCACGCAAGATATTTTACGAACAACCTAAAAGATAAAATGATTTTTAGAAAAACAACCCAATTTTCATCAAAGCTTTACCTTAATTCACAATCAAATAAAATAAACCCTTTCAAGAAATATGAGGTCAATTTTTTTGGAGTAAAAGAAACAAAAATAATCCAAATGTTTTCTCGAGCACAAACCTTCAGGAAATTATGAAGCTACTTCATAATTTCATAATTTCCGCCCCACGGTTTCACCCGCGTTCCCGTGGGATCTAATGTTTTTCCGGGATAAAAATAAAGACACATGCAACACAAATGTTTGTCTAGAGTCGACTCCACGACCAGTGGCGTGGTAGTTAGCGTTTCTAAATCCCAAATTATCTGGGCCATCAATATATAATCACTACAATTTGAAATAACGGGATAGATCCATTCAATTTACGGATTATATTATTCAGTACCGCATCGAGCTAACGAAGCATTCAAACAGTCAGAAGCCATCAAAATTCGATTAAATTATAGTAGTTTGCAAGAAGAAACTATATTAATTCATTGAAATATGATATTTTCAAAAGATAAGACTAACCACTGCCTGAAAGAAGAAAATTATCCTGTAGTAGATGGATAGTAATTCTAAAAACCTGGAAGGGTGGTTTAATCGACCAAATGTAAGATTTATATGCTTATGTTACTTATCTTAAGATCAGAAGGCTTCTGCCAAGGTAAGGTAGTCAAGATACACGTAGCCACAATAGTGACCTCATTGGTGTTTCACTTATCAACCTTTTATCTTAACTTAACTTCTAAGGTTTCATCACAAAAAATAGTAATAGTTTATTATTTCTGTATTATAAAATATGTAGTAATATTGCATTGGATCGGTCGGTCTTCCTTCCTATATGTAATACTATTATATATTAGAATATAATTGCCCATTAGAGCAAATATATGTCATCCTATATTCCATATATGTACATATTGTTGTAATAAAAATTGAAATATTTTACCTCACTGAAAACCCAGTACAGAATCCGCATGGAAGATTAAAACGCAAAGCTCGGTCTTTCGCTGTAAATAATCGAATGATCCATCTACAGTTTGCATCCAGAGCTAAACTAACCAAATTGTCTATTAAAATTTACCAAGTTAGAAGCACTTAGTGGTGTTTTATAATAGGACGACTAAAAATAATATAGGTTAACAGCGCTTATTCGAATATTTTTTTAAACACCATTAGCTGAAATAAAAACAAGGCAATATTACAGTAATAGGATCCAATCGTAGAGGAAGCGGGCACGCAATATGTTAAAGAGCAGGTGTCACCGAAATACACGTCCTGTTTGTATTGCTAATGGCGACCCCGCTCTTGGAAGGAAATGAGCGAGCGATCCAAATGTAAAGCGTTGTTCATAGGGAATAGACAATTTTTGTGTCACGTTTCTTACATAATTTTCGTTTGTCTGATTTTCAGTTCGTTTTATTTTCATGGTATGATCGTTTTTACGAGGATACTTTTACAAATACTCGAACTAAATACAAATAAACCAATAGTTCAGAGTGGATCGTAAAAATAATAAAATTGAATTCAACGCAACGTCAAAGCCATTTATTCAGTTAAGGCTTAGGACATATGAAGTCGAAGCTGATGAAGTTACCAATGCAGCCCACTGAATCATAATAAACCAAACATACTTACTTACATCTTAGCTAGCGTAACCCTCTTAACGATAACTAAGTAACATATGAACGTAGAGTAAAAGAAAAACATCAAACAGAATATTTTAGTTACATTTTCAATCTCAAGAGGAATTACGAAATCACTTCTCATTATTTATGAACCATGTAAACGGAACCTTAACCGTCGTGACAATGGATCTAGCGGTTTCCTCGACAAAGTTTACAAAGCTTTGCTTTATGTATAAAGGCTTTCTTACATATACCTACAAGTTATATTTGATATGTCACTGCTAATGGATGAAAGTGCACCTACGCTGCGGCTTAACTTGACATCGTGACCCCATTTTTGATAAAGTTAATCACTATTGGAAAAGATTGATGTCAAGTTGAAGTGTCGATTCTATAGTAATTATGTTAAACCCTACAATTTTCGTCAATCAATCGAGTTTAACATTATCACGCACACATGCGACAAACTATAGAAGGTACCCACTTATTTTACCCATATATATTATTTAATTAAAATTCTTGTGTCAAATATTTATTCACAAAGAATCAAATAGCAGTGTTAGAAACTCTCCTACTTTTATCGTTATGTAGAACTATATTGATATGTTGAAAACAAATAAATAAAAATAAAATGAAACTATTAATTCATGATAGACGTATGCTATAAGTGTAAGTAAGTAGGACACCAATAATTGAGCAGTTGTTTCTATTTTAAAATTCCGTACTAAAGACTGCATGCGACATAACGGATGAATACGGTCTCTTAGCCTAATATAGCCAGAGCTATAGAATTCCTAAATCATAGTGTCGGACGGAGTTCCCCGATCAATATAAACTCTCGGTGCTGTTGAAACGTCCACAATTTGAGCCTGCTACTTACATATCACGTACCAACCGGCGTCGTGGAAGATGGCCTTTAATTTCCTATTTGAAAGTACTCTACAGAACAGACATAAACTTTAACACCCTGTTAAATTTTATCCCGGAAAAAGTCCCCGAAACTCTATAAACTTGAGTTATTACTGCTTCAAAGATTTACGCCAAAGAGATTGACTTTATTCGTTAGCCCATTTCCAGTAAAGGCGGCTATTAAAGCGGAATTCTTCACAAAATGTTGTTATCTGAGTAAGCGAGATAAAGAGGAATAGGCTTGTCCACTTATCGTACTCCCCCATTATGGGTGCTCACCCCATAATTATGAAGCAGATACAATGACTGGTAACTTACGAAGGGTGGATATAAACAATAGAAAATTGAGCCAAAATTTGACTAGATACTTTCATACATTAAAATAGTTTTATTATTTTCTGATGAAAGGAATATGGATGTTCGAAGCATAATTTGTATGCTAATCACCTGCTAGAACCTAGATGAGACCATTATCTCCTGCATAGAGACATACTTATAGAGATGAATATGTCAGTATGTCCCACGTTTAACTTTGATTTATTAGACGTTCATACATTTTGATCGAGCAAGGTAGCTTTAGTTTGAAAAGTTTGAATAGTATTTTTGCAAGATTTCAGAGTTGGTCCAATAGTAAAAGTGGATCATATTGATGAGTAAATTCAGCCTTGCAAGTATGTTTCTCTATCAACTTGTATGTATATTAGTACAGAAAAAGTAATAGTTTTATTTTGTTTTAAATAAACATTATTTGCTTATTTAAGATTATGTTTCTCTGAGTTCATGTTATACCTACAACGAAGGTTCTTAATATGACCACACACCTGATTAACTTCACAAGAAACGGCCATCGCGATTGCTTCACAACATAACGACGCTAAGTTTAATTTCGCACTATATCAAAATAAAGTACCTACACTATTTTTGTATGTAAATTCTATAAAAAGGGATTCGTTGAACATAAAACATGGCGGGGTGGGCGCGATGCTGGCCCAGGCTCCGAAGCTCAATCATAAAGTAGGCCCTTGCACACTAAATCATCCAATAAGTTATCGAGCATGAAATATTCAAAACGCCTCAACATACGCCGGGTTGTGAAAAACAGTGGAAAATTTTGCTTGTAATCGATAGCGTTTATTAAATAATACCTCGACGCGTTCCTGAGTCTTGACAGATAGACAGACAGACAGACAACGAAATTATCTTTTAAGGGTTCCTTTTTAGGGCTCCGTACCTCAAAAGGTAAAAAAAGGAACCCTTATAAGATCACTTTCTTGTCCGTCTCTCTGTCCGTCTGTCCGTGTGTCACCACCGATTTTCTCAGGAATGCACCCATTCCTGAGAAAATTGACCTACCAAGTTGAAATTTATACCAGATACTGAGGTCTATAGTCCCTCTTAGGTGTATAAAAATCAAGGTCCTGAGTTAGCACGATAAAAAGATGTGGGAAAATTTTGATTTTCGCGAAAACTTGTAAGTACCTCAACTTTTTTTTATTTTTCGGAATTTTCCCTTTACTTGTGCTTTAATACCTTGCTTTTAACCAAAATTGACAATTCTAAAGTCAACCGGAAGTAGCCTATAGGCTTTGGGTCGAAAACCTATATGGTAGTTGTAGTTCCCGTTGACCTAGAATCACGAAATTTGGCAAAAAGCAAGGTCTAAAAGCACAAATAAAGGAAAAATTCCAAAAAATAAAAATAGTTGAAAATTAAACGGTGTCCCCATACATACATAGTTACGCTAATTACCTAATGAAGACCTCTGAGTTGTATGAGCGCTCATACAAATAAAATTGTGCTATTTCCCGTGATGGATGAACTATTTACATACCTATAAGTTTGTACGGAACCCTCGGTGCGCGAGTCCAACTCGCACTTGGCCGGTTTTATTTTTATTTTGAGGTACGTAACTCTAAAAATGTGCTTAACTAATACAGCTCCACGAACTATTAACTAATTACCTACCAAACTAAACTAAATTAATTACAAAAATATCTAAGTAACAACAACAAAACAAAAAATAAAACAAAATTAATCAATCAAAGAAACCTCTAAAGAAACAAATAGATATCATACGAAATTTTATGTACATACGCGGTACGACCGACGATGACGTCTGCCCACATTCGGTTTTTTTCATCAAGCCGGGCACGCGCACGCAGGTCTCGGCCGGCGCGGGCGGGCGGTCCGGGCGGCGGCGCGGCGCATTACGATAACTCTATGAAGTTTCTAAATAAACGTAACAATATCTTTTGATTTTAGGGGCGATTTTGATGAAATAAACGCTCAATACTATTTGAGATAATACTTAATATTTTTATGTACCTAGATTTTGAATCCAATTATTGTTTTATGCGTTATGCGCGCACAAACACACGGATAAACGGATAAAAAGACAAAATATTCAAAAATTGCTTTTTTACGTTCTACTACACTTATGCCTAACATCTCCCAGTTATTTTTTGGGCTTTTCTAGGGTGCTCACCAACTTCTGCCATATTATCATCACTAACCATAACCAAGACGCAGTTTAAAATGTACAAAGGAGGTGTAAAAATCGTTGTTTTATTGAAATACATTCCTGTTATGTTATCAAGGAGTAAAAGCATGATATAAATTAATCAAAATATTAATTATTGTTTTAGGTAATGTTTACATAGTCTATCAATCCTTTTATTAGGGTTCCGTACCGAAAAAGTAAAGATTTATCGTTAGAAAGTATCGCCTCATTCGTGTCTGTCATAATATATCTACAATATCGCAAAGGTTTTGGAATATTTATTATGGGGCTTCCATTTGTGAAAATATTACAATTGAATTAAAACGTATCAACCCACGTTATATAGAAATCGGCCATCATGGCTAACCTAAAACTTAATTTTATTGGATTCAGTTAGCTACAGCACCCTCGATGTCAATTCAGATTCGCACTTATCTGGTTTGTTTTGTACACGTTACTATTTAATAGTCTGTGGTAATAATGTGCTACAGTAAAAACGATCTTTCGCCACACATAGCATACATTCGCATAACAATCATCCTACTTATCCTACTAATATTATAAATGTGAAAGTTTGGATAGATGGATGGATGTTTGTTACTCTTTCACGCAAAAACTACTGAACGGATTTGGATGAAATTTGGCAGAGAGATAGATCATAGTCTAGAATAAATAAATAAATAAATATTCTGGGACATTCCTCACACACGGCCATCTGACCCCAAACTAAGCAGAGCTTGTACTATGGAAGCCAGATAACTGATATACTACATATACTACTTTTCTTTTGTAAATACATACATATATAGATAATTAAATAAGTAGATGTCCATAATATAAATACAAGGCAAAGAGAGAAATTAGTTGTTCCATATTTTAGGTTAGCCAAAGTTAGCAAGTCATTCCTTGGTAATTGCGTTCGTTTTTATAATAAAATACCTAACTCGGTAACCAAGATGACCGATTTTAAATTCAAATTTTACGTAAAGAAGGTTTTGAAGGAAAAGGCTTATTACAAGGTAGCTCAATATATTGAAGATAGGGATGTTTGGAAATAGTTTCACTCTGCACAGGTGCACTTCGCATATTGTTTTTTTATTTTATTTTTTTAGTTTTAGCCATTATGTAGCGTATTCGCTATTATTTAATAAGAACTTGTTTGCGTTACATTTTATTATTTACTTGGTATTGGTATTTTTCTTTTTGATTTAATTGTATATTGTATTGTACATTTTGCTGTTATTGAAAAAATATAGCCAATAGTCAGATTATAAAAAAAAAATATATATATATAAAAAATGTAACCTTGCTGAGTTTCTTGCCGGTTCTTCTCAGTTGAAGGCTGATTTCCGAATCGGTGGTAGCTTCAGTAAATTCGACCTTCATAAGTGCCCTCCTAGGGCCTAAACTGAATAAATGGCTTTGACTTTGACTTTGACTTTGAATTACAACCAGACATGTTCATGCACACAAATGTTTGTCTTGAGTGGGAATCGAACCCACGACCTGCGGCGTGATAGATAGGGTATCTTACCAACCACGCCAACCGGCTCGTCATAGAATAACACATAGGTTACTTTTATCCCGGGAAAACATAAGATCCCACGGGAACGCGGGTGAAACCGCAGAGCGGAAACTAGTAAATCATAAAAATAAATAAAGGTAGGTACTCTCCGTGCCATGCACGTAGGTCATAAGTGCGTACCCATATTGTGATGTTTTTTAACATTATAAACCTAATTAATTTACACAGTTCAAAACCAAATAACTTAAAGGTGCCCTTCTCTTTAGGCACTAGGGCTTAAACTGAATAAATGGCTTTGAATTATCTTAAATGTGCCATTGGTACCTATATCCATACTGAAACAGTTGTGATATTAGAAATGTTACTTACAATGAATATACCATAATATTATATTTTAATAATAGGCCTTTTAAAGAACCAATAAATAATCTAACCATTATGTTAATTATTCGAAAACTTTTGAGTAGGTACCAACTATATAAGTAACAATGCGTAGAAATATATCCACTTATGTATGTATATAAACTTGTTAGAACCATTTTATTCTTATTCTATTTGGTAAATTTAATGTCATTTTTAAGTAACCTCAATGCATTCTCTAATAATAACTAAACCAACCGTATGACAGGCTCAATTTCCTCGATTTCAGCCCTATTTTAGCCTCTCGATTAAATATTGTACTTCAGACGTTAATTCTCAGTCATTCGAACGTTGCACAACTGAGCTCACTTAGCGTTCATTAACTATTTTTTACTACATTCGCTTGCATTTGTGTAAAAATACAAAATGGCAAAGAAAACCTGTAGGTTAGTAGTATTGCCGTACCAGCGTCACTGGCACACCCACACACAATAGATACGTGTGCAGACAAGCTGGCGGTCAATTAGTATTGTACATAGGCAATTAAATTAGTTCGCTCGTATGAAGAGTCAGGCGCTACGAGACCCTATGTATGAGGTCAGCCAATATTTACGCACGTGACACGTTAAACTTTCAACTGTTTATAATATGAAAATCAGTAGAATGACTTGTGGTGAGTTGCTTGAAATCATAATCAAAGTTAATAATATCATAATATCTTAGTTTGTTGATAATCACTGCACTACTAGTAACTACTTTCTATGAACAGCAAAATTTATAAGTGTTCACAATATTTTATTTGAATGCTGTATTAATATTAAGTAGTATTAATTATATAATTCAGTAAATAAAATAAATAAAATTCCCGCAATATCGCAGTGAGTGTCACTTGCTCGAACATCTCTCGCGCACCGAATAAATTGAATTCTAATTTTCAATTTCAATAACAATGACTCCAAAGATTTGAGTGTTAACGCAGGCGTGATTTACAATGAGATTCCCAATGAAATATTATAGAGTTTTGTAGGATTTTGTCGATATAAATGTTCATAAATATATAACTGAAGACTGCTTATTTTATATTAAGAACTCTATTTCTTTCTAAGCTATTTTGATATAAAAATAATTTATAAATAAAAAAAACTGACTTCAAAAACTGAAAAGCATAAAATAAATATTTTCTTTCTACATCATTTTGATGTTGGTGCCAAGTAAAACATAAGCGCTAGTGTTTTTTTATTTTAATTTTTTGTTGTTGTTGTTGTTGTTTTGTGTTATCCTTAGTCATTTTAATTTACACTTGATGAAGCTGTTATAGATCTTGGAAATAAAAAAAATCCTAAATGTGTATTTAACTGTCAGTCGCGTAAAAATCTTTGAAGGAATAGCACTGTCTAATTTAGAATCAAATAAATTATTGAATAGGCCACACAGACTCATTCGTCAAAGAGTATTGCCAGAAATCAGACTCAAAATCATTTATTCATTTTAGGCCCTAGTAAGGCACTCAGTTTACAATTGATTCTAAATGATACTCTTTATAATGTTCGCCTTTAAATTTTGCCATGAGATAATATCCATTGGTACTGAATTTACACGTTGGAGCTGTTTGTCATTAAGGAGTTCCGTTGTATGCATTCCTAGTCCAAGTCCAGTCCAGTCTAACACGTCCTTGATCATAGTTAGGTACCTACCTCCTCGTAATGGAATTGTCATAAACCTAACTATACCTCAATCACTACACAATTCCTATCTGGTATATCTTCGGAGTCCACTGTCCAATATCAATGGAATTTAAATGGAACCATTTTGACGCTATATTAAATCCAATGCAATAGAAATTATTAAAATCGGTTCGTAAACAAAGAAGTTATCCCCAGAAATAGGTAGGATTATTGAGAAGTTCCGGTGGTCGTCTATGGTCTTCTTCATCAGTTTCACATCACCAAATGATACATTCTAAATGCAAATGCTTGATTTGTTACCAAAATCTCTACGTATATGCCTATATTATTTGAGGAGTTCCCTCAATTCCTCAGGATTTCATCGTCAGAACTGAATTTTGATAAGATTTTTTTTTTTTTTACTTTGTATAGGCTTGTGTTTGACCACAATCTCACTATGGTAAGTGATGATGTGGCCGAAGGTGGTAAGCTCACAAAGCCTAGAAGGAACTGGCTCTCAAGTGCAGCTGCCGGAACACACCAAAAGGTGTTTGGCGACAGATTTTTAACTTGAGGGTGGTAGCCAGCCAGACGGGTACAACAAAGTACCCTACCACCGCGCTCCTCGCTCGCGTTTCCTCACGATGTTTTCCTTCACCGAAAGCTCAAGCTCATTGTAGGATTCGAACCCACGACCTTCGCCGCGGCGTCCGACATCACTACCACTGAGCTATCATCAAATCGGTTCATAAATGACGGAGTAATGAGTGAACATCCATTAAAAAAAAAATACAACCGAATTGAGAACCTCCTCCTTTTTTTTAAAGTCGGTTAAAAAGAACAAAAACATGAACATGAAAATTTCGAACGGTTTCGATCGAAGGAAACTTAACCATCTTAGAAGTGTTGATGTTCCGTAGTAAAACAAGTTAAATTGGTTTTTTACTGCCACGACCCATGTTTCGTTTAGGAGAATTCAAGTTTTTAATTAACTAGGCTATTTTTAGTTTTTTTTTTAAATCCAGAAGTAAGTATCAGCGTTTAGTCAATGTCAACGCCATTCATTCAGGCCCTATAAAGCCATTTACAGAAGTTACCAACAACGTAACTTTCATAATTATTGCTTTATACATTTAGGTGGAACATAGGTACTTTAGTAGGTACCCGCATGGCTTCTAATACCGTCAAGTTATAATTCACAGTTTCCAAGCACCTATCGTTGTGCCCGGCAGCTACACTTGCGATTCAGCTGTCTTACAAAAAAAGTACTTTATCTAGCTACCAGACCATAATTTGAAAGAAAGTGCTGGTGGCATAAATTGATTTCTTAGCGTTGATTTGATATTTATATTTTAGCTAATTAAACAGGATGTAACAAAAAGATCTTATAGTACAACTTTCGACGTACGTTTAAACATCAATTGGTACAGATACAGTCATATTATAATAGATAATTTCTTCTTTCTATTAAAATATGACTCCGCATTTTTGATAAAAACATTATTACGTAGAATATACATATGTATTAAGATAACAATATATGTCATAATCTATTAAATAAACAAAACAGCAAATGCGTCAAAATAGCAAACAATTCAAGAATCACAGTAGAGACGTAGGAGAACTTGTTATTAATTTAAGTTAACAGAAACTCTCTGTTTCAAAGATAAAACATGAAGCAATAAACTAAGTAACAAAACCAATTTATGTAGGTAGGTACCTCAAAAAATATAAGAAATAATTAAGTAGATATGTAAATAAAGTATATAAATCATGAAGAAAATATTAGGAACTTATTTTTTAATAATTTAGTTAAAATAAATTGCCGATATTTTTACTTATTGATTAAGTATTTTTTTTTCTCAAACCTACATCAAAATTAATCTCAAATATATTTATTTAAATTGCTTTTAGCACTCAAGATGTTTGGTGAAATGCTACGTATGCCTGCCTACATACACATTTTCTCTAACATAAAAATATCTAGAGGGGCATTGGGCTCAAGAATAATTTCTTAAGTTTATCACCCAAGCGAATGTTGGGTCTCGTTTGGGTGGTGTGGGACTGTGAGCCTTAGCCCCTCTGGCACAGGAGGGCAGGGAGGCTACATGGAGGTAGGTCGAGCGAGGCAATAAGTGCCCCCTTCTATTTCACCGGCACTTTAACTCGGGTGCACTGATTTGATAACGCCGTTTGTTTCAAGAACCACTTGCGACGGTCATCATTTCAAGACCGTTTTTTTAGATATAGAATCCGACAGCTTTTCAATTTGGGAACGTTTTAATTAAATGTATTGGGGTACAATTGAGTTGAAATTTGAAGTGTCGTATAACGTATTTGAAATAGGTTTTCGTTTTCTAGTGTCAGATAACGGAGACTATTAATTACCGAATGAGTAAACAATGTGTATAACGATTATGTAATATTATCATATTCTTTTCATTCGAGAAATTGAACATAGTTATTCATCCTCCAAGGATTGCCACAACGCAAATTGCTTGCATGCAACCAAACATTCCCGTCGAGCCTAAAATGGATAGGCTGATAGTCCATCTAGCAATATTAGAAATCAGACCTGTAATTAATCAATGTTACCTGTAGTATAATTTCATTTGTGATCTATGCTAAAGGATAAACAATAAAGTGTACTAGTTTAAAAAATCTCTGTGATGAGAAATAGATTTTATTCTAATAACAAACAAACAAGTTCACAATTAAAGTGAATGATATCCGTTACAAACAAATTTTGTTCCAAATAATAGAAATCCAGGAGTTTTCAAAGTCACATCAAAGGAAAGTGAAAAGTTAAAATTTGTTGTTAATTTTATTCATCAAACGTCTATTACGTCAAAGAGTAAGTACTTTTAGATTCCTTATAAAACTGCCTTTTGCAAGTGTACTTTATAAAGTAGATATAAATAGACTTCTTGCCTTTAATATTATTGGTAGACTTCTCAATAATTATATAGAAAACTTTAAATCTAAAAACTAGCTATGATGGCGACAATATTCACATTTTTTTTTATATTAAATGGGCTTGCGTAAGTCACTGACCCCGCCCATAAAGGACGAGGACGAAGCCTGTAAATAGAGCACGCTTGCCCAAAAGAAATCTATTTATGGCCTTGAAAGTCTGTAGATTGTAGGAGTCAGGAAATACAGACGCCGGAAGCAGGTTGCACTCCTTTTCTGTCCGCATTATAAATGTTGACGCTATACTAAAACATAATGTAAGTACACGGCAACAACAAATTAAATTATGTATTATCCAGTTATATCAGCATCACAATTAACCGTTTACGTACGATTTGTGTATATAGGACGTTACATTGGTAACAATTCGACCCGACCCGCCTAAACTCATCTCTCGAGTCGCTCTCCAGTTTTATATGCCGACATTTTATTTGAACAACTTCCTGATTGTAACAGATTTACTGCCGTATAATTTTTTTTACGTATCCAAATATGTTTGCACTCTTGAGAAAGGGGAATGATTTATTTTCGAGTGGTTCTTAAATACAAATTTGACAGTCATTCAAATTTGATGTTTAAATAATATATTCTCCGAAAAAAAATGTACTGGATGTTCAATAGCATCTTAATTGGAAATTAACGCTAGTCATGCGGCGTGATATTATATTTATTATACTTAGCAAAGTTGATAGCCAGCCAGGCAGGTACGGACTGGTTATCAACCTCAAGATGAAAATCTGTTGCCCAGCACCACCTGGTGTACTCCAACAGTTACACATTGTAAAAGTTGGCAACTCATGAGCCACCCGCTCATGAGTTGCCAACTTTTGCTGCCCTGGTTTGTTAATGTCCATAGGCGAAAGCGCAGTCAACCATTGTAAATACGTCTCAAAATATCACATGTATTTTATTTTGAGTGTCTTTCTCTATTTGTATTGATCGGCAATATTAGAAATTAATTCACCTTTCAAATATTAAAAAAACTTATAGTTGCAAACTTAGTAAAAGCAAAGTATACAAATACAAGAGTCCCCCTTTCCTTACACGTCAGTAGGATATTGGCACAACAGCATACTCTATATACTCGAGCAGGATCGAAATGTAGGTGCCAGTAAGCTTGTATCTAACTGACACCTACATTTGTATGAGCGCTTCGAAGTGCGGCGCAGCACCCGAGGCAGCGGGATGGGATTATTTGAGTATTTTGTGTCTCACCACGCACTTCCAGTGACCACTGGGCAAAAGTCTTACGTACCGTACAAAATCGACATCATGCTATATCGACTAGCGAGTAGGTGACGACGAAGCGGCTGTAGTTTCGGTACCTATCGAGCAAACCAATGCCACCCCTATATTGTTCCGACCGAAAGTTATCAATCCAGTGGCATAAATACATATACTAATCATTTAAATAGCATTGTAATGATTAGAATCTTTAACAAACACACAATGTTCCATTTTAATAGTGATTCATATTGTTTACACATACCATGCGTTCCTGAAACATACAATATCCTTTGTTTAGCGAGCATTATGGATGTCAGTGAGTTTGCTTGCGTGTCGCTAATTGTTGGGCAGTTGTGCCGCCCGCCCACCACCCACCATTGAAAATTGTATCGGCCTTTTTGTCGATTTGTCCTACATGCAGTAGCAAATGTCCTGTCCCAATTACTGTATGAGAAAAATTTGCATCGGAAATTTCCCATCGTAAATTCAAACCCTTTATTGTCCTGAAATTTATTCAAATTTAATTGAACGGAACGAAAATGTACCTATTTGTGGGAGCTTATATCCAATTCTAATAGTGAATTCTGCTTTAATTATTGCTGCTTTTATAACCACATTCATCGTCACATTATATGTTCAAAATAAAATAGCAACTAAGTATTAATTTAGCTATCGTAGGTACTTTAGGGAAGGGTATACAAGCTCTATGCTATTGTTTTGCATACTCGGCATGTTTACAAAAGTTGATATAGGTATTACTTGAATAGAATAAGAATCATTAAAAAATTGGCCAAGTGCGAGTCGGACTCACGTACGAGTGTGAGTCGGTTTCTGTACAGATAATAATAAAATCTACATTGTGCAATGTTGATGTTGATATGATATTAGTGCCGCACAAAATAGATTTTATTTAGTTAGGTAGATATTTACTATGCAAATCTTTTTTTACTATATTTTGTTTACTATAAATTATTTAATAATTATTATGCATTAAAAATCGAGCCTACAAAATCAAAATTTTAGATAGAGCGAAAATGTTATTCCCATACTTTAATGGAGAAAGGTTGAACATTCGTTTGAAATTTCATTTTAACTCTATGTTCTTATAAATTCAGACATCAAGACATGAGGATAAAATCTACTCCGATGGCGAGCAGTGCGATTGAGAGACTTAGAAAGAGGCCGTGGACAAAATGTTCTTTGGATCACAAGAGTCAAGATTAAGACAATTGAATTTAGAACCTGGGTTCTATGAAATAAGAACAATTTTAAGACTTGACTTAAGACTAAACTTAAGTTTTGATTCTCGTTCCATAATGTGGTCGTTAGTGTTTAAACGTTCGTTTAGCTTTTCTTTTCAAGTGACTGCGAAACTGAACATTTATCACTACACACATACCAAAAAAGACTTACGCAGTCTCGAATATTTGTCACTTCAATTTACATACGTACCTATCTAGTATCTATTTTCTACACGTTTTCCATACGTATAAACTTTATTTTTATTTTCGAACTATCATAATGTAGATAGTTAATATTTTGTATTTTCAATTGTGTATTGCAAACTTCTTGTAATTATGTTAATATGACTCTTAATTTTTGTTTTGTTATAGCCGTGTGTTTCGATAATGGATGGAACTAATTCTCATATTTTCTTGTAATCTTTGGTTGAATCATGAATAATATGGGTATTAAGCAAAACATAATCTTTCCCGGCCCCTAAGTTCCCGTATATACCCAAGTGCTTTAAGTGGGTCGACCCGGATGAGGTTAACATAGAAATATTTATAAGGCCTTAACGCAAAAAGTGGTGTTTAAAATACTTATAGCGGTAAGTCAACAACCCATCTCTTTTTCTATAAACACATAAAAGCGAGATAGCAACATCTTTGTCATGCAAATATTTGTAATTAAAAGGGATAAACCTCGTTTACGGAAAAGTTTTTAAGCGTTCCTCCGAATGAAGTTTGAATCCTTATTGAGTTGGTAATGTGTGTATGTAGAGTGAATCCTTTTTGAATTTATCTTGCAGTAAAGACGATGGCCTACATTTTGCGGCGGGACGTGTTTTCATTTCGGATTTACTCCAACTTGCCGGCAAATCCGAGCAGCTGCGCTATTCCTACAGGATATTTTCTTTTCCTCCTTCGACATGCGATCTTGACGACTGGCTTTTGTGATTTAAAAAGATTTGCAAACGCAAAACCGCTTACCGTCACGTCGCAGAGATGTTACTTAGTGAAGGAATATAGCTTTATAAACATTCAGATTGGAGATTATTTTTGAATTACCGTCATATTACACCAGCTCCTTGTATTTTCTTAAATGGATGTTGCCATAGTCACTTTTGATATAGTTATGTCTATCACACTAACTTAAGTCGAATTTCCACATAGTTTGCTAGGTGGTAGAGTATGTTTTAGTACCCGCCTGGCTGGCTACTACCCATATATTTAAAATCTGTGGCCAAGTACCTAAGCGTTTCAGCAGTAGCACTTAAGATCCTTCTTGGCTTTGTGTGCCTACCACCTTCAGCCACGCCGTCACTTACCATGATGACAATGATGAGATTGTCAAACACAAGCCAATACTTAAAAATACTAAAAATCACTTATTGTATGCCATTCGACTGATACCAATAAGAATCGAAGTGATCATCAACAAAAGTGTTTGAGAAAAGGTAAAGTAGGTATGAGTAAATACACTTTGGTTGTTCGTTTACAGGTAACCTAAATACACAAACTTGGTCTAGCTAGGGGATCTAATGTTGATAACTAGGATTGGGCACTTACTTGATTAAAGTAGTTCGACGCCGAAAACTTGAGATACAACTGCTAATATTATGACTCGAGTGGCTGTAAACTCTTACGTGTTGAGACCATCTTACTTGCATATAAATAATATGTTAAAAAAATACTGATAAAAGAAGGGAATAAATAATAACTCAAAAATAAAAGTAAATTAAAATCAAAATAAATATTATGGGACATTATTTCTCACACTCGGTCTCACATCTGACACCAACCGGCCCGTCTAGTGAATAAAAACATTCTGAAAATGTATGAACAACGGTTTCAATATCTTATAATAACCTAAATATTTAAAACATTGATAATATAAGTTTCTTCTTTAATATATTAGGTATGTAGGTGCTCAAAGCTTCATAGCAGCTTTAATAAAGAGCTGCGTCTCAAAATAAGCCGCAGGCAAAAGCTACTAAATATTAATGATGTAGTCACTACTTACATACATACTGTTTGAATTACTATAATGCCTTGCAGCGTAGAGAAATATACTGTCTCTCAAATAATAGATTATCTTCTTCATACAGTCGAAGACTCCGCAAACGGAGCTTTTATTTGAGGTCTTGGAAACTGCAGTTTTGTATTTCAACTTTTTTATTAATTGACGTAATAATTTGATTGATGGATTATGTTGAATCATTTGTAGAGGTAAGTAGTAGACTTGTCATTTATTAATATACAAGCCCTTGTCACTCAGTGGTATAATCACCAATCTTCCATCATAAGAGTGCAAGTTCAAATCACTGGCCAGTACCTATTTGTGTGAGTTTGAAAACGTACATATTCACCATTAGCTTAACGATGAAGGAAAACACCGTGGGAATTTGCATACTCAAGAAGCAAATTCATCGAAAGCATATCAATCTGCACTGGCCTCCGTGTTGGACTTATGGGCATGGCATAACTATAAGCTGTTGATATCCTACTGATTAAAGATTTGAAGAATCGTTGTTTTAAATTATATTGAAAAACATTAATGGGTCAACTTTAATGCAATTCGATAGATTGCATTTTTTATTCTCTTACCACATTGATATGCTCTAAACTGTCCACCACAATGAATAAGGTACAGTGATTTTTATATCATATTTCAGCAGCACCTAGGTGCTACCTGTCAGACATGCGTAGTGTATCAACAGATCTATATAAAATATATATCTAAATAAATCATAACAACAACTTAACTAAAGTTCTAGTTATGAGGAGCATCAATATAAACAGCTCAGACGGTAGAAGCAGTATGTGACAAGTACAACAGGCATGAAGGTAGGTAATTAGATTACATGCAACAATGAAATTATAGGTTAATAGCAGTATTTTGTAGAAATATTGTAATATAAACAAACTCACCTTTATAAATTAACGTTTGCATACTGATCGATGGACGCCTTTGAAAGATCCACAGCTACAATCCACTCAACATTCAATTAACAAAGTAACTACACTGAGACATTTCACACGTTTCAAGGCTCACAGTTATGTTTACTTAATTTCTTCAATATATTTACATACTTTCGTGAACGTAAATATTGCGGGGTCACTTTGCGTGTTTTGCGGAATGCGCGCGACTCCCACAGCTCACACGAGGTGCGATGACAGTAGAGTGTGTTATTGAAATGGTATAGTGTCGTGGTTTTTATGAAGGAAAGTGTGATGTGTGTAGAGGGCGCAATAGTGCAGGGCGCGACGTGACGCAGCGTCGGTAGCGCGGCAGTGACTGGCTGGAGCGGAGCGGCCGGGGCGGGGGCGGCTCGGAGGCTCACCGCCGTAGACTGCGCGCCGCCCGCCCAGTCTCGTGCCGGGACGCCGATACAAAATTAATACTTGTTTTGCTAAAAGCGATTTCGATTTGTCGACCCCCGAATCGGGAAAGTTAGACGGATCTTGTTAGCGATAAAGGGTTCGCTAATCAACACCACGTTTTCCCAATGACGTTTGGTATTTAATGTAGTCGTTAAAACGCATGTTGGCGCTGTCAATACCTGTCCTCCAAAATACCTTACATCTAAAATGGTATACTTACTCTATATAGACATGATTGATTGATGAAGTAGTATAAGTATATCTTATTTACTGTCTGCAACTAAAAATATTTTTAATTTAACATTTTCAAAGTGGCAAAGAGGATTATATTAAATTTAAGCGTATGGTTGAACTGTTGGGGAACGACGAAATCCCCGCACTGAGTTCAGAAAAGACAAATATTGTGACAAAAGCCTAACAGACACGGCCAAGTTTTGAAGGCGGACAGGATACTGCAAACATGAAAGGGTCCCCCTTCGTAGGTGGATACGTGTTAACTTACGGACGCTCGGACAAGCATTATTTTGTCTGTAACTTTGTTCACAGTGTAGTTTTGAAGCACCACTGGCTTATTTCGTTTTGAAAGAGATACGGCAACAATGAGTCTGACATAATGTTATTATTGTTTGAGATGATCTTACCAAGTCACGATATATATTATATGTTATTTCAATTGTTTTAATTAACAAAATAATACTGTGGTTTTTTAGAGACGTTGCCTACTCTACTATAATTTGTCCTGATCCTTCATCATAAGAAGATACTTACTGTCTGAAACCAAACTTATTGTATAAAAAAATGCTTGCATGATTATTTTACTCCTACTGAATTCAGGAACATACAATTTTGTCACAACCTAGGCATGCAATATGAAGCTAATCTTATTTATAAAAGTACCATGAATGTTTAAATATTACGAGTTTTCTTCAAATAACATTCGAAACATGAACCTTCTTTATTGTAATAGGAGTTTTGAATATAAAGAACCTTTTGAACGCTACAATGTAGCAAAGAGTAAAGAGGAGCTTAATACAAGAGCTGTCTAGAGGCTTCCAGGACTAAGCTTCGCGAGTCATAGAGGACTTTAAAGAAAACGATAACTTCACTATCTTACAGTTCAAGGAGTTTACAAAGATAAAATTACAGCGGTTACTTTGATTTTCGAGTTCAAGGGACAAGAACTATTTGAAGGGAACATAAAACCAGCCAAGTTCGAGTCGAACTCGTGCACGGAGGGTTCTGTATAATAATAATAAAACTAACCTTATTTTGAGGCTCTGTTACTCAACTGTGCAATATAGCTATGATACTGGTAGTAGGAGCAAACACAATTTTATATTTATTTAATAAGCTAGCTTTTCGCCCGCGGCTTCGCTCGCGCAGACTTTATAAAATTTCCATAACTTTTTTTCCCGTTAGCCAATTTCGATAAAGCGAACAGCATAAAAGTAAATTCCAAAAATCTTAAAATAACGATATTTTTTTATGTTATTATTTATTTACATATTTACAATTAAAGTAAAAAATACAAACTATGATATATAGAAAACATCCTCAAAGCCCTCGCTGCTGTCGATAGGCAAGGTTCCCAACAGGCTGGCAGCGGCTTCCCTTTTTGGATGGCCAAGCTTATGCGTTGGCGGAAAAAGCTCCCAGCCCGTCGGTCTCCCGAAGCCTCGATGAGCTTGGATGATAAAATCCGAGCAAATCGGCGAGCCTCGAACCCCCATGGACCCATGGTTTCAACTGCGAATGGCATGAACGAAAAATTAGAACCAAGACAAGCGTATTTTTTAAATTTGGATTTTTCAGCACCGGTTGCAGCCGCCCCAGCGACTTTACAAGTCGCCAGTAAGTGGGAAGGCGCAAGTGTATCTACACACGTGGCATCCCACACCAGCGGCTTGCCAACACTCCACGGGATCAAAGTCATACCATCCGGCCTCTTGCCATCGTCACGCGCAATTCCGACTGGTTCTAGTACAGAAGGCACGTTGACAACAACAAGAGCCCTACGGATAATATCATTAAGAGCCGCGTGGCGTGAAAAACGGCCGGCGCTTAAAGAGCACGAAAGCCCATGGTGGCCGAGCTCGTTGACAAAGTCTCCGCAGCGGCAGCGATGAGGATGATTGGTCCTGGAACCAAGACGGAGACAAATGCATAAACTTAAAGTGATTCGGTCTAACAAAGTACCGATGTTTGTAGATGGAATGGCTTGCAACCAAAGACCCGATTCCTTCTCAGAGACAGCTAACAAGCGTGCGCGGTCCGAATTTGAAGAAAAATTGGAAAATAGATTTTGCCAAGTTTTTTCGCATAGAGGCTTGTCCCACTCTCTCTGAGAGTGACTTAAGGTTAGCGACGGAATATTTGTGCCTGGACAAGCTGCCTGCCAGGCATTTCTGGCATCGGATAGGTGAGAAACCTCAACGGATCCAATAGATGGGTCCAAAACAGATCCAACGAGGTCGCCCACACTATATACCGACGACAGAAATGCCGGCAGTGAAATGTCTGAAATTTTCCGCACTCCTAGACCACCATAACACACGGGAAGGGTGGCCTGAGACCACACATTGTTTTCATTAAAACAACAATTTAGGATTTTAGCCAGAGAAATCTTAATCATGTTATCTAACGTATTTAATAATTGATCAAATTTAAACAAATGGGTACATCGGAGTAAATAAGTAAACTTAGGCACTAATTATACGTATACATATATATATTTTTTTATTATAATTATATATATGTATATGTATTATATAAGAAGATGTATATAGATATATATTATATATACTTTTTAGTGCCCCCATTCTATTTTTATTACTTTTCTTCAATGTACAGACACACCGGATTCTACTGTTTTATTATATGGGTAGAAGATATATCCTATAGATGTAGTGTATAATTTTATGTACAGAATTTAGGAATATTATGAAACCCAAATTCCAACTTCATTACGTAGGTAATGGCGTTTTGAGAACATTGTCCCTTAAAAATTATATTGCCTTTTCTCAAAAAAAAATTAAAAGAGTGATTTTTAGTTCGGTGTTATATTGGGTGTATAATAATACCTATATAACAAACAATAAATTACAACCAAATTAAGAACCTCCTCCTTTTTTTAAGTCGGTTAAACAAAATAGTCCGTAAGCAATCCTGCACGCCATTATAAATGCATGAAAAGTCTACTTATTCTCACTGATCCCGAAAGATGGACTAAAACTTTAACTCCTATCGTTATCTTTTAGAATTGCAGTATCAAGTTCTTATACTTAAAAACCTTGTTACATAACTTACAAATACAAAACCTATCATCGTCCAAACGTTGCGACAAATACTAGCGGTTCTGACAACAATATGTCCAACCTATAATACTAAAGCACTACATTTGTGTCAGTATTGAAAATGAGCTCTGTAGAAGCTAGGGTATTTCATCAAACCAACGGGCAGTTGACCCGATTCGTCCCGCGTCCGTCCGACCAATATGACCAAGCCAATATAATGCGGTCACAGCTGCCGACCGCTCTCACTACCCGCATACAATTGGATTTTTAACCGTGAATCTATTTTGACTATGTTAAATTGTCTATGTTAGATAATAGGACAAAATAAGATAAACGAGAACGAAATACGGTGTATTTTTAGCAAAATCCAAAGCAATACTTATGATAGGTACTTCTAAGTACCTAGTGAACTAGAACTGAATCAACAATTTCTAATATTGGAAGATAGATATTTGAATATTGATAATTCTTCTATCGCTTATCTTTTTAACATATGCCTCTTCTAAATCCTTCCGCTCTTTCCTATATTTATCTTAATACATCCACGAGAGACCTATAAAGATTAATTTCACCAAAACATATGTAAGTCCCATATCAAAACATATCCGGAAAGGAAATCCGAATCAGAAACAATAGTTTGTAACGGTAAATCTGAGCACGGTCCTTACCCAAACGCATACGGGCGGAAAGCTGACCCAATCGTTCTATGTCAGCTCAATATGACGCCACCAATAATGCGGTCGTACCAGTTTCCTATACGATTAAATTTTCAACATTTCCTCACGCACTGTTATAAAGAACCTACTAAACCGAGGACCGACCGAAACTTATTTTTGAAATTCGAAATGTTTGACCCATTTATCTACCGACCCACATATCATCCACCTTCGTAGCGTTTACATAAAGAGAAAGCTTTTGTTGGCAAAGCTGAAACAATTGAAACAAATGCACTCGACCGGTTGTACCTACCTATAAATTCTGTCTATCGAGCAGAAGAGCGGAATACGTCTATTGTCTTTACATCAACCACTGGGTAAGCGAATCAAGTATTTATGTTTCTATTATGTATTTCATCGTAAATAGTGAAGTAAGGATAAACCTTACCAAAATGGTCAATTCAATTTATAAGAGTTTTTGAATGCCTGGGTGAAAACCTTAAAATGTTAAAGTTAAAAAGTTCTTATAGTAAAAGATGTTCTTAATTCTACTCACATTTTTTAGAGAAGGCAAACTGGATTTTTTCTTTGTGTATAAAGGAGGTACATAAAGAATATTTTTATTTCAATCATGGATTTATTATATTTTATTGAGAATTATAATTAATTTGAGATATATTCCCGATATAAGACTGTCAATTAGGCATATTTATTATTTAATCATTTATAACAGTCATGTATATAAACAATGCTAATGGATTCTACTGAACACAAACTCTAGAACCGAAAGATATCCATAACTATGTAAAAGAACATTACATTTCCAAAAGTTTTCCCTTATTTTAATAAATTAGTTCCAAACAAACTTTCGGCTTTTTTAGGTAAAAGAAGTAAGGATACACTTACAGTTGGTTGTCAGCGCACGTAGCGTTGAATAATATGATATATCGCGCATATCGGCCGTTGTGTTCGTAAAACAGATGATTTTGTCACGCGACACGAGTACGGAGCTGTCACATCACTATTATATGTAGTCGTATCAACGGTAAACTTTCCTAAATATGATCATTTTTTTCCCAAAGCGTTGCTCGAGTAGGTACTTTATTCGGAAAATTGTTTCGTGACTGAAATTCACACAAATAAATATGTATGACATTGATGAAAGGTACAATAAAAGGGTAGCAAGTTTAATGAATGCCATCTGCAAATATTATTTTTATTGTTATTATATTCCTCTTTCTTTTGCTAATCAAATATTACAATAATTTTCACAATTTGTTTTAAATGCACCCAAACTAGCATAGCTTTATATCTATAAGTTTCTAGTCAGAATTACAAAATTATTGACAGCAATTCTTGTCAAGGCGGAAAGAAACGAAAAAAAGTAGAGGCTATTGTTCCGTAAAAAAATAGTAATAAACATCATCATTATCTAGAATTCTATACAATTTAGAAGCCCCGAACTTGACTCGTTTGACATGAGGGTGTCCCATAAATATAACAGAATTCCAGAAAATAGGAATTTTAATGAAGTTAATTATCATTATCTTACACGGATGCAATGATTACTGCAATAATCACTAATGGAATCAGCAACCAGCTAATAATAATTCTACCACTTTCGATCAAAGGCCAGGTTTGCCAACCTTCAGTCACATATAATATTATAGCGCTATGAGGGCTACAATTGGCGGTACATTAGCATAACGAGCGGCGTCCCGGGCCAGCCCTAATGAATGGTCTTGCAATTGAAACAATAGTGGATTAGCGCCAACTCCCTTATCTGCTTATGTAAATCAGACGGGCTGCGGGCGAATCGCTTTGGTTTCAGCTGATTCTTCAAAGATTCTTCATCAGAGATAAGATAACAAAGAGATTTTGCCAAATAAAACAAAATGTTGGATATGACTGTTATTTTTCATTAGATAATAATGAATGTTAATAGTAGATTATGCGCCAAGGGGATAAAACAGTGTCTTACGTCACGGGCGGCATATTAGACCCTGAGCGTAACGAGGGACTCTACAGTGTTTAAACTTAGCTCCCGAGTGAAGCAAGGGAGTTATGTAGAGTCCTGAGTGAAGCGAGGGGTTCAAGCCGCCCAAGACGAAGACAGGCTTTATCCCTGAGGTGAATAATCTTTTTTCCATACCTAGGCCCATAGAGCCATACCCAGGGCTATATAAAATACCCCACACATAGGCTACACCATAGGTTGCTTGGCTTTGGATTGGATGCTAAGTGTTGGAAATAAACTAAAAGGACGGATCCGAACACAACCTTGACTCCTTTTGTTGTTTTCCATTGATTATAGTCGTTATAGACTTTTTCATATTTATCTTTTGATTGTTCAGGTAGTAGGTGGTAGATTATTAATAATCCCTAAAGCGTCTGATTTAATCATCTCTAGAATCAAAGCACTATCGCTCGACGACATTTGTTGTCAACGTGAAAATTATAAAATACGGAACTGTTAAAATACCACCAAACACCGACTTTTGTTTCGCATTTCGATTTTCGAAAATGCCCGTATCTATCGAGTATCGAGAGTAAGAGTTTTCATACTTTTTTACTTTTTAGAATTTTAACGGGCCTTGGGCTATACCTAAGGCCGCCCATACACTTGTAAGTTCTTTCGTAAAATTTATGTGAGTAACTTACGGTTGCACTGCAATGCACGATAAGCGACTTACAAATAGTGTTTACATTTGCAAATATATCGTAAGTTACTTACGTGAGTAAAATTTACAAGTGTATGGGCGGCCTAATGTGATTTCACATAAAAAACGATATTAATTTGTATTTAATTATATTAATATTGTTTTTTTTTTATTTGTTAAAATGTATTACTACTTGTAACACTAACATATTATCATAATATTTATCGATCACCACTTGCCGCTAATGTATACCTACTAATTTCAATATTGCATCCACTTACTGGTGAAAAGTGAGCACGATTATTCATTCATAATTTGAGATCATTGAATAAATCATTAATTCATTCATTCATTCATCCATTCATTAATTCATTGGTGTACCTACGTAAATGATTATTTGTAGCGACTGAATAACATTTTTATGTCTAGAAAATTATAACTCTCCACTTGGATTCGGTCAAATTCATGGTGTAAACGCTAGATTTATACCTACCTATCTACATAATGAGTAGAATAATTGCATTGAATATGTATTGATCAATCAGTATATTTTATTAACTCTATTTAATCCAAATGTACATTTAAATTGGAAAATAAATTTAAACAAATGTGTAATTCAGTTCTAACATCGTTAATTTATTACTTCCGTCCCTTTATCAGAAAAGCTAGTAGCCGTAACCTTTAAAACATTGTCATTAAAACACAGGAGCGTCTTTCTCGTTTGTTTATGGTAATCGAGTGGACAAGTTGGGAAGCTTTGATTTTGGCAGAGCTGACCCGTGCTCGCCACGCCCCAGTTTACTTTGGAACATTAACGATGCGACCTTTCACAAAATTCGACGGTTCCTTAGTTTTAACTAACTTCAATTTAGCCTTTCAAAGCAGCCTTCGTACACGGCGTTCCAAATTTGAAGCTCACAGGAAAGTTGACTACACCTCAAAGCAGCACGGCAGTTATCTCTAGATGCTTTGATCTAGTTACCCCACGGCTAACGCCGGATTTTTAGCTTTTGATAAAAATTTCGTCTTTATTTCTGAATGTAAGGAGGTGATAGTGATCGTTAGCGAACAAACATTCCAAGATATAATCAAATCTTACTTAGTCAAAGAATTTATATATTCAGAAATCAAAAGTTGCATTTTCAAACGATAATGCTTCGTTATATAAATAGAGCCAAAAGTTTTTCCGGCAATAATGCTAACAATGATTAAGATTGCGCTGGCAGCACCTCCGCACTGGGCAACTTGAATCCTCTCCAAGTTTTAAACGAATTTCATTGCGCGAAATAAAAGCATATGGCAGTCGCAGTGAGTATCCTATATTTCTGACGTCACGACATCCGATAATGCCACTCGTATTTTATTCCACCAACATTTTTCTGTTTGGGATGTTCACACGAAATTTATGACGGCGTGCGAATTTACGGAAGTAATCCATTAGCTTTTGAATCGAAAACAACGGAATAGTGCAACATTTGTATTGTACCTATCTCAATTACTTTTGAAGGTTCCGGTAAAATCTTCAGAATTATGACACAGCGAAAGCGGGCATATTTTAAATTAATTGCAGATGGTTTAGGAAAGATAGAATATCTAATTCTATTAATCTATGTACTTACCTTTTCATTTAAATTTATATTAATACACCAATTGTTCAAACTTTAACTATGTCTGTGTCAGTGATAGCTAAAGTATAAAGTTTTCCAATTTATTGCATCAGGCAAAGTTTCTAGCGGTAGGTCAATCCCCATCGGATACTTATAGGCAACGTTATTCGCTAGGTAATATACATCTTATCAAAGGGGAGGTTCACCCGGTGTGCCCGTAGGCGTAAATCTTGCCTTTACGGCCTCACCTGTCGATGGAATAATTTACTGCCGGCTTAAAACTTCCTCCCAAAAGGAAATCCCAAACACTTCTCAAGAAATAACTGAATAAGAAATTTTCGATTGTACGCACGGCACGACACGCGCCCGTTCCCTCCCTTGCTCTGACAGTGGGGAAATTCAAACTTAAACTTATCATAGAATAAAATAAAATACTGAACACGATAAAGGATTTCTAGTGAAGATTCATTTGAAAATATTGTTTTTATTAAATTTGTAATAAAAAAAAATTACCATGTTTTACAGGCCTCTGACCACAATCTCACCATCGTAAGTGAAGATGCGGGTCAAGGTGGTAAGCACATATAGCCTGAAGGTACTGGCTCTTTATTTTATCTGTCGGAACACACTGGTAGGTGTTTGGTGGCGGATTTTCATCTTGAGAGTAGTCGGTTTGGCGGGTACTACAAAGTACTAGGGTACTTACGTACTACGGTGGTAGGTCACCGTACTATGATTTCCTCACGATGTTTTCCTTCACCGAAAGCAGTTCATTGTAGGCTTCGAACTCACGACCTTTGTCACGGCATTCGAAGTCACTACCACTGAGCTATCATCGCTTTAAAAAATCTATTATTTACTAGAAATCGCCCCATTTTATATTGTCAGAGGGCTGGAAAGCAGGCAAATGGTTCACCTGATGGTATGTGTTTATCATCGCCTATAGACATGAGCAAATGCAGGTGGATGAGCAATGTGTTGCCTACGAAGCGTAGAAGACAACTGGTTATTTAAATGAATAATTAATTGCAGGATATTAATACATTTAACTTTACCCTCTGAGTATATATTTGAAAATATTATGTTAGTTCGTAAGAACATTAATTTGTTTGTTGTAAAGTGTTCATCTCATCCTTATCCCTATACTTCCCTTATATAGGCACTATTATAATGCGAAAGACAGTTTGTTGATTTTTTTCTTTTTTTCTGAAAGTATTGAGCATTTATTCCCGAGCCTTCTCCGAGAAAGACTTAGCATTCAGAAATCAACTTTCTAACAATTTATAAACAAATAACAAAAAGGTATGATGCGTACCTACTCATATTATTTATTATGTGTAGCTATGAGGCGGACCATTGGCATCCCGATATCGATGGATATAAGCAATTTGCAAGTAAAATGCGGATGTCGGATGCACGGGCGCGGGCGTCGACGTCGCACATCTATTTTTTATTATTTTCATAGTTTCATACGTGAATATTGTACAACTAAGCTTTGGAACTCTGCCTATTTGTGATCTATTCGCTAAACGAAATATGATATAATTTGATGTTGAAATACTATTCAATATTTTTGATGAATGACTATAAATATATATTTATATACGGAGTAAAAAGTCTCATAAAATATATACATATAAATATAACGTTACGTTTTGTTAATATTTTCCGAGACGGTATTTCCATATTTCTTAATCTTATTTATACAACTTTAATCAAGTTCCTTTGTACAACAGTGGGAATATAATGTGCAGTCACGAGCATAAATATATACTCAATAATTTTTTTTGATACTTGATTTTCTCTGAAAGTACTCGTTGAAATTTTATGATGTTACGAACATAGTATTATCGAACCAATACTATTATGATATAGGTGTTATCTCAAAGTTGATATTGTAATTTCACAAAAAATACGCTTTAGAATTTTACTAAGTGTAGGTATATATATTTATGCTCGTGACTGTACCTACATAAACAAATATAAGCATAATAGTATAATTCAATCAAAGCAAACGCTACGATACATTTGGCATGCGTAATAGATACTTTTGGCGGCTGTGCAACACAGATAATTCAATGTTAGGCGCGTTAGTTACGATCAAGTCCAAGACTGGGAGGGCGTTCGCTTCGGTTTAGTAGATTATCTTGGCTGGGAGCTAGTCAAGTATGTATAGGCACCAGTCCAACTGGCACAAGCTACACTTAGCTGGCATACAATCCATTAGTATTTGGGATTTTAACACCGAGATTTATCTACTAAGTTACAAAGCACAAAAAGTTTTGCTTTCGATTATACTTGTCCGATAGATTTGCAGGCTATCTAAACATATAAAAAAAAGTGCTGACTCACTCACTGACTGACTCACGTAAGCTGAAATTTTGCACAAATGGTCTCTTTATGATTTTATATCACTTGTATTTAGACAAGGTAATAGGGAAGGGGAGGTATGGGGGATCGCGGGTAAAACTGCGGGGCAGCAAGCTATATAGTAATATTTAAGTACCTATAATAATGATGGCACATATTATAGGTACTTATAGATTTTAGGCTTTTTGTATAGATATATATTTTATATGTGATTAATTTAACAACAACTACAGAATCTTATGTTATTCACGTTTTTTTAAGGTGTTGGAAATAAATGAGCTTTATTATTAAACCACTAGATTTCTTAAAATAAGTATACTAAAACCTTTCTACGAATGTCATAGTAAATGTATGGGAATGTTTCTACTTTTTTTTTTTTTTAATTTATTGAAGTAATTTTACTCATCAGGCATCGGTACCAGTTTAAAGGAGAATGCCCATGGCAGTATGGACAAATGTACTTCATTCAGGATTTTTGTGTCTTAATCAAATCACCTTAATTCTACTCTATGACATATCTAAATATTTTCTCAAAAAATTCGACATAAAATGTAATTGCATTTCCAAGATATTTAACAAAAGTTAAATTAATATTTTGAGGTTAGTTTCGACCAAACCTTAATCCGACTGGTCCTCACAGTCCTACGATTAATTAAAACGCATAAAAGACGCATAGAAGAAGTCGTCATTATGATAGCTAGCTCAGTGTTAAAACTTACGCTATGGAAGCCAGGTAACTGATATAACGCTACTTTTCTTTTGTAAATATATACTTATATAGATAACTAGCTTCCACCCCGCGGTTTTCAGAGGGATCTTACGTTTTCCCGGAATAAAAAGGAGCCTATAACCTTCCTCAATAAATGGGCTATCCATCATTACAAGAAGTTGAGACATCGTCTCACAGTCGCCATTTCCAATATATCACAAAAAGTCCTGTCTTTACTAATAAACAACACAACACAGACATGCACGGTGCAGCGGCGTCAAAAGTATGTTATTTTCAATGGTTTAGTAACAGTAAATGAGGAACTAAAAAGCTCAAACTCTGTGCACAAACAAACCGAAACCGAACAGAAAATACATACTGACTGATTGTCAAAAATATGACAGACGAAAATGTCAAATAGGGTTGTACCCGTGTCGAAAAAAGATTTATATAATCCGATATATCTTCTAATAAAATACAGATTAAAAATCTCTGTTGTTTATCAACTTATCTTATTTGTTTATTGTTTTTTTACTTAAGCGAGTCGGAAAGAATTCTAATTTCAGTATCAATAATAAATAAAAAAATGGCTAACAACGGTCTGCCACATTTTTTATGGTTCATTTTTGTGTTTGACCATAATCTCACTATGGTAAGTGATGATAAGGCCGAAGGCTTTGTGTGCTTACACAAAGCCTAAAAGGAACTGGCTTTCAAGTGTAGCTGCCGGAACTCACCAATAGGTGTTTGGCGACAGTCTAGGTCTAGTCTAGGCTTTATAAAGGTCGGTAACACACTGGCAATCCATGCCCATAGGCGACGGTAGCCACTTACCATCAGGTGGACCGCCTGCCTGCTTGCCAGTATTGTAATAAATAAAATCGAACAATCAACACGGAATCGATATCGTGAATTACATTACATGCAATAGAAGAAATGGACATCCCTAACATTGACAGGCGATAGTAAAAATGCCGGAAACAAAAAAATACTCTTTATTCCTCAAAAAAGTATCCCATTATAAATAATAACTAGATCATATTAAAAAAATACTATTTTATTTTAGATTTTTGATACTCATTAATTTTATGAGACACAATGCGTTTCTCAAGAGTACTATCCGCGGGCATCCTCCTTTGTTTTTTATCTGTTATATTTACGAAATAATCGCCTGATCACACATAACGATTACACTCTGTACATCAAGGGCTATCTAAAAAAGTATTAATCAAATAAACCGTGGTTAGTTGTGGAGAATGACATTATTAATTAATTAATATGTCGATTACTATTTTGATAAAATATTCAAATCCGTTCACAATTATTGTTATTAATTTCGTTTAAATATACCTACATAGGAGCTTTATTGACTGTAATTATTATTATTATTATACCCACATACCTATATCTACCTCATAACGTAACACGTGTAAAGAACACACTTCATTTCTACTATATAAATGTAAATGATCTAACCAACACTTTACTTATTCTGAAGACAAGAAATTCATTGCGATATTAAAGGAAGGCACCTTGCTCGCAAGCTTCGTTTGGCACGCAACCGTGGCATGTGTAAACACATTTCTACTTACACGTCGTCTATGAGATAATGTAATTATATTTCGTGTCCAACCGTTATTACCCCGCTTTTTACCTTACTAATTAACATTCACGGTTTCGTTTACCGAAGTTTATCGTGGAAATTATATACCGTACAACGCTTTGACGTCGAATTAATTTGGTCAAACAGATTTAGATTACATTCGTGCTTTACACACAATCTGATGCCACATTTCAGTGTTAATGAAAGGAGTAATTGGATGGTTGATTATTCTTTGAATTCTGATTTCACGCCAGATTTGAATATAGGCACGTCAATATGTTATCCCATATATAATTCAAGACATTAACTAATGCCAGTGGCTGTGTTCTATGGGATAATTTATGCTGCACATAGTAATTTATTCATTTACAATAATTGTATAAAATACAAACTATAATATAGAAAATATCCTCAAAACTCTCGTTGCTGACGATAGGCAAGGTTCCCAACAGGCTGGCAGCGTTCCCTTTTTGAATGGCCAAGCTAATGCGTTGGCGGAAATAACTCCCGGCCAGTCGGTCCCCCGAAGCCTCGATGAGCTTGGATGATAAAATCCGAGAAAATCGGCGAGCCTCGAACCTAGTAATTAATTAGACTATATCAAATATACAACCTTCACTTATTTTCATCAATTACCTTATACAAAAACCATCTCACAATAATGACTATTTTCAAATAATAGTAATAGTTTATATCAATTTGCGAGACTAGTATAGTATCACAGTGCTCTAAACAACAATAAGAAACGTAAAATGACGTCGATTAAAATAAATCAACTATGTATAAATAAATGGAAATAAGGGGGAATCTGCGGAAGACATCTGGCACACTTTAATTTGTTTGCTGGCATTGTTATGCGAAATTAATATTCCAATTTATTCCATTTCTGTATCGAGGAGCGTAAATCAATATTTAGTGGCGTCTCTTTCGTGTGACAGGGGCGCCGGGCGCCGAGCGTCTTAAGCACCCTGGCTGCCTATCTGCTCAGATAATTGGAATGTTACGCCCGAGTAATTAGATGAATTGTGTGACGATTTATTTGAACAATTACTGTCGATAAATTATTACAGGTACGACATGCCGTGTACATTTGTTTCAATGCCAACGACAGCAAGCAGCTTTGACTTAGGTATGTATATCTATCATAATAATATATAATACTAGCTGTCCTTCGCGGTTTCACTCGCGTAGCGGTTTAAAAAATAGATAAGAACCTATTCTCAGACCTACCCGATATGTACACAAAGGAGAATGCCCAGGGCAGTATGGACAAATGTACTTCATTCAGGATTTTTGTGTCTTAATCAAATCACCTTAATTCTACTCTATGACATGTCTAAATATTTTCTCAAAAAATTCGACATAAAATGTAATTGCATTTCCAAGATATTTAACAAAAGTTAAATTAATATTTTGAGGTTAGTTTCAACCAAACCTTAATCCGACTAGTCCTCACAGTCCTACGATTAATTAAAACGCATAGAAGAAGTCGTCATTATGATAGCCAGTAGCTCAGTGTTAAAACTTACGCTATGGAAGCCAGGTAACTGATATAACGCTACTTTTCTTTTGTAAATATATACTTATATAGATAACTAGCTTCCACCCCGCGGTTTTCAGAGGGATCTTACGTTTTCCCGGAATAAAAAGGCCTATAACCTTCCTCGATAAATGGGCTATCCATCATTACAAGAATTTTTCAATTCGAACAAGTAGTTCCTGAGATTAGCGCGTTCAACCAAACAAATAAACTCTTCAGCTTTATAATATTAGTATAGATTACACCCAGACTGAAGACAAACAGATATTACATGCACACAAATGCCTGTCCTGAGTGGGAATCGAACCCACGACCTGTGGCGAGATAGATAGGGTGTCTTATCGACCACGCCAACCAGCTCGTTATAACTAAATATCATGAAATGGTCTATGCCTATGCAAACAGTGAATCAAAAACAACTAGGTATATTACAATAAATGAAACAATGATTACGTATTGGTTAAACATTTATTTTATTCCTCCAAAAAAATGTTATCCAAAAATAGAGCTGGAGCACTAACATTATTGTAACGTGCCCAACACAAAAACCAAACTACACACATTACATGCGCACAACAACCAACAGTTCTTTTTCCTACAAGGCATGAGCAATAGTATCCTACTATGGCGCCTAAGGTATCTCTTACATTTTCATCTTTATTTAATAAAACATAAGTATAATATATTCTACTAGACACATGTCTTGATTTTATTCTACCTCTGACTAAATAATTATTAGTTCCTAATATTAAAGGTAATTCCTCTTCAAATGCTTCAGATACTTCTATATTGTATGTACCATTTTGTCGTATATGTTCGCCATAGTAGGATCTAGCCTGTTTTAATTGATATGAGCCTATCGTGGGTTTGATGTCTTTGCATTGTTCTGGTTGCAGCCATCCAGCATGCACGGCAAACTCTATCCAGATTTGTCACCTGTAGTAGAATAGAATGACTAGTTTATAATTTAGCCAGCTTAAAGGTATAAAATCACTAACGAGATTAGTATATAGTAGACCAGACTGGCCTGGGACCCAAGGGGACACCGCTCTAGTGTAAGTTTAATTAAAGTTAAAAGTAATATAACCAGACATAAAAACGGAAGAATGCTTACTTTGCAATATGTCTGATATAAATAAACAATATCAACCTGTAACAGTCTATAAACTTAATAAAATATATATTACCTGATGAGGTGGAACCCAACGCAGTATAATGATTCTTTGTGGGCAGTCTAGTGACACTCTATGGGTTCTTGATCTAAGTGTAGAAATCCCACAGCCATAGCAGACACTTTGATGTCCTACTGCAGGTGTCAACGGTCTTTGGGATGCAAAAGCATTTTGCAACAGTGTGAAACACTCCTGACACAATATACCTTCAGTTGACAGCTGAAAAAAAATATATATCTAAATAATTATAGGTCTATAATGTACAATTAGGTATACCTATGATGTACAATAACTTGTGTTTTGTATGACATGCATAATATTACGATAAAAAAATCTTCTTACCGGCGTAGGTGAGATCCAAACTCGTAAAATGTTCATGATATTATCAGGAATCTCCGACAACATGAGCCCGCGCATAAGTGGCGTAAATCTCAAGGAGCAGTTGAGACATCGTCTCATAGTCGCCATTTCCAATATATCACAAAAAGTCCTGTCTTTACTAATAAACAACACAACACAGACACGCACGGTGCAGCGGCGTCAAAAGTATGTTATTTTCAATGGTTTAGTAACAGTAAATGAGGAACTAAAAAGCTCAAACTCTGTGCACAAACAAACCGAAACCGAACAGAAAATACATACTGACTGATTGTCAAAAATATGACAGACGAAAATGTCAAATAGGGTTGTACCCGTGTCGAAAAAAGATTAAAATAATCCGATATATCTTCTAATAAAATACAGATTAAAAATCTCTGTTGTTTATCAACCTATCTTATTTGTTTATTGTTTTTTTACTTAAGCGAGTCTGAAAGAATTCTGATTTCAGTATCAATATTAAATAAATAAATGGCTAACAACGGTCTGCCACATTTTTTATGGTTCATTTTTGTGTTTGACCATAATCTCACTATGGTAAGTGATGATATGGCCGAAGGCTTTGTGTGCTTACACAAAGCTTAAAAGGAACTGGCTTTCAAGTGTAGCTGCCGGAAC
The DNA here is from genome assembly GCA_951216915.1 of Tetheella fluctuosa. Lineage (NCBI taxonomy): Eukaryota > Metazoa > Arthropoda > Insecta > Lepidoptera > Drepanidae > Tetheella > Tetheella fluctuosa. Next base: position 5,214,084 of record OX578230.1, read on the forward strand.
TCACCAATAGGCGTTTGGCGACAGTCTAGGTCTAGTCTAGGCTTTATAAAGGTCGGTAACACACTGGCAATCCATGTCCATAGGCGACGGTAGCCACTTACCATCAGGTGGACGCCTGCCTGCTTGCCAGTATTGTAATAAATAAAATCGAACAATCAACACGGAATCGATATCGTGAATTACATTACATGCAATAGAAGAAATGGACATCCCTAACATTGACAGGCGATAGTAAAAATGCCGGAAACAAAAAAATACTCTTTATTCCTCAAAAAAGTATCCCATTATAAATAATAACTAGATCATATTAAAAAAATACTATTTTATTTTAGCTTTTTGATACTCATTAACTTTATGAGACACAATGCGTTTCTCAAGAGTACTAGCCGCGGGCATCCTCCTTTCATAAAAATCGGTAGAGCCGTTTCGGAGGAGTATGGTAACTAACATTGTTACACGAGAATTTTATATATAAGATAATAATATATAATATAATATTACTACTTAATTATTTATAAATGAATTTAATATTCTATACTACATTTATACTGAGAGGCCACGTGAAATGTATTCCAGAAGGTGTGAGACACTGTAAACGAGGTGTCAAGTCTTTCTATAATTACATAATTTATAACAATATCATTGTCATCACCATGAACATTGAACAGCCCCTATTATGCCCACAGCTGGGGCACTAGCCTACGTGGGCTATGTACCGATTTCCTATTTCACAAGCCGCCTTTAAATATAACTTATTTTTATCAAAAAGCAGTAGTGATTCTGAATGCGCACACGTAAGTTAACGCTGAGGTAGAGGACAATGATTTGAACCCGTACACTCATGATCGATTTTTGATACGTTCACCACTCTACCACAAGTTTCATCAACATTAACCAGCTGAATATGTACAGGCTGATCACCACAAAAAAAATGAGAAAATAACAAAATTCATTGATAAAACCGTAAGTACTTGTTATACTGTCAAATAAAAAAGTGCGAGTCGGACTCGCGCACCGAGGGTTCCGTACAAACTTCGTCCATTGTTCGTCCATCAAGGGAAATGCACAATTTTATTTATTTACCTTATTTGAGGTGGGTGCCAATTAAGCTAGACCTCTAAATTGTATGAGCGTCGATACAACTCAGAGGTCTTTATTAATTGGCGTAACTATGTATGTATGGGGACACCCTTTAATTTTCAACTTAATATTTTTTTTAGAATTTTTCCTTTATTTGTGCTGTAAGACCTTGCTTTTTGCCAATTTTTTTTTTTATATTTGAGTAGATAGAATGAAAGGTAAATTGCGGTTTACGATTTATGACGTATTAAAAAAAAACTACTTACTAGATCTCGTTCAAACCAATTTTCGGTGGAAGTTTGCATGGTAATGTACATCATATATTTTTTTTAGTTTTATCATTCTCTTATTTTAGAAGTTACACACATTTTACCACTTTGGATGTGTCTCTCGCGCAAACTATTCAGTTCAGATTATGTGGCGGATTATATTTCGTAAAGATAACAATATTTATCAAAAATCGATAAATATAAATAACGATAAAAATAAATTTTGAAATACGAACATAATTTTATTAATAATTTAATGCCAATCAGATCAATAAGGTAACTGATTTCAATTTTATTTGCTACAAATCTCAAACAGTCTCATGACAAGTACAAATATGTATCATACATCATTAAATTACATGGCTTGCCCAAATTTTATTTTTTACTATGGTAAATGGCTATTTGGTCGATTGTGGTAATCACACAATAAAGCCTAGAACGGAAAGGGATTGGCTCTCAAGTGCAGGTGCCGCAACACACTGATAGGAGCTTGGCGACATATTTTAATCTTGAAAGTGGTAGACAACTAGGCTATAATTTGTGGTACCCTACAAAGTATCCTATCAACGACTTATGGTATCATCCGTCACGATATTTGACTGGCTCTAAAGGTCAAGCTTATTATTCGAAACTATGACCTTTTTCATAGCATGCGACGTCATTAATACCATTGAGCTATTATCATTGCTTTGATTATATTGAAAAAGACTAACAGTTGATAAAAAATTAAATAAAGACTATTAGTCTATTAAAAACAAACTTTGTTGTATAAAAATATTTTATTTTAATTTGGTATCGTTTAATTTTCCATTTACAAATTGCTGTTGATGAAGTCAATGTAAGAGGTAACCCTGGCGAAGGCAGCTGGTGCACCAACTTGACAACCGTTGGCAGATCCAAAGGAGGTCACTCCAATCTTTGGAAAATAAAACATGTAACTCACTTCATAGTATCATCTCGCAGGTGCATAGAAACTGTTTAAATTTTGTCAAATATTAAAACTAGGTGAATAGATTTGAGTGGTGGGTGATAAAATTTTAATAAAAATATTTAGTAATATCACTATTTCTCTTCTATATGTATATATCAGGACAAGCTTCTTTATCAGTATAGATTATGTCGTAGGGAAATGAGGATATCAGGGATTTCACGAAATCCCTAGGGATACCACGAAATCTCGGTAGATGTCGAATATTCTTGTTTATTACGACTTCTCACTAAAAATGTTTAGTGATTTGACAAAATACTAATATAATGTCAGTAATATGACGTTTCACTAAACTATTGAAATGTCTATAAAGCGGATTTAGTGTTTGTAAATTGAATTAGAACCAAAAAATAACAACTTGCGATCCTACTTAAAGCAACAAACTCCAAATTATATGATTGTTTAATCCAAAAAGAGTTTCCGTGCAGTTAAAAAAAAATAACGACGAAATGTATGCCGATTGCAAAGCGCAGCGAGTGAACCTAAAGTATCCGGATTATGTGAAAACATTGTAAATCTCCTCCTATTCAGAAACGACCCGGATACTTTAGGTTAGGTTAGGGTCCATTTCGGGCCGAGAGCTCAGCTGATTTGTATAGTGGAGTGAAAAATAAAGCTGCTCTGATCAAATCGGTCCCATAGTGAAAGTTGTTCAAAATGATGTCCCCAACAATCCTTTTTCGGCCTGTAACCTCCTTTCTGTTACAACCTGTATAACAACATTTTTAGACGCATTTCGACCGTAAAAACCTCAAGTTTTTCCTATTATTCCTTAGGCACCAAGCTGTGCCTTCAATGCTAGCTGGCTGCACCAAGGATCAATGGTAACATTATTTCAACTTCTCTAAAAATCTTAATCACTTAGTACAAATCCTGCTATATTTCTTTGAGTTATATTGCATCAGTAGTGCGTTTTTTTTTCAAGTTGGAAACATGCTAGTGGTGTCTCATTCTTATATCATACCAGGACAACACTAAAATTAGAGAAACTGATTCTAATAATCCATAATTTTAGTAGGTATAATAATTACCCCACACGATTACAATGCGATACTTACCAAGACAAGCCTGTTGTTGCTGACAACAGTGAGGGGACCACCAGAGTCACCCTGGCAGGTGCCCCTTCCGCCAGACGTGTTAATGCACACGTTTGATGACTGGATGATAAAAGGGAACGACAAGCTGCACTGCAAGTTGGTGATAACGGGCATGGTGACGAAGGATAAGACTTGGGAGACGCTGATGCTGCCACCTATTCAAAAATTCACAATGATAGTTTAAGCATTCTTTTTGTCAAAGGGTTTCTGTGGGGCAGGCGTGAATACATACTATCCATACTTATTATTAATATTTAATATTATAAATGCGAAAGTAACTCTGTCTGTCTGTTACCTTTTCACACCTAAACCGCAGAACCGATCTCAATGAAATTTAGTACGCAGAGACCCTATACTATGGAGAAGGACATAGGTTATTTTGTATTCTCGGGAATGCGGGTGAATCCGCGGGAGACAGCTTATTTTCTATAAAATAGAGAATAGGTGAAACTATTCAATATTCAATATTTTACTCACCATCACTGGTTAGACCGAATCCGGAAGCGGTCGCGGTTAAACCAGCAAAGCTGTTGGATAACTCATTACTAGTGGGCAGAGCGATTGGAGCGATGTTGGCTGAAATAATACCATATTTAATTCAAACCAGATCAGCATGAGTTGCTTCAAAAAATAGTGGAAGTGGAGGAATCAATTCTTTGGCTGATACTTACATGATAAAGCGACATTAGTTGGCAAATTGATTATGGCGACATCATTGCGGATTAGACTGGGAGTCCAGTTAGCGTGCATAACAACGTTAGATGAGATCAATCTGGTGCCACCGCTGAAAAGGGTGATAGATCCGAGAACAATGGTAAAGCTAGTCGCTTGGTTCAATCCATCGAACCAGCAGTGAGCAGCAGTGAGGACTCTGTTAACACTGACGAGAGAGCCACCGCAAACACCTTGGCCAGCTTGGAAAGTGCCGAGGAGTCCAGCCTAAAAATTACAGTAAGAGTGAGGGAATTTTTTTTTTTTTTCTGTGGGGAATTGTGTACAGAATAGAATGGAGGTGTTACCAACCTGGAAGGGGAATTGACCAAGACTGGCAGCACTACCACCAACAATCCTACTTGAGGGGTTATTTGCATATTCCTCTTCAGCTTGACGAATCTTGTCGGCTAATGGGATACCATATCTGGTATTATAACCAAAGGCGGTGTTGTCGTCGAGGTATTCGAACTGGTCGATGTTTCTCGCGTAGGCGATAGTCGCCAGAGCCAACAGAGCTAAAGCCGTGAATTTCATTGTGAGGAATATGGATAACTAACAATGCCCTAAACATATTCGCCACCTATTTATAGGTTGAGCAAGTATTAGATTGTGTCGAATTAAATGATAAAGTATCGACTTTATCATTTAATTCGACATAATCAAGTAGTAGGTACTAATACCTACTACTTGATACTATATCTATATCTCAATGATATTTAAGTAAAGATGGAGCATGTTCATTATGTATTTAGAAATTGATCCGCAGAGGTATAAAAACCACAAACATACTAAATTTTGAAAAGATTACTAAAAACCAGTGAGAAGAAACAATTTGAAGCATCATACGGATAGAAAATGACTGTAAATACCTAGTTGTGATTTTGTGAGTATATTATTATGCTTGACACAATATGCACGCAACTTCTCACTGCTAATAATGTGGGCCAAATCAAATGCTTTCAATTGTCAACATACCTCACTTATTGAAAGTTACTCAATAATCTACCTATTTTTATTATACTTAATCTATGTCTGTGCTATTATCATAATACGAAATGTTATCAAAGATAGGATTTCATTAGTAGTAGCTGTATAGCTGATATTAATTATTACCAGTAATTATTTTTTATTAGACAGATTAATTATTATAATTATTTGTAGTAATTATCTTTTTAATGCCCGTGCTATGGATTTCATAGTCTTTTTAAATGAATGGTAGGTGATAATGAAAATTCATAACAGATAGGTAACGCCAAGGGCAGAAAGTGTCATATATTTACCAATCAAGACCTTGCTCACATTTCTGACTGGAGCAAGCAATTTGACCTCATAGCTACTCCATGGAAGACCAGAGTTAGCATTAAAGTCAGTCAATATTTTATCTCCAGAATAGATTGGGAACAACTTTCTGCTGTTATCTTTGATGGAGTAGAAATACCATACAGCAATGTTGAAAAAAATTGAGTGTCTTGATTGTCAGCACTTTATCCTGGGCTCCGGAAGTAGCGGAGGTTAGTAGGAGGGTGCTTTCGGCGGCTGGATCTTTAAGACGCTTATGTCCTCCTCTTTGACACCACCGCTCTTGTGCTATGTCTCATCCTCTTCCTATTCTTGACTATGCCGGTACCAGCTTCTTTTATCTCACCATAGAGCAATTTAATAACCTTGCAAAACATTTGTAATATTATACGGTTTATATTTGGCTTACTCAAATTTGACCATGTCTCTGAATTTCACATTCAACTCGAGAGACTTCTTATGCGCCTTCACTGGAATACACATATACTGTTACTTCTGTACACTCTACTATTGAATCCTAAAGCTCCTTCCTATCGCAAGGACCGCTTCAAGTACCATTGCTTCCAACTCCATCTTCTTCGTACAAAACTCCCTCTCACTCCCTCCTTTCTCACTCTTATTCTATTAAGCTGTACGTCTCTAGAATTCTCTCCCTCAATCTATCAGAAGGGCCCAGGCGTTAGACTCTTTTAAATCTCTTATAACTTTACACTATCACAGACTGTAAACTTTTACATGTCTTGTCTACCTTTCTTTTCTGGTCTTGTTGCATATTGACGCTAAATTCTGTTGCACCGTTTCTTTATTAACATTATAAAGAAACGGTACAACAGAATTTTGCGCCGCGTTTATCATGTATTTTACCTTTGAGCTACATCCTCACTCAGAGAAAGTCTCATAATTCTAGTCTAGTAACGTCCTATTCCCTGCCCGCTCATCATAATAGAGACCGCTTTCCATGTTTCCTCAGCGACGTAATAAAAAAATCTCCAATCGCTATTTTCGTCCAAGAAAGAGGGCAACAAACAAACAATGGACGGAGAAGTAGCTTCCCAGCTCACTCTTATAGATACGTTGAGTTAAGCTAAAATATTATTATTGTTATTGCTCTCAAAAATTAAGTGTAATTATTTTACACATACCTAAATCATAAAATGCAATACACCAAAACAGTTTCAACGCTAGCGAACGTTGTGAAATTTGCATGACGTGATACATAATCCTAACTAATATTTTATATACGAATGTGAGGTTTTTTTTTATACTACATAGGTGGCAAACAAGCTTACGGCCCACCTGATGGTAAGCGGTTACCGTAGCCTATAGACACTCATAACACCACGGGCAAAGAAAATACAATATTATATTTTCCCTGCCAGGGGTATCACTCACGCGTTGCCAACTTTGAGACATGAAGTTGTTAAGTCTCCTGTGCCTGTAATTTCACCGGCTCCCATACCCTCCTAACCGAAACACAGTAATACAAGTGCACTACTACTTCACGGCGGAATTAGATAATATGGTGGTAGTACTTCCCCGGGTGAACTATGCACTAAGAGTTCTACTACCTACGACAAGTTTGTTTGTTTGTTACCTTTTCACACCTAAACCGCTGAACCGATCGTGATAAAATTTGGTACGCAAATAGCCTATGGTATGGAGAAGGACATGGGCTACTTTTTTCTCGGGAACGCGGTCGAAACCTCGTGGGACAGCTAGTGATACTATATGTAAATTCAATGACGGATGACAGATGACACGTACTTTAATTAAACATGGTGCTTTAAATGATAATAGGCATCCTCTATAGATATTGGTCTTTAATAGTGATAAATTACCTTCAAGACGGGCCAGTTGGCGTGGTTGGTAAGATACCCTATCTATCACGCCGCAGGTCGTGGGTTCGATTCCCACTCAGGACAAATATTTGTGTGCATGAACATGTCTGTTTGTCCTATGTCTGGGTGTAATTATCTATATATGTATGTATTTACAAAAGAAAAGTAGTATATGTAGTAGGTATATCAGTTATCTGGCTTCAATAGTACAAGCTCTGCTTAGTTTGGGGTCAGATGGCCGTGTGTGAGGAATAATGTCCCAGAATATTTATTTATTTATTTAAAACCGGAGATAGCCCATTGAAATAAGGACTATTAGTTCTACTATTTGTCTCAGTAACCATTATATTAAAAACAAATTATATTGTATTAAAAATATTTTATTTTAATTTATTTAGTAACTAGCTTCCGCCCCGCGGTTTCACCCACGTTCCCCGGGGATCTTATGTTTTCCCGGGATAAAAAGTAGCCTATGTTCTTCTCCGTACCATCGGCTATCTGCATACCAAATTTCATCGCGATCGGTTCAGCGGTTTAAGCGTGAAAAGGTAACAAACAAACAAATAAACAAACAAACTCACTTTCGCATTTATAATATTAAAGTTAGGATTTAGTATCATGTCATTGATCATTTACAAATTGCTGCTGATGAAGTCAATGAAAGAGGTAACTCTGGCGAAGGCAGCTGGTGCACCAATTTGACAACCGTTGGCAGTTCCAAAGTCACTCCAACTTTTGGAAAAAGAAACATGTAACTCACTTTATAGTATCACCTAAGAGGTTCAAACTGTTAAAATGTTGACACATATTTGATTTATAGTTAGTAATATATGCATTAATTATATGAAACAAGCACGTAACAATACTTTATTAATTATAATAAATAAATATTCTGGGACAAGCCTCACTTAATTTAAAACTTTTTTTAAATCCAATAATCATCTGTCAAAAACTATCTCCATTAGTGTGGGAACACGTTGATGCCGAGTTGAACTAGTATTGCGACAAACTCGGAAAACCCCCGACAGCAATTTTCATATACATATATAGGTACTACACATATCTATAAACATAATGATAAATCCAAGAAAATCCGTCAGGTGCTGCAATTGCCATATCTGTTCCCGATTTCATTTTAAATATAGCATTATAGAAAAGTTGTTGTGTCTCTTAGAGATGTAGCAATTTATATCAACTAGATATTACATTCATTTAAGTACCCAACGCAATTTCAATTAGTCACAAACTCATAAAATAGCAAAATATTAGTTCATTTTAGTCCGAAATCTGCCTCTTTCATTATACTTAATCTTTGTCTGTGCTATTATGTATACGTGATGTTATCAAACATATGATTTCATTAGTAGTAGCTGTATAACTGGTATTAATGAATTATTACCAGAGGTACTTAATCTGGTGCAGATAGATTGATTATTTAAAGAAATTACTTTTTAATGCCACGTGTTATAGATTTCTTTGGTATTTTTTGTTGTTAGGACTTAAAATGATAATACAGATTTAACTTTATTCTAGTTTTAAGTGAAAATCAAAATAGTAGTTTCAATATAGCAAGCGTCCGCCATACCATAATTATACGTAGTATTGCCACATACAGAATAATATTGCATTTTTTGCTGATTACTTCACTCAAATACTTAGAAGCTCTAGCTCTTAAATAAATAAATAAATGTTCTGCCCACTCGGACTAATGACGTCACTACACCCAGTATTATTTATGTATCTCTTTAGTTCTCACTTAAATATTCCATGAAGACCCTTCAGTACTCTGGCATATACAAAATATAGTTGTGACCTTTCAAGATAGTTAATTAAATAAATGGTATGAGACAACACTCTTCACATCTCGCATCTCTCTCTGACATATACATGATCTCTTTCTGTAACAGGACTTTCACTTTTTACAGTACGTTCTTGCAGCTCTGAAAAATATTGACTGTGAAAAAAAATACGTAGTTGCTCTATTAAGTGAGTGATTAAGCTGATTTATTTCATTCGACTTAAAAATGTCTCTATGGATAATATCTACTAATAAATATTTTGTTTAAAACATAGACGTTACCATATTTTATAATACAGTTTCGAATCCGATAACCATGTATTTTATGGTATAAAATGAAATATTTATGAAGTAAAGTAAAATATGCTGAGGATAATGAAAATTTACCATTATTATAATGACTTAAATCTGAATATGCGTAAAATAACTCCAAATATATATTAATTATAATTCTTAAGCCAGCGAGCACACTAAATAGATACGCAATTAGATGGTGCTAATCTTAAGACTGATCACAGTTGCGAAAAAGTAATTATAAGGAATGACGATGACGTCTTGCGGACAACTCTTGAAATATGAGTTTGAATTAAGTGTCTTGATGGAAATCCATGTCTATTGCTATGAGACCACGTGATAAACATCTTGTACACAACATCAAAAAAATACCTACGTTTACGAGGAATTATTCAAAATACTAAGTTAATCTGTAGCTCATTCTATATACCTATATATACATAACATACGTATTTTAAATGTGAATTACCGCGCCTGCTGCTACGAAGTGAGATATTATTGACTCAGCGCTAGTGAGTCTTTTAAGTGCCTAATATTACAAAAATAAAATCAAATTTATAGAAAAATCCTATCAGTAATCAGAATACGCAGTTGTCGCCAGCGCTCGACGGCTAGCAACGTCCGCTGGCGTTAAAAGAAATCATAATTAATCGTCCTATTCCCCGCCCGCTCGTCTTAATAGAGATCTTTCCACCGCTTTCCATGTTTCCTCAGCGACGTAATAAATTAATCTCCATTCGCTGTTTCCCTCCAAGAAAGAAGGCAACAAACAAACAATGGACGGGGAAGTAACTTCCCAGCTCACTCGTGAATGGTCATGATGCTTTACTCATGTTCCTATGTGAAGTATTGCTTTAAGTATTAGATACGTACTTTACTATGAAAAGTTGAGTCATACCTAAATCATAAAATGTAATACAAATCTCTAAAAGTTTAAACAAAGCGAACGTTTTGAAACAATGTTACGAGTATAAAATTTGCATGTTTCGATGCTACGAGTATAAAATGTCTATACATAATAATATATGTAAATTCCATAAGACAGATGACACACGTACTTTAATTGAACATCCACGTTATATTTTTTTTTATATTTTCTTTGATTGTGAGCTTTACCACAGGAAATAACCTTTAATTTATTCTCTCTACATATCTAATAATAAATGTACACACCGCTTTATATACAGAGGCGTCCAAACACAAGTTAGTGAGTTTACTTCCGTAGCAGAAATAAATGGACCAGTCGAGAAGTACAGTACCTCATATGAGACGGGACCTTTTCTTTTACTTAGGAATAGGTACGTCCATCTATTCACATGTATTCGCACCTTCTTACATTAACTTTTTTCCTTCCAAGTTCTGGAGTTACAGTTATTGCGTACGAGCACGAGCTTTTCCGTGAGTTTATTGTGTAATACTAACGAAATAAAAGTAACTGCTCGTACACAAAAATACTCCCAGCGATGTACAATTGAATTTGGAATGGATGCATTCTATTTTATCACCGCGATTTTCAATAAACAGAATTGCACTAAGGTTTCGTCTCTTAATTGGTGGTGGGTGACAAATATTGCATTCTACTTAGACTGACTGCATAGAGTCGCAAGAGAGACTATTCTTAGAATATTATTGATTGATACAAAAATGCAGTAGGTATGATATTTTTAATGAATTGATAGGACAGGTACAACCTTCTCCACCTATTGCTCAATCAATTCTTAAATAATAGCTTTCTTGGACCACTTCTCGTACACTTGGTCTAATCGAAATTCAAGATAACAAATTGTATTGGAAATTGGTTGCGTCTTATTAGACTTCACATCGTATTTATCAATATGTACTTTGGATTACGTTCGCTAATATAAGCTGGTAAATAAATCATTATTTTTATAACAATTTCCATAAAGGCAAGCTTATAGTAAGTTCGAGAAACATTTACAGCTTCTTCCGTCGTATTTTGTACGGAAACAAAAGAAATAAGCCCAAATTGGACAGAGCGACTCAGTGTAGATAATTAATCAAAGAAAGCGCTTCGGTAAGGCTGAAGTGCGCGGGCCATACAAAAACTTATTTCGGAAGAGGAGTAAAACTAACACTCGCTTTTATAGCAAAGGGCCCTTTCACCGAACAACGGTCGCTTATTTGTGCTTCTATTTTTCCAGACGATAAGCAAATTGAACAAAGCTCGCTGAATGTCTACTGCGGACTTATGCTCAAATAATTTCATGGCACAAAACTATTGTAATATACATAAAGTCACGACGAGTTTTTATTCCTCACGACTATTTTATTTTTATATTTAATTTTAGTCATGGTTATTTCTAAAGTAACTATACTGACCGATGACAATTTATCTACAGGGTATTTATTTTTCGTTATTAAAGCGGTTCCTTTTCCTATTCATAAATTTTAATAATTATTGCGATCCTCTTCGTCGTCTATTACTAACTAAAAATTTTTTTTTAACATGGTGACTCAATAACAACAAAATTGATACTACATAATTAACTTTTGTTGATTAAATGCGTTATTTTTATTGCCAGAAAACAAATAACGTTAGTTAAAAAATCGAGCACATATTGTTTATTACAAAACTAGTTGTCCCCCGCGGTTTCACCTGCGTTCTCAAAATAAAAATCCCTCTCCCCTCGCCCGCCCCGCCCTCACCCGTCCGTTACACTCAAAGTGGGATTGTCCTGCACTACATTACATTTGTGTCTACAGTTACGTTGATTACATAGGTTATTAAATATCAGTAATATAATATTATTAACGATTTCGTAAATCTTCATGGACAAAACCTTGTTAAATAAATGCATAAATAAATGTAAATTATATTTAATGTATGCCTTTTTTTACATAATTCCCTTATATTGTATTTTTGTAAGTGCTTTTATTGGATATTTTTTCGTTGCTGCTTTTCCTTATTGCGTTAGTATATGAATCGAAACAATACCAGCTGCTACCATATTATGTAATACTATCTTAAGTACATTTAATAAACTGTTACTATAAACGATTCTTGTACAAGTAAAATACTAGGTACACCTACTTGTTACAACGGTCGTGTATCATCAACCTGTAGATATTCAATGTTGGACATTCCCAATTTGGTGCGATCGCTTCCGGCCTTTCGCTTTCCGCGTTTAACCACTTCCTACCTTCCTCTGGTCATCAAATATCTCACTATCTGTAAACCTTTCCAGATTAATAAATAAAATTTGTGCGATTTTTTTGTAAATACAGTTTATAGAGCCTGAAAGAAAAAATAGGTACGTACGATTCGTAGAAATATAATTCACATGAAATTTATATACTTACTAGATGTCGCCGTGGTTTCACTCGCAAAGCGGTTTAAAAAATAGATGTTGGCCGATTCTCAGACCTACCCGATATGCACACAAAATTTCATAAAAATCGGTCCAGCCGTTTCGGAGGAGTATGGTTAGTTACCACGTGACACGAGAATTTTATATATAAGAAGTATCTATTTTATAAATTTAAACTAACTCAATCTTTATAGTTTTTTATGTCGTGGTTTATCATGGAGATTTAATTAAATATATAAATAGATATATAGGTCTATAATCTATACTAATATTATAAAGCTGAATTGTTTGTTTGGTTGAACGTGCTAATCTCAGGAACTACTGGTTCGAATTGAAAAATTATTTTAGTGTTGGATAGCCCATTTATTGAGGGAGGCTATAGTCTTTATCCCGGGAAAATATAAGATCCCTCGGGAATGCGGGTGAAACCGCGGGGCGGAAGCTAGTATTAAATATTTATAGAATATTAATAAGTAATTTCTATTTTTGGAAAACCTGATATAGTCAAGATTCGTGTTTAAATCTGTATCACCGTAAACTGTGTAAAAACTACCGTATAAATGTGACAAATTCAATTGGCAGCATTCTTGGACGCATAACTTACCGAATCGACTGCTAGACCTTGATTGCGGGCGACCAGTGACCTTTGTAGACTTGTCTGTAATGTATGTGTAATTATATTCACTGCCACAGATTTAGATATATTAATTATAGTGATTTGAAATATTGATTTACTCGTAGATAAAAAAAAATGTATTGCTTTTATGAATTCGCCTAAAAATCATTCTTATTTCAAGGACTGTTTTGTGGAATGTCAATTAATCGAAATCGTTTGCTAATTAGTCGCGCCAGTGTGTGACCGCAAACAAACACATTAGTACCTACCTACTTACAGTAGAAGGTAGAATTACCGTTGCCTGACTAAAACCAAAGCATGATACATACATATTATAGGCCTTTCAAAAGTTACAAGGAGTACCCTTGTAAGTTTTGAAATTATATTGTAACCCGGATATCATCATATTCCTTTCTATCACCTTTTAAAGTAATGAAGTGACCAATATTCATTTCTCTTGCTTTTTTCTTCGGAATTCAGTTAAATTATAGCATGCCAAAATAAAATTATAGCTGGTTCGCTTTGAACAACTGCAAATAAGCTGAAATATTGATATATCGTATAAAATAACAAATGGATATCCCGGTTGAATCACCTGAGAGCAATTGAATGCCTAAGTGAATGGAAAATAATTATTGGTTTTGGTGATTCATGTTACACGTAATGTAGGTATAGTTGCGATCGTTATTTGGGGCATTGCCTTGATTCCATGAAGGCAAATAATCCGAGTTAATATAATTCATTTGTATAATAAGGCTAAATTCAACTAAACTAACTATCGCACCGCTTGCCGACGTTGCGGGGCTTATCTTCAATCCTCGAACCACCACGGTCGTCTACGCAACGATTCAGTCGAACGATCGTAGGTATTTTCGACCATTAAGATGTGGAATGATGTATCCATTACAGTTTTCCCGCAGCGCTTTCACACATTCTTCAAAAATGCTTGAAAAAAGCTCTAAGGACGATGCTTTGGTAATCCCCCTTCGTATTACTAATGTTCTTTTGATATAAAAAAATATTTATAGGTAAATAGCATTTTATTTAAATCCCAAATACCTAGCCTGATTTAGCAATACTGAGTGCGCTAAAATTTGCGGTAATCAAAAGCGTGGTAATTGATGATTATAGACATTACTTCTCAATATATTGTGATGCTGACACGCAATACAAAATACATAGATATAATATATGAAGAAACACCTGTGCTATTATTACAACTTATTTAGTTTTACTATTAAAGTAGTAGGTAGTATTGAATATTTAACTACTATTTAGAAAAAAGCTAAAATAACCAAATATAATCTTACTTACTTGGGAAATATTTCTTCCAAATCCATCCAGCCGTTACATCTTCATAAACACTTTACCGATGTAGAGCTATTTACCGATGTAGAGCTATTTACATACAAAAGAGAAGTGAAGCTAGCTTTTAAATACAATTATGTATTTATGAAATAGGTACCTCTGTAGTAAATTGTTGCAGTTGGCATCATTGGACCAGTTACATAAGTATTAAGCTAGCACCAGACGTACAAGGTCAGCTCAGCATCCACGTGTCATGTCGGATATGTAGCTTAAAGATTAGCCATTTAAGGTTTAAAGTACCTAAAACTATATCATAAGCTCTGTTTAGATTTATATCAAGGAATAAGTGTGTGTGAACAGATTTATAAGAACTAATATTCTGTTACAAAAGCAAGTTATAGTTTACAAAGTTTATGTAGGCAGGCAACAAAAATAAGTTTCTATAGTATTCTCAAAGATACTGTGAAAATGAAGTTATTTCGCTCAAATATCCCATAGGTTCAAAAACAACTCAACATATTTCATTCAAACCACTTTATACGTGCTATGGAACCCTAAGGCAGTACCTACACCTGCTAATGATATTAGTTGAAATAATGACATAATGACATTGATATTGACAACTTGTACATAAATCCAGTAAAAATTAATATAGAATATTAAAATATTATAATTATGTTATGTTTCAGAGTTAATGGTGAAGAAACCTGCGCTATGTCTTATTCTGTTGACGAAATCAAAGTGCATTTTAAATTATGTGAGCATTGCCCTCGTAACAAACAAATTAAAAAAAACTTAGAACAAAGCCGTAATAAAGAAATACCTAGCAACATGGCACCGACAAAGTTACATTACGTAAGGACACAATCCATTGTGAGAATCAGTTTGTAATGCTTAGATCTTAACACAGATTTCAATGGGATATTTTACATAATAAAAGATTTCACACTTGTTAAAATTATGATCGTTTGTTTATTTTGGAATTGAAGACATTGGGGGAAAACATCGCAGTCAACCTCTCAGGGTCAACTACAATACTTGAAGAGCTGATAATCAATGAAGGCTTTGGAGTATCAACATGGTACCAGAAATCTCCTAACAACACGAGTTGTTTGACATTTCGGAGCTAATCATTGATTATATTAATGTACCTTCATTAGAGTACCTACTCGTACCTACATAAACATAATTATTATGCAACTAATATAACTTACAAGCATAAAAATAAATTCCCGTAGGTAATATATAAAATTGCAGCGGTTTTTACAAGTCGTTTTATGGGTGTTACAGATCATAAACTTACCTTTAATATCCATAAAAAGAAAGGTGCAAATGTTTTATTTATGGCACCACACGCTTTAACATGAGGTAACCAGAAGCTGGGTCATGCCGAGTTATCTATCATCAGTTCGCAGTCATACTTCAATTATGTGTTTCTCACACGTCCCAATTTTAGTTTTATGTCATCGACTCCTGCGTTAAATATGATATTACTATAATTTAACTATGTAGTATTATTTTTGGTGTCAATAAATAACAATAATAACAATTAGATTTTCGATCTATCGATCTGATGCTGAAAATAATGCTTCGTTGTCTCATTTTCCCTATCTTGACTTACCTATATTTTACTTAGTTATAGGACACGGGCTAGTAGTTAGATTTATGACACTGTTTCGCAAACGGTAGCGTAACATCAATACGTAGAAAATCTGATCAAAACTATTTGAATTATGAAAATTCAACATGAACGTTTTCATAGGCGGATCATTCGTTTTTAACTCTAGTTTTAAAGTAACTGCCCCAAAGTGTAAAAGTTATTCTAAACAAAAATCGTCATTTTATTTGCGTTACCACAAACTGTACATGAAATATATATGAGCTAATCGCATAAGCACAAACTATTCCATTTAAATATTCACCAGGCCTCGTATAAAATTGATAGCCTACTCGTTGACATTAACGCAGGGCCAACGATCAAGTTCCAATGGACGACACCTGCAATCTTCACCTTAATGCCACTTCCCTGATGTGTGCCATGCACCCGGCGTAAGAAGGAGCGATGAATACGTAAGATTTTCTCGGTCGCACCCGTAAGCCCTTCCAATACACGTCAAGGCCTCCACCAGCCGTATAAAATAAGTTCACCCGCCCGCAACGACACACTTTGTTACTTTCACGCGAGCAGTGTACGTTTTGAATTATCAAAATGTTTAGGCTCGTTATATTCGCCTTTGTGATCGTGGCCGCGTCGAGCCAACAGCAGGAAGGAGGGAGACGCGTTCCCAAATATGCCGGTGATCCGAAAACAGCGGCAATCCTGCAGGAGGCACGGTATCTCAGTGGAGACGGTGCTTTCGGTGCTGCATACCAGCAGGAGGACGGTATCGACTTCAAAGAAGAGACTGATGCTGACGGCAACAGGAGAGGCAGCTACTCTTATATCGACCCCAGTGGTCAAAGGAAAACTGTGAACTACGTCGCTGGAAAGAACGGTTTCCAAGCGAGTGGTGACCACATCCCTACTGCACCTCAGCCCATCGCACCTACTCCTGGATACACGCCCGACCCGAGGTACAACTCGCCGGATTACAAGACTCAACAATACAGTGCCCCTCAGCAATATACTGCACCTAAGCCCGCCCGTAACTATGGCGGTAAACCCAATGAAGATGACGGCCAATACCATCCCGAGTTGTACGAACAGGAGAACTACGTTGCACCTCAACAGCAGTACCAACCCCAACCACAGTACCAGCCTCAACCACAACAGCAATATCAATCTCAGCCTCAGCAGCAATATCAGTCTCAACCACAATACCAAGCAGAACCGCAACCGCAATACCAAACAAACAACATATACCCGGGTGTGCAGCAAGCTCAGTATAGTGGCTTAAACACTCAGCAATACTCGGCACCAGTGCAATCTAACAATCAACAATATTACGAGCCCACGACGCCGCCGCCTACCCGTTTCTTCCCGCCAGGCAAGTTCAGCCTCAACAGAGCGCCTGACGGTTACACCTACTCTTTCCACAAAGTTTAAATCTAATTCATAGAGCCTCGGCGATTTGTAAAGCTCGGAACATTGTAAAAAGCAAGCATCAATTAGCGTATCGCCGAGTCATCGAAGGGGCCGCGGAATGCGTACTTGGTTGCTTCGAAAGCATTTCTTAAATTGTTGTTTGCTGTGATATTGTGTGTTAATGGACAGTTATACATATTACGATGCTCGTTTTGTGATTTTGAAGAGAGAGTTTGGAGGGCTTGCAGAAAGTGCGTCAGTTTTTGAAAACTGAACTTGTAAATAAATATAGTCATTTTAAAAGTATTTTTATTTATTTAAAAAAATAAATTTGCTCCCTGAAACAAAATTCTCATTTTTTATTTTATACATTGACCTAAGCAATAGAAAGCAAATTCACCAAAAAGGATACCTTTCATAACATCGATAAAAATAATTTAAAAACTAGCCAACTTCCTGGTACGCAAGCGCCGACGGCAGGGTGTGGGCAGCGTCCGCATTCTGTCGTACTTGCACAAACTACCTCAAGTGTCGAGCAACTAGATCACCTTACTGCTAACACAAGGATACTTGGCCACAAAACCGGTCTGGCCCTGCCACGCCTTGCTTTCCATTTACTTGCGTTATTATTAGGTCAAATACCAACACTTATGACTTACAATAAACAATTATCTGGACGTGGTATCAAAACTTTGCTAAGCGCCGGATATAAACCAACAATAAAAAAAACGTCTAACAATTCTGAATTTTAGAGTGGAATTATGTTGTTCGAATAGAGAGGGTAAATAGAATTTAATGGAGTTAAATACCGATCGTTTCCAGAAAAATATTAAATTTGCAAGTAAGTTCCTAAATTCAATAATTAAATGAATTGCATTGTTTATTGCATTATCGATTATTATCTATAGTTAAATCTATAGTATGTTAACTCAATAGTTCTCACTGATGTAACATTGTATCAATAATTGAACAACCCAACAACAATAGTGCAAATGATGCAATTCCAATGTTATTTGAAACAATTTTATGTCCATTTTATTGTCGAAAACTCAATTTGTTGATCAATTTGTAAAATTGACCGCATTGAACACATTCACATTATTTTAAATCACGACATTGATCAAAATTAAATTTGTTGTGTTCGGGTGCAATTACATTGTCTTTGAATAAGCTAATATAGTCGCACAAATTCAATATTGTAACTTACTTAGTACTCCAAATCTAAGAAGTTATAAGTATTGATAACCGAAATTTTATTATGCATTTTTTTTTTTGCATAATAAATTTTATAAAATGCCTATAACCATATTTATAATTCAATCTTATGAGCTTGCGAAATATTGAAGTTTTAAAATTCAATGCATTCTCTAATTTAATTGGTCATAGCTACGCAATTGTTCAGTTCTAATTATTGCAAGTAATATAATATATTATGCTAATTAGATATATTATAGTATGTAGACATCTATGTAGATTGGGATGAAGTAATTGTTTATAAATTTGCATATCCAACTTGATCACTAATTAGGCGGGTTACTTAAATAATTTAACTTAGTATTAGGTATGCATCTCACGCACCGGAGCTTAAAACATGCAAGAGCAGCTTATAATCCACCATGTGTTATTTAGTGTAACATCCTCTCTGACTTCATCTATACATAAGGTATATTTTCAAATACACAGGAATCGTTAATTCAAACATACTATATAGTGCATTATATTATATTTTGAAGGATTGCTATAACTCAACCATTATCGGGTTATAAACGTATACACAATCAAAATAATTGCAATTTAAATTACAGGCACAGGAGACTTAACAACTTCATGTCTCAAGGTTGGCAACGCGTGAGTGATACCCCTGACAGGGAAAATATAATATTGTATTTTCTTTGCCGGTCGTGTTATGAGCGTCTATAGGCTGCGGTAACCGCTTACCATCAGGTGGGCCGTGAGCTTGTTTGCCACCTAAAGGTATAAAAAAAAAAAACAAAATAAATTGCAAGAGCAAAATTATTTACACCTAACTAGCAAACTGCCAATCTACGGACAAGACATGTTGCTGTTATATAATAGCTTCATGTATTAAACGATTTCCGACCTCACTTTATCATAACAGATAAGGTCAGATAATTTAGACAAAACCAAAACCAAATTCATTAAATAGTCACAGAGGAAATACGCACGTAAGTCTAGCGAGAGACGTGGGTTTGAATTTATGAGTAAAGCGATTAGTTGATGCTACGTGCCAAATGCTTATGAAATTAGAATTCTTTAACATCTTTATATATGTAGTTTTAATACAGTTTTAACGTTAAATAACTCAAACCGGTATCCCGAAAACTCACACTCGTTTCTCTTGCTCACCCATAGAAATATAAAAACATTGTTCTGTGTGCTCACCTAACTATTCAAAAATCTCAAAGAGATATAAAAGATACACTTTGTCTTTGAGTACACAATGCGCTATTGTTTTGTAAGTTTTATATCCTTGAAATAAGTAATTTTAGTATAAAACTAATTAATTTTATACTGGGTTGGTTTACGTTTTTTACACGTTAAATAATATCCAAAGACTAATAACCCACGCTGGGACCATTTTATTCATATACCCATAACTTAATTTGCAATATACTTACAATGTTCAATTAAATAAAACAGAGTTAGCTCAAAGAAATGATATTTTACATAATCATCATTTAAGCCGAGACTTAATTTCAGTAGTCCAAGAAAAATATAGTAATACTCTCTCAAAGACTCGAAGCGAAACGGAGTGCTTCAGGCTTCATAAATAAACTTCTCCTATTTAATTACAAATGGAAATGGAAATCTAAATGCATCTGGTAAGAAATAAAATGCAAAAATCAATGTTGTACTCTCGGCAGCAATAAGCGGAAAGTGGGCCAATCTGTAAACTTATTTATTTCATCGATAAATGGTATAAAAGGATTTACACCGTCTGCCCGCTCGTTATATTCAATGTGATAAATGATTTTATAGTGCCTACTTAACAATTCATGGGTTTGAATGTAGCTTCATATGAGAAAAGAAATATAAGAATATGGACTTATAATGTATTACAGCATTTGTTTACAATGCTCATTTATTCCAAAGAGATCTCACATTAGACAAGCGTACCTAAGTAATAAAGCAATTTAAATATTATAATCTCCTTGTTAGTCAAATATTTCAAAAGCATAATATTTTCAACCAGAAAAATAACACAAAAGGAATTTTATCGGAAGTATTTAAAAGAGCAAGTTTTTGAAATAAACGAAGAATGAACTATGCATTTTTATTCGCAACTTTGTTATAACATTTTAAGTGAAACAAGTTTTACCGGTGTTAAGTGAACCGTCGATGAATAGTTTAATGTATGTTCTGGGAAGCTCGGCTGACCAAGTTGTCTGACATTTGACCGAGGAGTCAAATTATTTCCTCAGGCCTTCCTCTAGTTTAGATTTATAATTTTCCGAAAGTTCTTAATAACATATTAAAACCGTATTTTTGCTACTAGCTAACGTGTTCTTTGATAAACAAATAATGTAAATTAGAAAATTTTTGATGTTTTATTTACACAACTATCTACAGAGTACCTAGCTTTTATTTTGAAACTTTAATTTTGGTTGTGCTGTTGTCAAACCTAATTATCTCCTATGTATTAAAATTTTATGGAGTTTTCTTCATGCTACAATAATAAATTAATAACTACCTAAAAAAATGAAACAAGACAATCGAATCCAATCCCATTCACTATTCAAATCTCGAATGAATCAGTCTTTGTCACATCCGTCGATATAACAATCTAGAGGTAGGATATACTGGAGGAAGGAAAAATCACGGCTGACTGGATCCGAAGTTCACTTTGTATGCATTGTGCATCCTTTTCGATGCATTCGAGTGCAGATCACGACGGCCAAGCGTACATACTCCGTACCAACCAATACGACAAACATTCGCCAATTGGCAACTCTTGGTTCTTGATTTTATTTTACCCCGTTTCGTATTGAATCTAGAACTAAAATAAAAACAAGAATGAACTAAGCCTGTTCATTTCGATAATTTTTCCATATTGTGCTGCAATTAGTGCTGAATAATTTTCATGTGCTCTGTTACAAATTTAACATTTCTTAGTGCCACAGTGATGTCTGATATAGCTCAGTGGTAGTGACGTCGGACGCTGCGGCGAAGGTCGTGGGTTCGAATCCTACACTGAGCTTGAGCTTTCGGTGAAGGAAAACATCGTGAGGAAACCATAGCACGGTGGTAGTGTACTTTGTAGTACCCGCCTGGCTGGCTACCACCCTCAAGTTGAAAATCTGTCGCCAAAGACCTATTGGTGTGTTCCGACAGGTGCACTTGAGAGCCAGTTCCTTCTAGGCTTTGTGTGCTTACCACCTACCATAATGAGATTGTGGTCAAACACATTGAGATAAATGATAGGTCTCTAATATTTATTTATTTTTCTTCTCTTTGTGTTTGACCTAATTTACTCGTATCTACGACATTTTTTGATCATTTCATTTTTTGGTCGTTTTAAGGTTTTTATTAATATGGTCGCTCTATTTGCGAAACTCTTGTGTCCGTCCGTGCGGTCGGTAGTCTGCATTGTGACTGTAAAATATAGACCCAATTGACCCAAAATATATTGTTCCTGAAATTGTAAAATTCCAACACATACGAACGGTAAAGTATGTAAATTGAGTTATGAACATAATTTGAGTCTATAATCGAATGAGATATCTGGCAACTAATATCGGTTGCTTTTAAATCACCTCTATGATAGCAGTATAAAACTCGGCTAGGACAGGATTCAATTCAAGGGATCAGGTGCAAAATGGAATTAATTATTTACTATTCAGTATTTAATTTAATCATTTTGTGGAAGTATTAAAAACAATTTATAAAGTGGTTTATAATTTTCACAGCGCCTCAACTGCATCTAACAAAACTTGGGCAACAAATTACACCTAGGTATAAGAACTTATCGAACGCTTCAATTTAATAAGTTGAAAATCAAGTTCTCCGCTTCGGCAAAATGGTTATACCTAAAACGTAATAGGATATAGGATGATAAGTCAGTATCTTGTATCCAGGGTCCATCGCATGCAACTATGCCGGAGACCGACGGTCTCCCGAGGGAACCTCTGAGTAAGGAGAGCGGTTTTCTACGGGAATAATAATACAGGAGCAAGTGGTTTCTACCGAAAGATCGATAAAGATACCCATTTTAGTTTTACGCAAAAGACATGGTAGAAACTATCTAAGTATCTTTTTGTTTGAATTTTAGGATATCAAATCAAAATAACTTTATAATAACAAATTGTGTGTATATGCTGACATGAACATCCAAGTCGTTATATTGTACAGGACTTAGGCTTCCTTTTGGAATGAAGGGAGAAGGACAAAGTTTTTATATCTCTGCAATTATGTGTGTGTAGGTATGTCGAAATAAGTATATTATTTTTCTTTTTTCGTGACAAATCCATTTCATGCAATCTTCTTTGAGTAAAACATCTCCCCAATATCTCATCTCTCTTTTAGCACATAATGTACGTAGATACTTTCCTATTATAACTATCCCATAACAATTTATATGTAATTATTTATATCTTATCGTAGTACTTGTGCAGTAGATAAGCAGTGCATAGGAGCGTATACTTTGAGATGGCATATTTTAGAAATCTATGTTAAGTTGAACTGAAAATAAGTTAGCTCAAAAACTTTTACTTTATTAAGTAAGGTATGTATCATTTAGATGTAAGTAACAACTTACATGAATAGTTAAGTAACATAGTATTTTCTCAGACAATGTTTATTTTATTGTACAGTATGTTTGTGTTGAAATACTCTCAAGTGCACATAATTGAAGTGAACAGTTCGGAAACGTTTACTGGACGTTAACTGTAAGTCAAGTTTAGTGGCCGTAAACGCGTTGAACGTAAAATGGAGAGCTACTTCACGACGTAACTGTCTAACTTCATTACCAACGCAACCTGTAGAACTATGGCCGAAGTATTTTAGTGGGTACCTTGAATTTTACTAAAGGCAATGATGCGAGGATTTTCAATGAGGCACGTTTAGTGTGGGCAGACATTTAGGTACCTTCCTTCCAAAGCAATAAAGAGCTGTCTCAATGACTACTTACAGTTTTCAAGCAAAAGCACTTTTACTTATTAGTATTAAGTAAAACTACGTAAGTATAAGTAAGTTTTACTAATAAGTAAAATTGCTTTTGCAAAAAAACTATACTAACACAATTATTTTTTGTCGTTTCTTTGGAAATAGAATTGTGTGTTGTTCTACGTTTTTAAATCTGTTTATTTGCATGTAGCTTTTAGCACGAGGTTTCGCTCGCATAGACTTTATAAAATATCTATATATTTTCTTCCTTTCTCCCGATTACGATAAAATGAGGCCTATTCGAAGGGCCAAGACAAGGCAAATTAACCTGTGGAAACTATGAAAATCCGTTCAGTGATTTCGAAAAAAACCGTGTTAAAACAGACAGACAGACAAAAAAAAGATCTCTCTGGATTAGCCATGAATTTTAATTGCAATTTGATAAAATTATTTTTATGATCATAGAATGTTGCAGCGTAAGTTATATATTTCCATTTGAATTAAGATTGAAGAAAAGATCATACTTATCTCTGGTATAACCTTGTAAGTGATGAATAACACCACCATCTAATTAACGACATCACATTTCTCCTGTCAAAGTTTCCGTTGACAAACGCACAGATCGCTATCGTTTTAAAAGGTTATGTATACCAAACGGTCAGTGGGACGTTTTTATTGTCAGCCATACCCGGGCACGGTCCGGATATAAATCCGGGTGGCACGTGCCATACCACACGAAAAATTAACTCCAAGCTTCGCCCGTTTTTATTGCGAGGCAATAATGCAGTTTAGTTTATATTTTCTTTTTGTACGTGTGAACACCTTGTCATTTCTGCCAAGTGATACGTACAACCTTAAAATTGGTAAATTTCTGCTTGGGCTCTTTGTGTAATAATTATTTTTGTTAGCGATTTCCACATCTTGCAGCTGGGACCATTTTTCTACTCTATGCAATAAATAAAAACAATTAATACATTTTATGGACACTGGCATTCATTACCTTCAATACATTGTTGCATATCTATTAAAATCTGATATTACTACATACTATCCCCGCGGTTCTACCCGCACCATAGGAATAAAAAGTATTTTACAAATAATATTTTTAAATATCCTGGAACATTCCTCTCATACGAATATCTTACCCAAACTAGACAGAGCTTGTACTATGAAAACTAGATAACTGATATCCTACTACATATTCTTATAAGTAAAGATATTATACCCAGACTCCGGACAAAGAGACATGTTTATGCACACAAATGTCTCTATTCTGGGTGGGAATTGAACTCACGACCTATGGCGTGATAGGTAGTGTATTGTACTAACCATGCCTACCAGCCCGCCAAGTCATCTTGTTTACCTATGTTGTCTAAACTATTCCTTTGCCAATTTTCATCGCGCAATGAACAGACAGACTTGCTTTCGCTTTTGTAATATTATTGTAAGGTTATAAATAACGGATACTTTCATGAAAATTAATAATACCTTTTAAATAGATACAAAAATACTAAAGACAATTAATTATTACTTAGCAAGCAATAAATAGAAACATAAAACACATATTTACAGAAATAAGTACGGTACCATTCCCTCTTGAATATAAATTCGCATTATCATAAGCATGTTTCCCGATAATAGGGAAAATTAGGAGGATATAGGTATATGTCTTAAAACCATGTACCCACGCCTTATAACACATATATTTTTATTGTAACCGTAAAGAATCTTGCCTCAGGTAAAATGTAGGGACGCGCTCGTGAGCCCTGACATAATACATCCGGTATCCGAGCGGTTTTCCGGATAACAGAGAAATTAGCACGCCCGTCCGGAAGTACTACGAATATCTTTGCGCTCTTGCACTATGCAACATTTTCCATTATATTATCTTTTACTTTATTATGATACTAGAGATTTTAGTTGATTAATATTTTAAAACCGTCGTTAATAAGAAGATTGTGATTAGTATACCTAAATTTAAGACAAATAATGATAAATTTGTTGATTTTCGATGCACACATTTAGAAAATAATCAGTGGTTGAATCAACCAAGCTATCATCCCATGCCAACGGTCATAGGATTTTTAAATCCAAACTCTCCTTTCTTCGTGAAATTTAAATATCAAACATGCACTCTAAATGACAACCAAAAAAAATCTGCAATAATGGCTCTATACAGGGTGACTTTGTTATCCCTATCAAAATTAAAATATTATGATGTTTAGTGAAAATAAGAAATTACCTATATTTTCTGTTAGTATCTCTCAGTACTAAAATATTGAGATATAGCATCACTAAGTTGTACCAAAAAAGTCCACGCTTATGGATATTGCGCGCCGTACACTACGCATGTCCGCGGACAATTTTAACGGTGTATTTACAATTTCACGTTTCAAGTCAAGCACCATCTTGTGTCATTTTACGCTATTGTTGAATGTATCGATTTTGTCTTTGATCGTTTTGTTCCGCTAGATGGCATTGTATTGTAAAGTAATAATTCTATGTTCAAAACTAATCTCTTTTAATGGTTTTAAATAATTGAGTTCTCAATCACTATGTAATCTATTTATGGACATTATTTAATTCTCTTATTTTACGCTATTTTTGATGTACCGATTTTGTCCTTGATCGTTTTGTTCCACTAGATGGCATTGTATTGTAAAGTAATAATTCTATGTTCAAAACTAATCTCTTTTAATGGTTTTAAATAATTAAAATCTCAATCACCATGTACTCAATTTATGGACATTATTTAATTCTCTTATTTTACAATACAGAGATATCTAGCGGAACAAAACGATCAAGGACAAAATCGTTACCTCCAATAATAGCATAAAATGACACAAGATGGTGCTTGAAAAGTAAAATTGGAAATACAACGCTACGCAATCATAAGTTTCAGATACTGTTAAGTGATAAGAATGCTGCACGAACGTAATTAATCGAATACAACTAAATAATAAACACGGTAGTTAGTTATGACGATGAGCACACCCCCTCCACCGCGGATCGTGGTGCCGTGTGCAAATCACTAGACCTTTAAAAATAAAACTAGCCATAAGTATTTTGCGTTCAGGCGTAAAAAAATTAATCAACTTACGTGCATTTTTCCATTTCTCTCTAAACAGTCTAGCTAGTTTTTGCACATTGTTTTTTAATTTGTTTAGCACAACAGACAGTCTCACTTCTCACTTCGTCAAATGCACGCACACACAATTTTCAATTTTAAGTTTTCGTGACTTTGGGCTTCCTCCAAATGCACGTTTTATATGAACTATTTCATATTTGCGCAGGCGGGGTACACTTTTGGTTTAGTATTCGTATAGCCTCTGGGTACTGTTTAGGCTTTCACTACTCAAAATGTAATAACGCACCATTTTAAAGTAGGTACTTGCGGTGTGAAAACGTTGTAGTTACATTATAAACGATAGCGCGGCAAAAAGACAGGCCACGGCGCGGGCGCGGCGCGTGGGAACACGGAACTCGGCGCGTGGGCGCTGGTCCACTGACTGGCACTGACTGACCGTGACCCACTAACCGTCGGCCGGCCGATGCATATGGCCGCCCGCAAGGGTACCCTACCCTATAAAGCCTCCTGGCTCTAATACCTTGTAGCCAATAAAGAAAGAGATTATATAGGATATTATCTATAATACCCTAAATATAGGCTTGAATTTGATTGGTGATGGGAAGTCCTTTTTTTAATAATTCCAACAAATTTCACCTGACATTACATCATCCCCCCCAGCCAGCACCCAGCTTAACCAAATTCGTTTATAAAGAACCTAAACTGATTTTGATAGCAAGAACGCTAATAAATTTAATATTATCTAATAAAATATATAAGCAAAGATCTCAGTTAAACTTTATTACGGTGGTACGCAGCAAATGCAGTCAGTTCACGTACACATTGGTTCAAATAAAGTGCAACGCTTGTTTACTTTAAGAGATTATTTCCTTGCACAAACAGTATCACATTACACGCCGCACATACAGTTCGAAAGCCCGGCGGAATTACCCGACTACTTCCGTTTATATATTTTACTTTCTATGTTTGTGGTACACGGTAAAGAAGAACGACGAACAAGAAGTAAATAACTACTGATTTGTTTTACTATTTTACTTGGAGATAAATAAAAAATAATTTTCTATGATTTTTTACTTAAATGGGAAAGACGTTTCGATTTGCCTTGCTTATGTTTGCGATGGTAAGAACTACTTCTCCAGGATATTTTCAGATATTAATTACTTAAATAAAATTTTGATAACGACATTTTTTTAAATTTAAATATCCCTAAGCTTACTCAACTATAATACCGTAATAATATGTAAAATCACTTGCGTGGAGCGTAGTTGCTTCCCACACTATTTTGTTTGTTCCAGAGGGCACGCGGGCGCCGGGCGCCACCGCAGCGTCTCGCTGCACCTGCTGTTTACTACTTTAATTGCTTTAGCCATTAATACCCGTCGGATGGGGCCAGACTTAGACCCCGAATTTGGCAAGCTAATATATAACACGACCTTATGTACAACAACGTCTCGAAAATATACAACGTAAGAACACGAGAAACATTTAAAAAAATATATATTATATGAAATTCCAATACGACGTAATCATCTTTATTGTTATTAAGAATTTTAATTCTATATTTATTATTCACAATGCTTACAAATAAGATAATTCATTAAATATATAAAAAAATAACATACCAATCTTAGATAATCCAAATCACTGCCGTTGGTAGTGTGATCAGAATCTGATGGCATTGCCACGCTATATGGTGGGTGATGCTAATCCTCTAACCAAGAAGTTTGCCAGCTTAGATATATTGTAAAAAATGCAATCGGCTTCTGACTCCAAACGGCTAAAATACGTCTATAGCCATCAAGGTTACTTACTATTCTTGCGCCGCTTCTGGTTTTCAGCTGTGCCTCGGTTCTTAAAACAGTCTCTAGAAGGTGGGATGATGCGAGAATATCAACGCAAGTTGCGCCCATCCCATAATACTAACGGCAACCCCAAGGTCATTCCTTCAGATATCTTACCATCATCACGCAGCCACTCGTTTTGAGAATAATTCATTTCACTATTTATTACGCCTTACGCCTTATTTTTTGCCCATTTTTTTACTTTATATAGGCTATTCTATAGTAAGTTATAATGTGGTAGAAGGTGGTAAGCACACCTCAAAGGATTTGGCTCTTAAACACAGCTGCCGGAATACATCGGTAGGTATTTGGCGGCAGAGCTTCAGCTTGAGAGTGGTAGCTAGTCAGACTGTACTATAAAGTAGGTCCCTACCACCGTGCTGTGATTTGCTCACGATGTATTCCGTCATCGAATGCTCTAGCTCATTGTTGGATTCGAACTCACAACTATCGTCACGGCATTCTTTCTTCAAGCTATCATCGCCTTAAATATGTTGTCCATGAAGTTCTGAAGATAATCTGTAAACTCTTTCGTATAATAATATTCGTGTATAATTTGGTTCACCATCGTTTTTGTCTAATCATGTGTAGCGGCGTGGCGAGCTGAGAATGCAACTCAGCAAATTGTCATCGCGTTTCATAAGTCTCAGACTCGCCAGTCGCTTACGTTCCGCCGTCCTGTCGTGTTGCCTTTTAGAATATGTGAAAATGTGTGAACGTTAATTGTGTGAACGAATTAGATAACTTAGAGTCAGATCAATCATCTTTTATTTAACAACCCAAATAGCATATCACTACATAACACCAAAAGTGGTGACCACCGATAAACTGTAACCTTCTAAATGATTTTCAAGTATGTAGTGCTGCATAGTAAGCGACTCACAGGAACCGACAGGGCGGAACTCAACGGCGTAAATAATTGTCGCGGACAATATAAATAGTGTGTGCAACAAAATGAATCCCGTGACGGGGAAAGGCGTTCCTAGTGCAAGCGGCGTGCCCGGCCCGGCCAGCGCCGGCCCCGCATCGCCCGCTAACATTGTGACGGACGGAGCATCGGAGGTGGCAATGGTCACCGTGCAGATGAGGACACCAGAGTTTTGGCCAGATATGCCAAGGCTTTGGTTCGCTCAGTTTGAATCCATTATGACTCCACAGAAACAGAGTGATAATACAAAATTCGATATGGTTATATCGAAACTAAATAAGGAAGCACTCAGGCAAGTCAGCGATTTGCTTCAGTCCCCACCTGCAACTGGAAAATATACGGCATTGAAAGAGCGATTGCTGATCGTTTACGAAGAGAGCGCAGAGAAACAATTTCATAAATTAGTGAGTGACATGGATCTTGGCACGCAAAAGCCATCACAACTCTTGCGCAGGATGACAGAGTTAGCGAAGAACTGCGGCGTCACAGAAGAGCCATTAAAGAAGCTGTGGATAAATCGTTTGCCTCCTAGCGTAAGAGCAGTTTTGACCGTGAGCGGAGATACCAAATTAGAAAACCTTGCGGCAATTGCAGATAAAATTTTAGAGAATCTGGGGAGCGGTGAAATAGCTACAGTATCGACTTCAAATACTTCACCACCGGCAACCGATAGTACTGAACTGGTGAACTGCATGCGTTCACTGGCGCTAGAAGTCAAACAACTACGTGGAGAAGTTAATTCCATAAGATCACGAGGAAGAAGCTATGTGCGAAGAAACAGACGCTGGACACAAAGCAGATTCAGGTCAAGAAGCAGATCCATACCACGACGAGCTGCATCCAGTCCTGATTGGTTATGCCGATTTCACTACCGTTATAAGGAAAATGCCAGAACCTGCGAGTCACCGTGTAATTGGTCCAAATTGCAGCAGAATAAGGAAAACTAGGATCGGTACAGTCAGCATCGGTGGATGACTGTACCACTGGAAACCACCGCCTGTGCGTAAAAGACTATACTAGTGGCATTACTTACCTTGTGGACACAGGTGCTAATGTCTCAGTAATTCCCGTAAGTAAAGTTAACGTTAGCAAACATACTCGTGAATGTACTTATAAGTTATTCGCTGCTAATAATACTGTTATTAAAACATATGGTGTAATAAACATGGAACTTAACCTAGGGTTACGTAGAAATTTTAAGTGGACTTTTATAATTTGCGATGTCAAACAGCCTATTATAGGAGCTGATTTTCTTAAAACTCATCAGTTAATTGTAGATTTACATAACAAAAAGTTGATTGACGGTCTCACGAATTTATGTAGGTTAGGATCAATTATTAGGTATGATGAACCTTCTTTGACTAGCATTCAAAATGATAATCCTTATCGTGAGGTGTTGGAGGAATTCTCAGAAATTACTAAACCGATTTCTTACAAAGAACCATCAAGTCATAATACTTACCATCATATTGAGACTACTGGTCCTCCCGTTTTCGCGCGTCCTAGACCCTTACCACCGCATAGATATAAGTTGGTAAAAGACGAGTTTAAGCTAATGCAAGAATTAGGTATTTGCAGGCCCTCAAAGAGCCCTTGGGCCAGTCCTTTACATGTTGTTCCTAAGAAAGACGGGCAGATCAGGCCCTGTGGTGACTATCGTGCACTCAACGCGATCACGAAGCCAGACAGGTACCCTATCCCGAGACTACAGGATTTCACTTATGGATTAGCAGGTAAGACAATTTTTTCACGGTTAGATATAAATAGAGCCTATCATAATGTTTGTGTTAGAGAACAGGATATAGAGAAAACGGCAATAACGACTCCATTTGGCCTATTTGAGTTTCCGAGGATGACGTTTGGCCTACGTAATGCTGCTCAGACGTTCCAAAGATTCATGAACAATACTGTTTTACAAGGTTTAGATAATTTAAAAAATCAGGGTAATGATGATGACGAAATTTCCTACCTATTTTGTTATATTGATGATGTCATAATAGCTAGTGGCGATGAAAATAGTCATAGAGAACATTTGAGACAAGTTTTTAAAAGGTTTGAACAATACGGAATAACCATAAATTTAGCGAAATGCGATTTTGGTCAGTCTAAAATAGATTTTTTAGGATATGAAGTTTCTACGGCAGGTATAAAACCACTGACATCTAAGGTTGACGCCATACAAAATTATCCAAGACCAGAAACGGTCGAACAACTTCGTCGATTCCTAGGCATGACAAATTTTTATAGGCTACATATAGAGCATGCGGCAGAAACTCAGGCAGAACTTAATAAATTTTTACATGGGGCAAAAAAAAAAGATAAAACTAAGATTGAGTGGGATAGTAAGTCAATAGCTGCTTTTGAGCAATGTAAGTCAAGTTTAAAGAACGCCGTTACGCTATCTCATCCAGAGGCAGAAGGTCCGTTAACAATAATGTGTGACGCGTCGGATAAATGTTTAGGCGCTGTTTTGCAACAAAAAATTAATAACGAATGGAAGCCGTTAGGTTACTTTTCTAAAAAACTTTCAGAAGCTCAACACAAATATAGTACGTACGACAGAGAACTTTTAGCTATTTACTTATCAATAGTTCATTTCCGTAACATGATAGAAGGACGGCAACTTACGATTATGACGGATCATAAACCTCTAACATATGCATTTACTAAAATAGGTACGGATCGAGAAACACCCAGACGGACGCGACAATTGTTATACATCAGCGAGTTTACAAGCGATATACAACATGTAAGCGGTAACGAGAACCCAGTTGCTGACGCATTATCACGGGTAGTAGAGTCCATTGTTTGTCCCACCGTTATCAACTACGACGAAGTAGCGATAGCCCAGGAAAACGATAATCAAATTTCGCATATGCTTGCAGAAACGGATGATAAGTGTGCGCTTAAAAGAATTTATTCACCGTTATGTAATAGAGTTATATATTGTAATATTTCAGGTAATAATGTAAGACCTTATTTACCATTGCAATTTCGAAAATTAGCTTTTGATTCTGTTCATAATATTAGCCATCCAGGAATAAGAACGACACGAAAAATGGTTTCGAGACGATACTATTGGCCAGGGATGAATAAGGACATATCCACATGGGCAAAGGCATGTTTACAGTGTCAAAAGGTTAAGGTACAAAGACATACAGTGTCGGACTTAGGTAGTTTTCCACAGGTGAACAGGTTCGAGCACATTCATGTAGATATTGTTGGTCCGTTACCAACATCCAGGGAAGGTTATCGATATTGCGTGACGATAATAGATCGATTTACGCGTTGGTCAGAAGCTATACCCGTTACAGACATAACGGCAGAGACGGTAGCCAAAGCAATATATGAAGGTTGGATTTGTAGATTTGGTTGTCCTAATAGATTAACGAGTGACCAGGGTAGACAGTTTGAAAGTGATTTATTCAACAGTTTGATGAAATTATTAGGGATAGAGAAAACTCGCACTACCGCGTATCATCCACAGGCAAATGGAATGGTAGAGCGATTTCATCGGTCTTTGAAAGTTGCAATAAAAGCACGATTAACAGATAATAGGTCATGGGTTGACGAATTATAGACGGTCATGTTTGGACTTCGTACAGCTTGTAAAAGCGACAGCAATGTCAGCTCAGCAGAATTAGTGTTAGGTCACAAATTGCGTTTACCCGGTGATTTTTACACGGAAACAGTAAATTCAAACGTAAGTGATCAATATACTTATGTGGAACAACTTAGACAAACAATAAGTAGCTTAAGACCACAGTCACGAGCGAATAGCGATTCCAGAAAAATTTTCATACATAAAGATTTAAATGTTACCCCTTTTGTTTTTGTACGAAACGACATGGTACGGAAGCCACTAACGCCAACGTACAGCGGCCCATACCAAGTTCTTAATAGGTCACAGAAATATTTCCTCATAAAAATCGGAAATCGTCAATCAAACGTTAGCATAGACAGACTCAAACCTGCATATTTTATAGATGACGCGAGTAGTAGCATGAGTAGAAACAACATAATAATAAATGGAAACAATGTTGACAAAGAGAAAGTATTAATTAAGTCAGAGGAACAAAAAACGCTACCGCCTATCACTAAAACAACGCGAAGTGGCCGTGTAGTTAAGCAACCGGTACGTTTTTTGCTCGCCTAGACAAATATGAGTTTAGGTCAATCAGTGAATATATTTCTTTTAAGTAAAATCAGATCTTTGATGTTAGTTATAAGTCAACCAACCTCACTGCAATACATTTATATATTCAAGACACATTTTTGCAATATTGAATTTGCGCAATGGGAAACTATAATGGTAAAGAGATAGTAGCCACAGCACAAGCATCAGCAGCATCAAATCATCAACAGCTTGAGTATAAGCTAAATTATTTTGGGATCATTCTAATCATAATTGTCGTCATATTGGCGCTATTTTTGTGCTACGCAATACGGAATGGCTATGTAAGCCACTTGCGTGGATGGCTCAGGAAGGAAGTAACCAGGTTAACGTCGACGGGTGGAGTCGTACAAAACCAACCCGCCAACGGTACTATCGCTGCAACAGCACCGGGATATGTGTAACTATTTAAAAGTGTTAAGTATGAGTGCATTGCAGTGAAGGAAAATGAGTATAAAAAGTTAATGTAAGTAAGCTAGTGTTGGATTGTAAAGTGATTGTCCCAGAAGAGAGACACGTATATTTTTTTCTAAGGAGGTTTACACCTACATGCACATGTATTATAGTTATGTAATATGAATAAGGTTGACATTGTTTTGTGTAAGCGGACGACTCGTTTCCAGTGCGTCAAACGCTTGTCAGCAGTTATACATTATGTAAACAAGTACCAAGCAGGTACAGTTGGACAAATAATTTGTATATTTTTAATATCATAACTTCAAAATTTTGTATTTTTGACAAAAAATTTCAAAAAGGGGGGGTGTGATGTAGCGGCGTGGCGAGCTGAGAATGCAACTCAGCAAATTGTCATCGCGTTTCATAAGTCTCAGACTCGCCAGTCGCTTACGTTCCGCCGTCCTGTCGTGTTGCCTTTTAGAATATGTGAAAATGTGTGAACGTTAATTGTGTGA
This sequence comes from Tetheella fluctuosa, assembly GCA_951216915.1. NCBI lineage: Eukaryota > Metazoa > Arthropoda > Insecta > Lepidoptera > Drepanidae > Tetheella > Tetheella fluctuosa. The sequence goes on from OX578230.1 coordinate 5,248,804, forward strand.
ACGAATTAGATAACTTAGAGTCAGATCAATCATCTTTTATTTAACAACCCACAGCATATCACCACATCACACCAAAACATGACATAGATGGAGTCATCGATATCTCGTTGGAACCATATTGTACAAATTGGAATGTCTTTCGTAAAAAGTATTTATTTAGAGAACTTCATGATCATTATACAATAAGAAATTGAAGAAAACTTATAAAGTTTGTGCAATATAATTTTTTATACATACCTACTACATTGTAGATGTATTTTGTAATTTTTGTTGTAAGTAAATAAGTTTCGTGTTTTTATTTGACCATGATCCTTACCATTAGCTAGTCAGTCTAGCGTCCATGACTTGTACTTATAATTAAAATGAACTGTTCATTTAAATTACAATGGTCATTTGAGTGTTCCAACTCCAGCCCTGTGGGTGCAGGGTCAGCTGTCGCATTCACAGAATGTTTTTGCACCTCCGGACATGCCCCCACATCCCTGCGCTGCGCCCCGTTTCCCTCGCATCGCTAAATTGTTTTCTTGTGGCTATTTCGGCATTGCTCCATTTGTGCCGCTAACGACCAACGCCTCGTATTTTATCTTTATTTTAAATAAAACATTTTTTTTCCTTATGTTCTCCCCCCTTATTTAGGCTAATTTAGGGAAGGCAAAGGTTTTGAATAATCAAATTATATTAGTATAAACTAAAAGCTCAGTATTACGTACCTACTATAAAAATGGCAGAGTATAAAATTATAATCATTGTCTAATTCAAAAATCATCCTATAATCAAAAACCATTTCAAGGAATAGAGTTGATATTAGGTAATTCTTTCTAATTAAATGAAATAAAACTTGACAAATTGTTGTTGTTTTGAAAAGAAAATACATATTAGATACAACCACTATTTGACTTAGATCACTTTAAATTGCGAGAGGGATTAAAAAAGTACTTATTTATTAGTTGAAGTTGATGTAAAAATAATTCCTGTCAGTCAAGAATATAGTGATGTTTATTATAGCTCCATCCAAGTCTTGGCAGTGAAATTATGTGGCGATCACAATAGATCTAGTTTATTATTATTTCTATCGGCAAGAACTATTCAATTTATAGTCCGTACAAGATTTTTGCGACAAAAGTGGTGTCGCTTATTAAATGTAGGTTTTACAACTTTATAGGTACCTACTATAAATACATACGTACTATAAATGTATTGTGAAGATCATTTTGATGTACCTAAGTAACTTAAAAGTATTTTCCACGTTTTTTTTTTTATTTCACTATAAATTAAAGATTATTTTGCGAACTTAGAGATGTAGGTAATATTACGGACATTAGAATTCTTGATTTTTTAACATAGACAGGTGCATACCGCCAGCTCAAACAGATCTTTTTTAGTAGTATACTCTCGAAAACATTATTATAAAATAATATATAAATGTATGTGTTTTGTTGTAGAAATAATTATTAACAATTAAATTGGACAAATAAGTCATCATCATCATCATCTCAGCCGCAAGACGTCCACTGCTGAACATAGGCCTCCCCTAATGATCTACAATAGGACCGGTCTTGGGCGGCCTGCATCCAGCGTTTTCCAACGATATTTACAAGGTCATCTGTCCACCTTGTAAGCGGACGTCCTACGCTGCGCTTGCCGGTCCGTGGTCACCACTCCAGAACTCTTCGGCCCCATCGGCCATCCGTTCTGCGCACTATGTGGCCTGCCCATTGCCACATCAACTTGCCAATCCGCTGGGCTATGTCGGTGACCCTAGTTCGTCTACGGATCTCCTCATTCCTGATTCGATCGCGTAGAGAAACCCCAAGCATAGCCCTCTCCATGGCTCGTTGAGCGACTTTGAGCTGCTTTATGAGGCCCACAGTGAGAGACCACGTCTCTGTGCCATATGTCATCACTGGTAACACACACTGGTTGTAGACTAAGTAGGACAAATAAGTATATTACTTAAATTTAAGCTATGTACTTATATTAAAATTATATATAATCAGATACAATCAATAAAAAAAAAATATCAATAATCATTAAAGACAATATTTGCCCACACTGCTAAGCTACAAGATAAGACTACTGAGAAGGCGTATACTTACGTATCATCAATAAATATACGACCAAATTTAGAGTATTGTATTACGATCGAATTATTATTTATTTTTAATTACGAATAATTAACCTAAGGTAAGGTAAATAGTTGAAGCGCTTTTAATATTATGTAGATATCTAGCTTTAGTTTTCTCATAATCAGTTAATTATTTTTTATTGTATGCTGCATTTGATTCTGCTTGTAAGTTCTTTATTATTATTTTTTTGAACACCTGTAAATAACACAATAAACTGAATCGAATTGAATTATACGTAATGATAATATCTCAATTAAAGCAAGTATTTCCGCAACAATTCGTGTGTAAGTAAGCAATTATTATTTTTTAAACGTTTTCCGTGGAAGCACACGTTACCGCGCAGGTGCAGCATTGGGGGGAGCAATTAAACTTTTTGCCCCACTCCACCGAGCAGTGCATCCCTGGCACGTCGTGGAGTTATGAGCCGATCGTGACTCCGAGTTGCACACCGCACCACACCGCACCGCAAGGGCACAGCATGAAGAACACACCAGAAGCGGTAATTAAATACCTCGAATTCTGTGTAGTCATATAATATAACAATTTTATCTACAACATGTATTTACAATGATTGTATCAAATACAAACTATAATTTATATAGAAAACATCCTCAAAGCCCTCGCTGTTGTCGATAGGCAAGGTTACCAACAGACTGGCAGCGTTCCCTTTTTGAATAGCCAAGCTTATGCGTTGGCGGAAAAAGCTCCCAGCCCGTCGGTCTCCCGAAGCCTCGATGAGCTTGGATGATAAAATCCGAGCAAATCGGCGAGTCTCGAACCCCCAACTTATCTTAAGCTCAATATAGGCTGTCATAATAAATAAGTCGTCACAACTTTATGACACTTACATTTCTTAGGGCGGACTTCATGACCTAGTAACGGTCGTTGCGAGCACTAACCTAAGATGGTCATGATATTTAGCAAATGTCCTTGTCTGCTTAACAACCGAACTCCGCCACAGATTACCACAATTTTATGCCAAAATTTTAGTGTTACCTCTAAGAAGCGTTTCAGTTTCTCATATATCCTAAATGCTGTGTGCACCGCACCACTGTAATGTCTTAGAGACATGCTCGTTACTGTTTACGTCCAGTGCACGCTATATTTTAGATGTTATATCATAAGAGCCACTTTAGCTCTTGACCAAATCTCTAGACGCTAGATTATGCAATGAGATAGCAACAGCTTACGGGAACAAACATATAACACCAAACTCTGTCTTCTTCAGCCACTCTACAAACAATTGTTTTAACATTAAATTTGCAAATAATAAAGATACATTTTCATCTAGTAAACAAAACTTATCAATAATAATTAAACAAATTTAATAATGTACAACTACGAGTAGTTAGCGAGTTCGAGACTTAGATTGAAAAGTGCTAGTCAGGTTCGCGCACTAAGGGTTCCGCTCCGCACCACTTTAAGAAAACTTAAAATTGAATTATTTTATGTTTTACTAGAATCAGCATACAAGTGTATTACTCTTTTAAAGACCAGGAAAAAAAACATACATTTTTTTTTTTCGTTTCTTGTATGGGGACCTTCCATACATACTGTAAGTACGACCATACATAATATCCTGTAGCACTAAGAATAAGAATTTAGTCTAGTAACAAAGACGCTTTAGTCACAAAACAATATTTATTTAAAAATATGCAAATATTAATTAGTATGGGGACAGTGGGAAAGAAAGGAGAATAATTTTTTACTTGATTATGTTGAGGCTATCGTTCTCGCTGGTACTAAATGCTTCTCATCTCTTCTGAGGCTAAGATATAAAATTGGCATTTATTTAAAAACGTATAAATTTTGTGACTATTCTGTTGTTACGCAAAGTATCCCTTTATTTCATTAAGCACCGGCAACTGAGGAAAGCGGCTAAAAATAAATTTATAGGGAAAACTGAAGAGCGAGTCCCATCTCGTTATCATTTCACTTTGTTTGTTCACCGTTTAATATTCAAGACGTACATTTTTTTCATAAGTGTCTTGCTAATTAGTGCTGGCACAAATCTTCAAACTCAGAACTTTTAATGACGACGAATGAAAGTTTACACGCTTCTTAAGTACAGCGCACGAATTTTCTTGGTCTCATTAAGAAGTTCCTGTTCAATTTTAAGCAAAGTTATTGTTATTATTGATAACAATATGTAGTATTATGTTCTTACATTCGTTAAAAAGTACGTTCGCCCTACATATGCTCCATTACGGGATAATAACGTTCGCTTGTTGTTTGAGTATCGGAAACATTTTTATTCTATTTGATCTGCATGATAACATTATGAGGAGGGTAATGATATTATGTAAAATAAGAACGGCTATAGCTCTTTTGATAGATTTGAAAGGTTTTGTTTGTTTTGAAACCACGTGGCGGAAAGCTAGTCCTCCTGACTAATATTATGTGAATATGAGTTTGTTTGTTAGTTTGTTACCTTTTCACGCCTAAAACGCAGAACCAATCGCGATGAAATTTAGTACGCAGATAGCTTATGGTATGGAGAGGGACATATACTACTATTTTTGTTTTCTCGGGAACGCGGGTGCAACCGCGGGGGACAGCTAGTCATACATAAAAGAACGGAATCAACGCATCCAATCTCTTGAACAAAGTAATAAGTTAAGAAGCTACCGTGATCAGTGATAAATTCTGATATCAGTCTGGTCGGGTTCAAGCAGACAGGTTTATCACTAACCCGCCTACCCCCATAATGTGCCAGTGCAAAAGAGGCAATAACGTGTGAAAATATTCCGCGTTGCCGGGTGTCAATATGAAAGCGATCAAATTCCATTAAGACGCGTGTGCCTCGCCTGAGAACTCTATAAAAGTCAGCGGAATAGCCCCCATCTTGGCTGATTCAGAGCTTATCTAATGCCAGTACTTATGTAACAATTTGTTGAAGAAGTAACATTTATATGTACGCGCTCTTTTTAAATGCCCATTTTATTTTTATAACGTCACTTATGAGATTACGATCAAATTTACACAATAATTTTACATAAAATTTGGTACTTCTTTAAAAACAAAAACTACCATATGAATAGCAGACATAGAATTTACTAAGTATGTTATATTATTATTATATGAGTCCAAGAGCTTCTGCCCTTGAAGCCACCACAATCATAACAATTATTCAATGTAGCAATAAGTTCGACTTTTGATTGATTAAAAAATATACAAGGTAAATACAGAAATTGTTTTATAAAAACCCAAGTATTTAGCATGATAAACCATACATAGATGTTTAAAAGGTAACGGAAAATTTAATATACGCAACTTCATACAAGTGATCAAAATAATAGCGATATAATGTTTAATTTGCGTCAACCCTAGCGGCTTATAAATCGTGCAAATAATATAATAATTTTCCCATAAAATATGCCCGCGGGCTGCAATTTATCAATCCGTGACGCTTAATTAAGCACACCCTTAATTAAAAGTTATTGAGTATATATTACTAGTAAATAGTATTTGTTTACAGATTGTGAGAAATAAATAATTACTTATTTACAAAACAAATTAAATAAGAGTTTTCATGGTAGTTACTGACACCAAAAGCACAGAACAAGAGCTGTAAGAAAAAGGCAAGAACAAAAACCGGCCAAGTGAGTGTTGGAACACGCGCGGTATAGGATTCCAAAGTCAGAATGATGTGGTTGACAACTTAAGATTATAGATAAATTAAAGGAAAGTGTAATCAAGTGCAATATATCTGTTATGTATACCGTCAATTTACATTATAATGAATTCTTCAATCGACTATTATTGCTCAATAAACGAGTAAAGCCTACATACCAATGATAATTTTCCTTTTCATCATACAACTGTGAATATTGATAGATTTTTAGAAGTACCTAACAGATTGTTGGTAGTGGACACTCATCTCCAATAATAATGACTAATCGTAAATTAATCTAAATCAAAGGAGTGTTTGAGACAACCCTCTAGCTAGACTTTAAAAGATAGCCATTATTATTTTAGTTGTAGCCATTAGCGTATTCGCTATTATTTAATGAAAACTTGTTTGCGTTACATTTTATTATTTACTTTATATTGGTATTTTTCGTTTTGTTTTAATTGTAGATATATTGTATTGTATTGTACATTTTGCTGTTATTGAAAAAAAAAAAACAAAAAATATAGCCAATAATCAGAATATATAAAGAAATATATATAAAAAAAAAGTGCCGGTTCTTCTCAGTTGAAGGCTGATTTCCGAACCGGTGGTAACTTCAGTAAATTCGACCTTCATAAGTGCCTTCCTAGGGCCTAAACTGAATAAATGGCTTTGACTTTGACTTTACGCAAAACAAATTACCATTACCCGAAAAATACATTTTCTACAATTTTATTTGATAATTTTGTTTGCGTCATAGATGATGTATAACTATGCAAAATTTCAGCTTGTTCCACTGGTAGTCTGTCTCCAAGTTACATTACCATTACAAACAGACGGACATGACGTAACTATAATGTTTGACTTCGGAGCCCTAATAAGGACACCTAGAACTTATGTTAAGAAAACACTAATTTTATTTCACTTAATATATAAATATTTAATTTGCATCTTACGAAACACGTGTATAAATATGAGGAAGTGTGTGCTATAAAAAGTATAAGCTTTCCATGTTTTGCCTCATATAAGTCGTAAAGTGACGACAATGTGTTTATGATCCATAAATTTTCAAATAAACCGTAAAATTTCATTGTTTTTTTGACACGTTTTCCGTATATTAGATTTTCATTTTTTTTGCGTTTCATATATTTAAATTTATTCAGTGCCTCCCTAAAAATCCTCCACAACAATCTCACACTATTAATTTGAAAAATGATGATGTTTGTCGTTAATTATGATTTCACTCATAAATACTTAAAATAAAAAATTAAATTCACAAAACATCGCAATAAGTATATATAATAGTTTTTGATTATGATAAAATTTTATTCGGCAAAAAAACAATGACTGATCATATGATTTACAATCCCCGAAATATTTGAGAAGTAACAAGATTTTAAATTACCTTACAAATAACAAATACAATACAATAAACTATAAAAATCAAACCGAGGAAAGTATAGTAAAACTGCTGTGGTGGTAGTGGTGTAATAAGGTTGTGGATGGCACGCAAATTGAACGTTAAAGTTTCTGCGGCGCGGCAATAGAAAATGTCAGGCAAGTTGTAGAAAGGCTATTAATTATGAGAAAGGAAATTGAAACCCCAGTGGAAATGGAAAAGTAATAAAATGCAACAGCGATTGCAAGATGAGTGCTGGTGCCGCCGAGCCCATTTCAAACTGGGGCAATCTCGACGCTCTGCCTTCACATTTTATAAGTACTTATTATTTAGCTAGGTATCATCCTCAACTTCGTTTGTGTTTTGTAATATCCAATTTTAGTGTAAAGGGCAATAAATGTAAATGAATGGCATGACGTTCCCAAGTTAGGCGTATTTAAGTAAATATATTTATATTTGTAAAGAATAGTGAATAAGGATCATTTATTTTTATAAATTTGGGTTACATAAGGTGCTATGTTTTTTTATAAGTTTCATTCCAATATTCTGCCTTTCCGAGCACATATAAAAGAAAATCAAATTTTAAGCAAATTCGGATATCACATTAAATTTAAAAGTAATCATAACAATTAATGTACTATAGTCAAGTAAAATGATAATTCCAATATTTACTACTTAACATTAGCCCAAGGTTCTTATAATAAATAATGTCATAAATGTTACAGAATTTATGTCAATATTTAAATAAATTATTAAAATCATTAAGTGTGAAATATTAAAAATTGTATTTATGTAAATGTCCAAACTAATATGGTATCATTATAATTATAACAAAAATAAATCACTTATAATCAAAATATTCCTGAATGCTATAAAAACATTCTCTTTAGCCAGGTAACTAATAAATTCCGAAATTTAGAAAGCGATAAATCTTTCAAATTCAGGAAGTCTATTAAATATTTTTATTGCTATTATTTGACACCACTGTTAGTTTTGTAAAAGGTCTAAATAGATTATTTTTGTTTCGCAATCTTGTATTAGTAATGACAGGTATTGTACGAAAAAAATGGAATTAGAATGATGTTGGTGGTACCTACTTGGTACCTGACGAAATATTTAAGATTATTTGTTTAATATCTCGGAATAAAAATATGTAATAGGTATATCTAATATCCAGTTAATCCCCAGCGTGTGTTGCAATATCTCTTCTATGTCAAAAACCATCTCACAACTACTCACCAAACTTTTATCTCAATCAGATGAAGACGTTACAAACAAATTAACGGAATTTGATTTTTATTAATATAGAACTAGATTATTGTCAGGGTTCACATATGTTAATCAATAAGTTTCGTCTTTGACGTAAAAACATTAACATTTTAATTGGAAAATATATAATATATTTTCTTCTCGAAACATCCGTTACTTAAACTCTATTTTAACATAACATAATATCTATCATAACACGTTAGCATGAATTGCAACGAGTAAAAATATAAATATCTAGATAAAATTATTGTATACTTTAGTGACTTTATACGCAATTGTTATAAGGTACTTTTTATTTCAAAAACATAAAACAACAAATTCCGCTGTGAATAAATTTCTGAAAAACGCCCTAACATCTTTATGATCATCTTGTGACTATATAGAGTCTACTAATCATAAAGATGTTGCTTAATGATATTGTGTCTACATTGTAGATTTACATTAGGTAAGTACAAAAGTAGCTGTACATTTTTACACTGAAATTATGAAAGCCCTGAAAGAATAACATCACGTTCCATATTAAATTAAAGCAGCATAGAATAGAATCGTGTAAAAAAGCGACAAGGATTGCGTTCCCAAAGGATAAACCGGGGTTAAATTTTTCTGGGTCGACAATGCATGCATTTTATCATTCCCTTGATTTCTTTGACTGGCTTGGTCGGTCTAATGATATTTTTATTATTAAGGTAATATAATTTGCAAAGGACAAATAAATAATGGAGCATCTAGATGGTTAGATTTTTTGTTGGAAATAGGGGTAAGAACAATTAATTTATTTTGATTTGTATAAGACTTCACCTTTTGTAGTTGAGCTATTGAACCCAAATGAGCTTTTGGTGATGGAAAACATCTCGAGGAAACTATAACACAGTGGTAACTGATAGTTACAGTTACTAAACCTATATTTAATGTGTTCCGACAGGTATTCTGGAGAGCAAGTTCCATTCTAGTTTAAGCTTTATGATCACGTTTGTAAAATTTCTTTTTTTTTTTTTTATTCATATTTGTTTTTAAATCGTAACTTTTGTGCAATTTTCGGACAATCTGGATAAACACAAAAAATCACAAAGGCTAATGAGCTCATATATACTGGGTGATTTTTTAGTCACTGGCCATACTTGCAGGGGTTGAAGTACTCGTCAATATGAACAACTTTTACTATCGGACCAACTCTGATATCGCAAAAAATAAAATGGTTCCTTCATACATTTTGGTCGAGTAGGTATTGAACTTTTGTATGGACAGCTGATAATTTAAATTTGATAAAAATATATATTTTACCAGTAGGTAACATTGTAAGCTGCAAATTCACGTTGGTATCCATTAATAATACGGAAAATATCCGTCGTGTTTTTCAAATTTGTTGCGACACTCGTAAAGGTTCAATTAGAGCACAGGAGCGTTTAATCCGGATTTGCTTACCGGCCAAAGGGATACTGCCAACATTTTTATTGGGAGTTTGTAAGTCGCTATTGAAACAATTTTATCAAAATAATATTCAGGCTTGGTAGAACTTTCGAATTGACCAGTTTCAATCATAGTATCTATTGATTGATGACAACATAATGTTAAATTTTCATATACTTGTATATATACCGGAAATATGGTCTTAATTTCATATATAACTTATAATTTTTGTTTTTAATAATCCCTCATGTAAATTAAAACCGGCCAAGTGCGAGTCGGACTCTCGCACCGAGGGTTCCGTACAAACTTCGTCTATCGTTCGTCCAACACGGGAAATGCACAATTTTATTTATTTACCTTATTTGAGGAAGGTGCCAATTAGGCTAGACCTCTAAATTGTATGAGCGCCCATACAACTCAGAGGTCTTTATTAATTGGCGTAACTATGTATGTATGGGGGGGGACACCCTTTAATTTTAAACTTTTTTTATTTTTTAGAATTTATCCTTTATTTGTGCTGTAAGACCTTGCTTTTTGCCATTTTTTTGAAATATTTGAGTTGATTGAACATTTAGTATGACGTATAAAAAAAAGTACTTACTAGATCTCGTCAAACTAATTTTCGGTGGAAGTTTGCATGGTAATATACATCATATATTTGTTTTAGGTTTATCATTCTCTTATTTTAGAAGTTACAGGGGGAGGGCACACATTTTACCACTTTGGAAGTGTCTCTCGCGCAAACTATTCAGTTTAGAAAAAAATTATATTAGAAACCTCAGAAAAAAGTGGCTGTGACATACGGACGGACAGACAGACATGACGAATCTATAAGGGTTCCGTTTTTTGCCATTTGGCTACGGAACCCTAAAAAATACTTATATTTACTTGTAGGTATAAAATATACGAGCTGATCATATTTTGTAAAAGGTATTTTCATTACCCATAAATTCATACAAAATCCGTGAAGCTAATTGACTAGCAACGTATTACTTTGATTTACATCCCTTTAAAATAAGTTTGGTCCCGAGGGGTCCGGGCTCGCCGCAGCCCAATTTAAATCGTAACTTTTAGCCATATCTTCCCCGACTGGAGATTTAGATTAGGGAATAATTGAAGTAGCTTACGTAACTCTGAGTCGACCAAATGCTGATTAAACATTATTGTGTAAGTAGGTATACCTACTATTTGTTGAGTTTCGGTAACTCTTCGCTTCACTTACATATTTGAACGTTATCTCCCTTCATTCTAGCCTTTTCGCTCAATTTTTGGGATAATGTAATCATTTCTAACAGCAAGCGATTGAGTGAATAAGATGAATAGATTAGATGGTATATGGTGCTTGGTTGCAGTTTATCTATTGTTTTATGTCATTCTGAATGCACTACAAATCGCCTCTAATAAAACGTGAAGCGGTAGTTATCAGATGAGATCTCACTTTGGTGCTTTGAACCTGACCCAAATAAAACTTGGCGCTATCTACCGTCACCGACGTGGATTTGTTGGCAAAGTAAAGAATTTAGTGCTCACCCCGTGTCGACCGCAACCTTCCCGAGAGCGCCTCCCGCACATGTAACTTGTGGATGGTGCTGAGTGAGTCTCGAGCTATATTGATTTATGCCAAATTCATTGTATATTTTAGATTTCTTTCATTGTTCTATCATTTTAAATATCTGTGAAGTGTTCAAATGTGTTGCTGCTAATTTGATTAAATCAGGTAATTTTATCCTGCCATTCGAATAAAAATAAAACAAGTTTATTACAATGATAACAAAGGCCTGGCTTTAATTAATTAATTCCAAAAATCAAACACTCTCGCAAATATCACAACGAATAATATGTACATGAAAATACATAGCGTATTTCTATTCCAAACATGTCATAGTATGTTTACAACGTCCAAACTCCAACCCGAGCAGTTAACGCAGGCGCCCACGCTCTTTCGCCGGTTACCCGTACAACGCGCGACAACATAACTTTTTGCTCACTTTTGTTAGGACACACCTGACAAACTGAAAAAAAATCTCACATCGTCCGCGACCAGTAATTCACTGCCATTCATGACATGCAAACCCCGAGTGCTAGCTGAGTAATCACATTTCGTGTTATCCTTTTGTTACAGTGTTGGCTAGGCTGGACAACGGCTACAAAAACGTTGTGATTTAGTATGCATTATCTTTGAAATAACACCCTGTTGTTCGGTGGTGGGTGGGACACATAAAGAAACGAAGTACCTAACACATATATGATTATGTACATAATTGGAGCATTGGAGTCTATTCTAAATTATAGTATAACTAGCTTCCACCCCACGGTTTTACCCGCGTTCCCGAGGGATCTTATGTTTTCCCAGGATAAAAAGTAGCCTATAACCTCGATGAATGGGCTATAGAACACTAAAAGAATTTTTCAATTCGAACCTGTAGTTCCTAAGATTAGCGCATTCAACCAAACAAACAAACTCTTCAGCTTTGTAATATTTTTTTTTTTCTGAATATACCTAATTTCTTTAATAATTTAAGACTTAAAAAAACAAAAAAAAAATATAATATACAATTCAAGACCAACTTACTAAACTAAAAGTAAGAAACTTAAATAAAATAGTCTAAATTAAAAAAGTCGCTATCAGAAGGCAGCGTACCCAGAATGCTGGCGGCATTGTCACGTTGGATGGCAATGCTGATTCTCTGACCAAGATATAAGCCAGCATTCTGGTCACAAGTTGCTTCGACCAGGCGTTTGGATATTGTAATATTGAAAAGTTGAAAATCTGTCGCCAAACACCTATTGGTGTGTTCCGGCAGCTGCACTTGAGAGCCAGATCCTTCTAGGCTTTGTGTGCTTACCACCTTCGGCCACATCATCACCTACCATAGTGAGATTGTGGTCAAACACAAGCCTATACAAAGTAAATATATATATATATATTAGTATAGATATAATCGTTGGGATATTTATAGTATATCTTTGAATCCGGAATAATTATCATTCATAAGAATAATCTCAAAGATTAAAACCAATCGGCATTAAAACTTACAAGACTTATTTTATTCACTTATCATATGATATATTCTTTATACTGGATTTATTCTTGAAAACGTAGTTAGTACTTAGTACCTATACATCAATCTTATATGATTCATTCAAATATTTTTAATTAAATAAATTCTAGTATAGATATTTATCTTAATAATATATAACGTAATTTGCGATAAGGTAGGAATCCAGGGAACATTCTAGATAGGACACAAACTCTTGGATTATCGCCAGTGGTCTGACGTGGATTTGTTACAAGAGTAGAAAATTCAGTGTTCACCCGCCTTAAGTCTTACCTCTTGAACTCAGCAGTCTATGGAGACACTTTAGAGGTTTTTTATGTGACAAAAAAATATGTTTGTAGATTGAAATAGAAACTCTCACTCATATCATAATATATGTAATATGTTCGAATAATTGCATTTATTGGTAACAGTTTCAAAATGGTTATATTTTTACTCTCTGCAAAGATGGCGGAATGAGCTAGACATTTACTACTCGACAACATTAGCTGCTCCCTTTGTCACCATTCGATGGCATTTTTGGGAATCTCATTTAGCTAGGCGTGAGTCACCTTCTAACAGTATAATAAAATTGAAATAGTCAATTTGGCAGACGTCCCGCTATCTAAATCTCAGCAACCAGTCTAGCAAATTTCTCTCCTCCCCACAGACACGGTATAGATTCCTTATTTTTTGCAAAATTCTAGCACAAGTAAGTGCTTCTTACTCCACTTTTTACTCTACGACTTAATAATTATATGAAATTGCAAAAGAACAGCAACAGTTAAAGGAAAATCAATCCATAATTTTCCAATGATTAAAACTAAGATTAATTGAATCATAAACGAAATGTTGTTACTGATGTTACTCTTTTATCAACATAGAATTTGTATCTAGAAGCTTGTAATTCATAAATACTGAAGTGCAAATAATTGCCGACTCTATATTTTCCTATATCCCACTATTCGGTATAGAGAGGGGTGCACCTACATCGGAAAACTGTCGGATTACGGTGGCACCGGCCTCAAACAGAAACTTTTATCCTTCACTGTTTTTACATTCGACGCCAACTTGTGCCTACATTATCTACCTATTTCGAAATAACAAATAAATCAACAGAAAGAAAGATTGTGATTGTCTATTACAAAGTGGCCCACAGTTAATTTGAAATCGTTATCAATGCACATTTAGATGATTTAAATCAAGCTGGAAGCAGAAATATATAAGACAATAACTTTTTATCTAGCTGTTAATACTATACTCCTTCACGTATATCTGAGTACCTCCTTACTCTCTCTTAGTGATCTGAAAAGCGGTCATAATACACAACTACGTCACATGTTTTAATTTTTTACTTAAAATATATTTTACATAATTAAAAGCAAAACGTCATAAGCTCAAAGGTATTTTCTGCTTGACGTAAATGTAAAAGAACGCAAGTTCAGTGGTAAAAGAGGTAAAAGACTTTATAATACATGGAAGGGTCATTACACGGTTGTTGAGTTCACAGCACACGTGAAAATACAGCCTCAGAATTTTAAAAAGAAAGTACTAAACGTATGTCTGGAAAGTGCTTTAGTGGGGCTGTAATGGAACGTAAGGTTAATAGATACAGACGCTTTATTTATTTATCATTAATGTGCTAATAGTACTACCACCACTGAAGAGTCATACTTTTGCATGATAATCAAAAGGCCGAGGAATAAAGTTGTTCAGTTCGATGCATTATATATTGGTATAGCTATGTTACACATCATCTTGCATAAGCTTTGTTTGTTTGTGACGCATTCGTTATTGTTCAAAAATAGAAAAATAATAATTAAATAGTGTGTGAGATATAGTTTTTGTGATGATTGTGGTGATGATATAAATTAAGTGAGCCGAAGATTTAATCGTCCGTTTGTACGTAAGTAGGTAGGTACATAGGGTGGGTTCTACTAGTTTTTTATTTTTTTAAACTATGTTGGGGTTCTACCTAATGCTGATTAACTTTTGCTATGAATCAAACTCCAAAATCGTAAAAGAAAAACATTTCATACAAGCTTCCGTACATCGCAGTCAACTTATTAAAACGAAATACCTAATACTCGCAATTTTCCAACGTTAATTAGGAACATCTGGATTCATGAGACCAACTCAATTTCAATTTCCATAACTTATTGACACCGCAATGACATGAAAACAAGGTTCGGCTGGCTTGTCCAATTACCACACGTAGGTAGGTGGTGGGCACAGTTAAAATATTGAATGCTGGAGACCAATCTGTCTCTGTCCACAACCCCTGCTTTCTGACTTGGATTAATGGGTAACGTAATTAAAGTAGTTAACAGCAGGTGCGCCTGTTATGTAGCCCTAAACGTATTTGTTACTAGTGCACATTCATTAGCCCCTATTATTGAAAAATATTTAAGTACTAGCTTCCACCCCGCGGTTTCACCCGCGTTCCCGAGGGATCTTATGTTTTCCCGGGATAAAAAGTATCCTATATTATAATCCAATAAATATATTCTATCTCTGTGCACCAAATTACATCCAAATCCTTTCAGTAGTTTTTGTGTGAAAGAGTAACAAACCCATCCATCCTCACAAACTTTCACATTTATAATATTACTAGCTTCCGCCCCGCGGTTTCACCTGCATTCCCCAGGGGCCTTCTGTTTTCCCGGGATAAAAATAGCCTACGTTCTTCTCCACACCATAGGCTATCTGCATACCAAATTTCATCACTATCGGTTCAGTGGCTTGGGCGTGAAAAGGTAACAAACAAACTCACTTTCGCATTTATAAGTTCAGTAGCTTTTGCGTGAAAGAGTAACAAACATCCATCCATCCATCCAAACTTTCATATTTATAATATTAAAGTAGGAAGTAGAAAGTAGGATAGGATTATTTATATTCCTTTATCGTGTTTTATTTTTCCCCTTTAACTTCCATTCATCATCAAAGCCATTTATTCAGCTTAAAGCTACTGAGTGTCGTCATAGAATACATAGAAATAGAATAGATACTTCTATATAATTACGCTGTGCTTCTACTATCAAAATGTCCTGTATTAAATCAGGACAAGGTATTTAAATTGAAGTGAGTATTATACTTCGAGTAAATAAAAATGTTTGTGCAATACACGAAACCTAATGTAGACAATGTTCCATTAACATTCTTATACCGTAAGTAGGAACGCATATCTTGTTACATCACTAAACTAGAATATTACTTATTAAGCCAAAGCCATTGAAGTTGTACCTACTAGAAAATAAAGCGAGAATATTATCACTGGCAATTTATCAGGCAATTATTTAACTTTGCAACAGAAATAAACGACTAAAAATGCTGCCACTGTTCAAGCGGATAGGTTTATTTTTATAATAATTATTTTTTTCTGTAATGTTGTTTTATTTTTGTCGCAACTTCAAGATAATCGCTGATGTAGATATAGATATAAAATGGGTTTATCCATGGCAGTCTTTATCGTAGTTATGGATAAAGCCCATTTTTATCTCTCTACTATCGAAAATTATTCAATTTCGTGTGCGTAATAGAAATGTCAAGATATTATATTCCTGTAGCAAAATCCATTTCAGCAATAACCTCACTTAATTAACTTTGACGACGCATTCATAAAATAAAAATAAAATTGTTGGTGGCAGCTATAAAAAAATATAGACGTAAATTTCCGTAATAACTTACAAAGTTTACTAATTAAATCTCTGTGGTCAGGGCATAATATACTTTCCTATCCATTCAGAGGGTGACACTAAGGTCCGTGGAGGGTTCGACCGAGATTCATTTTGATTACGAACAGGATTAGTGCCTAAGATTCGTGGGAGTCGGCAAATGGTGACACGGGGCCCTAGTTAATCTGAGATTATTCACGTGACTTATCACTCAAATTATCGACTCATTTTAGTTATTAATTAATATTTTCATCCGAATATCTTAATATTGCACGCTTCACACCGCGAAGCGGATGAGGTTGTGTTCTACTCTCGACACGTCAAAGTCAAGCAATTTTTTAACCGACGAAATAACGGAGGAGGTTCTCAAGTCGACGCGTATATATATATAATTTTTTTATGTTTAACCACGCATAACTTTTTCCAGAGTAGTCCGATTTGGATAATTTTCATCACAACACAACCAATTGGCACTTATACGATAATATGAGTAGATGTGTTTCAAGAAAAGCGTTTAAATAATCTATCTCATGATCCGTAAAAAAACATTTTAAATTTGCTATTCAAAATAAATCTGTTTGAAAAAATTTTTACGTCGCCGTCGATGACTTTTAACGAGGTGGTCACGATAACTCCCGAAAAAATGTACGTATCGAGATCGTTTATTATCTTCAGAATAACATCAATTAGTTACCTATTTCATATCAATTATCTAGTACCCGTAGTACCCAGACAGACAGACAGACAGATTTAATTAAATAATTTTAAATTATACAAGTTCACACTACAACAAAAGAAATTGAACAAAATTTTTGTATCCAGATCTGTTTGTTTCTGTTCTTGTATATACGAAGTCCAGCTTTTGTAACAACACGAACAATAGTAGCCCAGTATTCTGCCATAGAATTGTCGTTGGAGTCGAAAATTTAGTGCAACCTCTTTTAAACTTGACCTGTTACAGAAAACAGCGACGATTGTGGAGAGGTCACAGGAGCATTTCATTTTGTACTAATAATCCTAACTAAATAAATGCGAATGTGAGTTTGTTTGTTACCTTTTCACACTTAAACCGCTGAACCGATCGCGATGAAATTTGGTATGCAGATAGCCTATATGGACATAAGCTACTTTTTATCCCGGGAACGCGGGTGAAACCGCGGGGGACAGATATTATTATTAGTAGTGTTATTAATAAAATAATTGATTTATTAGTTACCAAAATGATGTACCAAAATGGAGAGAAGTATGCTGAACATAAAGAAATCAGACAGAATAAAAAACACATACATTAGAAAAACAACGCAAATAGAGAATGTTACATACACAATAAGGAAAAACAAATGGCGATGGACAGGACCTTTGAGCATAAAACCAACTTATGGTCTAAGGACAGGACACACTCTAAGAGGATCAGACAAATGGAGCAAAGTGGTCATGAATTGGTATCCGCTACACAGGAAGCGGAATAGAGGAAGACCATACAAAAGATGGGAAGATAACATAAACACAGTCGCGGGAAATATGTGGTCTTGAGTAGCCAGAGAAAGAGAAAGCTGGGAGAAGTTGGAGGAGGCCTACGCCAAACTAGGGCAAACGGATACGGTTGTCGAAGATATAGAATAAGAATTAAATTAGTATAAGGGATAAATGTAAATGTAACTATCCCAAATAAAAGGCTTTTATTATTATTAAAATGATGTTGATTTTATATTGACAGGTTTTACCACCCTAAGTAAACCAAAATAAATCGGCTGTGTCCTTTATATAAACCATTTGTAAAATAATCTACGGGAAAGGTTAATGTTTTATCTACTAAAAAAATAAACAAAGAATTTTCATGCAGCTTTCACTGAGACTGGTATTTAACCTAAAAGTTATACTTACGCTTACAAAATACAATTTAAATAATGATAATATACCTAAGAAGTCTCAATTCATGCCTTTTTTCCAGTGCACCAAGCCAGGGCCTCTCACATCCGCGAGAGGGCGGATTACGCGACACCGCCCGCCCGCACCTCCGCTCCGGCGCTTTGTATTATCTCCTAGATTTTCTTTTAGAAAACACAAAAGTTAAACTTACTATTTTTAGTTTTACACTTTCCAGTATAAAATCTCTAGATTTTCCACATTTTTGACCAATTAATCTCCATATACCTTCAGTTTCTTTAAATAATTGTGTATTTAAATAGCCAATGAAAGTTTTTCCGCCGAGAACATTTTTGGTAGGTACACGTTATTATTATATAGATAAAGATTGGAAAATAACTTCAATGATTGATTGATAAATTTAACAAGTTACCTTAAAACTCTGAAAGTGGTTACGTGACATGATTTTTTATGAAATAATCTAACCATCTGAATATTACATTCAATTACAATTAAGGACCAAATGGAATAATTGTGGCTCAACCAAGTATGTAGCTTGTCAAACAAAAATATTTTTCGATTTGATTCTGAACCTAAAACTTCATTTTCTTAAGAAGATGCGTCTTTGGGGATTTCAAATCCTAAAACCAAGACTTGTGGAGACACATTAATATTTTAGTTTCTACTTATTTGTTGTGTCTCAAGGGTTGTTTCCTTCAAATACTTAATACGTGCTGTCGTCCCTTTTGTTCCAAACAACTTTATTTCGCAACAACGGTTGTGTATTTCTATTTAATAGGTATATATATGTGGTAGATGATATGTATAAATAAAAAATATCTTTAAAACTAAACCAATATTAAATAAAGTCTTAGATATTTTTTGACAATACGACCACGTTATTTTTTAATGTTTTTTCCAGCAGTGCAGAACCTATAGTGTGTGAGTTCAACTTACGTTTACCTATTTGGTGTTGGCAGTGTTGGCACACGTCGTCACTTTGAGTAAAACTTGTCGTTCGCACAACCCTGCAAAACTACAAAAAGCCTGCCTTAGATGCCTTCGTGACCCATTTATGTGTTCACACTACACTACTTCACATTCCTATTCAATGTTTATACTCGCATAAGATGTAAAGTCGGTGAAAACCTGAAAAATTGAACTATGACCTCGTTTATCATATTTCAATATATCGTCCAGATTTCCTATCGCTGTCCATAATTTCCAAAACCCAGGCAACAATAAGACAATTTTCACATTTGTATAAATAAAATAAATAGTATATTGCGCGTGGCGATGGCAAGAGGCCGAATGGTATGACTTTGATCCCATGGAGTGTTGGCAAGACGCTGGTGTGGGATGCCACGTGTCTTGATACACTTGTGCCTTCCCACATACCGGCCTAATTTTTTGTTCATGCCGTACGTAGTAGAAACCTTGGGTCCGTGGGAGTTCGAGCTTCGCCGATTGCTCGGATTTTATCATCCAAGCTCATCAAGGCTTCGGGAGACCGACGAGCTGGGAGCTTTTTCCGCCAACGCATAAGCTTGGCCATTCAAAAAGGAAACGCTGCCAACGCTGTTGGGAACCTTGCATATCGACAGCAGCGAGGGCTTTGAGGATGTTTTCTATATATTATAGTTTGTATTATATACAATAATTATAAATACTTGTTGTAAATAAATAAAATAGATTATAAAATAATAATATGAGCCTAATATTGTCTGAAGTTTAAAAATAGTGTAATAAAACATAATAATCAGCTGCACCTAAACTTGGCTGCGCCCTCAAAGTTCAACTTCACTATTCACAGACCACATACTGCAACTATATAGTAACACTCTAATCTCTCTCCTTGAATGGTGTGTGTGAAAACGTATATACTCCACCGATAAACTGATTGAATTACATACATATTGAATCGCAGCCATAATTCTGTTTTAATTAATTATTATTGAACCAGTTATGACCAAAAGATTATAATAAGCACGTATAAATCTATTATAATTATATCGGCTCAAGTTCCACATCAATCTTTCGGTATCCTTCTGTTTAGGATTAACAATTAAGAACCACGATAAGATTGTAATTTTCGTAGATATATAAATGTTATGCGCAGTAAATTTAAAGCATCAAAATGAAATTCTTTATCGGAGCATTATTTTTGGCTCTGGCTGTTGCAGCTGCATCGGCCATTCCAGCAGAGGATATTAATGTTTACGATTACCACAGGAAAGTCGGTATCCGCGAAGCGACCAAAATTAGAAAATTAGAAGAGGAAGCCGCCAAAAATGAAGCTCTCACATCGCAGAGAATCGTTGGCGGAGCCATTAGTGAAATCGCCCAAACCCCCTACCAGGTAAGTTTATCATTCCTATGGTGCAAGTAACCTTACTTTTTAGGGATTCGTACCCAAAGAGAGAAACGGAGCCCTATTGCTGACCCTGCTGCCTGTCTGTCTATCTATCTGCCAGCTCTCTGGCTCGTAATCGGAATGAATTACAGACCCGAAATAAGGATATTTTGTTTAGATTGTCCCGAAACCAAATATTGAATAAGAAGTTTTATTTATTTACTAGCTTCCGCCCCGCAGTTTCACCCACATTCCCGATAGATCTTATGTTTTCCCTGGACAAAAGCCTATAGCCTTCCTCGATAAATGGGCTATCCAACACTAAAATAATTTTTCAATTCGAACCAGTAGTTCCTGATATTAGCGCGTTCTACCAAACAAACAAATATAGATTTTAGAGTAGAGTAGGTATATATACTTATATTTTTTATCTACGAAATTAAAGTAATATGGGCCGTCGAACTTGTCAGTTTTAGATCCATTTTGTTACGGAGTCTATCTTAAAAACTACACTAGTTAAAAATATGTACTTACTAAGTAGGTATATATCTTCTTTTTTCAGGTGGGCCTTGTCATCACTATTCTGTTCATCTTTCAATCAGTATGCGGAGGTTCTCTAATATCAAGCACCCGCGTAGTAACCGCTGCTCACTGCAGGACAGACGGAGTAGTCACCGCCCAGTCCTTCACCGTCGTGCTCGGGTCCAACACTCTGTTTTCGGGCGGTACTCGTCTCAACACTAACGATGTCGTGATGCACCCCAATTGGAACTGGAATAATGCTGAAAATGACATAGCCATTATCCGTATCCCAATTGTGGCATTCAGCAGTGAGTATTGCAATAGTTATTGAAGAACTACATCAAAGGGTACTTTGTAGTACCCGCCAGGCTGGCTACCACCCTCAAGTTGAAAATCTGTCGCCAAGCACCTATTGGTGTGTTCCGGCAGTGTTGCACTTGAGAGCCAGATGCCTTCTAGTCTTTATAAAGGTCGGCAACACATTGGCAATCCCACTGGTATTGCTAATGTCAATAGGCGACGGTTGCCACTTACCATCAGGTGGACCGCCTGCCTGCTTGCCAGATTTCTGACATAAAAAAGGGTTTCTAGGTATTATAACATTGTTTTCATTTTGCAGATGTTATCCAGCCTATATCTCTTCCCAGTAGCAACGACCTATCCAACAATTTCATTGGTTGGGTTGGTCTTGCTTCAGGTTATGGTCTCACTGCCGATGGTAAGTTATACAGATTATATTTCGTTTATTTTGTACTGGTTAATTATTGGATAATAATATTCTGGGACATAATTCCTCACACACGGCCATCTGACCCCAAACTAAGCAGAGCTTGTACTATGGAAGCCAGATAACTGATATACTACATATACTACTTTTCTTTTGTAAATACATACATATATAGATAATTACACCCAGACACAGGACAAACAGACATGTTCATGCACACAAATGTTTGTCCTACTTATATATATTATTTGTCAAAAATTGAACTTATTATTTCGTATATTTCATAAAATTTGTAGACGAAGTACAGGGAAAACGATCACCCAGTATAGATATTTAGATCAAGTAAAGACCGGACGTTCACAAGACTTCTGAGATAGGGAGATTTAGTGTGATTACCAACGCTTACGAAACCTTCAGGATATGACGTTCAGTATTATAGACAACGACATAGAAAAAGATAATTAAAGATAGGTACTAAGTTGTTGAAGCTTCTAAGATAAACACAGGTTTTTGATTTTTCAGGTGGCAACATCCTCTCTTCACAAAGATTGAGCTCTGTGAATCTGCCTATCATCTCGAACGCTGAATGTGCCGCAGTCTTCGGCCCTTGGGTACATAACACCAACATATGCACAAGCGGTGAAGGAGGCAGGAGCACCTGCCAGGGTGATTCTGGTGGCCCTCTCGCTGTCCTCAGCGGAAGTCAAAGGGTTTTGGTAAGATACTGGATAATACTGATTATAATAATAAAGAGTAGGTACCTACCTAAAGGTTCGGTATCATGAGAACATTAATAGGTACTTTTACTTATACTGTGTTATAAAAGGCTAGAGGTTTAACGTAAGTAGTAGGTAAAGTAGATACCAGAAAAATGGTAAATGTAGATACTCTATGACATTGCTTTAGAGCAATTTGGAACATAATGAAAATGTGGTCTATTTTATATATTTTTTTGAGATCCTTAAGGGAGGCCTATGTCCAGCAGTGGATATCTTGCGGCTGAGATGTTGATGATGATATTTTTTGTATAATTTTTCTATAAATTTCAGAGGCTTTTTGACAATATTACTAATGTTCATATCAACGTTTTCCTATTTTCAGGTTGGAGTAACGTCATATGGTGCCGCAGCTGGTTGCCAACGTGGTTTCCCAGCTGCCTTTGCCCGTGTTACCTCTTACGTTTCTTGGATCCAAAGCATATTTTAAATATATTAGTTCGCCATGGAAGAAGGCTCAGGAAAATAAAACATTTATTTATTATATAATATACATAAATATTTACTTTTTTATATCAACTGTTCACCGTTGGCCGATGATAAGATAATTATTAGTCGAAACAATACCAATAGGCACTTATTAACCAGCTTTCCTATTAGTGTGTAGACTTTCACCCATCGTAGATTTAAATGCATGGTGTTCAGAATTAAAACCAATAATAGTTTTATTTTCTGTCATCATCATGATACTCATCATCAACAACTGCTGTCATTGGAATGCCAACCCAAAGAATATGTACGTAAGGTAGTTTTGACTGTCACATTTGCCTCAATTATTTAATGGCCAGGTTATAAAATGATATGCAAATACTCGTAGGTGTATTTACAGATAGTATTATTGTACCTACATTATAAATGTCACTAAGAGCAGCCGCCACAACGTTGCACTTAGCGATAGACTCAGGGCACTACCCCACGTGAATGTGCCCAATTAGCCAATACACTGCTAATAGTTTATATGAAGCAGTTAGAATAATATATGCCTGCCTCTATACATATTTATATTTACAATTATAAGTAATCGACTCAATCGAGCTGCGCTTAAAAGGGGTATCGCTTCAGCCACAGGCTACAGCATATGCTATTGCAATCTACGCAATAATTTTTATACAATTTTAAAAAGCCGATAAGGGTAAAAGTTTAGGTACTTTAAACTAAAGCACCACATAATAATACCGACGTTTAATAATATTAACTGATTAACTGAGGTATAAGATAGCATGAAATGAGACGTGTCAATTAATCACAACCGCGATCGCAGGCTTTAAATATTCCTAAAATAGTATTAAAGAAGGATATCTCATCCACAAGTAGTAATTGTAAAATATTTAACGAAACATGATCTACTCGTTTAAGTAGGTATATATATTTTTTTCTGTTTATATTAGCGGTTATATCAGAGAAGGAGCTGTCTCTATTTGAAAATTACATGTATCACAATAGTTTCGTTATTCCAAAAGCAGAGGAAACAAAAGATCAAGGCGAATGCTGCTCAGTAATTGTGGCATCGAATGCGATGACGAAGGTCGTGGATTCGAATTCCACAATAAGTTTGAGCCTTCAATGAATGAAAAACCATCATGATGAAGCCACGAGCACGGTGGCAGGGTACCTCGTAGTACAAAGTCTAGAAGGGAACTGGTTCTCATTCTCAAGTGCAACTACTAGAATACCGCTAGCTGCTTGGGGACAGATTTTTAACTTTAGTGTAGTAGCTAGCCAGGCGGGTACCTACCCGCACTACAAAGTACCCTACCACCGTGCTATGGTTTCCTCACGATGTTTTTGTCACCGAAAGCTCAAACTCTTTGTAGGATTCGAACCCTCGACCTTCGCCTTAATAATTAACAACGATAGCTGACAACTAAGCTATCTTTGCTTGAAAATAAAAACAAGGTTTCTTCCATGTTTAAAATGTTCATAATATTATTAGTTATTCAAACTAAAACTTATTGCTCATGCATCTAAATACCAGTCATTTTTTTTTAATTTATACTAACATATGCGAAAGTAATTCAACTCTGACTGTCTGCCTGCTTATCACGGCTTTCACGGCTTTACGGCTGAACTGACTTTGATGAAATTTGGCACGCAGGTGGCACGGGTGCTAAACCCTGGAAATTACGAGCGCTGATCATAACAAATGAAAAGAAATGGAGGATCGTGTTGAAGGAGATCTTTGATTTCACCAGTCTAAAAAATGCAATAATGGTCAAATATATGTTTTTTAAGTAAACAGTAAAAACATTGTTACTTATGGCGATAAATTATTCTTTTATCTTATTATGAATAATAAATACCAATATAACTCGTTATTTTTGATTCTAGATTTTATTATTACTATAATATGCTTCAGTACCAATAACATATTTTATTTGATGAGGATTAATATAAAGGTCAAAAGGTTTCCATCGCAATAATTGACTTATGTAATATATTAAAAATGTGTTATGCAATACAAATACCTAGTAAGTAGCTTTGAATTGATGATGAATATCACTGGAATACTTTGGGAATAATCCCAGCTACCCGTGGAGTAAGATGGGAATAAAAAATTTTTTTTTTTTAAATAATTTATATTAAATAATAATTCTTTGGAGTACTTTGAGAATTAATGTATGGGATTCTTATCTTTTGAGAACAAAGGAATGGAGTACTTTGGGAATTAGCCTTACAAAGGCAAAGATAGAATAAATGTCAAGAAGCATGTTTCTCTGGGAAACCTGATCGAAAGCTAAGTAGGTAGCTGTTGGGATGAACGAGCTTACACGACTCAGAAATGAAATAAAACTGATGAGAATAAGGAAAATACAACTATGATAGATCTACGAATAACATCTAAATACTTTTTAGCCAAAAATGATGATTGAAAAACGTGTTCGACATTTTTAAGCCATTCTCTGAACTGAAACAACGAGTATTAAAGTATAGATATTTTGCCTTGATAATATGGATAGCAAATATACGAGCTTATGATTTGGCTTCTATGATATACAGTTTAAACTAATGCAGGAATAATGGGAGCTGGGACACCAAAAATAGATTATAATTAATAATAATAATTACAGCCTATATTTGCCCACTGCTGAGCACAGGCCTCCTTTCACGAATAAGGGTGAAAAGGGAATGGGCAAATACTCCACCACGCGTGCCCACTACGGATTGGTGGAGGTAGGCTAGTGGTCAACCTACCTAGTGTTGGAGTTGTCAAGCCACCTAGGAGGTCTCCAACAAGCTTAACGACCATCACAACTAAGTGATAACCGGGACCAACGGCTTTACGTGCCTTCTGAAGCACGGAAACGCTCAAGATGAAATACCACTAGGCGGTCACCCATCCAGGTACCGGCCAGACTGGACGTTACTTGACTTTGCCGATCGGTTAAGAACGGCCAATCAAGCTACGCCATGAGTGCTTCGCTTCGCTTTGAAAAATAGATTGCGGCTTAAATATTTACCATACAAATATAATTTCACTAATTTACGCTATCGATCATGTCAAATACTAACCAAGACTCTTCTTATATTGATGATAGTAGCAATAAGTGGACCACTGGTGTCGTCACCACCTTATGGTGGTGGCGACTCTTGACAATGTTGCCCTTAAATTTTGGCAGTCAAAGTTGTTGATCACTTACTGGGTCACTGAACTCAATTGCAGAAGCCTGAAGGTTTCACTTGGAATAGAATTACCTACTTGCAGAAATTTATTTTCTGATTATCATAAAAACATAAACTTTTTATCTCTTTAATTTTCCATAGAAAATAATAAAGAACGTCTTTTGCTGTAATTTTAATAATAGTTTTTTCCCCCTATGTGAAGTTGTACATAATGTCCATGAGAAAACATTAGAATGAAATCCATTTACTTGTTTAGTTTTTGGATACCTACGTGTCAATGTCAATCAATTACTTACGTAGGTTTCGTACGTAAGTAAAGAACCATATAAGGTTATAGAAGGTGAATTCTGTAGGCAAATTACTATTTTAAAGCTGGTATAGGTACTTCTCAAAACAAACAAAGGATTTTAGGATATTTTGCCCTTCATTCCAGAATCACACAAAATCAATTTTTAAATTTGCACCGATTGAAACCCAGGTTTCAACGTACTCACTACGACACAGTTTGTCTCTGGACTGCAGCTAGTAGCAGCAACAAAATTAGCGCTCTTTAAAATGTTTAAATATTGGTAATTTTTAGAGTTTCGTACCTTATAAAAGAACCTTATAACATATATTCATAAGTTTATTATTTACATATTTACAATCAATGTATAAAATACAAACTATGATATATAGAAAATATCCTCAAAGCCCTTGCTGCTGTCGATAGGCAAGGTTCCCAACAGGCTGGCAGCGTTCCCTTTTTGGATGGCCAAGCTTATGCGTTGGCGGAAAAAGCTCCCAGCCCGTCGGTCTCCCGAAGCCTCGATGAGCTTGGATGATAGAATCCCAGCAAATCGGCGAGCCTCGAACCCCCATGGACCCATGGTTTCAACTGCGAATGGCATGAACAAAAAATTTGAACCAAGACAAGTGTATTTTTTAAATTTGGATTTTTCAGCACCGGTCGCAGTCGCCCCAGCGACTTTACAAGTCGCCAGTAAGTGGGAAGGCGCAAGTGTATCTACATACGTGGCATCCCACACCAGCGGCTTGCCAACGCTCCACGGGATCAAAGTCATACCATCCGGCCTCTTGCCATCGTCACGCGCAATTCCGACTGGTTCTAGTACAGAAGGCACGTTGGCAACAACAAGAGCCCTACGGATAATATCATTAAGAGCCGCGTGGCGTGAAAAACGGCCGGTGCTTAAAGAGCACGAAAGCCCATTTATGATCACTCTATAGTCTATGTAATTTGGCAAAATTGGGCTTGATGACGCACACATATATCACCTTAAAAAAGTTACATAAGTATTCTTATGTGAATTCATTTCATATAAAATAATAAATTTAACGAATCACTGCGAACCCACACCGAGCAAAGCGGTAACTTAAAACACCCCTGGAGACGGCCACTTGAAAAATGAATGAAGTTATCAATCCCGAGAAGGGAATAATTGAGAGCGGGGGGCACAATCGAGATATGATGGATGTAACACCTCACCGACCCATCAAAGCGTTCTTCAAAGGGTAAATCTATATTTAAGTGGCTAGCGAACTTTCCACTTGTAATTACATTTTTATGCTGTCGAAGGCCCCAGCTTGGTACTAATGCCTCTTACAAATGTGAATATAATAGACCGTCTCGGGGCGCTGCGCTGCGGTTTGGACGAGCTAAGATCTCTTTCAGAGCCCGTTCGTAGGCCCCTTTTGTATACACACACTGAAAGCAAATAATATATTTATTGGATACCAGAAAATGAAACTCATTTACTACAATATGGTATTATGATATTAAATACAGTGAACAATTTCTTATAAAAGCTTAAAGTTAATAGCCAGGGTAAGTATGTTACACATAAACAACAGCTAAGTAATACCATAATTCCTGATAATCCGACAGTGTTCGGTTCTAGGGGTAACACATTCGTGATGTTATATCAATTCTGAATTCTATTAATAGGTAACTACATATTTTATTCTAGCAATCAAATATAGGTACGTGAAAATTATTTCAGTAAAGCATTATTACATCGAAGTACAATCTTTAAAATAAAATTGAATCCTATTGAAATATTCAGATGTAATAAAATGAAGCAGTGTACAATAGCAGCCCTATATATGAAGCCTTACGATGGTGTCTCGTCGCGGTGGCGACAAAGCGAAATGTTATCTACACTTCTTTTTATTTAACTTCATTACGTTATTCATTTTTGTTTACATGCAACAAAAAATATATTGGAAGTTCTTTCTATTGGTTAAGAGATATTAGTTTTGAAGTAGTTCAATTTTAGGTTTTTCGGTCCGCGGTCCGAATGGTGAGTGGACTGAAAAGACTAAAGCCCCGTTAAAAGTCATTGCTATATTTAGCTGAACAATGTATATAATAATGTTAAATATATTGAAAGTTTTAGCAACTATTAGGACAGTGAGCCTACATGTACTATTTGTTTATATGATTTAAACAAATGGCATCATCGTTTCTTGAATTTGAATTGGCCCATACAAAAGTATACTTGACCAGTGTTTCCCAGACTTAGTTCTGTCATGGCCCGGTAATTTTCATACTGCCCCTTCGTGACCAACTCAATAGTTTGAACACTAACATTAGTTTCGGGTCTAAGTTCAATGTAATGTTGCGTTTACGATGCGTCGGTCGATAGTATTATTTTAAAACAAGGTGGGAACGCTGCGACCCAGCATTTTATTTTGATGGCCCGGTACCGGGTCGCGACCCACAAAATGGGAAATGCTGCACTAGACTAATTAGTAGAAGATAATCATTGTTTTGTTTCAGAACAAAAGAAATAGTGACGCCATATATTCTAATACAAATGATATATTCAAAGATCGGTTTACTTAATACTCGTTTAAATTTAAGTTGTTAGCGAATTATAACTATGTAGATACGATCGACATATTTTAGTGGACATGATATCTTCTTTAGACTAAACTAGCGACACACTATGATGGCCGTTTTGACAGTTTTGGTCTTGATCACGAATGTATATTGCTTATAGGAGTAACTCATGTCAGTCGTCGTATCGTGCTTGTATATTAAGTAGCTGTAAACAATGGTGAGCATTGTATGACGCAACATCGTAAGGTTGCGCTTGGCTGGCTTGGCTGCCCGAGAAGTGTTTCCAGTCTAACGCCCCCTCATACAATCGGAACACACCAACATGTGAACTATATTACTAATACATTGCTCACGATAAGTTTTTTAGGAAAACTCATAAAACAGATAACGATAAATATTACTAGGCTTATCGAAAGTTATCGAACTGACCTCATTTAATTAGGTTAACGCTGAAGGGTCAACAGGGAGCGTATTGAATTGAACAATTGCACAGATAATGTATTAATTAATATCTGTAAACAATACTATCAAATAAACGTAAAGGAAGTAGGTAAGTACGAATAATAGGTACCTTAGTACGTATCATATTACAAAGTTCAGTAGCGGCCGCATCGCCGGCTCTAAAGCACGCTCGCGCGCAATGTGAATCGAGGTCACGATCAATGACTTCGCGTTTAGTCTCCGAATACATAATATTTCTAATTCTTACGAAACTACCGCGCCGTCAGCGGAATGATTACCTCATAACATCTACCTATTATTAGATAACTACGTAACCTGGCATTCATTTACGCCCTAGTGGTCAACCGGCTCTACAACAACACGAACGCGTGCATAGAAAATGACAAAACTCACAATTTACGCTTTCTACTTCATAGCGACCATATTCGCTACGGACAGTTACAAAATTCTTGGTATATTTCCATCGTTGGACCGAAACAACTATTTAACGTATCGTGCACTTTTCCGGGAACTGGCGATACGAAATCATGAAGTGACTCTGATCAGCCACTTCCAACTGCCGGATGCACCGGCTTCGTATAAAGACATACTGTTAAGTGACAAACAAGTATACAAGGGTCTATCGTACGAATCAGTGATCGGGAATGAAGTGTCGCGTGTGCCATTCGAAACATTAGTCGCAACAAAATCCGGCAACGACGACTGCAAGAATCTCATGAACAATCACCAAGTGCTGCACATGATAAGGACGCGACCGAGATTCGATGTTATTTTAGTGGAGTCTTATAACAGTGACTGTGGACTGGCATTGGCCGCAAACCTGAGTGCACCTTACGTAGCCTTCAATCATCAGCCGGTGCAACCCTGGCAATATAATAGACTGGGTATCAGTTTCAACTCTGCGTATGTAAGCCAATCTGGTTTACATTATGGAAAGGAGCCGTGGTTTTTTGAACGCGTGAAGAGTTACATTCTGTATCATATTACTAACTGGGTATATTATGTCGGTTCGCAAGTTACGGATCACGTGTACCTGTATAAATATCTAGGTGATAGCTTGCCTTCACTAGAAAGTATCGCATCGAACGCTAGCTTGGTGTTTGTAAACACACATCAGTCAGTTTTCGGCGGTGTCGCAAGACCCGACAATGTTATAGACATCGGCGGTATCCATATAAGACCAGCGAAGATTATTCCAACGGTAAGCTAAAACCAATGAGATCATGCAATTATTTTTATAGACTGTATCAATCTTTGGTGACGCTATTAATGTTGTGTCAAAAATTAGTCATAAACACCACGATTAGTTCAGGAAAAATTTAAATGCTAAAGTATTGAAGTAGGTAAGTATACCTTAATTGACAAATTTATGTCTTATTCTTATTTCATTCTCTTATAAGTAAGTACTATATCGGTCAACATCTGTCGTCGGGGTTTCCAAGTACAAATTCTATTTAGTTAATAGGATCCAGATATGGTAACGTAAAGAATTGTTATCCTGAGATATTTATTATCTAATAAATAGCATAAATTATTTTATTGCATGTCTCTGTACTACTAATAGTACGGTCCTAACGCCTAGACACCCAAATCATATCATAGGCACACAATTTTAACACAATTTATAGCTCAAATTTACCTAACAATTTAGTAAACTGTAACCTTATTTCATTACTGTAGGAAATCGAGAGGTTCATAAACGAAGCAGAGCATGGCGTCATATACGTGAACCTCGGCTCCACGGTGAAGGACTCCACGCTACCCAGTGATAAATTAAACGAACTGTTATCAACGTTCAGTAAATTGCCTCTGAGGGTCCTTTGGAAATGGGACGGGGACAATCTGCAGAACCTGCCGAGAAACGTTATGACTATGAGATGGTTACCACAGTACGATATACTGAGTAAGTAAACATGAAATTGTGTCGGTACTATAAAGTTTATGAAATGCTGCTGCTTTGTATTTTTATCTATAAATTCGATTACCGTTGTAATGTAGTATTTTAATACATACCTAATGTATACTCTTTGCAAACTCTTTAACGTCGAAACTCGGATAACTATAACGTATCTTAATAAAAGCTATACTGATTAAATATTATTTGATTTCAGAACATGAAAACGTGAAAGCGTTTATATCTCACGCCGGTATCCTCAGTACTATTGAAGCAGTAGATACCGGAATTCCTGTGGTAGCTATCCCGTTATTTGGTGATCAATACGGCAATGCTGTCGCTTTGCAAGATGCAGGTGTCGCCAATATAGTTTCTTATCAGGATTTGAAGACAAAGTATCTTATAGATGCCATTAATGAAGTTTTAGATCCTAAGTAAGTAAATAACAATTAAGTACTAAGTATAAAATATGCTAATTAAAGACACACTTACATGAAGTATCATCTAAATATCATAGTGGGCATATAGTTAGTTTAAATAATAAGTAGTTTATGCAGTATATCAGTAATCAAGTTTCCATAGAACAAGCTCTTCTCATTTTGGAATCAGATGGCCGATGGTGTGTGAGGAATATACCAGGGAATTATTATATTATAAAATCTTTATAGAACATATAACCAATTAGCCAAAACACAATCCCCCACACTTTAAAAAAGTGTGGGGGAGGCTAAAGGATAACCAATACATTTTTATTAAAACAAACATCATGTTGATTTTAAAAAACTTTCCCTAATCAAAACCAGCCGAAAGGTAATAAAAAACATATTTGACTAACTTGAATACTATCTCAATTCTATGTTAATGCTTTACAAGCTCTGTCAACATTAACTCAACCGGTATAAAATGAATCAAATCTAACAATTGATTTACCTATATTATGTTCATCGAACATTATTATTTGTAATATGCTAATAATGAATTCAAAAATATATATGTTTTTTATAGTATACTAATAGTAATAGCCATGCCATTATTTTGTTCATTATGTCGGAATAGTACCTACTCATACTTTTTCCTGGGTCTCGAGTGATGTTGCCGGAACATAGGATTTTTTTTTATAAGTTTTCAGAAGCAAATTTTAATCACACACGATTCGATTATTGTGTATGCTAATTATTCTATTATCTCTAATATTTTATTCAAACATATTTAATAAATCTGGGTTTTTAGACGTGGTCTTCATTCGACCCGCGAGGCAAAGCTAACAATGTTATAAATTATCAAAAGATAATAATCAAACAAACATTTAGTTCTCGAGCTAGACGAATAACGGAGTTTATACAACTACCTATATACTATCATTTTATCTATCTGCTTCATAATACAATTATATATTTATTCAAAGCTATTTAAAATCGTGTCATGCATTTTTGTTGTTAAATTAGCATACGAAACTGTGTTTGTTAATTGGTTTCAGAAAAAAACGGTATTGCCTTTAGGTATAATTGATAATAACCTAACGACGAAAAACAATGGTTACCATAAAAATCGGTCTAATTTAGAATTTTGGGCATTCATTATTTTTTTTTGTAATAAATATAGGTTCAATGCCCTTGGTTTCATTTAAAAATAATAGAATATGTATACGATACTAGTATATAATATATGTTACAGTCAAGTCTTAATCTGTTAAAACCAGTTTTGACTGAAACTATCTCAGTCAAAACTCTTTTCTGGTACATAAAAAAAACCCTATAAATAACCTACTTATAAAAATATAATATACTTTTGACTGAAACTATCTCAGTCAAAACTCTTATAGGTTATAGGTTTTTTTTTTAACTAAGCTCGGGAACGAGGGGCGAAAGCTAGTAAAATTATATGAAATGATTTCTACATTTAACATATTTTTTAAGGTGGCAGCAACAAGCCAAACTCGCATCGCGGTTGTGGCACGACCGTCCACTGTCGCCCTTGGAAACAGCCATCTATTGGACCGAGTACGTAGCTCGATATAACGGTGCTCCGAACTTACAAGCAACGTCCCCAAAGCTACCCCTGTACCAACAGCTTCAGCTAGATGTCCTCACGTTTATCGCACTTGTCGTCTACATACTGTTCTACGTGGTATATAAAATACTCTCAGTTTGCTGTTGTTGCTGCTTCCAAAGAGAAAGGACGGAGGAGTACGTTGAAGAAAGAAGATCTAAAAGAGTCAAATTCGAATGATTTCCCTAAGCCGAAGGTGCTGAAGGCAAAGTACAGACTCGACATGAGTTGTCGATTACTAGAATTATAGTTGTTGCGTCAGGGAATAATCTATGTCCAGACAAGTGTTAAGACTATACGTACCAGTATAATATTATGTATATTTTGTTATATAAGTATTTATTTATGTTTAGATAAAAATTATAAAGGAATTACTTTCGATTTACTTCAATATATTTTTACTGTTTACTTTTTTTTGTTGTACCAAGTACCTATCAATGATCTAAAAGGTTTGGGAAAAACTCGGAAAAAAGAAAACTACGACGACGGGGAGCTCATTCCACAACCTGAGCATCCGCGTCCGCAGTATAAAGCTCCTTTGAAACCCCACCGTGCGCCACCTCTTTTAAAAACTCATGAAGAGAATTTCTTCCGGAAGGTTATAATAATATGTATAATATAATACATTACCGGGTAAAGCCGGGGTGGGTTGCTAATAACAAATAAAATATTGATATTTATTTATTTATTGAAAAAGACATCAACAGCAGACATATTAAACACTACACATAATTAATTACACAATGCTGATATGTCCACCAATGACAGATGTGTACAGCAGGAACGTATAATACATTAAATTAAGATATTATAAAAATAATATCTAATAATAAAAAATCTAAGCAGTGGAAAATAAAAAGAAATAATAAAGGTGCTCTTTACCGCTGAGGAATTCCATCACATCTTAAAGTTTATATCAGATCATCTCAAAATCATTTTCATTCCATCAAAAAAAATCTAATTAGTTCATGGTTATGACCGAACATAACATTAAATTACATCACTTACACAATTGATAGAAAGGTGAAACAATACCTGTCGAGTTGAGGATCACCAGTACAAGTAGTGATGCGCAAAATGTATCACTGAATTGACAGCCCAATGATTTTTATCACTCTTTTATATCTGTATATCACTAGTGATATAAAGTTTTCACAAAGCTACCACACAGACATCGTCGTATGTGAATTTCCACACACCACAGTGACCAAGACATGAATTGAATACATTACAAATTATTGATTAGTAATATTGAACACTTATTTATTGGTCTATACAAGTTTATTTACACACGTATGTATTTATTAACAGTCTACCTATGTACAAAATATATTTAAATCCGATACACTAAACGTAACTTGAAGAACTATAACTATCTACTACTTATGATAAAAAAAGAAAACACAAAATTACTACATACATACCTGTTACTCAGTCGTAGACATAATTCGTAAAGCAACTAAAACAAAACGGTTTGAAAAAATATAAACAATTTTGAATGGATACGGTCAGCGCAAGTGCGCAGTGCTTCGTATCGCTAATAATCGCTAGTCTCTTTCTTTTTTACGTCGTGTGCAATATGTATCTCAATCTGAGCTAGAAGAGCGAGAGAGATACTTTACCCGTCAACTACGTGTCAATCACCTTTAGTTCAGTCACTCAAATTGAAACCATATAGTTAAAGATATAAAGATATAATTTGAAATCATAAGATATAAAGAGAGATTATATCTTCGGTAAAGATATTATGTCTTTTCTAGCTCGCGAGCTACACAACCCTAAGCACAAGTATTGAATTGAAAACGCATTTTTTTTTAATATTATCAATTCGAACCAATAATCCAATTAGTGAAGACAAATAAAGGAGCGAACAAGAAAATTTGTGTAGAAAAATTTAATGTTGTTTTCTAAAGCTCTTGGGTTCTCAGCTCTTATTTCTTGGCTGTGAAATAACACATACCCTACATGACATATTTTTTTATTTGGTTAAAAGACAATTAATATAACATTACATCCGATACCAATAATAATGATCTAAGCTTATAAATGTAGGTACTTACTTGTTATTTCAAAACCCAGATCATATCTCTCATATTTTATGTATGGTTATAATAAAACAGGATACAATTAGGTACTTTATATTATAATATATGATGGGTGGTGGTGATGTAGAGAAACAACTAGCGATGCTGATCACATGTTTAATGAATGACTCCTCCTATACTTCCACTTATATTCCTTATATAACTACATCTTAATTCCACCTTTATTATTGACCATATCGTTAAGCTTATATACTAATATATATTAAACTAAACGTGCCATTTAGAAGGTCTACCTGATCACTTCAGATAACAAAAAAGTTAACGTATTGGAACGTCAATACGTGAGATTTGTTCTATATTACAATATGTATAATAGGTACTTACAGGATTTTTTGCGCGAGTTCTTTTTACCCTTATGTGAATTTTATATTGACTTCTTCTAGAAATAAAAACAAAAACTTACATGAATAATTCAGCTGCTACTTTCATCACCAAGGCCCATCTTATCACTGTTTAAATAAACGACGCCGTAGCGACTCCCGTCCAGTCGGTCGGTTATCGTCGTATAAATCACATCACTCCTCACAAAATGAAATCAAGCACTATGCTCGGGCTACTGTTATTAGCTAGTGTGTTCATTAACGGAGTGTGTGCTTTAAACATTTTAGGAGTTTTCCCGTATCAGGGCAAAAGCCACTTCTTTGTGTTCAAAACGTACCTTGAAGAGTTAGTCAGAAGAGGTCATAATTTGACTGTCATATCTTATTTTCCTCAAGATAAACCCTCACAAAATTATCATGACATCAGTTTAGCTGAACAAGCTCAGATTTTAGAAGACGTTTTACCGTTAAAGAGATCTTATATAAGTGTGATACAAATTAGTTTGTTCCTGATCGGCATGGGGACTGAAAATTGCAGATTGTTACTGGCAAATGAAAAAGTACAACAGTTGTGGATATCAAAAGCAAAATTTGATTTGGTGGTTGTGGAACAGTTCAACAGTGATTGTGCTTTAGGTCTCGCTTATAAATTGGGTGCTCCAGTGGTCGGGCTCACTTCACATACACTTATGCCGTGGCATTACGAGAGATTCGGTATATTCTACAATCCTTCATACATAAGTTTCCAGTTCTTCGAAGGGGGCACTAAGCCTTCATTGTACCAGCGCATCGAGCGCAGTATATTTCATACATATTTTACGCTGTTATATAAGTTATTTGATCAGAGAGTTGATCAAAATACTTTAGCGCAGTATTTTGATGATATACCTCCATTGAACGATTTAGCTCGTGATATAAAACTATTACTTGTTTACACAAATATGGCTCTGAACGGTCCTAGTCTGCTACCACCGAATGTCATAGAAGTGGGTGGTTACCATGTTGCTAAACCGAAAAAGTTACCCGATGTAAGTAAGGTCATATATATATAAATTATTATGATCTTTTACATTAGCAGTGCACATGTTTATGTGCTACATACAACATTCGTTACTTTCACCGGACAGATTGTGATCACGAATAATATGCTGTGTAATTCTATTTATTACACATTTATATTGATAAATCTTATTATCTGAGACTGCCGTAATCTCATAGATATCCATGCATCGTATAAAACAAACGACAGATTAAAATTGGGTGGGTATGGGTACTGTGTATTTAAAATGAGTAGTGGGTTTCTGTAACATTAAAAATTACCAGCCAACTTTTCTTTCCTTAAAAACCTTATTTGGACTATCATTAACATTATAAAAATTTGCCAATCCAGCCCAGCTGGTCTCACTCAAGTGATGCGCTTACCAACGAACGGCATTTAATTATATTTTTTATAGATTACAATTTGCATACATATTTTGCTTCCCGAATGTGATACTGATCGATGTTTCAGATAAATGCATATGATAAGATAGTTTGCAGATTTTTTGTACAATATTAACCAGAAACTTTCCGGCATAACTACCACATGATAGCCTATATCTATACTATTGAAATTGCCATGAAGTTATCGTCATTTATTTTTAAATATCTTGTCCAACATAGGTTTGCCAGCTCTTTAATCATTTTCATTGATGAAAATTTTTTCACGTTAATTAGCGCCTTGATACATTTTTACGTTATTTTCCGATCACACTATTTTTGTTTTCGCCAATAATAACAAAACCAGCTAAAACTGATTGAAAAATTACCTTTTTCAGGACATTCAAAAATTTATAGACGAATCAGAACATGGAGTGATCTACGTTAGCTTTGGATCCATGTTAAAAGCTGTATCTACACCAAGGCCGATGCTAGATGCTATTATAGGAGCTCTATCGGAACTACCTCAAAGAGTATTGTGGAAATGGGAGGAGCCGACATTACCAGGGAACCCAAAGGATATTTATATATCAAACTGGCTACCACAGAATGATATACTAGGTATACAAGTTGTATAGATATAGTCGCATAACATAATTTTTACAAAAAAAATATCTTATCTATATGTCTGAATTATATCAGCAATACTGTCTAAACATTTATCAATAGTAGGCAAATTGTGATTATACAACGCCTGGACAATATTTAGAGAACTACTTAAATAGGTAGACTGGTCGATTTATCTGACTGCTGAGAGATAAGGATTTCACCAACTATTAAATCGAATATTGCTAATAGATACACTAAAATGCACTGCATGAGTAGTCTTAGGCTGCACCAGTGACCAGACCATGGCCACTGTAGTGATAATGATAATTGATGGGCCGGTTGGCGTGGTTGGTAAGATACCCTATCTATCACGCTACAGGTCGTGGGTTCGATGCCCACTCAGGACAAACATTTGTGTGCATGAACATGTCTGTTTGTCCTGTGTCTGGTTGTAATTATCTATATATGTATGTATTTACAAAAGAAAAGTACTATATGTAGTATATCAGTTATCTGGCTTCTATAGTACAAGCTCTGCTTAGTTTGGGGTCAGATGGCCGTGTGTGAGGAATAATGTCCCAGAATATTTATTTTATATTTAATAGAATGTAATAGAGTGATAATTATAGTAAGTGCTATAACAAAGAGCATCGTGAACTAATACTGTGTGCATGTATGATGATTTAAAAACCACTTTAGAATAGAACTGTTTATCTACCTAACCTAGGCCCATCAATATAATGTTAGAATTTACTAAAATATGATCCGTTAGTTAGCATAACTTACCATACCGTACCATTGAGTACACAATTTAAACGGTGATACGGGGGTCAGTTAGATACAAAAACCTAGGTTCATGACAAAAACAAAGACTTTAGAACTTTTTTTATTCTTATTGCACAGGTACGATAGCCACGGCCGCGGTACAGTCGGAGTCACGTCTTGTAATGTTACGTACATTTGACCTTATGGTACTACCTACCACAGACGGTTATATTTTCATGTTTGCCTATTATTTGAATGTGATTTTAACCTTCAACGTCCTAACTTAACTTTAACTTTACTGGTGTATTTATGTTACCTTTAACGTCTAAAACGCTACTGAAATTATTCAATAAATCTTAAAATAATACGATTCTATAAAAAAACAAATGCAACAATAATATACACGGCCATATAGTGACTCTGCGGAAATCAGAATTTAGTCACATTGTTTTTAATTTGAGGAATGGGGTTAATTATACCAGGCAGGGGTCAATTGTAACTCCATGCACGTTGTGATTTTTGAAAATGTTGATCTGTTTGTATAAAGTTTTTAAGGTGACGCCGCGTTAAGCTTAAAAATCTGAAATTCAACGTGCTGCGTCCCGCTCCCTAGTATAGCGACCTCTCATAGAAAACCCGCGTAAACGGAACGGGCGTATGCGACAAAATGATTTTTATTGTTTAATTTAAAAACTACAAATATATTTCATATAAGTAATATATTTCTTAACACAAATAAGTACCAAAAAGGATTTTTTTGAGCATCCTATTGCTTAGTTTTTAGATTATGATACGATCATTGTATTAGGTACTAACTGAGATAATTATGCTTCACATACTTAAGTGGTGATTTTTCTCCGTTTATTCATAAATCCTAATTATTCAGACTGCAGTAACTTACCAGTCTGATTAAATAAATGCAATAAATGTTTAAAACTTCTTTGATGAATAGAAATATATGGGATTTTATGACTTTTAAAATACAAAATTACAATTGACCCATAACACAAAAACTCGTTTACAGTATTTATGCTAATAGAAACAAACTCCAAAAACGCATAGACCATAAAACTAGAATATGCTGCTTATGCTGATTTTCTTATAAACTTGTGGATTTTAAGTTACGAGCCGTTATTTCAAAATTTGTATTATTGTCCCCGGTCTACCTAATCTTACATGATCATACTGTGATCATACCGAGAATTAAAAGTGTTTCAAAGACAGTCAAATACATGAATATTAATTTTCATTTCAGCTCATCCAAAAGTCCTGGCTTTTTACTCGCATTGTGGCTTATTGGGCACTACAGAGGCCATGTATCATGGGGTACCCATGGTTGGGATGCCAGTCTTTGGAGACCAGCCAAGCAATGCTGCTGCCGTCGAAGAGAGTGGCCTGGGAGTACAGATACAAATTCATGAGCTGACGAAAGAAAAGTTATTACACAAATTGAGGACTGTGTTGGATCCTAAGTAAGTAATCATTTGACGATGTTTATTATAAGGTTTGGAAAATATCGCGTTACCTCAGAATATGTGACGAGACATAATTTAAAAAATATACTACTAAAAGTTTCTAGTTTAATCTGCACTAACATTATAAGAGTTATGTTTGTAACTTTGGATATAGGAGGTAATCTACGAAATTACTGACCAAACTTGAAAAAATCATTAGATTACCGCTGGAATACACTAGTAGGTTCTTGATGGTGACAGATTTTCAAATTGAGAGTGGTAGTAAGCGAGCCATATGTACTTTATTTAAAGTACCCACAACCGTGCTATGGTTTCCTTACGATTATTTTTATTAAAACTCTATAGTGCTAATATGTAATTGTAGTAAGTAGGTACTGACTGGAACGCCAATCTAAACTCGACCAACTTAAACTAATCTGAAATGAAATTCATTTTATGAAGTAGGTTTAGAATTGGAATCAGTGTTAGAATTGAAATGGTCATAAATAAAAAAAACTCTCTTGTAATACGCAATAAAATAAATTACCTATCTATAAAGAAGCTTTTCCTGACTGACTGACTGACTGATCTATCAACGCACAGCCTAAACCGCTGGGGTAGATACATGAAATTTTGTACACAAATTCCTTAAATAACTTAGGTATCCACTAAGAAAGGATTTTTCAAAATTCTACTACTATGGGGGTAAAATAGGGGATGTTCGTTTGTATGAAACTTTGTCAGTTTTGATGATAAATCCATGAAAGTTTATATTTAGGTATATGGGTAAAAATTAAGAAATTGATGTTTCAGAGTTTTTGAAAAATCACCCCATAAGGGTAAAAAAGTGGTGGCAAAATTTGTAGGGGAATTAATATTTTTCTGGTCAGATTTATTTGAAACTTGACGTTGATATTTGTAAACACAATTAATTAATACATGTGTCGGCGTTTTTCGAATTTCATTCCCCAAGGGGGTTAAAAGGGGTGCAAAAGTTTTATGGGACGACAATTTTTGGAATGAAATAAGGTGGTACAGTTTGTAGGGATTGGGTCTTCTTTTTATAATGTTAAGGGTTAAACAAAGAAAGGATTTTCCGAAATTCAACCCCTAACGGGGATAAAATAGGGCATGTTAGTTTGCATGGGAATTATTATTTTTCTGGTCAGATTTATTTGAAACCTGATATTAACATTCTTCAACACAATTAATGAAACACGCATGTCAGCGTTTTTAGAAATTCAATCCCTAAGGGGGTTAAGAGTGGTGCAAAAGTTTTATGGGACGACAATTTTTTTAATGGAGTAAGAGATACAGTTTGTAGGGATCGGGGCTTCTTTTTATAACGTAGGGTTAAACGGGGGAAATATAGTTTGTGTTAGGAATCACGAAGTAATGTAAGCTGTGCCTACCTTGATATAGTGACCTATGTTATTCTGTGGTATGTCGTCTGTCACGAGCCGCATCACGGTGACGTTGTCTATTATATTTTACGTAATATATCTCGGCTAATAAATAACTAACAGTATCTTAAAACCTGCGTATTATTCACATCCTAACAGTTTGTATGTAACTTTTTTGTGGAAAGTAGTTAGAATACGAATCTTGCGTAAATATTGCACAGAGTAGATTATATTAGAGTTATTATTATTATCTTTCTCTTTTCACCCGTAAAGGTGCAAAATTTTGTATAGGAAAACATATTTTATTCATGGTATGGAGTATAGAGGTACACTGTGTGTATACGGATTAGGGCTTCTTATAACGTAGGGGTGTACTAAGAAAGGATTTTTTGAAATTCAAATCCTGAGGGGGTAACATACGGTATCGCGGGTAAAACTGCGGAGCGGAAAGCTTGTCTACCTATATAAAATGGGTTCCGCTTTCAGTTTCAGGTACAGAGTAAAGCAGTTGTCCAAGGCATGGCACGATCGCCCTGTATCACCTATGGATAGCGCCATCTACTGGACCGAGTACGCAGCTCGTTACACCAACATTACCATGCAATCACCCAGTGCAAAAGTACCATTTTACCAATTTCTTTGTTTGGATGTGTTAGGTCTCTTACTAATGTCTTCTACAATCAAAATATTTGTGACTAAATCTTTTATATCAATAATGAGAAATAGAAAAATACAAAGTAAAAATAAAATCGAATAAACCAACTTAATAAATACCTACTAAGTGTAATACAATTTCTTTATAAGGTAGGTAAAATATATGTCAGCACAAAAATTGTTTTAGTGTCCGAATATATACTTAGTTCAAGTATTGATAAAAAAAAATATGTAAGTACGTACCTACTTACTTTTTGGATAAGTAGGTATCTACTAATGACCAAACGATAACTTTTTTGTTATTAGTGTTAGGTAACTGAACTAAAGCCTCTTATCCTACTAATCCTACTATTATAAATGCGAGAGTGAGCTTGTTTGTTTGTTACCTAAACGACCAAAGTAAACGTGATGAAAGGCACACAGATAGATCATACCCTGGAATTAAACATAGCCCAAAAAACATAAGATCCCATCCCACGGGATTGTGGATGAAACTGCGGAACGAAAACTACAACTAAAATACAGAAGTCCTCCTAACCATATAGAAAAGTAAAACATCAAAATTGCTGTAACATATAGATAACATAACCGCGATTTACTCAGTTTCTGAAAATATAGATACTCTAAGATAAAAATGAATGATGACGACCTTACCGATGACGTTGCCGTCCTTCCGTCGTTTCAGACAGTCAGGGCACAGCCAATTACTTTTTGAATCTGATGGTGGATTGTTAACACAATCAAAATTTTCTGCAACGCGAACGTGCCAGTTATTCCTTGTTTACAATATTGCTCTGGCAAGCTTTACAAGACGCATATTTACTCGACGGTTACGTCAATCCGTACGTACTACGCACTTTATTACACTACGATAAATTCACTTATTTTTAATCACATAACACAGTTTCGTTGCAAGGATATTTAGTTCATCTATAATAATAAGCACAAAGGACAAGAATAAAGGATAAAGGTATATTCTACGAGATTACGAGCCGACTAGAACACACAGTTTAGAACTAAATAACATTTAACAAAAAAGTAAAACCAACTTCAAAACGGGTTTGCACTAAAAAGTATAAAATAACGATATTAAAACTCGTTTTGAAGTCAGCGAAAGAATTTGAGATTCTGGAACACGTGTTTCTCTTTCCCTGTTTGAAGTTGGTTTTACTTTTTTGTTAAATGTTAGGTATAATAAACATAAAAAAAACATACAGTCGAATTGAGAACCTCTTCCTTTTTTGAAGTCGGTTGAAAAACGCGTCCACCTCTGAAAATGTCCAAATATGATCAACTAAACCATCAACTATGATTATAATCTATATCATCATCATCATCAACCTACACCAGTCCACTGTTGGACATAGGTCTCTCCCAAAATACGCCACTGAGCCCGATCTTCGGCTCTCTTACTCCA
Organism: Tetheella fluctuosa; assembly: GCA_951216915.1. NCBI lineage: Eukaryota > Metazoa > Arthropoda > Insecta > Lepidoptera > Drepanidae > Tetheella > Tetheella fluctuosa. The sequence continues at coordinate 5,292,591 of OX578230.1, forward strand.
ATGGCTGCCAGCTACCCTGCGTATATCGTTGCTCCATCTAGTCGCAGGGCGTCCTACACTACGTTTGCCGATTCGCGGTCTCCACTCTAGAACTCGTCTACCCCAACGGTTATCGGTTCTGCGGCAAATATGACCAGCCCACTGCCACTTCAGCTTACTAATCCGTTGAGCTATGTCGGTAACTTTAGTTCTCTGGCGAATGACTTCGTTCCGCATTCGATCCCTCAGAGTAATACCGAGCATAGCTCTTTCCATAGCTCGCTGAGTGACTTTCATTTTGTGGACTAGTCGTACCGTGAGTGTCCACGTCTCAGTTCCGTATGTCATGACAGGTAGGACGCACTGATTAAAGACTTTCGTCTTTAGACACTGGGGTATCGGCGGCGAGAAGACTCGACGAAGTTTTCCAAATGCTGCCCAGCCCAGCTGAATTCTTCTATTGGCTTCCCTCTCAAAGTTGTTTTTGCCTAGTTGAAGAATCTGGCCTAGGTAAACATACTCTCGAACAACTTCAAGAGGAAGTCCACTGACGGCAATCGGTCCCTGGATGACATGTTCGTTGAACATTTCCTTAGTTTTGTCCAGGTTCATCCGAAGACCGATGCGTTGTGAGGAATCAGCTAGGCCGTCCAGCATCTGTTGCAAGTCCTGCAACGATTCTGCCATAATGACGATGTCGTCTGCGAATCGTAAGTGAGAGATGTACTCACCATTAATATTAATGCCACGTCCGTTCCAGTCCAGCGTCTTAAACATATCTTCCAATGAGTTTGTGAACAATTTTGGGGAAATAAATGTTTAGTCTGCTGGTTCTGTATTTGGACGGTCATTGTTGCGGCATCATATAAGCATCTCATCACTTCGATGGATCGCCAGTCAACTTGGCATCGTTGCAGGGAGGTCTCGATGGATCTATATAATCTATATGGAACTATATATATTCTATTAATTATATAGAATCTATATAATTAATAATAAACACAATAACCTAACAATTAATAAAAAAAAATAGACCGGTAATATAATTAAATTATCTCGATCAAATACCTACTCATGTTGACGTCATCGCCAAGTTGGTAGCCGTCCGTCCTCGACTCCTCGCCCCGCCACGCGCCATGCCAGTCACTACGTAGTCTCATTACAAACTGGACGAGCGAACCCGCGCGCCGTCCAAGACCTTGAACTTATATAATGAAGTTTTTATTGACATTATCGTTCGTCGCGCTCACATATACTACTAATGCACTCAATATACTTGGCATATTTCCGTATCACGGGAAGAGCCACTTCTTTGTGTTTAGAGTTTATTTACAAGAACTAGCAAACAGAGGTCACAATGTAACTATTATTTCACACTTTCCGGAAAAAAATTCAATATCGAATTACAACGACATTAGCCTCGCAGGGAGTATCAAGATAGTTGAAGACGATATGCCTGTTGAAAAATCTTACTGGACTGTTATAAAGACGGGTATATTTCTTGCAAACTCTGGAAAAGAAAATTGTAGAGTGATGTTAGAAAACAAACAAGTACAAAATATGATCAGACAGAAACCAAAGTTCGACGTGATTGTTGTAGAACAATTCAATAGTGACTGTGCTTTAGGGATAGCTTATAAATTAGACGCCCCAGTTGTTGGAATTACATCTCATATTCTAATGCCCTATCATTATAAAAGATTGGGTATTCCGTATAACCCAGCGTTTGTTCCTTTTCACTTCTTGGAAGGAGGAACTAAGCCCACTTTGTACCAAAGGCTAGAAAGGGTTGTGTTTGATATTTACTTTAGATCAATTTATTACTTCATTGCTCAAAGAAGCGATCAAAAAACACTTGCAAAATATTTCGATGACATCCCACCATTAGAAGATTTAGCTCGTGAAATCAAATTTCTACTCTTGTATCACAATTTCGTCTTAACTGGATCTAAGCTGTTTCCAGCTAATGTTATAGAAGTGGGCGGATATCACGTATCTAAGACGAAACCACTAACAGAGGTGAGGTTATAATTGGAAGCCAATCAATCAATCAATCAATTAATACTATTTATTGTGAATGACAATGCAACTATATTTTTGTAGGACTTAAAAAAGTTTATAGACGAGGCAAAAGATGGTGTAATATATATAAGTTTTGGTTCAGTGGTCAAAAGCTCCACTATGCCGGCGGACAAGTTGAAAGCAGTGTTAGGAGCGATGGATGAACTGCCTCAAAGGTTCATCTGGAAATGGGAGAACAAAACTTTGATCTCGGATAACAAAAAGCTTTATGTATCAGACTGGTTGCCTCAAGTTGACATTTTAGGTAAATAATACTGCTGGATATTTTACTATGAATAAGCTCGCGTGTTACCATAATGGTAATCGCAAATTGGAAATTATGTATCTAGTCGAGATACAGTTACATTTAGGTAGCAATTCATCATGATCCTTTTATTTTTACTAATAAGCTTTAAATATTGCAGCTCAGCAAGTATTCGTTATTCATCAGTTTTAAATATTGCAGCTCATCCAAAAATATTAGCTTTCTTTTCTCACTCTGGGATGGGAGGTACTACCGAGGCTATTCATTTTGGCGTGCCTATGGTAGCCATGCCAATCATGGGAGACCAGCCAGCCAACGCAGCCGCTATTGAAGAGAGCGGGCTCGGCGTGCAGTTACAAATAAAAGATCTCACGAAAGAAACTTTACTTAAAGCTTTCAAAACGGTTTTGGATCCAAAGTAAGTTTAAACATACTTACAAGATAATATTTGATGGGCTGAAACACGAATGGCCAAGAGAGGGCGACGATATAAGACAAAAGATAATTCTAAATTAAGCTTTTCTCTGTATACTTTACTAGCTTCCGCCCCGCGGTTTCACCCGCGTTACCGAGGGATCTTATGTTTTCCCAGGATAACAAAGTAGCCTATAGCCTTCATCGATAAATGGGATATCCAACACTAAAATATTTTTCAATTCGAACCAGTAGTTCCTGAGATTAGCGCGTTCAACTAAACGAACAAACTCTTCAGCTTTATAATATTAGTATAGATTTATTGCAAGATATTAATAAAAAACCTGCCAAGTGCGAGTCGGACAGACGGACAGACAGCGAAGTCTTAGTAATAGGGTCCCGTTTTTACCCTTTAGGTACGGAAACCTTGAAAATAATGTTATCCTGGAGGATGCCATGGAACAATTTTCTATTTTATTTATATTTTACATTGATAACGTCAGAAAAATCAAGATCCTTTTTAAAATTAAAATTATTTTTTGATTTAATAGGTATTAGGTAGGTATATTATGTCAAAATACAAATACAATACTATAATATATAAAGTAATCAAAGTGAAAACAATTAAGACAAAATAAAACAGCCTCGGCCTCGTCTTAAGTCCTCCTGGGGTTAGTCGATGGCCAAACGCAACCCCATTTCACATTAATTAATAATAATAAATTTAAAAATATTATGAAAGTCCTCTGATTTCGTCACGGCATTACGTCGTCACATATCTAATACTTAGATTGGAATATGTCGGCTTTAGGGATCAATGCTATGAATCAAATGATAGAGCCGGTGGACCGTCTGCCTCCTAAGTTAGACTCTAGGACCTCGATTCTAGGTACTAAGCAAAAGCATAGTATACCTACTATGTTACTACTACTATACTTACTCCCGTAGGTAGGTACCGTTGGACTAACGTTTATTCAATGTTTCTAATTTAAGGTTCCGAGAAAATGCAAGGAGAATATCAAAGGCGTGGCACGATCGTCCAATGACTCCACTCGACACAGCAGTGTATTGGACTGAATTTGCTGCTCGAAATAAAAAATTTACGTTCAGGACTGCTGCTGCTGATGTGCCCCTTTATCAGTACTTAAACCTGGATATTGCCATAATATTAGTTGCAGTTATTATTGTTACACTGTTTTTAATAAAAGCTGCTAGTGCAGTTTGCTTTGGTTCAAAAGTTAAGAAAGTAGAAATTAAGAAAAAATCGAAACGTCATTAGCTCATTAATAATTATAAAGTTAATTGAATCTGAAATCTCATTATATTTCAAATCGATAAAAAAAAAATGAATCGAATGAAGTTTTACATACATACCTTTAATCACACAAAGACCTATATACCTACAGCGAAAATATTATTTAACAATATAAAAATAAAAGAAAAATAATATATCTTATTGCTGTCTGTACCTGTCTTTCTACCATACTCCTTATGATAGAATTTTTACAAATCTCAACTCTGGCCATGAAAGATACTATCCTTTTCCAGCTGGATGGCATGATAATAAGTAATTAACAAGCCTCCGAGTACATTTCTGAGGCACTACAGTATCGTTTCAGACCCATCAGATGCCTGAAGATGTTTGTATTACCTTTTGGTTTAATAACTGACAACCTACATGAAAGAAAGTATATAGCCATATCTGGTGAGACCTGTGGACGAAAGCCAAACGTTCCGTTATCAATGCTTATAGAAATAGAAATTAAGATTCAAGTCATGTCCTGTCATGTGAATGTTTATGATCATTGGTGAATATCAAAAACCAGTTATAGGGTACAGCCAGAGAGATACATATAAAGCCATCGATAACACTGATAAAGTGAACGGCAAAGCAACTTAATTGATTCAGGACCTAAGTAAAACGTTTACTCATAGAAGCAATAGATGGAGAGAATAAGCAATAGGTACTATGTGTAATATCAGCAATTATAGTGGGGGCATATAGGGTGGAAATTGAATTATATTGGACTTTGACTTTTCAAGGGGTTCCACTGAAAATACATGGAGATGGTGCTTGCCACAGCATAGTCCTTTTTAGCATCACATCACAAATAATTAGGTATTAGGTACATTTATTTTATTGTAAGTAATTTGTGTTTTTTTCCTTTTTGTTGAATTGTAATCCTATGTGATTAGTGCATTATTGTAAATTAGTTTATTTGCTATTTTTATAAGCTTTTGTTATTTTTTTGTTGTATGGCTATTTTTGGCGTGCTAATGTTATTGTTCTTTCCTATTTTTGTGATGTCAAAAAAGCTCTGCCTGAATTTTCTGTCTTTTGTCTGAATTTGAGCTGAGTCAGTTAGGAAAGCTATCTCAACTTATAGTTACAGGAAATCGTACGAGACCATTCATGGGTATTTTTGAAGTTTTGATAAAATACCTATTCTCTGTCTCACTCGCGAACTCCTGATTACCGAGTTTCACGAGCGAGACAGAGAATAGTCACTTCGAGAATTCACTGTCGAGTTTTAGTACAGAATAGCATAGCAGTTTGTCTATTCTGTATAAGTTGCTTGTAGTAGAAGATAAAATCAATGTTAATGGCCTCAGAATATGAGCGGTCAATGACACTATCGGCGCATTCAACTTGTAGGCGACCGCGAGACCGGAATTCATGAATTGCTCAACAGTTTACCACGTAATTTATTGTTATATTTTTTTGATGTCATTAGGCTGTCAATGTATGTAGGTTGTCATGCAGTGGCGGATCTAGGATTTTGGATTGGGAGGGGCTTGACCCAGCTGAGGGTAGGGAAGTAGGATAATAACAAGCTTAATATAAAAATTGACAGAGGTGGATCCAGATGCTTTTGCCCCCCGATCCGCTATGACAGCAGTCATACAAAGGATGTCGATTATGTAACAGCTCACCTTATATTATACTAGCTGTCCGCCGCGGTTTCACCTGCGTTCCCGAGAAAAAAAAAGTAGCCTATGTCCTTCTTTATACCATAGGCTATCTGCGTACCAAATTTCATCGCGATCGGTTCAGCGATTTAGGCGTGAAAAGGTAACAAACAAACAAACTCACATTGGAATTTATTGAGGCGGATTGCGTATTGTTTAGGAAAAAAGAAAATTAAAACCAGAAGGAACAGCCGAAATATCGAATTTTTGTAACTCAAACGATGCGGTCAATATTATGGATCTCACTTGGTACGAAGTTCACCGGGTCATCTAGTATATAATATTAAGTACCTAACATAATTATTATGCCTGCTGAACGTGAAAAGAGAGACGCACGTGACGTCCATAACAGATCAACCGATCTATTTACGTTGAATTTATTAAGATTCTAAGAAACGTTACCTCCCACAAAGTGATTAGAAAATGTTATGTATAGGTACCTAATGTCAATGTAAAATCTCAACACGTACCTACTTAACTTGCTGTGGTGTGTGTATGTGTGGTGATAAAAACAAAGACGATCAATTATATATATGGTTTTTGATGACAAAGAAGTTGTTTATTGAAAAGGTTTAAAGAAAAATTGGCTTGAAAGAAAAATATTAAATGGAGACATTCCAATAATGAAATGTGAAGATTTTTCTGACACCCATAGGTACGTGACATAAGAATGGCTTAAAATATCAATCATGTAAACTTTTAAGACAAATATTTTATATTCCAACTATTTCAATTGATACCTATATCAACACAACATTTAAGATGCCAATAGACAATAACGTCTGGTGAGCAAGATGACAAGATTGAAAATTTACATCCTTCCATAATGACTCCATTGATGGTGAGATGATCATTATACGTTCTGTAAATATGTGGTATTCAGTAACTTAATTCCCGGCGTCATCACGAGATTTATTTCGTTCAACAGAACAACATAAATGCATAATAATTTATCCCAAACTTTCAGGTCGCCTAGCTGAGCCTTAAATATGGCATGTTGCTGTAAACCTGGTAGATGTAAGTATATGCTTCAGATACCCTTATCTGAAGCAAGTACGATTGACACTGCCTTTAATCCGAAATTTACAAGTCCAATCTAAATCCATGCAAATCTACTTTCGATAAAATCATCGCCGTTACCTTACCTTCTCCCATTGTTCCACAGCAGATTTCATGTATTTATTAATGTGTTTTATAGCAAATAAGTCTTCAACGAGCTGCTTGGGGCGCTGCGACCTTCCCAAACACAGATGTCTAGACAAAGAAGAGGTGAAACCAGGGCCAGTGCCCAAACACATGGGATGGATGTATACAGCAAGAGACTCCCCTGAACATCAAGTAAATTCCCAGATTTTTTAGCTTAATCTCTCTCTACAATAAAAAAAAGCTTTAAAAAAAGTATGACTCCAAACTCTCTCATAAACACTACTCGTTTATCGATAGTCGACCATACTGGGTAAGAGGCTGATTTCTTATTTGTTTGTTTGGTAGGTAGGTACTTACATGGCCTATAAATAATTTTCGAGTGAAAAATAAAATTTTGATGGCGGGTTTTTTTTACAATTTATGTGGTGTGAAAGCGTCAACCAAAGAACGCCGAAAAACAATTCAGTCTACCCTGATAAAGGGCTAGACGACGCTGCCTATAGGCTATGAGTTATGTAAATCATACATTCTACCAGTTTCTTTTACTTTAGATAGGCTTATATTTGACCACAATCTCGCAATGGAAAGTGATGAATTAGCCAAAGGAACACATAGCCTAAAATGGAACTAGCTTTCAAGTGCAGAAGCCGGGACACAGATTTTGGCGGCAGATTTTCACCTTAGGTTCAGTAAGCACCCAGTATGTAAAAAAATATTGGTTTCAGTTGCGTTGCGGCTGGCGCCCTGGTCACATTTCCTGTCCCGTACTCAAGAGAATCGAACAACACCACTGCATAAAATTGGGCGAATGCAATCCGTGTCCCTCGAGTTGTGCTCGCCCTTGCATTAAACCTTGCTGCGTACCATCAAAACCTATCGCAGTCTGCCCATCCGCATCTTCATGTTGCAAACCGCCCGCATGTAGCCAGCCGTTCATCAGAATTATTAGACACAATGGCACTTACACCATATGCACAAAACCATCTAACGTGAGCAATGCTCCATCCGGTCCATACCCTTTAAAATATGTGCTCAACACAGATGAAGATAACACGACAGCTAAAAACGCGCCAGCTACAAAATTCAGTGTGGAAGCAAAATTCAATGATTATCACTTTGATTATACCAGTTCACAAACATCGTTTGTCCTTGATTTCTCACCACCTGAACAGAAGTGTTACAAACCATGCCCAAAGAAGAGTATCTTGTGCATGCTATGCCAAACAGACTGTAAAGGGACAGTATAATCAATGGATTCTAAATTTCTTCTTAATACTTTGGACATGGATGATGTATTTATGACTATTTGGATGAAGTACACAAGACACAGATTGAAGCAATTGTACCTGCACAATATTGTTCATGAATATTAACACAACCAAATAAATAATATCTACCTACCGAAATGCTTTTGTCTCTTATTTTCAATACTCAATAATTTGGGCATATTCAGGTCAGGTTGGAAGACGATTGTGTTATTGTATACCTAAGTAATGAAAGAAAATATAAACTGCTCAACAATATTTTATTTGCCCACAATTTAGGCAAAAACCTAACAAAATAAAATAAATACAATTTGTATTGGGAACTAGTGTGGAACTACACTAACTGGGGTTACCAGACTTTTGGGCTAATGCCAACATATTCTCATTTGCAATCATCTGGAACTCATGGAATCTTTGTGACACTCTTTGGTTTGTTCTCAAATATTTTTCCATACAATTCAGAGTACATTTGTCCTGGAAACAAAAAGCAATTTATATGATATTCATTAAAGTACATTGAAATCTTACATATTAAAAATGTGAAAGTTTATGGTTGTGATTACTCAATCACATCAAATTTAATGGCTGAATGATGCTGATTTTGATGAAACTTGGCACATATTATCATAGATGAATCTGGAATAGCACATGATTTTTAAAATACCAGAAAAAAAATGATAATTTTCATAGTCACATCAACCTTAGGTATGCTTTCCTTAATAAAAAGGTGTTGAAGCCCTTGAATGTATTAGGTCAGATATGGAAATCACACCTGGGATAGGTGTGCCATCACCACTCAACTATACCTAACCATAAGACATACTTATCACATTTAGTGCAAAAAATGTGTCCATGCATTAGGTAGCACATAGATTTATAACAGAAAATGCATTGACGGGCCGGTTGGCGTGGTTGGTAAGATACCCTATCTATCACACACTGCAGGTTGTGGGTTAGATTCCCACTCAGGACAAACATTTGTGTGCATGAACATGTCTGTTTGTCTTGAGTCTAGGTGTAATTATCTATACATGTATGTATTTACAAAAGAAAAGTAGTATATGTAGTATATCAGTTATCTGGCTTCCATAGTACAAGCTCTGCTATGTTTGGGGTCAGATGGCCGTGTGTGAGGAATAATGTCCCAGAATATTTATTTATTTATTTATAGAGGTGTAGCACTGAATGTGTTAATCAAAATGAAATAAATAGTACTTCATATGATTTTATGTTCAGAAGCATATTATAAGGACTAGGAAAACTATTTTTGTTGGTACAAAAAGTTGCACAGACAATTTAAAAGCAATGTTTTAAGAAAATATGATGATAATCACCTCTGACGGTTTGATGGTCCTTGAGGTGAAGTCATGTATGCAGTCATTGAAGCATAGCTCTGATAACTTGTTGTACTGGACAAGGAAGTCTTTGAACTGGGAAATAAAATCAATGTTATAACTAAACAGGTTGTACACAATTACACAATTATGGTTCAGTAGGCATATTCTACTTCTCCTACTTATCCTATATCTGTGCTGCACTTCTTCTTACTAATCCTACATCTTTTATAACTCCAAAGCTTTCAGTGGATGATCATGTAGTGTAAATTTGCTACTCAATCACACTTTTAAAATAGCAGAACAAATTTGGATGACATATTATGCGTAGATAGATCATACTCTGGATTTACACAAGTATTACCAAGAGTGTAGTAGGTAAGTATTGTAATTAAGAATACAAACGCCCTTAAAAAGGCGTCCTAATTCATGGTTTATGTAATGCAATTATTATAACTAATATTATATATTTTGAGTCCATGAGATGAAATTACTTACAGTTTTAATTTGATCAGCTTCGCTCATCATTTCAGCAGGTGTCGTCATTTTGATAAATTATGGTTTCAAGATGAATATATGTATTGATAATTAAATATGCTAAAAAGCGTATATTTACTCAAAAAATATTATTTTTCGAAGAAAATATTTCTCGCCATACATATATTCATTCAAATTTTAGGTTATTTTACTTACTTTTTACTCTTTCTTTTAAAATGTATGTACTGTAATGTCAACGTCAACGTCCAAAACTTCAAATCAAACTTGGTAACTCCAAACCAAACCAAATGTGACAGTTTCACTACATTTTTTTTAATGGCAGCCCTGGATCGTTGAACCTCTAATGACGGCTCCACACACTTGCCAAACCTCGACAAATCATCACAAATTCAAACGTGTGGATAGATTCCACCATCTTCTACGACGTCTTTTCTTTTTTTTCATTTGATTTATTTTTAACTGACGCACATAATTATGTATCGCTAAAAGATACAGCGCGGACGCTGCAAAAATTTCAACGTCTGCCATTGCCGGAACTTGAAAGCGAAGTGAGAGGAAGGGCAGTATGTAAAAACACATATCCCTCGATCCTGCCACAGCAGTATTAAGGGAATTATTGCCGGCAGCGCGAGGAGCAGCGATAGGGGCTGAATGTAAATGAGGCATATGATGTGTGACTTTTTGGCGGGAACTCGATTTATTTTCATGAAATCGGTGTATTTTGAGTTTTACTGAATAATGTCGGTGGCGTTTCGTCCAATGAAGATAGAATACATGTGCAAGAGTGAATTGAAATTAAAGGGCGTCACAAACGGCGAAGATAAGATAATATTTTATCTTAAGATATATAAGACAGTGCTTTACCAGTGAAAGAGAAGGAAAGTGAAGGTAGGTCGTTGCTTCTCTTTTCATAGTATAATGCTGTCTCATGATCTTATGATAAAATATTATAGTATCTTCGCCGTGTGTGACGCCCTTAATTAAATGAATCCGTGTATCATTTTTCAGGTTGTCTCAAATAGTCCACATAAAGTCCACATATAGTCCACATATATTTTACTAAAACCTGACTAACTTGACTTGACTTGACTATTATGTATACTAGACGTGGCTATGGTCATTATATTTAAAGATATCAGCCATATTAATTTAAATCTAAGAAGAAGAATACTAAACATGACAAGGGTGTACGAGCTAGTTCCCTATTCTATAAGGGAAAACAAATAGGTATTTATGTATGTGCCGTGTGTGCGTCCCATTCGTGGGCCATTGTACGGTTCAGTTAGCTGGATTGTTGTAGCAACACGTTCAACAAGGGTTCATGTTTAGATAAAATGTTGGCTATTTACAAAACAATGTATTAGACATAGAATTTATAATTTTTTACGTTATTTTCAAGTAAATTATCATCATTAAAATTTTTAAATAATGAAAAACTTTCGAGTGTCCTCTTTAAATAAATAAATAACTTAATTTTTGGTTGTCACCTATTTAGTAAGATTGTCATAATTACTTTTAGAGATTTCATACTGGCACCACTAGTTACGTGACGATGCGTTTTGAAATAAATGACATTAGTTTCATGTCATGTCATTTTATGTTCCACTACAGAAAAAATATCTTTAGCATAACATTTTTACTCATCTTACTCTAACCAATGTAAAAAGTTTTATGATTTCGTTATATCATGCTTTATATATTGTTAAAATCCAAAAAATACAACACTGACTGTGACTCCTTGGAGCGACAGACGGATACTGAATTGTGATTTTCTTAGGAAGGTTTTTATTGGAATAAACAAATAATAAACTGTAACATGGATGAAATTGGCATCATATTACCCGAGAAGGTATAATTTGTTAAATCATTTGTTTTACATAATGAAATTGATCAATAATATTTTAAAATTTCTGGTCATTTGTTATAGGATGATCAGATCACTGATGCCAAAGGTTTGCCTTTTCCCGGACCGCAATCTTTTGAAGAACTGGAATCTGAAGACTTATACACGAAATATAAGGTAAAATCAAATATAATTTACTGCAAGTAATTGAAAAAGAACAGTACAATAAGGACAAAATACAAAGTAATCTATAGTACCTACCTAATAATCAACTTTTTTTGTAGAAACTTCAGCGCATGTTGGAATTTTTGGAGGTCCAAGAAGAATATATAAAAGATGAACAAAGAAACTTAAAGAAAGAATACCTCCATGCTCAGGAAGAAGTAAAGAGGATCCAGTCTGTACCATTAGTGATTGGACAGTTTTTAGAAGCTGTTGATCAGAACACTGGCATAGGTATGTAATTGTATGTAAATCATCCTACTAATATTATTAATGTGAATGTTTGTTACTCAACCAGGGCTAAATGGATTTTCTTGAAACTTTGCACACAGATTCAACAGTATTCAACTTTTATAAATATGACTTTATAAAAGTTGAATACTTTTATCTCAAAAAATCCCATAGCAATAAACACTTGGCGGGAGCTAGTTGCCCATAAATCTGTTTATTACTATGTAACTGCAAGAGCAGAAGGCCAGTTCTAGGCTTTGAGCATTTATCAATTTCAGATTTATCAATACATTCCATGATAAAATTGTGGTCAAACACAGTTAGAGATACCCTTTACCTGATTATTAGGATGTGGAATGATATCCTCATTATTATGGTTTTCAATATCAGCTAACATTCATAGTTGGCAATAATAACTTACCATAACTACATATTGTAAAACAAAGTCCTCCACCGTCTTATAATAAGAAATGTATTGTAAATGGGTTAAGTCAGCAGCAAGGGCCTTCAGGTGTTTAACATGCTAGCCATATTTAAATACTTATTTTTTTTACAGTTGGCAGCACCACAGGTTCCAACTACTATGTCCGCATTCTATCTACAATTGATCGTGAACTACTGAAGCCATCGGCATCAGTGGCTCTGCATAAACATTCAAATGCACTTGTGGATGTGCTGCCTCCGGAAGCTGACAGCTCCATCTCTATGTTGCAAGCTGGTACATATTCATTTTATTATATTAAGCTCAAAATACAGTCTTCATAGTTAACTGGTACTTATCTGTTTTATGCAACATAACCTCTTCCAATAACAGATGAGAAACCTGATGTGCAGTACTCAGATATTGGTGGCATGGACACACAGAAACAGGAAATCAGAGAGGCAGTGGAGCTCCCGCTCACACATGTTGAGCTATACAGACAGATTGGTATTGAACCACCTCGGGGTGTGCTCATGTACGGACCACCTGGTTGTGGCAAGACTATGTTAGCTAAAGCAGTTGCGCATCACACTACAGGTGAGAGTACCAACTTGAGTTAATGTGAATACAATGGCATTTTTAAAGCTCTGTTAAAAAAAAATGCTAAACAATCTAAATGCCCTATACATGCAGAGTCATATAAGCCAGATAATTCTAAGCTAGTTAAATCTGCTTAGACCTACCCATTCACCTGGGCTAAAAGAACAGGTTTGTGGTATGATGTGTGCATGAACATGTCTGCTTGTCCCGAGTCTCGGTGTGATTATTTATATATGCAATCCTTCCTTTTTTGAAGTCGGAAAAAATAAAATTAGTTTATTTGGGATCATACAACCATTAATAACATAAACATAATGACAATCAACAGCTGCTTTTATCCGCGTGGTTGGTTCCGAGTTCGTACAGAAGTATCTCGGTGAAGGGCCCCGCATGGTGCGCGACGTGTTCCGTCTCGCCAAGGAGAACAGCCCCGCAATCATCTTCATTGATGAGATTGATGCTATTGCAACTAAGAGGTAGTTCACACTTTACATTCAAATATATTATACGTTGTTAGTATCTACTAACAACATATTCTGAATCAATAAACAAGATATAATTATGACTTTTTACTTCAGATTTGATGCACAAACCGGTGCTGACAGGGAAGTGCAAAGAATCTTGCTGGAGCTACTCAATCAGATGGATGGATTTGATCAAACCACCAATGTTAAAGTAAGAAGCTACTCAGTCTACTTCTATCTTTATTTGCGTGTTGACATACAACACCAAGAAATTGCCAATTCAGTGTTCATGCTTAGTGTCAGGCGCTTGCGCAGGTGTGATGTACCGATACGTGCTATACTATTAGTTTATTTTAACTATGTAACCACATACATGTACTATTATAGAAACACTATAAATGGTTGACCACAATCTCACCATGGAATGTTAAGATGCGGTTGAATGTACTGGTAAGTACAAAAACCTAGAAGGATCTGGTTTTCTAGTGGAGGCAGTGGAGCTGCCGCAACACACTGGTAGATGTTTGGCAGATTTTCAACTTGAGGGTGATAGACAGATAAGCGGTTACTACAAAGTTCCCTACCACCGTACTATGGTTTCCTCACGATGTTTTCCTTCACTCTAAGCTCATGCCCATTGTAAGATTCGAACCCACGCATTCGACGTTACCACCACTAAGCTATCGTTGCCTTAAAATGACGTGAGAGTGAAGCGCGCATTATTTATTTAGTTAGTAGTTCATCGTGAATAAAGACAGACAATCAACTTCATACGTTCGATATTGCCACTAGGTCGCTTGTGTGCACTTTATAAATTGTCATATTATGACTGAAATTAACAATGAATTTTGAGAACATATTAATAATATAAATATCTTGATCTGGCACACGAGGTTGTCGACATGTGGGATATTGACTCGGCAACCATTGTACCGATAGTCGTTTCAGCCCATGGCCTTATGGCCAAGAGCCTCGATAAACACCTCAAGAGGCTCGCGTTAGGTGGCTGGATCAAGGGCCAAATTCAGAAGGCAGTGCTCCTGGAGACGGCACGCATAGTTAGGAAGTTCCTCTCTCTGGAGCCTTGTAACTAGGACCCTGTTCCCGATACCGGTGGGGAACTGTTTTTTATATTTTTAATTATTTTTTTATAAATTATATTTAAAAATGTAATTTATAGGAATATATTTTAATAAATGGTATATAAATAATAAGAGACTAAATAAATAATTTTATGTAATAAATCTGAGTTGATTTTGAAAAGAGTAATTGCTGAGTGTTAGAGTCAGACTATTCATAAGTGCTGGTAAAGGCCTATTTGAATAAAAATATTTTAATTTCATATAAACTGCAGTAAATTAAATTTCTGATCGTAATGCTATAATTTTCAGGTAATAATGGCCACCAACCGTGCCGACACCCTAGATCCTGCCCTACTCAGACCTGGTCGTCTCGACAGGAAAATAGAGTTCCCTCTTCCAGACAGGTATTAATATAATTAAGAACTTACTTGCAAATATACTACTCTAGCGACAACAAATCATTAAAATCAAATCACAATCAAAAACATTATACGGCGACATTATAAAACATCACTCGGGCGCAAAATATATTTTCATTCTATCTATTCGAAAAGGACGACTTGGTTCCCCTTTAAGTGCACCCAAAGGTGGTGTTTCCTATAAGAAACTTTTAGCGGGCAGTAATGAGTTTTTAATCCTCTTTATAGTGGTAAGTGCGCCGCAATTATCTTTGCCGCGCACTTCTTGAATTTGGAACATCTTAGTGTTCAGCGCCAAAGAAATCGAACGCAAATGTTGTTTGAATAAAGTCTGGCTGGTACGACGGCCCATAGTCGCGGCTGGCTAAAAAGAAATAAAACTATAACAATAAATTTTCATAATTGCGAAAATGTCTCAAATGTAAATGTAAGTTTTTAAGCTATTGTATAGCTTTTATCGCGGGCTTCGGGGTTTGAGACCGAATCAAGAAATTTTGATTAAAAAAAAAGAAACCGTAATGAAAAAAGCTAACACCTCCCACACACACATACATACACGTTGGCTCGGGCGACGTACTTTGAATCCCTCACTTCGCTCTGGATTCAAAATGGCGCCCTCGCCGTAAAAATATTATTTTGCTCCCTTATGATACAGTCTACTATTTTGCCTCGGGCGACGTACTTTGAATCCCTCGCCGCCATAAAAATATTATTTTGCTCCCTTATGATACAATCTACTATTTGCGCCCGAGTGATACACTCTACTTTTCATCACCCTCTATGAGAAAATAAAAGGCGCCTCATATTTTATTGTAATATTATTATTTAATAAAACATAGAGTAACAACTAAATTTAAATTAAATAGTATCTAATAATAAAACAACAAAAAATTTACATTTACATTTGAGACATTTTCGCAATTATGAAAATTTATTGTTACAATTTTTTTTTATTCAGCCGGCGGCGTGACTATGGGCCGTCGTAGCAGCCAGTCTTTATTCAAACAATATTTGCGTTCGATTTCTTTGGCGCTGAACACTAAGATATTCCAAATTCAAGAAGTGCGCGGCAAAGATAATTGCGGCGCACTTATCACTATAAAGAGGATTAAAAACTCATTACTGCCCGCTAAAAGTTTCTTATAGAAAACACCACCTTTGGGTGCACTTAAAGCACCAAGTCGTCCTTTTCGAATAGATGGAATGAAAAATATTTCCAAGTAGCGCCCTCACGCATTTTTTATTTTTCTGGTCAGGCTTTACCGCTCATATTATTATATTCACTGCGCGAGCCTCCCCAATAATGCTACAAGTCGATGCCATCATTCCTTGAAGTGTATATATGAGCCAGTGATTTAAACCTGCACTTCCATAGTTGTATGACAAAGCGTAGTCAAATGTCAACAAAATAACATGTTTTATTTTTATGATAGGCGCCAAAAGCGTCTGATATTCTCGACAATCACGGCGAAGATGAACCTGTCGGAGGAGGTGGACCTGGAGGAGTTCGTGGCGCGGCCGGACCGCGTGTCGGGCGCCGACATCAACGCCATCTGCCAGGAGGCCGGCATGCACGCCGTCAGGGAGAACAGGTACACACAGATACTACCAGTGTACGAGTTACTCTAACTACACATTCATTTGGTTAAGCCCGGTTAAACAACTGTTACAAATTGACTCTACCCTTTGTTCGTAATCCACGAAACAGAACATTCCGACGAGAGGTTACAACCGGTTCGGAACACAATTCCTTACTTTTGTTGCCATTCCGAACAGTAGAACTTTATCTGTTCATGATGTAGAATTCGTTGTATGTTGGTTAGATGGTGCAGCAGAACGGTGGATAAAATACGGGTTTTTTGGTTCTATAAACTTCAAATTTTATAGCACATGTAACAGGCGGCAGTGCTGCCAGTTTATATAAAAAATCTCAAATTATGAATGTTGCCAACACATGATTTTTATGCTGATCCTGTCACATTTCTGCTGTGACACGCAGTCTTCGTTTACCGTGGTTTGAAGTCAGAGATTGGAAATGGAGTCATTCGAATCGGTAGACTATCCCATACGAATCTGGCCTGCAAGCGAACATCTGTGAACAACTCCAAATAGGCATTTTATAGGCAAGCTTGCTACATTCTCGGTATCATCATTATGTAGACATAACTCCTTCTGGGATCAGTTGATGGCCAAACTTATGCCCATTTTACATTAAAAAAAATGAAATTGTCATAGTATGACTTTGGCAGCCAGATTATTCTCTGTGCCAGCCATAAAATGAATATACCACTTATTTATTTAATTTTGTTTTAGGTATATCGTTCTGCCTAAGGACTTCGAAAAAGGTTACAAGAATAATATCAAGAAGGACGAAAGTGAATATGAATTCTATAAGTAAATTCATGATGTAAATTGTTTGAATTTGTAATGATAAAATAAACTCGTGAATAATAAATGTAATTATTAAAATAAACCTGTTTTTCTGCCAAATACATATATATACATGATTGAAATAAAACAACAAATTATTTCAAAATCTATATTTTATAACAGTTTTTATTAACAATGTGATTTTATAATATTACAATATATTTGGCATAATACCTTATAAAAAAATTGATGTTGATGTAAAACAATAAATTACAATGAATTGATGTTAATTAACCACGAGAATTAATCAAGTATTTTGTGATGAAATATAATAACAATGTTATCTTTGTCTTACATGTTATAACAAATTAATATCAGGTGCAATAATGTTAACATACGATAACAAACTAGGCTATGTTAAGGCACTAATGCTATTAAGGCTTCTGATAGTCTAAAAGTAATTTTTAAATAATCTCAACTCTAGCTGCCTAATTTGTATTAGAATCTAATCCAATAAAGATTTTACGATTTCAAATTGTATAAGTACTCTGGTATACCTAAAACATTAAACAGGAATGTCCTATAGCATGCATAATATATACGTTACCGTAAAAGCCTAAAATTTTTTATCCCATGAAATAAAAAAAAAATGCGATGTATTGACTTATTGCAATATCAAGTTATCATGCATATAACCACTAGGCTGAAAAGAAATAAGCTGCGTTATATTTTTTATGTATTTAATCAGTTCGCATTATGTATGAATTTCAGTCTTTTACGGGAGCGTATTCAAAATTACATTTCTAATGCCAGAGAAACCAATACCTATCCGAATTTTATTATTATAATAACGAGTCTATCGACTTAAAAAAAATATCAATTTAGAAAATAGATTGGCCTATTATTCGTCATAATAGATACGTTAATAAGTTATATGTAGTATATTTTGTGACAGGAAATTAAAAGAACATTATATTCCAAATTAAACAAAGAAAGATGATATTAAAGCTAGTAAGAATAATTTTCGGAATGTATAACTAAGAGATACAACTAATATTCATTCTTAACAATCTACGAATATACCAACTTAATATTGATATACTTACTTAAAAATAATATATAAATAAAAAATAAGTACATAGGCAATGGTAATACTGATGCGGCACTCTAATTATTATTTCCCATTGTATATTTCGGACTTCAAACAACTTTCATGACTACTGACAAAACTTGAATGGGAAACAATACTTAGGCTGCTGATAAAAAACCAATTATAGGCAGTTATTTGCACTATGTTTTACTCAAGAATGTTTTAAGTTTATTGTATTTTTATCGTCTATGGTTTAACTCGTCGTTTTTTAGGTCTATTATCATTTACATTTATTTCTCTCTTTATTTAGGTCTCATACATATTTTGTCTCAAGTGTTCATAGTTTAATTTAGCCTACACCTACCATTATAATATAAGATTGTTGCACTACATTAAATAGACAAGAACACATCAATTTTGTGGACGGGGCGGAAATTTCGAAGAGATTTCATTACTAAATCTATGTTTGTATTTAACTAATCATACGCTACAACAATCGTGTATATTCAACAATTTTATGGCAATAAACTTTTAACAAATACAATGCATCAATATAACTCATGCAATAGCTTTCACTTTCACAAAGATACAGAATAAGGAATGTCATAAATACTGCATAATAATAAGTATGCACATATAAAAATAGAAGAAAATGGAATGATATCACTGGGTCATTTCTATGAAGTGAGTATAGTAAATATCGCAAATAACAATGTTCAATCACACAGAATATAAGTAAGAAAAAAAAAAGTTGCCTTATAACAACTTTGGTTTGTCATGCTGGTTGAGATATTCGTAAAAAAAATATAAATTATTATCCATAATATCTGGTCGACTTAGGGCTGTCAATGTCATTTGAGAGCAGGGACGGTGGAAGTATCTGGAAATAAGTACATACATGTCAATGAATATAAAACAGAAAAAATGACTACTCATATATTTTGGGTAGTTGTCATCCAACACCGCACCGTTCGAGGTCGCTACCAAGGAACTATCATTGCCTCAGCCACCTAATATTGACTATTTGTTCCTATCGACACGAAGATACCATTCTCGATAATTCTGAATTCCCTTCTAGGTTTGTATGCTTCTCACTCAAACGTCACGAACCCATGCACAGAAAAATTCATAGCGGCAAAGTTATAACGAGCGGATTATACCGATTAGGATTGAAACCTTTTTTGTAAAACCATTTGTTTTGACTACTTTTATAACTAGCACATCGGTCGCTTATATTGTCGAAAACCAAGGTAGCCGCTCGTAAAATACGGTAAGTTTACGGTCATTTATATAGATTACCGTAAACTTACCGTCGAGTTATGACAGTTTAAATTTTGATTTCTTTTAAATCCCGCGCGCGTATAGTTGCAAAATAATCACGCGACTTTGCCGATTGGTGTAGGTAGTCATCGAAGTTAAAGTCGGTGCGTTTCGTTTAAATAATTCAAAGAATGAATTTTAAAGAATGCCGACACTCGGTCAAAGAATGTCGCTGCGAGCGTCACCTACAAGTCATTTAGTTTGTATCGAAGTACCGTAGTGAAATAGACGACCGCGACCACTCGCGAGGAGCGGCAACGTCGCATCGTTTGTTACGATATCTTACCGTAAGTTACGGTAAGATATCATCGTTCACCGTAAGTTATCGGCGTAAATTTACGGCTTTGCATCGCTAGTAGCCGCAGTCGGTCGCCGGTCTTCGGCCACAAACGGCGCTTCGCTAAAGTTAGTCTCGGGTAGGTACCTAGTGCATATCGGGCGGCGGTAGAGTGTCGGCGGCGGGGTCCCCGGGGCGCTGGTGGGGCGACATGAGCGGCACCAGCAGCGCGGGCGGGCCGGCGCGGCGCAGGAAGGCGTGGTGCAGCAGCCGCGCCGCCGGCAGCCGCGCCGCCGGGTCGCGCACCAGCGCGCACTCCAGGAACTGCAGCAGGTCCGCCGGGCAGCGGCCGGCGGCGCGCGGCCGCGGCGGGGGCATGTCGCGGATGCGCCGCATCGCCTGCGAGACACACCTACGCATCACTACTGTGACATGACATCGATACGTGTATTTGCTATCGTATCTTTGCTATCTAGTGACGGACGGTGAGCTTGATGATATTATAAGATACACCATTTAAGGAAATGGTGTTTCTTAAATTACCCTCGTGACTGACTTCCCACCGTCGAGTTGAAAATCTATTTTTGAGCACCGACCGGTGTTTATCTACATTTCATAATTTACCAGGGTTAGATCGACCATTTAATTTATTCGCACCAACATCGGATCGCCTTTCCGATCACATAGATTACTGCATTTTATTATTTCAACATACCTGTAGAGGCGGTTCGTTGAAAAACGGCGGTTCGCCGTCGACCATCTCGACGAGCATGATGCCCAGCGACCACACGTCCACCTCGGGCCCGTACGGCAACCGAGATATCACTTCAGGAGACATCCAGTACGGAGTGCCCACTAATGATTTACGTTTTGGGAGTTCCTAGAATAAATAATATATATAATAACACTTTCGTCCAAAAAATAAACAGTAACAAGATAATATTTCATAAAATTTGGTTCATACCTGAGATACTTGAGCACAAAAGCCGAAATCAGACAATTTAACGCGACCATCGGCAGTCATCAGTATGGAATCAGATTTGATATCTCTGTGAATAACACCTTGAGCGTGGAGAAATGCTAAGGCCTGGAAAACAAAAACATTTTTTTTAAGTTTCGATAATATACAATATTACACTCATTACACCAAACAATCTCCAAAGAGATAAGTTTCCATTGATCACTGATCATCTTTGAAAAACTAATCAAATGTGTTTTGTGATTGATGATGATGAGCCAGATCTTAGGAGACATTACTGAACCCAGGAGAGATGATAATTTCTACCCTTAATTAACTAATTTCTTAACCTGGGAGTCGAACTAAGGACCACAGGTCTTGAATAGTCATTGATTACAATCGCCCAGTTATGAGGTGAATATTTTTTTGTTTAAATACTTGGTTTAAAAAAAATCGTAAGTTCTTTTTTTAATAATATTGTTGCTTTCTTGTCTTACTTTACGTGTACCTTCTTATAATCTAGTTTTTTATACACAATTATATTATCTACTAGCTTTCTTTTTATATGTGAACTTTTAAATGGCCTTGTGATATTTATTCATCACTTATATCATATATTGCTGTAAGTTTTCCAAATAAATAAAAATCAAATAATTTTTAGAACATTTATAAAATTGTATTTCTCGTCTTTTACTTGGCTTTTCACCAATTTCACCTCGCCTACCTACTGTCTATGAAATATAAATAAATATAAGCATTACCTTGAGACACTGTTTGCATACAGTAGCTATTTGTTCAGGGTCCATCCTCGCTCGGGTCACAATGTCCGTGAGAGCTCCGCCTGCCATGTACTCCATCACTACCCATAGCTCGTCGCCGACAAGGTACGACGCGTGCATCTCGACTATGTTCGGATGAGGGTAGTCACGCATTATCACCTGCAATACGAATTTCACCACTATTAACCTATTATCACCGTGATAGAAAGTAAGTATAATAAAAGTATGTTATTCCAGGGTATGATCTATCTATATGCCATGTTTCACCCAAATCCATTCAGTCGTTAAGGCGTGATTGAGTCCCAAACATCCAAATATACAAACATTCACATTTATAATATTACTAGCTTTCCGCCCGCGGCTTCGCTCGCGCAGTCTTGATAAAATATCTATATTATCTATATAAATTATAATCCGTTACGATATTATTTACTATGTAACTTTTTAACAGTATAAAATTAAATTCCAATAATCTAAATGACGGTAACCTGTTCATGCAACATCCGATTTTAATGAAACAAAGCCTATATTCTGCTCCAAATTAATCTGTCTACCTGTGAAAACTACATGAAAATTAGTTCAGTAGTTCCGGAGATATACGCGAACCAACAGACAGACAGAAAATAATTCTAAAATTGCTGGATTTTGTTCTATTAATCTTCTTTTGTTACCCCCTTTCTATTTTTATTTTATTACTTTACTTCAATGTTCTGTACATTACAGTACACACCTGTTTTAATATAATGTATTACATATTATATAAATTTACAGATGTAGATAGTAGGATAAGAAATGGTATCTAAGCAAATAGGTGTAATAGTAATAGCAAGGACAGGTCCCTAGTCCTGACCACTTCGTTGAAGAGCAGCTCCCGGCGCTGCTGCTTGCGCAGGTTCATCATCTTGACGGCGAGGCGGCGGCGCGAGCGCGCGTCCGTGGCGGCGCACACGACGCCGGTGCTGCCCTCGCCGATCTTGGCGAAGCCGCTCAGCGTCGCGCGCGGGTCGCCCTCGCTCACCACCAGCCGGAGGGCCGCGCGGAACTACACACGCGATGACACACACGCCTTTATTACACTTACACTTCACACACCTAGCTTTACATCTGGGTGGATATTTTTACTGCCGTCATATTTAATCTTCTAAGATTAGATGAGCAATTCTTTTATAAGTACATTGTATATTTTATATTTCGTGTATCTCGGAAACGGCTCTAACGATTTGAATTTAGATAAGATTTGATTATTAAATTTATATAGAACTAGCTTCCGCCCCGCGGTTTCACCCGCGTTCCCGAGTCCCCGATCTTATGTTTTCCCGGGATAAAAGTTGCCTATAACCTTCCTCGATAAATGGGCTATCCAACACTAAAAGAATTTTTCAATTCGAACCAGTAGTTAAACAAACAAACTCTTCAGCTTTATAATTAGTTTAGATACTAGCTGTCCACCGCGGTTTCACCCGCGTTCCCGAATAAAAAAGCCCATGTCCTTCTCCATACCATAGGCTATCTGCATACTAAATTTCATCACGATGGGTTCAGCGATTTATGCGTGAAAAGTTAACAAACAAACTCACATTCGCATTTATAATATTATAAGTTAGGATTAGGATATACGTCTTTCCTGAAAAAACACGATCTTGTAAACAAAATAAAAACGCCTCGGTCGCCACGGTTAGTACTAATACCACATCAATGTGGTATTACATAGGTAGTAGGTACTCATAAACATAATTAAACATTAATAACAAACTAATTTTTATACATATGATAAATTTGAATTGTGTTCATCATCATCAAACCCACTTCTGTTTGAGTGGGTGTGGATTCCGCACTTAGTCCTTGAATTGTGTTAATAATTGCTTCAGTGAAGTGACACCTGTTGGCTTTGATTATACCTATCAAACTTGACAAAATGATGAGTGATTAAGATAATGTTTTGTAATTGAATATGTTATACATATACCTGTTCATGCGTCAATCGCAGTTCATGCTTGGAAGCGGCGAGAGGCAGGTGCGGGGCGACGGGCGCGGGCGGGCCGCCGTGTTGATGCCGTGTCACCGGGTAGGTATCACCTACATTTTTAGACATAAATTGTTTATATAACTGACAATGTCTTGATTAACATACGTACAAGCTAAGACAGCCATCCATATACTAAAATCATAAATGAGTCATAGTTATTTAAAGCAGTTGTTTACTATAATTTTGGAATATTTGCGAGCCAAGGGGTTAAATCTAAATATCATCTGTTTTAATCATGTTTCACAACTTACAGGTCATCATCATCATCATCGAAACCACTGTGTGGTTGGGTATGGTTTCCGCACTTAGTCTTTGGATTTGACCATTGTATGTGTTCACAACTTACAGGTCCAAAGTATTCATTCTTCAGACATTAAAGATAACAAGTATACTAATTAAGCATAACTATCACAAACATTAGTTGAACAGATATTTCAAGAAATCTATTTCTATTCATACAATGACAAAAAACATTGTGGATATAAATTTGACAAAACTTCATACCCATATTGATGTTATTTCCATTGATTCCATGATGTGCTGTTTGAGACATTAGTTGAGGAGGATGATTGTGCTGATATGGCACATTGGCATTCTGTATGTTCTGATATGTCATTGTAGCATGATTATTATCATTCATTTCTTGAACTGGCCTGACTATAGCCTCATGAGTATGCTGTGACCACTCAACGGGAGACTCATTTATTTGCTTGTTTGAAGTGTAGTTGCTGTGTTCACGTCTCAAGCTTGAGTATTGCTGTGGTGCTGGGGGTACTGGTGGAGATTCCTCAGGAACAGCTGGTGGCACATTTGGTTGATTACGGAAATCTCGCCTTATTCTTGGTGGGCTTGAACTTCTTAGGGAATTAGATCTTGCAACATTTGAGGTTTTCGGCAACACAACACCATTCTGAACAGGTTGTGATGGTACATTAGTTGGGATAGAGCGAGCAATTGATGAAACCGAAGTGGTTCTATGATCTCCTCTCACAATTTTTTTTAGATCTAGAATTTCGGTGGGTGTGATTTCTGATGGATCTACTAATGGTAGAGGTCTATTAGTTGACTTTAAAATCTGTAAAAAAATACAAATTTATTTATTATCTGTTACACAGTTTTCTGGGAACTAAGAGCATGACCTCTTATATGCAATGATTGATAAACATTGATGTTGGACATATCGGTATATTTAATGGTATAAATAATGTAATGAAAAGTATTAATACCTGATTATTGCCAACAAGTGATGCCCATTGCAGAGGAAGTCCAACAAACTTTCCCTCTCGTTTATCAAACCCTGTGTGTACTCTGTGCTCAAAGTTACTTGGAGGCGAGATAAGGGGCTTTTTCTTTTTCTTAGAAAACATAGTGTTTTATTGCCTGTAATAAATGTATTAGTTGTTATTATTAGTCGTCTAACAGTGAAAACAATGTTTATGTAACTAAAACTAATGAAATAGAAAGCTTACCGCTACTTCCTTTGACGATATAGCGAATCAACATCAACAATCAATTCGATACGAGTACTGCGCGTGTCTTTTTAGTCAGTTATCAATTTGTAACACAAATAACAACAATTATTTGAACAGAGGCTTATGCCTTAACTGCACGGTTCATGTTACGAGTTAGCACCTACCCATGAACACAAACTGAATACTAATACATAATATTAATCTTTGATACTAAACGAAGAGCGTAATCAGACATTCCTTTGGAGCCATCCCTCCCTGTTACACATATACAAATTAAATTAGCATAATGGTATTATGATCATCACATCTTTTGAAATTACGCCTTCCATTCAATCAATATTTAATTATAAATATGGAACAACACTAAATAGCAATATCGACCAAGCAAGCAACGCAACAGCAAATATTTCTAAAAAATATTTTACGATGACAGTGACTGACTGATGGATGACTGATACAGACTGACCTGACTTGAGTGACTTGACTGATAGGACACTTTCGCTGGCACGATGGAGCCATAAGCAATAAATTGGAATTGGAATACAGACACTTGTCCCCTCGTTTAGGCTGGGAATACACGTCAAATTTTTCATCAGACTATCGGATCCGATAGTCTGATCAGACTATCGGAAGGCGTTGGAGCCATTACTTTGTTTGAACATACAATACACGTCCGATTCAATAGTCGGACGGAATTGTATTGAATGTTCGCCGACTTCCGATAGTCGGATCCGACTATCGGATGAACAAATCTGATGTGTATTCCCAGCTTAAAAAGTGGGTAGCCAGTAGCCCTGTTATTCCATTATATTATTGTCACATTATATTGTCAATCAATAGTGCCAACATTCAGTCGCCATTCTATCAAGAAGAAGAAGAAGAAGGCTAGGGGACAAGTTATGATGAACGGACTGTAGGTAGATAGACTCACAGACTGAAGAAAACATAATGACTACTAAGACTACTGTGAGTGAAGTGTAATAAAAATCTCTTTGGATCAGAAATAGGTATTATTTTCTAAAAAAAACCGACCAAGTTCGAGTCGGACTCGCGCACGAAGGGAACCAAATCATTATTTATAAAACGGCAATAAAATCATGTGAGTTGTATGAGAGCCCCCTTAAATATTTATTTTATTCTGTTTTTTTTTTGTATTTGTTATTATAACGGCAACAGGAATACATCATCTGTGAAACTTTCAACTGTCTAACTATCACGGCTCATGAGATACAGCCTGGTGACTGACAGACAGACAGACGGACAGACAGACGGACAGACAGCGGAGTCTTAGTAATAGGTCCCGTTTTACCCTTTGGGTACGGAACCCTAAAAGCAACATCTCTCTCTCTTTTTAGGGTTCCGTAGCCAAATGGCAAAAATCGGAACCCTTATAGATTCGTCATGTCTGTCTGTCTGTCCGTCCGTATGTCACTTTTTTCCGAAACTATAAGAGCTATACTGTCAAAACTTGGTAAGTAGATGTATTCTGTGAACCGCATCAAGATTTTTACACAAATATAGAAAAAAAACAATAAATTTTGGGGGTTCCCCATACTTAGAACTGAAACACAAAATTTTTTTTTTCGTCAAACCCATAATGTGGGATATTTATGGATAGGTCTTCAAAAATGATATTGAGGTTTCTAATATCATTTTATTCTAAACTGAATAGTTTGCGCGAGAGACACTTCCAAAGTGGTAAAATGTTGGTCCCCCCACCCCTGTAACTTCTAAAATAAGAGAATGATAAAACTAAAAAAAAATATATAATGTACATTACCATGCAAACTTCCACCGAAAATTGGTTTGAACGAGATCTAGTAAGTAGTTTTTTTTTAATACGTCATAAATCGTAAACCGTTTACCTTTCATTCAATCAACTCAAATATAAAAAAAAATGGCAAAAAACAAGGTCTTACAGCACAAATAAAGGAAAAATTCTAAAAAATAAAAAAGTTGAAAATTAAAGGTGTTCCCATACATACATAGCTACGCCAATTAATAAAGACCTCTGAGTTGTATGGGCGCTCATACAATTTAGAGGTCTAGCTTAATTGGCACCAACCTCAAATACAGTAAATAAATAAAATTGTGCATTTCCCGTGATGGACGAACTATGGACGAAGTTTGTACGGAACCCTCGGTGCACAAGTCCGACTCGCACTTGGCCGGTTTTTTTCTCTCAACAAACACAACATGATTTTTAGGGTTCCGTACCCGAAGGATGCAAAAGGAGTCAAACTTCCCATTGTCCTATAAACTTGGTGACAATGTTTATTATTACGTATATTTTACTAACAAATACCAAAATATGATAAATCAGATTTTTTTCTTTGTACTTACTTGCAAATTTGTACGGAACCCTCTCGGTGCGCGAGTCCAACTCGCACTTGTCACACATAGTCAAGTTCGTCGTACAAGTCAGGCAGGTTTTATTCAAATGTAGTACTAAATAATAACTGATTTAAGAGTGGATTTATCAAAAGGGATCTGAGACCCTGCCTTTTATGACACATACTAGCTGTCCTCCGCGGATTCACCTGCGTCGTCAACGTAAAACTTCGTCACCCCTCACCCCCTTACCCTCGCCAACCTCACTTCACTCATTCACTTCAGTAAGACTTCAGTATTTCAAGAAAATGGCAACATTTGATCTGATTTGTTCGACCTCTTTACTCACAGAAATATTATTATATTCTTACCAAGGAACATAATACTCTCTACCGAGAGATTCTTACTATTCTTCTACCCTCTCGGTAGAGAGTATTATGTTCCTTGCTTCTACCTACTACCTACCCATCCCCATCATGATGGATGGCTACTGCCGCAGTGTGGCCAAACTTAGTAGTTTTCTACTTTTTCGGTAGATTTTGAGGAACTTGCAACAGCCGCTAGTAGGGAAAAAAATCTTAGGGAAAAAAGTCTGTATATTTTGATAGAATTTACCATTTTTTGGTATATTGTAACGTAGTAAAAAAACGGGTCTTTAATTATTTAATTTGTATTAAATATTTTTATTTTCATTCGATTATTCAATCGATTAATCGGTTTATAAATTAATATTTTTCATTAATTTTATTGTGATCTTGGTTTTGAGGTTGATTTGCTGTCTGTAGTTACCGTAGTCATGGAAGTTGCGGCCGGTGAATCAATTTTATGTTTGGTTAACTAAATAAACTTTAAAATTGCATAAATAAATTAATATATATATTTTGTTCATATAAATTGATCGTTTGTTCGAATGATTTAGTCAATGGATCGATTCGGTTTTCGGACAAAACTTAGTGTTGACAGAAAATAAATAAATTTTGGACATCACCTATTTACCTATTATTTTTAAATTTTAGTTGCATATACTATTTTTTATATAGAAATAATTTAATGTTTACATATTGTTATTATATACCTTATTATATTTTTCAAAAGTCACGTTAGGTTGTTTCTAAGTATTCAAAGTACGTTTCTTACCTTTGTTGTGAGTTCAATCTCGTCAGATTGTCCCCTTAAAAGGACAATATTATCGCCATATTCTGGGATTATTTTTAGTTCCTTAACCCCTGGTGGTGCTCCTTGGATAGGACAAATAGTTCTTTCTTTCATGTCTCACGATGCGACGCGTGAGCATACATATTAATTCAAGCCAGTTTAACCTTTAATAATGCTTGGTGCATCGCATCGGCCGGCCAACGTCGCGTGGCGTGGCATTAGTTATGACGACAGACGTGAAATCACAAGCATCCTTGGCTTTTACCAAGGAGGTTTTTTTATTCGGGATACTACGAGGTTTTTTTTTTGGCTACTACGAGTCTACTACTACTTCTACTACTTCTTATACTACTTTTTCTACGCGTTCTGCTTCTGCTACTTTTTGTACAGCGGGAACCTACCGGGTCCTACAGCTGGAAGGAGTAACAAAGGTTTTGTAATAGATATATATTAAATAACAGTAATCTAAACATCATGGTATAGTGGCCGTTTCCACTATTGGCGTCCAATTAGTTTTAATGCAATTCCTTCAATTATTTCAATTTATTAATTTTTATTGTAACGCAATTCATCTCAGGTAACCCACAATCTTTCTCCTTCTGAGAACCTAGGGCATATACTACATAAACTTCTAATTTAAAACAAATTAAATATATTATTCTGAATCGGTAAATTGTTGTTTCATTTCATCAGGGGTACCTTTTAGGGAACGCAACGGACAGGGGGGTTAAAATCCGTTACGTTACAATATTGGCAGTATTTTTTCGAAAGAAGATGGCCCTCCTGAAATCTATTCATAGGGGAATTCCTCATTCATGCGTTTCTCTATGTGAATCATAATTAGTCTATCTCTTTCTAAACACACGTATACAAAGAACAAACACTCAAAGCCTAGCCGGGGCTTCCCCCGTAAGTAAATAATTGTTAATTTAATTTCTTTCTTGACAAATTTCTTTCTGTTGTTCATTAATTCTGAGCGTCGCCCGTTGTGGTTGCTGCGTCATGAAACGTAAATATTCAAGGGTATCGCGTGGAGTGGGAGCAAGATCCCTTATTCAAGCAATGGTTAACTAAATCAAAAAATAAGCGAAAGTGTGAAGCGAATGCACACTGTAAAGCCTGTAATTGCGACATTCTCAGTAGAGTGGCTTCTCTGATGGAACACATGGCTACATCGAAGCATGTAAAAGTTGTGTAATTCTGATGAACCTTAATTGTCAATAATATTAAACGTAAGTGATTGTGACCAAATTCCTGATATTTAATTGATTGATAACCCAAATCATTTTATAGTAGAATCCAGCTTATTTTGAGTAGATTTTGGTATCTTTTCATCCTATGTTATAGTAGATTTGTCAATTTAAATCTGGTCACACGCCTACTGGCTACTCTTAACGTCTTAACGTCAATTTGACACTGTCAGTTAGGTTAGATTATTGTTTTTTTGCTATAGGTAATTTTATTTACATAGCCTATCCTACGAAGGGAAATTTTCAAAAAGTATTTCTTTATCAGTCAAATCAATATACCAGATTTGTTTTCATTATGAAAGAAAAACGACACAATCTGAAAAAAAGTAAACACAGAAGACGAAGTGTGAGTACCTACCACTTTCCTTTTTCACATGACCTAGCTAAAGATAAAGATTGTTTTTTTTTGGCTTACTTATGGCATAGTAAATGTTAAGACCTATTAGTAGTTTCACTCCCTAATCGCGGCACAACATGCCAATGTCGTGGAAACAACGATAATATGGTATACTCTGTGCGCCGTAGTAAAATCGTAAGGTAGTGTGGTAAGTTGATAACAGAGTTAACAGACCTGCGCCACACGCGAATTATCCTGTCGCAAGCGATAAGTGAAATAGTAGTGCACTTGTATTACTGTATTTCGGTTAAGAGGGTGTAGCATAATAAACGTAAAACCAATCAAGGAATATGGCTTTATTTAACTAAAGAATTACACTAGACATTGAATAGTTACAATAATTATGACAAGATGATAGCGCTGTCACAAATGTCACTGTTACCATAAATGTTACATTCAAGGAGGTCGCATATCACCTCATTCTTCCCCGGTTGAGTTTTCACTCCCTTCTTGATGTACCACAAAGTCGCTCAGGTAGGAAGGCGGCTTTCTAGTCCTGTTTGATCTCCGAGGGAGAGCTTCGGTCTGGTGTATCGGAGAAGGCGACAAGCTACGTAGATCCTGTGAATGTTGCGGCGATGATAGAGATGGGGTGACAGTTTCGAGTGGAGCTGTATTGCTGTCTTCCATCTCTTCAGAAGCTGATTCAAAGCTGCTATCATCTCCATTGTAGTTAGTAATATTTGGGAACGGTGCCAATTGACGGTTCGATACTGTTGATGTTTCCCCATTATTACGTCGAATAAGAGAATAGTAAGGATTAGTTTCAAGGAGTTCAGCTTCTTCGACTAGAGGGTCTGTTTTAGATAGTCGGACATTCTTCTTTACCCATATCGGGCCTGGTGTCAGCCAGGACGGCAGTGAATCTCCATTCAGGGATCTTCTAGGGTATGTAAAAAGTTTTTCATGTGGGGTGGCGTTAGTAGCTGTACATAGAAGAGAACGTACACAGTGTAATGCGTCCTTTAGTACCACTTCCCAGTTTTCCACAGATAGTCCCTTTGACCGGAGGCTGAGTTGGATAGTTCGCCAGAGAGTCCCGTTTAGACGTTCCACTTGTCCATTACCCTGAGGGTTATAAGGTGTCGTTCTAGATGAAGCTATGTTTGATTTTCTTAGGAATGAGTTGAATTCTTCGGACATAAACGATGAGCCTCTATCACTATGAACATAGAGGGGCTGGCCAAAAGTAAGGAAGAGGTCTTTCAAGCAGTTGATGACAGTGGCAGATGTCATATCTTTACATGGATATGCAAATGGAAATCTGCTGTACTCGTCAATTATCGTCAATATATATTTGTTGGAGTTGTTAGACGGCAGTGGCCCCTTGAAGTCTATGTTGATACGTTCGAGAGGGGCCGTAGCTTTAATCAAGTGACCCTTGACTTTGAGAAACCTTGGTTTTATTTCGGCGCAGGTCGGGCACGAGGCAGTTATCTCCTTGACGTCGTTTGCTGAATAGGGTAAGTTTTTAAATCTCACCCAGTGATACATTCTTGTCACGCCTGGGTGACAGAGTGCGTTATGGAGCTCTTTCAGCTTGCTGATATTCATATAGGCACATACGCGGGATAGAGCGTCCGCAGCTGCATTTTCGGAGCCCGGTCTGTAAATAATATCATATTTAAAACAAGACAACTCTAATCGCCAACGTAATATTTTCTCGTTCTTGATTTTACTGTTATGATTCTGATTAAACATGAAGGCTACCGATTGTTGATCCGTAATTAAAAGAAAATGTTTGCCAATTAGGTAGTGTCTCCATTTCTTTAAACTTTCCACTATAGCGCAAGCTTCTTTTTCGATTGAGGATTGCTTGCATTCAGAGTATGACAAAGTTCGCGAAAAGAATGCTACTGGTCGTCCTCGTTGAGTAAGTGTAGCCGCTAGAGCGAATTCTGAAGCGTCAGTCTCAACTGTGAAAATATCGTCATGATTAATCGCTACTAGAGCCGCCGCCTTGATGTCCTGTTTGAGTTCTTCGAAACATTTGAGAGCGTCGTGTGATAACGGGAAGCTAGTGACGCAGGTGAGGGGTTTTATCTTTTCTGAGAAACGCCCAATCCATTTTGCATAGTGCGCGAACATTCCTAGGACTCGTTTTAGTTCACTAGCTTTAGTTGGTGCGGGAAGGTCTAGCAGAGGCTTAAGCCTTTCAGAATCAGGTCGAATAGTATGATTATCCAGGGTAAAGCCAAGCAGATTGATTTTAGTTTGATTGAAAACGCTTTTTTGTTCATTAAGAGTTAAATTATACTTCTTAGCGGCGTCCATGAATCGTTTTAGATTACGCTCGTGATCCTTATCATCCTTGCCGCAAACGGTTACATCATCTAAGTATGCGTACGTTCCATCTAATTTTTCTTCTGATATTATAAAGTCCAGAGTCCGCTGGAAAGCAGCTACGCCGTTAGTCACTCCGAACGGGATACGTGTGAATTGATAAAGTTTACCGTTCGCTTCAAACGCCGTATATATCTTCTCTTTTTCCAGGATTGGGACCTGATGGTACGCAGATTTCAAGTCTATCTGACTAAAGACTTTAAATTTTGATACGTTGTTCACAACCGTTTCGATATTTGGCAAGGGGAAGGCATCTAGATCAGTGAATTTATTGATAGTCCTTGAATAATCGATCACGAGCCGCTTACGATGGGTCCCTCCTCCCGCTACGAGGACTTGGGCCCGCCAAGGGGAAATGCTTTTTTCAATTACCCCATCTTCGAGCAACTTGAATATTTCTTCTTGTATGAAGTCAACGTCTTCCTTAGTGTAGCGCCTGCTTTTGACAGCAATCGGTCGAATGTTTGACGAAAGATTGGTGAATACAGAGGCCGGCGGAACTGAGGCTTGAAGAACATTACAGATTTCTAAGGGTTCGCCAGGACCTCCCAGATTGAAGTGGATGCTTGAATGTTGCTTGAGTAAGTCGTGACCCACGATAACGTCTGCGCAGAGGTTGTCAACAACTAAAAGAGGCGTTTGCTTGTAGGTATGTTGATTCATTTTAATAGTTGCGAAACATACCCCTTCAACGAACGAGATTTGGTTAAGGGAGGCGAGATTAACAGTTTGCTTGCACGGTTTCTTGGGCAACTTCATGATGCGAGCCACTTTACTGTTTATAAAGCTGACTGAACTTCCAGTGTCGACGAGAGCGTCAGCTTTGTATTCGTTTATTGTGATAGGGATTGTCGCACTCCTAAGACTTGAAGGAGAAGCAGCAGAAATAGCCCCGCTGTAAAAGTGGTCATTGCTCGAGTTGGCGAGTTCTTCAGTCCACACAGAGTTTATGTTATGCGCGGATCTGCAAACGTTGGCAAAATGGCCTTTCTTTGAACACTTTTTGCAAGTAGCTTTGCTAGCTGGGCACCTTATTCTTGGATGAACATTTCCACCGCAGAAGAAACAGCGCTTGGCTGATTGTATTGTCGAAGCAGTCAGAGGCATTGGAGACGATGAAGCTACTGCCAGATTATCTGATTCCTTGTTTCGGGAGATTTCAGGTACGGCATTTAGATGCGGAGAGTTAGTACTGATTGTCTGTGCATCTTTCTCAGCAGTTTCCAAGGTAATAGCTTTATTAAGAGCACCCGAAAGAGCAAGCGTAGAGTTCTCAAGAAGTCGTTCACGGATTTTTTGTGAGAGCAGACCAGAAATAAGAGCACTACGAATTGCCTGTTCTTCATGTTCAGTCGCGGTGACAGTTTCAAATTTGCAATCTTTAGCAATCAATCGAAGAGCTCTAGCAAATTCGGAAATAGTCTCGTCCGCTCTTTGTTTTCGATTAAATAGAACATGTCGAGCTAGTATCGTGTTTTTTGGTTTGACATAAATGTCTTCTAGAACTTTCATAGATGCTTCATAAGTCGTGCAAGACTTGATATGTTTGTAGATCGAAGCGGATAAATGATTGACTAACAGCTTACATTTGAGAGAATCCGATATATCTTCAGTAATCTCTTCAGCGAGAAAGCTTTCGAAGGTCGATTTCCAATGTAACCATTTTGCGTCGGCATCCGTGACATCAGGTTCGACGTCAAACTTGTCGGGTCGGAGATACCTTGACAGTGATAATTTGTCTAGTTTTCCGTCAGGCATTTTTAGTTAAATAAATTATGACAAGATGATAGCGCTGTCACAAATGTCACTGTTACCATAAATGTTACATTCAAGGAGGTCGCATATCACCTCATTCTTCCCCGGTTGAGTTTTCACTCAATGAGGTGATATGCGACCTCCTTGAATGTAACATTCAAGGAGGTCGCATATCACCTCAGAGGGTATGGGAGCCGGTGAAATTACAGGCACAGGAGACTTAACAACTTCATGTCTCAAGGTTGGCAACGCGTGAGTGATACCTCTGATAGGGAAAATATAATATTGTATTTTCTTTGCCGGTGGTGCTATGAGCGTCTATTGGCTATGGTAACCACTTACCATCAGGTGGGCCGTAAACTTGTTTGCCACCTAGTAGTATAAAAAAAAAAAAACTATAATAGGTAAGTAGTAACTACCTGTTAACGACTTTACAATTATAATTTCAGTCTTCAAGTAGCTCTGAGTCAGATGAATGGGTAGAAAAGGATGCTACTCAACAAAGTCAACCAGAAGTTCAAAAGGATGCAGAACGAGAAGATTGGATGTCTATGACAGGAATGATCAAAACATACTCTAGAGATGATATTAAACCAAAAAAAGAAGATAAAGATAAAAAGCACATTGATTCATATAACCCAGCCACAAGCAGCAGAGAACTGAATCCATATTGGAAAGATGGGGGTACAGGTGTGCCACAGACAGCTGAAAGCTTTCGTAAGTCAAGACAGTTCATGAAACCCTCAGATGATGAGGATTACTATTCCAGGTCATCTAAACATTCTAATAACAGGGATTCTTATCCCAACTCAAATAGTTATAAATCTGATAGTTATGACAAAAAAGATAGAAAGCATTATAAAGATTATGATTCAAGAAGTAAAAAGACTGGTAATTGGAAGAAAATGAGTGAAACAGAAGAATTTTCTAAACCTGTACATACAAGTCAAGTTCAACAAGTGGACTACAAGTCAAGTGCAAGTACAACAGTTGAGAAAAAAGAAGATAAGAAAGAAAGTAATTATCTAAGTGATGAAAAGATGAATAAACTAGCAGCAAAAATTGTTAAGGCTGAAATTATGGGAGATACCAAACATATACAGGAGTTAAAAGCTAAATTAGAAGCAGCAAGAGATTACAGGAAACACCATCCTGATGCTGGTAAGGAAGATGATGGAGTAATGTTAATAGCAACAAACAGTTCAGGCAATAGTCGACCACTAATCAATGCCTCAAAAGGGGATCCCAGAAGTAAAGGTGGGAAGAGGAAAGCTGAAACTCATACCTCAGGTGAAAGGATGAAGTACTTTGGGAATGATGACAAATATAGTTTGGCACAAATGGTGAGTAAAAAAATTATTGGGACTTGGGACTAAAAAATCCGTTTAATGTTCTTCCATTATATTTAAACTTGAACTTATCTTTATTATTTCAGTTCCAAGATGAGAAATATGGTTCCAACTACAACAATGAAGCTGAGTTGGCTAAAATTGCAGGGAAGCATAAAAATCCAAATGATGACCTTGAAGACATTTTCATGGATGAAATATCCAAGAACAAAAATGATGCTAAAGACAGTGAAAATGAGAAACAAAGAGCTATCAACCAACATGTTAAAATGGAAAAGACTCTGGATGGATGTGAATATTGCGTTGACTCCAAGAATATGTTAAAGCATCTTATGGTCACTTGTGGAAATAAAGTTTATATAGCACTACCAGCAAGGAAATCCTTGGTGCAAGATCAGTGTATAATAACTACCATTCAACATAATACATGTGTGACATCTTTAGATGAAGATGTTTGGGAAGAAATATTAGTAAGTTGGAAATTGATCAATTGTTTTTTTTAGGAAATAATTATCATATTTCATGTAAGTATAAGCAACTAATGTGATATTAAATATGATTTCAGAACTTTAGGAAAGCTCTTACTCAGTTTTATGATTCTCGGAACAAAGATGTTGTTTTTTATGAGACAGCTACAAAATTAAATAGGCATCCACATGTAGTAATAAACTGTGTACCTTTACCAAGAGATGTTGGTGATATGGCTGCCATATATTTCAAGAAAGCTCTTTTAGAATGTGAAGCTGAATGGTCTATGAATAAGAAAGTTGTGGAATTAAAAGGAAAAAATATAAGAAAGGGAGTTCCTAAGGGTTTGCCTTATTTTTGGATTGACTTTGGCATGGATCCAGGCTTTGCACATGTTATAGAAGATCAACAGCTATTTTCAAGAACATTTGCTGAGGTATGTTTGATTGTATAATTGTCAGTTATGACTATTAACTTAAATTACTATTCCTAAATAATGAAAGCAAGCTCTTCCTCCCTCCTTCCAGGAAATCATAGCTGGGATATTGGATATTGATCACTCTTTTTGGAAAAACCCCAAAAAAGAAATTGGAGATGTACAAAGAAAAAAAGTGTTAGATTTTATCAAAGTATGGAAACATTTTGAACCAGTTAAAAATGGTTAATAATTTAATTGTATGTAGATCTTTATCAGAAGATAATTATAAGTTGGTATTTTATACAGTTTAGTGTTAAAACTGGAAACATTATTTCAGTAATGTTTTGTTTTTTTTGTACAACAGACAGTTCTGACAGTTTAATTTGTTTTTTTTGTATCCAACAACCTCATGATTCCATTTTAATGAAACAAAAATAAAATGTTATGAATAAGAATACATCTAAATAAAAGATAACATATGTAAATCCTGTTTTATTTATTTTCATTTTCTTCTTTCATAATTTCCTGTATTAATCTCTGCCTCTCTGCAGCCTGTCGCATTTTTGTGAGAACAATTGACTCATAATCTCTATCAGATACAAGTGTTGGTCCTGCACTAGCCTTCCCTGTTTTCAGTATGGGTCTTTCATTTACCCATTTTAATTCTACAGGATTTTCTGGTAGCCCTAAAAAATAAGATATAATCAGTTAGTTTTCAACTACGCTGTTTCATAATGATGTGGAGGGTTATACTCTGTTAT
This sequence comes from Tetheella fluctuosa, assembly GCA_951216915.1. NCBI lineage: Eukaryota > Metazoa > Arthropoda > Insecta > Lepidoptera > Drepanidae > Tetheella > Tetheella fluctuosa. The sequence goes on from OX578230.1 coordinate 5,330,324, forward strand.
TATAGAGAGATCAAGTCTGGAGACTCAACCTGTAAATCATAAGTTTTCATTATAGGGATGGGATGGTATTAGAATATTGAGTGAGTGTAGGAGAATTTCAGATCCTAATGAACTTTGACTTTGATAAATCATTATAATTTTTATAGTAATTATAATAGCTTATATTATGATAAGATACATTACCCTTTTCAAATTCAACAGCCATTTCCGATGCTTCTTTGGTTGAAAATTCAACTAATGCACTACCTTTTCTTTTTGGAGATAAAATAAGAGCTACAATATTACCATATTTCTTTAAAAATCTTTTCAGTATCTGTTCATCATATCCACCATTGCTTGGATCACTTTTTTCTGCTTTCCATTTGATCTTGATTCTGTTGAGACTAGAATCCCAAAAAGGTTCATTGAGGCTAGCTTTACTTCTTTTTATTTCCTCTTTGACTCTTTGTTGTTCTTCATGTAAGAGGCGACTGCCCTCTCTCTGTAGTCTTTCAATCTCTGCTGCTAGTTTTTGTTCATCAGTGAGATTTACCGCACCACTCCCAAGCGCTTCCCTCTCTCGTCTTTCTAAGTCTTCTTTTAATTTCTGTCTTTTGGTATCTAGCTCTTGATGTCGCAATTTAGCAGCAACTTTAGCTCTTAGTACTTTGTCATATGCAACTCGAGCTGAAGTATCTGTCAGTATTTCCAATGCCTGTGATAATTGATGAAATGTCTCAGCTGCTTTTGGATCATCTGGATTTTTGTCAGGGTGGCACTGCAATGCTTTTTTACGGTATGCTTTTTTAATCTGAAATATATTCAATCATAATAATTTTAATTATTCATAATCAAGAAACTTTAGATTTAAAATTGTATTATATTCATGTGTTAGAAAGAAAATGGTACAAAACAAATTTCATGAGGCACAACATTTTGGGGTTCATGATGTTTAATTTATTTGCTGTGGTCATAAGGCTAAAATAATAAAAAGATTTTATAAGTAGGATATTTTATTATTATTAGTCTCATTTAAAGAGATTAAATTTATTTATATTGCATTACATTACTTATAACTAAAATATTACTTACCTCGGATTCAGTAGCAGTAATTAGAAGATCGAGTATTGCATATAAATCTAAATCTTCTACATTCTTCTTAGCCATCTTGGTATGGACTGCTGCTTATCAGGAAGAAATAAGAAACCTGAAGCACAGAGGAGTCAGAGGAGAATTCTATCTCTAGTGTGGAATTCCAATATTACAAAAATAAAAATTTAGTATCCTTTTCACTATAGGATGTGATATATAATATAAACTTGGCTTGACACGACGACGTGTGTCTATATTATACCGAGGTACAAATTACATCCAACGAACGATTCCCACGATCAGCCTTCTAAACCAATGATTTTTCTAAACAGGGAAAATTATTTTATTTTACTATATATATGTAAATAAATTGTAAATGGAAGGTATTATGTACGGCCGCAATTATTTTACGATGGAAAATACCAGTGCTGCCAGTAATAATTTTGAAATTCCGCCGGCTTTATTACGATATTCCGTTAGAAATCCGTCAAATCTTACATTTTTCTCGTCAGTAAAATCCGTTGAAATACCTGGTGTAAAATGAAGGTAGTTCAAGTTTAATAGAATTAAGTGCAACAATCTTTAAAAAGAACCGAAATCTATGTTATCTTACTATTTGGGGTCTCAGTAATTTCGGATGCAGTAGAAGTTGACGGCTGGCTATAACATTATTTTGCTCGCTGCTACCTTGTCTATGACGAGGTACATTCCCGTACATGTGTAGTATTTACGAAGAAAGACTTGCCATTTGAGAAATAACAATTTCGTTTTGATTTTGTAAAAAAAAAATAGAAATATATCTGTTTTTATTTAAATAATAATCTTTTCTACTAAATTCTGCTAAAAAATCCGCTATATGTGACAACAATATCAGCGTTGCCAACGTAACAGATTTCCCGTCATATTTAGCGGATTCGGTTATGAAGAAACGTAAGAAATATTATGTTGACGGCTAGCGGATTTTTTTAGCGGAATTTAGTAGAAAAGATTATTATTTAAATAAAAACAGATTTATTTCTATATTTCTCATTTTTTTTTTCAAAAATCAAAACGAAATTGTTATTTCTCAAATGGCAAGTCTTTATTCGTAAATACTACACATGTACGGGAATGTACTACGTCAGCGTAATAGAAAAATTGAAAGTTTTAACGCGTTCTACCAGAATGTACGCGGCCTTAAAACTAAACTAAGTATTTGGCGTAACAATTTAGCAATGACAGAACATGACATTGTTGCTGTGACTGAAACTTTCCTCGACAACTCTGTAGAGGACTCCGAACTTGAATGCGGTGGCTGGAGTATCTTGAGACGTGATAGAACCACACCATGCGGAGGTATCGCGCTCGCTGCAAAGGCACCTATCGTTCTTCGCCGGCGTTGTGACTTAGAGACTGATAGAGGTGAAGACCTTTGGGCTTGTTTTTCATGGCATGGCCGTTTATTTTATGTGTGTGTAGTGTATATCAAACCAACTGCAACCGATAGTGACTACATGCAATGGTTTTGTAAAAGTGAAAGCTTTATGAATACCTTAAAGGCTCCTATCCTAATACTAGGAGATATTAATTTAAATAGTGCTTCTATAAATGTAAATAATTATTATTGTTATTTTATGTCTTATTGTAGCCTGTCTGAAAACAATGTAGTGTATAATTTATATGGAGGAATGTTAGATGTAGTGTTGGTCCAGGATAACGATGTTGTGCGCGAGGTGCGAGTTACAGCTACTGACGGAATAGTTCCCCCTGACTCCTACCACCCCCCTTTAGACGTTGAGATAGAGATCGACACGACTCACCGTTCCAATTTTTTGGAGCCAAGTAATATTAGTCCCTACAAGGATTGGAATTTCAAAAAATGTGATTATGAACGATTATTTTTGATGCTTTCCGAGAGTTCCTGGGATACAGTGTTGCAAGCAAAAGATGTTAATAATGCTACCAACCGTTTGTATGAAATTGTTTACAGTATTTTTGACGAGTGCATGCCCAGGAAGCATCGTAAAAGTACAGCAAGTGGGCGCTTTCCCGTCTGGTTCTCTAGTGATATTATATGTGATATTAAATGCAAAAACAAATTACATGCATTATGGAAACGTTCGAAATGCAAAGAAAAATACAAACTGTTTTCCAAGCTTAGAGCAGATCTTAAATTACGTATAACAGTTGCATATAGTTCGTATATAGAATGCATAGAGGATAATATACAGTCTAATCCGCGTGAGTTTTGGCGTCACATCTCTAACTTGCGTACCAAGGGAGGTTTCGTACCTGACGTTATACATAACGGTAATACCTTCTCTGGGGTAGATGCTGCTGAGGCTTTTGCTAGATTCTTTGCTAGTGTATTTTTGTCAGACATACCTGTACTCAACTCGGAATTATCGAACAGCCGGGATAAAAGTTGCAATGGTAACTACATTAATATATTTCACATTAATCCTAGTGATGTTATGTATGCCATCAGCAAATTAAAACCAAGTAGCTCAATAGGACCCGACAGTATTCCTTCAACGGTGATCAAGCGAGCAAAAAAATGCTTTTGCATTCCTCTGTGTCACATTTTCAATCTGGCATTAAAAACAGGACAATACCCGCTTCCCTGGAAACTATCAAGAGTCAGCCCGATACCCAAGTCCTCTGACAAGTCAAAGGTGGAAGAGTACCGGCCAATTGCAGTATTATCATCTCCAGCAAAGGTATTTGAGAGCATTATCCATAAATACATAATTGCGCAAGTGGATAAATACCTTTGTAACGAGCAGCACGGCTTCAGACCGAAGAGATCAGTTGACTCTAATCTACTGACTCTGGTAGACTATATATCGACGAGGCTAGATCGAGGCATTCAGGTTGACGTGCTTTATTTTGACTTCCGGAAAGCGTTTGATAGAGTTAATAACGACATACTGCTGATTAAACTTAGCGCTATAGGCTTTGCCCCTGGACTTCTTCGCCTTCTTGCGGACTATCTCCGCGATCGCCAGCAGTTTGTTCGATTAGGTGTATACGAGTCTAGACCCTATCACACGCGTTCCGGAGTAAGTCAGGGATCGATCCTGGGTCCTCTCTTATTTTTGCTAATGGTAAACGACCTTCCTACCGTTCTAGAGCACTCCCTATGCTTGCTATATGCTGACGATCTCAAGCTCTACATAGAGGTGAGGTCAGACGCTGACTGTATCGCTTTGCAGAAGGATGTTGATGCCGTATGCCAATGGAGTCGTGAGAACAGGATGGAATTTAACGCCGCTAAATGCTACGCAATGACCTTCGGTCGAATGCGGCTCCCAATAGCTTTTGACTATAAGTTAGATGGTAATAGCATAACTCGTCCAACAACCATGAAGGATTTGGGAGTTACATTCGATCGTAAATTAACATTCCATGACCACATAGCTGCGCTGGCGAAGGAATCTTATAGGCGTTTAGGGTTCGTCCTTAGAAATTCTAATGATCTTCGTAACCACCATGTGATACGGTTAATTTTCGGAGCATTGGTGCGTAGTAAACTGGAGAGTGCCATGTGTGTGTGGAATCCACATGAAAGTACATACGCTCTTTTGCTCGAAAAGGTACAAAAAGCCTTTCTTCGGTACTTATACAAGCGCATCAACGGATATTATCCGTATATGTATCCTACGAAATTTCTTTTAGGTTGTCTCGGATATAATTCATTGGAAGTTAGACGGGAAAAGCACCAACTTGCAGTCATGTGCAAAATCCTTCGGGGAAAAATTGATGCACCAGATCTGCACGGTGAGCTGTGTCGACTTTTTACTCCTGACAATTATCGACGAAATAGAAGGCACAAGTTTTTCGCCGTGCCATTGTGTCGCACTGTGGCCCGAGCTAACTCACCCATACCGCGTACCCTCGCTGCACTCAACGCTCTCCTGGAGGCTAATCCGTATTGTGATTTGTTTGCGGATGGATGGCCGGATATATTGTCTGAGTGTTTGCGTTTCTGTGAGAAGGATGTATGACTGTTTGTTTATATTTTATTTTCACGTTGTTGTTCTTTTTATTTCTTTATTATTTTACTACTTGTTATTTTTAAATAGAATATATTTAATTATTGTAATTGGTGTCCAACCGTTATAATTAAATAAATAAATAAATAAATAAATAAATAAATAAAAACGTCCACGTCACGAAATTACAAAAGATTTCTAAGTAAATGCATAGTATAAAAACAATAGGGTGGCAGGGCAGCCCATTTAGCAGGTAAAAAATGGTTGTTGACACAAAAGTCAAACGTTGGCTTGTCACTGGAATTAGTCCCGAACATTGTGCTCGTGAGATAACGTTTTGTGCGCCTAGCTATTTACATTTGTGAAACTTTAAGAAATCATACTTCGTACTTCAAAATGCCGAGACTGTCTGATTTACCACCTTCCCACATTGCCGATATGCATTTTGTATACGGTTTCTGCATTAGAGCCGCTGTTGAAGAGTATCGGCGAAGATATCCAACAAGGCCAGTTCTTGGGTACCGGTCATTTATAACTGTGCATCGCCAGTTTACCAAAACTGGACTTTTCCAAAGACGATGTGAATCAGGTGTGAATTTAGAAGCTGACAACGAAGTTTTGCAAATGGTTACAAGAGACCCTACTACAAGTATTCGCCTTATTTCAATTCGACTAGGCATTCCACAGATAAGGGTGTGGAGAATTCTGCGAAGGGAAGGATTACATCCCTTTCATTTTCACCGCGCTCAACATCTTGGCCTACACGACGCTACACCGAGGTCAGTTTTCTGTAGTTGGATACTGCAGCAACAAAGACAGGATTCAAAATTCCTAAAAAAAAAATTATGAACTGATGAAGCGACCTTCACAAGAGCGGGAATAACTAATCATCGCAATCTACATATCTGGGCACATGATAACCCACATCCGTATTACATCCTTTCAAACGCAGTTTTCAGTTAACATGTGGGCAGGGATAATTGACAACCATATTCTTGGCCCTGTAGAAGTACCCAGCAGGCTTACTCAAGAAGTTTTTCTGGATTTTTTACAAAACACGTTACATGTGTTATTGGAAGATGTACCTTTAGCAACACGTAGAAGATTTTGGTTACTTTTAGATGGTGCACCAGCTCATTTTGCTCGATTGGTTCGCAATTACTTAAACGAAAACTATCCGCAATGGATCGGACGAGGAGGGCCCATATCTTGGCCACCGAGATCCCCTGACTTAACGCCCCTAGATTTTTATTTCTGGGGCTACATGAAACAAAAAGTTTATGCAGTGGAAATTTCAAGCCGCGACCAATTGCTGGAAAGAATTTATACCGCAACTGCGGAAATAAAAGAAAATTTAGCTGAATTTACGGAGAACTACTCAGAGTGTTGGCATAAGAGCCCAAGCATGTCTGCAGGCAAATGGAGGACACTTTGAAAACTTAATTAATTAATTAAATTTATGTTAAGATAATGTTATGTTAAGTTATAATAATCTCTTGTTAAACCATAAATCTATTTTTTATCATAGTTTAATTAAGTAGCAATTGATTCACGAAGAAATCTGTGTGATATATCACTTACTATCCGAGATATAAATAAAATTAGTCCAAGAGCTAAGAATCTTAAATATTAAACCTGAATAAAAAAAAAACGATAGCAGCTAGACTACTTTTTACGACATTTTTCTCGATAAATTAACGTATATTTTAATTTTTTTTCGGATGGTCACATCTCGACGGGTGACATTGTATACAGATTTATCTGTATCGATACAGATTTTCGACATCCATCCGATACAGATGACAGATTTTGCTCTAATTTTATACAGATTTTTGGAATTAAGCTTAGTCTATGATAAAACAGAAGAATAGAATAGAAGAAATGGAGTTGAGCATGATTAATGGAAAAAGCCAACATTGTCAGACTGTCCAAAAAAGAAAAAAAATATAAAAAATGTTAACGATAACGGCGTACAGTCTGGGGTATTTCTCGAGACTGAAAATCGTGTATCATTGTAATGATGTGATGCCGGAAATGTTAATTCGCGTTTCGTAAAATTGATACACTACTTAAAGTAATCTATTTTTTTTTACTGTTTTCTTAGCTATTATTTTATTAATTTCACTTTTTATAATATGTATAATTTATTTACAACAAGTATTTACAATCAATATATAAAATACAAACTATGATAAATAGGAAACATCCACAAAGCCCTCGCTGCTGTCGATACTATTCATTTATTAAAACTGTTTTTTTTTATATTTAATAGATTTCATGCAGATTTTGGCTTATTGAGCTCATACAGATTTTCTACAGATTTTTAGACTATGTAATTCAGATTTTCAGGATTGAGATATGGCAACACTGATCAGTCAGTCAGCAGACAACAGACAGTAGTAAGGCATATATTTTGATCTGAAACAAGCAGCCGAAAATAGTCGTGATATAAGTCTTTATTTGTGGGTATATTTATTTATATATAAAGTTTAACATACAAAGTACCACCAAAATGTTATTAAGAACAAGTAAGTTATCATAAAATATTTATATAACCTCAAAAATCATTGATAATAAAAATACTAAATGAATATGTAGTATTAGAGATAAATGTACTAATTTTTAGTTAAAAATTGAAAACCGCCCCTAAGGCTACTCTCTGACCTATTTTTGTTCTTGTTATTTTTTGTGTTCATGCATTTTTATAATTGTAAAAAATTTAAATGTGTAAAATCCAACATTGGCAGATTGTCCAAAATATATATAGGATATATATATAAAAAATGTAACCTTGCTGAGTTTCATGCCGGTTCTTCTCAGTTGAAGGAAACTTCCGAATCGGTGGTAACTTCAATAATTTCGACGTTCATATGTGACCTCCTAGGGCCTAAACTGAATAAATGACTTTGACTTTGAACCTCTTCGAATAACTAAACTTAAAATAAAATTCTTGAAATAATTTCCCCTCGAAACCACAAACAAACCTATATGTGGGTAAGTGCTATCTCCATCGTTTACCTTCTACCCTGATCCTGGCGGAATAGTGTGGAATAAACATATAATTTATATAAGAAGTGAAATAAAATGAGCACTGAAAGCATGGCCAATCGTCTAGAGTCAAACAAGTCAAAGAACCATTTGTGAGCTTTTAGAGCTTACTTGAGAGTTTAGACTCAGGACAAACTCAAATCTTTTTACTGTGTGGGAATCAAACCCAATGATAAGTAGTAAAATTTTTCCCCCACATAGCTATTTTAAATCTTTGGTTTTATCGATGATGTAATTGCTTCCTGTGTAGAAGAAACCGGCATGTCAAAATTTTTATATTTGATAGAGGCATGAGTACTTTAGATACTACAGTGAAATTTATTTAAATTTGAAAAAAAATATGTGTATACATAATGTAGCAATTTACTATGTCCCGTTATAATTTTAGGGTCATATTTAAGATATGGTGTAAGCTTACTACGAAGTAATTCGACAGCAATACAGGCCGCTTCACAAAATTTACTAGAAGGTAACTAATTAAAAATATTGATTGTTTTTGTTACAATTTATGTTATAAATAAAAATAAAGATTTTTCTTTTGTTTCAGACAATACACAGAAGAAGAATCCACTTGATCATCCAGATTATTTTCATGTTCATAATTTATTCACTGTTAAAGATTTGTTTGATGCTCGGGTACATTTTGGACATAAAGAAGGGTCACTTAATGACTTTATGAGACCCTATATATATGGTTCCAGACTTGGACATTTAATTTTTGATTTAGACATCACTGCTGACCATCTTCGTAAAGCACTAAACTTTACAGCACATGTTGCCTATAGAGGAGGTATTATATGCTTTTTTAACAGAAATTCCCTAAATGCCCATCTTGTTGAGAAAACAGCACAAGAATGTGGTGAATATGCACACACAAGGTTCTGGCGTGGCGGAATATTCACCAATGCAAATCATCAGTTTGGTGCTGTCACAAGATTGCCTGATCTGTGTATATTTTTAAATACACAAAATAATGTTCTTAACCAGCATACAGGAGTCAGAGACAGTGCAAAAATGCTGATTCCAACTATTGGCATAGTTGACACTAATTGTAACCCTAACTTAATCACATATCCCGTCCCGGGTAATGATGATACCCCAGTAGCCATAGAAATGTACTGTAGATTATTTAAAGAAGCTATACTTAGAGGTAAAGAGGAAAGGATGAAGTTTTTACAAGAAACCAACTGAAGTTATTATATAGGAAGTCAAATAAAAAAATGTTTAATGCTGAAGTATGGTTATAGTTTTCTTTATAATAGTATGCGTAAATATAACAATTTAATGATCTAGGTAACAATTTACAAATTATCACAGAATACATAATTTATTTACTTTTAAAAGAAAATAATGTATATATAATACATAGTTAAAATGTATAAAAACTTTGCTTTCTATAATTCATTTAGAAAGGAGAATGGGCAGATCTGCCCCCCCCTTGTATAATAATAGGATATACATTACATCAGGGAAAAGAGGTCATTAAATGAAACATTTGTTATCATGACAACTCTTCTCAATTATTACTCTGTTCAAAGTTGTATTGTTACATTTAGGTAAATGTAATTATTAAGTTGACTTTTTTTCTCGAATATTAATCTATACTAATATTATAAAGTGTTTGTTTGTTTCGTTGAACGCGCTAATCTCAGGAACTACTGGTTCGAATTGAAAAATATATTATTGGATAGCCCAATTATCGAGGAAGGTTATAGGCTACTTTTTATACCGGTAAAACAAGATCCCTCGGGAACGCGGGTGAAACCGCGGAATGAATACATGTTTGAATGTCGAGGAAGGCAGATGATAAATAGTTTTTAAGAAACAGATGATAGTGTTTTCCTTATTTTATCACATACAGGGAATATACAGAAAAAATATAACATGACTAATATTTTTGTTCATATAGGTAACATTATCATTAAATATATGTATAGGCACTTCTAATGTGTGGTCACAGGTGTGGTTCTCATCCAAGAAGTACTTTTCGCATCATGTGAGGATGCGGGTTACTGTCCACCTCCCGGCTCTCCCAGCTGCCGGTAATGCACTTAGAGCTGCACAGATATTGCAGCAGTGGAATGCGATATTTACCACAAAAGTCTACAAACTTTATATGTTCGACTCGATTGTCGAAGAAAACACCTGCAACAATAAAAATCTGTAAAGCCTTTGCGGAAAGTTGATACCGAACCGAAGTAATCACGGCAGGGGACTTTATGGCGGGAACTTACTAAGTGACCTTACTTTTTTGCGTGGGAGTGAGTAGTTGTGCGCATGCGTGTCACGACTAGTTAATAGCTCAGTGAAACTGACGTCGAGTTCCTGTTGAGAGTTAAGAGCCCTCAGTCGCTCACCAAATTGACCGCGTAGTCATCTTGATGACCATTGAAACCCAATTGGGTCGGTCGTAAACTAACGATAAGCCAACTGACTCGCCTGAGGCTAACACTTTCTAGTCCATTCCAAAAAAAAATGCCGTGAGAAGGTCGTGGGTTCGAACCATACAATGAGCTTGAGCTCTCGAAAAAGGAAAACTTTATGAGAAAACATACGTACTTACGCCGATAACGTGATGCTACAACAGCACGGTCGTACTTTATAGTATCTACCTGCTCGCCTGCCTGGCTACCACACTCATTGAAAATCTACCGGTGTGTTCCTGCAGCTGCACTTGAGTACCAGTTCCTTCTAGGCTTTATGTGCTTACCATCTTTGGCTACATCATAACTTACCATGGTGAGATTGTAGTCAACAGACATCTGTGCTTATGTAATTTTATTTTTTACCAATTACACAGAAACTCATGATGACACAGAAAAAGTATATATCACACATATCGTGCATCAGAATAATAAAAATAATATGTCCGACTGTCTACTACGTACGTACGTACATGGACTGACTACACAACAGTATTTTATTTCGGGTCACATTCTTATCATATCGTGCGAAGGACTGCTTAGTTACGGCATTCACTGAGACCAAGGACTGTACAACCCAGGTACATGACGCAATATTCGTTAAACAGATTTAATTCGAAAAGGTAGGAAGGTACAGTCAGCGTCAAAAGTAGCTTGGCACTTTAGTACCCTTTCATAATAATTTATTGACATTTTCTTGACAGTTTGTATGAATATTATGATTGACGCTGACCGTACCTCTTGAATGTGTACTTATTGTCTAACTAAGTAATGTGTTAATTGTGCGAATGGGTCATTATGATAATAACTTGGTAGATTACTAAATAATTAAGCAACTTTACCTTTACACTTTGTGTTTACGCAGCACTGTGCTGCGCAGAGATATTTAATCAGGGTGATGGGTACTTCACCGGGTCGAGTGGGTATCTCGTGCAGTTTGATGGTGCGACCGGCCAGCTCCAGTAATGATGGTGGTTGCAGCGACATGTCTCTCACGAATCTGACTACGAGAGGATTGTCTCGGAGACTTAACTGAAATGTAATTTTTTCTGTTCAATTAACGATAAATACTAGAATAAGATCAACTTTACTACTAACAAGAACCTATCATCATCAGCCTTTATCGGTCTACGTCTACTGCTAAACATAGGCCTCTCCCAAAGCGCGCCACTCCTTCCGGTTACTCGCCACTCGCATCCAGCCCAGTCCGGCCACTCTTGAGGTCCAACAGGTTGGGGGGCATCCGACATTACGCCATTATGAAATTATTAACAAGAACCTATTAGACGTGATATTCAATTTACAGAATCTTGAGGCCCAATATAGTAGTATATGTAGTATATCAGTTATCTGGCTTCCATAGTACAAGCTCTGCTTAGTTTGGGGTCAGATGGCCGTGTGTGAGGAATAATGTCCTAGAATATTATTATTATTATAATATGTACTAGCGAGCGAGCTCTTATTTTCGTTTTTACTAGGGCCTCAAAACCTATTCCTTGCATTGAAATTTTCAACCTTCCAACCCGCAAGCCCAATGCGGTGCGGGATAATAGACTTCACATGGCAAACATATCAGAACACATATTAGCCAGAAGCAGTGTTTGAACTGTTATAATTGTTATTATACCTATATCCGTTGTTGGCTCATTGATGAGACGAACTTGAGAGCGCAATTATGGATATTGAATTGGTATTGCTATAGGAAACTCCTCTCGCTGAACTGATGCAAGTAATTTCTACCATAGGATTATGTACGATTTTGGTGGTATTTTTTTTGATTACAGTGTAAACATAAAATGTTGTATTGTAGAAATTAGTTACATGACTATTCCGCGAGAGGCGCTGAGCCAATTCCTATATAAAAATGTCGCAAACGCAGTGTCGTAACTAGCATTTTATACGCCCGGTTCGAGCTTCTCTATCTGCGCCTAACTAACATGCATGACCCAAAACTTGGTCTGGGTCTGGTCAATTCTGCGCCCCTCCAGGGATTACGCCTTGTGCCGGGGACCGCTGGCACCGCCGGCACCGCCCCTAGTTACGTTAATATGAGGACTTTATTAGGTAGTTTATCTATCTGTGCTTTAGATAGGTAGTTTTAAGTAGGTACCTAGCACTAGGTAAAGTAAACTAGCCTAAAGTAAGTACCTAATCTGTGACCTACAAAGTATTTATTAGATCGACGTAAGGGTGTCGAAGTTAAGTTGGCTAAGCCTTGGGCATGTAAAAAAAAGAAAGGATGTACACACTAACCTCTGTCAAACATCGCAATTTTATTATTTGAGTGGGCAAGGTCTTCAGCCGGTTTTTGTGAATGAGGAGGGAACGGAGTTGTTTTAAATTCGCTATGCTTGTTGGAAGCTGTTCTATAAGGTTGTCACTTAGCACCAGCGCTTGCAGAGTCGTCAATCGCCCGACAGACTCGGGAACATCCACGATTTGATTGCCTCCTACCGATAGAATTTGTAAACTGAAATAAATAATAGAATTTATAAGAAGAAATCATATTGTTTAATTAAATTCTGCCTTGCAATTTTACCCGTATTCCTGAGGAATCTATTTTTTTCCTGAATTAAAAATTAACTGGTAGGTAAATTAGTTTGTTATGGCTTAGGCTATGTATAAAACCTTATTTAAAAAAATCTTTTTTTTTTAGTCTCAGATTAGTTTGGGATAGCGTATCAAACAGATATCAGTACCCTGAGTGTAAAGAATTTACGTAAATAAACGCTTACTATCACGTTTGCGTTTACAAAAAAACCGGCCAAGTGCGAGTCGGACTCGCGCACCGTACAAACTTCGTCCATCGGTCGTCCATCAAGGGAAATGCACAATTAAATTTATTTACCTTGAGGTTGGTGCCAATTAAGCTAGACCTCTAAATTGTATGAGCGCCCATACAACTCAGAGGTCTTTATTAATTGGCGTAACTATGTATGTATGGGGACACCCGTTAATTTCCAATTTTTTTATATTTTAGAATTTTTCCTTTCTTTGTGCTGAGACCTTGCTTTTTGCCAATTTTCTTTTTTTTATATTTGAGTTGATTGAATGAAAGGTAAATTGCGGTTTACGTATTATGACGTATTAAAAAAAAACTACTTACTAGATCTCGTTCAAACCAATTTTCGGTGGAAGTTTGCATGGTAATTACATCATATATTTTTTTTTAGTTTTATCATTCTCTTATTTTAGAAGTTACAGGGGGGGGACACACATTTTACCACTTTGGAAGTGTCTCTCGCGCAAACTATTCAGTTTAGAAAAAAATGATATTAGAAACCTCAATATCATTTTTGAAGACCTATCCATAGATAACCCCCACTAATGGGTTTGATGAAAAAAAAATGTTTGAGTTTAAGTATGGAGAACCCCCAAAATTTATTGTTTTTTTTCTATTTTTGTGTAAAAATCTTAATGCGGTTCACAGAATACATCTACTTACCAAGTTTCAACAGTTTAGTTCTTAAAGTTTCGGAAAAAAGTGGCTGTGACATACGGACGGACAGACAGACAGACATGACGAATCTATAAGGGTTCCGTTTTTTTCCATTTGGCTACGGAACCCTAAAAATTGTATGGAAGAAATTAGTTCCATGAGTTTTCCGCGAGAGGCGCTGTGCCGATTCCTATACAAAAAATTCTATAAACGCTAACGTGCTAGTAAGCGTTTTCTAACGTCAATTGTTTACTCTCGGGGTACTGATAAAGCAGTCTATTTCTTTCGAAATGAACCGTATGAGACGGCCTGTTTTATATCCCACCGTATCGATAATCTGAGAGACTGGCCCTAAAATAAATAATCCAGACCCTTGGCTAGCATTTCTAGACGACGCTAGACGGCGTTGCGTGGTTTTACCTAAATGAGTTCAGCCATTACGGCGTGATTGATTAGGTAGGTAACAAAAATACACTTACATTCGCAATATGATATTAGGTAATAGGATTAACCATAGGTAGGCCCTATACAAACTAAGTACAAGTACAAGTACAAGTTAAGTAGGGTGTCTAAATGTGGGTGGAAGTCGATGATTAGGTTATTCATTTCTGTAGTGCATTAACACGCGTAAGCTTAGAGTGTAAGTACGTAGGTATACGGCAGTTGTTTAATTAAAGCAGTATTGGAATTTGATGGGCTTCACGAAACGCACACCATAATCTTATTTTTTGTAATGGCGTTCCGTCACATAATATTATCTCTTACTTAAGTATAAATTGTATGGTTCCGTATAAGTCCCACTAAGAAGAAAAAGAAAGACTTGTCCATATCGTAGTAACCTACCTACTTATCAATAACATTTTTTTTATAAATATACTATATATCACAATAATAAGCATACCTACTTACTACATCTAAAAGACGAGAATTATCGTGTGCAGTAAATGAGAACATCTACAAACAGTAGGTATTTATTTACTTCTATAATCTGCAAAAATAACAGATTACCTTGGTTGGTACCTATATAGGTATAATGTGGTGTTGGTTGTCGAGTTAGTACCTACATAGAAACCATTCTAAACAAACTTATGGTGCATGGTACCGATATCGACAATTTTAGACATTAACGGAAATATACTATTAGGTCGAGGAACTTGAGACTACTCCTAACAGAACAAGAATATGTAGAAAACTACCTGAAATGAAAAACCTATGCTTTACTTTGGTAAGTTTTCATATATTAGGAGATACTTTTGGCTGAATAGCCTTTGCCTCCTGTAGCAAAACTTCCATGATCCGTCTCGCTTGCATCGCTTTGTTGCTATTGTCTAGCCGCTAACAACAGTAAATGATAACACAACTGATATGATAACACCCAACGGTCATGATGACAACAATGAATTGCAAAAAACTATAGAGTTCTATCTGTGTGTTATGCATTGTCCCGATGCCGCCTGTGCTGGTTCATATATAGAACGTTACTGATAAACAAAATATATAGCATGTAATTTTTTTATCAACATATGTAATATGTAGTACTAATAAGTATTTTTTTCATTTTGAAAATCATTATTTACTCTAGCTAGACACGCGATTTATTTTCCACTTCCTATTACTTAGTACCTACTTACCTAGGTATCTAAGGGGGTATACCTATCTACTTATTAATTAATGATATAGTGCCAATGTGTGCTATGAAATGAATATGATGATAGTGATATTTATTTAATTATGCCAATTCGATTGATTCCTAGTTGATGATCTGGTTGATCCCCAATTGAGTTTCTAGTTAGACAAAGGGGAGTTTACAAGCTCATGCAAGCTAACTGTTTGGAATACTTAAATATTGTTAGTATAGTAATTTAATAATGGTTAGATATAATACATAGCAAACATCCGTGTGCCTGCATGTATTGTGTTGTTGAGATAATTAGGTTGGTAATACAAATACGTCAAAGTATACTTAAATACCTAAAGGCGTAACTGCTTGATCTGATATTGTATAAGGTAGGTAGGTATACCGAGTATTCGGAATTTATCAAGTATCAATGTACCAACATAACAAAAGAACAAAATTTTGAAAATAGTAATCACCTGTTTAACTTCCATATATCCTTTGGTATGTTGACTATATTATTACCACCTAAATAAAGATATTTCAGACATGTTAATTCTAAAACTTGCTCCGGAAAGAAGTTCAGCTGATTTCCACTAAAATTTAGCTCCCGAAGTGTATTCTTAGTTGTAAAGAATGATTTTGGTAACGATTCATTTGTAAGTTGGTTGTGTTTTGCTATCAGGGACGTCAGGGGACAATTCTTGAACACATCAGGTAGAACGGTGAGCCTGTTATGGCTAACGTCCAGTATCTTCAAGTTAAGAAACCTGTTGACCGTGTCTGGCAGAGTTCTGATTCTGTTATTATAAAGCAATATTATCTCGTAATTTTCTGCGCAATCCTTTTCGTCAACAATGCTATTCAGTTCTGACGACAGAGTTAAAGACTCTAATAACTGGTTCGATAAATCGAGAGTTTTTTGTTCTCTGCTGTCGCTATCGCAGCTGTCCGATGTGTAGCATTCCATTGTTGGTCAAATGTGTTATGCGATAGCCTTTATAACTTTTGGAGATACTGAGTGGAGTAAGTGTCTATCACATTATCAGAGGAGTTAATCAACGCGTCCGCGACCGTGCCGCTCGCTTCGTACGCGGCGCACGCGCAACTAACTACGACATCGAGTGATCGATATATGCACGCGCGCCGCGATCGCGACCGAGGCAACTTGCCCTCTCTATCTTCGAACAAAGCACCTCTGTAATTTTAAGTACTTATCATACTCTTCTTATTGCATAATGTTATCACAGGTAGGTACCTACTTACTCCCTGGTACAAATACCTACTACCTACCTGATGTAATACCTACCTACCTATAATAGCATAGTTTTCATTACATTGCGGTAATATACGTTCGTATTACCAATATTACTATTCAATAAGCCAAGGCAAACATTCAAATTGATTTGCTAGTAGATACCTGCCTGCATGATTAGGTACTTACTTTTATTTTTTTATTATTATTTAATTTAAAACTATTTTTTTTCATGTTTTAATATAGATAAGTACTTACATAAATAAATAGGAACAGGGTCCTAGGTGGTGAGGTACTTCCTCACTCACTATACGTGACATCCAGCAGCACTGCTTTCTGAATCTGGCCCTTGATCCAGCCGCTTATGTGAACCTCTTGAGGTGATTGTCGAGTCTTTTGGGGTGATTGTCAAGACTCTTGGCCAAAAAGCCATAATAGGAGTAATGCCAATTTATTGCCAACCTTTATAAAGTCTAGAAGGCAACTGGCGCTTAAGTGCAACTGGCGCAAAACAGGAGTAGATGCTTGGCGACAGATTTTCAACTTGAGGGTGGTAGCCAGCCAGGCGGGTCCTACAAAGTACCCTACCACCGTGATATGGTTTCCTCACGAGGTATTCCTTCACCGAAAGTTAAAGCTCATTGTAGGTTTCGAACCCACGATCTTCGCCGCCACTGAGCTAAAATGATATATGTATATTAAACTAGCTGTCTCCAGTGGTTTCACCAGCGTAGCAGTATGAAATATACTTTACGACCGATTTTCAGACCTACCAAATATGCACATCATAGTTTGTATTTTTTACTTTAATTGTAAATATGTAAATATACTTATTATCTATATAAATAAAAATCAATTATCGATTTATTTTTTTTTATTTTATTTTTCCTTGATTAATTGTCTGTAGCTCTTTATTATCTATACGGTTCACAGCCAATTAATCAATAGTTCAAGTGTTTCTTTAGTCGAATAATCGATTAATTTTATTGTGATCTTGGTTTTGAGGTTGATTTGCTGTCTGTAGTTACCGTAGTCATGGAAGTTGCGGCCGGTGAATCAATTCTATGTTTAGTTCACTAAATAGACTTTAAACTTGCATAAATAAATTAATCTATTTATTTTGTTTATATAAATTGATCGTTTGTTCGAATGATTTAGTCAATGGATCGATTCGGCTTTCGGACGAAACTTAGTGTTGTCAGTAAATAAACACATTTTGGACATTACCTATTTACCCATTATTTTGCAATTCTAGTTGCATAGGTATAGGTACTAATTTTTATATCAAAATAATTTAATGTTTACATAACAAACCTTATATTTATGTATATATATTTTAAGTCACGATAGGTTGTTTCTAAGTATTAAAAGTACGTTTCTTACCTTTGTTGTGAGTTCAATCTCGGCAGTTTGTCCCCCATCTCTGGTGGAAACGCAGCCTAAGGGTGTGTTCTATTTCGCCTCCGCCAATAAAAATATTTTTAAATTCAAACAGTTCGAAAACCAACAAAATCATTGCTCAGTGCGATTTAGTAAAGTGCAAGGCTCAGTTTTGTGAAACAGTGTATCAAATTATCCAAATAATATTAAATATTACAAACTACATCACAAACAGTGGCCATAATTTTCAATCGTAAAAAATATCTATTTTGGATTAATGACCTACCTTCCTTATATTTGTTTTTTATTGTGAATTACGAGGCAACCATTCACTAAATTCGCCGTAAACGAATAGGCAACGTTGGCTCAGTTGGATAGCTCTGTGCATTAGCGGCGTACGGAGACCCGCGGTGACCTACGTTGGAGTCACCATTGAAATTTATCAAATTCATAATTTAGTACGGAATGCCTAGGCAACAGTTGGGTTGTTGTTCCTCACCCGGCGATAATGATAAACATGCTTGTTGTAAAAAATGCTATATTTTTTTTCATTTTTCCTGCTTGTCTCTTGATTCATCTAATTCTTGGATAATGCCCCAAATGCTCTGCAAAAAACATAAAAATAGATGAAATTCCTGTATGTTCAACCCCAAAGGATACAGGGAGACCTCAGAAGAGACAGGCAATCCATTCTCCTACTGGTATCTCTTCCGAAGATCAATTAACGTTTACCGAAGTGAAGGACTTAGTTCAGGAAATCATGGCTAAGGAATTGGAAGGATTCATGACTAAAATCAATATCAGTATGAAAGCTATCATAAATACAGAGGTTATAAAGGAGCAGAAAGTGGCAAGAGATGAAATAAGGGATCTTCAAAGGGAGAAAACAAGCATGCAGACTACCATTGCAGAATTGAACGTGCGCGTTAATCAATTAGAGCAACATGCACGATCCAATAATCTGGAAATCCAATGTATACCGGAGAAGAAAAATGAAAATCTGTTGGATATTGTAGATCAATTGAGTAAAGTGGTTAACTACCCTATCAAAAAGAACGATATTTTAAACTGCACTCGCATTGCCAAGCTGAACCGTACCAGTAATCGAACTCGTTCTATAGTAGCACAACTTTCTTCACCGATGCTCCGGGATCACCTCTTAGCAGCATCTATTTTAAATATAATAAGTCTGAACCGGGAAATAAATTTAACACAACTCATCTTGGTTTACCAGGAACTGGGAATCAAATTTATATCTGTGAACATCTGTCAGCTTCAAACAAGGCTTTGCATGCGGCAGCTAGAGCGAAGGCAAAAGAAAAAGGCTACAAATTTGTATGGATCAGAAATGGAAGAATTTTCATGAGGAAATGTGAAAAATCGGATTACAAGCTGGTTAGAGACTTACAGTTCCTTGATAATTTAGAGTAATTCTGTTTGTTTTATAGGTTATTTATCTGTTTTTTTTTCTTGTAATTTGGAAATGTAATAATCCAAAAAAAAACTAAAATTCAATTATTTAAACATATATTATCAGATTTCACGTGGCCTGAGAACAAAAACTAACACTTTTTATCGTAATTTGTGTTGCAGTAACTTTGATGTCATCATCCTAACAGAAACTTGGTTGAATAGTGGTTTCTTTAGCAGCGAACTGTTTAATAATAATTATATAGTATACCGAAAAGATAGAGAAGAATCGGGTTTTAATAATGGAAAGGAGGGTGGTGGTGTATTAATCGCAGTATCTAAACATCTTAAGTCAAAGCGACTAGTACATTTGGAGGGCAAATGTGAGGAGGTTTGGGTTTCCATTGATGTTAATATAACAAGTAAGAGTATCGCTGTTTGTGGAATCTATTTGCCACCTCCTGTCCATAAAACAATCTTGGATCATTTCATTAATAATTGTAATACAGTAATAGATCAATTACAAAGCTGTCATATATGTAATGTGGGTGATTTTAATTTAAGCTACATAAACTGGAATCTGGAGGATGATGATGCAAAAAATTTTTCACATGTTTCTGCCCAAGGCCAACTATTTATAGACTTTGTTAATATGAATAACTTGCAGCAATGTAATCATGTTTATAATAGTAGTAATAAAATACTCGATCTTTTTTTTAGCGATGTTCCCGCTTGTCAGGTGCTTGTGAGCACAAATTCGCTTAGCAGGATCGATGTGTTGCACCCTCCAATTGAAATCCATATTTCATGTCTTGCAAAAAGTAGATTGCAATCTAATTCGATAAACGTAATCTAACGGTAGAAGAAATTTCCGTAAATCGGATTATAAGCTAATCGGAGAATTCTTCTCTAACGTCAATTGGCATAACTATTTTAAGAACTGCACTGATGTGAATGAAATGGTTAGCATATTCTATGAGATTGTAAATGATGCGGTTGAGAAGTTTGTGCCAATATCGGTAAATAAAGGAAATAAATTTCCACCTTGGTATTCTAAGGATCTAATTAAGCGTCTCCGAGAAAGGAATAATATTAGGCAAAGAATTAAGAAATACAATAATCCATTGGATAGGCTTTTAAGTCTTTTAAGTTCTTTTAAGTTAGTTAGTAGGTATTTTAAGTTGCTCCGTAAACGTTATGAGAAGTAAACAAAATAATGTTATGGTACTTATCTAAAGACTGAGGGAAAAAATTAAGTTAAGCCCTTAGTACTTTTGGTCCTATGTCAAGAGCAAACGTGGCGGCTCTAGTCTTTTCCAGCAGTTATGACAAATGGAACAACAACAACATCAAATGGGTCAATAATTTGCGAGTTATTCGCTTCTTTTTTGTTATTCGTTTATTGCACTGGATACTCATTCACCAATTGAAAATGGCAAAGATAACTTAGGCAACCAGTCTGGCTTGCCTACATGTGATAACTTATGTTGCCTTCAAATTGACTATAATGACATTTTACACAAACTGAAAACACTAGATACCACTAAGGGATCTGGTGCAGAATGCATTCCACCGTTGTTTATTAACGCCCTATCTTCAGATTTTGTTGCACCTTTACACATAATATTTAATTAATCCCTGAGTTCTGGCATTTTCCCCTCGAAATGGAAAATGGCTAAAGTCGTCCCAATATTTAAATCCGATGATGACGCCCATGTAAAACACTATAGACTCATATCTATTCTTTCCACATTCGGTAAATTTTTTGAAGCTTTAGTCTGTCCCCACATTCAACGTAAGTTCAAAAAAAAATCTTACCAAACATCAGCATGGATTTGTTGAAGCTCGTTCTACATGCTCTAACCTAGTGTGTTTCGTAAAGATTTTATCGGAAGCTGTTGATGGAAATCAGCAAATAGACATTATTTACACTGATTTTAGTAAAGCTTTTGACAGGGTCTCTCATTCGATATTAATAAAGAAATTATTAATGTACGGGTATTCCGGGTATTAAAATGGTTCCGGTCATATTTAAGTGATCGTAATTTTTTTGCTGTTGCGTGTGGTTTTGAGTCTTCTAAATACCAAATACTATCGGGCGTCCCACAGGGCTCACACTTGGGTCCTATATTGTTGTTAAAATCCGTTACGTTACAAAAGATAGACATACTATCAGACATTAAATTCTAATTTACGTCTCTGAGTACGGCAGTTAGGTACCTAGCGGCCTAGTTTCCACTCGTGGTTTCACCCGCGTTCCTGAGATCAAAAGTAGCCTATTTTATGTCTCTCTATGGAGAGAACAGGTAGCCTACGGTATGGACCGGCTACCTGCGTGCCAAATTTCATTCAGATTGGTTGAATTGGTGTCAATCAAGAGGTAACAAACAAACGAACTCACTTTCGCATTTTATAAGCTAGGATGGTCCGATTGATATGCAGAGATGTACAAAATACTTTTCGAAAAGTATTTAAATACAAAATGCAAATACTTTTTTAATATAGTATTTCAAATGCAAGATACAAAATACTTTTGCCTTTTGTATTTAAATACTAAATACAAAATATGTATTTTCAAAATACTTTATTGAAATAAAATACTTTATGGTAAAATTACTGGTTTTCTCTATTTATTAAAGATTTTAAAATCACAAGCTCTTCAAAAAGAGCATCTGACATGTTGCGTCTGTGTGGACGCATAATCATACCACCATACGAAAATAGCCTTTCCACTGGTGCTGAACTCGGGAGACAAGTGTTGTACCGTAAAAAAACTTTTTTTATAGTTGGATATGTGTTGAGGATATTCAGACTTGTGTCTTCATCTCTTAAATATTGGAGGGTCTCCAAATCAGTAGGTTAGGTTATAGGTATGTATTTTTTACAATTGTTATTATTGTTACTGATTGAGAATATTTGGAAACTGTAAAAACTTTAATGTTAAAGTTAATATCAAATTTTGTATAGAACTTTTTGAGTCAATGTTTAGGTACTTACATTTTGCATTAAAATTCCAATTCCAACATTGGGCAAGCAATCACTGATTAATATTTAATATAAAGTATTAAGTAGCACACCAAATCCAACTCTGTACTTAATAGATAATATATTTTTGATAACAAACAGTTACAATACAAACACTACTTGTATTAATAAATAAATAGTAACTGTCGGCGTTAGGTTAGATATAAAACGTAACCGAGGCAAAATGAAATGGAAAAGGCGCGTACGGCGTAATGACATGTAAACAGTGTTACCAACTCTGAATTTCATTTAGTGCTAAAACTATGTCGAAATGTACTAAAAACGAGCAGTCTTAAAAAAATGGTGCTAAATAAAAAAAACGTCACAGTCCGATTTAAATGTTTTTACTATTATTATAGTTGTACAGTAAACAATTTTGAAATCTAAAGATTTTTATTAACATAGAATAGATTTAAATGTCAATTAGCACACAAAACGACCAAATTAACTTATGATATGATCGAAGCTTATATTTATATTACATACTTGCCACAATGCCCACAATGACATCTTTTTTGTAGTGCTGTGTACGTACCGGTTTTTTATAAATATATTTTTCTATTTCTGTATTTTTATTTGTCATTTATACATTTATACACTCATAATCACTTAAATACGAATCGTTAAAATAACGTATTATTGCCTACACGGCATATTGTTTAAATACAATTTGTTTTGGCATTTTTTTAAAGACATTTCGAGCGAACAACACAGAAATAATGAAATAGCTGCCAACACTGCAAAACGTAACAGTGACTTTGAGGATTGTCAAGAGGGGTCCCTCATATATTATTGGTCAGGTTTTATATGCGTTTTGTTTCATTTGTCATTTTGCGCATAAACTTTCAGAGCTGCCGCGCCACTAGTGGCCATTTTTTGTTTTTACTGAATCGCGGAATGCTTTAGAAAAATAAAGCTAAGAATAAAAAAGTATTTTGTATTTTACAAACCATTTTACAAATACAAAATACGTCTCGAATAGTATTTCAAATAAAATACAAAATACTTTTTAAAAAAAGTACTTAAGTACAAAATCCAAAATACGTATTTTGTATTTTGTATTTGTATTTTAAATACAAGTATTTCAAATATGTCACAACTCTGTTGATATGGGCTTTTGCTTACGTCAATAATTACACCTAGTTCCCTGAGTGTAAATAATCGACGTTAGTATAGGTACGTGCTAACTATCGCGTTTGAATTTACATCCGGACTTGATTTTGTTCATAATGTTGTTGTTTTCCTTTAAAAATTTATACTTACGGTACACTTTTAGCAGATTCATCGTAACATTGTCTAGAAACACCGTATTTTTACCCTTGCAACCGTACTTGCAAGTACTTGCAACACGGTAGCCAAAGAGGAAAATAATAGACCTATACAGGAGACGGTAGCTCTCGATCTTGGACGAACGAATATAATGATGCGGATGGAAACCACAGACTAAAACGTAGTGATTATATACTCTTTGCCACAGACTACTATAATAGGGGATACTACATAGAGACACTGCTCCGAGCGAGTATAAATAGATTGATATAGCTCGCGGTGTGGCCTTCGCTTTAATGCTGGTATTCACTATCCGATTTCACGACTGATATAACCAGGGGCTGGCAAGTACCATACTTGACTAGGCTACTACTATTACTAGACTATTATCTATCTCTGTGCCAAATTTCATCCAAATCCGTTCACCCGTTCCGGCGTGAAAGAGTAACAAACATCCATCCATCCATCCATCGAAACTTCCACATTTATAATATTAGTAGGATATAATTATAGCCATAGTATATGAACAGAAAATTCCTCAAAGTATGTAATCTAAGTAGCGCAGTTTGGATTTCATAATCACCCGTCATTATGCTGGCACCACATATGGCTATGCGTATTGGCGTATTTGCTGTATTTGACACATAACTTCCATGTGTGGAGGGTCTATTCACCCAATATTCGGGCATATTTGCCTATTTGGCGAATAAGCAAATAACAAACACGCAAATATACCGGCCACACATGGTAAAGCAAACATGTTTGTTGTTTTGGTATTTGGTTCCATGTGTGGACGGTCGTATCACCTATTTGCCTATAGGTACGTCAAATATATTCCATATACTGTCAAATATCTGTCACAAATACGAATAGCCAAGTGGGGAGGCGCCATTACGACTCGGGTTCGAGCCTCGCCAAAGTAACTACTAACAACATCTAGATAAACGATTTTATTTATATTATTAACCGACTACAAAAAAAATCTCATTCGGTTCTCAATTCGACTGTATGTTTTAAGCTATTGTATAGCTTTTATCGCGGGCTTCGGGCTTTGAGCGCGGTGACCGAATCAAGAAATTCCGTGACGAAAAAAATCCGTAACGAAAAAACCTAATATTCGGTAGACTCGATCGATTGAAACCTTACCTGAATAATAAAACATAAAAAAATAATTTAAAAAAAAAAATTAGAGTCGACAACATATAGCCGTAAAATTCGGATTGTCGAGTATTTTGTTAAATTCTAATGGTGCAAATGGCAGTTGCCAATGTCGCCCTATTGACCGAGCACAGTACCGCCATATTTTCAATGACGCATCCCTGTCAGTCAGTATCAGTTTTTTCTTTTGCTTTCCCTTATTTCGGGAACTTCTGGCTGGCTACCACCCTCATGTTGAAAATCTGTCGCCAAACACCTATTGGTGTGTTCCGGCAGATGCACTTTAGAGCCAGTTCCTTCTAGGCTCTCGGTAATACTAATATTGAATATATCGCTTTACGGATATTATAATATCATACCTATTACTCGGTAATAGTCAAATATTAGTCAACCGATTTATATAATAGGTCAAGTAATCCTTAAATAATAGGTAATATTGCCGCCGCTACTTGCTAATCCACGCTCGCTTCGTCACATTATCTATATATAGGTTGTGTTTTCAGGTTTCCAAACCTCTCGATCGATGTATCATGGTAAGCGAAACCCGTTAAGAAAACAACAAAAACGTGTTATTGTTGCTCTATCTCGCTTTCTTTATGAGACAAAGCGTTTTTTGTGTTTTTTTTAGGTTACGTCGGCATTGCATGCTAAAGCGGGCTACGAATGTCTCAATTTGACTGCCAATCGGTAGGGACCCTACAAATTGGCATGTCAATAGGTAAGTTGACAAGTTCAATTAACTACTACACGAGCGTCGAGCGGACGTCAACGTCGCCCGCTGCGTCCCGCGAGATTAGTCACCGAATCGCTTATAATACTAATATTTGACTATTACCAACTAATCCTATTACCGTAAATAATGGTATACATACCCCAATATTAGGTATCGATACATATTACTAATATATCAAGCACACCTCTGGTTTTCACATTACATAATAATATATCGTATTTCATTTTAAGTTAAATAAATAGTAATTACCATTTTTTTAAATCAACTTTTATTACAATAATCAAATCGACCATCAACATTTTATCTTTCACTAGAAATTGTTTTTCGCATTTGCCATTTTGGCGCCTAGAGCGGCCCAAAGAGTATAGTAAATCGGCCGCTCTTGTCACTCTACCTCAGTGCCGCCGCCGGTACTGTCCAGAACATTCGATGTTTCAGACCCAATCAGTTTCTTGCGCTCTTTATTACTATGTTGTAAATTTTATGACGCCTCCCCACTTGGCTATTCGTATTTGTGATAGGTATTTGACAGTATATGGCATATATTTTACTTATAGGCAAATAGGCGATACGACTGTCCATACACAGAGCCAAATACCAAAACAACAAACATGTCTGATCTACCATGTGTGGCCGGTATATTTGCGTATTTGCCTATTTGTCTCCTTTGATGTGCCTTGAAAAACCGACAGGCGTGCAGATAGGTACGCCTGTTTGTATGTTGTTGTGTGTATGTTATATAATATGCCCGAATATTTGGCGAATAGACCCTCCACACATGGAAGTTATGTGTCAAATACAGCAAATATGCCAATACGCATAGCCATGTGTGGTGCTAGCATTACAACTTACGAATTACTTCAATCAAACCAGTATTTCTCATAACTATTCATTGCGGATTATTTTATTAATATTGAGGTAGGTAATTTGTGATTTCATCTGAGGTTTAGAAAAAGCCTGTATATTTACGGATTTTTTTAGTATAAATACGGCAGATTTTTTTGTCTTGCCCTATGGTTTTGAAAAATTCTGTAGAAAGCGTTTATTATATCTTTTTATACTGCTTTATCGACGAATTCATCATAACACAAGGTAAAAATAGATGGCGCTAAAAGGCATGTATGACGTCACCTTCGTTCGTTCAGTGATCGAAGGTCCGAATGAATGCCGAAATTAACCGATTGTGGTGCGAGCGAGCGCTCTCGAAGAAACTAAAATCTGTCGTACACTTTTAGTGATGTAAATTTTGAAATTTTATCAAAATGATATTGTAAATCCGTTCTAAGGCAGTCGTATTTTGATTATAATTGTATCTTAGTGATATTGTTTTAACTATTCTATTCTAACTTTGTATTTCGTCGGCATAGTGAGTTCAGTGCGAGTGCAAGGGTGGTAACGAGAAATGTGAAGTACATATCTATGAAGCTCAGGATTCTAAGGCCGTTTATTTTATACCTCTAATAATGAGCGGACGCCCTAGGACCACGTCATTCGCCGAGGGCAGCAAATCCGTTCGAAAGACATTCGATAATCAACCACCGAAACCGCCTCTAGGAGGAGTAAAAATTAGCAGTAAGTACCACCACCTAACCATTCTTTTGTCGGCCATCGTGATTTCTTATGCCTGTGACGTATCTCAATACTGACAATTTTAAAAATGGCTGCAAACTGCCACAAATCAACTTCTTAGCGTGTATCTTACGTTCAACTGAGAAATAATCAATATCGGCAGAAATTTATATCCGAGGCTTTTCAAAAATGGCCACAGGCAGTGCCTTGGTTCTGCCACATAAGCCTAGCGTGTGACAGATAATTTCATGTCAAAATACATAATTTCAGGGGAAATGCGTCGTATCTTTTGGACAACCTTTTCTACTGTCCAGTACTAGCCAACTAGCCTAATTTGATAACCTACATGTAACTATAATTACACACAGCTAAATTTGGTTAGATTTCTAAATTCTGTAATAATTCTAGTTAGACGACTATAAAATTTACTTGGAGGTTATAACTTTATTGTGACGTAATAAAAGGGTCTTATAGGAAATTAAAACTATTTTTTTTGTAAATTACCTCCACATTATTTTGAGTACTAGTATTGAAGGCAGTTTTAGTTATGTAGTCTTAAATGATCATCTCACCCTGAGAAACTCTTCAACAACTGCCACCTAGGAAACCTAAAAACTAGTTAGGCATGTCAGAGTCTTATTACTCTGGGTCACAGCTGAGCTACTCAAGTTACCAATGGTACTGAAATCACTTTTTAACTATGTTTAATAGTCATCACCTTCATTGCATTGCATGGTAATTTTTTGTGTTCCAAGTGAAATTGTATAGTGACTAATAAACAAGCTGGGGTCTTTAAAAAAACATGTTTTATTGACAAGAAACATGTATTTTACAAGGTTTTTTTAAAACTAAACCAACATTAAGTATCATGTATCCTTACTATTTATATGAGAAAGTGTGTTGGTCCTTCTTTCACACAGCAATGGATTGACATGATTTTTTGCATAGAGATTGCTTATGGACCAAAGAGTGGGTGTGACAGGCTTATCCCAGGAACACTGAAAATCTATGCTAGTTGTTAAAATTGGAAAAATCTTAGGTTGAAAAATCTGGTGAGTGGGACCATGTTACCAACCATTTAAACATTTAAATTTAATTTGATTTTATCTTCTAATATTAGGATTTTTATTTGATTTAAGTACCTATGTGTTTTGAATATTTGATCAAAACAGAGAAAAGCATAGCATACAGTGCTAAATAAATACTTTTGAAATATTTACTGATACTCTAGTTTAAAACTTAAATGAAAAAAAAATTAAATAAATATTCTTCAAAAGTCTTTTTTAAATTGAAATATTCAATATCAATATATTGCTTGTGGCGGCGTTGTGTGGCGGGTCGCTCACTTCCCTATAATATGTGCGAGGAGGGTGGTGGCTGCCACATGCGTCATACTTGTGAACAGGTGTTGTTGTGGGGGCTGGTCTGCTTAAGTTTGCAATCCATTTGTTTACTAAGCTACTCATAATTTTGTTATATTTTTTCCTTACAGTCATATAGCACACACATATTGTCCGTGAGACTAGATAAATAATTTGATGTAATGACTCTGAGTTGGTTTTGAAAAGAGTAATTGCTGAGTTTCTTGCCAGTCTCTTCTCAGTAAAAGCAACCGTCCGAACCGTGCGTTAGAGTCAGACTATTCATTAGTGCTTGTGAAGGCCTATTTGAATAAAAAATATTTTCATTTCAAAACATGAAGCAAAAAAATTGAACCCCTTTTTACGAAAATTACGTGAAGAAAATAATCAAATTTGGCACATTTTAAGTTTATATGGAGAAGGAGTGCAGGAAGCTAATATCTTTATATAATAAGCATTAAAATAAAATTTTAAAAAATCATTACACACTACCATGCATTTGATACACACAAACATGTCACTACTGTCAGTTGTGACATCTCTATGCTTTGTTGATAATACAGCAAAGTCAAACTTAAAGAAAAAACCGCCTAAGTGCGAGTCGGACTCGCGCACCGAGGGTTCCGTACAAACTTCGTCCATTGTTCGTCCATCAAGGGAAATGCACAATTTTATTTATTTACCTTATTTGAGGTTGGTGCCAATTAAGCTAGACCTCTAAATTGTATGAGCGCCGATACAACTCAGAGGTCTTTATTAATTGGCGTAACTATGTATGTATGGGGACACCCTTTAATTTTCAACTTTTTTAAATTTTTTGAATTTTTCCTTTATTTGTGCTGTAAGACCTTGCTTTTAGCCAATTTTTTTTTTTATATTTGAGTTGATTGAATGAAAGGTAAATTGCGGTTTACGATTTATGACGTATTAAAAAAAAACTACTAATTAGATCTCTTTCAAACCAATTTTCAGTGGAAGTTTGCATGGTAATGTACCTGCATCATATTTTTTTTTTAGTTTTATCTTCTCTCTATATTCTCTTATTTTAGAAGTTACAGGGGGGGGGACACACATTTTACCACTTTGGATGTGTCTCTCGCGCAAACTTCGCATTCAGTTTAGAAAAAAATGATATTAAAAACCTCAATATCATTTTTAAAGACCTATCCATAGACACCGCACACATATGGGTTGGATGAAAAAAAAATATTTGAGTTTCAGTTCTGTATGTTCAGTATGAGGAACCCTCTAAACTTATTGTTTTTTTTTTCTATTTTTGTGTGAAAATCTTAATGGGGTTCACAGAATACATCTACTTACCAAGTTTAAACAGTATAGCTCTTATAATTTCGGAAAAAAGTGGCTGTGACATATGGACGGACAGACAGACAGACATGACGAATCTATAAGGGTTCCGTTTTTTGCCATTTGGCTACGGAAACCTAAAAAGCTTGTATATGAGTGAAGTGATTTTCTTTACATACTTAATATAATATAAGTACTCTTTTGTTTAATTATGGTCGAATTTTAACCACAGGCAACCTCTAGTTCTTATAGTTTTATAACTAAATCTGCCTTTGTCAGTCCTATGACACTAGGAACTCATAAAAAAATAATATTTTGACTTTTGAAGTGACACCAGGTCCAATTTATATACAAAAGCCTTCCTTGTTTATCATTCTTTCTGTTTGTGAAAACCATATCAAAATCCATTGCGTGGTTTAGAAGAAGTAAGCGGAGAAAAAGACAGAGGCAGATAGCGACTTTGTTGTATGCTATTTAGTGATAGATAAATGTAACAATATTGTATTTAGTAAAACACAGTAACCTAGAGACAATCAAGTATGTTTCTCTCCTTGATCTTTGATCCTTGAAATCACCCCTCAGCCAAAATTCATAAAAACATACCTTTACCCCCTAAGCTGTTGAATTTTGGTAAATTCTTAGTACACACCCATCATTTATTTAATTTAAGGAAGGAGAGATTATCTCAAGATAATCTCTCCTTCCTTCCACTAACATTGGGGTTCTGTTTAACCTTTAAATTAAATATTAATTATCTGCTTTGAGCAATATTTACATATAAACTATGTTTCTTCCATTTACCCCCTATGGGTTGAATTAGAAAATCTTTAATAGGTACCTTCCTATACGTATACTATATTTATACTATGTTTCGATACAATCTGCCAGTGTAAAATTTTTTTGCTTACAAACATTGACTTCCCATTCCACTTAGGGTTCAATTTTGAGAAAATATTATATTTAAAACTATGTTTTAACTTAGATTAGCATGTTCAACCAAACAAACTAACAAACTCTTCAGCTTCGTAATATTAGTATAGATTGTAAATACTAGTTTGTTGTAAATTTGTTGATTAATAAAATGTAATTTCAATTGCCATTACTTTACAAAAGCATTTACAAAGCTTTAAGTATAATATTGATATGATCATTGATTTACCAAAGATTAGCAAATCAATCCACATCATGATAATTTGATCAGAGTTATTTATTTATAATGATTATTTTTCTGTAAACCATAGCGCCCGACATGATTTAGTGACGAAATTACATGTCAAGATAATGAGCTCAAACAGTCTGTTCCCGTACCTACCTACTTTATCAGTAAGGATGCAACTAATAGTAGTATAGCGCATACAAATAGGTACGAATATGCATAATTAACAATTTTGATTAAAAAAATCTTATTTTACCCAAATAATTAAAATCAACCACAGGCAAGTTTTTTGATTGTGCTAAGCAAAGTCCTTCCTTCCTTCCTCCCTTCAACTAACTACCGCATAATATTTCTATTTATAAACTTCTTACAATTAGCCGAGTTAGTTAGTAACATAATATATACTAATAGCAAAGATACGACGTGGGGAATCCCCGGTCACCACAGTCAAACGACGACGTGTCAACGCGTTGCGTTCCGTAATCCGTTTCACTTAACAAATTAATTAAATGAAAATACTATACCTATATGGTATATCTACACGATTAGTCGTAATAATAATACAAATGCGAATTTTTTTGATGAATATATAATATGTGAATCATCATACATCTACTCATTTTTACAACCTTCACAACCCGAAATCTTAACATACTTAATATTAGGCGATTAATCGAAAATCGATTCTGTTGGGTTCGACATCCCTGACCAGTCAAACTATTTTATTTTTTATTTATTCTCATCATCATTCATCTCTCTCATTTATACAATCACCAAGTAACAAAGTTAGATAAAAACTAGGTTCTGTTCTTATGCGACAGTTACAGACGTACACAACATTGCTAAAAGTGGCAACTTTGATAAGCTAAAGTTCAAATAAAATTAGAAAATAGGAATATATTTAAAAAATATAATTAAACCACATGAAACATTAACTTTTAATTAAAACACATACAAACTACAATAAAATGCAGTATGTTCTGGCAGTTGCACTTACTGTCTTAAGTGTCTTGTCTTAAGTGCCTGATTATGTATATACGTGGCGGGAATTTTTGTTATTTGACCACTATTTTTATGTCTAAATTGACCGGACTAGTGATGGACTAACGATGGACGAAGTTTGTACGGATCCCTCGGTGCGCGAGTCCGACTCGCACTTGGCCGGTTTTTCTTTATCTATATTCCAGCTTCATCTTCAGATCAGCTGTTGGTAACACGTGTGCGTGTTTTGTCATGCAAAATAAAAAAAACATGAAACGAGTTCAGAAAGCTGTTTCGTTGTAATATTGACGTCACGTTTTAAATACAAGTGTAATTTTCAACACGGATTTAGTAACAATTTTTCCTTGTAACTTATAGACTAAAACATAGAACACTCATCGATGATAATTATGATTTTGAAGTTTAGTGATATATTATATACCTATAGTCAAATGTTCGCCGTTATCACTTTTGTTATCAGTGACTGTCGTCGATCTCGCTATCTCGCGGTCGGCATGACCGCACAGTCCTGCCATTCGCGGAAGAACCGTGGCAACGTACTCTCGGTTTTCGAGTCGCCTTTCGCTCTGCACCCGGGTCCGGTTAACTCCAGTCACAGTCGACCGAAGTGGTCGCTCAAAGTCTGTGCATGTTGCAAATTACCAATTGGTTCGTTAGCCCACTTCCTCAGTTCTACGCCGCTGCTGCAGCTATCCGGTGTGCGAGTAATTTGTAAACAATTGTCGTTTACTTCGTTATAACTACGTGTGTAAAATTCTGCTCAGTGAATAACTATGTGATTTCGCGTGCGAATATTGGTGATTCGTAGCATGATCATGTGCATATTTGATCAAGTCACCTAGTATGAGAGTGATTTTAGTGTTAATTGGTTATGTTATATTCAAAATGTAAAAGAGGAGAGCAATACAGAAACAATGTTGCGACGCCGTGGGACTTATACTGTCAATGCCGATACTGAAAACCATCACAGCAGACTCAAATCTACTGAAGCAGCTATAGTAGAAATAAAAAGTATTGGTAGAAATATTTTTTATCATATTCCCCCTTATTCAGACCCATTCGGCTGCGATTACGATCGGAAAGGACGATTTTGTTTCGTTAAATTTAGGCTGATACTGTGTTAGTTGCAGAATTCATTTGCCGCGATCATGTACCGATCGATTCATCATCATCATCATCATCTCATTGCCCTATCCCTAATTGCCTCATTCTAAATGGAAGTCTGAAATGAGAAAATTGGAGCCGAACTATTCGTACTCAATCGGCTTGTCTACCCGATCGGGTCCGCAACAGAGCTGGTCTGAATAACCCAGTTAGACACACCTTAAAGAAAATTATGTTGTTGTTACTCGCATAAATGTCTCAGAATAACGAAAAAATGTGTGACATTATTTTGAAACGAGATCGTGTTACTGATAGATAAATAGATATATTAAAGTATGTATGCATAATATCTGTTCAGTATGGTATCATGATATTGTTCGTCTGTTGTCTACTCATTCGTTGTCATTTATCTTATTCAATCTTGATAAAATGAATAACTGGGCTACTACTATTATTACATTGAATTATAAAATCACTTATTTAGATATTAATAAATATCCCGGGACAGTTTCTTCAGACACGGGGTCTTTCTCCCGCCTGATCTCAAACTCGGCAATAAAGGAACCACGATTTATACTGGGTGATTTTTTGTCACCGGCAATACTTGCAGGAGTGGAAGTACTCATCAAAATGAACAACATTTACTATGGGACTAACTGTGAAATCATGAAAAAATTACCAGCTGTTCCATACAAAAGTTCAAATACCTACTCGACCAAAATGTATGAAGCAACCGTTTTATTTTACGGGATATCAGAGTTAGCCCCATAATAATAGTTGTTCACATTGATGAGTACTTCCACCTCTGCAAGTATTGCCAGTGATAAAATTGATAAAAAAACACCCTATATACTTCATCATCATCATCATCTCAGCCGCAAGACGTCCACTGCTGGACATACTTCTTCCTTTAAAAATATTTAATTTACTTCTAGCTCAGACAATAGAAACATAATTATGTTCATGCTTATAAATATTTGTCCTGGAAACGGCCCACGACATAAGCGTGAGTCTCGTTCCCCACACTATTAACTGATAGGACTTCAATCAAAATAAAGTAAGTTGACATTTAAATGTGAATTTGTGTGTAATAGATTTTATGAATGGAACTGCATATATGGCGATCGAACCATAACACGACATGCTTATCAACAACCGTTGAGGAGTTGGATCCTGCAGCGTCACGTGAAAATCATGGCGCTTTGCAAAAGGAACCATATACCAAGTATTCGAGTACCTACAAACAGGGCATGTCTATCTTTAGCTATTGAAGAGATCCATAGTGAGGAGCATGTCCAACCTGGTGCGTCAGTTTTTCAAAAATGTGACGTATTATTTATAGTATCTAATGAACGCGTGTACAAAATTGAATGTCAATTGGTTAAGAGAAATTGTGGCCAAGTTTTTTTCCTAAGCTTTGTGCCAAACATACTACTTGAAAGCACTACTTGCAAAGATACTTTTGCAAGTATGTTGGCAAGTAGTGCAAAGGTAAATAAAAGCTAGTAAAAAGTTTTTGTCACGATAATCAGGTGGTTTTATATGTGTTCATTTGTTTTGTATCTACGCAGTCGATAACTATTGAAGGTAAAATTATATGACTTAATTTTATTGTAGTAATTTTATAACAAATTACGTCACAATGATTTCACAAGTGTATCGATAAGATTATCATCTCGCGACAATTTTACCATTTATCGGTAGACCACTTGCCAACCTGTCAACTTACTGACATACTTAAATAAATGTATATTTATACATAATATAAAAATCTATGTTTGTTTGTAACGTATATGTTTATATATTTCTATATCATTTATCGATGGGGATGAAACTTTGGTTAGTTGTTGTGCGCACGCCCACACGTTGGTGTCTGACCTAGTAAAATGCAGTCGGGTAAAAAGAGGCATCGCAACGTACTCCGGGGCTAGTTAAGCTAGCTAGTTAGTAGGATAGTAGGAGGTAACTAACTAGTTAAATATAAAAATAAATACAAATATAATTGAATTATTTAAATGATTCGAAAAGAATAATCATAGGTGGGTCCTAAGGGGGTGAAATGGGTTGCACCGCATAATAATGTCTTGTAGGTAGTACCTATCTGTTAGAGGTCACAATTCAGTCTCTTTTGAGGCACAGTACAGCTAAAGGCTACACTTGCTTTTGTGTAAAATCTTATACAGAGTAAATTGAAAAAACTGACAATATCGGTCGATATCTTCATTAACGATAACATAGAATTATTATAATATATTATTTGCCCCGTGTGTGTTAGTCAGTAAGATATGCGCTCAGATACATATATTATATCTAAAAAATCGGTAAATTTGATGCGTGGTACGCTACTGTTGCTTACCGCATCGAACTTATAATGCTACTTTCATGCATCCGCCGTCCTTTCACTTTTTAGAAATGTTATCAAGCGATGTTTAATATACAGATATACCAAGGTGCGTATTGCTGACACATTATTAAGTTGTGTAATGTTATAAAGGGAATATACGGTCTAGAGTCTAGGGCATGTTGGGAATCATTCGCTTCGGCGATTAGAGCTCAGTATAAAACCCAGTAATGCCTGTTATACTGAAGTGAGCGATGCGCCATAGAGCTGGTGAGACCGGTTCTCCTATTATCTGTGGTAAGTCTCATGCGACAAATGCCTTGGTTAAATTCAAAAGCGGCGAGCGTGCCCGTGGTGCGTAGAGAACGGCAAACACTTGTGGTGTCGTCTTCCTAGAACAATAGTGCTTGGTGCATCGTACAGCACACGTAGGTATTATAATTAAACTAAAGCGCGTAAATGATGCGTTCGTGTCCTTAATAATGTTACATATCCTCGGTCTGTGATAAATCTTGAGAAGTTCAATACTTCTCAAGATCACGACAAAATCGAAAAACTGACTCCAAAATTGGTTTACTTACACTATATACCTAAACGCATAAAATAGCCACGCAGAGACTATGACGATTGTGTAATTTAATTATGTTTTGATATCGGGGAAAGAGTAGCACATGTTCTATTTATTTCTTTCTTTCAATAGAAAATCTCAAATTCTACGAAAATGTGCGATACCTACCGCAAAAAAATCACTAACTTCATAGTCTAGTTACTATGAAGTTAGTGATTTTTTACCTATTCAAAACATTTTCAATACCAAAATTCCAAAGTACCTATTTAAATTGTGCACTTCATTTAGCGTTAAAATTATTGCAATACATTTGAAAACGTGTCGAATATTAGGTTGAGTTAAGTTGTGTCTCCCTCCCGGCGATGGCGTAGCGAACCCAACCAACTCCGCCAAAAGTTCTAATCCAATTGTCTTGAGTCCATGACGACCGTAATTCTATTAGCGTGCAGTGTATTGGCTACGATAATAAATTAACCCAATAAAACAGGTGTTTATTTTTAACGGGACTACCAGAGGTTTCTCTTTGATAGGACAAAAAACATGATCCACATTTACTCTATTTACAAATATCTACAGCGTTAGAAAAGGACTGAAGTTACAAGGAACACTATCACGTCCAATCAGAGTCTACTAGTTCATGAACTATAATCCACCAAAATATCTTGCCTGTAAAGTTAATTTACTCTTTACGAAATGAGGTGTTACTGTTCCGAATCCCTACAGGTAAAACTATACATAGTTCTAAAAATCTAGAGCGCTAGATCAAGGACTGAAGTTATAAGTAAAAACTATCACGCCCAATGAAAGGCTCCTAGTCCACGAGCAAGTTCCGTACCTCAACAAGCATAGTAGCGAGTCCCGTATTTCTGCCTAAGACAACACATTTTTGAATTAAAAATCTACGGAACGGAACCATGTTCTTGGCCAACTGGTCATGGTCCTCCATGGGCGGTTTTTTTTCAATATGCTTTTAAATATCTTCAACTTCGCTTACGAGAGCATAACACAACCGCCCTGCAGGTTAGGCTTGATGGCTGGTGGTGGCTGCATGTCGCATGGTGTATGACCACGATATTCACTTTAGGCTTGAACATTATTGTTGGCTGATGATTCTTTGTATGTAACTAACACATTTTATGTAATCAAATATTTATAAGCTTAAATTTTCAATAATAGCGAAACTTCAGCTAGCTTATCTTATACACGTTATTATTGTAAACTGCAATGCACTAGTTTGTCGCTGTTTGTGTTACATAGTTATTTTAGAACTAAGAATTATTTTTACAAACTACATGTGACGTCTCATAAATTATCACTTTATATGGTGTAAAGTGATAGACACGCATGTAA
Organism: Tetheella fluctuosa; assembly: GCA_951216915.1. Lineage (NCBI taxonomy): Eukaryota > Metazoa > Arthropoda > Insecta > Lepidoptera > Drepanidae > Tetheella > Tetheella fluctuosa. Next base: position 5,367,879 of record OX578230.1, read on the forward strand.
GCGATGTTATACTGATGAGTAGGTACCTCTAAGTCTGCCGCATCCGTTGTTTGATTCTACAGAATCAAACTTTCTAGGTACACCTAGAAAGTATCTCAAGATTTAAACTCTACGATCATCGATGTAGATTTACATGCCACCAAAAACAGAAATGTTAAAGTTGTAGTAAATAAATAATGTTGAAATGACCGTAAGAGGAACATGGTTTAGTTTTAGATTTCAAATATTTTATTGAAAATACAAAATAATTAATTATTATATAAATTCAAATAATGCACTCAAGCCTCTGGGCTTGGTTTGTCTTGATTATCATCAGATCCTCGACATCATAATTATGTATGAGACCTGCCAATTTATATGCAGTTCCTGTTTGCCAAAACCGTTCCCATTTGATGCTAAACAACTTTTACGATGCGATACTCTAACTGAAATCATTGGTCCAACTAATTAAATAAACAGCATCTGTATTAAGAATAGTAGTCCCACTCGACTTTATTGTATTACCTAAAGAGGATATGAGAAAGATGGCAGTGAACGCAGCGTAGATATGATGGATAGAAAGGCCGAATGGAAGAAAAGACGAGCATCCTTCGTCCAGCTTGACTTGTCCTTATTTTAGGTCGGCTTTATATGCCATGGTCGTTCTTCTATTTTTTGGGCCACCTTCACGTAACACGCTTATTTACATCATTTATTCTCAGATATATACCACACTTTTTTCTGTTATGGTGGCAACCTGGGAAACTTTCAAACTTCCTTTAATATAGTAACTTCATCCCTCGCAACACTTCTTCTCCATCTCAATATTCTTATCTCAGACAGATGTATACTACTCTGTCGCACATTGCGCATTCTTTACAGCTTTACATAGGTCAAATTGCCGAGTTATTGCCATACGTTTTTCTGATTTCAATTCCATCATTCTGCAAGTCCAGACCGGCTTCGTAGTGGTTAGCCCGTCAAAATTTGTAAAACAATAATTCTGTATAAAAAATACTGACAGAACTTGTCTATGCGTATCAATAGATAAATTGCCACTAGTTCAGTTTCTCCGGTTTTAATTTCGCCGTAGTTCACGGTATCGTTGACTTCATTGAATCTTTGCACTTCATTAGCTATAAGTAATACCCGTTTGTCTCATCTGATACAAGGAAAACAAATCATTGTTTATGTTGATGCTAATCATGTTCATATTCATGACCAAAAGTAATGACATACCAGTAGTACCTACCTATATGACGATACGTTAAAGTCAATCGCGAAGTTTGAATTAGCACTACATGCTCTTGTGGCACAGCGAGGGCCGACCTCCACGAAGCGGAGGGGGCGGTGTTTTAAGTCCCCGCGCCCGAACGGCAGTCTACCACAACGCGCGTTCGCGTGCGATCCTCTGTCAAGCTGGAGTGTTCCGCAGGGCCAGTATGCTACGGCAACTTAGATGTTTCCGATGGCCCCGCTACGGTGGCTTTGCGCCCCGTTGTCGGAAAAGTGACCACGCGCTCCGAACCTTCACTGCTTCGCTTACTTGACTCCGATAAAAGCGGCCAATTGAGCCGAGCTCGTGATCGTCTCACTTCTTTTTGTAAAAAATTACGTCGTACCATTAGTGAGTGTCTAACTAAATTGCTTCTAACTGTTTGTTGTCAAGTTTTTCGTATATTTCGACCGGTCCCGATTATGCCACCCCATTGTAATTATGTACACATTCCTCATGTTCAGTATCACCTTGCGATTACGATTCACAATACAATATCATGTATTATTATTGTAATTAGGTACACTGAATCAATGTTCTAACGCTGCTTTTGTGTTTTGCTGCGACACGCAGGCGACGTGGATACTCCTAAAAAGGCCGAGCTGGCTCCGGAAAAGAAGGCTGCTTCTTCGCATCGTAAGTTTGTGCTAGATGTGGCGCACGAAATTAGTTTAATTGTAGTAACAGTTTCTTCTTATATTTATACAGTGTCAATGCTATGGTTTGGTAAAGCGAGAATTCTCCAACCAATACTAGGATCTAGAAATAAAAATAAATAAAATCAATCAAGTATAATTATTTAAGTTGGAGAATAATCGCAGTCTTTCCAATTCTTCCCTCACATTCATCTTTAACTCACAATGTTAACGTGTGTATTTGTGTGTATATTAGTAATTATTGTGATTTTTGATGTTGTAATTAGTATTGGAATACTCTGGAATACCTAGTATAATGTAAATGTGATCTTAAAGTTACTACCAATAGAACTTCGTGACTTGGCAGATTTTGCTTGCGTTGAATACCTGCTTTGAGAGTTGGTTGACACGTTAGTTAGTTAAGTACCTACTACTGGCAGCATACCTTCACAAAATTAAAAATGCTGTTGCTTTGATAGTTAATGTTATCATAAATATTTACATAGGAAGTTGAATATTTTCTTTTGTGTAGGTTTCATCACTTGCTATACATTAATGAGTTACTACTTAAGGGCGACACACGGCGAAGATACGATAATATTTTATCTTAAGATATATGAGACAGTGCTATACCAGCGAAAGAGAAGGAAAGTAGGTAGGTAAGAGGTAGGTCGTTGCTTCTCTTTTCATAGTATAATGCTGTCTCATGATCTTAAGATAAAATATTATAGTATCTTCGCCCAATCCGACCGATCCCCAAATAATATATATTTGCATGCTAAGTCCTCCCATATTCCCCAGGCAACGTCCTGAGCCGAGGTCGAGCCCCACAGGGGGCACCCTCAGGCTACCGTTGCCCTAAATCTATTTTAGTTTTTAAGTAGCGGTTGAGAGCCCTCAGCGCTCGCCGCAAAGTCCGCGTAACGGTGGAAGAAGGTCCCCTGGACCCACCACCTTTCTGTTCCAGTCAAAATAAAAAAAAGTATCTTCGCCGTGTGTGACCCCCTTTACTGTCTAGCAATCTAGAAATACACACTGTTTCTTGTTGCCAACGTCACACAATTACTATACTAACGTCGCCCATTTTCACCGGCTGACTGAATTAATACTTGACGAGCTAGTTGCGGAATAGACTGCATCACTCATGACATTTTCCGTATTGCCATTGCTTCCGGCTTAGTGGCACTAACTAACACGTACACCGCAGTGCTGTTGCCTAGACAGTGATGGAAAGAGTTTCGAGTTATGTATCTTCTACGTATTTCTCTTTATAATCATCGAAACGCTTCCAATGCTTATTATGGTCAAACACAAGCCTATACAAAGTAAAAAAAATAAATAATAATAATTAAACACCCTAAATGCTCGCTTGTTTTTAAATGTAATCTGACTTATTTCTCCGTTGATTTGATTAAGTATATTTAAGGATACTTTCATAAAAAAATAATAAAAAACCTCCGAAAGTAATTGTAGTAGGTACTGGTGGAGAACGCTAAAAGGTAACAGAATATTCTGAAAACTAGTTTGCTGTTGCTAGTGTATATTTTCACCGAAATTATTTTTGTAACTTCGCATGGGGGGCGTCAAAACGTACGAATCAACAGGTCAGACAGACAAGATTAACTTTCGACAAGGAGTGAGGATGAGTATGTGTTAAATAAAGCATGATAAACAAGGGTGGAGTTACTTGTGTTGGGATTGCGTCAATGAGGGTTGCTAAAGGTGTGGCATACCAAGCAGCTCATGCTCGAAGGTTCTTAGGGTGGGTATTATTGATATACTATACTATTCACTGTTAGTGTTGCTCCAATAATGCTTCGTATTTATGTAGATTGGTGTGTTTAATATTTATTACTATCTCCAAACTATTTAAGTCATTATTACATTACACATTTCCCTGTATTTGATGACGTTTCGACCATCTAGATCTGTGTTTATTATGATATCCTTGGATACCTTGGGGATTTGACGAGTTCGGTAGCAGAGGATGTGACATTGAGTGAAAAAGATCGAATACTTAATAATCGATGTTTCTCTTTTCAATATAAATCGATTTTAGAAGAAAGAAATTGATAGATGAGTAAATGCGTAAATCTATCGTTATTGTTTTTCAAAATCTATAAAATAATTTAAAAAGCGCTGCTAGCATTAAAGTTATTAAAAGGCTTTTGTTTGGGAGTTACCTATCATAAATGTCGCTCGTTCCTTCAGTAATTTTTTTATCATCATAGTTTTTATATACGTACACGTACTGCATATAGAGCAATATGTATGGAGCTTAGTACTAAAATAATTTAAAATTGTAACCACGGTCTAAGCTGATATATATGTAAAATGTATACGCTTAAACGGCGTAATTATTTTGATTTTTGTGAGCATTTATAAATATTTTAAAGCCTTATTTTATAAACTGAAGCTGAAAATTGAGTAGTGGAAAAAAAATGTAGGATCACTACAAACATTTTTGTAAGGGTTGATAATCCTGTGGCAAGGGACTTGACGTAGACAGAATTGTGAGTCAGTCAGACGACTTTCCGATATCCTTTGTTTTGTTGTGAATAACGTGTGTATTCGTTCGTGATTTAAATTCTAGATGATCTATACGCACTTCCTTTTTAGGGTTCCGTAGCCAAATGGCAAAAAACGGAACCCTTATAGATTCGTCATGTCAGTCTGTCTGTCCGTCTGTCCGTCCGTATGTCACAGCCACTTTTTTCCGAAACTATAAGAGCTATACCGTTGAAACTTGGTAAGGAGATGTATTCTGTAAACCGCATTCAGATTTTCACATAAAAATAGAAAAAAACAATAAAGTTTGGGGGTTCCCCATACTTAGAACTGAAACTCAAAAATTATTTTTTCATCAAACCCATAAGTGTGGGGTATCTATGGATAGGTCTTCAAAAATGATATTAAGGTTTCTTATATCATTTTTTTCTAAACTGAGTAGTTTGCGCGAGAGACACTTCCAAAGTGGTAAAATGTGTGCCCCCCCCCCCCCCCCTGTAACTTCTAAAATAAGAGAATGATAAAACTAAAAAAAATATATGATGTAGGTACATTACCATGCAAACTTCCACCGAAAATTGGTTTGAACGAGATCAAGTTAGTAGCTTTTTTTGAATACGTCATAAATCGTAAACCGCAATTTACCTTTCATTCAATCAACTCAAATATAAAAAAAAATAGCAAAAAGCAAGGTCTTACAGCACAAATAAAGGAAAAATTCAAAAAATAAAAATAGTTGAAAATTAAAGGGTGTCCCCATACATACATAGTTACGCCAATTAATAAAGACCTCTGAGTTGTATGGGCGCTTAGAGGTCTAGCTTAATTGGCGCCAACCTCAAATAAGGTAAATAAATATAATTGTGCATTTCCCGTCATGGACGAACGATGGACGAAGCTTGTACGGAACCCTCGGTGCGCGAGCCCGACTCGCACTTGACCGGTTTAATATTTATAATAATTCCTTTAATATTTGTAATTTATATTATTATAATTTTAGCTGCAACTCTATATAATTAAAATGAAAACTATTGATTTATCATTATAATGCTGTATAATGCGATATCTATCTAAACGTGTCAACTTAAGGTCAAATCTGTTGTTATAATGACGTTTATTTTAGATATCGATAAAATTATAATGCATAAGTATTACATAGGAATTAATTTAGAAACTGCAGTTTTAGCTACATTTTAATATTTATATTGCTTAAGAAATTAATATAAATAAAGGCTTTTATTTTTACTGCTACCTATTTAGTTTTTTTTTTACAAAAAAGGGGGCCTTGAAAATATATATAATCGAGTAGCTATTAACTAAAAAAAATGGTACGAAGTAAGGTACTAATAGTAAAATACTTATCAATAACAGTCATGGGAGTACAAAAATATATTTAGTGTATATTTCACGCGTTAGGTCTGTCTGGAATAGTAGGGAATGCCATCCTCTTCGTCATCGGAAGAAGATTATTGATAATGTGAACTAGGTGCTTCATTTTGTGGTTCCTTGTTAGGTATGAGGAGATCAAGACACCCCTCGAAAGCCTATTAGAGTCACTCCCGATTACCATTGACATGATTGGCAGTTGAAGCTTGAGATGGGATAGGATTCGGACGGACATAGTTGCCAACATTAGAGTTCCATCCGGACCCTCTGGGTAGGGAACCCCAAAAAGAACGTTTGAGACACTCCATATTTGATGCTGGCCGTGATTGAGTAACAATCACAAATATTCACATAAATGTGTAGGTTATTTTGCCCAAGAGAAATTATTAGTATAGTTGTCGGCAAAAAATAAATACAACCGATATTAGAACCACCTCCATTTTTTTAAGTCGTTTGGTAAGCTGACTCACAAGGTCAAAAACATTCCTATTATCTACTAATCTATCTACGAGTATCATTAAATGGCATTCATTCGAACTAACAACCTGCATGCATTGCGTGCATACAGTTAAGTTAATTTAATTTGTCTAACTAGGTACCTATCTACCTAACCTACCTTTAGATACCTAAATAGTTTAGTAGGATTGTGGTGTTCATTTGCATGATTATTCTTGGTTTCTTGGGATTTCTGTTCACAGTTATACATTGTATTTTGAATTTTATGTAATTCAAGGGCTTTAGAAAGCATTTGAAATTGTATATTCTTCTTCTTTGTATTCCGTAAGGACCTCAAAAGGAAAAAAATCCGCCCAATCGTGAATCAAATCGTGCACTGACGGTTCCGTGTTTTTATTATAAAAAACCAACTTGACTATGTGCCACCGTAACCTAACTGTGCAATGTTGCTATGAGATTGGTTACTACCAATCTCGTACCAACAAACAAAATATTTATTTTGTTACATATTCCATAACATGTTTATCCTGAAATTATTAAACTTTTTTTACATAGTCGATTAACGATTTCATGTCGATTTACGCCATTTGATAGCATTAAAATGAAAAATGCGTTTATCGATTCGTTTTGATGATTTGTTGTATTGATGTTATCAACAGTTTGATACATTAAAGTGGTTCTATACAATATTGTCGTTTATACACACACGCGCTTTGTTGACATGCTACACAACGCAAGGGTAGGGCGGGTAGTAGTTTTGTTGACTCTTTTATTCATTGCTCTATAATTTCTGTTTCTGCTTAAGTGCACAAATAAAGGTTGATGTCATAATGTTGCAGGCAAGGACGGCTCAAAGGTGACGACTGTGGTAGCGACGCCGGGGCAGGGCCCCGACCGGCCGCAGGAGGTGAGCTATGCCGACATGAAGCTCATCGGAAACGGCAGCTTCGGCGTCGTCTACCAAGCCAAACTTTGCGACACCGGCGAGCTAATCGCCATTAAGAAGGTGCTCCAGGACAAAAGGTTTAAGGTGGGCTTCTAATGTGTTTAGTAATATATTATGTTACGAATAGATCCGTGCCAGAATAAGATTAATAAAATGATTGCAGATTTAACAGGTGATTAGTAAATAGATATACAAATTTACAAGTTTCGTAGTTGCGCAAGGCATAACCGTCCGTATGTATACATATGTATGTAACAAACATTTTACTTCATAGATGTTAGGTCTAGATGGCGCACTTCGAAGCGAACTAATCCTTATTATGTAAATTTCGAGAATACACTGCAAAAAATATGATGACTAAGTTGCAAATTGTTTATTCCATCTTCATTTAATTTTGAATTCAACATGTATTTTACAACTTTTCAGAACCGAGAGCTTCAAATAATGCGACGACTGGAGCATTGTAATATTGTTAAATTGAAATATTTCTTTTACTCCAGTGGAGAAAAGGTGAGTTACAAACATGTATTTATTAAATATCTAACAATTATATTAGAATCATTAACTGAATTTAGTTTATGCCAATACAATCTCAGTAGCTTAATTTATTTTGAGCCTGCACTTTGATCCCTAAAATATCTTGAAACAATTCGTTAAAAAAGCTAGAAAAGAAATATCTCATTTACCTATGAATCGGAAGAACTAAGCGATTGCAATCTTGTATCATACTTCAGTGTTGTTAATAACTATCTATGAAGTATTAAATAGAGAACAATGTATAAGTGTATAGTTATGTTAAGGTGGAAGGATTGTTAATTTCTTACGCCAATCATCATTTAAAGAATCGAATATAATGTTTAAGATGTAATCTGTAATTCACGGGTGAGGTGTATAATTTATTGAACTCCATTATTGTAAGTGTTAAACACTTATTATTATACGATTCTAGACGATACTACGGTACCTGATTTGTATAGACAAGGAACCAATGTTGTTATTTTTTAGGTAACTAGCTTCCACCCCGCGGTTCCACCCGCGTTCCCGTGTTGTGTTTGCCCGGGATAAAAAATCTATAGCCTTCCTCGATAAATGGATTATCCAACATTGAAATAATTTTTCAAATCGAACCAGTAGTTCCTGAGATTAAACAAACAAACGCGTTCAAACAAACAAACTCTTCAGCTTTATAATATTAGTATAGATTATTGAAATCCAAATACAAAGATTTCTTTGAGACAATTTGTGATAGAGCAGTATTTTTAAGTTTAAGTTGAATAATTATTCTGATACCCTACTCAGAGTTATCTACATAATATACGTAACTATGTAAAACTTGAGGGCTGGATATGCTATTATGAGGAAGGATGAGATCCATATTATCAAAATAAGTATGAATATGAGGTACGGGATGATCGAATAAGAGGAAGATGGATTGACTTGCAAAATTTATTAATAAGATGATATGAGTAATAAAAAACAATTGAATACAGAGGAAGTTTATAGAAATATAAAGTAATGCGTTGAACAAATAGCAGGCAGATAATGAAAATTATTTCAATAATGAAATACTTATTTATATTTTAATTTTATTTTTTAAATAAAAGCTCCTTAGCTTTGCCAGCATGATCCTTTACCTATGTGTGCCTTATTTATAATGTCTATTATACATTAAAGCATTTTTGTTCCTTACCTTACCATAATATTTATTATATATTATATGTAACATCTTATATATTATTATAATAGAATATGAAAGTACTTTGATTACCTCATGAGATATCTCTTTTCAGTCTGCTTAAAAAATTACAACAGGCTTTTATTTTTATATTGCATATTTGGTTAGTACCTACATTTTATTAAGGTTCGTGTTATTTGTGTGTTTTATTTGGGGGAAGGCGGCAGTGCCCGCGGCAGTGAGCTCAATGTTAAACGCAATGCAGTCTCTTGATGTCGCAGTATGTTTATGAACCAATAAGATTGTTGCGCTAGTGTGCTAACGCACAATTTAGGTCTATCAATTGTGGCTAAGGTTACCGAACTATATTTAATGACAAATTTTCAAGTAAAGTCTTTAATTAACTTGCTACGATATCGCTCGGTAACTTGAAGGCCAGTCAAGCAGTTGTGTGCATATCTAATTGAGAGCAAATATTTTCACGCCACGTGCTGTAATCTTTCAGTCGTATGAGCTTTTACATCTGAACAAGCCAAAGACCACCACTATGTTCGTCCATTGCTATCATTATAAAAGTCAAACGATATACATACATTATTATAAGCCATTTAAGTTTTGTTTGTTCAATCCTAACTACTGCTTGCTTGTTATTTTGGTTTTCTTTTGTCAGATAGCTTAGCGTTCATTGCCTTAAACGTGGTTTATTTGCACTCACTTGTCTGAATTAATAAAATATTATTGTCTATAACGAAGGTCCAAATGATAATAATATTTTATAATAAAATACGAAACGTTTTGTTACAAAATAGGCAGACATGTTTTTTGTATAGTCAATCATCTGGTTCAGTCGACCTAACCCAAATCAACCTTGAGTGGCTGCATAGAGAAGTGGCAATAAACAAAACTAATTCACTGATCTGGGCCATCTAGGCGACATTGTTGATATGTATGTAATGTAACTGAACACTGTTAAAAGTGTATTATGTATTTCCCATAATCTATTTAATACAATATTTTTGAGAACCTGCTAGGCGTAAATCGTCGTTGGAATACGTATTTGTCCTAGAATTATCTATGATAAATAATAGAAAGCTTGCCAAAGTTAGAGATGTTGTATTAATTATATTTATTTATCTATTATTGATTGGCGCATTATAAGAATGATGAATGATGCATTGTTCGTATTGCGACATACTTCCAACCAGCAGCTATCTGAATACAAGAACTTAGAGAATCAGTTGTTTGTAATGTATGTTTCATACAACGATCTTAAAAATGGAGTAGGATTTCGCTCTTGACCGATTTTTTCAAATAATTGTAAATCATTCCCTTAATTCAAACTCATTTAGTGTCGTCTCAATACCAGTGCCAAGACTCTTTTGAACAGGGGCAAGCCTGGAACCTATCCTCCACTTTAATATAATTTGCTAATCCTCCAAACGATCTATTTGGAGTTATCGAATTTTATTGTTCTTTTTTATACATATACAATGTATATTTTTTTTTATTAAAAACAAACATAATCAACCATTAGCAATCATTTTGTGTTGGGTTTTTGAATTTATTGTTATTTTATTTTTATAAAAAAAATATACAAATCTAATGTACCTACCGGTGGAACCTATGTAAATATACAAGTTTCAGTCAAGTAATGCTTCCCATATAGGTATTTGTGGTATAACTTTATAATACATGACATAATACCCATAATCTACATACGATAAATTCACCCGCAAATTTCAATGTGTAATGGATAAAATTGATCTGAATTCTGCTTAACGATTTTATTTTGAAAAAAATATTGAATTTGTGATAAATGATTGCTAAAATGAACTAAAATAATAGTTTAAAATTTTAGATGCATTCAACCGGAATATAGGTCAATCGTATCATTACAATATTATTAATAAATTCTTGTCAGAAATACATATAGGTATATTGTATACATTTTTATTGTGGTGTCAATGTGTACATTTTGGAACTAATAATGATATTGCAGAAAGACGAAGTGTACCTGAATTTGGTGCTGGAGTACATACCTGAGACTGTGTATAAAGTTGCACGTCACTACTCCAAAGACGAACAAACCATACCAATTAGTTTTATAAAGGTTAGTTTTCTTCACTGATTGTGACTGTTTGATAGTTTCGTGAAGTACGACAAACCATAAACATCCTACTAATATATGTTGCAGCTGTACATGTACCAGTTGTTCAGAAGCCTTGCATATATACACTCGCTGGGTATCTGCCACCGAGATATCAAGCCACAAAACCTCCTTCTTGACCCGAAGACCGGCGTTCTGAAACTCTGTGACTTCGGTTCCGCGAAGCACCTCGTCCGCGGTGAACCCAACGTCTCCTACATTTGCTCGCGATACTACCGTGCTCCTGAACTTATATTTGGCGCCATAGATTATACAACGAAAATTGGTGAGAGATTAAACTGTAAACAATACTCTTAATGGGTATTATTTAATATTCAAGAACTTAATTATTTATATTTTATTATGTTTTGTATTAGCCTTTTATTATTTCGTTCACACATGCTTTGAATTTTCAATCATTGATTGATATTCTATGTTACAGATGTGTGGAGCGCTGGTTGCGTAGTAGCAGAATTGTTGTTGGGTCAACCAATATTCCCGGGCGACTCTGGTGTCGACCAACTTGTTGAGATCATCAAGGTACATTTACTATGCTTATAATTATAATGGTACATAATTTATTCACTTACGACCGCATTCAGTGACGTCGAACGAATTATGTTTAATGATTGATTATTTCTAGATTTGGCCCTTTCTAAAGCTATTCAATGTACAAATATAGATATACTTTAGTCATTACATTCTATTACTGTCCGACTTCTGGTCAAAGCCGATTAATCGGCTATCGGCACATCCTTCGGCCGACGCCGAAACCGAAGGCTTACCCAAATTATAAATAAATCCTAAATTCAGTTCAAGATTGGCTAAAATTTATAAAATAAATTATTTAAAAAAAAAGAATTTCGCCAATACAAGTTTTGATTGGCGATGGCGCGCTGGCAAGTTTTTGCGGTTTTTTGGCCGAAGGTGACCGAAGCCGAAACTTCGGTCGGACACTACATTCTAATTGACGTCTCTGGGTACGGCAGTTAGTGACGTGTAAAAAAATCCTATCATAAACATAACATGTAAAAAAATGCACAAGTCCCGCTATGCAGTTTTTTTGCCGTAAAAAGTTGTTAAAACGAATGTAAACCGAGTCGGTTAATTCAGTGCTTTCCTAACTATGGGAGCAGCTATCCAATCCCTTTGTCATGAATTGATACCTTGTTAGTTAGCTAACACCATTTTATTATAGTAACCATAATATCAATATTACATTTTTTATTTCTTTAATAAATAGAGTGACTTGGCAATTGCAAAAGAATCTACATAAAACAAAATATATCTAATATTAGCGCTTTGTGCCTATATGGAGGACTATTTCAATTACTTAGTAGATTATGTTGTGTTATATATTATGTAGTTGAATTTAGTCTGCCCTGCCTGTTAATCATATCTTTTGAGTTGCATCCTGTTTGATTTGTTCCTGTGATTGTTTTTTTTTTTTTTTATAATCCGTGTATGTTGTAACTTGTTTTGTATACTTACGTTTATAATAAATAAATAAAATATTAAGTGAGTACAAACTACAATAATTATACATGCATAAATTAATTTAGTCTTTGTGTAACTGTGTTTTTAAAAAAATATTTTAATGAGTAGTATAAGTGGAATAAATAATGTAACTTGTGTTCAACAATCAATATGCTTACGTTATGTTTTGTTATAAGCTTGCATATAATTGGAATAATCTTAAATACGTACTAATATTTTGGTCAACTACTGTGCTTTTGGATACGTACCTACTCTAGAAAAACAAATTTTTGCCACCCGATCGCAAGATGGTGTTTTTTTTATTAAAAAAAAAAAATTGATCCAAAACTTTTGCGCCAGGCTTGGGTTTTTTCCCATGGGATTTGGGCCATCTCCTTTGCGCTTTTCCTTCCCATTGATATTAAAAATGCCTGTGTAATTTGAGTCGTGATTCTGAATAATGCTGCCGGTATCAAATTGTTTAACCTGTTCAAGATGTTGTATTTTCTTTACAGGTACTCGGTACACCGACACGAGAACAAATTCGAGAGATGAATCCAAACTATACAGAATTTAAATTCCCACAAATTAAGAGTCACCCATGGGCAAAGGTAAGCTAATATAAAATAAAAATTACGTAATATAGCTACACAATTTGTGTTATATTTTTTTAAATATATATTGAAAAAAAAGAATCATATTCATATTTTTTCATATCGTTGCTATGAGCAAGAAAAAAGACATTCTGAATTTATTTAGGATTTGCAACATTACATTCACAGCACAGTTGTGTTGAAAGGCTGGTTGCGTATTCATTATGTTTCCGTTTGAACATAACTACATATCTTTAAAAACATAAGAAAACCTAAAACTACGCGGTGCACTCGTGGAACAGTTGATTCGCAGAATCGCGCAGCATTCGGGAACGTAATGGATATGTACCTTTACAGGTGTAGGTATATGTACCTACATATACGTATACGTACATATGCGTTTTCAATTTATATCACTGGTATGGTTTTGTGGGTTGAATGTAGTATGTGGTGATATTGTGTATAATTATAACGCCCGCGTCATTGCAGTTCATGTTGGAGCGTATGACCATGCCCAAGACTGCCACTGAGCACCAGCGCATTAGAGTAAGATTCTGCTTGACGACAATCCCTAAGTGCCTTCATAGCCAAAGGGTCGAACCTCACCTGACCGCCCGCAACGGCTATTCCTCTATCTTCATCCCTTCTGTCGCTCAAACATATCGTTCGTTGGAGCGAGAGACATTGATTGTGCGCGTTCGTACTCTGCAGCATCGCCGGCCGATTCTGTGGATTTAATTTCTTTCGTTCTAGCGAACGATATTTTTGAGCGACAGAAAAGAATGGAGATATAGCGGAATATCTGATGCCGATGGTCCGACCTTAAAAGTATTTTTGATACATTTGATACAAAGTTACAGCATACAAAATAGTTAATTTACGAATTCCGTCATATAGACAAATAATGAAGGCATTTAGTGTCGTTAACTATGAATTTGTGAAAGACTGGCATGTTTGACGACTAGAAAGTCACACACAACTAATCGGTTGACGCTGTTTCTTACCGCAAATTGTTTGTTGGTGTTCAGTGTGCATTCGTTCCGTGCGATTATGTGTGCAGTTTGTTTCTTATCACAACTCAGTTACGCAGTATTACTACGTTCAAGTTCTTATTATAACTGTAGAAACAAACTTGCAGAGCAGCGACGCACCCCCCATGCTCGTATTCGTCTACAACTAAATCATTTCATCAATATTTAATACTTGTTTTCTAACCAATAACCTTGTAAATATTTGTTTCTTTTCAATTTTGACCCGAAAGTGTGATATAATTATGTTAAGTCGTTTAAATGGTTCGCCAAACTTCTCAAGAAATCAATCACCTCACTCCGGAAAGAGGTACGACGAAACCGAGGAATATGCATGTGTTCGGAATAACTGATGCTGAAAGTGAGATATGTTAGTGATTCCTCGTCCCTCATCGTGGCTCGCACCTCGCGCCTCGGATGAGTGAGTGTGAGTGTGAGCAAGTGTGAGCGTGAGTGTGATAATGAGACAGGGCCGCCGGGTAGTGTAACTGTAACTGTAACGAGTGGGGGGTGTCGTGTTGTGTCGGCAGGTGTTCCGCGCGTGCACGCCGCCGGACGCGATCTCGCTGGTGTCGCGGCTGCTGGAGTACACGCCGGGCGCGCGGCTGTCCCCGCTGCAGGCGTGCGCGCACAGCTTCTTCGACGAGCTGCGCGAGCCGACCGCGCGGCTGCCCAACGGGCGCCCGCTGCCGCCGCTCTTCAACTTCACCGAGTACGAGCTCGGCATCCAGCCCTCGCTCAACGACTTCCTCAAGCCGCGAGCGGCGCCGCCGGCGGCCGCCGACACGGCCGGCGCCTCGGCCGCGCCGCAGCCCGACCACGACGCGCCAGGTACGTGCTAGCCCCAGCGCGGCCGAGGTCCGCCGCGCGCCGCGCAGTGCACTCGGCTCACCGCTCACCGCTCACCGCTCACTTGTCCGTGTCACACACGCAGGTGAGACGACGGCGGCCAGCGGACCGAGCGCGTCGCCGGGCGCGTCGTAGACGTAGACGCAGCGGCCGCGCCGCCACAGTGCCAGCGCCACCCAGCGCCGCCGGCCGCGTCAACGCGCAGTGCTCCTGCGACGATCCGGTCGCGCCGCGGCCCTCGTCGACGCTTCGAGGGTCGTTCGTATGCTATATTTTAGTGATAGTTCTTTTCGTGTTGGCCATCGGGAAAAATTACATGCATAATAGGTGTTTTCGGCGAGTAATCGTGTGATACTGTAGTGTAATTGTCGATAAAGCTTGAGCTGTCGTAGTCGGTGAGAAGGGTAAATCCACTGTAGATTCTAAACCGTCGCGATGTGATTACTTTGTACTTTTGTAAGCTCAAATTGTCTCTTTATGTACATACCTTAAATACATGAGTTTTAAATATGTTTATTTGGTAAACGACAGATTATCGTCTGGATAAATTGTTATGTTTTATTTTCATTTGTAATATCTTGTCCATTTGTCTGTTTATTTTAAACAATTTTGCTTTTAACTGTAGTATTGATTGAATGTAGTCGGTGGGAGATGTCTCACGGGATCCTCTCGGGAGCAGTCACATGATTGTTTGTTTCACTTAATCACCTATTGAGAGTTAGCCACATGATACATTCGTAAGGAGCGTAACCTTACCTTGCTTGGGCCGTGTAATCTGTAGGGATGACATATAAGTAGTGCATTAGTGTATTTATTGTTGAAACGTATTAACTCATGGAACACGTACGAAGCGTATGCCTAGGTGTTATTTCAACAATGAAACTTAGCAGATGAAACATTTTGTTGCAAACAAAGCATACTTGTAAATTTTTATAACTAGCATAAACTGATCTCTCAAGATAATTTATAATAACGATATCTCAGAATATTATGTATTTGTATAAAAATTCAGAGAATATAAATTTTTAGACTAACTACATAATAGATATTTGTTTTCGGCAACTCTGTGTTAGGCATTTTTTGCGGTGTACCTTGTCGTATCCAGTGCTGGATAAATAATATTATGTACTATTTAATAGCACTGTCGGTGTCCTAATGTAACAACATAGTTTTTCGATAATATTGTATTCTATATTCAATAAAATGATATTTCTTATTATATAAAAATTTGTCATTGAACACTATGGTTATTAGTAGTCATTTATGAAACAATGTTAAAATAACGCTATAAATTTCATTGTCATAGTTTTAAGTACTCAAGTAATTTCATTTTGCACTTCGATTTGGCGTACAGTTACAAATTAGGGAAGGTATTAAAACCTTTAAGTATAGATTAACAAAATCTTTTATTCTTGGTGTAGATGTAGCCTAAACGCAAACTTTATCGATGTCACATCGATTACCTCTTGCGCCTCTTTATATTACGGAACTGGTGTATTGGTGTACCAAAACTGAAGGCAGCTTGGCATCACAAGCTGCATGATACATTATTTGTATTGCATATTTGGACTATTTTGGACCAAGTCACAGCTACACATATCCAGCTTCGCATATTTAAACATAACGAGTTAATATAACAAATGTGATTGTTTCCATAATTGTTTAGGTTTATTTGATCTTATAAACCAAACATATGATTTAAGACGTTGGGACTATGTTTAGCTGATACAAAATTAACTTTCAACATTCACAAAATTCTCATATATTGACACCAGAACCCTGAAATATGGAATATATTGACTATATTATTATTACGTACCAATATTCTACTAATTACTTATAAATTATTGTATTTTAAGTAAAGCGCTCGGCGCATCGATTTCAAATCACACATAGTGGAGCTTAGTTGTCGTCATTAAGGCTATTGATTTGCTGAAACACCTTTATAATTCGTGTAAATATATTATAATTATCTTTATGGTATGACTGTTGAGTAAGTAATCGGTGAGTGTGCGATGTGGTGGTGGAGTGCGGCGAGGGCGTGCTTCGCCTTGCTTTCGTCGAGCGGAGCAGTCGCATAGTCACCGGCACTGGAGGTCACTGGAGGTCACTGGACCCAGCGGACTCACCGAGAGAGACACGGTAGTTTAGATACGCATATTTTTATTAAGTCTTATCTTAAATGAATTTTTTAATCGACACGTTGCTTCTAAAGACCCTCTGTGTA
The DNA here is from genome assembly GCA_951216915.1 of Tetheella fluctuosa. Lineage (NCBI taxonomy): Eukaryota > Metazoa > Arthropoda > Insecta > Lepidoptera > Drepanidae > Tetheella > Tetheella fluctuosa. The sequence continues at coordinate 5,385,059 of OX578230.1, forward strand.
AAAAGTTTAAGACATTACTAGTGACCTGAATGTTTGAAGCGATGTTAATGAACGTCTTTATCCCACTGAATTCTCACTTCCACGATTTACGTGCACGTTTACTACATGAGAATTTTCCATATGAAATACATAGATCGAAATGGAGTTATGACTTATATAAATTATTAAAAGTAAAAGAAGTTTCTTATTACTATTACTGTAAAATTAAATTTAATAGTGAGTGAAATTTGTATTTTGTTTTAATATTTGTTTTACTGAATTTGAATATGTCGTAACACCCATATCGTTGTTAGTTATGAATGAAAATAACATAATTATAAAAGTAAATATTAAATGAATAGTAATTATGGTTTTTTATTTCGTGTCCATTGCTGAACTTCACAAATAATAGAGTGCAAGACGTAGTCGCATCTTCAAAGTCCTTAATCTATTTTACATTTACCTGTTGATCCACGGAGAGAGAGCGCCGCCAGTAAACGCGCCTCATTTAGAATTCGTCATGAAAGCACATTTCACCCGCACCCAAGGCCGGGTTTAGGGGAGGGCAACCGGGGCTACAGCCCCGGGGCATCCACAAAAGAGTGGTCCACAATAAACTTCTAAAAAAAAAACTACTTTGATTTATTTTTTCGCTGTTTTACCTTTAGTACTTTGTACAAACATGATTATATTGTTCTTAAATATTAACCGAAATCATTGATCCATATTTGTTCACCCCAATCAGGCAATCAGTAAATGTATCAAAATCTCAAATGGCCCTTGAGCACATGCAATTTACATGCCAGCAGCCTCGGAGGTCGGGTATTCGATTCCGTCTCTCGACATTTATATAATAATACTAAGTTCGTATGTTAGTGAAATAGGGTATTTGACTGACATTCAAATCGGCTACTTTTTATGAAATGTCACAACGATAGGTTTATATGGAGTTGTATGAAATACAAGCGTGTGACGTCATAATTATATAGCAAACTCTTTATGGTTAGATTGGTCATTAAAAAACATAATAAGGATAAATTTAATAAAATAATCGTGGTTTCCTTTTTTTTTAAGATGTTTTATATATTGGTTAGTGTTGGATAATTTATTTTGAATACAGGCAAATACCCTATTATATTTTATTATAAATAGGGCTCGGATAAATATGTAAACACATTTTTTATTTGAATCATTTGTATTCATTATTTGGTTTTCTACATAAATAATGATGGTTTGAGCTGGAAAATGAGGTTTTTTCGAATCCATATTTTTCCATATTTTAGGGTTAAGACCATATTTTTAGAATTTAATCACATTATTCCATATTTCCTATATTAATTCTAAAAATATTTTTTACTAGTTTAATCTTTAGTACTTAAACTAGTAAAATCTGCATAATTTTTGCTTTCATAGCGCCGCGGGAATACATTGTCGTTGCCCAGCAAACACGAATGTAGGTAGACTCGTCAGTCGTGCGCTATTTTTCTATGATACAAAAAAAAAAACAATATTCTCAGTGGAACACCTAACGGCAATCCAGAGGAGGCATATTCGCTTACAGAGTTGTGCAAATTTAAGTTTGCGCCAGTTACTTCCTGTGACGACGTAGAAAGGTCATTGAGTCAATAAAGAGCGTTTTTCCGACCAAACAGAATGAGCTTCAATTTTGAAAATTTGTAGAAACACATTGTATACTGCAACAACTCGAATAAAGAGGTAGACTAAATTTTAGTAAGCAATTTAATTTCGTTGATATTTTAAATATTTATTCAAACAATTATATTACAATAAAGTGTGTTATGTTTGGTATTAGTTGACTTTTTAGTCCATATTTTTCCATATTTCCGTTTTTTAGATCCATATTATATGTACATATTTAGGGATTTTTACCACATGTTTATCCGTATAAAGTACAAACTATGTGTCGATGAGCTCAGGTTGGAAAGGTTGCTCGAGCGAGGATGTTCTCGTATTTCAGCAGCCTTTTGGTTCAGTTTGGTGGTGATGCTTAATGAAATGCCTCCTTGCGACAATTATGTTGTTTAATTACTAATTTTGATGCGAGTAATATTTATAACAAAATATGCGATTCAGACAAATCAGTTGCGAGGTAATATATATTAATGACGTTACAAATTTTGGTCGGTACGAATTCAAAAAGGAGGCGGAACATGTCCTTGATTCGCCGGTTGACGAACACACAAGCGCGCGCTATTCAAATCCGCCAATCCGCGTATGATGGTAGTGAGGTGCGTAGACATGCCCCCGGCCTTGGAAGCAGTGGCTTCTAATAGTTCAGGATCAGCTTACTCTTCAGCTTCTAGAAGTGGACAAATCTTCGAAAAGGCCCGCTTCACGATTCCCGTTGAAGTTTGTATGTCGGCGACCCTGGATATTCCGTCTTTGCCTGGGTATGTGGAAATGATGCGTCCCATATGCCATTTTAATGGTGGCAGGTTATCGTCCTTAATCAATATCATGGTGTTGGGTTTAAGATCATCTTTGTTATTGTTCCACTTGGTCCTTATCTGTAGTTCCGAAACATATTCCTTGGACCAGCGAGACCAGAAGTGCTGTCTGATCTGCTCGACCATCTGGTAGCATGTCAACTGATGCGATGGTGTGCTCTGGAGATCCGCTGCTGCAGGTGCAGTAAGAGGACGGCCAACCAGAAAATGGGCCGGGCTGAGAGGAATAAGGTCTCGTGGATCTGAGGACATAGGACTAAGTGGACGGGAATTCAGGACAGCTTCTACTTGTGTTAATACCGTGCTAAATTCTTCGTAGGTTAAATGCGCGTTCCCTATAACTCGTTTGAGGTGGTGTTTGCAAGATTTTACCCCTGCCTCCCACAAACCACCAAAATGAGGCGCATAGGGAGGTATAAAATTAAACTTTATGTCCTGACTAACTGCATAGTCGATAATTTCAGATGAGCAGTTTGAAATAAATTTTGCGAAATCTCCCATTAAACCAACAAAATTCTTCCCATTGTCTGACATTATTTCTACGGGTTTACCGCGGCGCGAAATAAACCGGTAGACATGTCGCCGACTACTTCCAGATGAACTGCACGTGTGACAAAACAAATAAAGAGACAAATGTATGATTTAACCGTTTTAGCGCCCCTACCCTTGCGATTCAATATAAGCACTGGACCAGCATAATCAACCCCTGTTCGTATGAAAGGAAAACCGGGAGTCAACCTTTGTTGCGGTAAATTACCCATAAGAGGAGTAATTGTTTTCCCTTGAAACCGTGTACACGTGACGCACTTGTGGACGACGTTCCTGGCGAGATTTCTACCTCCTATAGGCCACCACGTTTCTCGGAGTGAAAACAGAAGTGTCTGTGGTCCCGCATGTAATAAACGTATGTGTTCGTTGCGAAATAATAAGCGTGTTAAATGATGATTAGAAGAAATTAGAATTGGGTGCTTCTTATTAAAATCAAAATCGGGTGAGTTTTCTAGTCTACCACCAACTCTCAGAATTCTATCATCATCAAGAAATAAATTCAATTTTATTAGATAACTTTTATTGTTTATTTTCCTTTTATTCAATAAAGCATTGTACTCATCATGAAACGATTCCATTTGCGCTAACCTTGCTAACATATTTACAGAATCGTTCAATTCATTTACACTTAATGATATTAAGCGCTTGTCTGTTGGATTGCGCGTGTTATATATAAAACGCAACACATAAGCGGCGGTACGTTTAATGCGACTAAACTGAGAAAACCTGCAATATGGGAACAAAGAACTATTACTATTTTCGCTGGAATATAGACTGTGTACATTGTTGATTTTGACTTCAGGCATATCTTGTTGCGTATAATAATGTGGATCTGATTCTGCCCTTGTACTATCTAAGTTGGGGTCATGTAGAAATTCCGGACCTTCCCACCAAAACACAGAAGAAGAAAGGGCCTCGAGGCCCAATCCTCGTGATACAAGGTCTGCCGGATTGTGTTTTCCCCTAACGTGACGCCATGTAGTACCTTTTGTTAAATCATGTACTTCTACAATTCTATTTTGTACAAATGTTTTTAAAACATTAGGTGTCATGCGTAGCCAGCCCAATACAATAGTCGAATCTGTCCAAAACACCGAAATATCAGGCTTAATGCGAAGCGACTCTGTAATTTTGTTGTATAATCTTGCACCTAACAGTGCGCCACATAATTCCAATCTCGGAATACTGACGGGTTTTAAGGGAGCTACCTTTCCTTTCGCGCATAGTAAACGAACAGTAACAATACCGTCATTGGATATCGAGCGAATGTAGGCGCACGCACCGTAAGCGACCTGTGATGCGTCAGTAAATATATGTATTTCAATATGTTTTGGTTCGATACATATCGCGTGTCTTTGCACTCGTAAGTTATCAAGAATGAACAAACCATTGACAAATTGATTCCAGGTCTGTAAAATGTCTGTTGGAACCGGTTCATCCCAGTCTAATTTCAATAACCACAGTTTTTGTAGAAGAACTTTAATTAAAATAACTGTAGGACTTAATAGCCCTAACGGATCGTATATTTGTGATATATTAGATAGTATAGTGCGCTTGGTCACTTGATTTAAATTGTTTTTAAATTGCGTGTGAAAGTGTAGTTGATCCGATTTATTATACCAACCTAGCCCTAACATTTTACAAGGTGTATCTGCTCCTAGTGACAACTCCTTTGATACTACTTGAGAGTTTGATATATCACAATTAAAGTTAAATACCCACTTTCTTAGAGGTAGGCAACCCGACGCGAGAACCCCCGTTGTTTCGTCACAAATATGAGTTAGTTTATGTTTACATGGCTGGCTTGTTATTAAATCGTCGACGTAAAAGTCGTTTGCGATCGTCCTAGCCACCTCAGGATCAGAGCATTCGAGCGCTAATTGTTTTAAACACCGCACACTTAAGTATGGCGCCGAGGCCGTGCCATATGTAACCGTGTTTAATTTATATATTTGTAACGGATCCGAAGGGTTATCACGCCAGATAATTAGCTGTAAGTCGCGTTGATTTTCATTCAATAGAACCTGCCGGTACATCTTTTCGATGTCTGCACATGCTACATATCTATGCTCGCGAAATCGTAAAAGAATGGCAATTAAATCGCCTTGAATAGGTGGCCCCACCATTTGTAAATCATTTAATGATTTGTTAGAAGAGGACAACGCGCTCGCATCAAACACTACACGTAACTTTGTTGTAGTGCTATGTTCCCTAAACACACCATGATGCGGCATAAAGTAATGTGGTGTATTGTATGTGTGAACTTGACTCATGTGCCCTAAGCTTATGTACTCCTTTATAAAATTAGTATACATTTGTTTGTACGAATCCGATCGTTGTAAGCGACGCTCAAGCGAAATAAAACGTCGTTCAGCCTGACCATATGTTTCCCCTAAGCTGTCAGGAGATATTTTGAAAGGAATTGTGACACAGAACCTGCCATCGTCCTTACGTGTAGTTGTTTGCGTAAAATGTGTTTCGCATGCCTTCTCATCATCAGATAGCAAACCGACATTGGTAGGAAACTCTTCGAGTTCCCAGAATTTGCGTAACTGTTTATCTATGCTATCTAAATGTTCGGTGAAATTGCAATTAACGTAGTCAGTGTTGTGCATTTCAGAGAAGATAGGGCCTGATATAATCCATCCTAACTTAGTTTCCTGAAGGAATGGACCATTTGACAACCGCATCTTACCTTTGCTAAGCAAATCCCAGAATACGTCAGCGCCTAATAACATATCGATGTCTAAACCTTCATAAAAACTGGGATCAGCTAACATTATATGGCTCGGAATGTTAAAATGTTTATAATGTGTAGGTACAGACGGCAACGTTGATGTTATATGCGGTAACACCAGACACTGTATGCGCGTAGTATAACTACCTACCGTAGACCTAACTAAAACATTACATGATTGTGTGCTTTGTGTAATGACATTCCCGACGCCCCGTATTTGCTGAGTGGACTGTATTAACAATAAATTTAATCGTTCACATAACGATTGCGTAATAAATGAACGCTGACTACCACTGTCCAAGAGAACGCGCGCTTTATGATAATATCCGATATTATCACTAATCTCAACAACAGCAGTAGACAATAAAACGTTATCTAAGGACGACGACGTATGCGTGCATTGTACGTCATTCTGGTTTGTATGTTGCGTGTGTGCGTGAGCTAGTTCACTATGTTGTATTGCATTTAAGGCAACCGTGCCCGTGCTATTTTGTTGCGCCTCATTAGTCACTGGTTTGTCGTCGTGATGGATAATTGTGTTATGTTTTATGTTACACCTTCGACAGGAACCGTACCTACAAGTGTTAGCTGTGTGACCTGGGTGTAGACAGTTGTGGCATAACTTGTTATCGTTTATGAAACGTAGCTTATCATCTAAGTGACTATTAAGAAATTGTTCGCATGAATATAAAGGATGATTTGCATTACACTTAAGACAGGGTATTCTACGTTTATTTTGTTCGTGCGGCTTATTAGTAGAAACGTGACTGTGCACCGTACGAGCGTTAAGTGTATCGTTAGTTTTTTTAACATCGCGGTTAGATGTATATTGTGAACCTTTACTATGAGTGACAATTAGCGTTTCCAACATGTCTGCCCTGTTCTTTAGAAATAATAGCAAATCGTCCACCTTCAAACGCTCTGATATTGAATTATCGCTTGCATTTGACCTTAAATTAATTTTGTACTGTTCCCATTCGCGTTCTGTGACTTGATCCAGTTTAGAAACAACTAAATAAATAATTAAGGTGTCCCATGAATCTGTGGGTTCTCCTAATATTTTTAAAGAGCGTAAGTTTTTTAAGATCGTGTCTATCAATTTCCTAATAGCACTGGGTGATTCCTTGCTCAGCGTAGGAATCGAAAATAATGCCTTAACGTGGTTATGAATGAGTAATCTATTGTTGTTGAACCTATTCAATAGTAACTCCCATGCAACGACATAGTTATCTGCTGAGAATTCCAAAGAATCAATTACTAATTGTGCGCTTGATTTCAATGAAGATTTTAAATAATGGAACTTCTGAATATTAGCAATTTCCTTGGAATCATGTACAAGCGATAAAAATGTGTCTCGAAATTCTAGCCAGTGCTCACATGAACCGTCAAAGGTTGGCAATGAAATTATAGGTAATTTGACGGATTTTAGTGCATTATTAGAACTGGAACTAGTAGCGACCTCGTTATCATTTACCATGCAATTAGCTTGAGCGAGTAAACTGTAATACTTATTCTCAAAATCCTCTCGGATATCCAGTTGTTCTTCCAAAGCGGATTCAGGAAGAATTCTGTCTAATTTAAGTTGGATTTCATTGAATTCAGTAAGTAAGCTAGAAGCTCCATTTATGCGCAATTTTATCTCGGTTTTTGTTGAGCGGCTTAAGGCCTGATTTTCAAAGGAACTAACGTAGCTAAGCAACTTGGTCAATCTTCCTTTAACTACACCCCTTTGTCTAATTAAATCTTTGCATAATGTACTATCGAGGTTTTTATCTGATACAACAGGGGATTTGGGAGGATTTAAACTCATTTTGGTGACAAGTGAGTAGGTAAAGGGTGTAAGAGGTACTTACAGAATGAATGGTACCTATCACTACAACGGCAGTGATATTGTGGATAAACACACTTGCTACGAAGCTTTTAGGTAGATCAGACAATGATGAGCACTAGAATTTATATAATATAAGCACGGTATTACACAAGTGAAGTGGATAGGATTATTTTGGTAGGATATTCTGGCTGACACGTCTCACCAAACTGACGACTTCTATGTTCTTTCTTCGCGGTTCCAGAACCGCGAAGAAAGGTAGGCTGATGACGATGATCCGGCTTCTGAAGGTCCAAATGTCGATGAGCTCAGGTTGGAAAGGTTGCTCGAGCGAGGATGTTCTCGTATTTCAGCAGCTTTTTGGTTCAGTTTGGTGGTGATGCTTAATGAAATGCCTCCTTGCGACAATTATGTTGTTTAATTACTAATTTTGATGCGAGTAATATTTATAACAAAATATGCGATTCAGACAAATCAGTTGCGAGGTAATATATATTAATGACGTTACAAATTTTGGTCGGTACGAATTCAAAAAGGAGGCGGAACATGTCCTTGATTCGCCGGTTGACGAACACACAAGCGCGCGCTATTCAAATCCGCCAATCCGCGTATGATGGTAGTGAGGTGCGTAGACACTATGATATATAGAAAACATCCTCAAAGCCCTCGCTGCTGTCGATAGGCAAGGTTCCCAACAGGCTGGCAGCGTTCCCTTTTTGGATGGCCAAGCTTATGCGTTGGCGGAAAAAGTTGGTGGCGTGGTCTCCCGAAGCCTCGATGAGCTTGGATGATAAAATCCGAGCAAATCGGCGAGCCTCGAACCCCCACGGACCCAAGGTTTCTACCGCGAATGTAGTGATTTTATTCTCTTTGCCGCGAATGGCATGAACAAAAAATTAGGACCAAGACAAGCGTATTTTTTAAATTTGGATTTTTCAGCACCGGTCGCAGCCGCCCCAGCGACTACAAATCGCCAGTATGTGGGAAGGCGCAAGTGTATCAACACACGTGGCATCCCACACCAGCGGCTTGCCAACACTCCACAGGATCAAAGTCATACCATCCGGCCTCTTGCCATCGTCACGCGCAATTCCGACTGGTTCTAGTACCTACAGAAGGCACGTTGACCACAACAAGAGCCCTACGGATAATATCATTAAGAGCCGCGTGGCGTGAATACATTCATTGCAATATGTAAACAAATTAGTGTTCATCAATTTTTAAAATTAATCAATTATTATTGACTAATTGGTATTTTTTACCCGACGGTGCCAGAAGGAGGGTTTTGTTTTTCGAGTATATGTATGAATGTATATTTCTTTGGCACGCTCTGTAGCCTAAACGGCTTGATGGCTTTTAGTTTGAGAGGTGTTCATAACTTGTCCCCTCGTTTAAGGCTAGGAATACACGTCAGATTTTTTCATACGATGGTCTGATCCGACTATCTGAAAGCTTTGGAGCCATTACTTTGCTTGAACAGTCAATACACGTCCGAGTCGGAAGAGGGCGCGAGGCGTTTACGAATTTATTGCCGGTCCGATTGTCTGAAGGCGAAGGCGCGTACTGCATACTTCTGAACAGAGACTAAATAGACATCCTATTCAGCCTCAGACTTTATTCAGCCTCTGACTTGCCAGTTTATTGTAGCGTTGACATGACACTGAACGAACGCATCGTTTTGGTTCGGACAATGGGCAAAAATTACGACATTGAACGGCTTATTGTAGCCGTAAAAAAAAATATTTGGCAGTTTGCCGAAGATTTAGTGTTAATCTAAAATGTACTTTTTTAGTTAAAATAATATATATATATATATTTGGACACAGGCAATGAAGAGTCACGCACGTCACGACAGACAAAAAAGATTTGGCCTCCCGAAATTAGCTTTTTGAAAAAAAAAACCCCAAAGCAAATTGGTTAAAACCGCTTACTATCAGGTGGGCCGTACCGTAAGCTTGTTTGCCACCTATGTACGGTAGTATATTTTTTTTTTTACGATTGATTTATTAAAAAAAACTTCAAAATTTCTACCGTTTATTTTACCCACAAAAGTCTCCCCAAATCACCCCCCAGAGTCGAAAAAAACCCCCGAATTTGGAGGGAATCCCCCGATCAGGCATCACTCAGTCAGTGAAAAAAGTCCACAGGGTGACAACCATCGAGCATTCTAAAGCGTTTATTACACTACCCAATTTAGAGAAACTCTAATTAGGAAATCGCAATGTGAAATCGTAGTTAGATTCCGATTTAGTGCGATTGAAGGTGCCAACCGCACTACTTCCTAAATAGTTTACTATTTAGAGTATCTCTAAATAGGGTACTGTAATAACTGCAGCAATCCTGAATTTTAAAAACTGACTGACTGATACTAACTGACAGCAAGTACAGCACAGCAACTAGGACTGCCAACCGTATGAGGCACGAGGTTCCTCGTACAAATATTTGATTTGTGGTCTCTGTACGAAGTACGAGGACACGAAAGGATGAAGGTTTTCTACATTTTAATATTTTAAATAAATAATGACGCTTTGAAAAGTAATAAACTTTTCCGACGGAAAAGTTGTTTTGTTCTCACTACTTTTTAGCTATGAACATGGAGTGCCCGGCATTTAATTCAGTGAAAATAAATCGGGGGGCTACAGCATTTATGAAAATAAGCGCAACAGATTGTTGATCAGCAAATCAAAATGTTTTCACAATGTTTTTCCCGTGGATTCTTCATATATCGTGGTCTAATTTATTTATTAACGTTCTTATTTAACTTCAATCAATAGTTCAATAATTTAATTAATATGAGTGTGAATTTAGCAGACGTGATAAAATTTTAAAATTATACATTTTCTAATTTTAACAAAAAATGTAGGTACATACTGAATTTAGACTTTTAAAATGTCCTTTTTTATAATATTTACAATTTACTTATTTAATACGCCTTTTTTTTTGGTTTTATTACATTTTAAAAGCTTGATAAATGTACGAAGTTTGAAAGCCAAAGCGTTCTTTGGCTAAAAATCTCGTTACATTTTTAGCTGCTTATGTATGTACGAGGAAAAAAGTTTTACGGTTGGCAACCCTGACAGCAACTGACAGTTCAGTCATGATATTATGATATTTCTTATTTCCATAATTTTGTGAAAATCAAAGTTATAGAAAATGGATAAAATAGTTTATCTTTATTCGTTATAGTTCGTTGTTCGCTATTATTTCGAAAATCATATTAATACTGTACATCAGTGTCAAAATCAAAAATATTATCAATGGTTTAGTGTCATACAGGGGTACAATACAATCATTGGGGCACCATACAGATGATATTTTAAAATTATTGTAAAAACGATCAGTAATCATGCATGAAGCATATGAGGTATCTCATTTACTCAATGCAACAGTGCAGATAGAAGCAATTGCTGCATACGGTGAGAGGCCAAATTAAATAAAAGTCTAAGATCAACTCCTTTCCCCATGCAGTTGTAAACTACTGGACTACTGGTTATAGTTGGGACGTTTCTTCACACACTACCATTGAAGGAAACCTGAACACTGTTAATATTATAAATAATATACTTAGTGCTATTCTAGCTTCCACTCCACAGAAGTGGTTTACCCATTTTCGTGAGGGATTTTATGTTTTCCTGGAAAAAGAAAAATATTCTGTATGCTATTCCAGAATATGATCTACTTATGTGCCAAGTTTCATCCAAATATGTTTAGCTGAGTTTTTAACAAGCATTTATTCCATACAAACAAATGTGTCAAACATTTGTTTGGGTGAAGTGAAGAATCAATTCTCAATTCTGAAAACTCAGAGGCAGTTAGGTATCAAGTTTCCTTATGTGTTATTCTATGCTTTTGGGGTTCCATATCCCAGGAGTGCCATTTAAATGCTTATTACTAAGCCCACAATGACTGCCTGTCACAGGGATCTATCTAAGTAATAACAATAAAAATAACATACTTTGCTGACTACTGTAAAAACCACAGCTAATTAACTAGATTATGTTTTATCTGTTAAAATATTTCAGATAATAATTTATTGCTGGGAACAAGGCAAGGACACTTGTTGATGTATTTATTGTCAGAAAATAATGGAAACCAGAAGAATGAGCTACAGCTGCTTCGATATTGTAAAAACTTTAGTAAAAAACCTATACAACAAATTGAAGTTATACCAGGTAACCATAATTTATGTATTTTGAATTCTAAACTTTATCATTAAAGTGTATGGCAGTTTACCGGCCTAGTTCTAGTAAAATTGGCAAAGTATCCCCATTATATATGGTGCTTAGTAAGCATTTAAATCTTATCCTGTTACCTATAAAAATAAATATAGGTTTTATAGATTTAAATCAAGATTGGTGCATATGACTGACTGTCAGAACATCAAACAATGCCAATCAACTATCTCTAGAAATTTGATAAAATTAATGGACATGTTCCAGAAATAATAGAGCCCCAGCTAAATCTATGTATACAGTATACTATTAAATCTTGGGTAACCACTACCAACTAAGTTCATAATATGTTTTTTTATCTTAATATTTTTTTTAAATTTCAATTTACAGAAAACAACTTATTGCTATGTTTGACAGACTCAGTTTTATCTACATATAATATAAATGGTGTAAATTTTCCAATGGTAAAAACATTTGAACAAACAAAAGGTGCTTCATTATTTGCATTAGATAATACGGTAAGAATAAGTTAATTTCATAATATTATCTCTAAATAATATTTTTAAAACAAAGTTTCTTTCTAAATATGTCTGTTTCTCTGCTTACTTCTTCTAAACCACTTGGATCTTGATATGGTATTCACTAATAGAAAGAAAGATAAAAATGAAGGTTTGTGTATATCATTTGTAAATGTTTTGTACAAAATGGCTGAATTGTTGTGCGAAGCCGGGGTGGGTTGCTAGTTATTCTATGTTAAAATTAATGATGTTTGCATTATTGTGATCTACATAGATAGCTACATCCACCCACTGTATTGTGTCCAACACATGCATAACGTAACATATTTTATTGGGTGAATCACCTAGTTTTATTGACAATGAGTTAGTCTTCCCCTATAATCATTAAAATGATAAATTCTATTGCAGCCCACAACTTTAATGACTGGAGAATCCAGTTCTGTTGTGCGTTTGTGTGTTGCTGTTAGAAGAAAGCTGCAATTGTATTGTGGGAAGAATGGAGAATTCAAGCAACTTTTATTTGATTTCACAATACCAGATGTACCTAAGATCATGGCTTGGGGCCAGCAGTATATTTGTGTTGGATTCAAAGCCGAATACATGCTGTATGATGTAAGTGGCCAATATAATTTTAAAAACCAATTCCTAATCACTGCAATCAACTCTACATGTAATACTGAGTAACTTAATTTCTCCATTGTACAGTCAATATATTAAAAAACCCTGGTAAATATAGTTTATTTATCTATTGCGATAATAATGCCCTTTACCTACTTAAATTTTTAGCTGTCTTCACGAACCGCAAAAGAATTGTTCCCAACAGGCAGCTCTAGATCTTTGGAGCCAACTATAACTAAGTGTTCCGAGACATCCTTCCTCCTTGGGCGGGATAACAGTTCTGTCCTTGTGGAGGAGCCCAAAATTATTAAAGAGGAGAAAAGCATTAAATCAAATGAGGCACCTATTGCTATAAATAAAAGTATTGAATGGAATGAGGCACCCATTGCTGTAACGAAAAGTATTAAATGGAATGAGGCACCTATTGCAGTAGGTAAGCAAACAATTCATATTTCTTTGATATCTTAAACGTCAAAAATAAAATAAACGGACAGAGTATAGTAATTATTCTTTAATCCAAAAAATAAAGGTTGATACAGAAAATTCAAACATAGATATTTGGTGCTTTAGTCACTTTGCTTCAGTCAGTTGTATACATTATATTAATTGCAGGTATTGATTAATATTTTGTTTTTAGTATGGGATGAACCATTTGTTCTGGGCTTATTACAAGATGAAGTGGTGGTACAGGCAGTGGAGCCTGCCTTGTTTATACAGACTTTACCTGAACTCAACAAAGCAAGGCTGATGTATAGGTATGATGCAATATTTAATTCTCACAATTATTATGGTTGACATGCAGAGATAAGGAACATGTTGTCATGAAATCATTGCATTATAGTGCATGTTAAAAATAATTTTAAAAATCAAATCAAAAATATTTTATTCAAATACTAGCGACCCGCCCCGGCTTTGCACGGGTAGAAGAGCATAATATATTATGCCTACATTTTTTGCATCAACTTGTTGCGTGGCAACAGGTGGGCATTGAAGCGCGGGCGGAGGTGGCAATCCCACCATACATCATCTTGTTATATCTCAAAGGGTTTAGGCAGCATTTTCGTTGAAAACTCCCAGACGGCTTATTTTTTCCGACACCTCCAACAAATATCATATTTTAGCCAATGTATACTAAAAACTCGACAAATTATATACTAAAACCTTCCTCTTGAATCACTCTATCTATTAAAAAAAACCGTCTCAAAATCCGTTGCGTAGTTTTAAAGATTTAAGCATACATAGGGACGGACAGACAGCGACAGCGACTTTGTTTTATACTATGTAGTGATGATGATACACACAGACACATGCATGATTCTAAATACCGGTTAGGAAGGTTGCTTTTCCTTTGCACCCGTAATATTGAGATGTGGAATTGTTTCAGATGTAAACGAGGTTTGATATTTGTAGCGTCTGTTGGACAAGTGTGGTGTCTCAGCTCAGTGGACATCACCAAACAAAGGCAGCAGTTGTTGAAAGACAAACAGTTCCAAATAGCTATAGATTTGACGGTTAGTAACGCGGATTACACTACACTAAGCAACTTACTGACTGTATTCGAAAGTACTTCCTTGTAGCCATTTATTAATACCAAAGGAAATCTATCGTCAATTTTGCAATTGGCTGAAATGTTTTCCTGACAATTTTCCTTGTTAACATACCTCTTTTGCAAGTTGGAGTTATTGTTTTATAGTTCATGTTACTTTGTGTGTGAATTGTGGAAAATCTAAAAAATATCAGCGTATTGTGTAAAAACCAGTATTCATATTATAGTTATTTAAAGTATCTTTTTTTATTGATTTTTCCAAAATCAAAAAAGAACGGATAAATTTTGTGACCAACGAGTTATTTACCTCTACATACATATCTATTATTTAATTAAATATATAACTTATTTATCACATACTTAATAATGTGTTAAGGTATTATTTTAGTAACTTATACTTTTCTATAATTCTTCTGTTGGTGTTTCCGTTTAAATATAAGAAAATACACATGATACAGGGGTTGTTATGAAACAACCCGATGAATAACTACATATGAATCTAGTACAATAATATGTATGAGTAAACATAAATAAAGGTTTACTTGTGTGTACAATAAAGTACTTATTTATATTAAACTAGCTTTCCGCGCGTTTTCACCCGCGTTCCCAGGATAAACTATAGCCTATGTTACTCGGTGAAGATTTAGCTTTCTAACGGTGAAAGAATTTTTAAAATCGGTCCAGTACTTTTTGAGCCAATTCGTTACAAACATACTTACATACAAATTTTTCCTCGTTATAATATTATTTGTATTAGTATAGAAGTATAGATATAAAACGGTATATTTCTCAGATGTATGTGCTTGTGAATTTTCCATCCTTACTTTTTTGGATTCTTATATCAGAGGAGCATGTTGGTTGGGTATTAATTACCGGTGCGCGGTGCGGTGTACCATCCTGAACTGACATTCATGTGTATGCAAAACATGTAAATTTGTGTGTGGTACTGTGTACGGTGTATAGATATATTACATATTACATATATCTATACAGTTTGGTTAACTAACGAAGCTACTTTCTATTAACCTATATGTACAACGTTTGCCAGCCTCAGACATCTTAATATAATTTCTATACTAATAAATATAATATAAATTTATAGTTACTGAAGAGAAAAGTTGTTCATTTGAGTGCCGAACCTGGTCTTGAATTATCATGGACTAGCTGTCCCCCGCGGTTTCACCCGCGTTCCCGAGAAAAATAGTAGCCCATGTCTTTCTCCATACCATAGGTTATCTGCATACCAAATTTCATCGTGATCGGTTCAGCGGTTTAGGCGTGAAAAGGTAACAAACAAACAAACAAATAAACAAACTCATATTCGCGTTTATAATATTAATAGGTAGTAATAAAAATGTTGTAATTATTTGTTTATAACAAGGTGTAATAACTTATCTATATGTATAAAAGGAAAACGTGACTGACTCAAAGTCAAAGCCATTTATTCAGTTTAGGCCCTAGGAGGGCACTTTTGAACGTCGAAACAACTGAAGTTACCACCGATTCGGAAGTCGCCTTCAACTGAGAAGAACCGGTGACAATGTTGGTTTTTTTCCATTAAATGTTTAACAATTTTTAAAGAAATATAATACAAATAAACACAAAAAATTAAAAAAAATAACACCAAGAAAAATAAATAAAACATAATAACCAGAATAAGTACAAATTTTAACAAAATAATAGTATCTCTAATACTAAGTTACTGGCTTTTGTATAAGTATGAACAAGGTGTACTTGTAATAGGCTTTTTATTTCAAAACTTTCTTTATGTGAGATTTGAATTTGAAATCAGTCATCTTGGTAACAGTGAGAGGTAATTTATTATAAAAGCGTACACTACTTCCATGACTTTATATTTGACCATGACCATAAACTTTGGCTAATCTAAAATACGGAACAACAAATTTATCTTTTTGTCTTGTATTAATATTATGTACCTCCATTTCTGATCGATGATTTAAGATTGATTTTTGACTGACTGATCTATCAACGCTCAGCTCAAATCACTGGACGGATCGGGCTAAAATTTGGCATACGGATTATGATGTAGGCATCCCCTTAGAAAGGATTTTGAAAAGGGGTTCGCGGGTGAAACCGCGGGGCACTAAGCTAGTACGACATATAGGTACCCAACTTGTGACCCTAGTATAAAATCAATAGTTGTGATAATCTCATTAACAGTATGTATTTGTTTTTGTAATCTTATCACCAAACTTGCTACTAATTACCTACTTACAGTAACTGTTAACAAAAATAATTAATTAAAATAGACGGGTAGCAGGAAAAACAACCGTTTAAAAGGACGCGTGTTATTTTTGCCTGACGCCAGCAAAACTGTACTGAACGTTATCTAATGTGTATTTTATTTAAACAAACGAATACCGGCGAGAGCTCTCCCCCACGCGCTTGGATATTCATTTAGCACATAACATGCCAATGGCCGGCTGCAAACGCTGTCGTTCTTACAATAATTTGTGCACTTACCCACATAAAGATTTGTTAATTGCAATTGTAAAACCATCAAATCTATTTTTGTTAAATCGGTGAGCTATTTTGAGGGCCCATCATTAGTTTCAACCATGTTTCATAGCAAAATTAAAGCTAGAGAAGCCATGATTATTAAGAATTTGAATGTAAGTGAAAATATATTTACAATACGCTGATATTTCTAGTTTATCGTATCCAAATTACCGTGTGGTGTTATAAATTTGAACATGCCTTGGTCTATTAAAAATCGTAAGGAAACTATGCGGATATTATTGAGTGTATGTTCGCTGTTGTTATTAATTATTTTCTATTACAAAATCAATATAAGAAAAATATTAACATACTTATTAATTTTTGTAATTATTTTTTAAACAGAGCTTATCAGATTGTTGTTCCGAAGAAGAAAAGAAACAAAAAATACATTCCATCCAGCGGCTGTATGCTCTGGAATTGTTTCACAACAAACAGTTTGCACAGTCAATGAAGGAGTTTATGAAACTGAATACTGATCCCGCCGAAGTTATCAAACTGTTCCCTATGTTGGATGGCAAGACAGATACAGATATAGATGGCTTGAAAAGTGTTAAATTAAAGGGGAAAGACTTGGATAGTGCGTTGAATGCGCTTATAAAGTATCTCAGTGAAATTAGGTTGTGGATCGGACACAGTGTTACGTCTGAACAGAGCGGGAGTCAAGAAGGGACTAGGAGTCAAAGGAACGTAGCGCAGCAGCTAGAGTTGATTGATACCACTTTATTGAAGTGCTATTTGCAGGTAAATATTATCTCGATTTATCATTGAGCATTGTTTTGCTGTGTATATGAAATGAAAATGAAAATATTTTTTTATACAAATAGGCCTTCACAAGCACTTATGAATAGTCTGACTCTAACGCACGGTTCGGAAGGTTGCTTTTACTGAGAAGAGCCGGCAAGAAACTCAGCAATTACTCTTTCCAAAACCAACTCAGATTCATTACATCAAATTATTTATCTAGTCTCACTGACAATATGTGTGTGTTATATGGCAGTAAGGAAAATATATATCAAAATTATGAGTAACTTAGTATACAAATGGATTGCAAACTTAAGCAGACCAGCCCCCACAAGCAGCACCTGTTCATAAGTATGAGGCATGTGGCACCCATCGCCCTCCTCGCACATTTTACAGGGAAGTGAGCGACCCGCCACACGACGCCGCCGCAAGCAAAGACCCCAAAGTGAGCGTGACTAACTTAAGCTTACTACAAATAATACAAAGAAAAACTATTTCAAGAAATACGAATTATAACACACAATATGTTATCACTGAGACTATTAACAGGTTTATAAATAAAAAAAAATAACAATAATAGTACACAAAAGTAACAAATCTACCAAGCAATAGGACCGTTTGAAATAATCATTTACAGTATAATAAGCATTTTCTACTAATACAGCTTTAATCCGTTCCTTAAATTTTTGCAAAGGCAAATTTAAAATTGAAGTAGGGATTCTGTTATAGATGCGTGTACTTAGTCCTAGATATGAACCTTGCACTTTCTGGAGTCTATAGGCAGAGGTTACAAGTTTGTGCTTACTATGTATACTTGGTTTCCCCTGAACCGTACCTAATAAATGGCATTTCTTGCTAGGCAGGTAGGTACTATAAAGCACCTAATAAGTAAGTAAGTGGTAGGGTACCCTATGCATTAAAATTTGATTATTAAAATATTATTATAAATAGTAACCTTTTTAAAACATGACAAATGTACCTACTAAAAAGAAGTGTTATTTTGATTGCTATTTGAGTGCTAGTCGTTAATATTCTTTTTATTTAGGCTATCCTGTACATGTTCCTAAGTAGAAGCCATGTTCTATTCTTCTTCTTCTTCGGGTGTGGATTCCACTTGGCAATTGTATAAATTATACCTTGTATTACAAGATATTTAGTGTAATGGCGCCTCCCCACTTGGCTATGCGTATTGGCGTATTCGCTGTACTTGACACATAACTTCCATGTGTGGAGGGTCTATTCGCCAAATATTCGGGCATATTTGCATATTTGGCGAATAAGCAAATAACAAACACGCGTATCCGCACGCCTGTCGGTTTTTCAAGGCACATCAAATAAATAAATAAATAAATAAATAAATAAATATTCTGGGACATTATTCCTCACACACGGCCATCTGACCCCAAACTAAGCAGAGCTTGTACTATGGAAGCCAGATAACTGATATACTACATATACTACTTTTCTTTTGTAAATACATACATATATAGATAATTACACCCAGACACAGGACAAACAGACATCAAAGGAGACAAATACGCAAATATACTGGCCACACATGGTAGAGCAAACATGTTTTGTTGTTTTGGTATTTGGCTCCATGTGTGGACGGTCGTATCACCTATACGTCAAATATACGCCATATACTGTCAAATACCTATCACAAATACGAGTAGCCAAGTGAGGAGGCGCCATCACGTGTATCCAGAAAACCAATGCTTTCAGATTTCTGGAACGCGAGCAAAGCTGCGCGGTGGAAGTCATTAATATAAATGTTTGTTATATATTTATTAATTGATGTATGTTGTAGACAAATGACGCATTAATCGCGCCTCTACTGCGCTTGAATAACTGTCGGTTGGATGAGGCTGAGAAAACATTGATACATCATCGGAAATACGGAGAGTTAAAAATTCTATATGAAACTAAAGGAGAACACACAAAAGCGCTACAGCTACTGAGGGACCATGCGAAACAATCAGATTCTAGTTTGGAGGGCTTTCGTGAAACAAAGAACTATTTGCAAAAACTTGGTGTGTATAATTATGGATACTAAAATTGATAGGACTACTTATGTAGAATTTGGAATAACATATTTTTTCTCTTAATTTCAGGATCCGAGCACATTAACTTAATATTCAAATTTTCCGACTGGATATTAAAGGAACACCCAGAAGAAGGCTTAAAAATATTCACAGAGGATATGGTAGAAGTAGAAAACTTGCCCCGTCCAAAGATCCTAGATTTCCTTTTAAGAGAACATGCGACGCTGGTTATTCCCTACGTAGAACATATTATACATATTTGGAACGACTCGAATTCACTATTCCATGATGCGCTCGTAAATTTTTATAGAGAGAAAATAACAGATAAAAAAGCAAACATAACAGAGGAAGAGTTACACCATACAAAATCAAAACTATTGGCATTCTTAGAGAAATCAACTCATTACACACCTGAGAGAGTGTTGGTACATTTCCCAACTGACAGCATGTTTGAAGAGAGAGCTATCGTTTTGGGAAAACTTAAGAGGCATGAACAAGCTCTTGCCATATATGTACAAATTTTAGGTGAGTGAAATAAATAAAATGCAAATACTTTAAACCTGTACCTGTATGTAAGTAAATAGTAATATTATTGCAATTTATTTAAATGTATTCAAAACATAATTTCAGGTGATGTAGAAAGAGCGATAAGATACTGTGACATAGTATGTCAAACTTCAAACGACACCTATCAAGATGTATACGTAATATTAATGAGGATACTAATGCAACCGGAGCAGGGCTCCGCTCTTAGTGGACCGCTGGCCAATGTACCGAGACACCAAACAACCTCCGTGCCTGACCTCGAAACAGCTCTTAGTATACTTGAAAAATATGCAGACAAAATATCTCCATTGAAGGTATATTTTTTTCCCATACATTTTTTAGGGTACCGAAGTCATACATTCCTTCGGAAAAGCATCACCTGTATAAGCTTTACTAGTTTACGAGCAATAGTCGATGGAATTGGATAGAATTTTATTCTTTTTTTTATTTATTTACTGAAATCTTACTATCAAATACAACGATAGCTTGAGACGATAACAGAGATATTGCGCTCATCGGATTTTATTAAAATTTCCTTTAATTTCTGTTCAGTCTTAGGTTTTAGACTTTGTACTACATCATACTGATTATGGAACCCTATACTGTGGAATACACTATTAATCGGTTTGTTTTTCTTAGTACAAGAAACCTCGAAAAAAATTGCATGTATTGCATTTTTCAAAGATTTATTTTGTTCCGACTCTATTTCAAAAACACTATAACCTGAGAAGCATGTAAGCAAAAATGTAATTTGGACGAAATATGTACTATTCATATCTTGTACTTTAACAACAAATGCTAATAATAGTTAAACAAGAATATGAAATAAAGTTATGTGATATTTTATTATGAGCGCCTACTAATAATTTCGTAGCTAAGTATTATTGTACGTTATGCACACGGAGGGTGTGCGAGTTGGACTCGTACTTGACTAGTTTTAAGGGGTTCCGTAGTCAAACGGATTTTGGAAAAAGTGGAATCCTTATAAATTATTCAAGTCCGTTCGTCCATTTTACTAGAGACTTGGGAGTACATGGTTCAAATTTGGCAGGATGGTGTCTTCTGTGCACCGACACACAGTCGTTTAGTGAAATTACGATAATAAAAATTGTAATAGCACTCCATACCATTCCGTATACGTAGACACTATATTGTCATATACATATAACTGGGGTGTGAAAAAATATAACATTTAAGTTTTTTTTTTATTTTTTTTTCATTGAACTTGTACTGAATTATTAGAATAACTGAATATTGAAACATGGCGAGTTATATTTTCAATATCAAAGAACGTAATAAATTTCCTTTTAAATCAATCGATGGGTGTTGTACATTTCTATAGCTATGAAATAAGGAAATGGTATGAATCTTGACACCCGTTTATATCTCACTCTTTTATCGGCAACGTGGACAACCCCGAACGTCGTTTGAACCGAATGTGGCCCACTTTTCACATTTATGTTTTTGGTGGGATTGATTATATGAGTTTTTGCGTTCTGTTCACATTTTTTTATATGCTGTATATTATTTTGTTATATTTCATTTTAATTTGTGTGGTTAATGGTAACTATTGGTTTCAGGCGCTGTCCGTGCTTCCAGATTCAGTTCCACTCAGTCGACTGAAACATTTCCTAGAGAGTGCGCTCGACGGGCAGCTATCTTTAAAACGACGCACGCAGATTCTAAAAGGCCTGTTGTATGCCGAGCATATGCAGGTATGAATTTTGAATACACTTTGCTCATAGACGTCCATTACATAATTTTAGACTAGCATTTTGACATCTATTATTTATTATTTATCTTTACTAAAAATAGGGGTTAAAGTATGAAATTGCCGTTTTATTGTAATACGTACTTCGAATTGACATAGAACCTTCATGGTTTGAGATTCCTGAGTAAAACTTTTTTCACATAGTACCTATGAAGTTCTTCTTTTAGAAAACGTGCAACATTCGATTATCGACTTTCAGTTGTTTTTTATTCAGCTTAGATAAGAATGGTGGATACTTCGAAAATTCGAGTGATTGTTGAATACGATTTCCGACGCGGAACTAACGGGGCAGAAACAGCTCGCAATATCAATGTTGCGTTTGGAGAGGAGACTGCTAATGAACGCACCGTGAGATTTTGGTTTAAACGCT
Source organism: Tetheella fluctuosa (assembly GCA_951216915.1). Classification (NCBI taxonomy): domain Eukaryota; kingdom Metazoa; phylum Arthropoda; class Insecta; order Lepidoptera; family Drepanidae; genus Tetheella; species Tetheella fluctuosa. The sequence continues at coordinate 5,407,467 of OX578230.1, forward strand.
TTCGTGATGGAAACTTTGATTTGAAGAATGAACCACGTGGAAGACCGCCCACACAGGTGAATAACAATGAATTGAAAGAGATGAGATCCGATCCGAGCCAAACTACCCAGGAATTAGCGGCATGGTTTAACGTTACCTTACCAACAATATTGACTCATTTGCGTCAAATCAATAAAATAATATGAAAAATGGGTGCCCCATGATTTGAATGATCTGCAGAAAGAAACGCGTGTTGAAACTTGTGTTGCCTTGTTGAATCGATACAGAAATGAAGGAATATTGGATCGAATTGTTACGTGATGAAAAGTGGATTCTTTATGATAACCGTAAGCGAAAAATGCAATGGCTGACCCCAGGTCAAACGCCGCAACAGTGTCCTAAAGCAAAGCTTACCAATAAAAGGTAATGGTAAATGATTGGTGATCTCAGCATGGTGTTATTCACTATAGCTTTCTCCAATCTGGTCAAGCAATAACGGCAGATGTCTACTGTGCCGAACTCCGAACAATGATAGCAAAAGCTAGCAGTGAAACAACCCCGACTCATGAATCGATCTTCACCATTATTGCTCCATGATAACGCGAGACCTCATACAGCACGAGAAACCGTTTTAACTCTACAGGAACTGCAATTAGAAACCATTCGTCACCCTCCGTATTCGCCAGACCTTGCTCCAACTCACTCGTGCAACTCGGTAATCAGAAGTTCACGAGTGAGACAGAGAATAGTCACTGCGTAATTTCGCCGTCGAGTTTATGTTCAGAATAGCATAGCTGGAGACAGTACAAAATGCTTTCACACAGTTTGTCAAATCTAGATCACCACAGTTCTATCGCAAAGGCAGCAATGTATAGATAATAATGGTAATTATTTTGATAAAATATGTTAAATTAAAAAAAAATGAATTTCAATTTTTCAGTACATATCGGCAATTTCATACTTTAACCCCTAATATTATAAAGATGTAAAGTTTGTGAGGTTGTAGGGAGTAGTCTCAGTAACTACTGGTTCGAATTGAAAAAACTTAGTTTTGGATAGCCCATTTATCGAGAACGGCTATAGGCTACTTTTTATCCCGGGAAAACATAGGATTCCTCAAGAATGCGGGTGAAACCGCTAACTCTCCATCTCTCTTCAGGGATTGAATTTTTAAATAATGACAAAACTCGTATTTTATTCATTGTGACAATGAGTATTAATTACCAAGTTTCAAATAAATCTTGTTACCCCCTTTGTACCCTTAGGGCGTGATTTTCTAAAAAGTCTGCAACACGTCAATCTCACTAAATATTTTTTTTTAAGGATTTTCAAAAATCACGGATTTTCATACAAACTTTTGAAAAACCCTGTCATATTAGTATGCCTATGATATATCTGTGTGCATAATTTCTACTTCCTAGACCTTGCGGTTTCAGGTGTGGGTTGATAAGTAATTCATTGTTTCAGGTACAAGAACTGAAAACATTCCATGAGTCGAAGAAAGTGGTAATCTACGAATACGATGTGTGTCTCGTGTGCAAGAAGCGTTTCGGCAACCAGAGTGCCTTCGTAAGATACCCCAATGGCGACATTGTACATTTCTCGTGTAGTCTGGACAAGTAGGAACCTTGCTATTTCTTTGTAGTGCTTATAATAATAAAAGTTACAGGATTGATGATTAATGATGATAATCTACGGTCTATGAGGCCTATGAAATACGTGATTTAGGACTAAATCGGAAAAAAAGTATGAAAAGTATTGATAATTTCTCAGATTTTCTTTACGTTCTCTAAATTAATGAAATCCATAAGATAATAAAAAAATGAAATCACAATCATTAGAAGAAAAAAAAAACGAATTGTGGACATATTATAGCTTTGTCATGTTGCTTATTTGCTTCAGCAACCACAAATAAATTAAAAAACAAAGCAATTTTAATTATATTTAAGCACTAAAGTGGAGTATCGAAAACATTCGATTCTATTATGTAATTGTACTCGAGTGGTGCCTGAACCAACTCTATACTGGAATAATTTATGAACTGAAAGCGATTTGTTTACTGCTGATTCATAAATGCATATACTGCTTATTTATACATGCATACACCATAAAAAGGTGGTAGCTTAAAACACACTGGAATAAACCTTGTACCATTGTATTAAGAATCATGTACAGATATTGTATAAACTTGTAAAAATGTAGTCATTTAATTTTATTGTGTTTATAAGTTGCATTATTTTATTTAGCCACGTATAAAATAAAATAAAAATACAAAGTTTAAATGGAACTATGTTTCTTATAAGACATTCCTACTACACCGTCCGTACAATACTAAGATCGTAATAAATAGCCTGAAAGCATAATGCACTCTAACTACATATTTATAGGCTACATTCTAGGGTATATTTTTTTTTGTACTTATTTGTAAAAAAAAAACAATAAGGGATTACACTAATCAACATTGCAGAAAAAATCGCTTTGCATATAAGTACACATTATTGCTATTACCTTTTGCCCGTGGATTTACCCGCGTTCCCGATGATGTAATGTTTTCTCGGAATAGAAAGTGCTCTATATTATATTCCAGGGTATGATTTTTCTTCTAAATCCGATGAGCCGTTATGGCATGATTGAGCAACAAGAATCTACTGTTGTGTAAAAATAAATATGTCTTTGTTATGCATTAAATCCAATAAGGACTGAAAGTTAGAAAATCAGATCCTGCAGCATGCCCAAAAAGAAATTCAAAGTAGTTGAGGGTGCTGCTCGTTGTAACGGCCAGTGGGGATCGCTGATGATTAATATAAAAATATCGGACGCTATTTTCGTCAGTATTTTTATATTAGTTTCTATAAATGACGTAGACACGGACCCAATTTGTGTTCGAAAAATGTCTCCGACGCTTTAGCAGCCTCGACGATATACTCAAAGATGAGGTATTACCACATAACCATGGTAGCGTTTCATAACAAACTTATACAGCGATTGAATAATATCAACGATAATTAATAATATGACGTAGATTTGTAAAGCAATTATCAGTTGCTTCGCTATACTAGTACTCGATGGCTATAGCTATAGTGTGTGTGTGGTGCCCACACGGCCGCGCTGCTCCCGCGCAGGCCGCAAGCGTGGCTGCTGACGCGATGCTTTGACATGACGCAACAGCGACGAACGGGTGCCGCCAATCGCGCCACTTCGCCGCTGGCCTCTGTGGCCCAATGGATAAGGCATCGGCCTCCTAAGCCGAGGATTGTGGGTTCGAGTCCCACCAGAGGTAAATGCCCACACTTTTTGTTACATAAGGACTGTGTTGAGCTTATGTGTGCAGCTTTCAGGGTCTAGGGGTGGAAAGTCAAACATTAAATACATTAACAAAAATAAATAGTAAGCACGTGCTATGTTAAAGACTAGTTTTATTAGTCTGGTTCAGGAATTTCTACATAGGTAAATTTCTAATTAGTATGTAATCTTACATTCCAACAAGTAGGTAAGTTAAAGGGTGGGTAAGTATTGTATATAGCTGTAGTTAATTTATTTACCTATCTACAATTAGCTCACTTGTCAAGATATCACTTTAATCTACATTTACTACAACATCTAATCGTGCTATTCTAACGTACTTTTACCTATGTATTTATCAAATCAGCACAGTCCATCACCTGTTATTCCTGGATTTCGTAACATTAGGTACCGCCGCTGACAATAGCACAATTTACCTTCATAAGTACCTACGTAAGTATAACATCTGACATAGATAATATTGGCGTCGCGTCGGTGTGAGTTGTCGCCTCGGTACCTATTATAAAAGTCCCATATCGCGGGGAAAGCTGTTAGATATGATAACGATACAATTTTATTGATAAGGGCCGGCGAGCCATCGATCAGTTGATATGATCGTCCGCAGTCCCTCCGCGGCTCTACTCGCTCGCACAAATCATTATCTATCTAATAATTAAGTTTTTTTTTATCGACGGAGATTTGAGGCAATAATACATTAAATTTTAATCGATGATTTGATTCGGACTAGTCAAGTTATCGATACGATCGATCTCTTGTAGTATTTGGTGTATACAGAGCGGTGATCGAGGAGCGCACCTAGGACAGTGTATGATGAGAATGATGGGTGAGAACGACATGGGCTACGGGGAGTATTATAACTACGAGAACAATTGGTCCATCATCCCGCCGGACTACGGCGCCGACCCAGGCTACCAAGTCCGGCAGCCGCAGGTGGATGAGGATTACAGATATAATTCCTACGCGTGAGTCATCACATATTATGCCATTTTAGATATAACTTTGTTAATTACGGTTATTTCATTATATGTAGGTATATCCAGATTTAATAGGGAGTCTATTTTTGTAGGTAAGGAATCAAGAGAAGATGTATCGGCTTATACTAAGTAGGGATATGAATTTGTCAGGTAGCGAAAACGAAGTGCATCGTGTGCACGCGAGCTCGACAATGTCGTTGTAAAACATTTGCTGGCTGAATTTAGCTGAGTACCTGCACTGAAATAGACTGCGACTACTCATTTTGTGTAACATGGAATATATTCATAAATAATAATATTCAATTCATTATAATAGATATACAACGTGTCCCTGACAGTTCGACATTATTTGAAATACCGCGTAATGCTAATTCATAAGATCTTAATAAAACAAATATATATTCAGGCATAATTGATTTTTTTAAATTTCCAACCAAATTTATTCGGAAATATGAAACAACATAGTGTAACACGTAAATTACTATTTTAACTTAAACTAGTAATTTAGGTGTTACACTATGTTGTTTCATATTTCTGAATAAATTTCTTTGGAAATTCAAAATTTTCAACTAAGCCAGAATATTTAAAATTTATGTTTTACTACACTCTTATGATTATCAGCATTACGTGGGATTTTAATAAATGTTGAACTGTCAGGTACACATTGTATACAGCTTATAATTAGGTAGGTACCTACAATACATAATATAATCCCAAAGAAATCATACCAGAAACATTCTACAATTGCCGTGATATTTGTCAACTTGTTAACGATTTTGAAACAAATACGGTGGCGGCACCACTCAAGAAAATATATTTTCATAATTTTATTTTGTAGAGCCCAGCCCTTTAATGTGAATTTGAGAATTACATTCAAGATCAAATGAATGAGGATGAGTAATATGGATCTCTACCAAATTATTCTCAAGGGAGAGTACCTATTTATTTGTGTACGTCACAAATAATACATTCTTTATTGCATTTATAATACTCACCTAAGACAGTTTCCTTTTATTGTAACAATATCACCTACTGAACAAATATAAAGTCAAATTATTGTATAATGAACACATCCTTCAATAGGTCATTTAAATTGAATGTCTTTGAATCGGATTTCTTACTTAATTATATTTTTAAAATCTTCATTTAGTAAGTAGCAAGCACTTTATACGAATACACTTTAAAATCACAAAAAAAATCGTATAGAATGTTCTGCTCGATCGCTCGAGCTCGCGTGTCCCACACTTATAGTTCCGTCGGCTGTGAATCGGCACACTGAGTACCATCGAGCTCATAATCTGCCAGCTGTGCTCTTTCCCATGCCTTCGTGGAGCCCTTAATTGGTTTGGAAACCCTCTTCGCAGGTTAGCGTGCTTTCACCCATTTAGGCTCAGTGCGCCTAACCAGATTGCCATAACGAAATATTCGTGAAAACCCATCGACTTTGACTCTTTTCCCCTGCAAAGGCGTAGAAAGTTAGATATAGGAGCTCCGTCGGCCGTAAATTTTCTTTTAAGTATAGCACGAGTAGGTGCTGACTGACGTGAGCCCTACCGACTTTTATTTCTTCAGTAACTTAATCTAGGTCGTGAATGCGTTGTTCGTGAAACCCCCGCCGTAACTGCCAAGCCAGTGACTGAATACCCTTGAACTAAGGAACTCTAATTTCAGTCACATTTCTCGGCTCATAAATTTCTACCATTTGCAAAAAGTTTTTGTGTAATTTGTTGACAGTCAGCCGTACTGTGGGCAGGTAATGGAAGCGAGTTAGTTTGGTCATAGGGTAGTTTTTTTCTCTTGGTCGACGGCGGCGCGTGGTACCGACGGCACCACCTCGACGGTTCCTCAATACAATATTCTACTTTTATACAAATTACATTCCTATCGTGCCTACTATCAGCCCCCATTATTTTATCATTAGGCTTGGTAAAACGGACGATCGTCTCTTTATTAAATTTAGCGCCTAATTATAGGTTCTAAAGCAATTTAATATTTTACGTAAATATGTACCTAGTTTTTCTGCAACCCTAAAACGGATCAGTGCACGTAAACAATCAATAATTAACTCCACGCCCTCACTAATTAGAACCTCATTCATCCACGTACATCTGGTGAACCGGTCATAAATTATCATGAATTTAGGTAGGGTGTAGGTAAGGCCAACTGCAATACTGCTCTAACACAGTTAAAAAAACAGCTTGTGAGAGGGTTTTGATGTCCAACCGAGATTCACAAACATGAGGCGCTTTATGGTGCAGCAGACATGTAGATTTATATTTAAAAAATACTTTTGGTTTGGTTGGAGGCTTCGGTGAACATATTAGGGACCTAAGGAAACTATAGAACGGTGGTAGAGTACTTTGTGGTAGGTAGGTTGGTACTATCCTCTACTTCAAAATCTGTTGCGAGGCTAACGGTGAGTTCCAGGTGGACTTAAGATTTTTTTCTTCTAGGCTATAAGTGTTATCCACCTTTGGCCACGTCATCGTATACCACGCTGACATCGTCTTCAATAGAAAAAAGTAGAGTAACATTTATATTTATTGGATTACTTCTCATATTTATTGATTTACTACTCTATCGTGACTCTAAACGACGACATTTGTGGTAAGAAAACGTTTGGTTAGTGTAGGTTTAAGTATTAAGCATTTAAAATGACAGATTAGCATAATGTTTATTATTTGGGAGGTTGCAGCGTGTAGTGAGTAGTGGCTAGTGACCCGTGTAGCAGAGGGCGATCGCACCTGCCGCCCGCCCCTCACAAATCTGGCCCTCGCTGCTTACCTCTTCATAGTATATGTCAAATATTCACATCATTCAACAATTTGTATTTAGGTACTCTTCATGTAGGTAGAGCAGAAATTACTTGAACTAATTACGTCATTCAAGTGGCTTTATATTTTTTCCTATAATTTTCTTTGCCCGTGTCCACAGTAATAGGAAACACTGTTAACACAATAAGACGTATCCATTCATTTTGATTAATTGGGGAATAAAATAAGTTTTGTGAAATGGGCGTCAAGATTATGTTCTTGTTTTTGCATATTTTTGTAATTACTAAGGATTGTTATTGGGGTAGGTATGCACCTAATGTTACAAAACAAACGTGATCTTATTTCTATAATTTATCTCTTTATCATAATTATGACTCTATGCTGTGCCCCGCGGTTAAATACGCGTTCCCTGTATAAAAAAGTATCTTTCTTGCATCTCCAAGGTCTATGTCGATCTGCCACTTTTAATAAAAAATGTTGGCAATACATACGTAATATATGTAATACATACTCACTTTCACGTTCATAATATTTCACATAGAAAATCAGTCAACCGAATCATAGACATGCTATATTTATATGTCTAGTCGGAACTGTATTCTGTTATAATTCTTCATATACTGTAGTTACCTACACTACAACAAAGCGATGAGCATGCAAGCGATTGTTCTGATAGATATAGGTAAGTATAAAAAGTAATTCTCAATAAGTCAATTATACATTTTGTGAACGCTGCACGCCACTAAGGGTTACGTTTCGTTCCCAATATAAATATGAATAATTGGCTTTTGTTATTGCTGCTCTTTATAAATGGAGAAATGGTGCTATTACGACTTGTACTATCATTATTTAGGATTAACTACTTTGAATATAAATTCTACTAATATTATACATTTTAAAGGTTTTGTATCTTAGGATGTTTGTGAGTCAATCATGCATAAGCGGCTGAATGGATTTGGATGAAACTTGGCACATAGATAGATGGAATAACATATAGGGTGTTTTTTAGAAAACATAAACTACCTCAGTAACGCAGGGCAGAAGCTAGTATCTCATATAATAATATGTAGTAGCTTCAAATATAGCATTCCTACTCCTTGCAAAGGTGGTAATCGGAGATAGTGGTAATATAAAGTCCAGTGTCTTTTCCCGTAAAAAGTATATTTTTTTGTTGAATTCATTCGTGATAAAAATAATTTATAAATTAAAAAAAAACCCGACTTCAAAAACTAAAAAGCATAAAATAAATATTTTCTTTCTACATCATTTTGAAGTCGGTGCCAAACTGCCAAGTAAAACATAAAAATTACTTGGTCTTCAGGTTACTTTCTTGATTTGTTTTGGTTCAGCTAGTTTTCTTTATAGTTAAGTAGTAGGTATCTATAAACAAATACAAATTTTAGTTAAGTTGTCATATTCTTGTCTTTAGGTTAATTTATTTTGGATAATATTTCGAGTTAGTGTGAAAGATTAGTTTTAGTATTTTTTGTTGTTGTTGTTTTGTGTTATCCTTAGTAATTTTAATGTTTTACTTGGCACCGACTTTAAAATGATGTAGAAAGAAAATATTTATTTTATGCTTTTAGTTTTTGAAGTCGGTTTTTTTTTATTTATCAATTATTTTTATCTAACACTTTTAAGTTACGAATATGGGTAGACCTAGTAAGGCAGCTTTTCGAATGCGGCAACGACGGCTAGATGTAACGGAATAAAACAGAACCGTACAGAAACAGAAATATTGAAAAAATATGAATTAAAGTCCGTAAGAGTTGGGCCGTCACGGTGCACAAGTTACAGGGTACTACACTTGATGAAGCTGTTATAGATCTGCCATTGATATGCCATGCCATGATAGCATTGCCAGAAATGATACTCTTTATAATGTTTGCCTTTAAATTTTGCCATGAGATAATAATATCCATTACTGAATTTACACGTTCGAGCTGTTTGTTATTAAGGAGTTCCGTTGTATGCATTCCTAGTCAAATCCAGTCCAGTCCAACACGTCCTTGATCATAGTTAGGTCATAAGCCTAACTATACCTCAATCACTACGCAATTCCTATCTGGTATATCTTCGGAGTCCACTGTCCAATACCAATGAAATTTAAATGGAACCATTTTGACGCTATACTAAATGCAATGCATAAGAATTTATTTATAAAATCGGTTCGTAAACAAAGAAGTTATCCCCAGAAATAGGTAGGATCATTGAGAAGTTCCGGTGGTCGTCTATGGTCTTCTTCATCAGTTTCACATCACCAAATGATACTTTCTGAATGCAAATGCTTGATTTGTTACCGAAAATACCAAAATCGCTATGTATATGCCTATAATATTTGAGGAGTTTCCTCAGTTCCTCAGGATTCCATCGTCAGAACTGAATTTTGATAAAAATGGAACCTATCTGGAGGTTATACCTACCCTTTCAAATAAAAAAATGATTTTTCAGATCGGTTCACAAATGACGGAGAAACGAGTGAACATACCACCATTAAAAAAAAACAACCGAATTGAGAACCACCTCCTTTTTTTTACAGTCGGTTAAAAATGAATCTCAGTGACATGTTAGAAATATCTTGTAGTACCTATTTTTATTTTGTTTTAGTTTATCAGACAAGATGCTCTACCCTGAAATAGTTATTTACACGTGGCTATCTGATCTCCAAATATTTTTTATATGATATTCAGATAACTGATATACAATACGACATACTATTAAAATTTAAAAATATACATATTGAAACAACATTATTTCTAGTATACATATACCCAACAAGATTTTAAGCTGACAATAATGTATATATATATTTTTTTGCATTTTAAAGTTACTATTATATTTATACAAAAAGTGTACTAATATTGTTTTACCGCAAAATAAAAATTAAATAGCATTATAAAATCCACTGGCCTCGATTGCACAAAGATGACATTGAGAAAACTAATTTAATTGGAATATGGTAACAGCCACATTCTCCGTATTTACACTCAGACTACAAAAAACAGTTCATGCACTCATATGTTCGTTCAAGGTGGGAATCGAACCCATGATATGTAGCGTGTCAGTCAGGGTATCTAGCCTGTACGCTAACCGACTCGTCAAATCACATTTTATTTCATGTATAATAGTTTGAAGAATTTGTTACAATGTTGCTTGGCAATATGAACCTTTAAAATCAACGTTATCCATATAAATAAAAACCGATGTTTGTTTGTCTGCCTGTCTGTTTGTTTGTAACGTATAGTTTTTTTACCATTCATCATATTGCGATGAAACTTTGGTGAATATTTCTGACATAGATTTTTTTCTTGTCAAACTTAAAGATAATGAACCATTGTTCTGCCTTAGTGGTAGGTACTTAGTGACAACCACTATAATGGCGCTCTTCTAATCTATAGTTTAACGCTAATCTTCAATTGCACACCTGCAAGTCGTAAAATTAACTGTGAAACCTGGAACTGGTAGATATGATTATAAATTTATTTTGTGAGTCTATCACTGCCTACCTAGTTATTGGGACATATTCTGTGATCTAGTATGTATTTGCAACAGAGCGTATTTGTAACGGTGGCTCACTGTAATCGGTATGCATGTATGACCCACGAATGGTGGCACCATAGTTATAGCAAGACTGCCCTTTAACATTGCCCGTTGACTGACAGCGGATGACATCCATATTATATTTATTAATTGAATTACACACACACACACACATTTATAAATTTAATTTAAATTTATCTTAATTTTTTGTGTACCTACATAAAAAAAATACTTTAAGTAATATGTGCCTTTTTCATTTAAAATTCAGTGTGTCTATAATAATTACAATTATTTCAGGGACTAACTAAGATAAATAACAAGACTGATTTAATGTTCCTAATGCGCCAGGCTAAAACAAAACAATAGCTAAAGTGCACACGTGCAAGTCATAAACTGATAACCGTAGCTTTTTGTACCTGTTCCGGGAACTATTACAATATTGTGTATTGTCTTACCTACTGACTACAATGTTGTACTCGGACATGTGCAAGAGATTTCAGTGTTTTCTATTGCCGGGATTCTCCGTTCCTGATAATAAAAAAGAAGTATAATAAATATTACATAGCTCTCCTTTAGTAAATTATGAATTAATAAATTCCCAAAACTCTAAGTACACACTCGATTTTATTAAATACTGAAATATGTTTTATGGCTATCCTTATCATTTAGTAATGTGTAATATAAAAAGGGTGGACTAGCTTCCAAAAAAATGATTCAAATGTTCCATGAACTCAGGCTTACACGGACTTATTAAAACACTCTAAATGAAAATCGTTATCCGGGTATTTGGAGCGGCTTCCATAACGAACCCGGCCTCAACAATGGGCTTAATGCTCGCACTCATTACAAAAAGCGACATAACATAACGCGCTACGTCGAAAGCTCCTCTATTCAAAGTGTATACTCCAGTTTTTTTCTTTGGGAAGGCTTCGGCGCGTTCACGATTGGTCGGCGGTGGTCCCGCCCAGCGCATGGCGGGCCGCCATTGGCGCGGGTCAGTGGAGCACCCTCGAGGCTAGTCCGGAGCTGAGTAGGCTGTCGAGGCACGAGGGCGGCGCGGGGTGTTCTTCACCCCGAGGGCCACTCGAGGGTTGTTTAGTTGTGACGCGGCGTCGCAAGGCGCAGCACGTGTTCACGCGAGTGTCCGTACAGCCGTCAACATTATCCCGAAAGCGAGTTCTCCCGGTCGGGAGATGAAGTGCGAGGAGGGCGAGAGCGCACGATCTCCGCCGCCGCTGCTGCCGCCAGCGTCGCTGCTGGCGTGGAGCCCTATCCTGCTACCACCATGGGGCCCGGCCTTCTTGCCGGCTCTCTATCCGGCGGCCTTTCGCTCTGCATTTCCCGGGTGAGCGAGACGGTTCCGTGATCCATAGTGATAATATCAAAGTGATATGTGTGACAGTGTTATGCAAATAATTTGTCTTTTGAAAGAATGTCTCGAAAATATATTGTTTTATTATTATCACTGATAAGTCACTTGACGTTTAATATCCGTCTGTCTTTCGTTGAATAATATCTCAACACTAATTTCATGTGATCCTCAGAAAGGCTAATTGAGTGTTGTGTGAAAGTAAAATAATTGAATTAATTAAATGTTTGCATACATAGGTGAATATTTTCTTAGTTGCGAAAGTAAGTTAGACAAACTTTAGTCTGAAGTTCAATCGTGACATTGTATGTGACAGTTTTTGCACCTCTTATAGTGAGTGAGAGTTAATATAATAGCGTTGTTTACAACCTGCTAAAGGCTCTTGTGAGCGCCGCCTTTCATAGCATCACGTACGGGATCTCGGGAACATTTCACGGGTACATGCAATAACATTGAGATATAGTAATAGACAGCCGATCGTCGGAGCTCACACCAATGTGTAGGACTGTTCTTTTATCCAGGTCACGTTTTCTCGAGAGGCCCTCCTCAATTATAATGGTTGAATGGACAGAATTTGGAATGTTTTCTTTCAATTATACACCTCGAGACGTGCTTGTAACTTGTTAAGTGCATGTGAGCTTTTGAGTTTTATTTGAGAATGTCTTGAACGTGTTTACTTTATTCCGACGGTGTCGCTGTTGTGTGATCGATAGCCATTATTTAAAAACTCAAGCAAAACTAAAGGATTAAGATAATTTTAAAACGTATTTTTTATCATAAAAGCATGGGTTTTATATTTACTGTAATAAAAAGATTTGTTCTCCGAAATAAATACTAAACTAAGAGATTAATTAAAATGTTCTACAAAATAGTTTTAATCCTTAGAAAAGTGTTAATAGAGTTAATATAAAATAATCTCATAGTGGTTTTTTACATGATATTTCTTGCTTGCCCATGATTACAAGAATGAAAAACTAAAGCATATTACTGTAGGCATCTTATCCTAGCGCGTTTAAATCTTTCTAATCGATCCCACAGTGCTACGAAACTGCTACGAAGTATTTTAATGACCAATTGAAAAAATTAACTATATATTTTTATTTTTGATAGGCTTCTGGACAGCATGAAGATGCCAGGTCAACGGCCCGGGTTCCAGATATCTGATATCCTGGGTCTGAACGAGGGCAAAGGACTGGATGGGCCGCCGCAAGGTTCACTTGGTCCATGCTCGCTGGACCTTCCTCCATACGCTCCGCCTCATCATCATTACTCCCACGAGCTGCTAAGGCATCACCAGCCGTGGCTGTCATTGGACCATCATGATGGAAACGGTAATTATAACTTTTGTTTTAAGACATATTTTCTTCCAGTTTTGAAAGATTTCGATGTAGGGATATAAATATATGATAATGTTTGTATGAACTTGCAATGGACTCGATACATTTTAATGTATCGATAAAACTGTTGAACATCCATGTGTTGGACACTAAATATAATAAATCAAACCTAGTAGCAAACAATTGGTAGGTTAGGTACATCATGTTTATTAAATTGCCAGTCTCTTTAATTGTATGTTCTTTCTCTCTCTCTCTAATGCAGTGTTTACAGTTTTTAGTAGGAAGCACTCGTGATATTATGAGTCAGTTATGAATAATTCAAATAATAGGCGATATTTTCTGTCACTACTAAAGAGGCATTCCACCTGGACTTTACTATATTACTTAGTGTACGGTTGTATTGTTCGAATGCTTTTCGATACCTACCCATATAAGCAGAAAACATTTGACCCGTTCGTATTCGTATATGTTTTTAAATAATTGGCTGGATTAGATGAAGAAGCTCGATTCAAATTTAAAATGAATTTTAATCGAATAAGCGTAGTCATTAATATAAGTACTGAAGACTCGACATATTTAAGCCTCTATAATAGCAACATAAATACTTTGAAACACTAACAAGTTTTTGAGGTATGTCAAGATCATCAGTTAAATTAGTATCCCTTTAAAAGTTATTTTAACTGTGTCTGGGGAATATATTGTTAAAATATCTAACTCTACTTTTTTTTATATGTCAAGTAATATGAAATTACTATTTGACCTGAGTTACAGAAATTAAGTTTGGTCATATTATTATTTTATGCGCGGAACCTTCCGTGCGCAGCTAATTCGTATTACAAAGGCTTTGAATATTTCAATAAAAAGTGTTGCTTACAAAAATTGAAAAATATACATTTACGGAATTACCTAGGTCTGGGTATTTTTCCGCTACGTCGATTTCATATCCGAACCGATTAAACAAAAAAGTTTAGCACACAGCCCGCATCACAGATAGAAATTATAATATTATTGATGAATCAGCTATATAAAGGGTACTTGATGACGTAAAGCAAGTGCACACGTGTAACTATTGGATGAAATCGATATTGTTATCGTAACTGCAAAACAAACTGATGTTTACCTATCTTCTAATCATACCTAGTTTAAGGTAAACTTGCCTGAGTATGACACTTTTATCCAAAGATAAATGATAAAATGATGACTTTATATATACCGATATTGTAACGGTGGTTCAGCCAAGTATTTGTGATCTTCATGCCATATAAAAAATAAATTTCAAAGGTAGATTACTACTTATGTACACACTTTCTTTGGTAATTAATGAATTGTATGTGTAAGAAATAAAAGGTTTGTTTAAAAGTTAAGAGGTCTGGTCAAGAGTCAACATTATCAATTTAATTTGATAATTAAGTGATTTACAAATCATTTACAAACAATATTACGGAGTTTATCTTCGAAATTGACACAGTTGAATTATCATACACAAATAAGTTGACCCACTCGAAAATAATGTGTATTCGGTAGTGGTGTTGGAGAGGCCGAGATTATTTTTTGAAATGCTCCTCCAGTGGAGTGCCTTCACCCGTTAATCTGTTGTTGTCATTAATTATTTTTATCGCTTATCTAACACTTTCGGCACTCATTCTGCCTGCGCTTTAGATTGCTTGTACAACAATATATCTGGTGGTGATCGATCACGCTTTTTTGATAGCTTGGTGCTTCATTCTGTAAATAAAAACAGAACTCAGTATATTGGTAATTTAAACGTTTTAGAGAGATCTTTGAAACTCCAAATGCTGATGTTTACAATATTAGAATGTTGGTTACCATTTAACGCGAATATTTTGTCGGCGATTGATCGTATAATCAAGAAGCAATCCATTTAAATTAACAGTGGATTGTATGCTTTATACACTATAAGAAAGCCAAAGTGGACTTTAGTTTTTACATTATTGGTCACAAAGTAAGTTAAATTAAAAGTAAAAGCGATCTCGATTGGTGTTGGAGTTAGGTGATGATACGCCTGGCCACAATTTCATGAAGTTCCTAACTTACGTTTACCCAAATCGTTCAATGATATCGTTCGATGATAAACGTTTGGCAATCCACCTAGCTACTTGTTGAAGCAATTTACGATATAGCTAGACAGATCGAAGAATATTTACTTTGTAAAATATACCAACAGAGGTGCTTTGCTTGTTTATGTTACCACGATCGTCAGGGTGACCCACATTTGACATAACTACAGATAATCTTTTTTCTATAGGTAATTTTGAAAAAAAAGCTATAAAATACTTCAGTTAGGTTAGGTTACCTAGACCGAGGCTTACCTAGGTTTTGATCTCGCCCACTCGTACGGAGTGACCGAACCGAGCAAGCAATCATGAGTTATTAATTTCATGAAATAATGATACTTCACGATGTCTCTGGGCATTATGGTGTTGTCATGAAAATGATCACATAAACATTTTGGATTATCCAAGACCTAAACTATTGTTTGCTCAGAATTCAAGATGGCGTTTATTTTTTTAGCAAAAGAAGAGGACATAGGAGATAACCTGACGATTTCAATAGACATATTCAAAATTTAATCTCATGCTTCTTAAATGGGGTTGTAATTGTCCCGCCCCACATCACAGGGGCAATTTGGGGCCGCTACCATACACTGTGATTGTTTAGCACGAGGGGTGCGACGCGGAACGAATTTGTCACCAATAGAAGCTGCTCATGCCCTCCTGAACACCGTGAAGGCAGCTGTCGGCTATCAATTACACAATGTTTGCGGCTGTTAGGGACGCAATTTGTTCATTATTCGATGACAGTTATAGATTTTATTATCTAACCTTTATTTAGTATTAATAGTTTAAACAAAATTCTTGACTACAGAAAATACTGCATTATCTGCGTGTTTGATGTAAGGGAATACGATTTATTATTATTAATCTATCTTATTATCAATAATTACATAAACCGTCTTGTATCGAATCGAAACGATTGTAGCCTCATATTCATAAATTGGATATATACAGACTCTCGGTTTAGAGTTTCGGTTTAATATAAATAGATATCTAGATAAGATTATAAAATTGATTAGATATTATCGACATGATGAAAATGTTGTAAGAATTTTTGATTCCAAAATATTTTCCATTTGGTACAACAATGCCAGCACCGATGATCGATGCACAGATATTGAGCGAAAAAGATAAAAGGTATTCTTGACGTGATAAATTAAATTTTCCTGAATGCGTTTATGAAAGTGAGCAGGACGATCGTTGAACAAAAGGAGCTTCCAGCTGCCAGGGGGTGGGTGTGCCCTCCCCTGAGGACCCCCTCCCCTGGCTCTATACCTCGCCGCCCCCTCGTCCACCGCACACCACGCCCAGCCGCGCTCCCGCCGCTACGCCGCCTGCCCGCCTGCATTATCATATAGCCGTGTGAAACACTGAACATTCGAGGGGGAAAACAATGTCACATTTGCTCTGATTTTTTTCACGTCTCATTATTTATTTGACTGTAGATGAACGTCATCTAGTTGGCGTCAAATAGAGTGTTACCCTAACAGAGATTAAGAGGGGATTTAGGTGTGAGTGTTTTGTACAGGCGAACAGGCGAATTACAATTTTGTTTAGTGGTTTTATTACTTGTACATACTCGTTTTTGTAGTGAGGCCTTGTAGGCTAAATTAAATTTCCCACATTTTAATGAGCTTTATATATAAAGTTACATAGCCTACATACATATTATGAACTATCTATGTTGACTCAGTGAATATTAAAATTAATGTAAAATATCTTTTGTTGTAGGTGTCCTAGGACAGCAAGCCAGCCCTGATAGCACATCGCGTGCTTCCGAGCTGTCATACGTCGGACCCTCGGCCTCATCTCCGCCCATCACCGACCCACGAAACGACCACGACCACGATCATGATCATGACCACGAAGACAACGACATCGACCACGACGACGACCATGACCAACCTCCGAATACCGGCAGTGATTCCAACCTTACCCACAAGAAGCGCAAGCGACGCGTCCTATTCTCCAAGGCTCAGACTTACGAATTGGAAAGACGTTTTCGCCAGCAGAGGTACTTATCAGCTCCGGAGAGGGAACACTTGGCTAGTTTGATCCGTTTGACGCCTACACAAGTGAAGATTTGGTTCCAGAACCACAGGTACAAAACGAAAAGAGCAGTTCAAGAGAAGGGTGCTCATGATTTGAACGTTGGTGGTTTGAACTCGCCGCGCCGCGTTGCAGTTCCCGTGCTTGTGAAGGATGGAAGGCCATGTATCGGGAAGCCTGATGGCCTGCCTCCACTGGGAATGTCTCTGCCTCCCTACCATCAACCCATGCATCATCAGCCGCCGGTGACGGGCCACGGACCACAACCGACCGGCTGTTGGTGGTGAGAGTATACTTGTCATAATAATTCCAGTGTTTACTAGTCTATATGTCGCGGTTTGGTTGCAAAGTTTAGCACTCATCATTGTTTTCTATTGAATTGGTGGTTATAGAAGTTGCATATTTAATCCGTTCTATAACAATCTATGTATGTACTCTCAATATTTATTGTCTTATTACTTTTTCAATTAATTGAATTTAATGAAATTCAATTAATTGAAAAATAAGTAACTTTTAAGCTTAGCAAACCTATCGTGACATTTAATTTAAGCACCTAAATGATTACAGTGGAAGATTTATGTTTTGAAATTGTTAAAAGTATTGTTCAGAGATCAAAATTAACTCGAATATATTAAGGTATCTGGAGTTCCTAATTATTTGTATTATAAATAATTTTAATTCAGGTAAGAATAATTGTTAGTAGCAAGTTAGTCGAAGATGTCTCATATAAGCTTCCTTAAAGACATTTATAAAGTTACTAGTGATGAAAATGCATTCCATTAAATTATTGGAGTTTGTATATTTATGTAAAAAGACTTTCAAGTGTAGCTACTTAAGTAATTTTATGAGAAATGACCAGATTTTATCAGAATGCAATATCTAGTTATAAGGTTCAGTATTATCATAGTCGAATATACTTACCTAGTGAATAATTATTTATGTATATTCCAGATAAAGTTTTATATACGTATTACGTAGAATAGAATTAACTTAATGGTAAGTGTATATGTGTACATAATGATTTGTGTGACTAGTTACCGCAAGTAAGAACCTACCAACTATACTATTTGAGGTACCTACTAGAATCCTGTGACTAATACCTTCCTAGTATAGTATGTATTGTGCGTGATACTATGTCAATCACCATAGCACGAAACTAACTAATGAACAAGTTCAAGGTGTCTATATTATATTGATGATCACACAAATTGAGAAATAGTAAAGAAAATAAGTAATGTAAAAATGAGCTAAATATTATTATTATCAGAATATTAAAGTGATTGAAATTAACTATTCTGTCTTATTTGATAACAATCTACCCAAAACTCTGTGTAGGTACCTAATATGAAATTAGTAATTATATTATTAGAAAACCTTTTTTTCTATGAACCGTTTGAGATCTTCGCATGATCCAGTATACATATGAAAAAAAGTTAAAATCATCTCGGCGTCAAAGCATCATCTGTACCAAAAACAACTAAACTTGTAAAGACTTATTGCTGAGTTTATATTACACAAGTCTACGTGATATAAGTTTATCACGCAGACTTGTATAATATAGGTTGTGACGACCGATTTCAATAGAAAACTTGGACTTGGATTAAATAAAATTTGGCTCTGACTAAAAAAGCGCAAAAGAAATACCTTTACAAAAAAATGCCATAGAGCTATTGCTCTATTAAATACTTATATTTATATCCCTAGATATCAAATAATTTTCAATACGAAGAATTTTAGAACTATGAAAACCGAGATTCAAAGAGGATCAAACCTCACCAGCTTGATGTTTATGTGGCAATGATTATAGTGTCAATCGATCGGCCAACAAATAAGTGTATGTGACCGATCATTGTTTACCGGTCAAATATTTACCAGCGCTGGACGCTTTATCTAATCATTGGCTGCCGGCCGCGATAGCTCACAGCGAGTTGCGTTGCGACCCGAATACTGAAATACCTGTAACTATACTGTTTTCTCAACACCTGTTCTATTTATTCCTATATGTTGTAGATAATAGTTAGCTATAGGTAGATTTAATAGATTTGCCAAGTATTTTTAATGATTGAACACTTACTCTTTTATGAAATTAAATATCTGCTTTATAATCATTTTATAGAAAATATGCTTGACGTGTCACCACTACTTTAAATTGAAATGGCAAGAAAATGTTATTTATTCCTAGGTACTAATATTATATATATTACAGTGATTTTGTCTATCTGTCTGTTTGCTACAATTTCAAGGCATAGTTAGTGAACAGCATTTAATTAATATTGATAGTGGCTTGGGACCCGGGGATGGACGTAAGACACCTTTTTTTAGGAATCAATTTTAAAAGCTATGTGTTAAAGGTAGGAATGAAACTCTGCATGTAGGTAATTGCTTACACTTACTGTAGGTAAATTCTTACATTAGGTACTGATGCGATACAGAGCGTCGAATTGATATTGTTGTAAAAAAATAAATACGCAATGAAAACTTACCAACATTACATCACAAGACAGTATATTTTATTTTTGTATGTATAATAATAAGGATTATCTTAATTCAGGGATCTTGAAAAACACGTAAAAAATCTCAAAATTGTTAAATCTAGTATAGTTTGTTTATTTTGATGTAGGAACTCTGTCAATACCGTACGTTAAAAAAACCCGTCGAATACATGTTTTTTTGACAACCTAAATTCAAACGCCTCCGGTGCATTGATTGGAAACATTTCAACAATGAAATGTCACCGTTTATTAAATAAATAATAACACTCGACACAAAGGGCTGGAGTCGTCGGTAGTTCGACAATGGGCAAACAAACTGGGAATTAATTTCAATAAATTCTCGAAACGCCTTCGAATTTGTGTCGGTGAAAGGGCCCAAATGGAGGTGATTGTCGAGCTAGCGGTTAAGCCGATTAGTGCGATACACAAATACTGGTGCTGACACACGTGGGATCCGTTTGTTTTTCTATTCATCCATCTCAAAAATTACTCACACCTTTGAGATACCTACCTACTACATCATAATATGTATTAAACAATGTTTCATTACGAATAAATAACTAATTATATATTGTACTTATGATTTACTAACTGATTCCATGTAGAATATGCTGATACTACGAGTTATGTATAGTACTACAAACTGAAAGAATATTGTATTTTCTCTGGCACATGAGACATGAAATATTCAATCATTGTAAAACTTATGAAATTACCTAATTACCTATGTGTCTGTTTGTCCATCCGCCTGTCACAGCTGATTTCTTGCGGACCAATGAGACACAATAATTTTAGCACACAGCCCGCAGCACATAATATAGGAAATAGTAGACCATCCAAAAGCGATCAGCGTAGCGTTCGTATAAATCTAGGCGTTTTAAAGTGAAAAAGCACGCCAAAAAAAAAAATGTCAATTCAGTCAGTTTAATCGAAATAGTTATTCACCGTAGATATGTATTTTTTTAATGATATGAACGAAGGTTACTTTGTCTTTATCTCTTTGATGGACATGTTTAAAGCATGATATGACCCTAATAAGTGCTTCATGGCTATGACAGAGCACATTATAACCGTAATATTGACTGAACACTTAAATTATAAAACATCCTACATCCCTTGAAACAAAATTAGACCGTTTCCTGACAAAATAGAGATAAGTTTCCCCTGATGCATTGTTAAGTTTGAGCATGGTTTGTATGAAGTCAGAATTGTTACTATGGGGTGTATTGATCTTGCTTTAGTTAAGTTTATGCTACGTTCATCTTTATTAGTATGTGTTAGGGTATATTTTAGAATGAGTTGTTAGTAGGGAAACGGAAAATGAAACACAATATTGTCGATGTAAGCACAATATCGTTATGATGAACGATCGCAGGGTGTGGACGGTCAGCGCCCAGTCGACTTGAAACATGATAACGAGGCCAAAGCATCAATGCACTTGGAAGCCTGGCTCTATGCTTTTATTGCTAGGTAAAGTAAGTAAACTATCTTCATACCTAGGCTGCACTTATCAATCACTTATCAATATAAGCCGATGATCGGACCGAATAAGACCGAAACAGATCACGAAAAGTCGCCATTTTACGAAGTTCCTAACGAGTAGTCATATCGTGAAAAGACTCTTTTAAAACCACCCATATATATGTATGATAATAGTTTGACGATCCGCCAAGCTACTTGTAAGTCATACAGCTACATATAGAATTAACATTATAGCTTCGCAGATCATATAAATAGTTACCGTGAAAGTGAGATTGACAAAATTGCCGATCATTTGAAATAGGTTGGTATTTGTCCATATGGAGAGAGCGAAACGAGTGCAAGCTCTTGGCTCAGGCTCTTTACGATGTGCTTCTATATAGGAATATCGTGATCTGCTAGATTTTAAGAGTGACCGACATAGCGTCAAAGAGAAATGGTATAAATTGTTTCTTAGGTCTTATTAAGATAACGCACTACTTTTGATAGATTTTTCAATTGACTTTAATTTAGAGAGCCATGATTAGCTTCATAAAGGCTTGATTATAAAAAACAATAACTTTTCACATGTAATTGCCCCTCAAAATTTAATTCCCACATTTTATGACGAATGACTAATCCTTTTAAGTAAATCAAAGTCATCAAACACAGTAGTGGGATCTGAAGAACATCGTTAGAGCTTAGCCGGCACGCGCTGAAGCCATTTTGCGGCTAACCCTGCGCTACCGCCGCCGCGCCCGCCCGCCCTACGAGTGGATTTATTGCCATTCTCTAATAAACACGTTATGTTGTATACCTAACGAATATTAATAACAGACTTCCTGTAGCGCCCGATGATTTTCATTTTTGTTATTGCTTGTCGTCACATCGTTAAGGATTTACACGGATTTAGGTAACGATTTGGGACAAAGTTATGGCAGTTATGGGTAGGTTATTGTTAAGAGTAACATTATAATAGGTAGGTAGGAATAAAATTATAAGCATAAAACATATCCTACGAAAATGCTTATTTATTTATTTAAGTACCTTCTTCTATCTTATCTTCAAATGAGTATAAATTTTATCATATTCAAATACATGCAGATGGAATGGCCAGGGTAACCGCTCGCTGTCGACGACAACGCCGACGAACGGTGACTTTAGCAGGCAAACACAAGGTTCACGAAAGTTATCAGTCATGTCATTATTTGCGGTGCGAAAATACATTTAGTATCCACCGTTTGCAGAAAAATGTTTCAGTTTTCCTATACATATATCGCAAGACCCATTTTTCACGTGCCAGCTACAACGCACAGACATAAAGGTTTACGACAGGCCGTCATATTTATGGCGCTGGTATTGTGATATATTTTTTGTTGTGCGCATTAGGTTTTATCTGACTTTCCGCTAAATCAAGTAGCTACTGGCCGGTGTCAGGAAATACCCTCGCATATATCATCTCCGACGGATGCGAGCATTTTGGGGTTATGTCTCGATTCCGTAGGGCGAGCTCGTTTTGTAATCATTTGTCTTATCGAATGTTGTAACTGGCAATTTTCTTATTTGTTATGGGTTGCAATGTTTAATAATACATGGCAAATAATGTTGGCATGTTGTGTGTGCGTGGTAGTGATATTTAAATGAAAATAGGTAGGCAATTAGAAACGTATTTGTTTTTTTTTTAGATATTTAGGATTAAGCTTTACTTATTGTATTGTAGATACAACGTCGTTAATAAGGATGCATCCCGCTGCGCCAGCCGCTCTACGAGTTCTTGGATATAATACCTATCCTATATCTGTATCATATTGATGAAGTGTGTATATTTGTAATATTTGCGATGTATAGCTCGCCCCCTGTCCGAAGTATTCACTTCGATTAAGACGTATCGCGCCCTTTTTTCGGTAAAAAAGGGAAAATGAATAGTGCGGGGCGGAAATATTACGTAGTAACGGCATTTCCGCACAATAAATCGGCGTCCAATCAAAGGAAACTCTGCACCGTGTCCCGCCGTATATCTTTATTAATGTTACACTTTATTTTATTGTGTGCTTTATAGTTTGTATTGTTGTGTACATTTAACTTAATTGATAGAAATATTTTTTTTGAAAGAATAAGTTTTTTCTGCGAGTTGTTTGAATAAGTAAAATGTTAGAAATGCTGTCATTGCAAAAGAAACTCAAAAAATACTATTATTTGGTTTGAAAAGTTATAAATAAGTTAGAAACTATATCATAGGAAAATAGAGGTGCCCTGTTACCTGTCATCGTTATCTGGCGAGGGAGGCTAAATCAGAAAATCGATATCCCACGGAGCGACCGCTGCACGTTTACCTATTACACGGCGTCGTCTGTCCGTCCAATTTCAAAGTTTCCACTTTTGCCTTTGGGTAAACTAGAAAACTTAAATAGTTTTTACGTCCATATAACTTAGTAAATTGTTTTCGTGGTAACTACACTGAAAATAAAGGTTTGAGCGAAACCTGGTTGTGATCGTTATTACTTATTTGGAATTAAGTACTGTATGAGATATAAAAACCATTCTTTATCAATGGTATTTTTTTATGAAATCATGTGAAATGTTTAAATTCTGACTTGCAAATAGGTATTAGAAAAGTGTCAATACTTCTACTAGATCTATAATCAACTTTAAATAATGTAGGTAACCTAAACCTTCAGCTAATTCTGTAAAGCACCAAACTATAAAATTTCATAATTTCCGTTAGTTCAAACATTTTTTTTTATGAAGACCGAAGAAAAATATGGTAATAAATATGTTATAACATCACAGCTTTAAAAAAAAGGCAAACTCGTTTATGTTGGGCAATAGGTAAGTCCTACTGAATAAATAATAGGAAGAAAGAAGTGACACTGACGCATTTCTAAGCAAAATAATAACTATCTTCTTTACTATAAATTTGGCCTAAGAGAAGGTAAAAAAATCTTGGCTCCAATACATTTAGCTAAATCACTGGCCAAACCTGATCGGAAATGGAGAATTGAGTCGTCAATATTGACGCACTTCCGGCAGACGTCACCAAATAGCGCCCCGCTGGTTGTTGTGAAAGAGCTGTCAAACTGTATCAATTAATGAGCCGCAGATCTTTATTTTGGTACTAATATCTTGACCACAAACCACCACTGACAATTTATGACCTCCAGTTATATAACCATGGTGATTTTAACAGAACACACGCGTTGAAATTATAAAAAAAGGCAGCTGATACTAAAATAAAATGTGTCAATTTGACAATTACAATGATGCAAAAAATCCCATATGATTATGCCCACCACACTTCAATAACTGTCGTTTCCTGTCTTATATAATGGACATTTCAATTCAATCTATAATATTTGATTTAATTATTGTTTTTAAATTATTATACTTCAGCCCCGCGGTTCCACCCGTTATTCCCTATTTCATCCACTTCCTTAGTGGATACCTACGTTAGGTAAGGAACTTTTGTACAAAATTTTAAGATTCTCCTAATATATCATTATCACCTAATAATTTCCATAAGAAGACATTCGTTCCAGAAATTTCCATATTACAATTTGGTCCACTTTACTAGCAAATGCATACAACAATATAAGTATTTCGTTTAACGCCAGCTATAAATATAATTTAACAAGTACTCTATTGAAACCGAAGTATTTATCTCGAAAGTCCTTCCTCCGACCACCACGTCGGCATGAGTCAGCAGTAACGGCTAATGGTCATTTGGTTTGTTGAGACATGATTAATTATCGTTATCAGAGCGCTCGCGATCCGTACTGATGGCTCAATGATGAGAGCTGGTTATGGGCTATGCCACAGATCTATGTAGTAGTACCCACGTGTGAATACGCTAATAAATAAATTATAAAGGATTTCTTAATTTATCCATTTTCAAATTTTATGAAAGATTTTGGGTTCTTCATTAAAGAACAAAATATCTGATGAAAAAAAAACTTGCATTTGTTTTTTTATTTTTAATACTTAACAATTTCATTTCTCATTAAATAATATCATAAATGTGATAGTTTTGATATTAGTGGCTCAATCACGCATAAACAACTCAGAAGAACTGGTTCCGATTGTTTACAGATAGATAGAATATGTTCTGGATTAATTTTGTCCCGTAAAATCATCAGATCTCTCGGGTATACGAGTAAAACCGCGGGGCAGAAGCTAGTTATATTGATAAAAATTATCAGCCACGTCTTGAATCTTTATAGCTGCACTGTTTGAATCGAGCAATAGATACACATTTGTATACAAACTGTTTCGACACCTATCCTATCTTCCACTAATGACTCGATACACAAAGCATGAAAACGAACGATCTATTTGTTGTTATTAATGTTGCTACTGTTAAAGTAGCGAAGCTGTTTATAAA
This sequence comes from Tetheella fluctuosa, assembly GCA_951216915.1. Classification (NCBI taxonomy): domain Eukaryota; kingdom Metazoa; phylum Arthropoda; class Insecta; order Lepidoptera; family Drepanidae; genus Tetheella; species Tetheella fluctuosa. Next base: position 5,433,195 of record OX578230.1, read on the forward strand.
AACAGTAAAGTAAGAAATGAATATTAGTCATAGCTCATCCAATGTAGAGGGACTATTTAGTGTACGGGGAAATTGGATTGCCACGGGGGGTCTCAACTCGACACTGAGTCATCTAACAAAAGGAAACTTCTATTTAAAACTTTGGATCTGCGAATGAATGGTTGTTTCGGAGGACAAAAGCTAGTAAAAAATGATTGCGTATCAATCAAAGTTGGTATTATGAATTTAGTCACTAAGTGGAACCAATAATCAAAAGAAACACTTTTTATGCACTATTAGTATCACGGAATTACAGGCACAAATGTCTAATTTTGAAGAAGTGTCTCTATTATAATAATATTGAAATCTTTTATCAGTGATATATTCTATAACAGTGACTGGTATTCAGCTTATACATGCGTGAATATACTAAATTATGCTAATCCTTATTCAATCGGCGTTTCTTTGAAATTCGGAAGCCGGACTGAAGGGCCTTTTTAGAGGAGAGATACGCGTTGGTAATTCTAATAATTGGCTCTTTTATTCGTGTTGCGACCGGAAAGGAGACCCACGTCACGGAATCGCGCCTTTAAAAGGATTTGTTATGGCAAAAATGAAGTGAGGATATTTATGCGTTACTATAATAGCCCACTATTATCTACGGCAGACAGTGTGTCGCCGTTTTCTGTTGAAAAAAATATAAAGATTCACTAGTTTTAAGATCTGTCGTCTGCGATCGTAGGAGGTCTTCAACGGATTAGCATTTAGATAAGTATTTACATTATTTGGCGTTTATTTGATAAAGTTTAAAATATATAAGTACCTAACTATGTTATGTATCTAAATGTAAGGTTAAAGTTTGTTAAAGCATTGTTAAAGTATCGTGTATTGTAAATAATATTTAATTGTCGAATTTCGAGATATCTATAGGTAGGTATATTCAAGATCACCCGGTTGAAGAGGTCCAAACTAAAACTACCCATAGGCCATTCATATGAACGTTTCAGTTTTTAGATTACTCCTCCACAAAAAATTATAGCAGTGCTATATTTGGGTACTTAACTTGAGTATGTTTTTAATTCCTGAAAAGTAGAGAGAAATTCTTGGTTATCAGATCATTTATTCATGGAGGCGAAAATTTTGGCCATGAGGAGCTCTCTATACCTATTATGGTTTTTCACAAAGAGAGTACTTGGGACTTACCGATTACAACCGATGTCAAAGACTCTACTGTGCAGGAGAAACCCTACAATGTTGTCAAATTTATTTTTACAACGCTAGTTTTATTCAATATTATTGTAAGTAGGCTATAGTATATTATATACTAGTTATATACTAGATACGTGCTAAATACCTATGCCAGCAATAAAACTTATGTAGATATTGTTTTGATAAGAAATACTGATTTTATCGTTGCTTTGAAGTATCTGCTTTTATATTACTTAAAGATAAATAGACAATACTGATAACAATAATTTAATGTCTATCTATTTGTATTGTTTGATAACATTTATCGCAATTATTGGTAATATCCACTTTGATTACTTGCATTTAGTGCTACCTACTAAAAACATAAGTAAATAAAGTACCTATAAAACTTGTTTGTGCTTAACTATTAAATATGTAGGCATTCAAATTCTTATAGAATTGTATGTAGTTTAGACATAAGTTTCCCAAAATGTCATGATTTCAATTGAAATTAAATGGCCATATTACATGTTGGGGGCTACAACAACAATGAAGTTAAATTCGTACATAATCTCAAATGACAGTTTATTCGGTTAAATAGACTCGGTGATCGAGCCCGTTTCGGATAAAGCTTATTCTCTGGAGGCGTTCATTCATACAATTTGTTATTTCGCGTAAATCGCGCTGCAAAACCAAACTCCTATTGACGTGTTCTTCACGGTGACTTGTTTGTGTTTGAATTCAGCTTTATGCAATGGTGCAGGAGCGTAAAATTGATTCGAGTTTGTAGCATTGTAAGGCGGAGGCCAACTTCCAATCGTGATTATACCTTCGCTCGTGAATGGTCATTCATACAACTTTTACAACTCTGCTTACTACGAGCACCGCGAACGGCTTCACAGGTAGTCATATTTTATGAATGAATTTTGCATCTCATACATATTTTGATAACATGCTGCCAAATAGTATTTTAGTAGTTGTACCTTTTATATTATAAGTAACTTTCTTTGAAGGCTGGAAAAACATATTTTTATTATTATTTATTTGATTTAATTAAAACGGACACCAAACACAATAATTATAGATACTACACATTCAATTATAACACAGGTAGACGGTCCACTTGATGGTAAGTGGCCACCATAGCCTATGGAGAAAGCAATACCAGGGGAAGCAATACTCAAGTGCAAATGCCGGAACAGACCGGTAGGTACAGGCGACAGATTATCATTTGTGTCATTGGCGAAGATGGTGGAAGCTAGTCAGGCGGGTACTAAAAAGTACCCTACCACCGTGCTATGGTATTCTCAAGATATTTTCGAGATCAATGAAAGCTCAAGGTCATTGTAGACGAATATCTTCTTTCTTTTTGAACTTAGGTACTAACAGTTAGGTACAAGGTACTACAGTTTATAAATAATTAAAATCTGATAATTATTATGTTAGCTATTACATTAGATGAATTGATGGACTTCCCTACCATTCACCCACCCACTCATCAGGTCTTGATGACCGTCATAAACCTTAGACGATTTGTTTTAACTTCAATACGAGTGTCGTTGGAGTAACAGTACTAAGTGACTCCTCGATTGTTCATTCATGCCGATCAAAAGCCGGACACTCAAAACACGTGGGACAATATGAATGGATGGACACCAATTTAAAGTAACGATTCGAGTGTTTTACAACTGATCACAAAAAATCAGGTACAATCCGGATGCGAATGCGTCAGAGGCTGCGTTCCCACGAGTGGACCAGGCACAACAGTTACTTATTACAATAGTTTATTAAGTGACAATTTCGGCACTGGTTTGTTTTCCTTTTCGTTTGTTCCAGAGATCCTCTCGTTAAGAACAAAGCGCCACGTGTGGCACATCGGTGCGAGGAAAGGGCACCAATTGTAATTTAGGCAACAGATGTCCACGTTTAAAGTTTTTGTTTGTTTTTAGCACGTTTGTTATCAGCGTGGGGTCTGTTGGTTGAAACCTCAGTGAAATTTGAAAGAATAATCAAAATCTATTAATGTTATCAAAATTATATCAGTATAGTTGATTGGTCTATATTACTACACTATCATACGGTTAGAACATGGTATTTTAATTGTTAGGTATTGCTAATTTGCTATAATAAATATGTAGCCTATGTAAGGATGAAATAGTAGGTATCTATTGAATTTCTTTACTGATTATTATGAAACCATCTATTTTGACAAATATATAAGACCAGCTTGTCTGAAACCGCGAAACTACTAATATAGGCACCATCAAATATTCTAATAGCATCTCATAGTTATAGATGATCTACTAAAGTCATAACAATGTTATTGTTGAGGACATCCGTCCGGAAATGTCCGGTTGGTGAGGAGTTTAGATTGCAATGCGCGGTGCGCTGTTTACACAGTGTGGAGATACAACACTGATGAATGAACGAGATCTGACCGACCACCCATAGAGTGTTCCTTGAGTAGCCACTCGCTGTTAAGCACAGCCTCGAGAAAATTCTGTCAATATTCATTTGCTGGAGAATCGGACGCTTGCTTGGATGTTGGAATGTTCCTTAATTATATTTATTCTATTACTTATTCTTTTGCTTAGTTGAAACATTATTTCAAACATGTTATGACCAATAGAAACTACAACTGTTTTATTTTTATATACCTAGTCTTTTAATTTCATTTAAGTTGCTCATGATAAAAAATAAATAACACAAATATGAAATTATGTACAGAACATAAAATATTTTTAATTGATCATTTCGAAGACAGAAACTGTTCGGTAATATGTATTCGTGTATTCAATGACGGCCGCTGATGCGTGCCAAATTTCTTCGACCTCCATTTTACAACATTGTTCCAGATTTTTGACGGTCAAATTATTTATAATATGTTAATAATATTCGGTTCCATCAACATAACTAAATTAACGCATGTTTAAAGTATTTTATTGTTTTCTTTTTTGATTTTAAGTAATACCTAATGAATACACACGTGGCTAGTGATTAAGAAGTCAACATAGCCCACCAAATGCCGACAAAAGCTCCGAGGGTTACCTTAACATAATTCAAATACATATAATATTTTAAATCACGATTTTACACTAATTCTTAGATTTTTCGCTTGACTTTTATGTATATTAAAGACAACACTTAAGTGATGCTGTGCACTGTATTAACATTAGCTGTGTCCATTTATCATGGCACCTTTAATTCCAGCCCACATTTAGCTATTGTGGACAGGCGTTATTCTGTAAACGCTTCTCATTATAAAACTACACTTTGTATAAAAATATGTGCTCGAGTATAAAGGTAAACATTGATTTTTTTCAAATGCCTGAGAGAATACATGTTTGGGCCGCCACTGACAGATGGACAAAGGGACAATGGGGGATGATCTTGAATGGCGACCGCACACTCGGTGCTCGGTCCTCGGTGTCCATAGTACTACGAGTAGACCACATGCGTAAGTAAGTACGATAATAAATTATTGCAATGATTTAGCACTAAATCCATTCAAAACACTGATATTACACTACTACACCTTGACTGTATTGACTTAAACATAGGTATGATAATATGATACTCATTTACCTTTTTTAAATAAATTAAATGGATGATGTATATAAATCTTAAATATCATCATCATCACCATCTCAGCCGCAAGACGTCCACTGCTGGACATAGAATTGCTCCCCTAAGAATTTTCAATAGGACTGGTCTTGGGTGGCCTGCATCCAGCGTTTTCCTACGATTTATCTTAAATATGGTAAGTACGATCACAAAATATTTTCTAATAATATAATTTGGATTAATATTTTATATAAAGTAATGTTAAATCTATATATATGCATTATGCATACAATATGTTGTATACTTAGGATTATATAAAAGAACAAGGCCTTACTGATTGATCCTGACGGATCATCGCAAAATTTAAGAATAGCTCATAGAGCCATGAAAATTGAGGGCACTACTTTATAGCGTAAGTTTTATTAAACGGGTTGTTTTTAGGGAGTAAAATAGGAGATCACTGGTTAAACTGCTAATTTACCTATGGCAAGAAATGGCATTTATATTTTTGAAATATTTTGGTTTTTGTATCGACAATAGTTATAAGTGTTATAAGAGATCACACCCACTTCTAAACGATGGCTTCCCCGCCTATCTAGCGACTGTGTATAGATAGATACCTTTTGTGACAAAGGACATAGGTACCGCTGCTATTCTTATCTTATTGATTAATTGCAGACGTGTTTTACTGTGTTCAATTTCAAAGTAGGTATAGATTTATCGATATAAACGCGTCCGTGATAATATTATTTATTGTGTGGGATTGACATTTTGAAACAGCTGAGATATTTACCAGGCTCTTTAAAGACTCCAGCCATTTATTTGCTTTTCGGGGAAGGAAAACATGAAGTCTAAAGGTATGTGAAGTTCACTGTTGAGTACACGGACGTTGTGGTTACCCTTTTCAGAGGTTTGTGCCCCATGTACATATATAAGCTGTGGATGATGATGATGAGGTAGATGATGACCTTACCTATCAACCATAATTTACATCTGTAAAGCACTATGTATAGATTTTCCATCGGAAGCCTAAAATATGTGTCGCCATTGGCTGAGCAAGCAAGACAGCAATATCCATGCAAGGCACTTACTCTCTAACAAGAACAAAAGATTGTCGTCTCTATTAGCTACCTAACGAATCGCGCAGCGAGGTCACAGTATATGCAAAATCATAAAGATTATAATTATTATTATTGGCTCTTTACTTAAATTGATAATTATTGACGAATAAAAAAATAAAGGATACAGTCGAGTAAAATATGGTATATTATGCAACTTGCAATCTAGCTCGTTAAAAGCTAATTGAAATTTATCTGGTGGAAATCTACACATTCACGTTCGAAGGTACATTTTTTCCAAATGTATGATTATCATAATGAGCACTTTGGTGGTAGATCGAATAAATAATGTCACTATAAGTAAACCCAAGCTTAGAAAAATTCGGGATAGTCACCACATAGCCCTAATTTAATTTTTCTGACGTTAAGAAGAAATATAGATTTGCAAAAACATGGGTGAGGGATAAGATGTATAACTTTCAGACACCATAAGTTTCAGAATAGCATTATTTCTTCGTTGTCAAGAAATATTTTTTAAGGATAATCTTATTTCTTTGCGTGTACTGTTGCAAGCGATCTTATAAAGCCCTGAAAATCCGTCTCGAGTAAATTGAAATTGGAGGGAGATGGTGTGCTTTTATGGTATTGGATTTTAGTGTTAGAATGAAAGGGACAGAAACAATAGGAGTGAGAGCTCAATAACGAGCCAGCCAAGGGTTGGCTGTTTCTCTTACAGGCCTGGATACTCGGAGCGAGGCAATATGTGAAGATTTATGTACCTCCCCGCCATGTACGCGGAATACTTAGGAGGAAAGTCTTATGACGCAACTTATTTCCATTACTGCTTACATAATAGCACCACTTAGATATTACTTATATTAAAGAAAGGTATAAGAGCATAAACTTCAAATCAAGTGTTGCTAATTTCAGCAGTTGCAAATTAATATATTTACATTAATCACAGTTAATATATCATCACTACAAAATGAGTAGAAGCAGACAACTCAACAGACTGGTGGGTGCGATGTAGCGATAAATATTTTGGCAACTATTACAAAATTACCTACATAGCAACTAATTGAAAATATATTTAAACAAATTCTTCTATGATAAACTTAAATAAGTAGTAACTACATACTCATTAAATTACAGAAATAACGATCTATTTTTGTATAGGATTATATTATTGTATCACAGTTTGAGAAAACTCTACTTGATAGGTAAATGAAGCAGATGATTTAATAAAATGCAAAAGTCCCGCTTTGGTGTCAGAGTGAGACAGGAGGGCGCCACTGTTCCGCTAATGAGGATGGATCGTGCTGGATATTGCTCCACGATAATCCTCGGGACATTCCGTCCCTAACATTCTGTCTCAATGCAAACTCGTAGTAAGGGACTCGGATACCTAGAACGTGATTAGCATGTTGGGATTGTTTACATCAATGGAATAGCGTCAATATTGATTGTCTAATGTAACCTTTAGTACAGAATACTTAAATATTACATTATTTTACTTCGAAGTTGCATTCAACAATTTATCCTAACTAATATTACTTATATGCTTCTATTATTATTTATTCATACATATTTAATCCAATCGGCTTTAATAGCAATAACATGAATCCGATCCGCTAGTATACGCCCCTGGGGCCAATGAGAGCCGCAACTCGCCCTCCCACTTAATCTCCAAGTATCGCTAACAAATTTAATATTTACTCTCACGACTTATCCTTATAAATCGTCGACAATATTAAAACCGCCAGTACATTTGATTATTGTGTTGCACCCACCCCTACAACCGACCAGGTGGTGCAAGTCAGTAGATATTGGCAAGGAACATTAAATAAGTACTATTTTGAGATAAGCTAGTTTGTGGTTCGTAGCAAAAAGCTACGATTTCGTAGCACCACTAGTTTGATTTTGGTTACAAAACTATAAAACCAGTTGACATGATTTTTGGGTCTGACTTAGCATAGAAATAACATTTCTATACTTCTGAGTGTCACATTTTGATTTATTTTACGTTAATATACCTTAATGGCAATAATAATATTTTTGTTTATATTTAGTTTTGTAGAAACCAGAGCAAAGTGCTACCACATACTGCTCGTAAATTCAATTTAAAATTGTCATAACTTGCATATTGACGTAAAAGACAACTTGGGTATTTTGATGTTTATGCATTAAAATAGCAACCCAATTTTTTTTTGTCGACCTGTATAATCTTGCTTATGAATTGTAATATGTTGACGTTATTAATTTTGAATCTATTTCCTATAAGATTTGTGAAATTCCTGCTTCACACATTTCATTCAAAATAAACTTGTAATATGTATAAAAAAAATAGACATTAATTAACTCATAATTTTGAAGACCTACATAAGGCCCAAAAATGTAAAAAGCTTATGACTTATGTCACGCTTGGACTTATATTAGGACCCTCATAGTATGCGAGCTCATGCGCGGATTTACAGCTAATCCGAACCTATGTCTATTGCTCTCCGATAGTTTATACTGAACCGTGTACTAACTTTATTAAAATGTCACTTTATTCATTTATATATGTATAGGAATAAAGATTAATTTGTAAAAAAAATATCAAAGCTTGTTTTATTGCGCTTATACCCTTAATTTTCACGTAAGCATTATCGCGCGTTAGTATTTTTTTAATTTTATAAATTAAACAATTGGTGTACTTAGATACTGGCAGAATAGAAATAGTTTTTATTTATTTGAAATGAATTTATTGTGCTTATGATAAATTACTTACGTTTTTATGTGACTCAAACTTAGGGCTCAAAACCACAATCAAGATTCTTAAATAACTAATAAATAAATAGCTTATAAGGTAAATGCTGATCTGTAAATCTTTCAAGGCATTCATAAAATCACTATTAAAAGTTTTATCCAAAGTAGCTATGGTACAAATTCCTTTGTTTAATATTCACGAAGGTCGCAAAGGTAAGGGTAAGAGTTTAATCAAGACTGCGGGTCTAATCAAACTGACATTATGAGGTGTACCATGTCGTCGGCCATTAACGACTTGCTTTGAACACAACGTTAAAGATTTAATGGACTTGTTACAGTAGATAGTAGATTGTTGGACCCTAAGGTTGAAGTTTGGTAAACTTAGCTTAGTAAGAAAAGCTTTTTACTAAATCTTTGGAAAGTTATTAGTGTTTATCATATCATTATAACTTCATGAAATTGTAGTAAGTTTACTACTTGTTGTTCAAGCATAAGAAGTAATAAAAAATCTTAAAAATCGTTTATTGAGTGCACAATGTACCGGATTCCTGACATTATGATTACAGTACGGTGTGTTGAAATTACTTTGACAGATACGTATTGTAAAAAGTTAAGTTTTATGTCGCTGTACCTAAATTCAACGGGCTGGTTGGCGTGGTTCGGTTGGTAAGACACCCCACCTATCACGCCACAGGTCATAGGTTCGATTGCCACACAGGACAGACATTTGTGTGCATGAAAATTTATGTTGGTCCTGTAAGTATATACTTATTATAGATGACACTCAAAATACAAATCAAATATAATTATATTTAGAAAAATGTATAAGTATGTAGTATTTCAGTTATCTGGTTTCCATAGTACAAGCTCGTTTAGTTTGGAATCAGATAAAAACAGGGGTGTTTGAGATTTCTGGTTAATTAAGTTTACAATTTAAATTTTTGCTTACATATCATACTTAATACAGTTTAAGGTATTTGTGGAGCCATAGGCGAAATCTAATTTAGTATATTCCTTAACAGATGTATCCACATATAGAGTGATTATAAAATTAAACAGAAGGTATCTGTTAACCCTCCAGCGCCGACAATGACGGTGTAATTAAGCGAATAAAGGGTGACACCACAAATCTGGTGTGATGGATCCTTTTAATATTGTGCTCTGATACGTCCACTGTAGCTTAGATGCTCACTGGGAACACAATACTTATTTAAATTTTATGTAAAACTGTAAAAACAATATAGTAAGTATTAGTGTGTTTTACTGGGTCTTTCAGCAAATAGTCCCAAATTTATCTAGTGTTCAACTTCCACTTTGTTAATTTTAATACAAATAGTAGCTAAGATGATATTTGAATACATAATTTTCGAAAACTACAAGACCTACGACACAAAAAAATTGTTGAAAGGTTTTTTATACGGCAGATATCTGACAAGAAAGTACCCCCGTAAGGGGGTAAAATGGGGAATCGCAGGTAAAACCGCGGGGCAGAAAGCTAGCTACATATAGGTAGGTAATAACATTGATAACACCACAAAATGACGTCAACATTGCAAGTTAATATTGTAAAGTCTTCCAAAATCAGATGTCCGATCAAAATAGCTCGGGTGCATTAAGTAAGATGTAACAGCAGGGGTCGGAGGGCGAGGCCGGAGGGTTCCGCAGGATATTGCCTAATCATTCCCGCCTTCACACCCTACTAACTGCCAGTTGTTTTAGCATTCATCGCGTTTATATCGCCCCCTAACACATGGAGATTGATTCCCCATTGTTACACGCGCAAATGTTTCTATAAAACGAGCTTTAAGTTGTCTGTTTATTATTTAATTAAGGATAGGATTATACCTATAGGTACAGGAAGATCCAGAGTACAAAACAAAGAATTTATATATTTTATCACTAGCACCTGCCCCGCAGTTTTCCCAAAGATTAGCCGAGATAAATGATTCTATATTTTTATTCTATCTGCTATACCTATGTGCAATTGCATGCAAATCTGTTCAACAATTAAATAGGGTGTGAATGAGTATTGAACATCCACACAAATTTAGTAGGTTGTTCTAATTCAGCTTACATAGGCTCAATTAGGACAACAGAATGTAGGTATGTACCCATTATTAAAATAGCTTAAAATGAAAATAACTACTAATAATTATGCTGTCAGGGCTTTTTATAATTTATGTACATAATTGTTACGGTAAAAATGCAAAGAAAGCAATTTCTCCTCTTCCATATTATTTACGTAATTGGATTGGTAGTTTAATAACGCGTAAAACAATCCCAAAATCAGAAAAGTTGTAGCAGAGCGCTGTGAAACCCCGGGCTGCGTTCACGGGCTATTAATTCTGACAAAGTGCTGGCAAAAGCTGTCGAAAGGGTTGCTATGAGAACGGTCGACTAAAATATTGTGACATTTTGCTACAATTTGGATTTTTGTTTCAAGCTCTACAAAACAGCTAATATCTATTTCTATTATATTATATTCAAACACACCTATATAGATAAACTTAATGTTACAACATCAATTAAAATTTTAATGCCCTTTCTGTTATAGCTACATCGTAACGTGTCAGTAAATATAGGAGTATTGTGCAATAGCCGAACCGAGCCCAATGAGGTCGGAAGGAACGGTACGGAACAAATAGACGCAGAACATACATCACTCGCTCAATGAGGTTACAACAATCGAATAACAAGCCATTGAGCGTTTTTCTTATTGTGTGACGTAATTTTATCAAAAATATCGGACACGACAATGGGACGCGCCGACAAAAGTCGGAAGAGCGGATGCAATTCGCGTCGTCTCACTGCCGACAAACGTAGTACGGCGATTTTTTTACGCAATCTTAGTAACAAAGAACTATCGTTTGTCGCGAGGGGATGTTTCCACCCACAAGTCAGCGGGACTGGTTCATCGCTCATTATGGACAATCGGAAATGACTGTACGAACCTCGGAACTTTTAAACCACTTGTACATAGCTTTGTAGATTTTATAAAAAGTGGTCATTGATTCTATTGATTCGTGTCATGTATACTCAGGTGCATTTGCAGATTCATTTTGATTTATATTTGTCATTTATATTTCTTTTAGTTTAATAACTACTGGAAAACCATGAACAAGATTTTAGGTTTACCTAACATACTTTTAATTGTATCCATTTGACTTATCTATAAGTATAAATTTCATAGTTGTAAATTTTCCTCAGCTTGGCATGCGTCAAAGTTGACACAATTAGTGTAACCATTGCTATTATGTAGGACTTTTACTGTTATTGCATATAACGTCACATAAGTCACCCATCGTGCACTGCGTAATTAGTCGACAGTGGGAAAAACTAACTTATTACCACTGCAATAAAATTTATTCAGCTTAAAGCTGCACTATCTGATGGCTCGGTTTCCATTGCTGGGTTAAGCGAATGTTTTTTTTTTTCGTCCAAACAAGTCAGCAATGAAATGGGTACATAAGATGTCATCGAAAGCTATATTTGCCGTTCTTAATTGCTGAAGGGGTCAGCGGACAAAAGCATTGCAACAATGCGATGGGTATGACGAGATACAATTGATTTTTGGGCTTGTTATTTAAGTTAACGTTGAGTGAGGGGTTACGTCTCCATTTTATGAGGCACATTAGCTATGAGCAATTTACAAAGAAAATGAAATGTATGGATTCGTGTAAACCTGCACAAGACACATAAATTCTTAATTTAATTAAAAACATCGGAATAAAAAATATTTCCATAACAATAGTAGTTGCACAAAACTCTATCTTCTTTTGTCGGCAACTATCGTTACAAAAGCTACTTAACTGGCCGACGCAACGATGGCAACAATAGACATTTTCTCTTCCCGAAGTCAGAGGAAGGAAGTGAATGATCTTTATTCGATTAATATTCGGAGACGGCGACTTACAAACAGATTATTTACAATACGATGCTACCGTTGCTTATTTGGTGTGGGTGATATCAACCGAGGTGACTTGTAATTTTAAAATCTGATAAATGTCGTTCTTTAAAATATAGACAATAAGGTACTAAGACCATTTTTATTAAACTTATCTTATATTCGCAATTAATTTGCTTTATTTCATATTGGTTGAAGATGTAAGGGTCTAGTCTAATTTGAAGTTGATTTTTATTTTATTTGTTAAAGTTCAATAAAATCCTGTGCACGTATGCTTGTTCAAAATTATTATTTAGTCTAGTCTTATATTGAGGATAGTAATGTTACATATTATGTAACTAATCAAAATTATACTGAAAAATTTGCAACTGGAAAAATTTAATGATTTTTTTCCATAGATACCTATCTGAATACCTACATTACAAAATAATTTATGAAATAGGTACTTAAGTGCAATAGTACGCGCTATATCCATAAATTATCTCAAATCAATCAGAGCGTCCCAAAACTGAACCAAAGCTTAGTTTTGGGACAAAAGAAGACGGTGAAACACACACGAGAATAAATGGTACTGGTAGGGTAGTCTAAATAACGTAGTATATCGTAGATTTATCAATTTACATTCAATTTACAACGTTCTCAAACGTAAATCGTAATGTCAAGCTATCACATCAACGTATACGTGGCAGTAATTCCAGACCGCAAACTGCCGACGCGCTGCCAGTTGCCTCGGCGAAGGCATTTATTTCCATGAAATTAATTTTGACATCGTGTCAGAATCACAAAGTTGAGTGAAAATAGCAGCAAGGAAAAGAATACCTACATGAAAAATTAAGGTAGAAAATGAAAAAGATATGACTGTAAATCTACCTACAATGAATTTGTATTTTTTTTTATTTATTAATACTGGAAGTAAGTACTATTGACTAAAATCATAAAATAATATGACAGATTACAATAGTATCTAATGTATAGCCGTATAGGTATATCAATAAATAATAAATGAATAAATATTTATGATGCTAGAAAAATATAACTGGTGTGGCACAAGAATACTAGGTAGGAGAGCTTACCTCAAAAAATTGAAAAATAGCCAAGAGAAAATAGGAAGTCAATACTTGAAAAATCAATTTCTGTAAACTATTTTTATGAATTATCAGCAGACTAGAACTTAGTTACGTAGATTGTTTGTCTTATAAAAATAACCGTTCGATAAACAATGTCACCCAAGTTCACCCAACTCTATAATGTTATATTTACATACAAAATGCATCAATTAATGTATCCAAAGGTAATATCAGTACATCAGCCGTTGTAACAGCTAATTGTTTGTAAGTAACACGCTAACTAGGCCGCCGTCGGGTCGACTCAAGGCAAAGCGAGTGAAGCCATCGTGATACTAATAGACTTCCCGCCGATGGTAATTACAAGTTAATTGAAAGGGAGATACCTGAGGGTTTCTTACGTATTAAACGTTATATGTTTCTTGCTAGGCACCACTATACCATCGGTCACACAGAACAATGCTAGCACTGTGTATCGAATGGTATAAAATGGTGTGCCTTAAATTAAATGAAAATTTCTATATATTAGTTCTTGTATGGCACTAAATTGTTGTTATTAATAATGTTTTTTTTTAACCTTCTATATAGGTATCAACTAATCCATTTACTTGCCATTCTGCTGTTATCATTTACTTAACAAAAATTCTTTAAAATAAAAATATAATTACTTATAACATATTTCTTACACGAGTGTGATATCATTAAGGCTCCAGTCTCCCTAAAATCAGTGTTCTTGCGGAATTGATCAGAAAAGAAATATTGTTTTTTAGTCATCAGAAAAGCAATAAATGATATATATTTTACGTTATTTTAAAGTGTGAGATTTGAAGTTTGCAATACATATTTTATTTTTTAATTTGACGCCACTTTTATTAGCTTTGTGAGGCTTTAAACATACCTCTATTTACGTTCCACGCGTAGAGGGTCTCATTCATGCACACGCTACGAAAAAAATATAACAAAAACAAGAAATGTATTCAGATTACATTTGTCGGCAAATCCTCTACAATAATCTTGTCTAGTTACTTTTTTTCAAAATCGTCTCAATTTCTTATTTAAACTGCTTTAAAAAGTTATAAATTTCTGAATTTGACCCTTGCAACATATATTTTTTTCTATTACAAAGTAATGGTTTAGAGAAATCACACTTTAACCACTCCGAAAGCAACTACTTATCTGTCGAATAAACAATATATACATTCAAAAAATCATTTGAACTAAATTTACCGAAACTAAACAAATAAAACATAAAATGCATCAAAATTCCATTCAATTTCGCTGGGAATTGACAGCGTTCGTTGTGTTATATGTTTAGTCTCGGTAAATTGAGTTCAAATGATTTTTTGAATGGATATATTTTTTATTCGACAGATAAGTAGTTGTTTTCGGAGTGGTTAAAGTGTGATTTCTCTAAACCATTACTTTGTAATAGAAAAAAATATATGTTGCAAGGGTCAAATTCAGAAATTTATAACTTTTTAAAGCAGTTTAAATAAGAAATTGAGACGATTTTGAAAAAAAGTAACTAAATAAGATTATTGTAGAGGATTTTCCGACAAATGTAATCTGAATACATTTCTTGTTTTTGTTATATTTTTTTCGTAGCGTGTGCATGAATGAGACCCTCTACGCGTGGAACGTAAATAGAGGTATGTTTAAAGCCTCACAAAGCTAATAAAAGTGGCGTCAAATTAAAAAATAAAATATGTATTGCAAACTTCAAATCTCACACTTTAAAATAACGTAAAATATATATCATTTATTGCTTTTCTGATGACTAAAAAACAATATTTCTTTTCTGATAAATTCCGCAAGAACACTGATTTTAGGGAGACTGGAGCCTTAAAAATAATTTTATATCATATAACGTGTAGAGAGACAAAAGGCGTTTTTATCATTCGTCTACACAAAAGTCAACTAGGGTCGTTATAAAAAGTGTCATCGTTTTTATAGCTATTGTCATAAAATCCGGGTTCTTTATAGAACACAATGATAATTTGTCATCGAAGAATGACTTCGAAAGGGCACCTGGCCTCCACGCGACCCCAAACGGTATCCATAGTGGTATGCCTTTAGATAAATCGCAATACACCTACTTTTGTCAATATGATTGTTTAATTTATATTATGTGATCTTCAAATGTTATTTAAGTAGTTCTTTAAACATGTGCAGATGCGGCGGTAGGCGGGTTGAACGAATGGCAGCTGTTCAGCTCCCCTCGGCTTCTTGCGGTTTATATATTTTGATGCTAACTGCGTACAATGGTATAACATCATAGTACATTTTACGACTAACCGTTCATGGCATTAAAATAATAACTTACCTTAAAAATAAGGGTGTTTATTTTTTGTAGGTAAGTACTATAAAATTGTATCAAATTTTCTTTGGTTTAGTATAATCTATGATAGTTCAGTGGTAGTGACCTAGGATGCCGCGGCGAAGGTCGTGGGTTCGAATACTACAATGAGCTTAAGATTTCGGTGAAAGTGTACTTGTATCTTTGTAGTACCCGCCTGGCTAGATACCAAGCATCTACTGGTGTGCTCCGGCACTTCGGAGCAAGTTCCCTTCTAGGCTTAATATAAGTAGGTGTTGCCGACACATTAGCTATCCCTAGGTATTGCTTATTTCCATAGGCGAGACGGTAATAACATACCTTCCTGGAGTACCCCCTGCTTTGCAGCCTGACATTTAAAAAATCTTACATTAATGATTGGCCGCCATAATTTTTCATGAAATTCATGTTTAGAAATCCGAATCCTGTTTAATTTTCTTTTACAAATATAATTATTTTTGTTTTAATTTACGATTTACAATATCTTTTCATAGTCGTGAAAAATATTTACATACAAAGATAAAGAGGAAAGAGAATTAAAAATCCCATCCCGGCAAGTTCCCGGCATGACGGTGGCGCCGCCGACGGCATTCGCGGTCGGCGAATCTACTTCCTTCGTACCGTTTCCCGCCAAAATGGATCGCTTCCGGCGCGTATTTGTCATCACCAAGATAGTATGCGCAAGACTTGGAGTCGTCATAGATGTTCCTTGTTTTTTTTTTAATGTTTTAAATATTGTGAGTGAATAAAAGAGGCAACGTTAACTCAAGAAGCGTCTAGTAGGTAAGCTTCTTGCGTTTGCTTTTTCCCTACAACATACATAGTAACATAATATTATTAGATAAGACAAAAACATGTTTTTTTTTTAATTACCTTCTCTCCGCGACCTCATGGACTTAATCATGGACTTCCAACACATTTCAGAAAAAAAGTGATAATAACGTATCTACAGTTTTTATTTCTACTTCGGTATTACAGTGTCATAATCCGTTTGCGAGCAAAACACATCGTTAATGGCCGTACTTCTTCTCCAGTGATTAATATTTACCAGAGGGCCGCACCCTTGTGCAGAGAGCACTTTCAGGTTACATCAAATGATCCGTCAACTAAAACAATATTATAGTTGAGAGCTTTGTACATAAGTAAAATCAGCCATAAGTTTTATTCGCGCAGTATCAGTTAAGTGACATAAAACTACTGTTTTTCAAGCACATTCATTTGCAATTGCTCAAATTTTTCACATAGGTATATGGAAACTCTTATACGTCTTTCCTCTGCCTTAATACTTAAGTATATGATAAAACGTTTTATTTCGATGTAGATTCAAGTCTTAGCAGCAGCTGTGGCAGCAGAATTATTATCGTCTGATTTAAATGTGCGTTCGGAAATGCAATACCTACTTTTTAAATGATGAGTAACAATAATAAGCCAACATTATGATCTAGATAAAGTATGTACAGTGTAATAATATTTATGTACTCAGGGTAAGGATGGGTGGTGCGGTGCTGGTGGTGGTGTCACGGATAATTGTGAGAACTGATTGCGTAATTAGCGCGGCGAGTCACAGAGGGCGCGGGAATGCGTAACCCTCCGACACTGTTGTTTTTTAAACACCCGTGGGACAGTGGGACCTTTTAATTATTAATATTTGTTTAGCGTGTGGCTTTTTGACTAGTTTATTGCATGTTGACGATGGGTAAACATCACTATTGGACGATAATGTATCTGTAGAGATTTTATAATATAGTCCTACTTTTAAATAATTTCAAAACCTATCTGTGTTTCAAAAGGACAATCTGTGTGTAGATTGTGTAGATATGAATTTAAATTATCGCTTTTTGTAAAAACCTTTTATTCTTTGAGAGCAAATTTGGCATTCATAGAGGCGTACACTAATTATAATAGCTCTAAACATTTCAGAGCATCTTCTTTCTTCGATGATGATCAGTGAAAGGTATTGTGTAACAAAACAATGTGAGTGCGTCAATTTATTTCAATTTACACGATACTATTGTTTCGGCGGGCGAGGGCGGCTTTCCCGCACTTCCGGGCGTAGCTTCCGACACGAGCGCGACGCGTGCCGCGCCATCTTTACATTGCACCCTACAACAACCGCTGAGTGTTGCCAGCATGGAAAACAAACTACAATTTGACGAAAATTAAACAAATTTGATTCTTAACCCAATGTAATTGAAATCATTGTATAATTTAAAAATAATGTATTTATTGTGACTTTTTGACGTTAAAAGATTTTTGTGATTGTTTTATCTATTGGCTAATGCTGTTTAATAATTATCTGGAACATGGTTTCGTGCAGTGAATGCATTATTGTACATCCGTCATTTTTGGGATGGCTATAATTTTAAGTAATTGTAGTGCTTTTTCATACCTACATGGCAAAGTGATGAAAACTTTGATATTTTAGGTATAATAAGTTTTTACCTTGATATTCTTTCGTCAAAAGCTTTAATGCATATAGTGTTTAATAACTCTTCGTACATTTAAATGTGACATAGCAATACATACCTGTTGGCAAACCTTAAATAAATAAATAAATATAATAATGATTGTTGACCTATGCTGACTCATGCTTTAAGTTCTAAAGATAAAATATGATTTTACCGTCCAAAACCGAAGCGTACAGTGCACACGCAATATACTAATACAATATTTGACCTTACAGAGAGCAATTAAATTGTCCATTACCGTAACAAATAAAGTAAACACTGATGTGAGAACGCCAAACGAGCCGTCACCCAACACAGGCGCAGGACGTCACGGCAAACATTTGCGATGCCGCACCCGCACCCACTGTGTACTAGTGATTGCTCTATTTGTTAACAGTCGACACGATTGTGTTTCCGAGGGATATTTTAAATTATATTGATCTAAATTTAGAACATTTAAACCGTATCACAAAAGCTTAATGCATTATCACAGCACCAGTTATTTAACTAATTTTATAGTTTCTGACATTTTGCCAGCTCTCTACATCTCAGCACTCTATCTTTATATCACTATAGTAAATGTTATCTTAAATTGAGATCACATATTTATCAAAATATTTTGTTAAAAAAACCTTGAATCCCGCAAAAATTAATTAGCATGTGTTGTATCATAAGTATGTCAAATTGTAATATAAATAGCTTATTGACTACTTTTCTGTTGATCGAACATCTTGTGTAAGAGGAAACGCTCTAAGAATTACTGGGTGAAGTACGCCCGTAGTTAGAGGGTATTACGCTAGAAAAGTTTTGGGTAACAATGTGTAATGTTGCCATTTCTATGCGCAGAACTCCCACCCGGAAGTGGCGGAGCGCTCACATCTCTTGCGAGGGATCGCGCAACTTTTCTATTGTGGCGCCATCTACTACTGTCCGATCCACTGACGTGTTTCCGGCTTCTCTTCAAAAAGTCTCGAGCTGTCAAGTCGTGAGGGGACGTCTTCGAATTTCTTTGAGGGTATTTTTATTTATTCAATTCTCTTAAAGATTTATTTACTTTTTATAAGCCTGTAACTTGAATGACGTAATTTATCTTATTTAAAAAATACGTTATTTCCTTTTAACTTTGCCATGAATATTATGTTTAATAGCTTTACGCGAAATAAACGAATGACCATGTGAATTTTATTGTCTATTTTCCTTTTATCTACTGAGTTAAGTATTTAAAACTTTATTATAAAACCGCACATTTTGTCGTTCATTAGATAGTTATTACATATCCACATCATAAGTAACAAGGTATCACAGATATATCTCTTCCAACCTACCTATTGATGATTATTGTTCAATACTGTACACTTATGTTGATATATTTATTATTATACACATAATTAACGTCATAATTTACAAATACCATACTGTCTATTTATGAGCTACACTCATTCTGGAATTCACGGACGGTTAATCGATTAGTTAGGCCTGTGTCTCTCACTGCCAAAACTTTGACATTTACCCGCGAAATATTCTAATAGGAGCTAATGAGAATTGAACTTCAGTAAAATCGTTTTATTGAAACCAATTCGACAGATAATTACTGTAGTAACAAAATACTGGAGATTGTTCAGGCCATGGTCACTTGTGTGTAAATGAATTGTGACCTAATTCATATATCCGTTATTTATATGATTCGGAAAAGGTTGGAATGTAATTCCATCAAATGAATCACAGTTTGTATTTATAAAGAGTGAGTGAGTAACATTCTTTAATTGTATACTTAAGGTTTCCGTATTTTAACAACCTAAAATAAATAAAACTAAATATTCCAGTCCAAAAATTATAATATATTTTTAAAAGAATAAAACGCAAAAGCCTAGTTATTTAGATAAAAATTAATGCATGTCCATAACTTTTGTATAAGTATTTTAAATAATTTATTATTGAATATTTTATAGGTTACTTTTAATGAGAATATAAACAAGCTTACATGTAGATAGATATGGAGAGAGCATGCACTGTACAAAAATATAAAATTTAAATTAGCTGAGAACATGAAACAATCCATAGAGATAGGTACCTATAAAATAGCAATAAACAATAATAAGCTCATTCAAGTACTAGTGAGATCATAGGTAGCTCCTTACATTAATGATCGGGTCAGAACAATCTTAAGACAGGGCTAAAAATGCTTAAAAGGCTTTTAACTCTTCCATAGTATTAGGAAGCATGTTATAAATTTGTATTCCCTCAAACATAATTGGCTTTTCCCACTGTCTGTACGAGCCGTGTGGGTAGTTCGAAATTGTTTCGTCTTATTAATGAAACTAAGTTGTAAATAATTTATGAATTGGTATTGGTTAAATCAAAAGTATATCTTAATTAAGTAGTCTATCCTGAGCAATTTGAAAGGTTATAAAATGTAAAGAAAGTATATGCATAATATTGCAATTTCAACATTATGTCTCGATATAGTTCTGTGGTTTCAAAATTCAATGTTGAAACTTACATCTATGCATCAAATATTTTTTATAAACCTCATACATAGCATAATTACTACAGGTTACGAATGTTTCGAAATAAAATAGTTACGATTCGATACACCTACTCACATGTTAATTGTTTATGTTCATTTCATAATTACCTACTTAATTTTTTAAAACTTTAAAAAAAAATCTGACTTGTGTTTTGATAGTTACGTACCTACATACGTAACAATCCTAACAAAGATGAGCTAAAATGTTGACATGTTGTTTATTATTATTTAGGAAATATTATTACCTAATAGAAACAGATGTAATTTTCTACAATAAAATATTAACTTGGGGATAAAAGTCAGTACAGCATAGGCATGTCGACGGATCATCATAGCCGACACGTAGGCGGGACCTATTCGTAGCAAGGTCGGGTGATATTGTATTACAGCATTCTTCAACCAGCTTGCCACGATCCTTCACTTTTCCTTACAGTTCACTTTCTTCGTCAAGCCAAGAAGTAGTGGACGGAAGCAGGGTAGGTCTACAGATGCTGGTCGTGTGTGTGATCGCCATGGTTATGTTTGTCTGCCCACGCATATCGACACATACGTCATTCGTTACCAGATAAACAGACGCTAGTTTTCAGTGTTGTTTTACAACATCGATCATACCAACATCATTTTTACCAATAATAATTTTTACCAATAATAAATAATGTATTTTTAAAGATAACTTTAAACGAGCAATTTTTGTATACAGTGTGATGTTTTTATCACTGGCAATACTTGCAGGGGTAGCAGTACTCATCAATGTGAACAACTTTTATTATAGGGCTAACTCTGATATCACGTAAAATAAAACGGTTGCTTCATACATTTTGGTCGAGTAGGTATTGAACTTTTGTATGGATCAGCTGATAATTTTTTCATGATTTCACAGTTAGTCCCATAATAAAAATTGATCATTTTGATGAGTACTTCCACCCTTGCATGCAAGTATTGCCAGTGACTAAAAAATCACCCAGTATAAAGATATTTCGTTTATCGTAAACGGCTTATCAACAGGTTCTATATTTTATAAAATTAGCTATCGGTCTACATAGTGTAATCAAAAATGGGCACATCACTTTCAACACATAAAGTTCAGTAAACAGAATTAACTGTCCTGCAAAACATGCAACTATTGCCTTTATTTCTAGACTAGAATAATTCATAAATGCAATTTAATGCGTTGCACTGTAGGTACCGTTATTTGATGGCTATGCTTTACATGTTTGAAAGACAATGTTGGCACCTTCTTTAGCCATGGACGTAAATCTCCAAGCTTGTTTCCGTGGAGGATATGAATCTTCCTCGTCATCGCTATTCTAATACACACGTGACTAGAAATGTGCGAGATGTTGCCAAAACATTCAATATTTCATGCCCTCGACATGAACTCCCAGTTATTGATTTCGGCTGCTTTCCATAATTTGCAAACAATCAGACATACGAACTCTTAATAGTCTTGAGAATGAGTTACAGACCCGAAATTTATGTAATTTGTGTAGAATGTATTTCGAGTCAACAAAACTGAAAATTTAATTATAAATTTTGGAAATTAAATTATCTTTCAGAGGGGATCCCATACACGGAAAACAGCCGTAAAATAAATGCTTTTAACTGACTTCAAAAAAAGGAGGAGGTTCTCAATTCGATTGTATGTTGTTTTTTTTCTTACTCTGGCATGTGGGGTGTCATTATCTAGAGCTCATTGGGTAATGTACTGTATTATATGTTTTATTTCTTTTTATCTTAAAAAAAATATTACGGGGTCTATCTCAAAAACTACATTAGTTAGTAATAACAATAGACTGTCGTAATACGGGATTTCTGCATAATATTTATCAATACCATAAACACTGAAAACGCTACTTAATGTAGTTCTTAAGCTTTGATCAAACAAACAAACATTTTTCTTTCACGGGATATTTTTATACCAAAATTGCTTAGTAACACAATTTGCTTCCGTTCCAATTGCGACTCTAACTCGCTCTTGGCCATTTTTTTTCAATTTCGTAAAAGATCTTCAGAATTACTCAGTAAAAAGGGCAGGACGACAATATCTGGATTTCTGGAACCTAGATATCTGCTATGAACTCCTGATTACCGAGTTTCACGAGCGAGACAGAGAATAGTCGCTTCGAGAATTCACTGTCGAGTTTTTGTACAGAATAGCATAGCAGAGCTAGAATCGAACGCACTTTCGTACTTTTTGCACCCGTTGCCAAATACATTTGTATGAACATTTGTTACTACAAGCATCAATAAGTCCGTATACTTTATAAATAATTATTTGTTGACGTAATATTATATATAATAATATTATTATGTAAGTCTATAATAGTTTAAGAGTAAGGTACTTAATGCGAGCGCTAGTCGATCGACTTATGAGACTTATTATTCCTTAATACGAGTTTAATTCAGTAAAATTGTGCTGAACTGTGCTGTTGAACATCAAACTGTAGCAAATTAAGATCCTAAAATAATCAGTTCAATCTTGGAACCCGCATTCAGTATGTGGCGATATAGGTATATTCGTATGTTGTGTTTAATTCCGCATTGCGCACAAGATTTACTAATATGTATACTTACAGATTCAGGGAGACATTTATTGATAGTAAACTGTGCAGTTGGGCGTGTTGTCTGTAACATGGAAATGCGTATTTGTTTCATATCATTGAAATTGTCAGTAAATGCAACAATGTCAAATTCATTATACATAGTTTAGGTAATGCACAATTGAATATCCGATTCAGAGTAAATACGTTGATAGTTTTAAATATATTCCTATGTAGGCTAATAGCTTTAATTTGGAAAATAATGATAACATTATTTAATGAATATTGTGTAATATAAAACTATTAAGTGGATATCATAGTTTAATTATTTTCATAATTTTTACATGTAATTATTTATGTATAAACAAAAAATATGAAATTAGTAAATATCTGAATATTCGCTAATTATATACAAAAAAAACCCTAGCTTATTAGGTATAGAGTTCACCTTCATAAAATCTTTACTATTTAAATATTTCATAACGTAGAAAGTGAAGTCTCGCTTTGCTATAATTCAATTAACAAAATGATTCCATAAGACATAATTATTATGCAGTCATTATAGATCTTCAAGGAAAGCATATCATTTGGTGCCAAAATATTTTGTTTCTCATTTTGTTTTTCTAAAATTAGTTATAATATTCTAAAGTGACTACGCATCCATTTCTGTTTCTATGAAGAATAAAGAAGAAGTAATTGTAATTATTCGTAAACAATGCCGCTTATCATAATTAAGTTGTTGATAATCAAGAAATAATTCCACTTATTGAGTAGGTGGCACTAAGATTCTCAATTCTAGATAAGACATGAATATCCTACATCCTTACTAATATTATAAACGCGAAGGTTTGTATGTATGGATGTTTGTTACTCTTTCACGCAAAAACTACTGAATGGATTTGGATGAAATTTGGCACAGAGATAGATTATAGTCTGGAATAGCACATAGGCTACCTTTTTATCCCGGGAAACATAAGATCCCACGGGAACGCGGGTGAAACCGCAGGGCGGAAGCTAGTATATTATAATGCGAAAGTTTGAAAATTAATATCTCAAAAAATAAATACCTCCGCAGGGATAGTTCATAAACAAAATTTTGCTGAAAAAATAAAAATGAAAAAATTAAGTGGTCCTTTAAAATATAAATAGTTTTAAATCTAATAGTTGATCTTTATTCGTGCGTGTAAACGAATTGGCACAAGAAAGACGTGCCTAATATAATCAATTAATTGAAAGGGTTTAATGAAGTACTCGTACAATTACAAATGAATTCGTAATCGCAACATTAATTTGCAGCGTGATGTTTTGGCAACAGCTGTTTAGGATTATACTAAATACCTTCTAAATGCTATTTTAGTTTTTATTCAAGTAAATTAAACTTCTTTCTTGGCGCAATAAAAACGAAAAA
The DNA here is from genome assembly GCA_951216915.1 of Tetheella fluctuosa. NCBI lineage: Eukaryota > Metazoa > Arthropoda > Insecta > Lepidoptera > Drepanidae > Tetheella > Tetheella fluctuosa. The sequence goes on from OX578230.1 coordinate 5,457,957, forward strand.
AAATATGAAGACTAAAAAAACTAAGTTCTACTACTTAGGTATTATATTCTGTTACCATCAAAGGAAACACCAAAGGCTATAACTTCCTTTCAATACCGTCATAACTATATCGCTCAGTCATAAAAATCAAATTCCTATGTATATACATCGATGTACCTATGCTTGCGCACTTTGATTTATCCAAGACACTACAATACTATTACTACCTGTGATTATTACTTTTGTGGAGAAACTCTGTGCAACACGGTAACAGTAGGTAAGTTACAGATAGTTACCTAATATTACCGTGTTGCTTCACAAAAGTCAGCTGCGTGGATGCACGGTTCCATACCACACCACATATCGAGAACTGATTTTGTATTGAGAAGAAAACAATGAAAATGGCATGGATTTTTTTGATAATGAAGTTTTTTTTTCACGGAAGGTGTCAGAAATATATCTAGGTATTACGATCTAGTTTTTATGTTCATCTGAGGTTATACAGTTATGAAATAGATATCATCAAAACCGACATTATTTATGAACTTTATTAATTGTTGGACAGTATAACTACCGCCTATGTGATTCGATACAAATATGCAGAGGAAATGGATCCTACACCATCGGAAGTTATTCTAAAGTGTGATCTTCAGCTGTTTATAGCGGAGCTATTTATAAATCAGTTGATTATGAGCCAAAATTCGATAAAACGTGATTTTTCAGGGTGATACACGTGGGCAGTATGACGGCATACGGCCAGACAACACGCACCTAAATTAGTATAGTTACCTCATGTAAACACGGCGGGGTGACACTGAAAACAACAACGTCACAGCGAGTGCTCATACTCGGGATTTGCATGTTTTGCTCATTATTCATTATGTCTGTCTATCAATGTAAATGTTGAACAAATATTTTACACATAAATGAAAATGAAAGATAAGACATTATGTCACAATATATTCCTACTGAATCATACTAAAACAAAACTACTAAGTAGTGTTTTGTTTTTAATAATTACATAATTTCGATTGATAGGTTATTATCACCATTTACAATCTTATTCCCTAGAGAAAAATTGTAAAATCCTAATTTTCCTGGTATTTTAGTTCGAGTATGAGTGACAACAAAGTATTCTTATAACGAATGAGTGAGTTAAACAATTTAAACTAAGTCTTGTCAGTTCTAAATATATTTCAAAATGGTCCCGAGGTCGTCCGTCATCGATGGCGCCGACCTTGTATTTCTCACAGAAATAACAAAATATAAACTGCTTTTTTGTGAAAGATGTAAGAAATTACACGTTATATTAAATGTGTAAACATCCTGTAATATATAAAATGCAATCATGACATTGTATCGAGAGGTTAATATTTCAAAATAATTATTTTCACTAAAAAAAATATTTTAAAATTTCAGAATGTTAACTTATTTTAAATATGTTCAAAATTGATTCAATTCTTAGGATCTCACAGAGAAAAAAATCGTACTATTGTCATGAAATAGACGTGTACCTAGATGGAATTTTTGACATAACTATCTACCTTGATAATACGAATTTACTTCAGAATTCAAGATAACGACTTTATAGATTTTGTTGAATTGGTTAAAGATTTACAATATACATTAAAATAAACAAAAAGTGAGATCCTTCTTATATTCCATAGATGCTTATGCATTAGTTATGTAATTATGTTACGTAGGTATTAGTTAAGTACTTATGTTACGTTAAATGAAACTTGGCGAAAGCATAGAATAATCCCTGGAATAATATAATAGAATTTACTTATATCCCGATAAAGCAACAAACCTCCGGAACGCGGGTAAAGTCGGGAGCAGAAGCTTGTATTATATAACGCGTATAAAATAAATAAAAAAGGAAAATATCTGGTATTTTTAACATCAGTGTCATCAGTTTTTTTTTATACAACATAGTCGGCAAACAAGCTTACGGCCCGCCTGATGGTAAGCGGTTACCGTAGCCTATGAACGCTTGCAACACCAGGGGTATCACTCGCGCGTTGCCGACCCTACCCCCTCCCCGATGAGCTCTGGCGACCTTACGCGCAGGAACACATCTATAAGTTATTTGGCTGCGGTATTATGTACGGTGGAGGTACTACTTCTCATTTACTAATTTTAACACTTAATTTTCACATTTATAAAATGGTAGGATTAGTAGTAGGATTACATAGAAATAACTAGCTTCCACCCCGCAGATCCACGCATGCATGTTCTCGGTATAAAAAGTGCCCTATGCCTATGTGGTAGAGGTAGAGAGATTATAGGCTTTGTGTCCTTACCACCAACGTGATGGACATGGGGAAATTGTGGTTAAAAAATCGATGCACAAAATTTCATGAAAATCCGTCCAACCGCTACTGAGGTATGGTACGTTACGGTTACGAAGGAATGGTAACAAACATAGACACACACAAACTCGCAAACCTCTAATATTATTAGTAGGATTTTAATATAGTAAGATAGGATAGGATTAGTAGGATAATTATCGATGAAGGAATGTTCTACCAATCCAACTCCTAAAATGAAGAGAAAAGTATTTTCAACAAAAAAACTATAAAAATAAAATAAGTATGTAACATTGAAATTATTTTTATACTATTTCGTTTGTTATCAGATTTTTAAATAAACACAGATTATTCATGGTTGAGGAATCCGTTGACTCATCGTTGAACTTGGATGATTCCAGGTGTATTCGGACACACGGCTATTTCGGAGCTTGCGCACCACTTGCACAGTCCACCTGAGTGGGAGGTTTTAATACGCTTTACCTCGAGTATTCTATTTTAAATACAATCTAATTACCCACTCAAGGGATTAAGAAGTACATAAAATATACCTGTTAATGTTACTCATATATATTGAGTTACATTAAAACTTATTACGTCTATTTATACGTATATTTTTTAATGAACTGATTTAAACCAAATATATCTAAGTAAGTTAAGGTACCTACTTACTTATAAAAAAAATCCAATAATATAATATTTTTGTAGGGTCAACAAAAGGGCTGAGGTTAGGAAATCAATGAAAAGTTCAGGTAGCTGTACGGATATGTACCGAATTAGAATGGCGAATAGTAGTTCCAACGGTCAGTCAACCGATTTCTGAGTTAGTTATTCATAACAGTAACTATGTAAGTACTATGTATGTTTAAAACCTTATTTTAAAACGCATTCGTCAAAATGTTACAGTTTCATAAGCTAACAGATAAAAGTATACACGAAAGCGAAAGCTTTTATATCCGGGCCGGGAACGACGTAGGCACGTAAGTAATGTAGTAAAACATGAGCAAAATATAATGTTTATTGAATGCTTTGGGTTGGGCGGGCGGCTGGAGCGGCGGCGGGCGCGGGAGGGCGGGCGGCCGGCGAGCTCGGCGCGGCCCGCCCGCGGCCAGTGCGCGCCCGCCCAGGTCCGACACTCGACGTCGGCTCGTCATCGAAACCACACTACCCTATTTATTAACGACCATTATTTAAATCGGTAAGAATCTAACGAGTGTCCTACTACTAAGTCCGTAAGGGTTGTGCCAAAAGTGTACGCAACGCGGGGTGTTCACCCGTCGTTCGCTGTTCTGTTCTACGAAGTGCGTAGCGCCTGCCGTCCCACTCTAAAGTTGCGCAATTTTGTCTCTGTCTCGCTTCTTTGTCTCGCGTCTTCATCTGAAGTCTGGTTTGCATTCTCGCGGGTGATTAGTCGAGATAAGCGGACTTCATAACCGGGTAACATTGGTTCAGCAGCACGTAAGTTACTCACTGTGTTATTGATCACAAAATTCAACTATTCAAAATCAACTAGAAAAAAAAAGTAATTGTATACTTTTGTATAATTAGTTATTGATATTTCTTAAATTAATCAATAGTGATCATTATAAACGTTTAGAAACGTTAAAACATCCTGCGCTAATAATAATCCTATTTGTCTTACTTTAATTTTTTTCTTTAATTTTTTTAAATCAATTCAAGTTGTTGCAATACCTGTCACAGATTTTGTGATTACTAATCAAGTAAGCTAATAAAATTAATAATTGAATGTTACAAGTAATATTCAATGAAAATGGTGGCAATTTAAAATAACTAACTTCACCTAGGGTTTTTCAAAATTATAAATCCGTTCATAAAAGAAATATAGGGTTGGTTGCCAATGAAGCGCAAAGGTCTTCTACTCTCAGGTAAAGGTGATATCTAATTATTCACTGAGCGAGATAAATTATAGCAATCAGATCAAATATTGAAATTCAGATAGCTGTCAACTGAGAAATTGTATGTTACATGGTGGTAGTATCGATATCGGATCGATATCGGTAGCGGATGCATGGGCCACCTGTCCGCGACAATGCGCGGGATCCGGGAATGCCGTGAATCCGATCCGCCCGCTCGCGCGCCTATTTTCGGTCACTCACATCTCGAGCCAAATTTGCAATCCCGCCAAATCGACGCGCCTTCAAGTATTTTTGTAACCGTTTCACAATCGTGTTACTTTTTTTTCAACGTCTAATCTCAATTTCGCCGATAATTATCTGACCTTCGATAGGAAAATAGCTTTCGTTGTCGAGTGGGATAATTATTAATGGAAAGATTGTTAAATAAATTTCTGATGTGGCATAACACATCTGACATTGGCCTTGAATCTTGACCTGAATTGTATACCTATTTGGGTACTTATAAAATAAAAATAAATAATTCAATAATATTACTTGTAATACAATATTGTTACTATTTGTCAGTGAAATTCATATTTAATTATTAGATATATAGGTAATCTTAGTTAAAGCGCAATTTTTTGTTCGTATTACTTATACGTTTATTTAGCATTTTCATTCAAAGTTTAATAATAAATAATACGGGGCTATTTAAATCATATATTTTTCAACCGTGTAAAAAAATATAGAAAGCATAATACATCACTACAATTGAATAAATGTGTGAATTTATAGTTTTTAATATTTTTTCTTTAACGTCTTTAAAATCGCAATATAGGTACAAGGCCTAATTTCAGGTTTACTTATGTATGCATTGAGTATAAAATTTAATGGTGGTATAAAATAAAAACACTCAATAATTCGTGCTTACCTTACATTGTATACCTTCACATTTTATTAACAAACGAGTAGCTGAAAAATAAGCAAATAAAACCAGCAAAATGATTGGCGAGCGTGCATCCTTTTGGATTGAAAATTAAAAAAAACTTTAAATTATATATAAATTGAGGCTTGCCTGTTGGTGCAGAAAAAAAGGAAACATAATATACAATCTATCGCCAACTCGAATTTCAAAACTTAGTACCACTTGAAACAAACTTGGTACAAATAAATAAATAAATATTCTGGGACATTATTCCTCACACAATGATTTATTTGATTCTTTAATTTATTCAATTCTATTTGTTTTCAAATTTGAAATCTGGATAATAATATAATTGATTTCTTAAACATGATCTCTTAACATTTTAGCATGTTACTCGTGCCAAGTCCCTTTCGCTATTCAATCTGTTATTTCTGAGTTACCTTGGCATACGTTCCTAATGACAGGCGATGCTAAACGACTCTGTAACATGTTACGGCTCAGCCTCAACCACGTTAATAGCAGCAGAGATGCATTCCAGCTCTGTAGAGTGTTCATTATCTACACAAACGTCGATCTTAACATGAAAGGCTGATGAATGGCGTTTCTGTTCCACTAAATATAAACCAATGACGTAAGTCAATGAATAAACTGAAAATCACTGCTTGTGTATATAGATATACATATTACGTCATATCATGGAAGCAGGCGGAAAGTTTACTGGTTGAAAATAGTTTTCTGGTCGTTACTTGGAAGTTTAGGTTTCAGACTCCAATCTGAAACAGAATAAAAAGTTGTAAGGGTATCAATATATTTTTTTGTGATTTTTGTTGTTTATAATTTGGTAAGTCAATAGGAAACCTTTTAATTTAGAATAAGTTCTACAGATTTTAAAAAGTTGCAAGGACTTTAAATAAAATCTTCTATGCTGCTGAACCGCGCTCCTGAAATATCTTGATAAATAGTAAGCCCCATCAATTCGCCCTCGTGAGTTTAAGACTGTCGAAGCTTACATAATTAGAAATTGTGGCAGGCCGCTGACTTATCCACAGTGTTACCGTAACAAGGTCGTCACAATCTCGAAAATAGCTGAGCAACTTGCAGACATTCGTAAAAACGGTCGTTTTCAAGTTTCTCCTCGACACCGGTTAGATTGGCGAGCGTCCAAGTCCACGGCACCACGGGCCATTCGACACGGCATACAGTGGCCAGCCACCGAGGCGGCTATTTGCAGCTCTGCTGCTAACTCTACATACGTCATTGCTCTATTTACGAGAAACGAGCACGCTATTGTACTCAATTATATCACCTGGACATCGTTTTTAGAAATAAATAACACCAAACTCAAGGTTAACGTGCAATACATTGGCCCCATCAGTAGTCATACTATGTTTCACTGACTACTAATATACCATATATAAAGCAGCTTGTTTTGTTACAGAAAACGAGCTCGACATAAACTGCCAAAATGTTTAAAAGTCATTTAGAAATGATTGGCAGAAATGAGACGCCGTCGAAGAAAGCCAGATTTTGGCAATCCTTCGTGCGATCTCTAAAAGGTAAGGCTCATATTAGAAAATGATCAAGTGACACAATAAAATAAATTATAAATATAAGTACCTACTTTTTCTCAATCAGTCTAAAAAGTCAATCATGTGTCTGACCAACCTATTACAAAGAGTTCTTTTTTCAACTGGAAAATCCACCCTCTCGCAGGATCGGAAGACATCAGAGCCGAGGAAAGGTACAGGCCCAGCCGCCGCAGCGTGTTCCCAGAACTCTTGTCCACTTACCCCTACAGCAAGTCGATCTACGACGACCCCATCGGCGCCGCCGAGAGGATTACCGTCCCCGGGTACCGCTACCTGCCGGTCCACCGCGAAACCTACGGATACTCCCCTCGCCCCATCTACGCTCACAACTACCCGCGTTCTCTCGATCGGTACAGACCTAGTAAGTAATGAAACATGCGCCGTTACCGAAACCAGCACATCCAACTTGCTACACTAACTTAGCTTGCCAATCAGCCACGAACAAAACAGCTATCCTCAAATCAAATCTTCGATATCAGAGTACATAAGTGCATTATTACGTTCGACATTCTAAATATATATCGATCAAGTATTGATTGATTATAATCGGAGGATCGACGACGCAAGTCTGTAATTGACTGGCAAGTACACTTCTCACAATGACGAACGTTAATTTGGCAATCGATTCACAATAACAACATGGCTACTTCCACCTTTAGCTCATTGAGGAAATTAATAATTATATCCACTTTTTAACTTATTACAGAAACAAAAAGTGATTAACACTTTTAATATTGTAAATATTTAAAATACTTTTTCATTGGCCCAAAATTGTAAGCATTGTAGATATTGAAACATTGTCATATGTATAGAGATCAAACATTCAAAATAATGTGTTTCATCATTAAACATCAGACAGCACAACAGAATAGTATTGTTTGATGACTGCTATTAGGTAGGTACACCAGATTCAATATCTGTATGAAAATTTCAGTTGTTTCAGCAGTCTCCCGTGATATGTAAAAAAATGTAACACAATATTTCTACGACTAGTTTCAGTAATAAATAAAATACACATTTCGCAAAAGATACAAAATGAAGCAGTATGTTGTAAAATAAATCTATATGCAAGTCCATCTGCTATGTTATTATAATAATTTGTATTATGTTTTTAATATTGAAATAAAAATTTCAAAGTATATTAACGACGTGGATCCTGTCACAAGCTCGGAGATTGACTATTAGTTGAATCGATTTAACATAACATGGAGTCGTACACGACCACAGTTTGTTCATGTTATTTTCTGGTAATTTTGAGTCACCGATTTATTTGGAATATAGTTATATATGTTCATAGTAACGTGTGCATCGTTGTCCGTGTATTGTGTATAAATCTACACACAGGTATTAAACAGTTACTGTAAACTCTATAAATCGATCAGCCTACATTACCTAAGTTTAAGATGTATTAGCATCGCATAAAGCTTATCTACTATCTTAATCTTCTTTTGATAACGTACTAGCTGACATTATTTTGATGCTGGCTGTTGCTTGTGCGAGTACAACTTTACTAATAATCGCATGTATATATCATTATCATAGAAATCACCTCTTAATTTATAACAATAAGTACATCACATTTGTAAAATCCATGAATGTTACGTCGAATTCACTGCTTAAATATTATTGTCGTATCGATCTTCAAGCTATGTCAGGTGACACATTTTTCTTTCATTATATTTTATATTCCTATTATTTTAATATCCGTTACAAATTAATACCATATTGTATTTATTTATTTTACAAAGTCTTCCCAGGAATGTGATGAAGAGGTGAGTTCTACGTAAGACTATAATTAGTACCTTTTGTACATACCTACTTACTCCTTTGTATCATGTCAATATCATAACTAGAGCTTTCGCTCAATTCACTAACAAATCCATTAACTTAGCATCTGGTGTATTTATGTTATGACAATATTTAATTTATTTAAGTTAATTCCATGTGTGAATGGATTATGTTATAATATCTTCTTCTTTTCAATTCTCATGAAGTCATTACTATTTTCATTTAAAACTTGATTATGTATGAATCGACCTGTTGTTATTTTGTGTCAAAATATTTCTATTTTCAAGTTCATCTTCTTTAATGATTCCATCGACGAATCCTATGTGTGGGAATATATTTTTTAATGGATCAGTAAGTCCACATAAATTAGCGCTAATTGTAGACCGACGATCCAAATCCAATAAGTTGTGGAGTTTAAGAGTTGATTCAAGTGTTCTGAGAAAGCATATCATATTAAATATTGTACTTTGCTAATAACGCAATTGTTCCGCTAACAGTTTACCACGTACCGAGGCGCGTGCGACGAGGCGTTGACCCGTTCGACGCTCACAAGGCGTGGCAGGACCATCTCGACAGGCTGGCCGCCATCGACCGGCTGTACCCCTCTCGCTACGGTCTCTACCTGAAGGACCGGGCATACCCCATCACCGACCTGAACGCCCCCATTGTCGATCGCCTCGCGCCCAAGAGCCTTAAAGGCATCGAATATGAACCCGACTCCAAACCTCACTGGGGAACAGGTAAATACTAATAACATCTATGCACGATTATATTTAGGCTACTTTAGGATAAGTAACACCGTAGTTCATCAGTCTGTAATTTACTCAGACAACTTATTCGTAGTCCTCTTTAGTGTCTGAGAGAGACTGATTGTTTTTTGTATATAACGAGCTGTTGAACTTTGGTGTGATTTCTGATCCATGTTATATGCTATTATACAATTCACTTTATACGATATACATCCAATTGTACAAAATAACTTCATGTAAGGTAACATTGATTGATTCTACATAAGTACTTATTGGATTGCCTCTAACGTAGCAGATCATGTGGATTCAGGTTATTGTAAAAACTTATCGGACAACATTCACCTATTAGATTCAATTCTAATTGAATCTGATTTGAGTGACTTGATACAGTCCAACTTATTTAAGATTTTACTATAGTCAGTAAAGTTTACGATCAGTGAAGTTAAACATCAGTAATTTTTAGATTATGTGTATGGTTACTTAAGATCCTGTTATTTCTATAGATATGTACATAAATTAAATTTGAGTTTTATTTTCGATGTATCAACTATAATATTACAAAATTCTAAATTATTTGTACAGTTACGATAAGATCTGTTGAATTATTTTCGAAACTACCTTTGTAAACTTCTGACCGAGACATATCTAAAGAATAGAGTAGAAGTACGTTTTTGTTATTTTCATTTACGTATGTAGATATTTTTATACATGATTATACTATCCTATTTGTTGAATAGTACAAAGGTTTTAATATTTAAACTAACACATCACAATATTTTTTATTAAAATATAAAAGACCAACCCGTGTTTTGATTTAGTAGTTTAGTACCTCTCGTTCGTAATATATTACATTTAATTATGAACCTCTATTTTAAATTCAAACAACTGCTGACATTTTATTTCCGCGCGAAAGTTTCTTTGTGATTTTTATATCTCAACGAAATTTTCAATAATATAATATTTAATTCATGTGCATGAGCTGCATTGTATATACGTGCAAAACAACATTCATTTGGAATGTTCACAATGTCTGCAAATATCATATTCGTTTCCAATAAGAACACTACACTCTACAAATATAAATTAACGTAATAACCCAGTGAAATCAGGCGATTAAATTACGCAATATTCCCGATTCCGATGAGCTTTGAAAACAAGTGGAGTTTCAAGTCCCCGATGTATATATTTGAGCTTGGTATTGATTATGAGACTTGCCATGAAGGAGCGTGGCCGGCGAGGATATCGGACCCGTTCAGAAAGGACCCATTTTTCGCTGAAGCCGAAAAATGGGCTGGTTTTGACCGCTCTCTCCGAGGGAAGTCCCCGACGCCCGTGAAACCGAGGATTAGCCCACCGCGCGACTCCGAGATCGCATACGATGCCGACGGTAAGGGCAACAGACACATGTACTCGAACACCTATCTTCGTCAAGACCCTCTCTTCTGATCACCCTATTGAAGAAGCCAGCCTCTATACATCTAGTTGTAGCCCTTGTTCAGTATGGTTTCTCAATGCTGTGTGAGACTTAAGCATCCGTAGTATTATCTATTCCTTTGTATTTCAGTTTCCTTTTCCAGTGAATAAGAAAATGAGACATCTATATTCACGATTTTTCCTGTATTATAGGTAGTTGTTGATTAACATTGTATCCGTCCACTACTCAATGAGTGTATGTGTTCTTTTATCATTACAAGCTAAGCTGCATGATGTAACGCTGGTCACATTTATTTTAGATTATGGATTTCTACGACCACTTTTTCTTCAATTGATTGCGGGTTCCTACTAAGAATATCATTTATAACATTGTAGACACGATCAACGATAGACATACGGAGTTGGTATCTTTACCTACATATCTATAAAAAAAAACTAACTTTATAGTATATATACCTACTCGTAAAAAGTACCTACACCAGTTGGAAAGTAATTTACTATTAATATATACATCCTATCGATTGGTGCTATAGAATGATCATTAAACATAAAAAATATACATTAAGGATTCCATTCAACTCAATTTCTCATTCAGTATCACTTTAAAAACTATAAACACATAACTTACATAAATATAGATTAATTCATGCTTCAATAAAACTCAAATGTGTATGTTGAGGGCTGTACTGAACGCTTATGGCTGCACTGAAAGCTTATTTATATAAATGCGTGGGCTGTGACGAAGTACAGATGAAGTGCGAGTCTGTTGTCCCGGCACTAAATGTATAGTTGTGGGGTATAGGTGCTCCACTGTACAACGCCGGCGGACTGCTGCGCAGGCCCTGGGCTGACATATTCAACCCCAGCCCTTCGCTACCGATTTCGGCGATCACTCGGGACCCCTTCTGGTACGACTGGCCGTCCCTGAAGCCCCTCGCTAGATGGGACCGCAGCCCTTCCTACATCCGTGATTCGTACCTGTCGCCGGTCAAACGCACCTTCCTCTGGGACAAACACCCGATCCGGCCCTTAGGTTAGTGGGTCGCTGTAAATATGCACACCTGCAGCTTTAACGGTGTCTCAGCTGTACAAACTTGGCCTACGAACTCTATCATTGACATATAATTTCACAGTCGATTATTTTATTTAACAAAGTTACTTTTTTGAAGATCTACAAGCACAACGGATATAAATACTATAAATGTGTTTTTTTTGGTTACGGCAGATTTAATGGTGGCAGACGCTTTCACCGTGGGTGATCTAAGCAGGACTTTGCCTTTCATTCGTAGTCTATAATAATGCTTACAGCAGGTATTTGGTCTATACCTTGGTCCCTGTGTTAAGTTGGTAGATTCCTCTCTTCTCTTTATTCCTACGTATTTTATATTTTTCATTGTAGAACTACTTTCATGATATAAGTATTATACGATCACAATTTTAGTGGAAACAGAAAAACATCGACAATAGAAGTGTCAATATTAAAATAAATTATCAAATCCACTAGTTGTGCATATTATGATACTATATATATTATCTTATTTTCATTGAGTATGTTTGTATATTATTATATAGTTTCGATACCTCATCTTCAAACCATCGTCAATGTTTTGCAATCCAACCGTAACTACCATTCTTAATATCTACGATCGGTTTCATTTGACGTTGAAAAGCTATTGCTTATTAATTACCTAAAGGTAATTGCCTTATTTTTAGGTAAGATAAAGTAAGATTTTACATCAAACGAATCCGAGGATTGCTCGTTATATCATCACTATCATGATCTTAAGTTAAATCTTCTAATTACTTCTCTATTCCGAGACAATGAATAGCTAACCCTACACTGTTCATAATGTTTCCAGTTTCCACAAAACCATATGTCTACCATTCAAATAACCTTCATGGGAACCTATCTATAATATAAACAAGACGCACCTTGCACTATTGAAATCATTGTCATTAAATAATAAAATGGACACCAGTTTATGCAATGCAACTCTTGTGTTTTTTTCATTAAATTTGTTTTAACTATTGTAATATTCTTAACAAATATATTACTTAATTTACTATATTGTTGTAGATTATTATATTACATGTGCTATATTTTATTCTAATTTACCCATATATGTAAGACCTTTTTATTTATATTTGTTAAATACATATAATTATATTTTGTTACTTTCCAGAAATCTAAAACAAAATTTCAATTTCCGAGATTTGTTTTATATACTGTCATATCTACATAGCTATATATACCTATACATGCCGAGGTACCTTCATTGACCCACCTACGCAAAATATTTTTGTTCTATTTTTGTACCTATCGATATAATTAAGTATTTAATAATTTAATTCAAGTGATTCGTACAATAGAAATGAAACTTTTCAATTTGATTATAATGCCAAGTTATTACCTAAGCTATAGATCTAATTAAATAGCCATTAGTAATAGGCCTACCTAAAACTCACGGCCTTCTTTAAAAATTATCAACTTAAAATATTGCATGCCGCTCCAAATTATCGATTGAATACTATTTTTTTTTTTCAGCCGCTGCTTTCTAAAGGGCCGGTCATCGAATCCACTTTCTAATAAGCTCTTTACATCATCATACCTAATTTAATATTTTATAAACTATTTTCTGTTAAAACTTTGACTATGTTACAAAAACGTAAAAAAATTAAATAAAAATACATGAAATGCTAATTATTAGATACTTAAAATAAACAAATTTAAATGTTTACTTACCAAAGATTTTCACGCAAGATCTCAAAGACTGCAATAACATAGTCACTGCCATGGAAATGAACTTGTTACCAATAAAAATGTTTATATTTTAAAAATATTTTTATGTATTCCAAAAATAAAAAAATCAATAAAATCTCAAAAAACGTAAAGTTGTTTTTATAATATAGTAAACCTAACACATCCTATTAGATAAGCCATCGTTGTTTTCACTCTCTTTAAACATTGCATTTTGTTTAAAGGGTAAATTGAAAGGCAAAGCGAATTAGAATAGATTTAAGTACTATCTAGGTAAGTAACTAATTATACTGAAATAAATAATAGGCAAAGTATAGATATATATAGAAGTAGCATGCATCCACTTAGAACTGAACGAATCTTATGAAGCGAAATGAGTGGAACTCAAGAATAGAACTTCTTTACATACATTATTCGAACTCTTCACTTTAAGGGGATGTTCCCGCGAACCGCTCCTTATAAAACGAAGTAAGTTTCTATTTTGGATATCTATGTATCTACGAATACCTAAATCTCAATGCTAAACTATGCTTAAGCTATAAAATTACAAGGGCTTAAAACTCACATTTTAATTGAAAAGATCGAACGACCTATCTTAATACTGTTTTTTCGCAAAATCTTTTTTACCTGGGAATAAATAATATGTAGGTAAGTAAGTATATGTTAAATCCTCCTTCCACAGCCTCGCACAGGCTGGTTCTTATCTTATCGAAGTAGACATAAGTAGGTACTTATGTAGCATTTGGGAACGAAATTAGTGATGACTTTCGATACGCAGATATTTGGTCTTCGTCGGCTGGGTTTAAACTAGTTGCTTAATATTTTGGCCGGTTGCCTGATGCTTGGGGGGTTCAATTATTCAACCAAGAAAAGTGGATCATTGCAGATTTTTAATATAGCCAAAAACAGTATTGGACCTAAAATATACCCTTGAGGCACTCTTGGACTAATGAGACATGAGACATGTGACAATCGATAGTAGAGTAGTATTCTTGCTATTTTTATAGCAGGCCTGATAAATAGGCATAGCTGGGCATTAACTCGTTAATCCGTTAATCGTTAATTAACGAAGTTAACATTGCGACTAACATATCAACTTTTAAGTTAACTTTAAAAAATGTTAACGTACTCGTTAACTCCCGTTAAATTTCCCCTAGTCCGTCAAATATTCCTTGAAACAGTACCTAATATTTACTTAATAAATACTTCTGACTTACCAATAATCACTTTATGATCGAAAACTGGATCAAAACATTTTTGTAAATACTACCAAACGCCTATCAACTGGTTTTTATTAAAAAAAAAAAAAACACGTTTATACTTTGTATTTCACTGAAATGATAACTGTATTGTATTTATTACTAAGTATTCTTTAGATATTACACACCTTTACACAACAACAAACACTCAAAACACTTCCAGAACCCAACCAACAGTTTTTATAAGTAAGATCACAAACGCAACGATATAAAACGTATCATCATTATCAATGTTATCACATGTTAACGAATTAACGATTAACGTTAACTTGCGTTAAACGATGCCCAGGTATCTAAATAGGAGACCATATAATTGAAGACTATTCGACCAATCTTGTTTAGGACTATGTATTATATGGCAACTCACACGATTTCAAAGATTCACGTGATTTTAAAAGAATCCAATAAGTAGTAGATAAGTTTCCCGAGCATGCTCAAGCTTAAAAAATATTATAATTAATATGTCTTAGTCTAGTCTAGGGGTATTCTCGTATGTGGAGAAGTCCTATTCTCCACATACGCGACCAGCTGGATTTTAATCACATATCAGAGTTAGTACAAAGTAGATTGGCACTTTAGTACCCTTTCATAATAATCTATTGACAATTTGTATGAAAATTATGAATTGTGTTATGTGACACGGTACTAAAGTGCCAATCTACTTTAAACGCTGACTGTACTATGGAAACCAGACAACTATAATCTCAACAAAAACATACTATATTGTTCAGCGTAGCGATAAAAGAGCTGAGATCGGAATGGGAAAGTTCCTTATCAATTCTTTAAATTATATCTAGGAATGTACAATGTTCTTCAATTGATATCTATATTAAATTAATTACCTATTAAGGTACATATAATAAAGGAGAAGAGTTCTTTGTTTGTTTGTTTGCGTAAAGGCGCTTATCTCTGGAATTGAATCACACATTGAATAATTAATTCAAGAGAATAGGCGAATTACGTATGAAGAGCTTCAGCACATACTGCAAATTGGATCGGGAAGCGTTCACGAAATTCTACATGAGCATCTTCGCGTGAGGAGGATAGTTTCACGCTGGGTGCCGCATGCGCTAACAGCGTTCGAGAAGGCCATAGAAAAGGTGTCTCGCGGCGGATTGGAAAAAGTGTTTCGAAAATTGGTTTAGACGCCTGAAACTTTGTATAGATACTAGTGAAGAGTTCTTTGAAAAGATTAAATAAAAAAAACTTAAGTCATAAAACCTTTTTTTTAAGTTTCTCAAAACTTTCTGAGTGCCCCACGTATAATACATGACGTATAAACATCCACACTAATATTATGAATGAAGACGTAAAATTTGTAGGAGGTAATCTTCAAAACGACGGATCCGATTTGAAAAATCTATTTTTGCATTAGATAGCCCATTTATTGAGAAAGGTTATAGGCTAAAAATAGCGTATAATAAATACATCCGGGGACGCGGATGAAACCGCGGGGAACAGCTATTACGGGAATGATTGTTTTTGAAGTGGCACGGAGCCAATAGATGGCGTTAGTTTCCAAAATTTCACTATTACATTTTACACGTATATACCTACCCGTGATACCTACATACATATTTTACGATCCTATAAATTTGCTACTTAATAGATTTAATCAAAATAAATGGTCACTTACTGATTTAATACTCTTACTATTGAAACTCAAGTGGGTGATTGATTAGCCGCACAGCTAGGGTTGCCAACCATACTTTATAATAACGTATCCTACTTTATTTTTGGTAATTATACTTTATACTTTTGCATACAAATAAAGTATGTGAAAATACTTTATTTCTAACCTTTACTGTGATGCGTAAAACAAAACACTCATTATGGGTTCATTATAGGTAAAAAAATTCACTAATGATGATAAAGAATTTTCAGTGAAAAGTACAGTTAACAAATGGCAATATATAAATTAAAATGAATCGGATAGCTTACCAAATATAAAATAAAATAACTATTTACTCTACGTTCCCGCCACTTCAGCTTTCACTGGAAGAGTTTTTTCAGTAATTAATCTAATGTAAAAAATAGAGAGAGAGAGAAAGAGAGAAATAGAGCGTCAATAAATTTAATTAAAAACGTATTGTTTATTTAAATTTAAATTTTGATTGTCAAGCAAGGTTTGAAACATTTAAAGATAGCAAAAAAAAATTGTCATGTGCTAAAATAAAAGCACACAAAAATACGTTTTTAAGGCAATAAAAGCATAAAATTTGAAAAATACTTTTTTTTCTTCCAAATACTTTTTTTTTCCTATCCAAATCATTTTATACGTTTTTTTTTCAAAAAAGTTGGCAACTTTACGCACAGCAATGAGAGGTGACAATTTTATCTCGTCAGCAGATGTCGATGCTACTGTTCAACAATAGTAAATTATGATATAAGTGCGGTAAGTTGAAAATTACAGCCGAGGCGATATTGCTACAAGAAAGCAGAGGCTGTAATTATCAAAGCGCACGTATATCATACGACGTTTTATAACATATTTGAGAGGAAATAAATAAAACTCGGACTTTCTTAAACGAATAAATCTTTAATCACTTGTTAAAGCAGTTACAAAAATTTGAACAATTTGTAAAATTGATTACCTACTTATTATTTTTTAAGGCAAAGGCACAAAAACAGCCAGTCCGCTAAGTAAGCCAGTCATTACTAATAAAGTAAATTAATATTTTTGTGTTTTGTTACAGATAAATGGTTGTAATTTATGGTCAAAATTAATTAAATGTTTATTTATTATATTTTATCTCCCAAAGCTAATTTTATTCATAAAATGTTGATTTTATGACATAAAAACTCTTTGCTAAGATTTAAAAAAGTACCGTTCGTTTTAGACGAAGCATCTTGATAAACCGTGCGTTTTACCTTATTAAAAAGAAACTCGTGCATTTAACATTACAATAACGCACAAGTACGTAATGAGATATAGTACGTAATGACAATACGATATTGAAATTGGTGAAAAAAGAGACCCTTTACGAGCAAATGTGTTATAAAATAAATTTATTACATTAATTTACATTTCATTCTAAAATCTGTCACCTAATGGTCAAAGTCAATAATGGTCAGTCACCTGAGTTCCAACTAGCGACATCTGTCGGTAAGCTGAAAATTATTTAGCTTTTAAGGGTGTTCCCTCAGATTAAAAAACTACCCCCGTTTTCAACCAAAGAGAATAGGTATAGATAATAGTCAAGGGACCGCATTATATTATCTTCTTTCACCGATACCATTACGTCACAGTGGACTTGTTATGCTGGTACCACACATGGCTATTTGTATTTGTGATTGCATGTTGACAGTATTTGGCAAAATATTTGATGTACGAGCAAATAGGCGATACAATACAATCGTGCACACATGGAGCCAAATACACATAAAACGAATCGAACTACTCGTCCGTCCATATTGGTTGACAGTTCGCGAGCTTGTGTTTTGCCGACAATCCCCCTTATTCAGACCTGCTTGGTTGCGGTCCCGATCGGGTAGGTAGATGAACTGATTGAGTAGTCTAATGAATAGGATGGCTTTTATTTTCTCATTTCAGACTTCCATTTGGAATGAGGCAGACAATCGGTACATGATCGCGGTAAATGAATTCTCCGACTTTAACAGCATCAGCCCAAATTTAACGAAATAAAATCGTCCTTTCCGATCGGCATGGTAACCGAATGGGTCTAAATAAGGGGGCATGTGTGGCCGGTATATTTGCGTATTTGCCTATTTGTCTTCTTTGATGTGCCTTTAAAATCCGATATGGCGTGTTTGTTTTTTGCTATATTTGCCAAATAGCCCTCCACACATAGAAATAATTTGTCAAATAAAGCAAAAATACGCAAATACAAATAGCCATGTGTGGTACCAGCATTAGTCTGAACTATACGGAAGTTACCTTTTGAGTTACGGAACGCATGAGGCGAGGGCAGGATGGAGTTAATTATTCGATACAAACTCGAAGTCATCGAGCACTAAAAAAGTTTCAAAGAGTGCAGACTTATTTAGAACTGATTTGAAATAGTAAGTTGATTCGGATTAATTAACATCCTACTAATATTATAAATGTGAAAGTTTGGATGGATGGATGTTTGTTTGTTACTCAATCACGCCAGAACAGCTGAATGGATCTGGATAAAATTCGGCACAGTGATAGATTATAGTCTGGAATAGCACATGGGCTACTTTTTATCCCGGGAAAACATAAGATCACACGGGAACGCGGGTGAAACCGCAGAGTGGAAGCTAATTGTTTTATTGTATGTAAGCCGATTCCATAAAGAAACAAATCTAAAATGGCGGCTTGTACTTGCGTTGACAGACATTTGGTATAGTCAGCAAAAAAAAATCTGGTCCAAATTAATATGGACAAACAAGACCGAGTCCTTTTTATTTCAAATAGTCTGACTTCAAATAAAAAAATGCTTATAAGATTGTATTTTAAAAATATTCTACCAATAAAATTATTGTATCTATGTCTCTTAGTTTTTTCTAACTTATCCTAGTCTTTTAACAACAGAAACAAAACTCAACAACAAAAAGTAACAACGGAAAAGTATCAGGAAACGATAACAGGGAATTCGTAAGAATGATCACTGAGCGCGTCAAGAAGACTTATACTCAATCAAGACTGATTATTATTTATCTGCCAACGGTACCCTCGAGAGTAAGTATAGATGGCACTAGTATGCAAGCGAGAGAGCATGATCAGTGCCGCCATTCTAGATTCGTTTCTTGAACGTTAATTATCAAATTGGATTTTTATACGGATTTCCGTTCTGACTTTTTTTTTTGAACTTATTAATCAGATGCAGTACAGAACTTACTCCGATATTGTTGTTTCGTTCGTCTTCGTCGTATTAAAATAAATACATGTATTAACTATATTTTTTTAATTATGCCAGACGGGACGTTATTTCATGTCATGGCACATAGTTCACGTTAACGCTGAGCGTTTTATTCAGAAACGCTTTTACTGTTTGTCTAAGAAAAACGAACAAACTCTTTCTTCATAACCAACATCAGGTTATAAAAAAAACTTCTATCTCTATGGATGAAACGAAACGAACGAATGCAAGTGGTTTTTCGAATGGACAGATACAAGTAAACTCTATGTCGATCGATAGAAGGACTGGTTTTGTATGAATAGTAAACATTAAATAACGAACCGCTTTATTGCAAGCGTTAGGTTGGTACTATGCGTGTGACGTTTTTTGAATGTACAGATACAAAATGAACTTTACCTTGATTGATAGAAGGTCTGGTATTTTATGAATAGTAAACATTTAAAAAAAACTGTTTTTATGCTCGAAGTAGTGAATAAGCTAAAATGAACCCTATCGTTGAGAAAACACAATTCAAATTTGGTCAATGAAAATAAAAAACTTTTTATTTTGCTTCGGTTAGTTGATTGGTACACATTGTGGAATGAATGAAAATCGATCTTATTTCTTCTGTGATAGAAATGAACTTATGGGACTTTGTTGGCGCGAACTCAATGTCGTAGGTCAAGCGTTCGTTTTTATTTGTTTTGTTTTTAAATTATTATCAGTTGATGTTAGATTACGCGTGCGTGATTAGTGTTTGCTAATTTACGAAAAAGTGTTTGCTTGCATGTTTCCCGCGCTTATGTGTAAAGTTTGTAAATATTATATATATTATTGTATTATATTTGAGTTTGTAGATAAAAACATTGTGAACTGAATAGTACTTATAGTGAAAATTTTAATAAATTTATGAAGTTATTTTGTAAGACCTTTATTGTGTTGTGTAATAATAAAATAGTGGAATAGTGAAAAAAAATGTCGCAAAGAAAAAATTGTATTGAAATCTGGGATCATTTCGACAAAGTTGACAATTCCTCATGAAAACAGATTAATTCGACAGATTATATAATGGTGTTGATAAATATGTATATGCATTTGGTGTTATGTTACAGACAGTTCGCTACATTGTTCTTGAATGAGTGAAATGAAAAATAATTTTATAAATTGGTTCATAAATGATGGAGAGGTTACAAACACGAAAAAATACATCCAAATTGAGGAGGTCCCTCCTTTTTTAAAAGTCGGATAAAAACAGTTTTTTTAAACGGCTTCTTAAAACTTATTTATGAGATCGAAAAGCAGTTTCGTTACATTTTATGAAAAAGCCGAAACGACCCAGGCCTAGTTCACGTTCGAAACCATCCGGTTAATTTTCAAACCTAAATCAGAGCGTAGCGGTTTTCTTAAAAAGCGAAATCAAATAGGTTTTTAATCAATTTACCGGTTTTTAGAGGTTTCCATTTCGCTCTTACCGACGACTAAGTACTACTTACTAAAACTAATCAATAAAGATATGTACAAATAAACATATTAGTTTCATTTTATACGGAATTTTCATCCTAATGGTCCTACGGATTGTGTACGGATTTTTTAAATCAAAATACAGATTTCACGCCTCCCGCATATGGCAACACTGATTCAGTCAGTTTGATTTAAAATCGTTAAAAAAATTGATTGTTTGTTTTCTTTCTAACATTATGGGAGAAAAGATTGGAAATCAGACTAGCGACGTCGCTATGAACAATTGCGAGGCAGCATTTGACAACCTAACAATCTTGAGAGAGATTGGAAATATTGTAAATCTTATAAGGTGAGTTATACAATATTGAATGATTCAAAACTACAATTAAAACTCCACACCACACGTACCTAATAAGGTTTCTCTATTTTAACTTAAATGATACTTGCAGGAATGAAGATTTCCTTGAAACAGTGCCAAGAGCAAAGTTGAGGAGAATAAAATGGGTACCAATGTTAAACTGTCTCAAACAAAATATACTTGACGAGATGTCGCAAGAACTCAATTCTATGTGGGAATATGAGAATATGCCACATAAAATTGAAATACTTGAGAAACAGAAAGAAAAATTTGAGGAAATAAATTCTGAAACTGAACTGTGGTAAGTTACTGACAACTATAAAATAACAATAAAACTTGTTTACATAATAATAAAGATTGTATTTAACAATTTCTATCATTAATAAACTATTATAATACTGTGAGCGTAGGCACGGTAGGGCAGTGTGACACATGCCTCACACTGGCTGGCTAGTGCAATCCTCTTATAGTCAATACTTAGTTAAAAAATCTTTGTGATTATGATTTTTATCATTTGCCACATCCTGGCTATGCCCATGTATGATGATTATTATTATGTTATTTGCTGAACATTCTCCAATTATTATGTCTACAATGCTGCAGTTTTTCGTCTGCTCGTCTCAGCAAAAGCAACCTTCCGAACCATGTGTTAGTCTGATAATTCATTTATCATTTCAATGGGTAATCAGTTCTACAAGGTAAATTTATTCTAGTAGGTAAATGCTATATCCAAAATCCTATTTAAAAAAATGCAAAGTCAAATACTTGTTAATTTTTCTATGATGTGTGAAGTTTTACAGATGACTTAATATTTTTTATTATCAATGTACATATTAGAACTTTTGAATAATGTCATAATGAAAATATGTTTGGTAGCCAACACTGTCCTATGAATTCACACACACCAAAATTACCCTTTATTACTTGTATTATTTTCATCCTGGGAATGTGGTTGTAATGGCAGGGGATGGATAGTAGTAATAATATTAATTAAAATGCTACAATTTTTTTTAAGGCGTCCACAACTTGCAGATGTTAAAGCTCAACTGAAGGCATCAGATATAGCAAACTTGCGGAAGCAAAAGATATGGTTAGAATCACTTGCCAAGACATATGAAGCAAATGTTAATAGATTGAAAAAGGCAATCACTGCAAAAAGAGGCTACATAAAGGCTTTGCAAATGGACATGCAGAAGTACCAAATAAAATATGAGGATTTCATAACAAAAAGTGATGAAAAGATTGAGAACCATCAGAATATAATAAAACTGTTAATACCGGACAAGGTTGATCTAGAAGAATTAAAGTTCACAGACAAAGACTTGGAAATCAATTAACAAAAGAACAGTCAGAAATAATTATTTGAATAAAATTTATATTTCAGAAAATTGTACACACCTGAGAAAAGTACAACAAAATTTAAAAGTTTTATAATTCAACTCATTATCTTCAGAAAACTTACATATTTTCTAAGTGTAGATGAAAAGAGACAATCAAATTTATGTGTAATTTAAAGTGATGCTACAATAAATCACAAACTAATTTGCTGCTATTGATTAGCTAATAATAATAATAGTTGAAGATTTACAAAATAACAATTATACAATTTAATAGCAACATATCTCTAGTGACAATGAATTTTATGAAGCATAATTAGTGTATGATGAAAAAATATTTAATAATAATAAATGAAATCTATTTACTTATCAAGATAGGTACAGAAATATGTAATTAAATATTGTGTTAAAAAATTACAAACTGTAAATGCAAACAAATGAAAATGAAACAAAAAATAAACCTCTTAGTTTAAATAGTAATATTTATTAATGAAAATCATTTGACATTGTTAACATAGCTAAAAAATAAAATTGTACAATGCAAAACCTGCATATAATTTTATAATATAATAATCATATAGCAATTGCACTATTGTTGCGAGGACTACACTGCTGCTACCACATTTTAAAATTATATCAATTCATTTTGAGACTTAACAGTAATAAACTGTAAAATAAAAAGCCTCAGTACGGGAGATCATGCCAATCTTTTATCGAATTTTGAAATACAGGTATCTTATGATGTAAGAATAATACTGCAAAATAACATAAATTTCACTGGGTATATCACATTCTGAACGCGATATGTAATTGCAATGGAGTCCTAGAACAGAAATAAACACTTATTGCTATGGTACAAGGCAAGGCTCATATCATGTCTTAGGCCAGCTCCACGACAGGATTATGTTAATGAAATAAATACCATTCATTAAAAATAATGTTAATCATGGAAAAAAATGGACGATTCAGTTTACCGAAAACAAAATTTGCCTAATCCAATAAAAACTAGAATTTTCAAATCAACCAATTATCGTCACTTACACGAGACCTATATATAATTTACATTTATAGGCACATTAGTTACAGAATAAACGCCGCTACAACTTAATAAATAGGTAATATGTAAATGTAATGACGCTTTGTGTCCAATGTCCCGCATCTTATAGATTGCTTACCACCTCAGACTCAATATTAACGAAAAAATTTACTACAACATCAACATGTTACAAAAATAACAGGGTTCAATACTATCCAACCATAATAGAAGGGTGCGTTATGCGTTACATCGGGATCGAAAAAGCTAGTCACTGAGGCGTCGCCGAATACATCATGTCTGTTCAATACCCGCAAGGCTGTAGAACTAAATTCATAAATTAATATCACTCACATTAATAATAAAAATTAAAAATAAGAAGGCACAAGCAAATCGATAAATAATTTTTAACAATATGCGACATATTATTCGGCTCTGTCCAATGACCACACTAAACATAATAATTATAATATGATATAATTAATTATTTGTAGCATTCCTCTCACTGTGCAGCACACTGGATCCCAAACGTCAGTTATTTCTTCTTAGGTGGTGACCGCTGAGGTGTGGCTGGCCTCCCACTGTTGATGCCGTTGTACTGGTATTTTGCCTTTTTCTCAGATGGTTTCAAAATCTGCAATATAATTAAGGGTTTGCTAGGTACATAACGAAGATTCTCTTACTTAATGGCAAAATAAATGTTACTTCAATAACATGAACAGCCTGCATTCCAATATCGCTATTTATGATCCATCTCTGCCCATCACGCGCGGATTCGAATCCTACAATAAGTTTGAGCTTTCGGTGAAAGAAACCAGAGCATGGTGGTAGGATACTTTGTAGTACTCCCATGACTGGCTACCACCATCAAGTTGAGAAACTGAACGCCAGTTCCTTTTAGGCTTTGTGCTTTAATACCACCTTTTGGCACATCGTCATACTGCGCTCAAACACAATCAAAGTAAAATGAAAAATATGGATGCATATGGGCTGTCAAAATTGGCGTATTAGATTGCGACTTCAGGTTAAAGGTCTAAAAAAGATAGGTAGTACTTTGAATCACAGCCAAAATTGCATCTCTAGATCGTTGACGTAACTTACAAAAATAAATTAGGTACCTGGAAAGAACACATGAGTGTTTCGTCGACTGACATCATGCCTCCAGCATTGTCGAACTCTCCGCAGTAGTTGGGCGCCGAAAACAGTGTAACTAACTGTCGCTTTGCGAAAAATTCATAGCCGTCTTCCACAACCTGCAAAATATAATTGTAATATGTTGGAAAAAATACCTTAAAATTTAATGTAATAAATCTGAGTTGGTTTTGAAAAGAGTAAGAAATTGCGTTTCTTGGCGGCTCTTCTCAGTAAAAGCAACCTTCCGAACCGAGCGATAGAGTCCAGACTATTCATAAGTGCTTGTGAAGGCCTATTTTAATAAAAAAAATATTTCCATTACATTTTACCAACCTCTTACAGTAAAACAAAGTATGATAATGATTAGCTGGGTAGGCAGGTGATGATTTTTATTACATTATATTAAAGTAAACATAAATCCATTAGTGATTGCATAATTAATGTTGTATTTTTAGGGATTGAGACAGCTGCGTTACCTACACGCGTCAGTGGCGAGCTTAATTAATAATGACACGCTTCTCCATAGTAAGCGAAAATGAAATCTGCTGTAGATATCTAAGTGGATTCAGTTCAACTTATAGTTACTGTATACATTTAGGAGGTGGGTATAAATGAGATTCCCTCTTTGATCCATTTTTTTTTACCTGATGAGCTCTACAGATCAAATCCAAATCATGTCTGTTGAGGAATTTACTGACGACATCTGGTCCAAATGTAAATGATACGCCGCGATCGTTCTCGCCCCAACCCTGCACATCCTTATCTGGATCCGACCACAGCAGATCACACAATAAACCTAAAATAAATTATTAATATTACAATAAATGTTCATAAGGTGAATATTGCAATTTAAGATATAAATACAACATCTTATTTGTAGGTGATTCTGCCATGCTAGAATAGATAAGCTAATACTACTCAGATTATAGCGACGTATGCGATTTGTCATACGATGAACAATGAATCATCAGTCACCGTTTCAGCACAATTAAAGATATTGCACTGCTTATTTACATCAAATAAAATTATACCTATATTATAAGGCTTTGTCTACCTGTGTCTGGGACATCAGTCGGTCTCATTATTCTTCTGATTTGCTCCATGCCTTGCAAGTCAGGCGAGAGGCCGCCGTGACAGCAGAATATCTTCTCATCAATTATAGCAGCTATCGGCAAGCAATTAAAGCAGTCCGTGAATGTCTTCCACAGTTTGATATTGTACCGGCGTTTACACTCATCATAGAAACCTGTCACAGATAGATGATGTCAGTTGGATGTTGAAACACAATTGAGGTCAACTAACATTAACTATGTGGCAATATATATTATATTCTATATAATACTAGCTTCCGCCCCGCTGTTTCACCCGCGTTTAAACACCTATTGGTGTGTTCCGGCAGCTGCACTTGAGAGCCAGTTCCTTCTAGGCTTTGTGTGCTTTGGCCACATCATCACTTACCATAGTGAGATTGTGGTCAAACACAAGCCTATACAAATAAAAAAAAAGAAGAAAAAAGTAGCCTATAGCCTTCCTCGATAAATGGGCTATCCAACACTGAAGGAATTTTTCAAATCGAACCAGTAGTTCCTGAGATTAGCGCGTTCAAACAAACAAACTCTTCAGCTTTATAATATTAGTATGGATATAGTATAGAATATAGATTATTGACATAGACATAGATAATAAAGTTCAGAATATTATCAGTTGGGATTATTATTGTACAGTATACCTAGGAAGGTCATATATTTATTATGTATTTAAACGCATTTAGTTACTACCTAGCATGTTTTGATCTATTATAAAAATCGCATGTAGCAATTACAATACACAGCTGGCAATTTATGTTTTTCAAGGTAATCTTTAAGGTCATTTTAATTTTACTATAAACTTAAAATCGGATAACTGAAACACTGTGCATGTGACCTTTGTGTTTGAATAAATATTTGCAAACTATTTACTTACCATAAATGCGGTTTATGCTTGCACACTCGTGATTGCCTCTGAGAAGGAAGAAGTTCTCAGGATATTTGATTTTATAAGCAAGCAGAAGACATATAGTTTCAAGGGACTGCTTGCCACGATCCACATAATCACCCAGGAATAGATAGTTGGCTTCTGGTGGGAACCCACCATATTCAAAGAGACGCAACAAGTCCGTGTACTGACCGTGAATATCACCTGAAACATTTCGAAATTGTGTTGCGTATGTCTTTTCTACTGCACATTTTCTCAAAAAACTTGATAGGATTAATTACACTAATCAAAGCATCCATATTTTTTCCTAGATGCTAAAGCCACCAGCTAACTGTGATGGCAGCCTTATAAAAATAGTTGCCAAGACCGGGACCTCAATATGTCCTTAAAGAGATTCAGTATAAAGAGCCCCAAGTATAATGCTTACACCTCAGTTGTGAGGCCTACCACCTGTGAGTGTGAAGATATTTTTTGGTTTCAGGGCTCCTTCTCCATGGGTTTAAGTGTTTTTGCTTGAACAAAGTTTTACTTTAGAAGAAATAAATGGTGGTTTACCACAAATTTTGAGCGGTGCCTCTAGCTCCAGTAGTATTGGCTGTTGTAGGAATATCTCCCTGGACTTGGTGCAGAGGCCTCGCACCTCTGACTCGGACATCTGCACTGTCTTGCCAGGCCTGCATCCTCGAACTATGACAATATGTAAAATTCATTTAGTTATATTTTTTTTACTAGTTTTTCCAGGATATCTTCATTCTTAATTATAAATGTTCAATTATTGTAGGTATATTGGCAGCTCTTAGTAAAGGCTTTAATCAATCTACACAAGCACATACCTTCAGTACTTATAAACTAGGCCAACAACATTACAAACAACAAAATGCTTTCAAGCCATAATAAATGGATGAAATCAATGAATTATATGAGTCAAAATCATGTGATGCCTTCTTACGAAAATTGAAAACAAATGTTGAAAGACTATTACACACACATAGAATAGGTATCTCATTAAAATTAACATCATGCTAATTGTATATTTATTATTTTAGTAATGTTTAATTTTACAAATGTCCAAAGAACAATTGATCAATCATTCAACACAATACAGGCTCGACATACACACACATATATATAGTATATAACATGTATTATCATTACAATTACAAATAGAGAATAGTTAAAATATTAAAATTTATCATATGCATGCCACATAGAATAAAATAATGTGAACAAAATGAAGTGGTTAATCCATACTTTATTATTATTGGAAAAAAATAATTAATTAATTTAATTAAAAAAATAAATTAACAGTTTCATTTTGGAAAAATAGAAAATGTTCTATATTGCACATATAATTTTATATGGTCTGTTGTTTATATAGTAATTCTATGTATAAGATATAAAGTGGATGTTGAAAATGTTGTTTAATATTAGTATAACACATTCTTTTACACCAGATGTTATTACATCATACAGTATGTTATACAGCCCTCCTATAACAATAGCTTGTTTCATGTCTATAAATTGCCTTCCAGTGCTATTTTTAGCCCTAAATAAAATTCAAGAGGGTGAAAAATAAACATAACAAGGATCAATATTTTGTTTAGGACTGGTTTGGTTACTATGGGAAGAAGAAAATAAAGATTCTAGCTTGATACTTTGGCAAGAATTCTGGATGTAACCATACATTCTCCTGAAAAGATGTCTTTCAATTTCCCTTTTCGCCTTGCTGTTTCCTGTTGCAGTCTGTATACTGTAGTAACCCACCAAAAAGCAGCATAGTAAAATGAAATAAATATTTTAAATCAAGTAAAGTAACACAGAATGCGAAAAAAGCATAACACTAATCTCTTGGAAGTGTTCCATGCTATAGAATCTGACATAGCAAGTAGCCTGAACACCAGCGATGTTTTGACAATACCTACATTGATTAACTCAATCCTAAGACGCAGTTAATCTTACAAATCATTTGAAGAGCGAATATCAAAAGTAGAATCAGATAAGAATTGAGGATAATCGATTTATTTATGAGTTTGACGTTTCTATACCTACATACTCCAGTGATAATTACGCAACAAGAGCTTACTTAGCAAGGAGCCATTATATTTACAAATAAGTTTTGTGGTCAAATTTTGAGATTATGATATAAAATAGGATAAAAATGAATCTTTACCTTCTAAAAGTCTGTGAATTAGACTGTCAACATTGAGTTCGTCAGCCATATTTACTACACGAATAATTTACGTCAAAAAGTCAAATCCTCGTCAAATCTTTTTGACTCCACTCCACCACTCGCACTGCCAAACTTGTTTTTGGTTTTTGAAGCGTTTCGTTATATGCAGCTTTACAAGCTGCTAAATTATTTTCAAATCCCAACTGGTGGAATGGAGTGATCCTTTTCTTTGGTAACTGTTGTACATTTTCCTTTTCATTGCCGTTGATTTAAATCTTGCTTGTCTGGATTATGTTCTGGATAATCGACTAAAAAATTTTTTTGTTGAATTAAATAGTAAAGTGTGTTAATAGCCTTATTCATAGACAACATTTGAATCAAAAAGTCAAAGACAATACTTTTATTTTTAATTCCATATTGCAAGCAAAATGTCGCTGTTCTTGATTGTCAAGCTATTTTCTCATCGTAATGTTCCGTTCTGGCGCATAGTATGTATGAAACACCGCGGTTTGGCGTGTGCGTTCTATTTTATTTTAGACAAGACTTGACGGCTGTTTAAAAAAACTTCATGGCTTCTTGTTCAACTTTCTTATACCATTGCTCGACATTTTCGTAAACAACACGAACAAAACAACGTGAAAATTCAATGTAGTGGGCGGAAAATCTTTATCGTAGCAAGTGAAAACCTCAGCGATTGCAGCTTATCCACACATTCGCATAAATTAGTCACCACACCATGGATGAAAAGATGGAGAGTGAGCATAGTTACAGTGGTGAGAGCAGCAGTACCTCGGAAACTTCGAGCGGTAGTTCCGATGGAGATGATGAAGCGATGGAGCCGGTCCGTATCCTAGGGCAATCTTTGGAACTCCCGCAAGAACTCTGTGAAGACTATTCTGTTTTTAAAGAATTCTTTTCTATGAAGACCTGGGACTCTTTGGAAGACCATCATAAAGATCATCTTAGAAAATTCTTACCAAACTTCGCACAAAATGAAGAAGAAGAAAAAGAAAAGACCATCAAAATGTTGTTTAGTCATGAACCTTTTCATTTCATCTCACCACTCAATATCTTCTACAATAATTTAAGGCAGGGTAACTACAGACCAGATATAGCTAAAATGAGAAAGTTCCTCATGAAAGCCAGGGCTAAACAACAAAGGCACAAGGTAAAGATTCATGTTTATAAATGTCATATGGGTGTTTCCATAAAAATAGGGCCACTTTTGTAAGTAATTTGTCTTAATTATATTTAAGATACTATTGCATTTCCCAATAGTGTATATACAATGGGTGATTAATTTATTGTCATACCTAAAAGGGCCAGTCACTTTATGTAGTACTAGCTTCCGACCTGCGGTTTCACCCGTGTTCCCAAGGGATCTTGTGTTTTCCCGGGATAAAAAGTAGCCTATAGCCTTCCTCTATAAATAGGCTATCTAACACTGAAAGAATTTTTCAAATTGAACCAGTAGTTCCTGAGACTATGGCATTCAAACAAATAAACACTCTTCAGCTTTATAATATTAGTATAGATTTAATGAGAATTTTGGGTTTTGAGCAAGTGCAAGTGTTAGATGTAGTTTTATCATTGGTCAAAATAATAATCTATATATACCATTAAATTACTTGTCTAGTTCCGGAAGTTAATAAACATATATAAGGACAAGTCAATGTCAAGTCAGTGTGTAGTTGTCCAATAAATGTTATAATTATAAGTGAATGTCAGTCCCTGACCACTCGCGTCAGTCCCTAGCACCATTCACAACTAGTACCTGACGCTTCAGGGACTGACAGTTCAGAGTAAAACTAAAAATAAAATACTGACCACTATACTACGACTCTAACACTATCTACCAAACAAGACTTGTAAATATTAATTAATGTCAATTTCCTATTATTTCAAGAGTATAGTATCAGGCCATGCAGAAAGTTTTGAGAAAAAAAGATTTTATGCATGTGACACTGGCCAGTTTATTTAGAAAACACGATTATTTATAAGTAAAAATACAGACATTCCAATCCCTCCACAATTATCATTATATCAAGTAGAAAGTGTTGTTGTGGACACAGAGTTGCCAGATTTTTGTGGAAAACCCATAAATATATATCAACCTTTATATATATTTTGATTTCAATTTATGTCATACATGCATGTTTGTATGAAACTTGTAAGTTCAATAATGATTTCTAATTTTCAGCAAATCTACGTACATTTTCAATAGGATTTTTGTCTAATCTTCTTTAATTTCAGATAAAATCTTACTATGCCAAGTTATTACCAGAAGTATTGATATCTCGAGAGCGATTATTAGCAGCTGTTAAGGCTGCACCACCAGGATTCTCACCACACTTACCATTCTTACCGTCGGTTAAAAACAATTATAGACCACTTTATTTGCGAGCAAGACAACGGTACTTTGAAGAACTGGCTGCTGTTAGAAGTGAAGTTGGTGGTGATGAGTCAGATGATGAAAATTATCCAGAGGGTCCACCTGAGCAATTTGTTTGGAGAAGAAAACAAGGAGGCGTTACTCAGGTTTTAACATTTTTATTTAAAGCTATTATTTTAGTATTAGGTTAATATTAATACTAAAATAAATAATAATAATTGTATAATATAATAATAGTATAGTAATTTTAGTATCAATTTGGGGGCACGCTTCATACATATTTTATTTCATATTTTATTAGCTATTTGAAATAAATACATTTCTAATTATACCTGTAGTATTTTTCATAATTATATGGTTAATTCAATTATACTTCTTTTGTAAAATAACCTGTGCTATGATGGTTATTATGTACAAAATAATACAGTGGCATGTCCATAAAGAGTGTTAGTAATTGTATTGTTAAAGCATTATTATTATATTCATTTTCAGAATAGTGATAATAATATATTGGGAACATTGGGTGGAATGGATCCATCTCATCCTACCTCATTGGAATGTCTAAAGAATGTTCTTTCAGCGCACAGGGCACGCCGTCAATATAGAGAGGTATGGAATTGACATTTTGTATGGGAAAAAAATAACCCAATTTTTTCTGAAAAAAAATATAACAGAAATATTTACAAACTATTTAGTAGTATGCTTATCATTTTTGGGGTAGTTTGTTGTGCCCCTCCTTTGGGGCCGTCCATTAAACACGTGAGGCTCGAAAGGGGGGGAGGGGCTTTGGCAAAAATCACGAAAAATCACAAGGGGAGAGGGGGGGTGTAGTAAAGTCAAAGTCAAAGCCATTTATTCAGTTTAGGCCCTAAGAGGGCACTTATGAACGTCGAAACTACTGAAGTTACCACCGATTCGGAAGTAAGATATCACGTGTATGAATTTTTTCGTCAAACGCGCGATTTCTAAACCAAAAAGCGGCGTGTAGTGTGACCTTGACTCGCCGTTGCCAGGCAACGAACGAAGTCCCCGCGCGGTTCTTCCCGCGATTTATTAGGATAAAATTAGATTATACTTTATACCTGTATTTAAAGATAATATTCTAAAAAAATTAAGATTCTTTGTAGGTACTAGAAAACATCACGTGATTAATGGACGGCCCCTTTGAAGTCTACTGCATGGGAATCTACTAAGTTTTAATTATGGGGATATAGAGAGGTAAAGAAAATAATAATAATGTGTCAGATCTTTAACAATGAAATTGTTGTTTTGTATTGGAAAATATCAATAATAAAAAGCCAAAAGATGGAAAAAGCCCCCGGCCCAGATAGAATCACAAACGAACTTATAAGAGGAAAAATCAAAGAACTAAGCCCAATACTAACAAAGGTTTTCAATGAGATCCTACATACCGGCAACATCCCAAGCCAATGGGCAGAATCACACATAATACTTCTACACAAGAAAGGTTCAAAAGACGATATAGGAAATTACAGATCTATATCTCTCATCTCAAATGTACATAAAGTTTTCGCTAAAGTCATCCTGGACAGAATAACAATCAGGCTCGACGAAAATCAATCTGTGGAACAGGCAGGACTCAGGAAAGACTTCAGTACAATTGATCATATACATACAATCAAACAGGTTATACAAAAATACAATGAATACAACAAATCCATCTACCTGGCCTTTATAGATTACTCCAAGGCTTTCGATAGCCTCAAACACGTATTCGTATGGCAAAGCCTAAAAGAGCAGGGGATCCAAAACACTTACATAAATATAATCAAAAATATTTACAGCGAAAGTAAACTAGTATCAGGTTGGAATCTATAGGAGATGTTTTTCCAATAGATAGAGGCGTCAAGCAAGGTGACCCACTCTTACCAAAGCTGTTTACAGCAGAGCTAGAACAAATGTTCAGAAAATTAGAATGGGGGCATCTGGGGCTAAACATAAACGGATCACGATTGAATCATCTAAGATTTGCTGATGACCTGGTTCTGATGGAAGAGGAGCCACTACTTCTGGAATCCATGATACAAACCCTAGCAGGCAGAAGGAAGTAGGTCTTGAAATTAACTCGAGCAAGACTAAAATGATGACCAACTCAATACCCATAGACATAACCATCAACGGACAGAAACTCGAATATGTATATCTAGGCCAGATAATGTCACCCAATGACCAAACATCCAAAGAAATAGACAAAAGAATTGCGACTGGGTGGAAAAAATATTGGGCCTTGAAAGAAATCATGAAGCGCAAGGAACTGGGCATTAAGATCAAGAAGAAGACTTTTAATACCTGTATCCTACCCTGCATCACATATGGTTGTGAAACCTGGGCTTTGACGAAACGCCATAGGGACAAACTAGCAAGTTGTCAGAGAGCAATGGAAAGGAGCATGCTAGGTATGAAACTAATGGACAAAGTTAGAAGTATAGACATAAGGCGCAAAACGAAATTAACAGACATCCTGTAACGTATCGATCAACTCAAATGGAGGTGGACAGGACATATGCTCTGCTGCAAAAAGGAGCAAACAGGTGACAGTTTGGTACCCAAGGGATGGCACTAGGAGCCGAGGACACAAAGCAAGAAGATGCGAGGATGAACTGAAAATGACTTTAGGACCCCTTTGGATAAGAGTGGCGGCAGACAGAAAACAGTGGAAAGAGTTGGAGGAGGCCTTTGCCGTAAGGCACACCGAAACAAGAGACATTTTGTAATATAACTAATGCAGATTTAATTTTTTATATTTTATCTTTTTTATTTTGTTTTTATTTTAAATTTATTAGTCACAAATGTAAAATGTTTTGGGAAATAAAGGGTTTATTATTATTATTTTTATGTTTATATTTTTTTATTCTCGGCTTTCACCGGGCTAACATAGTGCACACGAGCCTAAGCCAAGTGTACACCAGGGGAGTCATGTCATGCGTTTGATTTATAACTTGTGGCAGGTCGGTTCTTGCTAATAAGTCGGGTTGTAATTGTGAATGTGTGGCAGGGGTTTGTCAGATGCGTGCTTGGTCTGATTGGTGTTCAGTTTGTAAAAACTTTCTGACAAGACGGCAGGTGTTGAGTATTGCAGCATTTTTTTTTTTACTTTGTATAGGCTTGTGTTTGACCACAATCTCACTATTGTAAGTGATGATGTAGCCGAAGGTGGTAAGCACACAAAGCCTAGAAGTAACTGGCTCTCAAGTGCAGCTGTCGGAACACACCAATAGGTGTTTGGCGACAGATTTTCAACTTGAGGGTGGTAGCCAGCCAGGCGGGTACTACAAAGTACCCTACCACCGTGCTATGGTTTCCTCACGATGTTTTCCTTCACCGAAAGCTCAAGCTCATTGTAGGATTCGAACCCACGACCTTCGCCGCGGCGTCCGACGTCACTACCACTGAGCTATCATCGCTAAATGCTAATATTATTATTATTGGAAAATATAACCCAATAAAAAAAAAACATTTACTTAAACTATTTAGTAGTTTTCTTATCATTTCTGGGGCTGTTTGTTGTGTTAAATACCTAATACATAAAGCTTTCTTAATATTCATTTATTTATTTCAAATTACAACCATGATATAGGTAATATTACATAATTCAATTTTTATTCATCCATATACAACTTGAACTTGTTATTTCAGAATCACCCAGAACTGAATACAACAGGGATAACTATAGACGATATAAAACAAAGAGTATCACTTGTGAATGGTGCCAAGAAACTTATGTTTGGAGGATCAAAATCTGAATCAGCCATTCAGAAACAAAAGAAAGGTACCAAAAAGGAAGCTGGACAAAAACATGCTAAATCACAGGAAGTTAAAGGATCTAAAAAAGGAAAAGAAGAGCAAGACTCTATAGATAATAAGCCATTATTACCTAATATTAAAATAAAGTGTGAACAGGAGGAGTCAGACTCTGAGAGCTCATCATTTGTAGATCCAGTCACAAGTCCAAAGCAGCAAAAAAAATTTTTAGATCATGTTGATATCAAACAAGAAGTTATCGATGCCACATATCCATCTAGTGTTTCAAAGTTAGTTCACCCGGTTATATCTTATTGTTGTTTACTGATTACACTTGAAAATTGATTTCTTTTGGTATCAAAATGTATTATTTTTCTCAGTATGAACTTCAATGATCCCAAGTTGGAAAGTATAATAAAACAAGAACCACAAGACACATTAATTCCTATACAAAATTCTTCAAAGATGAATCAACCTGTTCCGATCAAACTTGAGGATTTGGATGGAATAGGCAAGTGAAATAAAACAACCTATATAACAATTACATAATTTAATTGAGCCAAAATTAAATTGTGGTGATAAATATTTTTTGTTTGCCATAAAAGTGGAGAAAATAACCAATTCACATCATAATTACAGACATGATGGCGTTACCTGTGGAGATAGCAGACGACAGTGGTGATGTGATTCCAGTAGATACATCATCAGAAGCGGTGGACGATAATCACGTTGATGCTGATGAGTCTCTCACTGAAACCACGCATGCTAACTTCTTGTCGTTAGTGCGTGCTTTGTTCCCAGCAAGAGCGGCGCATAGAGCCTCTAAAATTCAGTTGCATGCTAGGTGTACAGCTGTTATGCGGTCGCCTATTGCACCGCTCAATACATGGTATAATTGTAAGTATATATGCACTTGTTAATTAAGTATATGTCACGCAACTTAAGTAATTATTGCAATTACTTATTTACTACATATTCGATATTTCTCATAAAACATGCTTTTTTTAACATTGATGTATGTATTTGTTTTAGTGTCTGACGATTGGTGCTCTGAGCTGGATTCAGCCCTAGACTTCCTAGCTGGTGAAAGAGGTCTGCATCCTGATGATTTCGTTCCTTACTTACAGTACATGCCGGAAAATCAGGTACAGCTGGAAATAAGAAATATAATCTAACTAAATGCTTAATTTTTAAGCGTATTTTTACTAAAAAATATCACATACTTTACTAGACCAGCGTTCAGCAATTGGGGAACCACGGTCCGGGTTAAAATTTGAAACATCTATCTATTTTATATTGTACATACAATCTGCATGTATCATACCGTAGGTAATTTTTTCGCTTTTTTTCGGTCGAATGAGAGCTTAGTTATGTTCGGTGGTATTGTAGGGTCCTTATGAGTAACCGCCTGGCTTAGTGGAAATCTCTTGCCAAGCACCTAACCGGTTTGTTGGGTAACTCTTTCGCCGACATGAAAACAGTACCTAATTATTATTTACACAATCAGATTACAGTTCCACTACATCGTTATTTCCAAATTTTTTGTGCAAACCCGCTTTAAAGTCGGCTTAATTTTTTGCTAAAATTTATTCTTACAGCTTGATTGTAAGTTCTCCTATAGAAAATGTTTCCACGGCCTGTAGTTATTCGATAATCGTGTATTGTTCGTATGCACTACAGATGTATCAGTGGATAGGCGCGGGGCGCGACTGCGACGCTATCCTGGGCCGCCTGTGCGAGCGCTGGCTGCGCTCGGCCTCGCCGCCCGCGCCCTCGTCCGAACCGCCGCCGCCCAGGTATCTATTTCCATTCCTCCTCGTTTGCAATTCACAGGATGCGTAATGTCTGTCTGAGATTTCATAACCATGGCAGTAACTATGATATCACTGTCCCGGTGCGCCGTATCGGATGTGCGCCTCATGATATTATTATTACCCACAGAAATAGGTGCAGTTTTGTCGTACTCCCCTCTAATATGGATATGAATTTCTCAAGGTCAGGAATGACCATATCCGTCAACTCCTTCATTAGTTCTGTACAATATGGAAAAGTGGCATTTAAATGATATTTTCTTTTAAGGGTTTCGGTCTTTTAAAAATAAAGTTGCCTGAAACATTTCTTCAATATTAAGATTCGTTTACGAAATAACTAGCTTTAATTTAGTAATTTTTGTTGAGAGTTGCATCCGCTAAACTGCTACTTTGAAAAATCTGAAAATATTCACAGTAGTAGCATGAATCATCATTTAAATTTCAAAGAAATCATTTGAATTTAAAAGGAAAAGTATCATGGGTATGTAGGCTTTACTAGGTTATGAGCGATTTGATGAAAAACTTAACAATGACCCTGTAAGTAATAGAGATGTTGCGCTTATCGTTTTAAATTAAACTTCCTTAAATTTATGTTCTAGAATTTAAATGTACCACATCGTAATGACTGTCAAACCCTACACTGCGCATGTTCAAACACACACTGGCTGGATTTTAGTTTGTGTTACCTGTATATAAAACACTTGTGTATTTACGTAAGGCATCCTACATCGTGGGTGGTGCGGCCGCCGACTAACTCCGAATTAGCGGAGTTTCGGGCGCAAGAGCGGAAACGATTCTCTTCAGCTGCGAAACCTTTCACGTATATACAACATGGGTATGGATCATACGTATTCTATATTTGTAAGAACAAAATTAGCTGAAACCGGATTAGATAACCGGTTATCAAATGTTAGTTATCGGTTTTGACGATTACTTCAAGTTTGAAGTTTTGTTTCTATCAACGTGTGCCTGGGAACATGTTGTAATTGGATGACGTCGGTCTTATCTCCGAAGCAGTGAAAGACACACCTTTTGAATTATAGGATTGGTAATTTTTTAACTAAAATATTGTGATATGTATAATTTAGAGGTCTGATGTATATATATGCACTATGCAGGTATCGTGCGTCGGTGGGTCCGTGTGCCCGGGGCGGGGCGGGCGGGGCGGCGGCGGGGGCGGGCGGTGCAGGGGCGGGCGGTGCAGGGGCGGCGGGGGCGGCCGGGGGCGGCGGCGGGGGCGGGGGCGGCGCGCTGGTGGTGCCGGACCGACCGAGACACGCCACGTTCGCGGCGCTGCTGCGGGACGCCATCGCCCGCCTGCCCAATGGCGAGGGCACAAGACATGATGTGCTCATTATGCTCAAGTCAGTATATCGATCGGCTCCCAAACCAATTAGTCTCTCTACGAAAATCAATTAGTATATCGCAATAATCAATCACAAATCTTAATAATAATTATAATTGTGAAAAAGTATACAGAAGAGATATGTTTTTATTTATATCACATTTTTTTATGTGTATTTTTATTTTACAGATGTTTATTATTGTACAATTCTGTTAACAAGTTGTGATTATTTTTCAGAATGTCCCAATGGATAGCTCAGTGTAGCGATCAAGCACTCCTTAGTGCAGTTTCATCTGCCCTGGATAGACTTCACTCCGCGAAACGAGATCCGATTGTTAAATACGACCAAAGGACAGCAGTGTGGACTTATTTACATAGGCATAGGTAGGTAGAGCTATTTACTTATATAGTGTTGCATACGGTATAACTACTATTTGATCGTCATTAATAATACAATTGATCGATGGAATAATACATATTATTATTGGGGAATTATTAACCGCACACCTAATAATCTACATGTACACCAAATAAATGATTGCACTACTAATTAACTGAGTATCAAAACTTGTACCTACAAATAAAGTAAATAAGGTCGAGGGGTGAAGAAGTCGAAGAAGTCAAGGCCCTTTCTTTAGTGTAGATGGTTATCCATAGCGTGTATGCTATTGGCTGTGCCCAGTCATAGGTGCGTGCTTCTTCGTTCCAACCGAGTGGTCCACGAGACTCAGTTTTTTTCTTAAAAATATTAAAGTAAATATATAGACTGTTAAGTTTATTTTGTTGTAAATAAATATAAATGAATATTTATTTAGATGTGCAAATTTTGGTGCGCAAACAGTATTTTTGATGTACGTATAGTATATTCTGTTGGGACAAATTGTAAATTTTTGATATCAGTCTGACTACCATCACAAGTATCGAGCTATGTTTTACTAACTATGGAGTCTTAGTACATACATGAGTTCTTTCACGTATTGAAATAATTTTTCACCTTTTTGTTATCTGTAGAAGCGAAGAAGATTGGACAAAAACAGGCAGTGGTCGAGGACGCGGGAAAGCGGGCGCGTCCGCCATCAGACAAGCGCCGGCCGCTGCGCGTAAGGGGCCGCCCGCGACGCCAGCGGCGCAGCATGTGAGTGTAGCATTGTTTTTTTTTTTTATCGTTGGGAAAGCGCCCCGGGAGGAGTAGTCGGGTCATGCCGGACTCGTACCGGCTAAAACCCCACGGTGGTCGCCATCTGCGCTGTAGAACGGCTTGGGTTCTCGTACAGAACGCATACACGAGGCCCTCCAAACGCGGCGCTGGGGTAGCCCGTCCCGGGGGAAGTGGGATACCTCCCCCCGGCACCCTCGCGGTGCTATCGCACGATGAGTCGTGACCACGACGACCCATCGTCCTCCTCGGGGTCGCTTCTGGACGCCGGATACAGATAATCACCGAAGCACCCGTGCCCGGTGAGTATCTGTATCAGTCCGTGGGTGGGTCGTCCACCTCGTCGCTCCACCCAGGCCTGCCGTTCGATCGCCTCTTCTAGGTCGCCTCCACCGCTCTGGCGGACGATGCGTATCCGGTCATAGACCTTCGCATCCATGTCCGCCAGAATATCCAGCGGCGGAAAGCGAGCCAGAATAGTTGCCGCCTCAAAGGATAAGGTACGGTATCCTCGTACGATCCGTAGGGCCATCCTTCGCTGGACGCTGTAGATTTTGCGTGAGTGTAGCCTAGCCTAGCCCACATATATTTCAATTATTTTTGACAAGAATAAACAATTTCCTTTTTAAGAAATGATCATGTGACATGGTTAGTGCTTATAGCTTAGTACCATTATTCTGCTTCGATATAGCAATTATTGGCGTAGGCTTGATTATTCAAATGATTGATTACTAGCCGTTCCCCGCGGTTTTGTACATTACCTCCTACATCCAAACTAGAGTTGTAACAGAGGTCTTTTAGCGGATGTGGAGGTTAACGGAAGCGGAAGCGGAGATAGGGAAAAAGATCAATAATCATTTATTACTTGACTGCCCCAGAAGGAGGGTAATGTTTTTTATGAAATAAAATCTACATAATCATATTCAAAAAGTTTTTATTCAAAATATGTAAATCATAGTACTTTACTGGTAATGACCAGTGAAAGTTTAATAGGTAATCAAAATTAAGAAGTGGCAAATTATATTTCACGAACAAGTTGATACATGTATCACGTGACACCCCCACTCCTACCCGCTTGCCCGCAGCACCAACTAAATTCTGACCATTTGGTGCGCAAAACTCATCCGCGCGGCGTTGCGTCGCCCAGCCAGTGTCGGCCAGTCAGTCCTCGCGCGTTGACGTAACGTAAACAAACCTCCGTTATTACTCCCCAAAAAATTACGGAGGCGGAGGTACGATTTCTTGCGGAAGTTCCGCACTTGCGGAGGCAGAGGCGAGGTTCCGTTACAACACTAATCCAAACGTACAAACTTCTCCTCTAACTTATCTCTTTATAATATTAGTGTAGATAAATAATCATTATTTCCAATATATTTAGTGTATTTCTTAATCTGATCTTTATAATTCCTTTACTAACAAGTGAGTCGTCAAACGGTTTGATATGTACTTACATAAATGAACTTTCCTCCAGATGGACATAGACGTGGGCACCATAGAGGAAGTAATCGATGATCGTAACGCCTCCGACAGCGACGTGGACGTGGACGACAGCGGCGCGTCGGCCGCGCCCCCGCACCTCTCCTCGGCCCAACTGCTGATGCAAGCCACAAGAACACACCCTAATACGGGTTCCCAACTACCCAAAGCCAAAGGAAAATTAGTTGCCACACCGATACAAAAAGCCAAACTGTCTCAAAAATATGTAAAGGCAGCTACGCAGCCTTCGAAGCAACAGACGGCGTTAATGACACAGTCGGTAAAACAGGCTAACTTGATGGCTCAGTCGGTCAAGCAGGCCAGTCTAATGTCTCAGGCGAAAGCGAATTTGTCTCAACTCAAGCAGACTCTGATCGCTCAACAGGCGAAAAATTTATTGGCTTCGCAGCCGAAGCAGAGTTTGCCGTTACCTTCGGCGAAACAAAGTTTGTCGACATTGCCGAAACAAAATTTGCCGACGCCTTCACCAAAACAAGCTTTGTCGACGTCCTCGCCGAAACAAAATTTGGCGTCACCATCACCTAAACAAAGTTTGCCGTCACCATCGCCGAAACAAAGTTTACCGACATCATCGACGAAGCAAGGTTTGCCGACATCATCGGCAAAACAAACTTTGCCGACATCATCAGCGAAACAAAGTTTGCCGACACCGTCGGCGAAGCATAGTTTGCCGACAGCATCGCCTAAACAAAGTTTACCGACACCATCTCCAAAGCAGACTAACGTGATACAATCAGTAAAACAGACCAATGTACTGACGGTGAAGCAAACTGTGCTGAAACAAAGCGTTCAACCCAAACAAGCAAGCGGTGGGAAGCCCGTCCAATCATCGACCAGTATTACTCAACCTTCCAATCAAAACGTTGTGACTATGGTGAAGCCAAATGTTCCTACACTCCAAGCTAGTGCTCAACTGTCAAAATCTTTGCCGTCTGTGGCGGCCTTACCGCAAAAATCTCCATTGATTAAACAGAGGCCTTTGCAAAAGACTGAAGTAACACAATCACAGGTTCGTTAGTTATACTTATCACATACATAGTTAGCAAAAATACAAAATTTCTTAATCTCTTTATGTATATTTTTTAGGGATCTATATCAAGTAATATAAGTCAGCAAATATCTTCGACGTTTGCCGCCATACAGCCCAACGTTGCAGTATCTATTCAGAGTAAAGTAAGCGTTAAAAACAATATATTAATTTGATTTGAACAAAGTTAATTCAATATAATCTAATATGCGATCTCATTTAGGTGGCGCAAGTAACGCGATCATTGTTAATAAGGCCGTCTGCTATTCAGACAACTTTCGCTACGGCTGCGTCTACTGTTACTACTCAGGTTGGTTACATAATGTTATACATTTATCATACGAGATGCATTTATTTATACCACAAATTATTTGCTTAACGTGTCCAGAATATATGAATAAAATATATCTCCACGTCACACATTCATCTTGCTGTGGATTCTGAACCTTAAAATAATAGTTATAGACTCCAATAACATGACAGCCTGACTGAGATGTTGGCTGACTAACGATATTTAACGCTATATCCATCCATTTTAAGTCGATAATTAAACAGGTAACTCCAACATCACGACGTGGCATGGTCAGAGTGTTGAGCCCGGCGACACCGTCATCAGGGAAGTCACTCATATCTCCGCGCGCTCTTTTGCAGCAGAGTAAGTTCATTTTTTTTTTTATACTAAGGTGGCAAACAAGCTTACGGCCCACCTGATGGTAAGCGGTTACCGTAGCCTATAGACGCTCATAACACCACGGGCAAAGAAAATACAATTTTATATTTTCCCTGCCAAGGGTATCACTCACGCGTTGCCAAACTTGAGAAATGAAGTTGTTAAGTCTTCTGTGCTTGTAATTTCACAGGCTCCCATACCCTCCTAACCGAAACACAGTAATACGAGTGCATTACTATTTCACGGCTGAATTAGATATGGTGGTAGTACTTCCCCGGGCGAACTCTGCACTAAGAGTTCTACTATCTTAAAATTAACCATTGAAACAACTATTTAACCATTATTATACACTTTATTTACTATTTGTGTCTTTATTGTAAGCAGATACTCCAACAACAAAGAAACGTACAACAGTAACAAGTACTGCAACCTTTACTTCAGTAGCACAGGTAAGGACAATATTTATATGTAGCACTTTTGGAAAGTGAATAAAATTATATTTAATTATTACTCTGTCTAAAACAAGTAGCATGAAATTTCATGTTTTTTTACAGGCTACAGCGTGTACTACGAGTGTCGTCAGTAGCACACCAACCGTGGTGACGTCATCAGTGGCAACACGGACAGTTCAATTAGGCGGTCGCACCGTCCAGCTGGCAGCCAATCAGACTGTCCACTTGCCCGGCGGACAAGCAGTACAGCTCACGTCGGGCCACACACTTCAGCTGTCGTCCTTGCAACTACCCACGCATAGCGTGCGGCTGCCGAGCGGACAAACTGTGCAACTAGCGACGTCGCAAGCCATGCAAGCCGTCAGAGTATCAACAGCGGTCAAGAACCCGAGCCCTCGCACCCTGCAGTCTACCTCAACAATTAAAAATATACAAACGAGCCAACCTACTGTTCAAATACCGGTATCGACAGTGCAGTTAGCCGGTCAAACAGTTCAGATCGGCGGCCAAACTGTGCAATTAGCCGGTCAAAGTGTACAACTGACGGGACACACTGTCAAACTACCGAGTGGACAAAGTGTTCAAGTGGCTAGTCAGAGTGTTTTACAGCCCCAAAGTGTGCAGTTACCTTCGGGTCAAACGGTCCAGTTAGCCAGTGGGAACGTTCAGACTGTTCAACTGGGTGGGTCGAATGTGCAATTATCTGGATCAAGTGTTCAAAGTTCTGGTGGGCAGAGTGTTCAATTAGGGTCTCAAATGGTGCAATTGGCCGGTCAGACGGTCCAGTTAGCTGGCGGTCAGACTGTTCAGTTGCCTAGCGGGCAGACGTTGCAGTTATCGAGTGGGCAAACGGTTCAGTTGTCGAGTGGGCAAACACTTCAGCTTTCCAGTGGACAGACAGTGCAGCTTGCGAATCAAACTCCGAAATCGATATCGCAAGTGGTCCGAACTCAAACACCAGGAGATAAGTCGGCGGTGGGGCAGCCCATTGTAGCTAAATTATTGACTAACGCACAGGTAAATAGTGAATTATGTACTTAATACACTTAAAAATGTAGCCGATGAGAGCTCAGTAGTAGTGACGTCGTAGTGTAATGCCGTGGCGAAGGTTGTGGGTTCGAATCCTACAGTAACCTTCAGCTTTGGATCAAAGAAAACATCGTAAGGAAACCATAGTACGGTGGTAGGGTATTTTGTAGTGCCCGCTTGGCTGG
This sequence comes from Tetheella fluctuosa, assembly GCA_951216915.1. Lineage (NCBI taxonomy): Eukaryota > Metazoa > Arthropoda > Insecta > Lepidoptera > Drepanidae > Tetheella > Tetheella fluctuosa. The sequence continues at coordinate 5,502,222 of OX578230.1, forward strand.
TTACCACCCTCAAGTCGAAAATCTGTCGCCAAACATCTATTGGTGCGTTCCAGCAGCTGTGCTTGAGAGTCAAGATCTCTTCCAGCTATTTGCTTTCCACTTTCAACCACATCATCACTTACTATGGTGAGATAGTGGTTAAATATAAGCCTGTTTACAGAAAAGTACTATTCCTTGCTTGCTAATTTTGACCAATATTTTAAATACAAGAATCCCTCGATGAAGTGTCGATCATGGATGGATGATTTAGGTTGACTGGGCTGCAACGCATCGTACGCAACGCATTTATTTGTATTGAAATGCGTTACAATGTACTCCGTCATGTCAGTAATAGACTTTTTCTATGGACCTATCTCACAATCACCGGGTAACTCCAAATACATCAATACAATATCAAATAATTATGGCTCTTTGATATTATCTTTGTAGAAACGAAAATATTTATTTGGTAGCTTAGAGTTGCCCGGCGATTGTAGGACAGGTAAAAGTATAAAATATGAATGTTGTCCAGGGTCAGATGATATCAGTGGAGGGCATGATGGGCGGCGCCCGCACGCTGCAGGTGGGCGGCGCGGTGGGGGTGGGCGTGGGGGCGACGGCTGGCCTGGGTGGGGTGGCCGGGCTGGGCGGGGTGGGCGGGCTGGGCGGGGTGGGCGGTGCGGGCGGCATGCGCGCCGTGCGGGTGCTGCCGCCCGCCGCGCGGCTCGCGAGGCCCCTACTGCTCACCTCCGGGAAGCCACTGCACAATATTATACTGCAGGTAACCACCACGACATTAAATATACTACACCATTTAAGGCGATGATAGCGTAATATCAGTATGGAATTTGAATCCTACAGTCAGCTCAATGAAAAAACATCGTGGGCAAAACCATAGCACGGTTGTAGAATTCTTCTGTAGTACTAACTAACAAGTCAGCCAAGTAACATTTTTCGCTACTGTGTGCTAATGATCTTCGGCCACATTATTTCTTACCACGGTATAAATTTGGGCAAAGACAAGCCTTACAATTGTTTAAGTAAAACCGACAAACATTTAAGGCTTTCAGAATTAAAGTTGAAGCTGATTTTCTAATAGAATAATGGTTTGTGGTAACTAGAATAAAACATAATAAAGATTAAATAAAATAAAGATTAGTATCAAATTAGTTTTTTTTTACCAACAAAGGCTAGATCATTAACTATCATAATTTTATTTTGAAATTAACCATATTTGGGTCACCAAACCCAGAGTTTGTTAGTGTGGTGATGTTTTGGTTTTAATTAATGCTAAATAGTGATGAAGTAGGTACAACTTCAGGTCTTTTTTTCATTAAAATTACGACCGAATATTTTTTTTAAATCATTTTCGGAATACTTATACTATCATCCCTAAAAAGGACGGTACTTCGTTTATTAGGACCTTATATATTGTCCTGCTGGTTTAAGAAGCTGGAAGCCGCTTGATGCACTAATCGTTAGTTAGTTGTAATCTATGTGAACTTCTCAACCCTAAATGTAATAATTATGATATACTTGTTTTGTTACCTCTGTGAGGCTGAAAAGATCTTTAGTAGTTATTTATTCTTACAGCAAAGTGATGGCAGCGCTATACGAGTGACATCGTCAGGAGGTGCCACAACATCTCCAACATTAGTTCTAAGCAACATTGGTGAGTTCCTTGTTTATATTCAACTCTTTCCTATATCAGTCATATACATAAACCGATTTTAAGCTTTGTGAATAGGGTTCACAATTAATTTCGGATTTCCGATTTTGCATTATTAAAAAGTATATCATATACTTTAATCAATGGTTTTCTTGTTACAGGAGCACAAGCAGTTACCACGTCAACGACATCAGCTCCAGTATTAAAATTACAACAGGTAGATAAACTATGGTTTCATATAATAATAATATGTATTATTATTTTATTAAGATAGATCAACTGAATTATCGCAATTGAAATACAAACTGAAAATGCAATGCAATTTGGTAAAGATAATATTGGTATTTATAAAATGAATCGTCATTACATTTTAGGTGAATCAATTACAACAAGTAAAACTCGCGCAAGGAATTAAAATTCAACAGGTGATTTTTGCATGCTTTACATACGGAACTTGTGTTTCAGATGATGTAGTATTGAAAATAATTTGCATGAGAAATGGTTGCATTGAGCATTGAATATGTAATAATGGAGTGGGGAAGAACTGTTTAACACCTATTTGAATTTGACTATGTAATAATAACACTGCATTGATCACGCTTGACTTGTCAACGGTATGCTAGACTCTGAAAATACACTATATGGAAAGGTTGCATCTATTGAAACTTAAAACTGATGTTAATTTTTAATACAGTGGTGAATTGGTGATAATTAGAACTGGTATGAAAATTATCGTTATGCCTGGTTTCACTAATCATTAAAATGTTCAGTGATGAGACATTTACGTTTATACTTTACATTTACATCCATAATACCACACTCAAAACATGAATTTATGCACAATAAGTAAGACCCTTTTGACAAAGCCACGATTATTTATGTAACACCCTTACGTGAAATATGACAACGTCGCATTTTCTTAGCTTTAAATATGAATTATTAAGTTTGGTTTATTACTGCGTAAGTTTGGCAATGTCGCAAAATAAAGATTCGTCATACGGGTGTAAATTTTTTAAGTAATTTAATTATGATTGATGTTATCTTCGAAACTATGTATTTATGAAATACTTGTTCTAGGACTTTTTGTATTGTTTTTATTTATAGCATATAACCTTAGAGTTATATTCCTAACAAAAAAAAACAAGAAAAGGATATAAGAAATTTGGACCTATTATGTCATATTAGTCAGATTTAAAGGAAATATTAGGCTTTAAAGTGCAAATTTGCCCCCCCCCCCCTTGCCAGCTAAATGGTATAGTCGACCATCTTATAAAAGTAAAAAATTCGTACAAATTCGATTGAAAATTATTAGCGTTTTAAAAAGAATGAAACAACAAAAAGCCCTCTTCTTAGTCCACATTTTTGTGATGGGCAACTACGGAACTACCGACACGCACTTGGCCGGTTTTTAACAATGTTAAAGAAAGAGAAATGCGACATAAAATTTAATTTAGTTTGTAAACAACAGAATCAGCACTATTATCGTTTATTCTAATAAGTGTGATTTAAATTAATAGGACTCGTATTCAATCTAAACATACATAAACCTTACCTTACCTACTTAAAATGTTGCCGGTATTATAAATCGGAAAATAAACTTATTTGATTTTCTGACTCATATAAATTAATAGACATGGGATTGGATTCATACACTAACACCTAATGCAAGTTTGTATAATGTAACATCTTACCGATGCTATTTTGTTTGTCTCAGGCGGTATCAAATGCGACGGTGCCGACATCTAGCGGAGTTCGCAGCGTATTAATGGACGGACAACAACTGAAGCTAGTCGGCGGACGTCACGTACTAGCTAGAATATTACGACCGGCACACCCGCCACCGCAGTAACGAACCATTCCAACCAGGTTCATATCTGTGTTATTATTATCATAGTAATCTAAATAAATACACATAGAAATAATATCTTTGTCGCGAACGCTAGAATTGTAGATATTTTATTAAAACAAATTGACATACATACCGGTGATACGTTATCCTTTACTTGTATGATTGCATATGATGGAAGAGTTACTGTATTTCCTGGAACTAAATCGCTGTTAACCTACGCTTCATCTACAACTTCGATATCAGCCCGTATAGGCGACTTCTATACCCATTTATTCAGGTTTCTATAGTTACCATGCCATAGTAATACTTATCCGTATTCTTCTTTTTTTTATTAAGTAAAAACAAATTATACCTGACAATTTTAACAAAAAATATTCTGTCAAACCGTAGTAGGTACGGTTTGTCAACAGAACTGAAGAAATTATTGCAGAATGATATTAAAACTGCCCTAGATTTAGAGATAATATTTAATTGTTTAAAATGTTTGACGGCAAATGGAGTTGTTTGAGTTCTCTTATAAAAATTAAGGTTGTTCTACGCCAGTATTTTCATTGTAAATGTTAATGAAATTATTCTTTAAAAAAAATAACAAATTGAGACGTGGTTGTACATTTATTTCATTTATTGTTAAATGAATTTAAGTTAAATGAACTATACCTGTAAGAGTTTTAAAATAGAGACATAATCTACTCATATTTAACAGTTTTATAACTTTTTCACTCGATTTGTATGTATATTTATTACGACACAATAACCAATGTTATGTAATTTTATAGTCATATTGACAAAATGTCAAAATATAAATGATTTGTAAAAAGATTTATAAAAAAAGGAATGGCATTTCGAAATCGATCGACGTATGTCAATTATAACTTGAAAATAAATTTGTGTGTGGAAAAGCCCACCTACAGTATGCAACAGAAAGAACAGTGGAATTACGACTTTTAATATTTATATATATGTATGTATATAAATATAAATTGTATGTACGTACGACAAAATATGGTTATATGTTATTTGAGATCTGTCAGTTGCAATAACATACAAAATATAAAAATATTTAGGTTAATATCATAGATAAGTTTATTTTAACTTTACATGTATATACGTTTTTTTGTTATTATAGTTATGATATTTTTCAATCATTGATATATAAAAGTCAATTGCTTTGATAAAGGGTTTTTATTTCGTGTAATAACAGTACCAATTGATTATAAAAGTACTAGCTTCTGCCCCCCAGTTTCACACGCGACGCAATGGTAGGTATGTACTGTTTTTCCGGGATATAAATATAAAAGTATATAAATAAAAATTCAAGGTATGTTGTCCGCATTTTAGTAGTAGGTAATACCCGAGAAAGACATCTCGGGAAATCACTTTGAAAATGCGGCTAAAAGCAAAAGAGTTAGGCCAGTGAATAAGTGTAATGAAACTGTGTAAATTGGGTGGGAAAACATAATTTATTTAATTACTTATGTACATGGTGGGTGTCATCAGCAAAATACAAAATAATCACACTGCTCGAGGCATCCACATTATAACCTATTCTAACACAAAAGCAAATTGTAACTTAACATCTAACGTTACATTAGTGTGCGACTTACGACTCTTGCATGATACAAAATATTAGCATGATCGATAATGATTCTCAGGTTATTATTGAGGTAATTTTATATGAACAGTTCATTTTAAACATCTGGCTACTTAAACACGACCCGAACATTTATAGGTATAATTAGATACAAATCGAATCGTGTATAAGTTCCCTCACAATTCTTTCTATAGGGGAGTGACAATACTCGAAGATACTACGGAGGTATCACATTTTAATTTTCAACTAATTAAATCCCCCACTCACACATTTAATTTCACAATCGTTTAACTAACATTGAATAACGTAATAATATGCGTACTTAGTTAGTATTGATTATTAGCACACAAAGGTGAAAATTAATAAGCAATATCTAGTGCCGTTATAAACAAACGTTTTGTTATACATAAACGATATATATATAAAATATATTTGCTACAAAATAAAATATACCCCTATCCTAACAAATCAATCCTATATCAGTCTTATAACTATGTTTTAAAATTATATAAATATTCAATTGCGATATAAGAGTACTTAGTTGATTGAAATTTATATTAATCAAAAGAGTGACGTTAAAACACAGATATAACATTACACCAAGATTGATATCTCATCTTATCCTATCAGACTACACAAAAATAAATAAGTATGCTTATTATGTAAATTTATACCACAGGGTTTAGTTAATACTGACGAGACATTCGACCGAAACTTTCAGAGATATGATATACATAGCAGGACACCGTCGAGCCGTCTACCGATGATTCACGCGCCCATCCGCCAGCCCCAACGATATCTGTTATTACAGTACAGTGTCACATTCACGACTGCATCACTGACTGCACGCCATGCATGCTTATTATACGTACATATTTTGCTTTATGATAAAGCAACTCTGTCAAGAAAGTACCGGGAAACGATCAATAATACACAAAATGTTACTTATTCATGCAAAGTTATTTTATCGCCTTCAAAGTATGCTCATTCAGAAACGATATACTTACGCCAACGAATAATCCAATCATCAAAACATTTTTAAACACGAAATTCGCTATTCACACTAGATATGATCTAACTAAAACAGCACTGTATTTAATCTAAATAAAAGATGCAACTCAAACTTCGCGCCAAAATGGAAAACAGTCAGTTGTGCCAATCTAACAACAAAATAAGAAACAAAAAATTGAATTTCGAACCATAAACAAATCATCCATTCCCGATACTTTTTTAACTGAATTTTTAATAAATGTTAGGACTTTGTACCTACTTAATAAATCGTTTCCTAAGTCGTCCTAGAGTCTAGAAGGTAGACTTCTCACAAAACATCCTGATTAAATGCGTACCTATCTATAGTGCAAGCATGTGTAGAATATAGAACATGGTTAACATCGCGGTTATATAACGACATTATCTTGATCGATTTCCTTTTACTTTTGCTGTCACAACTTGAATCAAGTGATCCTAAACAGACAAACCCGTCGTGTGCTCTGGGCTTCAATTATCTAAGTATTTATTGTTGGTGACTATTTCCACGAACCTACACTATTAATAAAAGATTAGAATGTCTGAATGCCCCCACAATAAAGTCACTAGCAAGCTCATGAATACTCTATTAAATGTCTAATTATTATGTCGTATTACGAGTGCGAATGACATTCGTAAGTACGGTGTAGATTACTCGTAACAAAAATAATTTTAGCAACTTTGGCATTTGACACGTACGTACCTAATATACAATCGAATATCTAGTGCGTTTACAAAATATACTTACATATTATATCGTATCTCTGAACATGGATTCCAGCTCACCGCTCGCGGCCTTCGCCGGCACAGAGACCAACCAAATCGTACATTATATACAAACAATAGGCACTGAATGTTTGCAATATGATTGGTGTGTTAGAAGACGAACGCAGTGTGGTCATCCAATGCGACTGCATTCGAGAATTTCAAGATAATACACTATTGCGGCTAAATTATTACAAAGTGCGTGGAATGCCTGATGTACAATCGAGATAGCAAGGACACATGCACATGTTGTTTATTACATCGTTAACATTATGAAAACCTCAATACCAATTCTCCCCGATTCATTTACATATATTACAAATTGTAGTTTTGATCATTTGAGTTCCTGTGTAAATGAACTCTTTGTACTATACTACGAAATTCCAATTTCTAAAATATCTAGTCATTCAGGATGTAAATCATTGCTCCTGTAATATTGTTTCTAATCTATAGTTAGTACAGAATCACCACATCACCATCATTTTTAAACATCGTAATGCAAGTCCTTTATTATCTCCTTTGTTATAAGTATGGTAATAATCATGAGTGTCCTATATATTTGTTATACGTAGCGTCTTCGCGTAAACCCGACAGGCGAAAGCATATTTTATATTCGAGCATAATGAATACAATATGTACCTAAATTGTACACTAGGCATTCTTCTTGATGGAGTATTTGAACAAGCTAAAAGCATGGCTGATTGATCAATTCACTCGTCGGCATCCTCGGCGTTCTCTGCCGTCAACAGGTTGGTGTTGTCGTCTGCCTGAAGTTCGGCGGTTAACTTCTGGAACAAAGTGCATGGATTATGTATTTGTATTACTAGCTACAGTAAATAAATATGCTCGTGAAAGCTAGTTTCCTTCATAGCTTTGTCTGGTTACACCTTCTGCTACATCATCACTTTCCATGTTGAGATCGTGATCAAGTACAAGCCTATCCAGTAAAATAGTTATTTGTGCAACAAAGTCGTTTTTTGCTGCGACTGCTGATTTTGAATCCTGAGTGTGGCGAGGGATTCAAAGGCACGAGATGGATTGTTAAAACAGTACCTATACTATTAAGGTAGACTCCGTCCGTCCCATATAAATTACTAGCTTCCGCCCCGCGGTTTCACCCGCGTTCCCAAGGGATCTTATGTTTTCCCGGGATAAAAGGTACCCTATAGCCTTCCTCGATAAATGTGCTATCCAACAATAAAATAATTTTTCAATTCGAACCAGTAGTTCCTGAGATTAGCGCGTTCAACCAAAAAAACAAACTCTTCAGCTTTATAATAATAAGATAGCTGGGGTTAAAGTATGAAATTGCCGTTTTATTGTAATAGGTACTTCGAATTGACATAGAACCTTCATGGTTTGAGATTTTTGAGTGAAACTTTTTTCACCACGTGGAAGACCGCCCACACAGGTGAATAACAATGAATTGAAAGAGATGGTGGAAGCCGATCCGAGCCAAACTACCCAGGAATAAGCGGCATGGTTTAACGTTACCTTACCAACAATATTGACTCATATGCGTCAAATCAATAAAATAAAAAAATATGAAAAATGGGTGGCCTCATGATTTGACTGATCTGCAGAAAGAAACGCGTGTTGAAACTTGTGTTGCCTTGTTGAATCGATACAGAAATGAAGGAATATTAGATCGAATTGTGACATGTGATGAAAAGTAGATTCTTTACGATAACCGTAAGCGAAAAATGCAATGGCTGACCCCAGGTCAAACGCCGCAACAGTTTCCTAAAGCAAAGCTTACCAATAAAAAGGTAATGGTAACTGTTTGGTGGTCTCAGCATGGTGTTATTCACTATAGCTTTCTCCGATCTGGTCAAGCAATAACGGCAGATGTCTATTGTGCCGAACTTCGAACAATGATAGCAAAACTAGCAGTGACACAGCTCGACTCATGAATTATTGCTCCATGATAACGCGAGACCTCATACAGCACGAGAAACCGTTTTAACTCAACAGGAACTGCAATTAGAAACCATTCGTCATCCTCCGTATTCGCCAGACCTTGCTCCAACGGACTACCATCTTTTCCGTGATTTGGACAATTTTCTACGTGATAAAAAGTTTTCTTCTCAGGAGGCAGTACAAAATGCTTTCACACAGTTGGTCGAATCTAGATCACCAGAGTTCAGTACAAATCGGCAATTTCAAACTTGTAACCCCTAATATTAGTATAGCCTATTATATTCTGACCATGGACTTTAAAGATATGATTGATAAATTGAATGATTTTTTAGGGTTCCGTAGCCAAATGGCAAAAATCGGAACTCTTATAGATTCGTCATGTCTGTCTGTCTGTCTGTCTGTCTGTCTGTATGTCTGTCTGTCCGTCCGTATGTCACAGACACTTTTTTCCGAAACTATAAGAGCTATACTGTCGAAACTTGGTAAGTAGATGTATTCTGTGAACCGCATCAAGATTTTTACACAAAAATAGAAAAAAAAACAATAAATTTTGGGGGTTCCCCATACTTAAAACTGAAACTCAAAAATTTTTTTTTCGTCAAACCCATAAGTGTGGGGTATCTATGGATAGGTCTTCAAAAATGATATTGAGGTTTCTAGTATAATTTTTTTCTAAACTGAATAGTTTGCGCGAGAGACACTTCCAAAGTGGTAAAATGTTGGTCCCCCCCTGTAACTTCTAAAATAAGAGAATGATAAGACTAAAAAAAATATATGATATACATTATCATGCAAACTTCCACCGAAAATTGGTTTGAACGAGATCTAGTAAGTAGTTTTTTTTTAATACGTCATAAATCGTAAACCGCAATTTACCTTTCATTCAATCAACTCAAATATTTAAAAAAAACTTGTCTTACAGCACAAATAAAGGAAAATTCTAAAAAATAAAAAAAGTTGAAAATTAAAGGGTGTCCCCATACATACATAGTTACGCCAATTAATAAAGACCTCTGAGTTGTATGGGCGCTCATACAATTTAGAGGTCTAGGCACCAACTTCAAATACAATAAATAAATAAAATTGTGCATTTCCCGTGATGGACGAACGATGGATGAAGTTTGTACGGAACCCTCGGTGCGCGAGTCCGACTCGCACTTGGCCGGTTTTTTTATAATTGAATGAATGAACATTGAATTTTATATCTATACTTAATATTATAAAGCTGAAGAGTTTGTTTGAACGCGCTAATCTCAAGAAAACTGGTTGGAATTGAAAAAATATTTTTGTGTTGGATAGTCCATTTATCGAGGAAGGCTATAAGCTACTTTTTATCCCGGGAAAACATAAGATCCCTCGGGAACGCGGGTGAAACCGTAGGGTTGAAGCTAGTTTAGTATAGGATAGAAGATAATATTAACAAAGAATTCTTCTTTTGTAAACTTATCCAGTGACACTATCTAAGCCACCTAAGCGTTATCAATCCTCCTGAGGGGAGAACATATAACTTGCAGCGAGGTTGCATATTCATATTTCAAATCTAAACTAGGTATGTATATACATATGTATAACGGTTCACAAAGTTCTTATTGACGATCGACCTTGTCATGGTAACAGGCAGCCTTTATCTGCTTCTTCTATTAACTTACCAAGTTATCAGTGTAATCGGGACCTTATATTGCTTAAGTGAAGGCCTTTGCTAATACGAAGATTACGTACCCCCATTTGTGCGCAAACAATTTGTGACCTCTTACGACGCCGCACAGCCAGCGCGAGGAGTAGCACCAACGCAACTGATGATAGGGCTGCCACTAGCAGGGGCAACAGCAGATTGTCTCCCGAGGAGTAACCCTACGTAGAGAACAGGGAAATACAATGTCAAAATGAGAATGTAGTGTTAATGAGTAGGTACTACTAAGATTGAATAATATGTAAGTAGGTACATAAGGATATAGATGCAATTAGACATACATCACAGTTTCAGATAGGTAGGTAGGTACCTACTACATTGATTCGTCGTCGCAAACCATTCCTAAAATAAGGAAAAACTAATTTACTTATCATCTACAATAGGAATTGCACATTAACTATTCAGTAGGTACGATAATTATCATGAAATTTAGGAATGTCTCAACCGTAATGACGGATAAAAAAATTATAACGGGTATATTAATTTTAAAACTTCCATTTGGAATTCTTACCCCCTTCCTTCTTATAGGTATTTACGTTCCGGGCAGTAGCCTCTCACCCTCCCGCGGGCGGGTCGCGGTACAGTTAAATGTTGTGTCTAGACTTTGAAGTGAAAGGACTAAATGTAACTGAGTATTTCGACATTGCAGCTTTTCCACCCTAACTTTTAAAGATAACAATTTTTGTGATTCACTTATGGTAAAAACTGCACGCGATTAAATATTCGTTTGCATAACTTGGTAGATGATAATCCTATAAAATAATTCTCAAATAGTAATACATAGTATTGTTTTGGCGCAGTATAGGCAAGTATTGGTTGATGTTAGAGCTGTTTCATAAATATAATATTGATTTGTTAGTTTCGCTTGCTAAATGTCGCAGTAAAAGTAAGGACATGGCCAAATATGTCCTGCGCTGCGACTCATTTGACTGTTCTGCATTTTATGCACATTTAGGTAAAATACTATTTTATGAGGATGTTAATAAGAGTTAATATTATATCTCATGACCTACCCTTCCAAATATTAGTAGGTTAGGCGAACCTACTCTCCTATCAATAGGTATTACAATAATAATTAATATCCTACCTACCTACAATGGACTCGAAAATACAGCAGTATCTATATCTGCTTTACGAATCTTAAATTCAATAGATATTTTATATTTTTTTCAAAGATATTAATAATAGAATACAAATTAAAATCGAACAAAGTTCGTTTGAATACCCAGGTATTCGTAATCGTCGCTATTTTTTTTTACAATATAACCAACGAGTAGGTATATGTAATCGATTAAGTAGTTATTGTACCATTTTTATTATGCCGTATTCGAGGGAAATCTTACGCCGACAGTAATGGTGACCGTAATTAATCCGTTTACATAGCAATCATACGGGTATTACTTAATTGATGATCCTAAGTGAGTAGGTAGGTAGGTTATTACACAGCTATTAGTAGAAGTACCTATGGCGAAGCCTTTGATAAGATATTGTATTACCTGTAGGTATCTTAAATAATTAAATCATATTTTGATAAACATCCGTATAACATCATAATATTTGAATATTTACTAAAACTTAAAAAAACCTCTAGCTACTCTCTAGCTAGATTTTCTTATACTTGCACTCTCACAGCTCTACCTTTATGTACGTAGATAGGTAGGTACCCCTAGCTCCGATGTTCCGCAGCGCAGCAGAGTGTAGAATTTTAAAACCACTATTGCAGCTATAATTTGTTGCGTCACACAGATAGGGAAAAGTTGCAGGTTGCTATCAGAATCACATTACATAAGAACTCGATCCGCAATAGATTTCATAAATAAACTACGGTTTCCATATCCGCTTTCATAATTCACATTACTCAGCTGTTACCGAAGAATTGTTATGATTAGGTGTGTCGATCACGCAGAAATGTTCCGATTAAGTAAATACATATACGTATAGGTAGGTATCTAACCTACTTTATAGGTAAATATTACATAATAGCAGGCAAAATCGCAACTTACCGTCCACTGGAAGTAGGACGAAGTGTCGACGAACGGCCACCTCGCTCCGTACCAGCCGGCGTCGGTGGCCTTAGACACCGTAACTTCGTCGATGTCCATACCCGGTGCGGCTGAGTCAGGTTTCAAAGGTGGCAACGAGAACACCTCGTCTACTTCCAGCGATTCCTTAAATTCGTCGTCGTCATCTACGGATAGCATAGCATCCTTCAAGTCATTCAGTTTCGATTTTTCACTAGTAGTCGTAAACTCCGTCGTTACCGGAGTCCTCGTCGTGGTGCCTTTGGTAGTTATCAAGACATCCTCAAAAACTTTTGTATTTGCTACGATCGATTTCTCAGAAGGAACGAACGAGCGCGAGTAATATTTTATAACTTTACGTAGCGTGATCGGCTCCGGAGTAACTGTAGCTCTTATAATAATGTCCTTTTCCCAAGGTTTTAGTGACATGTATCGATCAATGAGATGATTATTACTTGAAGATGTCCCAATAAGTGGAACCTCAACGTTTTCTACCGTTGCGATGGGTCGAATGGTAGTCGAAGACGTCAAACTCTTCCAAGATTTTAAAGCAGGCATCCAGGGAGGTGTAGTCACTTTTTCGCTGGTCACCGTCGGTGATATTGTAGAGACGGTAGTAGAAGGTATTGTGGTTGACATCGTTTCTAATTTTGACCCTAAAGTTGAAATCACATCAGGAGAAATCTTTAGTTCCTTTTTCCGAGTTTTTGCTATTTCACGTCCAGATGGTGCGAATGGGGAAGTGGTGATCACCTCGTGCTGATCGTGCTGGTTTCTTCGCGCATACAGAGCTCCGTTCATAACGTATAGCGGAACAGAAGCTAATGCGAGTGCAACTATAATTCCGAAAATGATCAGCAAAATATATTTCACTGTGGACCTCCTACGAGATCGTCGAATGTGAATAGACGGGCTGTAATCTCGGCCTTTGCCCTTCAGTCCGCTGTTGTTCAACACCTCCTCCGTTTGAGGGAGGATAGTGTATTGGAGACTATTCTCGCCGTGACGCACCGTCTTGTACATGTTAGCCGCTGCTAGTATCACAAAAGAAACACTACGGTTACGTTTTGCCACAAATAACCTTATCACATGCTCGTAATTTCACAGTTTTTGAACGTCACGTTGGTGAGGACGTGTCTCCGTTTTGTGACTCATCAATGTTGGGAAGAGTCAGTGTGAGACATCGCGGACAGTCGCGCTTTGTGCAGCGTCGCTCGGTCGGTGGTCGGTGTCGGGGCGGCGGGCGCACGCGCGACAACATTGAGCGGCTGCGCGCTCCCCTATCGCCGACCGGCTCAACGGCCTCGAGCTTTTGAGGTTATATGACTTAGAAGCCGGCTTCAATTGTACACCAATTGGTAGAATAATAACAACAACATTACACACTCATTACCCAGATGGGATAATCCTTATAGTGAGGTAGAGCTTCTCCCACTTATCGATTGATATGGCTTGAATATCTCACACTGTAATATTTCGCTCCCAATAAGATCGAATATTTATTTTGGGTCCCTGTAGTAATGTAATAGGAAACCGATAGGGGTCAGTTGAGCAATCGACTGTGGCTTAAGGTGACGCCGCGTTAAGCTTAAAAATCTGAAATTCAACGTGCTGCGTCCCGCTCCCTACTATAGCAACCTCTCATAGAAAACCCGCGTAAACGGAACGGGCGTATGCGACAAAATGGTTTTTATTGTTTAATTTAAAAACTACAAATATATTTCATAAAACCTAAGTACAATTTAAAGTATCAGTTTCAATTAATATATGTAGAAATTTTGGAACCTCAAAGCGATCCTCAATGCCGGTAAAATTGGAATCGCTTATTTTAAAGAGGTATTTTTGATTAATTATTTTGTGTTATAAAAGTTAACCAATCGTGTTATTCAACGTACAAAATAAAGTCAAAGACATGATGAATTCTTACAATAAATTTCAGTTCGTTCGCTTCAGTCATTGTTGAGAAAAATCGGAATCCTTGCAACCAAAATCTTCAAGGCGTCGCTTAAATACAAAGATTCAGACCAAAAATATTTCCACAATTCTACATTTCGATTTAGTCGTTTGTAGAATTGTGGATTACTAACCAATACAATAACCCCAAATATAATTTAAAACTTGATCAAAAAAAAATCTTAATTGCATAGCTGTGTGGAGGATTCAATGAAAACTAGGTAGGTAATTCACGACCTTACTCATATAACGCTCTTTAACTACTTAATTTGTTTGACAACGACAGTAAGGTGGTCGATACAGTATTTTAGTTTCATACCGTTTTATAGGTAAGTAAACATCTATGCAAAAGAGCGCTTGTGAATTTAGGTAGGACCTACCTAAATTCACAAGCGCTCTACGTGTGAGTTAGTTTTCTTGTAACTTCCATCCTAATTTTTTGTGAACATTGATCAAATCCAATGACAGATAATTTATCACAAAAATTTAGGCAGGGATATTGCCGCTACCTTATTTTATGTGAATGATGTGCTCAGTTTTCGATAATGTTCTGACTGATGACGACATCAACATTGCAAAAAACTGTAAGTTACCTACTTACATATTTTTTATTATTACCAATTTTTCTATAATGTTTGAACCCATTTTATATGATGGACTTGTAAATAATCTTACTATCATTGAAAATGTATGAATGTATTTTTGTAACTAGACTATTTAAGCAACACCTCCCTAGTGCTTGTTTTATTCATCGAAATAGAAGTTAAAACAGAAATAAACCGGAATGTATAGCTTTTTTTATTGAATTTTTTGGTCCATTAAAATAAACACAATTAATTATTAACATAATTCCACTACTATAATCCGTATCCTATGTGTGGTATGTGCATGTAGAGATAGAACAGTGATTCGCTGAAATCTAATGCATTCCTAAGTCCACAAAATTACGTAAATTATGTAACTTTATTTAGGTTGTAGCCCGGCTCCAGTCGCAAGCTATTCTAATCAAGATTTAAAAAAAGCTTGACAAGGAGCATGTTTTTGCGAGCGGTCAAACTACGAACACACCATACGAATACTAATTCACTTGACCTTGGACAGAATCACGTTTCCTTTCGAAATTGGTTCGTGAATTCGATATTTTTAGAATAAAAGTAAAAAGAGCCAAACAAAATAAAAGGGTTGGACGGGCCGAAACGTCTCGCTTTTTGTTGGGCGACCATCTTATTCCACAGCCAGTTTGAATGCGTCGAAAGCGTAGTTAGACAAAGGTATGATTTCGTATCTTTACATATATTTACATATGTTGGATGAAGAATTTTATTATAGTTATCTGGTTTCCATTGGTAGAACTAAACAGAAGCTTAGTTTTGGCATATATTCAGCTTTATAAATATTACCTAATAATATTCTACGAGGAAAATTGTTGTTACCATGATAGTCGTCTGTTTGTCATGATCATGTCCGTCTGGACATGACAAAACTATGAGGATTAATTGTCTGACTTTAAATAAAATAAGAAATCTCATTGCTCTTATAGTACGTAATTATTGCGTAACCAATAAATCTCTAACAACGTAAACTGTGTCAAAAAAAAGTTTAGATAGTTTGTTATTTTATATAAATGAAAGAAATGAGTATTTAGGATATCTTTAGAAAATGGAATTTAGTAAAAGCTAACCAACCCATATTATTTGCATCGGAACCGCAAGAAACAAATAAACTAGCTAGCGTTGATGCATAAGTATTATCATTAGCCTAATATAAAATTTTGTGATCGACTGATTTATTTTCTTATTATACGCTCTAATTATCCAGGAAATAATACCCACCATATTTTTGTGCAAGGGAGGAATTTAACTAAATAATCCTGAGACATTTTTATTCACAGTAACTACTTACATATTAATCTGTTGATCCAAAAATAAGCAGTGCTTCAAATTAACATAAGAATTAATATGATATTTAAATCGGACTAAAAATAAACATAGTATTGTACTCAGAAACACAACTTTATAACCACATATTTTAATTCAGTAATAAAATTAAATCAATCTAAAATCGAACTAATAGGTATTACAAAACAAAAGGCCAATAGACTTTTATTATGAATGAACGCCTACAAATATGGAAAGTTCAATTAAGTAAATCGATGTACCTACACGTTTCAACTAAAAATTAAAAAATTCTCTCTACAACAACCAACCTCATAGATATGCACATAAAGTAATTTCCTGTGTATTTACATATTCAGAAATGGAAACGATTACAATTTTAGTGTATAAGTGACAAGTATACAGGCTGATTGTTTGATAAAATCTGTCGATATCACGCAAACTAGACACGTACGTAACGTTTAGCTTATTGTCGTAGATCAATTCACATGATTCGATGCAAACAATGCCTGTATAGATACATGCGCTGTATACAAAATCAAAAAATGAACATGAGCAGTAGGTATATTTGGTTGCGTTATACCTACAGAAAGGGTGGACCCTATCGCGGTGAGCAGTAGGGCGTCGTTTGCTCTAGTACAATGACATCGACAAAGCTGCTATTTTCGTAAGCTCCTGGAACATGGCCAGCTCTGCGGGGCATCGCGTAAATAAACGTACATGACAAACGCATGCTGCGCTCTCTTCGGACCGATTTCGACAAATTTAGTAATGCCCTGCGGTAGGAAGCGATTCACGGAGAATATGGCTCAAGTGATATTTATGACGAAACTTATCTGTAAGTAACAACCCCAAGTTTAGTATGACGAAAAAATATTATCTTGTCGTTTGGGGTTATCCGACTCTACCGCATTACTTATTTTAGAAAAGTCCAAAAATTCCTTGGGGGTTTTGGGTTTTTTTAATCTAAGAATCAGACATTTGTCGATTTATAAGACGATTGACTCCTATAGTACATAACCGTGTCTATTCTAGCAATTATTGAAATGAGGAAAGTGATAAATCTTCAAGGATATAAGACTTACTAAATTGTGATATAATAATTTACGTGATAGATCGTGACGAATTATAAAAAAAAACAACAAATTCATCAACACTTCGACATTTGGCAGTAATAATTATAGTTATTTAAAATAACGTACACAACCTTGAGGGTTCAAAGCACATCCTGTCAGCGGGTTTTACGAGGTTTGCCTAAATAAACATTTACACGAACACGTGTATGGACGCTAATGTTAGCGAGTTGCGTTGTGAAGCCATCGGCCGATGCGGTCCTGCGAACGAACCTTCTTTGTCATAAAAACTATTTATTGCCACACAAATAGTGTTCTTTCGTCCATTTACAAAACAATCTAAGGGAGAGAAGCTATGACTTACTTTACTACCTGCTGCGCTGGAAAGGAGACGAAAGGTTTTTATTGCACCCTTTTTTTAGCTAACGCTTTCTAAATATTGTTTTGCCTTCACGAATCCTTGGGGATCCTTTAGATAAGTAAGTCCTCTTTCGCTTATCTTATCCGCTGAGGAGGCACTCTAAGCCCGAGATAATATTTAGCTTAAATCATGCATAAAATGATCTTCAATTAAGGAGGGTGGAAAATTTTCTTTTAAAAAATCTACTAACGAATCTTGTCTAATGGTTATAAACCATCAATAGGTTTTATTATGATAATTACAGAGCGTAGTCTCACGATGGCTTGAATTTGTATTGAATTCGCGTATTTAATGATTTTAAATGCGAATCGCTATCGGTTTGTTTTGTGATTGAGTGCGTGACGGTGAAGGTGCTGAGTGCATCGTCCGCTCCTGACCCTGGCTGGCCCAATGCCACGATATATCTGTTGTATACCGGCTCGGGCATCACGCCAATACTCAGACCCTTCCGCATAGTTAGCAAATCATCATTCGGCGCAAATCGTAGGGACGGATATTTTTGAGCGTCTTTTCACGAAGCTCAAGGAAACCGTTCTTGAAAGCAAGTCGTGCCATCAAACGCAGACACATTAATTACTCACTTAAGACTTGTTTGCCGATGTACATCATCTAGTGCCTTGAGATTTGATTCAGGATAATTGCATCGTGTTTGTTCCTTAAAATATACCTCATTACTTCTCATGCTGAGACAATAACACATGACCTATTAAGGATGCCCAGCATTCAATAAGATGTATTATACTGTTTGAATACGAAAACATATCATTTGTGTCAATGAATTTGTGTTGTGACTGTAATGCTCGTTGATGTTGATTTGAAGATATTTTCCGATTTCGAACGTAAACGGGTTGAAATTAAAAACGAATTGTAGGTGTTTTAATTAAAAATTATATCCAAATAATACCCAAAAACCTGTGTTATGTTATGAGGTAAAAGCATAAAGTAACAAAGTTCCCTGTAACACGCAAGCGGATGTACAAATCTTCGCTATCTGCAGTGAGCAAGTACTTTTACTTAGCTGACGATTAACTAGCCGTTATTGGCAGTCAGGAGTGTTGGCATTGGCATAGGTTCAGGACGTTGAACCGGTCACGTGTAGAGTGTAGAGCGATGCATAGCCCACATCAGCCGAAAGTGCAAGTGCAATGCCCGCTCTTGTAACTACGACATTTGTTTTTTTTTGCAGGTAGTTATATCTATTGGTACCTACTTATAGTATTTTGTGTCTCATTCACTATACGTATATATATATATTACCTACATGTCGTGTTATTAGAGTTTGCATGTTTTGCATCACAAGAATACAAACAGGTTTTGTTTCGCATTCTTTATTCACGCTTTTAATTGGGATTCGGATGTTCTTTGCATACTTACGCACACATCTAACTTGTATAAGAAATGACCTAAAATTAAACAAATAATGTTCATTTGGAATAAAAGAAAAAAAATATTCTATACGTTTTAAATCTTTGATTAAAAACTTTGTTTACTTCCCAAATACCTAGTTTCCTAACGAAGCCCCACTGTTCCATAAAATAAATATCTACGCGGTCAGATATTTGGAGTAAAATTTCCGAATAGTTTTTGGAAATCAGCCAGTTTTGTAGGTGATCATTCAAAATACTCTACCTTGGACTTGACTTTGTATGCGCTGTAGTGTTGACATTTTGACGTGAGTCCAACGGATAACTATGCCGTTTGAAAGTCAAGATTTCATACAGAATTAGACTCTCTGTCATCTTTGATGGTATAGGTAGGGTAGACACTTGATGAGGTGCAAAAATATAAACGAATAATATCTCTTACTCTTAATTTATTTATCTGGGCTGATGTTTCTACATACCTATAATTTGTACATTAGGTAGGTATAATGCTATGGTAGTCAAGGCGAACCACCATAATGTGCCGTCATGTATACATGCCTAAGTATAGACGAAACACATCGCTCATAACATAATCTAAATGTGCGAGCGCTCGGTGATTACGAGGCCGGTGTAGCGTAGATTGTGTTAACCAAACTTTATTTTTATTTATTATAAACGTCGTCGCGTAATATGCATGGTGTAAGATAAAGCTGCGGTCCATATGTGCGCCTGCGACGTTCCCACGACGCCTCGCCCCCTTTGCCCCCTCCGTGATATACCATGTGGCAAACACCATTGTTAATTGGACTGTCTCGGTTTGTTTTCCTTGACGACATAGTATCGATAATGTTAAATAGCAAAGATCTATTGTAGCTGGTTGATTTTACCTCCCGGGTTTTCGTCGCATGTTCACGCCTAGGGTTTCAGTTCAGGAGTGACGGCTCGACGTTAATTGATCGTCGCATAACGCGTAATTGATTAATGAAATATAAAGTAAATGTGAAGTAATGCACGTTCTCTTGTCAGTGCTCGTTGGTGCACATGTATGTGATGTTATGAAAATGTGTCTGAAAATGATTGACATTTAGTTATTGCGGTAATGACATAATTATATCATGTATGTGGGAGATAGAGGTGTTTGATGATGAAATGGAAAGATTTTGTAACTAGAACGGTCACAAAGAGAGTGTAAAACACAAACATGTTTGCAAAACGAAGCCACTGTGCAAACTTTACTTCTGCACTGCACTTAGACTAATTAAAATGTTTTTTTTTTACACCACAATCAGAATATTTGAACAATGTCTGTCTCTTACTTTAGTATCCTTTATTTTTGTAATGGTGCTCACAGCAATTAAACACTATAAAAAAATAATTTATGTGAAATTTGTTGTAATACGTTCAATTGTAAATGTAGGTACTTATAATTGTTGTGTGTGACCACCATAATAATTAATATTATACTATGTATTATTACTATGTAATGATCAAATAGTTACAAATAATTCAAAACGAGAAGTTTAGCTCATGCAGATTACAGTGGTTCTGTAATCTGAGATTATTACAGTCAGTTCAGTATGGAAACCTAATTAATTATAAGGCAGTATAGCTATATATAGCAACCTATATTTTGTAGAGAGTTCATTCAATTTAAGTACACATCCTAAAGTCACCGACCTAGACCTGCAGATGGCAGGATGTCATGGAAATCGTTACCAACTTTATGGCTTCATACAGATTTAATCAAATCTCGTACACCTGCTTCTTGCAATATGATATGATACACTGCACAGAATATTCCTATAATACATATTCTAAGTATGTAGGTATATGAACTTGTTCAAAAGAAGTGATTAATAAAGACAGTGATAAAATACAAATCGACAGAAATACGGTTATTATTCTAGATTTACGTTGTTGGTAAATAAATATAAATAAATAAATAAAATAAATATGATGGGACATTATTCCTCACACACGGCCATCTGACCCCAAACTAAGCTTGTACTATGGAAGCCAGATAACTGATATACTACATTTATTACTTTTCTTTTGTAAATACATACATATATAGATAATAACACCCAGACTCAGGACATACAGACATCTTCATGCACACAAATGTTTAATTATTATATCTATCTCATAATTATATTACTCCAATAAACAAAAGTTAGGTAAGTAGGTACTTAAACTATTAACAATTTAAACGTAAACTTATGAGCTTCACAACGATATCCGATCATGAGCTAACTCGAGAGTTACTGCACTTATAACGATCATGATCGACGTTTGATTAATCACTCCATTAATTAATATTAGATATAGATTATACACCTTCGATGTCCACCTCAATTATTAGTAATTTATGTAAGTGTAATAGAATTTAGTCTTGCACTAGATTGCTTGCACCCTGCGGCTTCGCCCGCTCCATGGGGGGTGAATTTAGAAAAATCATTTCTTAGTGGTTGAGTTGCCTATGTCTCAATATTATACTTACCTATCATAACATAAATTATGTACCTACTTTACAATAGGGAATGGCTTATTGTGTGTGACCTAAGAGCAATAATTGCTATAGTACTAGAATAATATTTTTAGTCGGTTTTACTTTTAAAAGCTTTAACTTTAGCACCAGTAGCCCTGTTGGTCTATGCTTGACTCTGTAGCAAAATTCTAAGTGATTCAGTCAGTTATGTAAGTAGATAAGTACATAATGTACTTATATTATTATACAGTGGCATTCTATCTTGCATTTTCGATGTTACAACTCATATTAAAATTATACACGCAGGTGTATTTTGTTATTCGTATCACGTAACCGTAAAAGCTGTATTCAAATCTGTGTCTAATGACGAGCAAAAAAAATCCTCTCCTTCATAGGTCAGGTCATATTGTTTGAGAGACGTTAGTTTTGTGGCGTCGTTATTTACATGTGCAGCGGAGTGTGTCACCTGACCTAACTCAACCCTGCACTGCACTTGTGTGTTGACTCCCGCAGGCGTAGTGATGTGCTGTAACACGCTGCCTGCAACATCGATGTCGATTTTGAAAGTAAATCTGATAATTCTTATTTATTCCTATCTCTCTATCTGTTAGACTAGTTTGTAATGGAATAAGTATAGAAATATATGTAAGTACATAATATAGTAAGCTAGTTTTAGTCAAACCCAGGTTCTCGTGGAATCTTATGTTTTTCGAGATAAAAAGAATATCCTATGTTTTATTTCACTATCTGTGTATCTAATTTTATTACGATTGGTTGTGCCGTTAAGGCACAATGATAAAATGTAACAACAAAAAATGAAACAAACTCACTTTCGCATTTTTAATATCACATACTATACTATACTACTATATAGTATAGTATACCAGTGTTATTAATTTATTTTAGCTTCAACATAATTTTTTAAGAATAAAACTATTATATACGTTATATTTATGCCTACATAATTAAACTGTTATTGTAAAGGTTTTTTTTTCCAGAAATAATTATTTCTTTTAAAAACCAATCTTCAGTATTGAATTGAGAATTATGATGAGTACGAGTCAAACAAATGAGTACCTACATACGTACGTATATTAAATTCATTTTATTTATTGAACACTAGCTTCCGCCCTGCGGTTTCACCCGCGGTCTCGAGGGTTCTTTTGTTTTCCCGGGATAAAAAGTAGCCTATGTGCTATTCCAGACTATCTCTGGGAGTATCTATCTCTGTGCCAAATTTCACCCGTTCTGCCGCGAGCCACTCTAAAGAGTAGGGAATGTCGCGGCGGCGGCGTTGAACGGTTCGCGTATTGCATTATTATACTCGTGATAACTTCGAAATTAAATGTCCGATTCGAATGAATTTTAAAAGTGTTTTACTGTTAAATAAATACCCTTGATGGTAAAACTATTTATTTGAATAAGAATTAATACGGATGTAACCAACTTTTGTTTCTATCGGCGATCTAATTAAATTTTAGAACACAAAAGATGTTAGTGTGTCTTAACTATAACAGTTAGATATAATAGTAAGATTGAACTTTATGAACACCAAATAATAAATTCCGTATTTTAAGTGCAACATTTGATAAAGTTGATCAATGGGATCAAACGTCTCCAATAAACATGAGAAAATACAACGGGTGAATCATATTTTGTAGTAGACATTTATATTTCCGTAATATAAATATATAATATTTTATCACGGAAATTAATCACATGTCTAATATATCGATATTAATCACAAAAAAAAAACCAGCACTACTCTGTTTTGTTTTTTTAAGTGAGTGGGGTTGACGGGTCCTACAAAAAATACTGCTTTACAGTGGTGACAACGGAAAATTTTCTACGACCCTTCTTAAGAACTTTTAAAGAATTTGTTATTGAATTTCTCGCCCTTGAGCACATCAGTTGGAGAACCCTAATGGGCCATAAATATGGCGTGTGGTTAATAATAAATAACCACTTGACAACGTAAATTATTTTTGCCATTGTTTTTGTGATATTTTAGAAAATATCCTCTACATCCTGCTCTTGCGTTTCGACCGAATAGCAATGTTTTAACAACTTAGGTAGGTATATGCAAATTTCAAGATTGTAGCCCGATGAGTCAGATAATGATCTTTGTATTTTTTTTTTGCATTAGGTATATCTTAAATATTGGTGACCGTTTACAATCTCGCTACATACATATTAGGTATAGTAAATTCGTTATACATGCTATTGCATTCGTTCGATATGAGACCTAAAAATCTCTTTGCGAAACGCGATCACGTAAATAAAAGCGGATCTCTTTGATTACATTCGTACGTGGTTTGGCTTTCTGTAGGAATTGAATGAGGCAAAACCACGGAAAAGTATTTGGCAAGTGAACATTTCATCACGTGGAAATTGTATCGGGTGTCAATTTTATGTAACGTAATATTGGTAAAAATGCTTGAAAAATGATTGTGAAATGAGAGGTAGGGGTTCTCGAATTTAATACAATTTTAGATACTTAGTAGTGAAGTAGGTAGGTACACTACTGGGTTATGCAATGTATACCATAATACAGAAATTAGTTTGTTATGTATCTTCAGTAGAATTGATCCTCATGGGTTTGTACTGCAAGTAGGTATATTATTATCATCGGCACTATAGATATACTGATCAAAAACAATTTTGGATGAGAAAAGTAGTTGTAAATTGCACAGGTTTTTGTTCTTAAATTTATTACACATTATTTTCACCTTGCGTCTCGCTTCGCCCGCATGGAGGGTAGGTACTTACCTACCTGGTGGGTACGAATGATCGGTCTTCGGGACAATGTGGTTTTTATATGGGTGACCATTTCAGGGTCACCTTATCTCAAATAGCCCACAATTGACTATGAATATTTTTGACATAGTCATTCATGTAGGTACGTTAGGAATTTTTATCCAAAGATATTTTTAGCAACCTTTTCCAATGTTTATGCATTAGGTAGGTACCAACCTCAATTCTTTGATTCAAATGAAAATTAAAGGTAATGTAAATAATACCTTACGAAGTTGGTATATGGTATACCTATATATAAAATATTTCTAAGTACTAACATGTAAATAAGAATTGGCGTAGTAGCGGTCAAGAAATATATAAAGGTTACATTCAAAAGTCCCCAGTTGTTACCTAAGCACAATTTAAATTTAATCCGATGCATGTTGAATACAGTAGGACTACACAAGACATTACTAGCTTATCGTTCGCGACTATGCTCGCGCAGACTTAATATTTTTTTCCATCAGCCGATTTTGATGAAACATTCATCAAACCTATTCTAAGCACCCAACTGAGCATAATAAACCTATGGAAACCCCATGAAAATCTGTTCAGTAGTTTAAGAGAGTAGCGTTTTCAAACAGACAGACGAAAAAAACGTTTTTTTTCACTCCCAATGACGTAAGAGCAGAATACATCTTTTATGTTAAATTAATATAAAATTGACCTTTTTAAATTATAATACCTCAAACAATTTTCAATATATTGTAAGCCTGAAATACATAAATACTAGTTGGCATCCGGAGTATATATATTTTAACAAAGCAAGTTGACCATACAGTCAACTATACACTATAAATACAGGCATATGCCTAAAGCAATAAATATCACAAGCAAGCTCAACTAATATGTAAATACGTACAGGACTACAGATGACGTAGTATGATTTCCAAGAGGTGTACAATGCACTTTTATAGTATGCCAGCCGCGTGAACCTTACCACAATAGTGGTGCGCTCAGATCGATGAGATTTGGTCGACGCGGTCAAGAGATAAAAACAATATGTTTATCAAATGATGTGATAATTTTTTCAAACAAATTCACCAACAAAAGTAAATGTTGATAATATAAAGATAAAGACAAATAAACAAGTTCTTACTTATTTGTTATTTATTACATAAAATATCGTTTAATAGTATTTCCATAAACCATATCACAAAGATCAATAATGTTATTGTCATATATAATATAATAAAATAAATAATGAAGACACAGTAAGTTAACAATTTATCGATACAAAACTATCGGTGCAGATAAGCACATCTCTATCCACAACCACAAGATGTAAAGCTAGTCACGCACTTCCCTAAACGCGTCCCGACGCATTGTCTTCCAGACGATACGGAGTATCTACTAACAACTTTTACATTTAAAAAGCTACTAAATATTAAATGCATAGAACTTTTAAATTTCTATGGTTATTAGGAACTTATTTGTTACCTTGTTGTTTTGCGTCATAGGGCTCTTGCCCCCAACCCCAACGTAAAGGATTTCGGCCACAGTTCACCACGCAGACCCAGTTTGAAATATTTACTTCTTATGCATGATCGCGACACGACTTCTGTAAGAAAATGCTAAGTAAATTTTCGTATCCTGTACAGGTACCTATCTTAAATTTAAAAAGTCGACTAAGTATTGTTGTTTCGATGTGCACATAATGAAGAATTTAATTTAAACTTTAAATTTATAATTAAGTGCCTACCTAGCGTACATATTTAGGCTGCGTGCGTTAGACGCAAATGTCAAGGCGTCAGATTCGTCATTCATACATTATTCTAGTTTCCGCGTTTATAACGAGGTCGTTGACCTTTTAATGGCCAGGGTTCATAAAACTAAGTGACAAGTAGGAAATGATATGCTATGATTATTGTTCAGGAAGACCTGCCGACCTCGTCTATATCCGTACGAGGAAGAGATGCAGAGTTTTAGTTCCTACTGTTCAACGCTCATTGTGCGGACATAGACGAGCAATGTTGACAACCATGAAACAAACAAACAAACTCATCATAAAATAATATTTGTATTTTACTAAGCGAGCTATACTTAAATTATATTAGTTCATATTTCAACAAAGTTCGTCTAAATTCTTTACTAACATACTTAATGGGTTATTAATAAAATAATTTAGTATAATATTTCTACTCACTACCTAAACGATCCGTAAAAAAATTGGTACATTTACGATTCCACTCTGAACTTTAAGTCACGCATAATAAAGCATAAGGACGACTACATAGTGGCGATGCTATGTTGAATCAATTCCTATAAATTTAATCTGATCATTATTTATTTATTTGAATATTTTAACGATTGTTTCCATCTAAAATACCAATATTATTAATTTGCGAATGCACAAAACTCGTTGGGACGAGAATTCTATTTATGGAAAACAGAGTTTGATTTTTTGGTAGCACAGCCTTATAACTTAGTTAGAAGTTGTTATCCAAACCGTGGGGGACCTATAAACTGGTCCTGCAACACGCCGCGGCTCGCTCCACAGAAAGTGCGAGCTTCATTAGGATTAATCAGTCTGAATGATTCCCACACACGCATAACTTTAGCTATACAGTAAGTAAGTATATAAGTACATTTTATTTTAAATTACAAGGGATATGCATATTCATGCAATACCTAAACGTAAAACATGTACCTTCCCATGATATGTTAATAAGCCGTGATATGGACAGGTCTAAAAAGTCATTCCTGGTTATATTAAATGTATTAAGAAATGTTTCAACGTCTGATAATGAATTCCTTATAAAGTCACATTTGTTTGGAGCAAAGTCCGTGATATTATCATGCCGGTCGAGTGGAGCGAATAGTCGAGACGTGCCAAATTTAAGCAAGAAACAAAGAGTCGCTGTTTCGAACCCTCCCGGGTTAATTGGTGCCGCGGCCGCGATACACCAAGACTTTAATCTATTTACAGAAACAAAGGTTATTTCAAGATGATTGGACGTTAAATATTCTGTATGAATTTTGTTAGCATACTTACTAAGTAAATACTCCGTAAGTTTGTGTGAGCTGACGAATTATTAGTATAAAAAACCAACTTCAAGATGACAATGTGCTTGCACTAAAAAGTATAAAACAACGATACATATTACAACTCGTTTTGATGTCAGGGAAAGGGACGTGTTCCAGAATTTCAAATATATATAAATATATATATATAAATATTTATATATTTTTTTATACTACTTAGGTGTCAAACAAGCTTACGGCCCACCTGATGGTAAGCAGTTACCGTAGCCTATAGACGCTCGTAACACCACGGGCAAAGAGAATACAACATTATATTTTCCCTGCCAGGGGTATCACTCACGCGTTGCCAACTTTGAGACATGAAGTTGTTAAGTCTCCTGTGCCTGTAATTTCACCGGCTCCCATACCCTCCTAACCGAAACACAGTAATACAAGTGCATTACTATTTCACGGCGGAATTAGATATGGTGGTAGTACTTCCCCGGGCGAACTCTGCACTAAGAGTTCTACTACCTTCAAATTCTTTCGCTGACTTCAAAACGAGTTCTATATCGTTATTTTATACTTTTTGAAGTTGGTTTTAATTTTTGTTAAAATATAATTTTATTTTTCCATATTTATTTTCTTATATTGTGTATTAAATACATATCAAGATTTGTCTCTGACCGAGAATATGCATATTAATAATTTGTCCACAATATTGAATAAGATATTTCAATCGCGATATTCGTGTTCCTTTTCGTTGAGGAATTCTGTAATATCTTCACAGTCCTCTCAAATATGACCTACCAAACCAAAAAAAGAATCATCAAAATCAATTCATAATTGGTGGAGTAATCGCGTTACAAACATACAAAAAAAAATACAGTCAAATTGAGAACCTCCTCCTTTTTTTTAAGTCTAATTACAGTTACCTTTATCTACATGTTGTCAACAAATACTAAACTACAATCAGTCGTTTTCAATCCGATATTACCTAAATTAGATTACAGCACGGCTTGATAGATTCCTTAGGGCGACGATTTATAAACTTGTGAGTTGTTGTTAGTGCCTAGAGATTTACGTTTTGGAAAACAATGCTGAACTTTTTAAAAGTGAACTTGAAATATTTCTTTATAAGATTGATTGGAAAAGGTTGATTGAACATTGCAGTCACAAAAAATATTCCTGTGCATTAACTTTTATAATTTGCATGCTGATGCTATTTCTAAGGTAAAACACATCAATAGATAGGTACTTAATACAATTGCATTATATAACTATTATTATTAATAATTCAAGGAATTTCATACTTAGATACCTGTAATGATACCATTAATTTATCTAACCTTTAAATAGATACACATTAATTCTAATCTTGAGCGTTTTTCCTTCCTCAAACTTCATTAGAGTAGGTATACCTACGGCATGCGCATGCATCGTTGTAGTGTGCCCGTTTGAGATCCTACGGCGACGCCGACGCCGCCGCGCCGTCCGACACAAAGGGGCCTTGTTCGTGAACCACCGAAGGCCGCCCGCCTCGGGACGGCGACAACGAGTTTCCTACATGCACTAGCAATGTACTCGTACTTACATTTTGAGAAGTTCATGGCTACTCTTATTTTTAAATGAGATATACTCGGATCACGAAGGTCAAGGACATTATTTTTGGCGGATACAGAGCGTTGATATTGCCAACGACTCGCGTTTATTTTTAAAATCTTGTTTATCTTTCCTTGATTGAAGTTTCAGAGGATTAATGTGTTATACTTACTTAACAGTAGGTAAATATAGTGCCTAATGAAAGCGTTTTCATTATTCATACACGTAGATACATTGTTTGATTCACGATTGGTATTGTAAAGTTGACACACCTATGTAAAAAGAGCTAAACCATGGTAAATTTTAGGTACTTGTGAGAACATGAAAATCATGTACCAAACATAATTACTCACAAAAATAGAGATGTTAACAGAGTGCTGTTAAAATGTTGTAAAACTTAAAGCTCAGAATTTTCAGCTCTACGCTCGACTTAGTCGTTGGAAATCAAAACCATGTATTAAATAATTACTTACTCTAGTTTTAATATGGGTCAACGATTTTGACACTGTAAACATTACCTACCACAAAATCATCTATCATGAAAACCAGTTCTCATTAATCTCCATTTGTGACCAAATAATTAACAACGGTAATTGGACATCCTTGTATGAACTCAAATTATCCTGCGCCATATTTATCTTTGGCATTTTCCTATGGCAGTCTTAAAGGATGTAGGTATAGCTTTTTTAAGATCGCATAAGGTATTCTCTGTAGCGAACGAATTAGCATTTCATTCGCGATTCGCCGGCGGCGGCGCGAGCGTCGGACGGTGGCGAGCCGATTGTCCTTGGAATAAGGATGTGGCAAATGGGTGTCTTATCTGACCGTTTGAACTGTCAGTAGGCTTGAAGCCATTTGATGCCATTCGCACGTAAATGTTACAAAGTAGGAACCACGTCATAACATTCAGCAGTTCGCTATTCTATTACAAACAGCAATATTTACTGTTGGCATAGGCTTGATTAAAATCATGAAACATAATTTGTGTATAAATGCTCACAAGAATCAGCCGGTAACAACAAACAAAACAATTACCTATAAGTTATTTCATGGATATGTTCTTAAACATTTTTAAAGGTTTCCTGTTTATAGTAACATGATCTTCAGCACAGTGTTGAGTGCGGCTGGTTAAAATTGCCGACACGAGTTCTTGCAGCCAATGCTGGCGAATGGCTTAAACAACGGCTTAGGTTACCCCACGTGGAACACAAGAATGGTCGTTAAGAACGGTAGGTATAGTCTGTAAAATGAGTACCAAAGGTTATAAAATGTATAATATTTTAGCTTGGTAAACGATACACGATTTAAGGCGATGATAGCTCAGTGGTAGTGACGTCGGACGCCGCGGCGAAGGTCGTGGGTTCGAATCCTACAATGAGCTTGAGCTTTCGGTGAAGGAAAACATCGTGAGGAAACCATAGCACGGTGGTAGGGTACTTTGTAGTACCCGCCTGGCTGGCTACCACCCTCAGGTTGAAAATCTGTCGCCCAACACCTATTGGTGTGTTCCGGCAGCTGCACTTGAGAGCCAGATCCTTCTAGGCTTTGTGTGCTTACCACCTTCGGCCACATCATCACCTACCATAGTGAGATTGTGGTCAAACACAAGCCTATACAAAGTAAAAAAAAAAAAAAACACTAAAGGTGTATCCACATATCAGTCACCAGTGAATTAAAATGCTGTTGTGACGTGTCGTGATGGTGACTGACGTACCTATGTGTATGACGTCTTACAATATTTACAGACATTTGCCGTGACTGACCAGAGACGTGGAGTTGACGTGTCTGATGTATCCCTCTCTATACATCAGACACGCACTGAAAGCTGTGGCGAAAGTCATGGGTTCAAATCCATCAATTAATGCTTTCGGTGAAGGAAAACACCTCACGATGCTTTCCACAGTACATTATATTACACGCCTGCCTGACTCCCACCGTCATGTTGGAAATCTGTTGCCAAGCTCCTACCGCGGTGAGTTCCTTCAGAACAAAAATCTAACCTAGCTAGCCTTGCTAATCTAAATATAAAATCGTCAAAAATCGATAAATAATTAAGATAAATGTGAGTTGATAAATTTAAGTAATGTATGTTGAATGTACACGTTAATCTCGTACATCTTTGACTCAAACTATTGACACCAGTATGCTGTCGTTTACCGACATCGAGCCGACACGTATGTACCTATGATCTTATGTTAATAGAACAAGATCCTATGCAAGAGTCGCCTGACAACTTTACGTCAGAAGTTGCAAAAATGTTGAGCAATCAAGTGCCAACATTGTTCATTTCGAAAATATTCGCTTAGTTTATTGCTGTGTATTGAATCACACAATTTTGTTTTTTTTTGCCCTTATGTAACCTGAGAATGTGCTTTGCTTAAAATCATTTTGACCGTGTTTTATCACTTAAACCCGTTCTTTTCTAGACTCAGGGAGGATACTTCTCGCATGGTTACACTAAGCCGTCAAATTGCATAGTCAGTAAAAAAATATGTACATACAAACCTCAAAATTTCCTACTTTAAATTGTATATTGAATCGTTTTTGTAGATAACTAGACTCATAAAATGCTAAATATTAGAAAAAAATGCAATTATTTAAATGGAAAATACTAATATATCCCAAAGAATAAACACTATTTTATAGATATTGCATCCAACGTTGTGGAGATAATGTCACTGAGTCATCTTGAGGATAAAACTCGAACTATCACCTCTCGTGTATTCATAAAGGCATTTACTGAAAAGATACTAAAACTTTGATACGGCTGGCTTTTAAGAGTTCAACGAACCGATCAAGTTTTGCGCCATAATTACGCCTTGGCCAGAAGGTTACCAGAAATATCTGGTAAATATTTGTACGCGTCACAAAACTGTTCGCCTTACAATAATAATGACGTATAAATGGAACTATATGAAGGCGTGTATGTTCTCAAACAGCTAGTTTTTGCAGCATTTAGACGTTAATGCACGCTTGTGTTGACATCTGTTTGCAATAAAGTAACAAAACTGCGCACTTGGTATGCCCATGCCCATATCAGCCTGTTGACAGTTCCACGTATCTGCAAAATGAAGATTTTAATTCTCTACATATAAAGGTTACTATCGAGTGCATTATTTATTGTTACATACAGAATGGTTAATATGATCATACCAGCAGACTAGTTATAAATCCTGTTTTATCTTTATAACATTTACTTGATAAGGTTTATGAAATGTTTATTTCCTAATTTCTGTGAACAAACAGCAAGTGCCATTACAACCTATGGTGAATCTATTGGTAAAAGTTAATTAATGTCCCTGGATAAAAATACGTTGGCATATTCTGGCAGTATTAAACAAAGCGAAGTGAATATGTATTTTACAAACATTGTAATAACTTATGAAGCAAATTATTTAAGCCCACTGTAATCTTCTGTTATTTGTTAACATTCATGAAGTCTGTATTTTATTTAAATTTTGTGCGCTTGCTTGTTGCAATGCGTGATGATATGTAACTAATAAGTGTAATTTAAGGCATATTCCACAAGGCCAACAGCTTTTGTGTGATTGTCGAGACAAACGACGAGAAGACACTTGTTTCATACAAAGATTGATATTTAAATAAGGCATTTAAATACCAAAGTTGTTTTGCGAAAATATTGGCTTCGCAAATACCCTCACAGGCATTGGCTAGGGGTCAGGTTACACAACTGTTACGTCATGTTTCATCGGAGTCAGGAACTGAAAGCTATTATGCATAAGATATTATACAATGTTCAGTCGGTAAGTTCGCCTGAGGCTCCAATCATGTTGATCCAAACCTCATAAATGCAAGCGTAACTAATGTAAAATAAAATTTTAATGTGTCTGTGTATAATAGTCCAAACCCATTAAAAAAACGATAGTAGTGTGCTTCTTGCAGAAGAAATGGAAGCTTTTTGTAAACTGCAACGTAGACTCCAGTAGATACTCGTAGAACATGAAGCTTAGTTATTTCGTATCTCCACAAATACAAGGCAAAAAAAAACATTACGCGTAAGCTTTAAATCAGGAAGCGTACTTGTACAGTAATAATAATGAAAACTTATTCAGTTCCGTACTAATAACTAAAACCGGAAGTTGTAAACATTGATAATGTCAATTACTTTGTTGGTTTAAAGATGTAAAAACATCTCATGAATGGCACTGACTGATTGTGCTGTTTACTAAGGAATTACGAGTAAAGATACTAACATCAAGTTCACCTGATGATGTCACGTCCGTCTATATATTGTTTGTTAGTGAAAATATGAAATAATAACTATGCATTTTTATTTATTATTATTAAAAATACGGTGTAATCGTAACCAGGCGATTATTCTTTAAATGAGAGATAAGACCAAAAAGAAAATGTTGACATTTTATTAATTAGGTGACTTATTTTCGATAATAGATTAAAGTTTTTTTTATATATTTTATACTGACAAATAGTTACCTGATCACTTAACGATTACAATCTGTATGTTCTAAATTTAGAGAGACACGCGGTAAATCGCATAGCTCGCTCGTCACATACTTGCTAACTGCAATTGATTGTTCATCATCATGATATATCTAGAGGTACAGATAAGTGCTAATGTTAATTAATCAATACAAATATAACAGAGCGGAACGTCAGGATGGCCTCGTTGGTCTGCGTCTCAGGAAACCTGCCGCTTCCGAGCGGAAGTCGGTCCAGACGGAAGACTTGCGTCACTTCCGCAAAGCCTCAACGTGTCTCCTTATATGTCATGTTGGAATCGTATCTGGACACATTAAGATAAATGCGTGATTGATAAGTAGAAGTAGGTAAAACAAATGTTATGGATTACGCTTATTCTATGCGCTTATCTGTGTTTCACATTATATCTTTAAGAATGAAAGTATGTCAATAATTCCAAGGTATTTTACTAGATCGCGTTGGGATTATTTATATATTATACAGATAATAAATTGAATAGATAAATTCTATTATTGGTGTTATAATTCTGATAGGTACTTATGATTTGGAAGTGAAAAGTTTTGGCTTATATTTAACTTGCTTGTGTTTACATTAAGTACCTAGTACATGCTTTTACTCTAACCCCGATCAAAACCATAAACATTTCAGGTAAGACATGTGAAATATAAAGTATCGTTCAAATCTAGGCGTTTCAAGGAAAAATACCGTCGAATGCAAATAGTTTGGTAACTAACTAGCAGTTATTAGGTGTCTACTCGAGAACCTGCGCTTTTGAATCGCATACTATTTTATAACTAGTTTATCGAAAGCTTTATTTGGTTCACATACATTGCAAAGTTTGCTCCTGAAGTAAAGGTTGGTACATTAATTAGATTTCAATGGATAGTGCACTTTCGTTTGTGATAATAAGGTCGTGATAATAAGTGGTACTTTGGTAGGGAAGTGGAAGGACGTGGCGGGCGGGGCGTTGCGTGGGCCTGTAGAACGAGTGCGACCGGTATCCAGGTGTCAGCTCCGCGTTCAACAGGGTCGTATTCTACCTTAATTTATTATTATAATGCGGAATTTGTAAGTGCCTGCAAATAAATTGCCATTCCATTAATTGTTACTCAATAGATTGAATATTTGCGCTCCATTCTTTTTTATTTTTCTTCCTTATCTTACGAATAGGCTTTAAGGTGTATTGGATCCGCCTCAACAAATTTCTGCTAGTATAAACTGAATGTTAGGTTTATTCATGAGCTTTGAGACTGTGCGTTTTCTTTGGTTATAAGCCAACATAAATTCTAAATTTAGTTCCAATGAAAATAAACCACTTCCACATTTAAAATTAATTACGGTTGGTATTCTAATTGATAAATTCTCTGTTATTAGATATTAATCAAATTGTAATACTTCTTTAATTTAACCCAACAATCAATAACAATATACCTATAGCATAGTCAACGCCAAAGTTTGCTTATACAATAAAATTCAAAAAACACATTATTTACGGAAAGTAGCAACCGATTGCACCTCTGTACGATTAACAATCTAAGCGGAGTCGCTAAGCTGGCAAGTCAATACGGTTGTTTGCGTAAACATTCACTGCATCAGCTGAGTAGCGACATTGACGGCACCTTCCTAGAACTTGCAGGCAATATAGACAAGTAACATGGTGTATACAGTAGTTCTAACTTAAAACACTAATTATAAACATACTTGCAATCTACAATGTACAAAGTTTTCCTTTTAAAGATATAAAGTAAGTATCTCAGGCAATTAAGATTATAATTGTGTTGGTCATGTAATTGCATTTTGAGTAACATCAATGATTGATGATTGAGTTCACCCTGAGATCCATTGATACAATAATGAACATTAATTTGATATACAGGTATCAATCGATCAATTTATCTTAATTTCCATTGCGAATATAGGAACATGGTTGATAGCGAAAATAAATCATTAAAATAATGTTTACTAAGTTAGTTTGTAATAATCACTTAGAGTATTTTTTAATATTTTATTTTATTTAGAAATTACTTAGATAAGAACCTATTTTTTCATATTAAGATACTGAAATGTGTAAGCTTAAAAGAAATAGTCTCCTACAGTCTAGAATCCTACAATGAACTTGAGCTTTCGGTGAAGGAAAACATCGTGAGTAAACCATAGCACGGCAGTAGGGTACTTTGTAGTACCCGCCTAGTTGGCAACCCTCAAGTTGAAAATCTGTCGCCAAACACCTACCGGTGTCTTCCAGTATCTGCACTTGGGAGCCAGTTCCTTCTAGACCTTGTATGTTTACCACCTTCGGCCACATCATCTCTTACCATGGAAGAATTGTGGTTAAACACCGGCATAAACATAGTAAAAAGTGAAGTCTACTGCAGAATCGAGTGCAAACAACGATCACACTTCTTTGTTCATAAACACATTTGATGTAAAATTGTATATCTTTATGAACAAACATACTTACATAAGTATAAATAAAACAACATTATCTTGATTTTTAATTACAGTAATCCGTTTTACAACGCTACGATTGCAGTAGGCGAGAAACATTGCCCCTATAACTAATGACGCATTATCTAAGTGTGGCACAACTACTATCTCGAAGTTAATACCCGTGTGTGCTTAATCTTTTCCGTATTTGATAACGTTCAGGTTGATCGACACCATTTTTTTTTATGAAATTCCAAAAGTTACGATATTTATTTTTTACATTCAACTGTTCAATGTAAAAAATCGTTCGTAAATAAACAGTTCTCTGTTTAGTTGGTAGTTGCATAATCAGCCTGTAGATATTCGTAATCCTTTAATACTTATCTCTAGTAGGTACTTGTTTATCCTGTTCTACGCTATCATTATAAAAGATTCTGGATAATGCTGGATTTAAAAAAATTAAAAGCATTTTTTTTCTTTAACCTTTTTACCGCTTGTTAAAATTAAAAGCATTTATGCTACACATATTTCCGTGCCCCTACTGCCCGTGTCGTATTTCTACGACAGAGACTTTTGACAATTTTTTATGCGATAAAACGATTGCACCTCCCCTATTTATTGTAGGTATTATTTCATCGATTCGTAGTCGGGCGCTAGGGGACGGCAATTGATATTTAGCCAAGCGCTCAAAAGGTAAAACTTGTAATCTTCCGATTTGTTCGAGACTGGC
This sequence comes from Tetheella fluctuosa, assembly GCA_951216915.1. Lineage (NCBI taxonomy): Eukaryota > Metazoa > Arthropoda > Insecta > Lepidoptera > Drepanidae > Tetheella > Tetheella fluctuosa. The sequence goes on from OX578230.1 coordinate 5,538,906, forward strand.
AATGTTGCTTGAAGTCTGTATTAAAACGGACGCACCTAAGTACACTCCTCGTTTTCAAGACAATTATTAGACAGCAATGTACCTACTATCGATTATTCATTGATTCATCTCACTTTACAGTAAAATGATTAACAAACAGTAATGCATACAGGGTTATTTGTAACCCTGTATAATCATATAGGTAAACCTATTCTAATTCTCATCATCGTGTATACGGGACATGCTATGATTATCGAGTGTATAATAACAAACAGAATGACAACCACAGGGCCGCCCCGGCCGGTGCAACCGTGCTCTATCGCCAATTCAAACGGCCAAACTGCTGCATACGTATTCTCGATCTAAGCCATTACTTATTAAACAAGTTGTTAAATATTTAAATGATTTAAATCAAGTATAATTTATAGTATAGAGCAAGTCATTCGAATATCAAAATCGGAGGGCGTGGCAACTAGTTATTCATGATAGGAAAAAATCGTTACCAAATTTTTACGATCCTACTACTTGATTAATTATGTATTCATTGATTACAGCGTTGGGTTATTACAAGCATTCGTACGTTGAAAGGTTCTAGAATACGGACGCGCAGTTTGGTATGCACATTGCGTGTAGGTGCACGGTCTGCTTATCATCACATTCTCACAGTCATTTTCAATTTGTCAGACGTCCAATGCGTGTCTATAATACGTGAGGGGTTCCAGCAGTGACGTATAATGCACGAGGTATATTTGTTATTGCGATGTTACGTTGGTACAGGCCTCCAGGAGTTTAATCTTCTGAGCACGTACGTAACCACGATATATCACTGAAGAGGTATCGTCGTAGTTTTGTAAGGTGATACTCTGCGACGTGTTTTACACTATGTTACCACGGTGATGTAAGCTACCTGTAGAAATAGGGACAATGTCAAGGTCTGATTATTATCATTTAGTAACGTATTTTAGACTGGTATAACATGTGCTTTTTAAATTAGCGAGCAATTGTACAATGGATGTTAAAACAATTGACAAACACTGATATGTCAATTAATTATTACCTTACCAAACAAGTGTGTGGCTAAAAGATAAAATTAAAATAATGGAAAATATTGAGTAAAGATACCTACCGAAATCTATACTAATATTTTAAAGCTGAAGAGTTTGTTTGTTTGTTTGAACGCGCTAATCTCAGGAACATGGAACCAGTAGTTGGATTTGAAAAATAATTTCAGTGTTAGATAGCCCATTTATCGAGGAAGGCTACTTTTTATCCCGGGAAAACACAAGATCCCTCGGGAACGCGAGTGAAACCGCGGGGCGGAAGGTAAAAATAAATAAAGTAGTTACCATATTTCGGTCCCTAAACAAAATTATAATTTGAATATAGAATAAGTACCTACTAATGTGAAGAACAAAATACTTACCTCAATTAGAGATCGGTGACGTCTAAATAAGGCTGTACTGTACAGCCCTCGTTGATGTAACGTAACCTGATGTTGTTAAAAAACAACGAAAGACTTGATACTTGTTTTGTGTTGAAGGTCCCGTATAGTAAAAGTATTAATATCGATTATGTAACGATTTCTTTTTAAAATAAATAAGTACTACAACTTGAAAATGAGCTATTTATACACTTATATTTTATTATTTATTGATATTAATCAAATAATGTATAAATTAATTAATTTCTCAACCAACGCAGCTGTTAACTCTATTTTATTTTACCGTCTGCAGACGTTTATTCTTGTTGCTACATTAAATATACCTATCAAAATTAGTATTCCAATTCGTAACCTATAAATTTTTATAAAATTACTAGAAAATATTACTACTTACCTAAAGCATTTATTCCCATAACTTATTCTGGATTGGTTCATACTTGAAACATAAAATAATTAGGTACATTCAAATAACGCTTCGTCACGTTAAGATACATTATTAATTCGATTTTTATGAGTAAATAGTAGGTAAGTTGATAATAATTTTACCAAATTGGGTAAAAACTAAGATAGATGATTGACAAGATGGATTCATGAACATTGTGAACAATTCCAACCTGATGGGTTTTCTTTTTTATAGAAAAAGAGATCCTTGAAATTACCACCTCGGGTTAAGGCGACGCCTTGAAGATTTTGGTTGCAAGGATTCCGATTTTTCTCAACAATGACTGAAGCGAACGAACTGAAATTTATTGTAAGAATTCATCATGTCTTTGACTTTATTTTGTACGTTGCATAACACGATTGGTTAACTTTTATAACACAAAATAATTAATCAAAAATACCTCTTTAAAATAAGAGATTCCAATTTTACCGGCATTGAGGATCGATTTGAGGTTCCAAAATTTCTACATATATTACCTAATTGAAATTGATACTATAAATTGTACTTAGGTTTTATGAAATATATTTGTAGTTTTTAAATTAAACAATAAATACCATTTTGTCGCATACGCTCGTTCCGTTTACGCGGGTTTTCTATGAGAGGTCGCTATAGTAGGGAGCGGGACGCAGCACGTTGAATTTCAGATTTTTAAGTTTAACGCGGCGTCACCTTAAATACCGGTTTTAGAAGCGAGGGATGCGTCTCGATACAGTGCGAGAATCAACGTTAATAAATAGTATCCACAATCAATGTTAATTATGCAGTGAGTGTAAACATTACATTTCTATGTTTCTTGTTAAGTGCTCGGTGATATAAGACTTACTTCAAGTGTTGGTATACATGTAGGTACTCAATTATTTTGTGGGCGATATCAGCTATTCATCATCAACATCATCTCAGCCGCAAGATATCCACTGCTGGACATAGGCCTCCCCTAAGGATTTCCACTAGGACCGGTCTTGGGCGGCCTGCATCCAGCTATTGCATGAACATAATTATTATACTTAGGTATTTATTAGTTTATAGGTACTTTTAAAATCATGATGTTGACTCCTCAAAATCTCCATTAATCGGTTTTAACTAACAAACCCAATATCGAACGGAAGAAACAAAATACATTAAATATTGTACTGTATGTATGTACCTCATTAGCTGCTACCAATAACAATTTTGCTTTAATTTATTTTGGATCACTTAATTGGTTACCAACTTTATTATTAATACTTACCTTTAAATATACATTAATGTATGTATCACGATTATCATAAACCAGTAGGTATATTTTTCATGCTATTAGTATATCGTTTTTTACTGGGTGCAGCCATTGATAGATATGTTTTTATTTCTTTGTGAGTGAACGTTGTTAGGCGGGGCGCGCAGACTCGCGGGCGTTACGGACGAAAAACCTGTTCCCTCGAAGAATTACAGAGCCTTAATTTTGTACAAACATACAGAATACTACAGAAAAAAGGTGCTATACGCTTGCATCTTTGTTGTAGCTACGAAGGTCAGCGAATTAAAGTACCTTTTCTCTTCCACTTTTCGAATAAAAGTGTGAAAAATCAATTTATTTGATTGCAATCGAAACTACTACGGTTTTCTTATTTTGTTGATCGTAAAATTGAAAGTGAAATTCCACATTGCGAATTTATGTAAGTAGGTACATAAATATCGGGTAAAGTTGTAAAACAAGAATTTTGTCGCTTACAATCACCCACATACATACTACTTACCTAAGTGCGACTGTGTAATCCACAATGCAACGTTATGCAACTTGTCTATAGATATCTATCGAAACACGCCGTTAAATCCTACGCTTTATGTCGTGTTGTTACGATCATGTGGCATGACCGATTTATAGTTAAGTTCATAGGTGATTGATCCACCTTGTACGATAGATAACTTTATGCACTATGTGATAAGTATATAGTTTAGTTACACAACACATACAAAAATATAAACTTACAAATAAACCAAAAATATATATAAATAAACTGATCTTTACGTCTTTAGGGACAGGTAGTGTATCATTTTTTTTCTCAGCTTACTAATCTCGATATAACTTAAAAAAATAAACTCATTCGATATTTGTAGGTAAGATTTGCGAGTATTATTTTTCATATTACCTATAATAAAAAAATGTTAACTCATCATCAGTATCCAGTTTCCTCATGGCGTCATAAAAAGAGATCGGATCGTTTTTCCCACGTAATTAGAATACCTACTTTATAACATGACCCGGATATTCGATTATGTAAGTATTAGAATAGTCTATAAATTACATTCATAAAGTAGGTACTGACAGGCTAAAAAAATAAGGAAGTGTACAAAGTAGCAAAAATTATGTTTTTATTGAGCTTCAAGGATTCGCAGCACGTCTTTAAGTAGTTTTTGCAACATTATTTAAATATGGCAGCTTATAAGATATCCACCTTCGCAAACGCTTTATGAAATTACATCTGTCCTAATTATCTCATTATATAATGCAATAAAAAGCTTTCCATTCGCGGAGGAATATAAACCCATAACTTCATACAAATTCCATAGTCATGTAACAAACAAATTAACATATCACTCTGAAAACAATAAATAGCAACAGGTTATTAAGCACAGTCGAGTAAAGAGCAACGTATCATATTTGATTATTGTGCAAATGTTTACGGTAATTGTAATATATCACGCGATTTGAGCCGGCGCTTTAGGCACTGATTAGCCCACCCAAGATGTGTTTTTATCACACATTCGTGCTAAAAGTTTTTCTTAACCAAAACTTCTTTATTAATGCTTATTTTAATTTTTAAGGCATGAATAAGATAAAGAGACCAACAGAGACTATAATAATTGGAAGAAAATAGTTTTTCTAATTTTAAGTATGTACAACATACTAAAGACCTAAATTATCAATTTAAGTAATTTGAACTACCTATTTAATTCTTCATAGGAACTTCGTTTAAATTCAGACCATTTTAATTCAATGAATCCAATTTCAAAGGTGAAGTGAATCATCCATAGCTTCTGTGCGCCCATACAACGGGGGCTTTTGTATTTTACATCTCGGGCATATATATTATCTCTAGAATATTTTCTCAAATTAAAAGCCTTTATTCAGTTTATAGCCCGTTCATTTCATCATTAAATTTACGCCGAACGAAAGTGAATAGGTGTACCTACAAGACAAGACTAAAATAAATAAGTTAATCATCGCGTTTCTATCTTACAAAATAAATTATAAGTTCTGGCATCCATCATATTAGTACCTGTGATCATCCTGTCAAGTAGTTGTAATCGCACTATTGTGTTGTTCTTAATAATCGTGACAGAATCGTGTGCGAACGACGCTGCTAAACAGTCAATTAGATTAAAAGATAAAGCCGATACACTGACACATACATTTAACCTTGAGTTAGGTTAATACTAGCTCTTTGTTCATCTACTATTTAAATGTAAAATACCATAAGCATCGCTACGCAATACACGCGATGCGTAGGCAAGTACTTTGTTTACTCACATACTGTGAATGCGAATCATTTTTTTTAGGGTTCCGTGAAATAATTAGGAACCTTATGGATAACGTGTTCGATAGTTATATAAGATATAACTTATATGATATTAATGTTACAGTGTGACAACTGGGACGGAAACTGTCACAAACACGTTTTAATTCATACGTAACGTCGTCCGTGCTATAAGTAGGATTTATTTGTTTTTACTGTTCGAATTATTATACGCCGGTTGGCGTGGTTGGTAAGATACCCTATCTCTCACGCCACAGGTCGTGGGTTCGATTCCCACTCAGGACAAACATTTGTGTGCATGAACATGTCTGTTTGTCCTGTGTCTGGGTGTAATTATCTATATATGTATGTATTTACAAAAGAAAAGTAGTATATGTAGTATATCAGTTATCTGGCTTCCATAGTACAAGCTCTGCTTAGTTTGGGGTCAGATGGCCGTGTGTGAGGAATAATGTCCCAGAATATTTATTTATTATTTATTATTTATTTTAATCTTATATTTTTTTTGTGGAGGCTTTAAATGATTTAGTACAGGTTTTACTTTCAATATGCGACATCCTTGTCAAGTTAAAGTAGTGATATTAAAAAATCTATATTTTTAACAATCAATGATAAAGTTCACAGGTAATTTGTGTGTAATTGTGCCCAACCATTGTATCGCAACCACTGCTCGGTCTTTACTGATTTTTTGTCGCAACATTTCAATAGTTCTCTGTATATGGTATAAACGACTATACCGGTTGTATGTCACCTGTCACATTCTGTAAGGATAAAGAGCAAAATGGAATGCTCCTCGTTGTAGTGCTGAATACCACATTAATTCAACAAAGGGCAGCGACATCGTAGCATTTGTAACTCTGCCTAACTTCCTGTATTGTAGAAAATATCCGATTATGAAGCGCATAGTTTTGTTACCTACTTTGATTGTTGCGCTGCATTAAGAATTGCAGAGTCATGTGAACAATTTCTGGTAAGACGGAAAACATTGTTTACAAAATCTTACGGAAGTGTTGTATTACTCAAAACGTATGAAAAAGAGAGTAATGCAATCGTAATTGATGTGTAATGCCCGCATTCTAAAACAAAGACCACATATTGGGACCACATCCAATGCTATTTTCGTTTGGGTTTGTTATGGACAAACATCCGGCACCCCACACCTTGTTTTATTAAGTGCACATTGTAATAAAGTGTTGAAATCTTTTGTTTAAACAGCTCATGTATAAGAGTGTCATTTACTACTTGTTAATAAAAAGGTTTATTTCAAGGGCTTGAAAATTTCACAAACATCTCAGTGATTGATATTGAAAATTGAAATAACTACTTAATTCAAAAATATAGAAAATAAAGATGAGCGAACAAACTTTCAATCGTATTATAGTATCGTAGTCTCACTCTGATCAGTACGTCTTTTATTTTATTCCATCGAATAAACATAAATGCATCATTATTTTGTACTGCTGTCTGTACCTACGCAATTCTACTTTCTCGTTTTGTCGTAAATAACAGCTCAAGGACGTCGTGCCTGAAATTTACTGCCACTGAATTATTTCCGTTTCTTTTTAATACGGCTGTAAGTATTGTATAAGTACTTACTTTTTGTTACAAAAATGTTACATTGTGCGCTCGGCTCTTATTTCGTGATTACCAAATTGCCTGTTCTAAAGTTGATTGAGTATAACGTGTTATTTGACTGTGAACATGCACGGCATCTGAATACATGTTTAAAAAAATATAGAGTAAATAAATTATGATTTATTAAAGCAGATATAATTATAGATATAAAATTCTTTGTTCGCCGTCAGTAAATGCTTATTCAAATTATGTAGTAGGTACAAAGACACAACAAGCTTACAAACGATAAATCCGAACCACGCGCACTGTTAGCAACATTTTGTTCCTAGTTTATCATGTACCTATTGGACAACATGACACCGGCGCACTGTGCCTCCAGCCTTGGGTTTCATTGCTGATAAACGAGCCAGCTCCACTTATACAACTGTGTTTATGTAAATTTATTTTATTACAGGATTAACATATTCAATGTACTGCCACCTATTTTGTATTAAATATAATCATTAAATAATATATAACTACGTGCGTTAGGTTTGTTTACATACATCCTAAGTGCTAAGAGTCGTAAATATCAATAAGGATGTGCCTCAGTAATAAATAGAGCTGTATGCGATGGACAAACATACGTCAGTTATTATTGAAAAAAACATCTATGCATTTTTTAAACCTAACTACAATAATAGATAAATAAAACAAATAAATAACTATGACATGGGTTTGATGATAATCAGATCATTCAAAAGATTTGTGATTTGGTTACATGCAGTTAATTAAATGGTTCGTTATTTTGACTCATGAATGTAATTTTCGTCTAAGCTTTGACTTTTTCGTAGTAAGGTCTGCAGTCAACGATCTAAAAAAAATCTGAAAATATAAACTCAAAGCATTCGTTTGGCCTTATTTTTTATTGATTATAATTGACGGCTTTTATGCACACGCAAATGATTGTTTAGTATTTATCTTTTCTATTTTATTCTAAGTAAATATTTGCTTGTTGCATTGCATAACGTCAATTGATATACAATTAACAAAAAATATTTCTACGACCATACTCGTAGCGCATCGTAGGCCGTAGCATAGCAAGCGGCCAGTTGATGTATGACAGTAAGCGATGTTGTAACCGGGAGCCTAATTCTGGTGAGAGGCAGTTGCTCAAGCTCTCCAAGTTGGTTGCCAATGAGGAAGTGATGGTGCCGCGTGGAGCAATTGACCTTGGACGTGCAAGAACCGCTTGCTTACTAATGTTTGACTACCAGTTTGGTGTCGTTTAAATTTATGTATTCCTAATCGCCATTGATCCGTAAATGTCTATTCGCATCAATCTTTTTAAAACTTTTAGTATCGGATAATAACAAGTTAAAGTTCAATTAAGTTTAATAGAGATGTTTTATTTTAATAAGTATAGATATATATATATATATATATATATATATATATAATGATCGTGGAGTAATGTTACTAGCTAAAATAATTGACATACTATATATATAATATAAGGTACGTACTAAATATATAAACAGACGCTTCACATTAGCCGATAACAAAACCCATCCGATACCGAAACGATATTGTTGGACAGATAATCTCATGTATTTACGATACAGTGTATATCGTTGCCGATGACGACCAATATCGGTGCCGATACCAGGGACGACGTTACGCGGTTTGATGAACGGTAGAGGGCGGGAGGTGTTACGGTTTAACATGTTTTATTCTCTTATAAACTGACATAACCAAAGTAGATACATTTTATATGCATACAAGCGCGTGCTGATTCTACTTAGATAAATAAATGTTAATATGTCTGCATACATATTAAACAATGTACTAATAAATACATAAATAAATATGTTGAAATATCTATTAATAATAATAATAATATTATTGTTCCTCATTAAACATAAAACAATAATTACACAAAATATGAAAATTGTGTATAGACATAATAAACTAATACTATTTAAATTAAGGTGGCTAATTTTATATTATCGTGACAAGGCCAAGCCCAGATTTTCTTTGCTTTCCATCATTCCATCATGCCAGGCTTTCGCATCCCTATTATTATTGACTGGCCGGTTGGCGTGGTTGATAAGATACCTTATCTATCACGCCGCAGGTCGTGGGTTCGATTCCCACTCAGGACAGACATTTGTGTGCATGAACATGTCTGTTTGTCCTGAGTCTGGGTGTAATTATATACTTATATAAGTATGTATTAACAAAAGAAAAGTAGTATATGTAGTATATATCAGTTATCTGGCTTTCATAGTATACAAGCTCTGCTTAGTTTGGGGTCAGATGGCCGTGTGTGAGGAATAATGTCCCAGAAAATTTATTTATTTATTATATTTATCTCAATATTTTTTCCGAAATGACCTGAAATGACATATTGAAAAGTCGTCGCGTGTAGTTATGAATTTGTCAGGCCGCATGTGTATATTATTATGTAAGTAGGTGCAATTAATTTTTATTGAGACTTTTGAGTTTTTCCAAATAAGTTGTGCTTTTTCAATTCAAAACTTGTTTCCTTTATTAGCTAAAATTTCAAAATAAAATTATCATTCATTGGCTACAAAATAATTGAGAACGCTACATAGTATTTTTTATTTGCTATGTACCACTGTGGTCAGATAAAAAATCAGTAAGTAGCTAAAACTGAAATTATTTCAACCACCTCTTATTCTATGAAATTAATGTAACACGGCCGTTACCGATTTGAAATTTAGAGCAGAAATACGATTGCGTTGCTGAATAATTTCCAACTGTCATTTATAAACGTCTCAGGTGATTTTCATATTCAGATTGTGTTTGCCCACACGTACCTATATCTTGTTGTTTTGTCTTGAAACATTTACTCCAAGGACTTTACTCAATCGTAAACATATTCAAATAAACTAGATACAATAACGATTCACTAAAATGGCCTCTAACTTTTTTAAGAAGTGCGTAAAAGGTGTTTCGTTTCAACATCAAAACATCAAGTTCTATTTTTATTTGTAAAATTTATAATAACCATGAATTATATATATATTTAGTTGGTGCTAATCTAGTCAACTGCAACAGAAATCTAAAACGTTTAAGTAGAAGTAAATGTTTGTTTAAATGATATTTATCAGCTACTACACAAATATGCGAGCGACTCGTTAAAATCCTCATTATTTACATAGTGAGCTGATAAACATGCGGGCCCTCATAATCGATATTCTCTACTAAAGTTAACTAATACTATGGGGTGTACCTACTTGGATTTGAATAATAATATCAACTGTCTGTTCACTAAGTAAATGATAATGACAATATTTTTATTCCTTACGAATTGTCTGACTCTAATACCAGATTTTATGGTTACTTTTGCTAGATACAGTATTTTCAAAGTTATTGTAATTCATAATGACAATAAAAGATAAAATCAATACATATAGAACAGAAGCGAAGTTGGTAAATGTGTATAGGATGTGTCTCTCTCTAGTACTCAAACTTTACACGTTGCATCAATAAAAAAAATGTTTTCCATAAACACTTTCATATATCTATGTGACATTTGAGACGGCATTGAACACTTTTTGTAGAGTTTGTAGATTATGAAACGTCGTCCATATTATGATTGGTCCCTTTGGCGTCAAAAGTTTTTTCGATACTCCGATAGTGATGAAAACCTTCTTATCTAATCTACCCTTGGAACTATTGAGTTGATGTTTGTAGTATTGGCTAAGGGCCTTAACTAACATTCGAGAAATCATTTAGATATGGTAATTATTTTATTTTGGTCACAGAATATTTATTTTATTTATTTATGAATTCACTAACATTATGAAACTCTTACACTTTGGCCAAGGCATAAATAAAATTCCATATTGCATCATTGATTCGTATGTAATGCCTTTTGTTACATCTGTATGTTACGTATGAATAAAAATCAAATTGCTACGGACATTATTCAGACCGATAGTAATATAATGTAATGACATTTCAAGCCACTATCTCTGACCTAAGATGACTAAGCGCGAGCCAAACTGGTATATGATGATGAGGCTAAGGGACGAGAAAAAGATATAGATTTATCTATGTTATTACATGAGTAAGAGAGACAAATAGTGTACTCATCCCTCCTCTTTTTAAGAGGGAAGTGAGGTCGGCGCGGTTGCAACGAAAGTAAAAGTGAACGCTTTTCTGTTTTAGAATCTTACGTTACATTATGTATTATTATTTATGCATTTAGTTCAGATAAGTAGAGATCTGTGTTTCTTATTACGACAATGGTAGGTGCGTAAGGTGTATTTTGCGTGCTAGTTTTTAGGTAAATTAAACGAATTGTATAGTAAGTACAGTTACGTAACATCAACTACAGGGTATAATCGTTTATTGAGCAATGCTATTTTAACAATAAAACTATTTTGAAATAATCTTTCTGGTTATTTCATGGCCTTTCTTTGGATCGTAGTTGGCTGGGATCTTTAATAATCCTAACTATTAATATTATAAATGCGAAAGTGAGTTTGTTTGTTTGTTACCTTTTCACGCCTAAGCCGCAGAACCGATTGCGATGAAATTTGGTACGTAGGTAGCCTATGGTACGGAGAAGAACATAGGCTACTTTTTATCCCGGGAAAACACAAGATCCCACGTAAACGCGGGTGAAATCGTGGGGCGGAATCTAGTGTCTTATAGCCATTATTTGTGTTTTTTAGTCATTAAAAAAGTAGTTTTAGTCTACTAAGTGATATATTAATTTACGGAATATATGGATACTTACAGCACTATATCGGATCTGGAACATCTACGTAACTACCTACACGAATACATTATATTATAAAAATGCGTATAATATTATTAAATTATACGTCTTTTTAATATAGTACGCGCATCATTCTTTATAGTCCTTTACCAGGACTAAAGTGAAGTTCCGCAAATGAGAACCATTTAAAGCGAAATTACTAGCAATCTAACATCGTTGGCAATACGTTCTTCAAGCATTTTACTTATTTTGCATAATACCTCATTATGTAATGGCAGATTATGTAAACAGCCTGTAAGTGCAGCCTCAAACGTGTCATAAAGCAAACCTGTAAGATAAATTGAAAGCCTGCTGAAGTACAGAGCGAGAGAATCTAAGATCTTCGAACATTGGATAAGTTCATATCGCTTTTTTTAAACTTATGCTATAATATAATAAGTTCTTCATACATTATAGTTTACAATCAGATCTTTGCAATCTACATCATTATTCTGCAAGGGTGGATCCAGGATTTTTTTTCTGGGAATATTATATTATAATATCTAACTGTGAAAAATAACTTGTTTAATAATGACGGTTTTCTTTTATGTTTCCTGCTAAAGATGTCTAGCCAGCACTTCATTCGCGTTAAGTTTTGTCGCAATATCTTGATAGATATGCATTTAAAGCAATCCATTCAAACGCTCTTCTGTCATCCTGCTGCGAAACAACTCTGATAAATTGATTTGCTTATAAGTATGTACTGTGGTGGAAACTCCACAACCGTCTTCACGTGCCCCTGTGCCCCCTAAATCCGCCCTTGTAGCCCTGTTGTTGCCCTGTATAGGAATTAATTTAGAATTATATTGGATAAGTTAAATAAGATTAGATTTTTATTTTACTATAAGCGTATGTTTGCCCGCCCACAATCTCATCATTGTAAGTGAAGATCTGGCCTATTTTAAAAAGAACTGGGTATCGAGTGCAGCTGCGGAAACACACTGGTAGGTGCTTGGTAGATTTTCAACTTGAGAATGGGTAGCCAGGTGGCTGCTACAAAGTACTCTATCACTATGCTATATGGTTTATTTTCTAGCTAGCTAAGCTAAAGCTCATTGTAGAATTGGAAACGATGACTTTCGCCATGGCGTTCGACGTCTCTACTACTAAACTATCATCGCCTTAAAGTTTGATAATTCTGCAAAATTGTTAAATTTACTGTAAAAGAACTAAAATAAATCACCTAATCTTTCGTCATATCGAATAGGCAAATGTAAATAAATACCGGTAAATATTCACACAGTCATCCATATCGGAATCGTGAGTTTTTCATTTGGGCTCAGTCAACCCACCGCCGGTTCAACTGTTATCAGCAGATAGCCTCGACCTCTTCCCCTGCTTCTCACTGTCTATAGATACGAAAGTTCCACCAGATCAAAGTAAATTGAACTTTATTACCGGAGCATAAATATTGGTTTTATGGTGAGTGTAAACTGGAAATGTTATGTACCCCTATCATGTGTGAGTAGGTACATAGTGATATCGGTTGTATATAATGCAACAACAAGAATTTAAGAAGGACTCTATCATTGTATGGACATTTTATTTTGTACCATCAACCACTATTAAATAAGATTACATTAACTAGCTTCACCTGAGCATAAGCATTTGTGCTTTAAAGATCATTATAATGTGTAATAATGCGCATTAAAATGAATACATAAATCAAATATTACATGTTAAATTAGATACTGATAAATTGCCGCATCTATAACTTAGTTTTTTAATATCATTGCACATAATGTGTGATGAACTTATCATATCGCTAGCCTGCCTACACAAACATACACAGTCGGCTCAAGCTGCTTAGTAAATACGTTGTGCTTCGTCAAGGACTGATTGATATGAGTTCTTTATAAATATTAAGTGACCGGTACCTTTACCTTGGTTTAAATTGGGGAATTCGTTGAGTAAAACCATTTAACTTTTCAACTGTCTGCAGAATCGGACAATAAAGTCAACAATGGTGAAGTCCGCATAGGATAGCGGAGACAAAGATAATTAATTCCAAAGTTTTGAATCTAGATAAGTCGGTATTGTTTGAATCCGCTTGAGTTTGACGTCAAGTTTACTCAACATTAGAATGTAATAAGCAATTAAGTTAAATGATTTCGTGACTTGATGTAACTTGAATCTAGATAAAGAAAAAAGTAATTATAAATGTTTCCATTACATAAATTTCCAATTTCCTTTTCTTGTTATTACTTTGGCGTTTCAAGGTTATAGATCAAAGTGGATATATTTGACCTATCAGCGATATGATATATAATTATATGTAAATTTATTATGCTATTTAAAACCTTATGTCAAAGTCAAAGCCATTTAATCAGTTTAGGCCCTAGGAGAACACTTATGAACGTCGAAACTACTGAAGTTACCACCGATTCGAAAGTCGCCTTCAACTGAGAAGAACCGGCAAGAAACTCAGCAAGGTTACATTTTTTATATTTAGTTTTTTTTTGGACAATCTGACAATGTTGGCTTTTTTCCATTAAATGTATCTATCCAAAACCTTCATAACATTGCCACTTAAGTATCTAATCATATAAAATTAAACGAGCACTTAAGTGCAAGTTTAACAATAAATTTTCAAATTATCGTTTTGATTGAGAAAATATCGGAAAATGTAAGATTCCCGAAAAAACCGAATCACGTCAGTTTACTTCACACTAGAAGTCGCTCTGTAGGATCAGTGAAGCGAGATTATTTTCACTCAAAGTTGCGAGCTAAATTTGCTCCAGTGCGTTCTCGGAAAGCGCTGCGGTGGTCGCCGCCGGCGCTTTGTTTTTGAACGTGACTTGCATTTTAGATGCACGCAAATTAGTTAAATATAGATCATTTTAACTCTCACCTACACGTACACAAACATTAATAATACCACGTGTGTACGAACTACGAAACTTGAACAACTACAGATAATTGTTTCCTTTTGTTTTGGTAATTTGAAGAAATTAGTATTCAATGTCAAGGTCTACTTTTGTAGCGTAATTAAGGCATTCTATTTTCATCAACGTATTAAGTTGATAAAAACTAATAGCACGTCATGCTAAGCTTATTTATTCATTAGAAGCTAATGTTATTTATTAGAAGTTCTAAATTAGTAATAAGATTTTTACTTAAAAAATACTTGCCGATACCAATTCTAAGTTTGATACAATATTAATTTTGCAATTGATACTATTTGAAAAATAATTTGCGCTGCTGACCGTACCTATATGCTGTTTGAAATTAAACTGTTGATCCATTTTAGTGTGCGGCACCCTCTTGTTTTAAATAGCTCGAGTGAAGGGGAATAGTAGTTAGATTGGCGCACCACTAATAACTCTTATGCGGGTAGTTCATACACACTGAGCTTCCCCGACCCCCGTTGGTCTATAGCTGTGTTTTTATACATTGACTGTTGGCAGTCACTCATCACAATTACCATATTGATTTCGCTAAGATAAGAGACGAACCCGCTTCATAAATTAAAGCGTAAAATGAATTTTAATTACTCTACTTGGTATTTAACATAATGTTTTTTTTTGTTTAGTACCTATTATGTGTTCCTGATGTGTTTAAACATTTACGATTCAGAAACGTAAACTAACGATCCTTTGTTTGTGTCGATTTTCATTAGTTTTTAGGATGTTAACTTTTTTACAAAACGTTGGAATAAAAACATGAGCTCATTACATATTCGTTTCCGTAAAAGAATAGTGTTTTAGTTTAAAATTTTAAGGATAATGGGTTTCGCAGAAGCAGGTATGTTAAGACTCGAGCTTTTGATATTTATAATTTTTTTAACTCACTTTCCTTTCCAACTCAACAAATCCCTTTCTACAAGGACTAGATGAAACTAGTTGAAATAGAGTTGGAATGGTAATAATCACAATAAGATTACACATATATATTGCCACGATCATTTGAAGTAATTTTTTAACACAGCTGTTGTAAGAGTTCCTATATATAAGTATATACAGCTTTAAAGTGTTTTAGTAGACTGTTGGATGTATATGTGTAGTAAAAATAATCATTAGAATGAAAAATTCATTAGACAGACGGGCTTATTAGTTCTAAGAACGTCAGAGCTACCTATACTTAATGCTAATCTATATAGCAACGCAATACCTATGTTGTGAGTGAGTGAATGAGTGCTATATTATTTATATGTTCAGTGTTATCTAAAGGACCTGGATTTTTTTACATTGACGTGAAGTGGGCGCAGCATATTTTTCGTGACTCAAATCTACTAACGAATAGTTGGTTAACAGAATCGTCATATTATGCTATTTGCACCGTTGATTATTTGGGGTTTGCTTCCCTAAACTATCGAGTGAGTTTAATCTCTGTGTGGGGAAAAAACATGCGGGTCCTCCGCGCTCCAACCATCAACGTATTTTTTTTACCCAGTCTGAATAAACTAAATAAAAAATCGGCTCTATTCCGATAGTGTTAAGACTGATATCTGAGATTTATATATTGATAAAAATTTTAGCAATCTGCTATTAAATGAGAAATCAAAACAGGGAAGATTAATGTCATGGGAACTTAACGTGGGATCCTGATGGCTTTTTATGTATTATTATTATTTTATGAACTAAATGCAGTTTAATATATAATTACGTACGTACCTAGACGTTTCATTGAAAATAAAATTTATATTTAATGTAAAGGTTGTCTGGAAGAGGCGATAAGACCATCAAATTGAACATTATTAATATTTATCGTGTTCGGGTAACTGCTTATACCTACAATAAAGAGTTATCTGTCTATCTATATTTCATAATAATTTGTAAAATTGTAATTAACATGTTATTTGTAATGTGCAATTAAAGAATAAATTATAACAGACTAGTAGATAGGTCAGGCTGCATACGTAGGTACATTTATTTGTCATCGTATTTTTTTTTTTTTTACTTTGTATAGGCTTGTGTTTGACCACAATCTCACTATAGTAAGTGATGATATAGCCGAAGGTGGTAAGCACACAAAGCCTAGAAGGATCTGGCTCTCAAGTGCAGCTGCCGGAACACACCAATAGGTGTTTGGCCTCAGATTTTCAACTTGAAGGTGGTAGCCAGCCAGGCGGGTACCACATAGTACCCTACCACCGTGCTATGGTTTCCTCACGATGTTTTCCTTCATCGAAAGCTCAAGTCCATTGTAGGATTCGAACCCACGACCTTCGCCGCGGCGTCCGACGTCACTACCACTGAACTATCATCGCCTAAAAATAATCAAAGGCGCAGAAACATTCAATATTATACGATGACTGTGGAATGCCGGCTGACAATTAAAATCTTCTACTCCCAAGACACTCCCATGATCAGTTCTGAGTGCTGACTTAAATGTTTTTTTATTCGATTATATTGCCACCACAATGTGAACGAGATGCGCACTAAAGCAATTATGTATTACGGAAGCAATCTACAGCGAAACGAAACTTATTACGTTGATATGTATTGACCCAACACGTACGTCAGTTCCACGGTATCTTGCGAAGGTAACATACAATGGTATCATTTACGTCATTATTTTAACTAAATTACGTGGTATACAGTCGTTTTATGTATCGTGCAGAGAGCGTTGCGTTAAATTATACATTGCAAGCAGTTGTGCAAATATTGTAACAAAACTTTGATTAGACAACGGAATAATACAATTTGCTTATTAAACACTCACTTAATAGGGGCGAGATTCGTTACAAATCACTAGGGGATGTCATTGTCTATTCAACGGTCACACACCCTTCATTGGGGAACAAAGGTTAACGTATTCACTTATCAACTGACTATTACACTAATAACGAATAGGGGTTGAACGCTTCGAACGACCACTATTTTTTACTTTAAAAGATAACATTTTACAAAAACTATGTGTTTCAATATTACGTTCGTATAAAATTAATTAGAGTAACAACCATATCGGGTGCAACTAATTTATTTACTTAAAGAGTTAGTAAGACTTTAGGATTGGAATAAAGAACAATACTAGTAGCAATAGTAGCTATACTATACTAGTATATAGGTAAAAATAAGTATTTGTACTGGTTCACAATAAAATTAATTTAAGTTGTTCTTATTTATTTTTATTTTTAAATATAATCACAAGATCCCATAACGATATAAGTCACTAATCCGGTTTCAAAATATCAACCGGTGTACTCTTTACAAAACGTAGCTACTTAATTATGCAAATATTGCTATTTGTGTTCTCGACGCTTCGCCTTGATCTTTCGCACCTTCCCTCGCTGCTCACCCCTTCGAAGTAATAAACCACGCCACGCCAGCATTTATTCAAATATCTCATCGTTCAGTTTATGCGTGTTTCGAGTGTCGATTTAATTTTTTTTACTATGTTTAAATTTGCGTGGTATGTGGGACACGCGCGGGGCACGCGACCCGCATGGGAAAATAGTGGAGGGTGCGTTTTTTTTGTAACAATAATTCGCAAATGAATGACTGGTGCTGGGTACACTTCTGTTGCACCGTAAAAAGGGGTGACGACTGGCTATAAAGCTATATACGTTCGCGGTTTCGTTATGGGAATTCATTGTCGCGAAGCAAAGAGCTCGAGCGCGACTATAAAGCGAAATACAGAGTATTTTATGCTTATGTCCTGTATTAGCATTTATGGGACCCTTGGCCACAGTTGCTTATACACAATTTTTTATCTGCACAGTTTTTGATTACATTCGATCTCGTTTTCAAATTGAAATTTGATATTATGCCAGTGGCCAGTGGCAAAATTGCTTTTTATTTTTTGAAATAACGAATAAGGTTTGTTGAACTTCTCGCTGCAAACCCTTCTTAGTCAATAAGTCAATGGCCGAAAATATAAAACATAGGAACCGGCTGTTTGTGTTGCCATTATCCGGTAGCCGATTACATTGTCTTACTTGTTAACAGATAGGAGTAAATGGTCGATAAGTACTTATTGAAGTTTTATCGTCCATCGACCCCAGCTGCCGGCCCAGTCGGTCGCTGTCAATCACGACACCAACTATCGACTCGATAAGTAGTATATAATAGGAATGCATGAATGTATGAGACGAAGTGGACATGTAAATTTCACTTTATATTCATAAGTTATCTAACACATCGATACCTTGGTTCGCTGTTATTGTTGTACCCGAGAACTAATAAATATTAATCTCCGACTCATAAACACGCACTCCTCGGCCAATCCAACTGGAGAATCGTTTTTTTGCGTAGGATAATAGTGGAAAAATTCTGAATATCAAACTGGAATCAGTTGTTTCGAAATCAGGACATCAGTCTCCCTCTGTTTTCTTATTCATAAAGCAAGTGAAATCGCATCCAGAATCCGAATTTCACAATTTTCAATTCTGAATGAGAACACGCTAAGTAATACAGTTTACTTTCTCTCACCTACCAATTCGCAAATTCTACATCCATATGCAATTACAAGCAAATAAACAAAAGCAACAAGCAAAAGTTGGGATGCTACTTTTTAGTTGTGGAGTTTCAATATTGATTTTATTTATGTAAATTATATTGACATTAAAAATAATTCCATAGATCTTTATTATTTGGTTAACTTTAAATAATCATAATTATTATTTTTACTATGGGTGGCGTAGTGTATATCCACAATTGCTTCATGGTAAGTGAAGATGTGTCCGAATTTGTTATCACACAAAGCTTAGAAGGGAACTTTAAGATTTGTTCTCTATAAATACGTGCCTATATTTTTATAACGCATACGTAATGTAATACAGTTTGCATCGTCGGTTAAAACGTACTCGAGGATTATCAATTCGTGTTTGGCTTGGATGCTCTGGAAAATTTCCAATGTCTATATATATATTATGTATATAGGACATTTGCAAAATGAAGAGAAAAAATAGAGAGAAGCAAAAGCTTCTATCGAAATTGTATTTATATAACCGGTTAAAGTGTTCAATGATTTGCGGAATGTCGCTCCTATATGAACAAAGGCTGATATCATTTAGTGAGTCGACTTTGTTTTGTACGACACGGACGTACATTGCTGTTTGGATCAAGTCTAAATTGATTCAGGTTAATACATATTAATCTGAATCAATTCGGTGAAGGAAAATATCGTGATGAAATCATAGCACGGTGGTATCGTACTTTGTAGTACCTGACTGACTCGCTACAACCCTCATGTTGAAAATCTACCGGTGTCTTCCACCATGGCAGCTGCACTTGAGAGCCAATTTCTTCTAAGCTATGTGTATCACCTTCGGTCACAGCATTACTTAACATGGTGAGATTGTGGTCAAACACGAGCTTAAACAAATAAATAAATAATTGAATCGAATGAATATTTAGAAATAAACGAATTGTCATTTTTTGTAAAAAAAAATACTGACTTCGTCAGATTACAGTTTGTATTTGATTTGATACCTTTTCTGATGCTCCAGCTATTCTAAAGTAGCTTTATTTTATACAACATGACAGAGAGGACACTTTTTTTGCTAGATATCAAACGTAAACATTATACAAAAAACTATTTTAACTACCATTCCGCTCGTTCGGCTAATGAAAATCTTAATGCGATTATTGATAGTTAATAAAATAATCCATATTATTCACTACAAATCAATTTGCAAACTACAAGTAGAATTTCAGAATTTTGCACGTCAAATAGATTAGCCACTTTTCAAAAAGGATAATAGACTAAGCATGCATAACTATAGACCTATAGCTTTAATCCCCGTATTTTCCAAAGTTTCCGAAAAGGTATTATACAATAATTTATACTCATTTCTTGAAAAAAACAATCTTTTCGCCAATGAACAATTTGGTTTCAGGAAAAACAAAACAATCAACATGGCCTCATATGATTTGATTGAGAAGATTACCACACATGTCGATATTAGAATACCAGTTTCGTCATTTTTTATGGATTTGTCAAAAGCTTTTCACCATGTAGACCATGATATACTTGTAAATAAACTGGACCGGTATGGAATCAGGGGTAACATGCAAGAGCTAACTGAATCCTACCTTAGTAATAAGACGCATAGATAAGATCTGTCCCAATTCAAAAAATCTTAAAACTTATACATCTGAACCAAGACATATAAAATTTGGTGTACCCCAAGGTAGTGTTCTAGGACCTCTGCTATTCCTTATTTATGTAAATGACATGCCAAACGTTGTTAACCATCACATGGTATTATTTGCTGACGATAGCACTATAACTTTTATTGGAAAGAATATTAATACATATGAGAATGACATTAATAATGCTTTAAATGAAATAATTAATTGGTTGATTGAGAATAATTTGAAAATAAATATTGATAAAACTAAGTTTATGACATTCAGAAACAAATCAATTTTAATATAAAATATGATTGTAATCCTATACAAGAAACTGATGATATAAAATTTTTAGGATTATGGTTGGACTCCTTGATATGGAAAAAACATATTGACTCCATTTGTAAAAAACTTAATCAGTATTCCTTTGCATTGTATAAATTAGCTAAGGTTGTAGATCAATGTGTAGTATTAACGGCCTATCATTCATTTGTTATGTCAACCTTACACTATGGAATTATATATTGGGGTAATGCCAATGATAGAGAACTAGTTTTTAAGGCTCAGAAAAAATGTCTAAGGTCAATTTGTAATCTCCAATCTACAGATAGCTGCAAACAATGTTTTCAAAATCTTAACCTTCTAACATTTCCCTCTCTGTATATATATGAAATAGCAGTATTTGTCAAAAGTAATCGCAAACTGTTTAATGTGATCAACAGTAAGATACTCCATAACGTTATACAAGTACAGGCTCATAAAACAGCACTCTTCAGTAAGAGTGTTCTAGGAATGGCTCTGAAGTTTATAATAAATTACCAAATGAAATGAGGAGCATGATAGCATTAGTACTTTAAAAAAAAAGTGTATGACTTCCTTAGCAAAAATGCATATTATTCAATTAATGAGTTGATGAATTGATAGCCAATCCTGATTTTAATGTTGCATTGTATGTTATTCATTGAATCTGGTTGTGATTATTATTTTAAATTTTTCTTTTATCTTGACATTGTTATGTAATTTGCTTTTAATTTAATTATGTACCTTCATTTTTTTATTTTTTTTTATGTTTAGATAATTGTTATTTGTACGCCTTGCAAGGCAAAGCATAGCTAAACTTCAATATTTATTTACCATCGCTGTACCTAACTACCTATGTTTTACAATAAATAAATTGAATTGAATTGAAGAACCTAAATTAGTGCAACAGCTTTAAATAGCATTTATTATAATTCAAAACTTTAAAATTTTCCGTCCTAAAGACTTCGTGATTAGTGGTTGTATAATTTGTAAAGGCGGTCGAGGGCTTGATAAAAAACTCTATCATTATTACGCCCGGAAGAATGACGACCTACAAATTTTTAGGGTTCCGTAAATACGTTACCTTAATAAACTTAAAATATCTCTCGGTAACATACAATAATTTTAAATTATATCGTTTTTGCACACAACATATTATATCGTATACATATTCGTTTAGAATATTATTTACCAGTTCTTCAGAACACGTGTTATTTATTAAATTATAATTGGGTGTTTTTTGCCTCCATGTGTAATTATTAATTTCGACAATAATCGTAAGAATTCGACGCAACTTAATTAAATGACTAACAATATATCAAGGTTACGAGCTGAAGATAAAACTTTTTGCTATCATTCGTGACTAAGCCTGAGCATTATAAAAAAATGGCGTGTAATTTTAAATACTTAGGCCCTAGGAAACATAACTACTGGCATCGTAGCCCGTAACTCTAGTTACCACGATATATGTAGGTACATAGATTTGCAGTTTACATCCAATCAGATAATATAAAAAGCTATTATAATAATAAATTATATGCACCATATAGATGATTTATAATTTAATTATTATGCAAAAATGTTGGTATATAAAACTACAAATTATAATAATTGGCAATATAACTACGACTTCTCAAGTACGTCATGTGATTTAGTGAATTCAACCATATTAAGGTATCTAAGCTCGCCTATGGCATAGTCATCGTCATAATACGGAACACTAAGTACAGAATAATATTATAGAACGAGTGGAGCCAAGGCCGTTCGCCACATGCGGATATGCCAAACTTAATATTCATTTGCTGTGTTACCAGCCCACGGACGAGTTGGTCTAATGCCTAAAGTTCTCATCAAACTAAGACGCAACGATGCGATGCGATAAATTTTTGATTGGGAAAAAAATGATTCTAAGCGAGTCGCGTCCGCGTCATCACGTTCGTGTAAACGTAGCTTTGGGCGGCGTACACGCAACGCTTTATAATAACGTACAAACAAAAAAGCACACGAATTCACACGCTGCGCGCTGTTACCAACCATTAGGTGTTATCGAACAAAGTTCCGCTTGATCAATTAGCAACAATATTCGCTCTATAAGTGGTACCATAAAACGTGTTATTTTTCACGAGTTCTATTTAACTAATTTTCATTATAACTGTGAATACATAAATCACAATGAACTTATTTAAAATAATAAGTATTGAGTAAAACAATATTATTTATGTTTATACACTATATATATACTTATACTATATATATATACTTTTTATATTGTACACTACAGTACTTACAGGTAAAGTACTTACAGGCCTTATGAAAATATTGATATTAGTTTTAGTCTTAGTTCAAAAACATTTAATTTACTTATATTTTTATAAATAAGTTGTATGCATTTATTTTATAGTTAGGTTACGATATAGGTACAAATTGTATCCAAATGAAACATATTTTTCTTTTATAAATAGGTACATAAACTTTTATAAGGTTCATACAACATTGCGCAACTGTAGAGATTGTAAGAAATAATATAATTATTCTGCTGTAATATTTTGTCTTTAAAAGGTTAGAGAAGATTTTAAATATATAGAATCACGTAGTAATAAAATAGCCTGCACAAAAATAATTATTTTATCGTATAGCGTACTTAACAAAAAGTTGTCAACTCGTCAACTTGACATAATCTATATAATAATTTTGCACTAGCTTTTGCACAGTCTGAATTAGCCACTAGACCGACTTCCTATTGTACGTGTAAGTGTGTAAGTAAGGCAGTGGCGTAGTGTTGAGCTATTATCTAACAGTGAAAGTGTGAGTGTGTGCGCGGTGTGTCGGTGACGTAACAACAGCCGGTGCGCGGGCGCCTCCGCGCCGCTTGCGCGCTGTAACTCCACTCTCACTGCCCACGATTGATGCTGATTTTCAAGTAAACTAGGAAGTTCCAGGTGAGCTGGATACTAATAATTCCGTATTAACTTCTTAAGGAAATGCGTAAAATAACAACGTATTCTTACATAAGTATATTCGAAGATGTTTAGCTAAGCAGGCGCGTTGAAGTCTTTTGAATGACGCTGTATTATTACGAGAATATGTGAGGTTCCAGTTGTGTTTTTACATAATGCGTTTATTTATACTTGATTGATATATTGCTATTTTACGATATCTTCTATTACCATGTTTTATTTTAATTCGGTTCGATTTGTGTTGTAAATTAAAATATCTTAAATTTGTTTTAATAAGCCATTTGTAACATGAATAAAATTAACAAAATATTAATATATTATAACTATAGTATGCAATAAGAAGACATTATAATGTATTTATAAATGCATATTTATTTGTTTATAAGGTAATTCATTGATCGGCTTCATATTAATACCTATTTATATGATTCAAGAAAAGTTATGAATCAAGATTGGTCACTAGTCAACTACTTACAGGATTCGACAATGACTGGACAGACTCCTGCGCATTGGAGTGGAGCAGAGCCACGCACTACTCAATTCGAACCGCTACGCTCCACCGCTCCGAGCTATTTTCAGTTCTAATACATTTTTGTAAAGGGTAATAGCCACGGGTATTAAAACATGTAGGAAACGCTTTTAGGTAATTATTAACATACTAGTTTTACACGCGTTCCCGGGATAAAGTACCTAAATATTCACGTGCTTTTTATCATGATTTTGCATTTACTCACTTTCGCATTTATTAGCACTTGTACTTGTAATTCTATAAAGAGAATTAAACACATAGGTTACGTGCTTTAAAATCGCAAATACTATTTAAACAGTATTATCGAGGACATTGAAATATAGAAAGGGATGTAAAGTACCCAATCGTACTCACAAAATCTTATAGATAATAGTTCTATGCATATACACATATTTATTTTGTTATATTATTCCTTGTATCAATTCTAAGTTGTTATTTTAAGCTGCTAATCAATTAAAATCGTATAAAACATGTAATTTAATAAGATTAAGATTACCATCTCCATTTAATAGTTTAGCTGATAACAGTGATAACTAAAATTATGAATAAGTTTCTATTGTTTATATGATAACAACTCGCATCCATCATCGCCGACATTATTTATAGAGTGAAGAAACGAGCTCACGATAAAGTCCGACCGAGTAAGTTACAGAATATCGTTATCGTGTTATCGTTACTTCTCGCTTGCGTACATAAGGCCTTATATTTTTTTCCTCTATAAGCTTTCGTTTATTCAGCGTCGAGCGGTCGAAATGTCGCGAAGCGCGCGCGCACGATGATCTCACTCGAAATATTACGTCGTGACATTTAGAAGGGTATTTTATGTGCCTTTATGTTTGTTAACTTTACCTCCACAATTTAATTGTACGAGTAAAATAACATCGTAAGTCTTAATGTTATAGGTACGTAAGGGAACAATGACTGCGCTTACTTTTCGCTCTGTTGACTTTTTAAGCTTTCAAGAAATAGATTCTGCAAAAATGTTTAGTTGTTGTTTGTATTAAAATTAAATACATATCGTGTTTTGTTCGTATAAAAGTCAGTCTGTTACACAGTATAATTGCTGTAGATACTTCCTCTATTCTAACTGCTCCTTTTGATGGAGGACCTCAAAGACTACTATTGTATACTAGGAGCACCTTGCGCTGTCAATTAGGGCGCAGCGAGAATGTTGACTAATGTTGACAACTAGAGATAAATTAGCACTTGATTTTTTATTATTATTATTATTATATAATATGGATGGTACTAAAAATATCCTATAAGTATGTCAATCGTTGCATTTTCATATATCGGAAACTGTACCACTATTATACTGTGGGAAAACCCGAACCCTGACAATAATTATGAACGTCAACAAAATACCCGAAAATTATGCAACATGTTGTCGTGTGTTGTTGACGCAACGCTTGTTTTTGGTCGTGGTAAGTGTGCCGCGGCCATTACGGTCAGCCGATGGCCCACTGCGCCGGAGTCGCTGGCGCTGCGCTGTGACATAACCGGGCTTCCGCCACCGGCATCGTCATCGGCACCATTCGCTCAGTGAAAGGTACACTTTATGTTACAGAATCCAAGCTTAGCTTAACGCTTCACGAACTGAAATAGAAGGCAAATGAAGTAACAACAAGTTTTAACACTTTTTGATAAAATATTACAACAAAACGGCTTGTAAACAAGTGGGGTTATTATACTGTGGTAACTTATACTTAGTAAATTACGATGTTAGATCGCGATAAAGCAAACCACAATCCAATCAGCGAGACTACCAACAAAATATCTGTTCAATTAGAGTGGGCAAATAGACGAATGACACTTATCGCATTGTAGTGTTTGTGTCGCAATTGTAAATACTTGTGTATCAACTAGTTACTCACGTAGTCGCTTAACTGGACACTTATCAAAGCAAACCGGTGGTGCTAGACTTTAATCGGGTTTGAATGAAACTCGGTACATAGATAAATCGAACCCTAGAATAACTTTTTTATTCCGGGAAAACATAAGATCCTCGCAAACACGGTTGAAACCGCGGGGCGGAAGTTATTGCTTTAATTATTATAAGCGGAACTGAAGCAATAAGCGATTTATCCACAAAATTCACGCTTACGAATATGTTTACACTCATCATAAATACCACAACTACATAATATTATATTTATAACTAATGAGGTGATTATATTTGATATTATTAGGCCGTAGTTATAGCGCAATTCGGTACCTATTTCCGTACGCAATAGTAACTGGCGGGTTCATTGTAATTTACCTCGTTATTTTTTATAGTGACCACAAGTGGACTTGTTAGCCAGACGTTGTGACGCGCAATAATGTTAATGTTGCTTGTTTAGTTTATTTTCTTGCATCACATCTGGCACTTATTGCCCAGTTCGCTCCGTTCGCTTAGTAATTCACTCCGGCTTCACTTCTTAATTAATGTGGCTGTTTTGTCATAACTAAAAACACAATAAATATGTTATCTTAGTTTTATTAACTAAAATAAATTATCAGTTTCATATAAGTATTGCAGAGTTAAAATCTTCGATGTCGCAACAAAAATGAACATCCTCTTCAATGTCTGTATCAATATAATATAAATAATATTATAATATAAATTATGTTCCTACGTCAAATAGGTCACATCATATGATGAAATTAATTTAATATTCATGTTTTCTATATATCATAGTTTGTATTTTATACATTGATTGTAAATATATTGTAAATTATATTCATGTTATTAGCCTTTTTCACGAATGTGCTAAAATAATAATTGTATGTATATGTTTTAATCGTTTTCATTTTATATTCAAGTAACCTTTTACAGTAAAATGAGTCAATAACAAACGTCTATCGTGTTGGATGTATAAAATTATATAACTAATATTATATTACGAATAGCTGTGGGCGGCAATAGATTGTGTTAATATATGTCAAACAAATGGTCTCCATGTGTATATATTTTGCTAGTGTTGATATTCGAACCGATGCGAGCGGGTCATCAAACATATTGGTTGCTCAATAGGACGGAATTGGGAATTATTAGGATAGACATAACAATATCGCTGCACTGCTTACTGTATCGTACGTTCAGTTATACGATGAACAAAGATAAGGTTTGTATACTACAAAGATACTGGAGTAGGTATATAGGTACATAAAATGGTACCGAACATTATGTTACATATACATTCAAGACTACAATCGCTAGAAAGTATATTCTTTGGATTTAGAATAAACTATTCAAAAAAACAGAACTGAACCATTGAAACATTTAATATTATTATATGATGATCATCATGATCATGACCTCCAGCATTGATGGCTACCAATATAAAACCCAAGGCCATATTCTATGGCAGCACGTGATCCAGTAATGTATCAGCGACTGCGAATGGCGCCTTCAATCCGGCTGGCCCCGGGTCAATTGATGGCTAATTGTAGAGTCGACGACTGGACGTTGCGACCACTAAGCAGTTGTGTGTCGATGCCCTAACAATTATATTAATATTCATACTTCTATAAATAACATTTTGATTTTTGGATATAAATCTTGGAGACTGAATCGTATGTGCTATTATAGTTTTATTCGGTTAATCGGCTTTTGTTCAAACAATGCCTTTTTTGCAGTAATACGTGGTACTTTGACATAAATTAACTTCATTGTGAACAAAGGAATACTGAATAGTAATAATATACCTAAGAGTTATTGTTTGTAGAGTCGTTTACCCTATGGCATAGCGCAGGTATGCTCTTATCACCTTGTGTGGCTTGAATCTTGAATCCCAAGTACCTAATTGTAATTTTTAATGTCCAATTGACGAATGTGGTATATAGACCTATTATTTATTCTGATATTTAAAGCATATATATACCTATACGAAATTAGAACTAACTCAAATATTTTTTAATAAGTAGATACTTAAGTATTTAATAGGCACGGAATTCAAAGTTTATTTAAATGACGTCAGGTATTTTTATTTCATCTTGATCGATATTTATTAGTCAGTTGCGTTGAACGAATCACCTATGAATAGAATGACAAAGTTTAACGAATAAGTAATATGCCTTGATAATATAAGATATTACGTGACATTGACTCTAATAATAATATGGGGAAATCCAAATTTATACAACACTAACAAATTTGTTTTAAATATTTTAGCCAACTTAAATTTATACTTACCCAATTCGTTTTAACAAATTTATATTACTTTATTTTATACACAATGCAAATTAACTTACCAATGTAATAGTTTACTGTTATACTATAATGGCTTAGGTATGTAAATGTGGGAATCTGTATCCCGTACAGAAATAGTCCGTACCCCTATCGTAGGTAGTAGGTATACTCAAAGTGGGGTCGTCGAGCTACGCATGAAAACTTGATAAGCAGGCTATCTGGCCGGCCTCGCTTCTCGATGTCTCTACTCCCACTATGTCGTATTCAATTAATTATTGAAATGATAATTATTGTTTATATCATCATAAAAAAATATCCTTACCCAAATTGATTAAAAGCTTTGTTTTAAAGAGTAGGAAATACTATGGTCGTGTTAATATATATGTACAATATCTACTGATATTCATTCGATGCTAACGTTTATATACTTAGCTCATTTTTCTTTAAAAGTAAACGGATAAAATTCAGGATTAAATAGTATACTCAAACCCTGAACATACAAATCACATTTATTAAAATAAAACCTCTAAAAACCCGTAGCTGGGTGCGACAATCATCAGTTATATCTTGATAATGGATGCTTTGATGAGTATATAATACCTTGTTTATTATTATCATTATTGTTTATTACATATCACAATTACAAACCTCACAAAATATAGGTATACTTATATAGGTAATTTATCAAAATATCGTGACATTTACACTTCCGGTACGATATAGATACAGCTGTAACATTTAACCCGTTAACCTACTTTTAGTAGTTGCCTAAATATCACTGATAATTCATACAATGATGTATTCATGTATTCGTAAACACATAATCGAGATGGCATAATAATATCCTAATTTTGACACAAACTAAAAGAAAATGTTGTTTTAATATGTACCTAAATGACTGCGGTCACCTTCATTAAGAATTCGAATAACTACAGACAACATGAGTCGTTAACGGAAATAGTATAAATAAAACCAAATATTATTAACAATCGCAAGCCGAATCGCAACCTACTTTGAGTAGATAAGAGCAATATTAATTAATGGTGTCGCCGATAACCACACAACACAAGCTAGGTATCAAACATTATCTCTACGAAAGCGAAAACAATCCGTGTAGTTTGACTTGTTTATAATAAGATACTGAGGTCAGTTTTTTTTTTTTTTTTTTTTTACTTTGTATAGGCTTGTGTTTGACCACAATCTCACTATGGAAGGTGATGATGTGGCCGAAGGTGGTAAGCACACAAAGCCTAGAAGGATCTGGCTCTCAAGTGCAGCTGCCGGAACACACCAATAGGTGTTTGGCGACAGATTTTCAACTTGAGGGTGGTAGCCAGCCAGGCGGGTACTACAAAGTACCCTACCACCGTGCTATGGTTTCCTCACGATGTTTTCCTTCACCGAAATATGAAAAATATATTTGTTAAATCAAGTTCGACATAGTGTCATCATGGTGTGGACGAAGCGTAACATTTTATCTATACTCTATAAGTCTATACTAATATTATAAAGCTGAAGAGTTTGTTTGTTTGAACGCGCTAATCTCAGGAACTACTGGTTCGTTTTGAAAAATTATTTCAGTGTTGGATAGCCCATTTATCGAGGAAGGCTATAAGCTACTTTTTATCCCGGGAAAACACACGACCCCTCGGGAACGCGGGTGAAACCGCGGGGTGGAAGCTAGTACTTTAATATGATTTATATGATACATAAATTACTGGTAAAAAAAAACAAACGAAACGACAAACTATTACTACCTCTACAAACGTCTTAATAAATAGCGAAGCTACAAGACAGGACTATTGGCCTCAAAGGAAATGTCACTTCAATATCGACGTTCCTGTCTGTTTATTGTACCTACTGTAGTTGAGAAAGTTTAATGCAATGCAACACACAAATCTACTATCATTCACCGATCAGTGAAGGTAGAATGCATTTTTTCTTTAAAAACTCCTAAATATATATATCATAGATGTACAAAAGAATGCGAAAAATATTTTTTAGATGCTAATAATAACTAACTAATAATCCGGAGTGTCCTATAATTTCACTAAATATGTTTGTTACTAGTTAAAATTCTGTGTTGAATGTATCATAATGTTATAAATCAGTGGTTAGCCCTAAACCAGTTTGTTTATGATCAGCTTGTAACAAAAAGTCAAGCGATTTAAGTCAGTCGGTCGTATAAAAGTGGTGCCTATCGAAACGTCGAGCGATCTTATGTAATATCCCGCTAGTCGGCCACTATTTCAACAGCAAAAAAGTCCAAAACAGAAATGGCTGCTCTCATTGTTTCCATTCGCGAGCGCGATTTATGTGGCAGTTAAAATGTCCAGGCCTACTTCGGGGCTGAACTTAAAAACATAACTTGGCGAATACTGGCTTTGTTTGCCTCCCAACTCTGCGGGCGTCAATCTTTTTTTTTCGTAGACCCTTTTGTTCTTAAATTATGTAACGTCAAAATTCTAGTCTCGTAACAAAAAATGTTCGATGATGAATTGTTGTCTATTTTGTTTTAACGAGGACGGCGCGCGGCGACGTCCATATTCGATTAACTATTGTTTATTATCGGACAGAATCAGTCGGTTGTTTAAAGATGGATAAAATGGCTTCAAGTCAAATCTCTTGCAATAAGTATAAACCTGCATTCAATCGAAGGGAATGGCAAAAGGTTTTACTGCCCACGTTTATAGGCCAGCATCCCAGCTCGTAAAATAATGTTCGCGCGGGCCTGGCCCGGCCCGGTCGAGTGATCGAACCGGTTGTTAGGGTAACTCATTATTCAAATTAGTGCGTGCTGTTATAATTCGAAGCGAGCCGAACTTCGATTAGGTGCTTCGGGCAACCAGACAGACAGATCCTATATACTACATAGTATATACTCTCAATAGTTACTAGTCTGTAATTTAATTTAAAAAATACCAGATTTATATTATGCAACAGAAATAAAAGATTAACTATGATTATGAATACCAAAAAACACGTTTGTTTGTTAAATTGTGTAGATTCTAAAAGTGTAAAAGTTGTTCACGTACCTACAGAATTTTAATGAGTTTGTCACCTCTGTGATTAAATATCATCAAAAAGATATATCGACTAATAAAAAAAGGCGATGAAATAGAGTAGTATGCAGAAACTTGATTAGGCACATAGGTATTTGTGCCTTCTAGTTATTCTATTTATAATATCGAGATATAAATGTGTTAGGGTTAAATTTGTATATAATTTCCATATTTACATTTACTTTTTAATAGATTAGGTATAATGTGATAAATAAATATTTTTACAAAACGTAAGTAATCAATATTAGACAAAGGTAAATGCTTGTGAGTCACATTGATAATTTGATTTGATTGATAGCTTGCAAACACAAAAGAAAAAACTAGAACTTTCCATGACAAAGTAACAAGTTATTATAAACTTCGCAATGATCACGTCATACAACTATCAATACTTCCTAGTTGTAAACTGTCAGTAGAAGGGGGGTATTATAATAAATGGCATGTGAGTATCGCAGGCGACACAACGTCGGTCGTGAGGCAGAACCGGTCTTTGGTTCCTCGTGAGCGATCTGCGTTATTGGAACTACATATTTACGACCAACCCGCCCAACCAACGCCTTTCCGTCTGCACACTACTCCTACCAATATATTTACTTTCGATACTTACCGATTTGGTCAATCAAAAGATCAGAATGCTCCTTGCGAAACACAATACATAAACGTTTTAGAATAAACCGGGTGTTTCCTGGTTGACACTTTTATTACTCGATTATACAGGTGACTTTTTAGTCACTGGCTATACTTGCAGGGGTGGAAGTATTCATCAATATGAACAACTTTTATTATTACACTATGTGTGAAATCACGAAAAAAATATCAGCTATTCCATACAAAAGTTCAATACCTACTCGACCAAAATGTACGAAGCAATCATTTTATTTTACGCGATCCCAGAGTTGGTCCCATAAGAAAAGTTGTTCATATTGATGAGTACTTCCACCCCTGCAAGTATTGCAAGTGACTAAAAAGTCACCTGTATTTTCCAGTAAACAGACTATTCTAGAATAGACTAGACTATTACTTCTATTTACAGAATAGTCTGTTTACTTTTTATTCAGAAGCTTAAGTATGTGGAAAAATCCAGAGATAAATCTCTTTACTAGTTTTCTATATGTCATTTAATGCGTTTAATGCAGTCATGCATGTCACACAGTTGGAGTTCAATTAATTTCAACATAGTAATAACCATTAATTTACATTATGTTCAATCAACGTTTGCAATATGTAAAAAATGTCGGCGTTGTCTGCTTTACGTTTCGTTTAAACTGGATTTATAATAGCTTGATTTAAACTGTTTTCTTTACCTAAACGTTTCGTTTTCGTTTTGTCAAAATGGTAGCAGTAGCCAATCGGTATTTCTATTTTGTGAGTACCTAGTACCTATTCTCTCGAACTTGCTATACGAAAATATCTGGGTAAATTATAAATAATGTGTTATATAGTATATTGCATTTTAAATATACGGTCATTATTTTGTCGGTAACGGTTGGCGATAATTATGTAATTTTATATTGAACGGAAGTCTACGAAATTTTACTCCCTATTGATTAGATTATTTTATAACGGCCGCTTTCGTTAAGAAAAATATTCATGTCGTGATTAACTACTTTTTAAAATGCTTACAATATTTAAGATATAACAAAAACTGAAAAATATCTTATTATGTCAGTTCTGTGATGATTCATTGGCGAGATTTCACGTTGTCCTTTGAATCTAATTTGCATATTTTAAGGGATCCTTAGAATTATGCCACGATGCCACGATGTATAATTATGTCTGTCCATCCGACACTCTCAGAAAAGGTATGTCAAATCAAATGCCATCCCCTTATTAAACAAACCCAAGTATAATGAGTGTATAGAAACGGTGTGTAGGTAATCGAACACTGGCTAATTACATCCCTGCCGATAATGCTGTAAAAATAGGTTAACGAGTACTTTGTTTAATCAGTTGTTTACGTTGGGAAGGAAAACCGCGCCAATTGTGAACGGCGAACAGCGCATTGCTTATTTTATGTCGAGTTTCCTTAAGTACAATTATTAATGATTCAGGTGTTAATCATGCATTATTTTTAATAATACATCTTAAAGTTTTCAAGTATAAAAAAAACATAAAATGTTTTGCATTATAGTAATGTCTCCTGCTTAATGTTCTCTCCATGGATTTCCATAATGAAATTTATGAGTTACTAGCTTTTCGCCCGCGGCTTCGCTCGCGTAGTCTTTTACTTCCTTTCATCCGATTTCGATGAAATAAAGCCTATTCGAAGCGCAAAGCCATGAATATCCGTACAGTGGTTTAAAAAATTAGCGTGTTCAAACATACAAACAGAAAAAAAAAACAATTTTAAAAAATCTATTTAGGTACATAAGGGCAAACAAATATACAGATTCACTTTTAGCTTATATCGAAAAGGATTAGTAGGAGGTTTTATGTATAATGTTTAATATAATGAAATTATGTTCTGGACATAAATTATTATCAGAAGACAGAAGGAAATAACAATAGATAACATTAATGAATATTGCCATTTTAAAAAAGTAGCTTATATAATGTTGTTTATGTGAATTCTATGTGATTTGCAACATGGTCACTAATACATACAGACATAGTACATATATACTCACTGAAGACGACAACAAATATTTCCACCAACAAATATTTCAACCATTAAGTATTATAATGTTATGTATGTTATATAAAGTTTTTGATACGACCAAGGATATAATTAAATACTTATTGGTTTTTTATACATAGGAAAAAAAACCTAAATATTATAAAGTTCTAACAATTCAGCGGTGAGCCAAGTGAGTAGGTACATACTCGTACAAGATCTTGTACCTATTTGGAATATAATAGGTTGGATTTATTTTTGGAATTGAATATTTAATTTAGGTACGATGTAGATCACGAGTATGTTGGTGGTTATTTTTATTTTCATTCATAACCTAAACTCAAAGCAATAAAATAATAATAGTTTGGTTCTTATTTTCTTTTCAGTTTTGCGAAGCATTCAATTTGAGAATGGATAATAACTCTTTCGTGTGATCATGTCTTTTCGAAGAACAGAACTGCTTCCTACTTTGAGACGTAATGCTACAACTAAATCTAAAGTTGTATATGCGCGGGATTTGAAAAAAATATGCAATCCGTATATGGGGAGACCTTTATTGAAATACAGCATCGAGCCCATTTGAAAGGGAATCAACCCACCAATTTATGAATAGATTTCAAAGTGTTTCACTGCGATTCTAAAGATAATAATTTAATTGTTGATTGTTATAATTTTAAGATTTTGTGTTCTCAGGCGCTGCACCAGTAGCCGATTAAGCTTCACCAAGTAGGCAGTCTACAGCAGAATTTATGTGTAACTGTCCCGGTACCTACATATCAATAGACCCAGAAAATGGTATATGCATATCTAATTGAAGTAACAAAATAAGAGGCGAAGTTAGTCATACATGGGCTGGTTTAGTTTCATCTTATAGACTCAAATACTAGTAGTTGGAGATTTCTTCGGGACGTTCTTTCTCAGAAAAGATTAAGCTCATTCTAATTAGGTAGATTTGTATTACTACTGGTCTTTACTTATCGATTTCGGAAACGTAATCCAATAATAGTGTTGATTTAGCTACTCTATGACGAAACGATTACGATTGCACGCATGGGCCTAATTGCGGCGAATCACGTAAAACATGTATTTTTTGCACTAGTGGGTATGTCGTGCGTGCGTTCGATGCACGATTTCGTACACGAATATAATACAAACTCGGTCATGTGGTAACACTATAATAATTACACAATAGTATCTAATAACGTGGCAGTATTGTGGGTTAATAAAACAAAAAAATAATAATTATGTGTACTACTCTATTGACACTTTCTTAATCGCAGCGGTTGACAAAGACAAGGTAGTTTTGTGATTCGCAAATGAGGCGTATGGCAATGGATTATTGTATGTATTATGCTTTTATTCCTTATAAATAAATATCAGTATGTATAGTTCTATTTCTATAACGTTTTGACGTAACAGTCAGCCTCGCAAATTACAAAATTATGTTTCATATGCAGTTGAAAATGTAATGTAATAAATTTAAACGCAAGAATATATGCTTTGAAAAATCAAATTAACGAGGTAAATAGGCTATAATAATAAATAAATAATAATATTTATTTCGTACATTAATAATAAATTTCTAAATAAAATAAAAATATGAACTAACAACCAAAATAACTTCTACACAATAGGTATTCTTTGCGATCATAGACAATTATTGGAAGTACCGCTACGAAAATAATTAGGGCTCATTGGTGTGCTAAATTGTCATAGGCATCTTAGTTTTCTTATTGCTAAGCATAGTTACCACCTGTCGGTCACATTTTCACCATTATTTTAGAAGGTAGGTAATATTTACGGTCAAATGCAAGCCTAATTAATGTAAAATAAAGTTAATTTCTTGAAAACAACAGAACATGCTTGATTAAAAAATCGTCTCATACACCACGTTGTTACATTGTCTTGCATCGTATCAGGAAATACAGTATCTGCTTCCTGATCCGCCAAATACGTGCGTACCTATTGAAAGTAACATTGCCCGCACTTGGCCTTTCATCTTTTTAATATTTACCCATTATGAATGTGTTAAAGCTGCATGTAGGAACCCGGTAGTAATCAGGAGGTCGGCATCGTCTCGAGGTAATCGACGAGCTGCCCTTTATACAAACTGTCGATACACCCCATAAGGAGAATGTGGCATAGGGTTTGCACCATCGAGACATTCCAATATCGTACCTACTGCAGTTGAAGAAATACCAACATCCTGTTTATTCCGCCTCATAAA
Organism: Tetheella fluctuosa; assembly: GCA_951216915.1. Taxonomy (NCBI): domain Eukaryota; kingdom Metazoa; phylum Arthropoda; class Insecta; order Lepidoptera; family Drepanidae; genus Tetheella; species Tetheella fluctuosa. The sequence goes on from OX578230.1 coordinate 5,575,512, forward strand.
GCTTCTCCACCGAAAAATCCACTGTACTTTTTAATTTGGTTTAATCTACAGTTTAAATAATATGTCTGTCCGATAAAAAATTAAATGCATTTCGTCAAGGTTACAGCCCTATTTGTGAGAAAATTATTTTCAGTGAATTGAACAATTTTGCCAGCTCATTGTATGAGCAGCGCAAATGAACTATTCAACGATATCATAGATGTGATAGCAATAGGAAATGTGCATGTTATTAGACAACACGCAGACTAACACGTATCATTCAATGTGATCTCGAAAGATAAGCAAATATTTACATTAAAACATTGATATTTGGGTTATCTCATAGCGCTTGTACATAAACAACAATTAAAGTTTTTACTTGTTGATTCTTTTTTGTAAACCTATCAGTTAGCTATAGCTTTATTTTGTGTAGGTAGAGTTGAAACTCAATATTGAGACTTCTGTCTATTTCTCTCTTCAATGATAATGATATGAAAATCTTTATGTATTTTTTATTTGTGCTTTAAAGGTCGTATAAACACGTCTTTCTTACTAATTTTGTTTGTATCACCTGATTTATTTACATTAATCGTAGCACAACCAAGTATTTTCATAACATTCATATGAAGTGCTCGCAGAGAAACATACAGGCAAGTTAAGTTGAACAATAACAATTCGGGAAAATCAAAATAATTTATCTTTTTCTTCTCGGAAAACATGACCAAACATGGCATCTGATTCGCGATCTACTTCTCAAGCAGCTATTATTCAACCCTGTATAAAGCCATTATGTGTTATAACATTGTATATTTGTACAAATTTGGCAAAGACGGAGCAACTCGAGGTTATATGGTACGATCAAATGAGCTCATACGCATTCGTCTTATCGCAAAAACATGTTTTAAAGTCATTAGAAAATATTGTTATGTCAATGTTGTAACTGATTATTATGCACTTGTGTTGAGGCGTAGCCAATTATTTGTTGTTAAATTCAGTACGTTGATATTTAGAGCAATTCATTATTATCTGCTATCGTATTGGATTGCGTTCTGCTGTGCTTTTGTATGATATCTTCAGTCATTACGAATTAAATGATTTCGTAAAGTAGTGAAATTTCATAATGTGCCAAATAATTAGGCCAAACAATTTTTCAGATTTTAAAGATGTTTGTAGGTAAGTACTACTATTAACAAAAATATTTTGATAGTTACTATGAATAAAATTACATTCCACTCCATGCAGTTGAAAAATAAACATAACAACAACGATTTTTTTTTAAAATACATGTAAGTTTATATCATTACAAACTCAGTTTACCTTTGAATTGCTATTTTAATAAACAGCTACTAAAGAAAAGTGCATACAATTTGTGGCATAATATAGGAAACACATAAAAGTTGATATCAAATAAGCATGAATGACAATGTCACCTTTGTTGTTATCACCGTACATTACACATTTTATGTTGTAGGTAATTATCAGGCAAGCAAAGAAAAATAATATAATATAACATTTAAGGGCGTCACACACGGCGAAGATACGATAATATTTTATCTTAAGATATATGAGACAGTGCTATACCAGCGAAAGAGAAGGAAAGTAGGTAGGTAGGTGCTGTCTCATGATCTTAAGATAAAATATTATAGTATCTTCGCCGTGTGTGACCCCCTTTATACACTCCTTTTAAAAAAAAACGGGCACCTTATAGTTATTGGCTTTTCTATGGATAATATTTATATTTTTAGTATGTTATTATCATTAATGACTAGGAATTTCTTATTATCAATGAGACTATAGGTTTTAACACCTAAATCCTGGAATGGGTGTTTTAGTCAATGTAAACAGATACCTAATGGACATTTTTTTGGGTACCTATAATGAAAGTATTTTTATGGTATTTTAATAAAAAAAAGACATTAAAAATTAATAATGAGTATGACCTCCCCTTCAAAGTCAAAGTCAAAGCCATTTTTTCAGTTTAGGCCCTAGGAGGGCACTTATGAAGGTCGAATTTACTGAAGCTACCCTTAAAGCGATTATGGCATGTAATCGTCTTGGCATGCTTTCCACCAGGCCTTTGATGGTGTCATGTGGAATATATTCCCTCTCAGCCAAGATCACACGTTTAAGCTCCCTGATGTTTTGAGGAAGTGGTTGGACAGATCAGATCGTACTCGCCTTTTTAGGAGGTCCCAGACGTACTCAATGGAGTTAAGGTTGGGGCTCCGCGCTGGCCAATCCAAACGACGAATACCGACCTCTTGCATATAAGCATCTACGTCGCCAGAACGGTGGGCCCGAGCATTATCGTCCATGTAAATGGCATCTTCAACAATTACAGTCAGTGCGGGTTGTGCATGTTGACAAAGGATTTCTGTTATGTATCTTTGCGCATTTAGTTAGCCATTTTCAATGAATACGATCTCGGTACGATAGCTGGAAGTTACGCCCGCCCAAAACATAACGGACTCTCCACCATAAGGGGTGATTTCTCCAAAACACACGTCGGCATAGCGTTCCCCTGGTCTTCGTAACACTCGCCGACGTCAGTCCTCACCATTCAGACAAATTCGAGCCTAATCGTAGAAGAGTACGCTACTCCAGTTACCTAGTGTCCAAGATAGGTAATTTCTAGCGAACCTCAATTGAGCATTCCGGTGCTTACGGAGTAACTCGGGGGCCCGCGCTGGTCATCGACTGCGTATATTAGCCGCTAAAAGTTTCTTCCAGACTGTCCATAGGCTATCTTGTGCTCCTCGTACCTCTTCATGGTTTCTTTTGAGGTCTATATAACCATTTGCGGTTCCTCAGCGCCTGAGTCACTAAAAAGCGGTCGTCTCGTGGTTGTGTGCAACGTTTTCTCCCAGAACCTTGCCTTCGCTGAACGGAAACAGTTTCAACAGCTTCTCTTAGTATCGAGTCCAGGTTCTTTGGACGGTTGAACGACTCACGTTTAACCGCTGTGAGACGTAACATTGGCTACACCCCTCTTCCATCAACGCTATAATTTTACTAGCTCTTATTGCTTTTTCTACCATTACAATCGACACAAAGATATCTGTTTTAAGTCACAATAAGGCAGGATTATGTGACAAAAATAAATTATTCTACTAAAAAGAACGAGAAAGTTAGTTTTAGTTGTCTAATAACCTTTTAACCGCAAACCTGCGAAAAGTAAGTAAAAAGTCACAAACTGAAAGAGGGTTAATTATTTTTAAAAACAAAGTTTCGAATTTGGAATTAACTTTTTTTGACACTCAGACTCTTTATTAAGTGCCAGTGACATAGTTTGGCTAATAAAAACTCTTTAGGACTAAATGATTACCAATAATGTAGAAAAATCAAAAACGCCCGTTTTTTTTTGCAAAGGAGTGTATTTGTGTAGTATGAAACCTAAATTTGCCTACTTCCTAAATATAAAATAACTATTGAGAAACTGAAACAGTTACCTCTTAGTAATTTCAGGACAGCTATAAACAATATGCAAGTAATTCAAAGTAGGTACTTCCTTCCTTACCTATTGGTATCATAATACACATCAAGTTATACCTACCTAGGTATGTGATGGAAATCATTGCACCTCAGATGGTAAAAATCTAATATTATTCTTTAGACCTTTAATTTCTAACGTCGGTCGCCATTGTAATGTTATTTAAATACTCTTTTGTCAGTCAGAGAAACACATATTATTTTGTCTATTGTTTGAAATTTTGTTCATTGTTTATGTAAAACTATTACGAAATGTTGCTTTTGGGTTGAAAATAAATTTCTATTATTGTTATTTTTTACAATGCACAGTTTTACTAGTTGATTTGTAGGTTTTATTGGTAATTTTAAGGGAAGTGATACCCTAAATTGTTAGGGAACCTTCCTTCCTATCCATGTTTTTACCTGGGAAGGAACCTTTACCTTTTACCTACCTTACAGTTACAAAACTGTTATTATTTTTTCTTTAATATCTGTTAATCGTATCGTTTTTACTCAATTGCATCGTAATGTCTTTACTGATTTAGATGGAATTAGGCACATAGATAGACCATACCCTGAAATAACATACATGACACTTTTATTCCGGTAAAAAGTTAGCTCCTTCGGGAAAAATTGCGAAGCGAAATCTAATACATAAACAAGTCTATACATATAATATGATAAGACTTATCTGTATAATGTACCTACTTATAAAAAAGGAGAAACTGACTGTCTGATTGACAGATCAACACACAGGTAGTGCTGGTGCTAGAAACTTGACATTTTGCATACTAGTTCCTCATAATATAACGTAGGCATCCACTATGGAAGGGATTTAAAAAAAAAAAAATTATACCACGATCTCATCCACCGATGATATAATAGCTCTTCAAGCAGATTTATCTCGCCTTGATGATTATTGTAGTCACAACAAACTGGACCTAAACCCATCAAAATGTGCATTAGTGACTTTTACACGCAAAAACGTACCACTACCTACATATTATACGTCACAATGTGAATTGCTCCCTAAGCGCGATATAATTCGTGATTTGGGAGTTATTCATGATTCCAAGCTTTTATTCGATGCACATGACGATTATATAGTTAGGAAGGCGTCTAAGTCACTTGGTTTCATCTTGCGAATCTCTAAATGCTTTAATGATATCAAAACCCTCAAGATTTTGTACTGCACTTACGTTAGATGCCATCTTGAATATGCTTCTCAAATATGGAATCCGTGCTATAACAAATATAAAGATCGAATAGAGCAAATACAAAAAAGATTTATAAAACATCTCTGTTATCGTCTTGGCATTCCATATTCAACCAGAAACTATTTAAAACTATGCAAAAAATTACATTTGATGCCTCTTGCTAATAGGCGTGAAATTGCTGACTGTACATTTGTACAAAAAATATTTTCTAGTGACATTGACTGCCCTGATCTGTTATTCAAGTTTTCTTTAAATGTCCCAGCCCAATTTACTAGGCACACTCAAACAATTCGAATTCCTCTTGTGTACACTAACTACCGTCAAAATACATTAACCGTGCGAGCTAGGGTCTTGCCCTTAACAAGTTGATTAGGGAATGCAATTTTGATCTATTCTGTACAAGCATTGGCTCGGCTAGACGGCAGCTAAACCTTAATTTCTTTAAGCAAGTAATAACCCAAGTTCTTTAAGTTAAAAATCCCTCTTACTCTTTCTTATCAAAAGACTAATTTAATACTGTTCAATACTGATTACCTACTGTTTGCCTTATGAGTTGTTATTTAACCGTGAGGATCTGTTAATGGATTTCTGTTTTTTTTTTCTAAAATTCTAGTTTGTTAAAATTAGCTGTAGATCTTCCTCTCATAAATAAATAAATAAAATTCAATCCCCAAGGAAGTAAAATAGGGGACGGCAAGTGGAACTGCGGCTGTGGCCCAAAGCTAGTAGGTATCTAATCCAACTTTTGATGAATTTCAAAATAATTATTCATTTCCATCCCGGATACTGAAAATATGCTTCATAACAGTAAAATTATTTAATCTATGAAACTGTTTTAAAAATATACGTAGTGATGTTAATTTGACTGACGAAAACCAATGACTGGAATAATAAATAGGAATGTGTCGCGCCTTAATTATGCATTTTTTCAAGGTTGGTAGGTAATTTAAATGAGCAAGCGAATGCTGATTCACTAATTGTGTGTACATACTTCTGTAAGCTAAACCACCGTGCACCTATCAGCTACAAAATGATGTTTGCACACAATGTATTGTATTTCCAAGCGCCATAAGTTTAGGAGTAAGCACTACGTGACCGTCACTTGACACTGACCCATTATACAGGTTGGCTAAGCTTACACATTTTTAATTACATAAGGTTCCGCACATCTGGAACTTTCGATAATGATATGTAAACTGATAAAGTAAATGAATATTTTAAATGGCCCGTGTTTTCCCGATATAGAAAATATTATGTTATTACTAATATACTCTTGCGGAGATTAGATCAATTTATCATGAGATTTGTAAATAAATCAACAAATTAAAAAACACTCCGAGCAAAAAGGTTTCACGGATTTAATTACGGGTTCCTGAAAACATGCACCGTTGAGTTCACATTTCAGCTCCCCTTTCAAAATATTTCCCATGAGAGAATATAGTTATTCATATCTACTATAACAAGTAAAAGAAATTTAATATTATAATTTACTTGTTTTAATTCAGGGATCAGCGTACATATTTATTTGTTCATAGGAACTCAAATTATTTTTATGTTATCACACCATAGTAGAAGAACTTGCCGCATGCTTGCACGTGGAGAAATATTCTATAAAAGTATATTTTAATTAAGTTGATTATATTTTTACAGGAAGTTAGCGCCATGGGGTCACGTAAAGCGGTAGATTAAAACCTAGCTCGTTATTTTGCCGCCAACTATATCCGGCGATATGTTCGTACCATATCAGCAATTAAGTACCTACATTAATTAGGTAACCTACGATTTCCTTCTTTACTTATTTACCTCAAATGTGCTTATATTTTCCAGCTAATAGTGCTAAAACTCAATGAAATAAAAGCAGCTTTACTTCAGCCACGAGGCCACGTGGGTAGGTCATACAGATTAAAAAAATAGATTTTAAAAATACATACATACGTATACGTATTTTATATGATACTTTATATTCTCTTATGATACCGTGTGGTATTGTAGCTATACTAATATTATAAAACTGTCGTTTGTATGCATGTTCGAACGCGCTATTCTAAGGAACTAAGTATATACTAGTCCGATTTAAAAAAATATTTTTTCGCGTTTTATAAGTACCTAACATCACGCCAAACGCTGGTGAAGTGTATAGTGTAGCGTAGTGCCTCATTGTTGAACGCATTCGCCTACAGTTCGATTACGTGGCCTCATAGGATAGATAGATCAAATAGGTTGTTTTGAGCTCAAAATAATCGTTTCTTTTTAATCATTTGATCATAATTGGTATTTTTACAGCATTGCAAAGATGTTAGTTTAATTAAATTAACAATTTTATTAAAGTGTATAGTATATATCTCCTCTCGGAACATTCGACAGGAAAATAAAGCATGGAGGAAGGATAAAACGTGTTGATCAACATTGTAATGACTAAGGGCCAATTCCGATTCCCGTAAGCTCAGTGTGCGCCTGTGCAACATAGCGCATAACACTAAAACCGATAAACGGGTTTGCAGCCAACGAATGCCATGATAAAAAGTTGCTCGGGGATGCGGACGCGGCAAGCAGTAGCTTCATGCCTCGGTGATAAGAGCCAGCGGCACACGGTAGTATCATAAATTTTATTATCTCTCAGCCTGAGCGACTGTAGTCAGTTACACAATATGCTCTATTATCTATCTCGCAGGAAAACATTATACTCTACTTCTGTGGGTTTGTCTCATCTAAAGCCAACGCGTGCCCCAAACCAGTCCTCGGTATTCTCAAGAGCGGTCGTTCGAAATAAAAATAGGTAAATCTACTAAAAACTTGTTGCTTGAATTATCTATCTTTGTTTTCGGCCGGTGTTACGTAAGCCAGGTTACACTTTTTTTTTGTTAAATATGTCTATAAAATTTAATTTATATTTACGAGTATTGGTATAGTATGAAAACATTAGATTTTGTATATGTAGGATAGGATGCAGTATGTAGGTATTGTAGAAAATCAATGTCGCTCCGCTTACCAACAAGACTTCAGTCTGAAGGCGGGCGCGGCGCGGGCGGCGGGACATCTCGATTGGTAGAACCAGCTCTAAAATCGCAACTTTTTGTAACACTGCTTCGACCACTCATTTTTAGTAAGTAGTATAGGTACATGTGTATATGGACTGTGTACCTACTTCCTCACTGAATAGCTAAATTTGCTTGCTAGTTTTGCTAGTTCCGTTGTATTGAGTTGTATATTGGCAGTAGAGGTGATGAATATAACTATCAAACATTAAATTTAACTGATTAATAATATGCATAAAAAATATCATATCAATTTTGACGAGTCACAGCAGCCGTGTTCGATAAGTATTCGTTCACAGCTGATCATCCCCCTTATTCACATCCATTCGGTTGTCATTCCTATCGGAAAGGACGATTTTATTTCATTAAATTTAGGCCGATGCTTTGTAAGTCGCAGAATTCTTTTGCCGCGATCGTGTATGGATCAACTGCTTCATTCCAAATGGAAGTCGGAAATGAGCAAATAGAAGCCATCCTATTCAATAGACTTCTCAGTCGGTTTGTCTACCCGATCAGGACCGCAACTGAGCAGGGAGGCGAATCTCGAGCTGTAGAGATAAATATCTCTTTCGATATTTATCATAAAACATGGCGGATATCTATAAAAATAAGTTTTTGGTATTCTCGAGATATCACATTCGATATGTAGGTATCTATCGTTGGCGTACGATATGCAACGAGTGGTTTCTAGCAGTCGATACGTAAATATCATACCTTATGTCAGGATATATTTATCGATTTCGATATTATTATCAAAAGCGCGAGAATCGGCCTCCTGGTCTGAATAAAGGGGCATGTCTAGCCAAGTCGTTCGTGAACCAATAAACTGTTTTAATAAGTAATAGTAACCTAATATAGTTATTAGGTTAGTATTACAATCCATGCGTGGGTTGGGTAGAGGATGGACCAGATGAAATGATGATATCGAGGGGTTCGTCGCAAAGACCTGGTTGCAAATGCACAGAGGAGAGATGAGTGGTGCCAGATCCCTCTTGGGATAGGAAGATTGTTTCTAACTTTTCAGTTACTGGCGATACTTTAAAACTTCCTCGTAGCTACTACGTACTAATTACTAAACTTATCTTGATACTCCACACATCCATCTCAACATTCTCATTTCAGCTGCATGTAATCGTCTTTCATCCGGCCTCTTTACTGCCCAACATTCTGAACCATATATTAAGAGAGGTCTTACCACGGTCTTATAAATTTCCCCCTTTAGCTTCAGGGGCATCCATGAATCACATTTTTCTTTTTTCTCTACTTTATGTCACGGTTAATGTCGCCATCGCTCTGCATGTGAGGTACTGGAAGTCGGCGCAGACTGGTAGTGACACACCATACAGTGAAATAGGCGCAAAAGCATGTTCTTTTAGGCGCATGATTTTTACAATGTCATCAGCAAACAGCATACACCAAGGTGCATCCTCCTGTAGGTCCGACGTCAAAGCATCCATTACCAGCAGGATCACATCAAATTTATCGGTAGACTATCACATCGAAATTACGGGTAGAGCCAGGTGCAGACTGGACGTAGATATGTACTGCGCCTACTGTCTATATAGTTTGGATCAGCTGCAGGTTTCCCTTTCAATGCCCACCATAAATCTGGGGAAACTCGGTTATATTATATGCTCCTCGTGGTCAATAAACACCACGTGCTGGTTCTAATGTTCACGCTTATATTTTTTACATAAATGGTTCCGTGCAAGCATGGCGTGGCGGTGCTGGACCTGAAGTGGCTAAAACTGTATTTTTCGTTTCCTTTTTGTTTCGTTGAATTCATTTTATCCAACACTTCCACTTACTCTCTGACATCCCTTAATCTCTTTCAGAGTTAGGTATAGTAACTGCCTTCAAACTCTTCCCTCAAGTTAGACCAGTAAGTAGGTATATTATTATGTCTTGGCATAATCTCAAGCAAGGTAGCGCAAGCTCACGCTCAGCATATGTTAGCAAAATCTATTCCAGATTGCTAATAGCTAACTCCAAAGTCTACCTGGACCTACCTACTTCAGCTTTCAGAATTGAACATGAGCTGAATATAACTTATTCAAACTCGGGTTTTCAGGATTATTTTGGTACCTACTTGTATATATTGAAAACGCACCCAGAGTGTGTTCCAGGGTGTAGCTGTAGGTAGGTGTAGTAGTAAGAGTAATCATACACCCAGTTTTTAGAAGCCTGATCAATGTTATAATCTCTTGCTATAAAATATTACAAAAGATGAGAAACTTTGATTGGACTTTCAGAATTTTGCGGTTAATCTCTTAGCCTGAGTATTTATATATATTTTGATCTCTTTTTATTTATACTGAATTACTTGTCAAACTCAAGATCAAGACATATTTTAACTACCTAAATCAAAAACAAAATATGTGAGAAACAAATCATTAAAAAAAAACAATGGCTGGATAAACCACAGATTATTCTATACAAAAACTGTGCTAATTTTAAATGGACACCCAGATATCGCAAACTGACCATTGAAAAATCAGGCCTTATTTCCGTCTGGAAAAAAACGAAACATAGCCGAATTTTGCCGAACGCACCCGAATGCTAAACGAATCTTGCTCTAAAACGTGATCGCATCCATCCATCGCCCGCGCTGTTGATTTGAAAACAAAATTCACCCGCCCGCTACCGCCTGCCGGCACCGGTGCATGGTGGTAGCAGCGGTGGCGGCGGAGGTGCGCGGCGCGGCGGGCGGGCAAGTCTCGGCAAGCGAAGCAAGCGAATCAACAAGCCACAAGCTCAGTGCGCGAGCAAGCGTGATACGGAATGAACGTGTGGTGCGTCTTGCGCGGACGTTGACTTTGCGATTTATTTTTTTAATCTTGCGATTTATACGGCCAGACTTAAAAAGTTTTGGAGTATTTAGTCGACAACAAGAAAAAGTTCTTATTGTTAAAATTTACTTCGAGGCAGTTCGCGCAGATTTTGACCAAGTTGTGAATTTCCGTATAGACGCGAAAAATAAAAGTGAAGGAGACATTTCGAAACAAAGGACTGTTTTGTACATTTTCGCAACGATTGCGAAATTGTGTTCAAAAATACTTACTTGGTTCAATCGTGGAGGGCGCAGCAAAAAAAAATCGCCGCCCTCGGCCATCTAGTTCAGACACAATCTGTGGTCACCGAACGAAAAAACAAAAGCACAACGATTTTACAATATTATTACAAGAACTGTATTTACATAGGTTTTCTTAAAATTCTCGTTTAAAATACCGTGGACATTCAAACATCTTACCTAAAAAAATTACAGTGAGTTCGTCGACCTTTACAATTCGTGCTTCAGTTGGATCAGTTTGCAGATTTTTGAAACAACAATTAACGCAACGAAACCTGGATTGAGTGTCGAGTTGGTTTTACATGATGTCTACTGCCGTAATGCATCAGTCTGCGCTGTACGATTTTGGTGATCTGTTCTTGAAGGTATGTAATTTTATGTATAATGTTTTATATGGAAAATCTGAATGATTGAATGCAAGCGCACATAGTTTACTCCTGTTTACTCCTTGTACATAGCTACCTAATAAAAATCCAAAATCATTCCATGAAAATTAGTTTGTTGTCATCACAAGGGATACGATAGTTCATACTTAGTTGCCTTGCCATGTCAGGAAGTTATCGAAATTAGTAGTTAGGTTACCTACCTACCTACATATTAACCTACACAGCGTTGTTATTATTGCTGCTCATCTACCTACGGATTCGACGAATTATACGAATCATACAAATAATGACTTGTAGCTCTCAAAGTTTGTGATGGAAAGAACTCTTTAACATCACAATTTTAGCTAAAAAATAACCTAAGTACCTACCTACCTACAAGGCTAATTGACCAAAACTCCATATTGTAGGTACAGTTCTCACTTCGACAGGTTTGAGCCCTAATTCCGGTTTTTATTTACTACTTACACACGGACATATTATTTGATTATGCCCTCAATGGCATTAGGTATCTGTTTTTCGCGTTGTTTTATTTTTTTGTGGGTAGAATCATCCCTATCATCATAAAGTGTAGGCAGCACAGGAAGGTAGGTAGGTACCTACTTAAAATATTGTTTTATTACTTGGTGGGCAGGTACATACACACCAACTAGGTAACTACCTACCTAGGTACCTAAAGAATAAACACGCCATGTGCATTGCTACCAGACAGTATGAGTAGAAGGTAGGGTAGGTTAAGTAAGTAGGTATAATCCCAATAGGCAGCTTCGTACCAGCAGTAGGTATTCTTTTTAAATACGAGACTAGACAAGTTGCAACTTATGGATTCCAATTTTATAGATAAGGTAGGAAGGTAGGTAACCACGTTGTAGGTACCTACCTCCTACCTGTTCATACCTATGAATGTTCAAATCTTGAACCAATACAAGTTACTTAAGTACCAACTGTAGTCTATAATCCTATCCATTTGCGGCTTATTTCCGCTATTTTTTCTGAAAAATAAATACACATTTATACCTACCTACCTAATTCTGTTTTAGTCGTAGGACTATCGATAAAAATATCGAAAAAAATTATAAGTCGTTTTTTTTTATTTTGTGGTTAATTTTCGAATACCTACCTAATTTTCCTGTTACTACTTCGTCTTAATGAGGTATTAAAAAAACCGGCCACGTGCGAGTCGGACTCGCGCACCGAGAGTTCCATACAAACTTATAGGTATGTAAATAGTTCGTCCACCACGGGAAATAGCACAATTTTATTTATTTACCTTATTTGAGGTTGGTGCCAATTAAGCTAGACCTCTAAATTGTATGAGCGCCCATACAACTCAGACTCATTAATTGGCGTAACTATGTATGTATGGGGACACCCTTTAATTTTCAATATTTTTTTTTTTGAACTTTCCTTTATTTGTGCTGTTCGACCTTGCTTTTTGCCAAATTTCGTGATTCTAGGTCAACGGGAACTACCATATCGGTTTTCGACCCAAAACCTACTTCCGGTTGACCTAGAATTGTCAATTTTGGTTAAAAGCAACGTCTTACAGCACAAGTAAAGGGAAAATTTGAAAAATAAAAAATGCTTTTAAAAAGTTGAAAATTAAGGCAACAAAAGTTGCCTTATATATTGCCCAGTACTTACAAGTTTTCGCGAAAATCAAAATTTTCCCACATATTTTATCGTGTTGACTCATGACCTTGATTTTTATACACCTAAGAGGGACTATAGACCTCAGTATCTGCTATAAATTTCAACTTGCTAGGTCCACCCATTCCTGAGAAAATCGGTGGTGACACACGGACAGACGGACAGAGAGACTGAGAAGACAGTGATCTTATAAGGGTTCCTTTTATTACCTTTTGAGGTACGGAACCCTAAAAAGGCTGAAAAGGCCGAATTTGAATCGGTCGAATTTGATTGACAACAATTGGGTATTTTACCTTGCCTTCTTGCATCTTTTCATAAACAGAATTATAGTAGTTGGAAAACGTTTATAGCTACCTACTTATACGAATTAGTTTAGATTAGGTAGGGTGGTACATATTCTATTTAGTAGCAGCTTAGGTAGAAATAGAAACAACATCCATGCCGCACAAGTTGACTTTTTCCCTTACGCCCATTAAGCTGTGTCCACATAAGTAGGTAGGCTAGGCATAACTACTTGTAACATGCGCACAAATGCAGGCGATGAAGTTGAGTACCCTACTAAGTTGTTTACATAAAATTTTATCCCTTTTGTTTGTAATGTTCGTTCGTAGGTAGGTACTAGGTTAGGTCACAGAGTAGCTAAGTAGGTAGTAGGTACTCGATTTCAATACGATTAGACGAAAAAGTTATAAAAACAAAAAAAAATATTGTTCGTGTAGGCGAGATAGGCCTGTGTGTGTATGGCCACAACAATATCATCATGGTAAGTCAGCACTTAATTAGATAACAATACATCTGTTAGGATTGAATAGGTGTTTACTTATTTTTATACCTACAAGTTAAAATCATAAAATAAGCTGCCTTTATAGCCTAAGTCAATGTACTTGCCTTCATAATTACACGATACGGGAAATGAGTAAAACCAGTTGGTAGGTATGACTTGCGTCTTGCGTGCAGTGCGCGCCCGCATCATGTTGCCAGTTGCCACTAAAGTTGCAAAACGAGGGCTTATTCTCAAAATTGATAAAAAATTAACGAGATACCTACCTATCTAACTACCATTATATTGCAATTAATGCCTTTCTAATCTGAAATTCTGAATGTTTTATTCCGAAGGTGTTTCGAAGTTCAGTTCTGTTTACCCCCTAAAACCGTACAGGCGTGATGTTATCTAATAGAATGGTGAAAACAATACATAGACATTCGATCACAGCGATTGCGGGTCACTTGCTGTTTGTTATTGAAGAGTTCCATTGTCTATCTCCGAAGATCTTTATCTGATCCTAATATATTATACACTAAAACCTTCCCTGAAAAAATATGCATTTATTAACGGACCCCCCCCCCATCCAAATCGGACCAGTAACATACACATACATGCAGTTAGGCTGTGCTTAGCACACACTCGGAGGGATTCGAATATTGCATTATAGGTAAATACCTAGGTAGGTACCGAATTTACCGAACTCGGACTCAGTCTTTTTACTAATTAGTAAATTTGCAAAAAACAGACGGACTAACGGACATGACGGACATAACTAAGTGATCCTATAAACAAGGGTTCCTTTTTTCCTTATAACCTATTGATTGACATTCAAAATTGTAGGGTACCGCTCTGTAAGTAAATATCTCTTAATTCTATCTTGGTCTCTTCAAAATACATTATTTTGTTTTATTTTAGAGTCCTACCTACTATACCTACCTTGTAAGCGATGAAGGTAAATAAAATAAGTGCTCGGTCCTTTTCAAATCTCGGCAGGGGTGTATTGAGAGACATCCCTTTTAGTGAAGTGGTTCATATTATAGTCACTCGCCTGTTTAGAGAAGTGATGCTACAGAAATGGTAATAAAGACCAAATTCGTATACCAGCTGTTTTAAACTTATTTGTTGAGGTGAAGAATAACCGGTTCTATTGACTACACCATATAGTAAAAAAAAAATAGTTTCTTTATACTCGCTACCTGCTCAAGTTTTTGTGGTCTTTTTATTTTGCGTAAAAGACACTTGTTGCTCAGGGTTGCTCTGTTTTGTATCGGGTTTTATGTACGAATTATGAGTAAATAGGCAAAACTATTGGATATTTTGCCTATTTACGTTTTATTTTTTGTTACTAATGCCTGTCTCCATATTACATTTTTTAATGTTAGGTATACCTACATATTGCAGAGGTAGATTCGTGGGTCAAGTTAATTAACAATACAATTATAACAGCTAATATCCATGATAATAAATTAAAATTACAAATGACTGTTTTAAAAGAACTGTTTGACTCCTATTATTTATTAAACAGGTTGGGTTGGGCGTAGGTTACAAAATTTATGTGCACCGCGGTTACCATACCAGTTCTCGGTATAAAAAAAATATTGCATGTAGCTATGGTTTCAAGCTTCCTAACAAGTGCGTGTTGTCGGGATATGTACCTACAGATGCGACATCCTACAATATTGTAGGATTCTGTTTCACTAGGAAACCCCACCTAGATATTAATTTACTAGGTGTTTCTGTATCTTGCCGTGTCGTGCCCTCGTAATTTTATAATAATAAAATCAACCTACCGTATTGAATTGCAATGGGAATTTTGAAAGGTGCATCGTGTGGATTTTTTTATGTTTCTTGTAGTTTTGGTCCCTAAAAAAACTCTATTTAAACCGTTGAACACGTGAATACACCTACAACCGTCTACCTGCCGTCTATTTACAAATACAACCGCTCGCCATAATTTTTTGTCTCACTAAACTTTTGGATCCAGATAAAGAGCCCTTTGTCGCGTATCTCCATCTTTGTCCCAAAGCCGTTGGTGGTTGGTGAATCGCAGATCAGGATCTCTCTTCCCCGTCTAAAAACATTCGAACTAATCAGTGTCTAGGTAGGTACCTATTTGTTATTGTGACATTGTTCGTGAGCTCGTTAGGAGTAGTTATTATGTACCTAGGTATTCGTCTTCTGCATAGCACGCCTTTTGTAGGATTCGTGGAGTTCTTTTGTGAAAATATCGTCCTCATACATAGGCTTTATTTCCTTATAATATTCTATGTAATGTTTACGTGGGGATGTCACAATCACTTTTGTCTTCCAAGGGTTACTTACATACACCTAAACGTTTTGATCTACATCAATACAATTAGGTATTAGGTATTACAAGCCTTTATTATTTTTATTTTATATTTATTTTATGCCCGGTATGTGTAGGAAGAATCTGGCAAACGAATCCAGTTTTTCAAATTTTTGTTTCAGTTTTTGTACACTTTTGGTGCCCGAATCTGGCTTGCTTCTCATTGTGCATGAGCGTCAACATCAAAATCACCTAAATATAATTTTAACTACTCGCTGAATTCTGATATTTTCGTGCAATAGGTCCTGTATAAAATTGCGATAGCTAAGTAATTTCGGCCATCATGCAAGTAGTTTGAAGTGGCTAGTTAGGTATTTCGCTAGTTGTTAGTTGGTCAGTAAGGCGTGTAATCACGTGGGGCGGCGGAGCGTGAGCCCGCGCCACGCTTGCACGCAACTTGCTTATTGCTGACCTAACACATTATTACACATTTGATTATTAACAAATGTATTATTTAAAACAACGCAATGAATAGCTACTGAAATACTACCCTATCATTTTAATCGTTTAAATAACTAGGCAAGTTACTTAAACGATTAATTTATTAATTTGGGTGTTAGCTTAAAATACCTTCTTAATTGTCACCTTTGACTGATATTTTAATCGACATCAATATATCAGATAAGTAAATAATATTTTTTAATATCTGTTTGTACCTACACCGATTAGAACAATAACGTAAAGACAAAAAAAATACAATCAAATATTCTAGTAACTAATATCAAGTATTCATAAACAAAATGAAAATGTAAAAGCAAAATGTTTTTGGATTGCAACCGAAAACACTGCACACGTTAACTGGAGGTCGTCACGCGACGCAATTAACTCTCCACGTGTGCTGATAAAGACTGATTGTATTTGTATGGCACTGCAATATTAGGTACCGAAATACAATACTTACTATTGTCTGATTTCATCATTAGACATCCACCAAACCTACGTTACTTACATGGTATGTACCATTGAACCATCATAAACTGTTGACCACATTTCAGAGATATCGTCCGGACGATGAAATAAAATAAGTTGGAATATAAGTAAGGTGTCTATCGTATCACTAGCTAGTAAGTAAATTAAATTGTGTTGGAAGTACCTACTTATGCGTGATGTTGTAGCTACTAAGACGATAGTAGGTATATGGGCGGTATGTGGGTATCTAGTTAACTCAAGCACTTCTCAAACCTTCTCAAGGTTACCCTGAGTAGGTACTCACGCATTCAGCTTAAGTGTTTGGTCACGTAAAACTTGTCAATTTCTGCATAATTGTATCCATGTAAATACTAGCTTTCCATAGTTTTCGCAATCTAAACTCGGAAAGGTTTCTCAAATATCCGGTTCCAGCCTCAAAGTCGACACCTCCCCGTCTCGTCGGCGTTTCCCAACACCTAGACGTTGCAGAAACCTTCGAGTGCAGCGCAAACAATAAGACTCGATCGTGGGAGCTCACTAGTGCCAACACAGCGTTCGTTTGAACATTATAAGCAAGAATAAGTATTTCCTCTCATGCTTCATTGGCGAAATGCGATGCCGCGTGGGACTCGATATTTTGCTTATGGCACTGCTTCTCTACTACAGTGTACCTAACATTCAGCTGGCTAGGTACTTACTTATCTCATCTGTATGTTCTATTTAAGGTTTTGATCGATTTGATAAGCTGATCTTGCCCAGCAGTGATATTATTCATACCTTAATGTAGGTTATACCCAGCCGGCAGCGACACATAGGAACACCCCAGGTTTTTAGTCAGTAGGAGTCTGACATAACCCCGCCGCTTCCCCCGGAGCCACGGGGTATCTTTGAGGATTTTCCTGGGAAAGGTTATTTGATTACAAACTAATAAGTAATCACTAATCCGTACATCGTGTAAATTGTGCAATATAGTATTACTAGACAATGCCAGACGCATGTGAAAAATTCTTCCATGGAAAACGAATGAGCTGTTTAAATTACAGATTGCTACTTCCAGCGAATATACGTGAATATTGACTAGTAGAACGTGTAAAGCGTGTAAGTGTTTACATGTATGACGTTAGGTTGAATGTGCGTTAGGATAGGCAAATGATGCGTCGTTTTAGTGCCACAAAATTAGTAATAAAACTAACTCATTACTAGCTCTAGGCAGTTTCAGTTCAGCATTAATTAAGCGAAGTGTTAGCACTTGGCGCGATTTGACTGGGCAGCTCAAGGCAGGGCAAGAGGGCAAGACGCGGGCTGCGTAGGCCAGGTCCAACGGCCCCACTCGTAACCGCCGCTGTACTATTTTTAGCCCGGCTCCTTTCTCCGACGACTGGAGCCCGGACGTGAGTCAACCCTTTGTTCCCTCGAAGCGCAACGGCCTCGAAGTGAGGACGTGCTGCCCGATCGGTTAACCAAACTCCCCTCCGATATATGATCGACCAACAGTCGTCCTCAAGGTGCAGCTTTCCAAACACGCAATACTGTTTAGATTTTTAATATGTGGCTCGCCTTGAACGCACGGTTGCTCAATGTGGAGATGCCATTATACTTCGATGCTCATAATAAACACTGGATACCTACAAATTTGACGCAAATATGGAGGTTGCAGACCACGGCCCCGACATGACGTTTACGTTGCGACAATCGCCTTGCCGCCTACACGGTGGCTGGCTACCTACCTACGTTATGATAACCGCAGTCCTTATCTATCAGTTCTTAATTCTCAATTTTGAGTCTTCTTATAGTAAAAATCTATCGAAGATCTTGAAACTGCATATCTGCGAACTTCAATATAGGTCCCATAAAAAATCTTCAGGATATATGATAAGTATTTAAATGTTGCTTTTGACCAAAATACCATCCAATTGCCCCCTTTCGAATACTCTCGAATCTCGTATTGAGTATTGAGACTCGATAATAATCCCTAAACACCTACCGGTGCATGCGTTCCGACATTTATACTTGAGAGCCAGTTGCCTTCTAAGCTTTTTAAAAGTCAGTTGGCAATCTCCTCATAGTGCTGATGTGTAATGCTGGACGGTAGCCAGCCGGCAGCCACATACCATCAGGTGGACGGTCTGCTTACTTGTCAACCATCTGATTCCCAATCAGGTGGTTGACAAATCTGTACTGTAATTTAATCTGTCGTGGGTTAGTAGAAATTACTTGTACTTTATAAAACAAGCCCAACGTTTTATATATATATTTTACTAGCTTCCGCCCCGCTATTACACCCGCGTTCCCGAGGATCTTGTTTTCCCGGGATAAAAAGCCTGTAGCCTTCCTCGATATATGGGCTATCCAACACTGAAAGAATTTTTCAAATCGAACCTGTAGTTCCTGAGATTAGCGCCTTCAAACAAACAAACATACTCTTCAGCTTTATAATATTAGTATAGATGAGTAATCATGACAAAAAATATGATTTATGCTAATCCCGGATAAACATTCACTTAGCGTGTTCTAGTACTTACCGTGTAATCTTTCTTATTCCCAGCGCTGAACTTAACCACCCGCTTCAATTTGTACTTGATGTTTCACGCGCTATGTGTAATTAGTAATTAGAGCATCGCTTGTTCCAAACTATTGTTTTTCCTCATTGCCGTGTCATTAGGTAGGTTGTAAATACGAAATCTGCTTTACTTAATGTGTAGGTACTGTGCTGTGTCATCAAGACGGTTGCTGTGTAAATAGTCTCGTTAGATTCGCGACGCGTCGCTAATTGTTTCGGCAGAGCAAATGCGAGGGTTCATTGCCGGCCAAACGGCATTGTCGTGTATCCGCCCACGGTCATCGCGATCTATGTATTTCTGAACGTGCCTTTGTCAAATCTTGACGTAATGTATTTAGCAAAAAAAGAACTATGAGATGGTTTAAACACACGATGTGTGTTTTTAGGTATGTATTTTAGGGTGTATTATATACCAAAAAACATACAAGAAACGAGAAACGAAATAGGTCGACCATTTTCGTTTCAAAGAATGTTGTTTACACGTCAGCAGATATTATAAGTATAATGGTATCAATCCATCAGTAATTACAACAATAATACAATATTCGTAAGTAGCTATACTACCTACTTACTACTCTAGGATTAAATCGCATTTTTAGATATTATGTAGGCATAATAATAATACCTACTTGATAGATAAACGACTACTTACACGAGTTTGTTGTATGTTGTCAACCATTTTTTTCATTAAAATTTCCACTACAAGGTGTGTAAAATGTCAGTTTTCGAACCATACATTTATCTTCTGTCCCAAAATTGTTTGGCTGACCTTACCTTGAATGTAACGATGATCAAAGTTGTTGCCTAAAGATTAAATTTATGAATCAGTTGCCATAGTACTTACTTAATCACATTTATTTCTTGCTTAATATTTATGTATGAGATTTCAAAATACTTAATTATTTATTACCTACTGAACATTCAAAAAGCGGCACTCAGGTCAGACAAAGAATAGACGCATCGTGTGAGTAAGTAAATACTTAAGTTACCGTAAGTACTAACTTTGTAGATAATGCATTATCTAAGGTCTTACGAGTATGTTAGAGTGTAGTGCATAAACAAAGGGGTACACAGTATCTTATCTCGTCGGCTGATAACAGCTAGAAACATTATTAGTGTTGTTGTGAAAGAACAACGTGGTTATTTTAAATGTTACGACTAACCTAATCTCACCTGATTAATTTCCAGAAAATAATTATAAAAAGAAGAGTGAGCATGTTCATAAACATTTTATCATGAGGCCCATTCAAGTGGAGAAAATAACAGTCGCACAGATTTATTTGATCAGGATTCCGTAACTAGGTTAAGTTCTATGGAAGCGTACGGTCCGCGTATTCAGTACCAATATTGAAGGTTCGACTGCACTTTTGGCACACATTCACTGAGCTGTTGCGTCACAGCGCGCGCGCAGAATCGAGCACACCGCGTAACACTTTTACCATTACCGGCTTACCGCGGCAGCGGAGCCGGCACCTCTCGCCTACCCATTCGACGCGATCCACCGCTTTACATAATTGTTCGTAAATAACACATCAACTTATGCAATACCAAAATATTTTGATATTCTTGTTCAGCATAAGGGGGTCACTAACTCGTTTGTGGTCAGTGACGTTGTTTGTGGTCTAATCCGTTTACATAAATAAATAAAAACTAATGTAAGTAGTAGATAAGTTCTAATAGGCGCATGTGTTAGATAACCTGTATG
Organism: Tetheella fluctuosa; assembly: GCA_951216915.1. Taxonomy (NCBI): domain Eukaryota; kingdom Metazoa; phylum Arthropoda; class Insecta; order Lepidoptera; family Drepanidae; genus Tetheella; species Tetheella fluctuosa. Next base: position 5,596,601 of record OX578230.1, read on the forward strand.
TTACTTATGTTAGATAAAATGTTTCTCCTATATTGTTATTAATCGTAATATTTTATTGCTCTCGAATATTTTTAACATGTTTTGCTATAGATAAAGCGACACATGTCCCATTTTTTGACTAATATTTAGTACTATTTGGCTATTTGGCTGTCTGTACTTGACATGACATTCAGTTTTCATACCTTTAAAACATGTGGTAACTTGGTAAGTTAACATCGATAACGGCATTATTAGTTAAATTTATTTAGTTTATTTATTTTCTCTCCTGCACTCTTCGTCTGTTGTCACTAGAGGTGCCAGCTGAAATTCAGCCCTGTTGATTTCAGTAGTTCATGCTGAGCTGGTTTCCTTTTTGCAGCACCTTCCGCGGACGACGCGAGACACATGTAGTCTACCCACGTAGTGTCTGAAACTAGAGACTATTGTTTTTGAGAATAGCATAATATTCCTCTAAGTTACACAACACTAAGCTTAACTGAAGCTCGCTCTTAAACATAATAATGAGATGCTGTTCTCAATCCGAATGGAGAACACCGAGGCGATTGTGCTCGATACCGTGTAAACAAACAAAAAGAGCAAGTTGACGTAAAGCTGCGATTACATCACTAGCGAAGCGGGCTGTAGTGCGACTTGAACATGGCATTCACATCCACAATGCAGCTACTGCAGCGTTTATTCTGACTGGTAGCAATCTCTAAGCTGAAACATTTTTAACTTTCTTTTCTCGTTTCGTAATGATACGGCCGAGCGGAGATGAGCTGTCGCGGGCCAGCGCTGCGCCCGCCGGAGCGGCGTCGACTGCTGGTGATTCTAGCACCGGCACCGTTTCACAACACCACTGATGTCGGCTCCCTGTTCGATACTCTAAATATATTTACATTTAACACTACAAGCTACTGAGATAGTTTGTCATTTCACGGTCAGAATGGAAACTTCTTTTGAGATTTGAAACCAGGCCCTTTAAAAAGCCCGCTCAAGCAATTGTTAATGCAATTAATTTTTCGAATTCTCGGCAGGTACTACTACTATTTCAATATGTTTTATGTAAAATAGTCACTACAAATAATCACATAAATACAATTTAATTAATTAAAAGTTTTGGTATTGATGAATCTGCCGTAAATTCGGAAAATGAATTGCATTAGCAATAATTAATTATATTGCTCGAGCTTCCTTTTTAGCCCCCCAGATCGTTTTTGCAGGCGTAACTAAGCGAATCGACAAGCGGCAATTAACTTCAAGATATAGGGCGTCTTAGGCCCGGTTTCCACCAAAGTGGAGAGGAGAGGAGATGTGTTTTGAATAGCCAATCAGATTCCACATCTCCTCTCCGCTTAGCTTCGGTGGAAATGAATCAAGTGGAGATGTGTGTAGTCGGGTCGGGCGGCCAGGCCGGCGCCGCCGGAGCCCGCCCGCACTCGCTCGCACCGTTCCCCGCTGCCTTCTCCCCGCGCCTCTTACACCCGAAAGCGTCATTCGATTGGCTCCCCTTGAGAGCTCACATCTCCGCTACGCATCTCCTCTCCGTTTTGGTGGAAATAACCTGCCAGCTTCGCAGCACATCTCCTCTCCTCACCGCTTTGGTGGAAACCGGGCCTTAAAATCGTAAACCTTTTAAACAGGGCTGTTATCTTTGTAATTTCTATATCTGTCCTTATCTATTTCTATATCTATGTTATCTTTGTAATTGTGTGGGTATTGATTGTATCCAATTTTATGTCAATGTATTTGATCGAAAATTAAAACAATTAAGAAGTAGGTGTAATGTTAATCCAAAAAATTAAAATCTTATTGTTAGAGAAATGTTCGAAATGTAAGAAGCGGTGACCCTAATCGTCACACGTTGCGCATGATTCGCACAATTGCAGTTTGCATAAGCGTGTTGCACAAACGCGGAGTTAGGTATTACACCGCGATTATAATCCGCGCGTGCCGTGATATCTTATGCGCTCGCGTTGCAGGAAGTGAGCTTTCGAACTCTTTCACTTTTTATGGCATCATACATACTCACACTTCATATTCCCTACTAGCTTTTCGCCTCGCAGTTTCAACCACGATCACCTATTTTACTCCCTTTTGAATTGAAACTGGTTGAATTTTGTAAAACCTTTCCATAATGAGGAATCTGTACGATGACATGTCACTTGTCAGTCAGTCAGTCAATTTCTCCTTATACAACTCCTTTTATGAATAGATGACTAGTTATTGCCAGATCCGAATTACTCTAAATTTTCTGTTGGGTTTATATAAATACAATATTTTGGCATTATTCCATTTGCATGAGTCGCGGTGAATGCAAATTTAGGAATTTAAATTGTAGAGTAGACAATGCCAATTTCTCACATCACATTTTAATAACCATAATAATTTCCAGTTTTATGCATTATGCAATGTTTAATAATAACATCAAGTTTAACTTGCGGCAAACTATGTTAGGCAACCAACACATTTATATACAATAATATAACTAACTAATAATAACTATCTATGCTACGCGACGGTAAAATTAGGTAAGTAGTTCATTAGTTATATATTTAACTAAAACCGGTTATTGTGTCACTGTCGATTTCCATAACCTTTTGATAAGGTACATTACAGGAATGAAAAGTCACTCAGTAATGTCAGTACCTACCTATGAACTTATTTTGAATTTTAAATTACTGCGCAATTGAATTTCTATCTGACGACCTCGCGAACATGTTGGGGATGCGTCACCCGACTCGATACATTGTATTGTAAATAACGTATAAAATAAAATTATGTGTCCGGGTTCCACTGACTTTACTTCGCTATTTGTTTAGTCATTGCAATGTCCAATTTGAATATTAAAATTAACTAGGCAGGTAGGTAGGTACTTTTCTGTGGGCGTGAAGTTTTGGTGTTGAAGCAAGTGGCCTGCTCTGCTCCGTATTAATTTTACTTACTTAGGTAGGTACTCGCGGGGAAACGTACATGATCTTATATCTACATTTAAACAACCTGCAGATGCTAAATTATACTTGTTAGAGTAATGTTATACATTGCAAATAATTATATTAAAACTGACGCAGTTTTCCTCTAATTATCGTGTTGATAACAGTGAATTAATTGCCGGTGTTGCAATATATCTTAGTTGTGAATCATGCCTATAATTATCACGACAAAGGTAACAACCTACTTACTTGAATTAATACATTATAATGAGTTAATGTACAAGCAGGTAGGTATATCTAATATATTTATATAAAATTCTTGTGTCACAGTGTTTGTCTGCAAACTCCTCCGAAACGGCTTGACCGATTCTTATGAAATTTTTGTGCATATTTGGTAGGTCGAGAATCGGCGTAAACTATTTTTTATACCGCTATGCGGGTGAAACCGCGGGCGACAGCTAGTGTATGTATAATATTGAAGTGGCCGTAGCTCTAATTACATTCTACGTCATGTCTCATATAATTGCTGTTTAATATTTCGCCAACAGTCAAAGAGCCACCTATCACCCACAGACAAAGAGCATGTTGCGAAAACAAAGAACTATGAAAATCATTGTTGTCATTATTAGATGCGGTATCTATTATTTATCTACTATTATTTATTGTTACCTAACTGTATGCATTTATTTGAAAGGGTTAAGAATAAAATATTATTATTATTATTTATTTATTATTCTGACCTGATGTCACTATTTACACGCGATATCTGGTTCTGACCTTTATCACCCGCATTCCAAAGGAACTTCATTCATAGTTCTGCTGGGATGAAAATACTCTATTGAGTTATTCTAGGACAACTTCATACACGTCAAATTTGATTTAAAGCCATTCAACAAACAAATATCCCATCTTTCGTTTTAAACCAATAAGTAAGTGGGATTCAAATACCAATTTATTGTGTTATAAATAAAATATTGACGAATCATGCAGATATATTTGAGTAGTTTGTATCCGTTCGTTTTTGTTTTTATTTTGTTTAAGATTATCATGCCTAAAAAGCACGATAGATGGCGGCCTTTGTAACAGTTCCATTTTTATTCCTATAATAATTACAATATTTAGAGTAGAAATCACGTAGCTAAGCGCAGCGATAGTGGTTGTCCATTTATAGATTGTGTGTCAATAATGAAAGGAAAGTGGCGCGGCCAGCCGTCGTCGGTAGGTCAGTGTCGTCGGACCACTGCCGTTTACATAATCCATGTCATATTGTACATCCATCGTGCTAATTTCGGATAACAGCTGATGTTGCGTCATAAAAGCAGCTTTTTGTCGTAAATAGGTACCTAATAACATTAAGTACCAATTAAATTTAAAAAAAAACATACATAGTTGCAGTTTTGAGGATGGTACCAAATGCTACAGAATGCTACTAAACCTATACAGAGTTAATTGATTTCATAGAACTGAAAGTTGCAAGCTTTGTGTAAGTTAACAGGCTCTCAAGCCCGAGTCACTTGCATAATGTGTGTTGTTGTGGGAACTCACCAATGTTTGCAACCATTGCAACATGTAGGGAGCAGAGGACAGAGGTCAGTTTTCTCTTGGTGTCGGAAATGAATATAAATAAAACGTGTAGGTAGGCCACTGCGCTGTCATCGCAGACGGCGCCGTTGAACTTCGCAAGGTCTCGCGAATACTTCCTGCTTCGGAAAAATCACCTTCTTTGTGCTTGGTACAACATTTGTGTAGTTATGTATGGTAAAAAAATAACAAGGAATTAAAATCTTTTTAGTTATTTTTTGTGGACGATGTTTTTGCTGCACAAGTAAACAAGTACTTACTTATACTTTATCAGAGCAGTTCAGAAAAAATATGTTTTTTTTGTCCGTCACGCATAATAAAGATGGCAGAATGGTACATAATAATTATATCATAAAACGAATGTCTTGTGGCCAGTGCGGCACATACATATATTAACTACCCAATATTTGCTACTGGTTACGTGGCGTGGATGATCTTTTCGTAACCCAAATGGGTAACATCTCTTGTTTACCAATTACTAATAATGTTTTGTAACTCTTCGTTGATTTATTATTGAATGAATGGCTTCGATTAGGTTTTATAACGAATAAATGTCTTATAGGTACTATTTATTTTATTTAACCGAGTATTTTAGTGAGAATACAATCACTAGACTTAATACTTACATAAGTGTATACTATAGTTCCTACTAGTTTGTCGAAATAATTACCATCTTAAAAACTTTGCCGATGCGTAATATTGTTTCTAGTGGGGTTATAAGTAATAAATACCTAATGTATTACCAATAACCCGGCTACGTCTATATGTAGTGGTATAGTAGAGGCGATTAGACTATGACTATAAGGTACCTAAATACTTGTAGATATTAATCATGTAAAAAAAATAGTGCTTGTAATAATTATAAACACATTTTTTTTTACAATTATTGTACATGTTCATGATAGTTATTAATATTTATTATTACTTATTCTGATGTTACTTTTTAACATAATAATTAAAATATACCTACCATCTAAGTAATTCATATTAAAATACATATACCTACTTCTCATCAAAAAAATCGAAACACCTCTGAAGCTTGGTTTTGAATGAGTTTTATTTTACATGAAACAAAAAAAAGTAATATGAATGCCAGTTAATTGCGGATATTATAAGGTATCGTTTAACAAATAGTAATGTTTCAAATCAAAATCAAAATCCTTCAACTATCGTGTTTTTTCAACAAGTAGGTACTTACTTACCTATGTTTTATCCAAAGAAAAATTGTAAACTTTTTGAAACGCAGACGTAAAACAAAAAAACGTTTATTAAAAGTGTATCCAGTATCTCATATTTCCTCCCCAGGTTCTAATGTCTGCTTCCATGCGGTACGGTAAAATTTTACAAATTCTTAAAGGGAGAAAAGATACCTATTGAAAAATACACGATATTTAAACAATTTTAATTTTAAACATTAATATTCGGAAACGATACCTTATAATATCCGCAATAATCTGGCATTATTACTTTTTTTTGTTTAATGTAAAAATAAAACATAAAATTCATTTAAAACCAAAATTCACAAGTGTTGTTGCAGTACCGTTTCGATTTTTCTGTTGAGCAGTGATATAGGGTACCTTACCTCAACTGTTATTTTTTATTTTGTTTGTTGGACACCTGTTGAAGTAAAACCTAACCGGACAATTAGCAAAATCCATTAGACATGTTCTCGGAAACATACTGATTGACCTAGGTAGGTAGTATCTATAATGTAGTGAGTATTGTTTTGTCTGTTATGAGAAGCAAATCGGTAATCGTGCAGACAGGTGCAAACAGGTGGAGCTCACATTATACCGTCTCTATGCAACAATACTGTGTTGCATTATCAAATCGGTAGTACGGGGCGCATCGGTGCTCGCTAGCTAGCGGAACGTACTACCTACCTACGTGCCCAAGGGTCCGTGAAATGCACATGAGTACTCGTGAAGTATTGCCCTGCATCGAATTATAAATCTAAATACCGTTACTTATAGTCTAACATTAATATAGATGCATATTCACTAATTGAGTTCTATGTTAGAAATACCTACCAACATTCTTGCATATTTCATAAAAAAAATATTTACTGGTTAATTATACAGACGTTCTTGTGATTTATCATTCTATAATATCAAGAATAGTTTCATACAAATTCAACATTTTTATATCTAGATACCCTCATTCAGAATACATGGGAGAAATCATCACCGTGACAAGTGGGGTGGTCTATGCCATGACGTGGAAAGCTATGCTTCGATGCCCGTAGCCCATGGAAAACTATAGCGATAACGAACCTAAACAAGTTTCAAATCAGTTTCCATAACCGTCTTACTTCCACACGCGTAATTAAACAGACGATCCTGGTGTTGTTTTTATTCATTATTTATTTTATTATCTTCCCATTAATTTTTATGCACAGATGGAGGGCAGTGTTTTAAAAATAATCAACGTGTGACGCAAATTGATAAGTTATCCAAAACTAGTACACAGTCGGGTCAAAAGCTATCCGAGTTGACCCATCGGCTGATAGTGTTTCACTGATTGTTGAGCAGTTTGTTCAACCTCTAGGTACATAACGTTTCGTCACACCGCTTTATTTACAACTGTTAACGAGGAACGACTAAAAATAATCGCCTTAACTGTCGCATCCGCCTCTTGAAGAAGTCTTTCTCTGAATTGCTTTAATAGACTGCTATGCACATGTCATAAATTCACACGATTATGACTGTACATGCTAAACTTCGCATCGTCTCGGTTACCTACCTACTATTAAATTTTTTAACTATCTATATAAAAAAATGATGGTATTTTCCTGTGATAATAATTCGTGTAGTACTTCGGCTACTTATATAATGTTTTCATTATTTTTTACATTCTGCATCTATATTACATTACGAACGAAATCATGTATGACAATCAGAGATCTCAAGTTGTAATTTTGGATGTAGGATGTGGGCTTATTACATTATAATATTATTTAAATAGGTCATCTACGAACACATCATTTTGAACTCGTGCTTTTACGTGCTTTCATCTGATAAACCAAGGTAATTCCTACGTGTGCATATCAATATATTGGCCAGGACAGACTAGACAAAGCGGTCGAATTCGGTCGTAGGCGTGTCGTTCGTCGTCGCAAGCGCATCGATGCACCGCGCTGACCCGCATGCGCTGCGCTCAAACGAAAGTGAAACTAGACGTAATCGCTCGCTTGTACGTACTCTATTTTTGTTTATAATAAAACCACACGCTACACTACTTACCAACCGAGACATTCTTACCTTTTTGATATCTATGTGCTTTGAGCTGGCTCTACATAGTGCCTTTCCAGATCGCTCACCGCCCTTGCCTTTGTAATATTACAGATACTGCGATCGTACACTACTTACATAACCTTAGTAAAAAAAAAAACTGTAAAACGTTGCGTAGCCCCTGTTAAATCAATCTATTGTATTAATTTTCAACAAGTTAGGTAATATTTACACAAGTATTTACTTTCGTTTTCTTTAGATTTATTTTCCTAGAATTTCCCTTTATCCCTTTATTATCTACCTACTATCATAGCTCAGACTAGGCGACCATATCAATTAAAAATTAACTTGTGTAAAAAAATATCTGCGATGCGTTAGGGACGGATGTGGCACATCTGTTGGGCCTGGAAACATAATAACAAGTAATTAGCGAAGGAAGACTCGTCCAGCGCTGCGGAGACGAGCATGTTCGCACAATGTGTCTCGCACGTTGGACCGCTTCCGTCCGCTCCCCTTGCACACCCCAAACAATGAACTGAATTACTGTAGATATGTACACGCACTAACGCAAATGAAAGCATATTTAATAGCATTATTCTTCTCTAAAAATTACATTATCCTCTGAATTACTAAGTCAGCAACCGCCGACCATCCATGCGCGTCTAAAATATACTATCTTAGCCACTTGTATATCTTCGATGTACCTACTACTACTGTAAATACAACATAGCATGGTAGTTATTTTTTAGCATCTATATTTGTAACATAATAATATGCAGTTAAAGAAATAACCACGAATTCATATCGCAATACACTTCTAACCTCAAGTAGGTATCCGAGTCGTTTCTGAATAGGAAGAGAATTTAGAAGAAAAGAAGAATTTATCACTACGTTTTAAGAGTCGGCACTTTCAAAGAAGCCCCTGAACCGAATTATGAACGTACTTTGTACCAACACACCAATAATACGCGCCAATCAATCAATACTACCAACCAAACCAACATAATGAAAAGGAACGCTAGGGCTTGACTCTTCGAGTACCTACTGTTTATCGATATCGATAAATGTGCGATACGTGGTGCTGTACTACTTAACAGTAAATTTATTTTTGGGTATTTCGAGTATTCATATAATTAAAGTCTTTTTGATCATTTTTATTAACAAATTAACATTAACGTCAACATCAAGAATATCTAAGGAATGAAACTTATTACAAAGTAAAGATAAAGATATTGTACAAACACATACATTACTTTGCGACACTTCTCAGTTGAGCTACCTTGGAAGCGTTCGCAGAAATTTCTTCTGTTTTAATAATATCTGAATTTAATATTTGGCACTGTTTCCTTATTTAAACGTATGCTATGAGCCAATATAATTGTTTTGTCATAATATTTTCATGGTCATTGCATGTCCACCAGGTTATGTTAAAATTAACCACAAAAAGAGTGCAAAACATTGAGATTGGTCTGATTGATTAAGTATGCTTTTCAAAATAGTTTTTTTGCTTCCTCAACAGTACTCCAGACTTCTCCAGCAGAAACCACTGTAACATAATCAAACATTCTAATTAGTATATGCCTGAATTTTATTAAAAAAAAAAATTGGTAACAAAATTATAAATAAATAAATCATAATACCTTCTTCTGACTTTTCAAACTCTGGAACAATATGAAATGAAAGAATTTCATCTGAGAGTGGCGCATTGAGATTTAGAGTTAGTTGGCTTCTAAATCTGTTTCCTTTTTTATTGAAGGCACTGGGTGAAAAATGATTTTGATGAACTTGTTTCATTTAACTTGTGTATAGGTGCCAAATCCTCATTTCCTGTTAGCGTTACCCATGGTGGACATCTGAAATTTGTTCGATAAGTTGTTCGCACACTATTCGTATTTTAAGTTAGCTGTTTTTTTTGACATGAAGTATTTTATTCACTAAATGTTTGTACAAGCCATGATTAACTACTTCGAACTAATTAAATTAGTAACTACTAAAGACTCAAAGTCAAGAATGATTGTAAATATCACATTAAAACATCAGTTTACCGACCTGTCCGGTTCAAGTGGAAATCTGGCCAAAAATACGCCATAAGTTGATCGTCTCACCACAAACTTCACATTTTCTTAAAGATCTAAAACACCAATAAATGACAAACAAGGCACACCGCATTCACGAGAAATAACATGAATGACGTAATGACATTTAATCAACCATACCAACATTACCAACCTAAATAAAAGTATAATACGTCTATGTCTGAAAGCTAGTATGGTATTTGTTAACAAAATGAGTCAGCAGTCATTTTAATTCGATAAGATTATTTCTATTTCCAATGTTGGTACAAAGTACGTTCATAATTTCATACATAATTTATCATACTATGAAGTGACGATGGACTGCTATGGATTTTACAACTCTATACATTCTATAGAGTTGTTACTAAATTAGGTGGTGATGTAAATCAATCAGTGGGACAAGTAAAAATAATAATTGTTGTTCTTTATTTGATGCTTTCTTTGGAATATTCAGGTGGCATTTTAAAAAAGGCGAATTAGTTTATTAGACGCTTTCTCATTTTCCCGTGCGTGGCTTAGTTATAAAAGAGGTTGGTTTCCGTGGCCAAAAAAAAATCTGTGGCTTGACTTATAATTCCTCTTAAATTAATACAACACACCCAAATTAATTAAAATAGAATTAATTAATGTTGTACATTAAACGTGTAGGAAGGTACGTAGTATATCGCTAAACAAGTTGATGAGCCCATTCGCTTGCTCCTCCTACGAAGGTCGTCCGCTCGCTAGCTCGAACACCTACTTACTCACCTTATTTCACAACACGACCGTCTGTCAGACGTGTAATAACCAGGTAGGTAAATCAAATTAGAATATAATAATAATATATTGTTATTTTCCATGGCTTAAACTAGAATAGATTTATTATTAAATATTTATTTATCAAGGAGAAAAATAATGTGGCATGGGCCGTTTAAAATTACGTATTAGTAGTCTCAACAAATCTGGAGACTAATTAAGAAAAAGCTCAGTGCCTAATATCTACTTGTCCATAAGGCGTTGTTTGGTTGTCGGTTTCGCTAGGATGCAGAATGTTATTTCAAGTGTTATGCCAATAATCCGCGACGGAGTGGGCGTATCGGCCGCGTGGCCAATGTGGCTAATCCACTATTTCAGCGAGTTGTGAAAATATTGCCTAATGGACGACCGGCCGTCGCTGCCGTGGCACGTACTCGCCTACCAACGACTAATACCAACTACTTGCCGAAACTTGCTTGCAACCATTGCCCCGCAAGACAACCTTCGATTTCTCCCATTATAACACAATATAGCGTTTGCTCGTCAAAACCGATTTCGGTGACCACAACTGCTAGCTAATATTTACACAATTTTCACGATAACGTCGTTAGAGGCAACTCGTTTCACACTGATTTGATCAACATTTGTTTTTATTTTTTGCGTAAGAAACCTACTGGTGGCCGCGTTTGTGGTATATTGCTATACTCAGAGCTGGTATCGCTATCTAATGCATTCAAATCAGCGCCTTATTATTCGTCTCGGACACGCACTGTATTGGCACAGATTAGATTGACGTCCAAGATCTCGACTCAAGTATAATGCGATGCAAATTATAGTGTATTGGATTACAATTCCTGCTAATGAACAGATAAGATTATTACTGTGTGAGATATATAAGACTAAGACTCAAATTTTGCAATAGTTGAGTCGACTTCGAGGAAAATTATAAGTAAAAATAAAATTTAGTAATGTTGCAAATGAAAGTTCAATTTTAGTATTATCAAAATTGAATAACACTAACTATTAAGTAAGGACAGATAATACGTATGTGTGGATTGTAGATAATAGTGTTCAATTATATTGTATGTTAGCTATTATTGTTATGAAAGAAACTATTAGCAGATGAATGGCAAATCAGAAGTTATGTTTTTATGAATATTCTTTCGACTGTCATTATTATTTTACATTTATCTGTAAGAGTGTTACGAAACTGCGTGGGTCATAATTATAGAAAGAGAATGTCCCGTCACAGTTCTGAGACCAAGGCTTTGTTTATTGTTCGCAAAGCCACTGGATGATACCGCTAATGTAATCTGAATTGTCCTCGTATAGGCCGTATGTAGTCTCCATAATTTTGGGTGATTATGTCAGCTGTTCCAGTGAATGCGTTGGTGTAACCGAGCTTGTAGAACGGGGCATTGTTTGATAGTACTATACGTAACGCACGTGGGCTCCTTGAAGCTGCATGGTGAAAGTGGCACAGCCGTCGGCAAGGCCGTCTCGACGCTCTCCGACCTTCAGCGCTGCACTTCCGGGATCCACTTATTATATATATATATATATTACGCCCACGAGTAAAACGCAGTTACTTTTAATAAATCCAGCCATTACTTTAATGGTATCTTTTAATCAATAAATTGTCGATCTATCGAAAGTTGTAGCAAATCTGAAGGTCTTCTACCGTTCGTCGGTTGGTCGAGCCCTTAGCACGCCTTGCGTAAACAGACACAAACGCCATTTCAAAATAATTACATGAATAGATTAATTATAATGTGATGTTGGTAACCTAACTTTGTTACTTAACTTTCTATAATACGTTCCATTCTATTATAAACTTCCTAATTGATTAAACTTCATACCAAACACAATATGTTTATTGTGGTCTCTTGTGTTCTAGATATCTATATAATATTACTTACCTACGTATCTTTGGGTTAATCTGCTCTAGCTGTTCGATAATACTAGATAATTTGTATGCTAGGTTGTGCTTGCGTGACAGTTGCAACGTGTGATTGCGACGATTGCAACATCCACCGCTGCTTGCAATAGCGTGCATCACGCTGCGTCGCCAACCGTACCGTAGATCCGCACTATCAACTATTGTAAAAAAAAATTAGAGCTACCAGTAACTAATGTCTCATAAAACATGCTCTATCATTGATTTCCCTCATTTTTTCTGTTGCATTGTACGCCATTACATACCTGTCATGTCACATGAACGCTTTGTTTACTACGAGGACAAAGATACCGAGTCATTCACTGCATGCACGATTGCTACGGGCGCAAATATTACTCACAAAACAAAGTAGTATGTAGTCTTGTTACATTTTTCGTTCACATTTGACGTGATTCAACTTTTTCTATGAAATTATTCAGTTTATGTTTCGCATCACACATTAAGTCTGACGTGTTAACGTTCTGATCATCAGCAAAAATAAATGGCAGAAATAGCATTGAGTCGAATCGACATTATTGATCGTTGTCCGAATCTCTTAATGTTGAGTGGAGAATCAACACGCGAGCCACAGACTGGTCAAACGAGTTTATGTTATAAATAATTAATTAATATTTGACCGGCAAACTCTTTGTAGCTCCAAGGTCGCGGAAGCCGAGTTTTAGTTCAGAGATGCGTCTATCTATTGGGATATTGATAATTTTATGAATGCGAAATAATTAAAATATTTTTAAAATTATTTCTCAAAGAAAATTGAATCCTGTATAATATGATAAGTACTTATACGATGTATCCGGTGAAGATGATGAAAATAAATATATGAAATCAGAAGAAGAGATACGGTATTTCCAACATCTCATGTAAGACTTGAGTATTTTAATAAAGCATTCGGTTGTTACAGGGTAAACATACCTACTGTTTGTCAACTGGTATAAATCAGAGAGACATTACTAAATAAATCATTGTTAACGTAGCGCAGCATTTAACATTCAACAGGGTACCTATGTATTAATTGTTTATAAATTAATATATCAAATAAACAAACGATATAATTTGTCCTCCGAGATTACTTTAGAAAAGTAAGTTTTAGTACAGAATATAAACGGACTTCGATATTTCAATTCTTTGATGCGTGTTTTATTATTTATAATATCATTTCTATTATCATATCACTTCGCTCCATCTGTTATTGGAATATAATATCTGAATAAAAACAATTCGCTCAGCAGTCTACAATTTGTAACCATTAAGTACATACGATCTGTCACAACAAAAACTATCATTTAAATTAAATACAACCTCATTTGCTCGTTGTAACGAAGTAAGTAATAATTTAATTACATTTTTTGTCGTTACGGCCTCGTTTTAGAGTTTGTTGTCTTACTTTCTTTAACGATCTTGTGTCTAATTAAGATTAGATATACGTAGCAATAGATCTCAATTAAGTAAAAAAAAGGCACTGTAATATTATTTTGTGAACTGTATGAACTGTGATTGCAGCTGATTGTTTTGTTGATTTCAAAGTTGCTACTGGATTGTTGTTAGCATTGAAATACTTACTAAGCTAGAGATAACAAAAAAAAATGGATCTTAAGTTTTACTAGTCATCGGTCGGTAGTTTGCAACGTAGAACTATTTTTATTTCGTATCAATGTAAACAGTAGCGCGATACGCCCCCTGAATTAATGTCCCCAATTCAATTGAAGTGTTTCATTAGCACAAGTGGCCCCGATTGCTTCGTTGATCGAGTCTGACGATGGTCGCAAAACCGAGGCGCCGTATATGTATAACATAATATTATGTAGTACGTATTATCACGTGACCACTGACCACGATGAATTCCTATAACTAAACGCTTATAATAAGGAAGTTGATGTTATGAAAAGTGATCTCTTTGAGGCCAGTGACCAGTGAATGATTGGTAGAAATAATATATCTCCACTTTGAAGTAAGATAACCTAGTTTACCTAACACCAACGCTGAAATAACTGCGGCATGTCATAAAATCTCTAGTTATGTCATTTGGCTTCGCCACATTAAAATTTTAACATGAGCTAGCTGCAACCAAGGATTATGTCTTGCGCCGCGGTTACTTACAGTTTTAACTACTTCTTTGTATTACGCTAGCAAGCGAAACGCTTTTGGTAAAAAAGTGTGTGTTGCCAAGTTCGTGAGCCGCGTAAGACCTTCGCGCGCTGCCGGGTTCAATTAGACATCACCCGGTTGCGTTGGAAAACGACGTTACCCATTATGGGCTCGGGTCGTGACACGGCACGTCTAAACGCGGTGGCGTAATATTAGTATTGTTGTCAGTAATTTCCACGTGCAAGTAACTTAGAAGTTAATTGCGTGGAAAGAACGAAGCGTACGATGGCTACGAATGGTGCGAAGGAGACTGTAAATTATAAAATGCTTGTTAATTATAAATACATAATTGAGTATTGTAAGTATTTAACGAAATTTCACCGCGTAGTAACACAGTCGTAAACATTTTGTATCCGCTCCAAATAGCTATTGAAACATCGGAAATTAAAAAAGATATACCGGTAACGCGGGTGAAACCGCGGGGAACAGCTAGTTACTATCCGCAGATTGATACCGAGACCAGACCTCCTGAGATCCAGGGTATAAAATTTGGTCTGATCTAGTAATTTTTTGTTAGGTGTTATTTGGAGCATTTATATTAAGACAAAAATAATAATAAAAATCCTAACCCCACCAGAGCTTCAATGTAGGGGGTATCACAGATGATACTATGGGTCTGAATGAAACCAAGACACGACATATTTAACGATTTAATCGAAATTGTATCTTGTGAGTGCATTAAAACATAAGAAAAAGTTACAAGTGGAACATTTTACAGAAGTAAGCTGGCAACAACCCGTCATCCGACATTTGGATCGGTTATTTTGGTTACCTTTGACACAAGTACGTAAATGTTGTGCCTCCTTTATTCTTTTAGAAGTGTGGGGAATAGGTTCCACAAGTCTATGCGGACGAGGACGTGGGTTCTTCTTGGTCTTCAAGCTTTTGCTGGATGTTTGGACTTAGACGTAGGCTGTTACGGGTAAGGCGGTCAGACTAGGACTTAGGCACTGTATCGTGGACAATGGCATTGTTCCGCCGTAAATTAGATGTTTGGCCTAATCCTTTTTCAAGTCCAGGTACTGCATTATTTGCTTTCGAGGAAGCCCGCATTTTATAGCGTCATGGTGATATTCTATCCACGATGAAGCGGCAGTAAAATCGAAAAAAATGGAATATTGTTCTCACTGTCCATTTCCCAGTCCTCCCTCGCATAGGATATTTTCCTATAATTCTGTCGTAACAGATCGATTCCTCCCATGTAAGAATCATATATTTAATGGCCACTGGCTGTGGCACATCAAGATACCGCTGATCCTTCTTACTCCAACTGCACTTTCTGAGGATGCTATATGAATAGGCTTACTGTCCAGCCATTTTATTACGGCGATCTTCTCTCTTGCCTTACCATGCAGTCATAGCTACCTCTGCCGCTTTTCTATAGCGCCCTGTCTGTTTTCAGTAATGTTGTTGCTCTTTTCTTTTTATTATTTGGACGTGAGTACTCAGGTACCCGATTTTTCAAAGGAGTACCAGTTCCATTCATGTTTCAGTCTACTAAGTTATCTAAAAGTAGAATAGAAGTAAAATAGCGATCAATATATGTTGATGTTTTTTGTGGCAGTGTATCAGCAAGTTTTAAAACAACGGCCTCCTAAATCTATTTTTTCTGGCATTAGATATATAAGGCAGAATCAAATTAATTATTTTTTATCACTATTTCCACTTAATATACACAATTAACAATTGAACTGCTAGATATGTTATAAAAACTATCAAAAACATAGTTAAAACAAATATTTACCTGATTCGTTTAACGCATGTTGGTACTCGTAAAAATAATTTACTTCAAATGAGTGTAAACAATAATGAAAACTATCCAATCGAGTCGTAACCACCTTTCGGTGACAAGTGGTATTACAAGTTTCGTAATTCAATTGATAAATATCTCACCAACCCCTAAATGGCGCAGAAATGAACTATTTTGTGCAAGTCTCATAGGTGATCTCAGGAGGTTATCTATAGAGATTAATTTTAGTGGCCCACTTACCCAACCGTTAGGTTATACAGCGAGCCCCAACATTCCTAGCGTCCTGTACAAGCCACCAGGGACCATCTGCGGTAGGTCATGCTGCTACAACTTTCGTCATGGTACTCATGCGAGTAGCTCGTGAGTTACCCCACTTCCATTTGTCCAGAATGGTACCGGTGCAGTTATAATATTTGTATATTTTGATAATAAATACCTACTATAGTAACTATCTCAACATTCGAGGCAATAAGGCAGCTCGAATAATGATTTTATGGACCTGGTTTACAAACGGACAAATATCTGCGTTTCGATCGTAATAGTTTCATAACTGATTTATTAGAAGCTTGCATAACACTTCTGATAGCTAATAACCATGAAGCATACTGGCTTGTAATAAAAACATCATAAAATGCCAGTAAACCAGTAATTGTTACTCCAGCAATTATCTTCAATTATAAGCACAATGATTTGGCAGAGACCAACAAGGCACCGTCTAACTATAATATAATCAGTTCAGCTCGGTTATGAGCCGTCTCCGAGTTTTCCGGACGGCTAGCGGAGTATAGTATGGTTTTACTTTCTTGTAGGAAGTGCTATCGCTTTCAACGGGGACCGGTTAGACTGGGAGTAGTTATATATGTAGTACGTATTCGTTTCTCATTCGATTCATTCAGACATTCAACAAAATTGTTCATGATATTAAACATTGTGTATTTATTATAGTTGGTATTCAATCTTCAGGATTTACTTTTATTTACGTAGTTTTATTCATTTGAATTTTTATTTTTTTGCAGGTGAGTCCCGAGTACCTCGACCATGACACAGAGTATTCCGTAAGTTAACTCTATATTTTAAGTTTACTACTATATTAAGTAATACATGTACCTTAATAGGCGTTGTCCCGTTAACAAAGCCTTTTCTACGGAGCCAGTACATAAATAAATAAACAATCAATTGATTTTGACATTGAACTGACTATGAATATCTAAAACAGAACTGTTATTATAATCAGCATACAAGGAACAACGCAATCGTTGTCCGAAATAGGACTTCTGAATACGTTAGTCAGTCAGTAATGAGCCATTAGATAAGCATTACTAAACAGTAGTGTCTACTTAACGATAGCATTTAAATTGCTTGTTGGGACAATTAGTCTATTCCAGTTGGTTTCTATAAATGTTGGATAACTCTGTAAGAACATGCCACATGTCAGACAGTACGAGTTATTCTACTGCTATATTTCTCAAACTTACTCAAACATCAAATAGGGCCGTCTTATTATGCCTTACCTTACCTCATTTTTTCCCATTATATTATTATCTTCGTGTGAGTCACGTGCATATTACTATTGCGGGGAAAGTATAATCCGGCAGCGTGACGCAATCAAAATTGCACGGACAAAGGAATTGTTGGAATCAGATATAAGTGTAACCTATATCTGACTGACGTAAGGGTCTCCAGTTGCCGCCGCCAATGACAGCCACTGTCGTGACCCTCGAAGCCATAGAATTATTACCTATAGAAGTAGGTTTCAAACAACGCTTGCCCAGAATCTAAGCCAAAAGTTTGCTATGTGAGCGTAACTGTGCCATAGACACAGACGCAATTATAGCGTGCATGTATACGCATTTGGGTCAGATTCTTACCCAAATGATCGGCGTGTATGACGCGCGCGTACTCGGTTTCTATAGGTAATAAATAAGTCTATGCTTGAAGCCTAATAAAACATTAATAATATAAACTGTGAATTTAGATTCTATTGTGAAATTATATAACGTCAGTCATGTTCGTACAATCCATAGTAAAAAATAATCTACGACTCTAGGAATTTCGAATCAAAAGAGTCAGCTGCCTGCCACAACAGTCGTGACTCGTGAGCAACATTGTTTACCTGTTCAGTTCTGCAATCAGCCTTGGGGCAGCGTTCTGTTGTTGCGTCTATAAATAAGGAGGTGCTAAAAGCGGCTTGACTGGGGGACGTGCTTCCTCCGCTTTGAGCAGCCAAGGGGTAAACATGCTCGATTTGACTTGAACGAAGCCCTTTGTTGACACTCGCTTTATGGCCTTTCCACCTCGAGTCGCGAGCTTTTATGGCGCACGCGCAATAAACACGGCACCCGGAGCGACGTGACGGACGCTAGCGACTGTGTCTCGCCGCACGTTATATTAGCAAAGGTGAACGTTTGCGCCAGCGCAACTTGCCCCATGATGCCGACGACGTTGGTGCGACGTCACACCATACAAAAACATGCTAAATCTGCTTAAATGAGATTTTTTTCGCGATGTCAGTGAACTCCTCTAAACAAAGATTGTCCGTTGGTTGAATACGAAATGTAATTAGACGGAAAATTAAAAGAATATGTAATTTCAGAATTCTTAAAACCCATGTCTCGAACGATACGTGATTTCCTTTTCGCTATGTTAATAATTTACTTACTTCTTCAAATAGATTTCCATTGTTTCGTTTAATAACCAGAAGACAATAGTTTGGTAGGTGTTCATAATGTAAATAAAGACGGGCGGTTGACATTGCGGTTGGCATTTATACCATAGCCGGCGCGTTCTCGCATTGCAATCACGACGTGGTGCCCATCTGCATGCGAGGTGTACGCCGCGCGTCCGGTCTTACTCATCTAACAGTCGCTAACTATGTGAACTATTGTCGACGGTTACCATAACCTCGCCCTCCCCAACCGCCCGGCCCTCCTGTCGCGCTGTGTTATCGCACCAACAAAGCTTGTTACAAAGTTCACACAGTCCAACATGGATAATTAAATACTCTTAAAATAGAATCACACTATGCGAACAAGCACAATTAATATTAACCCGTGAGTTGTTTCTAATTGAATATATTAACCCCAGCTGCAAGACCCAGTAGTTACCTACTTAAAATAAAATAGACTCATATGGCAGTGTTTGTAACGGATATCTGGACTCGGCGGGAGAGCAATGTGGCAATTCAGTTATTGTGCATCGCTTTTTAACTAGATATAACTTATTAATATCTCAACAATGTGTACTTATTTAAATACTAAACGAGCGGTGTATGTTCTCCTAGTTAGAACTATTGTGGTAAATGCGTCACTTGTGTCCGTTTCAAATACACCAAGTGGGTAAATACGAAATGTATTCGCCACGTGAATCATACGATTCATACATCGTATGCATTGTTTACGGTTCAGGTTGGAAAACGAAAATATGATCATTAATAATCGTGTCACTTTAAACATTTCGTTAATGTATCTGTTACGGTCATCACACGTGAACAGCATATTAGTCGCAATAAAATGTTAGGTAAGAAACAAAGGGCAACACAAGACAAGACTGAAAGTTTAATGATTTTATCGTCATTATTGAGAAGTTCTCTCTAATAGAGGGGTCCGAACCATCTGTACTCTGGTCATTTTCGCGCAATCATTCAATAAACGTGATGGGATCAATCGCCACGACCCTCGCTTGACTCCTCAAAGAAATGGACCAATTCTAACCTACATACGACGACAAATGTCGCCTCGCGCGGTTTATAAAAATGACAATTTACATACTAATCTAAATACTGGTCTTTGTTTTACTTTATTAGGGCTGTGTTTGACCACAATATCACTATGGTATTGATGTGGTAAGCAGAAAAAGCGTAGTAGGGATGCCGTCTAAAAATTTAAGTATGCATCCTTGAGAACGGTCAATATTACTGCCATAACGTTAGTAAAATGTATATTGAACCGTGGCCAAGAGTTTTAAATAGTTAAAAGTTCATTTAAATATAGAACACGCATTTGATTAGAACCAATTTACGTTCAATTAAACAGTTCTCTTGTTTGAGTTGTATTGTATCGCTTTGTCAACTGTCGCGAGACGCCTATCTTTAATTACTCGAATTTATGGTCGTTATATATGTACAATACGCATTCCCACATTAATACAGAAGGATTTATGATATTGGCCACACTGGCAAAATTAGCACAACAAAGCAAAGCACATCACTCAATAGACGTCTATGTACAATGTCTTTAATATAATATGGGTCAGCCTAGGTCACAGCAAGCATGTATACAGAAATAATTTGTATCGATCGATTCGTACTGTATGTTGACAGAACTTCTAGTATACTAGATAACAACGTTTTGTAATTTTTTATTTTAACGTAAAAATTAGGATAAAATCCTAGTCCTAAATCCCAGTGATCCTATTTCATTTTCTGAGCAACTGTTTGGAATTACCTGCAAATGTGTATTGTACTCACATTCTCAGTCATTGTTTTACTTATGATGCCGTTGCCCCCAAAGGTTATCTGAGAAGAGAATATATTTAGCAAGATCTCGAGTTCAAAAAACATCAAGAGTAAAGGTGTAAATTTTCACTGATTGCCAGCGTAAATACACGAGCAACCATGGGAGTGTTGCTCAAAAAGTTCAATAACCTTCCGCAAATTACGGCTTCAGATTTTTTCTCGTGTCGCAGTAACATCTGAAAAGTCTTATACTTACCATTTGATTGGTTACGTTAAATACCAGTCTTATTATGTCTCAAATCCTATTGTGCATAGTATTGGTCATCTGGCTTCTCAGAAATTTTGAATGTGCCTCAAAGATGCTACATTATTGTTTTCTTTTGGCAAAGAGTCGTTACCCTCTGCGATCGCTCATAATATTAACCTCTAAATGTCTCATATGTTTATATATGTTTATGAATGGTAAATTCGAATGCTGATGTCATTTTATAGCTATTGTAATAAAACTTTGATTTTTTTTTAGGTCGCGTAGGGTATGTTCATAGATCGGTATAATTCTAAAATCCCTGCCGTGTGATGGTCCATTAAGCAACTTGCTGCCACCAAAATAATGTAAATTACATACACTTTGGCTCGAGCTCGTGGCGTGTTTGTCGCATTGACAACATGATGCACTAACCAAAACAGTACACTCACTCACTCAACACACCAAAGCATCGGGCAAGAACCGTGCCCGTCTCTTTGGAAATCTTTGTTACATATACCTTAACCCAAAATTATATTTACTAAACAAACACCCGTTATCTCGCTATGGATTAGTTTGTTGCCCTGTAAAGTGTAAACTGTTAACGTTAGAGGTAATGGGTTAACATGTGTTATTATAATAAAAAGCGTCGTGGTTTACGCCCCTATGTCTGATTGCCCTGAGCCTAGAACGCAACTACCGCGGCCATTTGAAATCGACAGTGATTACAATTTTCCCTGGAGCTCGGTTGCGCGGGCTCAACGTCCGATGGAAAGCAGCGTTTAACAAATGTTCTGCTCTGATAACTCTCTAATTGCGCCTCGACCGTTTTCCGTCGACACTTGGCCGCTACCGTACCGACTTAACCTCTGGCTTTTCACTGCAACATTTCACCCGCGATTGCACCGCTACGCTCATTTGTTTGCTACACTTTCGCCTTTGACGTTATTCCTCGGCTTTGAGGTTATTCCTTAGCCATATTGTTTCATGAGACGTAATATATTGCAACCTATAAATTCTTTTCAACATTGTTCGCTCTAAGATGTTTTTGAAGTAGGACAGTGACTTTCCCTTAAGTATGATTTCTTTTACTCACCTATTTTCTATTGTCTGTGAACTTCATTTTCTGAAAAAAGTAACATCACAGGTAGGTATAATAACATTTTGTTTCTAGTTATGTAAAAGTAGTTGCTCAATTCATCCACCACAAACAATATTATCAATCACTTCTCTTAATTTTATAATAGGAATCTTGAAGTGATTTCTCATATTACTTTGTCCACAAGTCCATGGCGTTGTGGACATCATTATTCAATAATTTGTCAGTTATATTCCAAAACACAAGTGTTTGCGTGTTTACGATCGCCGGACGAGGCGGAGGCGAATAGAATATACAATGACGTGTCATTCACATCGATTGAGGCCGCATACAAGATGCGGTGTATCATACATAATGTATAGAGCCTGTGTTCCGCGTCGAGCTCCGAACGAAGCCGACCTTCACGCAGCTCTCGCCGCATCAATCTTCTACAAAACACACCTGTGCTTGGATGATATGCTCTTACCGAATTGCGTATGCTTTATTGCAAACGATTGCGATCAGATTGTAGTTAAAACAACGTGGGCCCGAAGCGAAACTAATCGAATTCAACAAAAAACTCTAAATGCTCTTAGTAAACTCAAGCTACAAAGATATGCGCTTCCAAGTGTTCGGGGTCTAGTTGTTTATGAATAGATCACTACAGAGATACTGTTACTTAACATGAGACACGTCGACCATTGCCCCTCGTACAGTATTACAGGCGAGAGGCGTTGTCGAATAGCATGGCGACAATTATTCCTCACTCTAGCGACGCTTGTCGCGTCCACGTCGTCTGAAGTGAACAATAGTGCACAATCACCGCGATTGTGCTCACGGCGTGCCCGTGCCCGGCCAGTGTCAACTGCCTCTCGCGTGAACAACCAGCATTGTTATGGTGATGCCTCGTAGCGCCTGGTTCGACGCTCCCTCGAAACAAAAGATGCCTTAATCATTTGCATCTCTAAACGTCGAAGCCACTGGTATAGGGAATATTGATGGGATTTGGGATTTTTACCGAAATAAATAATTCATGGTAGAACACAGGACGAAGGTTGCTTGTTATATGTTACATTAAAATTCTCTACACCCTGGGGCACTAAAAGTACCACGTTAGGGTCGGGTTAATTGGAAATATTAACCATTTTAACGTGGAGGCTACGAGATGAAACCGAGCAGGTAGACGACGAAATCAGCCTCTTGGGGTGCCCTTTTTTTTGTTAACTTAGCAGGTATCCGACCCTCCAAACCAGATTGTGTACGTTTTTTCTACAACTCAAAGTAAACTAATGTCGTGAAACTCAGATAAAAGTTGGAAACCTTTTCGGAATCGGAATAAAGGCTAAAATTTGCAAAAGCAATAGCAATTGCTTAACTTTATGAACCAAACTGCGTCGTTCGTCGAAATGAGTTTCATTTTTGTTGTTTTAGTGCTACATCAAGTTCTGCCTTTTGTGAGGCAAATTGAAAAATTCATTGCCAAACACAGAAATCAAATTTCTTCTACATTTTTTAAGACTAGATAATTCTTCTAACCTAACATCATTAAAATGATAGAAGAATAGTTGCATATTGTCTTTTGGCTTAATATTCATTGTGCTCTTTTCCATATTTCAGAATCAATCTCGGCCAGTGCAGACAATGAACGCCGCTCTGAATAGCGCGCTGGGTCCAGTCGGCGCAGGCGCAGTTTCTGGTGGCGTGAACTGGGAGCAACACGCAGTCCTCGCTCGCGCCGCTTCGGGACCTACGCGCCGTGTTCTCGCCGGCTTAATTGACCGACTTGGCCATCGATGTCTCGAGCGCACCACCAGCGAGCCAGCGCCTCCTCCACCCGCCACCAGTCGATATAAGACCGAGCTCTGTCGACCTTTCGAGGAAGCCGGGGTATGCAAATACGGCGACAAGTGCCAGTTTGCTCACGGTATGCGTGAACTACGAAACCTGCAGCGTCACCCCAAGTACAAGACAGAGCTTTGCCGTACATTCCATTCAGTCGGATTCTGCCCGTACGGGCCGCGATGCCACTTTGTACACAATGCAGAGGAGGCGCGGCGCCGAGAACCATCCTCACCAGGCGGTTCACTGGCATCGCTCTCGTCCGGCGGTTCCCTAGCATCGTACATGAGTGACGGTTCGCGTTCTCCGCGTTCACCGCACTCTCCTCTGACTCCACAGTCGCCGCTGGCCCCCCATTCTCCTCCCGCGTTGTCTCCGCCTGTGCACGGCACCGCCTTCGCGTTCCGCCGCACGCAATCCCCCGAGCCCGAGGAGGATCGGCTCCCCGTGTTCAACCGCCTCGCGTCGGCATTCGGCGACCTTATCATCGCCTAGGGTCGTAAGTTCGCCTAGTCCTAAGATAACTTATACCGAGCATAGCGTAAGGATCGTCCGTCACCGTAGTGCCTACTCGACGTCTTCCAGTAAGCGCCAGAGCGACACCCCGCTCGTCGCTCGTCGCGCTCGCGCCTCGCGCACCCGCAGCACACCCGCTCAACGAATGATCTCCAGTTGTCAATGCTTTTTTACTACTTCGCCCTGTAATTTATAAAGTTAACGAAGTGTTTACTGGTGTCTCGAAAGTTTGCGGTGTGAATATAGTGGTTACATATTTAGTTAACGGCACGCACTTGTAAATGGCACCTTATATTATTAGATATTTATTGTGTAGCTTGCGGAAGTCTTCCCGATGCGATCCTCCGCCGAGCGGTGGTCTCTGTAAAGTTAGATTATAGAACATTTTATTTATTCGTACTGCCTATCCGCGCTCGGTACCGTACCGCGAGAAGGCGCTCGTGATCTATTTTTAAGGATTTAAGATAATAATTTATTATTTATTTCGAGTCTCTTTAACTGTAATAATTATTATGTAGCTAGCAGCTGCGATGCCGCACCGCATACGGACGAGGCCCGCGTCTACGGTACGTGGCTCGTTAATTAAAACCTATGCTCGACTGATTTTGCTCTCGATTACTAAGATTAACTTATCAATAAATGAACATCTAAAAACTACGGACGGAATCAGTCGATAATCACCTCGGGAATTCGTTGGGCCCAATCAGAATAACCTAAAACAATACTAGATTTCCCATAAATATGTGTCGCATCCACAAATCGGAAGTTCTCAATTGTATTGTTACAGTACTATAATGCTGCTAACTGACATCGCTAGCGATCTCAATCATCTGTACCCCATTTGAGAACTATCGAAGCGACCCTGGCGCGCCGCCTCTAGCGTCTCGTCTGTGAAGGATTTTTTTGTTTTGCTTCTGCGAGGAGCCGAGCACCGAGCTAAAACCTGTTTGGGGTTTTGATGATTGTTTTTTCGTCCTCCAGACAGACTACTCGAGTCCCTCTCGCCTCGGCGTTCGATGCGAACGCGTCCTCTTGCAAAAAATTACAGATACATGAGAATATGCCCGCCGAACTCCCGAGGTCTTGTACATGGATAATAAACCTGTAAAAATCTAAAGATATAAACTACATACGATAATAATATATGAAGCATGTTTATACAATTGTTGTGGCGATCGCTCGCCGGGCGGGTGCGCGCGCGCGGCGGCCCTCCCCCCGCGCTTCCACGCCGCCGTTCGCGCCGCAACCCCCACAAAGAGTGCCTTTTACTTTATAACAAAATAAATCGATTATATTTAATTTTTAGTTGATCGAGATAGATTGTTTGTTTATTTATTGTCTCCTATTGAATATAATATTCAAATTGGCACAGTTATTACTTTTGTACTTTGACAGAACTAAGTGATTAGTTTCGACGTAGCATAGTTTTTTTCTTTGAATTTAAAGTGTGATATTTTATAATATTTATATAACAAAGTTTAATGTTTTAATTAAGGGACCAATGTAAGTGATTAGGAGAAATTCTGATAGAACCAGCGTACGCTATTGATTCTTACCAAGAGACTGTATTCTCGCGCCACATAATTAATTTATTTTTTTATACCTATCAGACCTACGATTTGTACTATAAATAAACAACATGACCGTTGATGATTTTGAGTTTAATTATCGTCAGCTGATAGAACCGAGATGGTATTTTTGGTTTTGTTTTCCTATCTTAATTTCAGTTTTCTCCGATTTGTAGCGAGTCGTTGCATGGTGACCACTAAAAATAATAATTTTGTACCTAATGTTAAGGAACCTAGTTATAAGTCTTCATAAATTTCGCGAATATTATTTATTATCAGTTCATTACGAATTATAAACCATTAAAAGCTGATTATTTAATTTCTTTTGTTTAAACGGACATTTAAGTTCTACGATTACTGTAACTTAATGTTAGTAATATATCAGTCATTTAATATAACATGCATTAGTTTAAAACTCTAGTACCTATGTCAGTTATAATTAAGTATTTAATTTTTTATTTAATTCCAATATCATAAGTTAATCTTCCAAAAAATTGACTACGTATTCTATTTCTTATAGACGAAACAAATTAAGGTAATAGCTTTGTTTATGACATTTTTCTTGTAAGTTTTCCTTATTTCCATCTGCATTTTTATTGAATTATAGTCAAAATATGTTAAATTTTGTTTTTTTTTTATATTCCCAGTTTTTATATTCTCAGTTTTTTTACCCTACCCTATCCTACCCAAAGTAATTTTCTTATACATTCTTACACATAATACCTAAGTATCTGTATGATAACACTTGATAAAGTCAAAAGTCAAAGTCAAAGCCATTTATTCAGTTTAGGCCCTAAGAGGGCACTTATGAACGTCGAAACTACTGAAGTTACCACCGATTCGGAAGTCGCCTTCAACTGAGAAGAACCGGCAAGAAACTCAGCAAGGTTACATTTTTCATATATTTAGTTTTTTTTTTGGACAATCTGACAATGTTGGCTTTTTATTCCATTAAATGTTTTACAATTATTAAAGAAATATAATACGCATAAACACAAAAAAAATAACAAGAAAAATAAATAAAAAATAATAACCTTGAACTAATAAATTTGAACTTAACAAGTTCAAATTCAAATTTTAACAAAAAAAATTGTATCTCTAATACTAAGTAAGTACCTACTGGCTTTTGTATAAAAGTACGTACAAGATGCACTTGTGCAGAGTGCAGCTACTTCCAGACATCTTTATCCTCAATGTAATGAGCTACCTTGTAATAGGCTTTTTCTTTTAAAACTTTCTTTATGTATGATTTGAATTTAAAATCAGTCATCTTGGTAACTGAGATAGGTATTTTATTATAAAAGCGAACACTACATCCAAGAAATGACATTTTAACTTTAGCTAATCTAAAATACCGAACTACTAATTGGTAATACATACTCAACTTACTTTACAGTATTTTATTTAAGTTTGTAGGTAATGAAATAAATAAACAATAACCTATGTAGTGATTTCAAACAAAGTCCATAATAATTCAATATTATTTTCATGCCAAATTAATTTTATTTTTATTTTACTACATACCTACCTACAATATTCATTTAATAGAAGTCTTTTTTTTTTTGTTTTTGTTGTAATATTGTTACACATTTAGTTGTTTAAAGAAACCACATCATTTACAACGTGTCACCAGAGCATGCTGGTCGGTGGTGGAACAGGAATCTCAGGTCGTAAGTATTTCTACTCACAATAATTGACCAAAATCAATAACTAACGATTATCCACAAAATTAGGTTGATTTTTTAATACTTTGGGTAGACTTGTTAGACAACAATCTCACCATGGTAGGTAAGTGATGGTGTGGCCGTAGGTGGTAAACACACAAAGCCTTGACGGAAACTAGCTCTCAAGTGCACATGTTAGAATAGATTGCTTGGCTACACATTTTCAACTTGAGGGTATTAGTTAGCTTGTACCCACTACTACAAATTAACCTACCACCGTGTTAATTTTCCTTCCTTCACCGAAAGCTCATTGTATGATTCCAGCCCACGACTTTCACCAAGGCATTCGACTTCACTACCACAGCTATCATCGCCTCGATATGAATTATTAACTTCTAAGGTCTCATGAACATTTTAAAATCGTTTTTTGAATCGAGTAGGTATTTACCGACCTTACACAAAAGTACGTCGTTCAAATTAGTTTAAGTATCTATAAATATTAACACATGACAGGCTTAAACATGGTAATATTTACCAGACGGACACTATACTCGCATTAAAATAAGGAAAAGTTTAACTTAATACATGTAAACATTAATTGAGGAACAAGACAAAGCAATGATTCAAAAAACAAACATAAATAATGACAGTTTATTTAGTCTGACAATGGCGAGGATGTGGTTTCTGTGTGGATAAAATTGTCTCATCCTTTACGTACTACTAAGTACATACCCTGACCTATTTTAAATACTAACAAAATAGGGTTTTATTTTTAACTTAGGATAAGCTTGTGTTTGATCGCAATCTCACCGAGGTAAGTGATGATAAGCACCAAGCCAGCCAGGCGGGTAGGCCTACTACAAAGTAATTTACCAACGCACTATGTTTTCCTCCACCGAAAGCTCTATCTCATTGTAGGATTCAAACGTGGATGTAGGATTCATGGTGTAAAAGAGTAAAATTATGTGCATGAAATGCTTAAAGCCTCTAACTTATGTAAATTAAATGAGGATTAGGACCGTATTTGTGTAAATAGCTTTCCAATTACCGTTTTATAATTGCCCATTTTTTAAAGTATTAAAATGGATATAGTATGTTATCCTTAAGAGATAGACACATGCCATCGCGGACTTTTCTGTAGACCTATATACGATACACAATTCCATCATACATCATTTTGTTATATCTCAAAAGGCTTAGGCAGCGTTTTCATTGAAAGCTCCCAGACGGCTTATTTTTTTCCGACACCTCCAACAAATATCATTATATATTAGCCAATGTACACAAAATCTTGACAAATTATATGCTAAAACCTTCCTCGAGAACCACTCTATCCATTGGTGAAAATAATAATGCATGAAAATAGGTGCAGCAGTTTTTGAGTTTATCGCGAACAGACAGACGCAGCGGAGCATTTTGTTTTATAATATGTAGTAATAGTGACTAATGTTTAAAATTAAATTTTATTTTAACACGATATTTAAACATATCGTTTTTTTTTCAATAGGTATCTTTTCTCCCTTTAAGAAGAATTTGTAAAATTTTAGAAAACGTACCGCATGGTAGCAGACAGGCTCTCTCTAATGAGCCTGGGGAGGAAATACACTTTTTATAAACATTTTTTTGTTTTACGTCTTCGTTTCAAAATATTTACAAAATATTTTGGAAAAAAAAATGTTGAAAAAAACACGATAGTTGAAGGAATTTGATTTTAATTTGACACATTACTATTCGTTAAACGAAACCTTATAAAGTTATAATATCCGCAATTAACTGGCATTATTACTTTTTTTTGTTAAATCTTACAAAAAAAAACATAAAACTCATTCAAAACCAAACTTCAGAGGTATTTCGATTTTTTTGATGAGAAGTATATTATTATAGGATAGGATAGACATAGACATAGAATAGGATTATAAGGAAGTAGGATACAAGAATGCAAAAAAATGACTGAATATTTTTGCTTTTATTTTTAACTTAACATTTCTCAAAGTTTCCGTGCAGTTAAAAAAATTAACCACCAAGTGTATGTCGCCATACACTTCTAACCTAAAGTATCCAGGTCGTTTCTGATTAGGAAGAAATTTTATGTTACAAGTAGGTACTTTAAATGTTTTCACCATTGTCTAATTATCACTACAGTGGTATTTTACATAATGTAGAATAGAAGCATTCTTTATTGTATATACATAACATACAGGAGAAGTCAACAAATTAATGTTGTAGATTATATTTATTGGCGTAGAAACGTACCTAAATGCTAGGACTACATACTAAGCCTACATAGTTTTATTTTCCGGACAATTTATTTCCTTTGTTACAAAATTCCAATTTATTCGCTACGGTGTAGCTCGTATTGGGTCTACGAAGGACAATCTATTACCATAATAATGAGTATCAATATTCATCACACATTACTATGGTTTTTTTTTACTGTGAATAATCTCATGTTTGATCAAATCTCACCGGTACCCTACCGCCGTGCCTTTACTAGGGTTTGTCTATTATATATAAAATGCTTCCTTAATATTTTTTATTGGCTGTGTTTTACCCATCATGTAGCCGGTCTTGAAGTGGATGTAGATTGTAAATCGAATCGAATTTTAACAATCGTAAGAACTATCAAATAAGCTGGATTAAAGTATTGGGGCACACCAACCATAGATACCTACTCAGATGAATGATTATAATGAATTTCTTGTCATATGTAGATACTTACGTACGTACTGAATAACTTCTAGCTATAAAGGACTCCAATGACTTAGATAGTCGTTTCGTAGTAAGTAAACTGATAGTTTAATACATACATACGTCATAACATAATCGGGCGTCGAGTTCTCGGCTGAGTCGGCGACTCTAGTAATTGAACACCCAGATAAGACTAGCCTTGAAGAAAACGTTCCGGTTATGGAACTAACAACTAACACTCGAATAATAAGGTCGATTTCAGAAGCAACACTTTATTTACAATAGCACTAATAAAATTGTTCAAACAACCAAATGTATAACGGATATTACAATCTGTTGGTTGTCGATGAAATAATGAACCAGCTCGTATAAAGTTCATAAGATCACTGATAATTAACTATCGTAAATAGCAGATGCTAAATATAGACAGAAGGGAACGGGTTTTGTTTGCTTCCGAATAGTACTGATATTTCCGATAAGAACATGAGCGTTTATAAATATTAAATATAGAAATTATAAATCAAATGAACGGATAGTAACCGTTTGATGTATTACTTTATTAACGTTTATTACCTACATAGGTATTTACACAGGCAACATCACGGAAGACTAGTCACAAAGGGTTAACACTATGAATAGAGACCGGGTAGGTACACAATCACCAAAGACACTTCAACTTCGTCATTGACAATCACCTATAACTAAGTGGAAAGATTAGTCTACCTACTGGCAGTATTGCCCAAGCGCTTATAGCTAGGCTATATAGCAACGTGACTGGGTCTTTGATAGGTCCAGCAAACAAACCTCTGGTGGTTTCTCACTTAGATGCAGCAATTTATATCAACTAGAGACTACATTTATTTACGTACCCAACGCAATTTCAATTAGTCACAAAATCATAAAATAGCAAAATTTTTGGTAATTTTTAGGGCAGGGAATCGCAGCCCTCGACGGATTTTCTTGGATTTATCATTATGTTAATACGTAGATGAATATGTGTAGTAGGTACCTATATATTTGATAATTACAGTCGGGGGTTTTCTGAACATTTTATTTACCTAATCCTTTTTCGATTACAACCGTCGCGTCGTGGGATTTTCAATTTTTTAATATTATATTATATTGAAAAGGTTGACAAAGAATGGTAAATGGTCGCCTCAATAAATTGACTTTTAAGGTGTTTAAAAATAAAGTCTAAAGATTAATTAATTATTTCAGTACCTAATCTGTATAAGTATATAAAAGGAAAACGTGACTGACTGACTGACTGATCTATCAACGCACAGCTCACCACTGGACGGATTGGCTAAAATTTGGCATACAGATAGCTATTTGATGTAGGCATCCGCCATGAAAGGTTTTTTGAAAATTCCACCCCTAAGGTGGTAAAATAGGGGTTCGCGGGTGAAACCGTGGGGCGTTAAGCTAGTAGAATATAAGCATTTAGTATTTCTTTTCAGAATTGAATATTTCTAAATACCAAATCTAATTAATTAATCTAATGTGTCCTATACTAATATAGTACTAATAGATTTAGTTAAAATTTGGCACACTTATAGAATATGTTCTGGATTAACACATAGGATACCATAGAATTATTTTTATCCCGGGCACGCGAGTGAATCCACGGGGTGGAAGTTAGTAATTCATAACTTACAATGTCACGTCTTCACGACAACATAATCTTTTATCACATTCCCACTAAATCCTTACCAATTCAAAAATTTCTATATTCGTATATCAGCGCCATGCCATATCATGTCTAAGAAAGTAAATACTAACTATATGTTGGTTCAGTGATAATGATAATTGCTGCTGGATGTGTGTGATAACGTCCACTATCTAATATTAGTACAGTAAAGTGATTAGATAACGAAAAAGATGTATAAAACGTGGAGTTCCTAAACTAGTTCGATTGCTAACTATAGAGGTGGCAACTGGTTATCGATATATTTATCATGGTGATACATGTAGTCGCTTTTGTCACTGTTTTGTTTTGGTATGGTAAATGAGTTGGGTAATAAATACATTATTAAAGTCGTAAGCTCGGAACAATTCATAAGGAGCTTGGCTTGAATTACTATCGGCAGTAATGGAATCCAAATAATTACTTTGTAGTTTGCAATCGTTATCCATTAGAAAATTAATGTGTAATCCTACGTCCTACTATCCTACCAATCCTAATCCTAACTAATATTATAAATGCGAATGTGAGTTTGCTTGTTTGTTACTTTTTCACGCCTAAACCGCTGAACCGATCGCGATGAAATTTGGTACGTAGATATCCTATATAGGCTATCTACTCTATACTATAAGCCCTATAGTATGGAGAAGGACATGGGCTACTTTTTTTTCTCGGGAACGCGGGTGAAATCGCGGGGGACAGCTAGTAATAAGTATTATAAATGTGAAAGTTTGGATGTTTGTAACTCAATCACGTATAAACAGCTGAATGGATGAAACTTGGCACATAGATAGATTATACCCTGGAATAACATATGGGGTACTTTTAATTCCGGGAACACATAAGATCCCGCAATAACGCGGGTGAAACCGCGGGGCAGAAGCTAGTGGGTGAATAAATAAATAAAATTCGATTTTTGTATAAGCAATTGTTAGGTACAACATTCAACACAGCAGTAGGTACATACATACTTGTACGCAAATAAGGCTATTATAACAAGCTCAATGATTGAAGTCATGGGACCATATCCACACGACAGTTTACGACTTAATTTATACGTGAATGGATTAAACTGAAAGTTATTTATATTGGCATAAACTGATAGAGGTGAGGTGAAACCGAGCGACGACCGGTCGCTTTACGTCCACTTCCTGCCCTATAATGCTTCGAAATATTTGGAAAGTTACGTTTCAAGGGTAGTTGTAAAAAACTGGCCAAGTGCATGTTGTAGAACATGTGTAGGATAGGATTCCGTAGTCAGTATGAGGTGGTACAGTCCAAAAACCTTGAATATTAAATAGAATCTAATTTTAGATAAATGTTTAATTAAAAACGATATGTGCAACATCTCTGTTATGTTACATAAATTGTCATTGTAGTATATTATGATGAACTAGTAAAGAAAACTAAACTAACTTGTAGTAAACTAGTAAGTAAATCCATTTAGGCATCGGTGATACTTTTCTGTTTAAATTCATCATATATTTATGCTACTGTGTATAATATTTAAATTTTTTAAAGTAGCAGTTTAGCGGCTCATCTCAAAAAAAATTATGAATTGAATGTTTGATATTTCGTAAACGAATCTTTATAATGTAAGGAGTGTTAGAGACAACCACAAATATCCGAAACAAGGTGGTACGCGAATAAAAAATAAAAATTACATGCTTAGGGGAGGTACCCTAAAAAGTTGTTTATTTCATAACATTGTTTGCGTCATGTATAATATGCAACATTTCAGCTTGATATCACTGGTAGTCTCCGAGTAAAATGACCATGACAGATGGATGGACATGATGAAACTACTATAAAGGTTCCTTGTTTGACTACGGAACCCTAAAAAGGAAATCACAAATATGCATTCTGAGCCGACGAGACCGCTCGTTCCGTGTTTATTTATGGGATTAGCTGAAACAAATGGTTTTCGATAAGGTATTTTGAGACTGCCATGGCACCTTTACTATGTTAACAAATGCACGAGTTTTTATATAAAATATATTTTAACATATTAGGTACCCACTCACATTAAGGGATGAATCAAAATATCACTCCATTTCTGTACTGACAACCCACTGGGACGAATAATTAAAACACTCTTCTTTTCTACAAAATATCCAAAAGTTTCTTCAATTGTGATCTACAACAACTAGATATAAAGCATCAAACTTACCAAAACTATAGATGAAGTAGCTGTTCTGGATCAGCCCAGAATTTTACCACAGACTTCTGTGCATTTGACACTGATTCACTAGTTAGGAATATTGGTGCATTGGTAGGCAAGATGGCTATACAATTATAGTATAAAACGAGAATAAAATAGTGTCCCATTCCATTCTTTTGGATTTCCTGATCAAAGTTGAGAATCCCAGCTGACACATAACAATATCCATTTCTGTCAATTATCGTAAATTTTTTATTTTATCTTTTTCTGTTGACATAAAATATGACTGACTTGCTGGTTCATAGGATTCCTCTATTTGATGTAACGTATGATACCTACTTGTCGATTATATAATCCAAAAAGGATAAGGACTAATTATTACGTTACAGAATTTTACTAAACGCAAGAAACTTTTACGAAAGATCTTGTTGGAGTAAGATTAGTAGGGTAGTACTGAAAATAGAGTTATGATGTTGTAAAATTTTGCTAATGTTTGGTTTTAAATAGTTTAAGCAGATGTTTGGAGTTAAGAGTTAAAAGAATTATACAGTGATAACCGGTTAAGTGTTAACATGTGCTATCGCGATCATTATGTATGATAGCACATACAGACACTCCTCAGAATCTTATCGTAGTCATATAATCGTTAATGTCCTATAATTATGTGATATTGCGATAAAGTTGTTTCACTTCAATGTCCTTAGAAGTTAGAGAATGCTGGGTATGCCGACGACTGACCCGCTACCGGGTGAACGTAATATAAATTTTTACTACTTGACGCCTGTACTGTTAAGCACAAAAACTTTAATACAAAATTGAAAGACGGAGGTAGCCAGTTGTACTTACATTCGCATAGATAGGTACAGCCATTGATGTATAGAGATAGGCAGTTGGTGTGCAAACAAAGGTAACTGATTACCAGAGATATCAATAAATTGCATGCTAAGTCTAACATTACCTACCATTATGAGTATATTTCATAACGCTCTGAATATAATGTCTGCAAACGTACATAGAGAATTAAAGTAGAGTAGTAATAACATTAAAAAAAAAATATAGAAACAATGAGATTTGCTAAACATGACCTACCCTAATCATAAAACTGAAGCTGAACTGTTTATAACTTATTTTTTTATTGTATCTTTTGATTTGGTATGTTGTTGGCAACTGTATTCGAGCAATACGGTTGGCAGCAATCGAGACAAAGGCTCGTAAAGATACGCTGCGTATCGCTCGCTTTACGTAACCCAGGCACTCACCTCGGTAATGCAACTCATATGCAACGACGACCGCCTGCATAATAAACTAAGTAACTACAGTGCGTGGCTTCAAGTGTATAACCAATTTGAAAATGGAATTTCCTTCTGGCGAATGCCGATCTCCACTGTGATGATATTGATTCAATGGACAGTACTACGGTGGGCTACTTTATACTTGGTTAATATACAGAGGATATTTTGTTTTTCCAGACTACCCGATGAAATAAGTTCAGTACTGAACATCCTATGGCTAGGAGTCCCTAAAAAGGGAGGCAGAAGACTGGAAGTCGTAGACGTAAAAAAAAATACTTTTAGAAAAAACATTAAAGTGAATTTTCTTTCCCAATTTGAACTTTCGATTTGTTTCTAATGGAGAATATGCATATCATTATTATTTGTCGACAATATTTTAATAAAATATATCAATCATAAAATAAAATATTCATGCTCTAGCTAGTCCATAGGCAGATCATAATAAAATTTATATGGGACCACCTCGGGATATAACTTAATAGAATATAGTTTAAACCATGCCGTTTCCGAGAAATTGGTGAACATACATAAAAAAAACATACGCATATCCTATCTATGTTCAGTACTGAACTTCCATGATGATATTTCATACTACCCAATAACTACCTACTATAATAATTTACCTACTTCCCAATTAGTTTCGTTCTATAGTAGGTAATATAACCTTATATATTTTTGGTAACTTCCTCGGCTTCGGCCCTCTTAGGGCCTAAACTGAATAAATGGCTTTGACTTTGACTTTGTTCAACAAGACTAGTCTAAATAATTAAAGGCTGCAGTAAAACCTAGTTGTGCATAAGGCCATCTTGTTAGCTCCTGACATTGGTTTAATTTCCTTACAGTTCGGTCGGATTTTGCGATTTCTATTAGCCAGTATTTGACCACAATTTCATCATGCCAAGTGATAATGTGGCCGAAGGTGGTAAGCACAAAATGGCTAAAAAGGAACTGATTCTCAAATGCAGAGATGTTGGGTAATGCCAGTTGGGTACTACAAAGTACCCTACCACCGTGACATGGTTTCCTCACGATGTTTTCCTTCAGCGAAAGCTCAAGCTTACTGTAGGATTCGAACCCACGACATTCGTCACGGTATTTGACGTCACTACCACGGAGCTATCATCGCTTGAAATTGATTACGTTACGTTATATGGTTCGTCGATAAACGTATAGTGAATGTATATAGCTTACGTACTTATAGAGGTTATTCGAACCTTAATTCGCTTAGTTTATACCGATTTACTAAGGCTAGGTATCTAGTAAATTAGAATAATGACTGATAAAGATAAGTGACGTCACAAAAGATATATGTTTGTTTACAGAATATATTCTGATAATCACCTTTCCGATCCGTTAATGCGGCCATTATATATTACCGTCGTATGATA
The DNA here is from genome assembly GCA_951216915.1 of Tetheella fluctuosa. Taxonomy (NCBI): domain Eukaryota; kingdom Metazoa; phylum Arthropoda; class Insecta; order Lepidoptera; family Drepanidae; genus Tetheella; species Tetheella fluctuosa. The sequence goes on from OX578230.1 coordinate 5,633,558, forward strand.
TTTAATGATAAAAAAACCGTTTTAAGTGTGATATTGTGTGTGTAACCGATAATATTTTTTTCATTTGTTTGATAAGGCTAGGTCAGACCAGTCATTTTTAGAGTTCCGTACCCTAACGGTAAAACGGGACCCTATTACTAAGGCTCCGCTGTCCGTCCGTCCGTCTGGCTGTTTCTCATGAACCGTGATAGTTAGACAGTTGAAATTTTCACAGATGATGTATTTCTTTCTGTTGTGGATATAACAACAAATACTAATAAACATAATAAAATAAATATTTAAGGGGGCTCCAATACAACAAACGTGATTTTTTGCCGTTTCTATAAATAATGGTACGGAACCCTTCATGCGCGAGTCCGACTTGCACTTGGCCGGTTTTTATTACTTCACACTTAATTTATTACTAAATATGATTCCCAAACATAAAATTGCCACAAAACGTTTAGACAGCAAACAGTCTTACATAACGGTAACTTTATAACAATGCTTGAGGAAAAGTTTCTATGACATTTCGTAGTAATTATACAATGGTATTACACAAACAGATTATCCATTTTAGATAATTTATTTTCATTGTGTCTGAAGACAGGTATAGGATATTACATATACATATGCCAAGTGAGAAAATTCCAGGTATTTATTTCAGATTTCATTTAATTCTCAGATCGTCTGATTCTCTCATATCCTCTTTTAATCTCAAATCTAATTTTCCATAACAGATTTCCGAAAAGCAAAAGTTGCCATAGAAATTAAATAACTTTTTATATGATTGGACATTAATTTTTAACCTTCTTCAAAAAAAAAGCCAAAGAAACAGTACCTACCTAATTACACAGTCAAACTTCATCGTTAGTTTATGCGTTTTAGCGCAAACCCGGTTTGGGGTTTTATTAAACAAATGTTTTTATAACAATACAGACAATTAAAATGTAATAGGTTTTTAATTACTGTTAATAAAATACTGTATTCGTTTCTATAGAATAAAGAATGATGACTTATGAAGACCGTCACCAGACCAATTCAACGTGTTTCTCGCGACTGAATTCAGATCTTTTAAACTTATATAGACTGTATAGCATTTGTTAGTAAATAGTATGCAATAATTCTTATGTAATGCATTTGATATCATAGCTCGTCGATGCTCAAAGAAAACTTAAACCAATAAAGTACAACCAATACCTAATAACAATATTATTTATTGTTTAACGTGCTTAAAAAGAACTTTTCGTTTTATACTTGGCAGCGTTTAACACGAGGAGGTACTAACTAAAAATAAAAATGTAATAGGCCGAAGACCTGTTCCCGACCGCGGCGTGACCGCAGGACGGGCGAGCCAGTCTGTTTGGCGTTAATTTCTTGTTACTCAGTCGCTATCTCCACTGACTCAGTCTGGCATTTTGCTACTTTGCCTTATTTAAATACAAAAGATATTTCAGAGAAGTTTTCTATATATTCTTTACGACCTAGCTACATCATACTTATCCGTGTCATGATGACGAAAATTTATACAAAATAATGTCCAATTTAATAATAAAAGTAACCTAGGTAGGTACTTAGGTAATTACTAACATTGCTTACGTTGAAATTGAATAATTGTGTCACATTTTGACTACAAAATTGAACATAATTTTTTGCTATTCATTTGATGAAGCGTACCTATCCCTATACCTTTATAAAATATTGTTCAAAAGGCTTTAGGTCCATCTACTCTGTGGCTTTAGTAGGCATATAGAGAAAGAATAAGAGACAGGTCGGTTGGTGTGGTGTGGAGGTCAGATATCCTGACTTCCACGATTCCCACCAAGGAAAATACTAATTCTGGGTCTAAATAGTTTTAATATTTAAGTATGTCAAAGAATTGTATAACATATCTGGTTAACATAGTTCAAGTTTTATACTTAGTTTTGGATCGGATAGCCGTGTGTGAAGAATGCCCCAGGATATTTATTTAGTTTCTACTCATAAATGAGCTTAAAAGAAAATCAGCAATTCCTTTTTAAAAAATGATCGTTAGATCATAGGTATTTGTTCAAGCAATAAGTTATATCAAAGCAAACGTTATTACAATAATTATACAATTTGTTCAATCAACTGCCACGCAATTATTTCACCTGATGATGTAATGATCATTAGTTATAAAGTTAATTTTGATTTGCAACACTTAGGTATAAACTAATTTGTAACAATCCAACGTAGTGATTAGATAGCATTGACACCTACTCAGTATACTTACTTACTGTGAGTAAGCTTACTTATGTAAATTCAAAGAATCTAAAACCCGGACGAAGTAACGGCCAGTTTATCTGTGACTTGGATAAGGGTTTTGTTAAACTGACTGGAATAGATAAATTGTGATAAATAGTTACAGTATAATAGTTTGTTTCTTCAATCATCACGCGGCGAAAATACGATGCTTACAGTCGGTTGCAGAAAACTAACATAAATAATATTAGGTATAACTAACTAAAATAATATTATAGGTAAGTATAAATCATACGCATAGTTTATACTATTGTACGAGTGTAGGTATTTAACATATTTTTTGAAGCAATCGGAATTTGACAGTTTGACCTTGGTTTGACATCTATTTTTACTTTTACTGCATAATGTGACTTCAGACGATTTCGTAAAATTGATTTGATGCAACTGGCTGTTAATATTTTATCGTAAGATCAATAAGATAGCCACTATACTAGAAAAGGTGAAGTAACTAACTAGGTAGGTACCTACCTACCTATATTATTCAATAAATATATTTTGGACATTTTGGTTTTTAATGATTGTTACGCAAATTATTTAAATAAACCCCGTACAAACGTATCAAACAAGGGATGAATTAATTTATTGTTATGAGAATTCGACTTTTTAGCAAAATCAAGAGAGCTGAGCAATGATTTTAAAAGATATTTAAAGTTATTCATAGACTTCAAATCATAAATTTTAAAAAAAGACACATGCTTGTTGCATCCATTTGTCACAATTGTTTTATGAATCAACGTAAATGAGGCGACTTACAAACATACTGCTTACAGAAGATAACTAGTAGGTACTTAACCCGGAAAAGGTTAAAATCACTGTTGAGTCATTTTGTAATAAAATATAGTGTTTAGTATTAAGGTTAACCGTTATAATCTTGTTGTAGTGTCCCATAAATACCTATATAAATATCCTAGGAGTTTACACACGACAATCTGACCCTCTAACTAAACTAAGAAGAGCTTGTACCACAGAATACATAATAGTTGTACTATGGAAACCAGATAATTTATATACGTTCCTACTATACTGGTGAATTTTCTGAACATGGGTGGGTGGCCAAATCCGACAGCATAGGGAATAGCAAAAAAATGCCAAGCCGTGAATCGAAACAGTTGATTTTGACCTCCATAAACGCCAAATATTCCTATTATATGTGCTGATTATAGGTAGGTAGGTAATGAATGAAATATTAATATTATCGACAGTGTAACTGTTATCAGCACCGGCAGTAACCCACGTATAACTTATCACACATTACTATACCCAGCTGTAATAAAACATTAACGTTTCATTTCAATCATTGTGATTGAATCCCACACAGCTGTACAGTCAAATCTTTGAAACAAAATAAAATCTATCGCAGAGAAGACTGAAGAACACTCGAGAACTTAGTGGAATAAAAAAACTGATAGTATATAGAAAGTACCATATGATGTTTGGTATAAGTATATATTATATTCTTTGCTAATAGACTAGTTTTTCTTTATATAAAAGTCCATAAATGTTATACCAATGATACCTCCGTGGCAGTGACGTCGTATCGTATGCCGTGGCGAAGGGCGTATATTTGGAACCTACAATGAGCTTCAACTTTCGGTGAAGAAAAATATCGTGTGGAAACCATAGCACGGGGGTTACTTTATAGTTGGTACCCGCCTGGCTACCACGCATGCCACTCGAGAGTCCGTTCCCGTCTAGACTTTGTGTGCTTACCACTTTCGACCATATCATCAATTACTATGTTCAAATACAAGCCTTTACATATGTAATTAGTCTAAAAAAATGCTTATATACCTATAATTATAAAATTACAATAATCAATAAACAAATAATAAAAAGTAAATAGTAAATAGTAACAAATAGTAAAAGTTCATTTATAATTTAGTTGAAGCGAGTTCTAAGCCCTCAAATTAGCATTACCCGTTTTATGGGGGACGTCCTCTCGTCTTGACACAGTCATAATGTGGAAATTGTGAATTGCGTAATATGGCATGGTATTAAACTACTTTTGGGTACACTTTTAGGTTATAAAAGTAGTTTGTGAAACTTTTATGTAATAGATCGCTTAATGTAATTTAAGGTACTACACTGATACAATATAACAGAAAATACCATTCATTTTATCTTATATGTATAATTAAGTTTGTGTAACCAATTTATTAACTGTGTAACCATGTTTATTCATATATTATAACGCATGTAATCAATATAATCACTTATCATTGTACTTATTATTAATTAAGTACCTAATGTAGTTACGAGCACTCAGCTGTGCTGCAGACAAGTAAACAATCTCATGATACTTACTAATGCTATGAATGGAATATTAAATGTTGATACATACATATTGTAATAGTTAGTGATTAATGTGCATACGTATTTACGTAATAGTTTTACATTTCTTTTATTATTATTTTTTTGACAAATAAAATGTCTAATAATTTTATTTGTTTGCTACTTTGTAATAAATATACTAACCTAATTATGTAATACCGAGCTATGACGTCTAGCTCTATATCTTTTATAATTATATTGTATGTATTTTCAACTTAGTATAATAATTTTGTATTTACTTTATTTCCCGTGGAGTGTTGGCAAGCCGCTGGTGTGGGATGCCACGTGTGTAGATACACTTGCGCCTTCCCACTTACTGGCGACTTGTAAAGTCGCTGGGGCGGCTGCGACCGGTGCTGAAAAATCCAAATTTAAAAAATACGCTTGTCTTGGTTCTAATTTTTTGTTCATGCCATTCGCAGTTGAAACCATGGGTCCGTGGGGGTTCGAGGCTCGCCGATTTGCTCGGATTTTATCACCCAAGCTCATCGAGGCTTCGGGAGACCGACGGGCTGGGAGCTTTTTCCGCCAACGCATAAGCTTGGCCATCCAAAAAGGGAACGCGGCCAGCCTGTTGGGAACCTTGCCTATCGACAGCAGCGAGGGCTTTGAGGATGTTTTCTATATATCATAGTTTGTATTTTATACATTGATTGTAAATTTTAAATTGAGTATTTTCATACATAATAAATAATAATAATAAATATTCTGGGACATTATTCCTCACACACGGCCATCTGACCCCAAACTAAGCAGAGCTTGTACTATGGAAGCCAGATAACTGATATACTACATATACTACTTTTCTTTTGTAAATACATACATATATAGATAATTACACCCAGACATAGGACAAACACACATGTTCATGCTCACAAATGTTTGTCCTGAGTGGGAATCGAACCCACGACCTGCGGCGTGATAGATAGGGTATCTTACCAACCACGCCAACTAAACGCCGCTCCTATTATTAAATAACAGTTATCACTTGGAATCCGTTGTATTCATTTGTCTCCCGATACCAACCCTATAATAGATACATACCTAAGTATTTTACCTTATTTTTAATAACAATTGTGTCAAGAATCATTTCTTTGTGCTATCTTTCCTAATGAGACAAAAGATATTCAATAATGAATTGTAGACTCAAGTCGACCTGTATAACAAAACGTCAAAGCAAAGTTCCAAACGCTTTTACCGGGATGACATAATAAATGTACTGTGTATGTATTTGTGTGTGGCAAATAACCTATGGAACATTAAGAAACGGTATGCAGTGACCAAATAAAGCTGGGGTGGCTGGCACCTGTGTCACTTCATTTCTTTATTTGTTCAGAGTCTGAACATTCGGTCGCACATAATTCTATGCAATTTAATAGTTTCCTTATATTGAATTCGTAGAAAAATAAAAACAGTTACAAGAATTTTATTATGAGTATATATAGGTATATGTAGTGTTCAAACTATTTTCATAGGCACTTATTACATGTATAGGTACCTACCTACCTTAACACGATCAGGTAGCTCGGTAGTCATGTAAAAGAAAATGGGGACAGTACGATATTTACACAAGTGTTAATTATTTGTTTTACCACTTGTATATTGACACAGTAAATGAATTATATGCCACAATATTATAAGTGCTGTGGTCGACGTTATCCTCTTCCTGGCAATATGGGTATGTACTTTACGATATCATATTAAGTTAATAAAGGCACAAGTAAAATCGCATGGCTGTCGTGTGAAACATAAAACATTTCACCTCCACCTAGAGAGAAAATACAATATGTAGGGAACTATATTTACGAAAGAATTAAGTCATCAAAATCATATAAACTCATTGTTTTTTAAAATAATACAGCTTAAAATATTACTAACTATATAAAATAATCTTTAGTATCATGAAATACAATGTTATGTAAAAGTATATTATTATGGGTTTCGTGAGGTATTCATATTCATGTTCATTTATTTTGCAACTAAGTGTTATACAAAGGTCTTATTCTATTACACAGGACTTAAATAACTTAGTGACTTTTTTCAGATATAGCAAAATTATAGGTAGATAGACCTATTAAGTATATAATTCATAATTAATTTTAACATTTTAAAATAATAATAATTCATTGAGTCCATTAATAATAAAATTAAGATGCATTAAAATAATTTCCGACATAAATCATGATTAAATAAAAGAAAATTAACTAGTTATTAAAATATTCTTCAAGTGTATAGAAACATTGATCAATTAGGAACTTTTATATTTTTTTTGTGAATATGTTAGGTTTTGTTTCGGATTTGATGTCAGAGGGTAACTTATTGTACCTAATGAAATTAGAATGCCAATTCGCAGCATTCTAAATACCTACAATCAAAACACTTTTCACTGAGTGAGAAAATTTGACTTTTGCTCTAGTGAGGTGAAAATAATAATTTCCTTAATTTTACCGATCATTATGCAGTATTCACAGTGTTTCAATTTCTCAGTAAGTGGTTAATTACAAAACTGTTCCTTTTCTTCCTCTCCATACATTTTCCACTTACAAAGAACTATATAAACCTGTGCATAGCGTGTACGTAGGCTCTTACTGCGCACTGAAAAATACCTTCTGCGGTTTCTGTAGGTGATTTTAATGTCGCTTTGCGCTATTGTTTTGTATTGTGAGTGCGTTCGATAAACTTTGTTTATAGCTAAATGAGCGATACAGCGTACGTTGACCTAGCTCTGAAATAGAGAACGTTATGCGTTTAGATTACGCCGCGATATGCGTACGCGCCAATTACGTGATCGCTTTGTAGGATAATGTTTACGCTATGTTTCAACTTGTTTACGTTTTCGTATGCGCTCTTTTTTGTCCTTTTATCCACCGGTCTATAGTCTAAACATTGAATTTAGTTTCTCGATGTGGTAGCTTAGTTTATTTACTAATCTGTAACGGCAGTGAGTAAAATTCTCGCTGAAGATATGGTTGATATTGGAATGCTGAATTTAGATTTTTTACCTATCTATCGTTGGTAGGTAATAATGTTATTTTATGACTATGACTAACAATCTCCTTCAATTTCCTGAATCTACATTTAGTGGCGTAGCTTTCGCCGCTAAGTCAAGATAAACTACCACTGCTTTGGAAGAAACATACATTTTTACAGCCCACTTCGGGCGCCTGGTGCATAGGGTGATGGGTGCAGCGGCTGCTGCCGAACACCAGCGAACCTGGTGTCCTTTGCAGGCGGCTGTACATGGGGATCGTGCGATCAATATGTCCCGTATGGTTGGACGCGCTGAACTTAGGAATCTTCACCTCCTGCATAGGTCGTAGAGGGTGGTACCGATCTCCGCCGAAGCGGCGTATGTGCTGGCGGCTTGCCTGCCTTGGGACCCTCAGGCCTCGCCTCCTACTGACGCGAGGAGGTGCTGGTTCAGGGCGGCACCACGCGAGGTGGAAGCGCGCATAGCGCAGCTGCGTGCGCTCGCTATCCAGGAGTGGAAGTCCAGGCTGGACCACTCTAGTGTGGGTAGTGCTGAGGACCATTGTGGCCATCTGTCCAGTGTTGGAGGAGTGGCTGGAGCGGCAGTACGGCACGATGAATTTCCGGTTGACAAAGATCCTCTCCAGCCGACCGCCGTGTGTCACCACTGTGACGGATGCCTCGGCAATGACGTCGTCGTAGAGGAGGCCTCCCACCAGGCTGTCGCTGCTGGGTAGGTGCGCGGATGAATGCTACGGCGCCCTCGTACACCCAGCCGGCAGCGACATATAGGAATAAATACCTCAGGTTTTTAGTCAGTAGGAGTCTGACGTAACCCCACCGCTTCCCCCCGGAGTATCAGGATCCATGAGGATAACTTCTTCTGAGCCCAATTTTCATCGATTTCATCTCGCCTCCTCTTTTTCGAATCCTTGCGGTTTCGTTTGGCACGTGACATTGCGGGTGCTATTTGGAGTTTTTTATTATTATTTCCAATTGAAAAAATCGTGGCGTTGCCGCCGCCCCCTTTCGTATGCTTTCGGGGCCATGGCCCCCCCGGCACCCTCCACGCTACGCCACTGATTCTACATATACTTAACTTACTTATACTATAATATTTATATTTAATTGAGCATAAAACGTCAGAAGTTTTTCAATAAAATAATATTTTTTTCGTACCACTTGCTCAAAAAAGTGACATTCTATGCCACAAAAAGCGAACATAACAATAGTCATTTTTAATCTGTTAAAAACAGGGAAAGAAAATTGTACTGAATTTCATTCATCCTCTAGGGGGAGAATGTGATTTAAATTGGAATACTTACCGAAATTTATACTGAACTACATCTGTGTTTACACCATTGAGTTTGTATATAAAGCATTACACATCTTTTTGAAAAAGGAATACGCATTTATTATGCAGTTATGATTATTAAATAAAATTACGAAAACCGACGAGGCCGTACAAACAAAAATGTAACTCTCTCTATCAATAATTGGACCAATGTTTCGAATGTTAACTTTTACTTTTAATTGTCATTATTTTTAATAAATGCTTATCTCATATTATTATTGTGTTAATTTTTTCGCAAATGGTACGAAAAGTAGAGTATTTTCCTAGGTGATAAAGCTGTCTTAGTCTTGGGTGAACTTAAATCCCTCGCTACACTCAGGACTCGTCTTAAATCCCTCGCTTCGCTCGTGATTTATGTTTTTAACACCCTCGCTACGCTCGGGAGTAAACCTCGAGTCCTTCGTTACGCTCGCGATTTAAATCGTCACCCGCGACAGAAGACACTGCTTTATCCCCTTGGTTAATAATCTACTAATATCATTGATTGCGATTTTTATATCTATTGAAGCCACTGATAGGATAAATCCTGCAACTTTTTGTATCATATTTAAAATAAAATATAAAACTTGCTATGGAAAGCGCATGTTCTAATTTTGTTATTAAATCTAGGTAATTTATTTACTTTTCTTTTTGCTTAAGGGCAACTACTCTTGCTTCATACCTATACTTTAGGACCTGGCTCTCGTGTACCATAATAAACAAAAAAAATATTCAAACCTATTCATTTATAAGTTTGTCCATTTATTTATATTAGCATTATCGTGGTAAACTATCCTATCTCCATGCAAACAGTCGGTGATTTATGAGTATGACGTAATGTATTATTTTCTAATTTTGATAAACTGTCTAAAACATTTATGTATCAGTCAGTGCCTCTAAAACTAGCACTATCAGTCAAAGTAATAAGATAGTGTTATCTATAGAAAAGCCGCTCGTTTCGTAAGGTTTATCCACATAACTGTATACATATGTAACTACTAGGTATATTATAGCGCAGCCAATTTTATTGGGCCTTTATAAATCACTTAGATGCAATGGTACTTACCTCAGTGTAGGTTGCAAAAATCAATACGTTTATAATCTCCATGAATCATAATCCTTATAGGCTTTGTGTGCTTACCACCGTCGGCCACATCATCACTTACCATAGTGAGATTGTTGTCAAACACAGCCTATACAAAGTAAAAAAAAAAAAAACAAAAATGATCGTTACCTATTCAAATGCCCCCCGTATTTGAATAGGTAGAGATCATTTTGAATAGTATGTATGTAAATAATTTGTTCTTTCAACATATATTTTTTTGAAAATACTTGGCGAGCGCCATCATAGTTTGAAAAAAATCTATAAAACTGTATTAGGCTTCAGTTTAGAACAATCATATATATCATCCTATCATACCTACATAATAATAATAAACATAATTATCAAACTTTGAGGATGTTTTCTATATATCATAGTTTGTATTTTTTACTTTAATTGTAAATATGTAAATAAAATTAAAGAATTATTAAACTAAAAATATGAGCGTATTGTAAAATGTCATTATAATGCAGTGGATGCAAAATGTACCTACAACGATTTAATTATTTCAAAAAGATCGAGGTACTTATACAAATTTATAAAGGTTAAGATTACGGGGATGAGAGAAAATATTGATTTTCTCTCAAAATCGGCAAAAAGTAATAAATCCTACAGCAAAAAGAAAAGCATGCGAAGACATTATTATAAGTAGTTGAGCGAAAATCTTTTCTTTTTACAAATATTTTATACACTTACGTTAAATTCTTAGTTATTCTGTGACAAAGCATTAAAATTAACATAGTATGCTCTATCTGTATGTTATAAGTATAAGCAGGCGCAAATTATACAAAAATAGCTTCCTTGACATTAATTTGCATGATCCTGATTATCACAATATGTCTGTCCAGACTACATAGGTACTTATATACAATAGTCTGAACATATTTGCAGCCAGACAAAGGTTATCTGTAGTTGACCTCTAACCCGATGCACAAATACGTATGTAACGTTATCTTACATGTAACCACTTTGTTAATAAGTAAATGCGGCATGATTATAGCAACATTACAACTTTCAGTTTCATAATTTTATTGTTTAATAGTTCATTACTCCACAGATTATCGTATAACGTGAGCTGTTACAATTAATTACGGAAAATATAATAGTTATGTTAACCTTTATTGCAATTATTTTATAGAACGTGTTGGTATGTATGAATGGAGTATCCAGTATTCACGCTTTTAATGTTTGAAATAGTTTCGGTGTTCAACTTTGTTTCTGCAATGTTATTTTCGTAGGTAGTATACTCTGTTACTTAAAGATGAGAATCACTTTTATTTTCAGTATTTTTCCATATCCTTCGCGTAACGATATAAAATACATAGTGCATTTAGTTATCTATCAATATAGTTTGAAAATTAGAAAGTTTGATTTTGACTAATTGAGTCATATAGTCATTGACTCATAATAGGGTATTACACCCATTTTTGACAAGTGTCTCAATTCGTTCCTAGTGTGCTAATAAGCCACCAAATCAAACACAAAAATTTCATTCAATCGATAAAAATGCATTTAAATTTTACATTTTCAATTTTCGCGCGTAGTTTGATGAAAACGCTGGACGCCATGTTACTCTACGGTCATGACGGTATTTGGTCTCTTGTAAGTAAATAAATGCACTGATATTGGTCTCAATTGGACTTATAAAATTGTATAAATTAAAAATGAGCAATTATCCTTTTTATTAGTGTGCTGTTCCTGAATGCATGAATACTAGTGTAAAAATAATAATAATAATACTTCAGTTGACTGTCTTTAGTTTACATACAGCACCGTATGACGTCATTATAATGGCGGTTACTGTTTCGCTTGTTTAGAAACAGATTAAAAAAACTGAAAACTTTGAAATTAATTTTAAAATTAATTAAGTTATTTTATGAACTAAAACTAACATTTTCCGACTGCTTATTACCTAAGCTATCTAAATTGTACATTTTTAGTATTTTTTCTTATAGAGTAAAATACCCTATTATTTGCTCAATTAGTTAACAAATCAGAGAATAGGTCGTACCCATAGAGATTATATTTCATCTCTACGGTTTTACCTATACCTGAGCTGGCAGGATTATAATTGATTTAGTTACCAGTACCTAAAGATTAAAAAAAAAAAACAAAGAAAATCATTGAAGATCATTTTTGTTTCTTATTATCATTCCAACTACAAATAAAATGTCATAGGTATCAGACAGACACTCAAGTGACATCATACCATACCTAACTGTATCATTTTATGATGTCTGCATTAAATCATAAAACCTTTTTTTATATACTATCGAAGCTATCAACTTTCAAAATCAATATTCTGTATATATAAAAGAAGAAACAGACAGACTGACAGATCAACGCACTGCTCACACCGCTGGGTCTTGAAACTTGAAATTTTGCACACAGGTTCCTTATACTATAACGTAGGCGGATGCCTTTGGGGATCCAAAGAAGGGTTTTTCTAAATTCAACCTAAGGTAGTAAAATAGGGGATCGCGGGTGAAACCGCAGGGTGGAATGCTAGTTTAGGATACCGTATGGTAAATAAATAACAGGAAGAAGACTGAAGTAAAAGTAAAGGGGGTCATTATCGTGTTCCTTTGTAACACGTCGTTACCAGAAGCACGATAACTGCAATTATGAGGCAATCTGCATCTTAATTTGCCGATGTTTAATTTGAAATTGTCTAATAACAGTTGTTAAATAATAATAAAACTACTTTATTATTACATATCACGTGGAAATTATGCCTTAACTTTATATTTATTCCATACATGTACTTGAACCCTTAGATATAAATAAAATGTAATTGTAAATTTGTGTTGAATGATTGTTTTAAAACTATAAATTAATTTGTATCAATTGTCATACCACATAATTTATTGTAGCTGTATCTAGATAATATGGAAATAAATAAATGATTTTAATATTATTACAAAAATTACAATAATATATTGTTATTAATGCAAATTTACAAGTGTACTTATTGCATTGGAGTTTAGTTGCACCATGATAATAATAATCTTTATAAGTTAGATATAAAATACACACTCGTCCCATTTCAGCTTTGTCGATATCCTTATCAAAGAGTCATACCATACGTATTGTTTACAAAATGTTTATTAAATTACAATTAAACAGCACACTTCATGTAAATTATTACATACCTTTTTTTTTTTTTTTTTTTTTGGTGGGGAAATCCTCATGGATACCCGGACACTTCGGGGGAAGCGCCCGGGTTATGTGAGACTTCTACTTCACTAAAACCCCACCGTATTCCTTCGCTGCCATTTGGTCGGGGCTACGGGAGCTATGTGTCGGCCGTGTGCCCCGCCGGCACGCTCTTTCGAGCCCTACTCTTTGGGGCGGGGCTTGGCAACGGAGATGGAAACACCATTGCCAAGCCCCGCCCCACCTCCGCTGAAGCGCCCAGGAATACTTGGGCGCCTCCAGCACGGGACCCTTAGCGTCGGCGACAGACCCCCCGATCTGCCGCCCACAGGTCCCCGTCAGGGCGGCATCCGACCCGCGAAGGCCAGACGCCGCCCGCCACGTCGCCGGCGGCGGATCGGGAGCGAGTCGATACTATCTTCCCGCTCCCGCTCCGCCGCTTCCTTCTGCGACAAGACTGTATCGCAGAAGGACACGACCGCCTGCCAGGACTCGTCTCCGCCGACCATGGATCTTACCAGGGCCGGCAGCGACAAGTCCCCACCTACCGTCGCGGACAAGGCGGCGCGAGGCACCGCCCAAGCTGGGCAAGCCTCACGCGTGTGTTGCGCCGTGTCCGCGACTCCCGCCGGGCAGTGGTGACACGCCTCTGTGGGCTCCCTACCCGCCACCCGACACAAATAGCGACCGAAACAACCATGTCCGGTCAGCATCTGTGCCAGGTGGAAGGTGAGAGCCCCGTGCGCCCGTTCCAGCCACTGCCTGAGAACGGGCCGCACGGCCGCCACCAACTCCCGGCTAACCAGGGGGTTGTCGAGGCGGGCCGCCCACCTTTGAAGGAGGATCTCGCGCGCGTCCTCTCTCCAGCGCTCGATCACCCTCGCAGGGGGGCGGCCACCACCCTCGACTTCCTCCTCTTTGGCTCGCCAGTACACCGCGGCGAGTACCTCGGCTTCGAGGTCCCACGGCGGCGTACCGGCGAGCACACACGCGCCGACACCCGACACGGTGCGGTACGCCCGGGCCACCCTGAGTGCCATGGCGCGCTGCGGACGTCGCAGCGCAGCCAAGTTTCGGGCACTCATGGCTCCTGCCCATATCGGCGCTCCGTAGAGCGCCATGGAGCGCACCACACCTGTGTATAGGCGTCGGCAAGCACTTCCGGGGCCTCCTAAATTAGGGAGGACGCGCCCCAGGGCTCCGGCCGCGGCCACGAGTCTAGGGGCCAACCGCCGGAAGTGCTCCTCAAACCTCCACCGACCGTCGAGGACAAGTCCTAAATACTTCATCGTCGACCCGACGGCGATGGAGGTCCCACCAACTACAATCGTGGCCCCAGGTGGTGGCGCCCTTCGAGGCCCATGGAAAACGAGCGCCTCCGACTTGTGGAGGGCCACCTCGAGTCCCAGGGCGCGAATCCTGGCCACCACCTGGGCCACGCCCGCCGTGGCGAGGAGGGATGCCTCGCGATAGGTGCCACCGCGGGCCGAGACGAGGGTATCGTCGGCGTAACAAGTAACGCCGACCCCCCGCAACATGGCCCCGCGCAGCACCCAGTCGTAACCGATGTTCCACAGGAGCGGACCGAGGACCGATCCCTGCGGAACACCGCACGACATGTCCCTCCTCCCGAAGCCGTACTTCGTCGGGAAGACCACCGCTCTCCCGACGAAGTAGTCGGCCACGACCCTCTGCAGATACCGCGGCACGCCGTGGAACTGCAGAGCACTCTTCACTGTTTCCCAGGGCAGCGTGTTGAACGCGTTGCGGATGTCTAAAGACACCGCGAACAACACACCGCCCCGGGAAATGGCCTCATCGGCGAGGTCCCTGACCCGCGCGATGGCATCCAGGGTCGACCGACCCCGGCGGAAGCCGAACTGCGCGTCGGCGAGGTCCGGACACATGCACTCGACGAGGCGAGCAGCGAGCACACGCTCGAACAGTTTGCTCACCTCGTCGAGCAGCACGATCGGACGATACGCCGACGGCTGCTCGGCCGGGCGTCCGTCCTTCCGAAGCAGGACGAGCTTGCCCGTCTTCCACCTCCGGGGGAATCGACCCCGCTCCAGACACGCGGAGAACAGAGACCTCACCCTACCACCTATTTCCTCCAGCGCGATCGCCAGGGCGGTCCCCGGCACACCGTCCGGGCCCGGGGCGGCCCTCTTCGACTTTAATCTTAGAACGGCCGCCCCGAATTCGGCCTCCGAAACTGGCGCCGGAGCATCCGCCCCGGCGACACGCGCTGGATGAGATCCCCCCATCGCGGGGGGCACCCACTCACCCCGCCGGGGAAACAGCACGTCGACCACCTCGTCGAGGAACTCCGGCTGGAGACTACTCGTCAGGGGGGGGGCCCAGGGGCGCATTTTTTTGCGCACCACTCTGTACGGCCTCCCCCACGGATCCCTGTCTAGAATCGCCAGCCATTCCTCCCACGCCGCCTCCTTGGCCCGCGCGATCTCGACCTGAAAGGTCTCACGCGCGGCCCTAAGGGCAGCGTACGACGTTTCCTCCTCGACGTGGTCCCGGACCCGTCTCCTCCTGCACCGGGCGTACCGGCGACGCGCCGCCACGCAGGTAGCGCGTTTTTGGCGGAGCTCTGCGTTCCACCAGTACACCCAGCGCCGTGGAGGGAGTGGTCTCGCCCTCGGCATGGCCGCATCGCAAATGCGGGCGAGCGACCTGCCGAGGTGCTCCACCTCCTCATCCACGTCTGCCAGAGGGACGAGTCCGGACGTCCATGCCTCGAGTGCGGCTGCCTCCCCGGCCATCTCCCCGTCGAGACGCCCCAACACCCAGCGCGGACCGCCCCCAGCACCGGGGTGGGTTCGGGCACTACTCCGCTGCGAGTCGATGGGGGACGCGGAGACATCGAATCGGATATACCGATGATCCGACAGCGTCTCCACGTCCACCATCACCCTCCAGTGCAGGACACGGCGCACCAGGGGGGCCGACGCGAACGTTATGTCCACGATCGACCCACCGTTTCGTCGTACGCACGTGTCCTCCGACCCGGTGTTGAGAACGGCCAGCCCCGCAGACACGGCCCAGTCCTCCAGCACCTCCCCCCGTGCGTCTGTCACCCGGGATCCCCACGCCACGGATTTGGCGTTGAAATCCCCGGCGACTAGCACGGGGTGGGGGGATACCTGCCCAATCAGAGCCCCGACCTCAACGAGCATCTGCTCGAATTCGGCGAGACTCCGACTGGGCGAGAAGTATACCCCCACTACTGCGACGTCACCCACAACAGCCATCACCCAGCTCCGACCCTTCGACACGCGTTCGAAGGGCGGAGCCCCGGTGGACGCCTGGGCGACGATGGCCACCGAGCCCTCCCTGTCCCCGACCCAGTCATCCCGGGTGGGAACATAGTAGGGCTCAGAGACCACGGCTACTTTTATCTCCCACTCCGCCAAGGTTTGGACCAATAGGTCCTGAGCCCTCGCGGAGTGGTTGATATTCGCCTGCAGTAGGGGCCATAGAGACATCAGATACCGGTCTGCATTGGCTCCTCCTCTGCGCCGGCTGGGCGCTGGGACGGCTCTGAGGCTTCAGGGGCCTTAGCCTTCCCTCTTCTTCTCTTCTTTTTCTTTTTAGGGGGCCCTTTTGGAGGCCCAGATTTGCGACCCCCTGGGCACCCCTTTCCACCTAGAGGGTGGTTCGCCGCGCACACGGGGCAGCTTGGGTCCTCCCGACAGTCCCTCGCCCGATGTTCCGGCTTCCCACAGCGGTAACAGAGACCGCTGCGGTCTACCGTCGACTGGCATCCACTGCCGAGGTGGCCGATCTCCAGGCACCTGAAGCATCTGAGGGGCCTGGCATCGAGCAACGTTACACGTGCCGACGACCAGCCCACCCTGATGCGGCCACCCGAGTCAACCGCCACCTTTTTGGCGGCCTCCACCGGGCAGCTCAGCCACAGTGCCCCGGAGTCCCCAATTATACCCGCCTTAACCGCCTCGGCGGAACACCCTCCGATGGCGGCGACGGCTAGCACCACCTCCGCCTCAGTGACGGAGTCATCGAGCTCGGTGACCCTCATCTCCGCTCGCTTGACTGGGCGCGAGACTCGCACCAGGTCCGCGCTAAAGGCCTCCCTTAGCTTGACAGCTAGGGAGTCGGCCTTCTCGGGACCCGCACTGCCGAAGATCTCGAACATGCGGGCACCTGTGGCCGTCCTCCTGGAGCGCATCTCCTCGATACCGAGGCTCTCGTAGTCGCCAATGCGGCTACGGGCCTCGGTGATGAGGGACCGGTACGTTAGCCCCGCTTTATCTGCGTCCGGCTGGAGGGTGAGAGTCACCGCGGCCGACCGCGGGGGGCGGAGCCTTACCGCCGCCTTTTTTTTCAGCGCTTGGCTTGAGGGTTTTGCCCCGCCAGCCGCCGCCGTATCTATTTTGGGTGTCTTCTTCTTGGCACCACGCGCGGCCACCTCGCTCCACGGCTCCTCTTGTGGAGGGGGCGGAGGCGCTGGCACGTAGGGGCTAGGGTCCCTAGGTTTCCCTCCTTTTGTAGCCGCCGATTTTTTACCCTTCCCCTTTCCCTTACCTCCCTTAGGAGGCTGGGTGGAGGGGGGGGGTGTCGGCGGTAGGGTAGCAGCCAACTTAGGCTGCTGCGACCCGAACCCCGAACTTGAGGGCTGCGTCGACGTTTTCGCTGCAGCTTCCTCTGCCCTTCGTTTATCAGCCGCCAGAGGCGGCCTTTTTCGAGGCTCCGGCAAGAGGCGATCCTCGATGCCTTCAAGTCTCGCGTTCAGCATCGCACCAAATTGGGCAACGCTTGCTCGCGAGACCTCCTCCATCATCTCCTTGATGGAGGGACTGGACAGAGGTGTCGCCATCACCGGCTGTCGACGCATCTCCGCCACTTCGCCACGCAGTTCCTCCAGCTGGCGGGCGAGCAAGGAGTTGGCCGTCTCCAATCTCACCAGCTCCTCGGTGACGGTTCGGGCCCTCAGACCTGCGGCGGCCTCCTTTATGGTGACCGCCGCTTCCTTGAGGGCCTTCACCATGGGTCCCTTCAGATTTTTGGACACCGCAGCTACGTTTAAAACCGCATCTGTGGCGTCCAAAACCAGCTTGTTCAGTGCAGACATAGTCTGCACTGTGTCCTCTCCCGCGATGGGCGGGGCCAGAGCGTGGCGGCAGGCAGCTTTGGACTCTTGTAGAGTCCTCGTCATGCTAGCCACCTGTTCCTCCGCATCCAGGCGCAACTCTTCCGCCTTGGCGGCGTTTAATTGCGCTTTTGCCTCCGCCAGGCCGATGTATTTACCCGTAGTGGGTGGGCGGCCTCTTCCACGTTTGGATTTGTGCGCCGCTCCCTTGAGAGACGATCTCATCCTTTCCTCGTCGTCGTCCAGATCTTGGTTCGCTGATCGCTTCAAGAAGCGGCCAGGACGAACTTTATCCGGTTCCGTCGGTGTGATGGAGCGCCAGCTACCATCCGTATCCTCAGACTCTGACCGTCTGGGGACAAAGAGGCGCTCATCTCGCACACTCGTCATCGCGTCCGTGTCTCTCTCCTGTGTCACGTTCTGTTCCTCTGTCACCTTCTTTCCTCCTTCCTTATCCTCTTTCTTTTTTAAATTTTCCATGTATTTATCCATTTTTGTACCCACGATTATGGGGGAAAAATTCGTCGACCCGGGCAGAGACCCCTGTACTCCGGGTAGGTCTGGTTTGTAACCCACAGCTGGTGGCGACTGGTGCCAGTGTGGGGACACGCACTAGGAACCAAAAATCCGATTGGCCATTCATCCCCTCGCGGTGCGGCGCCACTTGGGATTCGGGTAATTTTTTATAGAGGTTTTCTTCCTCGCAGGCCCAGCCGGTTAAGGCCAGGCCCCCCGTTCCGCGTAGGCCTCCTGCCATCGTTGCAGAACGGGTTGACCGGCGGTGGCCTTGAAAAAGGCCGTGTCTGGTGGTAGTGTTAGTACACACCAGACCCGCCGCTCCCTCCGCGTCGGAAATAGGAATGGAAAAGGGGGAAGGAAAGGGGAAAGGATGATGGGTCGGTCTGCATCGCCAGTCAACTCTCATGAAGTGAGAGGGGTACCGGGAGCAGAACCGCCCTTTAAGGATGGGAAGTGGAACGAAAGGAAAGGAAAAGGAAGGGAGTGTTGCTCTTCGTCAGATCCCTCACCCCAAGCCTGCCCGGTATGGGTGGCCCTGGCCGGTAAAGCCTTGGGGATCATCGAGACACGCAAGCCCCCCCACCACGGCAAGGTGGCAACACGTCGGGGGGGAATTATTACATACCTTCCCATTACTCAAGTAACTATATGTAGGTAGGACTGATGAACTGCTTCTGGGTCTCAGGATGTACTGATTGTGGCAATATTTTTTAATTTTATAGGCTGAAGCTATGATAAAAATCCAGACAAATAAATATTTTACGCATATTGTTATACAATGATTTATTAGAGGCGGAACACACGGGCTCACACGGCACCGCGCGATTTTCACAGCTTAGCACGGTGAGCTTGTTACGATAGTAACATATTAAACTTAAGCTGACTGCCTTAGCACGTCATAGGTCTTTATGAAGCTATCCTATTCCCTCGCTATGCATCTCTGGTGGAAACGCAGCTTATGATGTCAAAATATCATGTGTAAGGTAGCAATACATTAGTTTTTCTTGTTTCAATGGAAATCATAAACATAAAAAAATTATAATTGTGAACAGTAAGTTTACCCTCCTAGCATAACCTGAATAAATGGATTTGTCTTTGACTTTGACAATTTATCTAACAGGGTTATCGCCTGAAAAAAACTGGCAGTTAAACGCGATGCAAATGGATATCGTTTCAGACACAGAAACAATCGGTTCCCACTGTATTTGGAAATTGATTTGTTACTCAATTGCGCTGGAACGACTGAACTGGCGACGATGACTGACAATTAGGTCATGGACCCATGGTTGGATAGCATGTGTGATATTTGATAATTCCGGAATAACAAATGCGAGTGGAGTTGCGGAACCTGCGGACAAAGGGTTATTTTCTTTAATGGGTATGTTATAGGGAGGTTAGGTACCTACTATTTATGTATGTTTAATTATGGAATGCGATTATGTGATTAACGGATTGAAATAAAGTTTATTTCTAGCATATCGCACAAGTAAAGATTTTAAAGCAAACAAATCAACTTTTATAAAGTCGGAAATTCTTCAATATTATTATTATTATTCCATTTATAAATATTGTAAATAATATTTTTAATCTACCTATGTATTTAGAAAGAATATGTTATAACAAAATACATGTAAAAAATGTAAGAAATTATGAGAGACTTAAAATAAGTAAATACTTAAATATTACTTTTTAAACCCGATACACCCTCATAAATATGAAGTAAATATATGAATAACAAACTCGAGTCGACCAGCCCCCACAAGCCAAAGTCAAAGTCAAAGCCATTTATTCAGTTTAGGCCCTAGGAGGGCACTTATGAAGGTCGAATTTACTGAAGCTACCACCGCAATTAAGCAATTAATTTATTGTAAACAATTTATGGTCTCAAGTCAAGCCACCCACCCAATCTATCCAGTTATTACACTCCTCCGGTGACCTCGTCAGATTTGTTTGGTGGTTCAAAAGGTGGGTCACCTCTTGAATTTGTTGAAGTATCTTACCTGTCCGATGCTAGAAATGCCTGGCCATGTCGGCATAAATATCCGACCTCGATTCGCTCTCAGAGAGAGTGGGACAAAACTCTTTGTGAAATTACATGACAAAGGTGACTGGATAAATTTGTATGTGATGTGGTATATGAACCAATAGCGATACGGCTGTGGTATTTGTGTGGTACCTCAACTATATCCTTGTGCAAAGGGGCATCAAAAGCTGACCCGGCAAATTTGAGAAAAATAATCCTTTAAAATATATGTTTCTGCCACATTTTTTACACTTTACACGGAAAGTTCTTGCAATAGCTACATACGAATTAAAACTAGCCCGAAGCTATTTAAGTGAGCACGTGTTAATTTTACTTTACAACAAAAATATCCTCGAAACAGCCGCCGCCGATGGGCTAGGTTCCCAGCAGGTTGACAGCGCTTCGTCGTTATTGTAGATAAGAAGCTCGCCAATTCGCTCGTTCATTTTATTTTTATCTTCTTAACTCATCTAAGCTTCCGCCAACGCATTAGTTTGGCCATCCAAAGAGGAAATGCCTTCTGGAGACCTTGCTATATTTAGTTTCACCTTTTTATTTATTACTTTTTACAATTCTGTAAGTTTCGCAAATGGCACTCTGCCTTGTAACTGAAAGGACAAAAGTGTCCGACAGCTGTTTTGGAGAAACATATCTTCTGGAGCGCCCTCTGGTAGCCTTTAACGCTAAAACATAAAATATCTAATAACCTGCCCCGAATTTACACTTAAGTAAGTAAGTAAGTATGTAATGCAAATAACCGAACCAATAGCATGAGTTAGAGATCATTAATAATATCACAACACTTAACAGTAAAACTAAACCTTCGATTTGTTTTTTTTTAATTACAATCTTCACTGTTGTAAGTGATGGTGTAGATGAAGGTGGTAATCACACAACGCCACAGAAAAATCAAATAGAGACAAAAAGATAAACATAGTCAAAGAGTGGTTGGTACCCTCTTGTGAAATGTGTTTTTTTTTTAATCTCGAGGAGCTTAGGAAATCAATATCCTTTTCATAAGGTGAGAATAAACTTCTTGCTAACAATGCAACGCAACATAAAACGAAAAATTTATTTCCTATCGAGGTCGGTAATTATGTTTCAAGTCATAGCAATTGTGGCGAACAAAAGAAACTTAATGATAATAAATTTTCATCGATCCTTCAATCAGTCATTGTACATACAATGTGTGTATGTGTGCATAACACATTAGCTACGGTAAGCCCGTAGTGTGCATGACCGATAGCCCGGTCATTGACCTCCTTATCAGCGTACCTACGCGCGTCTCTGTACTGCACATTGAATAATCTTATTTTCATACTGCTCTGCTTGGATATTAATTACTTTAATACAGATATAGTAATATTACATATAATTATTGAACCTATACCCGCGGGATTATTAACCAAATATTATTTTGACTATCCTCGACGTAATTAAAAAAAAAACCCGGACAAGTGCGAGTCGGACTCGCGCACCGAGGGTTCCATACAATTAAGCTAGTCCTCTAAATTGTATGAGCACCCATACAACTCAGAGGACTATCTTAATCAGCGTCAACTACTTATGTATATGGATGGGGACTTTTTATTTTTTGTACCTATTTTTTGCCAAATTTCGTGATTCTAGGTCAACGGGAACTACCATGTAGGTTTTCGACCCAAAACCTATAGGGTACTTCCGGTTGACCTAGAACTGTAAATTTTCGTTAAAAGCAAGGTCTTACAGCACAAGTTCCGAAAAATAAAAAAGTTGAAAATTAAGGTAAATTTTGGTACTTACAAGATTTCGCGAAAATCTAAATTTGCCCATATCTTTTTATCGTGTACACTCAGGATCTTGATTTTTATTCAACTAATAGGGACTATAGACCTTAGTATCTGGTATAAATTTCAACTTGCTAGGTCCATCCGTTCCTGAGAAAATCGGTGGTGACACACGGACAGACGGACAGACCGACAAGAGAGTGAACTTATAAGGGTTCCTTTTTACCTTTTGAGGTACGGAACCCTAAAAATGCTTTTTTAACACATCCTTAAGGTAGGACTTAAATAGATATAGCGCATTATTTTATTCATATTTTCATTAAAACCTAGGTGTCAAATGTAGACAACATCTCTTTACAAAGTAAAAGCAAATATAGTATATTGGACACTCCCAACATTCGGGCCGTGCTAATATCCCTCGCTCCGTGGTAGAGGAAAGCCAAACACGACTTGTGTCTGCTGATGTCGCGACCTCCTTAATTTAGTCCGATTAACTCCTCGAAGACAGGTCTGTGCGTTCACTGCGCGCTCACTGACGGGTTAGAACCCCTCAGCCTTCGGAGAGATATAGGCTCTCTCTGTGTATTCTAGTCTAGTAGTAGTCTTTATAATTATGTCCTCAAGAACTTTTTGATCTGGTGCCATTATCAGCCTTTACGATTATTCACGCAACGACACAGAATACTTAATAGTATGACAACGATTCAGTCGGACGTAACTACTGCGGACCATTAGGACGTGGAATGAGCTCCCCATTACGGTTTCCCTCAGCGCTACGATATGGGGTTCTTCAAAAGGGGCGTAAAAAGGCGCTCTTCAAGGTCGGCAACACATCGTCAATCCCCCAGGTATTGCAAATGTTCATAGGCGGCGCGGTGACCACTACCATCAGGTGGGACGTCCGTCTGTCTGCTAGTCAACCTACTGACATAAAAAAAAACGGTTAGTTTATTTCATTACAGTCGGAGCTAGTTTCATGTCAGTAAGAAGAATGGATAACGCGGGCCTAGCCCAGTTATAGGTAAATTGAATTACTCTCTCTCGAACATACCGCTTACCTCATGATGATTTTCCATTGAAAGTTTCATCAACATAAAAACATACGGGCCAGTGAACATATGAACATATCTGTTTGTCCTGAGTCTGGGTGTAATTATCTATAATATTTATGTATTTACAAAAGAAAAGTAGTATATGTATTATATCAGTTATCTGGCTTTCATAGTACAAGCTCTGCTTAGTTTGGGGTCAGGTGGCCGTGTGTGAGGAATAGTGTCCCAGAATATTTATTATTATTTATTATTTATTAGTGATTTCCAATCCTGATGGACCCAGATGATGGTAAGTTGGTACTTTCACCACTGAGCCACTAGTGCCACTACAGATGTTTCAGAACAGTCAATGTTACGGAGCAACAAATTCACCTTTTATAATAAAGTATGTTCCTGTACGAAATGTGGAGTGGAGTTGCTATGTGGTTGTTTGATCAAGTGTTAGCTTATCAACACAGTGGCGGCTGTGTTCTAACAATCAACGGGGTCTTTGTGGCCCAACCCTGACAACCCTACCGGATGCGAAACGTGCGTTCCAAATAATAAGCACAGTGTGTAAGTCCGTCGAATGTCAACATGTCATCCATCTTTACCATACAATATGTTAGTGTTATGTTGTTACAAAACAAGTTATGTATGACTTGTCTGAATTTATTAGTTTGTTTATTTACCTATGGCTATACCTATCCTGTGTCCTATATAAGCGACATTATGAGATGGCGTAAGAGGTTGTTCTAGTGTATGTCCCTCTCCATACCATAGACAGGCAATCTGCGTACTTAATTTCATCGCGATGGGTTTAGCGGTTAAGGCGTAAAAAGGTAACAGATAGATTTAAGTATGTCCAGTTCGATTCAGTTAAGCAGGTGATTCTTCAAAATTCTTTGAAAGCAATTATTTTTTACTATAAAAATAAAATAAAGTTTCTTTGAAGTAACAATATTTAGGTTCCTTCAGGGAATGTTCGTTTGGTTAACCTCTTTGGTTCACCTCAAAGAATTATATAATCACTACGTTTTAGTTCACCTGTATAAATTTAGTCAATTTTATTTCTATCGCTTTTATTATTTATGTCATAGAAGAGAATGATTTTTTTATTATTAAAGCGCCCTCTATTGCATTAGCTGGAAACTACATTGTAATTTCAGTGCTGCCTTATTTTGTACATAAATTTACCTATGGTAATCTAAATTACTATTTTTAATTTAGGTACAAAACGAAACTATTTAAGGAATCAAATATTGTTATTGTAATGTGTAATAATATTGTTATGACAATGGGGAAGACAACTACCAATAAAATTAGTGCCTTACGTTCATTACTATTATTTTATTAGACAAACAATTTTGCATTGACTATTTTATCAACAAAACAATAGTGGATAAGAATGTTTTCTTAAACGGTTGTTGTTAAATTGGCTGTAAGAACACTACCCGAAAACTTGAAATTTTTCATAAATATATTGTTTTCGTGACCGGAGGTGAGGGTGATTCAGATTATGCAGTTTTAGAGTACGCTACATTTTACATTGCTTTCCCTTATATTATTGAAGCGGAAATTCTTATCTCACTTCAGAATAGGGACTAAAATGAAAAAAAAATACGTAACGTACTCAACAATGTAACACACCGCATTGGCTGGCGTGGAGATTTTTTTATTGTTTATCGATCATATAATTAATTTTCTATATCGGTTGGATATTTTCGAAATGGCCTTATTTTTGAAAATAATATACCATATCGAACTTTCCATCCAGTTTATGTATTATATATTGTATTTTGATATTTTGTGGAAAATTAACGACAAAAAGCACCTAATATATTGAATGTTATGTTTTGAATCCATAAGTTCAATTTTGAGAGTACTCGTAAATTCCCAAAATTTTGGTGAATATTTCGCATATTGCAACATTTCTACAAAATGTCAAAGTGAGTGACATAGTGACATTTCGTTTAAAACGTTTCGTTTCACAGATCAGCAGTTACTTGTTTTTACGAGCTAGTCTTTTTAATCAATTGATAAACTCATGTGCATTTAATTTTATAGTGATAATCCAAAGTATTATTGTAATTAATAATTTATTTCTTGAAATAATTATAGTATGTAAAACTATTAATTTAATAACGAATTTCTGCCTTGAAAATGTTAAATTATATTATGGAAAACAGAACGTTATTTTAGTCGAGCGAGCGAATCGAAAATTAATTAAAAACAACTTTGCATGACGACGAACGGAATTTAATTTATCAATTCAAGGTCATGACATTTGGATTATAATCAGTTGGCTTGGCCCCCAATCCACCCATCAGCCGTATACTGGTTGTGTCTAAATAAATAACAATACCACCATGGCATCTGCAATGCTGAAACTACTGAAATCTGAAGTAAGTAAAATTTTGTTTACTAAAGTGCAAATAGACAGTAATAGACGAGAGAAAAGATGAGTTACTTTCGCGTCGTAAGGAATAGTCACATTTATTTATTAAACTTATCAGAAATTGGTCTCTAACTTTATATATAGTTAACTGTTTTTTGGGTGGTCATAACCTCATGTCTTATTCAATTAAAATTATGGTCGGAGAGAAGCCTTAACAAGTAAATAGGTAACTACTTATTTTATCCAAACCAGTTATATGGGTGTTCATTTTTTTACATACTTATATCAATATTCAATGTAAAATATTATATTTAGATACATTATACTACTTGTTTACCTTCTGTAAATGTTCACCACTAAAGAAATCCTTATACAATGCTATGATAAAACTAAATGTGCTGTTTTTGTTACTTAGTCTCAGCTAATACTGCGTAGAAACTACAGCAGTTCAGCTCCTACTGCAAAACTGTATATAGACGGCCAATATGTGGACTCTAAGACCAGCAACTGGATTGAGCTGACTAACCCAGCCACTAATGAAGTTATTGGCAGGTATGCTTTGAAACCTCATATAAATGTAATTTTCTTATAATACTACCATGACAAATTTTCTTACTATGGGTTTGGTCAAATTATCGCCATAAGCTTATGTGTATGGTTTGATAAACTCCACTTCTTTCCTTTCAAAAGTTATTAGGAAGAGCTTCTTAGCGATAAGACTGGCCATTGTACAGTAGTAATTATGTTTGTTGTTTTTTTTAAATGTTTATAGTGTAAAATAAAAAGTTATATCTATCTAAATAAAACTACAGTACATTTATGTCCAGAAATTATAATAAAAATTATTTGTTCCACTGAATCTTTGAAAAGAACACAATTGTAGTGAACATTTTTATAATCACACATGCTAAATCTCATTTACACTATGTAATGACTTGATTGCTGATATCTGGCATTGCTTTTTATTGTTATCATGCTATGAGGCAATGTGGGTTATCTTATTCATACTTACCTCACATTATTTTTAAGTTAAATATATTATATAGATAAAAAGATAAATCACATTTTCATTTTGAATTTATTAGGCATCTACACTACAAGTAAAATTGATAAAACGAAAACTAATTACTGTGGTTAAACTACTTGACGGATTTCAATGATTTTTTGTATATGGTTTAAAAACAATGTGATAAAGCTCTGGTTTCATTTAATGATCGACCGTTTTCTCCTGTATAAAACAATTATAAAAAATTTGATATCCTTCACTAGAATTTATTTTACTGTAGCGGGTGGAATACACATTTCAGAGGAAACTCATGATCCTCCGGGGTATGAATGTACCCATATATATTGGGTAGGAACAGGTTAGAAACTAGATGTTTCTAATATTTCATAATATTGGGATCATTAGATGACAAACAATCATCCACACAAATATGTATCAGATTTAATAATATCAATATGTAACTGTTATCTTACAGAGTACCAGAAACAACACAAGAAGAATTAAACGCTGCATTAGAGTCAGCCAAGAGGGCATACAAATCATGGAGTCAGAGTACCGTCATGACTCGGCAACAACTTATGTTCAAGTATGCTAATTTTTAAATCAATTTACATTCAATTATACTGTTGTAAAGTATACTAATCATGCAATGAATTAACTGAATTAATATTTTATTAGTTTAAAATTTCCATATAACAAAATCAGACCCGCAGTTTCATTATTATATAAACAAAAAGATACGCTGGGTTTTCATTATATTTCAAGGGCAAGAAGCTAGATATAGCCGAGTAGGCTAGATATAGCCTGTTACTCTATATCTGTGGTACCAATTTAATGTTGCATAAAATGCTGCCTATAAAACCCCTCCTAGCAAATAATTTTGCTTACTCCTTTGTAACTTTTTTTAATCCATCAGGTTTGCACGTTTACTTAGAGAAAACCAAAGTAAATTGGCAGCCAAGATCACAGAGGAACAGGGCAAGACCATCGCAGATGCCGAGGGAGATGTACTCAGGGGCATACGTGAGTAATTCAATAACTTAATGCTTAACAACTTGACTTGATTGACCCATTCTCTCTGCCTTGACCAGCCAACCAGGCATCATCTACAACTGCATACTCTAGCTAGACAACTTACTGATATCTCCCGGCAACTTAATCCTTTTTTTGATTATTATTATGACTGTCACTGAAGCATGCCATATCTGACTCATAATTATTTATATATTTAGGTATTTGAACATAGGTGGTGGTTAAAAAACAGTCGAACTATTAGTGTGCCTGTTATTATAGATCCTTATCTTATTTTTGGTAATAAAGTATACAGAATCTGAATTTCATAAATAATATAAATTATTTGTTATTCGTTTAATTTTATTTATGTTCAATATGATTTTACAGAATCTGTGGAACACTGCTGCAGTATCACAACCCTACAACTGGGTGACAGTATTCAAAACATTGCAAAGGACATGGACACACACAGCTACAAAGTACCTCTTGGTGTTGTGGGAGGTAAGTTGAATAAGAAACTAGTTAATCCGGCTAATCAAACGTTAGCTACCGCTAATCAACTAGCTAATCAGACATTGATTATTATATAAATAGATATTATACAAAATTTCTAAGTCATTGGGATTTTTTTAGCCTATTAATTATTTGCAGAGCTGATCATTTACTTTGATTATTCTCTTGATTTCCCGCGGTTCCCCGCAGTTTCACCAGCTTTTTCGGTTTATTTTTTTCCCGTCTAACATTTTCTTTCATACATATCTTGTCCTGACAATTATAAACACAACAAAAAAAGAATTAGCCAAATAGGTGCAGCCGTTCTGAAGTGATGCGCTTACATACATTCGGCAACTGATTTTTATTTATATAGATACTATCTGATTCTGATTTATCTTTACATTCCATTATTCAGGTGTTGCAGCATTCAATTTCCCTGTAATGATTCCCCTCTGGATGTTCCCGCCGGCGCTGGTGACTGGCAATACTTGCATCATCAAACCTTCGGAGCAGGACCCCGGTGCGACGTTGATGATGATGGAACTTTTACAGGAGGCTGGAGCGCCACCTGGTGTCGTTAACGTTAGTTCTCCTTAATTTTTATAAGATAATGTGTACAGCGTAACTGATAGTTATTACTTTTTTTTAAATAAAAGTATTCCTTGTCTGACTTATGACTGAGGCAACTCAAGTATAAATTAAACAAATTAAAGTAAATAAATAATTATGAGGCTGTAAATATATTTATTTTGTTTATTTATTAAAGATTTGTTGTATAGGTGGTGCACGGTACCCACGACACAGTGAACTTCATCTGCGATCAACCTGACATTAAGGCTGTATCGTTCGTTGGAGGCGACGCGGCCGGCATCCACATTTACAATAGAGCATCTGCTGCAGGTAACTAAATATGGAGGTTTAAGTAATTTTTTTAAAATAAAATTTATTAATTTTTTCAAGGGTTAGGTATGTCCTTTGGATTTTTGAATTGTTGATGCAAATGTTAATACTACTAATTAGTGGCTGTTTCTTTATAATGAATGAATATTAATAATTAATTTTAGTGAAATAAGATGCATATCTGATCTGTGATATTTTGATTAACAAGGCCCCTAGGGGGGCACTTATGAACGTTGAAGCAACAGAACTTACCGGGTCGGAACTCAGTCTTCAGCTGAGAAGAATCATAAACTCAGCAAGGTTATATATGATGTTATTTATTGGCGGTAGGCAAGCGTGTCCAAAGCAACATGGGCGCCAAGAACCACGGCGTGATAATGCCGGACGCGAACAAGGAGCACACGCTGAACCAGCTCGCCGGAGCCGCCTTCGGGGCCGCCGGCCAGCGGTGCATGGCGCTCAGTACTGCCGTCTTTGTGGGTCAGTATCTATATTATATATAAATAGGCAATATAACATAGTTTGGTACCATTTTCTCTTTTCATATAGCTAATATTGAGATAGCTACAGCGAGTGGTGGATGGCCGAATGCGTCAAATCGTCTACAAAAAGTATTTAATGATGGTGGTCACATCCTTCATTATTCACGAACATGACTCAAGAAGAAGGATCTATTATACAGAATGCCTATTCTTTATAGCCAGTATGGGGAGATTCTGAACTATAGGTCATCCTTCATTATTCACGAACATGACGCAAGAAGAAGGATCTATTATACAGGATTCCTATACTTTATAGCTAGTATGGGGAGATTCTGAAGGTCATCCTTCAATATTTTGACGCAAGAAGAAGGATCAGGATGCCTTTTATATGGGAAGATTCTGAAGGTCATCCTTCAATATTTTGACGCAAGAAGAAGGATCAGGATGCCTTTTATATGGGAAGATTCTGAATTAATAGGTCATCCTTCATTATTCACGTATATGACGCAAAAAGAAAGATTTATTATATAGGATGCCTTTTCTTTATAGCCAGTATGGGGAGATTCTGAACTATAGGTCATCCTTCATTATTCACGAATATGACGCAAGGAGGATCTTTACAGGAAGGATGTTATACAGGGTGCCTATTCTTTATAGCCAGTATGTGGAGATTCTGAAATTAGCTCGGATATACTATTCCCATTTTCGCACACAGATTTGTAGGCGTCAATAAATTGTTGCAATATTTTTATGCTAACAAATTCGCTGCCTCTCAGATAGTGTATTCTATATCGTAAATAGCAACAGTATGTGGTCAGTTTAGTACCACTTTTAAACCTGTTATAGTTTTGAACACAGTGTAATATCGGTATATCATATAGGTGAAGCGAAGGAGTGGATCCCGGAGCTAGTGAGCCGCGCGCGGGCGCTGCGCGTGAACGCGGGCCACGTGGCCGGCGCCGACGTGGGGCCCGTCATCTCCGCCAGGGCTAAGGACAGAATACTACGACTCCTCGAATCTGGTTATTACTAACTTTATTACCTCTACTACACCTAGAAATATCACAACAAAATATATTTTTGAAGGATGTTATGAAATTAGTTGGCAAAACCAACTGCGAACATTTGGTATATTGTTTTGTTATAACAGTTTGCGCATTCTGCTCTCAAGTATTTGTAGTTTACACCCCCGACGCTTCGATACGAGTGGACTAATTTAAATACATTTGTGACGCCGCTATGGCGATACTATTGATCGCTCTGCTACGTTGATGGCGACGATAAATTGGCGGGGGTGTGAGTGTCGCTTCTTTAAATTTTGTTTTCTTTGGAATTAAATTTAACTGTGGTCTTTTTTACGTATAGACTCAAACTCAATTTCATCACAATCTCACCATATAGTAAATAGACAATAAATAAAATTTTATCACAAAACAGATTATAACAATAACGCTAGTACAGCTCAAAAATAGAAGCTTATAGAATTATAATAATATAGTAAAAATGTAAGGAAAATAAATAAATATAATCAAACAGAATTAAAAATAATCATGATCATAATTAATAAATTGTGATGTGGCCGAAGGTTAGAAGAAAATTTGTTCTCAAGTGCATTTGCCGCGACACACGTGTTAGGCGCTTGGCGGCGAATTTTCATCTTGAGGATGGTAGCCAACAATTAGACGTCTATCATCCCCATAAAATTCATACCAACCCAAGACTTCATAAACTGTTTTTTTTTCTATAGGAGTGAAAGAAGGCGCGAAACTAGCCCTCGATGGCAGAGGAGTAAAAGTAGCTGGCTTCGAAAAAGGTAACTTCGTTGGACCTACAATCATCACAGACGTTAAACCTAGCATGGAATGTTACAAGGAGGAAATCTTTGGCCCCGTACTAGTCTGCCTCTTCGTCGACACCATCGACGAAGCTATACAATTGATCAATTCCAATCCTTATGGAAACGGAACAGCTATTTTCACAACCAATGGCGCAACAGCAAGGAAATTCTCCGCTGAAATTGACGTCGGTCAAGTAGGAATAAATGTTCCTATCCCTGTCCCACTGTCTATGTTCTCTTTCACCGGCACTAGAGGCAGTTTCCTAGGTACCAACCACTTCTGCGGCAAACAGGGTATCGACTTCTATACTGAGTTGAAGACTGTCGTATCGTTCTGGAGACAGAGTGACGTATCTCACACGAAAGCCGCCGTTTCTATGCCGACCCAACAATAATTAATAATGCAATTTATATATAGTTATAGGTAAAATATTTGTTATATTTTTATATATAATTATTTTATAAGGATACGGTTTTTATAGCATTTATTTTTTAGGATTTTTTTGTCACCTCATGTCTTCCATAGAATTTAAAAAGTCGATTGTTACATAAAAAATATTTTGTTTATTTTTGTATTGTTATATACGTACGCGATTTAATAAATCGATATTTTTACAAATGTTGTTACTTTTATTTTATTTTCTCCGTGAAGTCAACATTCTTACACCTTTAACTTCCTGAATATATTATAAGAACACCAAACAAAAATAATTCCTTCACTGTATACTTTTATAATTGAACTAACCTCTGAAAATATTGAAAAAAATAAACTTTAGGCAAAAGAAGCTTGCCTGAAGTATGAATTTAGTTTTATTTTATATATTTGGATCGACCTTATTACCTATATTTCACGATTTCAGAATTGGCGCCATAGACAGTAATTATACCAACATGGGTTTTGGAAATAAAAGTATCCACCATATATTTAAATGCAAGTAATAATTCAAATTTAACATGTAATACAAATGTCCTTCACTATACATACATAGTTTGAAACTGAAAGCCATATCTATGTAAAGCCATTCTACCAATCAATTAAATATCTAGCTCTATTACATAAATTATTTTATCGAAACGTCTTGTCTGTCCGTTGCATTAAATATTAAACAGCCGGGCGGGCGAATGATTTTATCCCCTGCATTCAATAAACTAGTTCTCCCTCAAACCAAAATGATAACAAAACGATGAGATCATTCCATTGGTCGTAACCTTATGCCCATTATGACTCTTATTGCACTAAGATTAAGACCGATTATTTAAATTTATACTTTTATTTATTATTATTCCCATACTCTTTGTTTGTTGTGATGCGAACAACTGTCATACATAGTAGGTAGAGGTTCGGTTAAAGTGAAATCATTCGCTATTCGGCGCGCACGCATTACATTACGAAAGGAAATTATTGTTGTGTAAATAAAAATCATTGTTTAACATTTGTTGGCTATGATCGAATGGATGTGACATCATAAACAGTACTGCGATACCGACTTCCTGGGTCTCCTGTTACTTTAATAAAGGTAGCCATGAAAGAAACACGCGTCGCGATGTGTTGTTATATAAAAACATTACTGTTTCTTATATTTTTGTCGGAATGTATGTGTTTAACACCGCAATGTAGGAACGAAAAGGGCGAGCCTGTCGATTGGTAAGTTTTTTTAAAAGTTTTTTTAAATATTTTTTATAAAAATAATCCTTTGTTTCCATAAAATATGTTTATATCTAATTGTTAGTGCGTTTTTAATAATTGTTAGAGATGTGACTCATGTTTTGTGCAATTTTATTGTTTGCCTCTATTGTATTCATAGAGTACATTGTCTAAGTTATGTTGCATAAAGTATAATAATGTACTAGTATATTACTAAAATTTTAGTTACCTACCTATGAATAAATTTCTAGGTAAGTACTAAGTATTTATGTTTTAAAATGATTTCATATTTGGTAGCATTATAGGCACGAATATTTATAATTTTCCTTATTTAAACTAATTTATATACTTACCTATACCTCCTTGTTTTACTAAACTATAAAATAATGTAATTTATTAATTTTTGTTCGATGTAGGTAACTCTATCAGCCGTATTTATATTTATCATTGAAATAACGTTTAGAGGTGTCTTTTGTAACTGACAACAATACATTTTAAGATTTTTTTGTTATGGGTAGGTATTAGCTGTATTTCAATAGATATTCTATTGTATAAGACAAGTAAGTATAGTGAGAATGATCTTCTTCGAATTGATCTTTGTGGAATGTTACCTTTGTTCGTGTACATATCCAGTGCAGTATCGTGAAAAGGTCTTATAAAAATAAAAGTTGTTTCAAACAATTTTTTGATATAAAGATTCGTTTGCGAAATACATATCAACTTAAAATAAGTTTTTTTTTGTTAGAGTTGCGTGTGTCACAAATAAGTACAAAGTGGTACTATATAATTATGATGAGTATGAAGAAAATTATCATCGATATTTAGGCTTTTCTATCTTAAGAGCAATAGTCAATGGACTTCAGTATACCTTAGGCGATGATAGCTCAGTGGTAGTGACGTCTGACGCCGCGGCGAAGGTCGTGGGTTTGAATACTACAATGAGCTTGAGCTTTCGGTGAAGGAAAACATCGTAAGGAAACCATAGCGCGGTGGTAGGGTACTTTGTAGTACCCGCCTGGCTGGCTACCACCCTTATGTTGAAAATCTGTCGCCAAACACCTATTGGTGTGTTGCGGCAGCTGCACTTGAGAGCCAGTTCCTTCTAGGCTTTGTGTGCTTACCACCTTCGGCTACATCATCCCTTACCATAGTGAGATTATGGTCAAACACAAGCCAAAGTATACAAAGTAAACAAAAAAAAATCTAATATGACAATATGTAACAGAAATGTTGTACTTATCGTTTTTATATAAACTTTTCTTTAATTTATATTCAGTCTTAGGTTTTAGACTGTACCTCATCATACTGACTATACGGAACCCTCCAAATGCACTTGGCTGGTTTTGAGAGATAGCATTTTAAACTCCATTAGGTACTAATTGATCCAAACCTATGATTTTCAATTTACAGGTTTTATATGTATAAATTGCCTCGAGAGAAGAATCACTTAAATCCCCTTGTGCGAAAAGGCGTGGCGTATATGCACCTCACACCTTCCAAGCTTCGAGGTGGATGGATCATGTCAGACATGTCCATAAGTGATCCTCGGTCCATGCTCGGGAGGACATTGTCTCCTTTGTATCAGGTAACTTTGTTATATTATTGTTGCCATAGGCGTATTAAACAATGTCGTA
Source organism: Tetheella fluctuosa (assembly GCA_951216915.1). Classification (NCBI taxonomy): domain Eukaryota; kingdom Metazoa; phylum Arthropoda; class Insecta; order Lepidoptera; family Drepanidae; genus Tetheella; species Tetheella fluctuosa. The sequence goes on from OX578230.1 coordinate 5,668,587, forward strand.
GGTACCTATGGCGTGCGACCGCGTAGCTGGAAGGTACCTTATAATATTACTGCAGTACTAATTTTATGTAATGTTGTTGAATAATTGTTAATTCGTTAGAAAAAAAAATCATATAATAAATATTTTGGCATAAGTTTTAAACGCTAAGTACCTATAATATCACCAATCGCATTCTGTTTCCTTCCTAGAACTTGATTTCAATTAGCGACCAGTAAATTAATGTCAAAATATCAAAATAATAATTACTATATTTTATACTTAGGTACTATAAATGCGAAAGTTTGTGTGCGTGTGTGTATGTTTGTTATCATATACCTCCTTAATAGCTTTTTGCATGGGGGATTTGCATGAAACTTAGTTTATACCCTGAGATAACATATAGGATACTTTATATCCCGTAAAAGATAAGATCCTGTGGAAACGCGGGGCAGAAGCTAGTAACTTTTTGTTAACTCTTGACGCTAATGGCACAACCAATCGTGATGAATTTTGGCACGCAGGTAGCCTATGTCATGGACAGAAACATATGTTACTTTTTAACTTGGGGAAACCGGGTAAAATCGCGGGGGACAGCTAGTGATACACAAATTAAAATCTTTCTTAAGGTTTGGATAAATTACGGATTTGGCTAGTATCCTACGATGTACTTAATTGAGCACAATATATTTTCAGGATAAAAATATAATTTCTCTAATTTACAATGACCAACCACCAGCCACGGAACACCAACCTGACGTCCTACAGTCAGTAGCAGACATGTACTCCAAAAGTAAAAGAGGTAAATTGTAATATAGATATTTGAGTATATACGTATTAATTAGTCTTCTAAATAAGTGTAGCTCCAGATACAACTGCGCATAAGCAAGTTAGCATATTGCATGCTTGCATGGCTCCTAAACAACGTTAGTATTATTAGTTAGTATTTTGGTCAATATAATTCAAAGACTTCTGGGTATAAGCTTCTTCTATGTTAAACGAGGAAATTCTAAATATGTTATTTTTAAGTGTAAACCTAACTAACGGACTAAAGTCACTGACATAAGTTAGTAAATTTTAGCAGAGCAGAGTAAATATTTTTTTGCAGTTTTTAACCTTAACTACGGATGAAAAACACTTTATTATGTATTCTATATAAAGTGTTTCTAAAACGCAGGTCAAGTTAAACACGCTCAAGTAAAGAGATACAAGAAGTTCAAATTGGGGGACAAGTACTATGATGACTATGATTTGGCTGAGATGTGTAAAATGCACTCAAAGTTCATGAAGACACGAGTGGAGAATGGTCACACTAAAGGTGTGATTCTTGGTGATAAGTTCACTTCGCTGTGGTTGGTGCATTCGGTGCCGCGGTTTCCACCTATACCCGACAGTGAGTAATTATTATAACTATTTGTACTCAGGTTTCATACATAAACCTGAACCAAATAATACTTACTAATATTAGTCTGTCTGTTTGTAAAGTTTCCACGGCGAAGCTACTGCATCGATTTTTATAAAAATTACACTTTATCCTGGGAAACCGGATGAAAACATTATAGTCAGTTAGTAGGCAGGTCCTTTTGCCAGAATAAATTTATGATGATGTAGGTGATGTACGAACACAAAATTATGATTTAGGTATTGTAAGATTTAACCTAGCAAAAACTGTATCTAACCAATTCCCGATGAAATATCGTTGCGATTTTGAATAGGTCTCTTATGGCATTTTATACACAGATAAAAAGAAACAGTTTTATAAATAATCTTGTGTTCAAATGTTATTGAAATAATTTTGCTAATGTTAATTACATTTTATTATTCAATAGTACATGGTGGTCTAAACGTCAGCTCGTACGACTACCCGACGACAGGAATGAAATATGGGCAGTCTTTCCTCTGCGTTTCTGTTCAGACCTCAACACTAAACCAAATAGGAACACAACTTAAATACAATGAGCCTCTGATAGTCTACAGTCACATACCGCAGGAGTTTGAAAACGAACTTCCTAATTTGATCGATGTTGTGCGCAATAAGACGATAGATGTATCACCTTGGTAAGTTAAAATATATTTATTTGAATTAAGGTTTTCTGAAAATCTCATAGTCGAAGGTTTATAGTTTTTTTAGTTAAATATTTCAGGTATTGTATAATGAAACGATCCAAAAAACTAATGATCGATGTTGATGTGGGTGAACTACTGAACGGATTTTCATACGGTTTTCACCAATAGACGGAGTGATTCATGAGAAAGGTTTAGTTATAGTTTTGTGTAATTTGTCTAAATTATGACGATGGTTGTGGAAGATGTCGGAAAAAATCATGGCGACTGGGGGCTTTACCAATAGTTATATGTGCTTATTAAAAAAATAAGCGTAGGTATATACTCTGCTACCCCTCTGCGAAGCCGGGGCGGTTCACTAGTAAATTATAGTCAAAGTAGATCTTGAGCCTACGAAACTGTGGCAATTATGAACACAATTTCAATAAGATGCAACTAAGGAAGTCGCCAATACATCAGATGCTCAGATATCATCTTTTCGAAACATGTTGGATCCGTCATGCTGATGAACTTTTAGTATGGAACTAACTTTGAATTCGCGAATAAAGATCATAATTTTTATACAAAAGATCAACTTTGATTAATCAAAATGTTTTTTTTTTATGTAAATAAAAAAATATCTACTTAAATACCACGTTTTTACTTTACTTTTTTTTATTTAAAAAATAATCGAATTGAATGCATTGTCATCGATTTTGAGCTGCCTGAAAGCCTGAAAGTTTCAGCCGGATAGCTAATCGGCAAGAGCACGAAAATTGATTTACAAGATTCCACCCGGAACGACAGGCAGACAAACAAAATTTTATTCCGCGTTTTCTCAGTTGGTCCCATTGTAACTGTTGTCCAGAATTACATCATAAGTTTTGAAAATATGACTTCTGGAACGGATAGGCGTAATCTGTTTATATTGTGATTCATATTGCAAATTGAATTGAGATGATCAAGTAACATAACATGTTTATGAATAATAGTAAGTAAGTACCTAAGCACCCAAGCCAATATGAGTCAAGTAACAAACATAATTTTTGAAAAAACATATTCTTAGAAAACATACATAAATTATTTTGACTCATAAAACTTTAAAGTGCTATATACATATTCCTTTGGGTGATATTTTTTATAGGAATTACACATCATATTGAAAATATGCGAATAAATTACGTATAAGTAACTTATAGGTACGACTTCGATTTAATTTTATTATATCCTATCCAAATCTATCCTACTATTTATTATGACACTTTTCATCCTGGAAAATATAAGATCCTTCAAGGATGAGGGTAAAACTGTGGGGCAGACGCTAGTCTCGTAATAAATCTATGTTTATAAAAAAAATCGAACAATCCATTACAGGTACCACATAGAAAGTTTCGAAACACTGGTTGGTCGCAAGTTTCTATCATTTGCTAAGAGTGCCATGTTCAATGATGACTTATACAGCGGTTTGGTAGCTGAAGTATTGCAGTCTGATCTCCTGGTTGAGTCGTGGACTAACGGCCCCGGGACCCTGGACTCGGAATGTAGTAGAAACTTTCAGTAAGTGCCTTTCACTTTTTTTTTGGTTCAAAATCGGGATGATGTGTTTATTCATGATAATTACTGAATAAATAAAAAAGTCAAAGCCATTTATTCAGTTTAAGCCCTTCAGGCAACTGAAGTCATCACCGGGAGTTAGCCTTCAACTGAGAAAAATCGGCAAGGGAATCAGCAATGTACAGATAAGCTGTGAATTTTAGCTATTTTTTTTCAAAAGTTTGTTAACTTAAGCATAAAAAGTAAAAGAAAAAAAAGAAATTTCAATTCAGACGCGATTAGGAAACCTATGTCTCCCACCTACTTTGTTTTATTTATTTTTACTGGACATAAGAATTAAAAGAGGAGCGGTAAAACATCACAAGGAAACTTGCGTCATGTGAAGCCGATTGGCACTGGGCCTACGAGGTTAGCTAGGGCTTTGATCCCCTCCTTGAGTAACTGTAGTAAGTTAAATGTACTAACATGTGATTCAAACCTATCACCCCAATTGTTTCAGAGTACGAAACATAGAAAGGCTCAAATTCCCCATAGCTAAGATGTCATTCACATCGCACAACGATCACTCCAAATGGGCGGTAGCTGTCGCCCATAAGATGCACAACAGTCAGGACACCAAAGTTGCTGACTATTGGGTCTGCGTTGGCGATATTAATAGAGCGGTAATATACTCCCCATATTCATGAAAATGTTATAAATCCTTTGTTAGTTCAAATTACGTCTCTATTTGGTAACGTTCTATGTATGGAAGAAGGAGATAGGTGCCGTTATAACCCGTTTAGTAAATGTACTTATGTTTGTACTATCTTGTTATGCACAACTTATTAAGAAATTTAGGCAGCTAGAAGCAACTGGATCTAAGTGCCTAAATATGGAACATTGTGTAGCTTTGGTTCAGTCGTGAAAATAATGAAACGTAATAGGCTTTTATAATAGCTTAAAACACTCAAGATGCGTAAGCATTAGTAAGTAAGAGCCGATACCGGTGAGAGGGAAAGGCGCTGGCGTGGTCATTACTCCGAAAACCGTCCTAGGACTGTTTGTCGTTAAATTCTGCTCATCTATATTTTCATTCTGAATTAATATAATTGCTGAAATTATTAGAAAAGTTATGGGGCATTATCGTTTCAGTTACCTCAAGAGTCTCGTGGTGGTGGCACCGTCTGTACATCGGGACCAATACTTTGGGGCAACTTCGCGCATCTCATCGAATCTGTTCAAACTTGTAATTAATATAGAATATAATTTAGACATTTGATAATATCGTAGTTACGTACATGTTAAAAAACTGCATAAATTCCGTCAGAAATTATGTTCAATAATGGAAATAAATATGATTTAGTACCATGATTTGGACCGTGGGCCTTATAAGGATAAATAAGTAATTATTTATTATAAGGAAATGGAGCCCGTTATTGTCACTTATTAATTTATAGTTTTAGTACAAATGATGTTTAAGATGAAATTACTTTGAATTTGTGTGCGAATTATATAAATAGTTCTGTGATAGTATATTTTAATTAAGATTACATTTAATTCCCATAGTATTAATGCCAATTCTGTATTTTGTAAACAATCTTATATAGAATGTCTTAACATATTTGAATGTTTTGATTGCTTGTTTTGAGATGACAATGTTTTTTTGTAATCGTTATACAATACTTATTGGATGTTTGGTATTTATAATGATGTGCACTCGCATTGTTATACATAACTCATGAATGAAGCTCTCATTGTATTATAATGTTTGTCAATATTAATTTCTGACTTACATTTAAAGTTATTGACCGGTTTAATTCTAATCTCAATATGTTTGTAATTTTTTATGTGCGATACTCTCTTTATGTGTAAATTAATACAGCTTTATTGGCAAAAGATTACGACTAAATTGTATGTCAATGAAGTAGCACTAGGACTGAAGGATAATTTAAAATATTGTAGCTAAGTTTTATATTAAAACTCTTATTGTATTTGACTGTTTGATTCTTACGCATTATCCTTTATTTTACAAACCATAGGTACAGGCTGATGGTTGGTGAGACAAACATAATTTGGTTTCGTGAATACAGATTCGGTTCACGTAAAATTGTCTTTAAAAGATATTATTTAAAATTATACACCAGTATAAAGTAGAACAAGCAGAAGAAGGACAAGCACTTAGTCACTTTTATTTGTAGGGATCACGTAAATGGTAACGATCAATCTTGTGACGACATCTTTTGATACATTCTATATATATCAAACTAACCATTTTAATGTAAAATTTTATGATCGCATTGTAAAACATAAAATTCACATTTGGTTTAAGCGATAACTAGTCATGCGAAATAATGTTTTGTTTTTATTTATTCGTACATTTTGTGCACACTTGTTATTCTTTGGAATATTTACAAGGCTGGAATTATATAAATCTACATTGTAGAGACAATGACAATAAGCCTGTGGATTGGTAAATATATATTTTTTGCTGTTCACTAAAGGCGACAGGCACTTGGCGCTCTCCTCTAGCTAGGAGACCTGAAATTGATTTTAATCTATACTAATTTAGTTAGTTCATGATTTTTTTTTAATGTTTGACACACTAATCTTGGGAAGAACCAGTCAGATTTGAAAAAATCTTTCTGCGTTAGGTAGCTATTGATGAAGGTACTTTTTATCCCGGGAACGGAGGTGAAACCGAGTGGGACAGCTAGTGGACATATACTTAGGGTACTAATTTCTGGTTTACGGTAAACATATTAGCGTAGTATGAATTAAATTGACATTAACCTTAGAGTATACATGAGCAAGCTATAGAGCACGCCTTACTAAGTATGAACCGAAAGCACAAGTATGATCACAGAAGGGTCTCAAAAGGCGATGCTGGAGACGTAGTGTGGGTGCAGACATTTCGTCATGCATGGAAACATCGCTATGAAAGCGCTATACCATAGCTAAGTATTTATAAAACATTTGCTTCGATCGGCACGACGGACCGGAGCGATACTGTTAGGTACTCTATAGTTTTCTTATGTATACTCTAAGACATTAACATTATACATACTTAAATTATAACAGGTGGTATATTTATAAGCCACCAAGCGACGCAGGCCTATATCTAGACACGGGTCGCAACTTCACCTATATAACTCCTGAGACTGCGGGACGATGGCAAGTGTCTGATAAATTCATCAACGCTAATTCTATGCTACAGTATACATTGGCGCCTTTGTTTAGAGTAAGTACCTACTACATTCGTATTTTCTTCGAATAATTATTATTTTTTTATTTATTTTATTTACTTATTTAAAAAAATGAAATTACTTAATTTTTCTCAGCAATTACTTTAATTAAATATATTTTAAATTTGGCATTTTATGCGTTTGTAAAGAATGTCCCAGGATAATTATGTTTTCATTGTGATACCTACATTCTTTGTCATAAATCATCAAGCGCGTGTGCACGCCAACTTACCAAAGTTTCATCGCAATCAGGTTAACGGCATACGTTTCAAACAAACAGACAGACATACAAACAAACATTGATTATTATATACTGTGATATTTGCCAAAATTCTCTATAGTTGGTCGCGGCAAGTATAAATGTATATGATGGCCTTGCAGCGACATTTTCTAGGTGCAAAGTTACCATATGCGAAAATATGTAAACAATGGTTGTTACCTACAAGCTATTGAGGCAAATATTCTACATACTATAGAGGCAAATTATTCAGTGTACTTAAGTATAGATTAAGTTTCTACTCTTTAAGGATACTTATGCAGATTACCTTGCAATGTTGGCGTATGATGAGCGAAAATCCGACAAAACGTCCCAAGGTTCAGCAGCTCTTGGAATTATGATGGCAGACGAGACTGGTGGCCTCTGGCTCGGGCATACTGTACCTGGTCTGCCGGATTTATCTTGTTAGTATCTATTTGACTTAACTAAGTAGGTATACGTATAGTATGTAAATTTTAATGTTAGGGATAAAACAAGTCTAGCTTATTGGACCACACTAATTTGACTAAATTGGGCTAAATAGATAGATCCAGCTTATTTATTAAGTTGGCACTTGGCAGCAATTAGAAATAACTATATTATTACTTTTTATGTAACCTACTTAATGTTAATTTTTTTTATCAGGGGACAGATCAACATTCCCAGAAGAAGAACACGACAATGGCCACATGTTAATGTGTATGTCCCTCAACTTGGTCACATTGAATAATATCGCAGCGGCCCTTAGATACGTATCCCCTAAAGTCATAGAGATGAGGATTCCGAAACTTATGAAGTCTCTTTTACCGCAATGGAGTTTGATAAATAGACCAATACACAATCCATTGAAAAGGTTTAAAAGTATTTTTAATCAACATTTCTTTTTTAACAAATCAATATCATAATAGCTAGCATTGTTAAGCTAAAATGTCATGTTACAGCACATCACGAAGAATCCTAGACGTTTTAACACAAGATGAGACTCTTCATGGTACAATATTAGTCAGACGACCGGGAGAGAGACATTGCCTTTATAAAACTTTTGCTGAAACTAAAGAAATAGTTCTGGATGTTTATGGACATGACAGGCTAAGGAAACCTATTTGTGATAAGAAATACAGGTGCGTAACTTAAGATGTTATTTTATAACATCTTCTATCCCCATGAGTCTTATCTACTTTGGATCGTGTCAACTGTTTGATTTAATTCACATTTACAGCGTACGAAACATCGACGCCATTTCCCTAAAATATCCAGAACAAGTATATTACATAAACAATAGAACGGACAAATTTGGATTTGCTATCAGCACGGCAGCACATTGGCAGAGAAGCGGCGGCAATTACGACCAATACTGGACATGTATTAGTAATCTGGAGAAACAAGATGGCAACGCGAAAGGAGGACTCATTTTATGTGTAGACGATTATAATGTTTGGATAAGTTTTGATAACTTAAAAATAAAGGAGCCTGAATGCTAGTCTCGAAGGACTAATTGAATTTTCAATAGTTATTTGTTTTGAAAAGCTTTTTTAAAATTTAAACCACAATGACAACGTCTACCGACGCGGAGGTCAATTTATTGTGTTGTTATAAAGAAGGCAGGGTATCAGCCGTTGCAACGACTGCTGACCCTGCATAGTAATAGAAATAGCCCACGCATTTGGACCACACATGGCTAGCGCTTTTGAGCCAGCACTTAATCTAATACAGAGGGGATAGGGGGATTCATAACTAAGGCGGTTCATTTGTGAAAATGTTCAAAAAATTTAAGCCTTGTATATTAATAACAAATCAATCGTTTTTGTTGATACTCACTTTTGACTATACGCAGGGCTCTTTTGGTATGACCATAATTAAAAAACTACAATTCTTGATAAAATGTTTATTATACAACACAAACATTATTTACATAATAAGTGATTCAAATCGTTTAACATGAGTAACGACATTGAAACATATTAGAAAATAAAACTTAAGAAACCGTTTTGAACCGTAAACCTGATACTGGCTTCACTGGATCTATATTTAAGTCTTTATATTACAGTTTCTACTTTTCCAGCAGTCACAGATTAATTTAATTGGCACCATGTGAGCTTGGAATATGTACAATTCTCACAATTAAAACGAAGACTACCATTATAAATAATAATGTCACTTGTTCGTCAAATGTGATTGGGGCGAGCATCCACCACCTTTATGAAAGTACTGAACCTTCATTTGGCACATTACATTACATCCACTATCCCGTGCCTTCGATAATAAGGGATGAGTAGGTCGGTACATCAATATAATTAGTTAATTAACATAATAAGTATTTATGAACACTGATATTGTTACATATAAGTATTTGAGTATATAATAATATCAAAATTGTGATTCAGACCAAGAAAAAATCCATATAAAACAGGTATCAAACATCAAAAATTTTATAACGTTAATACGCATTTATAATAGTGAAAATATTAAAATCAAAAGTGCTATTATAGTGGGCTTTGTTTCCTTCACCATAGGTCAGAAAGTGATAGCTAATGCGAATTTAAGACTTGAGGGCACTTTAGAAGTAATTTAACACTTATTATTTAAGGTCTGACATTATTAAGCATTAATATGTAAATCAAAAGAAATTATATTTATAAACCGAGAATCGAGTAGGGAAATAAAAAAATAAATTCCTAGATTTTTTATTTTACTTTGTTAGCCTATTGTTGATCTACACGTTAATACATTAAAAGGACTTCTGCTAATAATGTTAGACCTTATATAATGACCCATCATTAACTCGAGTATTTTCAATAACTACAAGAATGGCGCGGGTTCAAATGTATTGAAAAGCTGTCATGATAGCGCTAAAATGACAATGAAATATTTAAATCTCTCAATGCGCGACTCTCAGTGATGGCATCCTTGTAAACCAGGAGTCTTGTTTCATCTTTAGATAGTAAGAGTCTCTCGGTGATGGCGCTGTAAGGGCTTCCTCCAGAACCTTTATAGCGCTTGTAGGTAGAACTTTGGCGCTGTATTCAGCTGCTTCTCCGGGCATAGTGACAGCGCAACTTGCTGTTGTAGCACTCACGTCTGAACTTGGTGTTTCGGGTCGGCTGGAAGGCAAATAAATTGGTGTATGAGAAAATATAACCTTTGATATTTATATGATATTTATTTGATTTGATATTTATATTATAGCTCTAGAAAGAGGCAATTTGATAAATCATTATCATTGCAATAATTCGCTGATTTGGGTGGGTTTTTACATATTTAGTTTATACTCGATATCATTTGTTAATTTCATACAATCCCGTAATTGTATTGAATAAATTCACATATTATATTTCAGCGGCGCTTTAATCTATTTAGGCACTGGACTAAAGATTAGTTAAAGTAGACTGATAGGTAGTCTCACCTGGAAGGCTGACTAGGCGGTTGCAGTTGTACCGGCGGCGAATATATCTCTGCAGCAGACAGGTCCGGCGCGTGAAGCAGCACCACGTGCAGTCGGCGCGCGCGCAGCGAAGCGCGGAGTGCCCTCGCGGCGCCCCACGTGCCCCAGCGTGCTGCCGCCGCACCTGCGCTGCCTTCTGCCGACTCACCTGCCTCTATGCGAGGGAGGCTCTCACATGCTGTGTCCGATGTTAGCCCTATGGGTTTAATTAAGTTTTTTTAAAATAATAATATCACAAACTTCCACAGGAAAGTGTAGTTAGGTCTGTATTTTTCCTCTTCTTTTTATAATCTAATCAAGTGGGACTAATCATGAGGGAGGCCTAATAAACGGCAGAAGGATATTCTTTGGCTAAATAGGTGATTTGCTGAAGTAGCTCTAGTTCTTTTACAAAGCCTAGCATGTAGGTACCTACTGGCTCTCAGTGCAACTGCCGGAACACACCGGTATGTGTTAGGTGGCTAGGCGGGTACTACAAAGTATTCCACCACCGTACCGTGCGTGTATTTTCACGTGTTTCAGATCATAATTTATTTTGTATTTTTTGTCATAAATATTTTATATCCTAGTAGAAAACGCTTCAGCGATAAGGCCGCCTTAATTGTTTTCACTATGATTTCTTTATAATTTGTAACTTGTGTTGTAATGAAGTGTCAACAATAAAGTATATTTGTTTTGACTTTTGTATTGTATTGTATAATTTCCCAATTTACCGATATAAAATAGTGTGTAAATGGTTGGTGGTGACAATAATAGCGTGCTATCACCGCTTGTTGTGTTAACCAAAAATCGATTCTTGATAAAGCAGTTAGCATCTTACCGATATAAAACAGTCTGCCAGCATGAGGATGGTCCGCCGCAGCGGCAGCGAGTAGTGGTGAGAATGTGCGTGCTACCCTCAGCGCTCCGAGTACGTTTCCACGCAGAGCACCTTCCCAGCATGACGCACCGCCACGACCACTACTGCCTGCTGTATTGATCACTGCCCATATACCTAGAATTAAAGTTGATAGTTGTAAAGATAAAACAGGAAGGTGATACATGCCTTTAATAAAACAAAATATCTTAATTAATTACTACTGTATGATTAGGGAATTTTGAAAATTTGTTAGTTACTGAAAGATATAGATTTTACTTTCGTAGCAGACCTGCAGTAAGTATAGGTAGTTAAGCGCCATCTATGTTTATATAACGAAGTTAATTATAGCAGTAGTGTCGAGTTACAATATTCGTAGCTCTTTGTTTCGTAGCACTTCGTAGCATCCAATGTTACTTATAAAGAACGGTAGATGGCACGGTGATTTTAAATTACATGACAAGTTAAAACATCGTTTCAGTACTTTCAAGTAAAAACAGAGTCTACATTAGGTTTTTAACGAAATCTATTCAACTTTTTTCATAGTTTCATGAAGAATACCTGGATTATCTATATCGTTATTTCATCACACTAATACAAGCACTGCTGGTGTAGTGGTATCATGCAAGATTCCCATTCTTGCGACCCGGGTTCGATTCCCGGGCAGTGCACTTGTTCTTTTACCCAACTTAAAAAAAAAGGTAGAGGTTCTCGATTTGGTTGTATTTTTTTTTTATCAACATTTTTTGATGATCAAGGAAATCATCAAAATAACCTCAAAAGAATGCAAATTTAATGTTGAGAAATATTATTTCAAATTAAAATCAGGGAATCCTGTTTTTAGAAGTTGTTCGCAATATTTGGACACGTAAATAGGTCTTTTCTCCGATCCCCAAAGTTTTAAAATTAGAATAATAAACATCTTTAAAATCATACCATGTTCACCAGCCGGTAAATGCTGAGCCGTTGCTCTTGCGGCTTCTTCTAGCAAGTCCTCCCTTGTTATATCCAGTTCTAATGTGACGAGTCTTGGCGGGGGCTGGTCCTCAGGAGTCGCTGCCACGTGAGTTTGCAGCCACGAGTCAGCCAGGCGAGCACCGAGGCCGCCTGATCGGCACCCAGCTATTACTCGCCAGCCACGACTGCTTAGGTAGGTAGCAATCTGGTGGATTGTAATAAGGATAGGTTAATAAATTAATGATAATACAATTATACGCTATTGTATGTAGTTTATAAAATGTAATTATAAAACAATAGTAAAACCTGCAATCCAAGCGCGGTGTCCACAGATGTGACGAGCACAGTCTTGGCACTGTCCACCGGCAGCACTTCAGCCACCCTGACCTTCCTCAGCAGGTACAGCAGTAAGGCACCCACTATTGAACAGAGAGCTGCTAACTGCAGCCCGAGGGATAACCACGTAAGCGCATCCATTTTGGATCAGATCGCATGCATTATTTTGTGTTATCTGCAACAAAGAATAATTTTGGGTAATTTAAGTATATTATGTGCTTTACTCAGGACTCGGATATAATGGTCTGAATGATTCCTATACTTAAGAAGAACGTTGACCTTTCCGAGCAAGGTATAAAAAGTATATTATTATGTTCTACTAATGGTGCTGTTTACGTTTTGGAAGGAAGCTCACTTCCGTTTAGTAATTAAAGCTGTATTGATGAAATGGAGTTGAAAAAAGAAGAAGAAGAAGGTAGGTAAGCTGAATTGTGCACCTCTAAGTTCTTTATAGAAGAATCACGCGGAAATTCATGGTAGGGTGGGTTACGATTCTCTACTACTCGAAGAGAAATAATTTTATGAATGCTCTGTAAATAGTGCTATATACCTAAGTCAATGATGTTTTGTTTTTGGATCGAAAATCAAACAATATACAGCTTTGGTTCATTGAGTACGACCTAGCTTGTTTATGATTCGCAAGAAATACCAGCACGAATGGCTTTTTAGTAAACACTTATAACAATAGCACCGCTGTTTGTTTGACGGTTTATTTAGACAATGCGTTCCCACACTGTGTCGTTCATGTGAATTTCGTTCATATCACGACTATTAAATACATTTCGACTGTAAAAAATTGCAGTTTTTAATCTATATCAGGCATCAAATAAACGAAAAACAACATAAAAGGTTTTTAAAGTTTAGATCTTTGTTATGAAGAACTTTTAACATGTCTTACTACACGCCTCAAATAAGATCTTTTTTTTTTTTCCAAAATATACTTGTTGTTACTCTTTCACTACGACAAATTATCCTCCGAATTTTAAGAAACCACTTCGCATAATTATCTTAACGTTAGAATAAAGTTTGCTTTGTGTCACGAAATGTAGGTGTGTGAGTTTCGATAAATTGGTGTAAATTTGTGTTTTATTTAGTAATTAGCGGGCGCGGCGTGGCTTGCAATATCTCTTACCAGAAACCATCGCGGGCGTGCGCGTAACAACTCAACAAAGTTTCATCGCAATCGAATGAATGGTATAGGAGCGTATATGTTACAAACAAACAAACAGACAAACAACATTTGTTGTCATGGTACGTAGGTACGTTTATTTGTTGTTTTTATAATATTTAAATGGCTGGTCCTTTTAAGTTATTTAGTGTATAGTAGTTATGTTATTTCATTGCAGTATTATTATTAAGATTAGTTTTCTTATTGCCATAAGTGAAAGAAGCAATATAACAAGTTTATGGCTGATCACTTCAGACGCAGCGAGATTTCTCCATCTATGTAATGGGAGTCATTATTGGAAGAAAGTCCTTTTCTCTGTTTAATAGTTCCGCATGAGTAGCTGTCAATAAAAACAATGGTGTTAGTTATCAATGTTGTGGTTATAGTTAAAGCTGTGTTTCAAAGATTAGCAATGAAATCCAAAGTGTTTTGGCTTAGCTAATATCTGCGGAATAAAATTGCTTTTTTGGGTCATGTTCAATATGGCGTTTCGAGTAAAATGCTGGTGAGGATCTTGACTAATCAAATAACAAAAAACATACAGCCAATATAAATAAATAAATATTCTGGGACATTATTCCACACACACGGCCACCTGACCAATATACAGAGGAACAAAAAAACAGATATTTTAAGAGATGAGAAAAAAGTAATAAAGTGTTTTTCCTTTATAGTATGTACAGCCATAAAGGAAAAACTGAACCCTTATAAGATCACTCTTACGAGTAATTAGTGGATATTATGCCATAGATTACTAGAAAAAAACAAGTTAGAACAGTAGAACTGAAAAACAAAATTGCATTTATGGATTGCTCACTGTAGTAAGAGCATCACCTCCAAAGTATAAACTACGAAACCTAAACGTACGATGTGCTCGGTTGCCAGTTCTGTTGCTTTATTTCTTCCATGAAATTTAATTATAATTTCTTAATTTTTTTTTGTACCCATCAGAATATTGTAAGACCTTCTCACGAAGTCAGACATTCATTCACTACTTTGTAGTCGTCGATTTTCGGATCTTGTTGATTTTTGACTTCAGAAAACCGATTAAATTGTTTTCTTCGTAAGTTCACAACTTTATGTTATATATTTCACCATTCAAGCGGTGTAGGCAATAAGAAAACTTGTCAGAAAATACCTATGAATAAATATCAAATTAATTATGTAAAGTACCTGATCGTTAGCAGCAAAAAGCTGTTAAACCGGCAAGGAGGTGATCATCTCAGATCGTTATCATTACGAGATATGATACAACGTACAGACGAACAAAAACGTGGGATACATTGTGTATTGTCTTTGTTTCGTACGATAAGACGAGGAAGATCAGGGTCGTGTGTTCGTACGTGACTGATTTATATGATAATGTTTTATCTTTTGGAAGCATTTTGTAGTGATGTTCAGTAAAACAATTGACATGAATTCATATAGAATAGAATTAATAGAATGCATGTCAACTTAATAGATTTTTCTAATAATTTAAAATAGGCTAACTTTTAATCTTACCATATTGTAGTTTTTCTTGTCTTAGACAAAACTATCAATGGTCATACTATTTACATCTTATTCTGTGCCTTCATCGAGGTCCTTTAGTCGCCCGTAATCAGCTTTAACATAATAGCGGGACAGATTCGTTCTTTAATCTACTTTGTCTCATCTAGTTGAAATACGTTGTGCGAATTCCATGTTATTGTTCATTGTTGCTGAAAATAATCCTATTTTCCACGGGAAACCTCTTTCCAGTCCATCTCCTTTCATTTGCCCCCCCAAGCTACGTTTTTATGATCTACTTTATTATTAAATAATATTCTTCATAAGTTTTAAATTCTAGATTTTTCTTTTTGATGTCACTTTTTGAGACAGCATGTGTTTTCATTTCATTTCAAGCAAAGTATTCAGGAATAGAACAGAAAATGTATAACAAAGCAGTTTATTACTAAAGTACAATAAATCTGGTAACTTTATTGGATTTGTAGTATACCAAGATAACTTTGTGGGTACTTTATGAGTTAAACAACGGATGGTTACGGTTAGCGGACGTTTGTTGTGGTTGTTGACGGCACCCAGCTATAAATAAAGTGGAGAAACTCATAAGGGGTGTGTTGCGACTATGTATTTGTAGATTTGAAGTTGAAACGTAAATAATTATTCAGTTAGTGAAACAAATTAATAACATTTTGGCATTCCTTTTTTTTTGTAAATAATGAAAATCATAGTGGCTTTGTTTTGGAACATGTTAAATTCATGGTAGTACCTTCAGCCGCCAGGTTGATTAAGATTAGGATCAGGTAAAGGTCATACCAGAGTACATATGTTAATGCTGATGCCAAATGTCGATGTAATGATATCACGATATACCTCGACGAAGAAAATCTGATTCAACGTTATGCATTCTAATAACCTAGGAACAAATAAAAGCAAATGAGCTTTAGTCTTGTATATTTAAAATTATTAAATTAATTCAACTATAAATTGTAGAATCTTTTTAAAAAGGCCAGACATCATCTTAATACAGCATTTTATTTAACAGCCGGCTATAAAATCGGGCCATAATCCTCTTCCTAACTACAAAGAGTAGGACGGTTTCGTACCTACTGGATGCAATGCTAAAATTAGCGCATCCTCTCGATGCTATACGGCGTGTGTCCATTACTTGTCTCTTTTTGCATTAAAACGTTTGACAGATGCTAATGTTCTAAGAATCGCCAGAGGACTGTTTATATTTAGTGATGCCACTCAGTAGCAAAATTAAAGTTAAATGAGAGATTTAAATGTTCAAGTTGTGATTTGATGCTGATCTTTCGAAGTCTAGTAGTCACATATATTTTATGAGTATAAGAGAGCTCTGGCTCCAAGTGTTGATTTTCCTAAGTGTGTATTAAAAAAAAAACGATATAATTATTATACTCTTTGGTACAGACACTTAAATTCTATTTCTGATTTTTGCTTATAATAAATAAATAAAAGATATGGTAAGGGATATACAGAATAGAAATACACGTAGGAAGCATGGAAATGGTTTCGAAATTCCACCATATAAGACTACTAGCTACAGAGGGAGTTTCAAGTACTCAGCATCTAAGATCTGGAACGACCTACCTCCACCACTTCGCATGAAAATATCCCAATTGAAGTTAAAACGTCATATTCATAAAGAGCTATTAGATGTTCAAAAGTTAATGTGAGTATGAATCTCTATCGATTTTCGGGCTATGGATTTGGTTTAGTTTGAATTTTATTATTGTGCTTTAGTTTATTTATATTTGATTTTATGTGTCATGTTTTGTATTGTGTGTCAACTCTCATTTTTATTTTTGCCCTGTGTGTGTCTTCTTGTATTGTGTACCTTTGTGAAGTTGTTAGATCTTTTGTCCTGTACTAGTCTTCATTGTTGTTGTTATGTTTTTCTGGGAACTGTTGCCGTTTTCGTTGCGCGTAGAATCAATCTGTTGTACACTAGTAACGGGGGTCAGCTGAAAATCAGTGCTGTGTCCTAAACACAGCATACACTGAGCTGACTACCTAGCTACACACAGGTTGATCGTACTACTTATTTATATTATATATATGTTATGTATGTCATCAAATTTTGTATGTACTAATGTAAAAACCCATCTGTGTAGAATAAATGGTATAAATGTAATGAAAGGTTTTATTCTATTTGTAATTTTTTCTATAAAAAAGATCAAGGGAGGCGTTTTAAGTCGATGTTAGCTCAGTGGTAGTGACGTCGGATGTTGTGGCCCTACCACTCTCAAGTTGAAATACTGTCGCCAAACACCCACTGGTGAGTTCCGGCAGTTGCACTTGAGGACCAGTTGCATTCTAGGCTTTATAAAGGTCGGCAACACATTGGTAATCCCACTAGTATTACTAATGTCCATAGGCGATGGTATCAGTGCTATCCAGTAGTGTCATCAGGTGGACATAAAAAAATGTTTCATATAATATTGCAGTTGTATGACTAAAGATATGTTCAAAACTGGAGCAGAAAAAATTATAATTCATGCAAAATAGTCGAGAATTATGCAAAATAAAGTGTGTAATATCAATCACTTAATTAGATATTACAGGTGCGTATCCACCCAGGTACGTGTAATTACAGGCTCGCTGGCCAAGCGTTGCAAACCGTTTGGTTACAGACACGTTACCGTTGCTTAACCCTCGTGTTCATGTGGTACATGTGTGGTCTAAGTTATTGGCTGTAGCGATTTAAACATCCATTTATATCTAGTTACATTTATACCGTACAGCCCGGTAAATGTTGGCTGGAGATGATCATTGTAAACCTTATACCATATACAAAACTATTTTCATACACTTTTTAGGTTTATCTGTGATATCATGAATAATATATAAACCCATAACAATAAATAATTTAGATTATAATCATTTTGAAGAGGCGATCGCAGTGTTTCTTTACACCAGGTAGATCAACGACGGAAAGAAAGTTGCTGAATGCAAATGCTTTATCTTACCTCATCCATAAATGCGGCAGGAGCCGCGCAAGGACGTTTTTTAGTGGCGTAGTATTTAGGCATTATTATATCGCTTTTCAATTAAACCATAGAAGTGACTTCGTGTACGTGTAGTAACACCCTTGACAGTTATTGATATTCAAAGAGCATGATTTTAGCGCCCACATATTGTCAAATGATACCCATATTCAATTAAATTAATTTCACAACCGCATTGTATGATGTAGTTGATACAATTGTTATTCTGAACCTTACCTTCTATTTTGTATTCTTTAGAATGTTTGTATCTAAGACACATTTATGTCTGCATTTAAATTTACTATGCTTTAAGAATTATACTGTCAAATATATGAATTATCATTCTGAAATTCAAGTTGCTACATTAGCTATAAACTCTTACATTTTGCACTTACTATTGCGATAATTAGTCAAGGTAAGTTTAACTTAATCAGTTAATAAAAACTTTAAACATATCTATTATAATATTTTCCAAATTAATACAATTATTATTTATATGCAAATACGCAGTGTTCTCGCATTCATACCAACTCAGCAAATGCTCAGTAAAGTGTTACCTAACATAGCAAATAGAATGCACTTTTGAAGTGCCGACTTGCCGTGTGCGTAACACTATCAGTGTTTAGTCGTTTCACTTTTTAGACAACATAATAAAAAAAGAGTGGAAACGGCTTCGAGCGCATCCGAAGGCAGGTGATTAGTTAATCGGGGGCTTAAAATGCTGCTCACAGTTTTACGCGGTTGCCCTCTTATACCTAAATAATTTAATTAACATCATGGGTCATGTTTTACGCACAGCCACTTGATCCCAAGCCAAGTAGAGCTTGTATTATGGAAATCATATACTACTTAATACAACTTACTTGTAAATAGATACTAACATATTTACACCCAGATGACAGAACTAACAGATTTTCATGCACACAATGTTTGTCATGACTGTGAATTGAACCCACTGCCCTGGTGATAGTCACACCAACTGGTCCGTCGAACGAATGTTTGTCGAAAGAATCTTTGAATTGCGCATATTATAAAATTATCTAGTTATCGAATGGATATTTCACTGAAAGGAACACAAGGCAATACATCGTTTTCCAAAGAAATTGACCACTTGCTATATGAAAAGCAGCATTTTAGGTTTATGTTTGACCACCTGAGCGGTTATTCAATTACCTAATGTGTGAACAAACGCGTTGTGTTAACTGACCGTGACTATTTTTGTTAAGTAAATAAAAGTTAATTTTAATTATTTTGAAGAAAAAAAGTATATTATATTTGTTAAGTTACTTTGATGCAAGTAAAAGTGAAATTAATGCGGAGCTTAATTTTGGATTCTAAATTAATTAAAATCTTGGAGGTAAGTAGTTAGCGTTATAATTAACAGTTAAAGTTAATTGTTAAAGCTAAAGTTGATTATACTGGGCTTATCACAGCTGTTTGAGTAAAATTATGCATGTCATACATAAATCACTTCATCGTGATGTGACCTCCTTTCAAAATATTTCAACACCTATTGTTTTAACAAATAGACTTCCTTTCATCAATAGTACTTAATATAATTGTACCTTACACTTAGAATCATTAAATAGCATGCATCATAATAACTTAGAAAATGATGAATCTATAGTAGTGATATTTGTAACGGTACAATTATGCTGTAATGCAACTAGCCCATTTGTTCGGGTCGATAGGTGCGCCTGCGCACCGCGTCGTCGCAGTGAAAGTCGCGAAAGTGTGGACCCGCGACTTTTCTACTGGACACTCGATATGTGCATGCATGTGCAAATACTATTCATTTTCAATGCTCAATGACAAGATAATTTGGAATAATTATGAAATATTTATCGGGAATTTGAATTGAGTGACACATGAAATTGTCCACATTGCAAACGAAATCAGGAAAACAAATGTTCGTATTACTAAACACGAATATTACCCTGGGTTATCGAATTAACAAATCATATCCTCAATGGGTGACTCACAACAAGGTAACATACTATTATTTCATAAATTTATGATAAATACTGGCCTTTAAATAATATATTCAATACCTATCTTCTTTGAATTTCATATAATCGTCTATTCAATTTATTTATTTGTAATAAATAATTGTCAGCCATAGATGGGGCCTGATGCCCAAACTCCGATGATGCAATCAATTTGCTTTCACCAACAACATCTTAAATAGGTATTGATAGCTCATAGTTCAATAGAAAGTTATTGAAAATGTCATAATATGTACCGTATCTAACGTTCATGTATGACTGACTATACTATAGTTGATTAACCTATTCAAATCAATAATGTCATTTCATTTACTTACAAGAAAAAATGTTAAATTGGTTTCAACGAATTAACAAGGTAGATTTTTTCCAACGTGTAGTTAGACACTGCAATTAATTAGTAGTACCTAAGTAGTTGATAAACATAATATTAATAATCAAGTTTCAGACTCGGATCAAGTTGTTTTTGACAGTATAAGTACCTACCCGCCCATTTAGCAGTTACCTAGTTTGAGGATCACCTACAAGTGACTGACAAGTTTACCAAGTCAACCAAGAATTGGAACCCAACACATATTTTGCTAACTGTAATATTTTACAATAAACAGAAAGACAGACTGACGAACCTTTCAGTTTCCTGAACCTTATTACAATAAAA
This sequence comes from Tetheella fluctuosa, assembly GCA_951216915.1. Classification (NCBI taxonomy): domain Eukaryota; kingdom Metazoa; phylum Arthropoda; class Insecta; order Lepidoptera; family Drepanidae; genus Tetheella; species Tetheella fluctuosa. Next base: position 5,689,550 of record OX578230.1, read on the forward strand.
CCACAAGTCCGTAATATTAAAATGAAATATCAGTAAGTGAATTGCCGTGACTAAGTGGTACGCCGGTATCCGGCGTTGCCTGTAGAGAGCAGAGCAACGACCTTGGGTACCCTAGGTAATCGTCCTCCAAGAGTGGGCGGAACCTCCGGAGAATCAGAGGAAATGGCCCACGTTCGATGTTGGCTACACTATACTAATGTACAATTATATTGAAGCATCTATGGGATATATGAATCGGGTCTATTATGTGAGTAACAATTTGAAGGTAGGCTTGAAACTCCAGCGCTAAAGTGTACACGATTTGGGAAACTGACTACAGAAAAAATGCAAGCGAAAATAAACCGTAACATGCAATTTCTGTTTTTTTTTATATATATATATTTGTATCTATGCGTCGCACAAAAACATCACAAGGGAAAAAAGAAACTTGATAAATAAGAAGTTGCAATATTTTATCATTACATCCGAAGAAATGGGTGACATTTCATAAAATCACGTTTTACACCATGTAAAGCCTAGCACTGTCACGCATAAGGCCTGAAATGATCAAGGTTGATCGCCCTACCAGTGAAAGAATTTCAGTATTAGTACTGTAGGTACTGATGACGCCTGATGGTGAGGATAGATACCTAGTCTTATTTTGGATGACGAACATTAAGATTTAAACAATATATCCTTACAATCAACATAACCGTTTCTTCATTTCATAACAAAACTCTCTAACGGAAACTTTTGAAAATAAAATACCATTAATTTGTTTAGAACCAGCATAGGTATATCCTGCGACATAATAATAAACTGCAAAACATTAATTATATCTCTAACTGTATCTAAATCTAAGTGAATGTTTCTATAGAGTCGTGATCAATAAAGCGAAGTTATTATGATGATACGTGTTCAAGAGGTTATTAAAACTCAGATGTAGGTTATCGTAAAGATTATAATAGGTAGGTGTGGGTACTGTCATAGATTACAGAAACGAGTAGATTGGACACTCGGCTACTTTTTGATTGGACCGATTCGACCCGCGAACGAGCGGGACGAATCGGGACGAATCCCTTTAACAAAAGATCAGATCGAAAGTACCTACATGATCTGCAAGTTTAATAGTTGTCCAATTTATTTATCAGTCATAAACATAATCTACTCACCTTAAATACCAACAGCTAAATGAAAATACAATGCGGTATGTTATACAGATACTTGAGCCAAAAGCTTTTCAAAGAAACGTTTCTTTATCTACTATAATGCTAGCACGGGGTTTTAGTGTTTTGGTCTACTCATCGTAGGACCGCGGACCGAAAAATCTATTGAGTTTAAAGGTCAATAATTCTGCTAGTTTTAACATTCCATATTTATCCTGGCTTAAAATATACCTACCACTATTTATTAATTTTGTTCTTAAGAAAAAGGTTTACGTTTACTGGTATTTTGTTTACGTTTTGTCTAATCTTAAAAGAGTTGAGTATAAATAGGTATTAATGCGGTTGGTATGGGTGATGGGAGTGTCATTTCTACTCAGTAGAGTTATTATCTGTTCTACGGTGCAGTCATTACCGTCTGAGCGGAAACTGTAGACGCATTGTATAGAACTCTCGCATCACTGTTTGATGTTACTCATAAAGACGTGATGTAATAAATGCCCGATGTTCTTCAAAGAGTTTGCATGTTTTGAAGTTTTTTTTATCTGCTGAAACAAGTGGACTTGAGAATCTGGACTACAGATTCTAAAGTCAGGAATTTTAAGAACATTAAAAAATACGAATGTTTTCAAAGCTTATTTGACAAAATAGTAGAGAAAGAATATAAACATTTTTTTAATCTGTTTCACGTGCCATATCTAAATTCTGCACTTTGAGTCGCTGATAACTTAATTTAATTTGTATGACGGAAAAAGGAAATATTAATGAAAATACTATCTAATTATATGGTTAATCATTCAAGATCCGCTCTCAATGTTTTTTAAAATATGGCTGCGTCTGACCACAATCTTATCATAGTAACTAGTGGTCCCTAGATCATCATCAGAAACGATGGATTGAGCTGGATGAGGAAATATCAATTTTAGTTGCTTTTTGAAATAGTTCCGAAACAGAAACCAATATGCAAATATAAAAAAAATACTTTCATGTCAAAGAACATGTTTGAAACAGTTAAAAGTATATACATATGCTATGTATGTTCGCCCGCACAAGTGTTACGACGGTCATATGAAAACTTAAACTTTCTGTTTACGCTTTTCCAACGATTATCCGCGTCAAATGCCGTATAATAGACAGTGTCGCTCATATTATAAACGCTTAATAAGGCACGACTGACCGCGTATTAAGTACCCACTATAATAATATGGTTAGGTTTTTGTCCTTATACTTGGTTAATCGCCTGGTTAATCAATAGAAACGCTCTACGGTTACTATCTTATAACCACAACAGCTAATTAAGTATACTGATCGTAATATTGATTAAATTCATTACATTCGTTCCGTATCAGTGTTTATGATCTCTAGTTAGTAATGTAACGCAATGTTTGAAGATCTTAACAGCTATGTTGAAATAATTGAAGGTGCATTCGCTTGGTGGTATTTGCGATGCTGAATTGCCTATTAAAAAAAAAAATAAAAAAAAATACTACTACAAATACAACATTCAACTTGAAATAATAAACACCTAAGTTACTTGAGTTGATAATTATACTAAATTAATTTTTCAACTAGGCATGAATGGCCAAATTTAAGAGTATAGGGTATATGGCCTGGGAAGTATGAATAAAGGAACGTAAACAATTTAAAATAAAATGATACATATTTACGAATTAATATTACCCCAATGGCTGTTATTTTTTCAATTACTCTTATAACTCTAATAGCTATTGTATTGCGTGCAGTAAAATGTAGAATGTGTGGCGTTCGTGAATCGTGAGTAAACACTTAGCACGGTTGTTACCGAGGGAGCCGAACACGCCACTTCCATACATTCCGCCATTTGACATACATACACATAAACGTGATGGAAATAAAGGAGCTCGATGTGTCTTTGTTTTGTTCTTTTATCTTAACATTTTATTTCTTGTCCTTTTATGAATCGTTAATGTAGGTTAAAATCTAGCTCCTAATGGTGTCAGTGTATGATTGATTACAGGTTATAAATGAGTATACTAATTAGTTCTTGTAGAGAAAGTTATAAGGAAACTATTAGTAATAACTAATATGAATAAAGTTTTTAAAAGCATAAATGAATAGAATCTAGCCACTAACTCTCAGGAATTGCTTGCTCCTGCCCACGGTTTCACCCGCATACTTGAGAGATCTTATCTTCTCCCAGTATAAAAAGTATTCTTTATATTATTTCAGGGTATGATCGATCTATGTGTCTATGTTTAAGTTTAATCTAAATCTATTTAGCGGTTACAGAGCTGAGTGGTAATAAACATACACACACATACAAACATTCGTATTTATAATATTAGTAAGATATTAAGTAAGAATATTTAAATGATATCACGTTTATTTGACCCCCTGGCCGTTTTCACTTTTCGAACTACTTTAGCGTAATCGAATCAGATAAATAACTATAATTTATGATATTACCTAAACTAAGTAATACATGTATGTTTATAAAAGTGAAATACGCTCATTAATTAATCCTACAAACTTGAAATTGAGCATGCAGGTTCCTTTTAGGGTAAACATTAACTATGAAAGTATTTGGCTAAATTCAACTCGGTAAAAAAGGTACTTACTCTGTACTTCCCACAGATACAGTTTGTATGTAACTTTATTTCCGATGATCACATCACTGTATCAATTCATTTACCTACTTCTTAGCTAATGCTTATAAAGTAGCGATCGTCTGTACTAGTCAATGTAACGCGCATTCTAGACCATAAGGGTCATGGAAGACCTGTTATTATAAGAAATAAGTGTTCTATGAATACTTTTATTTATTTAGAATTCAGTCAATGCTTCAATGAATATTAGAATTGAACTTTATTTTGAAACACATATGATATAATATTGAAACAACTACCACTCGATCTCAGGCAAATGTATGGAAGTCGTTATTTTTATTTACATAAGTCATCTAGATAGCGATTATTTTAATCAAAAAACGATTAACCTATCTGTAGATAAATAACTTAGATGTTATAATAACTACATCTTGATTGGATTTCTAGAAAAAGGCTACGGCAAAGACCGGTGATGAGTTTTCAGAGTCCACATAATATCCGACAGGTTTATTACTTAATATCAGAACGGTACTTACTACAGAGGAAATAGTAACGGGTCAATTTATTTAAATATACCGTTGGTATTATATATTAGTAATGTATTATTTTATTGCTAGAATTTACTAATAATTAGGTATTATCGTCATCAGCACGAACACAGAAAAACGATTCTGTGAAGAGGTTTCTTATTTAATTTGTGTGTTGTGATAAGAAAAATGATGTTTTTACAACAGGAAAATAAACCCATGTCTTCTTCATTGTCATATGGCTTCATATTTAAATTTAAGAAAAGGCTAATTTAAAACAATAACGAAATAAATGGTTATTAAAGTTACTTAAAAAGACTTCTAAAATAATAAGACAGGCAATCAATAAAACAATACTCAAATAATAATATTAGTAATTTCACGTACACGAGTGCTATGTCTACTAAACAATACTAGTAAAAATGTTATTTTAGAATGTGTAAACATTATCTCTAACAAGCACCGTGGTATTTGATGAGGCAACACTGTTGAATTGTCTTTCATATCGCGCACAATAGATTCAAGACAATACTAATCATTGTTACAACAAAACAAATGTTGTATATATCTGGGAATTATAATTAAAATTGTGTAGACGTACCTACAATTGACAACAAACGCGAACACATCTTAGAATACGAGCCAATATTATATCCATATATAATAATAATAATAATATACTGTCTCATCTCGACGATTCGGTAAATAGAGGTATTCGATGAAAGTCTGACATTATAATACAGTTGCTAGATGCAAATATTATTAACTCTTTATCAGGTATTCTAACAGCACATTATAACATAACAACTATGAAATAGGCTCGTGGGATGCTACGTGCAATTATATTGGCCAATTCATAATATTATCGGGCTACTCACGCACAGGTCTTGCTTAAGGCAGATGAATAATTATTTTTAAATTGAAATATGTATTGCATGCAGCTCTTGTGCACGTCAGAAGGAACTCTACACTAACTTATTTTTTTCTGACAATGATTAACTACTTACCTGCTTAATGTTATAAAAATCTCACGACATTTGGTTAGTGGTGGTAGGGCTACAGAATTTATGAAATTATTGATTCATTTTTTTGTGACATAAGGCTGACAAGCAGGCAGGCGGTCCCCCTTATAGTAATTTTGCCAATACGCAAAATGTTGTCCCCAATGTATTGCCGACCTTTATAAAGCTTGGACGACAACTGGCTCTCAAGTGCAACTGCCCGAACACACCGGTAGATACTTGGCCACAAATTTTCCACCTCTCAATGAACAATTATGATCTGATATAAATCATACTGTATTAGAATAAATTGATAGATATATCTATTATTTATTCGTATGCCTGTGATAGGTGCTAGAGATATAGGATAGGCCTAAAGTTATCTAGAACTAGACATAACACATCATACTCGTGATATTTCATCATGATACTGATCGGTAAGTGTGAAATAATTCAAATTATGGAGTCAAGGTCAACCACGACGATGCCAATGACTTCACAATTCACACTAAACATAGGTCTGGATACAGAACAATGCTTTGGGTGTAATTTGATTTTTCATTATGTTCAAGAACTGCTATTGCTATTGTTCTTTAAGTCATAATTAAACGAGATACTTGCGTAAAATTCCTTCCTTCTTTTCATTTTAATGTTCCAAGCAATTTGAGTATATGGATTTAAATCAAAATTTCATCATATATTAAATTATTTTTGCCGAAAATGTTTTCAAACACATAAAATTGTTTCAATAATCTTGATAATAAATAAACAACATGTCAACAAATAATTACGTAGGAGAAGGTAAATAATTTTCGAGAAGCTCTCTGTTATTTCGTCACGCAACATCATTCCCCTCGTTGTTTCCATGTCACCATTCAATTTGCGGCGAAGAAATTGCTACTTTCGTGCCGTATTGCTTGTTTTGCTTCCTGTATTATGCCGCAAATGTTTATAAGGCTAATTTCCGTTATTTATTCTATGTAAAATTATGGCGTGCTTTTGGGGTGATTAATGTAGGGAATAATTATGTTCTTTAACACTGTTTACATTAGTGAATACTTGTTAACGGATTTTTTGTAATATAAATCCTTGGCTTGGTTTTTATTTTCAGTTCAAATTTTTGGTCTTGGATGGCTAACAAAAATTGTTTGTTTGGGTATTACTTTTATTTTATTTATAATAAATGATAGCTAAAGAAACTGTGCATAAAGGTTTTCGTTGTAGTAGTTACAGTGATACTCATCGAACTACACTCAAATAATATTTTTTGATTAATCTGGAAATACTCTTTTGAAAATCAAACCTTTCGTAAAACAAGTCACCAAGAAACCTGTTGTTCCGTAACTAGTCGATAAATAAAATGAAATGCCACAGAACATTCATGTTAAATCATGATCACATTCTTGACTGTTTCGCAAGATGGAAGCGAAGGCTCGATGTACGAGTAATTGGCCACCCATATCTCAATGAGCCGCAATTTTACTGACACCGACATACATTGCCTATAATCAAATAATTTGGGAAAATGCCGCTCCCAATTTCAAGATGCTATAATTATATTATAACATATAATAGCAAGAATTCCAGTATAACCACTAGCAGGTGCTATAAAGATTCTTTATAAGGTTTTTTTCGGAACTGAAAAGTAAATTATGATAGGTACCTATGCCTTTTATTATTGGAAATAAAGGTCATACTTGTTGTTCTTATGTATATCTCTTACCAAGTTGTTAATGTTTTTTACATTTTTCAGATTAATTTACTAAGTGTTCCTACATTGGCTAGGAGATAGGGAGTATATTTTGAATTTGAAAGAAACGAGCGCTTCAAAATATTTTACATAAAGGACGTACTACAGAAAGGCTTAAAATAAAATATAAAGAATTTTTTGCCTCTCAGTAGCAGTTTCAATGGTTTGTATAATGGTAAAAAGCAAACACAATAACCAGCTTAATAGGTTTTTTCTCTTCTTTTAGGTTCCTCATTCCTACAGCAATTTTACTACTTTGATCTTGAATGTAGGTGTTAAGAGGTTCATTAATAAAAACACGAGTGACCAATCTGATAGAGTTCAATGAATAATAATGCATTGCACCTTATAAGCATTAAAGAAGGCTCAAAGTTGTCTAGCTGTGAAATTGAGCAACAGCAAGGTTGGTTTGTCGATGAATAGGCTCGATTGAACTAGGCCAACTTGTGTTGATGGACGCTTGTGTTTACAAACAAATTATTTTTACAGTTCCATTACCCTAAAACGTATCGAGGTAAGTCCCAGTACTACGTAATATAGGAAGATTTAAAGAATGTTTCGCTGCTATCGATGATAACATTTATAAAATGTGTTTTATACATTTAAAATTATGATTATTATTATCAACTATCAGCCATAAATTACTTTTTTATATCAACAAGCATTTTTCTATAAAGTAACAATCGTAAATGACGTATTGCTTACTGAAATGGAAAAGGTTATAAAACGCATTACTATTCCAGTATGTGAGTACGAGAGGCCGACTCGCCGCCGAAACAAGAAGGTCGATTCGCTACTTATCAATTTATAAACGTAAAGGGAAACTATATGTCGGATGAGATATCGAAACGATACTGCACTTTGACGTCTTGATTTGCACCGTTCATATTTTGTAACTATTCGTTTCGTAATATAATTGTGAGTCGTAATTCACTTTTGCACTGCAATTTATCGTCTTTATGAATGTTACGCGATGTGCTAATAAATTTAAAATTCATATGAATATTATTTGAAAGTAAATTATGTTATACTGTAGGTATCTACGGAAAATAACCAAAGGTGTATTAGCAATTATTTTATAATACTCGATTTACGGAAAAACGTCGCCTCAAAAGTCCGTTAATTAATCATAAGTTTCAATGGAAAAGTAATAATAACAATAAAATATGGTTTATATGTCGTATCTAGTACGAATTTTGATCATACTAAGTTAATATTTTAATGCGAAAGTGCGTATGATTTTTTGTTTTCTCTAGACGCCTCAATCGATCGTGATGAAATTTGTTACGCAGGTAGCCTATGGCATGGAGAGTAACATTGGCTACTTTTTGTCCGGAGAACGCGGGTGATCCACGGGGCGGAAGCTACTACTAAATAATGTTAGGAATGAAACATTTTCATGACTATATTCACGTAAATTAATTAGTTTATTACGTAATTCTGTAGCTTTTCATAAGAGCAATTACATTTGAATTGCATCCGTTGAGTGCTTAATTAGTGAACTTCAACATGATTTATGCAGTGGATAGGTACCTGCAGTAATTACGAGCCTAATTATATTAAATGGGGCCCTGAAATAGTTTCATTTATATTAGTAGGTATAATGTTGTTTCTTATAAATATTGTTTGAATAAAAGATATGTCATTTATGAGTGAGAAATTAGCGAAGGCACTCTTAATTAGAGAAAATATTACATAAATGCACAAAGACCGGTTAACATCGGAATGTGGAACAACCTTATATTTATGTAAAGAAAATGAGTTATAAACATGAATATTAAAATATTGTAAAGAGGAATGGAAACTGGAATTAATGTGATATCTTTTATTTACCAATACAAACATTAATGCCTAAATGTTCGTATTCTACTCGTATAACAATGAGCAGCGAAATCTACACGATAGATGTAAACCAGTACCTAAACACAATCATGACATAATGTATACAATTTGATAAAAACATTCCGATACCTAAGACCTTCCGAGCGTAACGAGCCACTCAAGGTCAGGGTGTACCTGGCGAGATGACGCAGTCCCTGTCGTGAACATGTCTTGTAACCTGCTTACTGCTAATGTATCTTTAGATATTACACCATCTATTTTACTTGTCCAACGACTAGAATATGTCTCTCCTCTACCGGTTTTAAAATTGAAATGTCTTTAGTTTAATGAAATAGGAATCTCATTATTTTTTTTTTGGATTGCATACTTCATCTTAATTTCTTTTCGTTATTTATTGTAATGAGATTTCTTACTTATCTTGATTTTTTTTTTAAAATAAGCCCATCGGCAGCGTCGCGCGTCGGTAGCTTCGAGGAAATTTTCTATATTATAGTTTGTATTTTTGTTGTAAATAAACAAACAGCCTATGTTGTTTCGAAGTCGTTTATTACGAGATTTTAAAAATAATAGACACGAACGTAAGAGCATGAAAAAAGTACTGTCACTAAAAGATACTTTAAGGCGTTAGTATTTGTAAGTAGACATAGATATAAAAAAAAAAAACAAATAACCGCTATGAATACTATTGCAGCAGCGGAAACAGGAAGGCTGCTTTTATAAATAAACTTCATACTTGTTCAAAGGCCCTCAGTCTACGGAGGTACGAGTCCATTCATTGCGATCACGTATCGCCGGCAACCAATGGGTTCCTTCGATAACAAGGCTGAATACTCGGAGTATTTTAACACTTTATTGGTAATCATAAAATCAAACATTATAAAAATATTTTGTGAATGGTTCAGTCTATTTATTTGACTATCACGTAATAACTACTAAACTGATTTTGATGCGGTTTTCATTGTAAGAAAGCCAAAGACTTCCTCTCTTCCATCCTTTAAAAGTAAAATTGAAATAACATTCCACCACAATGTGGGGTGGAATTTAGTTTTTATTATAGGTATTAAGTTAGTTTTGACTTGTGAGACTCTACGTACTGAAAGCAATAGATTTTATTTATTTACACAATGTCTTGTAAATTACGCTAGGGTTAAGTTATTGGGTGGGTTAATTTGACTGAATAGTTTATTAATAATACAACATGTAGAAGTACATGTACCTCAGTATGAAATACTATAAAATAAGCTTTCCTACTTCATAGTTTGAAAAGGATCGTAATAACATGAAAATGTCATTAAAGAAGCAACCTTGTTCAGTATTGTAGGTCAAATTCTCTAGGAAGCGTGGAAAAAAGTGCACAATAGGAAATTATTATGTAGTCTGCATTATGTCTAGTATAGTAACCTTGGCCGTAAATAAGCAATCTCTTGACCATATGTTTTAATAGAAATGTCATTGTACAATAGTCACGTTCACGTAAAATTACGGGTTGGTAATTGTTTTAGTACATTCGTAACGTATTTCCGTGCTATTACAATTTTTATGTACTGCAAAAATGCAATGTTTGACTCTTAAGACTATTTAACTACAAATTCATAAGTAATAAATAATCTATGCATATAAGTATACCTACAAAAATCTAATTTACTTTAATCGACATTACCTTGAAGTACCTATAACAAATGAAAATAAAAAATACCTAATAATATATTATTAACATAAAAATTTTGTATAACAGAAATAAATAATAACACCGGGGAAAAAATACTAATGATATTTTAATTCGACAAAAAGTGTGTACTTAGCTTTTAAATTCTAAGTAGGTGCATAAAATTTTTTTGCAATCTCTTTTTACTAGTGAAAATAATTAAGATTTGTTTTGCGCTCATAAAAAACATAAACGACTCTACACGGTTTCAAATGCTTTATTTTTTTTATTTAAACATTAATTACTTGTGATTTTTCAAAAAAGGTCTACCAACGCTAAATGTTTTACGCAGAAAAGACCATCAAATCTACTCCATATGTATAATGTTTTAAAAATAGCGTTATTTTTAGGAAGTGAAAAATAAGTACACTACTAACCGTAAAACCAGCTTTCCTTTTATCAAGCAATCACTTACAAGTTACAATACGTGAACACTTTACACAAGTAAAGCAAGTAAGTTACCCAACAGAATTACGCATCAAATAGCGAAACGAATCTGACTGTGTAAACTGTTATATTTAAGAATTTGTTCAGCATGCTATATACATATAATGTAGTAGGTATGTGCAAGAAATTGCGCTATATCTGGTTGAAACGCAACAAACTTTTTACCACAGACGGATAATTCCCGTTGCTCCATTCTTTTACTTATTTCACGTACATAATTAATAAAATATTTTGTACATTCATAATCGAAATGTTTAATTGATTTTATGTACTCAAATAAAATATTTTTGCAGTTAATCGGATTTAACAAACAATTAAATTAAATCATGTCTTGGAAGTTTGTCTAATTCGAAACATCGCAAATTATTGCAAATTGGAATTTGAACTTCGACATTTTTTTCTCTTCGCGTGCATATTTATATATTCACACACACGTTGATGAAATCGATATATAAATAGGTATTTAAACTTCGTTGATAGTTGTTTGCGTAAAGAATTAGTAGGTAATTTCGATAGGTTTTTATTGTAATCTTAAATAAGAGCTATAATTTATTTCAAAACGCGTGTATTATTAATATGTGTAAGAAATGCCCCCATTACTTGAATACCTATTGCTCTCTAAGGGATAGAAAATACATATTAACAACACTATATACTTGGGCCAGTTGGTACATTAGAGCTATTAACGCATTTCATCACGTACTACCTTGCTGCAATAGCTTCACGTTTGTCGTTAACGCCTCCCATTTGCATTTAAGGCACTTCTGCCACTTTCTGCTCATCATTTAAAAACTTTTTTTAAACTAGACTGACCAGAAAAAGGAGATTTACTTACTGGCCTTATTTCTTTATTTATTTATTTATTTATTTGAGACACACCAACAATATACATACAATCACAAATTTATAGAATAACAAAAATAATATTGACAAGACATTAGCGAGAATATATACTAATAATAGGCATGTACAGCATTGTAAGAATACATATTATTCAAAAAGAGAAAAGCATAACAAAATACAATAAGTTTACTAAACATTTATAACAAAATTGAAGCAAGAAACCATTTATATACAATTAAAAGACTGATTGGTTTGTAACTTCATGAGAAAAGCACGAATAAAGTTCCTATACTGATTAGATCTTAAGTGGAAGACGTCAAGATCAGGATCATTATTAAAATCATTGTACAACCTAGCCATGCGCAAAAAGGGATTATTGAATGAAACATTGAGTGACGTGTTTGGTAGATGAAAAAGACGAGGTTGTCTGCGTGTATTTTGTTTGTTGGGTTTGAAATTGAAGCACGAGATAATATTTGCATCGATTAGTCCATTAACTATTTTAAATAAAATTTGTAAGTCATTTAGTTTACGCCTCTTTTCCAGGCCATTATCGTGTACCTGATCTTGTTTCGCACGGCAATGACTCGTTTGCGGCATCTTCTGTGAGTTCATTCACATTTCCTTGACGAGTTTTGAACCTCTGACCTATGATGAGTGTGTTAGAACAATAATACTACCGTTTTGTTGTTTCGTGTAATTTTGTTCGACACCATAATTACAAAATTTCTCATGCTCTTCAACAATAATAAGAGCAACACACTTATTTCCAAATTCTTAGAGCATAATGATGATAACTTTATTAAGGCTGTGTGTGACAAAACAACATTTTACAGAAAAGACCAACATTAGAAGAATTTTGTGGATGCAATCAACTAACTAAATAAAAAATATCCAGTATCCAAAAATTCATAGCATGTGAATAAATGAATTTGTTCCCACTTGAGTCGTGAAATAAAACAGCTTAACACAGAGGCCCTATAAAACCCTGCGCTAAAGACAATTAAAGGGATTTGACCGCGCCAACTTGCGACCAGCCACGTTTGTAAGTACTACTACTTACGAGTAACTTATTGTCAGGCGAGGCACGACAAATCGGCGGACGGACATATTTACCATGGACTCAACGGAATCGGCTCAACTTATAAGCGGATTGCCACTTGCTACTGCATTGCGCAAAAAATAACTCAAGTTCTGGCACAAAAGAAGTTAACGCACTAAAGTGAGGAAATAGAGAATGTGGATTGATGTTATTCTTTCTTCCAATATGTTAACATAAATAAATTAAGTTTCTATATATCTATCTTCTTTTCTATTCAACTCTCTAATAGCTACATCGGTACATTTTAGGAATGCAGTTCCTCATATTAATGATTAATTAATTAAATCAATGTAACTTAATATCACTATCGTTACCGGTCGTCATTACTGGTATGTTGGTACCAGTAATGTAACTCATGTAAGTGGGTACTAATACTTTTACAGATTTATCATACTGACTTACAATAAATAAGTCAAGTAGATCGCCTTCGTCAATGACTTGTGTATCATGGAAGTACATTGCATTTTATACCTTATTGGGGTCAGAGGCGTCGTCGCAGGCGTTCGCTCGCGCCGCGCCGTGACCGTTTCTTTCTACAGATTAGCAGATAATGAAGCGTAGATTGTAATAGGTACTGTGTTTTGTGGCCAGGTGGGTAATAAACGAACGATTGTTTTTGTAAGTCCCAAAAAACAAATTTGTTCCAAATCCAAATCGTTCGTAAACTTTCTACTGATGTTATCAAAAAATGATTAAGTATTTATTTCTAAATCTCTTTACTATGTCCAATTTATTGATACGTTTATTATTTTGAGTATGTATATGTTATTATTATTTTATTTACATTTTACCGCAATCTTACCGCGGCATTGTGGTAACTGATGATGTGGTCGAAAATGTTAATCAATCCCGTATTTCTATGCTACTTTTGTAGATGTAAATAATACACAGTTATTAAATGGATCATAGCTGTAGGTAGTAAAAAAATACTTGCACAAACAAATATCGAAAGCAAAAATATTTTATTTCAAAAATAATCAATTCTGGCGCACGATGTAAAAAATACGTCTGTAACCACTTTCCTTATTCTTCAACTTTCCACACTTTTGTTGACTCGACGATTTATCAAGCACGAACGTTTATATGGATAGACCATTATTGACGATTATTTTGAGTAATTGCTTGGCTACACTAATGAATGAACTGAGTTTAAGAATATCTATATTTTTTTATGAACATGTTACAAAACTTTTTAAATTTTGTAAAAATAAATAAATTTATGTTTTAATTGCGCGATACTATTAATTGCTGTAGTTATAACGAGTAGGGATAAACCTATTCGTGTACTAGTTTTACTATGGTTTTATTATGGTTCAACTCATCTAGACGATTTCATAAATACAATTAAAATACCATGTTTGGAGAAAGAGTGTTAATTTATGCACGTGTTTGTAGTAGAACAGTAAGTACCTACAGTCGATATTAGCTATGAGCAAGTATTAGGTAACAGAGTTAAAAGGGAAGTAATGTTACGTAAGAAACATAAACTCAGTCAGTTGGATACAAATTGCAAGAATAGAATACCTTTGACATACATACCTTTACGATGACGATCTCTAAAAGCAAAGAAAGACTTGCGCGTACTTTGTGCTTTTGTTTATGAAAGACTTATGTTTCATAACATAGCACAAGATTTTAGTGAAAGCGCTGTTTCTATTCTATTCTATTTTATTCATTTCAACGATATGGTTGAATACTGAAGTAATACACAAAGTTCGATCTAAAAGTCCTGTAACATGAGGTTCACTATCAACTGGCTCTAATTGATGACTGATTACAGCCAGTCATCATCCATTTATCTATCCATGTACATACCATTTTTAAAAAACAGGATTAGATTTAAGATGATAAAACAAATAATTTTCACGTCTAAGTAAAGCGGTACTTTATTTAACACGTGCTAATATTTAAAAATACGTTCTCCCCGTCTCTAATCCACTATTGAATGTCTCACCTCTAGCATAGCGGAACATCGAGGATGTTTGCATGTACATACCGAGTATCGCAAAAAGGTCATTGATCTTATTTTCAACTATAGAGTCAATAATTATCTTTTTCTCTACAACGTGAATTGAAATCACACACAGACCATTATTGACGATTATTTTGAGTAATTGCTTGGCTACACTAATGAATGAACTGAGTTTAAGAATATCTATATTTTTTTATGAACATGTTACAAAACTTTTTAAATTTTGTAAAAATAAATAAATTTATGTTTTAATTGCGCGATACTATTAATTGCTGTAGTTATAACGAGTAGGGATAAACCTATTCGTGTACTAGTTTTACTATGGTTTTATTATGGTTCAACTCATCTAGACGATTTCATAAATACAATTAAAATACCATGTTTGGAGAAAGAGTGTTAATTTATGCACGTGTTTGTAGTAGAACAGTAAGTACCTACAGTCGATATTAGCTATGAGCAAGTATTAGGTAACAGAGTTAAAAGGGAAGTAATGTTACGTAAGAAACATAAACTCAGTCAGTTGGATACAAATTGCAAGAATAGAATACCTTTGACATACATACCTTTACGATGACGATCTCTAAAAGCAAAGAAAGACTTGCGCGTACTTTGTGCTTTTGTTTATGAAAGACTTATGTTTCATAACATAGCACAAGATTTTAGTGAAAGCGCTGTTTCTATTCTATTCTATTTTATTCATTTCAACGATATGGTTGAATACTGAAGTAATACACAAAGTTCGATCTAAAAGTCCTGTAACATGAGGTTCACTATCAACTGGCTCTAATTGATGACTGATTACAGCCAGTCATCATCCATTTATCTATCCATGTACATACCATTTTTAAAAAACAGGATTAGATTTAAGATGATAAAACAAATAATTTTCACGTCTAAGTAAAGCGGTACTTTATTTAACACGTGCTAATATTTAAAAATACGTTCTCCCCGTCTCTAATCCACTATTGAATGTCTCACCTCTAGCATAGCGGAACATCGAGGATGTTTGCATGTACATACCGAGTATCGCAAAAAGGTCATTGATCTTATTTTCAACTATAGAGTCAATAATTATCTTTTTCTCTACAACGTGAATTGAAATCACACATGACTTATTTAACTGTAATTTTTTACTGGTAAACTAAAGTAAGCGTTGACTGATTTTTGTATAGAATGAGTTGAAGGTTGTAATTTTACGGGACAGAAGGCTCTTTGAAACTATCTACCTAGTTATTATACATACATGTCTACAATAGTAACAAACACATGGGAAACATTAGTATTATTTAATGTGTGGCGTCTCGAATCGCACCTGTTTTATAAGATAATCATGGCAACACGCTAATATGTCACATGACATGACATGTTGTCTCTCCCCGAGGGATTACCTAAAAATGATTTTGTATAACAATAAATATATCAGTTCAGTGAAGTTTTAAGCTAGTCTTTTCAATTTAACCCAAGGAAGCTGGTCGACGTCATGCACTTAACCACCAGCACCAAAAACTGTTCAGTGATTTTGCATTATAGACTCATCTTAATTGAATTCACAGTTTAGTAAAAATCAATGATTCATATAATGTGTAAATAAGGCAGGTATATTTGGTTGTTTAGATTTTACTTGTCAATATTATAATAAATGATAACACAAGCAAAACCACATAGCGCATTAGTATGTGTAATACCACACATGCATGACATCAGTTCGTTCTCGTTAAATCACCTGGGAGTTAATGAACGTTAAGTATAACGTTATTGAAATATATAGATAGTTTGTCTGACATCGTGAGAAGGACACGCTAAGGAAGTAGGTAATGCTAGAGACACGTACATACATACAACGCTAATATGGTTATAGTGGCATAGATTACAATAGTTTAGTCTTATATCAAAATATCTTCTGATTGCTTGCAAGTTATAATACAATATTCTCTTTTCATGGCTAGCTTTGTACCAAAGCTTATTGATTCCATAGCAAATTGCTCGTGCTATGAAATGATTGGATCCATTCTCATCAAAATCTAAATCAAAATACGTTTTGCTGTTGCATTTTTACCTCGACAACCTCAAGCCCTCCATCCACTGATCTCTCCTAATTAAAATGCTTGATTTATGTTTCATTTATTCATTCTTAGAGTTTCTTTATGATTATTTGTCAGAGATTCATTAAACCTAAAATAACTTAAAATATTTTTTTGTACAACTTCTGCTGACTACTCTTATTGTTAGCCCATCGTATAATCTCCATTATGACGTAATAATTGGATGTATCATAATTTTGTGTAGTTATAGTTAAGTATGGATAAACTCGATCTAAATCTAGACACAAGTTAGTATCAGTTCAGGGCTTTTCATCAGCTAGGCTTTACGAATATACTACATTATAAAAAAAAATATCAACACCAAACATATGGTCATTCATATTTGCATAATTTGTAAATACAGTATGGTGGAATATATCTATAGTAGCCTGGAGTAAAACAGAATACTTTTATCCTACAAAAACATCAGATCCCTCGGAAATACGGTTATATCTACGAGAAAGAAGCTACATATCTATGAATAAAGTTAGTCAATACATCAAAAGTTATTAAGAGTTTTAACATAGGACTCCACTTATTCTCTTTCATGTATAAAATCCAATTTTTATTTTCTAACATATTCGCAATAGATAATAACTTCTATCCCACTACATGTAATTTTAATTTGGAATTCATCCAAGCTGAAACTATTATCTAAAAAATTACACAACATTTCAGGTTTCTCTCTAAATTCCTTTGTTAGACCCATAACTTTCAAGACACGCAATCCAAGCAATGCAGCCATGCATACTGGTTTCAGGTCTTAATCTCTGCTAGAAAATTATTATATATCGTGACGTACAGCCGCGATACAATCTTACAGTTTTCATGATAAATAGCATACATTCACGCGGCTACGTTCCGCATAACTTCATTGGAAACCGCTAGTAGGAATCCCGTATACTCGCCACTAAATTGTATACAATTGTATACACAGATAATTGACAACGTAATTAAAATCGAGGAAGTATGGGAATATGATTCATATTATGCTACATATTAATTAGAAGTACGACGAGTATAAATATTTTACTTGTGAAGGTACTTATATATTTTTTTTACCCAGGAAAATCCTCATGGATACCTACCCTGCGGCTCCGGGGGTTATGTCAAATTCCTACTCACTAAAAACCTGGGATGTTCCTACATGTCGCTGCCGGATGGGTATACGGGGGCGCCGAAGCATTCATCCGCGTAGGCACCTTTACATATAGCAATATACAAAATAAAAGTTATGCAATAATTAAATGAACCTTCAAGAAAATGTTGGGAGGCATCTTCAACATAACTCGATGAAATGTAGGACAACGCTGAATTTTGCTGACACACATAACAAACTGCAAAATAGCCATAACAATGAGCGAGTCCGTTAAATTTATGCAGTTTTATTATTACATGTGAATACTAAGTTATAAAATGTCCAGCATTTCTACTTTGTATTTGATTCGCAGATCTTACTTACCCATGGTTATTCAATTACGAACACGTATACTATTTCATATTTTTTGCGCAGTATTATTTAGAATCTTTTCGTGCGTGTAAATAATAGGGACCAATTTATAATAACTAAGAAATACTTAGTATTTTTTTTATTTTGAATAATTAGTACAGTGTTTTATTTCCTACGATAAAATTACCGAGGCTTTTCTAATATAATAAATAAAATACGCACTATTTAGCAGTGTTACAGTAAATAATTTGAAAATCGTGTTCCGCACCATTGCTGCATGAAATTGTCAGATCATGCTTGAAAACTGGGCAATAATGACGTAATGGAGTCATCTGTCCCGCTCGTAATGTCATTAGAGTTATATTATTTAGATTGTATGTTTTGTAATTATAGGTTTTGAACATCATTTTATTGTCTACGAAGGGATCTTATTGTTTTATATTTTGCAAATTAAAACTCCATCAACATACTTTAACCAGTAAAAGCAAAGTATATATATTTTTTAATTCCTAACATGTATTATATGCTTCTGTCTGTATGATGCATCTTGTTTGTATGCAAAGACTTATTTGAATTTGAAATTAGATAGTTTACGAAAGTTAATACAAACTGGTTCCTTAATTAACTCTCGATATATTCATAAAAACATATTATTGATCTTGAAATTTCCATTGCAGGTGATTCACAGATACGGTAGGTATTTATGTGACTGAAAATATATTATTATATACTTGTCAAAAATTCTGTAGTGTTTATTATTTTTACGATAAGTGTGGCAGTAAGGTATTCCATACGGTATATTATCTTTAGTTGAGAAATGTAAATCTTAGCAATAAATCAGTTGGTTCTGCTTGTAATTATTAAATTACATACATTGGGTCTATGTAATTATATGTACCTACCTACAGCGCAGGATTTGGTTAATTTTGATTAAACATTTCAACACTGTGCTATTTAAATAATGCTATAAATGTAATATGTTAGATTTGATGTTCGTTTTATTTTTTATTGGTCATAATTATTTTAATATTTAAAACTATATATTCATAAATCAGTTACGTAACAGGTCATAGGACAGTTAATGTTCCCAATTACTGCTAGATATTTAGCTTAGATATATCTAAAAATGTTGAATGTATTGGTTCGTATAATTTGAAGTTTACTGAAGTGAATTAATGCCTCAAGGTATGTATAAATTTTAGTTCGAAAGTACTCCTAAACATGCACATTAACGTCCTTGATGCGCTCATGGTAAATATAAAATTATTAATTTGTGTAAATAAATGATATTATAGTATAACATACATGTAAACCGCATCTAGGCCGGCTGGTATCCGCACCGCAGTCTCCGCGAGAAATCGACTTTGCAAACATATTCGATTCCAATGCAAATCAGAATCGGATGTGCGAGTGAAAATGAGTATAGCTAGACACATGTTTACATAAATGTTTATGATTCAAACGTACCATGAGAACCCAGTATATGTATAAATAATCAAGTTAAATCTTATTCATTATAAATTCAAACGTTTGCGTGCAAAGTTACTCAATAACTCTATAATGGCTAATCGGATTTCGATGATAGTTACCCTGGATTAAAACCTAAGATTATTTTTATCTTCGGGAACTCTTCCTTCGGAACGTGAACTTTTTTTTATCTAGTTAAAAAAGATAATGTATTCATTGAGTTTCGATTGATGATATACAATTTAATTTCGATATAATATGTATACTTACTTATGTTGAATTAAGTTGTTATATCTCAGTGGTCAAACCCTACAATGAGTTTGAGCCATCGGTTAAGAAAATCTTTTCGAGGAAACCATAGCACGGTAGTAGGGTAAGTACTCTATAATATGTATATTGTAGTACCCGCTTAGGTGGATACCACCCTGAAGACGAGATTATCGGCAGCTGCACTTCAGAGCCAGTGCTTTTGTAGGCTTTGTGTGCCACTTTGGCCATATCATCACATTCCATGATAGATTGTAGACATACATCATAAAAAAAAAAAAAAAAGTTGGTACTTATAATTTAAAATAAAATACAAAAGTATGATATAATTTAGTTGCAATCGCTTTTAAATAAGTTAAACTGATATTCAAAAATACAATCTCATAAAATGATTTGTTTTTACTTTCTATCAAAAATATTTCATTGGTAAATGTTATGGATTCACAGCAGTTAATGCTCGAGTTTAATTAAGAAGTCGGTACAGATAATACGGATATAATTAGGATGGATAATATTATGTTTATTCAGTGATAATATTATGCATACTTACACAATCAACAATCCAGTCGATGATGGCGAATCGACTCTACAGTATCCAATTCGAGTGTCGGATGCACAAATCGAAACAAATCCAATTCAAAAACACAGCACTAACCACTTTTAAATTAATATTAAATATGGTTTTATATTTTCAAATTTTGTAACGGTTGTAATTATAAATTTAAATTTGGAGTAGTACTAAAGTATTCGGAAGAGAGCGCGCGGGCGCGTTTAGATCAACGCAAGGGCGTCCACACGACAGTGGATCTACTTTCGAACTGATTCTACATCAAGATTCTCCGGTGGCGGCCGGCTGAGCAATGTACAGGCGCTGGACAGCAAGGAATGCCGCACTACAAGTCAGGCTAGGCTTATTTTTCTGAACATGGTTGCTAAAACTGGATACAGGTAGAGTAAAAAATACAAAGTTCACTGATTTGCCTATAGCTATCTGTAGGTAATACCATGTAGTCAGTATAATTAATGATATAGTATTCGTACGCATTATTTCGAGTGATCGTAACTGTTCACTTGTTTGATCGCTAAGACCCAGTTAGGACTATTCTTTAAGTATATACTGTTATTTGGTCATTTGAAAAGGAAAAAGTGAGAGTCTTGCAAACAAAGCATAATTTATGTTACTCTGAGCCAAACAAATAAGTTAGACATGTGCGTCATATATTTGATGCTACAATCTTTTACATCGTAAAAACACCAACATTTGGTTCCTAACATAGTTTCACTGTCTTCTGTGCTATAGGAAGTCATAGAATTCGGTTACGTAGTAACTTATAAGTAATCTGTGCTGAGTTCTGGTTTAATCTGGGATCAACGGTGGACGTCTTGCGGGTGAGATGATGATGATGATATTATGGATAGTTATAGTTGTGTTCCTGCGCGTGAGTAAAGTTGTCAGAGCTCATCGGGGAGGGGGAAGGGTCGGCAACGCGCGAGTGATACGTCTGGTGTTGCAAGCGTTCATAGGCTAAGGTAACCGCTTACCATCAGGCGGGCCGTATGCTTGTTTGCCGACAATGTTCTATAAAAAAAATTGATTCAATATTAATTTCAAGATAATAAAATAAGAACATATAAATCACAGGCTTATCCTTAATATTGAGTAGATAATTAAATACAAGAATCTATCAAGCGTTAAGTAGACGAACGTATACAGAAATTATATGATGCGCAGTAGCCAGTTAACTCGTATGGCGTGTGCGCACGCGGCTGTATAAGGAAGGGATACCGGGATTTTTCTGGTCACGTAACGGTACAGGATTTTCAAGTTACTTTATTAGGTATGCGGTAGTGCGTAGACAGCACATAAAATAACTTAAAATTATTTATTTATTATATTTAAAAAGTGCTTGGATAGATGTGAAAATCTAAAACAATTTTCAGAGCATGATTTTTTTAAATTAAGTACATAAAAATAGTGTAGAAATTACCACCACTTATAAGAATAGGTACCATTTTAAAAGAAGTACCTAAGACAGCAAATTTTTATTTAGTTACATAATTACTACATTATTTAATAAAGAATAGGTGGGCGTTATGTAAGAGCGTTAATACTGAAGTAAAACGGCTGAAAGATGTGAATGACCTGAAGTGTTCTGATTTGATGACAACAAATCTATAGACGATTAAAAATATAAGTTTTTAAATTACTTGAGTATCAATAGAGTCCATTCAAATTTGGCAGGTAATGTCTGTGGTTGTTAAAGTATTAAAAAAGTACATAGTAAACTAGGAGTGAGTACAAGTGACTAAGTAATCATAAAATTACAATTTTCAACACTCTCCCCTCCACTCATTATATAAATGCTGAAAAATTACAATCAATAGAGCAATTATATTGGAGTGACTGACTACTTAATGGGTAAACGACCGTTAAGTGTATAAAGTTTTTACCGTTTTTCAACATGCATAATAACTCTGACATAATATGATTATTGATTGATTTTAATACCGAATGAATTCGACTATATTGCGTAGTAATTATACCTATAGTTATACAAGAACAGTAGTATCACTTTATTTTGTGAAAAAAAAATGCAAGTTTTGGTCATTTTATGAGGATACGATGCACGTGAATCGTTAGGCCAGTGTTCAACAACAACTATTCAGCCGGTGAACTAAAGGCTTTCACATAAATGCATGACAATTTCGAGCTAGCAATTGTTAAACTACGGACTCAATGTTGATGGACACCGTCCTTAGTCGTTTAGGCTCAGTGTCAAGTCGAACAAGAAATAATTAAGTTACCATATCATTGCTGTTCAAGTTAATTAACTAATGAAAATTATATTTCAATCAAAAAGCGGCCATGAATACCGAACAAAAAAATAAAAGTAAATTTATACATTTCAATGTCACAAATAATTGTTACTTAACATGCAATTAAGGTTGAAAAACCAGTCTTTATTTTAAAATAGTAAAGTGTGGTCCAATTGACCGAAAGCGCACGCGCACCCACATTCAATGACTATAATTCTGGCAAGGCTCATTAAACCTTATTTCTCAACATGTGAATGTAATGTAGCCAAGCAAAACCACTCAATTAAGGATTAATGCGCCTTCACTCACCAGTTTGATATGCAATGAAATAATAACTAACAATAAAAACCTTTTATCGCTTCAGTAAAGTTTCCTTAACTGAAATTCATACAGTATATTAGATTTTAGGCTTTAACGTTTTTAAAATTAAGTTTCTATCGGTTCCTTACAAATACTAGAAACAAAATGAATCTGATTCATCTTCATCTGTCCATGTATTTACCTTTAAGGTCTAAGCTGTCGATTTTGACTAAAATTAGCATAGAACTTTGAGTCCACTACCCAAATCACGAATATAAATTAGACTTATAAAATCGGGACAGTGGGTGAAACTGCGGGGGACAGTTAGTAAGCTACAATATTAATAAGGGAGTAAAGAGGCTATCAAAAAGTGCATGTTTATTTACTTACAACTAGAAACTGAATGGTGGTCACACATTATGTAGGTCAAAGTCAAATTTCGAATGTAGATTCATTATCTACATATAGATATGTGTGACTAACAAGTTTCAGATGCCTGATTTTGAAATAAATAACATACTGATTTTTTATAATGTAAACCTGAAAAGATTATTTATCAAAGTCAATTGAAGATGAAATCCGTAATTGTGACTTGAGGCAATGTTGATATTCTTTACTTCACATGCCTCACATGCATCACCTACTGCATTATTTACCCAATAATGTCAAACTAAAGTCTTAATTTTGTCTTTCTTACCTACCATGCCCATTAAGCTTATTCAAGATACGAAACATATTTTAACACTCTATAGGCACAGTCTATTTAACTCTTATATATTTTATCTCTTATGTTTTTTACACTGTGCTATAGGAGTGATTGGAAAAAATGATATGGTCCAAATTATACCGATATTTACAGCATAGCAGACTACTATACTATAATTATAAAGTCATCAATCCAAGCTTCGACTACATAACAATATTTCAAATCTAAGTGATACGTATAACAATTAAGCTGTCAACAAATAAGTTAATTATTAGTTGCGTGTGCTGTGCAAGTGATTTTGATGAGCGGTTTGTAAATAAAGTCTTTCTATTTTACATAAGCGAATTAGAAAGTTTATTTATGATAAGCTTTTTATTTTTTTTCCATATTTACTGCAAACACTGACACTTCATGTTATTAAAAGTTTTGTAGGTTATTTGTTAATGTTTTGGTTCTCGAATTGAAAAAAAAAGAAAGTTTTGGGAAATTTGAGTAACACTATGATTGGCTTAAGGATGATGAGAAAAGATTTACAAGATGTAACGATATATCTATACTAATATTATAAAGCTGAAGAATTTGTTTGTTTTTTTGTTTGGTTGAACGCGCTAATCTCAGGAATCTTAGTTCGAATTGAAAAATATTTAAGTGTTGGATAGCCCATTTATCGAGGAAGGCTATAGGCTACTTTTTATCCCGGGAAAACATAAGATCCCTCGGGAGCGCGGGTGAAACCGTGGGGCAGAAGCAAGTTTATTTATAAAAGCGATGATGATTACACGATCAAACAGAACAACTACGACTTTTTCCTAAAAATGAAATTACTTATTTGCAAAATATTCTTTACGCCATTCCTACACTGAGCTTAAGTACTGCTTGAGTATTACACACCACAGAATAGTATTATTTCTTATTCTAGGCTTGGTGTCCTTATCACCTTCGTTCGGGTACATCACTATCCAAAAAGAATAATTATAAACTTCCACAAACATGCAAGATGATGAAGTTTTCTAATAACTTCTTGTATATTTTGGTTTAGAGATTCAAATAATATTTTTATACGTGGACAATACTATGATCTTTCTACATGACAAATTTCATCTTAATTTTATGACAAATATCTAGACCACAATTGTGTTATTATTATACTACATTTATAATAAAATAACATACATACTAAAAGCTATATAAAATGAATAGTTAATCATCCAATTAGATTAGCTCGCGAATAATTCAGTAAGCGATATGAAATATGGTAGGACGTTATTCCAATTTAGCTCCCGTTATATCGGTAGCTTCAGCAAGCATGCAAATTGCTCTCAGATAATGCAGCAAATGAAGCATGACTCGCCATAAACGGCCCAAATCATAAGCGACATAATATTCACTATTGTTACTCTTCCGGTTTGCATTTTTAGTATTGTTGTGAGGAAATTAGTATTATTGTTTTGGTTGTATCACTTACTTTGATTATAAATAATAATCGAATGTTAAAAAATCAGCATTTATTTGTGGTAATTTTAGTAGGTAATTCATTTTTACAACTTTTAGTTCATTCCACTTAAAAATTTATTCCGTTATACATATTTTCCATAACATAGTGGAAATCTTGAGCCTGTTACATTGCATTAGCTAGCAGTTGCATTAATTTGTGCTCCAACTGTACATTTAATAAAACTGTCGTAAGTACAATTAGTTTCTACATTCTTTATAAATTATATACAGTTACATATACAACAAAAATACAAAAAAAAACCATAATAGGTACATGTAGAAAATTTTCTAGAAGCTGCCACCACTGCCAACGGGCAAGGTTCCCAGTAGGCTGACAGCGTTTCCTCTCTGGAAACGCGGCGGTGAGTTTTGAAGATAAATGAATCAGCGAGCTTCGGGCCTCTACGTCCAATGCAAGCCTATTTTTTTATTTTCTGCAACAGTCGCAGCCATCCCTGCGATTTAACAAGTTGCTGGTATGGAGATGGCCCATGGTGGCCGAGCTCGTTAACAAGGTCTCCGCAGCGCCAGCGACGAGGATGATTGGTTCTGCGGAACCAAGACGGAAACAAAAGCCAGGTCTAAATTTATGCGTTCTAACATAGTGCCGATTATAAAATATCTTTTGATGGTTTATCATCAAGGATTAGATTCCTCAAAAGAATATTTTTGTTTATTATATGTTTACAAAATTAAAATTAAAATAGCTGACCGCTCTTGATACCGCTACAACTCATACCTTTTGTAGCAGTATAGGCATGCGCCAGCGCCGCTACGGCTTTCCAAACTGAATGTTTATTGTAGTTTTTATCGTGACAGCGAAAGGCGGCTTTTACATTTTTTTTTACTTTAATTTTTGATGCAATGCCAAATTTAAATAGAATTAGTATTTCACTGTATCACTGAAATAATGTAATTTGTTTAAAAAAATCTCATCATTATTTCATTTCTAGTTTCTATATAATACATAGCTGAAAAATCAGTTTTCCAATCATAATTTTCAGATGACTCAAATCTATAGGATTTAAATTGGAATCTCAAGCATCTTGCAGTAATCCTCTTGCGCATTACATTAGCAATATAATTACTACTTAGAGATCTTGCTCTACATTATTTTAATTTGAGATAAGGCACTTGTTAGCAGATTACCAGCGGGTTAATAATAGAGTAATATAATGACCCTTCATTGAATGTACCTCGTCGCTAAGTTGGTAAAGCTATGGAAGATATTTTTTCACATATAAGTAGTATAGTTTTTTACTAATTAAAAATGCTATATTTATTGTGTATGATTGTGTGGATGTTTATTACTCAATCACATCAAGTCACAAGCCTTAAATGTATTTGGATGAAACTTGGCCAGCATATCCACTACAGGGTTATTTTTATTTAACCAAAAGTGCTTTAAGGGGTGGAAGTACTCATCAATATGAGTAACTTTTACTATGAGACCACCCCTTAAAGCACTGTATCATATCTACAATTTAAATAGCAATAAACATATTTATTTATTTATTTGTTCTCCCTAACACAATTTAAAAACTGTCGTAAGTACCTTTTAAACTACCATCTGGTAGATTTGACTTTCTTACGAAACAAAAGTCTTTCCAAAATAGGTACTAAAATATTCTAAAACAAGGAATAAATCAAAAGTCCTTAAAGCCCTTTTCAGAAATATACCGGGGCATAGAGCCGTTGTTCTCTACATAACAATAGTTGGCACTTAAAAACCAAAAATGTCTTATTTTAGTTTACGCACATTATTCTCCATGTATCCAAATATTAAATCACGATTTTCTATTACCTTCTATCATTATTATATTTGATCTGAACTTAATAACCGCCTCACTGTTGCACCCCGCTATCTATGTAAGAAAGGGTACTCTAAAGTTTGTGAATTTGAATGAAATGTTCGCTCCACAAGCTATTTTAGTATAATTGTATAATCTTTGTAATTTGTAACTAAGTAGGTACTTCAAAAGAAAAATCTACAAAAAAATGTTTTGCTGAGTTTCTGGCCAAATCTTCTCAGTTTAAGTGTATTATAAACGGGTGGTAGAGTCAATTATAACGTTCATAAATGCCTTATCAGGACCTAAACTGAATAAATTAGTTTGATATCGAAACTTTGAGATTTTCTAGATGCTAGAAAATTTCAAGTCACACGAGAATGTTGAATGTTCACTCTTGCCTCGGTGATAATACTTAACATTTATCGTTATTATCATGTTTTACTATTATTGCTCCGACACGACTTGACTTCAACACTTTACGATCCATTTTGATAGAGAAAAGGGATTCATGGCTTTCTTATTGGTATTAAGTTGTTGGAAAATAAAAATAATGTTTTAATGTTAATTTGATGCGATGTGAGGAATCGAACTTAAGATGAGTTTAAAATATTTTTTTTGTTTGACCACAGAAAAACCACACAATAACCCGTCATTGTTTAAATGCCAACGTCTAAAATAATTGATGAATAGTCTCTTTTACCTAGAATTTCCATTGGTTTGTTAATATACATTCAGTTATTTTTCTTATTTAGCAAGTCTGCTTGATAAGTAATTAATGTATGGAAATTAAATTTTATACAATGCAGACTTGCCCCTATGTATGCAGTCTGAAACAACAAGTAAGCTTGATAGAGTCAGGTATCATTTCATAGCCGCTATTGGAAAATATCGTAATAGTTACGTGGGTAACTAATTGATATCAGAATATGGGAGCGGCATGAGCACTGCAGCGAAGTTGCACAACACTAAACTGTATACTTAGCCAGTTTTATTGCCGGCGCTGCGCAGGAGTTGAGGCAATGAGTTTTATGAACTGTAACTTAGTGCGCATGAGCACTGCACTTCATACGTTTCTGGGCTTCTTTTGTAGACTTTATAATATTTTGACACATTAACCCATTTGAATATAATACCCATGCAATTGGGGTTAATAAACAAGTAGGTAAGTACATATTATGATTTTGTTGGTGTATAGAAATGAAGTTACTAAAAGAATATGTAAAATACACTAGCACAGCACATAAAACAAATTGTAAACATGACAGTACATGAAAAGATACAGTTAAAGTTAATTAGTAACAGAATACAATTCAAAGCATATGTGCATAGCATGATATATCACATAAGATTAGTCTGCAGGAAGAAAAAAGAAATCTTCAAGCTTAGTAGCAAAATTAGTAATTTAACATTTAATAATTTTATGTAAATGTGTTAGCTGTAAAAACAGTAAGTATATACACTATTACCAACTATCATAATTGTTTTGATAAAATTAAGAAATTATTTTTTTTACTGGTTCCTAAGTAAAAAGTCAAAACAAAGAAAACGGCATAGAAATTCAAATGAAAAACGGTCCTTAATATACTCGTAATTACATATCAACAGCTTGCGAAGAAAAACTACGTGAAAGTTGATACATTAGCGACAACTTATTTAATCCGCAACTACATTACTGCGCGACTGGCTTTATTAAGTGCAGCTTGTCATATAATACTTAGTTACATGGGATATGTAGAGTGAGACAAACTGTGTAGGACGCAAACGTTATCGAGAAAAGAGATATTTTTAAATCATTTAGATAGCATTGCAGCGCGTCGTGTAATGGGGTTTTATGGTAATGTTTATTTCATACTGCACGACGCGATATAATGTGAAATGATTGTATATGGTATGGGTAATGATGACCTTTATTGGTAATGGAATTATCCGTTTTCATTTATAGGTTGTATTTTAAGTAATACTGATCGGTGTGCTGTTATTATAGTGCTTCTTAATTATATTATCATCATCAAGAACAGTTCAAAAGATGACCCCACTGCTAAGGCTTTTTTTATTACTCATCGATGTCTAAGATTAAGCCATTTATTCCGTTTAGGCCCCAGGAGGGCACTTACGAAGGTCAAAGCTTCTGAAGATATCATTGTTCTGTTAAATAAAAAATATTCGAATCTGTGCTTAAATGTGATCCGTAACGTTATAACCATGTCTATTCAAATTTAAAACACGAGACTATAATTTAATAGAACCTGAAAATTATTTGATCCAGCCACAATACATAATAATAAGTCAAATTTGCGACTGCTATAATCCGCACAAGTCTATTACAAATGCACAGTTAAATGACCGGGATGTCCTTAATGACTAAACTCAGCATCAACTCCATACAAGTACGAGTTTATTGCCAATGAAGCCTTTTGTAGTCCAAACTGTTTATATCAATGTGAACGTTCACTTTTATTTAGGTAACAGAGAAAGAAAGAAAGCTTATTGTGGGGGTTGAGTCATCCTAATAAGTAGGCCGGAAATATATCATGAAGTTCAGCCACTAGACCCGCAATTGTCAGTCTGCCAAGCGTTATCTGGACACAAGTGAGTATATTCAGGGCCTCGTCATGACTCCATCCTGAATGAGTCAATGGCCAGACGAGCCAATAGCCAGACCAGTTAAAAAAAGCACCATAGTAATTTAAAGTCGGTTTAGGAACTTTTGCATTCCACTATTGGAAATAGTACTCTTCCAAAGCATGATTTTCGATGCCTTCCTTTTCATCACCATTCGGATCCTAGTCCAGTCATACTACATCTTAGAAGTCGTCGTCGTAAGTTGAAAGTAAGACATTTCTTACCGTGATTAGTGACGTGATGGCAATTGTGAATGTAAGTTCATAAAGAATTATGCATTCCAATGCTGAATATAGACCTCGTGTTATTGCCATAGACATCGACGTTTACAGAAGGCTTGAAATTGGAATTAGCTCTTGGTAATAATCTTATTTGTTCAATTTCTCTTTAGTGTATTTGCATTGTTACCTTTCACTCCACCCATGGAGAGACTTACTCCATTAAAAGTCAAGAGCCACTTGATCAATTTTGGGCGTTCGAGAATCCAGTCTTTATTTATCGGTATTTCGCACCCAGTTCTCCCAACTTCATTGGGTATCAGGAAATTAAGATTTTTAGTTCTCGGACTCTAGTAGATTTTTTGCTTCTTGACACAAATAATATACTGTATATTTTTCAAGTTTGAACCCAATTTTACACCTACTTTGCAATTTAAGGAAGCCAACATTGAGGGTTTTATTACTTAAGAGGTATAAAACACGTCGTAAGTTAACTTGAATGAGCATGTGGGTCGACCGCAACCAATGTTATTTAACTACAAACTTACAATCATTGAACACAAGAGGTGTACTTATAAAAGCCTACTCGGTTCCTTTAAAAATAACGTTGCTGGCCTGTATTGCGTTTAGGTTAGGAGTAGTATTCTGTGGTATTATTCCACCTTCCTGGTTAAGGTTCATCAATAACATTATTTTGAACACTTTGAACAGAGAGACAACATTTATGATGGCTTTAGACTTGATCAGTTTTCGTAGTGTTTAAATAATTTAAAAATTATGATCCTTAAAATAATGAAAGCTGTTATTTAACGAAATGGAATATTTTTTATTATGCTTGTAAAAACAAGTTTGAGTTAACAATATTTATAAATTATTTCCATTTAAGTACTTATTTAAACTTCCATATTTGGTTAACGTTATGATGCAAGCATAAATTAGATCACGTTAATTAAAACCTTTGATATCGTTGAGCGCGTGCCATTGAAAGATTCTATACTACGTATAACTATATCTCATACATATTTTAAAGCTGAATTATAATATGATTTTGTCAGCGCTATCTAGTGCTAGACGACAGTACTACTAAACAAACGACAAACATTAATTACAGTATCTCCTTGGTTATTCAATTTAATTGTAAATAATATGTAACAAAAAGTTAAGATAACTTGATTTACTTCTATAATTCTTATCACAAGATGGGAAACTTATTAAATAAACTCCATTTCCCCTGCAAATGCCGAGTTGAACCACTGGTAGAAACCAACTGGTCTTGTTTGTTCCAGGTCTCGCCGCTAGATGCTCCACTCGCGCTCGTGAAGCGAGATTCAATATGGCGGCGCCATTCGCCTCTGGAACAGGGCGGGGGAACAGTCGCCGAATCGACACTACAATACCTACGCGTATTTTTGCCGAAACCGACGTCTTCGTGACTTGAACGCGAGTGATATTGCGAAATAATCCAGTGTTTCTGTGTTCATTTATGCTGTTTGTGTTATCGTTTGTGCATAATGGTGGTTTTGTGGTGAAAAACGTGAAAGGACTTTAGGGTAACAATGTCTAGCAGTTGACATGTTTATCTGTGTCGTGTGTGAAGATTTTCCCTTCGCGTGAGGAGGTGCGGTGCGCTAGTGTGCTCGCTGGCGCGCCAGTGTGCGTGTCGCGGCAGTGGATACGCGGGGATCCAATGATGGATTGCATTTCCATGGATGTATAGGTAAAAATCACACGCATAATTTTACTTCCATTTATGTGCACGATGGCCCACGGTGGCCACGGTGCGGTATCCGGCCGACAAGTTCGTATTCGGTCGCAGTCTGAGAGTGCTTTGTTTTAAATCGTTCTTACCTCTTTATATTTTAGCGCATGTATTTCGGAGTATGGATGTATCTTTGAATCGATAGGGATAATTTGGCTTTTAGGCTCGAAAAGGTAAGCTTTCTGGTTTTTAGTTTCTTTATCTCGTCAAATGAGGTTGATCAAACCTTGAGTGAAACCGATCTCACGAAATATTTTCCTGTACGGTTCATTGTGTAACGTGGCAATTAGATCTTTTGTCTTGATATCGTTTTTATTTTTATCTAAAACTTGCATTTTAACTGGGTATTTGGGTCCGATAAAATTTATCAACCAACAAAAAATCTTATTGGTTTCTAATACAACAATGAAACATTGTGTCACCAAAAAAAAATGCACATAGTCTGGTAAGTCGAGCTTACAGAGCTTTTATATCAAAATTGGTTCAAACTCATGCACAGTCTTGCTTGTATACCATTGAATTTTAATTCATTACATTCATGCAGAGTCGCGCGAGAATATGGTTCCCCTCGCTCTGTTCGCTGCCTCTGGTTATCAGCTTACAAAATGTCTGAAGCCGTCTTACTCTGACGAATGTCTAATATGTATAGCTCTGTCCCTTTTTGGTGCATATTGCGCGTTTTTCTCCTTTTGCCGCGTCATATGCCAGTGTTAAAGCATGAACATAGTTTGGAGTGTTTGAAAAGTGTAGATGAGGATCGAGCGCTTTAAAGATAGCATGTTAGAATTGGACCTTAGGTTTCGTTAGCCGAGGCCTTTGACCCTAATTGATTCGAGGTCCTTTGTTTGGGAGGTCGGGTAGGTTGTATTAATAAGAGGGTACCTATGTTAAGGGTAACCGCGCATCCAAACCGCGCAGTCAGAGGTTTGGTATCCGCCCGCGTCGCACGTGGTTTCCCGTGGACAATTTACCGCGAATCTTTTGTCTTGTCAAGTGCTTAATTCGTCGACAAATAGGAGTGAATCATTCATGGACCTTCTCGTGGCTAAATATCAGGTCTCGTGTGTGCAGTTTGAAATATTACACAAAGAAAATTTAAATAAAATAATGATTTTATCACTCACACAAAGTAATAGCTTCCGATCAGGAAGATACAAAAATATTATTTTATCTAGTACTTAATTTAACAATTATGACACGACATCCATTATTATCCTAATCCATGATTAACACAAGCACTGAAATAAGTACTTATTCGGTACCAACTTATTCCACTGATCCATCATCCATTCCTAATCCCAAAATCCGATTTACGGTCACAAAAACTGAGAGAAGAATCCTCTGAAGAATCTGATTTTATTTCTGAGGTAACTTCTACTTTATTAGCAAAAACAAATGATTCATACCTTTTGGAAATTTTAAATCAATTTTACTTTCGGAGCACTTTATTTAAAACTACATTTTAAACAATTGTTTTTTTTTATTTTTTTTTATTAGGATTTCCAACAACAAGTACACTATGTAAGTTAAAGTTAGATTATGTGCAAGTACAGTGCTAAGTGCCCTGTCAATTACAAAAAATCACAGCATGCATAGATAACAGAAAAAACTACTTAATGATAAATTATACACAAATAAACTGAAAATTAAGGAATAGAGCTAAAATTTAGAAACTAACAAATAAAAGCATTTTCAGATCAAATTTTAAACACAACCTTTTTTAAGTTCATTGCTGCAAACAAGTCACA
This sequence comes from Tetheella fluctuosa, assembly GCA_951216915.1. Lineage (NCBI taxonomy): Eukaryota > Metazoa > Arthropoda > Insecta > Lepidoptera > Drepanidae > Tetheella > Tetheella fluctuosa. The sequence goes on from OX578230.1 coordinate 5,723,188, forward strand.
TTGTTCATGATACTCATTATACAATGAAAACATACGTGACAGTGGACAAAATTTTCTTAAATTTGTGCGACTATCTGGACAATAGAACAATTTTTTCCTACAAGACCTTTGTATTTTTGTTGGTACAATCTAACCTGGCTGAGCAAACTTGAACTCTTGTACAAACTCGTGCATAGTTTTTTAAGAAATACTAGGTCTAAATATTTTCTACGGTCCTCTAATGTGTACATTCGGAAATGTGAGAGCCTTTCTTGGTAGGTCTTAACTTTATTTGCAATCCCGTGACTATAAGATAAGTGCCACAGCCATCTTTTCTGGAGACGTTCCATTCTAGCTATGTGTACTTTGTAGTGAGGGGACCAAACAACACTGCAGAATTCTAAATGACTTCTAACTAGTGTGTTAAACATAATAATTTTAGTAGCTGGATTTTTAAAATTTTTACTTTCTCGTATTACAAAGCCCAATAATTTAATCTTCAATTAAGGGCGCGACAAAGGGTATCTAAGTGCGAATGTCCCTATATACATTTATTCATGTGTCTGTCTGGACTGTATTCGTACCCCATTATGCAAAGCAAAAAGCCGTATTATACAGATTGCAGCAATGATGACTGCTGAAAATTTATTCTGACTAACGTATTTACTGTTTGCGTACAAAATCCTACGGATTGGAGGATTTTGTAGTCGCAAAAAGTAAGGGGACAATATGGTTCATGGTAAAATGAGCGAAACATGGAAAAATATTTTTAAATCTTTCGAAGATTCGATATTACTGCCAGGATTTATAAAAAGATAGTCCACTTAGTTATAAACCACACATAAATATCCTTAGTTGTACGTAGGTCCCCTTATTTTATCTTAAAATATTCAATTTAAGATTTAATTGATTAATATTTAATAATTTAAGTCATAGTTTTCCGAAAATCCGTAGAGTTAACAATTATATACCAAAATAAGTACGAAGTCCATCTCCGGAGCCTATTGGTGATCTTGGAAAAATTCACGATAGCTAGTTAATTTTTAAGCTTTCTCAGCAACTTGAAAGCTTTGTAGAACGCATTGATACACATATTGAAGTCGTTGGTAGAACTCAATCTATTTAGTGTCGTAAATTGTTTATCAGAAATCAAGGTGAAAATATAAGATCTTTAAAAAATGCCAGATTTAAATAAAAAATATAAAAATAAAGTGGCAAAAATTAAATAGGTACGTAGCAACTACTATTGAAGAAAGGATTTGATAGATTAGTAGTCTTTGAGAGCTAAGCGATTAACGAAAAATAACTTCAAGAATAATCGAACGACTAGCCGGAGATTTTTATATTGCTTAGCAGCATAGTAGAAAGTTTTCCTACGTAATTTCACTCCATCAATATTCAAATGTGAAACGATAACTATCAACACCATGTTTAGACTGACAGCGGATTATACAAGTTGATTTTAGTGTATTGATTTCGCTAAATTATGCTAAACAAATATTTAGTTGTCTTGTTAAAGGGAGTATTGATTTCTATTGGATATATATAAAATTAAATAATCATAATAAACCAATGTGATTAATATTCTTTTTTATTAATTCCTAAGAAGTTAGAAAATGTGAAGTTAAAGAAATGAAACAACAACAACAACAATGAATCATAACGATAAATGAATAGTCTAAAGTAGACCTAAATTATAATGATGATGTACGATGATGCTGTCTACGTCTAAAGGAAACAAGATCTACATTCGTTGAAAAATTTCAAACAAAAATATTCAGGTTGAAACTCGGTTATTTATAACGCTCATACAAAGTTTATCCTTTCATGTCAGAAGACTGATAAGCTGGCAGACGATCCACCTGATTGTAGGTGGCCGTCGCCTATGGACATAAGAAATACCAGTGATATTGTATTGATAAATTCTGCTATTTGTTGGTGTTGCTATCCTTTTCAAAGCGTAAAACGCAAACAGCTCTAAAGCATAACTCAACTTGAGGGTAGCCAGTCAGGCAAGTACTACTATCAAGTAGGTACCCCGTGCAAAACAAAAGATCGACAAGACAAGTCTATCCACAGAAATAAAGAAAAAAACATTTACAATTATGAGGTACATTATATCTTTATTTTATATCCATATCTATCTACATACAACATAAGTATTTTCTAAATATAAAGCAGAATCTCGATTTGAGTGATAGAATTCTAGTCGTGATTTCGTTTCATATCTTAATTGCAAAATAGCAAAATTTAAGCATCTAAATACAGCATATATAATTGATTGCCCAAATCTACCCATTAATTGACCCATCTCTAATGACATAAATAAATTAAGAGGTGTTAGAATGATTTTCGTGATCACATACATCTTTAATCTGGTCGGAAAAGCACTAAATCTCCTTTATCCGTTGACATATAGGGGTCTAACATACAGCTGATTACTGCAATTACTCAGAACCATTCAATTTATGGGATTTAGTAAATGTTCTCCTTTATATGCAAATGTGTAATGTAAAAGCTCTTAAAGTTCTCTTTATCATTTATTAACGCTGTAATTACTTGGAAGTTGTCGAGAAATTCAAGTTGCAATAGTGAATTTTAGTCTAGCGGAGTCATGATTTTCTACTCTTTATGACTGAGAATATAAAACAAAAGAAATGTTTTATGTTGTTCTTGTGCTAAATGCTTAATGAAATAAAACCTCGGGAAGATATAAAGTTGAAGGAATTAAACACGTACAGATACTTTTGGGTGGTGCGGTATGCTTCGACGATATTATAAGAGATTGTCCAAATCCACAGAGATCCGCTGCAATGCGGCTGCATAATCAGGTCAACTTGATATATAGGTAGGATAAAATTTAGGATGGTGTAGCTTATAACAGAAAATAAAGTATAAATTGTAACGACATCGACGCTTTGAAATGTAAATAAATATGCCTTAACTTCACAAAAAATGAGATTTTAATTTGTAAGTGAATTTTAAAATCAAAATAAATTTACTCGGTTTGATAAATGTTATAACCCATTCGATTAACTAAGCTGACGTTAACTTAAATCAAATTATTTAACGCGGTGAAAGCGATTGAACGATAAGTATAATTAGGTTGCCGTAGGACTCATTAATTATACGCGGTTTCTATCCGAAAACATTGATAAAGTTACAAAAGCGTTCGTTGAAAAAAAATCATGTTCGTCGATAGTCCATTGAGAAAGCTTTTTTCAGCTCACTTATATATTCAATAGAAGTTGAATGTGAAGGGATAAATCCGTGTCGAAGTAAGTAAAATGAATTCTAATACGAAGGACTAAGTTTTTTATTTAAAAACGCACACGTTTATCGTAGGTAATGAAAAATGTATGAAGATGTCTGCGGAAACGGATATTGACGATGCAAACATGCATACAATTACAGACACGTCAGTCGATGGTACATTCCACGTATCATTTAGAGATCCAAACACGATCCGATGCCAAACAAAGGTCGAGGATATCGCAAAGCCAGTGACAGTTCTAAAATTGGGGTGGACTGGACATTATGCCCGTAGGAATGCCGGCTGATAGTCACTTACCAAATGGAGGCTAAAGCTGCACATCCACTTGGTTGGCATCGGTAGTTACGGAACGGATTCCCTGGCAAAAAATGCACATGGCCGACGCACATAGCTTGTGACACAAAGGTTACAGAATTTACAGGTTTGAAGCTACTATTGTCGTTCGTCATGCATCAAAATTCTGATCTCTCTCCTCTCTCTCTATCTGATCGAATCTCTGATCTATCTATTTATACGGTTGTCTAAAACTAACATTTATATTACTACTTCTTACTCAGTTCAAGTCAATGCTACCAAAAAATCCTATTAGTTACTGTAAACTCTTCCTTACCTACTTATTTTTCCAACTAATTGAACATTTTACAATTTTTTCTATAGTTTACAAATCATAATTCATCATGGGCATTAACTTGATTGCAAAATCTAATTACAGTTTATGCATTTTGCAGTTGAGTAAAATCCCATGGAACGATGAGTTAATTATTCAAGCATTGATTATAACCCTGGTGATTATTGTAACTTTAACTGATATAAAATACCTGTGTTATCGGTTATGGGCGCAAGTAAGTAGTTAAATTAACATAGTTATAACAAGTTATATTACTTAGCCTGGTGCGGCGGCGGCGGCGGCGGGAACTACATCAGTTACTGAAGTCGAGTGTCTTACAGTGTTGGCTTAAACAGAAGTTACGAAGCTTCGAGGATGGGGTATCTTTGGTTAACCAACTCAATTCTATTAGTTCTTGAATAAACTTTTACATAACGTGCACGGAGATTACATTTTATTAGACGAGCTCTACTTCTAATCTACTAGTTTATTGTACCTAGTATGCAGAGCAAAATGTTTCTAAATTTCAGATTTCTTTGTAATAAAGTACAATAAATAATATTTTATTAAGTTCTAGCTTTAACCGAGATCGTTTTAATTTGTGAAGAACCAAAGGAATCTTAATTCTTGGAAATGTGCAAGGTTTTATTTTAACGCCGATTCGAGCTTAAAGTATAGACTTAGGTAGTTACTTTATGTAATAAATAATTTATTTAAAAATTCCAGACCTTTACTGTACATATTACTGTACTTAAAATAATCTACTTGACATTAAATTCATAGCGCTATGTTCGCAAAGTGGTTTTGTTTGCTTGCACACGATAACAACTGCGTGTTAAGTCTATCTTCTGACTTGGCGTCTGTAACTCTATGTTCTTCGCTAATATACGTTTTACTGTTCTTTTGATATACCTACTCAAATAATATGTGGAATAAATTCTGCTGTATTAGCTATATATGTTTTATTTACCTACTGTTACTGTTACTGCAGTGTTAACAAAAAGGAATGGAGAAAATAGCACAATTTGGCCTTTAGATACCTTCTTATCTTTTTTGGTTGTGGCTAAAAGAACCTTTGGATCTATGTAACTTGTGGTGTGTGTAAATAGTTAATGATTTTAAATAATGTGAATATATTTTTGTTATGGAACAGTCCATTGTTTTTTTTGTTTTGTTGTTATTAATTACATACCTTCATACAATTGCGACTTAAAATTATTTAGATATTTCAATAAAATTAAACACGTGATGTTTATTATGGCTAATGGGAGTTTTTTTCATGTGCCTCAAATTGCTGTACGTAAAATATTAAATAACCATTATCTTTCCACCTTAAAGATCCTTCTGAGACAAATTTAGGACAGGAAAATATTCCAAATAATACCTGTACCTATCCTCAGGGTTAAAGATTGACGTTACCAAACGTAACTCTCGCACATTTCCCTTTATTCAATGCCACAGCGCTTCTAGCAGCGGAATACTAATCTAATGCAGTTTCTCACGTCAATTATTGAAACTCAAATTCACTGGCCTGAGATGAAAAAGTTTTTTGAATAATTTCATCTCAAACATGTAGCTGTTGGTCTATATAAAGCAAATATTCCTGTATACCTTCGGCCACATCATCACATACCATAGTGAGAATGTGGTCAAACACAAGCCTATACAAGGTAAAAAAATAATAATAATAATATTATCTATGAAAATTGTTAAACGCCTATAAAAACTTAGGCTGTAATATGAGTGAACATTATTTTTTTGAAGCCTCACGATTTGTTGAATACTTTGATAGTTTCACTGTGGTTTCACAGTGAAGAACAAGTTGAACGGTTCCATCCATCATGATGTAAAAGAGATGGAAAGAAGATATCAAGGCCTTTGGGACGTTAATATGATGGCGGACTATTGAGGGATGATACATAGAGATGAAATAACAATTCATAAACGAAAACCAACAAAACGCAGTTCTTACAAAAAGAAAACGTTATTGTTCTTAATTGTTTTCTTTATGTATACTTTAATGTTGTATTTTAATAGCTACAGACTCAATAAAACTTCAAAATATTCTTAAATGATTCTCATTCATTTTGTTTTGTTTTTATTTGGATCTAAATACTATATCATCTGAATCTGGTAAATGTGACGTTGTATATATCATATGAATACCGTTTTCTGTTACTTTTATGACAATCACAACAAATATTAACAATTTAAGAAAAACTTTTCGAAAAATAAAATTCGCAGGCCTGTGCTTATTTTTGATATATCCACTAATTCTGATAATGTTTACGTTAATCTTGGTAGGTATCCACCTGCCGAATGGTATAAGTGTATGTGTATGGACACAGTGTTTTTTTTTTATGACAACCATTATAATTTTGAGTGCATAATTTTACAAAGTGTTTTTAACTTTATCTTGAGGTTGGTTATTATTTATTGAAGAAGACATTTAGCATCAGGACCTTACATATACGTACTCATAAACTTAAATAAATATGATACTCATAATATTAAATAAATATGGCACAGTTAATCTGTACATAAAACGTTTACAATAATAAGAAATGTAATAGTTCTAGCATAAAAACAATATTTGATTGTATTAAGCAAATGCGCGTGCTCAAAAGACAATAAGCAATGCATGTTACTTACAGTATACTTGACTGCAGTGTATATTTACGCCACCCTCTTCATTTCCGTCCTTTCCACAGGCCACCGTTTAAATTATAGTTATTCGAAGTCCATTGCAGTACATTACAGTATTACAGGCTACTTGAACAATGTTGTAGCTTAAATATTTAAGTGAAAGAGGGTTTCAGCCTTTCAGTTAGGTAATCTATAAACTAAGACATTAAGTAAATTGTAGTGGATTTATAAACAAGTGTTTAAAATTTCAATAGATGAATAAATTATCATATGGGGGAATTTAGAGTGAAGTTTACGTACACACACTTAAGTACTTACTTTTTAATATTTTCCCATGTTTTTTATTGTTCTGATTATATTTAATGGTAGGGTACTTATATATATTTTTTTGTCAATTGTAACAGCATATAAGAAGAACGTCTCTCCACCTTAGATTCTATAATAGTAAGAAAAACACAAGTAAAAAATTAAGTACCTATTCGTATAAAATATCAATACAATTTCTATAGCATAATATTTAGATTATTGTTAAAGCAAAACACGCCGCGCCATCCGTTCTGTCGCGTGCGCAGAGTCCTTCCACTTCAATACGTTGTTTGTATATATTGAGCTTGGAACAGGTTGTTTAGACGACACGTGTACGCTATAGATTATTTGTTATTAAAACCTATGTAACCATAAATAGCGAAGGCTATTTTTGCTTTCAATAATTGGTTTACCTTCGACTTAATGATTATTTTACCTCGACTAATTTATTGTTCTCTACTTACTACATATTGCTCATAAATAAGAATATGTATGAACATTGGAATCCTAAAAAAATAATCAATATTGGACGCGAACAATACTATAGTAATATTTTTTCCTCTAAGCGCCCATCTGCCCATCTCCGCTTTGGAGGATAGTGGGCCTAAGAAGCGATCTCTTCCAGATAACCTTTGCGTGAAGATGAATTTAAATACATGATGGTGGTGTATCATACTAAAATAATTTTGACTTATTCACATCGGGCACTATAGCATCAATTTTCAAGGTAAGCAAGACCATTTAACGCATGATTCCTTAGAGTCAAATCAATGTGTTCCACATTCCTCACAGTGCGATCAAATCCGAAAAGTATTCCAACCAATCAACAACACAAGATTTAAGTAGGTATACGTATTCGACAGTTGCATTTAATTTATAGGTCGTCAATCACAAATTGTTTAAAATACTTTCATTGTCGGTCATACAAATCGATCAATTGACCGTCTAACGTCCGGTCGAAACAAATTGTCGCAATGTCGCGCCATTTCTTTGTTTTTTATTTGTTTGTTGTGTAATCTAAAACGCTTTGGCAAACTCTGCAATTTGTACACGCTATTCTTTTCAAGCTTATTTTATTTCGTTTGAATGACTTCACATACAATACGTGCGTTAACGTTATATTTTGCGGGTATGGTGGACACATGAGGACTCAATTTTTATAAAATCTTTCTAAATGACCTTTAAGGTAAAAAAAAACATTGTAAGTTCTTGTCGCGCCGTCAAACTATAAAGTTAGTTTTTTCGTAAAACTTTTCAGATCTTAATTTTCTAAATAAGCCATTAAATTAACTGTGGTAACTTTTTTGAAACATTATGGAAAGGAAGTCATAAAAATTCTTCCCTATGCGGGTATATAATATAACTTAATGAGAAGTAAACTGGAAAACTTAATAGCACACCCTCGACACGTTTTATTCGGGGCCATAAAGCCTTTTAAGTTAAATTTGCAAGGATCCCCTTGGAAATTTATGAGGTGTCATTGGGAAAGTTAAGTCGTTGATCAAACTTGTGCCGTCTGTGGCTCCCAGATTATCTACGTTGATATTAATCGACCACAGCTTAATTTGTGTAAATACCAATGTATTGTTAGTCTCGCCAACTCCATTAGATAAATGATAAGTTGCTTCTTATTTTTGTTCCGGGCTAATGTTAAATTGAGATCGTCTTTTGTTACACCAGTCATTTGTTTTGTTAGACATCATACGGTCTCTCATGATACCTACTTACTACTGATATATACAAATTTTCTCATTCACACTGAATAAGAGGTAATTAAAACGTACAATAACATTTTCTAATTTAAAATTTAAACTCTCTTTTTGCATAACATTGTTGATTTTTGATAAACGGCTATAAATCTATGATAGTAATTACGTGAGTGTAACATGAATTTTATGGTTTCTGTTTATGTAATATTTGTAGCTAATTAAGTAAAAAAAATGGCCAAGTTCTAGGGTTCGCGTGGAGAGGGTTCCAAATTCCGTACCATTCAGTTTTCCGTTACCTTTAAGAATTAGGATTATGTTTTCAGGTAAGCTGTGAGTAAAATTCACGATTTTTGTAAAAAAAAATAGGTAAAATATGTATATTTTAGTATATCTTCCATAACATAAAATATTTTAAAACACATTTGCTCGTAAAGGGTCTCTTATTTCACCAATTTCAATATCGTAATGTATCTCATTACGTACTTGTGCGTTATTGTAATGTAAAACGCATGGTTTATCAACATGCTCCGTCTAAAACTAACGGTACTTTTTTAAATCTTAGCAAAGAGTTTTTATGTCAGAAAAGTGGTCAACATTTTATGAATAAAATGAACTTTGGGAGATAAAATATAATAAATAAACATTTAATTCTTTAATTTATTAATTTTCACCATAAATTACAACCATTTATCTAGAACAAAACACTTGTTTTTATTTGAAAATGTCGTCAAGTAATGATGTATTAAAGATTTATTCGTTTATAAAAGTCCGAGTTTTATTTATTTCCTCGCAAATATGTTATAAAACGTTGTATGACATACCTACGTGCGCTTTGATATGATATTATGATATTACGGCCTCTGCTTTCTTATATCGCCTCGGCTGTAATTTTCAACTTACCGCACTGATATCATAATGTTACTATTAAACTATGTGTTTAAAATTACAAAAATTACGAGCCCTTTCTTTTGATTACGCCGCATAATTCACTTTTTTTTCTAAAGTGTCCCCAAAATTGGAATAGGGCGTTAATTTGTACGTTATACATCTATGAATGGGTGATCTAACTTGATAAATGTACCAAATACCTTTTACCGTCCAGTAGATTATGAGAAAATAATCTATGATAGACAGACAAATACGAGAGAGGCTCTTAAAAAGAATTCGTGCTTTGAAATTAGCACCAAATAGCAAATAGTATATTGTGACTTGAAAATGGCACCTAATGGCACCTGGATTAAATAACTGAATTGTATTTATAAACAACACAATCGGAAACCAAACTTCTAAAGCGTGCAGTAAACCACCGAGCAAATCTCACTCCACTCGTTTGTCACTTTGGGACCGTTCACTGGACTCGTTACTCGAGGAGTAAATTTATGGCCACTTTGTACTTACGTAGAGTCAGTCCAGTCGATTCATACACTCAGCTGAGATCGATTAGTCGACGGGCGACCACAGTTTATTGTTTAGAAAATGGTACAAACGTCCAGCGAGACATACATCGTTAATATCATTCTCTCCCGCCACGTTGAAATGTCAACCAGCATAATGAATGTCTCAATAACTCAGCACTCGTTGACAGATCGCTGTAGCGATCATTAACGTATAAGAGAATTGCTTCGTTTGTTAAACACTCGACAAAGAGTTCCATTTTCAACGCAAAATTAAGTCCCCCGTGTCCCAATCAAAAGTCTGCAACAGTACTTAGGGACTTTACGTTACGAATGGGAATGTAACGCCGCGAACTACGTCTGCGAAGTAGACTTTAACTTGTTATTAATTAACTGTCACCGTGATAGAACTTGGGAGAAAACTGCCGACGTGGGAATATGCGCAGATGACGAAAACATTTATTTTCTTAATCAAACCCACCGAACGATCAATGCAAAATAGAGGTCGCCTAAAGTTTATTTCACTGCTAATTTCCAATTGGATTTGATTGCTGGGGGTTTTATAGACGTCGTTTATGCGATAAATTGTATTGAAATAGACGGGATTACCTAATGAGTTACACACCTGACTGCCATTAATTCCTAATCCTATTATATTGTTTTCTAGACATAAATAACCATATTTTCTTTGGAGACAATACATTATTGATTATGCAAAGTATATTTAAATAATTCATTACTTTTAAACAATATTTTTTATCTTTCTCAGCTTTGAATTATTCGTTTTGAAACAAAATTAACTCCTTGTTGATGCACGAATAAAAATACGTTTAATGAAGCTACTAAACAAGCTTTCTCTTATCAATTATCGTGACGTACCTACACATGATCCTGCATTAAAAATAATTAGGTACATGATAAGATGGTTCAAAAACAACTGCAATAGCTGGTGCCAAAGACAATTAATTACTAATAGTCTAAAACAAATTGAATCCAAAAAATAAGCCCTTTCTTATGCAAATCATTCCGCTGTATAATTAAATGAGCGCATATTTAATTAAAATTTACGATAATAGACACATTTTCCGTGTGATCAAGGGTGACCTCTCTCGGTTAGTAGGCTATTTTTAACTAAAGCCGCGCGTTGTTTGAGCACGTGTGTTGGTGTGTGTACTATGTAGTACCATCCAATGATTGATGCGATATAAATTAATACACATTAAAACACCGTGTATTTTTAGCCGCTAACAATTAAGCAGCGTAAAAAGCAGTTTTCGCATCCATTTCCATTTAGAAAGATTGATGAATATTTTTCATGAAAACATATACAACATCATTATTTGCTTTAATATGCTTTGAACTTGAATTGGATATTCTAAACATGTGATCTTTTATTCTAGCTTATTTATTTAAGTAAGTACATACTTACTTGTTTAATTTCAGTCAAAATCAACTTTTATTTTTATTGAGGTGTAGGTCCATTAATTTATGAGTCTAATCTAAAACATTTTTTAGTATTGTGTTAACTTAAATATTTACATATACACTAATGGCGACGATAAGCCTAGATTAAATAAATCTTATGAATGAAAAGGTGCACAAGACAAACAAGTTTGTAACAAGTCCCTATCGTAGTCATTATACAGTATAGTCATTCAATAAAATACAAACAAGGTATCAGGCAACCTCGTGACGACCTCTTTTGCGTTTGTAGAAGGTCATACGTTGGTTATATTACATCATCTCTGAAAGACTGTCGACGCTTGTGCTTTTAGCCAACATGCATCATTGTATGTGCAGTGACGTAGATTGCATAATAAACTGTTTCCTATAGTTTGTATTGTCTTCTAAGTAACGTTTTCAAACTGCATGTAATCTTTCTCGTGTTTATCTTCTATACGCTTATTAAATAATCGCGTCAAAGAGATAGAGTTGACATTATATTTATAAATCATATTTCGGTCTAAAAATATATTAATTTTTCTGAAATCATCAATGTTTAATTTGGAAATATAATACATATTTTTTTCTAATTGTATACAATGGTTTTCACTAAATAAACTTTAATTTATTAAAATAAAAGTGACTGAAACCGTTTACGTAATTATGATATTATTAGTAAGTAATGTTATTTCATATTATGAGGATATGAATTATTGTAATGCTTGTGTTACCTTCTTTTGTTTTATAAATACTATAAAGTAGTAAGTAAATTAACATAAATTACATTTATAGAAACCACTTTACCGAACGCGATGTGATCTCAACCACCCACTCACGTCATTCATACATCCAATTAACTTGGACTTTTAAAGCAGTAGGTATACTCAAAAAGTTTTAACTTTGAATTAAAATACTAACATATAAGTAAGCTTTGAAATGTAAAAGCTTTTATCAGGTATCTTGTAAAAATAAAAAAGATTTGAATAATTCTAATGATAATATCGTGGAATCGCTATGTAACATGTTAATGGCAGTAGCAAAAATAAACCAAAGATTCGGCGCCAGAAATTGATTCTACATTAAACCCGTCACTCGCTATCGTCGCTATCGATAGATGGATCAAAAAGTTATTGGAAACGCGTAAATCGTATATATTTCTCGACGTAGTTACATCGCAAGGTAAATTGCTAATTATACAAAACAAATACCATAGATCTATTTATTATTTGATTTAAATTAGATGTAAATGATCCAGGAGACCTAAAAAATGTAGAGCGGAGTAACTGAATAAGTATTATTAGTCACTGTCTAAATGCTTTTTGAAGTTTGTGATAGTGCTATAAGATGACTCCAAGAGTTGCAATTTGAAGTACCTCTATAGTTTGTCAAAATACTCTCAACGAGGAGACTTACTATCATTGCTAAAGTTTTCCAACAACTTTGAATTTGCTTTCAACTAGGTTAACTTTAATCGTTCTGTAGATTACACTAAAGTGCGATATACAAGAAAGTTCTGCACAGAGTTGTGATTTGGTTTGGTTTGGTACACTCACGAGCATAAATATACACTAATTAATATTTGAAAGCGATTTTCTCTTAAATTATTATTGTTGATGTGGTATAAGTGTTACGAACAAATACTATGTATATAGGTGTTATCTCAAAGTTGCAATCGTTATTTCACGAGGAAAACTGATTCTGTTACAACTTTTCTGCATATTCTATATAAGATTTATGTTTAAACGTGTCTCCGGCGCCTCTTTAAGATTTTCTGATGACCCGCGATTCACCCGCGACCCGTATTGTAAAATAAAGGTTGAATTTCGGAAAATCCTATCGTACGTTACAGGAACGTACCTTCTAAATTTCGTGTTTCTAGGTTCTAAATTCAGTGGTTTAGGCTCTGCGTTGATTATCACATGATAGTCAGTCAGTTAGGACTTCTTCTTTTATGCATAACATTAACAACTATTCCCCACAGTTTCACCCGCATTCCTGAGATAAAAAGTATCCCATATGTTATTCCAGATTCCAGGAACAGAACTAACATTAAACCAATTTTAGGAAAATCTATATCTATACAAACAAACACAGTCACATTCATATTTTATATCTACAGACGAATCTTGATGTTAAATATAAAAATCAAAATGCTGAGCAATCATTGACAGAGATAACTGTAAGTTAGCTTAATATTTTTAACCTTCACGTTTGATCTATTCGTTTTATTAACGAATAAAAAATCCAACATGTTTAAAATCTAAATGTATTGTGTTGCAAGATATGAACAATTTAGTCGATAAGTTAATGTTATTTATAAGCAATTTGTTGAATACTGAAATAAAAAAACATGACTTTATCACACAAACGATTTTGATATGAATTATGTAGGTAGTTACATTGATTAGTTCTCCATCTATGAATATTTAGTCAGACATTACACCATCTTTATTGTAAACCTTGAATTTAATCAAGTTAATTGCAAAAAATAGAATATTCTGACTGTGGATAGCAATTAAAAAACTAACTCTATCATATCATAAAAAAAACTACTTGTTCAATGACCCGTCTCTGAATAGCTTAATCGTTTACAACTTTAAGACCATTGGAATAGAATTGAAATATCTGTGTAGCGCTTATTAATTCTGTTTTGTTATTTTTTGCTAATGTTTGTTCAACAATCGGCAAAAGGCAAACGATCGTAGGTGGTCCGCACACAGCGCGACACGCTAGGCTGTTCGCAGTATGATTAATGTTTCCGGCAATGTGACACCTAGCTCGACTAATAAAGAAGCTTTTTACTCTAAATAAGGCGACAATACGTCCGAGGCTATTGAGTGTTAATGAGTAGGTACAGTCAGCGACACGGGTGGTGTAGATTTTAACTTTGTTTCGTATCTACATGTTATAATTATGACCGACATTATTTAACTACTATTGTGTCTTTTCAGTATGTATGTTCAGTTACAAATCCAATATCAAATTTTAAAATAAATGGTGTAAATTAACAATGATAGATTGTAGTACAAATAAGTGTAGAGATAGCTGTTGAAGTTTTAGAAGATGATTCCATGTAGGATATTGAGAGTAGTTGGTATGGCGGAAAATGATTGCTCTAATAGATACATATCACAAACGTATATTGTAGTACATATTGTGTGGATCTACGCTTCGTTTTTCACCATAATACGCAAATATTGTCAGCGAAACTAAAATAAAACATTTTAGGTATATTTCTAAGTTTGTCTTGAAAATAGTGAGTTTATTGAGATTGTTGAGCTTATTGCTGACTTTTCTTATCAAAGCAAACTTCTCAATCGGTTTTGTATTAGAGTCGAACTATTCATATTTTTTTATGAAGGCCTATTTGAATAAAATATTTAGAATTCATTTTGTTATTAAATAAATCTTTTTGCTCTACATTCCTATTTGTGTGATATTATTACAAAAGGGTGGTAGTGTCCATTTTCACGTTCGTAACGACTATAATGAGGGTTGAATAAATTTAAGTTTGTATAAAATAATAAGTGTTCGTGCTCACATAAAGCTTAGCCACTCAACCACGCAAAGGATAAAGTACTGTTTCCAAGTATGCAGCGGTACAGTTATTGGCCATGCATAATACATACATACTCGTACCGTACCTAGTAGGGATAGCATGAACCAATATTGTTGAATGGCGATTGTACAAGAGTAATTAACTGTATTGCTCGTATAGGCGGCAGAACATGTTGGGACCCGCCCTCCGATTACGTAAATTGCAACCGCTACTAAATGCGCAATCGACAAACAATTACCGTCGTGTGTGTCATAAGATTATCACTCTTGGTTCACAAATAAAACAAAATGGTATAACAATAAGTACATAAAGGCGTTAAATGACTGTTTTACAACACAAACACGTCAAATATAAAATGCAACAGCTGAATTTTAAGATGAACGATGAGTTATTAGCGCCAGCATAAGAGTGTAAAACATTCTTTATTTCAAATTGATTATCTGTTAAATTGTAAATTTATCCTTCAAGCATTAGCATTCATTTTAAGATGTGTTTTATTATTACAAAATGTCTATTATTATACTTATTAGATATTTTCATATAAACATCCAAAGTAAGCATCCAGAAGAATTATACTTTAGTTTTTTTTTGTGTTTTATCCATACTGTAGGCTGTAAATAATATAGAAATGACAATGTCACGACATTATTAATATTATCATCATATTATTATATTCATTTATGAATTACTTAAACCTCCGATTTTTTTCAATGAAATTATATATTGTGTAAAACCAAACAAAACAAATACGCGTACACTATACTCTCCCAGTTTGCAATGCGTTGCAATTTCAGTTACTGGATTAAGTTACGTAATAATCCTACGGGTATGGGAGAAAATCAATTTGCGACGAATAGCGATGTAGTACTTATAACGAAATAGGTTAGTAGGTGAATCTCGACGTCTCTTTGTTCAGGCTTAAACTACCTGGAGCTGTTCAATATTACATATTGATAGATGCACGTATGTGATGCAGACAAACAAAGACCCATTACATTTATTATAACGTTCATTGCAGATGCAATGCCGATAAATCGAACTGTAGTAAGTAATTTGATTTGAGTTAATGTAGAATCCATCTGGTAACTCGGGACACATATTCTTAGTTTATCCTAAGATATTATTATCAGTATGCTATGTATCTTACAGAGTTCTGAGGAAAGTAAAAAAATAATAATTTCCGTCAGAAAAGTAATAAATCTGTTTTCTAATAAAGATTGTTTACTTGTTCGCGTGACAGATCTTTTTGGGCAGGTAAATAAAGTAATGGATTTCTTTTTTTATTTTGAAAAAATAAGAAAAAAAAAACATATTTTATAATTATGTAAGTAGGTAAGTACTAATAAAAATAATAGTTAAGAAAGAAGAGCATTATTTTTACAGATTGATATCTCTATAGGAATGCGAACGTTGAATATTATACTATATTATTGGTAGGACTTATCTTACTAATCTTACTTTATACTTAAACACGCCATATAATCTGGAATAACTCATAGGCTACTTTTTATCCCGGGAAAACATAAGAACCCTCGGGACCGCTGATGAAACCGCGGCGCGGAAGCTAGCCTAATAAATAAAATAAGGTTCAGTATTAACCGAGAAATAATGAAATTCATAAAGATAAAGTATTCAAGCGAGCGATTATTTTAAGTTTGTTTTTGAAAATAGACTTTCACTAAACAGTCTTTGAGCGGAACATTATCTAAGCAAACAACAGTGGAAAATAATGTTTAATTTAGCAATGCTTGAACCAAACCACACAGTAAATAATGACAGATATTTCAGTTTGTTAAATTGCATTTAGCAATTTAACAAACTGAAGTATTACAATTACAACATTAAGAGTAGGTAAGTAATAAACTGTCACGATTAACTTTAGATACGATAGATTAACTTTTAATTAATACTTGACAATGAATGAATATAAAAAAGAGTAAAATATATTTATGTGCCATTTGGCTCTGAGTCAATTTTGGGCTCGCGCTTTATTTTTTTAGGTAGGTATACCTACGTCAAGAAATCCAGTATACATATAAACTGCCAAATATGTAGATATAAATATCGCACAATACAAACTCCAGGCGCAATCCAAAGGACATACTTTGCGGTTTTAAATATACATATCGATCTTAACTACGGCTAAAATGACCTTTAGCTACAGGTATCTAAAATGGATACCTACTCCCTCATACTTATAAAATTGATTTTTATGTCATTAAAAATTAAGTAGCCTCTCTGTCAATTTAATTCCGAAGCCTCTATATGACAATTTCTACTGAACTAATTCAACTCCTTAGATCGTGCGAAGTCAATAACACATCTCTATTTTGGACTACACTAGTAACTTACGGAGTTCGAATAGGTGAGGGCAAAATATATTCGATGATAAAGACTACTCCCGTTCTGGGCGCCATATCTCGATAAAGCCGTTTGTGAAATCCTTTCTTACCAATAAATAGCTACTGTGGTTCTTATTCATTTTCGTAGATAGGAATGATTGCGTTTCCAAACATAAATCCTATTAAATTGATTCACCAATGCCGCTGTATATATTAAATAAGCTCACAATAATCTATTTATATCTAATTTGTCTATACTAATCTAATGCTTCTCAATCCAAGCATGTCTGCTCGAGCATCGAGCGTAATGTCAATTATCCTGGCAATTCATAACTGACGCGTGCCCGTTTTGCTTGCGGTAATTAGTGATAAACCATGGGCATGACAACATCCGTGACGAGGGCTGTCACCAAAGGATCTCAGAATGTTTTATAATATCACCAACCCATTTTTATTTATTACAGTTTCATAAAGATTGCAATGAAGTTAAACATTTATATACCTACGTATATTTATACTTTTAATAAATTAATTTAATACATAGGATTTTTTATATTAAACTTATTTAACAATTAAAAACGTCTAGCTTATAAAATATTTTATTTTATTTAGAACATCAAACAGTGTGATATAATATAATAATACAGGCAGTAGACAAATGTTAGCTGCGTCAAGCTAGCATGGCAAATTCAGCAAAATTGAAAAAAAAAAATACCTGAATTTGTAGCTAATTAGTTGCTAATTAGTTGCCAAAAAACCGATTTTGTTGCTCTTGCCGATTTCGAAAAATCGGTATCAATGCTAGCTTGACAATAAGGTGACATGAATAATTGCCTGGAATGAGAAGCAGAATAAACCGAATCAATACAAATTTGTTGCTAATTAGTTGCTGTAAGACCGCACTAAATTCAATTAAAAAAAAATTTTTTTTTTTTTTAAATTCAAATTTTAATAAAAAAAAATTTTTTTTTTCAGCAAAATTGAAAAAAAAAAATACCTGAATTTGTAGCTAATTAGTTGCTAATTAGTTGCCAAAAAACCGATTTTGTTGCTCTTGCCGATTTCGAAAAATCGGTATCAATGCTAGCTTGACAATAAGGTGACATGAATAATTGCCTGGAATGAGAAGCAGAATAAACCGAATCAATACAAATTTGTTGCTAATTAGTTGCTGTAAGACCGCACTAAATTTAATTAAAAAAAATTTTTTTTTTTTAAATTCAAATTTTAATAAAAAAAAAAATTTTTTTTTTTAAATTCAAATTTTCTTCTGTATTGCTTGCTTAAATGTCAATTTTTTCAACGATTAAATCAGCGACTCAACAAGAGTCAGCAACTAAATAGACACCTGACGATCGGGTGTCTTGTTGACCGGTTGCTGACAAACCGGCCATGCTTGCTTGAATGTCGATTTTCCTTGTGTAAATCAGTAGAATAAATTTGTTGCTCAACGTAGCATGGTTTATTGACACCTGGAGAGTCAGCAACTAAATAGACATCTGACGATCGGGTGTCTTGTTGACCGGTTGCTGACAAACCGGCCATGCTTGCTTGAATGTCAATTTTTTCACCCATTAAATGGAAAATAAATTTGTTGCTCAACGTAGCATGGTTTATTGTCACCTGGAGAGTCAGCAACTAAATAGACACCTGACGATCGGGTGTCTTGTTGACCGGTTGCTGACAAATCGGCCATGCTTGCTTGAATGTCAATTTTTTCACCCATGAAATGGAAAATAAATTTGTTGCTCAACGTAGCATGGTTTATTGTCACCTGGAGAGTCAGCAACTAAATAGACACCTGACGATCGGGTGTCTTGTTGACCGGTTGCTGACAAATCGGCCATGCTTGCTTGAATGTCAATTTTTTCACCCATGAAATGGAAAATAAATTTGTTGCTCAACGTAGCATGGTTAATTGTCACCTGGAGAGTCAGCAACTAAATCAACTCATCGAAAATCGGGTGTCTTGTTGACCGGTTGCTGACAAATCGGCCATGCTTGCTTGAATGTCAATTTTTTCACCCATTAAATGGAAAATAAATTTGTTGCTCAACGTAGCATGGTTTATTGTCACCTGGAGAGTCAGCAACAAAATCAACTCATCGAAAATCGGGTGTCTTGTTGACCGGTTGCTGACAAATCGGCCATGCTTGCTTGAATGTCAATTTTTTCACCCATGAAATGGAAAATAAATTTGTTGCTCAACGTAGCATGGTTAATTGTCACCTGGAGAGTCAGCAACTAAATCAACTCATCGAAAATCGGGTGTCTTGTTGACCGGTTGCTGACAAATCGGCCATGCTTGCTTGAATGTCAATTTTTTCACCCATTAAATGGAAAATAAATTTGTTGCTCAACGTAGCATGGTTAATTGTCACCTGGAGAGTCAGCAACAAAATCAACTCATCGAAAATCGGGTGTCTTGTTGACCGGTTGCTGACAAATCGGCCATGCTTGCTTGAATGTCAATTTTTTCACCCATGAAATGGAAAATAAATTTGTTGCTCAACGTAGCATGGTTAATTGTCACCTGGAGAGTCAGCAACTAAATCAACTCATCGAAAATCGGGTGTCTTGTTGACCGGTTGCTGACAAATCGGCCATGCTTGCTTGAATGTCAATTTTTTCACCCATTAAATGGAAAATAAATTTGTTGCTCAACGTAGCATGGTTTATTGTCACCTGGAGAGTCAGCAACAAAATCAACTCATCGAAAATCGGGTGTCTTGTTGACCGGTTGCTGACAAATCGGCCATGCTTGCTTGAATGTCAATTTTTTCACCCATTAAATGGAAAATAAATTTGTTGCTCAACGTAGCATGGTTAATTGTCACCTGGAGAGTCAGCAACTAAATCAACTCATCGAAAATCGGGTGTCTTGTTGACCGGTTGCTGACAAATCGGCCATGCTTGCTTGAATGTCAATTTTTTCAACCATTAAATTGAAAATAAATTTGTTGCTCAACGTAGCATGGTTTATTGTCACCTGGAGAGTCAGCAACTAAATAGACACCTGACGATCGGGTGTCTTGTTGACCGGTTACTGACAAATCGGCCATGCTTGCTTGAATGTCAATTTTTTCACCCATTAAATGGAAAATAAATTTGTTGCTCAACGTAGCATGGTTTATTGTCACCTGGAGAGTCAGCAACTAAATAGACACCTGACGATCGGGTGTCTTGTTGACCGGTTGCTGACAAACCGGCCATGCTTGCTTGAATGTCGATTTTCCTTGTGTAAATCAGTAGAATAAATTTGTTGCTCAACGTAGCATGGTTTATTGACACCTGGAGAGTCAGCAACTAAATAGACATCTGACGATCGGGTGTCTTGTTGACCGGTTGCTGACAAACCGGCCATGCTTGCTTGAATGTCGATTTTCCTTGTGTAAATCAGTAGAATAAATTTGTTGCTCAACGTAGCATGGTTTATTGACACCTGGAGAGTCAGCAACTAAATAGACATCTGACGATCGGGTGTTTTGTTGACCGGTTGCTGACAAATCGGCCATGCTTGCTTGAATGTCAATTTTTTCACCCATTAAATGGAAAATAAATTTGTTGCTCAACGTAGCATGGTTTATTGTCACCTGGAGAGTCAGCAACTAAATAGACACCTGACGATCGGGTGTCTTGTTGACCGGTTGCTGACAAATCGGCCATGCTTGCTTGAATGTCAATTTTTTCACCCATGAAATGGAAAATAAATTTGTTGCTCAACGTAGCATGGTTAATTGTCACCTGGAGAGTCAGCAACTAAATCAACTCATCGAAAATCGGGTGTCTTGTTGACCGGTTGCTGACAAATCGGCCATGCTTGCTTGAATGTCAATTTTTTCACCCATGAAATGGAAAATAAATTTGTTGCTCAACGTAGCATGGTTTATTGTCACCTGGAGAGTCAGCAACAAAATCAACTCATCGAAAATCGGGTGTCTTGTTGACCGGTTGCTGACAAATCGGCCATGCTTGCTTGAATGTCAATTTTTTCACCCATGAAATGGAAAATAAATTTGTTGCTCAACGTAGCATGGTTAATTGTCACCTGGAGAGTCAGCAACTAAATCAACTCATCGAAAATCGGGTGTCTTGTTGACCGGTTGCTGACAAATCGGCCATGCTTGCTTGAATGTCAATTTTTTCACCCATTAAATGGAAAATAAATTTGTTGCTCAACGTAGCATGGTTTATTGTCACCTGGAGAGTCAGCAACTAAATAGACACCTGACGATCGGGTGTCTTGTTGACCGGTTGCTGACAAATCGGCCATGCTTGCTTGAATGTCAATTTTTTCACCCATGAAATGGAAAATAAATTTGTT
Source organism: Tetheella fluctuosa (assembly GCA_951216915.1). NCBI lineage: Eukaryota > Metazoa > Arthropoda > Insecta > Lepidoptera > Drepanidae > Tetheella > Tetheella fluctuosa. The sequence continues at coordinate 5,744,771 of OX578230.1, forward strand.
GCTCAACGTAGCATGGTTAATTGTCACCTGGAGAGTCAGCAACAAAATCAACTCATCGAAAATCGGGTGTCTTGTTGACCGGTTGCTGACAAATCGGCCATGCTTGCTTGAATGTCAATTTTTTCACCCATTAAATGGAAAATAAATTTGTTGCTCAACGTAGCATGGTTTATTGTCACCTGGAGAGTCAGCAACAAAATCAACTCATCGAAAATCGGGTGTCTTGTTGACCGGTTGCTGACAAATCGGCCATGCTTGCTTGAATGTCAATTTTTTCACCCATTAAATGGAAAATAAATTTGTTGCTCAACGTAGCATGGTTAATTGTCACCTGGAGAGTCAGCAACTAAATCAACTCATCGAAAATCGGGTGTCTTGTTGACCGGTTGCTGACAAATCGGCCATGCTTGCTTGAATGTCAATTTTTTCAACCATTAAATTGACATTCAAGCAAGCATGGCCGATTTGTCAGCAACCGGTCAACAAGACACCCGATCGTCAGGTGTCTATTTAGTTGCTGACTCTCCAGGTGACAATAAACCATGCTACGTTGAGCAACAAATTTATTTTCCATTTAATGGGTGAAAAAATTGACATTCAAGCAAGCATGGCCGATTTGTCAGTAACCGGTCAACAAGACACCCGATCGTCAGGTGTCTATTTAGTTGCTGACTCTCCAAGTGACAATAAACCATGCTACGTTGAGCAACAAATTTATTTTCCATTTAATGGGTGAAAAAATTGACATTCAAGCAAGCATGGCCGATTTGTCAGCAACCGGTCAACAAGACACCCGATCGTCAGATGTCTATTTAGTTGCTGACTCTCCAGGTGTCAATAAACCATGCTACGTTGAGCAACAAATTTATTCTACTGATTTACACAAGGAAAATCGACATTCAAGCAAGCATGGCCGGTTTGTCAGCAACCGGTCAACAAGACACCCGATCGTCAGGTGTCTATTTAGTTGCTGACTCTCCAGGTGACAATAAACCATGCTACGTTGAGCAACAAATTTATTTTCCATTTAATGGGTGAAAAAATTGACATTCAAGCAAGCATGGCCGATTTGTCAGTAACCGGTCAACAAGACACCCGATCGTCAGGTGTCTATTTAGTTGCTGACTCTCCAGGTGACAATAAACCATGCTACGTTGAGCAACAAATTTATTTTCAATTTAATGGTTGAAAAAATTGACATTCAAGCAAGCATGGCCGATTTATCAGCAACCGGTCAACAAGACACCCGATTTTCGATGAGTTGATTTAGTTGCTGACTCTCCAGGTGACAATAAACCATGCTACGTTGAGCAACAAATTTATTTTCCATTTAATGGGTGAAAAAATTGACATTCAAGCAAGCATGGCCGATTTGTCAGTAACCGGTCAACAAGACACCCGATCGTCAGGTGTCTATTTAGTTGCTGACTCTCCAGGTGACAATTAACCATGCTACGTTGAGCAACAAATTTATTTTCCATTTCATGGGTGAAAAAATTGACATTCAAGCAAGCATGGCCGATTTGTCAGCAACCGGTCAACAAGACACCCGATCGTCAGGTGTCTATTTAGTTGCTGACTCTCCAGGTGACAATAAACCATGCTACGTTGAGCAACAAATTTATTTTCCATTTAATGGGTGAAAAAATTGACATTCAAGCAAGCATGGCCGATTTGTCAGCAACCGGTCAACAAGACACCCGATTTTCGATGAGTTGATTTAGTTGCTGACTCTCCAGGTGACAATTAACCATGCTACGTTGAGCAACAAATTTATTTTCCATTTCATGGGTGAAAAAATTGACATTCAAGCAAGCATGGCCGATTTGTCAGCAACCGGTCAACAAGACACCCGATCGTCAGGTGTCTATTTAGTTGCTGACTCTCCAGGTGACAATAAACCATGCTACGTTGAGCAACAAATTTATTTTCCATTTAATGGGTGAAAAAATTGACATTCAAGCAAGCATGGCCGATTTGTCAGCAACCGGTCAACAAGACACCCGATCGTCAGATGTCTATTTAGTTGCTGACTCTCCAGGTGTCAATAAACCATGCTACGTTGAGCAACAAATTTATTCTACTGATTTACACAAGGAAAATCGACATTCAAGCAAGCATGGCCGGTTTGTCAGCAACCGGTCAACAAGACACCCGATCGTCAGGTGTCTATTTAGTTGCTGACTCTCCAGGTGACAATAAACCATGCTACGTTGAGCAACAAATTTATTTTCCATTTAATGGGTGAAAAAATTGACATTCAAGCAAGCATGGCCGATTTGTCAGCAACCGGTCAACAAGACACCCGATTTTCGATGAGTTGATTTAGTTGCTGACTCTTGTTGAGTCGCTGATTTAATCGTTGAAAAAATTGACATTCAAGCAAGCAATACAGAAGAAAATTTGAATTTTAAAAAAAAAAATTTTTTTTTAATTAAATTTAGTGCGGTCTTACAGCAACTAATTAGCAACAAATTTGTATTGATTCGGTTTATTCTGCTTCTCATTCCAGGCAATTATTCATGTCACCTTATTGTCAAGCTAGCATTGATACCGATTTTTCGAAATCGGCAAGAGCAACAAAATCGGTTTTTTGGCAACTAATTAGCAACTAATTAGCTACAAATTCAGGTATTTTTTTTTTTCAATTTTGCTGAAAAAAAAAATTTTTTTTTTATTAAAATTTGAATTTAAAAAAAAAAATTTTTTTTTAAATTAAATTTAGTGCGGTCTTACAGCAACTAATTAGCAACAAATTTGTATTGATTCGGTTTATTCTGCTTCTCATTCCAGGCAATTATTCATGTCACCTTATTGTCAAGCTAGCATTGATACCGATTTTTCGAAATCGGCAAGAGCAACAAAATCGGTTTTTTGGCAACTAATTAGCAACTAATTAGCTACAAATTCAGGTATTTTTTTTTTTCAATTTTGCTGAAAAAAAAAATTTTTTTTTTATTAAAATTTGAATTTAAAAAAAAAAAAATTTTTTTAATTAAATTTAGTGCGGTCTTACAGCAACTAATTAGCAACAAATTTGTATTGATTCGGTTTATTCTGCTTCTCATTCCAGGCAATTATTCATGTCACCTTATTGTCAAGCTAGCATTGATACCGATTTTTCGAAATCGGCAAGAGCAACAAAATCGGTTTTTTGGCAACTAATTAGCAACTAATTAGCTACAAATTCAGGTATTTTTTTTTTTCAATTTTGCTGAATTTGCCATGCTAGCTTGACGCAGCTACAAATGTTAAAGATGACGTGGTCAATCCACGTGGTTTTCGTGTAAACCTACAAAATTGTTTTCGTGTTATAAAATAGGTAACAAATATTTGAAGTGGCATCCTTACGAACAACCATTCTTGATAAACTCACCGATTTCCCGCCTCTAATGTAGATAATAACAATTCGTGAACTGGTGGAACAGGTTCTTTTGAATTCGTTTTCTTTTAAAGTGAAAATAAAAAACTTTTGCGCTACCATAAATAAGTGTTAATGCTACTTGCAGTGGTAATTTTCTGATCGACAGACGGGGCTATTGAACCGGACTTTGTAGGTAAATACGTGTATGAGCACTTTACTAAAAAAATAAAAATCAATTCACTTTAATAAAGATGATACCTCTCTCTGAGAAAGAAGTGAAAATATCTATAAGGTCACACAGGTAAGCTATGTAAATACTCAGTAAATTGACGTGTTACGGCTGTTTCTATATGATTAACTTGACGTTTTTAGTAATTTCAACTTATTTGTTATAATTATTTTGAAGTTCATGGATCGTTTCAACAAAATCACGTTCTTTCGAATAAAACTCCGTGTTTATGGCTGTCAATGAATAGTGTAACATTTGTCGGTTCAAGTATGCGGAAAAATCTGCTAATTAACTGTGAATCAGACGGCAATTAGCGAAGCAGTTACATGTGCAGTTAACATAGCCTTCATTACTATTTAAGACTGAAAAGTAATGACAAAGAAAGAATTATAATAGAATCATACCATTATTATACTTTTTTACGTGGTCATCTGATCCCAAATCAAGTAGAGCTTGTACTTTTAACCCGATAACTAATACACTATTTGTAAATAAATCTATATATCGAACAGATATGTTCAATGTTCATGTACCCAAATATTTGTCCTAGATGGGAATCAAAGCCATGACGCGAGTCAGTCATGGTATCTAAGCTCCACGCCAAGAGGCCCATAAAAAGTTAAGGTAGGTATTTGCTAATGGAAATAGGTGTTCGGATACAATTTTGTATAACTTTGATAATATAAGGTAATTCGGTATAAATTTAAATAGCAAGTTGTACTTTATTGAAAATATGTTTAAAATTTGCTCTACAAACACTGTTACGAAATTTCGTAGCAAATCGTATGCGTAGCAACGACGTAGTATGCTATGGTAGGTATGAGCTTAAATATTAGTCCTAATACTCTATTAATTAAGCCACTACTCTTACATTGCCTAAGTTCCAGGCTTAATAAGTTATGAAGTACTACCTAAACATGTTGCTCATTGTTCAATCTCGAATAATTGATTTTATCATTATGTATTAAAAATTAGTGTGAAATACCTATTATAAATATAGTATTAAGTATACTATTTATACATAGGTAGTCGATAAGTATATATATATACTTAAAATTATAAATTAAACAAAAACTATCGCACATTCATGCCCATTAACTGCAACGAAATCTGATAACAATATAGTAAACCCATAGAACACCCACTTTACTTGATAAATAATAAAATTGGGTAGGTAATATATCAAACTTCATCTTTAACTTCAACGTAGGAGTTACGAATTATTCATTTTTTCCAATAATAGGGCTAGGATCCATGTTAATAAAAATTACACGTCATTCCAACCACAACAACTATATGTTGTCAGGTCTAATCTGCACTGGGATGTAAATATGCCTCTAAAAATAAAATGTTCTGTACACGGAAGTGAGCCGACATCGATACTTTTTTATTTTATTTGAATGCCTGCGGTACCTTTGACATTTTATTTCTCGGTAGTTGGTACAGAATTTTACTTTGAAAATGGATTTTCCTTACATTTTTTATTGCTCCAATGCTCAGTAAGGCTTTTCGAGATTTATTTATAGGTAATTGACTTGAATTTTGCGCGTTTGATGGTGCTCTCTAGTGATCACGAATACGGAAAATATTTGTTTGGAAACAAACTAAATATATATTTTTCAAAGGAGTTCAATTGATATACTCCTAAACAAAGAGTAGTACTTATTAAAAAATAATTTGTTGCCATGTGTGTTAAATACGGCGATTGTGGTATCTGTGGATGCAGTACAGCATCACAAAGTGAGTATCTCATCCTTGGGCGAACGGTTAATCCTTCTTAGATCTTTTCAGTCACTCTCGCATGACGCAAACGCGCAACTAAAGCGATACAAACAGTGCAACCACGCCACTATTACGATGCAAACGCACCACTATTGCGATGTTGCCACTATACATAACATCGCGTATATACTACATGTCTTTGTATAAATAAATAGTAATATGCAGCTGGAATATATCGTTAACGAAATAGTTGATTGTTACACAAGGGTCGAAAGGAATCAATCGCCATACGAGGTATTTAGACGCCCGAGCGCAGCGAGGGCGGCTATAGTCCGAGTAGGAATTGATGTCTTTCACCCGTGTTAAGCACTCTACTTTTCATTTCGAATGTAAAGAAAGTAAAACATAGTCGTTTTTTGTAAATATTTATCAATTAAAGTAACATGAGTAGTACTACCTATTTAAAATTTGTTGAGAAGTTAGAACAATTTGTGAAATTTAAAGTTACATTTTTGTTCGGAATATTTACGCTGTTTGATATGTTATGACAAATTTGGCTGTGTTGAATTTCTGTAAAAGTAGGAGATTTCAGTATTTGATTAGACTGTGGAATCCATAGCGCAGACTCCCTTGAAGTAGTTGAGATTTCGATACAGCTTACAGAGTTAGTATCCCGCTAATTTTTTTTATTTTTTTTTTACTTTGTATAGACTTGTGTTTGACCACAATCTCACTATGGTAGGTGATGATTTGGCCGAAAGTGGTAAGCATACAAAGCCTAGAAGGATCTGGCTCTCAAGTGCAGCTGCCGGAACACACCAATAGGTATTTGGCGACAGATTTTCAACTTGAGGGTGGTAGCCAGCCAGGTAGGTACTACAAAGTACCCTACCACCGTGCTATGGTTTCCTCACGATGTTTTCCTTCACCGAAAGCTCAAGCTCATTGTAGGATTCGAACCCACGACCTTTGCTGCGGCGTCCGACGTCACTACATCTATCTATCTAGCTATCATCGCCTTAAACATTATAATACATAGTATATTTAAAATTTTAATTATGGAACACTCCGCGTCACTGCACGCGTTTTTTTTTAATTCACACTAACCGTTTATACACTCACAAGACCGCAGCATTTTTTTCTTAATTATGTTAGATTTTTTACTGCCCACTGCCTAACCAAATTTAGTTCTATTTTTAAAATGTATTCCCACCCTAGGTAGGAACGCAATTACTATGAGTTTTACCCGCCCAAAGGTGGGAAGTAGCATCTTCCACCCGCTACTCGGATCAAATAAACACTACTTTCCGCGTATGAGAATTGAAAAAGCTATTTTCACACTATATTATTGACTTTGACATCTATTTTATACCGAGAGGTCTGTTTGATGAATAAAACTCCACTAAAAAGCTAAATCATTAGGTTATGTCTATGTAATGTAACTATAAAGACAGAAGAATAACTGCGAGCGCTAAACAGTATTTACAAATAAATTGTTAAAAGTCCAATAAAAATAAAGTCTGCTCTTTTACAAATAAATCTTTAAACTCAAAAATAAACGTCAGCATAATTTCATTGCCCCACTCGCTTTACATTGTCGTTTTATTCTTGGCTTGTTCCGACATGGCCCTCCCATTGTTTTCGCGCTTAACTTTGACAATCTTCCATAAAACGAGGTATAAAACTCTCTAAGTGGCGTAGCTGGCGGCCGCGGCCGGGCCGGCGACAACGTAAAATGACGAGCTAACTTGTCTGGTCGACATGAAACGTGGCGTGACGACGTGTAATCCTTATGGACTCGACGACGTAATTGTTCCGCCATTTTGACATTCTGCCAACTGAACGTGCGATTTACAACGGTGAATTTTAACACGACTCCATCAACATGAGGATGCGACATTTCCCTTTGAACGTGAAAGAAAAGTTTCGATTCTACATCAACTTTGTTCAGGCTTTGTTTTGACGGTTACTTATTTGACGATCCATAACTTCTGACCTCGATTCTGGGTTGTTAATGTATTTTAAAAGAAAGAATAATATTGATGAGACAGCTCAGTAAGCCTACATAAATTCGATGATAGCTGGAGCTAAAATAAAATGAATAACTTCTCAACTTCCTTTTCTGGGTTCCGTAACCAAATAGCAAATTTATAATTTTGTCCTGTTCGTCACAGGCATTTTTATCGGAGACTATTGACCCAATAAGTATCATCGTTTACGCATTTTTATAAAACTGACTCACTTTTCCCCGCGGTTTCACCCGCGTTCCCGGGAGCGTATATGGCTTTCTGTTATCACCTCGTCCCCTCGAAGTGTGACGACGTCGATACGCCTGTTTTAACTCTAAACCTCTGAAAACCCGTATCCACGTGGTCACCCAGGGGACGAATTAGAGACGGGATTACAGCCTCATCAAATACAAATTCTCTAAAAACCCGTGTTCACCACGTCAACTAAAGAGCGACGAGACATATAACTTCTAAAATCTCTTCCCATTCAGAAACTACCAGGATACTTTAGGTTAAAAGTGTACATACACATATGCATACCATACACTTCATGGTTTTTTTTTAAACTGTATGGAAACCCTTCATATTCACCGAAAAGTAGCTGAAAAGCCGTCTCTAATTCGTACCCTCAGGTGACCACGTGGATACGGGTTTTCAGAGGTTTAGAGTTTAAAAAGGCGTATCGACGTCGTCGCACTTCGAGGGGAATGATATCTGATCAATATTATTAAATGTGAATGATGTGAATGGATGTGTGTTCATCATATTTGAATTTATTTAGTGTTGAGATAGATCATTACATCATACTTTTTATCACGGCATTATTACAAATCCTCGGAGCGTAGGTTTAACCGTGGGGTGAATAAAAGCCAACGTTTTATTGAGTGTTACATAATTTAACGACCACAGAGTAAACATTATAATATCAAGGAAACTCGCGTCACGAACTCTCTTAAGTTAACGCGTTTGTTTTCCCTTGCAAAGTTTTATTTGATAACCAATTCGGAAAACCGGCAGCCGTATAACATTAACTTTCGTAATAAAGTTCTTGTCACTAGCTTTCCTTTGCTTGTCAATGAAACCTTTCGCTCAAGGAGATGTATACTTTTTTTTTGTTCGAATTATGTTATATATTTTACTTAATAATAGTAATTAGTGTTATCATGGCATTGAAATTTTCGGGAAAATTGAAATACAAAAATTTCCTATTATTTGATTACGTTTACGTTTTTTTTTTATCCAAATAATAATATCAGTATGTTATCGTATTGACGGGAAATGAAACATGTTTATTGCTTTCTTTTATTTTATAAATTGAAACAAAACCAAATAATATGATTTGACGCGACAGCATGTAGCGGAAAAGGGTTGATAATATACGAAATATCTAGAATACTTTCGGTGAACCTAATAGGGCTGAAAGGATTTATGTCGACCCTTATCGACGATGACGGTCAAATTTAGTCGCGAGTATACAATCTACATCCAATATGTATGGACAGGAAGTTATAACTGGATATTGCTTGGCTTCTTTTTAAAGAAGTCCACCACGTCGAATATTCGAGTGGTGAGGAAGTTGAGTTGAGCGTATATAATGTATTATATCCTACTATCCTACTAATATTATAAATGTGACAGTTAACATCCAAACTGTGTTTGTTTGTTACCACTCAACTCCGTAACAGCTGAACGGATCTGGATGAAATTTTGCACACATATAGAATATATTCTGGGTTAAGATATAGGATACTTTTTGTCCCAGAAAAACATAAGATCCCTTGGGAACACGGGTGTATCCGCGGGGCGGAACCTAGTTATATAAAAAACATATATATATTACTGGACTAGGACTACATATTGCATCAATGATATGATATGATGATGCTTATTTTCAATATCCTCACCATTTCCTTGTTGAGTTATGTTTGGTGTTATATCTGGTCCTAAATGCCACTCTGTTGGCTGAATCATTTTCAATCTTTAGGTTATATCTTTATTTGGTAATTATACAAATGAATGAAGATGATACATTAAGAACGTGAAAAAAAGTAGTATAGGTAGTATAGGTACTATAAGTAACTGCAGATTTCATATAGTGACGTAACACACATAACATACGATACGAATGTATCTTCCAACATAATCACAGTGACATTTGGAACATTTCCGCGGATACGCGGATATTGGCTTAGCGGAACCAAAGTGCCGTAAAAGTGATTCTGTTTCGGCGAACCTTACAAGTGATTTCATTTTCGTAGGGACCTTTACAATTGACGGAAATCGGAATTTCCCCTAACACCGGCTTTTGTGCCCTAATCTCAAATCGCTCTAACAAATCAAACGGTCCTATGAATTGGATGTCTGGCAGGGAAATTCATTTTTGGTAAACGTATTTCCGCGGCCCCTTAAAATTTTCGTTGTCTCAAGAGACTTTGATGTTGTGATTCCAATTAGCTATTTATCTAAAAAATCATGTCCTTATTCATTTGTCTCGTATTTTGGTCGTCTACATTTTTCAACTTTTTCAACATTCAACACATTGAATCATAGGATGTATTATTTATCTAACTTTTACTTACGATAAATAGTCGTGTTGAAATCCAAAATGCTTCAAAAGATTTGTACAAACACTATTGCTTACGACAATAAAATGGTATATTTGTCTCGGTTACTATTTCATTTATTATTAGATATATTAGAGGCGATATGAACAATATTAGGACACGATCCAGTTCTGTGGTAACTAACAGCACCTAAGATAGCTTCGAGCTTCCAACAGCTATTTTTAACGCAAATTTAGATTAGAAACAAACAACTTACTTATGCCGATTGTGATTACATTGACCAATTTATAAAATTTTACTTTATTGCAATGATTCAAATTCCAATGATTTACTTATCTATTACTAATATAATAAAGGAGAAGATTTTTTTTGTTTGTTTGTTTAAAGGCGCTTTTTTAAATTTATTTTTTTACTTTCTATAGGCTTGTGTTTGACCACAATCTCACTATAGTAGGTGATGATGTGCCCAAAGGTGGTAAGCACACAAAGCCTAGAAGGAACTGGCTCTCAAGTGCAGCTGCCGGAACACACCATTATGTGTTTGGCGACAGACTTTCAACTTGAGGATGGTAGTCAGGGAGGCGGGTAATACAAAGTACCCTACTAGGCTACTACCGTGCTATGGTTTGCTCACGATGTTTTCCTTCACCGAAAGCTCAAGCTCATAGTAAGACTCGAACCCACGACCTTCACCGCGGCGTCCGACGTCACTACCACTGAGCTATCATCGCCTTAAATCGCTAATCTCTGGAACTACTAGTCGGATTTGAAATATTATTTTTGCATTTGATAGTCCAATTCTTGTGCAAGGTTATAGGCTATTGTTTATCCCGGGTAAGCGGTTAATTAAAACTGCGGGGAATAGCTAGTTGAACATACATTACAAAAGATGGTTGACAAAAAAAAGTTAGCTTTCAATATACATTGCAATGGCGTACAAAATAGTAGTAAACTGTTATGAATTGTGTCATAAAACTACTTATTTTACTAATAAAATAAGATAAAAATACAGAGTAAAAAAAATGGTTATAAGTAATATTATAAAAAATATAATTAAAGCAATTCCGAAATAGACCAATAAATAATTTGTATATAATTTATTTTCATTAAATAATTGACTCCGTTGAATTTTACATTTATTCCTTAATGTTTGCGCATCATATTTATGTAATTGATTATACTACAGCAGCCATCTTACTAACAATAAAGTTCAGTTTATAAAAAGCAAGGTAATCTCATACCCATGATAATTGGTTAGTTAGTACATGGTTACTTACCATATTTTATTTTTCGAAGGCAAAAGTTGAATGAATTTTTAATCGAAAAGCTGTGTTGCGCTCTGAAAGTTTTCTGAAAACTTTTCCCATGATCCTATTCATTTATATTATCCGCTTAGTTCATGTCGGTCAACTCTCTTGATGAAATTAAAAATATCCTGATTCCGTACCTACGGATGTTTTTGTTTTATACCAGATTTAGGTGGGTACTATGTATATTAAAGTAACCTGACTGAGTTTCGTGTCGGTTCTTCTCAGTTGAAGGCTACTGAACCTGTAGTTTCTTCAAAAATCAAATATCCTAGAGCCTAAACTGAATCAATGGCTATGACTTTGTTCACAACAATCTCTCTGAAATTGCCTGCAAAAGGCTGTGTAGTACATAGATTTTATTAGCCTTTTTTTTTCAAAATTTAAGTAAGCAATGCAAGGGTGCCTTTCAATAATCGAATCATAGTATACCTATCCGCGGTTTCACCCGCGTTCCCGAGGAATCTTATATTTTCCCGGGATAAAAAGTAGCCTATAGCCTTCGTCAATAAATGGGCTATCCAACACTAAAATATTTTTTCAATTCAAACCAGTAGTCCTGAGATTAGTGCGTTCAACCAAACAAACAAACAAGCTCTTAAGCTTTATAATATTATATAGTATCTATAGATAGATTGCCTTGTCTAGAATGTTTGAGCTAAATTTATTTAGCAGACCGAAGGTTTCCGACACAGGTAAATTCCGTAGTGAATATACTGAGGCCTATAAAATACAATAAAGAAAGTACCTATGACTCCTTGTCCATCGAAATGTCATCTTTGCCCGTACCTGTTATTATCGGATCATAATTTGCAAGCCCCGAGCGGTCAACTATCAGCAATCTTATGAATATTTAATTAATTATATAGTGTGACGAATAACATAATATGGCACGCGTCTCGTCATTTTTTGAGAAAAAGCACACCGCATCGATGAATCTGGGTCATTGTCGACATATTTTTTTTCTTTCTTCCTTCGTTTGAACAGTCTCACAGTGATAGGTGTTATACACCCACTTGCTTATACCGATACGAAGCTTCGAATAGCAAACGATAAAAAATCACATTTGACGTCTGTATATATTTTACTAACAATTCGGTATAAAATTGATAGGTATGTGTAAATTTAAGTTTCGCCATAACTTCGGAGAAACCATTTTGGAGAACATCAGATCCCATTCTTTCTATTACCCGAGAAGAGGGAATAAATCCAGGATTCAGAAGTATTAGGATAAATACTTCCATGGAGGAATATAGAATATAGGAATTCCGAAATACATAGACAAAGGGCGAAGTTGAAACTGGTCCCTGACAGTTAACATAAATAGGCTAAAGTCTTGATGTTGATATTATGTCTTTGTTACTGACCGATCATAATAAAATAAATATCATGACATATTTTTTCACCAACAGCGTAGTGAAAGTATTTACTATGTGTATAGGACTATGACTACATTGTAGGACTATTATTTGCAATACAGACATTGGTAATTGTGAAAACGACGATCAAGCAATTACACAATATATTATAAGCAATACGAATACGACAATAATAGGGTACCTCGTCACCGCAGGGTGCAATTTCATTTGCAACTGACATATTAAGTTGACATAAGGCGTTTAGGGCGACCGGTGGGCGTCAAAACAGGATGGGACGTCATTACCGTCGCGATACGCCATCGCGCCAGTCCGGAGGGACGAACGTCACTACCCGTTATGTACCTACTCAACCTATTTCTGCGTAGCTTGAATAAGGTTTCTTTTGGAGCTTACAATTTAATAGGGGTCTACTTTGATTTATATTGTTTAGCTATTCCTGTGCGGTTGTGCTAAGGGAAGGTTATTGTTTATATTATATTCTGCTTTTTGATTTTAACCTTAAGATTGAACTCATAGAGTTCAATCTCGAGGCTATGAATCGTATTTTAACTTGGTATTATGACAAGATTATTCCATAGGTACCATGTCATAACATATTCTCCATAAAATTATTTTATCTTTACTAAACAAATTCTATTGGGGGCCAAAAATCTACGGAATTATATTGAACATAATTCCACAAAGCTTAGTTGAAATACTTTACCTGCTGAAACAGCATTGAAATAGTTTTGGAACTAATCAGAAACATGAAGCAGTATGAAACGTATAATAATGTATACTTTAAATACATAAGGACGTGCAGTCAAACTATCGGATAGCTATCTGAAACAATTTTGACCATTTTTGAAAATAATACTTTTACAAAATGAGGAGTATTGTTTTTGGGAAATCTTAACGTTGAATCAAAAATAAATTAGCGATGTAACTTTTCGTAGTTGGAGATTGGAGATAATGTGATATTTATTCTTATACAGGTTCAACAAAGGGTTTGTTACTTTACAATTTTTATTTCCTCAAGTCTAATATTGTAAATTTTTTTCGACACGACACGGTAAGTTGAAGTAATAAAAAATATTGTTTCATTGTGGCTCCGTAAGTCCTACGACTTACGGCTTACCGCTTAACTTGAAACTTTGATCCGATAACCTGTGGACAAACCGATTTAGTAAAATCTCAAATACTGTAGATATTATTTATAGACGGAATAACAAAATAAGACTAAAATTAAGGCGATGATAGCTCAGTGGTAGTGACGTCGGACGCCGCAGCGAAGGTCGTGGGTTCGAATCCTTCAATGAGCTTGAGCTTTCGGTGAAGGAAAACATCGTGAGGAAACCATAGCACGGTGGTAGGGTACTTTGTAGTACTCGCCTGGCTGGCTACCACCCTCAAGTTGAAAATCTGTCGCCAAACACCTATTGGTGTGTTCCGGCAGCTGCACTTGAGAGCCAGATCCTTCTAGGCTTTGTGTGCTTACCACCTTCGGCCACATCATCACCTACCATAGTGAGATTGTGGTCAAACACAAGCCTATACAAAGTAAAATAAAAAAAATAACAAATAGATGATTAAATTGCTACGCTGAAATTAAACAGGCGATATGAAAAGCATACGCTCTACAAAAGCTCATTTACTTAGAAGTTTATTACTAAACACTGCTGACATTTACAGTAAATACGCAGAAGGTCTTTTCATATCTGTGAACAGTGCAAAGGTTAGAATGGCGTAAACAGAATATTCTTTGGAAGAATTGTGGAACTAAAGCATGAAGTAATCTTACTAATCCTATCCTATCCCACTATATTATAAATGCGAAAGTTTGTCTCTGTGTGTGTGCATGATTGTTATCACTTAGCTCAGTAATGACTTAATGGATTTGGATGTGACTTGGCATATAGATAGATCATATCCCGAGAATACATAAGAGCCCTGAGAAAACAAAGATAGTTTTAAATAAACTCCGATGATAGGTCGGCGGCAGTGACGTCGAATGCCGTGGTGAAGATCATGGGTTCGAATCCTATGTGAGCTTGATGAAGGATACCATAGCACGGTAGTATGTAGTACCCGCCTGGCGGCTATCACCTTCAAGATGAACATCTGTCGCGAAGTACCTACCTGTATGTACCGGCAGCTGCACTTAAGATTGCAAATTCCCCTTCTAGGCTTTGTGTGCTTACCGCCTTGGAGTCTCGAAGTCTGACACAAGCCTAAAAAAACGTGAATTATTACTATATAATTTCACATAAGTATAAATTAAATGATCAATGACCTCATAAACGTGACTATATACTTAAATAAGAAACCCACAGTGTTGACTTGAGTTACTCAGTAAAATTCAAAGGTGTTATTTTAATAAAAATCAAAATGTAAATTTAATTAACTAGTTCATTAACATCATGTAGAGTAATGTAGACCGATCTTTAAAGACCGATCCCTATACACACCTTAATTAAAATTTCCTCTCAACTAATTGTATATTAAGTTAATCGGATAATGGCGGGTAACAGGCGTTTCGGCGACTAATTGCCTTTAGTGTAGGGTTCCACAGTTATCAGCAGCCCAAATTATTTCACATAGTTACATAGTGTAAAAATTTTAACTTATTAAATAAGATGATATTAACATCAATATTATAAAAGTATCGCGGTCGTTTAATGGGAAATGAACCCTATGTCTGGCCGATAATGTCCGGAATCGCCAAGCCGTTGTTATGTAACTTTTCAGCGATAAAATAAATTGATATGAACATGAATCTCTGATGGACATGTGTAATATGATAATTAATTCGTATTTCATGATATTGAAATGTAGAACCAAACTTTTCGCTTAATATAGATCCAATTATTTTGAATTATCTTTAAGTAGGTAGTACGTATTTTATTACACTGGGAATTACTTAACATTAATCATGGACCTCATAATAGCTCGAGCTTTTTCGGTGAGTTTTAAGTAGGTTCAATATTCGAACAAATACCTTATGATTTAAAGTTTTGTTTATATTCTAGGTATTTTAATAACAAGCCATAATTTAATTTTATTCATCAATATATGCCCTGATTCTAGAACTAGTACTAAATAATAATCTATGATAAAGTAAAATCTACTTATGTAGTTACAAAACCCCATAATTATGACGAACAACTTTCATAGGTAATTATCTTTTTAAATATGAGGCAGACTCACAACACTATTCAATTTATGTTCATGATATGAATGTGAATTGAAAGAGTCCTTCCCAGAGGACTTGTATTCATATCTAGTGGACCCTCCACGCCTCCTTAGGCTAACAAAAGAGAGAAAAATTGTCAAGAGACGAACTCCGAGTTCAAAGTGAAAATGAATAGCGGCCGTATAATAAACCATGATAAAAGACCTCTCATGCCTGCGCTTGCGTCTTGTAATTTTGACACTTGATTTCTTTATTCGGCGCTCGTAAATCTTATTGTTGACGTCGCCCCGCTGAGTTTTGATTAACGCAAATAAAGAACTGTGCAACAATCTTCTGTAATTTGGCAATTTCTTACGGCCTGCGGGTTGGTGTAAATTATCCAGATTACATCATTAGGATATTTCAAAGGGCACTACATTCTCTGAAATTAAATAACGTAACATATACTTAAAATTGTAACAGCCTGGTAATTAGGTAGAGAACAATCTCGTTTTATTAGGTAATGGTTATGTATAACGAGCGGTAACAATTGTTACATAATTGAGGTCAATTTAATTTGTAACTTGCTGAGTTCCACAAAATTTTACTTGTTATTTGAAGTTTTGATAAGCAGTAGCATTTTGTGAAGTAGCAAATTGTAAGTGTAAGTAGATCATAAGTTGCTTTTATGATTTCAGTATATTTAAAACTTTCTTCGTAAATATCTTTAGAGTTCAATTAATTTCGCTACTGTATCATTAAAAAGTGGTAATTGATTTGTTATGTCCAACATAAAGTGTTATGACTCACATTTTACTTTAATAACTTATAAATTATTTGTATGCTGCAAATATGATAGATACTGCAGTGACAGTGTAGCGAGAATCAATCGACAACATACTAATAGGTAGGTACAGCAGCGGAAGCTTTCATCTCGCTCTGCATGATGTAATTCCACTCATTTATTTCGTTTTGCTACACCCGTTGCTTTGGCAGAAATCTACTCTAATTTCTGTATATAGACTTACCGGCAAAGTTTTCCTCGTATTGCAATGTCTTTTGTAGCATTCAATTATTATCACTTATATTTGTCCTCTTGTGAACTTTTTCCAAAGAGAAAATTACAAAGTAGCATACAGGGCGTGATCGCAAGGTTGTTGTAGTGACCAATTTGGAACAATTTCCTTATTAGAGTACCGCTGTTATCATCTTGTCAGTATCTGGGTCAATAGAGCCCATTCGTAGTTTGTTACAATGTTTTTAGAAATAAATTGAAGAGCCCAATACAATTATTAATGCACTTTGCAACACGACTAATATAAAATAAACAAAAAAATATTTCATGTCTAAATTTAGAAAATGTACCTTTATGTATAATTATAGTATTTATGTTTATGTTTAAAAGAAGCTAAACAATTGGAGGCTTGGAGGTGAAGTCTGCGGCAAAAAGGTCGATTTCATAAGCGCTCCAGTCACATGTGCCAATTAAACAACTGTCGTTTATGTAATAGTTACTATTATTACAAACCTTCTGTACATTTACAGAAGTTACATATCTTAGGTATTTAGCAAAATGTTTAATGAACGTTTCCTTGACGCTCGGTTTTACTTATTATCAAATGTATTAAACGTCAAAATTCACACTTTTATATGCTTAGGTACTTATAGTAGGTACGGTTAGTATAACTACTAAGTATAATTAATGCATAAGAGTATTTATTGGTTTGTCCTTCTTTCACGCACTAACGACTCTAACGCTAATTAAATAAAAGAAAAAGATAAGCTAATTTTATCTCGGAAACGCGTGAATGAATAAATCATAACATATGTATACAGATATTAAAAAATCTATGAACGCACACTTCACTACTGTTTGTAGACTTAACCATTATATTTTATTAACTAATTAATATAGTCACTGTTTCGTGAATTGATTTCCATCAATAAGGACAAAAAAATACTGAGATCTTATTCAATTAAATTATAGTAGTTTAGTGCGGTCCTAACCTTTGCCACAGTAGTCGTAAATCTAATAAATAGTCTATTATTGTTCTAATAGACCGATCAAAATAATAAAGAGTAGACTGAGCAGAGTTAGATAAGTGGAATTCTAGCCGACGCGACGACGCGACGGTTACTCAAGACGTCAGCATATGCAAACCCAGAAATACAATGGCAACTGCAAATTGACTCTTAAACACATTGCACGTTGCTGAAGGATTTAGAGATCGTGAGCTAAACTGTGAGACATATCTGTGACATTGAAGATTATGTAATGTAAAAGTTTTCTCATTTATTAAGAGTGTTGAATGTGGCATAGAGCACTATACAGCAATTACAATTGTTAGTTTATCAAACGAAACATAAGTGACGAGTTCATATACTGACAATATAAAATTAAATTCACATCATCTCAATTGACATTCACAGTCACAACAACATTTCCCCCAATAAAAAAAAGAATATTGCGTGTCAAAACGTCAATGATAAAAACAAACAGCGTTTCCCCCTCCGGGCTGTCATCAAGCACATTATTACTTAGTAAACTATACATTAGCAGAGTGTCGGCAGTTGGTGGGGCCTATCAGAATTACTGTAATTGACGTCCAAGTGGCGTAAAAGTGAATCTGAGGCATCTCGGATGTTGGCTCGCGGGCCAGATCGATAAATCCCCCTCCTCTTCCCACCGCCTTGCGTATTGCTTCACCCCTAAGAGGGTAACTACGATTTTTTGAAGTCTGTTATGTCGACACAATGATCTTTATAAACATACGTCTAGATTTCTGTACATTATTTCAACGGAGATTAAGTTTCTACTCCATCTATTTTGTTTAGTCTAGAACTGTAACAATGGATGCGTAAATAAAACCTGCGTTTATTTTGTTTATCAGAAATCTTCTTTGTTATTATATATTTGTCTGCTTATAACATCCATGAAGTTAAGTAAGTAAGGGTTATTAACAGATCACTTGTTTTAAATGAAGACCCGTGACTACCAATTTCACGACCTCTTTATACCCTTTACGCTATCATATTTTAAGTTTAAAAAAAAACCGTCACGATACACAATAAAAAGAATAATCCCAAACATGTTATATTTAGCTTAAAGCACCCTAAACTGCACTAAAAATCACTTCCAACGTAACACTCAAACGAAAAATCCAGAGCATAAAACAAGAACTAAGTAAGTACTGGTAGTTCCTTACAAATACGATAAAAATAAAGCTTTCCCCCAACAATAACAAGTGCTCTACCCGGCGGTTATACTGCCTCAATTAGATTATCTTGACAAAAGACGACTCATCTCTTAATTAGAGCAAGTTTTGCTTGTACTCGGATGAATATTATCATTTTTATTTGACATCGAATTAATGTTACGTCCTATTTTTTTTAAATTCGTTGAATTAGGAATTTTCTTTTTTATAGCTTATTAAAACTGTTAAGAGTTAAAAATAAGTTTTTAAAAGAATTACTTGCTTACATTTGTTTTTGTGATTAAATAACGACAAAGAATAAATAAAATGCACGTTAAGGTGAACTAAAAGCACTAAATTATTTTTTCGTAAAATCAATCGCAGTGGACGCCATGCCAAGGTCTGTTGTTCGATAAAACCTATAAAAAGTAAGAGAATAATTACTGACTTGATTAATTAACACTAATTGTAGTATTATTGAACTGTTAATATTATTTCTTGTTCTTATTTGTAGGTAAGTAAGTACTTACTTGAATGTAAATTAAACGCAAATCCTTTTTTTTAATACCTATAAAAGCATGATTTTGATTTTGACCTTCAGAATAAAATTGTATTCTGACGATTAAAAAATATTATCCTTATTCATCTTTACTAGCATATTAACGTCGATTTATTTGTAATCAAATCCACAGACATAGACTTATGCAAGTACAGTCTGCACCTCACTAAATTATGAACACTATCCATTAAGCAGATTGCTTTTAGATCGTATTATATGAATAAGTTACTTATGTGTTCTAAAATCGTTTACAGTCTAGGTAGATAAGATTGAGTTTGTGTGTATATTATATGTGAATGATTTAATAAGTACATTTTTATTAAAAACACAAGCTTCCGCCCCGCGGTGTCACCCGCGTTCCCGAAGGATCTTATGTTTTCTCGGGATAAAAAGTAGCCTATAGCCTTCCTCGATAAATGGACTATCCAACACTAAAATAATTTCTCAATTCGAATCAGCAGTTCCTGAGATTAGCACGTTCAACCAAATAAACAAATTCTTTAGCTAAATAATATTAGTATAGATATGATATGCGGCTACCGTTGCCAATCATGGACATTAGCAATACCAGGGGATTGCCAGAGTTTCTTCTTTCCTTTTTTTCCTGCGATTACTTTGGAATCATAAATCGACGTGTTCGCTGGTCTGCCAACGCTGTCCTTTCCCATTTTGTGTGCTTATCTATCAGGGTCCTTCTCCACAAGTATAATGCTCATGTCTATTTGTAAGCCGAAATTCGGCTAACGTCATCTTGTACCTTGTTTCCCATACGAATACCTTATTTTGAATATTATGTCACGTTCCATGGTTGTTGTGAAATTATCATTCTATTCACTGTCTCGAGAGAGTTTCTACGTTTTGGCACCGTAAGAAAGTAGGTAGGTATAGGAATTAGGTACATTATGTATTTTAATCATTTTAATTCAGTGTTTATATTATTATAAAAAATATTTGCAGAGCATATTTGACTAAGCTACTATTATTATCATTTAACAGCCATGTAGAGTGTATTGTTTAAAATAAATCGTATTTTCTTATTTTATTCTTACCTAACAAATTTTATTCTTTTATATTTTAATGTGAGACAAAACGATAATCATCTTTGATCCACTTCATAATTGCCGCAGCAATTAATCCTATTATGTAATAATTCAAACTAAATGCTACATACCATTAAACTCATCGATAAAAAACTCCATTTCTCTTTTATTTCTTTGTTAACACATACCGCTTATTATCTTATCTTTTTTACATCTTCTAATGGCAGCACGGCACGTGTCTGCAGGGTCTGCAGGTACAAATTTCGGTTAGTTTTAGACCTTCTTTTGGGATTCACAAAAAACGATGTGTTCGTTAATTTTATTTATACGTGAGTGTGCACATGTTATCAAAGCAGATGTTTGCTTTGACTTTATATTTCGCCTTCAGCTCGTGTTTATCGATAAATGATTATTTTTATTTGTATTACAACATGTTTCTTTTTCAATTCAATAATGCAACACGTAAACGATATACGTAAATCCCAAGGTATCAAATAATGTTGATATATCTCCTAAACATTGGGTTTTGTTTAACCAAACGTTTATTTTATTTAAATTGAATAATTCAGTTAATGTAAGTCGGATGTACCTGTGTTTGTATCAAAATCAAAATATTAAATTTTACCATAATGTGAAATACGTAATTTTTTTTATTTCTTTTTAAATGAGTACTAAGTAATAATAATAAATATAGTACCTAATCTAATTGGAAATTATATCTTTGATCCGTTTGGGGCTGAAACACTATGGCCATGGGGTCCCAGTGCCCGCTTACTTTATAGAGAAATGGCCAAGCGATTAGTCGACTCTTCAAGTGACCAAAGGGCCGGCCTTTATTTTGGACAAAAAAATTGCATGCTGCCAGCCTTTTGGGCTCTTTTCCTGTAGACAGCGATGCGGATGATTTTTTTTATGCCTTGTAAGCCCCCCTTTGTTGTGTTTTCTTTTCCCCCTTTTTACGATACCTGTAAATAATAGTTAAGTAAGTTATTTTTCTTTTAAATTCTTCTTAAAAAAAAAATTCAATCCATTTATAAACGTTCATAGGTAATAATTTATAAATATTAGTACGGTAAATAATCTATATGTAATGTGAACATACCAATACAATAATTATTTCATTATTCAGAAGAAATCCAAATACACGTTAACAACCATCTGTTGTGTGTGGGGTATCACTTAACAAAAGGTTTTTTGCTCGATAGCCAACGGCTGCCAGGTTCGATAGTTATTTTGTTAAAAAACGGGTTGCAGCCGTCCATTGCAGATCCAATATTAATTGTTACTAATGGTATACGTAATTTATTAACATTTTTTTTTTCTTTGTTACAGAATGTGATCGTCGGCATCAATCCATCAATGACGGTAATATTCATCTGATCACAGCGGACAATGCGGTCGCAGGCATCAAAACCTTTACCTAAGAAAGGGGCTTTGAGTAAAACAACATTAAAAACTAGTTCCGCAACGAAAAAATCCACTAAAAAAGCATCACCTCCTAAAAAAGCAAAGAATCTGGTAAGTAAGGTAAAAAGCACCAAGAAGACCAACTCTAAGGATGATGTGTCTACCATCAAATATGAAGAAGAGTCTACTGCAGGAGACACAGGCGAGGTCTCAACAGAAGCTGCTAAGCCAGGCACTTCTAAAACTTATCCTTCCCGAAGTGATTCTCCAACAAAAAAATCAAAAAAACCCAAGGAGAAGAAAGACGCGACTAAAACTCCTTCAGAACCCGTTGTAAAGAAATGTATTTCTAAGAAAATAAAACAATTAGATAAACCAGTTAAATCTCTCAAACCTGGCATGAAAAAAGGTGGAAAAAATAAAGATGATATAAAGTACAAAATTAATGTAGATGCAGTAAAAAAAAATACATCAAAATTTTCAAAAGCAAAAAAATATATAAAGAAAACGAATGCTGGAAATCAAAAGAAAAAAGTTGGAAGTCAGATTTCTTCATCAAATGAGACTTCTGATAAGGAACAAGGAGAAATTGGCACTAAAAATGATAAAGATACTTGCGATAAAAGTGAAGAAAAGCAGAATAAAAAAGAAAGCACCAGCATCAACGATAAAAAAGCTGAAGAAAATCTACAGGTTAAATTTGAAACTAAAAATGATACTGAGGATTCTAATGTCTATAATACATCTCCTAAAACTTTTCTCAGTCAACCGGAAACTCAAAAAACTGAAACTGAAAGGCCTCCTAAATTTTTTACGTCCAGTAGATCTCCGAGAATGGTTGACATTGATGTAAAATGTTGCAAAAACTCTAAAGGAAACCTTAGCGTTTCTGAAAGATTTTTGTCAATGAAATGTGAAACCAAAACTAATGACGGTATGAAGGATAACAGTTCATCAAATACTTTAGTCGCGCAAGGTCCCGAGATTGATGTTTATACTTTTACAGAAAAAGTTGATTCACCTAAAAGTATTTTATCAGATTTTCGTAATCCTGTAAATAAAAATATTGGTCGCGTACGACCAATAGCTAGAGTTAAGGGTACAATTATTGACAAAAAGACAGAATCAGAAAAGAAAAAATACTCGCCCCACAGGCCAATCGAAGAAGTTGTTAAGCAATTGAAAGCAAACAAGCGATCTGAAGAACTAAATACAACTCAAACTCAAAGTAATTGTACGGTTTCTAGCGTAGAATCATCTGTCGTTAGTGACGAAAAGGAAATTGACGAAAAACCAAAACCAATCGTAAGCAAATCGTATAAAATGGTAGCTCGAAAATCAAGTATAACAGGTAAACCTTTTAGCCCAATTAAATTTCTCGACCAAGATGTACCAAGTAAGTCTGAGAAACCCGGTAAAACAACTTCTCCGTCAAAGAAATCTCCGGCTAAGAATAAAAAACAGCCGAAAAAAACTATGACAGAAGATGATATTGACAACTCAAAGTTTTCTATTAACACAAAATCTGTACATTATACATCTTCAGATGATAGTGTTAATGAATCTAATGATGATAATGACACCAAAGAGTCTTCCGAATCTGATTCGCCCAAAACTAAAAAAGTTAAAAATAAAAAATATAAAAGAATTACAGATAGTGTAAAAAAAACGACTTCAAAAGAATTGAAAGAACTGTCAAAAGATTCACTTGTTGATCTGAAAGATGAGTCAGCATTGTTGGGTGGTGATAAGCCTAGTAAGAGGCGACTGAAACTTTTGTCTATGTGGACTGGGCCTAAGAAACATAGAATGGCATCACTCAATGCAATAGCAAAAGTTCACTGTCTTTATGAAAATGAAAGTCGAACTCATATGGAATTAGGATTAATGAAAACAATAGATCGTCAAATAATACCAAGCACCTCAAAACAAACGACTTTGAAAAAGAAAGAACCTAAATTGAGAGAAGTAGAAAAAGAGACCACTTCGGAATCTGAATACGAAAATAAAAAGGAAAAGAAAGACGATAGTTCCGAGAGCTCTGATGAAAATCCTCCTCAGAGAAGTTTACGAGGTGTACCCGGTATTAGAAGTGCAGGGAAATATTGGGATCCTAAATCATCAACGTCTTCGAGCGAAGATAGTGAAATAGAAACTAAAAAGAAAACTGTGAGTCCTGAAAAAAAGAAAGTAATGCCTAAATCTTCTTCCGGAAAATCAGATTCTGATAAACCACCTGCAAAAATGAAGAAAACTGCAGGAGTTACCGTAAAGAAAAAACGTAATAGAAATGAAGTGGTGATGGATCTCAAAGACATGGTGGTACAAAAACGTATGGCTAGTCTTAATGCAACAGCTATTCTGGCAGCAAGTTACGAAAAACGTTCACCAAAATCGAACAAAGATGAAACCACAACTGATTCTGGCAGCGATGAATCTTTTTCTCAAAAGCCAAAAAACGGGGCAAGTTCCGGCGTAAAGTCGGAATTAAAAAACGAAGAAACTAAAAAAGAAAGCGATGAAAGTGCAATGACTGATAGAAAACAGAAAGTTGAAGTGATAGTTAACCAAGATACTGACGTCACGATAACCGGAGTATACGCAACGCACCTCCACGAAGGGTTTTGTACTGTGTCTGGAATGCAATATCGTATTTCATCGACAAGCCACACACAGACAACAGCCACGGCTAACTGTGAAAAGGTAAACAATTGTAGCTTTTATCTAGAACTTTTTGAAGCTGTTTAGTCGATAGATATTGAATATTATGTTAGATGGGTATCTTAATACATACATAAGATTTATAATAAGGCTTTATAAATAACAATGTTTTATTCACAATATTTATTTCAACTTTATCTGGGGTTATCTATTAGAAATACGATCCTATAATGTCGTTCGCTAATCAGTGACAGCAATAAATAAACATAACAGAACGATAAATAATTTTGCTTTAATAATTAATATTTAATCAATCATTTGATATTCAAAACACCTTATTAAAACCTGAATGAATTGATCCATCGACTAAGTCAGAAAATTAGATCGCTTATTACCCGTGCGTATTAAAGGCCTCTAGCGCTTCGACTCTCATTAATACCCGGTAATGAAGTAAGTTCTATGTAAACATGCCTCGGGACCTCATCCGCATATTATCCTTCATCGTTTTACCTCATGAAAGTTTGCAGAGAAAAGTAAACCCTTTGTGAGGGAAGTAAACGATGAATCTCGAGCGAGAGGTCACCATCTATTGGGACGTAAACGATTTACGCGTGAAAGGAGTAACCAGCGTGTTACCCTTGACGCAGATTATATCGTCTGACGCGTTAAACCTTATTAATGTTATGTTAAACTCTCAGAAGCGTCAGCGATCCTAACTAGATATATATATATGCATAGTATTTAAACAAAAAGGGTCAATTTACTGTGATAACGGGGTTTCTTAATGAGAATATTTGATGGGTATGTCCATTCAGGAGCTTTGATTAGGCGCCTATTTATCATTTTGAATGTTACCGATTTCGTGTATTAGCTCTATTAAGTTCTCTAATTATGGTTCCTTAGGAAGGATGTCCCAGAGATGATGGTGCCCGTTATACACCACTCTCAGCTTTGTCATCAATGCAACCTCCTGCAGAGCACCCTCATACGCATCCCCATCCAGGTAAGCTTCCAGCTTTAAATTTACCCTTTTGAAAACATTATTTTGATGTCGTGAATAATGAGTCATTCATACAAATAATGCTTGTTTACCAGAAAATGTGATAATTAGATTACCTTTAACGGGTATTAATATAATAATATCGTTTTATAATATCTAAAAGGATAATTGTTAGCATAAAACTTAATCGGTAAAAATATTATTGGAAAATTCACATAACATTGAAATAATATTCTTATCAAAATGTCCATGACGAGTGTGAACTAACATTTATTTCCACAATAAAATGTGGTTTTCCGTAAAAGCTATATGCTTTTACGAATTAAATGGCCACTTTTTCCTTTTAGCTGTTTACTAATTGGTAGTTGGTTCATAGGTATACTCATTTAAGATAAATTATATTATAGTATTACTTTTTATTACCAACAATAATTATTTAGGTGGTATACAAACATGAAGTAAGTAATGATTATTACTTATGGTACCAACCAACCTATTTATTTGGCACGACTTAATTGCTTGCTATGTATATATTATATTAGTTGCTGGATAGAAGAAAAAGCTGTACTATTACTTAATTAAAGGATGATCGAAAATGAAAACTATTTACGCATAACAACGCATAAAAACAGTAAAAAAAACAGTTGGATAATAATTAAACTCGGTACCTACCGATTTATCATACAGTTTAGTTTAAACTATGATAAGATTTTTTACAGAAAATTTATTTACTAATTATTTACGTTTACAACGTATCTTTTTGGATCCGATGACAGCATTATAAGCAAATATCCGAATTCCAGTAGGTACATCTATCAGCAGACCAGTTGCCTCATATCGCGCATTAATAGGTCAATGTTTTTCGACGGAACGCTGACCTCGGCGCAGGCGCAACCGATCTGTGTCGCACTTTATACAATGCTAAACATTTTTAATTTCCATCTTATTGCTTACAAAACTAATTTTATGTAGGTACCGATATATATAGTGAAAGTAAGCTATGAATTAATAAATTGTATAATTTATTAATATTTGTTATTATAAGTACCTATTCTGATTATCAAGCTAGTTAATAATTATTCATTACAAATGATAACACAAATATAAACAATTTCTCGTCGCTTGTTCAAGCAAGATTTACGTCATAAAAATGACGACGAATTTATTTTAAACATAACCTACATTATTTCTTTGCATAACCTTGTTAATATTACAGCGTTTCTATAAATTATTTCTTAACTAACTCTTACAGTCAATCATATATAACGATTTTCATTTGATTAAATAATAAATCTTAGAGTATGTAACCTTGAAATCAAAGAAACAGACTGTAAAACACCTAGAAACCTTAATTTCCTTTCTATATTCGTCATTGAGTGTACATGTAGACAATGTCAATTTACCTACTTCCTAAACATTTTACAAACAGACACAAACTCAAAGCACCAAAACACGATACAACTTGTTTGGCACAGTGCCAGCTACGCAGATGTCAATGCTAGATCTTGGCCTCCCGAGGCTCTCCTTAACAATATCAAAACCTGTTTAACATAATCTCTCATGTTTTACTCTCATTTACCGGTTAATCGCCTTTGTGATCACTGAAATTATTTATAATTATACCTAAATCTGTATCTTTAATATTAATCCTCTCCGCCTGTATAGGAAGTGGACCTGGAAAGGAAGAAGAAGTAGAAATTCTTAGAAGTAATCCATTTGAGTCTAATTGATATTTTCGAGAATCAAGTGAATGTGGAAATGGTAGATTCTATATTTCTGATACCTAGTAATTCTCATTAGAGATGTAGTTTGCACTACGTGTAGGTATTGATTGAGAATACTGACAAATTATGTAGGTACTTACTGGATCCAGAAATCTAAGGTTGAAAACTTAGATTTTTATGTGTTTACATCATATTCATTTAAGGTTATCGCTCCATCGTAGTTTACCAGAAATTTCTAGAGCAATAGTATATCGGTTCCATTATTGCCTCATAGAATATAATAATAAGTAGATATTACAATTTATTATGATACACATTATTTGTCACGCCGGCAGATTTATTAACTATGACAAACGGTAACTAAAGTCAAAAACACCAGTCGATTGCTTTACATTGCACGCTTACTGTCGTGTAATGTTAGTATAGAGAGTATTAACTACGGGCATCGTAATGCGTTAATACAGTTTTATGACAGTCCCCATTTAAGTTTGTAGTTGTAATAAGCCAGCGGGATAACGTATTTGTAACTACTAAATCCTGTATTCAAGCTGTGCCCAAACATTGGAACTATAACAAATTGAACTTTGAATATGACGTGTATTATTATTTACTGAACCTTTAAATAAAGTCAGTGGCTGAATTCTTTGATTATCTCTATTTAAACGAAAGGTGAGATTCCATGTCTTTCTTTCTGAGAAATCAACCATTGTGAATTTACTATCTTTAGTTAAATTCTTGGTTGACTGTTATGAATATTGTAGCATGGTGACCAGCGCAAGCCTTGTTGAAATCCAATCAATTGAATGAACGGAAAGTTTGGTGGAATTGTTTTACTTTGCCAATGTAATGGTATTTGAGGCTTCCGTCGACTGGTACAACCATAAAAAGGAACCGCGGTCCCAGCTACCGGATTCATTTAATTTTTTTTTTTTCTTCCGTCGACAGGGACCACCCATAAATTTATAGTAAAATCTATTGTTCAATCCAAAACAGTACAGTCAAACGAAAAATATTTAAATTAAATAAAGAATAAAAGTATTTGATTCAAAGATATCATTTATTTATATAAATAAATATCATTTACTTATCCTAGACATGAATTTATTCCATCCATGCGCTTAGTAATCGATTAAACCAGCAATTAAAGCGGCTAAAAATGATTTCCTAGGTGTGAAAATAGTGGGTTGTTATTTTCATTTCAAAAGTTTGTGGCGTAAAGCGAAGGAACTGGGCGTCAACAAAACTCAACCAGGAAGAGAACACGTTCAGCTTTGTTCGGATCTTTTTCATCTCCCACCAGATATGGTCGATGGTTGGTTGGATGGCTGGTTGTATGTCATGGAAGAGTCACCTATTATTACACCTGTGTGAAGCCGGGCCGGGTCGCTAGTTTTTAATATGATTTATGTGTGTAGTCTTATATATTTTTTTATTTTTACTAGATTCCACCCCGCGGTATCACCCGCGTTCCCCAGGGAATCTTATGTTTTCCCGGGATAAAAAGTAGCCTATATTCTTCTCCGTACCATAGGCTATCTGCATACCAAATTTCATCGCGATCGGTTCAGCGGTTTAAGCGTGAAAAGGTAACAAACAAACAAACTCACTTTCGCATTTATAATATTAGTTAGGATTATATCTTAACGTCGTTAAGGCTGATTTTGTGAAAGTCAAAGTCAAAGTCAAAGCCATTTATTCAGTTTAGGCCAGGTCGAATTTACTGAAGCTACCACCGATTCGGAAATCAGCCTAGATAGATAATTATTTACTTATTGTTAGCATAATTTATGTGATTATGTGTACTTACGTTTTTATTGCGTCAATTTTAAATAACAAGAATGGTAATCGAAGGGTGTTTTTTATGTTATATAAATAAATGAGTTTTGTTTCTTTAATTACTTACTAAACATTTTTTCGTTTGACTGCACTGTACTGTACTGACTTTTGGCTTGAACAATAGAATTTTTTCATTGATTTATTGGTGGTCCCAGTTGCTGGAAGAAAAAATAAAATTAAATGAATCCGTCAGCTGGGACCGCGGTTCAAGTTTATGGCGGTCCCAGTCAACGGGAGTCTCGGTATTTGATGGCTCAGGTCGTCCAAATTATTCAATAGCGGTAAATATGTATGAAGTTATTTTTATTAAATTATTACGGAAGATGGTCAAAACATATACGGGGCCGTGCCCCACAATGTAAAGGGATGAAATCTATGTACTTTAAAAGTACAGGTTTTCTATTTATAGAATCAGAAAGGTACATGTAGCTCTGCAGATTTGGACATAAGTTATGAAGGTTATACAAAACTGATTTTGTCACTCAGTTTTCATATGGTAATCATTTATTTATGATTTTCATATAGTTTAATAGGTAGGTACGAGCTACGACACTATAAAATAAAGATAAAATAATTGATAACGGAGAAACATAATTCGAAAGAAACACTTATAACGGGCGCGATGTTTTAACTTTTACGTTTGACAGTTTTGACACTTGGCAGCATAGAGTGACAATGACAACTATTGAGTGTTGCAGGTACTAAAGTCAAAAAGTCCTATCCAAAAGTGTAATTCTATTTAGATATGTTCATAATAATAATAAATTATAATTTTTTATAGACAAGTAATAATCATAAAAATATGTCTTAAGTAATTTTTCAAATATTTGATATCAAAAGTAAATAAATAACAATGAATTATATAGTAATTCAAAATTCTTTTTTTATTTTATTTAAATGTATTGCAATTCTTTTACTTTTATACATCTTGGGGCAAATTCTGACTATGTCGTTTATAGAGAAAATGACATTTCTATTATTTCACAAAGTCAATTTTATAAGTTATATTTTATTCAATATACCTATTTTATACCAGAAGACAATTAAATACTCTTTATATTCTCATGTTGAGACAAATTAAAACCTTGAGGTAGCGATATTCTTTACTTTATTTTAGATAACAACTTACATTATTATTTTAAATTAGTATTTAAACCCAATTTGTTAAATTGTCGTCATCCTGAAACGAAGTTATGACTACGCAAGGTAATATTTTCTTTCCATTTCTTACGGTAAATTCGAAAACCATATTTCATAACATGGAGCGCAGTTAGCAACAAGCGAAGGCTGTTTCCACCTCAATGCAATGATTATATTGGCATGAACCATACTGTGATATTTTCTTAGGTCTCAATACAAGAGTGATAAGAAAATAGATTCTTCTATAGAAATAAAAGCCGGAATTAGAATCAAAACATCAAGATTAGGATCCTGAAAGTGTTCAGGCTAGCTAACAAAATTTCTCGATTTTGGTCGTAGTTGGTATCATAGCTCAGCGTAGTATATACTTAATAGGTATAGTAAACTACGGCGGCTACGAGGTCATTGACACGAATTTTATAGAAATTGGCGATAAATAAAATGTTCAATCAAACCAAATCTATTAAGTCCTATAAAAAGCTCAGAACCATTTTTTCCCCGAAATCCGTCAAAATATTGTTCCGCTTTTAGTTTACAAGTTGGAACCGTTTGTAATTCGTCCGGCCATGGCACGGCGCCAACTCCCCCTAACCCCGCGGATATTAAATAGCAGGCACTTATCTAAGCTCCCGTCCACTGCCCAGACTCCAAATCAGCACTATCTCCGATGCTTGCTATTCAATTAAATTTTGTTCAAAGATGGGGTTTTATTAATTCTATTACTACACTATCCACTTATGAAAGATTCATTTTAAAGTCTTAAGCTATCATAGAAAACTAAAATTTGTATTATAAACAAATATATTTCATGTATTCTGCGCAATGAAGATTCATGTAATTAAATATATTACCTGCATTGTAGCAAATACTACTAACGTAGTAAATATATTATGACAATATTACCGAGCTTCAAGTTCAGTTTAAATGAAGAATATTTTGCTCAGATTGAGGTTTAAATTACAGGCCACGTTAAATTTATTTAATTCTCATCTCGGGATAATTCTAATTTGAGAGCAGAGCATTTAATTTTCATAGCTTAGTGAAATTCCATTTAAGTAAAATCCGATTAGTGTTAAGCGGCCGTGGCCTATTTGTTAACTTAGTGAGAAAACCATTTCAACAATTTTCTGGTAAACAAGAAACAGAAAAAGAAATCGTTTGAGTTAATCACCAAAGCCAAACGTTAATAGGTTCGAAGTCGGTCTCCCCGACTACACTTTTTGTCTTATTCGCTGGTGAATAAAAATAATTGACATCTTGGAGAAATTTCGTTTGTAATTCCTTATTGATGTCATATTTTTGAAACTAATGTTGGGTGCGAAATCAATCAAATTTTCCATACAAAGGATCAACCTCATTCGATCTAAATGTATGAAATAAATTGGTAACAATGATTTTAGTAACAAATTATGGATTAGTCTGAAATAGATTACATAGTAATTATATTATTGTAAGTTGTGCAGCGTGACTTTGAGCTGCTTCATGAGGCCCATAGTGAGAGACCACGTCTCTGTGCCATATGTCATCACCGGTTGTAGACTTTCGTCATTTTGGACGAGAAGACATTTCGTAGTTTCCTGAACGCTGGAGAGTACTATGCTCGGGGTTTCTCTACGCAATTGAATCGAGGAGATTCGTAGACGAACTTGGGACACCGACATAGCCCAGTGGTTTGGGAAGTTGAAATGGCAATGGGCAGGGCACATAGTGCGCAGAACGGATGGCCGATGGGGCCGAAGAGTTCTGTAGAGAGAGACCACGGACCGGCAAGCGCAGCGTAGGACGTCCACTTACTTACAAGGTGAACGGACGACCTTGTAAAGATCGGCGAAAAACGCTGGATGCAGGCCGATATATCCTTAGGGGAGGCCTATGTCCAGCACTGGATGTTTTGCGGCTGAGATGATGATGATGATGAAGTTGTTCAGCATGACCAATCCAACTTAGATTATGAAAATATGATATAATATAGAAATATTCAGCCTGTATAAAATCACTTAATTCAAGTGTATAATATCGATACCTTAGTTCACACTCGTACTAATTACAAAAAAAAATAAGTTTGCTCCTCTCAGAAATCTGTAAAGCCTTCTCCTTCTATTAAAAACAATGTGACTCCATAATACTAACTGCGACGGATGCGTATAAAATTATACTAAAACACTCTTTTTTTAATGTTATGAACGTATACCTACTAAAAGTGAGTTAAGGTTGATAGACTCATGGAATAAATCACATTGGCGATTATTCCAATGTCTCAACAACATTGATATCATACTTTTGACGTGCACACTTGTATTAATTGAGGGGGCGGGCTACTCAAACATAAATTTTCAGTATAAAGACTTTATTCTAATATACAAAGTCATAAATAGATTTTTTTCCCCACCATTGATAAGATATTCACGTACAAACATAAAAATTGCTCTCTTGTAAAATTTGCAAAACTGTTATTAGTATGAGTGTGAACTAAGGTATCGATAGTTGTCAAGATATAATTAATATGTAATGCTTCAGAAGAGGCCTAATTACCTCCATCCAGCAGTGATAATTAATAAATGATTCTTTATGCAGTGCCAGAGCTGGGTGGACTGTCGCGCCGCCCCGGCTGCTCCAGTGCATTCTCTGCACCCTCGCCGGCAGCTCATCATGAACCAGGTTAGTACTTTTAATTATTTTTTTTATATACTACTTAGCTAGCAAACAAGCTTACGGCCCACCTGATGGTAAGCAGTTACCGTTGCCTATGGGCGCTTACAACACCAGAGGTATCATTCACACGTTGCCAACCCTTCCACCCCTCACCAATGAGCTCTGACTAACTTACCCATGCACAGCGGAGGTACTTCCCCAGTCTAACTGCCCTTTGAGCGAAAAAACGCCACGCTTTACCTCTCTTGTACTTAACTCTTTAACTCGTACTAGTTTAGAAATTTTTGAGTATTTTTAGAAATTATAGAGCAGTACAAAAATTACATAACTTTTTAATACCTATTCAGTTTGGTCCAAAAATCAACGGTTTATTGTTAGTCTAAATGCAGTTACGAATAGAAAGAACTTCTATAACAAATTGACTAGTACATATTAGAACATCATTGCGACTAACACATTAAGCACATCATGTTTAATTAAGTTAATGAAATAGTGTTTTGATTTAACAGTTTTAATTTAATTCGTTCAACGTTTCGACTTCGTTTGGATTTAGTTACGTTCGGGTTTGTCCCGAGCTTTACCGCTCAGAGTCAATTTGCGGTCGCCGCCATTGATCCTGGCTTACAAAAGTTACTGAGCTTGTAGTGTGTGACGTGCCTCAATATTCAGATAGTCTTGACCTTTATATTCTAACCCACAGGTTGCAAATTTAGGGTTTTGAACACCAAATCTATATCTATAGCAATCTATAACTACTTTTTATTCTTTTGCTAATATTCTAAAACTGAATGTGATCGTCTGTTCTATTTTCACGGCTAAACTACTGAAATAATAAAATATGCTTTTACCTCGGAAACACACATAATTTTTTGTCTTGGGAATGCAAGTGAAACCATCGGGCATAGCTAAAGTAAGTTCTTATATGACACAGTAGTTGAGTTGCAAATTAACTCTGACTGATCCTTAATATTAAATAATAATAAATTATCTTTTTGCCCTGCTTAGAAAAAGGCAAACGCAAGAAAAATAAATTTAAGTGAGAAAAAAGCAATGCCGCGCGTAATCGTAGACCTAATAAAATAATCCTTGGTAAAATAAAATGTGCGCAGTTGATGTCAAAAGGTAGAATAAACTAGCAGTAACAGTACGGTGGCGCGGGCGGCTCAGTCCCGGTCCCGAGCTCGCTTTATTCCAAACGCGTCGGGAAGTTCTTTCAGTCCCGCCAGTCGGTTAAGTAATTAATTCTTTTGCCGCTCTGTTTGAATAAATCACATCGCTCAACTTGAACATTATAGAGGTTGATGATGTCTTTTACATTGAAGTTTTTAACTTTTTCATAATTTACATACATACATAGCTATGTAAGACAGGTAGAGCTGAGTTTATTTACACTTTTATTTTTTATTTTTAAGGTTTGTTATCTGCTTTGTTGCAAGCATAGTCCCAAAGCCATATTCAAGCGAGTTATCTGTATACTCATTATAAATAATAAGTTTTTAATTATGCTTTCCCATTTTATAGTAAGTACTTTTTAAGTGACCAGCATGCTATAAATTTCTGACAACACAGATCATGGCAGGAAACCATTGACTTTCTTACGATGGCGAGATATTGAAGTTACTAGTGAAAGGTTTTTATCTTTATGTGTTTTTAATAATTTTAAAAATTAATTTAATGAGGAGATGTGATTGTTATTTCTATAAAAGCTGATTTTCAGAGATTGTCATATAGTGAATGTTTTACATATTAATGAATACTTTCAAACTTGAAAGTAAAAGTAGGCAATTAAAAAGGCTAGCCCTGTATAAAAAAGGCACAAAAATATCCTATTACTTTATTAAAAATATAATAATCTATATCAGACAATTCACGAATGTCAAGACGGCCAAATGAATTTATTTTGCTTATTTATTTTATCTTATGACGTTTTACTGTGAGGAGTTGCAGATATTTAAACTATTTTTATTTATTTATTTTACAAAAAGGAGCTTTTTTAATATGGGTCGTCGTGAATCATTAAAGGGTTATTTATGGAAATAAACGTTATGACTTTACCTTCACATTATATTTATGATATAATGCTCATACGTAAAAATATATAATATAATTATGTTTAAATCTAAAAGAGAGGTCAGTGACACCAACATAAAACAAAAAAAGAATTAAGTTGTTCGATTTATTTAACATAAGTTAAAAAGTCATACAATACCACATTCGGTTACCAAGATGACTAATTTAAAATTGAAATCTTTCGTAAAGAAAGTTTTAAAAGAAAGAGCTAATTACAAGGTAGCTCATTATATTGAAGATAAAGATGTCTGGAAGTAGCTGCACTCTGCACAAGTGTATCTTCTTTATACTTGTACGGAAGCCAGTAGTTTTTATAATTATTTCATGAATTTTGAACTTATTCTGTTTATTATTTTTAAACCCCGACGCAAAAACGACGGGGTGTTATAAGTTTGACGTGTCTGTGTGTGTGTTTGTGTGTGTATGTGTGTAGTCTGTGGCATCATAGCTCCCGAACGGATAAACTGATTTTGATTTTGTTTTTTTTTTGTTTGAAATGTGAATTAGTCGGGAGTGTTCTTAGCTATGTCACCACAAAATGGCGAATTACATTTTTTTTCACAGCTCCCTCGGAAATGAAATAAAAAAATTAAGGAGTCCTTACAAAAAGTATGAAATAAAATTTTTAATAAAAAATTTGAAAAACCCCCGACACTAAATAATAATAAACGCAAAACCCTATAAAAAGAAAAAAATAACCTTGAAATTATGACCCTACGTAAGTATGTATGATTTTTTTTGATTAAATGTTGTCGCTTCGGGGGACCGCTCTTTACCTATAAAAATATCTACCTAATTAAAATGATATTAAAATTACAACGAAAATGTTAAAGTAAGTATTAAGAATTACAAGTGAACCTAATAAAAACTGAACTAACTAAACTATCCAGATAAATGCTGAAACAAAGCTGTCTTCTATACTTAGCCATAAATATCACAGTACTAACGAAATAAATGGATTGAGGACTTAGAAAAGAAGTTCATATGTTACGTATGTACTTTAATAAAACGTTAGGCTAATAAATTAGAGCGAGTCGAGTCGGGGGACCCCGACACGACAACATTTAATCAAAAAATATACGTTTATTATTATTTTGAGTCGGGGTTTTTTTTATTTATTTTTCTTGTTGCTTTTTGATTTGTTTATGTTTTAAAATTGTTAAACTTTTCTTAAATTGTTTAGTCGTTCAAATGAAAAAAGTAGAGCAGCTAACATAGTCAGATTATCCAAAAAATATTAAAAAATGTAAATCTTGCTGAGTTCTTATCAGCTGAACGTTGACTTCCGAACTTCAGTTTCAACATCAGTCGCTTTGACGTTCATAAGCTTTGACAAAACGAATAACTCTAGGTCATATTAGAACCATGACATTTGGAAGATTATATTCCTTTTGTAACCTTGGGGTGTACTAAGAAAGGATTTTCCAAAAATCAACCCCTAAGGGGGTAAAATAGGAGATCACGGTTGAAAGACTAGTAAATTAGTAATCCAATAATCTTACAATAATATATTTTAGTATCTCACGCACGAAAGTGCGACTGCACTGTTTGGTCCTACCTACATAAGATATAGGTGGGTACTTTTAAAGGGATTAGGTATTTTACGTATTTCTATTAGTTTTATAAATATGTGATGTTATTAATATTGATATAGCATTATTAAACAGAAACATTACCATCAGTAATATTATGATAGGTAGGTACTAAATAATTCTATCGAATCACTTAAGGAGATAAATGTATCAAATATAAGGAGTACCTACTTATTTACAAAAGCAAATACAATAAAGTTCAAAGTTCAACTACAGTCGGGAGTATATTTATGTGTTGTTTATAACCCCTGTAAGGAGATACAAGCAATATCCATCAAGCAAATAAAATAATAACAGGCGAGCGAGTGGAGTAGAGTGGAGCGCGGCGCACACTATTCGAAATCCCCGTTTAGTTTAGCTGAGCTTCTATTTGCAATAAACACGTCCCGTGTGGTCCCACAACGACGAACAAGTTTCACAGACTTGTTTGCACTTGGAAATGTTAAAACTGGGACTTTAGTTCGTAAACGGCTAGAATTTCTTTGGTCTCTCGCTAACTTTGAATTAGCTACATGTGAGATCTTTAAGTTGAAAGAAAAAGGTGCAAAAGTTAAAACTATAGTTTAATGCACAATATAGAAGCTCTTCTGAGTATTCTCTCGTATGTTTTCACTACAAAAAAAATTTGGGAGTAAAAGCTTTTGTGGATGTAGGAGCATAAATGTAAAAAATGAAATATTCATGATAATGATAAACTATAATCGAGATAGTAGGTATCTCAGGTTAATAGTAAAATACAGTTCTTTATCCTAATAGAGATAAAGTTTATATGTACACAGTAGGTACAGTCTCTAAAAAAATGATTTAATGACCATATCAGAATAGCTTTAGAATTCTTCAGCCGTCCAAGCAATGATTTCAGTGGTTAAACTCCCGAAAACTCTAATATGCATAGCGAGCTTTTGTCTAAAAATAAAATGAAGTGCGGACGAGACTTGAATGTTAAAAATGTCTACGTCGTCCACCAGAGGCTTATTATGAAGGCAATATTCTGTTACGCGCTTGGAATTTATATTTATCCGCTCAATATCAGCTGCTTGTACTGTACTCGTAACTCCGTGTCGCGTAAATTAGAACTACCCGTAAAACTACTTAGCATTCTTTTATCGCCTTATTATATCAACAAAGTAAAACAGTTAACCAGAGCTTAAAGAGTGAGATTTAATATCTTAATATTAAAGTAAAACAGCGAACTTAATCGTCAATAACGAGTAAACTGACGATAACAATTTATGAATTTACCCGGAACTAAGTAAAATACCGATTGAATTTTTGTTATAAGTGGGTGTTTCAGGCTCCAATGAACCGCTTGAAGAATTTATCGCACCTTTTCCTTGTAGAATTCATAATCCTTTGTTGAGCTGTCTAAACGTATTCAGTAATAACATTTTCATCTTAAAAATATTCCTTTTCCCTGTTTACCCTGGTTATCATGAAAAAGAAAGAGCTTTCATCTTCTGAGTGTTCATTATTTTATTCGTGTTAGTTCCCGATTTCACGAATTTGTGAAGTGATTTCATTACAAAGCTATTTTAACATAAACATTGTTGGTGTATAAATGTTATTTTTCACTAAAATGTTATTTGTTGTCGGATAACACGTATTATACCGTTTCCACCCCATTGCAAGGCGCTCGTTGCCTGCGGCTCTCCTCGCTCGCGCATAAATATTTGATATCAAGCAAGCAGCGTTTGCGACGCAAACCACAATTTTACTTTATCACGGCCCGTGTGTTTGTTGCTTTATTTCCGAGTGATGATTACTTGTTTACAAACGCTATGCCGCTTGTGAATGTTTGATGAAGTAATTAATGAGTAGCGATAAGTGTAATAATCGCGGTAAATGATGAAATATCGGGCGACGTGACAAGTGGTCCAATATAGGGAGGTAATGAGGCCACAATGGGCTATTATCGTTATCCCATATACATTGAGATGGGGCCGCCCTCTGCCGAACGAAGCAGAGGAACCGGTGACCCTTGACCTAGTCCCTTGAGTAGACTCCCTCTCCATGCCTCAGCCTTTTTACTCCCGATCATTTTACTATAAATTCTCGATTACGACGCGAATAAAATTATCTCTTTTCTTTTGTCTGTTTTATATAATCTACCCAGCCCTTACCATTATCTATTTGATTAGTAATAAAATAAACACAACATTATAAAATATAGCATTATAATATACTTACCTACTCACTTTCTATTATGATAGATATGATATACATGCATATAATGTTACAGCTCACTCTGCATTCGCATTGCCAATGACCCAGTAACGTAGACACAAAACAAATGCATCACGTAAACACAGTGGTGTTATTTCAATCATAGTATATATATTCTACTGTAGCGAGAAAGCATAGTAACCTACAGTCGGAGACAAATTATTAAGGAAACGGCGTTCAGGAATATGTCATAATACGCCAGACGTATTCAAGTCTTCATCGTAAAGGATTATTGTACGGAATGATGGCTTAGGACCCATTCATACTCTCATCTTTACCCTTTTGGTAATAGGAAAGATTTGTTTTGTCTTTGACACGGTGATTGCGTTCGGCATGTGTTGTTGTTGGGTTACGTAATAAGAAGGTTTACTCACGTGGGTGTAATACATTATTCTCAGGGTTTTTTTCCATTTTCTCTTTACAGTCCGTTCTCTATCTGATGATTTGTTTTATTCTGAAAAACATGAAATACTACGGTTGATTAATCCAAACGAAATCACACAATATTTTTTTCAATACACTTGCTCGTAAAGTGACCCTTATTACATCGCTTTTAGGGCCACCGAGCTATAACACACGCGTGCGTAATAGAACTATCCCTACAAAGTTAAATTAGTACCTTACTACAAATTACGTGCACTATATGAGAGTATTTTCAATTAAACCGAGTAATACAGTTTTTTTTTTAGTAACAACAAAGAGTTTTGTGCCGCTGAAAATCCATATACATTTTTGTAATAAATAAATGTGTACGTCTTTAAGTCAAACAAACATTTATTAAATTTTATTTATTTATTTATTTATTTATACCAAATAACATCTATCCTTACAGGTTAAATTATTCATAATTTACAATAATTTTATTTGTCATAAAATATTAAACTATTTGCATTTTGTCACTTAAAATTATAATTTTGAAATAGGATGTATGTTCATTGACCATCCATTTGGCGCATGAAAAAACAACTTGCGCGCCATTTCCTACAATTTTGATATTTTGTTTTTATCGTATTTGTCGCTGTGTGGTAAAAATTATGTTTGTTTTTTCCTCGTAAATGTATTGAAAAACGTCGTATGAAACTCGTGAGCTCTGCTCATTACACACTCGGCTGAATTACGCCCTCGCCTGCGGCTCGGGCTGCAACTCACAGCCTCGTGCGTAATGAGAAACTTAACTCACTTGTATCATAATATACTATTAGCAATTACCTACTCCATGAAAATATAGAAATACCCATTGTGCATTGAAAGCATATCAACTCCAATTATGTAATAAAAAAGCTGAGTATTTAATTCGAAAATTCCAGGCATTTTTCAGTGAGTGTTATCTACTTTTTGGAACACAATCCTACAAATTAGGTACAAAAGCGGGCACATCGCGTAACGTCAACAAAATTCTCGGACAGGAGTCATGGAGCTGCCACAAATATA
The DNA here is from genome assembly GCA_951216915.1 of Tetheella fluctuosa. Taxonomy (NCBI): domain Eukaryota; kingdom Metazoa; phylum Arthropoda; class Insecta; order Lepidoptera; family Drepanidae; genus Tetheella; species Tetheella fluctuosa. The sequence goes on from OX578230.1 coordinate 5,785,025, forward strand.
AAACTAGTCCAAAAATTTATCTAATAGAACATAGTTTAAAGGCATGTTTCAGGATCGTCGGATAAGATTAGTCACTTCGCCATTATTCCAATTTGCGTAAATGTGATTAATTTTACTTACCTACAATGTATTATTCAAAACGATGTATAAAAACATGTCACCGTTTACCACATAAAATATTGTTTTAAATCAAACCAATTTATGATAAAAATTTTAAAACAATACGTTTGTGAAAATCGCAAACCTTTTGGTCCATTCAATATCCGCTTACTCGATTCTCAATCGCATTATCCCATTTATGATTTCCATATTTTTCCGAAAGTAAAATCACTATCGGAATTCGGCCGAATTTCATTCATATTTACTACGACAAAATAAGTTAGTCTCCTAATTTATTTAACGCTTTATTCTTATTCAAACAGTGTCGAGAAAGAATAATTAAAGTAATTTTAATTAAATGTAGTCAAGGAGCGAGTAATGGTTTAGTTAAACGCTGACGATAATTAACTATTTTTACATTAGTTAGAACACCATTCAAATTATACCGACAGCTCTGATGGGCCTAATCAGTTTCAGTGAAAACATAGTGAGCATTTAGACACATAATTACGTAACAACTGTAATTAAGGACTAGTCCTCTATTAGTGGTGTCTCTTCTTGTTATATATATCATTGAGTCGCTCTTTTCTTAGTTAATTGGGCTCCATTATTTATTTTTCCTGCCTGTATTCGTGGCCTCTTCACTCTCAACGAGAAAATGAAACGATTTTTGGGGTCGCTTTTTCATTGTCAGTATAAGCGTTATCACCTTGGAAAAGTGTGGTATACTTTGAAATTCAATGAAAAGGCCGTTTTTTATTGCCGTCTAATCATTATCTTAACACTTGAATAGAACAATTTATTTCTTGCTGAATATAAGAGAAATTTAATTATATAATTTGCCATCAAGAGAATTCCATGCCATAATTTTTTTCCCTGTCTTTACTATAATACTGTATTACATTATAGTATTAACAACAGTTAGTGTAACTAAGACTATAGGTTCACCGCGGCAATTTTTCAAATAGATATACCTAACCAATAACCTACTGAAGCATATCAGAAGCAAAACCAGAACGTGTGGGCTTAGCTCCAAAATCTCTAGTCTATCGTCCCAGTGAGGGAGTATATGTATATTAAGGCAATAAATCGATCCACATAAGCTCTCGGTAGATTAAAAAAAGAACGAGAAAAGGCAAACATAATGAATGTCTGTTAAAAACTATTCAATAAGTCAGAAAGAAACTAAAGAATAAACCAATACCTTCAAACGTTACAAATTAGATATAAAATTTCATCACCAATAAAGCTGTAATTAAGTAGCTGGCGAACCAACAAATAAAGCACAACTTGGAAAGGCTAGGTGGACTTTATTAATTATTTTCAGCGAACGTGGAAAATTTGCAGTGGGAATATGAGATACACAAATAGTTATGAATAAGTCATATGGAACTAAATCCCTTAGCGTGCATACTATATGAGAACTAAATGAAAACTATCTTTGAATTATTTCAAAAGCTCTCTATTGCTAAAATGGAATGCTTTGATGATATCCGAGAGAATTTCTTTGATAAATAATTCTTAGGATGTTCGCAACTCTAAAGAACAACATTGCCATTAGATTAATGAAGAATAATTTATTAAGTGTATGTATTAATGTATCATAGTAATACAGCTAACTATATTATTTACTGCGCTTCAATAAAAAAACCGGCCAAGTGCGAGTCGGACTCGCGCACCGAGGGTTCCGTACAAACTTCGTCCATCGTTCGTCCATCACGGGAAATGCACAATTTTATTTATTTATCTTATTTGAGGTTGTTACCAATTAAGCTAGACCTCTAAACTGTATCAGCGCCCATATAACTCAGAGGTCTTTATTAATTAGCGTAACTATGTATGTATGGGGACACACTTTAATTTTCAACTTTTTTTTTTTGGAATTTTCCCTTTATTTGTGCTGTAAGATCTTGCTTTTTGCCAAATTTCGTGATTCTAGGTCAACGGGAACTACCACAAAACAAATAAAAGGGCAAAAAAATCGCGTTTGTTGTAGGAAATATTTATTTTATTTTGTTTTTAGTATTTGTTGTTATAGCGGCAACAGAAATACATAATTTGTGAAAATGTCAACTGTCTAGCTATCGCGGTTCTTGAGATACAGCCTGGAGACAGACAGACGGACGGACAGACAATGAACCCTTTGGGTACGGAACCCTAAAAAGGGTAATCTCATAACAAACGACGTCAAAGAAAAAGTACAACTATAAAAAAACAAATTTGAACATTACGCTGAAAGTAGTCGGTCAACCCACATTTGTTTTTAATTAAATGGAATCTCAGTATAAGCACCAAAACTATTTGTATATTTACTTTACGCGGAGGTAAATACCATTATACGAAAATAACATTATATTTTGAATTTATTTTTGTATTCGGGACTCGTAAAACAGAAACTTGTTACCATAAATTGGCTGGGCTGTCGGCGAGAGGAATTGATTTTGCAGTCAGTGTAATAACTACACCTAGTTCTATTATGGAACAATATTGTCTATTTATGCGCATACTATGAATCTTGTCAGTCCTACAGACGAGTACCTACGGATTTATGGAGTTGTGGTACATCTCGGTAAACTTTGATTTGTTTTGTTATGTGTGGGCATTTTCCTAGATCGTAACGAAGTACCAGTTTGATGACACAATTTGAATATGAAGGAATTTGATTATTGAAACAAATATACAAAAACCACTTCTAAAAATAAAGGCGTAGGTAGGACTATGAAAGGTTTCTCGTTATTCTCTGCTGATTTCATTGCCCTATTGTTTACAAATTTCCCACAAGTACGACTTTTATTCTAAAGTTTTGATTGGAAAATGGAGAAACATTACAATTTACTTTTCTAAAGGTAAAAAAATAAAAGTTAAATTTGCTTTTTATTTTCTCTCAACTTACATAATGCTTAGGTTTTCCACAAAAAAATCACAAACATTTACCAAGCCTTATAAAGTATTTCTTCAAGATATTTTTACTCGCTATCAAAGTAAAACCAAAGCACGTCATTTATAGTAAATTTAACCAATACAAAAAGCAAAAGCATTAAGACACATTGTATCTTTAATTAGTATATTTGCCTGTATTGAAAATAAATTATCCAACACTAACCAATGTATAAAACATCTAAAAAAGGGGGAAATCACGATTATTTTATTAAATTTATCCTTTTTATGATTTTAATGACAAATCTTACCATGATGAGTAAAGCTTTTGATGCTATATAATTATGAAGTCACATGCTTTTATTTAATGCAAAAAGTTGCTGATTTGAATGTCATTCAACATCCCAATTGCGGTTCCTATATCCAGCTCGTATCCATTATGTCCTGTTACACAAAATGATTCGTTGCCTTTTTTGTTTTATTGATAAGATCGATGTCTTTTCGCTTCTTGGCAATTAAAATTATAATAATAAGTATATACAGGTACGTAAGCTCAGTAGCGCCTATCCAATAAACCAACAGTGGGTGCACGTGGCCAATTTACTTTTATGAAATAAATTGTGAATGCCGCTGCAAACCGACAATTTGTGCCGACAGCGGCGCGGCAGGCCGACCGTTTCAACTTTATTATTTCACCACTTCATATTTGGGGTGTTTATTAATGATTTTGTAATTGGTGGGCTGTCGCTCGCACTCGCAATTACGTGCTCAATTACGCCGTATTGCCAAAAATGCGAATCAAGCGGAAATGATGCCAAATTTTGCCATTATTGTGCCTTTCTTTCATTTTTTTTAATGTAATTCAGGGTTCTTATGACATTTAGAAAGGAAGTACTAATAATTAGCTTCTCAACGAAATAAAAATTTAATATATGTTTAGTTAAAATTATAAAAACCAGTTATAAAAAATCCCCATACTACTTGTCAACATCAATCATTATCATCAAATATTATTGAATCTTATCAAAAAATTATGACTTTGAGATCAAAACAACATTATGTTTGAATGATTAATAGTTTCGTTTAAACGAAAACGTGCAAAGCCAAAATAACCTTTAATCACAAGAATTATCAGTCAAGTTTGTCATGTAATTGATATCATAGAGCTTTATTCAAACATAATAATATTAAATGTAAAAGTTGGTTGGATGTTTGTTACACAATAAAGGCAATGTCGCTGAATAGAACTATTAAATACAAGGATTTTCATGTTATATGAGGTCAAATATTTCAACAAAATATTACCAAATAAGTAACAGTACCTACCTACATAAATAAAATGATCTATGTACAAAAAGTCGCTGTCAGAAGGCAGAACAGTTATTTACTTATTGAATATAAATTAAACAAGGCTATTTTGAGTAGGTATACCATAGTGAATACCCCAAAAATATTAAATAATAAATTTTAGAATAAGATAAGTTATAATTACAAAGCTCATTGAGGCTTCGGGAGACCGACGGGCTGGGAGCTTTTTCCGCCAACGCATAAGCTTGGCCATCCAAAAAGGGAACGCTGCCAGCCTGTTGGGGGAACCTTGCCTATCGACAGCAGCGAGGGCTTTGAGGATGTTTTCTATATGTCATAGTTTGTATTTTTTACATTAATTACAAAGATATAAAGTTAATATTACTTTTCTCATACAAAAAGTGCGCTTAATATTATTTTTGATCAGTTTTGGCACAAAATAAGTTAGTGTAAAACTCATAAGGATCAATTCTACTGGTGATACTATGCAAATTTATTTCTGTATTGCTATTAACAATCTTTACAAATAACCATAACCACCCAAGTTCAAACTTTCATTAACATACAATATTTCTTCATATATTGAAGTTATAATAACACAAAATAAAATAGATCAAATATTGTAATTCACACAATGTAAGTAGTCATATATCATGATACAGGGACATATCCTGAATAATGGTTTAAGTTTTACGATAGGGCTCTTTGCCTAAACAAACATCATCGATATTGGGGTCATACCTCCCGTTTTATGGACTTGAGACGACCCGACCTTTGGCCCAGAAAATGCCTTACATTATAACTTGAATAATATTTTGAAGAGGAAAGTATTTTCTGTAATCTTATCCGTACAATGACTCCAACAGGAAAATAAATATTCATAATTATTTGAAAGACATCTCGTTACTTTTATGTTATTATGATAATCAAAATCAACTAGATGGCTAACAAGATTAGTATGATAGGCTTTTATTAATAATTAATTAACAAAGATGGTTTCTAGAATTAATAACTTTAATGTTCATGATCGTTATCATAATAATATATCTTCATAATTTAATATTAAATACATGTGGCTATACAGCCAATAATGTATACATATTATAGTAGTTTTTCGTATGCTTTCCTAAATGAATGGCTAAAGCATGGACATTTTCCAATTAAGCCTTGTGCTTCCGAAACACAGTGCCTGCTTTGCCATTCGAAAACCAAACCAAATATTTCCGTAACCGGCAGTATCCATTGCTCAACCCAACCGTTTAACCGATGTTCTTTATCATTTATTTATGGAAATCATCGCCACCAGTTCAATACGTTCGTACGTAAGATTACCTACAATAAAATGCTTTATTGAATGTTGTTTTATTTGTTTTTGTTTCAGGTAAGCCTGTCATCTATTACATCCGCAGATACCTAATTATATTATGCATAACTAAAGGTAAGTGAAAATTGTTATCTGTAAAGGTTATCTGATTATGTAATAATTTGTGTATTCATGTAGATATATCAACGCTTGCTAATCTTAAAGTGTACCTAAATTATTAAAGTATATCGTGTTTATTTCGATCAGGCAACCCTTCAAACAAAGTAAACTTTGTTATTCAAGCTCCAACTTGAAGGAATTTCGATTTTGTTCGTTTGATTTAGTTTAGGTTTCTGTTAACATTAATTTAATAGTGAGTTCTATCACAACCAAAGGATACAATATTTATTTATTACATTCATATCAGCATATTTGGATGGTGTTTTGAAATCGCTCTACATGACAAAAATTAAGGACAAGCAAGCAATAACAGGAAAAACATACCTACAGATTTTTTGTACCGTAAAACGGAATTTTATTCGCTTTATTCATCGTAATCCTAATCCTAACTTCCTAATCCTAATCCTTCTTAACTATTCCTTCATATTATGAATGCGAAAGTGAGTTTGTTTGTTTGTTTTTTACCTTTTCAAGCTTAAACCGCTGAACCAATCGCGATGAAATTTGGTATGCAGATAGCCTATGATACGGAGAAGGACATCGGCTACTTTTTTATCCTGGAAAAGCGTAAGATCCCTGGGGAACGCGGCTGAAACCGCGGGGCGGAAGCTAGTAAATCATAATCTCTATCTCAATTACGCACAGATGTAGCAGTCACCTTAATCGTAATCCCCACTTAGGACGACGTTTGAACATCACAATGGGTCGACTCGAATGCAGCGAGCTTTAATAAGGACTCCGCGATTTTATCACACGTCGAAGCAAATTATCTCTCTTGACGTCTCGTTGAGTGGCTCGTAAAGACCCACTACACTTATATTAGGGCAATATCAGTGATCTCGGTCATGCAAAACGACCTTCGAGACATCTTCTAAAGGGGATTGTTGAGAAAAACACCACCCGCTTCAGATGATATCGTTCAAATTATGCTCTACCCGTCAAGAATAGACGCATATGCGGTAAAATTGTAGTTAAGTGAGACCTTTACTTTATATTTTCACATCATTGGTGTTTATCAAGGGTCGATTACACATCCTTGGACCTTTTTTGCAGATATGACCTTCAAATATTTGGATAGCATTGCTTAGTTAAACTTCAGGGATCTTTTATTTGTGTGGGTTTGTAACGTAATAGGGTTGATTTAATTATTAAGTATTCGTTTGAACTTTTAGATTTATTTAATACTAGCTTCCGCCCCGCAATTTCACCCTCGTTTCTAAGGTATCTTATGTTTTCCGGGGATAAAAAGTCCTACAGGTTAATCCAGAATATATTCTATCTGTGCACCAAATTTCATCCAAATTCATTCAGCCGTTACGGAGTTCAGTGGTAACAAACATCCAAACTTTTAATAAAATACAATACAAAATCAAAAAAAATTGTCAATCTCACAACATTTATTTTAATGAAAATCACACTGGCTGTAATTACCTACTTATCTAAGAGGTAATTTTCAATACATAAAAAGGCAAAATAAAGGTAGGTTCCTAACATTTGGTACCTGGCCAGTACCAAATGAATAATCTTCAATGAAAACAAACCGCAACTTACATTATAAATATTAATTAAGTTACCAAAACCCTTTGTCATCCCTTGATTATAAAATATTAAAATATATTATGAAATCTTATTTTATAAGAAAATTCTGCATTCTATTTTTACAAAACACTATATAAGAAAAATTACGATGAAGTGGAATGACGTCAGACTAGAAAACCATTTTAAGACCTTGCATAACCGTGAATGATAAACAAATCTACATTTATCTATTCTAATAATTCCAATTAGGAAGTTCAGCAATAAATTGTGGGCATAATATAAACATCATTACAACTTTTAAACTAGTCAATAATGAAGCCAAGTTTGTTAGCCAAGGAATCGGTGTTCGACCTCGAAGACGCGGATCATCCTTGACCTGATGTCCTACTTAATCGTTTCCACAGCGATGTCGGAAATCTGTGAGCTCAGCAATTTTTTTCACTAAATATTCAATTTGAGGAAGTTTTAATAACCAAAATCTTTGTAATTTTCACATCTGTTGAGATTTTTTATTTTATTGACATACTAGTACTATGTCAACTAGCCTATGTCATAACTTTTACAATTTTTCGATATGATTTACTGTTTACGAATAAAAAGGGCTAAAGTAGCCGTATTGCATGAGTTACGTGTCCCCCTACAGCTAAAGCTGTAATAGAACCTACTACGAAATCATATAGTATGCATGAGCCTACATGAACTTAACCGGTTTTATTAAACTGTTATAAGCTGGATGCAGGCTGCCCAAGACCGGTCCAATTCGAGATCCTTAGGGGAGGTCTATGTCCAGCAGTGGACGTCTTGTGGCTGAGATGATGATGATGATGAAGCTTGTGCTTGGTCACTGAAAATTTGAACCACCCTTGAAGAAGTAATGGATCATCATTTCTATAGTTTCTTCAAGATTTAAGCACCCAGAGAAAGCCAATTCACACATTTTTAGGCGATAATAGATCAGTGGCAGTTGCCGTATGCCGTGGTTTCGGTTGCTGCCTTCTAGGCTTTGTGTGCTTAACAGCTTCGGTCACATTATCACTTACTATGATGAGATGATGTTCAAACACAAGTCTTTCCACAATAGCTTTGGACGACCGAAGGTTGTTGGTGGTTGAATCTTCTAAGAGCTAGGAAACACACAAAGGAATCTTACTCTAAATATAAGCGTATCCATGATAATTAGGTACGTATTTTTTTGTATACCTATGTCTTATATTGGTGTTAGCTTTCAGTTTTTAATTCAAATAGAAATCTCAAATACGGAATTCTGAATTAGGTCACAAAATACCCACGTCTCTGGGAAGCCCACGCATTCCAAGATATAATAGTACCTAAGTACAAAAGGTCCTTCGAAAAGGTTATGACATTTATACAAAGAGATGCCAACTTCCGAAGTGGTAGTAGGTGTATTCTAGGTTTATTGGTTATTGGCACTGAACTCTTACTGGGCGTGTGTCCTATGTAAAATACTACCATTATTGTCATGTATAGGTACCGATAAAGGTTTTGTTTTATTAATTGTATTGATCTATATTTGCAATAACAAATCACGTACCTAAATCTGTAATATGTTTAACAATATTTCTGTTTAAAAATATTCAAACCATACACAACTCGCAAGTCAAATGTCAACCACGTTTCGCGGTTTTCCCCGGTGCGCTGCTTGCGGAAGTCGCTTCTAGAAAATACTTCCCGCGTTTGTGTTAGCGCATGCGTGGCATATCCCATCCCTTTCTGGCGAATTGCGCGCCTCCGCCAGTCTTCATTGCGCACCGCGCCGCGTCGCTACGCGATCGCAGCGCTCCATAACAAAAACAATCAACACGATGATTGCTGACTTGCCACCGCTACGAGCGATGGAACCGCAGCAATACCAGAGAAATAACATCGACACCAACAATTTAATGCAGTGCCGCCCCTTGGCGAAGGACACATATGGTACAATAATATTTGTTTTTTTTTGTTATGCTGCTTACCTATGCAACGATCTTTTTTTTGTGAGCTAAGCTGCTTCTGTTTACCAATTTTTTAAAGTGATCACCGGATTACTGCGTTGCCGGATTTACATAATATTGTACCTATGCGTATTTTAGAGTATTTGGAAGTTTGATAAAATTGCGCTGTTATCAACATGCGTCAGTAATCGGGATCAATCCATCAGAACTCGTGGGTGGAAGATAGATGCGATCACAAAGGTCGTAAAGGACCGGAAGAGTCGTGCGGGATTCATCGACGAACCGCCCCCGCGACTTGTTGCTCCCACTGCTTGTTTACAATGTGAATTCCCCATTTCGGTGTCGATTTACGTCGAGAGAAATAACGCGTTTTCGCGAATGAATGAGAATGTCTAGATAAACTAAACGACGTCTTTGTACCGTAGTTACATACGCTGTGAATCGAAATTATCTAACGAGCATCTTGCGAGCGTGTTGATGTACCTAATGTAGTATTTGTGTTTGTTTATTCAAGCGCTAATTATTTAATTGAGTTGAAGGCTCAGTTTCATTCAAATTGTTTTTTTTATACCATACGTTAAATAAGCACAGCTTTTGAGTCATTCCAACATATATACCTACCTATTGCGCAACATGTAGCTATTCTACTCGCTTTGTAGTTGTATGAATGTTTTAAATAACAATACAATTTATAAATAGTAAGTGCTTACGTTGTTATAGAATTTATTTATAGCGAGTCCATTCATTTTTTTTTACTTTTTCTTTTCGCATGTAGCCTTGTGAGGCTATAGGGCTAAGGGATACCGCAAAAGTTAACCAGGAGCCAGTTCCTTATAAATGTACGAATACCACATTCACGTATGAGTAAAATTCACATTGAGCCGCCAAAAATTACCTACAATAAGTACCTATATGATATTTTTTCCATCTTCAGGGTGGTCTATAGAATTCACCACTTTTGCATACCTCTGTACCATCCAATAAAAACTTTGAATCTAATCCTAATCTAATCTAATACTAATATTATAAATGCGGAAGTTTGGATGGATGGATGGATGTTTGTTACTCTTTCACGCAAAAACTACTGAACGGATTTGGATGAAATTTGGTACAGAGATAGATTATAGTCTGGAATAGCACATAGACTACTTTTTATCCCGGGAAAATGCGTTCTGTGTACTAAGTTACTATTATAAAATTCAACAGATCCTGGTAACTTACTTTTACTGTTGATCTTACCTGTGAGATCATTTTTTATTTTGTTTCTCAATTTAAAAGTCAGTCTGTTGCATGTTATTGCTTACCCATGATGAAGCAAAAATATGATAACATTTCACTTCACGGAAAGCTATGGGCGGGTTTGATCGAAACATGGCGTTTGTAATGACTCCGATATCGGTTAATTATTCAGTCGAAGGTTGCCTTGTCTAATGCACCTGCCAGTTCTTTCATACTCCATTAAGTATAGTGTCGATATTTCTTGTAACCTTATTTTTTATTATGTATTTCTACTAGATGTAAAAATACCTATATTGTCTTATTTCTAATTTTCTTGAAATTTACAAAATGTTCGTTAAAAATTATGTCTTGAAGTTCAAGTTGTAGCGATTAAGATTATCGTTTATTTGTAATTACTTTAAGATATCAATTTCCTTCTAAAAACCACGCGATAGGTAATTGATTTTATTAATTTTATTTTATACTTAAAATAGCCACTAAATTGTCTAACTAAAACTAACTAACTACAAACATTTCTGGTGCGGGCCTCAGTATTCATAAATACCTACTTGTAAAAACACTTAACTACACTAACTTTTGCATTAAGTCTTGAAACACCGTATTCTTATTCAGTCTAGTACCCGTTGAAGACAAATTGCCGGTCGGGCTTTCCTTCCCCGCGAAACCACATTTACTACAACGATTATTTAAAAATAATGCTGTTGGAACAAAGGATCAACATCGCCATCTTGTGTTATGTGCTATGTCCCCGTTGTGACAACTTGGGGTTGTATTTATTTGTCGACATTTGTGACAATATGATTTTTATTGAGATGTTACTTACCAATCTTATTTATTACAATAAATATTGATTCCATGGTTTGAATATAATTATGATTAAAACAAGAGATTTTTAGGTGAAAATGATGTACTTACTAATTGTAATTTTTGTACATTTTGTAAATACTGTAAGATGGTTTTTATTTAATTATGGTTGTGTAAATATAATAGTAGTACTTTTAATCTGATTTCATAAAATTTAAGTACCTATAAGTTCCTTGTGTAAATATGTATTTTAAAAATACTTTCTTCATTCAAAAAGGCCACTTGGATAGAAGCCGTGCGTTAGAAATAAATTCTGCTAGTGATACTGAACAAACAAATTTTTGAAATACGGTATATATTGCACTTGTATAAAATTAAAAAGAAAAAATATTTTCATACAATAAAGTCGGAAAACGTGCTCTATCCTCTTTACAACATTATTTGATATTCAAGTAAGTAGGTAAGTGAAGCAAATTCTACTTGTTGTATTGGAAAGCTATCTATCACTTTTCCACTTTCTTTATTCTATTCTATTTGAAAATTCGGAGTATTCGGGATGTGTATTCAAACGGGCAGGACTACCTACTTACTCTACGTAGCGTAGGTCAGACGGGGCGTTCGGCTCGACCTCCAGGCGACCGTTTTACTGCGACGCGCGACGTCACACAAACTGCGTAGTAAACCTTATGCATTGTTACACTATAGTTTACGTACAATTAATGTATCTCCTGCTATATAGTAATCGTATCATTGCTTTTTTATGTAGTTAAGGAGCTAAAGATTAGGTGTTATCGTGATTTTTTTGTAGAATTGTCACGTTGCTTTTGCCACAAAATTTTAATGAGCTTTTAACGATATCTAAGGTAGGATAAGATTATATTAAAATTCGAGAGTTATAAGTTACGAATTATTTGGTATACGAAGTTACGTATAAATATTGGATATTTATTCTTTAATAAAACATCGAGGTCGTTGAGGTGTCCACTACCGAGGAAATTGGTTTAATTATTCTAACACCAAAGCCCGACTTACGAAGATATTTAAATATCGGCATAGTTATTAATTTAGTGATATCTTAAACTTAAATAATTGGAGATATTTTTCACGATGATCATTGTCAAATAAAATATATTCAGTTGTGTAATAAAATTGTAGAAAAGTTAATTAATAGTAGCTACGTTTTTAAGAAACCGCTTGAAAGATATCTATAATGAACACTTTCAGCCTACGCTGAAGTTTTATTAAAAATGTATATAATAATAACAACAAACATGTTCTAGTTAAAACTTTTATGGGTAAAATAGGTACTTATATAAAATTAAACATCTACGTGGCTAGTGGCCTAATTTAACGAACGTCGTAAAATACCTAGCGCTCCGCTGGTTGCCCGAATTTTCCAAGCTCGCGAATGGGATTTTTATAGCTTGTATACCTACCTCCTTACCGAATACATACGTTTTGTCCCATTCTACTGGCATAAAGTAGAATAAAGGAATTGAGGCCGTAGGATTTATTTGTTTTGAAAGTGAATGCTCAACTTTTAATTAAGATTTTGTATTAACATTTCAAACTGAATTATATCCTGAAATATTTTTTTATTATGTATCAGAAATACATCTTAAACTATGTCTACATCTTAAACTATAACATACATAACATATTATAATCGTTCTATGTAACTTGACATATCTTTTCTGGAAGGAAATAATTCGAAAGGCTATATCCGCCATAAGGAAAGGATAAGATTAGGGGTCGGTCAAACAAATAACTCCATACCGACAAAAGAAGATGTACTATTACTTGTTCTGTGCCGAGACTTATGTTGGAAACTTACGACTCTTCTCTACAAATATAGGTGTAGTATAATTTATATGCGTCGTCTGTCTGTTTGTCCGCTTAGTTCTTCTAAACGACGATTTCACTAAAAATCTTATTTGTAAACTATATTCTAATTAAATTTACAAATCCATACTATTATGATTAATACGAAAGTAACTCTGTCTATACCGCCTGAACCGCTGAACCGATAGCGATGAAATTTGGTGCGCAGATAGCCAATAGTATGGAGAGGGACATAGGTTACATTTTTCTCGGGAACGTGGGTGAAACCTAGTATGACGATGTTTTGTAATCAAGTCGACAAAAAAGTACTTTGGTGCTTTTTAAAGCTAAATGACGCCACATTAGCAAATTGCACCCGTGCGCAGCCGATAAAGGTAACAGTTTACATGTGTGGGACATACATTATACACAATGCCTCCACTCGATGCCTAAAGGTCACGTAGATTCAAGTGATTCCTGTGTGTGATAGCTATTTAGAAAGGTATAGACATTGCTTTCACTTTCTAATTACATTTAGTCATATATACTCTTATATTGCTTGGTTTCCTCTTTCCTAATGTCGGAAACCCCTCAATGCACCTGTAACTAGGGTAGGTACTGAAGGGATATTTCTTCCAAATTTTAAGACTACCTTTAGGTCCACCGGTTTAGGTCAGTGCTAGAGTTTTATTAAATAGATCTGTATTATCTACATTATTCGTTGGTCAATTTGAAAGTCAAAAATCAGTTTTTAATAATCAAGTCTTTAACAAGTAATTACTACATGTAATTTAACGAAACAATGCTCAAATAACCTACCTTTTATTCTGAATGGATAATTGTCATGACAAATTAACTTTTCAAAGATACACTCACAAAAAGATAAAGCGAATAAATAAAGCACGCTTGTAAATAAAATAAAATAAATAATCCTGTTTTATGTAACTAAGCGGTCGTGTAAACAAAAGGGTAATGAATGGTTAAATTAAGCGAGATTGTCATCTGGCCTCAACTGAGTTCTAATTAGGATAAAACTGTTAACATCTTCTTTTATCGCCGGCAAAAATATTCTAAATACAGATGGTTTATATCATAATGAATTATGGGATTAAAAACTGTAATAAATTCAAGATTAGATACTCAATAAATGAACTCGATGTGGGATTAATGAAGTTATTTTTTAAAATTTTATACCAAATAGAAGATTGATTTAATAACTGCTCTTTTCAGTCATTCAATTCAACTTGGCTTCATTTTTTACGCAGTATTTGTCAGAAAATTAATTGCCGTAATTTTCTTTTTACTTAGAAATCATTTAAGGTTTAATCCCCAATTGAATACTTTCTCTTTGACAAGTCTGTTGGTTTCTATTACAGTCTTTATTTACAACGGCTTCATTTTATTAAACTTTTACGTATCGTATATTGTCAGAGAATGATTAACAAATCTTATTAATTTTATTTTAGTACTTAATTAGTTTAATAAAATAGTATCTCTCTTTACATCTTCAATGCAAAGATACCTTTATGCAACGTAATGAGCAGTTTCTTCGTAGGTGCAATGTGTACGCCTACGACACTCGGCTTGGCTAGTCGGCCGCGGCCGATGCGGCCCGCCGCGCGTCGGGGGAAATGTCAACATTGCCCGTAGAACGTAGCCGCTACGCCCACTGACTGCTCAATCAAATACTGTTAATCACTGGATCGGATACTTCACACTGGGGGCATGTGAAATGAACACAGCAAATAGTGAGAGTTTAAGAAATCAGATGTTCAAATTATTTGAATTTCAAATTATTTTTATAAGTACTTAATTGAATTATTTTTAATCACTATCTATTACATTGAAGCTTTTAAGTAAGATTATGTTAGTGAGTACCAGTTCATTTTATTTCGAATTCGAAAAACATTGCATGAAAAATTACACTGAAAGAAAATCATTATATAAAACCGAAATCAAATTATGTAATTCACCATAGATAAAACTTCGTACCTACAAACTGGCACAATAGATAGATTGTATCAAAAATGCAGCCAATGAAAATTATATGTAAGCTCTTTATTACCGCGGTTGTGAAATTCAAAAACTCTGTTTTCATTTTCAGAATTAAAAATAGTAAAAAAAACTAATCTAGTGCAACTCGTAGCGGTGGGCGTGCGGACGTCACGGCGCGGCGGCGCCCACGCGCCCGCCCGCCCACTGCTCCGTAATACATGGTAATACCAGTAATGCCGACGCTATCCTATAGATGACGCGCGACACTGTTATACAGACGACACGTTTTATTTTACACCAAAATTAGCAATTTTTTTTACCACATTTTTTTTGTAAATGGATTTTTATAAGGTTTTAAGAGTGCCCGCGTGTTTCATGATTTTTGTTTTGAATCCTCGATGCCAGTACATTGTTAATTTCTTAATCAATATTAAACTGTAAACTATAAAATTTAAACACTTTCAGAAATAATGGGAATATGTTTTCTCATTAATATTATCATCATCATCATCATCATCTCAGCCACAAGACGTCCAGTGCTGGACATAGGCTTCCCCTAAGAATCTCCAATAGGCCGTTAATACGAGCAACATCAATGTGCAAACAGCTTTAATACCGTTCCCAAACTTCAATTAATGATTAAAGTACCTCCCGACCCCCTCCAATTCCATTTACGGCGTATGAAGCGAGCATCGGCTACTTGTAAATCAAACATAAACCGTAGACCGTACCTGAGGTATTTGTTGTTGACCTCAAGTGAAGTTTCGTGCTTTGACGGTATGGTAATTTACGGATTACTTTCAGTTACATCTGAAGTATCTACATAAAAGTTATTTATTAGGATTTAAGGTATTTATGAGTCTCAATGGCTAATGGAGTAATGGGCGCTGAAAAGGATCATGAAATGGGATTAAATATTGAATTAGTGTTTGTTACATTAACATAAATAACACAGATGCTTCCGCGGCGTAGACCTCATTATATTTTTTCTTTGATATTTATTAATATAAAACGTTGAAATATGTTTGGAGTTTTCATTTTTATTTCAGTCAATGAACAAGCACAAGTTATTCTCGTTGACGCAGCTCAATGTAAAAAGAATGGACTAGTACAAATAAGACTCGCATCATGAGAGGGTTCCATACTATTAAAATATCTTTTACATTGCGGAAGCTTGCATAGCACAATGTAAGAAATTAACCGCAAAAATAAGTTTGTCGCGTAATAGTTCCACATGAACTCGATTTATTGGGGTTTTTTTTTTAATGTAACCGTCATTTTTACCAAAAGCCTCAACATTATAATAAATCACCGAGAAGTAAGTATCCTATAGGTTCTGATAAGTCAGTGAGTGCGACCTTTAGTATTAAAATATACTTTGATTTTATGAATTTACTTTAGTATTCAATATTAATTTCAACTCGACACTGAAAAAAAGTGCTTTGACACACTGCCAACAAGGTAATCCAATAATGGTTTAAATTTTCCATTATAAGGTACGGTACCTTAAAAACATTTCTACGTTCATGGGTTTGTGTAAC
Source organism: Tetheella fluctuosa (assembly GCA_951216915.1). Taxonomy (NCBI): domain Eukaryota; kingdom Metazoa; phylum Arthropoda; class Insecta; order Lepidoptera; family Drepanidae; genus Tetheella; species Tetheella fluctuosa. The sequence continues at coordinate 5,801,683 of OX578230.1, forward strand.
CCTTCCCCACAACTTTGGTACACACATAATGCGAGTCTCTCGATCTTGACTCTACCGAATAAATCTTGGTCTATTCTTGGATATACAATCTTTAATAATATTTTAAAGGCCAAATCAATAGGCGGACTTAACTAATGACTAGGTATTCAGCAATCATAATGCTGACAATGAATACTTTCACCGGCGCGTAATAGACGTTACGTAAGTGATACGTCGGGTATCGTAATATTATTACTCGGTATCGCTGTCGGACTGAACGCAGCTATACATTATTCATACAATTCATTCGTTCTCCAAACCCTCAAGTTATGAGTCGATAACAGACAGTTTTATACACCTTTGAGGAATAATATTTGTTCTTGTTGTTAGACTATTTGTTGTTCCTACTATAATGGAGGCAAGCGGCGCAGAAATCATGCCTTGCACTAACAGATTATATTATATAACGTATCTACATCTATTTATGATTGTGCAGGTAAATCTTTCTCTTTCTCGCTATCTATGTTAAATTGTGACATATAACAATTACCTAATAAAAAATAATTGAAACAAGATGACAATGACAATTTTAATTCAAAAAATATGTTAGTCTTAATTAAAAATTATATTTTCTTAAAATCTCCTCTATGCTATGAAATTATTTAGAATGACCCATGGAGGTTATATCAGTATTTAAATCCACCATATACCTATATGTTTGAATAAACCTAAATAACACCTACTCTGTGTATAATATTATTGTCAGACTAATTATTTTAGTAAATATTATGGCATTATTACATCCTCTATCCATCAGGCTGTTCACAATGCCCTTGATACTGTAAGAGGCGATGGCAAACAAAGAGCTGGTGATTGCTGCCTCGCTTGATATAACATTTTTGCTGCCCAATACCACACTACAAGAACAGGTAAATACATATTGTAAGTATACCCACATCATTATGTAAAGCCAACCGCAATAGGACATTAAACAATTTATTTATAACTCCGATCGTAGGCTGCCTACAACCGCGCAGCAAAATTAGAATCCGTACTAATATAAAAATATGAATCATCGTCGGTTACTTTGTTTGTAAATCTTTCACGTTTGACCGTCTGGACAGATTAAAACGTCCGTGTTTACAACACAATCCAAAAATAAGAACATAAACTACACCTATATCTACTATCGGAGTATTCTCTTGATATACTTACGAAACTTTTAATTTATTTTTTAATGACCCGACCATCTGACGCATGTATCTATCTACATATTATTATAAGGCTAGGACCACCAACAAGTGCTTACTTAATCATCACGTTAATAAAGTACGCAAACTGTAACTATGTGCTTGCGACCACCGCAACTTTTTGTAGCGCCGTAGCAGCGCTGCAGCATTGCTAGCTATCTTTCCTTTCTCCCGAATTCCCGATGTCATCTGATCCAGCAGCGCGACATGAATTGCGCTGTTGTGGAGCTACAAAAAATCGCGGTGAGCGCAGGCCCTTAAATTGTTATGCTGAACTTTTACTTCTACAGCAACAAATTTTAAATCCATAAATTCTGTTTGATAACCCACATCAATAAATTAAATAGATATAAATGGCAATAGTCTTGCATTAACTAATAAATAAGAGCTCAAGGGAATCTCCTAAATCCTAATTAGGTACGTACGTATGTTTTGAATTAATATAACCGGAGTTTTGAATTAGAGTTTAACTCACTCTAATGCCGTTGCACTCTACTTCTCATATTATTTAAGACCTTATCATCTAATCCAGATCTGTATTAAGAGAATTTTCTCGTGTGACTAATTAATAAGCTCCTCAATTTCTTGCGCTCCGCCCTAATGAGACCATTAAGCCATGGTTAAGGATTTTCTTTTTTAATTTAAGTGATTTACGGAAACACGAGCAGCTACAGTGAAAATAAGGCGCTAAAATAATTTATTGTCACTATTTAAAACAAAATTAATTAATTACTTACTTCCTTATTTTGTCATTAGACAAGCCGACTTTATACGGCGTCTTTATTAGACTCCGTATGGTTATATTATTTATAACCATGTTTTTTTCTAAATACCTACTAACAATGTTTAGAGAAATTACCAACGCAATCATTATACTGTTTTCATAATAATTTTGATGCTGTGTCGAAAATAAATCATACAATTTTATCGAATAGTCGAGCGAGATCATGACTGTACTGGCAAAAGCTTTCTGGGTCAATCTGGGCGGTAATTTATTTGGAGAGAGCAAGCGTGAACTCGATACAGCAAAATACGGACGACACTCTTTGCGCGCCCCATTACGCCGACAATCCGACTATGGAGAAAATAGCCTTTTTGTACATCAACGATCCTGTAATCGTTTTGTTTCCTGTTTTTGCAGCATCATACTGTTTGTTCAAGTTATAGCAACATTGCTGTTAGGACGATCGTATTGGTTATTTTCAATGCTTAAGTTTAATAACCACTAGAGTATCTGTCTCTACCCTGTGGTAGAGACTCTCTATTCTATTTAACAATTTACTAATATGAGTGAATAAAAATTGAGGGCTTTATACAATTGCTTGAATAATATTATTATAGTAGTAGTGTATATGTGTTTTATTTATTATTATTCGCTAATTGATTAGAACAGGCTCGCTACCAAAATTGCGAAATGCACATTCGAATATTAATAATGTTAGCTGAAGCGTGTGTGAGCTATTTCATTTATGTGTCTCAATAATTTAAGTCTAGTGTAGTGTATACAACCTGAATGGAATTTTACTTTAGTTTTATTTATTTCTTTCATAAAGATACGCTTAGAGACTAAACTAAACATAAGACTCGTATCTAGCTTTTATGTCACTTAAATTAATATGTAATGATCCTTTTTCATTTTCTTTATAAACACAACATAAGGTTTTGAACATGTTTTTTCAAAATTAGATAAGTATGTGAAGGTGGAAATTTAACTTTATTAAAAACATTTTCATCCAACAGGAAATGTTTGTTCCAGAAATAATAACGTGTTGATTCTGTATCCCATACACGCCGTCCAAGAAACCGGTCCTCCAGCTGGAAAATTCAAAAAGAATGAAACAAATAATAATATGTTTATTTGATCTAAAAAACGCCTTACTGTCTTACTTACTTAAATCCAAAAGTATAAAAATAAAAGTAACCAACTATAATGCTACATACTGGACCTGAATAAAAGTAAAAACTCCGCTCGAAATTCTGAATAATTTCGTTTAAAACCTGCGTTTACATTTATTTGAGAAGTCAACTGAAACACGCCTTCGGAATGTTTAATTTAGACTCAGAAATCCGTCAATCACATAGTTAGTCAAAACATTTATTGAATTTATATTTGTCGACAGGCATAAGCTTTGAAAAGCCACAAATAGAGCGTGAGAACAAGCTAACAGTGTTGTTCTGTTGACCGATACCATCGTATATTCGTATAGCCCTCAGCTTAACATGACAATAGAGTTTAAGCCTTATTGTATTACGTGTAAGGTATAGGTAAGAAACACGGAATATTGATGTGGGTTTGTGGAGACCGACGGCTGTCTCGTCACGTCTCAATTAATAGCAAATGAATACGTTTAATAGCTACGGCTCCTGTGATCTCGGTGCTCCTAGTCCGGACTGGAAATTAATAATGCCATTCATAACGCAAATATGAGCGCATAAAGATTATGATCTCAATTATATTAATTAATGTATCATATTCATCACCTTCCAGGAAAATTATAAATATTGTCTTAGTATAAAAAGATATTGAGTGCTGATGTGTTACATACCGTTAAACAATAATTTTACTAATATGAATCCTGCTGGAATTTCATTAAAACAGCGTATAAAAATATCGTTTCGAAAATGCTACGAACTAAATAAACAATACCATTTAATTGATACAATGAGAAACAACAATCACATGTATACCTACTGTTATTGATATAATTTAATCGGGGGGCTGAGATATGGTTACTCCTCCGGCAATGTTCCAATCCTTGAATTAAAGACAACATTATATTCATACGAAGTCGAAGCGTATAAAGACGTAATAAAAGAAACATCGACGAGCTCTTCGGCTCATGGAAGATTCGCTAAGCTGATATAGATCGGATTTATTAAATCTCTTGATACTTTTACCGATTTAAATTCATTGATGTGCTGATAGGGGTTAGCGTCTATTACAAAGTGAAGGTATCCGATCGATGTGTTTATTTTCTCCCGGCATAGAAGTTGAGTGTAAACTGTCATTAATCTACAGATTTGTGGAGAACTATTTCCTTTCTACGAGCGATTTGAACTAAATTTTGTGAATTTATATTGAATAAACTAGAACACCAATGTGTTTTAGTTCATGTATACAGACAGATTGATATCAAACCACATCAACGTCGGTTGTGGCAATCCTTTTGCTTGCAACATAGAAATAAAAATAAAAATATACTGTCTCATTTTGCCAAACCACGTATTTTCTTTTTTAGGTGTCCATTCTATATAGATGTGCTTCTTTTTGATGCGATTCGATCGATGACAAACGAGGCAAAATCTTTACGAAAAGTGCCACCTTATGTTTGTCGTCGATAAAAATTATATTATAGGCATAGATCAAGAAGTAGTACATAGCTAAAAGCGATGGTTTTGTCGTCTTTATGGATAACGTAAAGTAGGAGAGCGATGACCAATTTAGGCAAAACAAGCAGTCATACTCTAACAATAATAAATTAGTAAGGTTAATGACCCTTTATAATAGACTAAATAAGTAACAGATGCTTTCGTCAGTTCAAGGAACCGCCGAGTTTTCCGCAACAAAAGTTACGGTAACCTAATTACGTACCCAACCGATGAAATATAAGACCCTTATTCTGTGTCGAGCATTCTTTGCTCGACATTATTATACTGGAAAAGCCGTCGATCGCACTATTTTCGAATTCATATAAATCGCTCGTTGATGTCACGAGAGCTTTGAGCGCGTATCAAACATTGTGATGTGCCGGCTCGGGGAGATTAGCTTCGTTCGGAACCATATTCAACACAAAATATATTTTAGATCTACATGAATCGGAAACACAAATAATCTCACGATATTTGCCGGGATAATTCAGGAGGTAGCATTGGGAAATCATTTAGGATGAATTTGGTTGAAAAGGAAAGTTTAAGTGACGATTTCTAAAAGGTTCTTCAGATAAAAATACTGTAACATATTGAAATCTTAGTTGGTAATCTTATAATGCCGATCTGATTTGCAACTTCAAAAAATGTTTGCACGAAAGGTAATAAGGAATATAAAAGAGGCTTATAAATATGTTACTAAACTAAACATAAAAATAAAACAAATCACAACACATTCCTAAATATATACGCTTGAAAGCTTCTTCAAAGAGTTCACGCGCAAGTTTGCCAAATCACTTTGATAAGTTTAGAGGCCCAAGTTGGCGAATCACATTGAACTTTCCTGGACTCAAGCCGAAATACGGATGCTAACATAACTTTATTCGTTTCCTCATCGGTCTTAATAACCAACTTATTTATCTTGGCATCAGATTAAATTTAAACGAACGAATTGCGATAATATTGTTTTTACTGTACTCGAGCTCTTGACCCAATCAATTAACTAAAAATATTTGTGAGGTAATAAATTACAACATATCTACTAGCTTCAGCACCGCGTTTTTACACGCTTTCCTGAAGAATGTAATGTATTTTGATGATAAAGATGTCTCCTATATTTAATTACCACGAAATTACGAGTCTTTAATAAATCAAACTCTAATTTTGAGCTTACATTATCTATTTACGCACGATTTACAAAAAAATTGCTTACTAGATGACAACTTGTACCATTTTACTCAACAAGTGTGTGTAATATCGTTTAATTAAGAATTCCCTCTTGACAAAAACCTCGTGACGTTACAATTTTACTGTGACAAACAATTCAATAAATATAATTGTTTTATGAAATTAATTATCTTATTTTAAGACCGCATTACGTGGCATTCGCTTTCAGTACAGTATTGTTTTAATTAACATTACCTACTCATAAAATGCCGCTGGAAATACCGACGAGTCAGTCACGTACAGGCCGCGTGGTTGAGGGTCCCGTAAATAAGCAATTATCAGCTTATTTGAGGTCCGATTCTGATTTTTTTCCTCACCGAAGAGATATTAATTGGGCAATAAATCTGGCCAAGGCCGCAAGATAGCGTTTGGTAATTTAACCGCCTCTTCAGATTCATACCTTCTTATAATGAGCCTCTTACTTAGGTACATGGAATTTAAAAGAGTTGCCACTCGCTTAGCTGACGACTACCTATATTTAATTGTAACATTGGCGTTGAGTAGAATACTTGTTAAGTAGGTATGTTCATGTTTATACAAAACATGCAATATAAACAAGTTAATAGTAAATACAAATAAATAGTAGGTACGTAATGTATTATATTGTTGTATTACAGTGACGCTATAAAATGTTACGGCATTTTGTGTGGTTTGGAATATCATTGATTCAATGTAAATAAATGAAACATTATAATAACTAAATAAATACCTACCTGTAAATAAGTGCTCTCATCATCCTTTATGTTCCCTATAATAAAATATAATACTTCCCAACTTCATACAATATTTCCGCAAATGCCAAACCATATCATTTGGCAAACAATCATCTTGTTCAATTGTTTGTGCAAAGGATCAACAGAGTAAATAAAAAAGAAAGGCAATAGAATGTTTGTCAGAAATGAGTAGGTCGTGCAAAGGTTCCCGTAATACAGCGATCTGTAAGGCTGGATGCTTTTTAATTTAGCTTTCTCTGTATAATTAAAACCTGTGGAAGCTTGTTCTGCATATTTTCGAGAGCCAACAATAGATGTTTTTCTTTTAAAAAGGTAAGACAACACAGTAATTAGGCTCCGTCCGGGCCAACTAACATTGTTGTTTAAAAAAAATATATTAATTTGAACAGATATTTATTCGTGGTATCACACTTTTAATTTGAGTATACCGCGTAAACTGGTTATTAATTAAGTTAAATTCAACACATGGGTGTTTTTTTGTTTTCATTGGATTTTTTTCTATCAAAACACCTTAGTTCCCAATGAGATAAAATAAGTAGCAAAATTAATATTAACTTAAATCACACATTAGCATTTACAAGTTTAGATCAAGATAGCGTAGTGAAAGACAAGAAAGCACTTTTAAGGTTGCATATAAAGGTGCTATTAACGTAGATCTTCAGAAGTAACCGGAGCTTCTTAGCGATTAGTGATGTGATCGCATCACTTTCACTGCCATATCACAAGGCGTGTCCTGGTCTATTGTTGCGGAGACAGGCTGACAGCTCGTAGCAGTCCATTGTTCGTCACAATAGTGAAATAACGAAACGCCGTGTTTACCGAGCTGTGCCTGGCCTCTGGCTTTCGCTAGTGTAAGCTTCAACGCAATTACTTGTGTTAGTGTGGAAATTGTATTTATACACTATAAGAAAATGTATCTAAACTTATTGAGTGTGATAAATCTATTTTACTTATTTTTACGTATTTTTGTAGTAAGTAGTTTTACTTAAAAAGTACATTTGTTGTCAATCACAAATATACATATAAAAAATCGTTTAAAGCTATAACTATAACAGAATGTCTTATTTAAAACGAATAATTAATCATTTTTCAATGTCGTATCTTTACTCATATCATTTTGTTTTAAATAACAGCAATATATTTGTAAAAGATACCCCATTCGATGTGGTACGCTACAAAAAACATATCACTCCCACTTGACAATTAGGGGAGGTAAGTAGCCAATTTTTCATAATAAAATACTTATATAATTTTTATTTGTATTTCTTTTTGTATAACAATGCAAAATTTCTGCTTTATAACACTATAATGTCGTATTAGAATGTATGTGATGGACAGATTATGTACCTAATATTAGCTGGATGTTATACCTACATTTTAGTTTAAATACATGATAACAAAAGTGTTACAAATTTAACATAATAATTTTAGAAGTAGGTAAAACTTAAAAGCACCCCATAAAAGACGTTTAACTTCCAAGTGCCTTCATTAACAGAAATCTCTAAAACTTGCTAACGAATAACGTGAATGTCTTCATTTTGAACAGGTTTTAAGTAGATTGAGATAATTTTGTTTAGGTGTACCAGTTTGTTTCACCTTTGCCTTTCAGACAATATTGTATCGATCAATAACACCGAAGTGGTTTAGAATATTAGACACTGCTTTTTATATTCACCGATGGTAAAAAACTTAAGCTAAATATATGATTAAATAAAACCCTAATTTTCTTAAACATGAAAAGTACCTGTTACCACTTCTGGCTTATTTTATTAAACGGAAACTAAGTGGCTATACTTACTAATAGCAACATTATTAGTTAACATACCTACTACGCCTATTTCTTACCACAGATTATACTATCACTTCGGCCTAACCTATAAAATAACAAATAATAACTTCCTAAAATTAATTACGTAAAATAGTTTATAGTATGTTTTACTATAGTAACTCCTACCATTCCTTTCCTCTATAAGATCCAAAATAAAGGTAAAGAGATCATATCCGATACATATTCCCTATCCGGCTTTATGCAGTCACTCTTCAGAACCATTTTATTGCAAACAAAAGTATAAAAGGCGTTATACGAGAATAGCAAACATTTGACTAAGTGAACGAATGCGAGAAAGCGAATCACACGCGAAGCTTGCCACAATTGTTGTCAATAAATATTGACTACGGTCTTACTTGTAAATAAAATGTGTGGAAATAGATATACGAGTATATATACATACACTTTCTTGTTTCGATTATTTGATTATTGAATTGGTTTCAAGAAAATGAATTAACTTACCTTAAAATCGACAATATGAAAGAGAATTTTGCTAGATTAATTAATTACCATTTGCTCACTTTAAATGTATATTTTCTTATTACTATTGTTAAATTTTAAAAAATCATTAGAATAAATTATTAACTCCCCTTCAGTTTCATAAGTTTATAGCCAAACGCTTATATGGGATTCTATTTTATAACGTAGCCTTATTTTTATGTTTCGTGGTAAGGCAGATTTTTGGTAGGTATTTGTCTGTCTGCCTGTTAATATTATCTCATCACCGTATTTCCGTATACCGCAATAATGAGGTCGGTACAGCATGTCTTCTTCAATTTCTGTCTGTCAGCAGTCATTTCAGCCATCACTCCTTTCTTACACATGTCATGTCACCTTTCAAACACTCTACTTTAGGTACGATCCAATCCGACGAGCTTTTCAATACTCACTAATGACTATTATCCCTGAATTTATCTATTCTATCTGTATATATCTATTACTATAGATACTACTATTACTATACAGGTAATAGTAGTATGTGAACAACTTTTATTATAGGGCTATATCTGATATCGCGTAAAATAATATGGTTGCTTCATACATTTTGGTCGAGTAGGTATTGAACTTTTGTATGGAACAGCTGATAATATTTTCATGATTTCACAGTTAGTCCCATAGTAAAAGTTGTTCATTTTGATGAGTACTTCCACCCTTGCAAGTATTGCCAGTGATAACAAAATCACCCAGTATATAGATTATAGTCTATTCATATTATCATAAGGTGGGCGGTTCATTTTGCTCATAGATTTTAAAGTTACCTATTTGCTATTTATGAAATACGAGAACTACGAATGGAAAATTTCCACCCAACTGAGTCGGCAGTTTAAAAATAAACATAATACATGACTTTTAGTATTTTCGCCTAATTAGTTGATAGATTTAGTAGGTGTGAATGGACTAGTCGTAAATGTTGTAATATTGCCCAACTCTATTTTAATAGCGTAAGAAGTAAGAATAGACTGCGGGTAACCATGTCTTAAAATTTGACTTATATTACCTTTAAAACGATGATAGCTAGTGGTAGTGACGTCGAATGCCGTGACTAAGGTATGTAGTAGGTTCGACTCCTACGATAAGCTTAAGCTTTCGTAAGCTTGAGAAAACCATAGCACCGTGATAGGGTATTGTAGTTCCCGCCTGTCTGGCTGCCACTCTTATGTTGACTTGCGGCAATTACACTAGAGAGCCATTTGCCTCCTAGGCTTTATAAAAGTCGGCAACACATTGGCAATACATATAATTATTACTATAATTTTAATAAGCGACGGTGATATCTTACCATCAGGTAGTCAGTATGCCTGTTTATCAGTCATCTTTTAAGTTATGAGAGACATAGAAAAAACAAAAATCGGGTAGATTAGGTTTGAGAAAATAATTATATTGCCATGTTTTTTCAAAAACATTTTTGAAAAGTTTGCGTGTGAAAATCCTAAGTTTATTTTTGTACAGAGAGGAGGCATAGGAAGTAAAGTGTTGGAATTGAAAAGCGCCAACCATTTCCGGCGACCGCTACCTTTTCATTTAGCGGAAAGCCTCGCTAAACAGTTATCTGCAAAGGGCGGCGCGGACTTACGGCTTATAGAGCCAAACTTATTTCTACAAATAGGATTTATGTTTTGTCATTGAATAATATGAATAATTTTAGTGAGCAATGGATTTTCTTCAGTTTGTATAGACTAATTTCTATGATAATATAATACATCTCAGGTACCTGGATTTTATAATATAATACTTTGCATATGTATAGGTATATCGCAGTTGTAGATAAAGCTATTTTCAAAAAATACTTAGTTATAGATACCGATATCGGTTTAGTGAAATAAAAACTCCACTAAATATGTAGTTATATAACTAAAGGTTTAGCTATATTACCATCTATTTCAGTGCGACATACCTGTATAAGTACTAAAACACCTATTTATCTACACCCTGTTAATTAATTCACTCACAGCCGGGCTACGGCCGATTAATAGTGGCAAACCTAATCGCAACAGACTGATACCAAACAGAAGTGGCATTAGTACTAATAGGGCCTTGCTTTGCTATCTCTAATCCCCTCAGTCCTAAGCCATTTTAATTGCAATACCTATGTAAATAATAAGAGATTCATAATCCATAACATTATTTACACATAATTTTATAATAAAAATATTTTTGTAGTTTGGTATGTTTGACTGCTATGTTTGATATCATATGGTGGATAAAGAAATATTCGAGGATATTTATATATTTTTATATAATTGACTTTAAAAAAAAGGAGGAGATTCTATGTTCGACGCGTGTATTTTTCATGTATTTTCACTGAATTCTCGGAAACAACTTAACTGATTCAGATGGTAATAAATAAATATACTTTAGTGTGTGTATAATATTATGTAATTTAGTGCAAACACTTTCGTCGGTTTTTAATTTTATATTTTCTACATATTACCAGGTTCAAGAGTTATTTCCAAACATTTCACCGAAGATATTGAGATAGCAAATATTTTAAAATCCTTAATACTTATCCAAAAACGAAACTTCAGGAGCATCACAAACATACTCACTTTATATCCATAAAATATTTAAATAAAAAACGTTGAGCTCTGCAGCGTTTAAACGTGACTTTGTAATTCTTATCAGCGCAAGTATAATAGGATTGAAACTAAACAAAAACAAAGTTAAACTGAAAAGTAACAAAACGCCCTCGTAAAATGTAACAACGGCGGGTGAGTATTCGCTCACACAACAAGCTTTTGATTTAAAACCTTTGCAATTTTTATCAGAGTTCCCCGTCCAGCTCTCAGCGCCTAATACCGAACCACTAGTGTTTTGCAACTTTAAAAATAACTTTTCATTTTTACAATTGAAAAAGGTTTTACTGCACGAATAGAAGTGTAATATTATATTCAATGGTATCGGTTATTCATAAAATAAAAATGGCTGTTACTGCATATGTTATAACCAATCAATGAAGGTGAACATAATATTTTTCATATTCATAAAATGCTATTGGTTTGTTAAATCTTATAAACAGGAATGTAGAACTAGCCAATCGGATAACTTTATTTCATCGATATGCAAATGACGCAAATGGGAGACTTGGATTCGGTCGGGGACGGATATCTCTATCAGTAATGACGCCATTTCGCGTTTTTTAGATGTATGACGAACTTCGTGTTCTGTTGATAACATGAGGCCCCCAAAGAAACTTCTGCCTTGTAGTTTGTTGTTTTGTTTCTTTGATAAGTCAACAATTTTAAATACATTCGTAGCATATAAATTGAACATTTATTCATAAGATATTTTTAAACATACCTAACCCTTTTTTAACTCTACCGCAGTCAGGCTAAAATCAAAACTTTTATCATTGAACGTCCTAGAGCATTTGTTTTTTGGGGACCGAATCGACCTCTTCAAATTAAGACATAAACATTTTTGGTATTTCGGTCCGCGGTCCGACTGTGGTGGACCGAAAAAACTAAAAACCCCATGCTCGCCATTTTACCATATTCATCGATTTAGTCATATTAGGTGATTCATATTTGAATTCAAATCATGAATTTTCAAACAATAATATAAGGATATGTTATGAATCATCAATTGTGGCGATATGATATTCCTTAACATCAGACTTTATCATTGACAGCACTTAAATTATCAGTCCTGCCTACGACGTGGATTTTAACTTTTGCCCTGTGCCAAATTTACCAAATTTCATAGCAATCGCATGAATAGTACTTAAAGGAATGCATACGTTACAAACAGACAAACATTGATTGTTATATGCTTTATCCTACAAACAAACACCCCATCATATGATATTATATGATATTAACTAACACCCTAATCTAACCCCACATAGTCACAACACATAAACATGCTACACTTCAATATAACCTAAAAAACGTAAACAATTCTTGGACTTGAATTTAGTTTCAAAATAATTCTGGGAAATCCCATCACAGCGGATCGGATTGTATAGTAATACCTACAGAAATGAGTGAGTACTGACTGCAGTCAGTCGGTGTCGCTTGTGAAGATAAGGCACGTGCTCCCCATCCACCGCCCACTAGCTCGCCTTTTTTACGCCTTCTGCAAATTTAGAGGTAATTCTTTTTCTAATTAATGCATGTGTATAATCTTTATTTTACTATATCTAAGTTCGTTGCGCCTTTAGGGTCTTACAAGTTACTGTATAATGTATAATATAAAGTTATGCTATTATTGTTACTTACTGTAAGTTCCACAATTTAAGATAAAGTTATTATCGCACTTTATTAAGTATTTCTTATCTATTTCTACTTCAATTTCTTCTTAGTTTAAGGAAAATATTATACATATAATAAACAACGTATAGGAAAGACATTTTTTCAAAATTAAATTATTCACACTTATAACTAAAAGCCCAAATACTCTCTAATCGTTTTATCTACGTATGGGTGTCAAAGCTAACTTAGGTCCCTTCTAGTTCAGTAAAAAAAAAAAAAAATCTTATCGCAACTGATCCTTTAAGTTAGTCTTGTGAGTGATAACGCTCTACAAATAGAGTTCAATATTTTTTAACTTTAAAAAGCATTATTTTATAGTAATTTTGAAGTTATTTTAGTACATAGCATAGGTTATCTTATATTATATAAATATATAAACAAAATCAGACTTTGAAGGTCCTAAGTAGGTATAATATTTTATGCTACCACAAAAAGTTTTTGTAAGTAATTTCTATAGTGCAACTATATTATCACACTAATATACTAATACTAATAGGGTATTTTACTCTATACGAGAAAAAATCTAAAAATGTACAATTTAGATAGCTTAGGCAATAAACAGTCGGAAAATGTTAGTTTTAGCTCATAAAATAACTTAATCAATTTTAAAATTCATTTCAAAGTTTTCAGTCTTTTTAATCTGTTTCTGAACAAGCGAATCAGTAGCCGCCATTATAATGACGTCATACGGTGCTGTATGTAAACTAAAAAGTGACAATAGAAGTATTATTATTATTATTTTTACACTAGTATTCATGCATTCCGGAACAGCACACTAATAAAAAGGATAATAGCTCATTTTTAATTTATACAATTTTATAAGTCCAATTGAGACCAATATCAGCGCATTTATTTACTTACAAGAGACCAAATAACGTCATGACCGTAGAGTAACATGGCGTCCAGCGTTTTCATCAAACTACGCGCGAAAATTGAAAATGTAAAATTTTAATGCATTTTTATGGCACTTATCGATTGAATAAAAATTTTGTGTTTTTTTTGGTGGCTTATTAGGAACGAATTGAGACACTTTTCAAAATGGGTGTAATACCCTACTCATACTAATACTAATAATATTATAAAGAGGATAGATTTGTATGTTTGTATTTTTATATGTTTGTAACGAATAAAATTCAAAAAAGTATATTGTAAATGTTTGTCATATGTATTTTTAACAAAGATATAAATATCGTTTCTGTTTTTTCCCAAATACATTGTATTTTCTAATTGGTCGCAATGAGGAAGTTGATTCTCTGTATTGTGAGACAATTTGTTGTATTTCTGCCGTTTCTATAACTATAAGTTTTTAAAGATAACCTATGCTAGGAATTCAATGCTTTTTAGAATAATCATTCAAATATAGCTGTGTCTATTTTGCTTCTGATCGTATTTATAGTTTTCAGAAATCGGTCAGGCTCTCAAGCCACATCTGAGTTTCTTTGTTACCTATATTTAGAAAACACTTTTAATTAGCAGTAGTTATTTGTATCATAACATCTAAAAACTGTACTGTGGATGACCTATTAAAGAAATTACACCACATAATATATATATTTTGTTTGTTTGCGCAACATTAAACTATTGTCTCGTATTATTTTATAAAGATAAATTTATGAGTCATATTCTACTAATTGTATGAGTCATCAAGTGCGGGATCGATTTACATTTATCCTCCATTTACGTACTGATGTCAATCTCTAACAACACTGTTTTCTTTACTTTATGCTTATGTATTAATATAGTAAATTCATTTAGTGCATGGATAAATAGGGCTTATACTATAAAAATTGATTTGTGAATAATTGTCAAAATTGGTTCTAGATCTAGATTAAAGCAAAAAGAAGATACGGTCAGATTGTGTTCAATGCACGGGCATTGAACACAATTAGTAGTTATAGAAAAATAAGTTGCTTTTTCATCAATTACCTACAGCTCAAAATATAAGTAAAATGATAACAATCGGGCAGCGATTTGGCACAAATTTTACAATTATAAATAGTTTTAATTTTGTTTTTTTTTTTACACGGAAAAAAAAATGGCAGTTAAATAATCAAGTAACTTGGTTCCTAAATAAAAATATAAAAGCAAACCCTAAAATAATAGTGTACCGAGTTGCTAAAGTACATGACTTAAACCAATAATATGTGTGAGTCTGATATTTTTCAAAATATTCTAATTATCTGTAGACACTAAAAGATTTCTTGTGAAAATAACAAAGGAGTATTAATTATTAAAAGTTAAAAATAGCAGTGATACAACGTTTTTTTTAGCATAAGTCCAAACTGTGATATGCGATAAACTTACACCACGAAGCTGAAAAACAAGATTACGAAGTGATTGAACAAAAAAAGTGATGTAAGTCTATCGCTCAATTTACAATGCCACAAGACTCATCTAATTCAGTTATCACGCTATAAGAATACTACTCGTAAGCACAGATGCATCTACTCTACACATACCTACAACTTTTTTATGTATATTGCCACAAAACATGCAAGTGCTATGCTATGAATCAGATACATGCGTCAATCGTGATGTTGAGTGTTTGTCACACTCGCTCAATGTGTAATCCTGAGAATCCATAGTAATATGTTTCAAATAGATAAATAACAATACCAACCAATAACAATAAAATATATTATAAAGACAACCCAGAATAAGAATAAGGAAAGTATCCTCTTTCCTCATTCTTATTTTGGTAAAATTATTTAACACTTACCTTAAACTTATTTCCTTAAAGTTTCTGCATGATATCTGTATGGGAAAATTTTCTTATATTTTATTTTATATAACAACAAGACAAGAATATTTATCTCAGGAAAATACTCAATGTAATAAGAATATCCTCAAATAGAACAGTGAAATAAGATGTGGGGCTAAAATTCTGATAATAAATATTATATGATAAGTATCAAAAGTCTCGCGGAACTTTATTATTTTCATAATAATTATCCTTCTGGATTCATAAGATATTCATGATATAGATATTCACATGATGCAGTTGTTTTATTTATAATTATATATGGCATTCATAACAAAGAATTAAATAATATTTTTTTAGAAACTGCTCGATCTAGCCACCTTTCCTATAGTTTTTTTTTTTTCAATTATAAATCGTCAATCTTTCCATTCCTATGGAATCACGCTTAGGTATAAAACCTTTTTGTATTAATTTGACCATTTTGACTACAACTATATCTATATGATGCAATATTCAAACGCACAACTTTTTACCCGAATTAAAAACACTAAAAAACCCGATTGCGGTACGAAAAAAAAGAGTAAATAAAATTGTATACTTAATAGTTTATAGTTTCAGATTATTTACTTGTTCCTTTACTCTCTACTTTTCAGTGCATATTAAATTAATTTTCAACTTTTTTTCGCACCGCAGTCGGGTTTTTAGTTTTACCCGACTGCGGCGAAGCCAAATAAGGAGGGTTATTAATGACTTATTTTTTTACTTTATCAAATATGTTTTAGGTACCTTCTATATTATCTAGGAACGTAGGATAAGTTAAGTATCCAAACTACATAGATTTGGCTATTTACCTGTTAAATAATCTAATTATATTCTAATGGCTTTGGTTCACATGCATGTTTTTATTTGCTTTTAATAACACTACTCAATTCATTCATGATGCAAGATTTAATTATAATTTTCTCGTCCAGTTATTTTCTTCCCAATGACGTCAACTTTAAAGTAAAATACGTCATTGCACGGCAATTAAAATTCTTTTAGTATGCCTAATAAGCGTGAAGCCCATAATGTACAGTTCGCACCTGCAATTATAACTATAATATAGTTCCACATTGAGTGATTGAATCCATCCATAGGCTTTGTTCTGTTTGAAATGACGCACTGCTATTGTTTGTTTGTTTTGTACCTTTACTTGTTTCGTGTACTTACTCGTCGATATCTACTGTACCCGTTCGTCTATTTTCTTAGTTGCACAAAATTCCATATGATCTGAATACATGTAATCAATTATTTTCACTGTACGTAGGTACATTCTGCAAAAACTACATTACATCATCAGAAATCTATTACACTTACAAAAATGTACTACCTATTATTATTAACTCTACTAATATAAAACAGGATAAGTTATCGTACGTGACAGAAATATTTGCATTAAACTTAAGGGAATACCGTAATCAATGTTAGAATTTATAAAAACAACTTTATTCGTTTGGTTCTTGAAACAGCGTTGTTTTATTTAAAGCCAACATCGGATTTCCCATATTACACGGCTGCTGTCGAAGCCGGCGGAAAGATTATTTGTCGGAGAGTCTGATGTTCAATCCTACTTGGTCGGTTAGCCTTGACAGGTAGCCGTGTCCAGCATTCCGACGGGATTCCCGGGACGTCATCGAGAGTTCCTACCGTAAATATTTTTGCAGTTGAATGCTTAGAGGTGGCGCTCGCAGTCCTAGCCTTTGTTGTACAAATGAATGGATTTTTTACTTGTCTTTGAGCCAAAGCCGTTTATATTGTACGCTTAATTGTAATCCTTGAACGTTAGAATAAGAAGCCCTAGTTTTTTCAAACCAATAATCATGCTATTTTGTTAAACGGGATTTCCCGTCCCATTGCGGGAATGTATTGAATTACTTACGAGACTTGAAGATTATATCCCGCCTTTATAAACGGCAACGCTGTCGAATGAACCAGCGGCTGACTCATCATTTCACTATATTATAAGGACGAATTCAAATTCTCAGTGAGCTTTGTTGCCTATGTGAATAATCAAGGAGGATATACGTAAATGTTTTTTTCTGAATTATTATTGATTATTACCAAGTAGGTACGTTGTTAGATTCGGATCAAATCTAAAAGAGTAGTATAAATAAAAATCTTATTTTCTGATACTTGCCATAATATAAAGCTTGGGTAAGAATTAAAAAAAAATAGCCTTGTGATTTATTATCCAAATTGAAATTGCTTGTCATCAAACTGTTAAGAATATTACAGTACCGATAGGATTTGTTAGTATTACACAACTACTACAAAAGAGCCACTGACAGAGTAAACTATCACTAACCTGTTATACAAAGATAGAACTGTTGATACGACTAATCATCGAACCGGCGAATGTGAGACAAAAGCAAATGTTTACATCTCTACAACGCCTTCACTTCAACATCACACCTTGATCCTCTCGACGATCCAATTCGGAATGATTCTCAGCACCAATTATTTGTACAATATTTATTTATTTATTTATTTATTTGAGACACACCAACAATATACATACAATCACAAATTTATAGAATAACAAAAATAATATTGACAAGACATTAGCGAGTATATATACTAATAATAGGCATGTACAGCATTGTAAGAATACATATTATTCAAAAAGAGAAAAGCATAACAAAATACAATAAGTTTACTAAACATTTATAACAAAATTGAAGCAAGAAACCATTTATATACAATTAAAAGACTGATTGGTTTGTAACTTCATGAGAAAAGCACGAATAAAGTTCCTATACTGATTAGATCTTAAGTGGAAGACGTCAAGATCAGGATCATTATTAAAATCATTGTACAACCTAGCCATGCGCAAAAAGGGATTATTGAATGAAACATTGAGTGACGTGTTTGGTAGATGAAAAAGACGAGGTTGTCTGCGTGTATTTTGTTTGTTGGGTTTGAAATTGAAGCACGAGATAATATTTGCATCGATTAGTCCATTAACTATTTTAAATAAAATTTGTAAGTCATTTAGTTTACGCCTCTTTTCCAGGCTCATGACTTCAAAATGTTGCATTCTATCCACATATTCTGGAATAGATTTACGAAGTCCAGACCTAATACTTATGTACCTAACAAAACGCTTTTGTACTGACTCCACTCTATTAATATGGCAAGAGTATTGGGGTGACCATATAGTAGATCCATATTCAAGCACACTTCTGACTAGGGAATTATAGAGTAAGATCATGGTTGAAATTCTGTGAAAAGGTTTTAACAACCGAATAATAAAACCAAGCATCTTAGCAGACTTGAGGGTTATGTAGTCTATGTGTGGACAAAAAGTAAATGCAGAATCAAATATTATTCCCAAGTCGCGAATTACTGGTACTCTATCCAAGTCTGTTCCACCAATCTTGTAAATAAAGTTATGGTATTTAAGTTTTTTTGTAAAGGTAATACTTTGACACTTTTTTACATTTAAAAACATTTCATTACTGAAACACCAAGCGTAAAGGGAATCTAAATCCTTTTGAAGCATAATACAGTCACTTAAACTAGATATATTACGATAAATTTTAATATCATCTGCGTATGCAAGACACTCACATTTAAATGAATTGAATAGGTCATTAATAAATATTAAAAATAACAAGGGACCTAACTTGGAGCCTTGAGGGACGCCAGAATATGACATATATGGTGTGGACTCAAAACCACATAAGGCAACATATTGACTTCGATTAAGCAGATAGCTGTGCAACCAACGTAGAAGGCAACCATGAATACCTATATGCTTTAGCTTGGCTATTAGAATTGAGTGATTTACACGATCAAACGCTTTAGCAAAATCTGTATATATGGCATCTACCTGACCTCTGTCTTCCAAGGTTTTACATATGAAGTCACTATAAATTAATAAATTAGATGTGGTTGAGCGATTGGTTACAAAACCATGCTGGAGAGGACTAAGTAAATGTCTGAAGTGGCTGTAAACTGTGCTATAAACAAGACCTTCCAAAAGTTTTGCAAAACAAGAGATGAGCGATATAGGCCGGTAATTGGATACAATATTTTTACTACCAGCTTTATGGATAGGGATAACTTGAGATACTTTCCAAAGTTCCGGAAAGATACCTTCAGATATAGATTTATTAAAAA
Organism: Tetheella fluctuosa; assembly: GCA_951216915.1. NCBI lineage: Eukaryota > Metazoa > Arthropoda > Insecta > Lepidoptera > Drepanidae > Tetheella > Tetheella fluctuosa. The sequence continues at coordinate 5,821,680 of OX578230.1, forward strand.
TTATATGCAGAGGCTTAACAAGAACCTTAGCGCAAATACTAATAAGAAATGGAGGCAAACCATCCGGTCCTGCACCCTTGCTCGGATCCAACTTCCTCAAACAAGATTCAACATCTAACTCAGTAATGTACATAGATGAGAGACTATAATTTGATGCATGAAAATTAGGAGTATAATCTGCATGAGAAACCGGATTCCCGTACACAGATGCAAAGTACTCGGCGAATAAATTAACAACATCAGCACCACCTACACTTGTTTTGTTTTCAAATGATACCTGTTTCGGAATTCCACTGCTGGATTTTTTGGCTTTAGTGTACCTCCAAAATGCTTTTATATTTGTCGTGAGGTCATTTTCAACTTTAGAAATAAAGGATTTAAAGCATTGTTCCATAACTACTCGTACTCTCGCTCGTAGGGTATCAAAAGTGTCATAATCTCTTGGATTATTATATTTTTTATATCGGATTCTATATTTGTGCTTTTCCTTAAGAGTTTTAATTAAAGATGTTGAGAACCATACTGGGTAGCACGACTTTTTGGGCTTTCCTTTAGGTGTGTGTTTATCAATAATTTCCCACAGTATATTATAGAAGTTTTGAACATAATCATCACAGTTAAGGTCCTCGTATTTTTCCCATTCAACTTGAGATAGGTCTTTGGAACATGCTTCATAGTTTGTTTTTCTAAAGATATATTTGCTGTTCTGAGTATTGCATGGCAGATCAAAAGAAGAGGGTTTATGTAAAAGTAACTCGATCGGTGGATGGTGAGTATCTATTTTGCAAATAGAAGCTGCTTTAGTAATAGTGATGTTTACATTATCGTCCTTGAGTACGAGGTCAAGAATGCTATTATTCATGTTACGAATGTCATTAATTTGAACTAGGCCCGTAGTAGCTAAGAATTCTTGTAATGCTATGGATTTTGAGTCATTGACGATTTGGATTTTATCGGAGCTAAGCCATGTCAATTTGGGTAAATTAAAGTCACCCATAATAAGTGTAGTGCTATTACTGTTCATCAAAGATATTTCCTCACATCTTGACAAAAATATATTGAATATGGCACTCGGTAAATATGATGGAATATAAACCACACAAAGATTAATTATAGTGTTACCGAAGTCAATACGTACCCACAGGTCTTCGATAGAGGTTTGCCAATCGTCTCTACATACAAAATTCAATTTACTAGATATTGCTATGATGACTCCACCACCGTGATCTTTATCATACAATCGTTTGAAGTCTGCATTACGATCCCTACGTATGACAGTGTATCTATCATCAAAGTATTCCGAAGAAAAAACAGAATCGTCGAGCCACGTCTCGGATAAACATATTATGTCATAGTCGTTGTTTAATATAGAATTACTAATTTCGAATGACTTAGTTTTCATACCTCTAACATTCTGATAGTATATCGTAAAAGCCATTTGAAATAACTGATTTTCCAGAGAATACTTTCCCAAACAGAATATAACGCAAGCTGACTTAAATTAGTTGATTCAGACACTCAGAACTTTTTACAAGTATGTAACGGGAACTTTCATCCTTTCTGACGTAGATTCGCCCGTTGCGGACCCATACGAATTTGTATAATTTTTCTTTGGCCTTCAAACGTGTGGCAGCATGTAGCGTTTTGTTTAGTGGTGAGAGGTGCTCCGAAACAAATATGGCTGATGAATCACCCGAAATACCGATCGCACTATTGTTTAACTTGTTAGTGGGGTTGGCCTTATTATAACGAGAAACAGCTGATATATACTCGTCTCGACATCTAGGACTTCTTAGTTTGACTACGATGGTACGGGGCAATTTGCTCTCCTTGTTGAATTTTGCGACTCTTGTGGTGTTAAGCAGGGCACAATCATCTAGCTTGAATGAGACCACATTTGCTATTTGTTTCACAATGGTGGATACGTTTTCGGATTTGTATTCCTTTACACCGTGTATTTCAATATTTGATTCTCTCATTTGTTGTTCCAACGCGTTGATTTTATAAGTAAGAATATCAATACATTCACGGTTGCTGTTCAGTTCAATCTCTATACGTTTGGAATCTTCAACCACCTTTTCAATTTTAGGACAAAACTCATCGTATCTGTCGCTTAAAAAAGTGAAAGACTTTTGCAAGTCCCGCAATTGTTCAATCAGAGGGGACATTTCAGATTTCAGTTCTTGACGGATTATTGTTTTGAATTCAGTCCTTAGTAAAGACAAAACCTCGCTTTTTATCGAGTCTACCAGTAATTTATTGAGTTCAGTGTTGGAGTTTCCGGTGTCTAAGGTGCTCGCACAAACGGTATTGGTCTCGGCTTCATCTTCACTCGTCTGATTAACACAAGCTGTTAACGGTTTTACAGGGGTACCATCAGAATTGTCACCTCCACGCCTTGATTTTGCGCTGCAATCAGGACATGACCATCCCTCGGCTATCTTGGTCGATGGTAGAGGTTTGTTACTATGGAAATTAACGCATTTTTGGTGAAAATTTGCTTTACATTTGGGACACTTAACACGTTGCCGTGTTATTTCTTCATTACACCCTCCGCAAATGAAAACCATATTAATGTAACTTAAAACTTTTTGATTTAAAATTGATGAAATTAATGCGAAATCTTCTTCAATGCGGAAATCAAAACAATAAAAAGAAGAAAAGAACAAAATAAAATTTTAAAAAAATCTAAGTTAATCAGAGATTTGAAGTCGGTGCCAGATCACGAATTACTACGAAGTCCGACGTGTTCCCTAACTGAGCCAATCAGTTCCGCACGGTACTTGACGAAATTATTCTATAGTATATAGTCTATTTATTTTATAATGTATTAGAGGTGCAATGTTTTGTAGTGGGTGGGTAACGCGAAAACACTTTGCACTCTTCACTTTCAGTTTACCCACAAAGATTTTTTATCACTTTTACAAATATTGTTTTTGCTAACAATTATAAAAATATCTATTGAATTATTGAAACTATACTGCACTTTTGTCCAACTTCTGTTTATGAAGCACTGACATTGATTTTATGAGGTTTACTACGAAATTGCTGCAACTTTTAATTATTTTGTTGAGGATGACAACAAAGTACGTGCTATCTCTTTGGTTCACAGACGATGTGAATCGAGACAATATCCATCGTTCTCAGCCTAACTTTACGACGGGTCTACAGTTCTGTGCACACAACCAAAATAGATCCGTGACTCATCACCAAGCTTCGTACGTAAAGGAATAGACACCTCGATTCACATAAAACAGTATCTAAGGAAAACATCGTAATGCCTCTTTGCGATTTTATGTTCTTGTTTCTTTAAAAAATATGTGTACGATTTATGTCTGACGTGTTTATTTATGTATTATTAGCTTCAGATCTCAGCTCTACGTGTGTTGTGGCCACATTTGATGACCAATATCATAGACAATTTTAAAAATCTTTTAAATAAATATTATGAATAAAGTCTTGTTAGTCAATGCGTCATAAATATAAAATAAAATTTGTGTTCATAAAATATTTCAGTGCAAATAAATTTAGCCAAAGATAGCTTAATACTTTTAAATATAAACACTAAACAAGTCGTTACAAAGTTACAGTGTGGGTAGATCATTAGGGGTCAGTTGCTAACAGACATTTTATATAAATATCTTTCATACATATAATAAAACAGTACAATCCGGTGTGTCTGCACATTGAAGAAAAGTACTAAAAATAGAACGGGGGTAACCAAAGAAGAGTAATAGAACATAAACCATATATTATTTAAATTATTTTCTGCCTGTCTGTTTGTTTGTTAGCGCACATCTTCGGATTTACTAAACGGATTTTTATGTAGTTTTCACAGGTAGACAGAGATAAATTTGGAGCTTTGTTTAATTAAAATCGGATGTTGCAAAAAAGTTATTGTCATTCAAAAAATTTTTGAATTGACTTTTGTTTTGTAGGAATAATGTCCCAGAATATTTATTTATTTATTTTATTTATTGTTAGAAAGATAGATATAGATAGATAACTATTAGAAATTTTATAAACACTACGCGAGCGAAGCCGCAGGCCACAATAATAAATAAATAAATAATTTATGAAGTTCAGGAGCTTCATAAACTCTCCAAGACTCTCCAGTGCCAGTGAGAGCGTGGGTTCCTGACAACTGGCTACTTATTTCTATTATTAGTTTGTGTTACTGTCAATTAACGATAACCTTTTGTTTCAGGTAAGATACGTGGTTGGACATCGATATGAGGTGCTTATTTATTGAACTGTTTAGTCTAGCGGTAACTTGGATATCATATTTCTAAGGTGATATATAAATGTTTTTATTTAATCAGCAATGTTGGTAAGTAAATTATCAGTATGAGGTTATTACTAGCTTTTAGTATTGCATGATAATAAGTAAGATGATTAAGACTTTAAACCTATTAGGTTCAAGCTTAGCGATGTGAACACCTGTTGATACCTACTTTCTGACATTATACTATGCACAACCTTTTAAGTTTAAAGGCACGATAAATTGCGTCTAAAGAACCAGATATTACTTATCACTCAAACCATTTAATTTTTCTTTTTTATCTTTAAATGTTTTTCAGTTACCAAAAGAACCATAGCACTTTGTCCACCTTACATTGAATACTAGCTTCCGCCCCACGGTTTCACCCGCGATCTCGAGGGATCTTATGTTTTCCCGGGATAAAAAGTAGCATAAATGGGCTATCCAATACTAAAATAATATTTCAATTCGAACAGTAGTTCCTGAGATTAGCGCGTTCAACCAAACAAACTCTTCAGCTTTATAATGTTATAGTATAGATGATATTAAAATTTTATCACATCCGATCATGTAAGTAGGTAGGTACGTGCGCTAAATGTTACCATGGTTTTTTTTTCTTTTACATCAGTGGGCTTTAAGGGTTGTCCGGAAATCCACTCTGGGCGTTGCATTCTGCTGGGAATCTCCTACAGCATAGACATGAGAACGTAAACGGTGACTAGGGTTGTCCCAGAAACGTTCAACTGTACGCAAAGTTATGAGGATGTGTCGCTTACAATAAAACTATTGTACCTACTAATTATGTTATTTATTAGATACGCTTGGAAACACTTAAATTAACTTATCATAACAAGTAAATTCCAATAAATTGGAAGAAAATTAAGACAGTATTTCCTGTTAATTTTTTAGAAAAACAAAATACAATCATTTAATACCTTACTTGAAAATCAATTATTTAAAAGCAATTCAATTCAGACTTCAATTACAATAAAACCGATTTTATGAACTCCTAAAAACCAATGGTCCTGAGGCGGCCGATTGGTGAAGGATAATTTTGTTTATGTTAATGGCAACCCTAGGTTCGTCGGTGAGTGAATGCTCGATTGTTGGACTTCTTTGTGAGACACAATGAGGAATAAAAACACATCCCTCTTTGTCCCCGGATGGGACTATTGCAGTGAGTCAGACGTATCAATCCACTCACTCGCCCGCCCTGTTTATATAACACGTTCTATGTACTATGCAACGATATGTGCTTACTGCTTATACATATTTTTTTGACAATGTAATAAATAAGAACATCTAAACGATTATCTACTAAATCACGTAGTAAAAGAGAAAGGAAGGAAGAAAGAAAAGAGTTTTGACTGAGATAGTTTCAGTCAAAAGTGGTTTTGACCGGTTATGAAATTTGACTGTAACATAGACACAATTATGCTGTGGGCAAATGAAAATGACGCGAGTTTATAATAACATGGGCAATGAAGATGTGTTTCATGAGCAAATATGTAGCACGCATACTTAAGTGTAATAAGTATTGAGCAATGAGCTAGCGAAGGCTTAGTTGTCTTCACTGAAAGCTTTCAATCAAAAATTACTTTGACAGGAGGCTGCACAAAAGATTCTATGAAGTGTCGATATTTGTGTACTGAACAATTCCATATTGCATTTTTAATATAATCAGGGAGTCTGAGCATTGTAAATAAATAATCTATGTGTATATATTTATTTAAAAAACATAGTGTAATATTAAAGGTAAATACTTTTTAACATGAATTATGATGATGAAATATGACAAAGTAAAGAATAGTCAAGAATGCTGGCATAAATTTGATAGTTCGGTAGGTACCGTACAGGTAATGAATTTCACAGCATACTTACACTGGTTGCAGCAGCTCTCGTATCTCTAACTAAACTATATTAGGTACAGTTTGCAACATCAACGTTGTGGAAGCACGTATGTTTTAGTTTCACAACTTTCATCACCTTCCTATTAAAGGTTAAAACTTAAGGTAAATTAAAAGCTAAAGTTATATACGGTTAAACACTAGCAGATAATTTATTACAATAGATGTAAAACCATATACTCACTCATGTTGTTAATTCAATAAATTATAATTAATGATGTGTCATTTAATTTAATTTACTGGCGTGTATTGCCACATGATTATCAAATCACAGACGAATAGATTTTATTTATGTGTCCAACAGCTAGTTTACATAAATACTATCTGGGTATCATCTGACAATCGCTTCGCTTTGTGCTGTCGACGACAGGGGCATGACACGAGTGAAGTGAATAATTTATCAAGTAATCATGTGTCGACCCATTGTGTACAGACCAATCTCGTTTTTTAAATATTGCAAATAATTATTATATAAGACGGTTTAAATTTTATGTGCGATACATGCTTTTAGATTGCCATTAGCATACCTAGGAAATCTACCAGAGAACCGACCCAACAACGTTCTAAGGTGAAATAAATACCAAGGTAAACGAAAAAATGCCCATAATGCTGATTTTAACAAGTTTTGTCATGAATTGGCACTAAACTCATGGGATGTCAAAGTCAAAGCCATTTATTCAGTTTAGGCCCTAAGATGGCACTTATGAACGTCGAAACTACTAAGTTACCACCGATTCGGAAGTCGTCTTCAACTGAGAAGAACTGGCAAGAAACTCAGCAAGGTTACATTTTTTATATTATTATTTAGTTTATTTTTTTATTTTTGGACAATCTGACAATGTTGGCTTTTTTCCATTAAATGTTTTACAATTATTAAAGAAATATAATACGCATACCTACACACAAAATTGAAAAAAAAAATAACCAGATAAATAAATAAAAAATAATAACCTGAACAAGTTCAAAAGATCAATTCTACTTCTTTTTAATGAGCAATTAAATACTTTATACTAATATCTAGAATACGTTATACATTGAATAATCCTGTATATTGTATAGAGATATTGTATATGCTTGCTAGGCATAGGCACGTAGATGGAAAACAAGAGAAACAATTAATAATCTTGAAGCTAAGCCTTTTCATTGACCAACTTCTTTTCATAACAAAAATTGAAAGCTCAATAAAATTATAGCATCCTTATTTGGTTATAATTACGTAGGAGAATTTATTAAATTGACTTATACCAATATCGGAGTGTACTTAGTGCTGAGCGGAACTAACGAGCCGGACGAATCGCAAATAGGGATCAACGTGAAAGCTCCCGACCAAAGGCACGTGTGGGATGCCACGTATGTTGATACACTTGCGCCTTCCCACATACTGGCGAAAAAAGTTTGTAAAGTCGCTGGGGCGGCTGCGACCGGTGCTGAAAAATCCAAATTTAAAAAATACGCTTGTCTTGGTTCTAATTTTTTGTTCATGCCTCGTAGTGGAAACCATGGGTCCGTGGGGGTTCCAGACTCGCCGATTTGCTCGGATTTTATCATCCAAGCTCATCGAGGTTTCGGGAGACCGACGGGCTGGGAGCTTTTTCCGCCAACTCATAAGCTTGGCCATCCAAAAAGGGAACGCTGCCAGCCTGTTGGGAACCTTGCCAGCAGCGAGGGCTTTGAGGATGTTTTCTATATATCATAGTTTGTATTTTATACATTAATTGTAAATATTTGTTGTAAATAAATTTAATTACTAATTCGAAATACTATTTTACTGTTCATAAACTTATTTTTGTCGAGCCACTGGAAAAATTCTATTAAGCAATTAGTAAAAAACTGTTTAGACGTCATAAATGCGAATACAGACGTAACGTTTAAATGCGTTTGTCGGTTTATTAAAAACTTACATCACTATGGTAGTGTGTATTCTAGGTGCTGTGTGAAAAGTAACGATTAGGTACTTGCAAATAAAATATCGATTGCAAATCTAGTACAATCTTTCAAGTTAATTAAGACAATTCTTTGATATGTTTCATCATGAAGAGATTAAATTTATTTTTATCCATTGTTTCAATACTTTCAATAAATTTAGGAGATCAATTTAACCAATACAAACGACAATACAAAGACATCTCGCAAAGTAACGAAATCAATTAAAGCCCAATAAAAAAGATCCATCCTGCTAATTTCCGTGTCTATTGAAACTCTTAAATACAGTGTGATACAAAGTCGAACGATTTCGCAGTTAACGGTCCGGTGTGCGACCGTTAAACAGGTTCTGGCTCCGTACGTTGCGCTATTTAAACCATTTGTAAAGCTGAGATATGAACCCCGTGCCATCGCGGGGTGGAGGTGTTTACTAGCCTTCCGTGTTTACACTAGGCTTTAGTTCCTGCATACTTGTTTACAATGGCATTTTATTTGTCAATAAGTATTGTAACTATGTTGTATTTGAGGTTTTATTATTTTATTTATTAACTAGCTGTTCCCCACAGTTTCACCCGCATTCCCGGGATAAAAAATAGCTTATATAGCTTTCTATATCCTCAAGAATTGAAATATCAAATGCAAAAACAATATTTAAAATCCGACTATTAATTCCAGAGATAAGCGCCTTTAAACAAACAAACAAAAACTCTTCTCTACAAAGCAGAGAAGAGTCTCTGTTTACTGCTACGAAAAATAGATTTACGCTAACAATGTTATTAGAATTATCAAAAGTACTGCCTAAAAAACGTAATTATTTTAACACGCCTTAAGTAAATCATAACATTAAATAAGTAAATTTAATGTTAACGACCCTAATTAAAATTTATTCACATAAGTAACATAATTCGAAAAATATTTTTCTTCACCCATTCAACCATAACAATAATTTATTTCTGTTCAGATTATGCTAATTTAATAATTTATGATTATAATAATGTTGTATTGTAATTTGTGAGTAACATAACCTACAATGTAACTACAATCACTTAACAGTAATTGAATTTGTAAGACAATTACACAGAGTCGCGAAGCATCATTAATTTGTATCTAATTTTAGCGAACTCACTTCACTCTAGTGTAGTCACTCGTTCAATTATGACGTGATCTTAATTAAACAAGATAATCTGTCACTTGTGAATGATTACCCTCACTTACTGAAATTCTTCGATTTTAGTATTAATTTGTATTACTGTATTCGTAAAAAGTGTTTTTTAATCAATTTGTTCTGATATAAATTATTTTTTATAAAAACAAGGAAGCTTAGAAATAACAAATGGCTAACAATAGCTAGTTTAGTGATTAACATTTTTTACACTCTACATAAATATGTAGCTCGAATGCATTGCTACTTACAATGCTCGTTTTCTTTTTTACTCACTCTTCTTACACCTTTTTTATCATCTTGGATCAGATCAGATATGAATTTAATACAGTTTTTTGATTGAAATGATCTTTTAAAGAACTTACACACTTCGTATCAAACGAAAAACGCACTCGAGCGAATCGCTTCTATTACGCTATTACATTTTTAAATAAAAAAAATGTATTTATCAATTCATCTTCATTTCCTTGAAACAGACTCTATTATTTTATATCTAAACTAGCTGTTCCCCGCGGTTTCACCCGCATTCCCGGGATAAAAAATTGCCTATAACCTTCCTCAAGAATGGGACTATCAAATGCAAAAAGAACATTTCAAATCTGACGGGTAGTTCCAGAGTTTAGCGCCTTTAAACAAACAAACAAAAACTCTACTGCTTTATCATATTAGTATAGATGCAACAAAAAATGGTAGGTATATCCAAGAAGTACAAAATAAACTAAGACAATATTGTTCCCAGCGGAAAATCCGATACACTCTAGATAAGTATATTTACTCCCTTGGCGAAGCGAATCAATTAAATTGAGCTCTACAGATAACATTCATAACCGGAAATATTGAACGCACGTATCATTTAATAGCCGATGATCATCGCTATGAGCCTTGGAGAAGCATAACACTTCCTCTTCCGTCGCGTCGGGCGGCAGGTCTGGTTACATTCCGTCGGATCGGATTCCTAGCTCGTAACTGTGGCACACTCAGATAACAATTGACCTTAACCGCTCACACACTTATCAGTCAACAATAAACATAAAATGATTGTATGTAGAGTAGCCACAGTAACCACGTAGTTTGAGTATTGTGAGATAATTTTAGCGTTTATATAAATTCTTGTTGCTTTTGTGTTATATAAACAGGAGGTTTAATTTCGCAATATTTGCAGCCTTCAATGTTTCATATCTGAATTAAATAAAAAAATTGTAAAGCTGTCCCAAACTAAACCGTTTCCCAGAATATTTATTTATTATTATTTTAACATTTACGAGTCCAAACTTAGCACAATTCAATTTTCCGGCTAAAGTATAATATATAATATATGAAGCTGCAACTCAACCCAACTCTAACAAAATCGTTTCTTAGTTTTTTATTGATTTATCACTATCTAATCTTTATATCAAAAAAGTGTATGAGCGAAGTGGTAGGTATCCTAAAATATTTTTATTTTACAATTTTCTACACTAATATGTATAATATAGGTAAAGTTTGTAAGCTTGGATGTAGGAGGTAATCTCCGAAACTACTGATCCGATTTGATATTTTTTGCGTTTAAAACCACGTTTATTGAGGAAGGTTATACCTAGGTTATTTTTTTATCTCCGGAACACGGGTGAAACTACAATTATTCAATATTCAACTTGATATCACTGGTAGTCTCCGAATAAAATGACCTTGACTGACTTGTCTGTCTGACATGACGGAACCCTAAAGACAGTGAAATTTATCTTCAGAATTTCCGTTTTTTTTTGTGTGTTTGAACGATTATAATAATAATACAAAAGAATGTGTTTGATTAGATTCAAATCACGTGATATTTAATCATGCTCCATAATCAGCTAGTAATATTTGCGATAGCGCATACAAGCAATATATATATATATATAATTTTTTATTTATTCGGCTCACTAACCGGCCTACATTCAAAACATAACAAAAAAAAACAACTTACATACTATATTGTACTTAAAGTAGCCTATGTCCTTCTCCATACCATAGGCCATCTGCGTACCACATTTCATCGCGATCGGTTCCGCATGTAAAGCCTATTTAAAGTAAGCACCTCATGCATAAAATAATAAACTTCTGACATAAGTATTAAATAAAAGGATCTTTGTTTTATGGCAGTGAAAATCTCTCCCCGTTCGCGTTATGAATCCTAGCATTTTGGAAGATCTTGCAATTATATTTTCCATGTGCTCCTTAAAAGTTAATTTTTTGTCAAGTATAATTCCTTGGTCTCTTACAGTTTCAACTTCCCGTAGTGTATGACCATCAATATTGTATGAGGATGCAAGTAAGTTATGTTTCCTAGAAAACTTTATGTGCAAACACTTCTCTTTGTTCAAGTTCATGTCATGTACTCTACACCATTCGCAAAGGCGATCTAAATCCAAATGAAGTTTGTGGACATCGTCCATAGAGTTTACAATTCTTATGAACTTTAAGTCATCTGCATACATGTAGGGAGTTGAATTCTCGAAGCAATTTGCAATTTCATTTATAAATATGTTGAATAAAACGGGACCCAAATGTGATCCCTGAGGCACACCCGACGTTATATGACTTTTAATAGACTCGAAGCATCCCACTACGACACAAAAAAGTCTATCACTCAAATATGACCCTAACCATTTCAACAAGGTTCCAGAATAACCGTATATGGACTTTTTTTTTTGATTGACCCTATCGAAAGCCTTGCTAAAATCAGTATAAATACCATCTACTTGTTTATTAGCATCTATTGCTTCCGAAAAAGACTCAACAAAACTTACGAGGTTGGAACCTGTTGAACAGGCCTCAACAAATCCATGCTGATGAGTTGTGATGAATTGCTTAAAATTATGTTGGATGAAAGGACATAGTAGGGACCCGAATACTTTCCGAAAGTAGAAAGAATTGAAATTGGCCTATAGTTATTTACCAAAGTATGGTCACTAGATTTGAATATAGGTACCACCTTGGCCATTTTCCATCTAGTGGGGAAGATACCCGAACTCAGGGAATTATTAAATATTACTTAGAGTGGTGTGATAAGGGCTGAAGATAGAGTGAAGATAAATACTGGAGGAATGCCATCGGGTCCAGCACCCTTATTATTATTTAGGTGCTCCAACTTTTTCAATTGTCACAGAAGAAGATTCACACTGGACTGAATATTTATTTTGGGGGCGGAGTTGCTATCATTCGAAAGAGTCTGAACATCATGATGATAAACAGATGAAAAAAACGAAGCAAACAAGTTACAAATCTCCGCACCATCAGATCTACTTGTGTAACCATCTGACATTACAGCAGGATAAGAGCTTGCACCACCACGCTTACTTTTAACAAATGACCAAAATAATTTTGAATTTTGATTTATTTTCATTTCAATATTTCTAATATAAGTATTATAAGAGTCAGTTGACAATCTTTTGCAGCGTTTGCGTAATAATTCGTATGCTAGTTTGTCCAATGGATTGTTATATTTATACAATCTGCACCGAAGTTCATTTTTTTCGCGTATACGTTTAATTAAGTTATGGGTATACCAAATGGGATATTTTTTTGTTTATTTATTTGTTTTGGTACGAATTTCTCTATTAATCCCTCTAAGATGCTATAGACCAGAACACATTCACATCAGAACAACTATTGAATTCATTGTGCCAATTAATTTTAGACAAGTGTTGACCTATTGATATGTAGTCAGCTTTATGGAAATTCCGTCTAATATTTGAAGAATTAACTTGAAGAGTAGGGGCTGGTAGGTCAAAGGATATGCAGATATCAATTGGAGGGTGGTATACATCTATGTTACTCAGCGGATAAATACATTTCTGCACATTACAGTCTGGAACATCACTTAAGATTAAATCAAGTAACTTATTATTAAAATTACTTATAGAATTAAGTTGGCGAAGGCTATTCATGTTTTCAAAACCAATGAGTAATTGGCCTTGTATAGGTAAACTGTGTGCGTTGAGAATACTACTACTCAAATTCCAGTCTATACAGCTAAGATTAAAATCGCCGAAAATGCATAAATGCGATTTTTTCAGTCCATCTATGACTGCGTTACTGTTATTTATAAAGCATTCTAGCTGTGGACGCTATACTGGCGGTGGTAGGTATGCAGCACACAGAATGAACCTTGTGTTTAGATCTAAATCAATGCTAACCCATAAGTCTTCACATTGACTTTGCCACTGTAACATACATTTAGAAGCAATTCTTTTCAAAACTGCAACCAAAACTCCACCACCATCTTTTTTACTATTATGCTTACCTATCATCAAACAGTTCCGAACTTTGAATATCGCACTTTAGCCAAGTTTCCGTTAGGATAACAATATCATAAGTGCTACAAGTAAGAATGCGGTAAAATGTATGCGTTTTCGTTCTTAGACCTCGAGTATTCTGATAATAAATATTTAACGAAGCGAATTCAAAAAACAAAAAACAATTACCACATGATTACATAACAACAAAACTATAGTTAGCAAAAAATATAATTACAATCATTCAATCCTTTTGAGATCATTCATGTCCTTTATCACTTTATAATCTGAGTCTTCGCTTTTCCGCATAAAAATCTTCCCACCTCTCACCCAAACAAACTTGTATTGTAGTTCTTTAGCTTTGACTCTTGTCGCAGCATGGTGAGCCTTATTAGCATGGGATAGATGTTCAGTGATAAATATAGGTTTTTATATATATAAAATATATTTTATATATTTAAAAAATAATATATATTTTATTATATATTTTATATTCTTTGGGAAATCTTTATTCAACAGTTTTCAGTGCTTCATCAAATTCATAAACCTAAGTTCTCTAGCCATCCTGCACTACATTGATAAGTTTAAGTTTTCGTATCTTTATTAATTTTATCTATCGAAATTTTATTTACGTTGTCTATTTTACAGTTCGTAGAACACTTAATTTCAATATATAATATCTTTGAATTAGCATTGATGGTCTCCATATTCATGAACTAGCTCACTATGTAAAACCGGCCGCTTTTCAAATCCACTATCAAAGTGAGTGACAACTAATAGATAATGGTTTCAAGGTTTCTTGACATATTTATACAAAGGTCCTACGATAGATATATAACGAAAGTGAAATTTTTAAAAGCACTTAATTCATAGCCTTACATACAATACAAGTATGTACCTACCTACCTAATTATTTGTAAGTACAGATTACAACCTTGGACTGACTTCACACTTTATCTGGGAGACGTCATCTGGTGTCAATCCGGGAGAGTTCTAAAATTAGTGCCGGTTGCAAATTATGTAATATGCCTGTCTGAACCCCAAGTGTTTAGTCATTGTGTCACAACAATACCAATTTATTGACAACCGACCGCCCTTTAACGCGGCCCTGGCGCCCGACCGAGACCCGCTTTACACCCAACTAAAATTCAACAAGCTCGTTTCAACAAAACATCGAGGAACTCGACTCTTTGCGGAAGACTGCCGTTATTATCTTGGTATAGCAGCCACTACTTAGAGTCATCCCTTTCCCCCGCGGGAGAGCCGAGTTCGACAGCGAAGGATAGCATTATGTCGCCGTGATCAATGGATGCAAAAAGGTGTAGTGACGTCGACAGGATGCTCGGGCGCAGCTGGCTGGAACTTTTGTGTTTTTGTTCTTTATCTTTTTCCTTGTACAAAAAGAAGTTCGTTTCGCGCGGTTTAGCTTCGAACAGTCCGCGCCTGTTTCCGTAATGGGAACGGAAAATGTTAATGAAGTATACGCCTCAGTAGAATGCGTGTTAAATTATATGCCCCTGCCGCCGCGCCGTCGAGGTCCTATAATTTGTGAAAATAATAAGTATTTATACGTTCAGATAATTCATTATCTTAAATATCAATATTATACCTAAGAGGGTCATGTTGAATTGCACGAATTTATTTGTATGTAACTATGTAAGCTATGTTTGAAAATATCGTTTAAATTGTATTGCTTACGCCACGAATTTGCCTTACTTAAAACGTCAGGGATGGCACCCTTGTGTCTAAATGGTTTTATCGAGCTTAGTCATAAAACCAATTAAAATCAATCAGTCGCGCGCGCCATCCCTCTAGTTTTCCCGCGTCATAAACAGATGTTAGATAATGAAAACATTAACTGACGAGAATGTCACATTTCATAGCCGCCGACGTTGTTCGTGTTCAGTGGATAAATGACAAAAACTATTGAACAGTTGATGAGCAACGACTTATAATTATTAATACGATATTGTGTATTATACGAACTAATTGGCGGCTTTTAAAAATATTACAGAACGAAAAAAGATACGAACAAACTAATAGGTTGATATCAATGATCTAGAAATATCATTGGTTATCTTTGCGGTAACTAACAGTGGTTAGTTACCATCAGGAAGTATCCTGAACTAGAAAAAAAACCTAGTTGATAAGAGTACCTTTAGCAATTTTGATTTGTCTTTGATTGCCGCTATCTATGTATTATTGAATAGTTGATAACTAGAAGCTGCGAGATTAGAATAACAATATTTAGAATACAAAAAATGCTATGCTTGTTTTGCATTGAATGGCATAGCACGTGATAGAGATACTTACTATACCTATTCGTGTTTGAATACAAAATAGGAGATAAGATATAAGTTGAATGAGCTTATCTAGCTTAAGTCATTTAAGCTTAAGTTTAAGTCAGTACAAATTCAATTGCATTAGTTTCAACACCGGTAAAGTAATGTTAGTTAACGTCCTTAATTAATTACAAAACATAAAATTATATTTTATTACTTCCTCATCTTTTACATAGATATTATTAAAATTCACATAATAAAACTAACGTTTATGAAAAAAGAATAACGTCAGTATGTAGACTTACATCTCAGTAAATGCACATTCTCTAAATGCCTGTAAGTAACTGTCGGAATCATCATAATCGCCATGGGGAAGAGCTAGAATAAAGTGACTTGTAATTTATAGTTATAATTTAAATTCGAATCCCGAAAAGTTAGGAATTAATCGATTTGTATCTGATGCCAAACGTATTGACCCAGTTCGTAGACAATCTTGTATTATCTGCGAGACTTCGTAAAATATTTATTCCTTTGCATAGGTAGATACTGCATCGAAAGTTGAAGAAGTCAAATCTGATTGCTCGGTATTCGCTCTTTGATATATCTGACACGTGTCGGACGGTATTCTATTACTTGAAAAGATTTGTCTGTGTAAATATACTTTATTGTTTTGAAAGGAAAAATGCATGGAATAAACTCTACCGATTTATATAATGCAAAAGTAAGTGTTATCAGGTTTATTTGAAAGCATGCAGCTTAAGTTTTTGTTTGTTTTCTTTACTAACAGTGTTTCATCGGTCATACTTCACTCGTGATCCGTTCATCTACATCTTTACCACCACCTGTTTTTTTGTCATATTTAGACGTTGGTATATTATACCTTCCTGGTGACCTATTCTTGAAATTAAATTAAATATCGCCATGCAGGTAGCACTTTTGTATTATCCACCAACATAGTCACGTCCCATTTATAAATAATTAATATACCTACCTACAATTTCAACAAATAGGGTATTTGACTGACATTCAAATCAGCAACTTTTTATGAAATGTCAAAACGATAGGTTTATATGGAGTTTTGTATGAAATACAAGCATGTGACGTCATAGTTATATGGCATACTTTTTATGGTTAGATTAGTCATTAAAAATCATAAAAAGGATAAATTTAATAAAATAATCGTGGTTTCCCCTTTTTTTAGATGTTTTATACATTGGTTAGTGTTGGATAATTTATTTTGAATGCAGGCAAATACACTATTACGGACTTTGGACTATGTCCGAACTGAAACTCAAACCACAAAAATTGGTATAAATAATACGGCAGCAACTACTTACCACTGTTTAATCAAGCGGAAATGTTGAGTCAACTTTGCATCTGATTTTATCACTATGTGACATTAAATTCGTTTATTTAATTTCCAAATAAATAATTTGAATTAAATTATTAAGAAACTACTTATCCATTCATAAAATTATTGGCCGGTCTTTCGGACCATCAGCCTATCAACTTGTCACATAAAATGGAAATAAAAATAGGTCGTTATTATTCACCCACTCGATTTTATGTGATAACCTCTGTTTATATCAATAGGTCCCTACCAAAAGGTTCAATCTTCTACCAGTTCTACCATAAATGTTTCTGAAATGTCAATTTAGTTTTCCACATAATTTGAACAATAAATAATATTTACATGATAACTTTAAAAACTCATAAACCTGCAAAAGAGGTTAGTTTTAATAGCACCTACTGAAACTTATGGCCAACTGGATTAAGATTTAGTTCAAAACTGGAATATTCGACAAATAGACAGGTGAACCAGTAAACTTTATACTTGACGACTTGAACTACCGAGCGGTGTCCGACTTCGCACGTGCAGCCGTTCACGTGCCGAGCCCACGTGACTGCATGCGTGATGGATGGATGATACTCATACTATATCCTTTCCTATGTTGTGGCTAAACCGTGAGTATAATCGGTTTGGTTAGGTTACTTAGTGTTACGTAATGAAGCTTGTTTCTAACATCAAATTTATTTAATTTCCCCAATACTAATTGCTATTATAAGTAGCTTATTCAAATAGGTTAGCAGCACGGTGATCGATCACACTATCGTGATCATTGCTATGAACTCATTAATCTTAGGTTGATAAAAAATACCGAGTCTTGGATAGTGTAGGCTTAGTGTGTAGGTATGAAAAATAAACGTTTCACAAACAGCATACGCTACGAGTAGAATACGTTAGATGTGCTCAAAATATTAAAACAATCTTTTTGTTAGAAGTACCTACTCACTTAAGCATAGAAGGTTAGCATATTCTAACACTAAACTAACCGATAAATCCCCAAGCTTACGAACACCTTAATGATAATTAAGACATCAATAGATTAAGCCAGTCATGTATTCTAGGTGTAACGACAAGCTGTGTATTTACCAGGCACGTGGCAAAACGTGAAATTACCTCGTTAGAAACGTGCGCTGCGCCTATACCCCACGTGGTGAATTTCATCTTTCCCAGTAAAAAGACATATTTTTTTCTTTAGAATTGTTTGTATGAGTTATTTTTATTGTATTTTATTTTTTTATACTCGTAATTATCCTTCTTCTTCATGTGTAGGTATGGAATTTATCTGGTATATCTCAGGGGCCAATCTCAAAACAAACAAAAAACGATTTTTTATAATAATCTTGTTCATTAAATTTCCCTTTTTAAGAAAATTATTAGTAACAATTATTCTTATGTATTAATTATTCTTAATTATTATCTATTAATATAAACAAAAGTGCTAATTTTCGCCGAACCTCGCAGAAGATAACACCATCAAATTACATGATGTAAATTTTATATTAAGTAAGTATACCAAATAGACTTGCATTATTCATATTTTGATTGCTTGGGTAAATTATATTTTTGTAATATTTTTATGTTATAATAATGCTAAGCACAATCTCGATTGTAACCTGATTTGTGTATAATATAATTAATCATTTTTTATTGAATATAACTGTATGAATTGGTATTGAATTGTTATTATTGGTAATTTATTTATAAAAAAAAAACATATGAATCTGACTACTTTATTATGTTCCAAGTGTCAGGACCATGTTTTTATAAGCTTTAATAATTACTTAGGAATACCATTACCTGTAAAAATGTGCTTAAAGTAGTAAACCTACCTAGAACGATTAAAATGATAATAAGACCAATAAACCGACACAAAATATTATTTTAAACTATTCAAATCAATCCACATACCGCGTATTCAGTTTAATATAAGACAACTGCATAATTTAACAAGTTACATGCCATTAGTTCCCATAAGTCAAATTTTAATAGTATGATGCGCACACGCAGCCTTGTGCGTCTAGTCGTGAAGCTCGCGCACGAGGCGAAAGCTTATATTAGCGTATGTTCTTGAGTGTGAATTGCGTACGAACGTTGTAGTATTGCATTGCATTTAATGTGCAAGCAGAAACGAGCTTACGGTCACACGGTTAGGCGCGCCTAATGAGAAAGTTTATCGAGCGTTTATTGCGTAGCAGCGGGAAGCTTCGCCGCGTCGCCGGAGGCAAGAGGCGCTCCCGCCGCCCGCAGGTGTGCCGCGCGCCCCCGGCCCCGCCCGCGCCTCGTCTGGCCCCGTCTCCCCACCATACGCCGCGAGTGCGACACACCACAGCTTTCTTTCGCCCGCCGCGGCCAGTCGACTGTCAACCACAGAGACGAGCGGTCGCTCTGTACGCCCACTCCGCAAAAGCACCGCGCCAACTGTAAACACGACGCATTATCTGTGCAGCGCTTCCGTTCGCGACTTAACCTGAATTCACTACTCGCTCAGTGTCGTGTTGTGCCAAACCAATGGATGTTTTGGGACGTGTGTGGATCGAGAAAAGCAACTGAACTTCCAATAAATATAAATGTCACTAGTGTAGTGTCGCACGTATGTGCCGGTGTGGTGTCCACCGGCGAGTGCCGTTGATCAGATCGCGCAAAGAAATTGTGGGCATTGTGGTATTGTGCGAAACGGGTTCCATCCGGTTGGCGAGGTCGTAGAAGCTACCGAATCTACATACGGCTACCGAGTGTCGCCGGTCCGGCTTTCGTTGCGACTATGATCGCTATCGCGCCGGATTCATCAAACAAGTAGTTTGACGACGTAAATGGAGACAGCTTAAGGGTGTCACATTACCATTTTCACGGAATGTCAACAACCGATTAAATATTCATTCGGTCAACATATCAATCCCTTGTCAATCTGCGAAGTCAAACAACATTACGCAGTTAAACCGTTAACCGTAATGTTGAGTTATCAGATCACCAAGGATAAATAAACACATGATCATAGGCAAAATGATTAATCTTTTCTTCTCATTGAACGATGAATAATTATTGTAATACATAATTACAATTAAATCATTATTCTAATCGATTTTTCTAAGGTACCATACCTACCAGTTCTATCTGTGATAACCTTGGAGAGTACAGAAACGGAAATAAAAACTGCATTTAATCTGATGAGATCACTAAATTGACCTGCATTTCCCGCCTCTATCAAACCCTCGTAGAATCTGCGCTGTAAGCCGAGGTTGTCAATGCTATCAATTAATGCCATCGAGGTTCTGCTCTAGTTAGACAAAGGGTAGCTAACAACCTATTACGCTTGCATAGAGAAGCAATTTGATACGTTGTTTTTGGACATCCACAAAACGCCAATATTGTACACTGATATTTATTTATTTATTAGGTAGGTACGCACAACAGATTACAATCAAGTTATCATTAAGCTTTACATTTCTTTAAACTGATCCTAACCTAGATTGAAACCCAAACAGTGCATACACAGCATGACATTCATGTCGTAAGCAAAGCTAATACATAATATATATCTAACCACTTCAAGATACATACACACAGAGACAACAGAAGATAATAACATAAATACTAAAACAAAAACAAACCGAGGTAATACTGTCTTAACAATTTTTTTTAAATAGAACATTATTAATAAAAAACATGCAAGGTTAAAGAGGTGCTCAATTGAGGATATTTCGAATTTGATTTCTAAGAATAACGTTCAAAAGTAAAATCATTCATTAACGCTATTATATTAAACTTGAGGAAAATTTGTTACAACACAATAATTATGTAACGGAACAAGGCCATTACTTAATATTAACAATATAAACATTATAATCAGTTTACAACATTGTGAAAACAACGTCAAATCGGGCTAATATCCATAATTGCTCAATGTTTTCAAACTATACATAAACATATCAAGGCTGTCCAACACGTGGCCCTGAATCACTTTACTGCCCGGCTTCGCAAAGTTTGATTGAATAATAAATACAAGCGCTTATTGTATTACATACACGTAAAACTTTATATTTTTTTGTGATTTCACTTACTTTGACTCGAATTAAGCATTCTACGACAGCTAAAAGGTGTTTCAAAATAACTAGAGAAGGAAAATAGCTATATAGTATCAACACTTTTACATTTATTGTCCCAAAATGGTCAAGAATAATCCGTCACAAATAACTGTAATAATCTGTAATAACTTTTTCATTGCTCGGGTTTCATTTTGCAAAATTCTCAAAGTTTGTCTGTTATTCTAAAAACAAAATACCTACTTTAAAAAGTTTCAAAATAGGTTTCACGAAGATTTCACGGTAATATTTAAAAATATATATCTATGTGTTATTATACTCTTTGCTTTATACTTTACTTACGTAACTAAGTATAACCATGAAGCGAATCATCAACTCATCCTTTGTCTATTCCCTTATGAGTTTACGGTCTACTGTATTGCAGGTTGCACTGAAACTTCAACCTTTGTGATCCTTAAACTTTACCTCGCATAACTATTCTCCAGTCTCAATATAATCTTTTGAGCTTCTGTTAATAGCAATAATTCGGTTAAATTTAAAACGCTCTACTCAACCTCTCTTTTGTTATCAATACGACATGAATTAGATCCACCATAAGTAATCATGCTTAAACATCAATTGTTCTTTATAACCCGCTTGAACCATACATTGACGATTTACGTCAGGGTTCCATCGATAAGATAAAGTGATAAGCAGCTTTTGTACACGCTTTCGTGATATATAAAACTGAATTCCATCGGAATACAATAAAATTGATATTGCAATGTTCACCGTTACAATTTTATGTTTTACCGGTTTACTGTTGTTGTGGTCTTAAAATGAAAAGATATCTGTTACAAAGGCATGAATGCGTATTATTGTTTATATTACTTTGTCCCGCTTAACGCAGTACACAACCCAAGTGAAAGGCTTACTTACTTTCTCTAGCCCTCTGGTCCTATTATACGAGAGGTATCTATTGCGAGAGCTCTATTGCAAAATTTCACACTCGCCTTTCGACGATAGCTATCAATTACGCAGATAAATAGCTTTAGAAATTGTATCTGAATCACTTTCATAAGCAAGTTCAATATCAAATGCCTGAAGCTAATCTACTGCTTTTGAACGTTACCGATAAATTCGATTACTTAATTTATTCGTTGTTAAAATAGCTTAAAACATAAAACCAGAGACAGTGATGTGATAAATATTTATGATTACCTATTCATTGAGATTAAAAAGACGTAATACTAAAGATAAGATTAAACAGAGGTTAAATTCTAAAAGCCTCGCACCACTATTATGTAAAGAATTTCGATTCTAGCGCGGACGAGATGAAAACCTTTAGAGAATAAATAAAAATGTTGTTTTCGCATCATTGCCACAAATTAGCTCGATTGCCTCGGTCCGTTGCTCGTGGAACATCGAGAGAGTATTTCATAGCTCTTTTCTAACCTCACGTATGTGGGTCGTCACGAATCGCTTTGTCAGTTTTCTATTTATCTACATATACGATATAGCTCAGTTTTGGATTATCTATTACAAAAGTTTACAAGGGCAAAAATATCAAAACAAACTCATTTTTGATGTAAACTTATGTTCTACCCAATTCTTGTCTGAATAATTCAATAATATTACGCAATCGATTGCAGGATAATTTAATTGATTTGATATTTCATAGGGACTGACGTATGTGAACTTATGTTATAGATAACTTACGATTGCGCTCGCACCTAAGTATGGTTTACGCAAGCCGCTTTATGCCTTGCCTTATGTAAGCTGCTTGCGTTGCGATTCTTGTGAAACCAAGCAACGTGCTTTCGGTACTTGTGTTACATAGAACTGTCTTCGACAAATTGTTAATAGTGATTTATGAGTCTATATCTTTTAAAAATTACTATTGTACCGGCCCAAAGTTTAGCTAGTTTAATAATCATGATGCATCCAATTGTACAATGCGAATGTTTCAACTAAGACATAATATAAATCAACGCCTGCGGACGTAAGAAAAGTGTTAGATTATTTATGATTCATTCTTATACATACGTTATCGCGCTATCACTATATGGTAATCGATACTGATAATTTGCAATTGCGATAGCGAAACTATCTAAACTGTTTCTTAATATCAAAATATAACCCGCAATAATGTAAAGTTCATAAAGCATCTGCGTTAAGAGTACAAATGAATTCATATTGTAATGAGTTCACATACTATTCGTCGCAGCAAATCGTGACCGAGCGACTATTAGTTGTTTCAAACCGCATTTAACAAACAATCCATCATAACTATCTAGTTTATATCGGTAGATACTAGTCTCGAACCATAGTTGGCACAAATTGGGTTCCCGCCAGCTTCGGCAGCCAACTGCACCGAAGGGAGTTGCCTTTATAGCCGAATTAATATATCAAACAAAACAATTTAGACACAAAAACATATGAAAAACCAATGCACGCTATTGAATACCTCAATGCCTTGAACAGAAACAATAAAACTGCATTAGAAATTGGTGTTGATGTCCCTGGGCGGTTGCCAATAATCTTTGCCAAAAGAATTTTGAACTAGAGTTCACGTCAAGTAGCTCTATCAAACTAGCGAACAAACATCATTATTCTTCAACGAGCAAACAAACTCTGAGTAGTAAATTACTTTAAACTCTTAGTTCCATCAAGTGTTACTTGACATTTATTTAGACCATATCCAATGGTTGTCCTATTGGGTGATCGCCAATAATCATTGCCAAATATTTACAGCTTTGTGGCCATTTACAAATGCTAGAAGTTCGAAATGAAGTTCAGTTTAGATTAAACCGAGAGCAAGATATTCCTGCTACAATTTTGTTGCTATCTGCACTGTTCGAATATTGTTAGATTCAGAGAAATACTAGTAATGTAAACGTATTCCGGAGAACCCGTTTCACCCGTGATGTTACGATCCAAAATTTACAATACTCGTTTAACTAAAACGATTCCTTCGCCTTTAAATTGAATCTCGTCTTGATTTATCGTAATGCGCAATAATTGCAATGGTTAAGTATCTGACTAATTGGGACTATGTTTATCTTGTATCTCCTGAATACTGATGTGTATTTAATGAAGTTGACGTGACCGAGCTACGTTTTACGTTTGTTGTATGTCAGGTGGTTCAGGTAGCGAGGGGGTGCGGGACTCGGGAGCGGGGTGCAGGGCTTTCCGACTACAACATCTGTCGCAGCAGCTGCCTCTCCTGCGATCGCACGTGCGTCTGCACCTATTATTACGATTTTTTCTTGTCCGAATGTGTTCCGGAAGACTCCCGAAGAAAAACGATTCGGGACGGTCTTCTTATAGTTCCAAAGCACTTTAAAAAGGTTACTCCGACCAAATTGCTTTCCTTGCAAGTCAAATTAAAGTAATTTTTTTGGCTGTTTTAATTATTTGGCGCTTTGAAATTACCCTAGTAGGAGGTACAAGATTATTTAATCAATACCACCATGTTTAATAATAAAATAAAAATATATAACATAATATCTTGAACAATACAGATAAAGTAATCCTCTTTATAAATACTTATGATATAAGGACGTAAAGAACAAACAAAATGCTAAAGGAAAGATCGCTCGCACCGATTTTTATATGTTTCCACCAGCGCACACGTGACGTTTGTTTACCGACAGTTTCAAGGCCATTTGCATTATTGCGACGTTATTCAGTGCACGTAAGCGATGGCTAACTGAAAACTTTAAAAAACCAAAGGTATATAATATTACAAAAATTGCTGATAAACCGCTTTATATCACACTTCGTATTTAATTAAACTTAACTGTAATGTGATAGTAGCACACTATTACGATACAATACTTCCAACATGTTCGCTTCTTTACTGTAAACAAACATTAATGAATCATCGCTCATCTTGAAAATTAGAATTCACTGGAATTCGGTTTCGAGTTACGGATCAAACTAGGTGGATTAATTTAATACGATTTATTTGGATAACCTGGATGGATAATGTTATGTGGAACCAAATCTTAGGTCACAAAGTTCCCATGCTAAAAGCCTAATCATGGATTTTATTTTGAGTATCCAGAACGGTTCGGTCAAAATGACGTAAAGACAGTCTGCACTGCAAGGAAAACGTTGAACGTGTTAAATAAACACATAAACGACGCAGTTTATATTAGACAACACACAGCATGACGTTAGAATGTTGATTAGATACTTACCACTGGAAATGGGAATTAAAAAAACAATAGTGCATCGCTCGCAACTGAAATCGCTCGACGGCATTGCACCTTTGACCCAGCAAACCCGCAATGCAGCGCTCGTGTACACCACACCGAGCTACGTTTTACGTTTGTTTACCATCACATGCATTATCGCCACCATCTCATAATAAATAAACATCGCTAACGTTCTCTAACCCGCGTAATGTAAGAATTTGATTTGAATTAAAAATATTTTTTCAATCTACGAAATGTTGGTTTCATTTGCGTGTTCTTTTTTACTCTTTACAATTTACTTATATATGTTATCATGACGACGCAATGAAAGCGATCGATTGTGAAACTGAATTATGGATTCGGTTCAGTTAAGATGGGATTTCGATGATGTGAAAGGTCACAATTATGTGTCAAGCCATGAAGATTGTTCAACGGCTAACATTATTTGTTGCTGCAGTATAATAGTGTTGTTTTATATCGTCGCGTACGCAATAGATCGTGCCATCGGCCGCCAACACTATTAGTTAAATGTCAAAATTGTAAAATACACATCGGTTGGCTACCATGTGACAGGCGATTTGTATGTGATGTTAAACATTGTGCTTCGAACTGATTTTGCTTCTTCGAAAGCGAATAGTCTTGCTTACTAAGAATTGCAAACTCGTTCTATAAGCGTTGATACAGAGAGTTTGAAATTCATAATACGAAATGGATTTCAGAGGCCGCCGCCGAACGCTGCTGTGATAACTTCTGTGATGTGCGAGCCACCCCACGGATATTTTTATATGTGATTTACTAGTGCCCAGTACAAACCGAGTACAAAAAAAACGGATATTATATAGAGTATTTATATTAGTGTTATTTGAACTATGAAAGAAGAGTGCAAGTTGTGCAGTGTGAACGGTTGGGGTGCGGGACAGAGTACGACGGACTTTTCTATTTCTTCGCTGATGAGACCGGCGGCGCACCACCCTCATCCGGGGCAGGACCCAAGGCACGACGCGGTGCTGCTGTCTGCTTATCTCCTCAAACTAGGTGACTATCCATTGTATACGCTTCAACACGATTACTACGCCCGCTTCGGTGAGTATCGTGCGTATTGCCTTCACTATTCGCTCTTTTAACACTACTAAGTACTAACATGAAAATAGAGATCTAATCTACTAATCTCTCTCTCTCAATCAATCTATTTTTTTAGATACCGCTAATCTTCAATCTTATATTTTTGTATATATGTATTTTAATAATAATTATAATTTGTTTTCCTTTTATTAGTATTGCAATCGATCTAAGTATTTAGATAGCTGTTAGGTACATAGGTATACATACATAAAATTCCATACTAAACATGCATACCTACTTATTCATATTTACACATAAGACTAGTTTATGGTTCATGCAATCACTCAAGCTGCTGTCAGGAACGAGGATTGTGATTGGTCCTTCACCAACAGACAACCTTGAAACAACCAATCACAGAGCTTTGCAAGCTGGCGTGAAAATAGCAGGCGCCCACGAATTCAAAAATGAAATTTGTCTATCGTTGCCTGTAGCGTTTATGTAGATTTTATATTTCCAAAGTTTGTTGTAATCCACGGCTTTTCTCCTTCCCGAGGTAGGTAAGGTACTTTTAAAATTATCAGCTTACGTAAATTCAAAGCAAACATCACCGTCCGAATTATGCGTTGATGATTACAGTGCCAAAGGCATTACTTGCGTCATTGCCAGCTTTGTTCATAGGTACTTAATTAGTTGTATGAAATGATTATATCTTATATCTATTAACTATTTTATTCACACATGACGAATAACGGAAACACAAGCGTTATTCTTATAATCAGTTATGTAGGAATCATTTCAAAATCTCTAATTCTGTTTCCAAATAAACTTCTCAGGATTTTATTACAAGTATAGAACTAAAAAAAAAATATACAAAGAAAATCTGCCCATGAGTCGTAAAAGCGAAAGTTGTCAACGCCATTAAACATTTTGTGTTATTTTTATTATTTCTCTTTTATTAACAGCGATGACATTAATGTTCATGGTTTAATATACAACGTTTTATTTAAAAGGAGACAAAACTATCTATTAACAACATTATAATTTCCCTACCCAGGTCTCTCTATTTTCAATCCCTACATTTACGTTACTGGATCCATCCAAGATAACTTAATTATACTCTGTAAATTCAGATGGACGCTGAAATCTGTGAGATCTAACGACGCGCTTTGACAGATATGAATCCTTATATTTAATTATTCTCAACCGTCATTTTACTAAAGTCACTTATTAAAACGTACATGACTTCAAGTTGTAATGTAACTCGGCAAGCTGGCGTTTAATATCCGGTATCGGCTGGATTCATAGCGAACTATTTTTAGGAATGCTTTTATAGAAAATCTAGACGTTTTATCGCTTACTCAAAGGCGTTTTATTTTATTACTCGTAGATATTAAGTATTTTAATAAGATAACGCCCACTCATATTTATTATTATAGAGGAAAACACATCATTAAATTTAAGGGTTGCTTTCAGTTAATGTTTTAGATTTTATTCTGTAAATGCTATGTTTGTGTTAAACAACCCTTCATTTAGATGTTACTGACCCTTTCCCCTGTTTCCATCCATTAGAATTATGTATTTCTAATAAGCTAAAAGCAATAATGCATTTATCTTGTTTAATTCGAATGTTATCACAAATTATTGGCACGACGGCAGTATCGACCTCGGGCAGATCCGTGTACGAGTTCGGATCTGTCTCTTACCTTTTCTCGATTTATATAAGTACTAACAATAAACATGTAGTTGATGAATAGCTTTGGTATCCATGGTCAAACATCTCTTAGTTTTTAACAACTTATGTAGTTCGTAGTTGGTTACCCTGTTACTGTAAGTAACATGAACACGTTATTTATACAACGTCTATCACCAAACGCATTAATTACATCCTCCAAAAATAAAGGATTCTTTGTCCGAATCATGAACACAATTATAGTCGTAATCGATTAGGCAGTTAAGTCGTCCGCCAGTGTTTACAGAACAGTGACGTCACGGGCTCCCCTTCAAAACGTCGTCGACGACGCGGGCGGTAGAGTGGTGGTGGTGAGTCACAAAAATCTCACTCAATTTTGGTAGTTAACCGGGAAACGCGGTCGGGGAATAATCAACTCATTGAATTAATTCGGTCGAATCTAGAACCGTCTGGGACCTAAATTCTCTGTGTTGGTATATGATTAAAACGATGCCTACGAACACCCGAGTGTCATACGAATTCTATGTATAATTCGCTTTAGCACTTGGATAAAGCATAAGAGGAAAAACATGATGATATGATTAAAAAAACTAAAAACGCAAAAATTACTTGTGCCTTTATTTCGATATTTCTTAAATGTGTTAAATATGACTAATTGCGTTACTTTAACTGTCATATTAAATAGGAAATAATATATTTGTGTGATCAATATCCGATCTAAAAACGCCATTTCATTTATGCAGTTACTGCTTTAGAGGATTTTCAAAATTATAACCTCAATCCTACTTCTCTATAAAACTTTATCTTACTCTATGACTATTGTGGTACCACAGACAGACAAGCATCTTTGTTGGTACCGGTAATAATTTAATAAGTTTTAATTAGAAGCTTTCATCATCATAAATCATTGCATCCATTACGGATAATATACCTACAAGTAACCGCCGCCGTTAACTAACGTATTTTTTTTCATAACCATGCACATAGCACAGTGAAATAGAAATAGCGAGTTATAACATTGACTAATATATAATACTGGAGATATAACTAGTTATATCGTAACTAGATAGATTCTAGAACCTATACCGAGATCGGTTTAGTGAAATAAAATCTCCACCAAATAGCCCGCCTACTTACTTATTATTTCGCTGCGACATTATTATTAAATTCTAAGCCGCTACAAAAGAGATACCCTCATCATCCTACTAACGGCTATCTTTAACGCCGCTCTCTCTAATAACATTTTTCCACACCAGTGGAAAGAAGCCCACGTTATTGGGATCCCAAAGCCCGGCAAACCCAAGTCCGAGCCCTCCAGCTATCGTCCCATAAGTCTGCTCAACGTCATGGGCAAGATTTATGAGAGAATCATTTATGTCCGCCTCAAAGCATTTGCCGATGCTAGTAAACTCCTCCCCGACGAGCAATTTGGGTTCCGACCCAAACACTCGTGCATCCACCAAGTCCACCGAATCGTGGAACACATCTCCGCCCAATATCAAAAAGGCTACATGACAGGCGCCCTCTTCTTCGATGTCGCGAAGGCATTCGACAAGGTGTGGCACACCGGCTTGATTTACAAGCTATACACTCTAGGTGTGCCACCGAGACTCGTGACCATCCTACGAGACTTCTTGTCGAATCGCCATTTTCGGTATCGAGTCGAAGGCGTCCTGTCCTCCCCTCACCCCATTAGTGCCGGTGTCCCTCAGGGCTCGGTACTATCTCCCTTGCTTTTCACGCTCTACACGAGCGACATCCCTAAAGCCAAGAATACGCAGTTCGCCCTTTTTGCGGACGACACTGCCATATACTGCTCAGGCAGAAGCCCGCCCGCAATCTCCAAAAAACTCCAGACCGCAGCCAACGCCCTAGGCGTATGGTTTCGGAAATGGAGAATAGAGATCAACCCCTCCAAAAGTCAGGCGGTTCTCTTTTATAGAACCGACAAAAAAAGACGCCCTCCCGCTCCCAAGCCAGTCACTTTATTCGGCGAGCCGATCCCTTGGGAGAGGCAAGCCAAATATCTCGGCGTGACACTCGATGATCGCCTATCCTTCGCTGCACACATAAAGAAGGTCCGCGCGCGCGCCTCCTTTGTGGCAGGACGACTCCACTTTCTTATTAATGCCCGGTCTAAACTTGCCCTAAAAAGCAAGATTAGACTCTATACCGCGTGTATCCGTCCCATCATGACGTATGCGAGTACCGTGTTCGCTCACGCTGCTCCAACACACCTCCACACCCTTCAGGTGGTTCAGAACAGATTCATGCGCAAAGCCACGGGCGCCCCGTGGTACATGCGCAATGAAAACCTCCACCTTGACTTAGGTCTCCCTACAATCAAACAATTCATGAAACGCGCCTCACGCAGATATTTTGAAACCGCAGCACATCACGCGAATCCTTTAATCATACAAACCATCACCTACACCCCGTCCCTCATCTCCCGCATCCGTAGGCCTAGGTTCGCCCTCAGCGAACCAGACGATGCCACCACTTTAGCACAAATCGAGGCTGACGAAGCCCGAAAACAGATACAAATGCGCAACCGCCAACCAAGATTTCGTCCTCGCCGGCGAGGACCGTCGCGACGTCCCTCTCAGTCTCGTCCCGTTTAAGCGGCCCGAGCTGCACATCATTAACAATCCGACCTTTCCCCAAATACTAATATATTTGTATGCTAAGTCCTCCCACATACTCCCCAGGCAACGTCCTGAGCCGAGGTCGAGCCCCACAGGGGGCACCCTCAGGCTACCGTTGCCCTAAATTTATTTTAGTTTTAAGTAGCGGTTGAGAGCCCTCAGCGCTCGCCGCAAAGTCCGCGTAAGGGTGGAAGAAGGTCCCCTGGACCCACCACCTTCTGTTCCTGCCGAAAAAAAAAAAAAAAAAAAACAAAAGAGATAAAAGTTTCAAATTAAAATGCTTGAAATAAAGCTTTATTATCATTGAGCATCCACATTTATGGTAATTATTTATTTATAAAATAGATGGGTGTGTATGTAGGAACATAACACACCTTTGCAGATTAACCAAATTAACCTTTTGGGGAAAAACATCTAATATAAACTTAGGTTAATGTAATACGAAAAAGGTTTCTCATTATTCAAATTTATCATATCGTAAAAGGTTCAATAAGCACACGAATTCAGTTGAAAACACAACAGTATTTAAATACATTCGTTGAGCTTTTATTCACTCGCTCCAGGTTAATGCCGCCTCTACCGCACACAGCGTCTATTCCACTACCTTTCGTCTTCGTGTCGTTCGAGTAATTTCGAATGAGGAATGCTCGTTCGCTGAAGAGTTTGGGTCGAGGAGTTTCGAGAGTATTCCGTTGTTTTGAGTTAGGAAAAGCAATGTTACTTAGTGTTGAAACTGTGGTTATATTAAACTAATGGTTGTTTCAAGAAAGATTAAGCTAACTTGTATTATATTAAACACGCCAAAAACTGTATTCTGTCAAATACTAATAATTCATTCGGATATTTGCACCTAAATGTAATTTACGATAAATTATGTCATCATTACTACAACACACACATATATTTGTAAATATTGTTTTAAATTAAAGCACCAAACGACCGTACCGCCTCGTTGACAATTATTTCATTCAGTTCCCTTCCCACTTACCATTTAGTGAACGATTTAGTTCAGCCCTATATGCAACAATGTAACGAAACATAACCCTTCCAAGTGTAACAGGGCGTTTGGTGGCGGCGATGGGCTATAAAAAGTTAAGTAAAACAATAATCAGTCGAGTCGGCCCTTTGGGCCCCTCTTCCGTAGCGTCAACATAAAATACGAAGCAAGCTTTTTTATTTCACTGACTTGATACGATTGATGTTATCAATTTAACTATAAGGCATCTACAAAATGGATGGATATTTTTTAAGGAATTATAATAGGTTTAAATGAGAACTACTTTCACTTTTATTCCTTCGCTTTAGATTATAATTATACTTTTGAGATGTATAATATTTATGTAATTGGTCTTAAATAAGCACCACTTAAAATCATGCAAGTAGCTACATCATGAAGTACCTAATTGTGTTTAACTATAATTAAATTTTCTTTGTATGTACTTACCTATTATTAAATTAACCTCATACCTATGCAGATGCCCACCTAGTATCGATACATTATAAACAGATGCTTGGCAGGCAAGTTTATATCATCTAAAAAGAGGCCAATTGCGTGTTGGAATACGCGCAGGATAGGGTTCCATAGTATATAATACGTGGTACAGAATAAAACCTAAGGTTGAGCATAAACAAAAGGATAGTTTAATTAAAAATTGATAAGCACAACATCTCTGTTACAAACTGTCATTGTACTTATATTATATTAAAGTCTTCCATCGAATATTGCTCGTAAACTAGTAACTCCCGGTGAGTTGGATTTACAATAAAGAATTTCAGTTTGATATCAGTGGTAGTAAAATGACTATGACAAACAGACGGACATGATGAAACTATAAATGTTTGAACTCGGAACCCTAAATAGGCTCGATGAGTTATAATAATTTATAATAGGAATATTTAGTTGAGTATGTCAAGATAGTTATTAGAAATTAAATTACTAATTATTACTTAATTAATTACTTTCACATAATATTATAAATCATTTATTAATAAACTAACCTTCATAGATTACACTCTGAATGATCTAGTTTATTAATGTGATAAGTTTAGGTATAATATAATATAATGTATGAACATAAATTAAAAATTTTCTCTGATAATAACTTTATGTGATAATTATTTTTTTCCTTATTTAAATATAAAGTATACATATACCTTTCGCCATTTTAAAAATTCATAAATTAACAAAAAAAAAAACATTTCATACAAAAGATCATATCGATGAATACTTCAACCCCCTAAAGCACTGCAGGTGAATTAGAAATAATCCTGTAGGTATATGAAAATCGCAATTACAATAAAACAGTCGATTGCTAGTATTGCTTAGTTTAGTCGACATCTCTACATTTCATTGAGCTATCACAACCAATAGGATTTGTTCTACAAATTAAAATTGTAAGCTTTGTCCCGTATAGGCTCATTTCAATCAAAATTGGGGTATTACATTTTACTGAAAATAGGTACCAACGTATCTACATTCAGTGTTCTATAACTGACTGTATACTCTACTTCTACAAGACATATCTACATTTTAAAATATGATTAATTTAATTAGGTATATCTATAAGTCACATAACGTTGTTTGTTGTTACAGGTAAGCCAACCTCCGCATGCAGTTTATGCGACGTTACGCCTTGTGTATCGTCTCACGGTGAGTTCAAATCACCTGAATTAACGCGACCTTGACCTTTCTCTTAAAAGATGCTTCAGCCGAGTGCCAACGACGACGGTTGCAAATTACCGAACGCAATTTACATATTTAACGTTACTGTCGCTGTAACGGAACGTTATGAATATAATCGTATTAACCGTGTTTTCAGCCTTTGTCCAATTGAATCCTCGGTGCAGTAATCAAGTGGGTACGAGAGTGGGTCAGCGGGTCGTTCCGTCCCGGCGAGCGCCGCCCGCATATTCCCGCGCCGCGCCGCGTTCCCATGTTATATTATTCACTAATACGGACGATAAATATTTTACCCCTATTTTTACGCGCAACAAAACGTACACAGACCTCTTTGTTAAAATATGTAGTGATGACCGCGTTGAATTCAAAAATTTTAATTTTCGTCTTTTTTACACCCCGCTTCCTTATTTATTTGTATGCGATTAACATAGATCAACTATTGAATAAAGAATTCACTCGGTAGCGACGCAGCCGCTCTATTGTTCGCTACCTTTACTACCGCGACCTCAATGGCTGAGCTTTCAAAATACAAATGTATTTGATATACATATACATATATGTATATACAAATTAATATTGATTAAGAATTCCTTTCACGTTTCATTGTAAATTACTATTATGTTTCATCGACCTTCAAAAGTAATAGGTATGTATCATGATTTCTCACATCTAATCCGTCTCCGCGCTTTATTACCTACAACGTTTAAAACCAACCCAATAATCCTGTCAGTTATTGGTCCGCTGACTTTCATACTACCCTTC
The DNA here is from genome assembly GCA_951216915.1 of Tetheella fluctuosa. Lineage (NCBI taxonomy): Eukaryota > Metazoa > Arthropoda > Insecta > Lepidoptera > Drepanidae > Tetheella > Tetheella fluctuosa. The sequence goes on from OX578230.1 coordinate 5,855,879, forward strand.
ACGATGTAAAGGAAGTGCGCACCGCTTGCCACCCTCAGTTTGCTCAGCCCGCTTGTCATTTTGTTCCATAATATAATTAATAAATAATACTTTTTATTTGTTGGCCCGCATAGCGCCCATAAATGTACGGGAGCTCTGGCTGGTACATACAACCGGGTGATGCGTCAAATTTACTACTCGCCCATTATCGAAATTACCCGATGTATTATGTGTCGTATCGTAGACCCTCCTTCGATTGATTGTCGATATAATTAGGCGTAGGAGAACTCATCTCTATTCTTTAAATTATCTGCCCACGTAATATTTAATAAAATTGTATCCACTTCTATCGGCGCTTTTATTATCGTCCGTCTGGCGTTATAAAAACTCTATTTTAACACTTAACGTATTGATAATTAATTATATAAATTGCGCCAATGCCACGTTTTATCGTTAAAATCTTAAGAATTATTTAGTTAAACACAGTGCGTGAGTGATTATTTAAATTATGATTTCAAAAAGCAGGTACTTACGTAGCAGCCTGTGAGCTAAATTTATTTTGTATATAGAAAGCGATTGAGAAGAAATGAATGATGAGGCCAACAAAATTAATATTTCCTAGAACTTAAGTCTTACTGTTAAATAAGCATCAGTCCGTAAGTATTCCCTATTCTTATTTCATGGCTAAAATGAACAGCTCTAAGCATCTAGCAGTCGCCATCAATTTAAACAGATTGAAAATCAGTCTTGTGCTCACAGGTCCATCACGTATTGGACAAAAGCCTTCATTTTAATGAATTTACGACTTTCATCTGAAAAATATAAATAACCTCCAGCGTTCCATAAATCAACGCCTCCATTAATAGGTCGTTGATAGGTCTAACCCTAAGCACAAAACCGCAACTGTTTAATGCCTCTAGCTCATTTAGGAACTTATGAAATGTTTTTGTCCAGTTCGCTCGTCCAACTAATTTCTTCGAATGAACAGGCGCAGCAATTTTTTTCATCTCCATTACTACAATAAGCTTCCTAGACGCATAAGTATTTCCATTGTCACCATAGTTGTCGTAAAACTATTAAGTAATCTGTGACTTAGCGCTTGATTCGCGACCTTCCTACTGTTGAAATAAACTTGAAATATATGCAAGCCAAATAATTACTTCCTTATATTTAGCTAGATGTGATCTCATGCATGTCATCTAAAGATACATTATCAATATCCGCACAAGTCATTTTGAGGTTCGAAAACTTTTATTTTATTGCCTCATTTTTTTTTCAAGCTATAGGATAGAATGATAAACAAAGATCTTATTTGTATAAAATAGATCTGTGGTTGATAGCAGGTTATAGTACCTAACACTTTTTCTGTTGGCTATAATAAGATTAGTTTATCGTACGTAATTATGGTTATCAACTTTCTATGTAATCATGGTTATTGGGACAATATCTTCTCAGTAGGTGTTAGTAGACCTGTAAAATGTAGAATTAGGTTAATAAAGGACTTCTTTAAAATATTTATATAAGTATTTAAATGATATGGGTGCCTCTTAAGGCTATTTGCATGGCCCCGACAATCCCGAGGGCAAACGTCACCCTCGAAAATCACTTCAGCAAATAAGGGGCCGGTAACACTTCAGGAAACACTGGTCTAGATAGTGTAAATAATGGCTATGTGTTATGTAAATCGCGTTAATTTTTGCGAAGGTCACAACGAGACCTCGCAAAAAGCAGATATGACCTCGCGGTTTATCATTGTCGTGATATCTTGATATGCGCAGTTACAGCCTTCTGATATTCTTTACTTCTATTCCTTCCTATTGTCCTGATCGCACGCATAACTTAACGGAGTTCTATTTTTAAATATTTATTGTTTATGTTTATCAATCATGTGGAAAAAATATTACGCCAGTGAGTTTGTATATTTTTTTATATTAAATTGCTTGGTTTTATGTGTAACATTCAGCTTTTAATGTAAGTGATATTTTTAATTTGAATTGCCAATCATTAACAGGAAAATGTTTTAAAATACTTCCATTTGATAAGATAGCGTCATTAACTCTATTATTTTAGTATTTCAACAATTATAACAATTATTCTTAACTTTGAACCATGTTGCTATAGATTATGCACGACGTAAATTATATAAAAGTTTATTGTCTACGGCATATTTATCCACCTACAAGTTGTTTACTAGCTGTCCCCCGCGGTATCACCCGCGTTTCCGAAAAAAAAATAGCCCATGCCCTTCTCCATACCATAGGCTATCTGCGTACCAAATTTCATCGCGATTGGTTCAGCGGTTTAGGCGTGAAAAGGTAAGAAACAAACAAACTCACTCTCGTATTTATTGTATTATGTTAGGTTTTGTTTGTTTGTTCAATATTTTGTGTATATTAATAGTAGTAAGTATTGTAATCAGTAAGGAAACACTCGAAAGTTATCTAATTCTCGAAACCATGTAAATGCGTCCATTAGCCAACCTATGATTACGAACTATAAAAACTCGTGTTTTACAGAAAACGAGTTAACAACACAACGAAAAAGCTCGGCACGTATCATATATCGATATTCCATTCAATATATATTTTTTTACTAAGTATAGGCCTGTGTTTGACCACAATCTCACCATGGTAAGTGATGATTATGTTCGATGGCGGTAATCGCACAAAGCCTAGAATTGGCTCTCAAGTGCAGCTTGAGGGGTAGCCAGCCAGGCGAATACCCTACCACCGCTAGGAACTACCTCACGATGTTGTCCTTCACCGAAAGCTCAAGCACATTGGAGTATTAAGCAGACTAGCACTGAGCTAATATCGCCATAGACAAATAACACCAAAATCAGGATCGAATAGCGTAATGAAGGCATAGCGTAACGTGCCCTTTAAAAATCATGATTATATTGATTAATAAATAATTACTTCTTAGGTCAATGTTGCGTAAAGCGGATACCATAATCATTTTCAACTATACGCTATAAAATTAACATATTAAGCGACCTGTACGTAATGTTGGTACAGTCCATTAAATAATATTAATAATAAACTTATAAATCAAAGGGGCGCCGCGGTAACAACGTGTTAACCGTCGCGGGCGGGTTGTAAATAGGGCTGTCCAAATTCCGAATGCAAGCAAACGTTCTGGTATTTCGGTCGCGTTGTCCCAGTGAACTGAAATATTTCGGGCTATTCCACTTTGACGCTCAATATCGGTACGTGAATACCTATATGGTTTTTATTTGTTACATAAATCGCATTCCATGAAATTATTTTATCAAATTCATACAGCAGTACATTGAATGTGACTTATTTTGTTAGTTAATGTTTTACGTCATTCATGTCTATATGAAATAAATATCTACATGTAGATATTTACCACAAGCTCTGCCTTCCTATTTTTTATCAATCAAAATATGCAAATGTATTCATTTAGTAATTATTTTAATGAAGCATGAAAGTATTATATTTTATCATGAGACTCACTTTAATACAAGCTGTTCTTACTTCAACGAACTACATGACAACCATGAATGTAAACGTGCACTTCAAAGAATGCTCTTCGCCACATTTTATTATAACTGTGCATGCTTCGTAAATGCCACCGACACAAGGTTGGTGGGACTCTATTTAACATTCGTCATGATTAATCAACATAAATTCAATATTTTATTTTTAAGTACCTTATAACCTTAATATGTACCTATTTCACATCGGATTTCTCAGACAATAGCAACTATTCCACATTTTCCTCCCTGTGTTTTTGCTGCAGACCAATATTTTTTTATGTTCTAGTATTAGGTATGGCTTAGTTTGGGGTCAGATGGCCGTGTGTGATGAATAATGTCCCAGAATATTTATTTTTTATTTTCCTTCGTTATTTTTTTCACCTACCTGATAAAATTAAAAGTAGTGTACGACCATCTCAAATGTCACGATATTTACAATAGTAAACGAAAACATTTCAATTAAAACTATAACCGACAAACATTGCGGGCGGGCGCATTAGGTAATAGAATATCAAATAAAACACTACACGAATCCAACTATCAATAACTCTGGTATTGTTTAAAATTCGTCGCCCGTCAGGGATTTGGCACTTCAGCGCGAGAGTGGAATTCATAATACTTTTTATAGCCCCCGCCTTGATTTGGATGTATTTGATGTATCGACACTGGTTGTTATATTCAAATAAAATGAGGAAAGCCGGATGGAGAATGAATAAAATATATAACTTCTGAGACAGTACGTGTAACTTAAATTTTAGGACATTTTAGCTTTTTTACTAATAATAATATATATTATCTTCTTTATACCGTTGAAACAGTTCCGTGACAGACTGACAGACAACACAAAGCCTAAACAGGAGGACATAGAGATTTTAAATTTTAAAGAAAGAAAGAAAATACATTTATTTCAATATTCCATAAGTACTAACTACTGGGGGTGCACCAAGGAAAGGTTTTTCAAAATTCAACATCGAAGGGGGTAAAATCGAAAGCCAGTTGTATATAAAAATTATGTTACTTTTATACCCATTGAGAGCCCTTAGCGCTCAACTAACTTGTCCGCCTAAGGGTGTAAAAGCTATCTCGACTTCTTGTCCATAAAAAATATATTATTATGAATTTATCTTAGTAATGGGGTCCAATACACCTTCCGATATCGAATATCCGATAATCGGAAACGCTATGAAAAAATTTGGATGATTGCCCTCCGCGATTAATCGGATATTCGATCATTTGAAAGGGTATGTGTTAGGCGTTAGCAGATTGCTTGGATTGTGTTGCAAGTTATGTTGTCGACCATAGATACTAATATTGTTTCACTATACGACTCTACAGCTATTATGCTATTCCGATAATTATAAAATGGCTGTCTAATACCTTTTGACAATCGTCTTGTTTATGGCTTATAATGGGTCAACTAAATAATTGGAAAGTAAGATTTACTTATTATTTTTAAGAGATAATTTTTAGCGTAGGTATTTTTAAATATGGAAAACTTAAATTTAATGATAAAATGAGTGAAACCAACGCGGCTTAGGTATAAGCCTTTGCTAACTGATACCTACATCTATACGCTAGTAATATATTTATTTTGCTATACTTATTTACAATAAAAATACAAAATACAGTCTATATAATATATAGAATATTTCTTCGAAGCTGCCGCCGCCGCCGATGGGCAAAGTTCCCAACAGGCTGGCAGCGTTTCCTATTTGTATGGCCAAGCTAATGCGTTGGCGGAAAAAGCTCCCCGCCCCCTGGTCTCACGTAGCCTCGATGAGTTTTGATGATAAAATACGAGCGAATTGGCGAGCTTTTGACCCCTACGACCCATAGCTTCCACCTCAAAAATATTGTATAAGTAGGTATTTTCAAAAATAAAATATGGAAATATGTAGATACAGATTAAAAATGTATATTTTTGATGATGTTCAAACGTTATCTTCGGCAGGCAATTACGATAACAGCAGAGCAATGAATTCCGAAACAAAAAACCAAGCTACAACCTCGCAATCATAAACCAAGGATCGTCATCATAGCTTCATAATAATATTTATCAATTTACAATTATTTAGCTTTTTAAAACAGAACACCAAGAATTTTGACTAAATTAAACTTGCAAACATACTTCTTTTAAAATAATAGTACATTATGATATAAGTGCGGTAAGTTGAAAATTACAGCCGAGGCGATATTGCTACAAGCTGTGGCTACAAGAAAGCAGAGGCTGTAATTATGAAAGCGCACGTATGTCATACGTTTTATAACATATTTGCGAGGAAATAAATAAAACTCGGACTTTCTTAAACGAATAAATCTTTAATTCATCATTACTTGACATTTTCAAATAAAAACAATACAGCGAAAAGAAAAAGCGCGCGGAATAATTTTTACTTGTTTACAAATTAGCGATTTTTTTTTAAGGCATAGGCACAAAAACAGCCAGTATTACTAATAAAGTAAATTAATATTTTTGTGTTTTGTTTCAGATAAATTTATGGTCAAAATTAATTAAATTAAAGAATTAAATGTTTATATATTATATTTTATCTCCCAAAGTTAATTTTATTCATAAAATGTTGACCACTTTTCTGACATAAAAACTCTTTGCTAAGATTTTAAAAAGTACCGTTCGTTTTAGACGGAGCATCTTGATAAACCGTGCGTTTTACATTACTATAACGCACAAGTACGTAATGAGATACATTACGATATTGAAATTGGTGAAAAAAGAGACCCTTTACGAGCAAATGTGTTATATAAGTCCTTAATTTACTTGATTACTTTACTTATTATAAATCTCATCGATAATTGTTTTGTTTTATTTATTAAACAAAGCAATTTTCTGATATTTATAATTATTGATCAGCGTAGCCTTTTGAGTAATTAACTTTTTCAACCCTCATAAACATGCATAATAATTGTACTTTTGTAATCCTAACATTTCCTTTATGTATAACTATCCGCATAATAATTATTCTAATCAGCAATGCGATTTTGCATAAGCTTTAAATTACAGCAGTTTATCAGTTATCGTGATCATGCAATCATTATAAAAAATGATTTATCATTCATATATGTTTATAAGTGTATAGGAATGTGCACGTGTTTGTCTCGCAATTATCTGAATTAATGAATAAAATCATCAAAATTCATATCACGTGAAGTTTCTCACGTCGCAAATGATTTGTTATATTGTTTGCGTCAACCATTTTAGGATATCGCATAAACGATTAGTCTTACTTCCTCCGACAGACTTCTACGGTTTCCAAATAATATAGAGGATTTTATGATGGGTCACCGACGAATTTAGTAGCCTTTTATTATTGTTTATGAGACCCTGCTACTGTAAATCTGGCTGCGGATTCAGTAATTGTTGGGGTTGCTAGACCCTAGGGTGAAACAGTCAAATACTGTTTATAAATGAGGGTTGTTATTGATTTGTTTACAATTAGGTGTACCTATTTGATTTTATGATTTTTTTAATATGCATCCTACATACCATAGACCCATATGTTCGTGTTATCAACTCTTTGTCATCAAATCAAATCCAAAAAAGAAATATTTTTAGTAAAAATTCAATGCACGTCGGTTTGGCTGAAATGTTTTTTTTCTGTCAGCCGGATATTTCAGTGCGGCATTGTGGTGTTGTATTTAATTTGTCAGCCAACGGGCCCTCGTCATCGGCCTGGTAACACAGATAGCAACTCTATGTATTCGCTCGGCCTCGCATCAGGCCGATATGGACCAGTTATTAACACCGCTTTTAAAACAGATATTATCTCAAAATATTGTAGGTGTAAATAGCCATCGCACATACTTAAGTCTTAACCACAATATTTATCTTTGATCTTCAAACCTACGCATTTAACGCAGTGTTGTAATGGTTATACGTAATGATTTTTGTAATGTGTATAATTGTAATTAATTAATATACCTTTATAATAAAATGCAGCGCTTAATTGTTTAACTACGAGTAAATTTACTTTTGAAACAATGTGTCCAGTCTACTGTCGAGATGTATTATAAGTGGTTTTAAAATAATTGAGACCTGTCTATATCTAATGGATCGACCTTCTATGAAATTTGTAATCAATTTGTGAAATCGATAAGGCGTAATCGCACTGCGGGATCCAATTTCTTCGTAACAAAAATCAAGTTAATTTAGCACAAATAAGCGCCTATCATATCGGTATCAAGTGATACAAGTTTTATCATCACGAATGCTGAGCCAAGGTCAATGGATTTTACATGCAAATTATTCGCTACTTTGTTTTTAAATATATACCTACTAATTATAATAAATATTTTATAGATATGTTTTTAATAACTGAAATTCAAGCGAATTAACATGCTAGACGTATAAAGCAAAGTGATGGGAATACTCGTGTAATGTTTTTGGCATGATGTGGGCTAAATACCAATTTTAATCTTCTGTTGAATCTCCTATGGGCGACTAACTCTTTTACGTCATAGCGAAAATAATGAGGTGGTGGATTTAGACTAAATTTGTTTGTGTTTCATAACGATTAAATTATTAAGGTAAATAAATATAAAAATTCACCCCAAAATTGAATTTGTAATACGGCTTCAAATTATAGAACAAGTCAATGTTCCTGACGATATCGTTCAGAGAAAGGAATATTGAAATACTTGCTTATTTCGTCTTCTATACAAATAATGTTTTTAAAACAAGTTTCATAAATCATATGTATAATACGGAGCTTACATTCAAACGTAAATAATTTGGTATTCATTAAAATTCCGCAAAAGTCAATGTTTACACAGTTGTATTTATTACGATAGTGGTTGGCCTTGAAATAGCAAATTTAAAACAAAGCATTAAAGATGTAACTGAAAATGTACGTGAAAACATACGTACATTTTCTGTTAGTTATAAAATATTCCCATCAAGTTTATTGAAATATAAGTTAAATGAAAAACCCTATTAAGGTCATAGATATAACTGTAGATAATTCTACCATATAGTATTTATTCGGTCTCTTTAAACGTCTGGTGTCAGGGTTGCCATACATTGTCTATTTGGCGGACATTGTCCCAGTTTTTGGGGCAGTGTCTGTCGGGGGTGAACGATCGCACTCGGTACTTCTATTGGTAGGTCCAAAAATATCCGCCTATTAGATTAAATTTTTCATAGAATCGTACAACGGTTGTTGTTATGAGAGTATAAAAATACTGTAGTTTTGTTCCATACTGTGAGTCGGTTTCTTCAATTAGTTTAAGCCGAGGAGATGTAACAGAAGGTGGATCCTACAGAGATCTTATTTTTTACTTGTTTCTTGATTTGTTTGGTCTAGCTAATGTGTCTGACCAGTTGGTTATTGCCAAAGGTAATTAAAAACCTACAGTATTTAAAATTAATCCTTACAAAGCTACTGACGATAAGGTAGGTACTTGCTAACATAAATGATGAGCATTAACACTGGCAACATATAAGAATACGTATTAACATAATTATACGTTAGTGAATATAATACCTAATGTTCTCTCATCCATTGTTTGGTTTATTTAATTATTATCATTTTATGAGACTTTTAAATAAGAAAGTTAGTTCATAACTATTTTTTTATAAATTTATTAGTTAATTCAAAAATATTCCTTACCACCGTTACTATAATAAAATAAACTTATTACATAGCAATTTGAAAAGAAACTGAAACTACGTCACACAAATTTCATTTTTGACAAAAAGTGGTAGCAAGATCGGTGGTAAGTTGGTAACCCAGAACCTTATAACAATCTTGCAGGATATAGGGCATGCCGTCGGGCGCCTTTGGAGCTCATTTTGCGAGCAGTGTCGCGACTGACCGTCGCTATTGACACGCCTATTGTCAATACCGTACATACCTACTCACTCCTACATACTGATCTGACACACCAGACTGGCACAATTCCTTTTTTTAGACCGTCTATATTTAGTCTGGAACTTGATAAATTACGACGTGATTGATTTTGGTCTAGAATGTTTTTGTTCTGAAACTATTTTAGACGCATTATCTAACGCCTAGAGACCACACCTCTAGATTTATAGAGCAGTAATGTAAAATATAAAATTACAGTGAAAACATTTAATTGAAGTAGGTAAGTAATAAAATAGAATAGATTATTTTTAATAAAATTACACCTAGTTACATATTATTACACGTATAATTATATTTTCGTAATTTCTATGACATATCTCAATTGCTTAAATAAAAGCATAATATAATCCTGGCTGCAAGCATTCTAAGCATTTACTAATTACTATTATACAGCTAAAGAGTTTGTTTGTTTGTTTGTTTGAACGCGCTAATCTCAGGAACTGCTGGTTCGATTTGAAAAATTCTTTCAGTGTCGGATAGCACATTTAATTTTATCGAGAAAGGCTACATTTTATCCCGGGAAAAGACAAGATCCCTCGGGAACGCGAGTGAAACCGCGTGGCGGAAACTAGTGATAAATAAGATTGATTGCATTTTAATAAAACCACTTTTAAAATCAGCAAACATTATTCATGATTATGTAAAATGTAAGCTAATAAAGTCAGAATCGTTTCCCATCAAACGGAATGCAACCAATTAACATTTGCCGTTCTTATCTGTGCCTTTTGATTGTTATCCTTCACGAATTCCGTGAAGAAATCCATCAGTGCTGACAGATTTATTTGTTCTGTGTGGGTTTCTTCTTTCTTTGATTTTATCTTTCACCAGTCAACTATCGCGTGTTCCCGGAATAAGAGTAGGTACATTATGTACTTTGTGTTGTAACGTTATAATAATATAAGAATATTATCGTTGTTCGATTGTCTGGTGACAAGCAAGCATATTTAGCAAGATAGATTAGACATGAATGCACGGCAAGTAATTTAAAATTTTGTTACAACTAAATGTATTATTTATTTCTGAACTTCGAGAGAAGACAAAGTAATTAAAAAAATAAGTCCAAAAAAAACTCTCCCGAAATTTGTCCTGTCCACCCCCTCGTTTAATCGTATAGTGGTCTTATATTTTCATAATATCTTAGATACATAGTATATTTTAAAAAATACTTTGTGTTTAATAATTTTACATCTAAATATTGTCTAATTATTGTCTATCAGTAATATAAACAGATAACTTCTTCCTCTCTGCTCGATGAGTCAATTGGAATGACTCGGCTCTCATTACATTGTATCTGTCGGATGACCCCATATTACCTATACTTACCTACATAAACCAACAAATTTGCGTCTATCATATTTTAATAACAATCTAAGTACACTCTCACGCATTCGTCAGTGAATCACTGCTCCTAAAATTAGAAGAGATATTGCGCACAGTGCTCGACAAGAATGCTTTTTAAATTGTCACATCTATAAAAAGTAACATGCGAACGTTTTCCGTTCCGTCCCAGCCCTTTCTGTTGTAACGAGAAAGAAGTAAATATAGTGCTATAGCTACATGATTAAACTATGTGTTGTTCGTTCAGGGTTGTCTGTTATCGACTCGAGCGCACTTTTTTTTACGTTTATAAAAAATTAAAACTCTTAAATTGTGTTTGTGTTGCTATCAGCCCTTTATGTTTCTTGTCCTAATAAACACATTTATTTATTCTCTCTCAATATTTCCCAGGAAATTTAATTTAAATATGAGATGGTTTTGGTGACAAAGCAATAACTCGTGTTGTTTAGATTAACTCTGCGTTAACTAAGAATTTACTTCTCAATCGCTTTTTAAATGTAAATAAATTCAGCATATAGTACAAAACTACGGGCAATTTGAGGCAATAAATTCAACGGTTCCAAATCATTTAATTTCAGTTGATTGGTTTGATGGATGACAACCCTACGTTTGACTGCATGATAATAACACTCGATGGTGAATCGGGTCGTGCATCGAAGGGGACCAACCCTACTCGTTCAAGGTCGCAGGGGTGAGCCGACTGTACAATTTGTGTTTTATTTATGTATAGGTAGTTGCCGCGGTCACGTCGTAATGTATTGCGCGGTTGTAAACTTAGCCAATGTAAGATAATTACTTTTACTGTAATGAGAATACAAGTACCTATCTATCATGAGTTTTAATATATAAGTCTTTGTATTGACTGACAGTGACATAAAGGAGACTGATTTGAGAAAACTTTCCGAACTCTCAAAAACTTTGAGTAGACAAAGTAAGGATGTATCGGGAAAGCTTGTTTAAAACATTTTTTTTGATTGATTTGAAGACTAATAGGAAGGGATAGAAAACGAAAACATGCTGTAAAAGACGACTCTACTTTAATTGGGATAGGGGTACGCCTGGGTACGTTGATGAATCTTAGATTGATTTAATTGTGTAAATAGGCAAATCACCAAGGAATCTAGAGTAAGTCTAGTATAACAGTTAGCTTGTCATAAACAAACAACACTTTTAAAGTACCTAGCTGTGATAATAAGAGACTACAAGCTAAGCCGCTTCTATATTTCCCAGCGTTGATGAGTTGCTTGTTGCGCTTGGTCGCTAAACACAAACCACGAGGATTGAGCATGAGGCAAAGCGAAATAGAATAGGTACGAGCGTTCCGCTTCACCGAATGACTTTTATTAACATTTTCCGCGAAACGCAATCACTAGAATTGTTTTTACTGCTACACCGATTTGTAAATATGACATCTGGATACAATATGGCCATGCGCTGGAATTTTTTCCACGATCAATCTATAACATTTTTTTATAACTCAGGATATGAAACGATTTGTGAATGCAGCTATTTATTTATTCAGTTTTAGGAAGACTATCGACTCTCTTATTCCAAGTGGCAGCGCACATATGAACTATATAGGATCTTTAGGGTTTTAGTATCGTTAAAATCTTTAGATGATCTCATCATGAATCCAAGAGATTTTGATGCCTTGCTTACTATGGATGAAATATGGTCATGGAATATTAATTTGGAATCGTGGATCACTCCCAAATCCCTCATCCCAGTTACACGTTTGAGAACTTGATTTTTAAGCGAGTAATTGTAGTGGATTGGATCTTTTTTGCGAGAGAAGGTCATAACTGAGCACTTACTAACATTGAGGTCTAATTTATTGACTACACAGTAGTCATCTAACCTAGTAAGATCTTGTTGTAATGCAATTGCATCTGCTTGACAACTGATCGCTTTAAAAAATTTCATATCGTCCGCAAAACTGAGAAGAGTGGAGTTCTGAAAACAACTATCTATGTTTGAAACGAAAATCAAAAATAGGAGGAGACCCAATAATGACCCTTGAGGCACACCACTTGGAACATACATCCAAAAGCTATTCTAATATTTAAAAAAAAACAAGTTTAAAAGTTTGTTTGAGTTGTCTCGAAATATTTAGATCACAAGAGGCAATCATTTTCTTTGGAAGTAAAAAACGACATTAATGTTTTGTCCACCTTTTTTATTTATCTCATCGACGCGCGCCTACACGTTCGTTAATCTGGCTAAGAGTCAAATAATGTATTAATAGAGAAGACTACGAAGTTTATTAGATGTAATTTATTTATCGTGTTTGGAGAAAAGCTAGATGTATAGAAAAGGATTACACACGTCAAAGTCTGTGGGGTGAGCGCACGCGCAAATGACAAAAAATCGCTATAAAAAAGGTGCGAGGCACAAAATAGCGCAAGTCGTTGTCGTGCGTGTCTAACCAAAATGTGAGGACAGTGACCTCGCGAATCGGCGAACCGATTTTTTTGCTAATTCTACGTTCTGCTATTATGCTCAACCACGTCACTTTTCAACAAAAAACGTTGACTGTTATTTCATAAGCTGATTACATGTCGAGAGGTGCTTAATTTTTCACTAAACCAATAAAAAGTTTAATAAAAAAAACTGTAAGAAAGCTATTTATTCATCGCCTTTCTTATTAAAACTGCTTCAATCAAGTTTATCATGTCACTTTCTAACCTAATTAAAAAGATTTAGTAATCTTAATGTTTCATTTATATAGGTAATTCATTACATAACTGATAGTGATCCAGTTATCGAAAATAAATCACACAACAAGAACCCTGCTAAATGTCCGTCTAATAACTTTCAAGAAAAGACATGCATGTATTTCACCAGATAATGATGTCTGGCTGATAAATAAATGATAATATCTGGTAGAAAACAGATAATATATTTCAATACTAAAAGCTGTCTTAAGTAAGCTGAGCCAGACTGAAGTATTTACAATAGAAATTAAAATATTTTTCCATACAACCGTAATCTCAAGCTCGCGATAATTAGCGATTATAATTCTTAATCCGGCTCTGAGACAGAAAAGATTGATTGTTTCTTTCATATAAAAAAAACAACTAACCTACTCTCATAAATTGATAATAATAACACAGCATCTAATTATGTTAAGAAAACGAGCAATTAAGTGAACTGATTTTAATTAGCGCATCTAATTTTAAAGATAAATTATTATGTGAAACATACTACATATTTGTATTCCGCTAAAAAAGATTTAGATCTTAGTATTAGCACAGCGTAATTACATAAGTTACATAGACTGTGGTATTAGCTTATGGCTACTGCTGTACAAATGAAGTGTACGCAAACACCTACTACACAAGCATATTAGAGTAGGTTCTGCATGTCATTTACACTCATTAAAACAAGTAATTATAATTAAGCTAGTTTTTGTTATGCATGATATTTTTAAGTATTTTTTGTGAAATAATTTTATGATTACCTTTACTTGGGACAAAAATAGACGCAGATTAATAATGGGAATGGAGAAGGAATATGATGTCTTTTCTTGTGTCTGTCTCTATGCTACGCTATAAACTGATATTCATAAAAATTTACCATGCGATGGACATAAAACATGTAAATAAATAAAATAGCCCTTTGTTTCATGCTCACATGAATTCCAATAATAACATTAATTTATACTTCTTATGTTGGGAACGCGAGTGAAACCACCCGGTGACAGCTAGTCTATAATAAATAATGGAATAGGAGTACCTACATTGTTTGTAAAGAGAGAAAATGTCCTCATTCATTAGAGATCAACGAATGACAAATGGCAAACAAACTTTATTTTTTACTTTGTATAAAAAGTAAATGTGATCATTATGTGTCATTCTATCAATCTAACAAGGGTAAGTGATGATGTGGCCGGAGATACACCAGGATGCTTGGGGACTGATTTTCATTATGAGATTAATCTTTAACGCGTAATTCAATCACTCGAAATTAACCGGTTGTTACAAAAATGCGAAACACTTTACCGAACCGTGATTTAATGATAAATAGGTAAATATATTCATACATAAAGATTATGCCTATTGGCGTACAATCGGCGGTCGTCGACTCGGCAGCTTGACCTCAACGCCCCGGGCGCCCGCCGACTGAAATCCCATCAAAATTAACGCAAACATTATGAGAAATGGTACAATTTTTTCCTATGTTGCAAAACATTTTCAATTGAATTTGTTTTCCTACTTAACTTTTTAATATTACACTTTTTTATTGGTTTCATGTACTACATGCTTTTAATTTAATTTGATTTCATAATCATTGAAACCGTCACTAAATCTAAAGTTATTTGTTTGTTAGGAAAAAAGGTGCCAAAAAAATATTTTTGCGTGTATCTTTTTAATCGTCGAACATATTTAACACATAAAAACTTGAAGGTAAGCTTTATTAAGATATATACCTAATTTGTGTAGTTAAAACAACTCGGAGAAAATGATTATGAATTAATTAAAAAACTGTAACTAATCGTAGGTTTTATTACACCAATCCAAGAAAACATGATGATCAAAACATTTTATAACACGACCAGTTTAGCGCAAATCTGTTTTTATTAGTTGATCTTCTAACTTGTTTTTCCGATAAAATTATTATTCTTACAAGTAATCAATTGATGTAAAATGTTAACTTGTAGTATAGTCTACATTAGACGGAACTTAATTCTACTAACAGAGTTTAGTAATTGCGTTTTTAAAGTGTTTTATGATGAATTATTGTCATGGTACCGCTGCTCGTGAAAAGCTTCTATTCAACTGGCCAAGTGCGAGTTGGAATCGTGTGCAGAGGGTTCCATAATGTGTTGATTATACGACTATCTTACTCGGTTTAGGAGTTAGAAGCCTGAGATGAAAATAAAAAGTATTTTGGTTTGTGGCAACTCTCTCAGTCTACATTTCGATTCTTCTAAATAATAAATAGTTAAATTTCAAGTCAATAAAATACTTCAAACAATGTGCGTCAAATGTTTGTAAACTCTGTGATCGCGAACATTGTGCCGTGCGTGCGTACTCCGCTTAACGAAGTAGACTTTTGTGTGTGGTAATTGGTTTTTTCTAGCGGATGCCTTCGGTCTATGGGTTAGTTATTCCCACGGGCCCTCAACCGGAGCTATCATTCACTACCAGCTGTTTAGCCTTTAAGTATATATTATGTGCTATTAGAAAAATCTTTGTAATAGTATATTATGATACAAGTTGCTCATTTCGCACGAGGCTGTGAGTTGCAGCCCGAGCCGTAGGCGAGTGCGTAATTCAGCCGAGTGTGTAATGAGCAAAGCTCACGAGTTTCATACGACGTTTTTCAATACATTTGCGAGGAAAAACCATATTTTTTACTACACAGCGACAAATACGTTAAAAACAAAATATCAAAATAAATTATGGGAAATGGCGCGCAAGTTTATTTTCTCGCGACAAATGGATGGTCAATGAACATACAGCATACAGCCTACTTCAAAATTATAATTTTAAGTGATAAAATGCAAATATTTTATAACAAATTATTTCAAATTATGGAATAATTTGATTAAATAAATGTTTGTACATTTATTTATTCCAGAGTAAGTTATATGGATTTTCAAAGGCATAAAATCTCTTTGTTGTTACTAAAAAATAACTGTATTACCCGGTTAAATTGAAAATACTCGCATATAGTGTACATAACTTGTTTACTACAAGTTACTAATTTAACTTTGTAGGGACAATTCTATTACGCACGCGTGTGTTATAAATCGGTTTATGGCCCTAAAAGCGTATTGAAAAGATTTTAATGATTTTCAAATGATCAAACTAAAGTATTCACTACTTTATCGCCCGTATTGAAACTTATCACATTGCAATTAAGCCCTTGTTTTGGATAATATAGTATCAAATTCAAGACTATCAATTGTTACTATGAATATCTAAAGGTTTTAAAGCCCATAGAACACATTGTTGTTTTTTTCGCACGTTCAATCATGCTTGGTGTTACCTACTCACATTCATCAAACTTATTTTTTTTTACATATCCAACAAACCGTAGAGAATTGTTGGCGATATAACTGATATAACCTCCCTAGATTGTTTTCATTTCACGGTTGATCTGTGTGGTGTGAATAAACTCCGCGGCACGGTTCTAAATTCAAATCATATCGAATGACCAATTCAAATACCGATCGGCATTTTCCGTTCCGTGGGCTAGTTCAAACTTCTATTGATATCGATTTACGAGATGGTCTATGATACTTTTATTTGACGCACTACTTTATTATTATTTTGTTTCATAATATATTCTTTATCTACCTAAAAGATTTAACGCAGTTTTGTAAATACAAGTATTAAGATACCTACACCTGTGAATGTAATATTTTTTATGAAAATGAATATATTTACTTTTATACTCTACGTAAACTCTTTCAATGTTTATTATCGTGGGTGGTAAATTTCTGTCGACGTTTCCATCCACGTAGACACGCTATTGATCGGTTAAATGCCATCGTAGTACCTACACGTAGCAATCAATCGTTTCGATCACTGAATGACCAGTTTTTTAACTTTACTTATTTTTTATAGAAAGATGTTACAGTTACTTACCTATATAAAAATATTCAATAAAATTCATGTTCAAGGTCTTGAAATCTTTTACGCTTACATTATGCATCGTGGCCGGTGGTCCAAATTATGCTGCTACGACGACCGTTACGAATCTACTTTCAAGCTGGGCTAGGATAATTTTCTCTAAAATGCCGGTTGCCTTAGTTGCGATTCGTGTAGCTACCGTTCGTTATATCTTGCTATTTCTATTGGGCATTTGAATTTCGAGGAGCGGTAACGGTACTTTCAAAGTTCGTAGTGGTTAAATTGATTTAATATTTCCGAATTAGGTACTTCTTGAAGTTAACACAAAATGATATCAATCTATTTTAGATTTTCAAGCTCCAATCTAAGGTTTTTCTCATGGTTTGACTCTTTATTTGATCAGTAGTGAAGTGACAATAGTTAATGAAACTTTAATAATTTAAATAAATAACACATGGGTATAGTTAGGTACTTCGTAGCTACCTCTATCTAACTTTAGAATATACATACATACATATTTATTTAATAGTTAGCAAGCAGTTTAAAACGTTAGCTACTATTTTACGCGCTTAGGGGATGAATTTCATAAAACCTGTGTGCGTTAATGTACCATTTTGGAAATAAATAAATAGACCGTAATCAGTTATTGACTCGGCTATAAAAATAAATACACCTGTCTCAGATAAAGCTTCCTATACAAACAACAATTCGCAAATATCAAACGTTTGCGGTTTATTCTATTTGTAGACACAACTTTTGGTGTCTTGTCAAAAGTTACCCTTTCTATAAATGGGTATTAGATCATGTAGTTACTTTATTTATTTGAGCCATTTGTGGCTTCAGTACTTTTTAACTCATATATTGGGAAATTGCAATTAAATAGCACGGTCCCATCGACTAAAATATATCTATTAAAAATACTTATAATGTTTATAATAAATAAAGAAACATTTGAATTTAAAGAAATCAGCTCCGTTTTATGAAAACTATTTGTTTTATATATTTATTTATTAAATGGAAGTAATTACATTACATATGGACGTTAAAGCTTACAGAAATATTTTTTACTAGATTTCGCGCCGCGGTTTCGCCCGCATACCCTGTATAAGGGCCATAAACAATAACTATGCAAAAAAAATGCGTCGAGACGTTGCTGCATAAAATAAAGGCAAATCAACAAACACACCTTCGCACTAATAAACTGTAAGGGATTAGCATTATGTGAAGCTCACAAAACTCATCATACCGGTCACGCAAACTACTTATCCGAGACGGCGCAATCGGACGCTAAGCCACAGATTAAATAATTCTAAGCTAAGCGTTAATCGCTCGCATCTCGTAAGTGCGATACCAAGGCGAGTGGTTGCCGATGCGCTTTTTGCGGTGCAGTGTGTGGCAAGCCTAATTGCCCGGTCGATGTCACTAATTGAACGGTTAGCCGTAACCGGTCCTTGGACGTACGCGGGCCGCGGCCCGTGTTTGTTAAACGATTACTCGGTTTATTAATAGTGATTTAGTTTTTTATACCTGTTCGCGTGTTTAGAACGGTTAATTAAAAACTTATGTTGGCTGTTTTCGGATTTTTTAATATTATTTATTTATTTCGTTACTCATTCGAGTATAGGACCCTATTGCATTTTTTGATGTAATTGTTTTGTATTTATTAACTTGCAGCATCATTTATTGATAGCGTTTCTGAAATTTTCTGATTATGCTTAGGAAAGTAGAAATATAATTTTCTCTTTAAGTTACTAGATACTATTTCATAATATTATTAAAAATAAATGTACATTTCATAATGCGAGTACGACGAAGACGCGGCCGTTAGTTTTATAATAATAAAGCGAAGCGTATCTCCGTGCTGACTTGTGTACGGACAACATATTTCACGTGTTTATGAGCAAACGGCAATAAAACTTCCATTATTTGTCATGACATCTTGGCACTGGTGGAGTACATAAATTTCTATGTGCTGCCAGGATGTATGAAAAACTCTATCATGTTATTGCAATCACAACATTGCACTAGTATCTATAAACAATATGATTTGATTTTCAAACTTTTTAAACAATGTTTTCATTATTGGCTGTAATAGCGTTTATTTCATGCTCATACCAATTTTCCTAGTTTTTAATTGGAAGTCAATTTAAATCTTAGTAAAAATAATGTGGTGAATTTAGGAAGCGGATAAGACTGTATGTTGTTGTACTTCCCAAGAGCTAATGCCGTTTCTAAATAAAATAATATCATATACACATACTTAACCGACGAATAATAACAGCGATATCAGAATCAATCATAATACGCCTTCCACAAAATTATACCTATTTAAAAGTTAAAATAAAAATATAGATCAGTTAAATTCGCACGTATTACGTAGCTTTGAATCAGGAATGTTAGGGTTTTGTATCTTTGCTGAAGAGGTCTATAAAAAAAAGTAGTAAACCGAGACAAAGATTTTCGCTCAACCAAGCACTGTAATATTACAATGAAACCGGTAGATAAATAAAATAAGTATAAAAAGCTGTTTCAGAAATAGACCCCCTTATGGAGTTGCAGCTGCCTCGATGTCGGCTCAAGGCAAACCACCCGCTTCTTTTAGGCCGCATTTTGCAATGTAAATTCAGTTTTTTTTTCTTTTTCTAAAGTGTCTACTCTAGAGCTCACAATGACTGGGATATAAAACTTTTGTGCCTAGTTAATGATGTATATAGAGGACTTAACCTATATAATTTTATAGGTGAGTTGTTATTGCATATAGGTCATAATAATGTAATTATGGATTCAATAATATCACAGTAACCTATTTATGAACTTGATTTCATTGACAATTACGGAAATAAAATTATATAGGTATCTGTTAGGTAGACAACTTGTGTCTTTTACATTATTATACTTAATGAGAGGGTTTGCTATTATTTTTGCTACTTAATATAACATAAAATCTCTAAAAATATTTTTAATAAAATGGTGTAATTTTATTATTCTTAAAAAAAGAGTCAATGTATATTGCAAAATCATTACTTTTTAATAACATTAATTTACAAATTAAAAAATAATTATAAACATCTGTCTCAATTGTTATATTACTCGTATTTTATTTTACTATACGGGAATTATATACATTTTTACATTTTTATTTCGAATGCACCTGCTTCACATCCTGCAATATCGTTGTCCTTATCTATTCCACGTGTTTCAATACACGCTATCCCTGTCTGTAATGTAGGTTGTTTGTTTTTATTCCACGGCTTATTACGGGCGTGATTGTGATCAGAATGAATTAATGGACGCCTGGTGGATGTTTTAGTATCTCATATTAAGATCTCGTATTATTTTATGAGTATATTAGTGTATGTTGGTTTTAAAAACCGTCTGTATAATCTGAACACATGACGTGTGAACTGTGAACGTCAATTTTAAAGGCAAATATTTTTTATTCCTTGAGTTACTTACTTAACATTCAATAGGCAAGAAATATTCACCAATATACCTACATTAATTGTGTAAAATTATCTTAATTAGTATTTCAAAGCGAAAACGTTTTATGCTTAGGTAGCTTATTCTCGCCCATCTATGAAATTAAAATCAGCTCTTATAAACTATTAAATACCACTTACTACAAAATGTCATTGCCAATTTCCGTCCATAGCACATAAAAGCCTAAACATTTAACATGACACATGATAAGAAAGAACGCCTAATAAATACAGTAGAATGTCACTACAGTTACTTATAAGAATATTTTCCCGCACATAACTCAATTTTCTCCAACGTCCGAACAAGTAAATCGCCAGCCAAAATGGGATGATATCGATGACGCATTGCCGTACCCAATGTTGGAAAACCCCAAAATGCTTTTAAGAGAATAGATAGGTTACCTACATACTACGATTGCTTCTAATTACAACATTATCTTATGTTCACTCATTATTCCAATTTATCATCAAGTGTACCTACTCAATATTTTATTTGATGTACTTTAATATAAGTTCAATAGGTAGACAAGCGTTCGAATGAACACAATAATCTTATGTGGTAGGAGGTGGTAAGATAAGAACGCTATAGCTAAATAAGTTTCTTACCTACATAATGTAATTTATTTTAAAGTAAAATTTGGGAGTCATCGTGGTGTGATTGATTAATTTGTTATTACGGCATAACATAGCGTAGCAATACGCATTGTAGCAAAAGATACCGTAGCAAAAAGCACCGGACCGAACCGGAGCAACTGAACAGGCTACATCCAGCTAACTTCGTTGTTGGGACTTCGGGGAATTAGAACACCTAAGTATTTAATTAGTCTAAGCTCAATACCAAAAAGTTGTTCAAACTTCAAACTTTATTGCATTCATGACTGTAATAAGATGGTACAAAAATTATAAATGAACAACATGAACCCTGTTAGGGCACAGCAAGTAATAATAAAAAATATATAACTAAATAAAAAAAAATAGAATTATGTTCTTAAATATGTATATAAATTAAATAAAAATGTTAATATAATAATTACCTACCTAACATACTGAAATTAAATTAAATTCGTAAGTTCTATACTTGTTGTTAGAAAACATAATTAGTTGATATTTATATTGTAACGAAACGTTGCAATATGAATAACTGTGCCTATTATATTTCTTTTTCTGTTACTAATGCCTATATTAAAACTATTTTATATGCAAACGGCAATTTAATTGATTCTTTTCGAGGTAGTCTGCCAAGTTGGAGAGACGGCAAGTACTTGGAGGCAATGTTCTATGATAAAAGCTTTGCATTTGACGTTTGTTATATGCGTTATAAAGAGTTTTTAGTTTGAAAGTATGCTGGCAGGCGATACAGCCCAGCATTTTTTATATTATATGGACATTCTTTTCATTTTCTTAAATTTCAAATTTTTGCCGCCTCTCCTACTTAGCAGACCACCTCGATCACGAAATTAGCTTGCAATAACGGTAAGAGTACCAATAATAGCGCCGTGCAGACGTAACCGGAACTGCGGTCATGAATTTGCATTTATCATATTCTTTATGTCCTTTGGGAATAATATGCTATTGATGATAAATTTTTTTTTTGCTGTCGGTTATTTTTGTAACTAAACTAGAATTATTCACATTATACGGCCGGTTGGTTAGAGGTGGAATGGACAAAATTTTTGAAATGTAAACTTCTTTTAGCTCGGTACGCATATTTTTAGATGAGGTAAAACCTCTGGACACGCGACACCGTTATGAGATGCGACACCGTTATGATGAGACGCAGTTTGACGTTTAGTTTCTTTTCTCAATCTCAGTCTCAGTCTCAATCTCAATTTCTCAATAAAAATGTTTTCACTTCTGTCGGCACTCCCGGAGTGCAATTTTTTTTTTGTTTACGTAAATTATAAGAATATAAAAACGGTGGAAAAGCTCTAAACTCATGTCGCATGTTTGCGCAATCGGAAGTGGTTGCGGTTATCAATAAGTGCAGTGTGTACGAGCCGTTATAAATTAGGTAGGTACCTATACTTAATACAGACATACATATTATATAGGCTGTATTCACTATTAACTACGTACTAGTAGCTATTTTAATTATTCCATACACCGTGGTGAATGTCGCACATTGCTAAATAAAAAATGATACAATTTATACATAAAATAATGTTCACCGCAGATAAGACAAAAATAAAACTCTTTAAAAAAAATATGAGACAGAAATATGAAGAAATCTAGCATCATAGCATTGTTTATTATAATTTATGTTCCTATAATTTATTTACGGTAACATTTTAAAACAAACATTATTAATAATATTACCCGAAACGGTGTCGCGGCACATCGCGGGTAACCACATCCGCGCATCGTAGATAGGAGGAAATATAACGGAACGAACAAAAGTACTTACCTAAAACACAAATAGCTAATGTTTTTTTTCTACTATTTCCACCATGACACATTTTTAGGGTTCCGTACCCAAAGGGTAAAACGGGAGCCTATTACTAAGAGTCCGCGGTCCGTCCGTCTGTCACCAGGCTGTAACTCATGATAGTTAGACAGTTGAAATTTTCACAGAGTATGTATTTCTGTTGCCGCCATAATAATAAAAAACGGAATAAAATAAATATTTAAGGGGACTCCCATACAACAAACGTGATTTTTTTTGCTGTTTTGATAGATAATGGTACGGAACCCTTCGTGCGCGAGTCCGACTCGCACTTGGCCGGTTTTTTATTATTAATGAACACAGTATAATATTATATCACTTATTTACCGTATCTTTGGTTTGATATTATTTATTGATACATGACTGTAAAATATGTCAAAGATCACAAATCACTTAGTTACATTCTGCATCTCATTGTTACAGGATATTACCAGCCAGCCGGTCCGCTGATCAAAGAGAGTAGCGCAGAGGCAGAGCGCGCACTGGCGAGGTACCACCCGCCACCACATTACCACGCGCCTCATCCACCGGTAAGGGCTTTACCAACTCTATATCTTAGAAGATAATTAATTTTGTTCTGATGAAGAGATATGGACCAGCGTTATAGATATTATGGTCATAATTCCAATATTTCCAAGCATAAAACCGATCTCGATAATTTATCATAGTAATATAGGACTGTATCTTTTTCCTGTTTTCAAGACACGACTATAATTAGGGTCCCTAAAATCACATTTTTGTTTGTTTGTTTAAAACTTTGATTTAGTAAAGCCGTTAATAAGATTACCAAACAGAAACAAAATTAAATTTAAAAAAAAAACAAAGATTTTAAGCCTAGATTATAATTTGCTGAAGCGATAAACATAATCAAAGGGTTTTGTTCTGATCCAGTGGGTCATAAAAGTTTCTAAGTCTAGGATGACATAATGATTCTTCAACAAAGTTAATCTGCGTCATGCCAAGTACTCAATTAAAAATTCGCTTGCGTAGTTTCGCGAAATTAATGTACGAAACATTAATTTTCTTAATTAATTAAATAATATATGGTTATATTTGGGTGACGATAACGTATACCATTTAAAATTATACTTTGAATAAATGTTCGATCTCTATTGCGCAGGTGCTTCAACAGTATGGTCCAGCTTACTACCCAGACCTATGCTATGGACGGTATTACAGACCGCCTGGCCCATACCACATGCCGCCGCCGCAACCAGATGCACCGGTAAATATTCATTATAATACAGAACTTATTGTAAATGCCACTTTATTGTAAACAAGAGGTGTATTGGAATTTAGCAATTTATGCAGTTCAATAAACATGATCTCTAAAACAAAAGTAAAAAGAATCGAAAGATTTCTCTAGTTAACTATCACGATAGAAAGCTATATTTATTTCAATAGCAATTTTCATATTTGCAGATGGTAGGCGTCGGCAGCGAGCCGTATCCTCCACCACAGTATTATGGCACGCCGCCATGTTACCAACATTCGACACCACAAAGGATACCTTACGTAGGTTAGTAATCTACTATAAACATATATGTTGACTTTTGAACCTACAGACATTGGAGTAGACAAGTTTTATATGTAGAGAGCCCGCAATAGTTAAATAATTTGAATATGACAATATAGATACCTATAGACAACGAAAGTCTAGCTATTGTAGCATACATTGGAAAGGGACTATGATTAATTATTCCAATAATGGATAAATATACAATACAAATAGTTTCCAAATTATATCTTAGTATATAGAATCTGTGATCAGTTCTATAAAACTATAAAACCGTATTGGTACCTACTTATATTTCCAATCTCCCCTGTCGAAATGATTAATTTACCAATTTCTTCTTTTTAGAATATCGAGGATGCTCGTGCCCATTAAACGCGTGTCCAAAAAACGTCCATATTGGGCCCGTTACTGGTAAAGCCCCAGCCGGTGGCGGCCCCGCGGACGTTACTTCGGCCCATGCGCCGCCCGGGGGCGCCTTCCGAACGAAGGTGCGGGCGTGCGCCCTTGAAGCTGTCGCCGACACACACGGCAGCGGCAAGGTACTTTAATATCTTGTTTAACTCTTTCAAAAACTGCTAATAAATGGGGTGTAGTCAAAGAAAGATGAATTACATTAATTCAGTACTGAATAATAGTTTGCGATCAGCAAATATTCATCTACAACATTAATTATCCATTATTATATGCTTCAGGACCCACCATTAGAACTGGAACCGCCAGCAGCGGCAGACGCTCCCCACCCATGTACAATACCAACCATCGGTGGCGCGTCGCCCAAGCGAGAGCTGTATGATGTCCGGGATAGCATGCGACGAATGAGTGACATTCCGGGGCCAGCCGACCCCCTAGGACCTCCTTCCCCCGCACGCGGTTCCGCTGGAGCATGCGCTCCGCAACCGCCACCTATCGCACCACGTAGAGCTCGCCTGGGCAAGGCCATGGCCAGGCGATCCCTTGCAGGCGATGATACGGGACTCCTCTTATGCGTGCCACAACCTTCTCTGGCCCATCATAGCGATGCCGATGATGACGTGATGGCCATTTCTCCACCTCTTTGCGCACCAATCGATTTATCCTCGTCGGATGAGAGATCTACACCTTTAGTAGATGTTAAGAAAGAGAACGAAGGTCCTACGTATGCCTCTTCTAGAAAAACAGATGCTCAGGCGCTCAGAGAGCACAATTGTACGACGTTGTCAGAAACTGCGGTAGTAGCAGATGCCGCCAAAGCTGTTAAACGTAGATATTCGAGGCCAAAGCTGGAGATAGATATGAAGGATACGCAACTTGAAGACGGATGCAAAACTAACGGTATCGGAGAGCATGTAAAGCTACAAAAGCGTAGAAAAGTTTCAAGTGATCAAACTGACATTCCACGAACGGAGACTGTTACTGTTACAAAGGAGGCAAAGAGAAAAACGATACAAACAAAGAGATCGCCTAAAACGTCGTCTGCTGAAAAGAAGTGCACTAAGAGAAAAATAGAAGGAGCGTCGACTGGACCTCGAGCCAAAAAAATTCTACTCGAGACAAGTAGCGATGAGGATATTCGACTTAAAAGTGTGGCCACTGTGGTAGAGGAGTCACCGATTGCAAAACCGAAAACTAAAAGTGCCCTGCTTTTAGATAAGTTAATAAGAAAAAATAGCATTGACAGAGCAGACTCTAAAGGGTATTCTTCAGACAAAGAACTCAATCCCGCTGAACTATTCTTAACACCCAATGAGAACATTGCACAAAATAGCAACAAGAAGACGCTAAACATCAATAATAACGTAGTGGAAAATAACGGCTCCGTTAATGGTGTCAGACCCAACACGATAGCTGCCGTCAGTCAACTCATTGGTAAGAAGCAGGCTTATAAAAATGCATGCAAAGTCGAAAAAGTGGATTCAAAGGTAACCAATAGCATAAAATCAGTATTAAAAACACCCACCGCCAAATCTAGCATCAAGGAAGACCGTAAAGTTACTAAATGCGAGTTGAGCGATAAGAACAGCACAAATGTTTCCATGGAAAATAGTGTTATGAAAATGGTCGAGACCGTAACGGCGAAGTATGTAACTGTGAAAGAAAAGTGTGAAGCCGTCAAAGACATTAGTGATAATATTAAAGACATGTGTGAAACAAAAGATAAATCAGTCGAATATGAAACGTCGGCATTTAAAACAACTAAAGTATCAAAAGTTAAAGCTGATGACATCGTTATACAATCCAGCAAAGATAATAACAAGGAATCTCAGAAAATAGACATCGAGTTGGATCAAACAGCGGAGTCAGAGCCAGCAAAGATAGATAGGTCATCGATGAAGCGGTGTAAATTAGTTAACGGCGAAGCGAAGGGGAAGAGTGTTGAGAAAGTTGTGAAGTTACTTGTGTCAAAGCGGCCTGCGATAAAGACAGATGAAGCAACTTTAGTGGTTGAGGAGGCATGTGCCTCACCATCGCCAGGTTCGAGCAGTCTAAGACGAGCTCGACGGCGTATAGGCGGAGTCGGGAGACGAGCTCGACGACTCATCCCTCCACCCTCACCGCCTGCACTAGATTCGAGAACTGCTCCACGCTGGAGCAACGGATGGAACTGGGACGGCGAGCATTACCTATCCAAAGTCTACCTCAATGTAAGTACAATGTAGTTGATTTATAAAATCTATGGTGACGTCTGTGTTCAATAAATTACATACGTTCTGCTTGAATAACTGGATAGACCAAACATTTAAGGATAAAACTATGAAATAACCACCAATTTGATATTTTTGCAAATATTGTAATTCAACTCAGGCCACGGGTTGTAGTGAATTGTAATACTTATTATAACAATCACCACGCTTTCACGCAGCTTAGTTAACTAGTGTCTACTGCTGCCGCGAACATACCTCGCAGAATCAGTAAGCTGAAGGCAATCAGCTACGCATCGTCCATGGGGCCCATTTTCAGCAGTGATGATGATGATGACCAATTCTTGTGCTGTCAAAGTTCTGTAGTTAATTAACAATAAAAGTTTAAATTTAAAGGATATTGTATCGTGTATTAGAACGACTCCCGACTGGATCGTACGGCGCGCTGCTGGTCGCGGATGACGCACGCGAGCGGAGACCGCGTAGCGCGCGGCGACTGCGTGCTGCTGCGGGCCTCGCTAGCGCGTGCGCAGCCCTTCGTCGCGAGGGTCGCCAGTCTCTGGGAGAACCCTGAAGATGGTCAGTACTTTATATAGTATTAATACAGTACTTGCATGATAAAGATTATTATTATTAATATTATATAATAATAATAATAAATAACACGGAAACCCTTTTTGTATTTTTGAAGACTGCCCCGTTGAAGTATATATTATTTTTTATAGGAGAAATGATGGTATCTCTTGTTTGGTACTACCGACCGGAGCACACAGAACGCGGCCGGCAGCCGTCAGACGCCCCTGACGAAGTGTTCGCGTCACGGCACCGCGACGCCAACTCCGTCGCCTGCATAGAGGACAAGTGCTATGTACTCACATTCAATGAGTACTGCCGGTGAGTGACATTATATGGTTGCCTTTCTGGATAAATCTAATGGCTTCAAAGATCTGGAACGATAGAATGTTTAATTCTTAAGAAATTACAGGCTATGTTAGATGACTTTTGACATCGATCTTCGTCAGATTTGTTATCTATCAATGCAAACTTGGTTAAATTTTTCACAAGTATTCACTTTATCTAAAACTTATGGCGTGTTCTATACTTACATTGTCATTTATTAACTAACGCTAATATTTGATTTTACAGCTATCGCAAGAGGCTAAAAGCTGCTGAGGAAGGCATTACGATCACACCATCCATAGTTCCACCGTTGCCTGCCAGCGAAATCAACCCCGCATTTGCACCCAACGATTCAAAGTTACCACCTTCGGTGTCACCGGAGCTCGTGCTCTTCTGTCGTAAAATATACGACTTCAGGTCTAAGAAGATACATGTGCCCAACAAATGAACTAAGCCAGATACCCATTTGGATAAAGTTCAAAGATCTGCGTCGATCAATGCAATCGAGTCGACGGGGCATACGCCGAATTCGACGGATGCGTTATGCTAAAATTTTATAGTAATTTATCAACTTAAAGGAATGAACACCAATGTTACGAAGTTTGTCAGCGGTGCTTCATGACGCACGGTGATAGAGAATCCTCAGGATGTGTGTGAGACTATGTCATGTATGGTCGTGGTTCATATAAACTCGATAAATTCATGTATCGTAGTGTCACATCCCAAACCTTAAATTAGTACAAAGAATCGCGTTCCCGGGTGCAAATCGTAGAATCGTGTGACCTGTGGCCATTTTATGTGAAACATACACTACGTATTCGTTGTGTTTAGTAAACGCCGATTGATCAGATTCGTTGCTTGTGTCGTGATTTGTAGTAGATATTCCTTTCGTATAAAGTTTTACGGTGATTTGCTGTATTCGATTTATTTCGATGATGAATGATTTCAATCAAAGGATGCCTTTTATAAAATGTAAGTAGGTAGTTGTAAGTGAATCATGTCAGCGAAGATGCATTATTATGTTATAGCAATATTTTTTCCTTTTCGCTTCGAGGAGGAGTTCAAGGTGTTCTATTTATTGTTACTTGAGTAGATCGTGTGCTGAGATTTTGACCCGATAATAATCACGTGTGGCCGGTACGATTATGGTTAACATTAAGTTTTTATTTGGTGTACGTGAAAAAGAAAAGGCATTTAACTACAATTATTTTTAATTACTTAATTGTTACATTGTTGTCGAAGTAGAGTCTATATTAAATTATTCTTTTAATTATTTAAGCGCGAGTTTGGAGTGGTAGCAAGTGGATCCCTTTGTTCATTGCGTGTCACATTGTACAACATCACGGTGTAACAGTGCGTATTTTGCACAAAACCCATAGATATAAATGTATTAAAAAAACCATTCTAATAAGTTTTTAACTACCACGGTTCTTGAGAAGAACCTTTTGTATTTTAAGTTTATGGAACATCACAAATTATACAAGAAATACCTAATTTTAATAATAATGAATGTTTGCCCCGTTATAGAGAGTAGCTCTGCCTACAAGTTTTAGGTAAATGATTCCATTTAGTAGGACGTGAAGTGTTCCATTCTATATCAACTGTAGGGTAAATGAGTATAGGTACTTATCGTAGAATGAACAATATTACATATTTCGTTCTGCCTTTTAAGGAATTGATTTAAATATTGCATTTCGGCCTTTTGACATCAAAAGGACTGTCCATCAGTTGGAAGACTGATTTTCCAAAAATGGAGCATTATTGTCTGATGATTTTTTATTACTTTGATTTATTGAACTAAATTTAAAATATCACAATAACCAAGATTCTTTCATCAAATCATGTCAGATACTATTGAAAAATAACAAATGGGAACATTGTAACATATTTTAAATGTAATATTAGTGCATAGATGTAAACAAAAAAAACACTTGAGTGTTGAATGAAAAGAGATATATTGTACGACTATAATAGTGAAATCTCTTTATCTCTAGAAACATATTTTTTAAGTAGCGCGGGATAATAAAATACAGAATATATATTTATCGTTATAATTCCCGCGTGGATGATTGTAAAAAGGCATTTATACGTTTGCAATTTGTCTACTAACCACTTTCTGCCTTCACTATTTCCTACAATGTATCTCTGGATTATGTTGGCTCTTTCTTTCGGTTGAAACGTTATACATCTTGTTGTAACTATATAGATATACGTCTATTCATATTTCGTTAGTTTACTATCTATGTTTTTTGTTATATTTCCAGTGAGATTAATTGATCAATGGGTTTATTGACTCATATAAGTTACATATGAATTGCTGTATCTTGGCGACATGTAATAGGTAGGTAGGTAGTACAATACAATACGCGCAACCGAAGTCGGCCGACCCGAAGATAGGCTCTTCAAGACGTTCGTGCATTACATTACATACAGTCTAAGAAAGCAGTGAAAATAGGCAATACATTTTGTTGTTGTACAAAAGTATAACGTTAGTTTCTGCCCACATTCTTGTCATCATTTAGTTCTTAAAGAATATAACTGCGCAGCCACTTGACTAACTTCGATTGCGCGTCTATTGCGCGCAGGTTCATTCATATGTCCGACTAACATGAATTGTCATGAATATTAAAAAGAAACATACCTACGCTTCGAATTTGGAACCACATCCTTTTTTTGAAGTCGATTAAAAAATAGAGGTGAATAGGTACTTCCTACTTTACTACTAAAAGCAGCTTAATTGTGCTATATATTTTTTTTTAATTAATACTTAAATAATGTGTGATTGCTCCTGTACCTACGATCGAGTAGAAATAGAACAATCTCTGAGTCATCGATTATACAAAATTGTTAGCGCTTTCGAATTCGCCTACGTTGCACGATTAGACAACTATAGTCTATGGAAGATAAATGTTGAAGACCTAAATCAATTGAAATTATTATTACAACGATGTCAATTTACTTATATTAATGCGCCTGTGTGACACGGAGCGAGATCATTTTCATTTACTTATGTATAAATTAGTACGTATCTACCGTGAGTATTCCGCTAGAGAGGCGCAAATAGATATAGAGGTGGTCAAAACATATGCTTCAGGTGAATGAATCTCTACTGTTCAAAATCCAAACCACAGACATATTTTATGCCAGTGTTCATTGAGGTACCTACTTGGGATATTAATCTCACTGGATGTCTATTCCAAAGCTTAAGTTGTCTATCTTATCTATTTTCTTTTTATTTCATTGCTTAATGCCAAAAATTTAGCTGGAAAAATTTCTATTATTCAGTAATGATGTAATATCAATCTCCCCCTTCTATTTAGGTTATGTGGATGACGGTGGAATCGGCGTGTGAGTGACGGACATAATTTAAGTTTTAGTATCACCTTTTAAATTCATACCTAGTATCTAGGTAAGAAATATCCCATCACACTCAATTAGTTACCGTACATAATACAAGACATTGTGTATATGTACGTATACAATACATACAGCAACTCAAGTCATTATTTACCCTAATCTTAAATATTAAAGAATTCATTAGCATAATAACGTTGCTACGGTGCAACAGTAGGCAACTCATTAATTATATAAAGTAAGTATTATGAATAATTTAAACTGTAGGTACCTACTCATGCGTCGATTTCGTCGTTATCATTACTCATGATTAATAATTAGAGTTAATGAGTAAATTCCATAATAATACTATTACTATAAGTGAGCTCTCCCTTGCTTGTAGGTGGATTGTTTTAAAGAATGTTACCTGGTATTCGCAGTTGCAACCTTCTTATAGTCAATGATTTTTAGAATTAGGTTTTACTAATAAGGAAAATAAATACCTTGTTTTTATTATTTATTTTGTTTCAATGAAAATTATATAGGTATATTTTTATTATTGTAACCTACATAGTTATGTTGGCTGTAATTTAATATTGATGTAATTAATATATATGTATTTTTATTTCAAACTGTAAGTTTTTTTTATGTATTCCTTTTCAGGGTTTATTAGTCTCTGTCTACGATACACTAGGTAGGTACACGCGTCGTTTTATATCAGAGTCCCATATTCACGTAGGTACCGTCTAATAGCGATTCTAAAGAGAACATTATAGTAGGAACCTAATTTCTTTGCTTTTGTAACAGGGCGACCAACCTTGCTTTTCGTTCGCGTGACTTTGAATTGGTAAGTATTTTTAAAATATAGAGAATTTTAATACCTACATAGATTCTTTCAAACTCAAAACATTTATTCAGTTTAGAACCTGAAGGCACTTATGAACGGTTCGAAATATACCTACTTAAACTGAGAAGACTTCGTGTAGAAACTCATCCAAGGCATGTTTTTTGTGAATCTTTCTTTTTATACGATGAAATTTTTTTTTTTGTCATGTCCAAATACTTACAACATTAATTACTTAAGGCTCCAGTCTCCCTAAAATCAGTGTTCTTGCGGAATTTATCAGAAAAGAAATTAGAATACATTTCTTGTATTTGTTATATTTTTTTCGTAGCGTGTGCATGAATGAGACCCTCTACGCGTGGAACGTAAATAGAGGTATGTTTAAAGCCTCACAAAGCTAATAAAAGTGGCGTCAAATTAATAAATAAAATATGTATTGGAAACTTCAAATCTCACACTTTAAAATAACGTAAAATATATTTCATTTATTGCTTTTCTGATGACTAAAAAACAATATTTCTTTTCTGATAAATTCCGCAAGAACACTGATTTTAGGGAGACTGGAGCCTTAAGTACTTACTTATTTATACAATTTTATTGTCACTTAGCCAGGAGGATGCAAGTGCAGAGTATTTACTACAACCATAATTTTTCTTTTCTTCCACGTAATTTATAAGAAATTTTAGTAAGCTCAAGTGGGATTTTATTATAGAAACGAACGCAGTGCCCGAGAAGACTTATTAACTATAGCTAGCCTAAACTAGTTATCACAATTTGAGCCTGAATCTACTTAGGTACTTAGTAAGCGCAAATCGCCCCTTTTTGCAAAATAAATATTTTTTATCGAAGAACGTTTACGAAATGGTAAATTTTAAATTTAAAAAACCCTTAGTATATGCATAACATAGGCATGTTATTAGGAACCTATGTTTCAAGTGTCTAACCCCAGCAGTTTTGCGTTGATTGATCAGTCAGTCAGGACAAGTCTTTTTAAATGTATCTAATAGATAGCATATATAATTTAAAAAAAAAAAAAACAAATGTAGTATCACCGTTAAGTAGGCTTTACAAAATGTTTCTTCCAGTCCGAAATATTTTATTTTCAGTCCTAGGCGTTTGACCTTGTTATCACAAAATAGCACACCCACAGAACCCTGACTGTCCGACATGCACTTGGCCGGATCTTTTCTTTAAAATATGTAAGTACATAAAAGCAATAGACTAGATTATCCGATCGTCAGTTATACGGATTCGCGACTGGATACTCCGGACTTCCAACCGCCACCAAATAACTTTATACATCGATTCATTTTTACTGAATGTACCTATGTGCTTTGTTTGTTTGGTTTTTACAAAAACGATCAACCGATATCTGGTTCTTTCCTGTGAAAAAGCACAGTTAATTAAATAAAAAATAATAGGTGGCTATGAATCGTTTGTGGCAAGTAGCGGATGGTTGAACAGATTTAAAACTCGTCATGGAATTCGCGAATTAAAAATACAAGGTGAAAAAATTTCAGCTGATGTAGATGCAGCAAATTCTGTTAAAGATGGTTTTAAGAAGGAATTGGATGAAAATGACGAACGGCAGGAAATGCAAGATAAAACAGAAGAAAATGTATGTAGATGTGGAAAATTATGCAGGACCATTTTTCTAAACCATTACTTTGTAATAGAAAAAAATATATGTTGCAAGGGTCAAATTCAGAATTTTATAACTTTTTAAAGCAGTTTAAATAAGAAATTGAGACGATTTTGAAAAAAAGTAGCTAGATAAGATTATTGTAGAGGATTTGCCGACAAATGTAATCTGAATACATTTCTTGTTTTTGTTATATTTTTTTCGTGGCGTGTGCATGAATGAGACCCTCTACGCGTGGAACGTAAATAGAGGTATGTTTAAAGCCTCACAAAGCTAATAAAAGTGGCGTCAAATTAAAAAATAAAATATGTATTGGAAACTTCAAATCTCACACTTTAAAATAATGTAAAATATATTTCATTTACTGCTTTTCTGATGACTAAAAAAAATGTTTCTTTTCTGATAAATTCCGCAAGAACACTGATTTTAGGGAGACTGGAGCCTTAAGGTTGCAGTATTTTAGTAATTTAAGAAAATAAGCATTTTTAATTTGTTTTTGTACTTAGCATTATGTAATAATATGTATGTGTACCTACAAAAATCGCTTCTCTTCATACATTCAACAGCATTCAACTATCCGGATTTTCGATTAATAATTCGAGCAATTAGTCCGGTTAATAGAATTTCCACTGTACATGCATTCTGTGAACATGGATGGATGGGCCTGGAGTTACTGGGAACTTTCTGGGATGGATTGGAATTCATATGGAATATTATTAATCATAAAAACGCATAAAACAACAGTAAATATCGATTATTTATTGACTAACACGTCATGAAGCGATAAATATAATATACCTACAGTAAATAACGTCGAATCTCGAGTATTACAAACAATACTGACGTAAGATTACTTCAACACCCCCAACATGATGGTATCTCACTTATGTCAATTTTAAGTTAATAATTCGTATTTAAAAATAAAAAAAAATTTGAAATGGCTATTCAATTTACATACACACTATAACAGAGGATAACATAAACCTACCTTTAAAGTGATTGTTTCAATTAAAACCTCACACAGGTCAGGTTTTTATATCATTCACGCGATTCTTTAAAATGGTTAAAAGTGAGATGGTATGACATTTCTTGGGGGTGTCGACTTTGCCCTTTTATACTCATCCAAAAACTATGAATACAAGTAAATACAAATATACCAGTCCATAACAACTTGTAAGGTATGATACAAATTTTAAGTACCTACCTATAGACATGCAAGCTGAGCGGCTTAGAGCGCGTTGCATGATTGTCTATATTATGTAGCTTCTGACTGCCATCATAAATTAACTACCTATCATACGACTTAAGTTTAACATATTACATGACATATTAGGGATAACATTATTAGCTAAGCTGAGGGCCTTTCAAGGCGTGAATATGTTGGTCAAAAGTAGCCAAATAAAGTAAAATATTAAAATCTAGGATTTTTTTTTTATGTCGCTATCTGTCATCGCCTCGGCGGAGCGGCGCCAGGCACGCGGCTCCGTGTTATTTTTTTGTTAGTTACTAATTTCTCGGTTGATAAGATTAATGATGTCATAAATATGATTTCTTTTGACCTACATATTATTATAAGCCATAACTTATATAATAGTATTATTTTCGAAGATTCATTCCATTGGATCTAGGTTTTAAAAATGTATATTTTTTTAAATGAAACAACATCGTGAGTACTTTCGCTTTGTGTGAATTACAAAGGCCGCTCGAGCAATATTGCTAATGCATTTAGTTTTTCCGAATTTACGGCTGATTCATCAATACCAAATCTTTTCATTAATTAAATTGTATATATGTGACTATTTGTAGTTACTATTTTACATAAAACATATTGAAATAAGTAGGATCTGCCGAGAATTCTAAAAATTAATTGCACTAGCAATATTGCTTGAGCGGCCTTTATAGAGGGCCAGAGTCTATTTCTAAGAAGGTAAATCATTCTAAATCTATTCAGAGAGGAATGTTATAGATTGCTTTTTAGGCGCATGTTTCTATTTATAGATAGATAACACTTTATTGTTACGCCATATATAATTAATGGAGTAAGTAGTGAAATAAATAAGGATAATTTTATCATAATTTTCCGAAAATTAGTCATCTATAGCAGCCAAACTGAAATACCCTACACCAATATTAATTGGTGATTAATTGCAAAATTCAGGTGTGTAATGCACTTAGAGCTTTACAACCCCTTGGTGTATTTTAAAATTGTCTACATCCATTCTTGAATAGATTAACTTTACAGGTATACATAACACAAGCATTTAAAAATTTTTTTTCAGATCGAATAATTAAAAAGGTCTCATGGGAGCTTCCAACGAAGTCATAGCTGAGCCAAATATGTAATTTGTGTAAATTATTTGGCAATACGTTACACAAATACTTGTGTATACTGGCTTTACTATTGAGATAAATTAAGGGATAGCGTGAATAGCATACATATTTTTTATCTATAGTGTTCATCATCATCAAACCCACTTCTGTTTGAGTGGGTGTGGTTTCCGCACTTAGTCCTTGGATTGGACCATTGTACATGTCTCCATGGGGTTTTTTTATCTATAGTGTTATACTCTAACATATATCTTGAACATGCTCAAAATTTCAGGGTTGAATAAAATGTCAAAACCTAACCCATAGCAAAATAACAAAAGTTGAAATTACTATCAAGCTACAATATACAACACTTGCCTATACAACCCATTTAAAATAATCCTCATGTTTCACATTACATGTATATCCATTTATACAACAACTTGCAGTAGCTGTACTCTCACAAGTCTGTGATCTACAGAATATTTTTACAACTTATTATTTATTGTGATGATTTCATTGAAAAGCAAAAATGTTGTCACACTTTACAAACTTATGTTGATTGAATTTCTCATTACATTGAATGAAACACATATATTTGGCATCAATAAGTGATTGTATATCATTAATATTACTCAAAACCATTACAATATAAAACAAAATATTGACCATCTAATATTATCTGTAAAATTAATAAACTAGGTGCTAATATAAAAAAATTAAAAATTAACTTAACAGTTTCCATGCCTTGTTCTTCTTAAACTAACAGAATGTTCATGGGATAGCCACTCAAATATATTCAAATCATTAATATTCCACAGTACACATTAAACATGTACATGTAATGTTTATGTACTCATAATGTCTACTTGGTACATGAAATTAACTATGGCCTGTTTATGTATGTCATAGGAATACCTCAGAAATTACAACAACTATTAGTTTTCCTTGCAGTCTTATAAAATGCTTTACTCACATTTGTCAAATTCTCAGATTTTTCAACAATATCGTCCAACTTCTCACCTCTCTCTAAAACTGCTGTAATGTTGTTATGGAGAATGATCTTAATTTCTTCTAGATCATTCTGTGTTCTAGTAAGTGCATCAGCTTCCTTTGGATTTTGATATTTGGTCAAATACTGAGGCAAGTAAGTAAAGTCAATGGTAGTTTCATTTGCAGTTACCCAAGAATCTGCAGGCACTTTGATAGTAAAATCATCTAGTATTTTTGAGATAAGTGTATGTGCCACTCTGTTTGGATACTCATGATCTGATATAACTACACCAGCCAAGTTGTCAGCTCTCACATACACTTGTAGCATATACTCTCCTTCTTTGATAGATTGCCTTGAAGCTGGTTGAGTTCTCTCAACTATAGTCTTACTGACAAATCCCATGAACTCTTGAACAGAAGATCTTTGGAAGAAACTAAAACTCTGTAAATCGTAGGCAGCTTTCAGAACATTGGCACTGTTAACCCCCTTGTATAACACAGCCAATGCATAAAGTCTCACCATTTTGAAGAGAATTATATGTTGTTGTGAAATAGTATTGAACTGAAATAGAGTAACAATAACAAAATCAAACAGATGAACAGGCAAATAGGTAAATCCATATATTTCAATAAAGATGATAATTTTGAAGTAGGTACCTAACTAACTAAACTTAAAACTAAAGTCTAATCATTAATTCAGCAGAGTAAAATGACATTTACTGTTACCAGTTTATGATGAAAATAAATGTGTTGTGAAAAAATGATTCACATCAAACACTGATTCTACTT
Organism: Tetheella fluctuosa; assembly: GCA_951216915.1. Taxonomy (NCBI): domain Eukaryota; kingdom Metazoa; phylum Arthropoda; class Insecta; order Lepidoptera; family Drepanidae; genus Tetheella; species Tetheella fluctuosa. The sequence goes on from OX578230.1 coordinate 5,894,025, forward strand.
ATTACATTGTAAATCAAAACTTTTTATATTTACTAAGAAATTTCCCAAATTACGAAGCAATGATTTACTATCCATTAATTGGTAAATAGAATTTCTATTTATAATCATTATTAATGTTAGTTCACATTAAATCTGTGCGAGTGAGCTGAATCACCCTGAACTGCATCACTATTACAATAAATATGGCAGCATTATTTTACAAAGTTACATAAGCACCTTTCAGTTTACTCCGCTGAATTAATGATTAGACTATAGTGTGTCCCAGATAACTCTTCATAACATGTGTGATGTTTGCATGTAAATAAAATAAATTTATTTAAGTACTTCATGTAATGAAATATTAATGTGTGTAGACTTACAAATTTAATTTAATTTCAGTATATTAGGTAAGTACTTATTACCTATATGTATTAACAAAATCTTTTTCTTTTTCCTAATATTAGGAACATAATTCTAGTTTTAATTTTAGTTTTAGATACATTTTTTATTATTATTTGCTATGCCCTAACAGAAACCCTGTTGTTCATTTATAATTTTTGTACCATCTTACTACAGTCATGAATGCATTAAATTTGAAGTATTTGAATTCAATATTCATAACTACATGTTTAGAGGGACAAATATATTGTTTAATGTGTGGTGTGGATATTACAAAATTGTATGTTTCAAAAGTCAAAGCACCTAAGACTGCTCTCTAATCAGCAAAATTTGTAAAACTGGCATAACACATTTGGTTGAAAGGAAACCAGATACTCAGATCATATACCCCCGGGTATGATTTTATTTTTACAGGATATATAAAGTCCTGGAATAGCTGGGAAAGCCATAGTCCGACGCAGATGAAGCTGTGGGACAAAAGCTAGTATCAAAATAGATCTCCTGTAAATGGTTTCAATTCTCGGATATAGCAGATTCCTACAGCATAGCTTCATTTGAGTGAGAGTGAAAGGTTCGAAACAAAATGACAAAAAGAGTAACATACCTTCGACTTCCCAGTAAGTCTTATTCAGAAGTTGCGTAAGACCTTAGATCGTATTCAGAGATTCCGGGATTGATTCCAGTTTAATTCCCCCTTTTTTAATCATAGACCTGGCAAAAAAAATAGTGACTGTAGTTGCAAAACTATCACGGAATTTCTCTGAAATAAATTACCAATGTGAATGTTCGTTCATGACAGAAAGTGACAGACAGGACAGAGTAGGCAGAACACAGACGGACGACAGACAAATAATGGTGACGTTGCAGTGCAGTGTTGTCACATGCAAAAGTATCTGTGTATTATTCAAGTTAAGCGGTTATTACACTATCCAATTTGTAGAAACTCTAAATTAGGAAATTGGAAGGTGTAATCGTAGTTAGAACAGTTGGATTCCATTTTAGTGCGATTGGAAGGTCCCGATCTTAAACTGTTTAATCGCATCACTACGATTTGGAGAGACTAGTTGGCGCATCTACGAGTCGTCTGTCCGATAGGCCTATCCGCACACAACAGTGCCGACACGTGACCGACATTTCCGTACTGTACAGTTCCGTGACGTGCTATTCACACATGTCAGTACCGACAACAAGCATGCAGCGTGCAACTTTGCGTCATCCAAAAATCATCAGGCAAAATATTGTCCGCTAGAAATTCACATTGGATCACATCGAGCGTCGACGCAGCACTGACGTCACTAACGTCACTGTCACTGACGAGTACGTATAGCGTCGTACAAAATGTATGCTATAATATCATTTTTCACTGACACTGATAGATGATACGTGTCGGCACTGTGCCGGCACTGTTGTATGCGGATAGGCCTTTATAGAATTCAATTTATTGTAGTGTGATATTACTAAGTTCCAAAATCCTAATCAGAGTTTCTAATAACCGTTTTATGGCTACTTCAGAAAAAAACCAGATTTTTTTATTTTATTTAATGCCTCTAACACTTATAAAGCCAACAACTACTTCTAGCATATTTTAGGGTACAAAAACTGGTAACTTAGTAATCTGTCAACTTTTTGCAAAAGATCTAACTGATGGTCACCCTACCACTACTGTCACAGGCAGGCCTGTCAAGTAGTGTCAAGGAAATAAATAAAATAAAATGTCGAAGTGAACGAAACGAACTCCTTCCTTCCTCCTCCTCCTTTTTTTGAAGTCAGTTAAAAATAAGAGTAAAGCTCCAGTACTATTTCTTCCCAGAAATAAATAAGTAGATTGTAATAATTATTAAACATAATGGCAGAAAACCCTGAAAAGGTTGAAAGTTATTCTGATGCACGGAGACGAATATTAAACATTGCAGTATCAACAGTGCTCCTGGAAACAGGATTTGAGGCTGCTGACAAAGTTTCTCTAGAAACACTTACCGAGGTCCTTCAGTGTTGTAAGTATACCTTAACTTTATATGCAAAAACAGGCATTCTTATATATTATTATATCTGTTATCTTTATTTTAAGTAAGTAAAAACAAACGATAGCCCAAATACCTGCATTATATTATGTTACCTTCTAGTTATAACTGAAGTTGGCAACTCAGCTAAAGGATACTGTGAACTATCTGGAAGAGTAGAACCAGTCCTAGGAGATATTGTCATGGCTATTATCAATATGGGTATGTTACTTATTGTCATGAAGTTAGGATTTCCATTATAGATCATTTTTCCAACAATGAAGTTATAATGTTGTATAGTGGTCATTATAAAACCTACATTGTGCAGCTAGAAGTGTTGGCTAATCAGCTTGACTCAACGATAACTATTGGAATGATTGGTTTTTTATGTGTTTGTAACAATCCTTGAGAAAGGCATTCATTTGGAAATGTGCATTCAATGTTAATAATGATGCTATACATTCACCTCCTGCATTCCCTGGATATAAATATTACCCTTCTCTTAAAACAATATCAACAGGTATTAGTCTACAAGGCATAGAACAATATGCTGCTAGGCCCAATAGACATGTTATCCAGCCACCGCAGCAGGCTCAAGCCCCTCGGACTCCGGCTATGTTGTCTGCTGGGTCTAAAGCCAAGCCGGCTCCTCACATACCATTCCACCTTCCACAACTGCCAGATCCTCATGCTTATATTAGAACTCCAGTAAGTATTTAGTTTTACATTGGTTTGAAACATATTATGTACCTAAATACTGACAAACATAAGATGCTATACTGGGATATAAGAAAAGAAAATAATTTCGACAATAGGCACTACAAGTCATTTTTAATTGAGAAACATAAAAAGATTTGTTAGTTATCATTCAATTTCATGTGAACTAAATAAGAATAGCACATGTTTATCTTTATGTGTTAAAAATAGTTTTATTTCCCCAGACCCATAAACAACCAGTCACAGAATATGAAGCCATAAGAGAAAAAGCAGCAAGTCAAAAGAGAGACATAGAAAGAGCACTCACGAAGTTCTTAGCTAAAACTAGTGAAACACATAACCTGTTCAACACAGAGGATAACCAAGTTTTTCCTTGTAAGATATAAAACTATTATTTTAAATTTATTCCTCAAAGAATCAAAGTCAAAGTCAAAGCCATTTATTCAGTTTAGGCCCTAAGAGGGCACTTATGAACGTCGAAACTACTGAAGTTACCACAGATTCGGAAGTCGCCTTCAGCTGAGAAGAACCGGCAAGAAACTCAGCAAGGTTACATTTTTTAAATTTTGTTTTTTTTTTGGACAATCTGACAAAGTTGGCTTTTTTTCCATTAAATTTTTAACAATTTTTAAAGAAATATAATACACATAAACACAAAAAATGAAAAAAAAACAAAAGTAAAATAATAACCTGAACAAGTTCAAATTTTAACAAAAAAAAAAAAATAGTATCTAAAATACTAAGTACTGGCTTTTGTATAAGTATGAACAAGATGCACATGTGCAGAGTGCAGCTATTTCCAGACATCTTTATCTTCAATGTAATGAGCTACCTTGTAATAGGCTTTTTCTTTCAAAACTTTCTTAATGTGAGATTTGAATTTGAAATCAGTCATCTTGGTAACTGAGAGAGGTAATTTATTATAAAAGCGTACACTACTTCCAAGAAATGACTTTTTAACTTTGGCTAATCTAAAATACGGAACAACTAATTTATCTTTTTGTCTTGTATTGATATTATGTACCTCCATTTTTGATTTAAATAATTCTATATTTTTACGTATGAACATTATATTTTCATAAATGTATAGTGAAGGTAAAGTCATAACGTTTATATCTTTAAATAATTCCTTTAACGATTCACGAGGACCCATATTATAAATGGCACGAATTGCTCTTTTTTGTAATATAAATATAGATTCTATATCTGCTGCAGCTCCCCTCAGTAAAACGCCATAAGATAAAAAACTATGAAAATATGCAAAATAAACTAATTTGGCCGTCTCGACATTCGTCAACTGTCTGATTTTTCTAACAGCAAATGCAGCAGAACTTAATTTACCAGTCAAAGATTCTACATGAGGACCCCATTGTAGTTTATTATCTAATGTGATGCCCAGAAATACAGTTTTATCGACTAATTCCAAACTGCTGCCATCTATGAATATCTGGCTGTCTACTTGCGCTACATTTGGAAGAGAGAATCTTAAACATTTAGTTTTCTTAGAATTTAGTAAAAGATTGTTAACAGCAAACCATTTGGAGACTAGTGACAAAGTATCATTCACTTTAATAAGTTCTTTGTCTTTTCTATCTACTTTGAAAATTAATGAAGTATCGTCAGCAAACAGGACAATATCTGAGAGACCAATTACAACAGAGGGTAAATCATTAATATAAACTAGAAACAGAAAAGGCCCTAGTATCGAACCTTGGGGTACCCCCATTTTGACTAGGGAGCCCTTGGATGTCGTACCACTAATTCCTACTTTTTGTTGGCGATTACTTAAATAAGACAAAACAAGATCATTAGCAGTTCCACGAATACCATAATAGTTAAGCTTCAGGAGCAGAGTACTGTGGTCAACGCAGTCAAAGGCCTTGGATAGATCACAAAAAATGCCAATGGCATCTGCGAATTTTCCCAGGCTTCATAGATGTTAATCATAGCGCACATTAGTTCAAGATTTTTTTTTATGAAATTGGAATGATGTTACAATTCATCCTTGGTGCCTTAGGAATAACTAAAGGCATTTTAAATATTTTAGGACCCCAGGATGAAATAAAAAAAATAATATTAAATTTATGGAATTATTCAATATTGGTCCAAACAAGTTCAGCATAAAAAGGCAGCTCAAGTAATAATGCTAATGCAATAAATTTTTCGAATTCTTGGCAGATTTAATGTAAAATAGTCACTACAAATAATCATATATACAATTTAATTCAAATTATTGATAAATTGCATAAGATCTGTATGATCTGTGTTTGTAATTTCAGAAAAAAGCAAAATAGCTTGAGCTTCCTTTTGTCTCCCAGAACCTGCTATTTTTACCATGGAATGTTATAATTATGCAGTTATTATAAAATATTTGCATGTTGCTGACCCCAAAAGATTGGGAATGGGTTAGGAAGATGATATGATATGTTACTGGTAATGTAAACTCAACATTGGAAGACATAGAATGTCTCCAACCTTCAAATTATTATTTTTTATACCATGCATGGATCTGACAAATTATTTGTCTATTCTCATAAATAAACTATCAATAGGTCTAGGTTGGTTGGTAGGTAGGTTAGGAATTATTGTATTCTGAAAACTCCTTGATGTTTTTATTATATCTTATTTTATTATTTTCAGTGATAGCATGCAAGGCAACATTTCCTGCTTATTTACCATGTCTACTACCAACAGACCAGGTGTTTGATTTTGAGGAACTGGAGTACCACTTCCAAGTAGCTAATAGAACTGAAGATATGCCCACAGAGAAGAAAGGTAATCTTGTACTCACACTATTAAGGAGGATCATAATCCTTGAGGCATCATTAGTGCACTCTAATAAAGTGGTATTTGTGAAATTATCCATTACTATACAATTATTTTTCTACAGAACCATCTGACAATGAAGGTGAGGGTGGTGACAATGACAATGCAAATAATTCACAAGCTGAGAATCAGGACATCCAAATGGCATCTAGTCCTGATAGAGGCAAAAGTGGTGGAGGATAACTGTTGCAGAATTTATAGTATTAGAGATGAGATATTTTACAATACCTTTGTAATAAATTAAGTAAACCAATTTGTGCATTTTACTCATGGTGACCATCATAATCAATTAACTTCATATTAGCATAATAATGAATAATGTTCACTGTTAAGTGAACCTATGATTAATTTCAAATGCCAAAACAGAAAAATTACAAAATATCAAATATTCACTTTATTATTACAAATTACTTCAATAACGCAGAGTTTATGACAGGCAACACTTTGATTCCATCTCTATTAATAACAGTTACTTGGAAATTAGGCAGACTGACAAACAAGCGCCTATGAACTTCTTTAACACACATTTTTAAGATTTCATAAGCTTCCTCTTCACTTGCATCTGAAATAATGTAAGAATATTAATATCTCCGATTACGATCAATTTCATGAACATGTTCTGTGCCAGTGACATGTGTGTGATCTAAAACTTTTTACTCCTATGCCAGATGACACTCATGTGTGTCAACGAAATGTGTACATATACCAGTGACACTTATCTGTGACTACAAAAATTCGGCCGTCATAGCGTAAGGGCTTGGTGAATCGTTGCTGGCGCCGAATGTGATAATGAGCAAGAAAAATCAAATAACATCATTAGTGATGTTATTTGATCCCAATCATTATAAAATATAACCTCACAAAAACTAAAAATTGATTTAAGGACATCACACACGGTTAAGATACTATAATATTTTATCTTAAGATATATGAGACAATGCTATACCAGTGAAAGAGAAGGAAAGTGAAGGTACGTTAGTAGGTTGTTGCTTCTCTTTTCATAGTATAATGCTGTCTCATGATCTTAAGATAAAATATTATAGTATCTTCACCGTGTGTGATGTCCTTAAATCAATTTTTAGTTTTTGTGAGGTTATATTTTATAATGATTGGGATCAAATAACATCACTAATGATGTTATTTGATTTTTCTTGCTCATTATCACATTCGGCGCCGGCAACGATTCACCAAGCCCTTATGCTAAGACGGCTATGATAGTTTTCTGATATTGACTGAACCATTTAGAATAATTTATTATAACCATCATCATCATCTCAGCCGCAAGACGTCCACTGCCGAACATAGGCCTCCCCTAAGGATCTCCAATAATCATTTATTATAATACATACAAAATATTTATAAACTATAGATAGGCAAATAAAATAATTAGTACCTTTCTTGTGATAACGGTCCATAATACTCAAGCTGAGGTATCCACCATAACCATGTGCAGCAAAGGGCACTTTCACACTTGATGCAAGATAATCCATGAAGTACAGTTCAGGACCATTTTCCTTGTCATAACCACCCATCAGAAGGTTCACAAAATATGGTGTCTGGAAACACAGTACAAATTTTAAGTATATTTTTTTACCTGTGTGAATGTGTGAAGGCATTTTAAAAATTAAGGATAAATAATTATGTTATTAATATTGAACCCTTCTTAGTCTTATATGGTAATGAAAAGTGATGGTGATAATCTCATAGTGAGGTATATAAAGTACAATAAAATTCTTGCAGTGTCTTTGCGTTACTGACTCGTTAAATATATATAAAATACACAATGTATTTAAAAAATGATAACACAAAATACTAACACTACTTCTGAGGTACTCAGCAAGGTTCCGCCGTGTGTAATTAGCAGCGGCGGTAGGCCCCAGTTCATAACCATTGCGCATTTTATACAATTGGATGTTCTTAGCAATGTATTCAGCAAACTGATTCGTATCACCTGAGTCACCGATCACACCCATCACTAACCTGTCGGAAATCTTGTAGATCTTTTCTTCATCTGTAAAAGTAAGCAAAAATGTCGATAAACCTCCAGAATCAAGAATCATAGCTGCATTACAATCAAAATCGCAAACTCACCGTCCTTCATCACCATAATACTGTGGCTCGTGCTTTGATCGGCAGCTATCATAACAAAATCATTACACTGTATTCCAAACAGACATTGCAAGTTAATGTTCGACATTTTATAAGCACTTTCAGAGCAAATTACCGCAAGAAACGATCCTATAAGACCAACTCGCGAGCAAATAGCAATCAAAGCAGGCACGAAACTTCAACATACATTCTTGTCAAATCACTGTCACAGATAATTAAAATTAAAAAATATTTATTATTTGTTAGGTTTGTTTTTAGCCATAGACCAATAGCAATAGGGTTGTGGCGTTCGTGTTTCCGAACGCGCCAGTATTATTATCTAATGGTTGGCAGCGACGATAAATTGCGGATAGTTTTTCCCGCAATTCGTGCTGTCAGGTTGAGAGTCTGTATTAGATTTTCTCTCGACGATAATGTCGACACAATAATAATTATAACTATAATAACTAATAATTTAATGTTCGGTTTAAGTAGTGCAAGTAGCAATTTACATAATACCTACCTACTGTGATTTAATGTAGGAAGTTAATAAACTTTCTTTTCTCAAAGTAAGGAAAGGACTATAATTTCCTCTGGCCGGCTTGTCTTAACAGGGCATTTGCCTATATTCAAAATAAATTATCCAACACTAACCAATGTATAAAACAAAAAGGAGAAACCAAGATTATTTTATTGAATTTATCCTTATTATGATTTTTAATTACTAATCTAACCATAAAGAGTATGCTATGTAATTATGACGTCACATGCTTGTATTTTATACAAAACTCCATATAAACCTTAGATAAAAACATAAACCTATCGTTTTGACATTTCATAAAAAGTTGCTGAAAATTAATGGTTACACTTTGAAATTATATACTATTACATATTATTATATACTATTCAATTCGAAGCGGTTTTGTCTTAGACGGAGATTAATGGGTTTTGTCGTGTAAAATATTATTCCGGATACGTGTCCAAAGTAATAACGTAAAGTAATGCCGGGCCCACACGTTTGCCACTTACCGCAACCTTCAAACTACAAACGTTTGGACAAATTGTGTGTACCAATAATGTAAGAGCTCGTTTTGAAGCGAAAAAATATACTTCCCTTTCACTGACTTCAAAACGAGTTCTAACATCATTATTTTATACTTTTTAGTGAAAACCCTTTTGATGTCGGTTTTACTTTTTTTAGGAGTATTTTTTTGAGGAGTTGGTAACTCTGTGAGGCTTGTTGAGTTTGTTCTCAAAGGGTTTGTTGATAGTAACAGGGCTGCCATATAATACGGATTTGTCCGTATTACATAGTACGGATTTTGGAAGTCCAATACGGATGAACCATGGTTACGGATTTACGTACAGACTACAGACATGCTCTTATTAATCAGATACAATACAGAACTTACTTCGATATTTTTGATTCGTTCGTCCTATTAAAATAAATACACGAATTATCCATATTTTTTTAAGTATGCCAGACGGAATGTTACTTAATGTCATGGCAATACCACATGCAGAGATTGGGGAAGCCCTAACATAGTTCACGTGCGAAACCATGAACCACCATGAACCTGCCGGTTAATCTTCAAACCTAAATCAGTGTCAACTACATTAGGAGCATTTTATTTAGGTTTGGCTCTACCTTAACCTTAAAAAAACGGTTTTCTTAAAAAGCGAAATCAAATACGTTTTGAATCAATTTACCGGTTATAAGAGTTTTTCAATTCGCTCTTACCGACGACTAAGTACCACTTACTAAAACTAATCAATAAAGATATGTATAAATAAACATATGAGTTTCATTTTATAGGGAATTCATACGGAATTTTCATCCTAATGGTCCTAAGGATTTTGTACGGATTTTTTTAATGAAAATACAGATTTCACGCCTCCCGCATATGGCAGCACTGGATAGTGATGTGAGTAAGGTTATGAATAAACTTTGAGGTGAATAAATGTAGTCAAACAAAGGGAAAAAAAATATTTCTGATTGAATACAGTATAAAAATATGCATGATGTTCAAGAAAGTTGCATTAGGTATATCTGGAGGTGTAGATAGTGCAGTAGCAGCACTTCTTCTTAAAAGAGCTGGTGAGTTTGGTAACGCATATATACTAAATGAATGTGGGTATTTGATCCTTTTATGAATCCTTCTCTTCAGGTATTCAAGTTGAAGGTGTGTTCATGAGGAACTGGGACAGCAACTACGAAGTTGGATTTTGCTCAGATGAAAGGGATTTCGAAGATGCAACATTCGTGTGTCGTAAGCTCAGTATTCCATTGCATAGAGTCTACTTCATAAAGGAATATTGGAACGAAGTGTTCACTGTTTTGCTAAAGGAATACGAGATGGGATTAACCCCGAACCCTGATATATTATGCAATAGATATATTAAATTTGATAGCTTTTTTGAACATTGCAGGAACAATTTAGGCCTTGATGCCATTGCCACCGGTCACTATGCAAATACTTCCTTTGGTCCCTTTCTGGAACATTATAATGAACATGAAGGTATGTATTTATAAAGGCATTGCTTTACCTTTTTATAGAGGTGGCTAGTGCTTTCTAATTTTATTGAAAACTTTTAGCTTATTTTAAAATAAGTCATTAATTAAAATAATAATTATTTATTTCACCTATAATTTTAGGCGTCAAGTTACTCCAGCCAGCTGATAAACATAAAGATCAAACATTTTTCCTGTCACAAGTGAAGCAATTTTCCCTAAGAAAGTGTATGTTTCCATTAGCAAATCTTTTCAAAAGTGAAGTAAGAGAAATAGCCAGAAAGGAAGGGCTTTTGAATGTTGCAAATAAAAAAGACAGTACTGGCATCTGTTTTATTGGTAAAAAGAGATTCCAAGACTTTATTGAAGAAGTATGTATTTTATTATTTAGCATATTAGCTGTCCAGTGTTCCGAATACAGTACATGCTGCATGTATCCATCACATCCATATACCGTAAACAGTACATGCACCCCTGTCTCGTTCTATGAGCTCTAACTTTATGGAGTTGTGAGTTGACTTTGATTACAACCTGTATAAATAATAATTGATATGTAATTATTTGGTGTATTTAAAATTAATAATTATTTGATTGATACGTAATTGCATTAAGTATGTTGTATTGACTTTTACTCTTCATTCTTTCACAGTATATTCATACAAAAAAAGGTTTTTTCATTGACATTGACACAGGACAAGTTGTTGGGGAACATGGAGGGCTTCATAAGTGGACAGTTGGACAAAGATGTTGTTTAGCTAATTGGAAAGATGCATATTTCATATACAAAAAGGATTTAGGAACAAATAATATTTATGTGGTAAGAAACTTAATGATCCTCAGCATTAAAATACTTGCTACAAATATTTAGCTTTCTACATTTATTGCAATAATAATAATAATATCTTTTATTCAGCTTAAAGGTCCACGTTATAATCAGTTGACCTGCGAATGGGACCCAAATCTCAAATGTACCTATAAAAAAAAAACAGAAATCGCAAGTCAATTTATTAAAACAAACTATATTATCATAGGTATTACAGTTTTTAATAAAATAATATTAGAAATAAAATGAAATATTATATTTTTGTCAGTGCCTTTATATCATTGGAATTCTGCTGGTGGACCAACAACTATTTCATGTTATAGAATTTTTATTACAATAATTTCAAAGCAAACATTAGAATAGTATAATTTTTATTAAACTGTATTTTTTTTTATTCAGGTAGCAGGCACTAAGCATCCAGCATTGTGGAATAAAATTTGTTTCACTGGTCAACCACATTGGATTCATAAAGAACCTCAAGAGCTGTCGGATAATAATGTACTAGAATGCTTCTTCAGGTTTCAACATACAAAACCCCTTACACCCTGTAAAATTGTAAACAATTCAGAAGGGCTAACCATAATTTTAGAAAATACTTTAAGAGCCCTCACAGAAGGCCAATTTGCAGTACTTTTTAATGATGGTGAATGTCTTGGTAGTGCTAAAATAAAAAATGTTTGTCACAATTTGATATATTCATAGTGAAATGAAATCAAATTATAAATTATATATCAAATTATAAAAACTTTTCTTGAATCATCTATATATAGGCGAATTACAAAACAAGATGATAATGGATGGAGTATTTAAAAAAGTACTTAATGCTATAAATTCCTAATAATTTCCAAATAATACAATCCTAGTTCCTGTTTGTTTCCAAACTGTAGTTTGTATTTTTTGTAAAAATATTTATTGTTATTAATTTGCATAGATTGAATAAGTATATCTGGTTAATACAGGACACTTTTATCCCGAGAAAATAAAGAAGCAGCTCCATAACGGCTGAATGGATTTTCAAAGAGGATATAATCACTACGTGTTCTATGGATTTTGACGAAAGGGAATGTAGGTATTTTACGATTTTTGTATGGGGACTGGGCTTTTATTCGAAACTGCTATGAACCAAGAAGAGATTATATTTTAATAAAAGTACATAAATTATGGAGCATTTATTTATTTCTTATTTTTTTTAAATAATTAAACAAAAAATATACACGTCGACTTGAGAACCTCCGTTTTTTCGTCGGTTATTAAAGAATAATTTAAAAAATAAATTGCAGCCCACAGTAATTCTTACTTCTAGCAACACTGTTCTATTGGATGTCATTATTGTCAACGTCAGTCAAGTGTCAAATTTGTCTTTCGGTCTGTCATGTACAGTCTGCAATTACACGACGTAACACGCTAATTATCTGCTGAACTCAAATCATGAAATTCGATACTTTGCCGCTGCGCTGACGCACACTCCGTTCATAGGAGGTTCATCATAACTTGTCCCCTAGCTTTTATGTTGGCACTATTATGATAATTGATTATTTTTTCACATACCTGGCAGTGTTGCCACTTTAGCCCTTTTCGGGCTAGATTTAGCACTTTTTACTGTAGTTGTACTCATTTTTTGTTGATTTAGTCCGGAAAGAGCAATCTAGCTCTTTTCGCTATGCGATACGAAACTTCGCACAGTGCGTACCAAGTTTTAAAACAATGTGCGCCATGTAGGATAGATTTCGTCAGTCACAATCACTCATCCGGTATATTTTTAGTTTTATTAAGGAAATTAAATTAAGGAAAACCGAGTAATTTAAGTAGTAATCACGGGTATGTTCCGTTATACACTGCGAGCACTGTTCAGTACTCTTACTGGGGAGAAATTCGTTCAGTTATAGATGACGGTATACTGCCGCAGTATCCTGGAGAAATATATGACGTCATAAATCGTCGCCATTTTTGTACTGTGAGCATTGGCGTTTTCGAGGTAAGGTGCTCGCTCTCAGTGCTATGATCACGTGATCAACGGCGTCCAGAATGACAGTTTACATTACGTGGATGACAGACAGTTTACTGGACTGCGTTCCGTTACAAACAGTACCCAGTATAGCTAACTATAAAGGAACGGTTTCTCAGTATACTAAATGACGTCACACCTTACAGTGCTCGCAGTGTATATCGGAACATACCCCACAATTTGTTCATCGTAATCTTATTTAGGTGTCTGTAATTTTCGCAGGATTATATTGATAAGGCAATAAAAGCTAAGAGTGAATATTTGTATTTGTAACATCAAAGAGTATATAATCATGTGTTACATGTCGAATATTGTCGTCGTTGATGAACACTGTTTTGACTTTAGTTTTGGTAGATAAGGTGTGTGAACGTTTTTAAAGTTTTTTTAATGGTGCGTCCCCACTTGGCTATGCGTATTCGCCGTATTTGACACATAACTCCCATGTGTGGAGGGTCTATTCGCCAAATATTCGGGCATATTTGTCTATGTGGCGAATAAGCAAATATCAAACTCGCGTATCCGTACGCCTGTCGGTTTTTCAAGGCACATCAAAGGAGACAAATAGGCAAATACGCAAATATACCGTCCACACATGGTCGGTATTCACTAGCGCACGATTTGTCAACCAGTTCAAACGGACGAGTAGTGGGTATCAATTTTCTTTATTTGGTTTCATTATTTTGTTTTAATAGGTGGAATCAAAAACTACTGATCCGATTTGGATGGGGTTTTCGTTATTAAAGATCAGGGAAGGTTTTAGTGTATGATACATTAGGATCTGCTATGTATTCTGTACCTAAGTTCTGTATTAAAACTCGATGGACTCGAACTCCTGATTACTGAGTTTTACGAGTGAGACTGATAATAGTCGCTGCGTGAATTCACCGTCAAGTTTTAGTACAGAATAACATAGCTGATGAAGATCTTCGGAGATAGACAATGGAACTCTTCAATGACAAACAGCAAATGACCCGCGATCGCTGTGATCGAATGTCTATGTATTGTTTTCATCATTCTATAACATAAAATCACGCCTGTACGGTTTTAGGGGGTAAACAGATGTACATAGTACACCCTCAAAAGAAACAAAAAATTTAAAAGATGGTATCAAAAAGGTTAGGCCATGCATCCACTCCTGTCCATTTACACAAAATCAGAGTAAAGGATCTCTCTCTCTGTGAATGTGGTCTTGATGAGTGAAACGAGCAACGTCCATGTTGTACATGAACAAATTACTCTCTGGCTGGTATAGCAGACAAGTTTGTCGTTTTGGTATTTGGTTCCATGTGTGGATGGTCGTATCGCCTATTTGCGTATACGTCAAATATATGCCATATACTGTCAAATACCTATCACGAATACGCATAACCAAGTGGGGAGGCACCATAAAGATGGAACTGTGATATATGCAACTGCGAGCTCAGAATACTGAGTATCCGTCGTAATAAAATACCTATTTATTTGATGGCAAAAACTGTATCTAGCCCTTTCTATCTTGTTCAACTGATCCTTTTCAAAAACCTAGGTGGCAGCACTGATCCCTGGTAGTATCGTATCACAGAGTACATTTATATATACAGTGTGGCCGTTTACAATAGATTGACTACTGCAACAGTAGATTTTCCATGTAAATTTGGTAGTGCGGTAATTTTCAGTATTTTTAAAAAAGTGGCGGATTTCAGTAGAAAATGCTTGCAATATTATAAACTTCAGCAACTATTTTTCTCGTAACACGGCAACACCGGAAATGTAAGCAAGCAGACAAAGAGAACCCTTCCCTAGAGATGTTAATGGGGGATGCCCTAGCTCTCCTACGTCTGAACAAAATGCTTACAATATCGAAGGGAATTCACCGCATCGTATATGAAGGTGGTGGAACTAGAACAAATAATGTACATTGTATGGTCATTGTACATGTCTAAACTGAAATATAATAATCTTTGTTTTGCAAAAGCGATGATGTGTTTGCCGGTATCAAACGCCTCTTGTGAGCGTATATTTTCACAAGTAAATTTAGTGAAAACAAAGCAGTGTAATAGGTTTTCAAACGCAAACATATCATCGCTATGTAAAAAAAGTATTTCCAACCAGACAATAATATAGTCAAATTAATTAAAAAATTTAAATATGACAATGATGAATCTAACTAATCGGTTGGCTCGCGAATGGGACGTGTGTCCTAAAACTACCTACAAAAAATATAGAATTCCAGGAATCGCGAGTCTAGTTATAAGTACCTAATAATAAAAATAAAATAAAAATGCGCTCCGGGAGTGACAGACAGAAGAACCGATAGAAGTGAAAAGTTTTTTTGTTGAGATTTTGAGATTGAGCTCTTGTATCATCATCATTATCATTAAATGATTACAATCTACAATAGATTTTTTTTCTGAGTGAGTTTGTTTTGTTACGTCACCAAAACTACTGACAGCGACTAGCGACATTGCGTCTCAGTCGCGAGTCCAGCCAGAGGTTTAACCTCATCTAAAAATATGCGTACCGCGCTAAAAGAAGTTTACACTTTAATATTAAATTCGTGTTTAATTTCTTACCAAAAATGATCAATTTAGGCCACAAACTATGTCAGTACAATTTCAGAAGGTTTTTTCAAAAAGTTAGTAGATTTCAGTAGAAAAATAAGTTACGTCTAGTAGTCTAGAGGTTTTTGAAAACGGTCACACTGTGTATATATGATCAATGATGTTGTGATTTGATTGGATTGAAATGTATTATAAGTTTAACTTTCGAATTTAATGAGTAATTATTACATTATCGAATGTAATGTAATATGTACCGAATGTGCATATAGTATAGTGCTATTTACTACACACCTACCACCATGTCCATTCCGCCGGTAAATTATAGTGTACCCCCGCCAACATTGGCTATTTCCAATACTCCGCCGGTGCCATCGCCACAAATTCCTGCAATTCCTACAGCACCGGTTTTTAATCACCCACCACCATTTGCTGTGCCTTCTTTACCACCTACGAGTCCCTCTACAGCGTATTTGACTGGCTTCCCACCACTGAATGTTCCTCCGCCAGTTCAGTACCCTGGTGTTCCTCTACATAACTTCGCAGGGCAGTTCACTCAACCACCTCCACCAAGAGATTATCCTTATGAAGAATCTAGCTATTACAATGCTGTGCCGAAAGGTACTAACTATCCAAATTATGATATTGCAACAAAAACTAGCAATCATAAAATAGGTTCACATTCACCAAGTTCTTCAGGACACAGTAAGAGTGTATCAATAGAACCTGAGAAAAGTTATTACCATCACTCCTCAAAAGAGTCCTCTTCATCTTCAAAGCATAGGTACTCTCCACATAGAGACAGAAGTTATGAAAGAGATAGGAGGGAGAGAGAACGAGAGAGGTATCATGAGTACAGGCGGAGTCGTAGTCCTAGTTATCGTAGACACGTCAGTAGGAGTCCATCTCGTCACAATCATAGAGATACAGAAAGGTATTATAGAGATGAGAGGAGGGACTATGAAAGAAAAAGACATGAGCATGATAGACGTCACACTCCTCATAGGGACCATAGAAGTCATAGTCGCACATATGATTCTCATGAAGGGAGGCGGTATCATAGGTCACCTAGCCACCGTAGATATTCACCAGACAGAGAATCCCATAGCCGTAGCCGTACCAGAGAGGCTTCATATCACTCATCTCACTCTCGTCGAGAATCTGTGGCACGAAAACCATTGTCTGACCGTGAAAAAATATTAGAAGAGTACAGGTTAGTGTGTAGTGTAAATAACAGCCTATATAATAGTAGCTTCAACAATTTGTGTAATTAATACTAATATGCAAGGGTTGTCATTAAAGAGAATGCATTTTACAAAATTATATAATTATTTACCTACATAATGTAATTATTGCACTGATTAAGTGCACTTTCCTTTAAACTTAATGGATTATTGGAAGCATGGAAGGAAATAATTTTATACCAAACTCAAAGAATGAATTTAATCATTGTCAGCTTGCTTGAATTTAGAACACAGGCCAGTGATTTTGTGTACTAATAATACCATACTCTCATTTAGGTGTGTCAGCCTAAATGGGAGTATAGTATTATTACACATGCTTCTATCCATTACATTGGTTTTCTGGAATTTCAAATCCAAATTAAGTACTCCAAATCTCCATCTCAATTACTTTACATTTAATTTCTTATTTCTTCAGAAAAAATTACTGCAAGACTTCAGAGGATTTCATCGAGAAAATGGAGCAATGGTCAAAAGAGCATAACACTGAAGATGACGAGGTACATATTTATTACTAAATACTACTATTAAAATTGACTATATATTGAGTGTTTTGTTTTTACAATGTTATATCATCATATAATTATGGTAAAAACAGAAAGCCAGCCAGGAAGGTACTACTGTCAATAATAATTTGTTCTATTTCATTTATTGTAGACACCTAAAATGTGGTACAGAAGTTCACCAGCAGAGCTTTACTACAAACTATTAGAAAGTGGTACAGGTGTTCAACAAACAAATAAATTGGAGAAGATGTGCGATTTGTTCTTTGAAAAGGTCATTGAGAGAGGACGAAATGCCAGACCTGAAGTTGATGAATTGCCTCCATTGAAATCACAGAAAGTCAAGATGTGCAAACATAGATGTGAGTTGTTATTTTTGTTTACAATTCTGGGTGCAATCTAAGTGTCTCTACATAAAAAAAAATGTGGGTAATTTAGGAAGAGTAACAGAATGCAAAGAGACCATAATATGGACTGGATATTTTTTTTGTCATAAGTTTAAGAAATCTACCTCAGACCGAGAAAAAATGATACTTACTACCTGTGACAACCACACTTACACTATAAAGCCGATTTTTTAATGGATGATGGGACTATACGACCGTTTTTCGGAGTGGACCCTCCAATTTAGTTTTTATTTATATTGGAGATTTTTTTTAAATTATTCTAGCGGATGAAAAAAGCTCGTCATCGTCAGAAAGTGATGATGAATGCTTAGATGAAGATGGCTTGCAAGGATACACAGACAGGATAATGTTTGAGCTAGAAAGGAAGCAAAGCCATCCTAGAAGACTACATCCTGAGATGTGGTATGTTACTTAACAGTCTATTGAATTTAATCTTTATGACTCATCATAATCATCAAAATGTCATATTAAGTATGACTCTTTATATGAATATACTAGCTTACCGCCCCGCGGTTGCACCCGCGAACCCCTATTTTAACTCCGTTAGGGGTGGAATTTTCAAAAATCCTTTCTTAGCGGATGCCTACATCATAATAGCTATCTGTATGCCAAATTTTAGCCCGATCCGTCCAGTGGTTCGAGTTGTGCATTGCTAGATCATTCAATCAGTCAGTCAGTCACGTTTTCCTTTTATGTATACAGAATACAGATTTATCAGCGGCCTGCCCGTTCTCAATTATTTAGGGTCGGCGCAATATTTACGCTTCCGTTCATCCCTTCTATATGTATTCATGGCATTACTCCTTTTCTAGTTTCTACATCGATATATCATTAATTTTCATTCATTCTGTGATAGGTACAGACTGCAACTGCATATTAGCTCGAGTCGGCTCGAGATATACGGTATACCCTACCCTACAAGCTTAGCATTAGTACTACTACAATAGTTGTGATATCGACTGTCAGGTTCAACAACACGGGCGAGATGAACGGCGGGCCCCTGTGCCGCTGCAGCGTGCGCGCGCGGCGCCTGGGCATGCGGCACGGGGTGTACGCGGCCGAGCGGGCCTTCCCCAAGTGTGTGCCCGATCAGAGCAATATGGACAAACTATATCATTATCGGTAAGATTTAGCACTTCACGCCTAATTGCCGAACGGATTTTGGCGAAAAGATTATCCTGAATTTGTTTTTTTTTTATTAGAGATTTTTTATCTTGAAACAGAATAGTTCTCCATTGACCTCGGGCGGTTACTTAAAATATTCTTACAATATTACATATTGGAAATTAAATTGTCATATTTTACGGCAAGACTTTGTTTTTTTTATTTTTATTAAAATATCAACAAATTGGCTGTACACATATTACAATTATTGAGCTTATCTTATACTTGTGTCCTAAAACTTACTCACCTATTTGTAATTTTTTACAGAATCACAGTCTCTCCACCAACCAATTTCCTAATAAAGGCTCCCACAATCATTGGCCATGACGAGCACGAGTTCCTGTTCTCTGGTTTTTCTATGTTTTCTCACTACAAGCTCGCAAAACTGCCTAATTGCAAAGTAATAAGGTTCAATATTGAGTACACGATTCTTTATGTGGAAGAGCCTGCACCTCAGAACTTTACTGTACGAGAATTAGATTTGTTTGGTATGTTTATTTTGCTTTTTTTATCATACACAGTTGTATGTTTTATCTAACTGTTATATTTTATCTAACTGTTATAAGTGTGGAATGGTATATGTGAATATATCCGTATATATTCACATATACCATTCTTCTTTTATGTTTAGGTATATATAAAATTACATTAACAAAGGCTCTCCTACTTATGAAATCAAAAGCGACCACTGGCGCTTATTATGTAGTTTTATTATTTCAGAAGATTTTATTTTCTATGAGCTGTTAGAATTAATCGATTTGGACTTGGGAAAAGGAACAGAAACTTCATGTTCACAATTTCATTTTATGCCACGATTTGTGCGCTATTTACCCGAAGGTGGTTGTGAGGTATGTATGATTGATATTTAAATATTTTTAATGCACATGAGACACCTATATCTATCTCAAATATTTCAGGTGTTATCAATGTGTGAAGTACTTAGATACTTGATTGACGAAAGTGGTTTGTTGATTCCACCGGAAAATCTAGAGAATGTTCACAATATGGATCATTATACCTGGCAGAAATTTGTTGATAGGATTAAAGGTAAACATAGTGCTCAGTTTACTTTTATGAATATTTATTATTTTTATTTAAATAAATACATATCCTTGTAATCTAAACAGAGCTTGGATTATGGAAATCAGATAACCAATATATTACATTGTCATTAGCCTTTGATGTCCACTGCTGGACATATACCTTTCTTAATATTATTATCACTATTGGGAAAGAATATATACATAAGTATTTATACCATTCTCAGAACGTCTTACGATCTGTGGCGTGGCAGTCAGTGTATCTCAACTTCCAAACTGGGCCTGCATCTTTGATTGTGTCTTTGTTACGTAGTGCGTTAATATTAAAAATACTCGAACCAAGGTTTATTGTGTTTTCTAAAAAGAGTGTATCTCTCTTTGTTTCGCTATTTGTTTCTTTTTGTCATACGAATGGATATGGGCCACCAAAAGTAGTACTGTGTTAAGGCTCTTTTCACTATGGGATATAATCAATATTATGTCAATCGACATAATGCTGTTACTGTATACCTTTAATTATTATTTTGTAAATATATTTAAGGTATGATAGTGACATATCCGGGCAAGAAGCCTTGTTCGGTCCGCGTGGATCAAATCGACCGGAGTCCACCGATCAGCGCCGACGAAGTAAAAAGTTCTAAGGAAACAAAATCATTTTATCCTGAAATTGTGCACTTTGGCATTCGTCCACCACAACTTAGTTACGCCGGCAATCCTGAGTAAGTTTGCTTAACTTTGCTACCACTACACCTCTTAAAATATGGGAATTAAAGACTGTCTACGAATGGCATATTATTATGTAAATGTGCGGGAGAATTTAGAGTGAAAAAAAAAAATAGTTCTCCTTTTATTTAAAAAATATATTAATGTAAAATTACTCATTGGGCAACGTATTTTCAATATCAGATTAAAGTTTTTTGATATCTCTTTCGATTTACGGAATCACACTTAACGATTGCATCCTGTGTTATAGTGGATATACGTGTATTTAATTGTTAGCTTGGTAGTAATCACAAACCTTAGAAACTAACTAGATTCAAGTGCAGCTGCAGCTGGAATACACCAATACAATACTTTATTTTATATACCTTTTTACCCTCAAAAACTCAAAACCACCGGTTCGGAAAACATTTGTAAAGGCATTGAGAAATATGTGTGATACACGGATGATATTAGAAACTCGTGATGGTGGAACTTCAACTCGTTTGTAATAACGTACTTATTACCCATAGATTACAATGTACTATTACAGATATCAAAAAGCATGGCGTTACTACGTTAAGTACCGCCATTTGATCGCCAACATGCCTAAACCCTCGTATAAAGAGCGACAGAAGCTAACCACTAAGGAGGCGAAGTTACAAGAAATGCGCACTCAAAGTAAGATGAAGAGAGATGTCACTGTTGCCATATCATCGGAGGGATTTCATACTACGGGCCTTATGTGTGATGTTGTGCAAGTAAGTTTATGTAATAATATAATATAATATTTTAATTTTTTATTTTAGTACCTTGATAAATTTATAATTAAAATATAAATGCTGATATTTTATTATTTGTCCATAATTTTTCTTACAATTTCTCACTGTATGTTAGTGTGTTCTACAGCTATAGAATCCATGCTTGGTATTTGCAATACATTTTTTGCCTTATGCTTAGTTAAGACAATCGAAGCTTACGTTGACGGTGCCTTCTATGTCATAGATTGCCTTTTCTTAGAAGTTTCGATCCTCTGATTAATTTTTAATATAATAGAAGTCCACGATACCCCAAATTAAAGGATTATTGGGAACAGAGTAGGCAAAAGAATAGAATTCCATAAAAGTAAAATTACCTGTTTTTCTTCCAGCATGCAATGTTAATCCCAGTACTGGTGAAACACCTACGCTTCCACAAGTCTTTAGACAGTCTGGAAACCAAGATCGACTATGTCTTCAAACAGCGGGCCTTGCTACAAACTGCCTTAACTCATCCGTCGTATAGAGAAAATTTTGGCACCAATCCGGATCATGCCAGGAACAGTCTTACCAACTGTGGGATACGACAGCCTGAATATGGAGATAGGAGGATACATTATACTAGGAAGAAAGGTAGGTGAAATACAACAAGAATATGTTACTGAATTGAAACGTTGCGATACTTTATTGGATTTAAAATATTTCCAACATCTGTATCGACACCATTTTATTTACCCTATTTTGTGTCCTCACAGGAATTGTAACACTTATAAACATAATGTCACGCTTTGGCAAGCACAGCGAGACGGAATCTGAAATAAAGCACAACGAGCGCCTCGAGTTCCTCGGAGACGCTGTAGTGGAGTTCTTCTCTTCCATACATCTGTTCCGAATGTTCCCCGGCCTGGCTGAAGGAGGATTAGCTACTTACAGAGCTAGTATTGTGCAGAATCAACACTTGGCGCAACTGGCTAAGGTAATTCTGATATGGTTATTTACTCGTTTCATTACATGTTGGATAGTTTGGTTGATTTGCTACAATATTAGGCTTTAACGGCTTATAAAGGGTGGGGAGATGTCCCTGTCTGTATGTAACTACTTCATATATCTTTGATGAACTTGACATGTCATGACATGTAGTATATCAATTATCTGGTTCCCATAGTACAAGCTCTGCTTAGTTTGCAATCAGATGGCCGTGTGTTATGGCCAAGGGTATTGATTGTTGTTATGATATGATATCTTAACTAATATTATAAATGCGAAAGTGAGTTTGTTTGTTTTTAACTTTTCACGCTTAAACCGCTGAACCGATCACGATGAAATTTTGTATGCAGATAGCCTATGGTATGGAGAAGAACATAGGCTACTTTTTATCCCGGGAAAAGATAAGATCCCTCGGGAACGCGGGTGAAACCGCGGGGCGAAAACTAGTAATATATAATTAGTTAACAATGACTGTTAACAAATGATACATTTCCCAGAACATAGAGCTGGAGCAGTACATGCTGTACGCGCACGGGTCGGACCTGTGCCGCGAGGTGGTGATGCGGCACGCGATGGCCAACTGCTTCGAGGCGCTCATGGGCTCCTTGTTCCTGGACGCCGGCTTGGAGGTACCTTCAATATCATAGCGCTCATAGCTCATAGCGCTCATAGCTCATAGTGCTCAACGGAATTACTATGTCAGAATATTATATTACACACTGACGAAGGATTCTAATTATCTATTAGCTCCACTTCAGTAGAAATATTATTAACTTTTCAATCGATGTTTGTCAATTCGACTTATTTTTTGATATTATATTATCTTGAAAATTTATTTTTATTAAAATAAAAGTATTGTTAAAGTGCTAAAATAAGGTCCCTATTCGATGGTTATCTCGCGATTTATTAGGCGCAGATATTTTTAAAACTATTATGTTTGTAACTCAGATGTGTTTGTTAGATTGCAGACAGAGTATTCTCACTAGCTCTATGGTACAACGAGCCCGATTTATTAGATGTGTGGATGAAGGAGCGACCTCATCCGTTGCAAGAACAAGAACCATTGGGGGATAGAAAGTACATTAAAGACTTTGAGTTTCTACAAAAACTCACGGAGTTTGAAGATTCTATAGGTAATTTATTATTTTCTATTATGATGCATATTCATTTTGTTTAGTTCATGTAATTTTTATACTTCTTAATTCCAATTTTATCAACGACTTTTATCTGTAGTATAAATATGATAGTTTGATCATCTATACAAATTCTATCATACGGCCTTATTTATCTCGTGGATAAAGTGTTACTCGAGACTGGTATAATTAGACGTTAATTCTATAATTTTATGCAAAATTATACAATCAAAAATGTGAATTGAAATAGTTTAGATAAACCAAATTAAAACATCCATAATTTTGTGGCTTTAGTCAGGCAAATAAATACATGTATTTTCTCGCTAGTGCTAGTAGTAACACGAGAGCAAAGTGATTTGTTTCTTGTCCCTGTGAATTCCTCACTATGCTCAGGATTCTAACAAAAACGAACTTTGCTCTCTTGTTGCAACAACTATTATGGTCTCGTAATAAGATATTAAAGATGTAAGCACATTGTGATCGTGATCTTCCCCGTCGCCGTCCCCGTCCCCGTCCCCGTCCCAGGCGTCCAGTTCAAGCACATCCGGCTGCTGGCGCGCGCGTTCACGGACCGGTCGGTGGGCTTCACGCACCTGACGCTCGGCTCCAACCAGCGGCTGGAGTTCCTCGGCGACACCGTGCTGCAGCTCGTCGTCTCCGACAGACTCTACCGACACTTCCCCGACCATCATGAAGGGCACTTGTCGGTAACTATACATTTTATTATTAAGTATAAATAGGATTTGAAATAATATAGGTCCGGAAAGATATTTTGAAGCGAAGCCTTTCAACGCATGTCGGTGTATGTAGGTGGCAACGCGGCGAGACAACGTGACATAATTAATTCGTTTTTACGTACGCTTCGCTTCTGTTGGGTGTCCCACGACATAACTAGTTTTTACTATGAATTGATTTGTGTTTGACAAGTTTCTCGCATTTAAATTATGAAGTGACCGAAGGTAAGCCCTTAAAGCCTAAAAGGGAATTGGTTTTCAAGTGCAGCTTCCCGATCTGCTAGGTAGGCGTAGGTGCTTGATATCAATTTTGTAACATGATGGTGGTAGCCAGATACGTGGGTACTAGAGTAGCCTGCCACCGTGCTATTCACGATGTCTTCCGTCACCGGATGCTCAAGCTCATTGTAGGATACCAACCCACAACCTTCACCACTGCCTTTTTTTTATAGAATGTGGGTCTTTCTATGTATGTATTTTTTTATGATACGTCATGTGTCATAATAGCTATTGATTACTTACCCTCTAGAGCCTAATTTTAATATTGTTCGAAATATATTTCGCCAAATCCCCTCTAACTATTATGCCCTCTGAGTGGCTAAGTCATGGACACACTAAACATTAGACACGGGTGAGATGCTAATTGTATCGATATCGATAGGTACTTATTGTACACTGATTGTGATGTGGAGCAGCATTATCACCATGAAATCTTGATGAAAGAATAGACATATAGCAATATTTGTCATATTAATTTTCTTGGCATTTTTTATGTAGGTTATCAACTTTTATATTTTGTTTTATTTAATATTTAGCATCGGTTGTAAATAATCACTATAAATAATTTCTATCTTCCAGTTGCTACGTTCATCTCTAGTCAATAATCGCACTCAAGCATTAGTATGCGATGACCTAAATATGTCCTCTTACGCCATCTACAACAATCCTAAGGCAAAGCCTACCACCAAGAAACACAAAGCTGACTTACTTGAAGCTTTCATGGGAGCTCTGTTTATTGATAAGGTAAGAAATGTATTTTATTAAATTACGAAATACACTTGTTTGCATTATGCTTGTATTCTCTAAAATTCGGGCGCTATTGCAACTTATAAGTAAAGAGACCCTCCAAAAATATATGACGCGTTCCCGGAATAAAAAGTGTCCTTGGATTTTCTCCGTGATACAAACTATCCCCTTTGCCAAAATTCACCAAAATCGGTTTCACCACGAAACAATGATGTAACTCTAATAATAATCTGACTGCAGTAATTAAGTACTATGTAGAAGTTAACGAAAGAGAATCGGGTTCCTTTTAATTTTGTAATTTTAAAGTGTACCAAGCTATATCAAAATAGTATATTACTGAACTAATTCTTTATTTTTTTTTCGAAGTCAAATATTCAAATGAACCTTAACTGTTAATTAGAACCTGGAATACTGCCAAGCGTTCTGCAACGCTTGCCTATTCCCGCGCCTGCAGGAGTTCATCATGAACCAGGACTGGAACGACCCCAAGTCGAAGCTGCAGCAGTGTTGTCTCACACTGCGCTCCATGGAGGGCGGTGAACCTGATATACCTTTATACAAGTACGTTATACTTATTCTATTTACCTTTATTTCAACGAGTCGATAAAACAAAGTAGAAATTGTTTGCCAGATAAGTTTGATTTGACAGTCCCGCTGGTGTGGAGTTAAAATAGGCCGACGCTACACGTTCAGGTTGTTTATTTGTTTGCAACTCAGGAGAAATATTTGTGTCCATTAACTTATTTGTTTTTTCGAGTCTGGGTGTAAAGTACTACGTGTGAATACAGTTTATCCGTTATCTAGTTTCCATAGTAAAATCTACTTAGATTGGGATCAGATGACCATGTGTTAAGGATGTCCTAGGATATTAAATATTTAGTTTAGTTTCAATATTGTCACTGTTTTGTTATTGCCATCCATTGACTTTTGAATGTCCCAGAATATTTATTTATTTATTTTTGTGCAAACTAATTACTCAATGTTTTTAAATTATAATTTTTTTTAAAGTACTGTTACACGGGCTGCCAGTATAAATAATGAATTAAAGTTAGTGTTATAAGAATCTGCTAAACGGTGCCGTGCAGCGTTTGCGCAGCGGAGTGCTTGACAGCGTTGGTGTGACATAGGTTGGTAGCAAGGTTGTTTGCATAGATTACGACGATGCGTTCGTAGAGGAATTCTATAGGACAGCTTATCATTTAGGGGGATTCATATCTGTTACTAGCTCCCGCCCCGCGGTTTCACCCGCGTTCCCGAGGGATCTTGTGTTTTCTCGGGATAAAAAGTAGCATATAGCCTTCCTCGATAAATGGGCAATCCAACACTCAAAGATTTTTTTCAAATCGAACCAGTAGTTCCTGAGATTAGCGCGTTCACACATACAAAAAAACTCTTCAGCTTTATAATATTAGTATAGATTTGTTAGCCCAGTTCTTGAGGAACGTTATAGGCTACTTTTTATCCTGGGAATGCGGGTGAAACCGCGGGGAACAGCTATATAACAAAATAAAATAGTAACGCTGAAATACAAATTTATAGATTGAAGGATGTGGGACGGATGAGGTGTGAGGGGTCAGGGATGGGAGGGGTGAATGGTGAGGGTGAGGAGGCATTTTTTGTTTGAGAACGCAGGTGTAACCGCGGGGTACAGCTTGTGAATAATAAAGGACCAATTATTGAGCGTTGGGGAACCCCAGTAATAACTAACCGGATTTACGTATATTTATATGTTATAAGTGTCGTAAAAATGTGTCCGGTTGTCCCATAGAGTGATCGAGTGCCTAGGACCGACTAACACGCGGGTTTACACGGTGGGAGTTTACTTCAGAGGGGCGAGGCTGGCAGCCGCTCGGGGTCATTCCATACAAGAGGCTGAAATGAATGCCGCTGAAGAAGCGTTGACAAATGCACATGGTACGTAGCTTCCCTTGCCAGTTTCCGTCCAGTCCGCTTCTTGGCATACAGGTTTATTTCAGCATTTGGCCAATGATTTAAAAAAAAGCTTTCGCCTGCCTCGCAATTTTACTAATGTAATATTTTCCCGGGATTAAAAGTATCTACCTTGTAAGTAATTCCAGTATTTCCTATTTAAGTGGCAAGTTTCAGACGAATAAAAAATAAATATTAATAAAGATGGTTATTAGTTGGTACCGTAGACTTAACTATTTATAAGACTCATTATTAAAATAGCATTTATTAGAGGTAAGAAAATTTGAATAAATATATTCTTCACACATGGCCGTCTGATCCCAAACTAAGCTGAGCTTATACTATTTTTATATGTATTTACACCCAGACTCGGAACAAACACTCATTTTTATGCACATAATGTTTGTTCTCAATGGAAATCGCACCTACGACGAGGGTATTTTACCTCCACACCTGCATGCTTAATTAATTTAAAGTAGTACCACCAGTAGATGGAGCTACACGAATATTTTTTTATTCGACGTTATGTCGAAGCTCTAAAGCGTGCCAGTCGTTTCTGAAAAATCAGTTTTCCCAAGATAAAAATATTTCCATTTTTGCTTCCAAATTTCCCACGAAGCCATCTTTTTGTATGGTTAGGCTCTAACTCATGTTATTATACCTTGTCTAATCAATGTTTTGACTGATTGACTGATGATTTAAAGTGGGCTATCACTATCAATAAAGGTTTGATCATCGATTAACATTGATTAAGTTCCGTGAAACTGGATCCTTATTTGTTAGTATTGATTTTCAAACATACAGAAATGACATTAAGGCTCTGCACAGACGTGGATATTTGTTCTAATTTCTTAAATGTTAATCGCCTTATAATATGCAACAGGCGAGTATGTGGCTATATTGTAAATAAGCATTCAGTTTTTTTTATGTGGAGAATTCTGTAGACACAATTATATTTTCAACATTATATTTTTTTTATGTAATCTCTTTTTTAACCTAATGCCGCTTCCGAACTTGGCTCACTACAAGCTATACTAATACAGTTCCTCGCGACGAGGAGATGTTTATACCAGCTGCACGCCAGGTCAGGTTTGTTTTCGAAAACTTAACAACTTCGCTTAAAAAGAGGCATAATATTGTAGTGACAACATCTTAACCTGTAGGATTATTAATTACAGTGGCGTAACTATAGGGTGGCAGGGCTGGCGAAATGCCACGGGGCCCTGGCCCGATGGGGCCCTCCGGCCCGAGGGACCGCGAGCTCAAAGTAACCTATCCAAATTTTTAACAAAATTTTGTAAGAATTATAAATTTTATATAAGTACTTTAAATCAATTAAAATTAAACACAACTCATGGTCATATACAAATTCAAATAAATGATTAAGATTTAAACGGTTCATCATCCATTGGTTGCTTCATTTTTTGTCGCGGTAGTGACGCTCGGGGAATCTACGCCAAATACGCTATCTACGCTAAGTTACGCCACTGATTAATTAGGATCTATTAAACGAAGTGAACCATTTATTATTACTGCCGAGTGGCCATTATTTCTTTATCATCAAATATATGTAAATATCTCTGCTGAGCATGGCTGGAATTAATGTCTCCCACTAATATCCTGGACTATTCTTACTAGACTAATATCGTGAAACTGTATTTTAAAGACTTGAAACACTGACCCTACCTAGTCTAAACTTTGGAACTTGTTTAGCAACATTGTTCAACAACGACCGACAACGATTGCTGTTTCTTCGACAGTACTCTGCCTTGTCTGTTAATATCACAGCGATTGCGTTTCTTTGTTTCGTTTTATTGTTACAGCATGTTTGTCCGTGTATATGTATAAGAATCATCCTAACTAATATTATAAATGCGAAAGTGAGTTTGTTTGTTACCTTTTCACGCTTAAACCGCTGAACCGACCGCGATGAAATTTGGTATGCAGATAGCCTATGGTATGGAGAAGGACCTAGGCTACTTTTTATCCCGGGAAAACATAAGATCCCTGGGGTACGCTGGTGAAACCGCGGGGCGAAAGCTAGTCTAAGAATAAGAATTAAATGAGTGTTTATAATTTTTCAGAACTGTTCCCTCAACTGGACCATCAAAAGCGAATGATAGCAAAGAGCATGAGAAAAAAGAAAAATCGTCAAGGCGACGGGCGTAATAGCCCCAAATCAGATAAAAACATGTTCAAATGTAGACGTCTGGATGACAGAGTGCCTAAGGCGTATAGATTGGGTAAACAATCGGATAGCTCGGATGACAGTAGCACCCACGCTGTTTCTGAAGACGATGTAGTAAGTGCAGAAAAGTCATGTGATGATTCCGGTCTCGACAGCGATACGTCCTTACCAGAGAAGTTGGAAAAAGTTAAAGTCAGCAGCCTTCTGAGTGATATGGAAAAGTTAAAAGAAGATTTGATCAGGCGTAACGAATATGACAAATTTAAAGAGAAATGCAAGAGATCCGATTCGGACGACGACTGATCAATTGTGGTGTAAGTGCAGTTTCAGTTGAGTTTTTTTAGAAATAGAAACCTATGCAGTTATTTTTAAAGTCGTCACAATCTAATTGCCCCGCTTTGACAAAAAGATTTCTCTTTTTGGTGTCACTATATTTGTCTGGTTCGCCCTTCATCTTTATGTTTGGAGAAAATTTGTGGAATGTTATTTTGATGTTAAGTATTTAAAAATGAAATCGTATGACGAGGCATTATAACCTGCTAATACGTGGACAAGTACTTGTTGTATTCAAATAGTAAAAACTTTTTATCGATGGAGAGATTAATATCACTAGCTTACATGTAGTGTCCATAAGAGTGTAATCTATAAAATAATTATATCAGCTGTGATTGATGTACTTTTATAATTTAAATCTTGTTTAGTAATTAGGGACTTGTCCGACCGCCGACGAGTAGCGAGGAGCGAGTAAAGCTATATTAGTAACGAGTAGCTAGTGGATAGCTTTGTCGCTCGCCTATGAGCGAGTGTGCGAGTGCCATGGGTGATTACTCGCACTGGTCGCTTGGATATGCATCTGTCAGCCGCATATTATTGATATTTTTGAATATCGATAGGCTTTTTTTCATATTAAACGCGCGTATAGGTATCATGATAGGAGCATGTGATCAACTGTTAAAGTGTTATGAACGAAATAAGAATTGAATTATTGTATACACGACTTCAAAAAATGTATATTCGACATGATTTCCCTTATGTCTCTAGCCCTTCCTGGTATAAGTATTGTATCAAGGCGAGTGTTCTGGCCGCGTCTGAAGAGTCTCGCAGAGAGACTATTTTCTTTGACAGCTTTTGTCGCTGCGAGAAAAGAGTTCTCGCCGGCAGTGTGAACAGTCAACTATATATTTATTATGCGTATCTCCTTCACATTCTTGATATTCAGCTACCGTATATCAGCTGTATGTTTCTTGGGCAAATAAATAAGTGTTCTACTCTCGCTTACTCGCCGGCGCCGCGGCGGTGGAGCAAGTCCCTTATTCAGTTGAAAATAAGAGATATATTTTTTAAGATTAACTTCGCCGAAATGGCAGAACGGATGTGAATGACATTTTGCACAAGAAATTCATTTTCATTTCATCTCATCTGAGTGTACATAAATTGACATTTGACGATTATACTGCGCTTATTGGGCTAAAAGGAATTATGTATGCGAGATAGCAAAACCAGGGATAGAGACAAGCCGAACTGTTAATCGCAATAAGCACAGTATAACAGATACTTTACCTTGGAACAAATTGATAAATCAAAAAGACTACTTTGTATTGCAATATTGATTGACCAGTATGAAAAATAATTAAATGATAATGAACTCTCATAAATTTTTCATTACCGACAATGATCATTCACACAAATACAAAACCTCTAATATTTTCTTAATAACTTTCCTATCACCATAATATAATTTCACGCGAAACATCTATTGTAAAAAATATTGTTGCAATGCAAACTGATTTCGATTCGTTTTAGGGTTCCACAAACTTCTGCCTGTCTGTTCGTTTATATACCACGGGTCTTTAGCTCGTAATGGGGAGACTTGAATGACATTTTGTGTAGAATGTTGACCTAAAACAGATGTTTCATGGTAGGCCCCATATATGACTTAAAGGGCTAATTATTATTATGAAA
The DNA here is from genome assembly GCA_951216915.1 of Tetheella fluctuosa. Lineage (NCBI taxonomy): Eukaryota > Metazoa > Arthropoda > Insecta > Lepidoptera > Drepanidae > Tetheella > Tetheella fluctuosa. The sequence goes on from OX578230.1 coordinate 5,925,682, forward strand.
AATCGGCTCCTTTTTTACGTGATGTATACGAGTACAAGTTAAAATAAAGAATGCTCATTGCATGCGTTCAACGATTTAAATAACCATTCCAGTAATTTTAACTGCCATTGTATGGATAATTGTACACGTACAATGAACAACTGTATAAAACGGCTTTACGTGTGACTCGGTGTGACGTATTCTGGTCTCTCAAGCAAAAAAAGTAAAGAATTTTTATATAATAAATATATTTTCTATCAATATCACTAGCACAGTACAATGCAACACAGCGTAAATACGAGTGGTCCATTTAACTTCTTAGCGCGCAATGTCAACCATTGTTTCTGATTGGGCACGTACATCTCCGCGGGCATTAGTTGTTCGGGTGTGTCGTTTTCTGAAAAAAATAAATTTTAATATTAAGATTTAATATCCTCGCACTAATGCACATCTTGAATAATGTTATTGAAGTAGAATTCATGTACCGTCTTTTCGTACGTGTTGACCAGACTGCATGGTAGAATCTTGCATTGATATAAGGTCGCCTGGGGCATGCAGCAATAATCTACCGACACCCTCACACCTCCTGTAATAGGACAGAATATTGGCATATTACAAAACACAACACTTTTTTATTTATTTATCTGGGACAATCTTAAACCAAATGATATAAAAGAAGGTCTGCTTAAAATATTTCGCCCATGAACTTCCCATAAAAATTATACTGGCCAATATTTTTCATGAATTGTATGGAAAATCTGAGCAGCGGATGAGCAGTTTGTTTCGGACCTACATTGCTCTAAATTCACAATAATCCATAATTTGTGTGAAAATATATTGGTATAAATGTGTAATGACTACCTCAAGACTTCATTCTGCAACATTTGCTTCCTGCCTGCAGCAGAAAGTGGTTTACATTCGTTCAACCAAATTCGCACTTCGTTAAAATCAGCTAACAGTTGTAAAGCAGCATCTTTACTAGAAAAGAAGAAGAATGAGGTAGAATTGTGTAATACCATAGCTTTACTACGAAAGAGAAGATAACCATGTGCACTCACCTGAATTTAACTTTTGCGACGTAAATATGGTGTAGCCACGACTCGCACATAATTTTTAGCACCATGTTTAAAGTATTTATGTCTTGCGTAGCTTTGATTACTGGTAGGATCATTTTATCTGGAACGATTATATCAACTTCAATATTAGTACTTAGTAGTAGGTCTATCTACATGTACTATATAGACCTACAAAATTAGAAGTTGATCGCTCACTTATACTTACAATATACATACCCTAGTGCTGCAACATATGCTGAGTGGGAGAACTTTTCAGCTCCGTTGACTTTGGATAAGTGAATAGTAAATCTATAGTAACTAATATCTCCACAGAAGGTTGCTATTTGAATAGATGCTAGGAACACCATAATGTATATGAAAAGAAATACCATACCTAGGAACTCATGAACGTATATCGAATGGTCAGAATGTGGTGGACTGGTTACACGCCTCCATTCAGCGTTAGTTGGGAATATCATAGTGAGGTGCGCCAGGCTCGTCGTCGCGAAAACCGACGACAGCACGAAAATTATCTCTTCTGTGGCTTCCTGGCAATCGCATATTTTTTTTTTAAAAGTACAAAATCTAATCAACCAAAAGATGTTGTATGGTAGCTGATTTTTATTCGATTTCCCAGTTGGCTGCTCTACCAACATGTACCTATGTAGCTGTTACAGTATCTAATTATTACCTAAAGTCCCACTTTCATTATATTTAATATAAATTAACTAATTTACCTTTAACTTTTGTATATTAACTTTTACTTCAGACACTAATTTTTCCCTCATCTTAGCACATACGTTCTCATGTACGCCTATATTTCCTGTAAAAATAAAGGTAACATAAATATATGAGCAGGAACTAATCTTAGTTCATAATAAATTTGCGCCAGGTCCAATAAATCTGACATATTATAATATTTATATTTCAAACCATACAATCAATTTAAAAAAAACGTGTTGAATATCAGTTTTAAGGCGACGATAGGTCAGTGTTAGTGACGTCGAGTGCCGTAACGATGGTCGTGGGATCTAATTATACCAATGCAATGGTATTTTCTTGGTCACGGCATGTGACGTCACTAACAACTGATCTATGATTGTCGTGAGACCTGGCGAAATAGCGGCAGATAGTACGTTTCAAAAATACCTGATTCGATGGTGACAGTGTGATCAGCGAACCTCAAATTTATGAGTTGTTCCATACACGCTTGCATGTCGTTGTGCGCGATGCGGAAGAAGTCGTCCATCGCCCACGTGTTGGCGAGCCGACGCGTCTCCGCCAGGCACCACAGTCTGTATGTGTGGATTGAGTGATCTACAACAAGTTTTTAATTAATGTATCTATGCTGATTTCAGCAGCATATGCTGAGCCGGTTTCCCTTTTAATAGCATAATATCATAGCTGAACTAAGTGTACAATTGTTATAACACCTAACCTTTTTAATTTTAAATTCTAAGATTCTTGCTATTTTTATTTTGTGCTGTCAATAAATATTTAATTCATTCATTCATCTTTAAAGTTCTTGAGAAAAGCTTGAGTTAAGTAGTCATAGCATATTTTTTTGTTGTACGTATAATAAATTGCCCCCTTGTTTTATTTCAACACCTATCGCTTTGATTGAACAGTTCTACTTTGGCTGTAATTTTGTATCTGGAATATTTAATGGCAACTAAAATTCATTTTCAAATGATAGATAAGTAAGTACATACCAAGTCTATGTAGAATAGGTATTTGTTCAACAATAGGCAAGTCTTCGATGGGAGCTCCCAATATGTATTCCCACGTCACTTCGCACTGATTGTTGAGGGTGACAAGCTCTTGTAACATAATAGCAAAACTTGCACCGGATACAGTGCTCTGAAAAATAAATTAGAACAGTTTTTATTTTTGACTACCTAGCTAATCCTCGGCGTGCGATGCAAAGCCTGTTTTTATATGTTTTCCTATATCTACCTACATAATGTTAATATCAGTCCAATAAGTTCATTAAAATGTATATGTGCTATATGAAAAGAAACAATATATTTTTATGCCTCAATACAAGTTTCCGATGGCGTACTGTGAGTGAAACCCACTGTTTTGTGGTTGTTTTTTTAAACCTGTCTATCCGTTTCTATTTTTGTTTATATCTCTTCCGACGAGGACTCATCCTACTACTGTTTACTCACCTCTGTAATATACAATGATAATTCCGGATGAACTTTCAAAGAGGTAGGGTTCAGATTTGTAGGTAAGGTCGCCCTAAAAAGGAAAATTACAAAATTAAATAGTAATAAATAATAATAAATTCTCTAATAGACGGTTCAATATACTTTTAATGGTTTATTATTCCCTTTATTTTATTGTTGCGGATATAAAAGACTCATGCGAGTTGCCCAACTATACCACAGCATACGAGCTTATTCGACCCAGATAGGTTTCCTGTCACCTAGTTAGGAATATACTGATTGGCTATCAAGTCTTGAGCTATATAATAGTACACTTCGGATGCCGCGGCCAAGGTCTTTGGTTCGGATCATACAGTGATTTTGAGCTTTCGGTGAAGGAAAAAATCTTGAGGAAACCATAGCACGACGGTAGGGTACTTATTAGCACCCGCATGACTGGCTACAACCCTGAAGAATCTGTCGCCAAGCATCTACTGGTGTGTTGCGACTGTTGCACTTGAGAGCCAGTTGCCTTTTTAGGCTCTATAAAGGTCAGCAACACATTGGCAATCCCACTGGTATCCTAATGTCCATAGGCGACCATCAGGTGGGCCGCCTGGCTGCTTTTCAGACCTATGAATATTTTCTTACTAGCTTCCACCCCGCGGTTTCACCCGCGTCCCTGACGGATCTTGTGTTTTCTCGGGATAAAACGCAGCCTATAGCCGTCCTCGATAAATGGGCTATCCAACTGAAATTATTTTTCAAATCGAACCAGTAGTTCCTGAGATTAGTGCGTTCAAACAAACAAACTCTTCAGCTTTATAATATTAGTATAGATTAATAATAAATAAAAAAGATTAGAGATAACGAAATTACCAACCCAAAATGCTTATCCCAGGACGTGGATGTGACGTGGCAGCCTAAAGCATCTGCCAATATTCTTAGAGCTGACAAAATTAGTTCCGGGGTATCTGTAATACAACAAAAATACATATATCCCCCAAATTGTCCTGAGGACCTGTAAGTGTACATGCATGTTGTAAGAAAGAAGGAATATCATCATTAAATCAGTGATTCTATTGTTTATGGACTGACTAAATTCCCTTTCCCTAGAGTCCGCGTCACCACTGAAGTCCGATAGGTCCACCTCTATTGTAGAAGAAATAAGATCCATTTTCATTAATTCCATCGGACTTCAGTGGTGACGCGGACTCTAATTCATTTTTCGGTACAATGAAAATGTAGGTTTACTTACTATTTGAATTAAACGTGACAAACAGCCACTCTCGAAGATTTTGACTCGTGTTTGGTGATCTATAACAACCATTAACAAATTAAATAATTATTGTACTGTTTTGTTTCTGTTAAGAATGTTGGATAACTTACAAATACCTACCTACCTATTTGAATTTGAACTTTAAATACTCAAGAGCGATACCACAGAATGCAGATACGAAGAAATGTAAATCAAAACATTGTCGTACTACAATGAGTATACAGCGTAATCTTGTCTTGCATTATCGTGTCGGCACAATTGGGCAGGAGAGGGTAACACGCAAAATGACGAAGCAAATACCTATATTAATAAACCGGCCAAGTGCGAGTCGAACTCGCGCACGAAGGGTTCCACCAGATAATGGTAAAAAAATCATGTCTGTTGTATGAGAGCCCCACTTAAATATTTGTTTTATTTTAATTTAATTATCTATTTTTAAAGTGTATATATACTTAATATTCTGTGAATATTTCAACTGTCTTATCTGTTGCCGTTATCAATATTATCGAGCTAAAACAAGCAAAAAAAATCACGTTTGTTGTATGGGAGCCCCCTAAAATATTTATTTTATTATGTTTTTTAGTATTTGTTGTTATAGCGGCAACAGAAATACATCATCTGTGAAAATTTCAACTGTCTATCATAAACATACAGTAAATACCTGAATTGCATGATTTGTCTAACAGTATAAAACTCTTCGAAAGATACAGTTTTTCCTAGGAAGGGAGCTTGTGTTTCTTTATAATTTATTTGCGTACCTACAATGTAGATGTATCTATGAATTCTGTTTTACATAGAAAATACTAACGAAAAACGTAATATGGATACTTTACATTTTAATTAGGTATAGTATTGTTATTGCTAGAAATGAAAGCAAATGTTACCTCGTAGCCAATGGGAACGAAGACCACCACAGAACAATGTGCTCTAGACAGCTCCCAACATCTCCCCACATTATGTTTTGATAATATTCTGTCACTTTATGAGCTGCTTTCTTGGATGCTTGTAGCCGGCCTGAAAGAAATAGAGTAAGTAATAACATTTTATATTATAATTTTTTGGTAAGTATGTGCTCTCAGGATGAGTATGATTTATACAGAGAGTAGAACGGTTTTATATTAAAGGTTACGTGCGCAATGCCGGAGGGTGTAACTGTACTTGTATAAATGCAATAAATGATTCGTGGTGGGCATTGGCTTCCCATTTTGCAAAATGCAACAACTGCAGGGATCGTCTCAGTTAAACGCTATATCTATAATTATTAAGTATAGATTTTGTCGATCCATGGGAACCTCTGTCAAACATCGAAAAATAAGAATAAACCAAAGCATTTTCATAAATTTTCCGTCATCATTACCTGATTTTAGTTTCCTAACGCCATTTTGACCCAATAATGTAGGCGCCATATTAGCGACTGTATCTAATAATATTTCTATGTACATTTCTTCACTTTGTAGAATTACATTAACATTCTCTGAAATATAAGATATCATAATTTTTTTACTACTTTCGATCGGTAACTGTAGAAAATCTGTCAAAAAATATACAACATGATTTTCAATTTGTCTTGGAAAATGAAAGGGTTCTTTGTTTCTAAAATTAATTAAAAATCTTATAGGGTAGAGGAACTTACCGTCACTATTAAAAATATTGTCCAACATACATTCATTCGTCAGAAGAGAAATATAAGGCACGTCAGCATCGGATATTTGACCCGTTATCACCTCAGTAAGTTTCTTATTGTGTTCGTTTTTAACTTCAATTAGACTCTGGGCTTGCTTCATTTTGGCTTTTTTGTGCTCTATGAAGGCTTCACGACGTTTCTCCACATTCACATCACGAGAGGCAGTTGATGTTGGTGGTGTTATGTGTTTTGTTAGGGTACTGAAATAAAGTTCGTAATTAGTAAGGTCGAGTCTTGTAATTGGAACTAAAAATATTGGAGTCCTTACGTCACCGCTTGATAATTCTACATTCATAAGCAAAATGATTTTTTTGTTAAATTCGTTATCAAGTAAATTTTATGTAGATTTATATTATTGTCATAAATATAGGAAAGCTGTAAAGAATAAATAACTATTTTATAAATTTCTGACACAGGCACAAATAGTTGCAATTACCCGTCCTGGCGGGTAATTGCAACTAATTGCTGTATTTGCTTTTTTTCTGTGGGTGCTGCTACCGTTAAATTGAAAAAAATATGCCTCGTTCAATATTTCATTAGATTTCGATATCTATGCCTTCGTAATAACGTTCAATTTTGCACAAAATCACTTTTTAGCCATGGGACGGGTAATTGCAACTAGTTACCTACAAATAGTGCTGGGAACCTTGTCGTGGTTTTATCGACTGGCATGGTAGCAAAATTAAAAGGCGGGAATATATTGATTATATTGAATAAACTAAGGTGACCTAAGTTCCCAGGATTCCATTTATCAAATACTGAGATAATCTGAAAATAAATCATTTATTATTCACTATTCGTCGATAGATTAGTCGATAGTCCTTTCGATAAAATATTTTTATCGTAGTAGTCATTTTCACTGTCGCATCACTAGCATTATCATACTTCATACAAAAGCGGTCAGATAATTGCAACTAACAAAAAAAAAATTGTTGCAATAACCTGACTTTTGATTTTTAGTCTGGTAAATGTATCCCATAACTTGGGCTAGATCTATCGTGGAATGAAACAAATACGTAAAAAACAAGTTACCGTGGTAGATAATCACTCCCTTTATGTAGAAACCTACCAAAAACCACAAAAAACAGAATTAAATACTTATTACGCTCCGCGTGTACGCCACCTCACTTCGAAAAAAATGGCGGTTAAAAGCCATGTCATTCACACAGTTCAGTAGCTATCAGCGCCATATTTATTTTTTCATAGGCACTTAGGATAGAAGAACAATATAACGCCTGTCGTTGTTCGCAACAGTGATGATAGATGGAGTTATTTAAATTAGTTGCAATAACCAGATAGTTGAAATTACAAGACTCGACCTTAAGTAAAAAAACATAATTTCGAGTTATGCTGATAAACAGATAAGAAAATAGTTCATTATGAAGTGGGATGCGATGAACTATAACCATCGGATGGACCTTTCGCTGTCAGGAGAAGCGCATGCCCCACTCAGGGTACATAGTGCACACGTAGATACATAAGTTGTCGGTGTTGTGTCGACCTATGTAATAATTTCCAAGACATTAATTAACTTACTGATAGATTTCCAAGCTTTCAGCCGTACTTGAACTGGAATCATTGTCGGAATTGCCTTCAGGTTTGTAAACGTTCACCAAGCAGTTAATGAGGCGCTGACAATTGATTTGAACACGACTTTTGGACAGAAGCTGAAATTAAAAGGTTTTTAAGGTCCGTCTCAGTTAAACAATAAACCTATGAGTTTGACCACAATCTCACTATGATAAGTCTTAGTGATGATGTGGGCGAAGGTGGTACCTAACACGGAATAGGTATATAACTATTCCTTGGTACCTAAGCACACAAAGCCTAGAAGGAACTGTGAGATACAGTTCCTGTGCAGCTACCGAAACACACCAATAGGTATTTGGCTACAGATTCTCAACTTGAGGGTGGTAGCCAGCCAGGCGGGTACTACAAAGTACCCTACCATTGTGCTATGGTTTCCTTACGATGTTTTCCTTCACCGAAAGCTCAAGCTCATTGTAGGATTCAAACCCACTGCCTTTGCCGCGGCGTCCGATGTCACTACCACTGAGCTATCATTGCATCAAAGACCCATAGTAAGTATATTAATAAATCCGGAACGACCAGTTATAAAGTAAGTAATAAAAAATACTTTTGGCACTCGGGGACTGCCGGGGTAAAGCTATTGCACAGCATTTTTTTATCAACTTATGCAATTATAATTATTTATTTATTTTTTATTTAGGCAGTTTTTTTTTTTTCTTTGATTTAATAGATACCTATACACCTATATACTTTCTCACAAACAGCATACACACACATACATAGCACGTTAAGCTTATGTATGTATATGTGTGTGGGAGGTGTTAGGTTTTTTGTTACGGAATTTTTTCGTTACGAAATTTCTTGATTCAGTTGCCGCGCTCAAAGCCCGAAGCCCGCGATTGATTATACTTTTATGAAATACTTGGTTACTGATGCTATATTGTACCTAGGTAGTTCAAAATAGCTGGCGAAATTCAGGTATGACTTAATATAATAATAATATTTATTATAAACTTTTTCAAAGCAAACATATGTATGTGACATATTACAAAAATATCAAAAGTAGCCGATCTTATAAAAAAAATGTTAATAAACAAATTATACCTAATGATTACCTAAGATAAAATTTACAGTTATAACCAATATAATATACATACAATAATGTATCTGTAACGTTATGACAATAAGATATCGTAATAATAATAACTTGATGAAGTTATGGAGATAAACCCGGGAAACCCCGGCACCCCGTCAGATGCGATACGCGAGTAGAAACAATTTTCCTTGTCCTACAAACTCATTTTCTATCTTAGAAGATAATAGTTTTAGTACCTATCCAGTGGCGGATTTACCAGCAGGCTGAGTAGGCTGGAGCCTAGGGCCGCAAATTTAAGGGGGCGGCAAATTTGGCCCATTTTTTTGTCTTACAGAAATAACGGTTCAACCAACGTTATGTTTTACACTTTCACCCTTAAATAATAAATTTGTAGATAGATACTACTTAATTTGCGTAGTCGTATTTTGGTTGCGGCGCGGGGACGAATAAAACTTTTATTGCTAAAGCGGCCAAAGCGGGTGTAAAACTATCTACGTTTATTTTTCTTGACTTAAAGTATTAAGTCAAGAAAGGATAGAAATCCGTTGTTCTTTTGTGCATTGAGTCTGAACTAATGAACAAGATTTCGTACGACGATAATAATATAATACAGCGAAAAAAATCTCTTTCACACAGTCTTCATATATATTTATATAAACAGAGATACCCATCTTAAGTCCGCGCCACCACTGAAGTCCGATGGAATTAATGAAAAACAAATCTTATTTCTTCTCCAATAGAGGTGGACCTATCGGACTTCAGTGCTGGCGCAGACTCTAGTCGTAGATAGAGGAGTCACTCTAGTCATCTGTCATGAAATGTTGCGTATGCGAGCATTCATGCTCCGATGTCAAAATGATCAACAGATAATACTAATACCTTAGACTAATACAATTTCTTACAAAAATAGATCCATTTTTTTTATAAAATACACAATAATTATAAATAAAAATTATAATGTATTGTGAATAGTGTGAATACAAATAAAGTAGAGGGTAATGTGCGTCATTAATGGAATATAGTTGAATACGTAAGTATACATTATTTTTGTGAACGCTACGTTACATGCTCCAGCTATACTGTATATGTGTTCAATGTAGACATTTATATATACATAGCTAGAGTTGTAAGATGTTTACCACACGCGGTATGGATGACCTCAAATACGACCAAATATATACTCTATATATTCGTCGGTATCAAGTTAGTACAGTTACGTCGATAATAATTTAACATTTTTTGGTTCCACATTAACCTTATTCGTAACTACTTAAAATCAAAATAGATTTTAAGCGAATGTGAGTTGCATCTCCTCGTCCCGTGGCTAATAACTGAATAGTTACGAGTATAAATCTAATTATAATAATAAACCCACACTTAGTAAAATTCGAAAGTAGTTTCCTCGTGAAATAACGATGTCAACTTTGTGATAACATCAAGATGTTATCAACGAACATGGTATTTTCACCATAAAACATCAATCAATTTTAAGAGTAAATCGCTTTTGAATTTTGCTAAGGGTGGTAGGTATATATTTTATGCTCGTGACTGTACTATGATAACGTCACCGACTAAATACCTATAGTCTGGACGTCAAACGTTATAAATACCTACTCATTCAGTCTGATTCTCTCATGGTTGCTGATAAAACGCATATTTCTTCGTCAAAGTAACGTAAGGTTTTTGATTATTTTTATTTATCTAAGTAATAAGTATAGAGAACTTTTGGAAAAATGTAAACGTTTGGCTATTTTTGTTGTTTTACACAGAGACTATCGCAAGGTGCTTCTCATACAGCACAGTAGATTGTGCATACAGTGAGTTTTAATTAACTGGAACAATATGGGAGCTACGCAATACCTACAGGAAAAAATATTTGCTCTTTCTATGCAAACAATTTTGTCAAAATTTTGGTCAAGCGTGAACTTTCCATGAAATCAATAAAATTTTATAGTACCTACTTAAACAACAGTAGGTATCAAGTTTTAAAATGATGAATTTAATGCAATAATCAAAATCTGATCAGCCATTTAGACGTGATTGAATACCAAACACTTGCAGTTATAATATTCGAAGAATCTATAAGTTTCAGTAATAAATAACTCCATTAATATATGATTCTAGCCAACATTTGATACGAAAATTTGCAATGTAACAGATTTTGTAATACAGAGCTTCACTACATTACTTTTCAGATGAATATCAAGGAAGATTATCGATACTATGTGATTGATTTCGATCCACCATGCGATGATCTAGAGAAGTACGTTTGTGTGCCAAACACATGGATCAGGGTACGTGACACAGCACAACAAAAAGTCGTTGTATCATACCCTGTCGAAAAAACTTCAATTACAAAAAAGCGAGTTAAGAAATGTAAACAATTTTCGAACAACTGGAAATTGTATTTAGCTATTATGAAATATGGAACTGGTGAGTACCTCTATATTTACATCAATGTATAAATCAATGTTTTTCTGACTGACTGTTTGTTGGTAGCGTATGCGTAGGTATATCTTCCATTCCCCCGATTGCGATGAATCTTTGAAATGAAATGAAAATATTTTTTATTCAAATAGACCTTCACAAGCACTTATGAATAGTCTGACTAACGCTCGGTTCGGAAGGTTGCTTTTACTGAGAAGAGCCGGTAAGAAACTCAGCAATTACTCTTTTCAAAACCAACTCAGATTTATTACATTAAATTATTTATCTAGTCTCACTGACATTAAATGTGTTATAACAAAAAAAAAAAAACAAAATGACGAGTGACTTATTTAATAAATAGATAGCAAATTTAAGCAGACCAGCCCCCACAAGCAGCACCTGTTCACAAGTATGACGCATGTGGCAGCCATCGCCCTGCTCGCACATATTGTAGGGAAGTGAGCGACCCGCCACACGACGCCGCCGCAAGCAAAGGCCTCAAAGTGAGCATGACTACCTTAAGCTTGCTAAAAAGAAAAACAATTTCACGGAATATGAATAAGAACACACAATATGTTATCACAATTTAAAAAAAAATATGATAATATATTACACAAAAATTAATATACATACACAAAAAGTAACAAATCTACCAAGCATTATCGTCTTTTAAATAATCATTCACAGTATAGTAAGATTTTTCAATTAAAACAGCTTTAATACGGTCCTTAAAGCTTTGTGAAGGCAAATTTAAAATTGAAGTAGGGATTTTGTTATAGAAGCGTGCACCTAGTCCTAGATGTCCTTTGATTAGTTAGTTTGAGTTTCAAAGTCTAGGTTCTAGTCTAGGATTAAAAACTTCTTCCTACTATTATTTTCTTTTAATCTTTTATGAATATTTACAAGTATTTACAATAATAGTATAAAATACAAACTATAGGTAATATATATAATATGTAGAAAATTTCCTCAAAGGCATGGTTCCCAACAGGCTGGCAGTGTTTTACTTATATCTTTCTTACTATTAATGTAATCAAATTATGTTTATGTATATGTTCAAGGTTGAATACCTTTACCCCAATTATATTTATATTAAAAGACTAACAACTAAAAAATTCTGCCTTAAATAAAAGCAATCAATTAATTAAATTTTAATCATATTTATTTTGTTCACAGATAATTATGAAGAAGCCAAGATACATATTCAAATGCTAAAAGATATGTTAATGGACGGCCCAAACTATTCAAGATTAACATTTGGAGGTATAATTATATAATATTCTTGATATACAAACATAAAGTTTGCTTAAATATAGAGGAACATAGCTAATTTAGCATAATTTTGTTTCAGAAGTTAATTTATTATCAGAACCAGATAAAAAAATACGTAAATCAATTAAGGAACATCAATTACCTGTAGCACCACTTTATCATGGTGCAGGAACAATAAATAATAGCGTTTTAAAGCGAGCATTGTTGACAGATCGTGATATAGACATTCACAAAAAACGAGTTAAAGTAAACGATATTGCTAACTCGACCAACACAGTACCTAAACGGACATATACGTCGTCTGAATCTTCCAGTGACGAACTATCGTCAACTTCTAGTAGTAGTACAACATCTACTTCTAATGATGATTATTCGGATCAAGAATCGACTAAAAAAGCGGAAGAAAAGTCTATGGAAAAATCAAAAAAAGCTAATTTTGACGGAAAAAGTAGCAATTCATGCTGCAGTAAGGAAATAGAATCATCTGCTAGTAGCTTAAATGGATTCCATGATACGATTAAAGAAATGATTGCCACAATTAAAGACAGTCATGAAATGTTTGATAAAATGCGCGTTGCAATTACTCAAAATAACAAAATGTTAGATGAAATTATGTCATTAGGAAGTAATAAAATAAGTGGGAATAAAGATGATCTTAAAGCTATAACGTCAAAAGGCACGAAAAAACTAATAGTAGAATTGGAAAAAAGTATGAAAAATAAAGTAATCGAACAAAATGCAAAGGAAGTCACGACAAATAAAAAAGAATCTGGGGAAAGGAAAGTCAAAGATATGCTGTTACGGAAACGTGATATATTTACGTTACCACCTGTTTATGATCAAAACGACTCAAAATGGACTTTGAGGTATCGAGAAAATGAGCCAGGGCTTGTTGAACTTATGCCACATACGGGTGTATTTGTCAATGCGGTTAGACTTGCTAATTGTAAACGATTATCAAGAGATTATAAAACATTAGCACGAATGCTATTATTGGAAATCTTCACTGAGAGTGCATTGAGTGTATGTTCATTTACTGGTGCAAAAGGTTTAAATTTAAAAGGAACTACGATTAGACCCGGCTTAGATGAAAATGCACGAACAGTTTTATTAACCTTCGTTGAGCAGTATGGAAAACAAAATGGATGGTTTGGATCTGATACACAATCTACTTTAAATAGTATTCGTGGTAAAATTCATGAAATGAGAATGAAATATAGATAACTCCTAAAATTTTGAATAAATCATTGTTCTTAATCTAACATACGGGATCCATTAGGTTTAATACTTTTTATTTCTAAAACATTTAAAATTTCAGGCAATATCAATTAACTGGAATTTATTTGGCATTATTATGGTAGAAAGAATTCAACCTCATTTAAATTTGAACGCACGATGCGTTGACGTCACGTCGCGAAATCTTATGTGTGTGAATGATTGGATTTTTTATGCTACTGCTAGCAGGATGTTGACAAGTCTTGGTAGGCAGACGGTCAACCTAATGGTAAGTATGTTACTACCGCCTATGGATATTTGCATATGTAGATTATTTTGACAATCATAGTCTCATTGACTCGTACTACTTACATAGGTAGTACCCACACACTGCTGTAAAAAAAAAAACACTTGTGATCAAATTCCGAAAATGGCATGTACTCAGATAATAAAACGATAGATTTATTGTTCTTTGTATCTACCATTTATCTTTAATCTTTTTCAATCGGCTGAATTCCGTGCCTATAAATTATGCTAATATACAATGTAACGTAATTTAACGTATAGCGAACTTTTTTTTTATATTATCGAAATATCGTTCTAAACTCGAATGAAACCGTATGCATCAGTACCCTGAGTGTAAAGAATTTAGTAAACGCTTACTATCACGTTTGCGTTTACCACATTTCTCTGGAAATTAGTTCCATGAGTATTCCGCGAGAGGCGCTGTGCCAATTCCTATAGAAAAATATCGTAAACGCTAACGTGATAGTAAGCGTTTTCTAACGTCAATTGTTTACACTCGGGGTACAGAATAGCCCAGCAGTGCCTGAAGGGTTGCTATAGAGATACCTACTTGATATGTTTGTTTATCCATTGCGAATAGTAAATGGCTAACAAATTATGTAAAAAAAAAATATTATTGTGCATTGAGAATATTTTCATATTTATGGCCTAAATGCATCTCAGCTGCGTTTACACTCATATGCCGTTGGTATAGATAGATAAACCTTTTTCCGACCGGTTTTTGCCCAATACACTTCGAAAGTGGTGAGACCCAAGGGTTCCGTTTACTTATAGCTATGAAGCTTCACATGGTTTCTATGATTCAATAGCTGTCCCCCGCGGTTTCACCCGCATTCCCGGGATAAAAAGTAGCCTATAACTATTATTCTTCAAGAACTGAGCTGTAAATTGCAAAAAGAACATTTCGAATCCGAGTGGTAGTTCCAGAGATTAGTGCTTTCAAACAAATAAACAATAACTATTCAGTTTTATTATGTACCACCTTCCGCCCCGCGGTTTCACCCGCGTTCCCCAGGGATATTATGTTTTCCCGCGATAAAAAGTAGCCTATATCCTTCTCCATACCATAGGCTATCTGCATAACAAATTTTATCGCGATCGGTTCAGCGGTTTAGGCGTGAAAAGGTAACAAACAAACAAACTCACTTTCGCATTTATAATATTAGTTAGGATTAGGATTGGTAGGAAGGATGTTAGGATTAGGATGTCTATAAGGAAAATGGTAGGTACCCTCAAAGCTGTTTTTTTTTATTAATGGGCTCGCGTTTGGCCTCTGACCAAAGTCCAAAGACGAAGACGAAGCCTAAGATGGAGCACGCTTAGCCAGAAGAAACTTAATCACTCTGGCCTTGAAAGTCCCTAGATTGTAGGAGTCAGGAAACAAAGACTCCGGTTGCATGTTCTATTCCTTTGCTGTCCGCATTATAAAAGAAACCGATAGGCAAGCGCCCTTTCGTTGATGGTCAAGGCTCGTGAGTTTCATCTTAATTAGTGACTCATCTCCGATGAGTTCCTAGCACGGCGGTCTATTGAGTCAAGGGAGTCAAGCTGGTGCTTGGCGGATCCATTCCACAGGTGGCAGCAGTACTCCATGCACGACCGGACTTGTGCTTTATACAGTAACAGCAACTGTCCAAGCGTGAAGTACCGTTTAACCTTCGAAAGAATACCCAGCTTTCGAGCAGCGGTTCCCGCCCTTGACTCAATAGAACAGCCAAAGTTTAATTTGGCTGTTAAGGTCATGCCAAGGAGATCAAGCCGATCGCATATCGGCAAGGATATATTATGTGAAATAAGCCAATACGCAATGTGCCGATTGTGCAGATTGTCCAGTGGACATCCCCCTCGTCATCTCATGCCCCACATTGGGGAGTGAATTATATGAGCTGTAAACAAAGATCATCTATAAATGACCGTTAGTTTTAGTTAGTACTTAATTGGTAGGTAGACACTTACCTGAACGATTTTAGTGAGTGTTAGTGTTTTAGTTTCGCTTATCGTGTTTGGATACGTGTTACTGCAGATGTTAAATTTGGCTACGAATTTCTTATAACTCAGCCCGATTAGATGATTGTATGTGCTGACCAAACTGAAACAGATGTAAAAATCTTACTTGCTAATGCTATATGCATAGGTAGGTAGGTACCTATACCTGCAGTCTATTTGTGTTAATAGAGCCATTAAGTATTCCACTACCCACCTCCTGACTCCATCGATAGCCGGGCGTAACCAGAATTAAAATCTACATTTTTAGCACTTTATTGAGTTTGTTTGAGATGACCATGTAGAAAGAGGAAGACCGGATGAGATGGATTGATTGTGTGAAGGATGATGTGTAAGGAAGGTGTGCGTGCCGAGAAGACAGAGAATAGGTATCCGTTGCAGATAATGTGGTTCGATCCTAAATCGGATGATTTGAAAAAGCATAGTACGAGTTGTGTCGACCCAAATAATTGAGAACTGAACAGAGACTAAAGAGTTTATTAGCTAGGTACATAGATACATAGGTAGATAATAATAATATAATGTTTTAGGTAAACATAGGTAGGTGCTTTGGTATTTCGACTTGTATTTTGCTTTTGTAACTGACTGAAATTAGGAATTTTAAGTAAAATATTCTTCAAAATACACAGGTACTTACCTCAAACAAGATTCAATCATTTTTCTAGAATCCTCTCTATGCAAACATGTATTTAGTATTGTCGTTATTAGTCCATTTATTGCCTGTAACATTATAAACCTACTGCTACACAGTTTATCAAAAATATGATCATGTTTGCTTTGTAGTAAACCATTGTCCTTCTTCAATCTGGCCAATTTCGGGTTCAATTTGTAGAATGACTTCACTAATTTCGATAAATATTCAATTATTTGGTCTAATACCTGAAATTATTATGATTTTTTAATGTTCTGTAATCAGATATGTAGAGTTGTAACCCAAACCCAAAACCCAAGACATGCACTAAATTTACATTTGAAATATACCCGACAATGTACATTTAAGTACCTACTTAATTACCAACCAAACGACTGCTGCATTATAATTGTAAACTTACACGAAGCTAGTTCAAAACTTTTGGATAACAAGCAATTTATTATTACTTTTTATCTACGGCTCTATGTCTACAACTTCACTGTAAATTGTTATCAACAGCGTAATTTGCCATAACAGCTGACGAATGTAAACAACTATTTAACTCGCACAACCAAACTTAATGATTAAAAGGATAATGTACTTGCTAGTATTTACCTGTATATTCACTAGCTCCATAATATAATTGCGATTAGATAATGAATGACTATTAGTCTTCCCTACTGATCCTTTCCATTTGTTATCAGCTTGTAATATAACTTTAGTGACAGCATAACAAATCAACTCCATTTCTTTGCAGTGATTGAAGAGTTCTTCTTCTTCTGTGGTTTCTTCGCTTATCCATTTCTTACTGGTCACTTTAGTTGTCATGTTTAAAATAATTGAAAACAAAAATAATAATTCAGATCATAGTTTGATGTTAACTGGTAGGAACCATTGTAGTGACTGAACCCCTGCATAGTATTGGATGTATAAAATCGATGTGTAGAGACGTCGGTACCAGCCGAAGTTTTGAGTTGGCGTCCAAGTTCTTGTACGACAACTTGCGAATCGGCATCGTAACTTTTTATTGGTACTTAGATCAACCTTGAATTTATGACTGGCTAAATTGCTAGGCTATAGAATTACATTCCCATGTTTTTAAATTGGTAATAAATGTGGCAATTAATGTTACCGCATTGTGGTGACGAATGTGTTAGTTGAGGGATCTCGTAGCACGATAGGTACATTAAGTGTTGCATAAATAGTCACTCAAATATAAATTGGTACTATTATATCAATATATATTTCTTTATATTATTTTATCAAATAGTCTTTATATCTACACTAATATTATAAAGAGGTACCTATAGTTTGTAGGTTCAGAAGTAGGAGGTAATCTTCGAAATTAGGTAGGTAGGTAGATACTCATCAGATTTCAAAAAGTATTTTTGCGTTGGATAGCCCGTTTATTGAGGAAGGTTATACCTAGGCATTTTTATCCCGGGAAAGCGGGTGAAACCACAGGGAACAGCTAGTTATAAGATTAATACATAATGTTATTAAAACAACGCAGACATTGATTTATTAAGTCGTACAATTACTACGGTTCTAAAACTACCAAATGAGCATTACCGCGTGTATTTAATCGATGACACAAGCTCGTTTCGTGCCATAAGAGGTCAAGGAAACTACTTCGACACACTGTCCTATTTTTTCAACAATTACACAACGGCCTAATAACACTTTTATTTAGACAAATTTCATTGAAATATTATAAAATATATGAATGAAGGAATTGGTTCAATAAAGTGGCCATTTTATATGTACAGTTAGTATTTATTTAATTCCCGACAAAACAAAATAACTAAACACTATTAACAAAATATTCAGGTAATTATTCAGATGACAGCGAATCGCGACATCATGAGGAAGAGAATATCACAGTAAACGATACACAGTTTATTAATAAACGCCCTGTAAGTTTTACAGTTACCTACACACAATAAAAATATGTATGTATTTTTATCCACTAAGCAAATCGATATGCTTTAATTTTAATATCGAAAATAGCACTTCTCGTTTAGCAATGACTTAATATAACATAAAATGGCAAGATATAAAATTGATTAAGATCGATAAAATACTGAAAATATGATGTAAGTATTATTTTTATAGCCGGGCGTATAAACAGCAAAAGGTAACTTAAAGTCGATGCCTAATGGAAAACGTAAGTACTTGATGGAAGTAGGTAGTATTAGTTAGTGTGAATCATGAATACTTATTTACTATCATTGTGTCCCAAATAGACACAATTTTAATAAATCATTGCGTTTCTGCGCGTAGTGTACGTACAACCTATATGGTGTTATTTACGGCGGCACTATTGTCGTCAACACGAAATATTATTATTGCTACTTGACACGATATGATACACGCAAAAGTACGACATTGTTTTGTTTATTTTAACCCGAAGCGAGTGACTTTAAATGAAATATTTTCAAATACAGGTATTTCCATTAAATACGTAGTGTAAAAAATTAAAATTGTTTAGTAAATACCCGGTACCAAAGATCTACAATCTACATGATAATAGTATTATTTATATAGAGTAGACAGTGGTTACATAGTTTAGGTAGACTAAGCTCAACAATAAAAATATATGACGGTTTCATTAACAACCAATAAGTATTTCATTATTAATATAATTGATCTAGTCTTCAAATTAGTAACGTCAAAATTATTTGTATTATTTACTGAATAGTAAAATTATTATTAAAAAAAAAATTGTGCCTAAAAATCAGGACACCTAAATGTTGATTACTTAAAATATTTAAGTATTATCTTTTAAAAAACCTTTTCACATTTATAAAATAAATATCCTGGGACATTGCACGCGTCCATCTGGGGGTTATTGTCTAACTCCAACATATAACGCAATAAATTTGAATGAACAGTCGATTATATGCGTTACACCAAAGAATTAAACTCCATTTCAGCTTACATTGCACATTATTAATATAGCCAAAGTGGACTTCAGAAAGTTGATATAAGGCATATTCACCAGTGTTCAATTACTCACCATAGGTGGAGTATGGTAATTAGAAATTATATCTAATACATATTCTTAATTTTAAATATAAACTTAAATTATACCCAGACAGTTCACGTTCATCTACATAACTCAGTTGATTTAAAATGGAACACATTTATCATATTAATAGTACCTAGGTACCTATTTTTTTTATACTAAAATCAACATTCGTTGATGAAACAGGGTCTTATTCATAGCTACACAATAATAAAGATATTATACAATTTTATGTATTGTCAAAAGAAAGGTGATAAAACACAGGTTCAGAGACACTCGAAAATTATATTCAGAAAACATTAATTCATTAGTGACATAAAAATATTGAAATGAAAACATTTATTCACAAGCACTCATGAATAGTCTGATTAATTTTTATGCACGGTTCGAAAGGTCACTTTTGTTGAGAAGAGCCGGCAATAAACTCAGCAATTGCTCTTATCAAAATCAACATAGATTTGTTACATACAGAAACTAGTCTCACTGTCAATATTTGAGTTTTATGGCGGAAAAAATACAAACTGATGACTGACTTAGTTAATAAATAAATACTAAACTAAGCAGTATTATATTTGTAAGTTCAAAATCAATGCAAGCGCAGAATAAATATAATTTCGTCTAATGACAAAATAAATATTATAATATTCTAGGTTTTATAGAGGTCTGCAACACGGCAATCCCCTCCTGGTATTACTGATTGTCTGTAGGGGACGGAAGCCACCATCAGGTGAACCACCTGCCTGCTTGTCAGCTTTGACATTAAAAAAAATTGACTAGAACATCTAAAAGAGCTTTAAGCGAAATACTAAGCGATATGCATTTTAAGAGACCGTGCACATTAGGTATACGACAGTGATTCACTACCATACAATTGCTTAAATTATTAAGTTTTAATTGATATGAATTCTTTTCCCAATCAATTTAGTTTCGTCACCCACTAACACCACATACCGTTCAAAATGAACCTTGAGACATAAGTAATAGAGTTAATTAATATAGCACCTAATTTGAAACTAAAATAACGTAACGAAGCGAATCATAACTCGGTGTGTCTAGTAAGGAAGACAATTTAGATTTAGAATTTAGCTCAACCTGAGCTGATTCTATGCTTATAGGCATAGTTCTGCGTGAGTGAAGGGAACCGAGGTACCGGGAGCCGAGGCTGACTGTTAGTGACACATCATCAAGTGGAATTGGTGAAAAGTGGATAGACCGCCGAAACAGTGTTTAGTTCTACTTATTTTGAAGCCAATACTCTTTTTAGGGTTCCGCATCCGAAGGGTCCAAACGGAGCCTTATTGCTAGTCACTCACGCACGCACGTGTCTGTCTGTCCGTCGTCTGTCACACAGGTTTTACAGCCAAACGGTTGGAGCTACAGTCTTCAAATTTTCACAGTATAAAAATATTGTTGACCCAAAGCCATACAAATTGACAAAAAATATTTCTAAATGTTTTTAGAGATAAAGGGGCGCGCAAAAAAAAATTAACCTACCCTATCGAGTGGGGTATCGTTGTTTAGAGTTCGTTGAGTAGATAAATACTGTATTTTTTGTTCTAAAAAATATTGGAAAACAAAGGAATGAGAGGCAAAGTCAGTTTTTTTAAACAAAATTTTGTTCCGTTATTTTTTTTAACTTCCCATTTACCTATGAACTTACACTTACATCCATCCTCGCTCAACAGTATCCACACCTCCACTGGAATTCCGTCTGATTCAACCGCTGGTACAATGTATAGGAAACCATTAATCATACGGCCACTCTCTTCATCCATACTTTAATATTGTATCGGGCCTATTCAAGTGCAGATTACACAGGCTGACATTTTACTTCGGTACTTTATGAATATAACCTATTCTTTCCATCTTACTTCCAAATTTCATACTTTGATTGAACTTTATGTTCTAACATTAGGACTATTTTATGAATAAACAAATAGTGAATGAAAGAAAACATGGGTTAATACCGACAGCATACATAACTTATTTCTTGTTAAACCTTAGTAACATGATAAAACATATACACTATACACATAGCCCCATTAAAAACATCGCAACAAATAAATATGTACCTAATATCCAATAATTATCCTAATTACCTAATAACAATAAAAAAATATGTTTGCTATAATATCATTCCTATAAATGTATACCTACACACGGCACGTACAAGTTAGCGCTAATATCAAACTTAACAATTTGTTTAATATTGCCCCGTTACGTTTTGAGAATCCCGATATTTACATTTTATGACAGTTATTTAATAAGTGAACACACAATTTCAGCACTAAACAAGCCACAGTGGTTGGAAACACGTCAATCTGGCATGTCTATACTTGTAATAGGCACTACTGGTTTCATAGTCTCGTTTTTCTTTTGATTTTTATGAGACTTTTTGTTTTCTTTAACTTTTTTCTGTGTGTCCTCATCCCTATAAGGTTCCTGGGTTACGGGCGGTTCTGAGGGAACCCTGTTTGAGCCCCGATTATTATTGTACGCGATGTTAGCGTACTCTTGCAATAGAGGGAATACTGATAGTAGGAACTGACAGAAATCTTTCCTGATGCCAAACCACCCTGAAATGTGTAAGGTATATTTAGGATCGTCGAGTCTGTAATAGTTCTACTATTACAAACAGTATTCTTAAAATTACCATGAATGCAAGTAGCATTACGAATAGGAGATATATTTTAAATTATTTTAGGAACCTAATCTAGCGGCACGTTATGATGGTTGTTTTGACATGAGGGTATCTCTACTGTCTCGTTATGCTTGTACGGATATGGGCTGTCAAAATGGCCATCATAGTGTGCTGCTAGTTTACTGATAATTTATATTCTTAAGATGAATTCAAGAAATATGTCAAATATGAGTATTTCATTTGCGTATATAGGAATTTTTACTCAACAATTTTAATGAGAGTAGATTAGCGTAGCTACAAAATTCCTTGTGACTATATAATGTTGATGTTATTCTCGGTATATATGTACCTAGCTAAAATCTATAAATACTTACATTTGTTCCCTCCTTTTGAGCTAAAGGACATAACGATGAGAGTGGCATAGCTAACGAAAAGCGGAGCCACCACCACCGAGTACGAGAGCGCAAGACCATCATCCAGTTTGTTTGTCAATAGTACCTGGAAATTATTAACAATATAATAAATGATATAAACTGTTAGCAGACCAGAATATCTTGTATTTTAAACTACAATCTTTTTCCGATGTAGGTACAGTACTTCAGTTGGCTCGCGAATGGGACGCGCGTCCCAAAACTACCTACAAAAAATAGAATTCCAGGAATCGTGAGTCAACTTATTAAATAATAATAATATATTTTTTTGATAATTTGACAAATGTAAAAAAAATATCTACACATACAGGATGATTTTTTAGTCGTCGGCAATACTTGCAGGGGTGGAAGTACTCATCAATATGAACAACTTTTAATATGTTAAATCTATTGTGTCTGCGCGAGCGAAGCCGCGGGCGAAAAGGTAGTTATTGAATAAAGGTACAAACCTGAAACACCAATATAGGTATGACAGTGAAAGTGTAAGCCAATGCCGAGTTAAAGCTAGTGCGGCGCTGTTGTATGTTGACATCGGGTGTACGCAACAGAATGCCTGCAAATATTATACTGTAGAGGACACCTGCAAATATTACAAATGGTTTTACAATTCAATATCTTTAAATTGATATTTTTTTTGAGAATAGAAATCAGTAAATTTTATGGGAACTGACAGAAAGACCCTCTAAAAGGGCTGCTCAAGCAATATTGCTAATGTAATTCATTTTTCGAATTCTCGGCAGATCCTACTTATTTCAATATGTTTTATGTAAAATAGTCACTACAAATAGTCACATACAATTTAATTCATTAAAAGATTTGGTATTGATGAATCTGCCGTAAACTCGGAAAAATGAATTGCATTACCAATATTGCTCGAGCTTCCTTTTTAGCCCCCCAGGAATTGAAATATGTAGTTCCTTAATTTATATATGTATAAGGATATCTGGTCTGAAATGGATACATATCAAAATTAAATATATCTATACTGGGTGATTTTGTTATCACTGGCAATACTTGCAAGGGTGGAAGTACTCATCAAAATGAACAACTTTTATTATGGGACTAACTGTGAAATCATGAAAAAATTATCAGCTGTTCCATACAAAAGTTCAATACCTACTCGACCAAAATGTATGAAGCAACCATATTATTTTACGCGATATCAGAGTTAGCCCTATAATAAAAGTTGTTAACATTGATGAGTACTTCCACCCCTGCAAGTATTGCCAGTGATAACAAAATCACCCTGGTTACAATGCATTTATATGGTTACAATCCATTTATAAGCTTATAATACCGAAAAAAAATAACTCCTCATGTTTCAAAATAAAGAATGAACGCAAGGGATTATTTGCATGAATGCCTCCAAGCACATTGATAAAGTTAAACAATTAAAAATATAGGTATATAAATTTTGTGTTGGCTAGAGGGGTAAATGGTTGTTAGGAGTACAATGCAAGGTTTATATTGTGAGTGAGATGTAAGACGTTAGAGCACTTCAGGAATATCAGTGATTTAAATCAAACATGTTTTTTTTTTTAATAATTGATTAAAATAAAATCACTTAGATGTTTTACAAAAATAAAAGGATGAAATATTTACGTCAAAATTGTCTATGAGACACTGTCTAGGTCTAGAACACAAAAAAAAATATTTTAGCAAAGTCAAAGTAATCCAATGGGATACTTGGCATCACTGCTAAATGTGGGTGAGAGCACAAAATAAGTACTATTGTAAGTTTATGGTTATAATTATAAATATACATACACTCACCTACTAAACTGAGGCACATAAGTATCCACAGTGGAACAAATACAACTTCCCATGACCAATTAATAAAGTCATCTAGCTTTAGTGCTAAGAATATGAACTGAAGAATATTTACAGCACAAAATAGTTCCAGCTAAAAGAAAACAGTTGTGTTCAAATTTACCAAATTGGAACATAACACTTTTTTGTATTTTTTTCACAAATAGCAGAGAAATTAGCAGAGTTAACAAGTATCAGAGCATGTAAATACAACTTGTCACTTAAATTTATGGATAGTGATAAATATTTATCTATAAATGGGAACATCCTACTATCTTACTAATATTATAAATGTGAAAGTTTGTGAGGATGGATGGATGTCAATGCTATACTTTCACACAAAAACTACTGAATGGATTGGGATGCAATTTGCCACACAGATAGAATATATTCTGGATTAATATATAGAATACTTTTTATCCTGAAAAAACATAAGATCCCTTAGGAATGCAGGTGAAACTGTAGGGCTGAAGCTAGTAATATCATATATTGCTTTTGTCTGTGTATTGGTTTTGTGAATCCAATGTTTCCTTATTAAATGTGATATTGATCAAATGGGAAAACAATTTATTAAAAACATGTAACTATGCAGCTTACATAATCAACCTTAATACAAAGTATTTGTATAAATGCATACCTCATAGCTACGGTCATGCTTGACAGACCATATACAGATAGCAATGGAAACTATGCTTATGAAGATCAAGGGTATAAAGACTAATATCCAAACATGGCGGCGGGTAGTCAACTGGTCACACACAAGAAGCTCAAACATTAAGAGGATTAGGTGTATGGCAAGACTTATTAACATTGCTTTGTAGTGTATATATGCTTCACCCTCTAACCTGGAATGTAAAGAAAAATATGAAACACAGATAAGAGAATAGTATAGAAGTTGTATACAATATTACCAGTTAATAATACACAAAATGTAATCTAAAAATGTAAATCAAAATGTTCCAATCTGATCTCATTGATTTATAGGATGATTATATTGAAATATATTCTAAATACTTATTATTTTAGAAGTGAAAGCTGTTACATTGGGTTTAGGAACTGTAAATATAACAATGTGATTCCTTCATTTCGATACTCAAAGATTCAATTAAGTTCAAGAAAATTCTTACCTGAAGTGAGGGTACTGCCACCATACATAGGTACCAACTGTGGCACCAAGAACCACAAGGAACTTCCATACCCATATAGGTGTAAAAACTGCCCAATACGACCATGAGATAGAATTATCTAATTTTAATGCTATTAACGCTGTAAACACTAGCATACAACTGTGAACGACGAATTTGCTGTAAAAGAAACGATTACACAAAATCACCTTCAAAACTACAACAATCAAATCTAGTAAAATATAATTGATTCGAGATTTATGTTTACCTAGGATTAAAATCCTGAAATAATGTTTGTAAATTCATATCTAAACACATTCGTTTGTAGAATTTTTATAAACATTTCACATTACATTTAGTAAGTAAAGTAAAATCCCCTTGAATCAAGATATTTCTATTTCTTTTTTTACGATTGTTAACTTGATTGACTTGACACTTGACAGACAATAGATAGAGAGAATGACGGACGGACGGACAACTTGACCGACCAGGGTTGCCACCTCAAAAATTATCTCGTCACTAGATCCTTTTGGTATAGTTACTATACTCTTTGAAAGACTAGTTAGATTCAGTATAAAAACCCACCAGATTTTTCGTTAAATTTTGTTTTTAAATTGCTTTATTTTAAACTTTTAAAATTAAAAATGTTTACTTAGCACAGTGTGGGATTTTAAAGTTTTGGCCATCTTAGTTTTATGTTTTCATTTGACCAATTTTATTAAATTATGGATAAGAGTGAAACTCCCACAATTTTAGCAAGTATAGTTTTGGAGATATTTAAGAACTCGAGAAAAATCCATAGAAACCTGAAAAACGTAATTTTTCAGTTTACATATATTTTTTTGAATTATCTAATTATACGTTTCATTGAGATAATCTTAAAGTACTATTATTAGTTAATAAAAGTTGAAAATCACTATCCTAGACGACGATATATATTTTTTTCTCACATTTTGAACTCAGTGCGACAGGCATAAAGGAAATAGAAACGATTTCTTCGGTGCGGTCGATTCTTTCGGTGCGGATATGTGTGCGAGGCCTCTTTGACTTCGATTCGTTCGACGCGTTCGGCTCGGATAAGTGTGCGTTCACCTTAAGTGCGTTCATCTTAGTGAGATACAACTGAAGAATTATTTTCTGTCAGTCTGTTTGTTCACACACATCTCCGGAACCACTGAACGGATTTTCATGAAGTTTTAACAGGAAGACAGATTTTGATTTGGCTAGTGGGAAAAAAGTAATAGGAATTTTATAAAGTCTGCGTGAGCGAAGCCGCGGGCGAACAGTTAGTATATAATATTTCAATACCTTACTCGTTTCATATCGCACGCTAACGATAGATAAATATCGAGTGATATTTTTATAATATTTATCGAAAAAACGATGTTATTATCGAAAGCGCGAGAATTTGCGTCCGTTCCAATCTTTGACTGAAAAAAACGATCTCATGGATTGGTTCGAATCGTGAACGTTGAGATCGATTCAGAATGTTAAGTTGGCTGGTTTTTTTTTGCTAATTGGTTTGTTCGTTGTTTGTCTTTGATTGTCGCAAAAAAATATTGTTTGTTCGATGTTCATTTAAAAAAAGAAAATTTGACTTCATCCTGACACTTGAAATAATGATATCTTGCTTTTTTTTCAATCAATCACAAGTAGTTATGGTTTGTCGGTTAAAAAAATACGTTTGTCCGGTCATATATACCCGGGAATTAAGCAACCTACACGACATTAAGCAATCAACTCCAAATTTTATGATTGCTTAATCCAAAAGGGGTTTCCGTGCAGTAAAAAAAAAAATAACCGTAATTCCGTGCAATAAAAAAAATATATGCCAATAGCTCGCTGCGCTTCGCAATCGGCATACACTAACCAAAAGTATCCGGGTCGTTTCTGAATAGGAAGAAACAAAACGGAATGTTCTGATTATCGACATAACTGTACTTTAGAAAACAAACGACAACTTAGTCAGGAATTTGCGCACGCGCAGTAGTATAGACTTGGTTCTACAAATTAATGCAGGTGTAATAACATAATTTTTTTTTTTGCAGGTATATAAGATAGGACAAACGTATTTTTGCAACCGACAAACGATAACTACTTGTAATGGATTGAAAAAAAAAAGCCAGATATCATTATTTCAAGAGCCAGGTTGAAGTCAAATTTTCAAAAGTTAAAAAAAAAATGCACATCGAACAAACATTTTTTTTTGCGACAATCAAGGACAAGCGGCGAACAAACGAACTAGCAAAAAAAATCAAAAAAGTTGATTTTCCCCCGCCAACTTAGGAGAGCTGTTTATTTACGCACTCATGGGACTCACTGCCCAAACCACACCACAGATAATAAATAGGTGAGAGCGGATTAGGCAAAGGAATTGGACTACATACAGCCAACAAAAACAACTATTATACTATTTTTTTATGTCGCATTATGTAGTATAAATGAAATAAATGGAATATATGGTCAAAATTTGATATTCCATCTAAAATTCCATCTGTTTTTAGGGTTCCGTAGCCAAATGGCAAAAAACGGAACCCGTCTTTTGCCATTTGGCTACGTTATAGATTCGTCATGTCTGTCTGTCTGTCTATCCGTCTGTTCGTCCGTATGTCACAGCCACTTTCTTCCAAAACTATCAGAACTAAACTGTTGAAACTTGGTAAGTAGATGTATTCTGTGAACCGCATTAAGATTTTCACACAAAAATAGAAAAAAACAATAAATTTTTGGGGTTCCCCATCCTTAGGACTGAAACTCAAAAAATTTTTTTCATCAAACCCACAAATGTGGGGTATCTATGGATAGGTCTTCAAAAATGATATTGAGGTTTCTAATATAATTTTTCTCTAAGCTGAATAGTTGGCGCGAGAGACACTTCCAAAGTGGTAAAATGTGTCCCCCCCCGCCCTGTAACTTCTTAAATAAGAGAATGATAAAACTAAAAAAAATATATGAAAAATATATGCAAACTTCCACCGAAAATTGGTTTGAACGAGATTTAGTACTTAAGGCTCCAGTCTCCCTAAAATCAGTGTTCTTGCGGAATTTATCAGAAAAAAAATATTTTTTTTAGTCATCAGAAAAGCAATAAATGAAATATATTTTACGTCATTTTAAAGTGTGAGATTTGAAGTTTCCAATACATATTTTATTTTTTAATTTGACGCCATTTTTATTAGCTTTGTGAGGCTTTAAACTTACCTCTATTTACGTTCCACGCGTAGAGGGTCTCATTCATGCACACGCCACGAAAAAATATAACAAAAACAAAAAATGTATTCAGATTACATTTGTCGGCAAATCCTCAACAATAATCTTATCTAGTTACTTTTTTTCAAAATCATCTCAATTTCTTATTTAAACTGCTTTAAAAAGTTATAAATTTCTGAATTCGACCCTTGCAACCTATATTTTTTTCTATTACAAAGTTATGGTTTAGAGAAATCACACTTTAACCACTCCGAAAGCAACTACTTACCTGTCGAATAAAAAATATATGCATTCAATTGAAATAAATTTACCGAAACTAAACAAATAAAATTTTCGGTAAGTTTATTTTAAGTGATTTTTTGAATGCATTTATTTTTTATTATATTATATTTTTTAACAGATAGTAGTAGTCTTAAGTAGATTTTTAATACGTTATAAATCGTAAACCACAATTTACCTTTCATTCAATCAACTCAAATATAAAACACAAAAATTGGGAAAAAGCAAGGTCTTACAGCACAAATAAAGGGAAAATGTCCCCATACATACATAGTAACGCCAATTTTAAAGACCTCTAAGATGTATGGGCGCTCATACAATTTAGAGGTCTAGCTTAATTGGCATTAACTTCAAATAAGATAAATAAATAAAATTGTGCATTTCCCGTGATGGACGAAGTTTGTACGTGCACGAGTCCGACTCGCACTTGGCCGGTTTTTTTATGATGATTTCTTTCTGTAAAAGTCTATTCGAATAATAAAAATTTGATAATTAAAAAATCGATTTTCAAATTGAATCGATATCGAACGAACGAAACCCAACCCCTCCCTCCCTCCCTAGTTCAATCAAATAATTGATCTCTAATAAATGAGGCATGCTACAATTTGAACTTTATTTATTTTTAATTCTTACGTGTTAGTTTATATTGATTATTTTAATTATTGGACTGTAATATTAAAATAGTTCTTTATATCTGTTTTATGTGTTATGTGCAATGGCTTCTCCATCTCCAAAATCACCTGAGCAAAGTGAAAAGAACAAGCAGTACGACCGGCAACTTCGTTTGTGGGGAGACCACGGGCAGTCTGCTCTTGAGAATGGACATATATGTTTAATCAATGCAACAGCATTAGGTACAGAAATATTGAAATCCATTGTTCTCCCTGGCGTTGGAGCTATCACTATTGTCGACGACAACATTGTGAGCGATGAAGATATTGGAAGTAACTTTTTCCTAGAATGCTCAAGCAAAGGTTTGAATAGAGGATCAGAGGCTTTGAGGTTACTATTAGAATTAAATCCTGCCGTTCAAGGGCATGCTGTTCAGGAACCCCCTGATCAAATCCTGAAAGAAAACTCAGATTTCTTCAAGTCCTTCAGTGTTGTGATTGCGACAGCTCTTGGAGAAAAGACAGCTCGAGACTTAGCTCAGCATTTATGGGATGTTAATAAATCATTCATTTTGTGTAGATCTGTTGGATTTTTGGGTTCTTTCAGGATACAAATTAGAGAACATGCTGTTATTGAGACTCATCCTGACAATGAACAAACTGATTTACGCTTAGATGTACCTTTTCAAACATTGTCAGATTATCTCAATAGTATTGATATAGATACTGTAGATTTGAAGGATCATGGTCATATACCCTGGATTGTCATATTGTATAAGTCAGTAAAGAAATGGCAAATCAATAATCAGAACAGCTGGCCTATGAGTAGAAAAGAGAAAAATGAGGTAAAAAATACAATTCAAGAATATATAAGGAAAGATGAGAATGGTATACCAATAAATGAGGAAAATTTTGAAGAAGCTATTAGAGCAGTGAATACAGCTTTGACTCCAACATATTTACCTGTCAAAATTCAAGAATTGTTATACAGTAGTTCTGCAACAAATTTGACCAAGGAGAGCTCTCCATTTTGGATCATGTGTTCAGCATTGAGAGGATTTGTAGAAGCTGAAGGTAAAGGTAAACTACCAGTTAGAGGAGTATTACCTGATATGACAGCATCCACTGAGCATTATGTAAAATTACAGAATATTTACAGAACTCAAGCTGCAATGGATGTTGAAGTAATGTACAGAAAAGTGCAACAAATAGTTGCTCAATTAAATTGTGATAGCATAAGTGAAGCTGAAGTAAAGTTATTTTGTAGGCATGCCCATGATTTGCATTTAATAACAGGATCAAGTATAGCTGTTGAACATCAGTTAGGTGGGTCTGTTGCATCATATATAGCAAGATACCTAGAAGAACCTGATGTTATGATGGTGCATTACATTTTGTTGAGAGCTGCAGAGATATTCCACTCTGAGCACTGTAGAGCTCCAGGAGAATGGGAACCTGAAGGAGACATTGCCAAATTGAAAACCTGTGTCACCAAACTGCTTAGTGATATATCATGTTCTCCATTCCCCAAAGATGACCATATACATGAGATGTGTAGATATGGAGGAGCTGAGATACATAGTGTTTCAGCCTTCTTAGGCGGTTGTGTTGCACATGAAGCTATTAAAATTGTCACAAAACAGTATAAACCAGTGAATAATACATTTATCTATGATGGTGCATCGACTAACACAGTTACTTTTACTTTTTGAACTGCTTGTACACCCACTATATCTAATAAATAGCTGTTTTTGCATGCTGCATATATCTACTAAGTTTGATATTTTAAGTAGGATTTGCAAGGAATAAAATAAATAATATAATTTTACAATGTCTATTATTTATACATTATTGACTATCAAATTCATTCAATATTTTCAGAATACAGATAATATAAATTAAAGAATAGATACATAATGTACCCATATCATAACATTATTAGGCATATTTATGATTTATCAATAAATTTGGGTGGTAAAATCAACAAAGTAAAGGGTGAGAAGAGAAGATTATAAATAAATAGTGACTACACTATAATTCATCAAAGTTGTGTATTTTAGTTTGCATATTAACCATTTATAATCTTATATCAAGATATAAAAGAAACCAGACAAAACATTTTATAAACAAATTTTTAACACATAAATTAGATAAAATAAAACATATCACATGACTACAATAATTGAAATAAACTATACATTTGGCTAAATTCTCATGGCAATAGATGATTCCTCTTTATTAATGTAGCTCTCTTAATAATGCCCGAGACTTTGTAGCCTCCAGAAGTATATAACACAACATTGAGAATTTCTCTTCAGTTACCTACTGATTTCATCTCAGCCACAACTTCAATCGCAATGCATCTACACCATTCAGGTAATAACGAAATAAGCGTTTGTCCCGCACAAAGCCAAGGTTCTCATAAAGTTTCAGTGCAGGTTTATTTGTGATTTCTGTCTCTAATACCACCTCATCAGCATTGTCATTTATCATTGCCTGCAAAGGAAAACCACCAATTATATTATTCTAATCAATATAAAATATATGTAAAAAAAATCTATGCCACATATCAATATGTTTAGGCAGCCAACATAATTTTACATAATACCTCGAAGTTGGGCATCTTTTATTGAATATTTTATTATTGTTACCTCTAACAGAGGCACTGCATAACTCACTCCAACCCCTCGGTTCTACTTCATATCATAAAAAATTGCAAAAAGTGTGCCCAGTTGCAATATGTCTAAGAAGCAAACTTACACTGAGTAGAAGTATTTATCAAGAACAAAAGAACCACCCCTAAGACTACTTTCTGAACAAATTATTAGACTGGGTCATATACTACTAATATAGATCAAAAGGAATATATGGGTAACTTCATAATAGTTATACATCTATTTACTAACTTGGTCATTATTAATAGCTAGAAGCAAACAAAGAAAATTTACAAAAAGTGGTGGCGCAATAGCTTAGCTATCAAAAGTAAATAAAGAGAGTAAGTAAAGAAGTATGTTATACATTTATACTATAGTGATAAGACAAATAAAGTGAAACTATAATGCAAGCTCAATACCTGTATTGCCTTTCGAACAAGTCTGGAACCAATCTTCTTCTTCCTGTATTTTTCGTCTACAGCTAACATAGCAATATAACCTCTTTTCACCACATTGCGATGCATATCTAACTTACATACAATGGCACCAATACACTTTCCTTCATGTTTTGCCAAGAAGCAAAGCTTAGGCCAGTTATGAATAAAATATCTATATGTATAGATTGAGTAGGGTTCAGACAAATCTTTCTGAATAAGTCTCATGATTTCTGGCATTTGCAGTTCAGATTCATATGAGATAATATCAATCTCATCCTGTGGAGATTGTTCTTGCATATTGTGATTGTTTTCAAGGTTCTCCAAGGCATCATCAAATATGCACCTGACTATATGCTGAGCAGATGTCTCTCTTTCACTGGCTGCATCACAACACTGTACACTATTTACACCTCGAACGACCTCACTCGGTGCTTCACCTTGGTCTCCCGATTTATCATTCGAATCACTGGAACTCCCATTCGAATGCTCACTAGTTCCATTAGATAGGTTAATATTGATGTTATTAATATGAAGAGTATTGGCTAATGATTCGCTTAGTTTCTCCTGATTCGATATACTTATTTTGTCCGTTGTTTCAGAGGGATCTTTGGCCTTTTTGCTTTTGTTTTTCATACTCGTACGTATTTGACTGCACTTGATATTCTGAACATTCTCGTCGGCTAACTGATTCATATTGGCGTTACTCTATGTTATTTACACATTCAAATTACTTTAAGCTCATAAATATTTCACAAAAGCTTTTACGACGATACATACATCTTTTGCTTGTCAAAATTGTAAAAAAGTATCACCGACATCTTGGTAAGGTAAGTACAAAATATAATAGTTTGTTAGCAAAACTTGACCTGAATGTACCTTTGTGCGTTTTCACGTTAGCACGTTAGAATATAAATTTATTTATAAAATAACGAGTTATTAAATAATTATTTACGAAAATGCTTTTTTGAGAATATTACAATTAATTTAATGACAAATCCAATGCCTTTCACAATCACATTTTACTTTGCAAAAAGGTATATATTTATTTTTGACATTTTTATCGCGATCGCGCTCCAGTTTCTACTTCTATCTCTGTCCGTTCGTTTCTGATAAAAAAAAGCTACTGATTCAATGCCCACTCTACACATCTTCCGGTTATCGTTATTCTATAATATTTTAGGATCGGATAAAATTAGATAACGTGTCGTGTCCTGATAAATCATCAGAATTTTTACATAGTGCCTACTACTATTATAATAATCAGGTAATTATCCGAAATCGGAAGGTGAATACACCCTAATAAAGCTAACCTAACATCTGTTTCGTTTTAATTTTTTTAGGATCGAACCTCATCTTACCGCTCGGCAACGGATATTCCTCTATCTTCATCTCTTTCATACGCTCAAACATATAGTTCACTAGAGCGAGAGGCATTCATTGAGTGGATTTGTACGGAACGGATCTGTGGGCTATTTTCTCTCGCTCTAGGGAAGGGTTAAATGTGATCGGACCACGTGATGACGTGATCCGCAGAAAAATATATATCATCAGCCTTACTTATAAAAATGTACTAATCATCATCTCAGCAGCTAATTACTACTTATCCCCTTATTAAGCGGTTCACCATTTTCTTACTTATAAACGTTACTTAGAGATACTTAACTAATGTCACAAAACATATTTTACTCCCAATACCGCCAGTAAATAAATAAAATAGTGATTATTTTGTTCGTTGTCTTAGCTATTTCTATATAGGTACCTTTATTGAAATTCTCTATCGCTCAAATCTTACATTGGATTCGCTCTTGTATTGTATAATTTTGGTTTCCTAATCCACCGCATTCTTACTCTTTTAAAATTCCTTATTTCATCCAAGTTATTGCGAAACGTGGGTAATACAGTTACATTTTCAAATATATCCACTTTATTTGAAATAAAAAACAACTCGCCAAGATACGTTTCAGGACAGAAGTCAGTCATTTCAGTCAGTTCACTACTTAAAGAGTTAAACAAGGGTTCGCCGGTGATTAATTTGACAGCTACTGTAAGACGCTGCTCAGTAACTGATTAGGGCTAATAAACGTATATAAGTAAGAAATACACCTAAGTAGTCAAACAGAACTACTTAAATTTTAATTATCGTTTATAAGTAAGGCTGCATATATATTTATTTATAGAATTAAGGGAAACTAACAGCTATTAATTATTTAGTTCACGTTCAATATTTATGAGGAAAAAATGCTTAGAGCTACTAATAAGTCCGTTCTTAGAGTACCTATTATACTAGGAAAGCTTCAAATAACAACAGTAGGTACACGGACGTTTATGTAAGTAGGTAGTTATTTTTAATTTTGCTAATACATAAATGTATTATTATTATGTTAAGCTCAATTAACGGTCGTGGTTTTCTTAAAACATTCACATCATGGAAGACCACATGACGAAATTATATAATATTTTATCACGCGTTGTAGCCTGTGTCTTGATCCTAACCCGTGATCCTACCTAACATAATTTACATTACATTGAAACTGGAACAAAAATTGCAGGAGTTGCTATAAAAAAAACATATTTGGAAAACATTATTTGAAGTGGTTTTAACACTTATCCTAGTTAGGACCGCCGATTTAAGATAAGGATAGGTGTAATCGTAGTTAGACAGTTCTTCTTTTTAGGTATGGCAACCCAATCCTCTTCAAATGCTTCAAAGGTCTTCTCAAACTTGAGTCTTGACCAAGGATTACTACTGCCAGATTCAAGTGAGGGATATTTTAAAATAGGTAAGGAATTTTGGTTAAAACTAGGGCGCAATAAAAAGTTTAGGGCAATATATAAATATAAGTAATAGGAAGTAACTGACTACAAGGAAATATTATGAAATTTAAGGAATTTTACTAGAGACTTAATATACAAATTATTATTTAGAGATAATGTAGATGATAGATCACAAGGAAGAGGAGCTTTATTTTTGATCAAAATATTGGGATTGGTACAAAGGACAATGAAATATTATGTGCGAAATATCACCTTCCTCCAAGCCACATTCGCACAAAGAAGAATCTAATATCCTTAGTTTATGCAGGTAGTTAGATAGTTGCTTCCTATGTAGGATGGTCCCGATCCTAAATAGTGTACGATTTAGAGCAACTAGTTGGCAGTGTTGCCAACAGTCAAACGAGCTCTCCACCAGATTCAACTTTTAAAACCACTAACAAAAAAACTTTTTTTTATTTTATGAAAGAAAACAATAAGTATATTAGTGATTAGTTTCCTTTATTACTACGTAATATTGACAATCAGTAAGCAAAAAACAATTACAATTATATAATAATAATTTTTCCCCCCAAATCTCCCCCCAGAGTCGAAAAAACCCCCGAGTTTGAAGGGAATCCCCTCCAGTACGGTACGAGTCGTCTGTCCGATTTAGGATCCTAATTAGAATAAGTAATTGTGTAATCAATCGCTAGCTTCTAACCTGATTTAGAGCCATCCGGAGTTTTACACGGTTGCAAAGTCAAACAACCAAAGCTTTGGTATGGTAGCTGTATGAATGATTGTATGACCAACCCATTGATCAAAGAACCGCTTATCTGTCGTAAGTCCGACCTGCAACAGAATTTAATAAATTTCTTCATTTTCTGAAAATAGGTTAGCATTTTGTCAGATCAATCTGAAAAACTGTATAATGTTTAGAGCATAGAATCGGTATACAATACCAAACTTTATTGTGCTAGTTTTTGTATTGGCCACGATATCTAATAGTGACAGACTCTAATTAACTAGGTAGGTACATAATAAAAAATGATCGTTGATTCGAATTTTACAGTAGGTAAGCGTGGGTTTGAAAGACCGGTTAGTGTGGAAATTAGATACCCTGAATTTACAGGACTCATAGGTCGTGGGTTCATTTGCGACATTAATGTTGCCATTCATGTGTTAATGCACACGTCTGTTCGTTCTGTGTCCAGATGTAATATCTGAGCATCGTCTGCCTGCCCAGTTCCTAGTTAATTGGGGTTGGCGCAATGTTTTCTTTCATTTATTCCTTTTATCAGTCATACCTATATCAGTATTTACTCTTTTTCTATTCATATCAAATCCTAGAAAGCCTAGTTGGATTGTGAGAAAGATCTCACAATCCAACCATTTCTATTTCGGCCTTCCTCTTACCGTATAGGTAATTCATCCACTTTCATATTCGTCACTTTTTTAGTCACATAGTATCCATTCCTTATCCATACCACGATAAACAGTTCTCTCTCCACTTCCAAGGCACTAGCTTTACTTTAAAAATTCCCTTATTCCTAATTCATGTGATGATACCTATTTAAAGTCATAGGTATTCAACATTTTATCTCGCCTACCAAGTGTACCTACTCACCTACATGCAATCGTCTTTCATTCATCCCGTATGCTTAACTCTCTAATATTCCGAACCATACTTACATCACGAGGTCTGATGACGGAGTTATTAGATCCTAAACAGCTTCAGGGGGTGTACCTACATATCTAGGTATAAGAAGGTACTACTTTTATACTAAAACCACAGTCTATGTTTCTAACTTGTTACGCTGTGCTAAAACTAGGTACGAAACTATGAATAAACATTTGTTTATAATTTTGTTATGCTTTGTAAACTCTTGTTGTTGTTATTGCTGTTTTTTGTTTTGCTCGTGACTATAGTACAAGCTTAGAGTACAAGTTTTGCTTACTTTGGAATCAGTTGGCCGTTGTAGAAAGTCCCTGAATATCCAACTAATTTAAAAATGTACCCATGTAGTAGTTATTCATTTTCGATGAAGTTGAACAAATTAGGAAACAATATCACGGTGATAAGCTAGTTTGTATTACCTACCTACCCGTCTGGCTGCATGGCTACTACCCTCAATTTGAAAATCTGGCGCCAAATAGTTACCGATGTGTTCCATCAGCAGCATTTGAAAGCCAGTTCCTTAAAAAGTTGAGTGCTTACCCACTTCGAACACATCAGTATTTACTTTACCGTAAGATTGTGGTCAAACACAAGTCGATCATTTTTACTAATGATAAAATATAAAAACCGACCAAGTACGTGAGACTAGGGTTCCGCAGTCAATAAACTAATAAACTGAAGTTTTCCATCGACTATTGCTCGTTAACCAGTAAAGCCTACTTAGCTGTGATAATTAATTATGCTTCTGTGTTTTTTTAGAATTAGCAATTTAGCGGTTTACTCGAATATCAACGAGGTGTATTTTTAAAAGACCTCTTTTGCGATACTCCACTCAATGTACCTAGTAGATGTGTGTAAATGTACACACATATTGAACCTACACATATTGATTCCTATTGGCACCAGTCTCAGACCCTCAGTCAGCAAACTGGCTCTTGTCTACAGTTTTTCACAGTTACCTACTTAGTTACAAGCCGGTACAATTCCATATGAGGAACAGAATAGGGCGTCTGATAGCAACTTTAAGGATCTATACATATGTGCTATTTACAGGGCTTTCGGAACAGAATAATGCCATCACTATTGAGCAAGGTATGTTTTTGTAATATGGAGAGATTCGGAGTTTAAAGTCTAGTTGTGATGTGATCATTATGATGTGTCTTTGAACGTCATCATCATCATCATCGAACCCACTTCTGTGTGAGTGGGTATAGTTTCCGCACTTAGTCCTTGGATTGGACCATTGTACGTGTAATCCATGGGGTTTTATTCCAACCAGCCCAACTCCCTCCAGAAGCAGATTAGTCTTCCCTTACTTCTCAGTGTGTCCGCTAGAGATTTTGGTGATCCCAAGGTTTCTTCTCTTATGTGGGTGACGCCTGTGCATTCAAGTAGCACGTGAGTCACCGTTTCTTCAGCCGCCATGCACGCCCTGCATAGGATTGTGTGAAAATGTTTGTTGAGTGAGCAGTGGCCGGTGATGATTCCCGACACCATGCGCAGAATTCTTCTGCTCAGACGCAAGAGGCGCCTGGTGAGTTTCAATGTTGAATGTGCATATCTGTGACCCTCCTGACTTTTATGGCCCGTACTGCTTGGATGATAGGCGGAATGTGTGGGACATTCCGCCTGATAGACGGTGTTGAATATTCTCAAGGGGCTGGATATTTTGATGTTAAGGTCGTAGAGAAGACACCGATACCAGTACCGGAGTTTGTCTTCGACCCATCGGTGTAGGTTCTCAGCTCTTCTGGATCCAAAAAGTCATGGGGTTCTTCAGTGAGTTATATGTTTTTGTAAGCAAAATGTTTTTTGGATTCTGTCATTAGGTGAGAGTAACTAGGGTTGTAATTTAGTGGTATTTTCTTTTATTCGTGTGTGCCTAATTCTGGGATCCAATATTTGCGTAATGTGACAGCTATGCAGAGCTGCAGAGCCACTGTTGGTGCAGTTCTCATGCTGCCAGTGATAGCTAAGCAAGCTATTCGTTGCAGTTTTTCAAGATCTAGTTGGGCTTTGTTTAGGTCTGTCCTGGGCCACCAGACCAGCGAGCCCTATGTGATAATAGGTCTAATGACAGTTTTGTAGAGCCAGTGGGTAATGTTAGGACTAATACCCCAGTTTTTACCAAGCAGTTTTTTGCACTGTCACATGGATATGCTGGCTTTTGTGGTAATGTAATCTAAATGTTTCGCCCAGTTCAACTGCTTGTCCAAGTATATTTCCTGGTATTTGGGGTGGTATTGAAGAAGCGTGGTAATCGTAGTGATTCTAGTTTCCGTTTTTTTGTGAAGAGAATAAGTTCGGTTTTATTGGGATTTACTGCTAATTGATATTCCTTGCACCAATCCTCTACTATTTTTAAGGATTGGCGCATGAGATCGCAGATTTTGTTCTAGTGGGTACCATTTATTATAATTGTTAGATCATCAGCATAGCCTACGGTGAAGTAGCCTCGGTCATTGAGACTTTGAATCTAAAGTGCTGTCTATCTATAGTGATTCCGACATAATATTGAGGAGTCGATGCTTGCGAGCGGTGTTTTAATAACGCTTGATATAATTTGGAATGAAATATTAACTAAGTACCTACCTAAATACTATGATAATCTGGTAATCTATCTAGATACCTTTAATAACCAATATCCATGAAATGTTTTTCGGTTGTGAGATTGAGCACTTTACGTGTAAGCATATTAGTATTTACGGTAATAAGTACGCATATTATATAATATGCGTACTTATTACCGTAAATACCTATATAGGTACCTACATTGTATGTCGGTGTCTTTTCAGTACATTTCATAGGACAGCGTACAGCGTCGAGCGCGCTGTTGACGTCATGAAGGGAATCAACATGGCGGGTGGATGGCTGAAAGCGCGCGCGTGTCTCGCGGCAGCAGGTAGTGTGCTCGGTGCTTCGAGTACGCGACTCGATCGACTGGCTGGGCTGGCTGGAGTTCAGTACCCGGTTGACAGCCGGTGAGGCGGCGGCGTGACGTGCTACTCCAAGCTTACATTACGCGCACGCCGCCTCTGCGCGATTTTCTACTGTAAATAAATTTTGTACTAGAAAACTCACTGTGTTAAAATAAAGAAACTGAACTGTGGTGTCTGAACTCTTATTAAGAAACAATTTGTGCTGCTTTTATGGAACGCAATATCTATCGTATTTCATCAGCGAATAAATAACACTATTAATGCGCGACTGAATATTACGCTTAATCAATGCGTAAGGTATATTAACCTATATTACCTACGTTTCAATCAAAATTGACGTTAACAATACAATACAATATTTATTTAGTGCAACCGTGCATCCGCTGGCTTCAATGTTTATGCGCCTACCTTATTATATTGTATTTATGCAGACTAGTGCTACGGATGTTTAATATATCACAATTCCAATCTTCAGATTGTAGAAAGTTGGAAAACTCTATTTGAGATTTGATGATAGTAAAATCAACAATGGCGGACCGTGAACGTCCTGCGAAAACTCCCATTAGGGTGGGTTTTTATGACATCGAAAGGACTATTGGCAAGGGAAATTTTGCCGTCGTTAAGTTAGCACGACATCGAATAACGAAGACTGAGGTAAGTGATAATGACAATTAAATCAATATTTAGAACCAGGTTACCACTATATCATTCTTAAATGTTGTTGCTACAAAAGCATAAACCATATACCTAGACGGTCATGACATGACAAATTTTGAGATCTTTAAAGAGTTTAACTATAAATAAAAATTAACAGTAAATTTTGATTTATAAATACGGTCTTTACGATCTTACTGAGATATTCCAGCTAATGTGTACATTTTATGTAAGTATAAAAATAAAAAAATAAAAATAAAATAAAATAAAAGTTTCAAAGGAAAAAACTAAATGGGTAATTAACAGTAAATTTTGATTTATAAATACGGTCTTTACGATCTTACTGAGATATTCCAGCTAATGTGTACATTTTATGTAAGTATAAAAATAAAAAAATAAAAATAAAATAAAATAAAAGTTTCAAAGGAAAAAACTAAATGGGTAATTTAAGCGAAAATAGGTAGGCAGATAAATTATGAAAAACAAAAAGACCTTGGATATTTTTGCGTACCTAATCGTAACGATAAGAAATGGAAATACTTAACTGAACCAATGACAAAGCCTAAGTAGGACGTTTATTATGATACACAAGCATGAATCTAATGACGGTTAATACTTATTAACCGTCATTAAATTATTTATTATTATATATTAATTTATAAATATACAGATTAAACGTTGCACATGCTTTAGATGTGCTGACTTCTGCAAGGTGTCAATTGTAGTAATTGAAATTTGATTCAAGTCCCTACTTCCTGATAATACCTAGTCGTACTACCTTGTATCTAGCTGTTGTACTGTCAAGTCAACCATGGTAGGTTCCAAGAGGTCGAATCAGCAGCGGTTTTGACTCCCATTTGACTCCCATTATCTGGAATTCTGTAATATAAACAAACATAATATAAATAAACGCGCACCCCTCACGCGGGATATCAGACGAGTCAATGGATGGCTTAATGGATACGTTTGATTTAAGACTAGCATGTCCCATGAATATAATAGAATTCCAGAAATTGAGAGCCAAATTCAATGAAGTTCATTTTTACCATTTGCTTACGCGACCCGGTAGGTCCGCAAACCAGCAAGTCTGTAAACCAGCTGGACGCCTTGTAATTCGAGTTTGTCGCCAGTATGAAGATGAGCTTTCATCACTTTTCAGTAATCCTGATATAGATTTATATGAGGTGTAACTTATAACCAATCACATGATTACTGATGCAATGCTCCAACTATTCTAAGTAGGTATTACAATTACAGCAAACTATCGATGCACCGAAACAATGATACATCACAGTGCTAAGGAAACAAATTGTTCATAAAATGGATTGTAATTAATATTCATAAATGAGTTATTACATGTTAATATAGTTTATCTACATGGAATACTTACGATTGGAAAACACATGGTCACAATAGCAGTATTACAAGTAATAGGTATCAAACATTATTGGTGTGTGATAGTGTGGTATTCAAATTGGGTAATTTGCTTCATGGGTGGTTTATTACGTTCCTTTTTCAGTTCATAATTAGTCATCATGGATTCAAAATAATATTGAATAATAAATTAAAATCGTGGCCATTATTTATTATGTAGTATAGGTATTTCACGATACTACGTGAGACTACACGAACGTTAGATAAATATTATTAAATAACTTAATTTATACATGTTACAATACAATGTATTTTATGGCGATGATAGCTCAGTGGTAGTGATGTCGGACGCCGCGGCGAAGGTCGTGGGTTCGAATCCTACAATGAGCTTGAGTTTTCGGTGAAGGAAAACATCGTGAGGACACCATATCACGGTGGTAGGGTACTTTGTAGTACCCGCCTGGCTGGCTTCCACCCTCAAGTTGAAAATCTGTCGCCAAACACCTATTGGTGTGTTCGGGCAGCTGCACTTGAGAGCCAGATCCTTCTAGGCTTTGTGTGCTTACCACCTTCGGCCACATCATCACCTACCATAGTGAGATTGTGGTCAAACATAAGCCTATA
Organism: Tetheella fluctuosa; assembly: GCA_951216915.1. Lineage (NCBI taxonomy): Eukaryota > Metazoa > Arthropoda > Insecta > Lepidoptera > Drepanidae > Tetheella > Tetheella fluctuosa. The sequence goes on from OX578230.1 coordinate 5,968,557, forward strand.
CAAAGTAAAAAAAAAAAATGTACATGAATGTTAATGTTGTATTGTATATGTGAATTAGGTATTTAAACTATTTTATTATTTATTAATGTATATCTTTAATATAAAAATGAATCGCAAAATGTGTTGGTAAGCGCATAACTCAACAACGCCTGGACCAATTTGGCCATCTTTTTTTTTAAATGTTCGTTATTGTCAGGAGAAGGTTTGTATGAAAAAAAAAATACACCGGGAACGTGGGTGAAACCGCGGGGTACAGCTAGTTTATTATATTTCTATTATCTTATGATTATCCTTATAAATATCTCTTTTTCATTGTGAATTGAAGTTTTTGTCTGCATCGATTTATGAATATTTGAAATTTATAATTACGAACACGAGTTTTGATAAACTCACGTGGAATAGAATAAAAATATTATGTTGGAAAGATGAGATAATATGACGTCTTGGTCTAAACATTATATATTACGTACGGGCCTTAGTTTATTTATATTATTATATCTACAGAAATTAAACACGTGATAAATGATACATTGTTATTGGTGTATGATCTTAGACATAGACAATATTTCAAATACATTCAATATTTGAGTTAGTAATTTCTGTTACAAGGAATTCTGTTTATACTCTGTAAATAATTGAGGTCATCCATGATAACGATAATGAGGCGTATAGATGTCGTTACAGAGCAACTTTTCGTAGATATTGCACTAAACTAAGTTCAAGGAAATCATACTACGTACGGACGCGGTATCATCAAAAATATACTTCGATATTTTTAATATTTTATCTAAAGCAGAATAATGAAGGAAATTAAAAATATCTTGAATAAGTTATAATTGTTAAATTTTGTTAAGACAGACCGACAAAAGCTATAAAAGTGGTCACGTTTCAAAAATCATGTAAGTTCTAGTTGCTATAGAGACCCAATTTAGAAACGGTATATATGAATACCTAAGTTCTTCTTAGTTCAATGTTTCAATTGTATGGAAAACAGTAATAATAATAATAGCAACAGTAATAATACAATAGAAATAAGAAAGTTTGCGAGTTGAATTGTTTCAGAAATATATTGTTATAGTCGTATTTACTTACCTACTTTGGAATTTACAAACTGAATCATATAATTATGAATAACTTTGATAATCAAAATCCCTATGAGTCATAAAGAAGAGTTTGTATGGGTGTCATGAAATTTTAAAGTAATTTCTCGTTTTCTAACTGTTATTACCCATAGCACTGAATATGAGACAGATTTTGTTTTATGAAAACTTTCACTGAATTTGAAACTTGCGAAGGTGTTTAATGTCAATTATTAGTTCACATAGGCACACGTACATCTTATTGATTTTATTAATGATAGGTTTATCCACATCAGTGTAGGTCCATCTACTCCAACTCATAACTGCGATATAAAATTATGAGAATTATCGCAACAAGCATGAAGGTAGCTAGAATAACATTAGATTCTACCTACGTTCGACTGGATTCGTAGATTGAGCTACTCAATCAATCGGCGATGAATGACTTTTAAACTCCGTTCCAACGTTTAAAAGAATATTGGAAGTCATGCTTGTCGTGGTGCGATTAGAAGCTCGCCAGGTAGGAAAGAGTACATGCCTGCAGTAGCTTGTAGTGGTGCGAGTCTACGGCACCAAAGTGGGTCATTGGCCGAATACTGTGGCATCGTCGTCGTCAATGACTCACTAGCTCTGTTTGTATGAACTTTCTAACTGGCTGGCTATTACATTGATTTCAGGGCTTTTGTTGTTACTACACGTAGTTACATTTTACGGATTATTTGCGTTGGTTGTTAAAAAAACGACTAGGATATTGCAAGACGACTGTATTGATGACGCATTGCAGAAAATGTCTATACGAGGACGATACACTGAATGAATGTACTAAAATAACAAAACGAACGCCCTCGGCCTTCACTACAGTTTTATTGCGTGGTGTGCGAGTTTGATGTGAGGATTGATCGCTTAACCAAACCTCTATTAAACATAAATCCTGCTCGGTGATTATATGGAGTGAAATCCATTGCCTTGGGATTCGTCCATAGCGTTGATAATTATTATCTAACCACTTTCATTCCATGTCTTGACTACAAATTAATAATATCATCACCCGCGCTCAATCTTCCCGGAATTTAAATTGAAGCAACAGTCAACTGACATAATAAGAGTTACATAGACTGTGATAATATTGTCTTTCAAGCAGTTTTATGTACATTCGTATGGGACGCACACGACCTCAGTTTTAAATTATCTCCATATGAAAATATGTTATACAAACAATATCTGCACGTTAAATAGTAAGTACCTACCTATAGGAGATAAGTTACTATTTAAGAGCACGTTGTCGAAACATTTTATTTGGTGAAACAATGCTATCAATCAGTGAATCAGCTTCGGTTGGATGAGGTAGAGTTGGGCGCCGGCGGCGGCGGCGCGGGCTGCCACGTCCAGAAATACCGCGGCATCGACCTTGCCTGAGGATGCACGCGTGTTGTTTTTATTATTTTACCTCTTTTTTTCCGTGTGAGCCGTTAACCAAGGTGACGGCCAGTGGTTCCACGCATCGCAAACGCACACGTCATCGCGTTAATTTCTAGTCGTCAAAATTGTCTTGCGTATAATCACCCTCATTACTACTCGCTGAATAGTATCATCATAGTCTTTCTGAAACTCTATTCTTTCAATACCATATTTTTGTTACAAATAAGTTAGGTACATTGTGCACATCACATCAACATTTAACTTATAAGTATGTCTTATGAATAGTTAGATATTTATTTGATGAACCGAATGGACCAATGACAATTTGTTTTCTGGAGCTGGTTTTCACAAACTCGACGCAAAATTGGAAATAATTTATGAATTCGATTAATGGGGTATCTATTATAAAGAAGACAATTATGTAGGTATGAAAATTATGCAGGTGAATTAATGGTTGCTGTAACGCACATTGTAGTGGAAGATATATTAATTCAGAATTCTCGAATGCGTTGCGCTTGGTAAAATAAAGAAAGCCCGATCAGTCTGAGGATGCGTGATCGGCACATGTCTGGCGAATATTTTGCCAGGAAATCACGCCGTATGGTATGGCACGCGCTCCGTTTACACTGGGCCCCGCTTGAAAAATGTATGCTTGACGCAAATGCGTTATCTATTTTGGCTCTCTGCGTCAGTGGCTCGTTGTTATCTGCGTTTTGTAGTCTCGCGATCACCCTCAGCGCCTTCGCCGTTTTAGCGACTTTCACTCTCCAAATACATCTTCGTTCCCAATTTATACGACTTTATCGCATGCCAGAGAAATCATTCTAAACAGAAGAAACTTACTTATAGCTTATCGTCATAAAGAATTTAATTGCCTACTATCTACATAGATTGTATTACCTACTATTTATAGTGAAACACGTCTGAACTAGGATGCTTTTATCAAGAGATAATTCACAATGATAACGTCGAGTTGAGACACGCGCGTTTGTTTGCTCTTGATTAGTTTATCTCCTGTCGTGACGTCAATTGGTCGTTTTTATTCCAAGATGGATGACAAGATGTATTTGTTAAAGGTGTATATAAAACATTAATAAATATTTATTATAAACAATATTAAGTAGCTTATTGTTAATTTTGTAACATTATTATAACCTAATTAACCAATAGATATTGTTACTGAGTCATTTGCAAACATTTAACTGGCTACCATCATCAAGTTGAAAATCTGTCGCCAAGGGTCTATGCGCCGGTGTGTTCCGGCAGCTGCACTTGAGAGCCATTTCCCTTCTAGACTTTGTGTGCTTACAACCTTCGGCTACATCATCACTAACCTACCACGTTGAGATTGAGGTCAAACACAAGCCTAACCCAAAAAAAAAAATCACAAAGAACTGTGGTTTCTCTTTCATTGAATACAATGGTATTCAACTAAGATACTCTAAAATATATAGGATGTTGAATTAAATGCAATGTTTTGTAAGGAATGCTGCAGTGACAGCTCTGGAGAAATTGAATTCTGTTCGTGACATCTCCAGCTCTTTTATCCTTCAAAAAAGTTGAATAGAGTAGCCAGGAAAAGGAGTAATGGAAGGGGGGTACTAGAATGTCGAGAACTATGCTTTACCGACGACGTGACGTCGCTTTGTACTACATTTACTATACATACCTACCTTCCAAGTTTCAGTAAGTTTTTGTTAAATGCGTGGGTGGGATATGCGATTAGTGTCTTATTTACTTAGGTAAACTGGAATTTAGCAATTTGTGTTTAACCTACATTCTGTCCTTAAAATACAGATCACCTGTACCTACCCTAAGATTCCTTCATACTTTCATACAACATTTTTTTATTGGCTTGTTTTCGGAGATCATTAGTTTTCCATTTACTACGCTCCTTACGTCAGTTAATATGTTCGTACAAATCTCATATTCACGGCCTTTCATTTTAAATCTAGCTAAGTATATTAATTAAGTAATGTAAAGAAATATTGTTTTTTTAAACATAAACTGTGGAAGAATTTAAACTTCATTACTTCGTCTTACCTTCAAGTAATATCTCTATATCACACTCTATCAAGATAATATGACCCATTTTAGAGCATTCATCAAAGGATACTTATCGCTATATATTCACAGGGCCTGTAAATTCCGACTCGACTCAAGCAAGGGATTATAAGGGAGAGAAGCGGATGTGTACCTGACTCCCTCTAGCTTATGCCCCGTCTCGCTTTGGCCAGTATATTGATCGTCGTCTAGACTTGTTGATCGTAGCTGAAGTTATAGTCCCTGAATTCGGTCGGGGGTTGGATCTTTCCTTAAAAACCACGACTTCCTTTTTACCACTGTTGTGGGAGTGACTCTAGCATCTAGGAGTGAAAGTAGGTGTGCCTGAATGCAAACATTCGTTGTAATTGTCACGTAGCGCTTATTGGAATGTTTGCAATATAATTGCATCAAACAAAGTAGCTTTGCACTTACTATTCCTGTTCTTGAAGAACTTACTTTAGCTCAGGATACAATTATAGATTTGATTAAAATCGAATATTATAATCGAAGTTTTTAACTAGAAATTTCGTCATTCATGCATATCATAGCATGTTAGATATTCTATAATATAAGTAGGTAAAACCGGGCCAAATTAAATTAATTACCTTTCAATAAATCACCAACGCGAAGATAACTCATATTTTATCAGAGTACTTACTACGTACACTCATGTAAGTAGCTAATCTATCGTTGACGTCATCGACTAAGTATTGCGATTTATTAAACAATTGTAATAAAGTCATCGACTAAGGAGATGTTTAAACGTCAATAAATATATGTATATAATTTTTTTTGTCATGTTTATCTATAATTACTTACAAGATAAAGGACAATTGACGCATAACGTAATCATTGTTGCCTTTCTGGAAGTTGCCTGGCGATAGGTACTATTGGTGAAGGTTTCTATTTAGTTTCCTATCTTGATAACAGATAGTCCGGCTTAATTGCGTAAAAAGCTTCAAAATTGCCGATACTGAATAATAGAATACCTTTTTTGTACTTATGGTACAATCATGATGTGGCGGAGGGTAATTCACACGAATAGACTTTGGAGAACTGTAAATGCTTAGAATAAATCACCCGAATTACATCGGTAGGTGTTTTATTCTACCTACTTGTTAATTGGGGATAAATATAATGACCACCAAAAAGAACGTTGTGACATATCCTCTTTTACCCAAATTTAGTAAATTGATCACCAAATAACGATTACCTACATATGTGAAAACATTGTACATGTTCGATCCCGAACTCACTGAAGGTTTAGAACCCCTCAGCCTTCGGAGAGACATAACCTCCCTTTGTGTGTTCTACCGTCTCTACAATGGGGAGTGTTCTCAAAACTTTTTGATCTGGTGCCATTGTCACCCTTCTACCATCGCACCACTCGCCGGCGATGTGGAGCTCATCCTCATATCCTCGAGTCCCCTCGATCGTTGACACAACGTTTTAGTCGGTCGTCTGCCTGCTTGTCAACCTACAGACATAAAAAAAAACTTCTTTTTACATGTAATCTCTTCTTATTCAGAAACGACCCGGATACTTTAGGTTAGATGTGTATGGCGATTCGTGGTTATTTTTGTTTAAATGCACGGAAACCCTTTTTGGTTTAAACAATCACAATTTGGAGTTGGTTGCTGTTGTAAAATTTTTGGTTCTTATTTCCCGCTTAAATGGGGATTTAATTTTGGTGATCTTTTACTATTTTTGGCAATATAAAGTGATTTTTTGCCGTTACATTTTACTAGATCTGGTGGTTGGTTAACCATAAGCCTTATTAATTCGTTTGGTAATATGAAGTGTTTGCTATCTCTGAAATCGATCATGTGGGCAATATTATGAAAATAAATACAAATCTCCGTCTTGGTTGTACGAATGATACCTATCTGCGAATGAATATATGCATTACGTACTTAGGTGTTTATTCTTATGAAGATACTCGGTTAATTTACAAGCAAGTGTGATTTTGTTAGTCACGTTTTGTCACTGTACTGCGCTTTCGTTACGATGGTAGTGATAATTTTGCCATTGACTCACTAATTACAGCCTACGAGCTTAGCTTACGAGTACTACGACAGTTGCGCCATCAAATTCCATTAAAAACTGGGTTATAGTGTGTAGTTAAAATGCAAGATGCATATTGACAAATACCTTTTGAGATTTTATGTAATTTTGTACCAAAGAAGCCAATGAATAGAGTCTCTAAACACCAGTGATAATTAAGAAATCAATTTACTATTTGTTGAATCAAACAACACAATAAAATCACACACAAGATATTCTTTCAACATGCATTTGCGAGTATAATTAATTTTCATTGCGTGTGTGAATGTATACAAATTCCCGTCCCGCCATAGTTAAGTCAATCAATAGGTTAATTAAAACACAAAAAGTAAAAAAAAAACTGTAAAGCACAAAATAATCTGTTAGAACATACTTACCTAATTATTGAACAGGAAGCAGTGATTAAGTTTATCAACTCATTGCTGAGTTTGGTTTTTCCTAGGGTCATTTAGGGCGGCCATATTGCGAATAAACCAGGAAACTCAATTAACTTATCTAAATACCTCATTTTGCCTCTTATTAGACCTTTTGTCGCTTTGCACTAGCAAAAGTATTTTATTTATTTATACTAGCTTCTGCCCCGCGGTTTCACCCGCGTTCCCGAGGACTCTTATGTTTTCCCGTGAGATAAAAAGTAGCCTATAGCTTTCCTCGATAAAAAGGCTATCCAACACTATACGAACTTTTCAATCCGAACCAGTACTTAGTTCTTGCGATTAGCACGTTAGCAACCAAACAAACAAAGCTTCAGCTTTATATTAGTATAGATAGTTTTAGCGCCCTTAACTACAATCTCACCCTGGTAAGCGATGATGTAACCGAAGATGGTAAGCATAATTAAAAAAGCACAATTTGAAATAGTTTTGGGTAATATAATGTAAACTGTATTGAATTTTTTCAACGTGCTGCTAATCGGGTTCCGTAGATAAAGATGTGGTAAAACAGTTCTAGCATCATACATATATAGCCATTCAATAAATATAAGTACCTACCTCCTACTTTTTATCTTATACATCACTTAAGTACATAGTTCTTTGATGTCAAAGCAAATAATCCTATTTTAATACTAGTGATTGGTACACAAGACTTTCTATAAGTTAAGAGCCTTACAGATGTATAGGATGAGTTCCATTCTCTTTGGGGCTTTGTTGTCTTAACTTGATCATGAGCTCGTTTACGCTAACGGTTATTGGTTCCATTGATGGAGATCATAAACAAATATAGCAGTAAAGAGTAGCATAAGGTTTCAGGTAAATATTAAAAAAATGCTGATTTTTGCACGTTTATGATGACTCATATACATATAGTTTATTATCTACAGAATACAATCGGTTGGTTCTAAGAAATTATATAACCTTATTATATACCTACTATGTAGAAATTACCTCAAAACTGCAGACAACTGACTACTGATTTGCCATTCTTATTGTATTTTTTCTCTCGTTTTTACTAATTAAGACATGAAAATCTATTCACAGCATTGTTTCTCATATCTAGCATTGTTATTGATAAGTATCGACCTACACAGAACCATTGCCCCTCTTTTATGTGTATTTTATTCATATCAAACTGAGTAAGAAAAACAGGAAGTCACAGATACTATATACGTGTACATAGTATGTACATATTATAAAGTTAGTACGTTCGAATGTCTAGTTCAATTTATTTCCTGTAATTTGTTTCTATCTTGATATGATGGCCATAATAGCCAATGATATTAAATATCATTGATAATAGCCAAATTAATTTAGCAATTTGACAGCATTCTTTTCTAGATTCACAACCCTCTGATTTATTAAAGCCCAGATTTTTTCGTTTAAATTCTTTTAAATTTTGATTAGATTAGTTAATCAATCAAAATTGTAATCATGAAATCACTATGTGATGCTGGCCTACTGGCGCCCTGCGTGAGTGCGACACGATGCATGGAATGAATTTTAAAGAAATGAGTAAGTAGCTAAGTATAGTTAAAAAAACACGCTTTTAGAAAGGCAAAAAATATCTTTTCAGCCCCGCAATTTCACCCGCGTTCCCCGTATAAAATCGTACTCAATAAACAAAGGAAAAAAACTCACTTTCGCATGTGTATATATCTAATTGCAGTTCGGGTTAGGATTTAGACATTCTAATAAAAAAATACTATATGTCAAGTCTACTAAGATTTTGATTGAGTAAGTACATCAAGATTTCTATTCTCTTTCTGTTTTAGTGACACTTTAGTATAAAGATCCAGGCAATCAAAATGTAGTTTCTATACTTAGTCCTAAATCCGTCGCAAATCAAACCATTATACGAAACCACTACGGTTTCGTATAATGGTTTGATTTGCTTAGTCCAGATAAAGGCTTGATACCCATTTAAAGGCAACAACGGAATCATCCACCACTGACCCTCCGGGTTTCCCCAAACGTAAACATTACAACAACCAAATGAACGGATGCGGAGGTTTCATCGTCAGTGTATATCCGGCCACAGCCAGTTCTTACCTACACACTATCGATTTTTTCCTTGAAAGCACCTGCCTCTAATTGGACATTCTACATAAACCTGCGTATTATAGCGATGTTACATTGTGGTAGGTCGTAGAAACTTTCAATAGAATGGTCTAATTACAAGGCTATTTCCTTCAGAATGTGAATTTGATTAATAACGATTACATACATAATTGTTCGATGTTTTGTTTTTATTTATGTAACCTACTGCATGTTAGTTATCGTAAGTCATAGACTTCTTAGGCGTGTATCGTGGGATTGTGCGATAATTGTACGTACGATAGACGCAGGTGCGGCCCCAGTTTTAGAGGGCAATTCTTTTGATTATTCAATTGAGTAAGACAATGACGAATGGGATGGATGATAACAAAATTAAAAAAGTGCAATGAAACGAAACTATAATTTTATGTAGACACAGACACGACAATAGTGTTAATTAAGAGCGGCTTTCTCATTTTCACTTACTCGTACAGAATTGTGTGTGGCACGAATTGCTCTAAAGTTACTTAGTTGGTAGGTAATCTGTCATCCAAACAATGATTTATCTCCGCATTACATGGCAGTTAGTATAATAACTGCTTTAATTATATATTTGAAGAGTACCTGCTCACAATTTGTATGACGATTGTTTCATAGACAAGCGGATTAATCCTTTCTTAGTGGATGCCTACGTTATTTAAGGAATTTGTGTACAAAATTTCATGTTCCTAACCCCAGCGGTTTAGACTGTGCGTTGATAGATCAGTCAGTCAGTCAGGACAAGCTTCTTTATTAGTATAGATTATTGTATAAGATCAACAATGATTGAATATCTAATGAACTTTAACAAAAGACTCCCATGAAAAAATACTGAAATTAAATATCATGAAATGAACGCTATAATCATTAAAAACTCATATAAAAGCGGCGATACTTACAGATGCGCGGCGCGAGGGGTCTTTATGATCTAATGACGCAAGGATACGTGCGTAATACTGCTATCTGAACAATGGGGTCAATGTCGGAGCAGCTGACCGCCAGTTCAGCCTATATTACTGCAATTACACTTGTAACTGCTTCTGTGTCCCGTTTGCTACATCTGCTTTGGGAAATATAAACTTGTGGGTACTTCGTTCTAAGTAATTATGTTTTCCATCAGCGTAACCTTACTCCATGAAAAAGATAAGACTCCAGGTTTCCACGTTACCGTGGAGAATCAGCGCTCACTAAAACGTTATTGACTTATGTACTCGATACCGTAATTCTCTTAGAATAATAGGGTATATGCCTGTATTCAAAATAAATTATCCAACACTAACCAATGTATAAAACATCTAAAAAAAAGGGGAAACCACGATTTTTTTATTAAATTTATCCTTATTATGATTTTTAATGACCAATCTAACCATAAAGAGTATGCTATATAAGTATGAAGTCACATGCTTGTATTTCATACATAACTCCATATAAACCTATCGTTTTGACATTTCATAAAAAGTTGCTGATTTGAATGTCAGTCAAATACCCTATTCTATTTCATCGATTGTTTCCTTGGTCGGTCAGTAGCTACCTATCGTTGCAATGATACTATTTCATTTAGGCCCGATTTCTTAAAGGCCAGATAAACTTTATCTGACTGTTAATTTGAAATTAGAACAGTTTTTGTTTGGACTTATCAGAGGTTTATCTAGAAATTGAAAAATTAGCCTTTACCTACTTGTGAAAATTAAACAAACGAACAGTGGAATATGAAAAACTCTGCTGTTGCGTGTCACAAGCCGTGCACTTGTTAGCTTTCTTTCCACTTTGCCCTTTTCATTGAGCTGTTCTGAGGCGGAGGCGGACGGTCGGTCCAATCACGTCAATTGGCTCAATCGTTCAGGAATGACGCTCAAATTGACGTCATCGCCCCATTGTCAGTCTGGAAACACACCGAGTCGCGTAACGGTATTGTTCCGTTCTGAACATTTGAAAACGTATAAATGTAAAATGGTAATCACCGATTTTTCATTATATAAATATTTAAATGTAAATGTATCATTGATTGAAGTACTTATATAAAAGAAAAACAAGCAATTGACATATAACTGTAGGTCACATATTGAAAAACTAATCGGGCTATTTCGACAAAAGTGTATGTTCAACTTCGATTCATAGAAGTTTGAAATTGAATGCAACCTACAAAATAATCTATATCTATACTATTATTATAAAGCTGAAGAGTTTGTTTGTTTGTTTGTATGATCGCGCTAATCTCAGGATCTACTGGTTCGAATTGAAAAATTATTTTATTGTCGATAGCAGATTTATCGAGGAAGGCTATTATAGGCTACTTTTTATCCAGGGAAGACATAAGATCCCTCGGGAAAGCGGGTGAAACTGCGGGGCGGAAGCTGGTCTTATTTATTTATTTACCTATTTGACACACCAACAGTATACACATTAAAACATTTTTATATGAAAAGATAGGCACAAATTGTCTTGCATCTGATGTGTACACCTATAACAGGCGTGTACAGCGTTTACAATTGTTGACATAATCAGACAAAGAAAATATATAAAATGGACGAAAATAAAAAAGGTGAAATTAAGATTAAAAATTGGTCTTAAAATATATACACTTAGTTTTTCCAGAACTTGTGGCTAACTGTCTTGGAATTAATGTTTATTTATTTTGTTACAGGTAGCAATTAAGATTATAGATAAATCACAATTAGATGCTAGTAATCTTCAGAAGGTCTACAGAGAGGTGGACATCATGAAGCGGCTGGATCATCCACATATAATTAAGCTTTATCAGGTAATTAATCTTACACATTAAACTACCAAGTAATTGAATATTAATGAGAAATGTAAAGGTATGTTAAATTTTAATGTGCAAACATTTAAACTGCGCGTCACCGTCGACAGACATGCTACCAAAAACGTGAGCCGCGGAACTGAAGTATTTTCTTGCACAATTATTAGTGACGTCATACTTGAACATTTTGGCCCCGCCTGGATTTGATGCGTATAGGTACTATGATGGGGCAATAAACTTACTGTATATCGGGTGGGATCAACGGAGGTCAGTGGCGCTCGGAAAAGAGAAACGTAACTCCCCGTTACTTGTCAGCGGAAGAAATACGTATGAATTAGTAGTGCCTTACCGAGTTGATGGAGCGTTCATTAGACACGCTTATTACGTTATTGCACATTACTCGCTCCAAATAATGCCGCAATAATAACATTAACTCCACAAAAATTGGTTGCACGAGCCGTTAGATCTTTGCGTGACAACGCTATTGTTGCTACACACTTGAATTGGTGTGTGGAGTGCAATAATAAGGCCTTTAGCTCATGTTTTGTACGTTTGATTTGTGTGACGAGGAAATCTTCCACGCGTACCGTTCTGCGCCATTTGTGGTGAGAAATTCCGACCAAAGACGTAACTGTACCTAACAGAAGTCTAAGAGATAGCGTCAACTCAACATCTAGTGACTAGATTCTAGTTTGGGACATAACCTGACCCCAAACTAAGCAGAGCTTGTGCTATGGAAGCCAGATAACTGATATACTACATATACTACTTTTCTACATACTTATACCTATAGATAATCACGCCCAGACTCAAGACAAACAGACATGTTCATGCATACAAATGTTTGTCCTGAGTGGGAATCGAAGCCACGACCTGCGGCCTGATAAGTAGATAGGGTATTACCAACCACGCCAACCGGCCCGTCACACAGTAACATAGATAATATGTATGTACAGTGGAAGTCTTTCAAATGTTCTTGACGTCAAGTACATGAAATCCGTTTTTACGTTCAAACCAATTTACGTCATCACTCGCAAATGAACACTTTCATACTAATTTAGATTTTAAAAAAGAGCAGAAAAAGTATTTTTATATATATTGTGTTTATTTTGCATTTATATTGCATTCGTTCCATAATAATTACGTTTTTCTGAGGTTTTACTTTGATGGCTGCATGTTTTACGTATTATACAGTCGTCGGTTTAAGCCTCAAATATTTGTCATGTAAATGTTTAGAAACTAGATTAAACAGGATATGTGAAATGTTTATTGCTAGACAGGTGTTTCACAAAACTCGTAGACACAATAAAATATATTTTCGCGGTAACGATGCGCGACGTAACAAATTACAGTCGAAAGTTCCGCATATGTTGATGGATGACGACATGAATGAATCCCAACCTTGTGCCAAACATAGTGACTCTAATCGATTAGACGTGCAACGCCCTCGCCCATATTGTTGATAATTAACACATAAATCTAACGAAATCATGCTAACGTCACGTGGCATTCATTATAAAATTGTGAATCAGCAAGACAAAAGACGGCCATATTGATGTGCCTTAACGTAAGTACGACGATGTTGGCAATCCTTCACTTTAAGATTAGTATGATATGAAATCGAGATATGTGTATGTAACTATCATTGATAGTGAAACAAGAACAACGGAATGTCAGCAAAGTGATAAATGTTGGCGATGCTAAGCTAACTAATGATAAGCGTACTCAATTAATTTTTTGCAATTATATTTAATGTTACAGAAACAAAAAAAAAAGTTATAAACATGTACCTAATAGAATTCTATTTTCAAAATATAAATTTAAAAAAAAACAATTCTCTTCATATCTTGTTCTATGGGTATGTTTTTTGAATGTGAATCAAGAAGCTAATAGGTCATATGACTATATCGGTTGCACTTGGAACAATGAACATTGCATAATGTGATTTCGTAACACGTGGCTCAGAATGAATGGAATTGATACTATTATAAGCGGAATGGGCAAGCCGGAGGTACTTTGTGTATAAACATTGTCATATTGAATGGTGATTGCGTTCAGTTTCTGTTTAGCTTCGTCTTTCGTCCACGGGAAGGGAGCGTTTCCGCTTGTAGAGATGTTATCAAAACAATCAAATATTCACATCCGTGGAGTCAAGTAATTATAAACGAGTTAGGCACTCGTCGTGTTCTTATTCTACAGTTGCTTTAGAAAACCTGAGTTTCTTAATAAATGCTATAAAAATACCCATGAATGATCACGCACGACTCATTAGTGTGGTCACTATTTATCGCAAATACTCGCATCGGAGAGCATCCAATGATTAGTAAAAAAAGCTAATGACAATCATAAATAATCTCAATCGATATTAGTATGACAATTAAATAGTAATACTGTTTACCCATATCTAGGATGCAAACTCAAAATTCATTTATTAAATGTAGACCCTGGTAAGGCACTTATGAAAATGAAAAATTGTCTCTACCACCGGTTCGTAATACAATGCCAGAAAGGGCAACTAAATCAAAGAGTAGGTACCTACCTAAGTACCTAACCTTATGTGATATTAAGATACAAGTTAATATAATACTTTAAATAGGTACCTAATCGGAAAATGTTCATAAAATTAGGAGAAAATATTACATACAATTCACACAATGTAAAAAAAGCATACAGGCCTACGCGTCGAATATGAAACCTCCTCCTTTTATTGAACTCAGTTAAAGAATTAACAAGTCTATGGGGAGTTGGTATCCCTGTACGAAGTAGGCAGACAGAATCCGTGACTCACATAGATATTATTAGTGATGGTTTACATTTTTACTCCGACCGCGGTCAGTTCACGGGCACGGTCTAACTATATCAGCCAATATTGAAACCATCTCACGAATATTTTATATAGACCTTTGGAATATTCGCTTCCTCAATTGACTCTTGTTTACTGACTCGTAGGTAGATCCGGCATTGATAGTTATTGTATTTGCGCAATAAATATTATCTCTGTAAAGAAAACAGTTGCAGCACATTCAATATCAACATTATTTATTTCGTCGCGTTGTCTTGAATCACTTTGTTATTACACATATTTGTTTTCACTATCTCTTAATTCAATGTGGAAAAAGTCTAGAGCTAAATATTTAATTCTTGAAATCTTTAAAAAAGTTTATTAATGGAAAGTCCATAAACTCATTTCGCAACGAATCTGTCTAAAGTGGATCAATTTAAAACTTTTTAAAGCCCTTTTGAATTTCAGTAGGTATCTACTGAACGGTCTTTTATTTAATGTCAAGACGAAACTTTTCCATTAAAATTCTTATGTAACGGAATAATTAATGTTTTTTGGAGTTTTTATTTCTTGAGAAATATTTCAGTGCCATTTTGATGTTGCGTTATTATTATTATATAATCATCATCATCATCATCTCAGCCGCAAGACGTCCACTGCTGGACATAGGCCTCCCCTAATGATCTCCAATAAAAATAGTAGATCATTAACCAAGGGGATAAAGCAGTGTCTTCTGTCGCGGGTGACGATTTAAATCGCGAGCGTAACGAAGGACTCGAGGTTTACTCCCGAGCGTAGCGAGGGTGTTAAAAACTTAAATCACGAGCGAAGCGAGGGATTTAAGACGAGTCCTGAGTGTAGCGAGGGATTTAAGTTCACCCAAGACTAAGACAGCTATATCACCTAGGAAAATACTCTACTTTTCGTACCATTTGCGAAAAAATTAACACAATAATAATATGAGATAAGCATTTATTAAAAATAATGACAATTAAAAGTAAAAGTTAACATTCGAAACATTGGTCCAATTATTGATAGAGAGAGTTACATTTTTGTTTGGTACATTTCTAGACTAATATTTTTTTGTCGGAAAAGCAAAGGCAAAAAAAATCAAGCTCATACGGCCTCGTCGGTTTTCGTAATTTTATTTAATAATCATAATAAATGCGTATTCCTTTTTCAAAAAGATGTGTAATGCTTTATATACAAACTCAATGGTGTAAACATAGATGTAGTTCAGTATAAATTTCGGTAAGTATTCCAAATTTAAATCACATTCTCCCCCTAGAGGATGAATGAAATTCAGTACAATTTTCTTTCCCTGTTTTTAACAGATTAAAAATGACTATTGTTATGTTCGCTTTTTGTGGCATAGAATGTCACTTTTTTGAGCAAGTGGTACGAAAAATATTATTATATAATACCTCTAATAAATTAAATATGTATTTTATAAGCTAAATGTTCATAGTTTTTGTCATCAAAATAAATCTCGGTAAATACTTTGCTGTTATCTGGCGTTAACATCTTGAAAATGCATAAACTTATTTGGTTTTATAGTTGCAATTCAACTCGGAGATCCAACAGGGTATCACATGGCTTTATGTATACCTATTATATTTTCATATTGTTGCAGGTCATGGAGACAAAAAACATGATCTACATTGTGTCAGAGTATGCAAGCAAAGGCGAAATTTTCGGTAAGTATTCAACAAAATTTTACTCATTGCGCACATAAATAAATATTGGTATTTGGTACCTATATAAGATGGCGGCTCTATTATTGCTCTATTTGTATTACACCCTCTCTCCCACGCTATCTTTACGATGGAGAGACTACGCTTTTATTAGAGTTCATTCATAAAGTTATTATAAGTACCTATAGCAATTATATTACCTACCTATACTTAAAGTACCTACTTTCTTCGAAAATTAAATGGTGTAAAAAGATTATTTACATCATTAATATTCATTACATTACACGTGAAGCTTTATCAGTGTAACACGAAAATATTGGTAATTAATTAGCCGCCAGTGTCAGCTATACTTAGGACAGATTCTAGGGCTGCCTCTTAAACAATATTTCTTTAATTACAATCTTTACTTTATTTTTAATGATTTCTTATCTTGATAATATTATTTTAAATGCTTTTGCATTTAATTAAAATTAAATTACATTGCAATAAATAATAAATAATTTTATGCACCCGAATATTTTTGATAGTATGATTAACATAACTACTTTGTTTACTTTATAAGGTGGCAACCCTGATTGTTTTCCAATTGAGTGAAACGCATTATGCTAATTTAATGGGCACTTATGTATCTTTTACAATTTATTATCTCGTAGTATTCACGTGATTTTACATGCCTAAGTACCTACCTGTTGAGTGGCAATAGGTACCTGTAATTGTCAGAAATGTTATTTATCTCCATTATATAGCTATAAATACCCTTCATCAAGCGGAAAGTCATGTATTCTATATCCAAATCTGAGAACCGATTAGTTTAGGAGATGTGTTTTACCTAGAGGCAGTCCGATCCGTCCGTACTGACTGAGACCCACATTTCACTGTAGTTATAAACCCCAACTTGACATTGTCGCAGTCGCACGGGCACATTACCACCCGAGCTACAAATAATCTCCAGATAATCTCTACCAGAGACAACTCGTTATTATTTATTGAAATATAGTTATAATAAATAAAAAATCTTTTCCACGAAATTTCTTTTACAGTCATTCAATTGGTTTTTTGTCTAGTTGGCTGTGCTTTACAGTTTCTTTTTAAATCCTGGATAATTTTAAGTAATTGTACGAATACTTTTTTTTATAACCTACATAGCATTTATATTAGGTGCCTATACGGGTAGGTACGTTCGGTTCAGCTAGTTGGTTCATGGACTATAGCGAATATATTCGGTGGTTTAGTAATCTTAGTAAGCTGATATATTGCTCGTAAATACTCCAAAAAAGTATCCTTCATATTGGAACCTTGGAAATTAACTAGTTTAAGCGGTAGGTAAGTATCTAAACTATTGCATTAAATTTAAGTTTCCAGGTAGGTAATTATTAATTAGGTACTTATTAGATATTTAAATTATATAAATTTAAGTTACTTACCTGTTCTTTCATCAATTTTTTCTGTCTGAAGATTCACAAATAACTATACTAAAATACTCTGGTAAACTACCGCTATAATAAAGGTAAATTACCAAATAGAGAAAACTATTAAGTACCTTACATTATATTGGTTTCAATATAATTTTGACGTCAAAAATAAAAGCAAGTTCAGTATATAACCTCGAAATCGATTATGGGCACACGTTTCATGACGTCAGCAGGCTTGCAGTGACGTCACTAGCAATGGAGCTCAAGGGGTAGGGTGCCGCGAGGGGAGGGGAAACAATTTCGCGCACAGCTGACTACATTCGTTCCAAAAGCCAACTGATCACAAAGTCCCCGAAACCGAGTCCTTTTTGATGAATTCCATTAAATATTAATCTCATCGGATTATCACGTCGTTCATATTTCGCAAAGCTCTCGTTATTGTCAGCGTTTCTCTCAATTTTCGAACTGTTTGATTTTATAAAGTTAATTTTCTGAAAATACAGTTGAAAATGTAGAGCTGAATTTAGACTTTTGCTTTATTTTGGAAGTAATTGTGGTTTGACAATAAGATATTCCTGTCTTGAGTAACCATTTTTTACATTACTTAAAATAATATCTGAATTTCTCCCACTATCCATTTTTTATCTGCAAATAACATCTTCTATTGTACCGTAATCTACATATATTATTGTGTAATCTATATTTTTGTGGTAGTAACTTGATAATTTCTATCATTCGTACGGTGTAAATATTTATTGGTTATACAAAGTTGCTTATAATATAGATTACCAAAGAATTTAATGTCAGATTCCTTAGTTTTGTGTTCATGCAATCCCCAACGTCTGCGCTATAGATAGTAGTTTCATGGCTGTAGCCAGGTGTTCCGATATCAGCTTCAAATCGATTTCAAAATTCCAGCTTCAACCGGCTTTATCGCTTCAAAATTGCCATGCAACAATTTCATGTTTCATTGATGAACTACTTAATGATCAAGAAGTAAATTCCCTTGAAAAACATATTTTTGATTAGAAACCACACTTATTAACTATACGGACTATTTCTAATTGAAAAACCAGAGGTTGCTAAAATATGCTTATCCTTATTCAGATACGTGATGAATACTGTAAATATAGGATACTTATGAATACATTATTAGTGCACAAGGAGGAAAATAAACTAGAACTATCTATTTAGTTTCAAACTTTAAATTCTATAGTCAGTCATTCGCTTGACACCGTTTAACCATTCTGAGCCAATCTCTATATCAGAGACTGAATTGGTGAGCAGGCAGGGCTATTTTCGGAATCAAATAGACTTCTTCATGAATATTTGCACCAACGATGTAATATTCTATATCGGTGCTATAAATTGTATTAT
Organism: Tetheella fluctuosa; assembly: GCA_951216915.1. Taxonomy (NCBI): domain Eukaryota; kingdom Metazoa; phylum Arthropoda; class Insecta; order Lepidoptera; family Drepanidae; genus Tetheella; species Tetheella fluctuosa. The sequence goes on from OX578230.1 coordinate 5,987,701, forward strand.
AATAACCGTAGTTAACTTTACTAAATTGTATACGAATACCTACAAGTAAAAGACAACCTTTGTTCAAATTAATTTGATTTTACCGAAACCGATAAGTTATAAAATAAATATAGCAGAAAGTTACGCAGTTATATTTTCCGCTTGTAATATTTTCCTTGTTAATATATTGGAATTTCTGTTTACGCAGATTATATTGCGAGATTTGGTCGGATGGCCGAGCAGGCAGCTCGTCGAAAATTCTGGCAGATCCTCTCCGCGGTGGAGTACTGCCATGAGAGGCGAATCGTCCACAGAGATCTCAAGGTTCGTTAAATGTTGCGTTTTGAAATTGAACAAGGAACTATAACTATGCAACAAACAGTTACATAGGTAATTAGTATAAGACACATTAAGTATTGCTAAAGTTTACACTTATGTCTCAGTCATAAACATTATGTACTTATTGAGATATTTACTTAGGGACCGTCTTTGTTTTCTCTTGTACGACAAATTTCTCGTGATGAAAATCGACGTGTCTCGTACACGTCGAGTTTAACATACAAAGCAACAGCATACATTCCTGAATCTAGACTAGAATAACAGTTGATTTAAATACTTTGCATAAATCCAACTGAAAACTGGTATGCAGAAGTTTGGTAGTTCTGAAGTAGGTACTCTGAACATACACTCGAAGTGTTAAAATAGGTTAAAATGTAGTTGGAAAGCAATTCAATGTATTTGACCATCTGTCGGCGCTTTATAGTTATCGAACTAATTTTGTTACTGAGATAAGTTTATACGAGTATTCGTTAAATTTATAGTATTGGTTGAAGTAGTTTCACGAAAATGTTAATTATTCTATAAAATAACTAGCCTTTTTTTCTTAACTTTGTTCAAAAGTAGGATCCAAATCACGGAGTACTTTTATATACGAGTAATGAATAAATCGTCTTCAATATGAAGGAAAGATACATAACTAGGTGTGATTAGTTTTTATACAACCTAACTTTAATTCAGGCGGAGAATCTACTATTGGATGCGAATATGAACATCAAGATCGCAGATTTTGGGTTCAGTAACTACTACGCAACCGGCGAACTGCTGGCGACGTGGTGTGGTTCCCCTCCATACGCAGCTCCAGAGGTCTTCGAGGGCAAGAGGTACACCGGGCCCGAAATAGACATATGGGTACGATATTACATATCTCTACAAAGTTAAACATTCAGTTTCTTATTGAACAATCGGTGAGCTCTAGCTTTTTACGACGGCAACACAATAAAACTGTCAAAATATTATTTTAGGTACTCTTTGTTTAAGATATCTTTTGACTGTCTAGCTCTGTAACAAACTAGCTTGCTTATCTATGTCTATAAAAATGTTTGTGTAGAAGTTCGTAGCCTTTATGTAAGTAATTACCGTAATACTCTCTGGCTCCCGATGGCTATCTAGGATCTACGAGAAGTTTCTTAGGGTAAAGTTAATGAATTAGAAAGCTAAGCGAATTTTATCTTTGTTTTGTAACAGCAGAACTCCTTTTTGTAGAGTCTCGGGGTGGTGTTGTATGTGCTGGTGTGTGGTGCACTGCCTTTCGACGGCTCCACTCTGCAGTCGTTACGAGATAGAGTGCTCTCCGGCAGATTTAGAATACCCTATTTCATGAGCGAAGGTAAGTTTGTTTAAAGACTTTTTACGTCTTAACTTTATTCTCATTACTAATTTAGTCATTACCAATTTATTGGATAACAACAGTTTTATTGTACCTACATTTATTTTTCATTTTCTGGCACAAGACTGATTATCTTAGCGTATAAAAATGTAGTTCATGATAGGGTTATTTTGGTAGTTTATGTGTATTTTACTTTCTTAAAGTAGGTAAATATACGTCTCTGCGTCAAAACAATGAAAAAATGTACCCTTGACGCTTTACATTGATGACGTTATATTGCACACATGTAAGGTATTCATTTTTGTATTGAAGCACGTTATTGTTTACGTAACTCCACATGCAATTTGTCACTAATGGCATATAATAGGCAACTAGTCCAATGCCGGGAAAGTGATGAACAATCCAAATTTAAGTATTAAAGTCTTTATAGTGAGATACGTACCTGTCTTCACTCTTATCAAAATTAATTAATGATTAAAATCTAGAAATAATCTTAAAAACATGCATTAGTTATTAATATTTATGTTTACTATCTATCATGTATGAAATTATAAACATTAAACAATTATTCATTTAAATAAATTTTAATTTAAATGAAAAATTTTAATTATATAGACACTGTCTATATTATATGATTTTAACTCTACTTCGTTAATAAATTAGTAGCAAATGTACGCACAAAATTTACATGATAGTAAGCATAAATATTAATAACTAATGCATGTTTTTAAGATTATTTCTAGATTTTAATCATTAATTCATTTTGATAAGAGTGATCGCGATTATATCTAAGAATAAAATTGTAGTTACTAGGTAGGTACTTAGAATAACTGCCCTAAGAGTTGCTATCTACTTCTGTGCTTTACTTACTTCAGTTTTGAAATCGACTTAAATGTACACATAAAGGTATCCACTTATGTACTCGCACTATTTATGGCTGCTATAAATGACGCAGTTCAACCAACCTACATACAAAATTACCATAATTCATTTACAGAAACATCTGAAGAAAGATAATTGTATGCGAGTGTGGATAAATTATTTTAGTCACAAATGTTAGGCTCCATTTATAGATTTGAAAGTATAATGTAGACAAGCTGGGATATTATGAAAACACTTTTCCCCGTTGAAAAAACATCGAGAGCCGCGTCAAAGTACCATTGTAGGCTTTGAGCTAACTGTGTTAACAACTTCCAACTTTGCGCGACAAACAACGAGACTCAAACAGATATTCTGCTAAAAGAATTTCCAGAAACAAAGCCGCAGCTGACTCGCACTCTGCATTATTCTGAGCACAACGGATAAGCTTATTCAACACAGGAATTGTATGAAAAAACCTTTAGCTTACGTCAAATTACTAAATGTGAATAGATTGTCCGCAATTAGGCAGTGTTAATGAAGCGTTTACGCTAGCCTGGAAACTATCGTGCGGACGTGGAAAATATAAAAATAATGAAATCGATAACCACTTGCGTCATCAGCATGCTCAATCATGCATCCCGCGGTCGGACATCGAGCACTGCGCGTTAAATTATCTGCTAACTGCCGCATGCTGGTTGAACATAAAGAATTCGAAAATTCTTGGAAAATTTAATGTTCTCTGACTGTAAAAGTAAAAATTACATCAATTAAAGTCATTGAATAAAAAAGCACTAGAAATAAAACGCAGCTCTCTTGCCTTTTATTTCTTTGCGTTTTTTATTCAATGGCTCAGAGAAATATCAACAGTCAATAAAAAAATACGGATCATTGCTAATTTTCCTCGAAATTTTTTGGTACATATAAATTAATTTGTTCATTAGGTAGTAGGTACCTATGTCTCTCAAGTAATCGCCATTTCGTTAGGTCTATTATTATCTTGTGCAAACAGATTTTTGATTTTCAGGCATTTTCTAAATCTGTACAATAAAGACCTAGTTTATTTAAAGGGCAGACGGGTGCCTTTGAAGAACTCAATGAACCCTCAGCTTTATTTAAGCAAACGTATTATTATTTTACGTTATTATTATAAGTACAGCTCTCAGGTCGCATGCCTATCGTAATTCTACAGGCATTAATGCTACACTTAAAAATACTGAACTAGTTTTATTTTCGTTTTTTTTTGTGCTCCAACGTGAATTCTAATATTATTTAGTGAGCCATTTCCAAATTACGTCTCGGTACACTGAGATTAATCGAAAGCTATTAATTTATTTCTATCCTCCATTGTCTTATTTCTTTATATAAGTAATTATAAAAAATATATATTTTATTTTATTTATATAACAAATAGGTACATATGAGCGTAGGTTTGTGAGCCTAGCTTATAACATTGCTCTACAGTTGCGAAGTGTCTAGATGACGAGTCAAAGTCACCCCTGATAACGCTCGTCAAAAAGATCAATGTCTCTTGGAGTATGCACGCCTTTTTTGTTAATTCAATAACCACCTTGATGCCGATGACGGGTGCGCGCCAGAAATAGTGGCGGCTGACGTTAGCAATGTTACGTCGATACATTTCTTGCTAAAGGTTTGACGTAAGAAATGTTAATGACTTTAAATTAAAACACAACAATATGATAATAAATAGTAGATTGTATCATAAGGGAGCAAAATAATATTTTTACGGCGAGGTCGCTTTTTTGAATCCAGAGCAAAGTGAGGGATTCTTTAGTAGAATCCTGAACTTAGCGAGGGATTCAAAGTACGTCGCCCGAGCCAAAAATATATTTTGCGCCCGAGTGGTACACTCTACTTTTCATCACCCTCTATGAGGAAATAAAAGGCGCCTCATATTATATTGTAATATTATTATTTAAAACATTGAGTAACAACTAAATTGAAATTAAATAGTATCTAATAATAAAACAAATAAAAACTTTATTTTTTATAAGAAACATATATTCATTATATTACATCTACATTGTTATAATAAAAAAAAACTAATTACCTACATATTATAAAAATATAAACAATTACAACTAAAAAGGAAGACGGTCACCAAATGGGAGCGTGCCCAGAATGCAGGCTGCATTTCCACGTTGGATAGCTAAGCTTATCCGTTGACCGAAATAAAAACCAGCGTTCTGGTCACGCGTGTGTTCCTTTAACCGCTCCGCCAAGTCCTTATATATACTGTGTGCCCCTGGCCCCCACGGGCCGAGAGTTTGACGCTGGTCAAAGTCCGACGGATGATATCGTTGATAGCATTAAAAACTTATATTTACATTTGAGACATTTTCGCAATTATGAAAAATTATTCTTACAGTTTTATATTTTGTTATTCAGCCGGCGGCGCGACTATGGGCCGTCGTACCAGCCAGTCTTCATTCAAACAATATTTGCGTTCGATTTCTTTGGCGCTGAACACTAAGATGTTCCAAATTCAAAAAGTGCGCGGCAAAGATAACTTCGGCACACTTATCACTATAAAGAGGATTAAAAACTCATTACTGCCCGCTAAAAGTTTCTTATAGAAAACACCACCTTTGGGTGCACTTAAAGGCGAATCAAGTCGTCCTTTTTGAATAGATGGGATGAAAAATAAATTATGGTCCTGAGCACGGTTAAATGCAGTTTTAAAATCGATAATAAGATTACAAATATATTTTTTTGGGTTAAAAAATTGCATCACACAAAATCAAGTGGAATGAAAACCTACTTTAAACAACACTATAAAATATTTTTTAGGATATCGTTCATGACGTACATCTTCAATTTTCTACGTTTAAAGAAATTATCTATTGTTCCATTAGGAACTAAGATACAAGTCTATGTTTTACGTGTTAAGTTATATTCATGTAAAAGATTACAATTTAACGAGCTTCTAAGGCTCTAAGTTCTAATGTGTGCTGGAGGACATTACGTGACGGACATGGGTTGAAACCCCGTCACAAGTATCACATTCATTAACCCAGTAAGAAACGCGAAGCTAATTGCTACGTACTTATATATAATGTATATACCAATTAGTGGTTACGCAACTTAGATGTCCAATTAGACTTGTATAATTTCTCCTTTTATTAGAGTGAGCGGTAGCGTTTTGCCCATTATAAGAAGTAAGTATATTGTGGCAGTATAAATTAATGAAGATATTATGTAGTTTTGTTGCCAGATGCTCCGGAGGCCAAATGTTAGTTATGCAATAATTGTCCTCTAGACCTACTACGGTCCGATCTAGCCCTTTATATCAGTAGAGCGTTTTATGCCCCTCGTCCACAGAGCTCCTTGTCTGCGTCCTCGTTATAAGCCTGCTTGTAACTTCGCCGTTAGCGTCGAGCGAACGTGCCTATTTCAAAAAAACATTAAAAATGCTGTCTTTCCTCCTTATTGAAATGGAGCTAACGAAGAGATTACTTCCGGAGTAGGACATAGTATAGTGGAATTGAGGTCAGCTGAAGGATATTTTGCTCAAACTACTACAGTAAGTAATTTTCGCTACTCCTTTTTTCGCCAAGAATACTTTTATATTCAGTGCCCTCATATAAACTTGCGTTTAGTCAGTGTTGGAGTGTAATTATGTATGAATGAACACTATTTATGAATAATTCAGATTGGCAATACCTACGTATTTGGTGTACTGGAAAATTTCGACGCATTTTCTAGAGTTTCGAATGAACACCCCGTTCCTGAATTTAGTTGACTTGGAGTTCAAACAAGTTTTGCCAACTCAAATTTGGACTTGGAATAATCAAAATATGCAAATTAGATTATGCCTCAAGAGTAATAAAATGTGAATTGGATAATTTGTATTTGAGTCCTTCTTGTTCTTTGAATAGAATTCAATCAGGGTAGGTAATAATATTTATTTATAACATCAATAAAATATATTTTATGCATTCTGGATGTGGCAATACTATTATTAAACTGTCAGGTGGCGTTCCACACGCAACTAGCCTTAATTTATAATGTCTCACTTTCATATTAAACAACAAAATAAATATTACGTGCGTGTAGGTATAAAAGGTGTACAAAATGCCTGGTAGTGTACCTATTTGAGGTGTGTATAATTTATTTTTCCTCTACTTGCTCATGCATGTTGACTATTTCCTTTCCGTTGCGAAATTAATTGCTATGCTTGCATGCTCGCGGTGATTTAGATTAACCTACTAAAATACGTTATTGTACTGACTTGCTTCATATAGAAACGATGTAGGTACACACATATAGTACTATTTAGGTCTATTTTATTATGGTTAATTACGCATTCTCTACATAGATAGAGTTTTTAATTTAAACTAATTAAGGTCATTAAATGTGAAAATGATAAAATAAGAAGAAATGTATGCAATCAAAAGCAATAGTCGCTGTAGTTTAAAAAACAAACAAGTAGGTACATGGTACACAATTGGAAATAGGTTATTTATTACTCTCAAATGCTGTGATGCGCCTTGGGTGCGACAGGCGTGGTGCAGGTAGGGAACGTAGTGATTATATCCTCTTTGCAGGTAGGGAAACGTAGATATTCTATAATTCTACGATAGTTTTTAAGTATGGTTATAGTTACGAGAGATACCTACTTTTAAAACTTTATGTACGTATTAAGAAAAATGTCCACAATTTTGCTGATATTATAGATTTTATATTCGTAGCTATCTTTGTACGCTTTTATTTTACGAGAATATTCGGCCATATTATAATACATTTATGACGGACTTGGTATCACGATATATCGCACGACCTATGTTTGGACATTTAATCTCATGTCCATGCATGCCCTGCTCTACCCCCGCTGCTTGCTAGGTAGTACGTCTCCAAGGAACTCCTCAACTAAACAAAATAACTCCGTTGCTCGGCCGTTTTTTCTTGACAAGTACCTACTATAGAGCTAGGTAGTGTCCAGGATCTAATAAGGAAGACCATAAGGACTCGCTCAACTACAAAAAATTAAAAAAACACGTTTTTAATACGAACTATATATATAAACACTTAAACAGTAGGTATACTTATTATCATTTTTGTAATTTTAATAATTTATAATTATTTATTTATTTTTTCAATTTTCGGAAAACTTACAGCTAGACAAAAGGTAAAAAAAAAACAGAAATAGATACTAATGGCTAATTACAAGTTTCCGCGTATAACTAATTAAATAGCTTAAACAGAACAGTCCTGTTAATGTAGACGAAAAACCGAATGAACCAAAGAAAATAAAAACATTAGTCGATGTTTAACAAAGACAGAATAACTTATTAAGAAAACAACTAAACCAAAAATAAAAAACTACCTACTTCTTAAAAAAACAATTCGCTCATAAAACATTTCATACGCGTGGCGGATGTATTAAAAATGTCCAGTTCGACATCAACCGCGCTAGCCACCACCGAATTAAAACTATTGCTTGCTCTGTTGACGAATGAGTTTTGCCTATAGTTCGTCTTCACTGAAGGTACATACAGAAGATTAGGCCTTCGTAGTGTTACGTTGTTGGTGCGCAAACCAATCTGCTCCAAAAGCTCCGGACAGTCAACTGTACCATTCGCTACGTTTAACAGGTAACATATATCAGCTATTTGTCTACGACAGATACATCTTAGCCCTATACTGAAGATAACGCAAAAAACGTATTTGAATACGTTCAATTCTCGAAACGTATACCTATGTCATAACAAGGATTCCAAACTGGTGAGGCGTATTCCAAATGGCTACGAACAAAAGCACAATAAAGGATTTTGAACGTCTTCGTGTTAGAGAACTCGGATGACATTCTAAGAACAAAACCAAGTGCTCGGGACGCTCTTTTGACAATATCATCAACGTAATAATTTTATACTTTTTAACCGACTTCATTAGTAGGTAATATTTTTTTAAGCTTTACCTTGATTTGAATGAGGTTAGCTATAGCAGAGTTAGGTCATACTGTATACCTAACGAATACAGCACGCGAACGTAGAAATAGAAGGCCTAAAAATTCAAATACCTGTAAGAGGGTCGATAAAAATAAATACCCCAAAAGGCAGCGCATTTTAACGCACGAACTGCCGTCATGGCGCTCATAACGGAGGACATTATGAAAAATGTATTTTCTTTCAGCGGCGACCGCTCGGGCGGGTTGACGTCACGCATTATCGTCGCTCGAATATTAGCGTTTCATATTAATGCGGAGCCGAGAAAATCACTGTTTGCGAATGCTGTTAGCGATAACCCGCATTTGCGATTTGTTGACGATTTGTAAGCTCGGGCTGTGACACACTGTAGGTATGTGTAATGTATTCGAACAAAAGACATGAATTTTTAAGAACAAAAAAAACTAACATATTGGCCGTAGTAGGTAGGTACCTACTATAGGTACATCCGCATATAACTACAACATATTTTAGGAATTATCTAAATACTCATAACAAGATAAAATTTTGTCGAAAAGATAATTTATTCACTTACCTAACTACCTAGATAACAATCTTGTGTGTCAATTAGATAGAAAATGTTAATATTGTTGCTATCTTAATATTTTTGATATTTTTACCTATTTTAATATTTTTGATTTAGATGAGTTGCCATTGCGCATAAATCGTTTCGGTTTTATTCCTTCTCAACTCTCAACTACCCAAATGGGTCAGTCAATTACCGAGCTTATTTTTATGTTTACATGGAGTTTATGTCTCGTAACAATAACCAGCGATAGGCCTATGTCACAGCAGCTAAGCGGACGGGTGACGCTATTCGGCGGCGGGCGCGGGCGTGCGGCGCGTCGACCTAGCGAGAGCTCGTAAAATCGCACAAGTTCATGGAGCTCAACATGGCCGCCATCGGGGCGCCCATCCGACTTTCCATCGTTTCATTAAATAACACCCGTATATTTTTCACACGATTGCGTCAATGGTCAGGCAAAGCACGCGATATTTACGTCCGAACAATTATTAATAGAATCGCCTGGCAAAAAGACGACTACTCATCGACTTTATTTTAGAGAGATGTGAAGGAAGGTAAATAAAATAGTATTACTCGGAGTGTGTGGTGTGTTTTGTTAGCGCAGTTTAGGACGCGCGCTGTCTATTTCCAGAGCACAAGTGCGGTTAAACGAATATTTATAATCGTATTCGTCACTTCGATCGAAACTATGTTTTGTTAATGCTAAGTAAAGACGGAGAGCTGCGAATGAAATATTTACATAAGATTATTTCTGTTCGGGATTTATTTATTTCTCAACGGGCGTCATTCTCTTTCGGCACATGAAAGCAATTATTATTTTCGATGGTATGACGCATGACCCGAATGTTTTCATCGTAACGACAATTTGGAAAGGCCTTTCTTCAAATCTATATCCGTGACTAAATAAACAAATATGTATCAACGCCCGACGGTAATTGATATCTACCTACGCAAATGTACCCACGTACCTATATTTTTTCAGAGACATCAATCTATCTATTTTCCTATAACTCGATGAATATGAAAATAAGTTGTAAGGTAAAGGTTGTTCAAAATAATCACGTTAGTTATTTAGAAACGGATGATTAATAATATTATTATCTATATTCTATCTATCTAATCCGTTGTTGGTGGTTCTGGGTGTTAGTATGGTCCTGTATATCCATTATTTAACTAGCATCGTAAGTAGGTAAATATGTACCAAATCGCGGACTGCGTCATAATAACGTATGGGTGAGCGAACATGTTTGACGTCATTTGCCCTTTTCTAACTAGGTAGTAACTACGTAGGTATACCTACTAATGTAAATCCATAATCTACCCAGTTCCTTAAATAATTTCCGCATTTACCACTAAGGCGTTAGTTATAAAAATAAATTAAACGTTAGATAATCTTTATTGACGTCAGCAGAAGTAAAGTCCTTCTTATCTAGTTTGTGATAGAGAGACGTTTTGTTGTAAACGAACTTCGAATGGTGTAAATATTAGAAACAACCTCTACATTTGTATTGTAACTTTAATATTACAAAATTTCATTTGATATTATTGTATAACCTTTAAAAATCTTATGTGTCATTGAATGTTCCCACAAATCAACGTAAACAAACACTGTACGAGTTAAATAAACGAACGCTAAGGTGACTGGATGTAGGTAGGAGGCATTGAACTGTATTATATTATTTTATTGAAGGCTTAGCAGCTAGATGTTAACGAATTACAAAAAGTTGAGGTTTTATTATAATTTATTTCCATCCAAGAGAATTTTTGGCTACCGACCCATTTTGGAACGGATGCGACCGTCATTTAAGCGTGTTCGTATTTGGCTTGATGGCAACATTGCCCAAATCTTTTACGTCAAATAGGTGACCCCGTGGCCCTTGACCTTTTAACACTTTCCCATCGACTTGTGTTTGCCAGATTTACTTCACCATGTGACGTCAGCCTCAATATAAAGCAGGCACTTACCTCTAACTCACCTTAACTACCTACGTATATTAGTGCTTACGTACGTAAGCTACGTACCTACCTACCTATTGTGGCGTTAAAAAATAATGACGATGATGGAAGAAAAGAAAAATTTCACACCACTTTGAAATATATATTTAAATATATTAATATATTAATTTAATATATATTATATTGTTATATAAATTTAGATAACATTTATTAAAATATAAAAAAAAGAAATAGTAGTATGTAGATAATTAGTTTCCTGTAGGTACTAACTTAAAAAAAAAAAAACATTTCTAAGGCAAATTCTGCCCAGAAGCTTCCGTGCACCGAATTACCGTAACCTTTATATAATTTAGACTTATAATATTTATTTCTTACAATAGAATAGTACTAATTTAAAATTAAGGCGCAGAAAATAAAAAGACTAAAATTTTAAACAGTTAACCGAAATAATAATAATAACGTTTTTTTAAATTAATATTGTCTTCACAAAAAAAAGGTCCGATGAGTTCATCCATTGGAGTATCCGAAGTAATTATTTAGAAAATACCTTATTAGTTGTAAGACACACGAAAGAAATCAGATTAATCTTGATGCGGTTTGACGTCTCGTCACTTCTCAAGCATTCTCCTCCAACGTCGACGAAGACACGTAGAAAAACCCGCTTACAAATTGGTTCTCCGAATGAATTTAGAACGACAGGAAAAAGGGTAACAGGAAAAGGGCCTTGATAATAAAGACACTTTGACACTGATTTTAACCTACAAAAAAATAAATATGGTTTAAATAACAGTTTCAAAGGACAAGACTATAAGGACGAGGTTACTGCGATAAAGATAAAGGTTGATTTTCCGAATCACTTCTTTATTCTTCAAATGTTAGTACAGGAATGAATCCTTAAAAAAACGACAGATGTCAAGGAAAAATTTCAATGTTTCGAATTTCAAAAAATATACCAACAAAAAAGAAAAAAGATTTGAGGACTCATGCGGAAAGGTTAAAAAAGGCGCAGAGGGAACGCTGCACTATGTAATGTAGAGTCAAGTATGGACATGTGCCATTATTATAGTCTTATTTGATTTCTATTTTTTTTACTTATTAATGTGTCATATTTCGAAATCAGTGATAAATAACAATTCTACACCGAATAAAGTCAAAGCCATTTATACAGTTTTGGACATAGGAGGGCACTTATGAAAGTCGAATAAACTAAAGTTAAAATCCTGTAATCCAAAGGAAGCCGCAACATAAAATATGTAGTAAAACGGTATTTTTAATTTATTTAGATAATAGAAAATAATAAAAGAATGAACAATACTATACCAGCAGTTGATACGCTAAAAAAAAATATTATTTTAGATTTCCATAACGTTTAGTTTGTATGATAAACGTTTCGTTTATTTATGTACCTTTCTTCTAGCATTAATTTGATATAATTTATATTTATAAACTACAAGCTTTTCCGAGCGGTTTCACCCGCCTTCCCGGGATAAAATATAGCCCATGTTACTCAGGGATAATGTAGCATTCTAATGGTGAAAGAAATTTGAAATCGGTTCAGTTGTTTTTGAGTTTATTCGTTAGAAACATACAAAAATACAAATCTTTTCTCTTTATAATATTCATTTATTCAAATACATTTCCTATAAATTACATTTTTAAATATAAATTATAAAAAAATACATTTAAATATATAAAAAAACAGTTCCCCACCGGTATTGGGAACAGGGTCCTAGTTACCGGTGGTAGAGAGGAACTATGCGTGCGTGCCGTCTCCAGGAGCACTGCCTTCTAATTTTAAATTTGGCCCTTGTTCCAGCCGCCTAACGCGAGCCCTTTGAGGTGTTTATCGAGACTCTTGGCCATAAGGCTATGGGCGGAAACGATTACCGGTACAATGGTTGCCGAGTCAATATCATTATTATTATTAGTATGATTAATTCTGATGCCTGACTGAGAGATTTATTTAATAATAAATATATTTTTATATCATGAATAACTATTCATTCACTTTTGTACTTTCTGTATAAAATGGTAAAATATTACCGAACTATAAACACAGGGGAGAAAAAGATATGCTGTACCGATTCCGCATAAAAATAAATTGATGTTGTCTTAAAAAACTCTATTTATTAGAATTAAAAATATTTAGAACAAAATAAATTAAAAAAGCTAATTCTATATGTTAAGAAACATATTTCGAAAAATATGGGTACACTATTTTAGAATCTAGTTTAGTATATAATTATAATATAATGCAATAAAACTGTTTTTCTCCAATAATAATGAAACTCAATAGAGTAGTTCGTTACCAGCGTTTTGTTTTGTCGAAGCAAATAATAAACAGGTACTTACTAAATAAAAAAGTTATCATAGTAGACCTTGTCTTTTATAAGAATCTTTACATGTAGTTACATCTTTTGTTAGCGAGTTTTCCCTAACCGACAGTCTGATGATTAAGTACTAAATTAACAATATCCCATTATTCTTTTCAGATTGCGAGTCATTAATCCGCAAGATGCTAGTTTTGGAGCCGATGAAGCGGTATACGATAGAGCAAATCAAAAAGCACCGGTGGATGGCAGCGGAGCCCTATGCGATACCCACGGTGAATGCAGACCCGGCGCGAAGCCCCGCCCATGCCCCTACTCATAATGAGCCTAATGAGCAAGTGTTACGACTTATGCAAAGCTTAGGCATCGACCCTGTTAAGACCAAAGAGGTAGGTTCTTTATTACTCGATATATAATTTAGACGATATTTATCTAGTAGACAGATTCTGTTTAGGAGGGGCTAATTCAAAGCTAATATTTTTATAACTTTCATTATCTATTCCAGAGCCTTCGATCGAATAGTTATGATCATCATGCGGCTATTTACCTGTTGTTGCTGGAACGGCTTCGAGCACGAGCGGCCAGTGGTGCCAGTGGGTCCGGCGCTGATGGTCGCTCCAGACCTACTCGCCGGCCGTCCTCCGTGGCCGACCAGGCGCTCGCTAAAGAAGCTCATGATGCTCGACGAGAACATCATACAAGGTGAGGTTAAGAGTAATTGAGATTACTATTTTTCAACTAGGTACCTATCCGATTTTCATCAGTCAGTTTAATGAATTACATGATGTTTAAGTATTTATCTACTTTTACTATATGCAAAACAATTTATTCCAGATTGCTCCACGCTGGTGATAGCCAATCGAGGGAGTACAGCAGGTTAACTCCTACGATATCGGCTACGCCGGCTGATTCCTCATCTGCCGAGACGCAGCGGTTGCTTTCACTTGCAGGGGTAAACATGACTGAACAGAGACTGCTCCAGCGTAACTCCGATCCCACGGATACGCATCGGAGCTTTCTAGTCGGAAATCTTGATATTGCGTCCAATAGAAATCATGAATCGGAATCAACTAGGTTACTTTCTATGAGGAACATTGACGTATCTCAATCTAATCAGAGGCTAGGGACTAAGCTCAATGAAGGCTCAGCTCCAACACACAGATTATTGACTTCAACATATGAACAGCAACAAAACATCTTAAAACAGTCCAGCGAAGATTGTCGAAGACTGCTACAGCAATCAACAACTGTTGGACCTGAAACAAATAAGAGTGCTAATGACGGAACTCGGCTTTTGACATCGTCTAGTTTTGACTCAAAATGCACAATTGACGGCGGAAGAAGTTCATCAACTACTGACCACAGCGTTATTGCAAGCTTTCTCCAAAACTCTGCTTCAGCAACAAATTTTAATGTTGAAACGATGAAATTAACCAATTCAACAACATTTACAATGTGCTCTGAAGCAGCTAAGTTGATGAATACTTTGCAACAGTCACCTTTGCCATTAAAGGGTACCGTAAATTTAAGCACTAGTCCAATACCATCACAGCTAGGAGACTCAAAACTGAGCAGTGTTTTAGAACAACCAAAACCCCTGGAATCAAGTAGACTCGTATCTCAAGCACAACAACAGGATCTTAGTCGTCTACAAACGAGCACACCACCATTTAAAGATTACATGAACCAACATCTTCCAGCGTACTCATATTTACAAAATACAGTATTGCCACCCATGTCTAGTGCAGCTGATACAAATTTCTCTATGACTACAACAGCTGCTGGTGATTTATTTCCAAATACTCTTTATAGACCAGACAGCAAATTTTCACTAAATAGATACTCTACCGGACAAAATTTTCCTCAGGGACTCCAAAGTAATACAAATGAAGCGACAAAATTTCAACAACAGTATTCATCGTCGACAGACGAAGGTTGCGAGACAGATATGGAAGATATCGCGAGTATCCCAAGCGGGGTTCAAAACCGACTAAGCTCGTACGCAAGTTCTAGCTCTAGCAGTGGAGTTGTTACATTTTTTAATAACAAAAGCCTTAGTCAAAACTTAAGTTGTGAATCGTCGCAGAGTAATTTTTCTACATTCGAAAGTCTTGATTACCAATTGTCTGATTGTTCCAGTGAATTGGCTAGTAGTCTTCCCAGTTGCACGTCAAATGATGACAAACTGGCGTATGAAAATAGTTCATTGATAAATACTAGTCCGATGCATCCGTGTGTTTACATATCTTCCTACAATAATAAGACATCAGGCACAGGCTTTATTGCTCGACACAACCCAATTAATTATCAGTCAGCAAATAAGAACTGTCCCAGAGCAATCACGCGAAGTCCTGTGGACTTCAGAGAAGGTCGACGAGCCAGTGACGGTTTAGTTGCACAACAAGCAGCACAATCTAATGAATCACAAAAAAATTGTTTAGCGTTTAACAGTCAGAGGCTTAATGAAAATTGTAAAGCAAAAGGTGTTCTAGAATTACATTTAGTCCAAAAGGAAGCTCAAAAACTCAAAACTCAATATCAATCAACAATTCCGCCGGAAGAAATGACGCAAAGACAGATACAGCATAATCAATTCGCGGCGAATTTCAGTCCACATTATCTAGATACTAAAAATCCGACACCTAAGCGCATTAGTCTTCCGGAATCCTTTATTTATTCAAGCACGTCCCCACCCATGCCAGCTAGTCCTAAAATGGTGGCGCAACTTCAAGATCCACCAGAAATACCTCACGGGGCGTCGGGATCACAAGGTAGCAAACCGCCATTGCAACAACAGCTCATGCAGCACAGATTATTTCAACAAAAACGACAACTATTACAGAAACAGATGACTCCCCCAAACATACCGCCTCACGAAATGGGCATTCATACTTTACAGGTCGGCCTGAGCAGGCGACAAATGTTACGACAGCAAAGTTACAAAATAGCCCAGCAACAACAAATTCTACCTCCGTTACCGCTGACGGAAACTGAAAACCGAGATTTACTGGCATTTCAGGCGATTGTGGAAGGACCTAATCGATCGCTGAAGCACCTACCTGATGAGAGCCAAGAGGAAGTTTCTAAATTTGCGTATCAGGGTTCCATGGAAATAAGTATAATGAACAAAGATAGGTTAGGCAACGAAAACTGGTCAAACTTGCCGTCCAATCTGCAAAGTGCTTGCCAAATAACCGAATTAGCCGGGCGAAGGGATGGGAGAGAGCCCCGTGAAGGTGAAGGGGAAGCAGCTGGAGGCCACTCTGCAGTAGACGCAACGCTGTGGCCTGGACAGTGGAACACGAGTCTCTTCCAGCCGCAGCCCTGCTTCCAGGTATTCCAACAGATCAATTAAAGTAGATCTCCACGTTAAGCGTAGAGTTGTAGATTTGGTAGTGTGAATTGTGTGCACGCAACGCAGCGACAAGGCCGATTCGTTTTCAACTATCGGTCTTCACATCTGCAGAATGTGCTAGAACAGAGATTGGTCTCATTGTAGTATGTATTTAGCATTGTATTATGTATGAGTATAATTATTGAAAGCGTATAGAATAATGTTTTCACCGTATTGTACCTGCTTCTATTTAGAGTGCATGACAATAACTAGTGCTTTAAAATTTGTTTACGACACAGTTTCAAATAGATAAAGACCACATATAGAACACCGCAGGAAAAAAACTGCAGTTAGTGTGTAAATTTGCAATTTTTAATAGATTTAATAATGATCATAATTTCAATATATGTAATATTAGTGGAAAATATAAAAAGTACTAATTATTATGTACCTATTCAATTTACAAATGGTACCCCTTCTTCATGTCAAAGGTATTCATTCCTGATGTTTAATATTAAAATTAATTTCATGACTAATATGCTATAACCTAAGTAGCTATTCCATTTTTAAAGTTAACTTGCCATTTATTGTATTATATTTTATACGAATTGTATAATTATGACTTGCATTTTTACTTTTGCTACAAACATCATTTCATAATGTTCCTACATGTTAAAAGCATTAATTCAATCCATGGTACATTTTATTAAATATAAATATATATTTATTTATAGATAGGTAGGTAGGTACTATGAGTTACAATTACAATCGATTATTATTCTTTGTGAAGTCTGTATAGTTTTGTTATTATTTGCTATTAATAATGTACTATTTATATATGTAAGATGTGATAGCTTTACTTAGAAGCAACTTTTATTTATAATACAATACAAGTAAATGTAAAATTTATAATAATAGCATCTTGTTTTATTTTGACTCCTTATGTTTTCGCAATCGGCTTTTTCGTAGATGACACGGCTGCATGCAATTTTGCATTAGATAGTTTTGTAAGTATTATATGTACCTAAGTAGGTATATAATTATTTTTTCAAGTAACGTATACAATATTTGAATACCTATATACAGGGTGATTTACTGGCAATACTTGCAGGGGCTGAAGTACTTACTCATCAGTATGAACAACTTTTATTATGGGACCAAGTCTGATATCGCATAAAATAAAATGGTTGCTTCATACATTTTGGTCGAGTAAGTATTGAACTTTTGTTTGGAACAGCTGATACTTTTTTTGTGAGCTCAGAGTTAGTCCCATGATAAAAGTTGTTCATATTGAAGAGTAGTAGGTACTTCCACCCCTGCAAGTATTGCCAGTGACTATAAAATCACCCAGTGTATAAGTACTTATGTAATTTGATTGAATGAAATTTACACACTATGATATTGTGCGTGTCTTACAAAACAGCATTTTTTTTTAAATTTTGATGAAAGTAGAAACAATAACCGAAAGCGTTGGGCCTTTACGTGGTCAAATAAACTCTCACTGCATTTATTATATTAAGGCCTTTTTAGAGAGAAAGAATTTAGATTTATTTAGAATCATAAATTAACACTAGCGTAAAGATAAAAAAATACAAAGCACATTACACGATCGTGTAATGTGCTGCGTGAGGCCAAATAGGCACCAGATTTGACCTAAAGTGAAGCCACGGTCAATGCTGTCGATAGGCATGGTTCCCAACAGGCTGGCAGCGTTCCCTTTTTGAATGGCCAAGCTTATGCGTTGGCGGAAAAAGCTCCCAGCCCGTTGGTCTCCCGAAGCGTCGATGAGCTTGGATGATAAAAATATATAAATAAATATTCTGGGACATTATTCCTCACACACGGCCATCTGACCCCAAACTAAGCAGAGCTTGTACTATGGAAGCCAGATAACTGATATACTAGCCAACTATATAGCCACTTAAAGAACCAGCAAGAATACAAAGATTATTACTATTTTTAATAGGTCATACTTATATGTAGGTACTTAAATATAGGCTTTTAGAATATCTCTTTTAATTTATACTTATTTGAGGAATATATCCATGCAGTTGGAAACATATTAGTATTTAGGAAAAAATGGAAAGGCTTTTAGTTCAAACTGCACCAAAATAATAATAAAAAATATATTGTTTCTTAATTGCAGTCCAATTGGCAAGGACACAGTCTACCACCAGTGCCAGCTATGTTGCCACTCAGCGAGAGTCCTATACTAGAACTCACCGAGCAAATGGAATCCATATAATCATCATTATTTATTATTATACGAAAAACTGCAGTTTGTAATCAATTAATCACTATATAAGAGATTAGGCCTTAAAAATAATGTTATCGATGACGTAACGACCTGTAGCTGTTTGATCGGAAAATAAGTAAAGATCATAATTTGTTTGTAGTATGTAGCTATACTAAATATAATTATTAAAAATCATGTTAATGCACTACGTTATGTCAATAATTGGCGATAATCCCAAATAATTGTTAAATTAATTTAGTGATAAATAATGCGACAATATCAACATAGGTTAAGTTGTTAAATAAAAGAGTGCAATTTAATTTTTTAAATAAATTGTTAACTACCGTATAGGGAAAGTCATTTAGATCTGCGCTTCAAAGAGAGAATTTGATAAAATAAATAGGTGATTACACCTATATACGTTAATACTAAGAAAAATACTTTTAACTGTTTAATTTATTGCGATTGCATAATTAAATTAATTACAATTAAGTACATTACTTACAAAAACATGGTTTGCAAAAAATTAACACATAGGTACATTTTGATTAATAATCACATTTAAATTTGATTTAATAGTGTTTATTTAATGATTTGAGGTTTTTTACGCCATAAATAAGCTTGTGTTCGACCACAATTGACCAATATACCGGTATATAGGTGCTTGGCGACAGATTGTTAACTTGAGGGTGGTAGCCAGCCATGCGAGTACAGTCACGACCATAAATATGTATGTACACATTTAGTAAAATTCGAAAGAGATTTTCTCGTCAAATTACGATTACTACTTTGAAATAACACTTATATTATAATAGCAATGGTACGATTATGTTCGTACCATAAACAATCCCTATTGAATTTTACAAATGTAAAGCAAATTAGTACTCCAACGTGGTTTTTTAAGTATGTGCAATTATGAAGAGAATCCTTTGTAAATACCTAAACTACGTACCTCTTATTAACTTCGACAACAAGACTGAATTCAGCGTCAATTCAGAGTCAATTTGTTTGTTTCAAAACCCGAAATTTTATTGTTTTATTACGTACATTTAAAGAAGACTTAAATTTTCTAATACCTTATGGATTTTTATTACTGAATTTATTTAGCCAAGCTAATGCGTTGTTTAAGTATTGTATTTTATATTTTTCAGTCTAGAATTTAGACATATCAGGAGTAACTACGGATATTAGATATAATGCAACGGGCTTGTGGATTACAATAAGTATTGGACAAAATAAGTCTTTTTTACCATACAATGTTGTAACTTCCTTAACTCGTCGAAATCTATGTTTCTATCTTTTGAATTACAAAATATAATAACCGATTTACTTACTTATTGATTGGTGAATCTGATATTTATGGGTCATGCATTAAGCATAGATGTCTAGATCAGAGTAGATGTCTAGATCTTATAAAAAATATGCATTGGTAGAAATTTAAGAATTAGCAGGGTCCGTGATATTATATTTTCAAACATTACTCTTTTATTCTTAAAAATGACAATGCCTTAACTATTTGCGAAGATTTTCAACTAAGTAATTGTCTCCTTGTGAATGGTTTAGTAATAGTGCCTAAACATTTTTGGAGCTCTATTCAAGGCACTGGCATAGTTTTATCTATATATTTAAAATTGTTGTCAATATGAAAAACTAACGGCAATTGGCAACTCGTAAAATATCTGTGTTCAAATACATTCAACAGACCTTAGGTTCATTATACACCGTGATTTGAATTGGTTTTAAAAACAAAGGTCACTGACCATATTATGTGATAAGGTCGAATCCGCTGTTTTACAAAACTGCTAGTTGTTTCACGAAACAGCACAGTTATGTAAAACAACTGAACGACGTTTAGCGTTTTTTTTTATAATTACTGAACTTTAATACGCAGTATTGCATTAATCAATCCAGCGGGGACAGGATCACGACGTAACGCATTGAAAATCCAGCTGAACGTCGTTCAGTTGTTTTACATAACAGTGCTGTTATTGTAACTAGCGGTTTTATAAAACAGCAGATTCGCCACATATGCCTAAATACCTAATTACATATATGCGGCACCAATTCCTTATATATACAATAAAATGCTTGCATTACACCGATTAGTATGGATGTATAATTTGTTTCTAAAACCTATAAAAAAAATCGTCATTTTTAATTGGCAACGTGTTGTTTAAAGACAATGATTTTGCTGTAGTTGTAGCAATCGTACCTACAATTAATATCATAAGATAAAGCACTATAATGTGTATCCATTTTATTATCTAATAAGTAGATAAAAAAGATCAATGGTACCATTTAATGATCAGTGATCATCACTCGCTGATGATCACTATGAAGCTTTACCGAACCGTAACAATAACTTACGTACGTAAGAATAATTCATGTTAAGTTTAAATAGATCTCATTAATTAAGTCGTAATTTATGTAGACGATCGTAGAATAGGTGTTTGGATGCTTTTACACAATTAGAAAATATTGTCATTGTATAATATTCAGGCATTATCGAGCATATTTCATGTTACTCGCAGTTAATAAAATATTTTTTATGTATCCATAAAGATTATAGGTATATAGTAAGTAGCCAATTTTATATTAATATGAGAAGAATGTAGATAATTGTAGAACTGCAAATCCTAATCCTAACTAATATTATAAAAGCGAAAGTGAGTTTGTTTGTTACCTTTTCACGCTTAAACCGCTGAACGGATCGCGATGAAATTTGGTATGTAGATAGCCTATAGTACGGAGAAAAACATAGGCTACTTTTTATCCCGGGAAAACATAAGATTCCTGGGAAACGCGGGTGAAACCGAGGGGCGGAATCTAGTTAATTATAAAATAATATACCACAATTACTATGTTAGAGCTTTGACCGACTTTATTGCAGTAGAACATACATACCTACCTACCTATACATTATTTTACGTTCCATCCCAATTTGTTTTGGTTGTGATCAATGTATTTGGCTGATTATTATTAATCAATGTATATAACCTACAGTCATTATACAATAAATTAAGTAAAATTAAAGAATTTTATTTCAATCATAATACGGCTTATTCAGGTATTTTGCTTCAATGTTATCAAGTTTTGTTTATCGCCTCGGCTTACCTACTTTTTGCGGTCATTCGCTTTTTCAGAGCAAACAAAACAAGTACTTTCGTTAATTATTACGTGTTACATTACGCGTACTATAGGTAAATTCATATTTCTCATTAATTATAACGTTGTTGAACTAAGTACTTACTTAATTACAATAAAAAAATAAAATGTCAAAAGTTACCGATTTGATAAAAGGTCAAGGGAAGTTTTCTTATTCATTTGAAATAACGCCAGATGTAAATAAAGAAGAGTTAATCAATATGTGTGTTGGTGTTGGTCCTACATTTTACTCTGTGACATGGCACGCGACATCGCACCAGTGCAAAGATTTGGAAATAGAACCCCTAAAAATTGTTAGCATTTTGAGAAGTGCACAAAAACAAGTGTTATTGCACTTATCGTGTGACTTGCTGAAAAAACAATATTTAGACCAACTATTAGTGGAGCTTAAAACAAAAGAAGTCTGCAATTTGTTCGTTGTTTTGGGAGGTAAGAATACAGTGTTGTAACTTAGTTCCTCACATCCTCACTTCGAACTAAGACCACGAGTCACTTTAGGACTCCAAAGTAAAATGTTTTGCCAACCTTTGATATCGTCTAATTGCCATAGTACTTATCATTTATTCTATGAAAAATTCAACTAGCTACCTAAATTACAGTTGAATAGATAAAGCCCTGTGACAGGCGGTTCATGTAAAAATTGTGGTTGAATTGATTTATTAAGTTATTATGTCAATATGCCCTTATTCAGACCTACTCGGTTGCGGTCCCGATCGGGTAGACATACCGATTGTGTAGTCTACTGAATAGGATGGCTCTTATCTCATTTCAGACTTCCATATGGAATGAGGCAGTTGATCAGTACACGATCGCGACAAATGAATTCTGCGACTAACAGCATCAGCCTAAATTTAACGAAATATAAGTGTCCTTTCCGATCGGAATGGGAACCGTATGGGTCTGAATAAGGGCGATGATCTGTTGGTAGGTAATTTGGTTCGCCGATATGGTACCGGCGCGCGGCGTAGGTTACACTATAAATACGATGTTGTTATCGTGCATCCACGCGAACGCTGTCGCAGACACAGTTCTGTACCCCGAGTGTAAATAAATGACTTTAGTAAAGGCTTACTATCACGTTTGCGTTTACGACATTTCTCTATAGGAATTGGCGCAGCGCCTCTCGCGGAATACTCATGGAACTAATTTCTTCCATACAAATTTTTAGTAAACGCAAACTTGATAGTAAGCGTTTATTTACGTCAATTCCTTACACTCAGTTATATTAGTATACGGTGGTATTTGTGCTGTTTTCCTACTTCCACGCGGATGAAATGGCGGACAGAAGAAAGTAAAAAATAATATTAACAATCCCGATCTAATTCAAATTTATAAATAAAAACTACAAAATATACAAACATAGTTAAGGAAATGAAATACATAAATAATAATAAGTTAGTTATATTCTTTATTGTTTTTATACTTAATTAATTTCAGAAAATTATAATCCGGACTTATCCGACTTCAAAAGCACATTAGAATTAATTCAGTACATAAAAGAGACGACGGGTGATTATTTTTGTATTGGTATTCCCGGGTTTCCTGAATGTTCGGACGAGAAACTGCTACAAATGAAAAGCAAAATAAACGCTGGGGCAGACTTCATTATCACTCAAGCATTTTTTGACCCGGGAGTTTACAAAAACTTTGTGGAGAGGTGTGAGGAAGTAGGCATCAAACTGCCAATTATTCCTGGAGTATTCTATTTTGAAACATACAAACAACTAGACAGTTTTATGAATATGTGTAAAATTAAGGTTTCAACTGACATTTTAAGCCGAGTAAAGAACTTAGAAGATGTGGATATACCAGGCGTCGAAGTAATAAATAACTTGATAAAAGGTATAAAAACGGATTATCCATCGACCAACTTTCATTTTTTTACTATGAACAAGTTACAAAATGTGTTTAATTTTATAAAACAGCTGCAATAGATAGGTCTTATCACAGAATAATCTTATCTGCAGATATTACCTATATAGGTACCTACATGAGCATGAATGTTTTTTAGTTATAATTTTATTAAACGAGATAACATCGTAACATTTATTTTCTGTGTTCCGTCCGTCCAGTAGGTAGGTATCTACCTACCCAGCGCGCCAGCCTTAGCCCTTGATCAGGGAGGCGATTCTCGAGCTGTAGAGATAAATATCACTTTCGATATTTATCATAAAACATGGTGGATATCTATTAAAATCAATATTTGGTATTCTGGAGATATCACATTCGATATTTATCTATCGTTAGCGTGCGATATGCAACGAGTGGTCTCTAGCAGTCGATACGTAAATATCATACCTTATGTCATGATATATTTATCGATTTCGATATCATTATCGAAAGCGCGAGCATCGGCCTCCTGGGTAGAGCGAGGTTGTTTTTTGGAGCTCTTTGACGTTTAGTGTATTTCATTTTAAATTAAATAAACACCTAGTACCTACCTACTTAAATGACCAATCAACTTTTATTGCAAAATCAAATCTGTCATCAAAATTTTATATTTTACTAGAAATTATTGATTTTCGTATTTTGCATTTTGGCGCTTTTTACCACATGTCGTCTAGAGCGACCCTCCTCTCGCTCTAGTAAACTATAAACAAACAAGTCCACAACAAAAGAAAGAAAAACCTCAAAGAAGACCCCGCGCGATGCATAAGCAAATTAGAGAGAGAGAGACAAGAAATATGAATAATATGCGGGATAATAAAAAGAATTACCATGGAACTAATGAAAATCGATCATATTTCTTCTGAGATAGAGGTGGGCCTCCATACTCATAGAGAGAACATTGAATTGTACCACAGACTATAACATAATTTGAAATAAAGCAGTACATTCAAGTACCTACCTATTCAATATTCAACAAGTTTTGACACCGACATGAATCCGCTTCATTCTGTCGGATGTCCCACCAATCCGCGACAACTCACTAGTTTTTTTTGGTACCTACT
This sequence comes from Tetheella fluctuosa, assembly GCA_951216915.1. Lineage (NCBI taxonomy): Eukaryota > Metazoa > Arthropoda > Insecta > Lepidoptera > Drepanidae > Tetheella > Tetheella fluctuosa. The sequence goes on from OX578230.1 coordinate 6,012,668, forward strand.
TATTTATGTACCTACCTTTTCTCGATGGGTCTATTAAACAAAAAAAACAACAATGCCAACTGTAACTTAGCGAGTTTTATTGTCTTTGGATTAGTTTTTCAATCAAGTTTCAAATATCCTAAAATGGTTGAAATTTATTCTGGGTAGAACTCTGCGCTATTAATAAAAATAGGGATATCGCTGCACATCATCAAAGGTTCTATTGATTCACCTACTACTATACAAAGGTGACTTTTATTGTTCCGGCCACTAAACCGTTTGTTGAGCGCTCTGTGCATTGCGTGCGTGCGATAACACAAAAACGTTTAAATTGTGGTAAGTATATTTCTTCCTTAACCAGCATGAAATTTAATTTTGAGCGTTTGCGCACAGCAAATAAATCATTACGAAGCAACATCCAAAATCGAGAAAATATGAGAAACATCAGAAAATAACTAAAAACTAGAAATTAAATTATCGTGTTGTTTGTACGGGCAGTGTTGACAGATTTTGATCATAATAATAATCTATGAATTCAAATTCTTTATTTGCTTAAATATGGTATACAAGTTGTTATAATATAAAAAAATGTTCAACATATTCTGCCTATCAGGCGTGCAAATGTATAATTATTTTTTTACTAATAAGAGTTACATAGACTGTGCTAATATTATAAAGCTGAAGAATTTGTTTGTTTGGTTGAACGCGCTAATCTCAGGCACTACTGGTTCGAATTGAAAAAATATTTTAGTGTTGGATAGCCCATTTATCGAGGAAGGCTATAGGCTTCTTTTTATCCCGGGAAAACATAAGATCCTTCGTGAACGCGGGTGAAACCGCGGCGGCTAGTTTATTTATAAAATATGTCATTGTAATGTCAAATTCGCTCGATGATAATTTGATATTTACCTATCTTGAAATACTATCCATCCATCCATCCTCTTCTATTTACTAAAGCCACAGAAGAAATATAAGGTATAGCTCTCTCCTCGCTGGCTGTGAAATTGCGTTCCATTTTACATTATATTTGAATTGTTACTGGATTTATTAGTCCCAAAATTAAATATCATTAGATTATTAGCTATAGTTTGTACTAGTGTCCGAGTTGATTGTCATTAAAATAAATAAAGATTTCTCGATAAGTTTTCTTCTCAATCAGTCAGCTTTCGGTCAATCTTTGATTTGTCTGCTGAGAAGAGAACACTGGTTGTCAGTGTCAAAAATCTTTTGTTGACAAAAAAATGTTGAAATCGTAGTAAAATATATTTTTGTCAGTCGGTTTGATCACAGCACAGGTTTGATTGATTGACTGAATGAATGATCACTCAAATCCTATCTATCTAGTTCGTTCGTTCGTTTCGTTAGTTTAGTTGACCAAGGTCTTATTTTAGGTTATCAAGTTCATGATCTGTTCTCTTCCATCTGTATTCGACAGACGCTGAAATAATTCTTGAAATCGATTATTCTTATACAAAACTGGATAATATTCGAAACTATAATTGTTTTAGATATTTCAAGTAAGTTATCTTTGCAGTAAGTTTATAATATTTTTGAAGCATGTTTCATACAAATCCCCTACCAGGCCTAAATTCAAATTCATTTATTTGCGGAAATGGGTACAAATAAGTTGTTATGTACAGACACTAGAACCTAAATTTACTTTCCATTTTAGGTATATATAGACGATTAATCACTCAAAGATGTCCTTTCCTGATAGACAGCAGAGAAAACTTTGTTGGGACTCCAGAGATCGTTTTTGGGAATGCTTAGACGAACAAAATGTCAAAGATAGTACTGAACGGCCTAAGGCATGCATTGAGTTTAGGAAAATGTTCGAAAAGTCGTGCCCCACCCAGTGGGTCTCGCATTTCGATAGAAAACGTGACTTTAATGTATTTAAAGAAAAAATGCAGAAAGAAGGATATGAACCAATTAAAGAGGCGCAGTAGATTAGACCTATATTCTTTTCATGTTTTGTAAATATAGTTTATATAGTAAATTATTATAATTAGCAAACAAACCAGGTTTTTCATTTTTTTTTCTTTTTGTTGGTGCCAAAACATCATAGAATAGGTAATAAATTCATAAATTAATATTCATATTATTTTGTAGATTTGTTTTGATGAGCAATAGTCACTATTCTGTTTCAGTTTGACCCAGTTAAATACAATAATGGAAGAATTCGACAAATTTATATCAAAAATAGACATTCCTTCTCATCAGGTGACATTAGATCTAATACAGGTAAAGATATTTTCAGTATCAATAAAATTATGGAATGTTTGTTATTATATCAATGCTTAAAAGGCAATCCTCCACAAAACTCCTTTCATTTCACCTAATTGTTAGATTAAAATGATTTTATTTGTTGTAGAAATATATTTGGTAGAGCTATCCAATGTATTAAAATAATTCTCCTAGCACTTACATAAAAAGCTGTTTATGTCATTTAGTTAAAATTTTCTTCATTTGATAAACAGGTAAAATTATTTAAGCTATCACTCTAAATAATTTCATAACAAGTATAAACACATAATACATGAAAAACTGACTAAGTTCATATTTCTAATAATTAGAATGTTATAAGTGACGGATATTCTTAAAATCTCTTTTTTTGTTGCATAGTAAGCACAAAATTGGAGATTTGACGCAAATCATGCAATATCTAAGAGACAATAAAACTCGTCGTAGAGATATGACACATAGACCAAATGATGCAGAAAAATCTGGCAGTCCAAATATATATAACTCATTTTATGGATTTTTGTCGCTTGGTAAGAATTGCCTTTCAAGCGTCGATTTATTTAATAATAATAAATATCGTTATATTTCAGGAAATATTAATTAAAGCAAAAAGACATAAGACTGATCAATATGATGCAGAATGTTGGGGTCAAGTGTGTCCAGTATTATGGAAACATTTACAAATGGGTTTGAAAAGGTTTGATGATCAACTGCTTTGTGCAACATGTTTTTGTACCATCATGCCTCTCACAGACAAACAGGATTTCTATATAAAAGAAATGCTAAATATAATTGAAATAGAAATAAATTTAAAGAGTCATGGCAAGGATAGCACTAATTTGTGCCAAGCTGTATCCATTGTATATGGGATGTTCCAATCCACATTCCTAACTCAAAATTTAGACAGAGAAACAAATTTAAAAGAAGCTATTTTAAAGTCTACTTTTGAATTACTGACCCTCATGGCATATGAATATTCACAATTTACTTTCATTGTTTTCAAAACTATTAAAACATTCTCAAAAGTTTGTGGTAATCATTTTCAAAACATTATTTTCAACAAGGATAATCAAGTCAGGTTACTTAATTTGGTCAATCATAATTGGGAAAATCCAATTACAGGAGTTAGAGACCTGAATAGAGATATTTTTCAAACACTCTTATCTAGTGTTGACAAAGAAATGTATGAAATAATGTTAGATGAGATCAATACTTTTTATTGGAATAAAGCAAAATTTTTGATGATCTCTGAAATTGTGGAACATTGCAACAATAATATTTATGATATAATACAAAAGAATAACTGGGTAGATGGTCTTTTATATAGTCTACATAAACCAGGTTTGGTGTCAGCTGGGGCAGATATGTATTATGCCATACTGAAAAAGATGAGGTCCGAATCTGAATGGTGCACCTTATTATTGCAAGATGTAATCAAAATAGCAAACAGTACATCTTACAAAGCCATAGAAAATTTCAACAACTACTGGTGTTTGACAACACTGAAGAAGTATCCAATGTTAATCAATGTATTCTTAGATGAGTTACAAAGATTGGATGATACAGAGCAGAAACTGTATAGTAGTCTATTTATAATAAAGCAAGCCATCAAGTTAGGTATTATAAGTAAAAATTGCACATCTACTATGGATAACAAATTTACAGAACAAATGGTATTGAGAGGCATAGAACATTATAATAACTACATTAGAGTGTTAGCATTTGATATCGTTTGTATGACACAGGGCAAAGCTATACCTGGTAATGTTGAGTTAGAACTCATCTTAGATTTTTTAAACAATAATATTAATTCAGACTGTTCTGTATTAAGGCTAAGCATGCTAAGTGGTTTCCAACAGTTTTTAATGCAACTACATGCAACATTTTTAAATAATATAAAAAATAAACAACACCTTGATGAGGAAAATTTGTTGTATTTCTGTAATAGAATGCAGGAATTAATCATATATTCACTAAGCTTAAATGGCAATTATCAGAGAAAAATTACTTGTGTAAAATTAGCCAATACTGTATTTAGTTGTTTAAGTTCTGTTCCAAAAAAGAAAAAAGATAAAACCCGAGTTATAAGTACAACATTGATAGAATTTTTAAAAGACAAGGATTGTTGGATACTTTCTACAAAAGAAGTTACTGATAAGTTCATCGATCTACTGAAAGATCCTGCAGATGACATTAGAGAAAATGTTGTTCAATTACTTTTAAACCATTATCCAAAGGAAATTTTGAGAGTGGACCTGAAGAATTTAATAGAGAATGCCATGGAATGTTTAAAAAGTAAATTTTTCTTTGAAATCAGTTGTGGTCAAAGTATATTTAAACTTGTAGTAACCATAATGCTAAGGTATGAATACAAAGTGACAACATTTAAAAATGTTGATGATATATTTTCATTTGGGTTTAAAGAACTAATTGCTGAATACAGACTGAAAAGAGATGTTTTAACATCCATTGAAAGTGGTAAACAACTGCATTCCTTTATGAGTATTTTGCTTGTGACTCTCGAGGCATGTATTTTGAACTCCTACAAAATGGAGTCTACAAATATAATCATTACTGATTTGTTAGATGCTTTAGATGGTATATCAAACCAATTTTCTTGGGAGCAAGAAAACGCAACAAGTTACGATTTTTCCAAAATGAGTGAAATGGTCCAGAATATGATAACACAGTCTGGATACAATCCTATTGATGGACATGATGAAACTAAAATATCTGGCTTACATCAAATTATTTTGAACTGTATTTGGTTAAATGTGAAGGTATATTTCCTGATCCTTGATACTAAACTGGACAATTACTTACTTCTAAATACTATTTCTTACTTTGCTTTTATGTTATAGGCTTCTTGTGACCTAGCGACTCTTTTGATTCAATATTACACTGAAGACATTAATATTTGTCAAAGAAGTCTTGTTTTAATCACTCATGTCCTGGAGACATCTAGACACAAAGGAGCAATAGAAGCAGGTGGAGCTGCTCTAGGTATAATTCATATGGATTAATGCATTACTAATATTATGAAAGCGAAAGTAACTTTGTCTGCCTGTCTGTTACCTTTTTAAGCCTAAACTGCTGAACCGACCGCGATGAAATTTGGTACGCAAGTAGGCTATGGTATGGAGAGGGACATAGGCTACTTTTTTCTCGGGAACGCGGGTGAAACCGTGGGGGATAGCTAGTATATTATTGTATGGACTATACTAATATTATAAATGCAAAAGTAACTGTCTGTTACCTTTTCTTTCACGCCTAAACCGCTGAACCGATCGCGATGAAATTTGGTACACAGATAGCCTATATCGAGCACATAGGCTACATTCACCATGTATAACATAATATGTATGTATGTAATAATTCTCCTTATTGAGACGTTGAAATTAATGCTCGTATCATTATAATTTATCTTTCACGACACGCAGGACGTGGCATACAGCATTTGACTTCACAGCCGGAGGAATCTGATATTTCAAAATTACCCCAGTGTTTACTTAAAAGTAAACTTAATGATTTACTATCAGAAACAAACAGAATGGCATCTATAACACGAAGAGGAGCTGGTCTCTCAATAATGGTTCATAGGATAGTATCTAGTGATATGAGAAAAGGCAAGGTGAGATTTCTAGACCCTTTATTTAGTTTTAAGTTTTTGATTTCAATTTTACCGATTTTAATTTTGATTATCGCTTTTCAGCCCTTATTCCATTATTTCATGAAAATATTGCTCGAAACATGCAACAAGACTGAAGATATTCCTGATAAACAGACAACATCTTCGAAAACAGACACTGAAATGGATTTGCCAAAAGCCATTTATATTCATTTCCTAACGAGGATTGTAACTGATAGTAGTCTAGCCTCAGATCTCATGTATTATTCAGCTGAGTTGGCTGAGCTTGCATTTTTTAATCTAACTAGTCCACATTGGCAAATAAGGTATGAATTCAGGTAGTTTTATAATACCATCATCATAGAGCATCAGAGCATATTTTTTTACGACCGAATAGATAAATCAAAAGTACATAAGATAAATTTACAGTCAATCTATCACATTTCAGAAATGCTGCACTACAACTTTATGGTGCCCTCATTCCTCGTCTGATAGGACAGAAGAAAGCTTCTGGGTCAGATGAAGAAACTGTTGCAACAGTTGCTTATGATGAATTGCGTACACATTCACCCAAATTATGGAAATATATGATGGAACAACTGAAAAACGATAGTGCACTGGATGAAGTACTTTCTCATTCTAATTTAGTACCTGTATTAAATATATTAGCTAACTGTGCTAAAAGATACAACTTTTCTAAAGATATGGCGGCGCAAAAGAATTCTGATTCAGAATTACTTGCGAGTCTTTTATCTTTATTGGGTAGTCCAATATACACTGTAAGGCGTCTTACAGCTAAATGTATTTTCAATATTTACTCATTTGACACAATTTATTATGCCATCATAAATCAAGAATATATGTTGGAGAACTTTCTACATGGAAGCCTTATTTTAATTGAATATTGTAACAAATATTATGATCCAGCACATTGCCATGAAGACAGATTCATGAAACTAAGAGAAAAATTCAAGCTCATATTAACTGGATCTCCACATTCTTATTTGTGTAAAGATATTTTTGAAGATATTTTTACAGTATATGATTTTCCCATAAATTATTTAGAAGAAACTATATCACAATTAAATAGCAGTAACCATATTCCAGGAGTATTTAAATGGGCAGAAAGTCGTTTTAGAAAATATATACTCAATAGTACTTGGGATGACATATATCAAGCATTAAAAATAAGTCTAGATTGTAGTGATTTCATTAACTATTGTGAGTCCTTATATTTGAAAATAGAAAAAGATAAAAATATTCCTACAAAAGTACTACAAAACATAGTAGATGTCTTGTTGTCATTTGATAAGAAATACAACACTAGTATTATTTGGAAAATTATGTATAACATATCTCAACTAATGAAACTGGAAGTAGACATAATACCTATTCTTAAGAATTTAGAAAACACACAAATGACATATAAGTTAAGGTATGTTATTCCATTAGCTGCAAGACAATGTGCATATGTTGTGCGAAATAATCAGTTAAAAATCGCAAATATTATTTATAAATTATGTGGTTTTGAAAATTCCGATGTTGATATGAGATATATTGCAGCACTAGCAAATAATGAACTTGCTAATGGATTTAATCACCTGCCTGATTCAGTGAGAGTCATTTCAATAAAATCAGCTGTTATACTTTTACAGGATGAAGATGTTAGAATGTTAAGTGTAAATTTCTACAAAAATATAAATAAACTGGATGTTGCAGTACATCCATATTTATGCCTACATAGTATTTTAGATCGTAAATTCATGCAGGGAGTGTTCATAAATGCTCAGCAAGAAATAAAAGATCTTTGTAATGATTTGTCTGAAAAATTACTATGTACTAACTGCAATAATGATGAATACAACCCTTTTGCAAATGATTCAAAAAATATTTATGTGGAAAGAAATGTATTGAGAGTATTGTTAAAAAACTTAATATCTGATTAAAATTAAAATTTATTTAATCACTTGTTTTACTTTATTTACAGTTAAGATATCCCTAGTTCAATCAATGACACAAAATTCATTCAATAATTTTAAAAAATATAAATAAATAAACAGTAACACACCTTATTAAAAATAATTCACTCATCATAGTAGAATTTCTGTGGTGGGGTTGTGTCATCGATCTGTATGGACACTATGTGACGACCAGGAACCATGACTAGACCTAATACCCGGGGCTCTTCAGTTTCACCATCACTACTCTTGAGGTACTCAGAACAAGCTCCTATAATGGATAGTATTTATTTAATTTTAGAAAGTTGCTAAAAATACTTTAGGTTTATAAATTGATCATTTCTACTATCAATACCTAATAATATTATAAGTGTTTGTTACTCCATAAATCATTATGACATTAAGGATGAATGAATTTGGATGAAACTTTTAACTTAATAGACCATGCTATAGAACAGAATACAGAAAAACATTAGATCCCTCTGTTACTTCTCCTTAAATAATGGAAAATTACAAACATTTATTATGAGGCAGAAATATAAGATTATTTTAAAGAAAATAGTCATTACTCACCTAAAATAACATTGGCATCTCTATCAGTACATAAAAATACTCCAATCAGAACTCTGCCATCAGTCATTTCTATTCTGAAATTCATGTTAAGCCATTTTCTGAGTTTAGTTTTGCCATCTTCAACCTCCTGAAAATTACAACTCACTCATTATATGTCTCCAGAACTATGAAGCTTACAATAATGAAATCGAACAGGTAATTTTTTTTTAGGCAACTTGTGAATTTCAACTCCTATGTCGTTGAAACTGTATGTCACAGCAAAGTATCCTTTGAGTCAGTATCACTGTTTGGTTCAAAGAGTTTGTAGTACTCAGGAATCTGAACTACTAGTATCCAAATACACAAGGCCTATCTAATAATCACTTAGATTCATTGTGTAACAAAGGCCTCCAAATTCAAACGCCACTGAGGCTACTCTCTGACCAAATTTTTACTTTTGCAGCAACAAAATCAATGGAACAGCTTAGTCAACTATTTCTGCAATCAAATACCTATGCATTGTTAAAAACAAAGTGGCCTATATACCTATTTAGTTACCTTTAATTAAACATATCTTGACAGATTCAATTCTAAATAGAGATTTGATTACTTACCTTCGTGAGATCTTTTACATCTAATGTGGAGATGTTGCTCATTATGAATAATTTAGATAACAAACAAACGTATGTATATTTGAATGGTTATAAACTGGCTGCATTTAGTTATTACATACATGAAAGTATGTAATTGTGAACTTTTAAATCAGCCAGGCTAGGCGTTACTATTATATTACTCTTTAGTACATTCCTAATTCCTATATTATATATTTTATTCAAATAATTTTATTTGATTTGAAAACTTATGTAGGTACTTTACTAAAGGCCGGGAATATAATATACGTCAGGCAGGTCAGATTTTTTCATCGATAGACGGATCCGATAGTCTGATCCGGCGAACAATTCAATACACTCCGATCCGATCCAATAGTCGGTATTGAAAGTTTCAAGCTAAGTAATGCTCCATGCTCCAACACCTTCCGATAGTCGGATCAGAGTCAGCAGACTATCGGATCGGATCTGACTATCTGATAAAACAATCTGACGTATTTCGTCTTATTTTTCAATATGGCAACCAAATCCTTTTTATTAGGATTTATTTTTGCCAGTGTCGAGTTATAATATTAATTTCTAGTCGTGTTATATCACCTCAAAGTATATCACAATACCAGTTACATATACATAGTCAAGTCAAGTCAAGTCAGTCTGGTTTTAGTAAATTGGTGGCTGTTTTACTAAAACTTTTCGTGGACTATTTGAGACAACATGAAAAGTCACGATACACGCATTCATTTAATTTCACTTCACTCGTGCACTTCTATTGATCTTTATTGGACAAAACACCACCAATATTACTCAATAAAACTCAAAATACACCATGGGTCCGTGGGGGTTCGAGGCTCGCCGATTTGCTCGGATTTTATCATCCAAGCTCATCGAGGCTTCGGGAGACCGATGGGCTGGGAGCTTTTTCCGCCAACGCATAAGCTTGGCCATCCAAAAAGGGAACGCTGCCAGCCTGTTGGGAACCTTGCCTATCGATAGCAGCGAGGGCTTTGAGGATGTTTTCTATATATCATAGTTTGTATTTTATATATTGTAAATATTTGTTGTATATATTAAAGATTATTACCAACATTTATAAATACACCGATTTCATGAAAATAAAATGATAACGCAACGTCACTTCGCAAATTCCCGCCAAAAAGTTATCTGACGTATTTTCCCAGCCTAAAAATTACATTTTTTTTCCTTTCTAGGGAAGGGAGGGCAAAGTGTTCTCTCATACAGCCTTATCTTATTTGATATAATATAAATAAATAAAGGCCAAGTCTGATTTAAGATTTTTAAACAACCGTGAAAATAAAATCTTAGGTAGGTGGAAACACTGTGTCTGTCAAGTCAAGTGTCATCAAAATAAAAAATAGGTTAGTTAGAACTTAGATTAGATTAAAATAATATTATTTTTATAGTATCTATCTATGTCAAATGAAAAAATGATGAAAAGAAATTGGAAATAAGAAAGTTTGATTGAATTATAACAGTAATCAATATTGTTTGGTACTAATTTACAATGAATACTTCAGTGCTAAAAGATGATAATTTTATGAAACTCTTTAAATATTACAAGGCAAATAATCCCAAACCATCGCTTAGTGAAGTTTTATCAACAGATTACAGGGGTACAGATAAGGTTTTTACTTTTGTAATAGGTTTTAACTAGCTTTTGACGAACTTATTCTAATATTTCCTATATTCCAGATTATAGCAGTAAGTACAGGATATGTTAAAGATGATATAAGAGCAGAATTATTAGGTCTACGCAATTGCAATAGTTGGAAAACATACGCTTTTGAAAGACATCCTGGATTGATACTGATTAAGAACCCATTTACAAGTACTGGCCAGAGATATTGGATCAGGCAATGCTTAGAAGTATATCCGAGGAAGCCAAACAAATTAAATATTGATATTGAAGTTTGCATTCAAGACTGGTGGGCAGAATGCTTTATAAATGGGCAGTGCAATGAGCAATTACAGAAGAAACTGCGATGGACCACACTAGGATATCATCATGATTGGGACACAAAAGTAAAATGTTAATATTTTTATAACAATCACTGTAGTTTTTAACACGCTTTCTGAAAGCAGGAGGTTCTATGTTTGACATGTATGTTTTTTTCATCAGTAAAAAAACACTTAACTGATTTGGATGGTCTAGATAGGTCTCAAGGTGGTTCACATAATTTTTTGTAAGATCTGACCATACACTATGCCATCATTCCTCAACGAAAAGAGCATGAGTATGGCAATTGAAATATCTTATTCAGTATTGTTGATAATTTATCAATGATATGTATATTCTCTGTCAGTCACAAATTTTGAGAGGTATTGAATTACACATTATTATGTATGTAACTCGAAATTGAAAAATAAATTTAACTTTTAACAAAGCATAAATGCAACTTCATAGTGAGTTTTATTCTTTGTTAAAAGTTAATTTTACCTTATCTATCACACTGCAGGTTGTGGGTTCGATTCCCAGTCAGGACAAACATTTGTGTGTATGAACATGTCTGTTTGTCCTGTGTCTGGGTGTAATTATCTATATATGTATGTATTTACAAAAGAAAAGTAGTATATGTATTATATCAGTTATTTGGGTTCCATAGTACAAGATCTGCTTAGTTTGGGGTCAGATGGCCGTGTGTGAGGAATAATGTCCCAAAAAATATGTATTATTATTATTCCATTTATTAATATACACTCCTATAAATTAAGTTTTTAAATATAAGTTATAAAAAAAATTACATTTAAAAATATAAAAAACAGTACCCCACCGGTATCGAGAACAGGGTCCTAATTACCGGTGGTCAAGGCTCTAGAGAGAGGAACTTCCTCACTATGCATGCACTATTATTATAATTTAGTAGTATGGGCTTATAATGATATTATCATTTACTACATGTTTTATCTGGGCTGTAAATTGTTCAGTAGAGTTTTGAATGGCAACCATTAATAGCCATTTAAAAGTTGTCAGTCTATTAGGGGATCAATTTGATATGAACGGCATTAAAATTTTTGTGTGGTTCATGTTCATGTTCATAATTAATTTTATTTTTTACTATTTACAGAATTACAGCAATGATAACAAAGCTCCATTCCCTGAAAATTTAGCTGAACTCTCCAATGTTGTGGCCCGATACCTTGGGTATGAGAAATTCAGGGCAGAAGCTGCTATTGTTAATTATTATCATATGAACTCTACTCTGTCCGCTCATACAGATCACTCTGAGGTCAATTTAGATGCACCCTTGTTCTCCTTCAGGTACTTAATTAACTTTTTATATTTATTTAAAAAAAATTTTTTACAAATCTTTAATTATAGATAAATGTTAAACATACAATACTACAGACAAATTTTAAATATTTATAAATAAAATTTTAAATAAAAATCGCTACAAAGACTGCGTAAAATAAAAATAATAATTTATTATTTTCAGTTTTGGCCAGTCAGCAATATTTTTACTAGGTGGTCATGATAAATCTATAGAACCATCTGCAATACTACTCAACAGTGGTGATATAGTGGTGATGTCGAAGGAAGCTAGACTGTGTTATCATGCTGTACCCAGGATATTACCATCTCCATATTCTCCTTGGAATATAGATGATTTACAAACAATCTCTTCTAATGATGTCTTCAACAATCAGTTTGTTGAAAATAGAGATAATTCAGAATGGAGTAGATGTAGAAACTACATTCAGAAATCTAGAATAAATATGAATGTAAGACAAGTATTAAATGAAAATCAAATGTGTTTAGATAGATAGTTTATTGCAAGCTGAAATATAATAATTACTATTTTTGTACAATTTTTTGTATTAATTCTGGGATGGGATCCTTTAACTTGAAATACATATATCCTTAATAACAATGGGATTTTTGAAAGGCATCTCTTGGCGTTGTGGTTGTTTGGTTACTACTGAAAAATATACCATCTTAAGAAAGTGAAATAAAGTACAATGAATCACCGTAGAACACCTCACGACGACGATAGTGACGAAGGGAAAATAACACGTAGGTGATGCGAACGAAATTTTAAGGGATTTGATCATTGCAATTATTTCATCTATATTTTAGTAAAAAAAATGACTATAATATTGGATGGAATGGATTTAAATTATAACTGAACTGAAAATCTTATGTAAATCAGCATTAAAATTAAGAGCGCGTGCCTTCTAGGCTTTATAAAGGTTGGATATTGGATACATTAGCAATCCTTCTGGTATTGGTAATGTGTAATGTCCATAGGCGACGGTAGCCACTTACACTTACCATCAAGTGGACCGCCTGCCTGCTTGTCAGCCTTCTGACATAAAAAATACAGCGACAGCATTGGTCTAGTTAGGTTCCTACACTTACTGCCGACAACTACGTTGAGACAGTGTCGTGCTGCAACTGCAAGTATTATGTAAATGTAGCCTTAGATTATGTAGGTATATATAGCGTGCGCGAATTGCTCGACGCGACATTACTGCCATAGTATAAATAGGTATCTCGTAATTCCGAGACGCTTGAGTAATATTTAATTAAAAACATGGATTTTACTACTGAAGTGGAGATTTTATAAAATTGGTATGTACAGTCTGGAGCATAAATGAACGAATCCCTTTTGACTTTTGCTAAGTGTATAAATATTTATACTCGCGACTGTGCCTATGTGTTAATCCCCTATTACATAATTTAAAGTTAGAGGCAAACAAACATACCTTTGTGAGGATTATAATATAGAAGTCTCCTTCCATATAAAGATACATTATTAAACCGTCACTATCTTCCTCCACTTCCATTAGTAAAAGTATCTAACTTATGTAGTACCTAAGCATTGGACATTTTATTCTTCAGGCGCCAGTCTTCCCGTCAACAAACGACGGACTGAAAGACGGTGTTACCTACTTGTTACAGCATTAACGTGGCGATGTTGTCGGCGACACTTGTCTATATCTCTATCGCTGTCGTTGCTTGTGGACCTTTCAGGGTCATCAGGCCTTTATTTTTTTAAATAAGTAATTACTAGTAGTAGGTACCTAGTAACACCTACCGTGACCATCCGACGTGGCAGCAAAATTATCATTGCTCCTGTGGTGGTCGCAGAGACCCCAGAAGCATTTGACATATCTTTCTGCATAACACTCGTATTCGTCATTTTCCTGAAAGAGCGCTAATCGCCGTGCAACTGGTCTGATACATCCATTGCATTGCAACTGTGGTTTCACAAACATTTTATGTTAAATAAAATAGGTATTACTCCAAAAATTTTAAAATATATATTTACAACGAATTTTGATTACCTTACTTATGTCATCAATGAGGATATAATCACTACGTGATGTCATTGTCAGTTTTATAAAAGTATAGTGTTTAAATAATTCACACCAAAAAGATAGTTTATAACTAGAACAGGGGTCACCAATTAGGATTATTAGAGGTCCGTTTAAAAATATAAAAGAGTATCGCGGTCCGGATCCGGACTGCGGTCCACCATTTGGTGACCCCTGAACTAGAATGGCGTGACAGTAGGAGTCAGATCGTGTCTAGTGATCGCACAATCATTGCACAAAAAAAATACCCTCACTTAGTAGGAATGTAGTTACACCACCTGTCTGTCATAGTCATTTTACTCAGAGACTACTAATGATATCAAGATTTTTTTTTAATTATGCAAGAATATGACGCAAAGAAAGAAGAAAAAAACAAGAAAATCTAGAACCTTCTAGGCTTTATGAAGGTAGACAATACCGGTCCTTTAATTTATCTTCAGTCCTAGGTTTACCTACTGTTATCGTACAGACTACTGAACCTTTCACAGCACGTGTTCCAATACGCATATGGCCAGTTTTTTTGGAGTTAACTAACCTAACATAAATACACAAAGCCTAATTTAGGCTTCGTTTTCAACAACACACGAATGAAATAAGTACTTACAATACCTAATATTGATAACAATGATAGCATTCGTTCGTGATTCGTACCTACAGCATACCTAGCTATAACTGATTCACTACTCGAACAAGCCTCAATATTCCGACAAGTTCTTTGTATCGGGTGTAGGTATTCGTATTCGTAGTATATTCGTCGTTGCGATCGGCAGTTAGCTGCTTCATACGATATCGAATCTAGCCCTTTCAATCCGGAGCGAATGGCTTTCGACAAAGCGGCACGGTGGAGCCATTTACTGAATGGAAATGCCATTTGACGTTTTCAATAGAAAAAAGATGATTATTTCTTTATCATTATTCTCAATCACAATATGGATTCTTACGCTTCTGGGAGTCCGTTTCCTTCGATCAACTTGCTAGAGGGTTTTTAATGTTACCAATTTGTTAGGTATGGCGATGTTCAGCCACGGACTAATAAAATATAAAATGCATTATAAATATCAATACTTAATATATAATATAAATTATAGTAATATAGTAAGTAATAATAGTAATGAATATCTAATATTCAAGTAAAGTAAAATATAGGTAATTTAGATATTATTAATGATTTATCTTGTAAAAAAAAACCCATTCGTAAATTCTTATAACACGCGTCCACTCATCCTATGTAATTGTCATACAATACATAGGACACAACAGATAAATTGAGCTACAGTATAAAGATGTAACGAGCTATGTAGATAGTAAGTGTTGTGTAGTAGTGTCGTAAACAAGCGGTGCAATTTGCGAGCGTGTCGACATGACTCTCTCGTCAAGCGATTAGACCAACCAACAAGTATACTGTCATACGCAACCGAAGGACTCAATGGAGCTTCGATCGAACGGTTTAATGGTAGCTGACTGATGGTTGCCTTGCGTGTTCTCTACGAATCCACCTACATACATAGTCGTATATTATGTACTAGACGTAATTAAATGTGAAGGCATTGTAGTTATAGATATATACGTGTATTTAATTACTACACGCTTTGCATGGCTGCATAAATATTGACAATCAGACTGGCTGAATGGATATGGATATATCATTATAATTTTGGAGGAAAATCGGTTTTCGATAGCAGTGGCTTCGATAGAAGTTTATTAGCTCTACTTAATGTGTTGCTTGTTCGATGCAGGTAGACAGGTAAATGAAAAGCCCGTAAATAATAGTAAAACGTTTTTTTATACAACGTTGTCGGCAAACAAGCATACGGCCCGCCTGATGGTGAGCGGTTACCGTAGCCTATGAACGCTTGCAACACCAGGGGTATCACTCACTCGTTGCCGACCCTTCCCCCCTCCCTGATGAGCTCTAGCGACCTTACTCACACGCAGGAACACAATTATAAGTTATTTGGCTGCGGTATTCTGTAAGGTGGAGTGGAGGTACTTCCCCAGTCGAGCTGCTCTTTGAGCGACATATCGCTATGCTCTACCTCTCTTAACATAATTAAACCTTAAAATAATTAATCTTTTCAATTAACCTAATCAAGGAAAACAAAACAATAACTAGTGCAGAAATTTCCTAATTAGGTACCTATATTTAACATAGGTACACAAAAAACACGCTTTTATCTAAGTTTATTACATACCTATCGATCAGATTTTTTCTTTGGCTCAATATATTTATGAACTTCAAATACTGGTAAATTTGATCGTAACAAAGTAATACTTTAACGTAAAATAGATGATTGAGGTATGTACATAAAGTACTTGATTGAGGTTGCAATGATTAGGTAGGTAGGTATTGTATGAGACTACTATATAATGATAGACCAAATTTTATTTATATTTCTCACGAGAGTCTCTAGGAATGTGGGCCGTGGAGTGTGTAAAATAATTAAAATAACGTATGCATAGTTAAAAAGTTTAGGGCTATGATCATTGACACATCACCTTTGTATGTAAAATGAGCATGGTGACATGTGACTGGTCGGCAAGACCCAGCAGTGGCGTCTTCTCTCTTTTATTGACGTTAAATGGCCGATATAAATTCCGTTGGCGGATTACGAAATTTATTGGCTTCAAAATTAAAGGAGACCGATTTCAATGGTGACGGCTGACAGCATTCGTTTATGGGTGAACGGAGATGATGAAAAAAGAAGATTCGTCTACTAAAAGGTTCATTGAAAAAGTTGTCGTTTAAATGGAGTGTATTTTTTATGTGGTTTAGTGAGTATTTACCCTATGGAGGGTAATTTGTTCCGGAGAACTCACTCGATGAATGAAGACAGCTCTAGGTATGTCTGCGGATGGTAATGATGGTAGTCTCTTATGCGGAAATGGAGCGGCTATATGACAAAAAGGCGTTGCCACTTGATACTGTACGCTGGCTCCTACATAAGTAAATTCTAGTTTATTTTTGTGGATATTGAAGTTTAAATATTGTAACTTAGCCACAGTTTTTCGTTGGTTACAAATTTGAAGGACGAACAGACATTTTTTTTTCTTATAGGTGTGTTATAGGAGCCGGCCAATAGGCAACATTCTTCGCTCATCGCTAATATTGATGAATAATCGATCTAAAACTCAAAATTAAATCGACATGGACTTCATCAAGAAACGTACGCAATTTATTCTATCTGTGGCCGAGTTAACATTTAAAAAATAAAGATAAATCTCAGATAAGTGATCGACCAGGGATATCACTTTACTAGGGAGACTTTGAGCGCAACACTATGTCATCCAAACGTTTTGTTTGCTTCCAATCAATTTTCAACTTTACGGCCTTATAATACTGAGCGTATTATTTTATAAATAAGCATTTAGTATTGTGTAGATATCGATTGACTTGCATGAGCTGGGAGTGTTTTTGTTGAGGTACCTATTAAATAAAGCTTGCCAGTGACCGTCTCTTAATAAGGAATAGGGTGGCGCGTCCCTTGCATTGTGAGAAGGCAACTAAAGATAACAAATATGGCTTGCCTGAAAAAACAATGACATTGTTTGATTTCTGCAATGCCAATGCGCGCATCTACGTAATAAAAGTAGGTAGGTAATTAATTATAGATTTTTCTCCTTTTCGGTGGTAAAATCTTCTAGCGTCAAAAGGATTTCAGTATAGTGTCATGATTCCTACTTTAAAGGACTAGTTTTTTATTAGTTTTGTTTTAATTCACCTGTCTCAATACTTATAATCAATCCTTGATACAACCAATAAGTATGCACCTACCTAGAATTTATATTAATGATAGGTAAATATAGATGTAACTTTATATTTTTACATTATTGTTTATAGATCATTAAGGGTTTACAATAACTTATTTTAATACAACAAAATATAACCTATAAATATTAGAAGGCTTTTGCTGCCGCTATCCTATGCCTGAATCGTTTCACAAAAACGTTCATAAGTACATACTTAGGTCACAATTCACAAGCCTTGTCTCTAAGTGAACTATTACATATAAACCCATTTCAATATTTACTACAAAGGAATAACTATATCGAGTTACTAGTATTTCGCGAAGCACAATAACGAGTTAATTAAGAAAGTTGAGCCTCTCTCCGTGCCTACACTTCAGGGCTTCACATTGCCCAATCAATTGTTCCTCACTGTTGCATTAAATTATTATTTGATATTTAATTATATCGTTCTCTCAGTTCAACATTTATTTATTCGATCGAGGAACCTACTTCATTAGTTCCTACTGAAAATAAACCAAAGAGTCATGGCAAGATTTGTACATACAAAAAATATTTTTGAGGAATTTGATGACCCTTGGAAATAACCGAGGTATTTGCAATATTAAGCTATTTTTTCATCATCATCATCAGCCTTTATCGGTCCACTGCTGAACATAGGGCTCTCCCAAAGCGCGCAATGGAGTGCATTCAGTTCCTCGCCACTCGCATCCAGCGAATCCAGCCTATCCGGCTACCCTTTTGAGGTCGTCAGTCCAACGGCTGTCCGACATTACGCTTGCCAATACGCGGTCCCATTCTAGGACTCGTTTAGGTAATTACTCCATCGACCATCCATTCTTGACGTGGTCGGCCCATTGCCACTTCAGCTACTTATTCGTTGAGCGATGTTTTTTGTCGAACAATATTTTTAGAACCTCGAAATGAAAATATAAATTATATTAATTATAAAGCTGAATAATTAAACGTCTGTCGAGACGACGGTTTTATAAAATATTTCATGTGGTAGGTACAAACATACCTAAGTATATAAAACATGTTGCTGGTTCACATCTTAACATCTCAACGTCTAATGCTGACTTTAAAAACCCTCTACTTACATTTTTCGTACAAAACAATTGACTGATCAATGGAAATTGATTTCATCATTATTGTTTTTGATGTGTACCTAACTGTAGCAGCGATTCTCAAGCTTTCGAATAGTTGCCATAACTATACGTATGTAAGTCGTATTATAATTTTCTATATATATTTTTTCGAACCTAATCAATAAAAAAAATCGCAAAAATATTGAATTACGGGGAAATGCATTTAGGTAAGTACATATTTATATTATGCAGTAGAGTATCAACGTATTAACGTAAGAGCTATAGTTTAATAAGTCTATGTATTAATGTTTGACGCATTTCCAGTGCCTATATTAATTACAAAATTTCCAGACACTGGATGGCACACAATGATGCAATAATGGGACAGAGCCTTGTTTGCGTGCGAACCACAAAGTACAAAGCGTGTTTGTGAACAGCCTTATTGGTCTCAAAGCAATATTAAGCAGGTATACCATATTATGTATATGTAGATTCGAAGCGTGGTGAACATGTTAGGTATTGCCTAACCGACCGGGATCAATCACCTAGACCTAGGCGTCGTTAACAGAATGACCATATACTATGTGACGACGTTTAATTTATAGAAAATTAATAAGTATGGTGTGAAAACGTGTAATTTTATGAGCGTTAGCAGAATTATAAGGCAATTGGTAAATAGGGTGTTGATTATGACTTGATGTTAAGTACATACGTTTATCAAGAATAGTAAATATATATATACTTATCAAGATACTTGCGTTACTATAAAACCAATGATTTCAATGAGTTTATAATTTAAAGTCTTTTCACTGAAACTTAATTATTATCTGTCTGAACTCTTTAGTTTATGCAAACAAGAGCTTTGCACTTCTATGTTAAGAAAGTAGGTACGTTAATAACTTTTTATAAAATTCCAAGTACACCTTAATGGTATTCCATGTAGGTATTTTCGAAATCCTGCCGTCCTCAACCAGCAATAATAGTATATACTTACTATTTTTCTATAAAAAAATAAAATAAAAAGCAAAGTCGCAAAAACGTTGAAAAATATTTTGATCCGTAGGTGTTTCCAGGATTTTTGGGTGCTTCAATGTAAGTGCTTCTGTAAAATTCGTCTAAAATCCGAACCGTGTACACCAACAGCGGGGCTTAATTTGCGGTGTTCGTCTAGGCTTAGCAATCATGGCTAGATTTTATCGTCAGCCGTAGTACCGGTACTTACAGCGTACCAATTTTAATTGGGACCAGTTTTTGAATGATCGATGTATATATCGCAGCCGAATTGTAGAATCCGCCATCATACAAAACGGCTAGTTACGGCTTGGGCTGATTGTTGCAGCAACGCGTTCAACCACAACCATTCCCACAGATAGATACATAGCTTACGCATATTTGAATTTTCGTAGATTTGTAGAGGCTAATGGAGATAAAATAATACATTTTCTTGTTTTATTAATTAGAAAAATCTGTAATTCATTATGTTCAGTAATTCTGTAAGACTTTGTAAAAAGCTTACATAAGTGAAAATTACTGTCTGTAGTTTTATCTATCAAAATTAAATAACAGTGACATGTTTCTCAAAACATTTTCAAGCGTTCAATAATACCAACAACATACAAAACACTATTTTTATGCTATTTCATACTTACACCCATTTCATTAGATCGGTTTTACAATAAGTGGAAGATGATAGCGTTGGTATTACCTATTTAGTAGGTAGTAGGTAAAAATGTTTATCCGTTTTAAAATTAGATTCTTTATCACACTGTGTGCAGTAAAACCAAAAATACTATATCAAGGTACTTATTACTTTTTAAAAGTTGTAATGCATCAATTCAAGTATTAATAACTTTTTGATGATTAAAGTCACTTCTTAATTTAAACAGAAACTACTACTAATTATACAGAAACATTGGGAAAAAAAAAATGTCTTATATGCCTTCAAACCCATACTTAAAAGAAGTTTGTAGTATATGTAACACGGTTCGGCTCGGTAATGCCTTTATATTTCATCTGTTTCTTTTAAAAAAGGTATAAAATTAAAAAAGTAAGGAAATACGTAAGGATTAAGGAGTTAGGTATCTATTTATATAATTACTTTCGATATATTTTAGTAACAATAATAATTTAAACATTCTTTATTTTTTACCCGCGACGGAACGGAGACCGTATATGCGTTTGGGGTGAGAGGATGTTTGTTTTACCATTTCAAAGATCAATGTTTGAGATATTAGCTCCTCAAGCCTCTGCATGTGAAGGATATGAATATGTAGAGCTTTGGTTGTCGCATCGACCAACAACCCGCTATATGCACACACTACTAATATACGTACAACCATCCTATATGCCCCAGTTAATTCCCATGAATTAGGTGGGATTTCTTCGTATTTTAAATGATTGAGGAGTTGTGCAAATGTGTATGTGAAGTGAATCATCAAAATTGACTGATATATTTGCCGGACCAAAACCATAGCTTAACTCTGTTCTAAACTAACGTTTAAAACTGCATAGTACTACGAATCTAGATTAGCAGTGGCTATCTAAAAAAAAATGAACTTTGGTATTACATAATTATGTAAACATAGTTGTTATAGCTAATGGTGTTTAAATGCGATGCACATAAGTACCAAATAAATAAGACAAAAAGTGTTTCACGTTGTCGTCCCGCAGTTCATGAAAGTCGCGTCCCTGCGGGAGTCCAAAGTCCTAACACAAGTAGTGTAACACTAACATTATGTTAATATTTTTCTAAGACGTTAACAATCGCAGAAAGAGCTGTCAGTGGCGGGTGCTGTCACAAAGTTTAAATGAAATCTCTGTGTAATTACAAACAAGTCGGCGTCGTAAGGTCGACGTCGACGCCGTCAACCGTGTAATGGACTTTTCAAGTATTCCTAACGTGAAAACTTTCACTTCAGCCGACTTAAACGCCTCCGACAATGTGCTTAACGATGTTTTTAACTACTTCACTCCATTCCTGGACTATTGCAAGCTAAATTAATTATTCATCTGTCACTCTATCGCGTGGCCTGCAAGAACTGCGATTTGTAGACAAGTCACATTGTTGAGTAACTTGGGTACTTACTGAAAACTAACTAACTTAAACAAACAACCTACCTAAGCCTACATAACATAAAATCCGATAGCTTTGAGCTAATGAGTAATACAATTTAATATCGTCTAGCCTGCAATTCTAGTTTTCATACATGTCTTCTGTGACTATAAATCACATTCAAAGGCAGTGACCGCCATCACAATTGCGGGCACGTTTTTGGAGATGCCGTCTGCAATTCCGCGTTATCATAGTTACCCTCGACCAAGAGTCCTGTCCCCGTCACGTCGCCGTCGAATAAATCGCGCTGATTGCACAAAGCTCCTTTCGATCCCCTCTCATTCGTTATCGTTGCAATTGTGCTCGCTTTTGTACAGTTCTTAATAACAGAACACAGAAAGATGATGGAATGCAATTCGCAGCACATTGTGCGCCACAAAGAAGCGTCTGCGTCGTAGACTAGTCTAGTGATGAGGCTCCAGTGATGTTTTAAAGTGAGTTATCTGAGAAACACAGCAAGCAGTACTCGGGTTCATTAGAATAGTATCTAAAATTGACAATTTACCAGTAGGTAAGTAACGTTACATTTTTCAAGGAAATGGCTGAAAATAATTAATACAAGCCTTCTTCTTGGAGCACTAGTAGTAGTAACTCCTTGAGTTAGCAAAGGGAGGATCCCTTTGAGGAAGTTATTGCTACTTTGCATCAACAAAAGAAGAAAAATGTTTTGTGAATTTTCAATCTTCGGTAATGGATGCTTTATAAAAAATAAATTATATTTTCCAAAGGGTCACTTATTAATTTATATTCCTTTTTTAATTAGTACCACAAAGGTTAATCTTTGTGAAAGTTAATTAAAAGTTTCATTATGTGCAGAAATTTGGTATATTAAAATACATAAAATAATAATATAATAAAGTATATAAAAGTAATATGATTTTGTAGTTTACTAATAAATCAAAATATTCGAATATTCAGGATGCCTACATGCTATTTTCGGCTTTTCATGAATATATCCTGATTTTCACTTCATGGATGTTAAAAAAACCTCTAAACCAGTATAATCTGAATTTTTGATCTACATTTGAGGTGGCTTTTTATCAAGACGGAATTTTATATAAGAACGTGATCTGTGTGAAATTCGCGTAAAAAGAAAATTCAACATGGAGCTTCATTTCCTCTTCATATCCGGTAGATACGTTAGTAGGTACGTTATTTTTCCAGAATTATCTGTTGATGTAATTTGATTCCATTTAATTGTTAGGGAAAAATATAATCTATACTAATATTATAAAGCTGAAGTGTTTGTTTGTTTTAACGCGCTAATCAATCAAGCTAGTGTCAAAATATGAATAAAACGTAAAAAATCATTATACTATAGTAATTTCCTGAGATTTTAGAACTATGGAAATAAAATTGCAAAATTATTCACAAGAAAGCATACTTGAACAGGCTAGTATTTTAACGAAGCAAGCATGCAAGTATTCTAAGGAATTATACACCTACAATAATGAACTGCCCTCTTCCGTATATAACAAGCGCCTTGTAGTGTTGTAATTGAGCGATGTCACCGGTAATGAGAGGCCGATGTAAGAGCTGGGCACAACATAACAGGCACGTGTGTCGTGGGCGCTGCCCCGGGCAAAGACATTTAGGCACGGCAATGAATACACTTCGATATGCTAATTTGATCATTCGATATGCGATTTGCAACACTTAAATAGTACCTAATTGTTGAAGAGAGTACTTTTTATTAGAAAACATAGTAACACAATCATTATAAAGTATTTTGTACTGTCTATAGATATTGTTTATTATTTACCTTCCCTTTAAAATCTTCCGCTTGTTGCCCAACATCTGGTTATTTTAGTAGAAACATACATATAAGGGTAACGACGGAATGTGAGAAATACATAGGAACCTATTATTATAAATGCCATAGAAAACATTTTAAACGTTTTCTTTTAGGAGCAATAAATTTTCAATCATTATTGTACGTTTATTACAATAATGATTGAAAATCATATTTATAACTGTGTATTATTACTGTATGAATAATTGTGAGTGGAAGTGTACCTAAACACATTGAGGGTGTACTGCGGAGGTCGCGTCTTCAGGCGAGGACTAACGAAGTGGGGTGCCAGTGGGTAGCGAGCGCTACGTGACGATAATTCAGTCCCGCGGGAGGCCTTTGTGCAATCAGTGCGATTTCTTCGGACCGCGAACGTCGAATTTTATTTCTGATGGTTATACTTAGGTAAGATATATTTTTCAAGTATCCTTTTACGGACAGATATCGTTATACATATAATATAAACAAAAATGCGGGCGAACCCGCGGGGCGGATGCTAGTAAACCAAAGTTAATAGGTCGGTATTATGCCCTATGATAATTTCCATTTCGTATCTAATGTTATTAAAAGTATCTTCTTCTTAATTGGAAACGTAAAACAAGAGACATTTATATTAAAAAGACTGTTCTTAAAAATCCTAGCTAAAGCTTGACTAGATTTGCAAACGACAGCCAGCAATTCTGTGAGTCAGTATTTTAGTATAGCCGTATTGTCCTGCCGTGGACTTCATCACATCTCGACTTTCTTGAACCCATTTCGAAATAATAAGCCGTGTAATTAGGATTTATGGGCCCTTTACGATGATTAAACGGCAAAACTGCACACCGAGCGTTATATATTGTTACAAAAACATTATGGACACATTTGTAATCAAAGACCATTTAATACATTTAATGTTTTAAACCATATTGATGTGGATTTTGAATTCACTCTAATGAGAGCTGATGTTATTGTAACTGGTTCTAAGTGTCATTGAGGGAACAAGTTTGACGAACACTAACTATTTATAGTTGATGATTATTGATCATTATTAAAACCAAATGCTTATAGCAGAGAGCATTGGAATGTAAGGTTACACCAATCACCTACGAAAGTAACATTGTTTGTCTTGTGTAAAGTTGTGGTCCTATAGGTATAAACATTGTTGTGTGCTATGTACAATGTAAAATGCGTACTTATTTATATGAAAACTGGGTGCATCTTTTCGCCAACAAACTGTGTTGTGCAGTTTGGCGAAACTATTTTTTGTACCTTAGGTCTTAAGTTTTTAGTGCATACGCATTAGGTTAGTTTCTTCATCATTATAATCAATGTCCTTAATAGTTAAAATATTAGGTTATATGTTTCAGGCAGAAGATAAACCTCCGCTAAAGTCTTGGATAAAGTATATAATTTGACACATTAAAATAAAATAGAAATATATTATTACTTATTGACTACTTAAGCCCATACATCGAAAGCTTTATACGACCATATTGTTCTGCTTAGCTGTTTCATTAGACTTGGAAAACAGGCTCCTAACTTAGTAAAAGCAAGTTCTATTGCATAATATTTCTCGGCAAGGACGCACTAAATAAGAGCTATCTCATTATCCTGGGTGGTGATTTAAGCCGCAAGGTTAAGTGAGGTGATTGTGAGAATAAATATCTTTTGTTCTACCACTTGGACTTTTGGGAATATGTAGACCTTCTTCAAGAACTTTTTTATTTTCCAGATTTATGTTATCTCTCTGATTTGAAGGTGTAAAAGTGAAATTATTGTTAGGAGTTAACCTGAATTTTTTGAACTTTTTTATTTTTAAGGCCACAAAAATGACTCCGTTGAGATTCTAGTTAAATATCTCAGTATTCAGACCTATATTCATGTATACATAAGGTATACGTTGCAAATTCGCGTCAGTACCTACCAGATTGTTAAGGTAAGAACAAAGTCTGTTACATTACTTACAGACTTTTCCAAATGAGGTAAGTGAATCAGGAGTGCAGTCCCTCGGTCGGTAGTCGGTAGCCGGGGTTCGTAGCCGTCAATTAGACACATGGGAGATTTATAAGGCTATCTATCTTGTTCCTCGTACAACGAAGCCGGTGCCCATACGGGCTAGCGGAAATTGTTTTTCAAAGGATCGTTTCGAAATAGGACGTTGGTGTGTTGCACAAAAGTATAACTTTACAAAATTGATCGAGTAGCCGGAGAAAAACTATACTTACCTTAATATATACAGTATTGTAATTTTTCGACTTAGCGTAGCAGATCTATAAATATGAGACCATTAAAAATAGGCCAATATAGTTTCAACGAATCAAAATCATAACCACCAACATGGAACGCTAAATAGGCTTTTCATTCATACATATTTAAATCATGGATTGGTGAAATCATTAGTATTTCAATATTTGGATCAATAGACCGAGGCTACGACCTATGCATATAAGAAATCGTTGCTAAGCACCTACCGGTGTGTTCCAGCACTTGAGAGCCAGTTTCATCTAGTTCCGGTCGTAGGCCACATCATCACTTACGATTGGAATATTGTAGTCAAATATAAGCTTATCTATATTATATAATGCGAGTAGGTATATATAGGTCTATACATGCATATCAAAAAATAGATTAGATTTTCGGAAAAAACTTAGAATTTGTACGATTATTATCAACAAAGATTACGTAATATAGATACAATGCTGGCAGGATTACAATGGAGCGTACACGCTCAATAATACCTCCCAAGCACACATGGCAAATTGAATGTAAAGACAAAATTAAAACGATTCAGGTGAACGATTAAGTTAATGGGAAAATATAACCCGTACACTGGAGGACGTGATGGGAATTAATAAGGTCCGTTTTATACCCGGACGATTTGCCCTTGGATAACTGTTATCGGGTTCACCTGATCTATTAATAAATCAAATATATATAACTAATTAAATACTTATCTACCTAATAAATGAATAATATTGTTTGAGTTAAAACACAATACTATTCACAATAAATCACTGATTGAGATCATATATTTTCGGACCACCTTATTGTTTTCTACTCGTCTCGTCTCTCTCTCGTTAAGTCTATCTTAAAAATGAGATAGATAGAGACGGGTTCCGTAGCCAAATGGCAAAAAACGGAACCCTTATAGATTCATCATGTCTGTCTGTCTGTCTGTCTGTCCGTCCGTATGTCACAGCCACTTTTTTCCGAAACTATAAGAGCTATACTGTTGAAACTTGGTAAATAGATGTATTCTGTGAACCGCATCAAGATTTTCACACAAAAATAGAAAAAAAAACAATAAATTTAGGGGGTTCCCCATACTTAGAACTGAAACTCATTTTTTTTTTTTCGTCAAACTCATAAGTGTGGGGTATCTATGGATAGGTCTTCAAAAATGATATTGAGGTTTCTAATATCATTTTTTTCTAAACTGAATAGTTTGCGCGTAAGACACTTCCAAAGTGGTAAAATGTTGGTCCCCCCCCCCCCCCCTGTAACTTCTAAAATAAGAGAATGATAAAGCTAAAAAAAATTTATGATGTACATTACCACGCAAACTTCCACCGAAAATTGGTTTGAACGAGATCTAGTAAGTAGTTTTTTTAATACGTCATAAATCGTAAACCGCAATTTACCTTTCATTCAATCAACTCAAATATAAAAAAAAATGGCATAAAGCAAGGTCTTACAGCACAAATAAATGAAAAATTCTAAAAAATAAAAAAAAAAATGAAAATTAAAGGGTGTCCCCATACATACATAGTTACGCCAATTAATAAAGACCTCTGAGTTGTATGGGCGCTAATACAATTTTGAGGTCTAGCTTAATTGGCACCTACCTCAAATACAGTAAATAAATAAAATTATGCATTTCCCGTGATGTACGAACGATGGACGAAGTTTGTACGGAACCCTCAGTGCGCGAGTCCAACTCGCACTTGGCCGGTTTTTTTTCATAACTAAGCTATGATATATTAAAAAAAATCCTCAAAGCTGTCGGCAAAGTTCCCACTTCCCAGCAGGCTGGCAACGTTTTCTCTTTGGATGGCCAAGCTAATGCATTGGCGGAAAAGTTATTATATTTAATAGAATAGAATGAATACATACCTACTTAGCTATACTCGTATATAGGCATATTATTTTAAAAGTATCCTACGAATACTAGTATAAATGTGGAAGTTGCGTATATACAGGTTGATTTTGTTATCACTGGCAATACTTGCAGGGGTTGAAGTACTCGTCAATATGAACAACTTTTACTATGGGACCAACGTTGATATCGCATAAAATAAAATGGTTCCTTCATACATTTTGGTCGAGTAGGTATTGAACTTTTGTATGGAACAGCTGATAATTTTTTCATGATTTCACAGTTAGTCCCATTATAAAAGTTGTTCATTTTGATGAGTACTTCCACCCTTGCAAGTATTGCCAGTGATAACAAAATCACCCAGTATAATTGTATGGATGTTTGTTGTATGCCCTAATGGCTGAATGGACTTGGATGAAAAATTTTGAATTTAACGATCTAATATTTTCCCGTGATATAAAGTATCGTACAAGTTATTCCGGGGTATGTCTTATCTATGTGCCAAGTTTTCTCTGTTCAGGTATATTGCCAGATTGAGCAAGAGATCTTATTTTACCCTATTCAACTAATGTAAGAATATGTAAAATTTTTAGAAGAAATTTAATAACAAATCAAATGTCGATACAATGAGGCGTAACCTTCGCAATGTGTCTTGCGTGAACTACTTTCGTTCGTTACGTTTTATTAACAGCAATAAAGTTGGGTTCATTAGGTTTTTTATTTTCTACGTAGTAAAACGGAGCTCTCTGCACGTACAGAGTTCATACTTCATTCAGCTCGTAAAAGGTAGGTTGGGAATTGCTGGAATTTATTCACGAACTCTTCACCGCCCGTGCCTGACGGCCTTCGGTCTCCGCGGTGGTATCACTATGGATCGACCATTATAGAAACTAGCTTACCGCCCCGCGGTTTCACCTGCGATTCCCTATTTAACCCCATAAGGGTTTGAATTATAAAAAGTCCGGCCATATTCCTTGTCTACATCATAAATGCAAAATTTATTTTCATTGGCTGGGTGTTGATGAGTCAGTTCACTGACTAGTGTAACTGGACTTAACTTTTAATATGTATAGTATGTAGCTGTATTTTCTCTTAAACATGATCTAACTTGAGTTTACGCGTATCTATCTATAGAATGCCGATTATAATTATTAGATAGGTCTCTTCTCTGGTATCTATATTTTGCAGCTTGTTTCCAAATTATACACCCTTAACTTTGTAGAACTATTATGTAATCTGTGCCTTGGCGCGCTATTTCATTCCAATGTGTAAGTTATCAATCTTATCTTTACGTTATTTGACATTACTACATGTAGACAGGTTTATAAGAAAACTATTAATCATATCCGAGTTATGAATAATGTAGATACGCAATTTCCAAAACGTCTTACGCCAATTCATGCGAAGGAAGAATGATTCAATACACAATTTTTATATGACGGGAGCGTATACGCAATAAATAATAATAATACTGCACTGCACGTTACAATTTGACAGTGTACGAGGCTACAAATAACATCAGGGATGGCACATTGCACAGCGAGCACTATCGTGCCATCGCTTCTTTGATGGGAATCTTGGGCCCCTATTATCAACTTGTGTCAATATTGTACCTATTACTTTTTTTTTATCAATAAGGGTACTCCACTTTATTTAAAATCATGGAAATATTAAAATAAAAAGAACATTGGACATGATCCCCGTGTATGCAGTTATGTGACTTCTGAATTCAGGTACTCGCGTTAACTCATTTACCTATATTGTACCAAATTCTAATGTGAATTTGGTCATTGTTCAATAAGAATATTATAAAACAATTCTAGATTGCATTTAATTAATTTAAACTTACACACATTTCAAGGCGTGTGATATTATATCTATCGTTTCAAGAATTGCAACACCGGCCGATTGGGTGAAGAAAATGCTGAGAAGGCCCTGTCGCACCAATTTAAGTAGTCACTGCATCTTATATTGGCGCCTTGTCTCGGAGAATCGTACCGAGTTGGTACGACCCTGAAGGAATGAGACAGATCACTTCACACTTTATTGCAAATCGGAGTTATGGACTGAGCATTTCTGTATTGAGAATACGGTATATGGTGTTGCAATGAACAAGAGGTGCTTTTAGGGTTTCTTACCGTAAAAACAAAAACGGAACCCGTATAAGATTACTCTCATATCCATCTATCACAGAGGGTTTTCTCTAAAATTATGTAACGAAACAGCAGCTGTATATATAGAATTATGTTGCTAGTGCATTTTACTGCACTGAAGGCCCTCTGTCAGTCTTTTTACGAGCAGTCTGTGGGTCAATTATACGCAGAAGATAATCAACACCCTACGCGTACAATAGGTACAACAACGCTTTTAGGATGCTGTTGGGGCTGCCGAGGCACTGTAGTGCATCAGGCATGTTTGCTGATGCCCATACTGATGGATTCCATGCCATCATTAGGAAGAGAGCTGCCTCCATGCTCAGACATGTCTGTGGGAGCGACAACGACATTCTGCGTGTTATAGCTAACCGTACGGATTGCCCAATATTGTGGCACTGGGTACGGTTACATATTATGTAGGTAAATAGTTTAATACGTGTTAAATATAATATAATATGAAAACCGACCGGTGCTGAAAAATCCAAATTTAAAAAATACGCTTGTCTTGGTTCTAATTTGTCGTTCATGCCATTCGCAGTTGAAACCATGGGTCCATGGGGGTTCGAGGCTCGCCGATTTGCTCGGATTTTATCATCCAAGCTCATCGAGGCTTCGGGAGACCGACGGGCTGGGAGCTTTTTCCGCCAACGCATAAGCTTGGCCATCCAAAAAGGGAACGCTGCCAGCCTGTTGGGAACCTTGCCTATCGACAGCAGCGAGGGCTTTGAGGATGTTTTCTATATATCATAGTTTGTATTTTTTACTTTAATTGTAAATATGTATATGAAAATGTAATTTATTATTTGTACTAACATAGCATAAGTTCACTAACATAATATGGATCGCCTGGTCTGAAATAAATATTTTGAATTTGAAATTTGAATTTACACAAAAAGTCTTTTAATAGAGATATTAGAGTCGATAGCGAGAAGTTGATATATGGTATAATACTGTTATTATAATATTATTAAATTTACTCTATTGACTGCTCACTGTAGTATCGGCACAATATCGTACCGTCCACACTTCCCGCTTCTCGACACCATTTCCTACCTTAATTTATATCATGCATAACTAAGGGCCAACTTAAACTGTTAGATACAAACCAGGTTTATATTAAGTTATTAGATTCTGTCTACCGTCACTACAGATTTGATTTCTTAATAAGATAAATTAAATTTAAAAATGTACTTTTTGCAAAAACCCTCATAAGCTAAAGCTGTTATTGAGCATACGAAAAATACCTTGTTTACTTTATTTAACAAAAGCGTTACCCAATTGGCCCGTAATGAATCTATGTCCTTTTTTGTCCGATCAAGCCTTATCCCTAAATACGGTTTTATTTGCGAGATTTTATTGAGGGACAAATTCAGGAAAGCGCTCTCACAATATTCAGCGGGTTTGCTTACGATTTGTGACTTTCTTCCGACAATAGCATCTGATTTATCGCACGTCGATGTTACATCGCTCCTTTTTAGGAAAATGCGACGCCTATTTCACCCCGATTTTATATTATTGAATTGGAATAAAACGTGAGCTTTATTTGGCGCCGTGATAATAATATTGTTACAAACTGAAGATCACAATACATAATGGCTAAAACAGAAACATACCCAGTATGTTGCTGAGTGGCATACTGACATTTTATTTCAAGAAAACGATTTTCCAAAATATTTCAATTGTCTATGTAACTTAAAATTACCTACTTTTATGAACATCGGACCCTTCTTGAATAATTTAGCAACGATGTCTCTTTATAACGTTGCGAGAAAATCTTTGAATTATAAAGTACCTACAGCAAGGTGGGACATTTGGGAGTATTCGATGCCATCTGGCGGGTCTACGTTCAAGTTAACAAGTTACATTCAGGCATATTAACTTAGTGCCGCTGTTATTCCATATTCATGTGAGAACGGCGAAGTAACACTCCTGTATAAGTTTTGTTGGTATATATCAATGTATAAGCTTATGTAGATTGTAAATTCTCTATATATGTATGTATATAGATATGTGCATAGTATTTATATCGTTCTAAACCTAGTTAGGATCCTAGAAGTAGAAGCTATTAATCTACTTAGATATTTTAGGATAATATTTATTGAACGTCGCAGCTATTTTTTTAGAACTCAAGAAGTCAGGAGAGATGTTAAAATTGTTTATTAGCTTTATCTACTAGCTCTGGAATAGTACTCTATTTTTTTAATTTTGTAAGCAATTTCTTTTAATTGGTTACACTTAACGTTTATGGGACTCCTAACTCATGTAAACTTATTAATAGGAATGGTTTTCGTCATATTTTCGAAATTTGGCCTCTGGTGTGCAATTTAAGATATTTAATTTATAAAATAAAATACTTAGACACAATACAAGGGTTTTATTTGATCTGAAAAATAAGTCTATCGTATATTTTCGAAAAATGGGAGGATTGAATTCGTCTTAAAAAATCGTCAACAAGAATCAAAATTTTGTGAGGAAGTACCTACACATAATTCAGGTTTTATCTTTCCAAAAAAACAAATTCCTTCAATTGATTGATTTACAAAGCCAAGATAATTCCTTAGAAAATGTCTAAAACACAAATATTTTATTTTATGATTGTAAATGCTTGTTGTAATTTTTTTTTTTAGTTTTACCTCTTAAACTAAATATGGATGCATCAAAACGCCTAACACCTTTTAAAATGATAATTTTTTCTTCACATAAACATGACATCATAATATGTAGGATATTTAATTCCTTTGTTCAACACTAACTTAATCTGAATTTCATATTGAGTCTTCATCTTCGGCCCACTGAACTGTGATATTATTCATCAGCTTTCTTACTGCGATATATAACGACTGTTTGCGAGAGGTTGAATTTAATTATAAAACAAAAAAAATACAGAGTGGATCCTTAAACTTCAACATAATGTTATAAAAATATAAATGTGCAGTATCAGTGCAGACTGAAGGTTAGGAGTAAAATACGAGACAAAGTTTTTCCTCGTCTGTTGTTGAACCGCTGAACCGATCGCAATGAAATTTGGTACGCAGATAGCTTATGGTATGGAGAAGGACATGGGCTACTTTTTTTCTCGGGAACGCGGGTGAAACCGCGCGGGACAGCTAGTGTTGAATAACTTCCAGATCAAATCCGACCCCTAAAATACCTACACGTATTGATTGAATAATAGGTTATAAACAAAGTTTAATTTGAGCTTTTTAATTTGTTTTCGGAAGTTAGCCTCCACTGAAATAGGAAATAAAATCTTTTCCTTATTTCACATACAATTTCCTTATAAACTGGAATTCAGTTACGCGAGACGCTCTACACACTGTGTCGGTGATGTGCAATCTATACAAGAAATCAGTGTCACCGAAAATCCTTATTTCAAGCTCCATTCAGCTGGGCTTTATGTCTCGTTTCCTCACAAATCCGAAGATAACGGGCGGTGTTGCAGCGTTCCACTCCAGACACCAGCTACTATAAAAGTCTGCAGTGTGGATGAAATCTTTTAAGAAATCTGCGTTCAGTCAGAAAGAAATTGTATAGATTCCAATCATTTTGAAATACTATGATTAAAAGTTTTTAAATTTTGGCACATTTTTATGTCAGTTCGTTGATGAAATAAGTTTTAGAATGCCGAGATATAAATTGATCGCATCGTCCCTGACATCATTTCATACTTTCTTTTAAATACATTTAAATGATCTTTACAATTATTTTACTGATTAAGTATTAACAAAACTTTAAGTTTTAGATCCATCAAGAAAAATATTTGTGCAGTGTATATTTTTAATAAAAAACGTTGCATAAAATTATATGAACAAAATCGTCAATATAGGTCAATTTGTGAGCAAGATCTAGATCTATCTACCTATGTGGCAACGTAGCTGCAGCCTAACCACAGACACTTCGATAAATTGGTTGCAATCCGTTTTACATTGGTGTGTTTGCCACAGCAGCGCAACAATGTGTGCATGTACGAGTATGATTTTATAAAATTACAAAACATTGTTGATCCTGCAATTTAGTGTTTCTAGGACCAGCGGTTTAGGCTCTGCGTTGATTTATC
Source organism: Tetheella fluctuosa (assembly GCA_951216915.1). Lineage (NCBI taxonomy): Eukaryota > Metazoa > Arthropoda > Insecta > Lepidoptera > Drepanidae > Tetheella > Tetheella fluctuosa. The sequence goes on from OX578230.1 coordinate 6,046,998, forward strand.
ACTTGTCAGTCAGGACTTCTTCTTTTGTATGTATATAGATTAGTATACCTATATAGGTATGTCTAACATATGTAACAGTATCTCTTTTTTATGTCAGAAGGTGACAAGCAGGTAGGCGGTCCACCTGATGGTAAGTGGCTACCGTCGCCTGTGGACATTAGCAATTCCAATGGGTTTGCTTATGTGTTGCCGACCTTTATAAAGCCTAGAAGGCATCTGGATCTCAAATGCAACTGCCGGAATACACCAATAGGTGCTTGGCGACAGATTTTCAACATGAGGGTGGTAGCCAGCTAAGCGGGTACTAAAAAGTACCACCACCGTGCTATGATTTTCTCACGATGATTTTCTTCACCGAAAGCTCAAGCTCATTGTAGGATTCGAACCCACGACCTTCGCCGCGGCAAACGATGTCACTACCACTGAGCTATCATCGCCAAAATCTATTTAATTTATGCACAGTATGAACAGGTTCATCTTGACATTGTTAGTTGTGAAGAGTATCTTACCTTGTATTATTATAAACAAGCGTTCCGGATCAAGGAATGGTTTACAGTAGTTACCGAGATGCTGGCAAAAGTTTTGTTGTTGAAGTGGGCTGTAATTTTAGTGGACGCTCTGGTTGGCTGCTAGTGCAGAGTGCTTTTACCTACCAAGGGTTTGGATCGAGGTACAAGTTAGCAGCGATAACATTTGTCGACTTAATAACCATTGATATTTAGAAGAAAAAATAATTATAATCATATGTGAAGTATCGTTCGAAAAAGGTCTCCTCCACCTCCTTTATCTGAGTGTTTCTTGATTTTTGCTAAAATACTGACTTATTTGGTATAGTTTCTAAAATATTTTAACTGTCACAATTTTATAACCAAAAGAAGTTCTTCACCACTGCAATGGAGGATGTGTTGTTCAAGCTCCAACACATTATTTCCAGAGAATTACTTTTTAACTTTAGCTAATCTGAAATACGGAACAACTGATTTGTCTTGTATTGATAGTATGGATTTTATGTAGGTATCTATTTACTTACTTTATTATTATTTCGATTTAAACATCTATGTTTTATGTGTGAACATATATTTTGGAAAAAATTACCCATACTATAAATGACAATACATGATATTATACATGAGGACCCCATTGCAATTTATTATCTAATGTGATACCCAAACATACAGTTTTATCAACCAATTCCAAACCGTTGTCGTCTATTAATATCTGGTTGTCTATACTTGCACTATATTTGGAAGAAATAATCTAAAAAAATAGTTTTCTTAGAGTTTAGTAACAGATTGTTTACGGCAAACCGTTTGGAGACTAATGACAAAGTATCATTTACTTTAATAAATTAATTGTCTTTTCTCTCAAATTTTAAAATTAGTTAGTAGTTATTTTTTGTTAAAAAATTTACACAAATTCCTCGACAGTGTTGAGCACACGCTTGACGCTCATCGCTTGCATCATTTATAGAGTTCAGGCTGTTAAGCCGATGTTACAACAGATTTGCTGCTTTCATCCTCCATGCGGATGCACACGGACAGCACAGCAGAACTGTTCGGGGACGTCCTACCAAATTGGAGTGATAACAAATGTCAGCGAACTGGTTGGATTAAGTTTTAAAGTATCGGGTGACCCAGTTTTGAAGCCCAATTGCAATCCGTTTGTGTGAGCAATCCGTAGGCTATTCCACGTAGTACTGAAAATTGGTGATAATTGTACGTGTAGGTAGTAATGTTTTGCGTTAGGAAGTCTATTATTATAAAAAAGAACCAAAATATTATAGATATTTAAACGGACTACAGCTTTTTTTTGGAAAAAAATGTGGTGTATGTGAGAAAGTGAAGAGAAACCTAGAACAACTTACAAATCCTTTAAAAGCTCGTAAAGTACATAACCTAGTCAAAATGTGACCCAAAGGTGTCGTTTAACTATGCGGTTTAAGTTTTAGGTACTTTCTCGGACAAACTTCCATGTGCTTCCGTTCTAAAAGTTTTATTTGTTAGTTCTATAATAGGACAGGAAAAGTTACTAGTACCTAACTTTACTAGCCATCATACAAAATTCGTAAAGGGACAAGATTGCAAAATAATTTTGTAATACTATGCTCTGAACTGTATACGTGATACATGTTACAATTATATTAAATGACGTTATTATAACGTAATAAGAAAACGGAATTCCCAGTAACCATCTAATCCTACGGACAATGATTCCGCGAAGAGGGACCTTCTAAGAGGTTTTTCTCATAACTCAAAATGAGATCATAACGTCGCAAATCTCGGGAGACCTTAAAGAATAACAAAAGAAAAAAGTCCAAAATTACGTAGGGCGAGTAATTTTCGGGGCGAGCCACGTAGAATGGTTCCTGTGGGACCCTCCTTTGGGGTCCCTTTGCGATTATGTTGCGGTTTTATAAGCTTGTTATGTTTTATGGCCGAAATATAATGTTTACGGATACCTTTTGGGCACGTCACCCAATGAATGGACATGTCCCTAATTTGTTAAAATTTTCAAAATATGTGTACAAATGGTGCGTAAAATGTTTACCGTTTTAATTTTCTCGACAGGTAAACTTCGATATAATGAAAAATATTCCGCATTTTGTTTGTAATGTCATTATTTCACTCTGTAAATTGTGTACTTCTCAACATGTTTATAAGGACTCAATTAAATTGATCAAAACCTCACCTTGCAGTTTGTACATCCAACATTTTATTACAAGAAGGTTCAACTACGTTGTACAAAACTTGTAAATATTTGGAATTTATTGTTATTGTTATGTGTACCAACGCCCACAAACAGTAGAATAGCATCGCAAAGCGAGCACCCTAAGATTTATCAGTGCTGATAAAACCTTTACTTTGCAAAGTAGCAGTTGTTACTGGCCAATCGGGTGAAGAGCTTTTTAAAATTAAAAAATGTTGGCATTTGTGGGTATACCATTCAGTGCAGACCACGTCCAGGCTGAAGCACTAACTTGTTATTTACGTGAGTGCTTCTCTATTAACCACCGGGTAATTTCTTAGGAACTTCACGAAAGTCGTTTCTGCTCTTATTTTAGTACACAACACAGAGTTGAGTTAAATGTTAACCGGTGACTTTTAGAATTTTGTAGACTGAATCAAATTGAAGGATTTATTTTGTAGTTCGCGTTTCTAAAGAAATTCAAGCGTTAATTTGGTTCATTTATAGAAAGTACTTTTATGTACTTACTTGTTTTAATGACCTATATTGTTTTGCATGTAATATTCAAGAGTATTGCAAGTTATTCTTACAACGTATTTGTATAAAGCAGTTGCTATTGCGCTACGTTGCATTGCTTGGTTTCGGCTTGTTGCCATGCTATTCAATGTGAAAGTGGAATGGCCATAAACGATGTCTACCAAAGTTATTTTGGTTTCTGAAAAAAGGACTTTTAGGTTCACTCGATGCAAATAATTGGAGTTTTGGAACCTTTGTGTTGAGACGATTTGTACCCTTTACAAAAGTTCTGTATGTACATAATATTATCTCATACATAGGTAGTCTATAGTAGTACAAAGAAGATAAAATGTAGGACCTTTACTTTTACTGAAGGGTTTTAAAAGGTTAGAGCATGCTTACAGCTTTTTCTAATGCACCACAATGAATATTAGACATATGGCTAAGTTGTGGGGCGTAAAAACTGGGGCAAAGGGCGTAAAGTTCATGACCTAGTAATGGTAATAATGGTTTAACCAAAAAAATCGTGGGCTGCTATATGAATTAGGTCTTAAAAGTTGGTACAACCCTAATACAACATTTAAATAGTACTATAAATAAACGAATGTACGTACAACTTTGTAAATATTCTATAGCTCTTCGCCTTTGCCGCAAATGTCATGAGTCAATACAGTGTAGTAACATAGAATTGAATGGACCTGTCAGGGATACCTAGCTCGGAACATCTTGTCGGAATTGTCGGTAACTAAACTAGTTGACCCGTTTACTGTAGGTGAGCCTTGTTGACAGTTAACACGCTGTGCTTTGTCAACTATCACGTCTCCTACCTTATTTGGGAAGTGGAGTGCGAGAGAGATTAAATCGGAGTCCAAGCGATATTGAGCGAATCATTACCCACTAACGGCTATGGTGCAGCAGTCTATTGGTGGCATTTGCAGGCAAAACGCATGGATATCTGAAGTCAGGTTTGTTGTTTCAATGGGCTTATGCACAAAGGGTACTCGAATTGCTCGTATGTAGATATACTGCATATATCTAAGGGCTTATAATTATTATTTACACTTTGGTGACTTATACCGATGGCGACGGAGCGTTTCTCAAACTCAATAAGATTTTTCGAAAATAGAAGGCTAAGATTATGTATATTAAGAAATTAATATTTTTAAAGAAGTCAATAATAAAATATTGTACAATAAAATCTATTTTGTTTTGAATAATAAAAACTAACATGTTTTTCTATCATATCCTTAATCAATCTAGTTTATAATAGATTCTACTGATTTCAAAACGTTAAATTCAAATGTATTTGCCACAGCCAGATGTTCGCTTGTAGTAAAGAAACAGTAAAACTCGTTTGTACTGCAAGGCGTAATGGCGAAGAGCAGCTATCTCCGTATAAACTGGAGTTAGCTGACACGTGTCAAGTCGCCGCTGCACTGTAACGAGCACACTATGCAAGCTGGCAACTTCCAACAGTTCCAACAAAACACTTCAAATACACTTGATTTTGAGAAGGTTGGTCTTATTATAGTTTCTAACCATAAACAAACAAGTGCTTTAGTTATTATAGCTAAGCAAAGTAGTGGTCAGAACTGTCCAAGTTATATTAATCAGTTACTTTACTTTTGTTTGACGAATAAACAAAACTTTTACATAATATATTTTATTCAAGAGAAACAATTTCAGGCACCAAGCTAACCCTATTACGTTACGTAGGATATCAAATAGTAAGAACATTTTTATTTCACCTTTGCTCGGTGGTAGAGCAGGAATAGATTTATTTTATTTCATTTATTAGAAACCATATTGACGTTAGGGCACGAATTCAATATGCGAACGTTACCCGTGTTTGTACAAATGCGACCTACATAGTGGAATACAAATGAAGTGAGGTAACTCGCAGTTTTCGTCGTGTCATATTAAATACCTGCAGCGGCATTCTAAGTAGTTGGTTGGTTTCAGATGTTATTACGGGTACAGTTTGGGATGCAAAGAGGGCAGACTGGAGGAGGTTTCATTTGAAAATAGAAGCTAGTGCTGAGATAACGCTTAGTTAAAATATGCTAATATACCTTACCTAATATACCTCCCCTTTGAGTATGTGGTTCCAGAAAAAATACTCGGTAGAGTAAAGAATGCAAGTAAATAATTATTTGCTTGGGTAAGGTTGAAAGTTGCCACATGTATCTTATGTATTCGTGAGTATTTTCAATTATTATTATTTGCATCTATTATTAATTTTCTTTGGATAAAATTTCAACCCTTTAACATACATAGCTATATAATGGAACCGATTGTTAATTATTTCAGGACCTATACATACTGCAGCAATGTAGCGTATTTCCTAACAGGATAGCCCATAAATTATAATTCCTTTTTAAACTACGAAGCCCTTATAATAAAAACGAATAGTGTACATGTCACCCAACAATCCTTTAAGTTAAAAAAAATCCATATCTATTATTATTTATTATACAATAACTATTCTCAAATCTCTAGTATTTTGGTATAATAAGCATATACATAATATAAACCTGACAATTTCCGCTACCCGGCTGCCCTCTATAGCGCGCGTACTCTTGGCATGCGATGCCCGTCGTGTAGGAATGCTCGGTGACTGGAGATGTGACACCCGAAATAGGTCAAGAGGCCACATTCACTCACTGTTGCACCAGAGTAATTTGTATACCTCACTATCTCCGAGTATCATACTGTTACTACGCTTTAATGTGGGGATTTAAACCTCACGTGAAGTAAAGATATTGTTGGTACAGACTCTGAATATCTGTGCGGTGGTTTTGTTTTGTAGCAAAATGAAAGAATAATTAGTGAATACAAAAGTTATAATTATATATTTCTGAAGATGCTCAAAAGAGTAGCCGGACTGGGCTGGATGCGGGTGGCGAGAAACCGGAACGAGTGGCGCGCTTTGGTAGAGGCCTATGTCCGGCAGTGGACCGATAAAGGCTGATGATGATGAATTATATCTAATCTAATACCTTTAAACGAGCAATTCTTGTATATATATATAATCTGAATCTCGGAAACGGCTCCAACGATTGTCATGAAATTTAGTATGCAGAGAATTTCGGGGGCGATAAATCGATCTAGCTAGGTTTCATTTTTAGAAAACGTCGTTTAAAAAAGTATACGGTCATCCAAGTACTATTTATTATAGGTTGAGGATCATCATTCGTTAAATTTTAGTCACATCTTAAAAGAACAAAAATTGAAATATATTTACAAATAATAAATTGATGAAAGTATTTGTTATGAGTTAGCAATAATAACAAACAAGTTGAGCGGAAGAATAGATGTTTGAAAACACTCGGTAACATAAATAATAAAAATATATAAATAATCGAGGAAGACAAGTTGCGATTGCTCTGCGGCAAAATGCGGAGATAAGGCGATTCATGTAAACACTTTAGCTCCCCCCGATCAAAAACATTATTTCACAAATGCCATTTTCTCGATTTCCATAGGAATTTCCATCTCCCTGTCAAAGATACGGCTTTATATTTAACTGGAGTTGGAGAATGCATTTTCTCGTAGGGTAAGAGGTCAATAAGCGTTAGGGGAGGAAAGTTTCCCGAACCCCTTACAACTGTCAACGCGAGTTATTCACCCTACGTCAACTGGGGTTAAAAACTTATCGCCACGACTCAATAGGAAAAAGTAATAAATGTCCATACAGTTATAGCCAATGCGATTTCCTAGGGAAATAGGTAAGGTATTTGGATATATGGCTATACAATAAAATATAAACATAACCAGGTAAAAAAACATTATTGTAGTGATTTACTTGGGTCTCCAAGTATTCTCACATCCATCGATCAGTCTATTATTGCTGTTCGTTAGTCTCGCTAAAACTACATGACCGATTTGAATATATTTTATTTTCAAAAGAACAGCTGAAAAATAGATTCGGCCAATATTATCGATCTCACGTAGCGCGTAGTACGAAGTTCACCGGGTCATCTAGTCTACAATATATTTTGTTCTATTTTCTCAAACTGTACTTAAATGTAATTTTAAGCTACGCCACATTAGATTTCATGACCTAGAACTTTATTTGGATCTAGACAAATCTATGGACATCTCATTTGTTGCAATCGTTTCAGTAGTTTAGGCTGTTCGAGATATCAAACTATATACATACATATACTAACTCGTACATAGCCAGTGATTTCGGAACCTTGTCGACGGGTAATTTCAAAGTAATTGCTCTTTCTTTGTTGTATATTCTTGTGTCATATTGAACATTTTCATGATATAATTAAATAAGTAGGTAGTAGATGTGAAATAAAATGTCAAAGTATCGTAGGATGGTTTTTAAAGCTTCTTAATACCACGTCATTATTATTTAATGAATAACTTCACGTAGCTCGTAGCTTATCCAAGATTCCAAAGTCCATATATATTTTCGATATTTCATCGCATTAACGTACTAATCTAACGTGTTATTATGTGTAACAACCTGAAACTGGGCTGGGGTTTATAGTATTCCCAACAAAACTAATTCGCAACTGTAAACTTTCGATTGTCCCCTATCTCGCAAAGCAACTCAGTAATACCACACATATACCTAATTAGATCAAAGGTTCAGTAGATTAAAAACTTTTCCATTTAGGAGATACAGTTTGTGACATAAAATACTGATATCTATAACCCGTCAATAGCCAAAGTAATTAATTAATATTTTATCATTTGAATGACAGTTTGAATATTGAAAGATGCTTCTATACTCTATAGGCATTAGAGCAGCAATTTTAAACTAATTGCCATTTTAATGGACGAGTAGTAGACTCTATTATTTATGCCGTAATTTAAACATTTTATCATTTATTAAAAAAGTAAATCGCACAATTATTAAATCCTGGCTTAAATTTAAAAGTTATTCTTTTCAAAGCATACTGTCAAACCTTCTACACGAGTGGCTTGTGGATCAACCAAGATATTGTAGTGCCTCGACTATGTTCGCGCATGCTAGAACTGATGACCTTTATGCGATGATTCGTAAAACGAGCGCTTCCCTACTCAAAAGGATGCAGTGCAGTCCCAATAGTATCCTGAAGATACTTGCGAGTAAATTTGATCGCCTATGTTAAAGCACGCCATAGACGTGATAGTGCGTAGTAACTCATATTTTTTTCAATTAATTTTATTTTTTTTGTAAATAGTTTTAAATTAAGATGTGTACTTTTTGTTCTTGTTCTTATTTCCCTTTTTAATTGTAAATATCTAGACACGTGTGTAAATATTATTTAGTAAGATTTGTTTTCCAAATAAAATATATCTTTATTGTAGGATGTCACTAACATAGTTTGTACGAACTTTTTTTGTAATACTAATAAGTGGGCCTCAGTTGTCACAATAAATGAATATTATTAATAAGAATTAAAAATATCAGCTATTTTTCATCCGACTACCAAACGGAGGCTTTTCAGACTAAAAAATAGTTACTATTGCCGCTTAGATTTTATTTAAAGTTCTAAATGATACAATTGGATGTTAACGTTTGAAGAGTGAACGAAGGATGGTATATTAAATACGTTTTACCATTATTAAAAGAGGATAGTACTCCTATTAATAGCCTGGCAACTTCCCATTTTTTTTACCTTATTTGTACCTTTAGAGAGAATAAATCAATAAGACGATTGCTCATCTTATTTTTATGTGAACGGTAGGTACTCATGAAGATGTGAGATGTATTTATGAACGCACTAGATAGTTCGAATTTCCCTAGCGCCTGTGCGATATTTTCCAACGAAGACTAATTATAAACGAGCTTTGTTCCTTGATAGGTCCGGGATAGGCAATCCCTGGTTTGGGAGCTAGTTAATTGTAGAACACAGCCTATTGCTGCTCCATAAATCTCCGTCGACTTAACGTCGGCGATGTGAAATATTAACCGCCCGCCGGTTTTGACGCCCCGCGCCGCACTCCGCACTAAATAAATAATAAAATATCGCTGGAAGGGCATTTATAAATACATATTTTATTGTTGGGTGATTAAGAAGCTTTTGAATTTATTTTGTTGTATGCTTTATTTTTATTAATGTTTGCTTTATGCGCCGGAGGTACGGTACACAGGGGAAATTTACTGAGCCAAGGTTTGTTCATACGTGTTGCTTAGGAAATATTGTATGAAACAAAATTGAAAATCTGCACACGACACTACCTTCCTTTTGAATCTAAACATTGCTGCAATATAGAATCGAAAAGGAAGGTATCATATTCTAGATGAAACAATATTTACTACAATAAGTTTGTTCTTTATGACGTTTCTAGTTATCTTGGACATTACTCTATGATCTGAAATTATAACTTCACTATGCATACGGAGTTGCGGCGTGCGTAGGGTGGTTTAGCATCAATCAAGGAATTAGGATGCTAATCTCATTTGTCCGTTTGTACTGCTCAACCCCTGGCGACAACGCGCGCGCATTTACAATGTTAATCACGCACTATGAATGTCATTACAATACAAAATACTTGGGTAAAAGAGGCTTTGTCATTACAGGTGCTAGAGATCAATGTGCATATATTATACTTATAGATTGTCTGCTGTTTTTGCTTTAAGATAATAACTAATTATCCTTTAGATATAAACATGGTGGCGGTGACCACTTACCATCATGTAGTCTGCTTGCCAATTTGTCAGGCTGTTAATATAAAATAAAGAATAGAAAATGAAAAATATACTTACGCTTTTTACTAATTATTAAATCAGATTTTATTCCAATTCAATGATTCCACAATTAGTGCATTCCAAATTCCGCAAATCTTATTACTGATACAGTAACTTAAAATAAAACACGAAGGAGTCGACAAATTGACTGTGGAAATTTATTATGGAAGGTGAATTTTATTTTTGTTCCTCAAATCTAACGTCATGCATTATAAATTTTGATTGTGCAGCAAATATTCGTGGTTTAAATTCCCCTCAGGAAACTGACAGAATGAAATACACAGGGAGGTATATTTTTAACAATTCATGCATCATTTATTTTTAACACTTTCATTCCGACTTACATAGAGTTTCATGTAAAAACTGGAAAGCTTGCTCTATGTATTTTATTATTTATAAAATTAATATTTTTTTAAAATCTACATTATCTTGTGTGCACCAAATTACATTTTAAAATAATAACTAGCTTAAAAACATGTATTTTTAAAATGATATCCTCTAAATCTTGTAACTTATACCGTAGTTTTGTTATAAACCTGACGAGTGGCCAAGTGATATATGGCAGGGGCTGTGAAGCGGTCCATACGTTCAGTTTTTACATCGTGTCCGGTCAATGATGGATGGCACTGACATTGACCTCAATCGATTACAAGCGCCCACTGAATCTACTAGATTTTTCGGACGCTTTTTGCAAATCATTCATTTACTTAGTGGAAAATTCGTTGTATTATTTAATTTTCCGATTAATAAAATTTTCTGTTGGGAAATATATTAGGATAGGAATGGTTTGTTAGCCGTTGCAAGTACATACATATTTTTATTTCAGTATTGTTTCTAATGCCTAAATTTATAAGATGATTTGAGTGATTCTGTGTTATTTTCTCTAATAATACAAGATATATAACATCTTGTATCAGAAACAAGTTACCTAGCTGCCAATTTAAAATTGTGAAAAGCTTTGCATGTTGCTATAATTATTCTTAATCTAGAAGTAATTAATGTAACAGTTAGCTATACAATTAAATAACTACACTTAATTTGTAAGTGAATAAAACTTTAATATTTTACTAATCTAACAAAAGTTTATACAAAAGCTATCTTTATATTGCATTTAATTATCGCACGAAAAGCATCTGAGTGGAAGCGCACTAATATAAATAACTGCTGGAAGGAAGACAAGTTACTACCTTGAAATTTTCAACTATTTACGTAAACCGACGTATAAAATTGTTTAGCAAAACTATTTATAATTTATATAGTTAACCCCTTCACAATTAGAATAACAGAATAACGTTGAAGATTTGTGCGATTGTTATTCCAGTTTACGGTTACTGTTAAGTTTACAGCTGGCATAAATTGCTGAGTTTATTCATCGTCTCTCCTCAAGCATGTAACAATAAACTTCAGGGGCCTTTTCTCTTACGTCATAAATATCGCATTACTATAAGTGGAACTAATAAAATTTTAACGATATTACCCCATAATGCCATGGATTCGACTAGCATAGTAATTTTAGGGTACAACGATAATTATTATTGCATATTACATTATACCCGGTGTACATAAGCCCCTTGACATGAAATACCAAGACTCGACCAACAATGTAGGTATCCTCCACTTTAATATAAAGCCAATGTAACCTCAACTACAACTCTGCACTGACCACGAAATTTAACAACTTCAAGTGTTTGAAACTCGTTGAGGTAATTCCAATCTTATTATCTAAAGCGTAAGTTCCTCAATGTTACGCAGATGGTGTATGGAGCAACTTCAAAACTTCATTAAGACGCTACGGTTTGCCTGCACCGGTCAAAGTTAGGCTCTCAGACACGCTCGAGCACCTTTAGATGCCGTCTTAATGTTACTAACTAAAGATGTATCCTTGAATGTCTTCGCTGGGATATTTTCTCTTGGCCAGCTTAGTAACTTTCATCTCGCACTGGCCGGACTCTTACATTGGTTTCTAACAAACTCGTACACTTTTTGAGTAAGAAATTCTTGTAAATAAATATTGCATAAGTTACAAACAAAGTTTGGGTCGACAGCACTTAGAGTTAATTAATTTATTATATTTATTATGTTCCTAGTAGGTTTTACTCAACTGAACATACATTACTTACCGTATTACTAAAGTAACTACTAAATAATATTCTTATCAAAATCAGCGAGAAAGTAACCTATTTCGCGTATTCTTGGAAAATTATTAAAATTACTCTATTATGCCTTCGAATATTTTATTCAAAATACTATATCTCCTTATTATCAACACAGACAACAAAACAATTCGAAGGTACAATGAAAAACGGGAGCTCGTTTCCTTTATCGCGTTTTAATGAATGCCTATCCAAAGAATTCTTTTCGCATAGTTCTGATAAAGAGGAGCGTCGAAACTTCAAATTAAGATTCTTCGAGTTCCGCGCTCAGGGAGTAAGATTAATGAACGATGCCACCTGAGGGTCGCTCAGACCCCGCTAACGATAGGGACCGACCAGGTCAAGGGGGAAATAACTGTTAAAAATAATAAACGGAAAAATTTTCTCTTTGGATGCTCATCTATATACCTGTCAAAAAGATACCCAACTATGTTGCTATCGAGGAAACGAATTGATATCGTCTCTTTTGCTTCGACGATGAAAATGTCAATTTAGGAAATATTTTGTGCAGAATATTTGTATTATTTGTGGAGTTTGTTTCTTTTTTAATAATCACTTCTGGAGATTTAGGGCATAATATAACTTTTGACGTTAATATCCGACGAATATCTATGTAGATGGGCTCTTGAGTGGCAACGACCTAGATACGTGAAGGTTGATTACTGAAGCTGAATTCAGGAAGACTGAAGACTATGCCTAGCTACCGTACATGTACAATTATTTTTACTATGACGTAAGTAAGAGTTGCAAGGAACCGTTCAGAGCAAGCAGCACAAGCAGTAGATGAAATTCGTGAGGCATATGTTTCAGTTCCTATACTATTTTCAGCACTGAACATTTCTATTCTGAATGTAATGATGATAAACAGTTATTTTTACAAGCTTTTATTTACTTTTTAGTTTTAAGTTTTGGCTAAATACGGGCTAACTCAGAAATCGCGATAAGGAAATGCACTGTTTCACACAAAATACGATACGCAATCGACCAAAATGTATGGAACAGCCGACTTTTTCAAGCAATTTTATAGTAAAAGTTGAATAGTATTCACCCCATAAAAACCTAATGCTAGTGAAAATCCTATTTATGAAATACATCAAATAAAAATAGTTTTATTTCAAGTCATGTTTCAATTTAAGGTTTGCCTTGGAGTTCTCTTTGCTAGCTACTTTTCGAAGGTTTTTTTCTATTACCCGTTCTGACATAATTAAACGAAATAGTAATAAAAGAAACGATCTTGCTTTATTCTTGAATATATGAAAGTTAACGTACCATTTAGAAATGTTTTATACACTGCAGCATTCTGATGCATTAGAGCGTTAATAAGACAATATGCATGTGTCGCTAACAATGAGAATAATAACACTGCATAATGGTGAATGAGAAAATTGCTCGTTGTCTACCACTAGCCTGAATATCACAATGGGACGAGACAACAATGGCCTAGGACCTATATTCTCAAGCCTACTAGCGGGACTTAATGAAATAAAAAGCCCTTTGGGAGTTGAAACAAAAATGTACGCAAATTGCAGGCGAGGGTTGGCTTTTAATAAAAGGAAGAGCGTTGCGCCTCTCTCAATAATTGTTTGTGTCGGCTTTTCTGCCATATGTACTTAACACGTAAAAGAGCGATTTAAATATAGTTAAGGATAGTACTACAATAGGGACATTTTATTTCACAAGCTGAAAACAATTCGAAGAGCAATTGTAAAACTTAAAAATAAAGGAACGTAGGTAGTATATGAATAAGTTGTATTATATTATGCCTAATAATAAAATAGGTTAAAGTTCAAAATTAGCGTAAATATTTCTTCATAAATAAGACAATCAAAAAAGTCATACATAGATGAGCATGTCGCATTTCGAGAGAAGCGAGTGTTGACATTTAACTACAAAATATTTATCGATGCCTGTGACAATAAAACGCAACAATGCACAAATCAGCTGCCGACAATGTAACTATAGTCATGCAATCACGTGGTTTATATGCAGTTTGGTGCTACTATAGTGCACTAAAGCTGTGCTACGGCGGATTTTTATTACTTTTTGCATGTCAACCGTGAAGTTTATGGAAGCAATTATTGTTGAAACACAGCGGGCGATTTATGACAACAATCGGGAACGTGACGCTGGTCTAGTATTACGTTCAATGGATAGTTCCATCATTATTAAATTTATAGATAAATTGTTTTCAACGTCATTGTAGGTAAGTTTACCCCTGGTGGCTGCTTCAGATTCTCGCAGATATTATTTATACCCGTTTACAACGATATAAATATTTTAATACAATTAAAAAATGCGTTGTGGTAAGTGACAATGTCTTCGACGATCATAATCGAAGATAATTATATGAGGAGGTAATTGGCGGAGGATGAGTGATAGCCAGTCAGCTAAGCCATACTACAAAGCATAGAAACTTTTGATGTATCTATAGACTAATTGAACTCTTATATTAAATGCAATCGTCCACACTAATAAAAAAATGATAGATTCTTGTAAAGTTGCACTCAAGTTTAAAATCTGTCGCCAAGCACCTACCGATATATTCCGGCAGCTGCACTTGTGAGTCAGTTCCTTCTTTGCTTTGTGTGCTTACCATCTCTTCCTTAGGTTTAGTTTATCGTATTGTGTTTTTACTTTTGTACGATAAATTAATGTTGTAGATTCAGATTCGAATATGGTACAGTCGCAGAGTAAACGTTTTTAGATGAAAAGAAATAACAACGAATTTGATCGTCTTATTTGACACAAAAATATGATCAGAAAATAATCAAATTTGCATACATCTGCACTACTACTGCAACATCTATAATTTTTAATTCCGTGTTACTTATTTTTATAATATGAATTTTATACCAAACTATTGTTTTATACGTTTATCCGATATCTAAAGTCCGATAGCATGTAATAGATACATACTACCAACACCTAAGTATGATGAATACAAAATAAACAAGAAATGTATTACACATGAGAGCGAAAGTTGAACAACTTCAAGGAATCGTGGAAGACTCAGAGATCCTAACATCTCATTTCGTTGGGAAAAACAAGACAATGCTTTTAAGCAGTTCGTCTAATGCAGGAGGGTCTTCACTTCATATATGTATTTACATTTTTCTGTTTGGTATTTTATCTTAACTTGGCATACGAGAAATTTTCATAAATATGCACCCCTTGAAATTGAACTTCATATATCATCTTCATATATAGCATATGTATTATTAGGTATCATCTAGATATGTTAATGGAATTTGCGGTTGGATATATGAAAGATATTTATATGTTTTGAGATATGATATTTATCTCATTTCATGCGAATAAAAGATAAATCAATATCCCAATATCTCATCAGTCACTTTTGTGTAAATCCTTTCCCTATCTACTATACCTATATAGTAGATTTTTTGCATCTCTTAGTTTATGGACCGAGTGTAACATAGGCTACTTTTATCCCGGGGACGCGGGTCCGTCCAACAAACCAATAGACACACTTTGGCATAAAATAATTATCGATAATATTATTATTATTATTGATTTTTTTATCACTGGCAATACTTGCAGGGGTGGAAGGAAGTACTCATCAATATGAACAACTTTTACTATGCAACCAGCTCTAATATCGCATAAAGTAAAATGCTCGCTTCATACATTTTGGTCGAGTAGGTATTGAACTTTTGTATAAAGTGGTTTAGGTATGCGCGGGGGGCCTACAACGTTTCTCCGTGTGCAGTACAACAATGCTTTCAGGATGCTGATGGGGCTCCCGCGGTTCTGTAGCGCATCAGGTATGTTTGCGGAGGCTAGTACGGATAGCTTTCGTGCTATAATGCGGAAAAGGTCTGCATCCCTGATGCGTCGTATACGCGGGAGCACCAACAGCATCCTGAGATTAATAAGTGAAAAGCCTGACTGTCCGCTTCTGTGGCACTGGACCCGTATGCATTGCTGCGGGTTTGGTGCACCAGAGGACACAGGTTTTTAAATTAATATTAATTTATAATTTTATAAATAATTGATAATTATCTGATATAAATAAATAAATAAAACAGCTGATATTTTTTTCTTGATTTCACAGTTAGTCCCTAATAAAAGTTGTTCATATTGATGAGTACTTCCACCCCTGCAAGTATTGCGAGTGATTAAAAAATCACCCATTATATTATCGATAATTATTTTATGCCAAAGTGTGTCTATTGGTTTGTTGGACGGACCCGCGTCCCCGGGATACAAGTAGCCTATGTTACACTCGGTCTATAAACTAAGAGATGCAAAAAATCACGTCGATGTTTGTCATTTATTTACACAGCAACGCTATCGTTGCAACAATTTCGCTATAATAGTAGTGAAATAATACATTAGGGTTAATAGTAGGGATATTGCATAACTAATATATTATACCTACATGTAAGTATTTAGTAATAAAATGACAAATTGTTTTGATGTAGCTCAGATCTATAGATTTGTAATTCACTGAGTTGGACCACAATCTTCCCCATGGTATGGAATGTAGCCACAGAAAACTTTTAAGTGTAGTTCAATAATAATAATGCCCAATTTAAAAATAACAGACAGACAAATGGTGAACTAATCACCAATCACTAATCACCTATGGTCAGAGTTAAAATAGGTTAACTATAGTTTGATATTTTGTTATGCCAAGTTATTGACATTTTATTTTCATTTATTTTATAATAACATTAAATTATATAACGAACATTTTTAATACTTATGTACAAGCTATAGTAAAATTAAAAACGTTAAAATTAATAATAATTATTTTATAATGAGTGGACTTGCAACACGCAACGATATTGATTACAAACGTTTATACCGTATGCGCTTGCAACTTGCACCTAACAGTAAAAAGTAGGTATACTTATACCTACTCTTGGTACTTACCAAGGACTAATTATATGTTGGATTAAGTTTATGAAAAAAACTTGTCATTAATTTGCATATTTATGGACATTCTTGGAGGCGCTATGTTAATTCACACGTCCGCTTTCATGATTTATATTGTAATGAACATCGTGAATCACTAGGCATCGTGACTGCATGTAATTGCTTTGCCAATCGAATTAATTTCTTCGGTTAGTATTTTATGATACAGTTTTCGTAATTGATTCCAGAGGGTTTCAATAAGTTTTAAATGTGTTTATGTGGGTTATATTTTTGACTTTTATATAAATAGAAAGTCCAGAGATTTTATCCGTGTTCCTGGGGGTAGTAATTTGTTGGGATAAAAGGTATCCTCATTTTAATTTCAGATGTTAATCTATCTATGCACCAATTTTCATTGAAACCCGTTTAGCCATACGTAAACAAGATATCGATAAACAAAACATGCACATAACCTTTAGTATAGGATATAGGACTAGAGTATAATGCCCCCTTTAGGTTAGATTATCCCAAATAGATTAGAAAACAACAATAACTTTTCCTATAAAGATTTATGATAATGATTATGTAGATAATAATTATATTATTTATATTTAATAATATATGAATACTACCGTGTGTCAGTCGTCATTATAATGATACAAACCACCGGATAATAATTTATTGTTATTGTATGTCCTAAGTCAAATTACCTACCTATTTGTATTATTGTATTTAGCACGCTTTCGTATTGAAAAGAAAAAAAACTGTTAAGTACCTAGTTTAATAAATAAATATAAATAAATAATAGTTTTTAAGTTCTCATGTTAGTGGAATAATATTGGTTTATTATCCTATCTTCCTAATCCAAACTAATATTATAAACGCGAATGTGAGTTTGTTTATTCGTTTATTTGTTTGTTTGTTACCTTTTCACGCCTAAGCCGCTGAACCGATCGCGATGAAATTTGGTACGCAGATGGCGTATGGTATGGAGTAAGACATGGGCTACTTTTTTTTTCGGGAATGCGGGTGAAACCGCGGGGGACAGCTAGTGAAGAATAAAGATTTATTTGCAAAGTCAAAGTCATTTAGCCACACGAGGGCACTTAAGAACATCGAAGCTACTGAAGTTACCACACCCATATTATACATCTTTAAAAACATGAAAGGCCCTATCTCTTGTAACTTATCACAGATTTTCCATTTATTTTTTTCAAACCTATTTCGTTGACTTTTACAACAAGGTACACAATCCTAAATACAATAAACATTTAATTTGTCGACGAAATATCATAGTCCGAACAATGACCAGCAAAACCTTGTTTTTAATGCCCTTTCGGGGATGAAGCCATAATCGGACTAAATTACTT
The DNA here is from genome assembly GCA_951216915.1 of Tetheella fluctuosa. Taxonomy (NCBI): domain Eukaryota; kingdom Metazoa; phylum Arthropoda; class Insecta; order Lepidoptera; family Drepanidae; genus Tetheella; species Tetheella fluctuosa. The sequence continues at coordinate 6,065,294 of OX578230.1, forward strand.
TCCCTCTGAGATTCAGCCATCCTCCGACAAAACGATACCTCGCTTCGCCTACCACCATTACCTTTTATTACAGCAAAGGTACACGAGTTTGCTTTTTTGACGTATAAATATAAAAAATTGTTGTAATAAAAATGAATATCTCGGAGAATAATGTTTTCTGTACCTAAACAAAACCCACAAAAATATTTCCAAGAAAACAGAACCAATTTAGGTCTTTCTATTTTTCTAGGGAGGTTTGTCATCACAAAATACGTTATTACCTATATGATTACTCACAAAAATATTAAAACAAGGTAATCAAGTTTAGATTTTTTTTGTAACTTAAGTGCAGTGCTTAAGTGTGCTATATTAGTCTTAAAAATATTTCCAATATTTTACGTAAATTGTGATGTAGTCCCAAACCTAGAACATTTTTTACGATTACTACCAAAGCAAATTGCTTTATTGCAATACTGTTTGGGTATTGAGACCTTTTGATCGTGCATCTTAATTTTTTGTAAGAAAATAGTTTTTGATCACGATTTCAGAGTTTTGTTACAAAAAAAAATGCTATCTTAAGTATTAGTATTTGAGTACCTATATAAAACAAAAGTTTATGGGATGTTATTCTATCTATTCGCATAGATTAAAGATGAGTAAAGATGCAGATCTCATGGACTATTCGTTGAAAGTTCCTTGGCGCCACCACCAAAATAAATATCTAGGCACTCCCTGCGCTGCTACGTGTCGCGCTTGCCCGCAGCACTAAAAAGGGTTGTCAATGTTGTCGTACATATAAAATGATTGATTGACAGGAGATGTAATCGTTAAGTGTGACCAGGCTATTATTCCTTATCAAAAATGACATAATATGACATTAAAAGTAACATTTAATAACTTTTTAAATTAAAATGAGAAATATCAAAAATTTGGACATTAAACGCTCCCATACATTTACTATGGCATTCTTGATCTATTACAAAATTGAAATACCTAACTAATCCTTTCGAATTCCGCGGCGTTATGGCGTGTGTAGTATTTGCGTAGATACGATAGCGGACACGTAACACAAAGGCGTGCACATTACAGCGAAACCCTTTACCATGAACAGCGAAGGGCGACGGCGGACGAGCATACGATTCCCATCGGATACGTTCATCCCTTCTTGGGCGCTTAATTTGTACTTACACGCCATTAGAAAACTAACCTCTGACGCACCATCAACGCTGTTATCGGCGTTGAAAGCGTTGGGAGCGGTTGCTGCGTTTCTATACTCGTATTATTTTTTGTTCTTCTACTATTAGGGAGCAATTTGAAAATCCACCACAAACCACATATTTTGGTTTAGATATTTCATATTTATTTATTCCATCTAATAAATGTTACTTTTACAAACGGTAGGTATATTTTTTGTTCGTATTCTTAAAATTTGTCCATTCGAATATTGGATGAAGTTTGCCTTCCGCGTGACATCGTCGACAAGGGATCGCGTCATGTGTACGCTTGCGATCCGCTTTTTCACGCTCCCGAAACTGAGTTACGAATACACAAACTTTTCTTTGTGCCTTCTGAAACTTATGGCCCCTGAAATAAGGTTCAAGTTCATATTATTCATGTGTTTTTGTAAGTTTGGCTCACGAACTCTCGAAAGCCTCACGGGTCCATCCGGATGCCGGCAATGTGCAAAACATTCGTTTTTTTTATTTTTCAAATATTTATTGTTCATCGCGGGTTTTCAAGCCTATCGTTTTTATTTTTACTAAGTATGTGAAGAGAATAACCAATGACTCGAAGTTTATAATATACATAGTAAGCAGTTTGTACCTAAAATATACATTTTGTAATTTTACTTATAGCTGGCCATACATTAGGAATGCATACTAGAAAACTGTGTATTTGTATTATTTAATTACAATAACATCATGTAACCTATTTTTGCGGAAAAATATCGCATTTGATTTATCATTATTTAATTATCTGTTTGCTGTTTATGTCATTTTAGTGTCAAGTAGCATAGTATAATGTCGATATTATAAATATGATTTATGAATAAAATAAGTTTTGATTGGTACTTTTTAATATAACGTAGCAGGTTGTTGTAACAGAATATAAAATTAGAAGTATCCACGGTATACCAATGGATGTCGCAGAACGAGCTTGTGATCTCGAATGTACAAAGGGCAAAAACGTTCACGAATTTGTTGGTCCTGTAAAAATTATTTTTGTTGACCCACCAAAAGATGCTTATTCGAACAAAGCTAAAAGTTCAGCATTTGTAGCATTGGCTAATTTGTTTATGGGAGCCACAACCATGACAGTGTTATTTTACTCTTTGAATTTCAATTATCCATATCCTATAAACTCGCACCTTGTGTTATGTACTATTGGGGTAAGTTGAATTAATTAACATTTTTAATTTTTAGGGTTCCTGTGGCAGACTCAAACTGAAAACATTTTTTTTTCTAATTTGACCTGATACGGCACATAATAAATGTTACGATTGACTCTACCACCGGTTCGTAATACATTCCAAACAAGTTACCCTTCTAATTTCATCATGTCCAGTCGTCCATCTGAGTCTATGTTCCTCAAATATTACTATTATGTAGATGGTTGTAATGAAAATAAACCCGAAATTACGCAATAGGATTCGTTTCACATGTACACAATTGTAGATTTTTTGTTTCTAATGTTTTACATATTATTCGATAAAGTATTGTAATTTATTGAAGATCATAATATAATTTTTTATTTCAGTACCAACTTTTTATACCTTCAGGCATTCTTATGTTGAATGTCTACAATGGTGCTTCTGCGCATTTAAAAGAATCTGATAGGCAGTTAGAACATCTTTTCCTGCAGTTATGTGGAGTAGCTTGTGCTTTAGGTGGATCTGCTATGGTGATTATAATGAGCAAAGTTCCATGGGATGTATTGAATAATGTACACTGTATTACAGGTAATAATTTATTTTATCAAAGTTTTCTATATAATTAAAAGTAATTAAATGGTCCGATAAATAACGGTAAAATGTTTGACACTGACGAAAGGTAATCGATAAATACGTAACCATTTCACAGAATCAATCTATCTTCTTCTATATATATATATATAAATAAAAATGAATGGCAAAATGTGTTGCTAAGCGCAAAACTCGAGAACGGGTGGACCAATTCCGAAAAGTTTTTTTAAATATTCGTTGAAGTCTGAAGAAGGTTCTTATGAAGAGAAAAATTGGAAAATTCGGAAAAGAACTAAATGTATGGGATTTTTGTATGAACTCAAGATACCGATATTTTTGCGTTAGATAGCCAGATTATAGAGAAAGGTTATAGGCTACTTTTTTTACTTGGGAACGCAGGTGAAACCGCGGGGGCCAGCTAGTTTTCCACAAAATTGCATTTTATGAGTAAAGTCGTGACTAAGGATAATGCTTGGTTGGCCTAGTTTTTGTATTTATATTTGACATAAAACAAGTATAAATATATTCTGTGTCCCAAAGTTTCTTTTCACTTGACTCACGTGTGGCGAATGCTATATTATTATACGACATAAGGTGTAGCCGAGAAAATATACCAGTATCCTTTTTACCATGTATAGACCTATGATTGGACATCATCATGATAAGTGATGAGGTGGCCTCAGGTAGTAATAAGTTGGTAATAATAGTAGGTAGTAAGTATACAGAGGTTAAAAGGATCTGACTCTCAAGTGCAGCGGCTGGAACGCTCCGGCAAGTGCTTGGCAATAAATTTTCAAGGCGGGTACTAAGTAGTACCCTACCACCGTGCTATGGTTTCTTACATGTTTTCCGTCACCGAAAGCTCAAGATCAAGCTCATTGTAGAATTCGAACTTCGTCACAGCATTCGACGTCACTACCACTGAGCTATCACCGACATGAAACACACACAATTATGTAATATTTGTGTTATCGTTTCAGGGGTATGTGCTGGAGTTTTCGTCACATTAGCTACCGTGAGTGGCTTCTTCACATATTTGGTAGGAAAAGAAGGATTCTTCGGACGGATCTTTAGATTTGGCCACATATACTTTGGATTACCCGGATTTATAGTATCAACTTGGTGTTTCATTTCAGGCATATTAAGGCCCAGCTTCATGGTTACACCGAAAGATGTAACACACTTCTTGATTTTTTTTTGCGTTTTTTATTCGTTTATTGTTATTTATAAATCTTTGAAGACTATTGTAGGATGTAGTACCCAATAATACGTAATTTGATGATAAATATACTGACAAAATTAATCTTTGTGTCTTTATAGATTATTTAGATAAGTAAAGTAAATAAACTATTTCTGTATTCTTTAGATTATTTAAGGTGGAGTGTAGCAAAGAAAACATAGTATAGTACCCTAGTACCTATACTATGTTTCTTTCCTTGCTGCTTGCAGAGAGCAGGCTTATGTGAAAAGCAGAGGAAAGACGAAATTTGTGGCACATTTTTGAAAATATAATCAAGCTGTGGACTTGAGTGATGTGCTGAATTTGATACTTTTTTTGGAACATTGTTCCAAGATAAAATTATTATATTAAATCTTCTTTAGAATTGTCAGTTCACGGACTGGCTTTATATTTTTATCATTCCCATATGGTTATTTGCACGTTACCAAAACCCAAACCCCCGTTTTTATAATTTAAGTATGTCTGTATGTTTATTTGTCCGGGCTAATCTTTGAAACGACCAAACAGATTTTACTTTAGTTCCTGGAATAAAACATATTTACTTAGTTATTATACTGGGAACGCGGGTGAAACCGCAGACAGCTAGTAATCAAATAATTGTACTACCTACGTACGCGTAGCGAATAGGTGATATGGGTAAAAAAAGTTGGGTAATGTCCTGTTATTTACTCAGTGAAATTCTGACAAACCGGTGTAATTAAAATACAAATGAAGTTTTAATATACATACGTAGTGCTTACCATGCGCTCAATCAGAAGCCTCAGTATGAACTGCCACGACGGGTGATAGGTTGTATGCCAGTCTATTTACCGTTTGTGATAACAATAGCCATACTCAAGCTTAAAGATAGGAAAGCAGAAAGTAGAGTCATCATAGCACGTGTGATAGGGTATCATTACAGTAGTACCCGCCTGGCTGGCTACAGCCCTCATATTGAATATCTGTCGCCAAGCACCTGTGTATTCCGTCAGGCAGCTGCATGTTCCCTTTTAGGTTTTGTGTGCTTACCACCTTTGGCCACATCTTCAAATCATGATAAAAAAAAAACAGATAAAGACAAGGCAATTCTGCCACAAGGATTTTTTTCCTTCTAATGCCTTTTTCACATTTTACATCTTCTTTGACATTGACATTAAATAATAAACCGTTTTGCGTGTGCAAGCCTCATGCGAGAATGTTAGTAGTTATTATATATCTGTGTCCTTAACCAGCCTAAATAAATGCTAGGGTTTTTACATCTGTACCAGTTCTTTTGATTTCTGTCAGTAATTTTATCTGCCTGCAAAACAAATATGAATAATTATTTTGTGTGAATTCATAAAATGTGTTTGATTCTCCAGTAATTTTAGGGAAATCTAGCAATGACAAATTACCAAACCTTAATACGTAAATATGACACACAACCAAACAACCAACGAGTTAATCAACCAAAAACGGACAGACAATCAAACAGAAGTCGAACCCAAAATCATCAAGCTATGTGCCAGCAGCAAAAACGTTCATTTGAAATTTGGATCTAAATTGAAAATTTGTGATATAGATTCTAAAAGAGAATATTTTAAGAGGGTCTTTTGTGCGATCGGTATTGGGATCTCTCAAATATTGATTGGAGCAACATTAATGACTATTTTTCTTTATTCTTTAAGGACTGGTGATACACATGCTATAATATGCAGTTTGGCTGTAAGTATTTATACATTTTGATACCCGTAAAAGATGTCAGAGGTCAGATAGAACCCTGTGTCATAGTTAGATAATAATTTATTAATTATAATTTCAGTTAATGTACCTACTTACCTCATAAATTTTAAAAGTGACGTATTCTGACTGATCAGCGTTTTTATTACACTTGTTTCAGTATCATTTTTTCTCTGCGGAGGCAATACTGACCTTTAACCATTCAAATGGTTGGTCGAAACCCTTGCGATTACGTCATAAACGATGTATGCACATATTCATGCAATTATGTGCGCTAGTTTGTGCAACTATTGGTATGCTAGCGTATATACCAAGCGGACATGTCCATACAGAGTGTCATGGTATAACGGGTAAGGTGTGCAACATCTTTATAGTTTCTGCAAAAGCAATATTTATGACAAATTAATCATACAATGCAGGTCCTTTCTAATCGTGTTATTAAATTTTACAGGTTTCCTTACAATTGCATTAGCTGTATTAACTTTGGTCCTCGGTCCATTGGCTCTCTATGGCAGTTATCGCAAGACACTGATGCACACATCTATGGGTCTAATAACATTTACGATGTCTTCAATAAGTCTCTGTCTTGGTATATTGACACCAACATTCAAGAATTATGTAGATTCATCAACAATAATACATATTATAATAAGTTTTATTATTTTTTATACTCTATTGATTATTATTACGTGCATTATTAAGCATGTGACACAATAGGATCGTCCTTTTTACACGTTTTAAATATTTCCTCTTTATTTCTGGTTTTATTATTCACAAAGAAACGGAAGGTGGCTAAATCGTTATTTTTTTAATGCAGACCTTAAGTATTATTCCAAAGCTTGTTTTTAGCATGTCCTAACATCTCTGCGTATCTTCAGTTACAGGAGATCCCGGCATTCGATTATAATAATAAAAAATAGTGGGCACTTTTAAATATGAAATCAATTGATTGCGCCGTGGTTTCACCCTCGGTCCCGGGATTAAAAATATCCTGTGTCCTGTTTCAGGGCCGTAAATTACTATATATATATATATATCTATTCAGCCATTACGGAGCTAAGTGGTAAGAAACATACACACACACACACCCTTTTTTTACTACTACCATAGCACATCTATCTCAAACTCATAGAAATACTGTTGGGCTTGATTTTAACATTTTATTTTTAATTAGGTTTCCACCCCACTCATGATCCCTATTTTACTTCCCTAGGGAAATTATTTGGGATTAGGGAGTATTTTTTTTATATATGTTTGATTACATAAAAATGTTGGGACAATAGTTTTTGTTTTTTTTTTTTGAAGTGTAAACTTAGCGCGGTACGCATATTTTTAGATGAGGTAAAACCTCTGGACTCACTAGTCGCTAGTCGCTGTCAGTAGTTTTGGCGCCATAACAAAACAAACTCACTAAGACAAAATATCTATTTTAGATTGTAATCATTTTAATGATAATGATGATGATACAAGAGCTCAATCTCAATCTCTCAAAAAAAAAAAGATGTAGTTTTCACTTCTGTCGGCACTCCCGGAGTGCAGTGTTTTTTTTTAAATACACATCTCTTGTAAATAATGTAGTATATACGAATTACCGCTCCATACAATACGAAGTATGTTTATATTTTGAATATTTAATAAATAAAACTCAATGGCATTCTGTAAACACCCTTCAGTTAATATCTAGACAATATGAGAAGTCAATATTACAACAGCTTAAACTCGGAATGTTGATCGAAAAGGACTCTTGATACTGTTATTTTAAGAATAAATATAACATTTCTATGAATTTTAACTTGATAAAGGGCAATGATTATAATAATGTCACAAAAGATAAAATAAATGCCGGCCGATTGAGATATTATACTATCTCATAATAATAATAAATACTAAACGCGTGACGACAGCCTAGTGGTAATGGATATGCTTGTGGTTACCAAAATCACACGGTGGTACTACGTGATGGTGTGATCGAGTGTGGTATGCACACAAAGCCTAAGGAGAGCCAGTTTGGCTCTAATTTAGAACCTGAGGATGGCAGCCAGCCGTCGCCACCACCACCGTGAGAAGTAAAATTTATTCGCGATGAGGAATAAACGCTGGTACTATACACGCAATCTAAGTTGGTTCTCCAAACATTCGTGTATTATACAGTCGCTATGACAACAATAAATAAAACTTTGTTTTACAAAAATATAGTCCGCCCATAATTCCCGCTTTTTGTCACCATTTAGTTCCTTATTGTTATATATGACAATACAACATAGATGGCACGTATTGTAATACTATGTCATCTGTTGTTTTTGTTCTATCTATTTTACATTCCACTGTATGATAAAAAATGATATATTATGATAGATGTATGTTAAATTTTGTTGTATCATCTACCTAATTAAAGAATATTGAAGATATGTAAGTATTGTTATCATATTATAATCATGATATTTTTAAGTAATTATTGATGCAAATACTTACTACAAAGAAGCAAGCTATGTAGGTTGTTGGCATAATTTATAAACAATAACACCCTTACACAAATGTTATTTTACTAAAACACTAAATATGTTATCAGTTGTTGCATATTTATAGACCACCTTCCTGATATTATCAAATAATGTGACGTCATATACGTGGCCATTTAAACATTTAAGCTATTTTTAGTTAAATAGAGGTTTGTTCAGCGCTCGTGGCGTAGCTTGATTAGCCATTCTTAACCGATCGGCAAAGTTAAGCAACGTCCAGTCTGGCCGGTACCTAGATGGATGACCGCCTAGTGGTATTTCATCTTGAGCGTTTCCGTGCTTCGGAAGGCACGTAAAGCCGTTGGTCCCGGTTGTGATAGTCGTTAAGCTAGTTGGAGACCTAGGTGGCTTGACAATTCCAACAGTAGGTTGACCACCTAGCCTACCTCCACCAATCCGCAGTGGGCACGTGTGGTGGAGCATTTGCCCATTCCCCTTTCACCCTTATTCGTGAAAGGAGGCCGTCAGCAGTGGACGGATATAAGCTGTAATTATACGTGTCGAATTATATTAAGCCTATTACAGCCTATGACAAGGTAGCTCATACATTGAGGATAAAGATGTCTGGAAGTAGCTGCACTCTGCACAAGTGCATCTTGTACATACTTTTATACAAAAGCCAGTAGGTACTTACTTAGTATTAGAGATACTAATTTTTAGTTAAAATTTGAACTTGTTCAGGGTCTTATTTTTTATTTATTTTTCTTATTTTTTTTTCATTTTTGTGTTTATGCGTATTATATTTTTTTAATAATTGTAAAACATTTAATGGAAAAAAAGCCAACATTGTCAGATTGTCCAAAAAAAATAAAACTAAATGTATAAAAAATGTAACCTTGCTGAGTTTCTTGCCGGTTCTTCTCAGTTGAAGGCGACTTCCGAATCGGTGGTAACTTCAGTAGTTTCGACGTTCATAAGTGCCCTCTTAGGGCCTTAACTGAATAAATGGCTTTGACTTTGACTTTGATTACAAAGACATGTGATTGCATTATTCAAAGCTTGAGAAATTCTTTTGTCTTTTAGGTTTGTTAATTTGACTTATGCTGAAAATGTCTCATATCAAGCCGAGACAAATCTATGTAGGTATATACCTAAATAAAAATCAGTGTTTATCTGTTAGTTTGTTTGTAACGTAATGCGTTCCTATACCATTCATCCTGCGATGAAACTTTGGTGTATTGTTGTGCGCATACCCGCGATGGTTTTTGACAAAAAAAAAGCATTGCAACTCACTCGAGGAGTAACTAGTACCTAGGTACTAAATAAAATAGATGTTGCGTTTTGTAAATAAAGATACAGTAATTTGTATGATTTATTCTAGGATTAGGTATACTATAGTTAACGAAAATGATTTATCTTTAATTTTATGTTCTTCACACAATATAACCTCAGGAGGTGCAGTATGTACATAACAATATTGTATAATTTTACTTATTATTATTGCAGAACTCCATGAAAAAATAAAACTACTGGATGTGATTTTTCTTTGGGATTATTAAACCAATCCAGGACATTATTTAGATAATTTAGGTAAATCAGATATCGATAAAATACTTTGAGATAGACTAATCTACTAATTAGTTAAATGTTATCTTTATTTGATTAAAAATGTGCTTTATTGTCTAAAAATCTGGTTTGCAAAAGTGATTATTTATAATTGAACACGTGCTTATTTAATTTAATCTTAATGCTACTCTTAATTATTTTTATTGTAATATTTTTTTAAATAATTCGTTTTCACGTCATAAGCTTTTTTTTATTTATTTATTATAATAATTTAAAATTCACAACACATAAATCTTATAATCTAAAAAAACCACGGAGGTTTGTCATGATTGCAAATTGTTGCATTCTGCATACAGGCTCGAGATCACTATATCAATATACCCATATCTTACAATTAATTAGTCACTTTCCTTATTTTATTTAACCGAATAACACTTCACAACAATAAAGTGAATACTTTTTAAATTGTCGGTCACACGTCAAGCATAATTTTTACAACCCAAATTACTATCGTGTGAGTATTCACACCCAATAAAGTATGACTGTTTTGTCTTTAAATACAGTTATCAGTATAATAGGACGAAGGAGTGCGATGTTCGCATACAATTTGGTTGTTCATTGACAGTAGGTATAAAACTGAAATTTGATAACTAAACATGATTAAACAATAAAAGCCAGAATGTCTCAATAATTCGTCATCGACATTTTAGCGGTAATGGAAAATTAAGTCTCACTCGATAAGGTTTTTTTCTAAGAAACCTATCCACATCTAATTTATACCTATGATAAATAAAAAATATCATAACAAACACTGTACTTCATCTTTTTTCAATCGATTTTGATTTAAATGTCGTGTTAGAAAATTATCTCTAGTCATATCCACTCATTCGCGTATCCAAGTTGAACGCCAATAGAATACGAATAATGTCACAGTAGGCACTCGGTCAAAGGTCCAGACACTCCTGCGCGTATTGGCGCATTTATCAAAAGATATGGCCGTACATCTCAAACATTAGCAATGGCAACAATACTCTATTCCAGAATGTGCGTTTCGAGAGCCATTACTCTTCCCGGAGTTTCCTTTATATGTTTAGATGCCATAAAGATAGGTGGGAGCGTACCTCGTAGTTATCCGTTGTGATCGCTTACCTGTTACCAATCGAATTTAACGATATGGCTTTCTGTATACTCTTCCCTTGCCAATTGTTTATTTTCTTTTGTTTATTGAAAGCGTTTCAGTGTATTTTTTTGTTTATATACGACTATTTTTATAATTACACTGACCTAAATATTATTACAATTTTATTATTGTTTGGTCATCAATCATAGGTACCTACTATCTGGATGAAATGTCTATAAATGTTAGAAAGTAGTAGTAGTTTGGATGAAATGTCTTTAAATGTTAGAAAGTAGTAGTAGTTATGTTTTAAAATATTGTTTTACTTACTTGTTCAGTTACATGTAGAAGGTACCTAGGTAGATATCTATCCGAGATAATATTATTGTAAACAGGTACCTAAAGTAAGCTCAATCGCGATTCTCGTGATTGTTATTTGCGCCTTGATAAACCACCTTTAATATAGATATATACATGTTATACTCAATAATTAGTAGAGGTAGTGCATACTATTTATATAATTTACGTTTAACAATGACGTTGTAGGTAAAATATTAAGTATTATTTTTGTTTTGGATAAAGTAGGTATAATTGATTACACGTGACTGACTTATCTCTGTAGGTAGATACACATTTTTTCATTCAATACATGAAAAGCAAAAGGGACAAAAATATCTGTACCGTCTACCGACTAATCGCTTATCACATAAATTGTATGATAAATTTTAAAAAGAGTAGGTATCTAACTAATCAAATTAAATTACTTAGTGTAAAATAGCTATCAATTTGTAACTGTCTTCTAAAAATAGTGTTTGTGCCTATATTTTTAGGGTTCCGTACCTCAAAAGGTAAAAAAAAGGAACCCCTATAAGATCACTTTCTTGTCCGTCTGTCCGTGTGTCACCACCGATTTTCTTAGGAAAGGTCCACCCGGACCTAGCAAGTTGAAATTTATACCAGATACTGAAGTCAATAGTCCCTATTAGATGTATAAAAATCAAGGTCCTGAGTCTACACGATAAAAAGATATGGGTAAATTTAGATTTTCGCAAAAACTTGTAAGTACCATAATTTTTTATTATTTTTCGGAATTTTTCCTTTACTTGTGCTCAAAATTGACAATCAACGGGAACTACCATATAAGTTTTCGACCCAAAACCTATAGGGTACTTCTGGTTGACCTAGAATCACGAAATATGGCAAGATCTTACAGCACAAAAAATAAAAAAGTTGAAAATTAAAGGAAGTCCCCATGGGCGCTCATACAACTCAGAGGGCTATCTTAATTGGCGTTAACTATGTATGTATGGGGACTTCCTTTAATTTTCAACTTTTTTATTTCTTGCGCAGAAAATAATTATTGCAATATTATGCTCGTGTGCGTAGAAAATTTACAGTAAAGAAACACCGTTACAGTGAAGATCGTTACACTATGCGATGTGTGAGGACCACAGTTTTCCAACGACAAAGTTAAGTTTGTCCCTCAATCCATATCTTATCGTTAAGATTCCTGTGATGGACGAACTATTTACATACCTATAAGTTTGTACGGAACCCTCGGTGCGCGAGTCCGACTCGCACTTGGCCGGTTTTTAAAAAATTAAAATATATTAATTTATGCTATTTACTCGCAATATTACCCGCGCTTCCGAGGATCTTATGTTTTGCCGCGATAGGTGGTTGTACCTATCCTATATGCTATTTATTCTATGATAGGGTACGTGCCAAATGTCATCCATGTTCAGCTATTGCAGTTATTGAGTAACAAACATCTATTCAAACATGTTTAGAAGATAGTAGACATTTAAGTGAAGCGTCAGTGGGCATTATTACACAATAAAATCAACCCATCAGTTCACATTTCTTTTTAAATATCGTATTTTTAATATCATAAACCTGTTACCTAACATCCTAATAGAAAGTAGGTAACGGTTGACGGGCCCGTTGGCGTGGTTGGTAAGATACCCTATCTATTACACCGCAGGTCGTGGGTTCGATTCCCACTCAGGACAAACATTTGTGTGCATGAACATGTCTGTTTGTCCTGAGTCTGGGTGTAATTATCTATATATGTATGTATTTACAAAAGAAAAGTAGTATATGTAGTATATCAGTTATCTGGCTTCCATAGTACAAGGTCTGCTTAGTTTGGGGTCAGATGGCCGTGTGTGAGGAATAATGTCCCAGAATATTTATTTATTTTTTATAATACGATATAAATGCCATTTACCTATTATGTATGGTAACGGAGGGTTGTAAAACAGGTCAAGAATGATGTAAAGTAAAAACAACTTTTAATCATGTTTTGTACTTTTCTTATATTTTTACAATTATTACTTAGGTCAATAGGTTGCACTCAGATCACACTTATTTATTAACAACTGGCAAATTTTAACTCTTTTTTTTGCCAAAACAGCAAAGTTAGGTTTTATTGAATTTGTCTAACTTACTTAATAATAAGCCTTAACTTACTATAGAAGGTGAGCAAAGGGGTGACGATGACGATGAAAGTTAACAAGGCGGTGAGCGCAATAAATGTATTTGCTAGTTCTTCAGTGGCCCAAATTTTGAACATATTCTTGTCAAACCCGTAGCAAAGTGTGACACTAGCGGTAGTGAAAGCGACTGATCCGAAGCAAATGTGGGTTAGCTTGGAGATGTTTCCCGGTAAGAATCTCCGGAGTTCGAATGCCCAGAGAGATGACGCGCCGTTAACTAAACTAACTGTAGTAAATACGAGTGCCACTAGTCCTGTAAACAAAAATATGAATTATGTTCAATAAAACAAGTTATGACATAAGAATTTTTCGTGAAGGAAATTTTTGGAAAATATAGTCGGTTCTGTGTATATATATTATATATTAATGTTACAAGAGATTATCATGATGATAACTTCTTGTAATTTTATTTTTATTGCAAATTGAACTAAAATTCTGGGAAATTTCATTTACCGAATTGTCCATGCAAGGTATTCCAGTGTTCGGATTTATCTGCAATCTTTATAAAACTACCAGCTATAGCCAGGACTGATCCTACGATTTGTAAAATCCAGTGTGCACGACGCTTATCCACCAACTTGAGGTATGATGACCAGCCATTTTCCGACGAAAGACTCAGAATAGCTTCTGCCATAAGGAGTTGATACTGAAAAAAGTTGTCAATATATTAGTGAATATCCTCTAGTAAAATACAGACGTAAAGATCAGATTATTTTTGAAAGATTAAAAAAAATACTTACCCCGAGAACACATAAGACAATATGAAGTGGTGTTGCTGCTAAAGGTAATTCATATCTGAACGCAAACAGAAGTGAAACACCAACGACAGCCCCAACAAGAATATGAGCTAGTAAATTCAATGAAGATCGAAATATTTTCAAATATACATTGTCTAGAGATCTTAATTCTGACGTTGTTCTTGGTATGCCATTATTATCAATATTAGGTTCTGAATGAAGAGGTATATCCAAATTAGGTCCCATCTTTCACAATTTTTCTTATGATTTCAATAGAAAAAGTTTACTAAACTACCTCCAACGCGTAAACAAGTGAGAATGGCGGCTTGCAATCATGGATTACTGATACCGATTGGAAATATGTAGTACATTTTGTATCAGTTTTTTAGAGTTCCGAAGTCAAACAAGGAACCCTTATAGTTTTGTTTGTCTGTCTGGCTGTAATTTAACAGCAACAATATTTTTTTCGGGTATTTCCCTTACATGCACAGTGGGGGTGAACTTTCTTTTGTTCGTGTACCATATTGGGCGTTTCTTCGTTGGCTGACCCGGCTCGGCACCGGGACTGGCACCGGCACTGATGACAGCCCGACACTGACTGCTACATTCTTCATTTGACCGACGACACCGATAACCTAATCGTTATAATACACACGACATGTCATGACTTTGCTCGGCGTTTTTTTATTTTTGTAAAAGTAAAGACGCCTATATTACTCGTAGATAAACTTAGAGCCGTTTCCAAGATACCTACACGAAATAAATTTATATAATATAAATTGCTAGTTTCAAGTTATAATATATACAATATATATATTATAAATGTGAAAGTTTGGATGGATGGATGGATGGATGTTTGTTACTCAATCACGCCAGAACGGCTAAACGGATCTGTATGAAATTTGGCACAGAGATAGAATATAGTCTGGAATAGCTCATAGGCTTAACCCGGGAAAACATAAGATCCCTCGGGACCGCTGGTGAAACCGCGGGGCGGAAGCTAGTAATAATATAAATAGGTAGCAAAGATGTTGCACTTATCGTTATTGATTTAACTTTCATTTAATTTATATTAAATCTTACAAACTGAGTTTGGAACCATATCTTGCGCATGTTTCAACACGCTCTTGACCGATTTTTTATATCTACATATCACTATAGATTAGATAAATTACGATTGGAAATTCACGAATTCTAACATGTAAAATTACATCACAAAGACGAATGTAACGTATATATATACCTTTATACATTTTGGTCATGTATATAAACTGTTAGATATAATGATTGTCCATTATCATGGAATTGTCATAATTTTGATAAATGCAATGATTTTCTTCAACGTTATGAACTCATCGTTATTTGCTCCATATTTTTTATGAGCTACGAGAACCTACGTTATAAGATATATAAATTTCTAAAGGTTATACCTATTTGTAAACCTTATTATTATTCACAATATGTATGTCTCACTAATTTAACAAAAAACGCTTTTTATTAACTTGCAATGTATGTATGTTTGTCCGGGTGGAATCTTGCAAGTCGAATTTAACCCACTTCCAGTGGTCGGATTGACTTGATATTTGGTATACATTAGTGTATTGGAAGACAATGCAAGTACAGTCAACGAAAAGTACAGTCACCAAAAAAGCTTGAATTAAAAATGACATTTTTAACAAAAACTTGTTATATAGATATCTTTTTATTAGCATTGTTACATCATCAAAGGTGAGTATCATAGTCCAAGCATAGATAACATGAAAGTTGTTTATTAATTCATGCTCAAGTGCATAGTATTAGGTATCTTATGATATGTCGGTGTCCTGCATGTTTGTCCAAGATTTAATTATTAAAAGTCTAACTTGACAAAATAATACCTTACAAGCTACAATAATCTATCAGTTAAAAAACAACGTTCATTACTATCCTATTTAATAATCCGATTAGGCAAAGTCAATCATAGATAGAGAGACAAATTCAGTATAAATGGAAAAAAAAATGAAACAAAGCAATAAAAATGTATGATAACAAAATTATGATATTAATGTAATAATATGAACTCATAGGTAATGATAATAATATAAACTATTTTATTGATATTCGGCATGCATAGTGATCTGTCAATTATTTAGTAAAGATAACAATAGGCTTTATTTTTAACAATTATATGACAAAGATTTGCAGTTTCCTTAAGTCTATTTTTAATTTTTATAAATGTTTGAATGGTATGATTTGTTACATTTGACGCAAAACGCAAATCTCACAGGCTTTATCCATGCACGCCAAGTGTGTTCTTTACAATACATTTATAATATCTACTTTGGGTCTAACTCAATATTCTCAACGTAGTCACAGGCATCTTATTGATGTCACACGCAATGGTAGGTTTTGTACTAAAAATGATATCAGAGAAATGAAGTGAACGAACTTATTTCTAGTTAAAATCTGTTATAATTTCGTTTGACGCAATGTTACGATTAAGGACAATGACCAGATAAGCGGTATCTGACTGGCAAATTAAAATTAGAACAGTTTTGGTATGACCTAATCAGAGGAATTGCTTATCATGAGTTAATCAAGTGATTGAAAAGTCTACCTTTATAACGCAAAACTTAAATGAGTTTATAATACACTACACTAACTGTATAGAAATTTCAAGTTATGAATAAAAAATAATAATTGTATTTCACTAAGTACTTAGGTACCTTTTTTTTACTTTGGTTTGACTTGTGTTTGACCACAATCTCACTATGGTCAGTGATGATGTGGCCGAAGGTGGTAAGCACACAAAGCCTAGAGGGTACTGGCTCTCTAGTGCAGCTGCCGGAACACACCAATAGGTGTT
This sequence comes from Tetheella fluctuosa, assembly GCA_951216915.1. Taxonomy (NCBI): domain Eukaryota; kingdom Metazoa; phylum Arthropoda; class Insecta; order Lepidoptera; family Drepanidae; genus Tetheella; species Tetheella fluctuosa. Next base: position 6,082,395 of record OX578230.1, read on the forward strand.
TGGCGACAGGTTTTCAACTTGAGGGTGGTAGCCAGCCAGGCGGGTACTACAATGTACCCTACCACCGAGCTATGGTTTCCTCACGATGTTTTCCTTCACCGAAAGCGCAAGCTCATTGAAGGATTCGGACCTACGACCTTCGCAGTGGCGTCTGACGTCACTATCACTGAGCTTTCACCGCCTTAAAACCTGTTTAATTAATTATTTTATAAAAATAATATTTAATCCACGACATATTGATCACCAATACTACTACGATATTACAACCAAAAGTAGTTTTAAAAATATAATATGATTACAATTTGTCCTCCCGTAAAATATGTGATTTATAATAATCACTTCTTAACAATATTAATTGACTTAGTTCCAAAGGTAACTAAAGGATTGACGATGACGATGAATGCTAAAATGCAAGTGAATCCAATGATAGTGTTGGATAGCTCATTAGTACTCCAATTTCTGAAGGATCCCTTGTCAAAACCGTAGATGAGCGAGATACACGCACTAGCAAAAGCTACTGCTCCGAAACATATATGAGTAAGTTTGGAGAGATTCATCGGTAGAAATTTGCGGAACTCAAAGGCGTATAAAGAAGAAAGTCCATTGACTAAGCTCACTGTAGTAAAAACCATTGCTACGAGCGCTGAAAACAAAAATAAATAATACTTGTAATAAACAACGTAACTTAAATTTCTATTTGGAAATGTTTTTTTTTTTTATATAAAGTTATAGGTTTGTCGCCGAAATATCTATGAATATAAAAATCAAAACTCAAATTCGCCTTCAGTATTACTGTAGTTATAAATTGAATAAGTGCCAACACAAAAAGTAAACTTACCAAATTGCCCATGAAGAGTATTCCAATTTATATTTTTGGACAAACTCATTATAAAACTTCCAGCGAGAGCCAACCCTGAACCAACAATCTGCAGGACCCAGTGGAAACGACGCTTGTTCACCAACCTCAAACGTGATGACCAGCTGTTGTTAGGTGCCAGGCACAATTTCCCATGTGCCATTAAAAATTGGTACTAAAAATAATAAAAATCTCTTCTTAGTGTAGGAAGTAAAATCTGAGCACTAAATAACCTTGCCAAGAGCGTGTTGGAACACTTGGAACATACGCAGGATACAGTCTAAAACCCACACAGCATAAATTAAAGGAATGATTTCATTCTGTGTGTCATAGTGACATCATAGGAAATTTAATATGGCAGATTGTAAAAATAATTGCAGTAAGCTAATAAAGTAGCTTCATAATATACTTTATATACGTAGATAGAGAAGTCAATCTCTCTCTATGTTCATATAGGTATAGATAAATAAAAGTAACTAAGATGCGAACAAGCGATGAGGTTAAAATAATAATTGAATATTTTTATGATTTATCACTTAAGGCTCCGGTCTCCCTAAAATCAGTTCATATTCTTGCGGAATTTATCACAAAAGAAATAATTTATTTAAAATGCATTTTTTTTATTTGACAGATAAATTGTTGTATTCAGAGTGGTTAAAGTGTGACTCCTCTAAACCATTACTTTGTAGTAGAAAAAAAAATGCAAGCGTCGAATTCAGAAATTTAAATAACTATTTAACACTTTAAATAAGAAATTGAAATATTTTGAAAAAAAAGTAACTCTATAAGATTATTGTAGAGGATTTGCCGACAAATGTAATTTGAATACATTTCTTGTTTTTGTTATATTTTTTCGTGGCGTGTGCATGAATGAGACCTTCTACGCGTGGAACGTAAATATATGTATGTTTAAAGCCTCACAAATCTACTAAAAGTAGCTTCAAATTAAAAAAATATATGTTTTGGAAACTTCAAAACACACACTTTAAAATAACGTAAAATATATTTCATTTATTGCTTTTCTGATGACTGAAAAAAAAAAATCTATACCGATAAATTCCGCAAGCACAATGATTTTAGGTAGACCGGAGCCTTAACGGACGATTCCTGGAATTCTATTTTTTTAAATGTAGGTCGGGACGTGCTTTCCTTTCGCTAGTCAAGGGATTTAAAATAGTTAAGTAATAAAATATTGTTTTCCGTTAATATTATCTACTGTAGTTTTGAAAATAAAATTAAAAATTAAAAACACCCAAGTCGGAGGCAAAAAAATAAACGGTACTAAAGAGAGGGTTTGAACCTTCCTTTATTACATTTTATGGTTTTATGTTGTATGCTACATTACGTTATTTTGCCAGATTAGTAAAATTGAAATGTGGAGAAGAAAGCATAATAATTTATTAAAAAAATATACGACTTTCTGGACCTCCGGGTCCACCATACAATTCACAGGTTTCACTTGCTTTATCTCTAAAAATCATATTTTAGACTTACCCCCACGACACATAGTACAATATGAAGATTTGTCGTTGAAAGTGGAATTCCGTTTCTGAATGAAAATATAATTGTAACACCAACAACAATTCCTATTAGTGTGTGAGCGAGAATATATAGAACTGCTTGAAATGATTTCATAACATCACTCTCATCTTGAGAACTGGGTGTAGCAGGTGGAGGTGGAAACTTTGGTGCGGCCCCTTGTCTTTCAGGATCATTCTCAATTTGCGGTTCCGTAAAATTTGGAGGCATTTTTGAAAATAATAAAAATCACTGATGTTTTCCCTCTAGACACACTATCAAGTCAATTCCAGCGAATGAGACAGTTCAATTTATTGCAAAGTAATTTATAATTTATTCGAATGTGATAATCGTGATTAATAATAATAAAAATCTATAGATGCAGATAGGCGATTTGCGCGGTTTAATTTTCTTTATGGTTTATTTTTTTATCGTTCAAGAGTATTTTTTTATCTTTGTAGGTTTCACGGATAAAAGTATCACTTGTCGACAATATTGAATAATATTTATTTATATTTTTTTTGTATTCACAAGTGTTCAGTAGTATAAAATTAAGACGCCCGACGCAATCACCCTAATAATTAGAATGAATATAAACTAGCAGTCTATACTACTTTAAGAATTATCCCCTAACTCCTAACCTAACTAACAAGGAATTGTACCTTCCATTATCAGCTCACCTGACTAACTCAAAGGAACATAAGTAGCGGTCTATACGAGATAATATATAAAGAACTATTCACTAACTCCTAATAGTTATGGAGTTATATTTTCCATCATCAGCTCAGCAACATGAGATGATGAGTACCAGATGCAAATACTTGAATAGTTTTAGAAAATATATAAAACACATTATGCGTCCTTATAAAATTTAAGGGTTGTCCTCGATTTTTCTGGGATCTCAACATCAGATCCTGACTTGGTGCCAATGGGGGCTTGGGACCACCTGGGAAATACCCTTTCAAACAAAAAATGAATTTTCCAAATCGACATCTTCGAGTAATCGGGGAACATACATAAAAATAAAAAGATTCCGACGAATTAAGAACCTCCTCCTTTTTTTAAGTTGTTTAAAAAATATGGAACGCTCTGTAATATGGTTGTTTTGCCTGAGCTGCGCTGTGGACTTTTTTTTTGACGGACCTTAAATATTTTACATTACAATCAACTTGGAGTATTGGTATGAAACTTCAGAATAATCTTAATTAATTACAAACTACTTAATAAATATTATATATAACCAAAAGCTGTTCAATATTTAAAAACACCCATTTTTATACGAATTCGTATCGAATTGGTTTGAAATCTAGGCCATGTGCGGTTTGCATATTTAAAGCTAATCGTTTTGGTTCTAACTAATGGTTTTATAGTAAGAATATGGTACAAGGAACAAGATTGGCTCTAATAGAAGAATGTTGGTAATCAAAAACATATTAATTCTTATCAATCGATCAATCTTTCAGTTGTAAGTGCTTCTGCATACTTAATAACATAATATAAGGTTTGCTTTTAAATCTAAATCAAGATTTATATTATTTATTTATTACTGGACATATCTTTACAACTAAAGCAGAATAAAATATAAATCTATTTACTTTAAATTAAGATGCACACTTGAAAAGAAACCTTACGATTGCAGAAATTGGAACAATACTCCTTACCAATTTTCCTTGCACCAAAAGCGAACTGAACCCAATGGGACGTCATGTAGGTATGTTTGCGAATGAAATTTAATTAACTTTGCCTTCTAACTCTACAGTTTTCAGTGTTATTAGTTTCCGCTATCGCAAACTGTTAACACTTAAGCGTGTAGGGCGGTGTAGGGCTGAAATTGAGATAGCCATTAGTGTACGAGTAACTATACATATATTTGTTATACAAATTACACTCAAAATCGTGTACCTATTCTTGTTACTTGTAAATTGAATCATTAAACGAGATTGTTACATAAATATATATGTATTGGCACATAAATATATCGTAATAGTGGTTTATATGTATATTATAACGTATTACGTAGTCTAAAGTATTTGAAGCAAATACCTAAATACGATTTGTCCCGAGTCTGGTTGTTATTATTTAAATCTAAAGAACCTCCTTTTTTGAAGTCGGTTAAAAAGAAGTAGGTAGTGTATGTAGTATATCAGTGATCTGGTATCCATAGTACAAGCTCCGCTTAGTTTGGGATCTGATAGACGTGTCGTGACGATGTCCCTGGATTTTATTATTGTTATTTACTAGCTTTCGCCCCGCGGTTTCACCCGCTTTCCCCAGGGATGTTATGTTTTCCCGGGTTAAAACGTAGTCTATGCCCTTCTCCATACCATAGGCTATCTGCATATCAAATTTCATTGCGGTCGGTTCAGCGGTTTAAGTGTGAAATGGTAACAAACAAACAAACTCACTTTCACATTTATAATAATATTATAGTTAGGATACTGAGTAGATAGGTAAGTACCTACATTGAAATGCTATCTTTTCGAACCCTATGTTGGTCTCCCCAACAACTTTTACTATGAAATACCGATAGGTACGAGATACCTATATGGGCTGTATTAGCTTAAATAAAACCAATCAAGTAATTTAAGTGTTAATGAAAACTCTAACCATCAAAATATACCTACAGCGTGTAAAAAACGGTGATACAATAATTTTAGAGCATAATGTGTTATTTCAGACTTTGAAGAGCAACTGCTCGAACGCACCGGTAGGTGTATGGCGGCAAAATTTCATCTTAAGTTTACTTCAACGTCTGCATAGCACCATCGTAATAGATAACGATTTTAACCTATTGGAAATCAGTTAATCAACGCAAATTTATAGTTTAAAAAAAAATAATGCGCTGCGCGAACGAAGTCGCAGGTGAAAAGCTAGTATTTATTAAATGTATTACAATAATAAACATACAAAAAAAACAACAAACAAGTCTGATACGTTCAACGAAAGTAGGATAAATTTATATAAATTAATATTCTGGGCATTCCTCACACTCATATAAATACTTACTATGTAAAGATATCTAGTATTTGTTATTGCAAGTTAAGCATAAGCAACGACGTGGCAATTGAAATGGTTCAGATTACCTCTTTGTTCGTGCAAAAGCACTTGTTTGACTTACATACATTTCATTAAAACTTGATTTCTCTAGTTAAAATCAGTAAATACATTTTTTAAAAAGGCGTTCCATAAAACATTTTTTGTAGCACAAACGCGTTTATTCTAAAATATTTTTTTTAATGTAACATATACTATAGTTAGTACGCAGTTCTACAAAAAATAAATAAACAGTTGATGGATACTATTATCTATCAAAATTGGCTAACGGGAAAAAAATATATAGAAATAAAGTCTGCGCGAGCGAAGCCGCGGGCGAACAGCTAGTACATAAAACAGGAGACTCAGGTGTGTCTGTACATTGAATGAAAGTAATAAAAATAGAAAGGGGGTAACTAAAGAAGAGTAATAGAACATAAATCAGCGATTTTTAAAAATCTTTTCTGTCTATCCGTTTGTTAGAGCACATCTTTGGAACTACAGAACGGATTTTCATTTAGTTTTCACATGTAGACAGAGATTAATTTGGAGCAGAATATACACTATGTTTAATTAAAATCGGATGTTGCAAAAAAAAGTTAAGTATCGTCATTTAAAGATTTTTATAGAAAATGTTTACGGTCGCTCATATCTCTTTTCAACAAGTGGTCATGTAAGGATATTTTTCTTATGTATAAATATATGATACAGTAGTATTAGTAACTAATACGATATACCTACATTACGATTACAACATAACTTTGATTTTATATGCTAAGGATAATTATATTACGTACGATTTTCCATTGTGGCTTAGTTAATTTGATCTAAATTTACTTTAAAAAATCGACGCTTTGGAGACCAATCAATAGAGCTAAGCCATACATTTTACAAAATGGAGTTAAGTGCATTAACGTATTTAGAAAGGTCCAAAGTTTATATACCTACTAGCTGTCCCCCGCGGTTTCACTCGCAAAACTCGCAACTCGGTTCAAAATATAGATGTTTACCGATTCTCAGACCTACCCGATATGCACACAAAATTGCATAAAAATCGGTCGAGCCGTTTCGGAGGAGTATGGTAACTAACATTGTGACACGAGAATTTTATGTATTAAGATGTCGTAGGATGATTGGATTTTTTGCGAAAATCCTAGGAATATTGCGAAAACACGGATAATAAGAAAATGGTGAATACATTTCTTAAATCTCTTCCTGTTCAGAAACGACTCGGATACTTTAGGTTAGAAGTCAATCACCATAGGTACACTTCGTGGTTATTTTTTTAACTGCGCGGAAACTCTTCATTTTCATTGTTTTCGACATTTTCTTATTATCCGTGTTTTCGCAATATTCCTAGGATTTTCGCGAAAATTCTAATAGTGAAATCATCCTACGACATATAGAATTTCAATAAAAGCCAAAGATTCTATGCCGTTTAAAAAAGTAAAATCGTTGGGCGTGTGAAATTTCGATCAAGTCAACCGCTATATTTATACGCCACTTACATATTTACGCAGGTTACGCGCGCCCAACGATTTTATTTTTTTGTCTGATCAATACCCTAAATTGATGAGGAGAGTGGTGTGATGACTAGTACCTAGGACCTACCGAATTATTTTTTAGCTTTTAGTACATTGTCTACATCATTTTATTTTAATATTTATTTTCAATAAAACCGTTTAAAAAGTGGTTTGGCAATTATTTTGCCAATGCTCGCGAAAGGGTTAACTTAAAAATTTTTTTTACTCATTTTTTTCGTCCAAAGGAAAAGGAACTGCATTTATATGCTAACCATTCAATTATCTAGTAGTAGGTACCTAAAGATTGTAATATCTTTATAATCTTTAGGTATAATATTAGGTAACAAATTATTATATAAAGGAATGTTAATTATCATGCTGGTACGTATATCTATACGTTACTCAATACCTACTCGGATATTCCGCAAGCGTCAAAACATAAGATTAACTCAATCCTCATTTTTAAAACATTGATAACATTGATTGATTATATGTAAAAAAAAGCCTATTAATAAATAAAGCGTTTTAAAATTGATATTCTAGCTAAATCCAGCTACTCTTGTTGTGGCTCAATTACAACCTCGAAAAACGCTTAGCATTTCCCGTTTCCGTAACTTCGGGTTAAAATGTATATAAAAACACTTATATAGAATGCACCGTTGTGTAGTAATTTCAAGTTCATCTATCGACTAAGTACTTTTCGAGTTGCGGTCTAAAACATACGGAAGCTGAATGTTTTTTTTATAAAGATAAGACATAGATAGTTAGTTATTTTTTTTTAATAATATTGTTATTCTTACCTACTTACTTAATACATATAGGTACCTACAACACGAAAATTATTTATTAAATCTAACAGAGGATTTGCGATAGATATATAATGTTTACAAAAATTTAAAGCGAACTACGTTCCTGCAGTTCTATTGCACTTGAGTGGCTTTCTAAATTCTAGGCTTTGTAAGGGTCGATAAGCCCCCTGGTACCAACTACTAATGTCCATAGGCATCGGCGGTGGCCACTTTCCATCAGGTGGACTGTCTGTGTACTTTTCAGTATTCTGACATCAAAATAAAGCTTGTGATTTGATAAGGCTGAGGGTGACATATACTGAAATAAATATTACTGACATACTTATAGAAATAGGTATTTACGTACATTTTGTTCTCGTTTAGATTCGACGATTGCATTCAAGTGCGTTTTAGTTTCTGGCTAATATTTTGTAAATGTTTTCCATTATAACATGACGTACAGACAACGGGCAAGGCCAGGTCCAATGCCACGGCTCACATAATAAAGCGGCATCGGTCAGCACAATTAAGGGGTCCCATTTGGACCTTTGCTAATGGAATTAAATCCAATTAGATTTTAGGGTTACGAGGTGAAGTTTGCCGACGGTAAACAAATGGCGTTCTATTACGGCTTACACCTGCTGTTGGACTATTTGTTCGGAGATTAATTTGTGTCTCACCAATGGTTTTAGGTATTATTAATTAGTTTCATCGTAATTGATGCTTATTTCAATACTAGCTGTTTGCCCGCGGCTTCGCTCGCACAGACTTTATAAAATATCGATATGTTTTCTTGCTTTCACCCGATTTTGATGAAACAAACCCATTCGAAGCGCCAAGCCAAGCATTAACTTGTAGAAACTCCTTCAAAGTCCATTATTAATTGCTAAAGTATCAAAGGAAATTCCAAAAATATTTAAATGACGATATCATTTCTGCATCATCTGTTTTTGTTGAAACAAGAAATATATTCTGCTCCGATTTATTTTCCGTCTACTTGTGAAAACTACATGAAAATCCGTTCAGTAGTTCAGGAGACGTGCGTGAATAAACAGACAGACAGAAAATAATTCTAAAAATCGCTGCTTTAAGCTCTAATATTATATTACTCTTCTTTAGTTACCCCCTTTCTATTTTTATTACTTTTCTTCAATGTACAGACACACCGGATAGAAGAAGATAGATATCCTAGATATACTGAGTGACTATTTAGTCACTGGCAATACTTGCAGGGGTGTAGGTACTCATCAATATGAACAACTTTTATTATGAGACTAACTGTGAAATCACGTTAAATTATCAACTATTCCATACAAAAAATCAACTCGTACTCGACAAAAATGTATGAAGCAACCGTTTTATTTTACGCGATATCAGAGTTGGTCCCATAATAAAAGTTGTTCATATTGATAAGTACCTACTTCCACCCCTGCAAGTATTGCCAGTGACAAATCACCCAAAGATATACATAGAAAAAAAAGATATTTTTTCCTTTCACCCGATTTTGATTAAATAAAGCCTATTCGAAGCGCCAAGCGACAAAGTAAAGAAACGGAACAGAGGCAAAGCTTCTAAGGAGCGGAAATAATGTATACCTATTCTGGTAGGTTTGGCACAGGAGCATAAAATTAAATAGACAAAATTGCCTTACAGCTTTTAACCACTTCTGTCGTCTGAAATAATAATAAAAATATTGACTTCAATCTGTACTGAACTAAAAAGAAAAAAACGAAACAGGGCAAGGAACGGAGAAACGGAGCAGGGAATATGAGAATGACCACGAACCACCTTTTTTCACTGACTTAACCCTATATTTTAGTCTATAGCTCTAGTCTCTTAAAGTCTCGCACAACTTAGTACAAAATCCCACTAAATTATTCACGATCAATAAATCGTTTTTTTTTCACCACTGCACCGTACTGAGTTGTATGGGTTGGTAATATGTTTTTATTATTTCTATTATTCTGGGACTGGGACATTATTCCTCACACACGGCCATCTGACCCCAAACTAAGCAGAGCTTGTACTATGGAAGCCAGATAACTGATATACATACTACTTTTCTTTTATAAATACATACTTATATAGATGACTAGCTGTCCCGGCAGACCTTGTTCTGCCCTATTTCTCTAAAACAAAGTAACCTTGATTTTTTTATGTTAATAGGTACCCCGACAGATTTCGTTCTGTCTAACGCGCCTTTGTTTTGTTTTGATTGACGTCTAATGTTTGACAGCTGGGGACAGAGTGGTTTCTATTGGAAAAACGGTAGTTCCCGTTGACCTAGAATCACGAAATTTGGCGAAAAGCATGGACTTACAGCACAAATAAAGGAAAAAATCCAAAAAATAAAAAAGTTAAAAATTAAAGACTGTCCATACATACATAGTTGACACCATTTAAGATAGGCCTCTGAGTTGTATGGGCGCTCATACAATTTAGAGGTCTAGCTTAATTGGCCCAACCTCAAATAAGATAAATAAATAAAATAGGGGTTGATCGTAGAGGGTTGAAAATTCTGTCCATACATACATAGTTGACTCCATTTAAGATAGGGCTCTGAGTTGTATGGGCGCTCATACAATTTAGAGGTCTAGCTTAATTGGCCCAACCTCAAATAAGATAAATAAATAAAATAGGGGTTGATCGTAGAGGGTTGAAAATTTAGGGTTGTATGTATTTTTTGATGCTGTATCATAAAAAAATAAAAACAAAACATTTTATCTAAAAAATAAAAAAAAAAATTTGGGGTGGCCTACCCCTAACATTTAGGGGGATGAAAAATAGATGTTGGCCGATTCTCATAGATACCGGATAAGCACAAAAAATTTCATCAAAATCGGTCGAGCCGTTTCGGAGGAGTTCGATTACGCACCCCGTGACAGAAGAATTTTATATATTAGACTAGCTGTCCCCCGCGGTTTCACTCGCACAGCGGTTTAAAAAATAGATGTTGGCCGATTCTCAGACCTACCCGATATACACACAAAATTTCATAAAAATCGGTCGAGCCGTTTCAGAGGAGTTCAACCACGCACCCCGTGACACCAGAATTTTATATATTAGAAGATTACACCCAGACTCAAGACAAAAAGACATGTTCATGCACACAAATGTCTGTCCTGAGTGGGAATGGAACCCACAATCTGCGGCGTGATAGATAGGGTATCTTACTAACCATGCCAACCGGCCCGTCAGTATTTATTATCCGTCATTATTGTTCATACACACTGTACAATAAACCATATCTGCACTTTTTTCTTATTAAACCACTTTATACCACTTGTAGTAGAGTACCTATAACAGCGCATTTGTATGAAGCTTTGTCTCTGTCCGTTTCTTTACTTTGTGGCAAAGCCAAGCATAACTTGTGAGTTGCTATAGTAATATTCTAACAGTCCCCCTTATTCAGAGCTGCTCTGTTGCGGTCGCGATTCCGAATGAACCGAACCGAATGGATAGAGTACCGAATCGAAAATCATCTATATTGCAATTCAGAATGCCATTCGAAATGAGGAAATCGGTTGGTACAGGACCGCGTTTATGATGGCTGTAACTAACATCCACATCCGCATAAAATTGTTTTTTTTTTTTTTTTTTTTATGATTATAATGATTTTTGTTAAATAATTCTCCGCAGCTGATTATGATACTCATTCAAATTTCAAAACTATTTAAAAAAAATGGCATGCTCTGAATAACAATTTCTTGGACCGAACGGTACATTTCCCGAACAACGACAACGAGTAGGTCTGAATAGCGCGGCATATCAAAGGAAATTCCAAAATCTTTACAAAAATGTCAATTTTTTTTTTTGCAACATCCGAGTTAAATGAAATAATATTCTATATTCTGCTCCAAATAAATATCTGTCTACCTGTGAAAACTACATGAAAATCCGTTCAGTAGATCCGTAGATGTGCGTGAACAAACAGACAGACAGACAGAAATAATTCTAAAAATCGCTGGTTTTTGTTCTATTAGGACCCTTCTTTAGTTACCCCCTCTCCATTTTTATTACTTTTCTTCAATGTATTATATGTAACGTATATGTATTATATTCTTATATTAAACAGACACACCGGACTCTACTGTTTTATTATAGTATAGATTATTATATAAATATTGTACAAAAGGTATCATAATTTAGCACCTATCAACGTACTTCCCCGAAATCTGATAATATGATTATGGTTTCAAATGATTAATTACGAAGTTGATCCAATTATCAGAAAATGTGAACAATAACGGGGAAGATGCGACAAACCGTCAGCTAAATAGACGTGTAGGGCATTAGATAGGAACCAGTCCTAGTACTTATTCATTGAAATTAATATTTAATTAAATTCTGATAGGTAGATACCTACTAACCATAACACTGAATGGTTATATAATTAAAATACTAAAATATAATAACGTACTCGTATGTTCACGGTATGTATGTATAATCACCTATAGATATCATAATTATACTTTGTAAAATAATACCGTAGTACTTACGGTATTATTCATCATAATTTGAAGAGATAATTTCAAAAATAATCGTCTTCCCTCAGATAATAAATACCTACCTGAGAGAGATTGTAGACACATCATTACATAATGTGAGCGTTGAGTTTCTCAAGGATCCGTATGACGCTCGCAACTTTTTCTCAAAACAAACATGACTAGATAAAATCAATCAGAATCCATCTCACGAGTATCTCAGATCAAACACGCCAAGTGTTCGGAACTTGTTTGGCGGGCGCGGGCGCGACTGCGCTGGCTGCAGCATATTCGATAAAATCCATGAAACTTCCCGTAGCGAGAACATTTTCCCAGGCTAAAACATTTCTTGCTACGTGTGGTTTTCGATCAAAGTTTTCCATTCCATCGTCTTCAGCCGAGTTTACAACCGTAGGCATGTTAACTCTACCCATCGTTGAGTAATAACTTTTATTTTATTATACGTTCTGTTTTAGCTTTATTGATTGCTTTTTATTTGATGTTTTCGGTATGTATTAGTTTTTAAAGTACTTAACTGAATTTATCTCGTACCTACTATGTTAATTTTACAAAATGCAGCCTATGAAGCAATTTCAATATGGTACATTTCCCTTGATCTAAGGCGAAAAATTCAATAACATAGAGACATTTGTTAATGCAACAGGGCCGGCTTTCATTTGGCGGTATCTCCCCTAGGCACTTAACTTTACATTAAACTTGTCCAAGCGCGAAATTGATCTTTTAGTGAGGGGATCTCTCAACGAAAATATAAATTGCCACGCTGAGCTATTGATATTTCGTTCCGATGTAGAATTAGGGAAAAAGTGGAATTTCAAACACTTACATCTATGTTTTCTGGTGGTAATTTAAAATAGCTTATTTTCCTAGTTATTTTATTACTTTTATAATAATATTTTTTATTAGAAGCGTATGTACTAATCTATTATTGCTTCAGGTGCATTATAGATTATTACGTAATCTATAATATCGATAGCTCAGTTCCAAAGTGTAACAAATTCGAATTTTTGTGAATTTGAGATAAGTATGAGAAATTGTTCCCAAAACGATTACGCACCATTTCCAAACACTAACAAGTCTATAACTAAAATGTAGTTCAATTGTTACATCCAATATTTTTAATAAGTCTACATTATTTTATTTTCATACAGTAACAACTCTAGTTGTTTCCTTTAGAAATTGAAAATATTTATACTTCCTAGTAACAAATCGAATACCTAAGACCATTCATAAAAATAATATATTTTAGATTATTGAAATAACTATTAAACACTAAATGCATAAAAGTATCAATGTCATAATAATTTTCTAATTATCTCATGAAAACCTGTTTCTGAATTGTTACACATTAGAACTGAGGTATCAATATATCTTGTTTATGTGGAGCTTGCGGGACTGGTCTGCTTGAGTTTTGCTATTTATTTATTTGAAATTTGAAAAGGTTGGGCATATTTCGTTTTCACTAAATATGCAGATACCAATGTAAGCTGAACCATAGATATAAATGAAATGGAATGAAATATCATGCAAATCTGATATCTACTGATACCATTTACTGATAGCAAAACCAGTTATGGCCATTATCAGCAATAAGGTAAATAACCATGTAAGAATTTAAAATATAACAATAATTAATCCCGAATTTGACAGAATTCAATGATCATTTTGCAGGTCATTAAAATAATAAGAATTTATCATATTATCAACTATTAAAAAAAGAGGTCCAAAGTATAGAATGATATGAATAAAAAAATGGACAAATCAATCCCAAATTATAAGGTTACACTGACGATGATATAGAGTGCGGAGATAGCAGCAGTTTGTTGGTTTTGATGATATTGAAGAATTTTAAATACGAACAGTCTAGAATCGTATATAACGGTGCAAAGGGATACAGTTTAATAGTTATAATATAGAATCCTGCCTTATGTCTAGATATATTGCTGTGGGTATGATAATAAAAGTTAATTTGGATTTTCAACCATTATTGCCTATTCCACTAAAGCTTTATATCCCAGATCTCCCTCTCAAATGTCAGTAGGAGGGGAACGTAATCAAGGATTAATTTTCTACTTGGATTATTTTCAATCCATACCTTCGTGTAGGTAAGCTTTAGATGTGTCTTCAATTTAAAGGGTACTTTTACTTGGTTGATAACTTGAAGCGAAGGTATTTGGGTCATGTATTCAAGGGTGAATTGAGCTTCTATGGTTTCTTAGTTACTAAACAGATACCACATTAAACACCTAAATCCCGTGATGAAATTATGAAATGATGATGAATGCGATACCTAATACCCCAACGTAAGGAGGTAATAACGTAGTTTTACATAATATAAAGCCACTTCTTAGTATTATATCATTGGTTGGCATATGATTTTAGATACCTTATTGTAAATTGAGAGGCGAACAATGGTCAAATTACAAAAATGAAAAACTCACCCACCCTGGGTTTAATGAACTTTGTGGACGTTTTTTTTTATAAATAATTTTATACTAATGTTCATCATACAACAATTAAAAACATTACAACAAATTGTATGATTAAAAATGCCATAAATTGCATTTGCAAATGCCCCTATTGTAAATTATAGAAATAACGGCTGATCAGATTTACGTAGTTCTTACACACAAAAAGTGGTGGACTTTATAACAATAACTATAATTTTATTTTTTTCATGAAATTTGCACAACATTTTATGCATATTTTACCATATTCTTTATTATTAGGATAATGCAAATATCATCCATTGACTAGTATGGAAAAGTATTTATACTTTTTAACACTTTTTGAGTTAATATAATTAAAAATATTGACCCTGGAAATTAGAATAGAACATTTATGAACTAAATTAAAATACCTATTTACGTGAATTCATTTTAAATAATACTCGGATAATATTGCGAATATGTTGAATTTATGTGCGCACTTCATATACTCCTGAACGAAGGTTCTCGCATTTTACAGCTTGCCTGAGAAGATTTATGACGGCGTTAAAATAAAATATATTTTCATCCCCGGCTTTGGCCTCCGCAAGTGCGAGAATTAGAAAAATCTACATATAATACCAGTGCCCACATTCAATGGACGTATATTATAACCACAATGACACTTATTACTTCTGTAAAGAGATCTGAATCATGCCTAAGGGAGTGTTATGATTTTTTTTGTAAAATATCGTGCTCGTTTTCCTACAGTCAATGTAATTTAGCAAACATAAATGTGAATATTACCATATAGGTACTCCTATGTTTTATAGGTGCGATATTTGATCTAGGTACTTCAAGATACATTATAAATGTTTGTATAGGTATCTACTGCAACCTAAACTTACTTATAAACTCTGATTATTTCTAATAATAACGTGTAGGTACCTACCTAAGTGAAAGCCGAACATTTTCTTAGAGCCCAGCTCGGACAGACATATTTTTTTATAGTTAACTGATGTTGAAATTCGTAAAGCTATGGCTGGTTTTGCTGTATTCATTGTCATTCGTTTTACTTATGTTGGTTCAAATATAACATAGTTTAAATATTATTATTGTAATCGATTCTACTACTTAGTGATTCTGAAGAAACTATTTTCAGGTTTAGTACTACTTACGTTGAATAACAAGGTTATTGATTGCAGAAAAAAATAACGTACAATGATTATTGGCCTCAATGTGAAAATATTTTAGTAAATACTTAAAAGAAAAAGTTCCTTTACGCTAATCTCTAATTTCAAAAATCTGTTTTTAACATATTCAGAAGATAATTTGTATCATGAGGTAATTCCTAATAAATTTTAAAGTTATAATGTGCCGTAAGGCTATAGGTGGTCTCATATTTCGCACATTTTTGTGGCTGAAAATGGTAAGCACACAAAGCCTACAAAGGAAAGAAAAAGGGTGAAAGCTCTCATTCGCGCAGGTGCCGGTTATTTTATCATTTTAACAATGTATATTAACTGTATGGCTAATAGCAAAAAAGAACTCTATTTGTAAGCAATCATAATTATTAAGTACTAACTTACCGCCCCGCGGTTTCACCCGCGAACTCCTATTTTACCCCCTTAGGGATGGAATTTTCTAAAATCCTTTCTTAGCGAATGCCTACATTATAATAGCTATCTGTATGCCAAATTTTAGCCCGATCCGTCCAGTGGTTTGAGCTGTGTGTTGATAGATCAGTCAGTCAGTCACCTTTTCCTTTTATATATACAGAAGAACTTAAACAATTTTATATAAGTTTAAACAAAAATGCAAAGCTATCTCGCCCATTGGCGGTGAGTTCATGTAATTAATAAATTATCGGCAGCGAGTTATCTAGCGCAGCTAAACGAAGCCGACTCCTTTTAACCAGTACCGGATATTATAAAATTTATTAGCTCTACAAAATATACCGAGTATTTATCGAGCTTTAAGAACTTTTTTATTTTTAATAATTTTCTATCTGGAAGCTAATTACTCTCGTAGCTTATTATGTATTGAATAAAGCGAATTAAAGCGCTTATAATAGTGTTTTTATTTCTTGATCATGTCTGTGAAGTAATATAAATACAATTTTTTAAAATTATATATGTAGTAATTGAAGTTTACTGTATTTTGTAGGATATCATGCACTATAAATTATACTATAAATAAAATATACCATTTATTTATTTACATATTTACAATTAAAGTAAAAAATACAAACTATGATATATAGAAAACATCCTCAAAGCCCTCGCTGCTGTCGATAGGCAAGGTTCCCAACAGGCTGGCAGCGTTCCCTTTTTGGATGGCCAAGCTTATGCGTTGGCGGAAAAAGCTCCCAGCCCGTCGGTCTCCCGAAGCCTCGATGAGCTTGGATGATAAAATCCGAGCAAATCGGCGAGCCTCGAACCCCCATGGACCCATGGTTTCAACTGCGAATGGCATGAACGAAAAATTAGAACCAAGACAAGCGTATTTTTTAAATTTGGATTTTTCAGCACCGGTCGCAGCCGCCCCAGCGACTTTACAAGTCGCCAGTAAGTGGGAAGGCGCAAGTGTATCTACACACGTGGCATCCCACACCAGCGGCTTGCCAACACTCCACGGGATCAAAGTCATACCATCCGGCCTCTTGCCATCGTCACGCGCAATTCCGACTGGTTCTAGTACAGAAGGTACGTTGGCAACAACAAGAGCCCTACGGATAATATCATTAAGAGCCGCGTGGCGTGAAAAACGGCCGGCGCTTAAAGAGCACGAAAGCCCATGGTGGCCGAGCTCGTTGACAAAGTCTCCGCAGCGGCAGCGATGAGGATGATTGGTCCTGGAACCAAGACGGAGACAAATGCATAAACTTAAAGTGATTCGGTCTAACAAAGTACCGATGTTTGTAGATGGAATGGCTTGCAACCAGAGACCCGATTCCTTCTCAGAGACAGCTAACAAGCGTGCGCGGTCCGAATTTGAAGAAAAATTGGAAAATAGATTTTGCCAAGTTTTTTCGCATAGAGGCTTGTCCCACTCTCTCTGAGAGTGACTTAAGGTTAGCGACGGAATATTTGTGCCTGGACAAGCTGCCTGCCAGGCATTTCTGGCATCGGATAGGTGAGAAACCTCAACGGATCCAATAGATGGGTCCAAAACAGATCCAACGAGGTCGCCCACACTATATACCGACGACAGAAATGCCGGCAGTGAAATGTCTGAAATTTTCCGCACTCCTAGACCACCATAACACACGGGAAGGGTGGCCTGAGACCACACTTTGTTTTCATCAAAACAACAATTTAGGATTTTAGCCAGAGAAATCTTAATCATGTTATCTAACGTATTTAATAATTGATCAAATTTAAACAAATGGGTACATCGGAGTAAATAAGTAAACTTAGGCACAAATAGACATAATCTTATAATAAAAAATGCATAATGCGCATTGATTTCAAATAGCCGACTAGATGAGTCGTTAAAATTTTGAATCCTTTGCTCAAAGAAACCAGGAATAGATTCGTCTAAGACAGGGGCACCAAGAAGTAGAAGTGACTCCTTTGATAGTAATTTAATGTTAGGTGCCAAATCATTAAAATTTTGAATAATTTTTAGTTTTTCAGATTCAGTAACAGAATCTGAAATAAGTAGCTCGCATTTGGAGCAGTTAAATTCAAGGCCAATTTTTTTAAATTTTTCGATCAGTGATTTAAAATCATTGAGAACAGAACTAACATCGCCTCCCAAGGTGCCATCGTCTAAATACCAAACATTAAATTTAGACTGTAAACCGGAAATGATTGGATGAATTGCCAAACTAAAAATGGCTGGACCGAGAGGGTCGCCCTGTTGACAACCCACAGCAGAAATAAGTGGGTGTTCCTTAAAAAAAAGTTTTGAAGGGTGCCCATAACATTGCCAAAGGTATGGATATAAGTCAGGACAGATATCCTTAATTTGCGTTAACAGAGCGGCCCTATCGACAGAGTTAAATGCATTTTTTATGTCAACCTTAAGCAAAACTTCACCTCCATTATTTAACAGAAAGGTCCGAGCCGCATGAACAGCTGCCTCACAACCTCCCTTTGAGCCAAAACCAAGTTGAATGGGCTGAAATAATTCCGAAACTTGAGGGAGAATGTGACGGCAACAAATTTTGGAGGCCATACGACGGATAGTATTACCCACAGCGATGGGTCTTATACCACCGTCTTTTTTGGATAGAGCGCAAAGGTTGGCCCCATAAATGATTTCGGTAATGGCGCTCGGCACCTTTCCTTCCAACATTAAATTTATAAGGGAGGTTAACTTTGATAATAATTTGGTACCAGCATCTCCAGCGGCACCACAGACAAGATCTTTGAAATGCTGTGGTGTGAAACCGTCAAGGCCGCCAGCAGAGCCAGGTTTAAAAGATAAAATCACGCTCAAAAGATCTTTGGCGGTACAATTTAGACAAGATTGGTCAAAAGATGGCGGATCCGGGAGATTTAAATTTAGGAGCGGAGGTGGATGTTTCGACTCTAAAGCAGACAAGGTTTCGGGTGTATCTGTAGCGACGACATCGCTAGAAAACAACAAATGTGCTGCTCCCTTGAAATCGCCGTCGTTTGCTTTACTTTCGATTTTCCTAATAGTATTTGCCAAGATATGAGTTTTATGTTTGGAAATATTTGGAATAACAATTAAGTTTGGATTTGAACAATTATTTTTAATTTTCTGAGTGAGAGAGATCTCATTTTGGTGCCGACTAGGGACGTACAGCACTCTGTAAGAAAAATGTGAGCAGTTCTTCCCAAGCAGTTTGCGAATTTTGAGAAAGAATTTTGTCAATACATAGACATAAAGCTGAAGCCACACAGAAACGTGCTCCACGTGGGATCCGCTTTAATACCGGAACATTATTCTTAAGAGAACAAATATGTTGCCAAAATGAATGGTTGGAATGATTAGAATTTGAAGCCGAAATAAAAACGCCAGGATTAGAGGAGCCGGTATCATTGATTACACTTGGATTAGGTTTGTGTACCTTTCCAACATGAATCTTCAAACCACGGATTCCACGGAAATACCGAGGTTGAGAGCACTGCTCACATCTCAACAAATTTTCCTGCGATGCGTCACTAACCTGGTTGCAAGGTTCCGAACTGGTGCCAGGAACAATATTTAAGCCCAAAGGGAGCATATATTTACAACACTACTACAATCTTGATAAGGCTGGGTTGGAAGACGAAGGCCGCACATACAGATCGAGCAGAAAGGGATGTGGCGCTCGAGGCGGCAGATCACCTCCCGGCAGGATATGGGTAGCTCACTCACACCAACCGCAGACCTGAAACAAAACGAATAATGTAAATAATAAAATAATTTAAATAATATTTTAATCGGAAAAATTTTGATACGTCAAGTTTGACGTTCATGACTTTTTTTTTTTTTTTTAATATACTATAAATTTACTTAGTTATAAACAACATGCATCAAAACACTAGCATGAATAAATATATAGAAATATAACCGCAAATAACAGGACATTTCACATTATCAACCTGTGAATATCCACAGCTGTTCATAATTACGTACATTGTAAAGTAAACGTATGTTTACATGTATGAATTGGAAAGTATTGCCAGTAGTAAGTAATAAGACGTCATAAACCATTATCAAGCAGATTGTTTCTTTAATTATTTTTTTCTAGTATTCACTGTTTTAATGGATTGAATTGGATTACATGTATAATTAATATGGGTAAAAAAAATACATTTTTTTTTTGATATCTAAATTATATTTTTTTACATTATCTGTGATTTATTAAAACGAGTATTTACAATCAATGTATAAAATACAAACTATCATATATAGAAAACATCCTCAAAGCCGTCGTTGCTGTCGATAGGCAAGGTTTCCAACAGGCTGGCAGCGTTCCCTTTTTACATTTATAAATGTAAGCCCAATGTTGATCATGTATCATTGAGCAATCATTGAGAATCATCACTGGAGCGTGACGGAAGAGATCATGAGACTTTTATTCTTACTTTGTGTAGGCTTGTGTTTGACAACATTGTCACCATGGTTAGTGATATTTGGCTGGAGGTAAGCACACAAAGTTTAGAAGCCTCTCAAGTGTAACAGCCCGAACACACCGGTAGGTATTTGGCGACAAACTTTCAACTTATGGGTGGTAGCCAGCCATGGGGGTACTTTAAAATACCACCGTCAAGGGGTCAATCTCATTGTAGGATTTGAACCCTCATGCTTCGTCATGGCATTCGGCTCCATAACCACTGACCTGTCATCGTATTAAAGCCAAAGCTTTTCATAGCACCATAATTTTAAAAGTATCACTATCTAATCCTTACTAATATTATAAAATCGAAAGTGAGTTTGTTTGTTTGTTACCTTTTCACGCTTAAACCGATCGCGATGAAATTTGGTATGCAGATAGCCTATGGTACGGAGGAGAACATAGGCTACTTTTTATCCCGGGAAAACATAAGATCCCTGGGGAACGCGGGTGAAACCGCGGGGCGGAAGCTAGTACTGTATACTTCTAAAAAACCTACTAACTATATCAATGTTTTATGAATGTCAGTGTTTGCAAATAAATTGAATGCAGTTAATAGAAATGATTAATGCATGTAAACTATAGATTTTATCTATCAGTAGAAAAGCGAGATGCACATTGCCGGCGGACATCCGAAAAGTATTTCCGGGCCGTCTGTTGCAGGGACTGCGTCCGTAGAGCTAGGAATGTGCAATTATTCAGTTTGTACCTAATCATTAGACTTGTCATTATTACGTGTTTACTTTGCAAATGTTATTTGCAGTCCGTAAACATAACCTATTCAATAAAAGAAAGGAATAAACTTTTTCGTGATAGTTTTTAAATGTATTTTTTTATTTTTAAACCTGATAAGGTTTAAAAATAAATCTCTTGCATGTGAATATTTTGAAATACTTATTCTATGGCAAACAATATTTCAATTCTAATGTACAACTCATATATACAGAAGGTATTAAGTTCTACTTAGAGCTTATTCATAGCTCATAGACGAGTGCCTACTTCTATCCGTTGAGTCAATATTGGAGACACGCGTCTCCCAAGCGGCGAATTTAAATTGCAAATGGAGCCGTTGAAACATTGAATTCAGAATGATATTTTTGAAAAAATAACATGCAAATTTACTACGTACGGCTTCGAATAAATTTGATTATTCAGACCGATGAAATTACTCGCAAAGGAACGGTTTCGATAAACTTATGTGTATGTAAAGCTGATTGATTTGATTGAAAGTTGAATTTAAAAGCAATATTTTAGGATAAAATACATGATTTAAATAATTATTGTTTTTTAGTTTTATGCACGTTAAGGGTATCTAGTGTAGTACCTACATATATTTGAGAGATAAATAAAAAGGCAGAAAAAGTTATTCAGTATATTTTCCCCATACTCAACTTGGCTATAAAATTATAACTTTTAGACGGGTCGAGTCGACAGTTGGAGCCAGCTCTTAGATCTGGCTGAACGTTGTTGGTCAGACGGAAACTTCAAAATTAATTTCGAAGTTTGATCGAAAAATGTTTTCCTCTGTCGTCAAAGTCAGACGGCGAGCGAGCCAGCGAGCATACCCACCCTGTGGGAATATATAGTACGTAGAGCTGCTTCTTGTAGGTACTAGGTATGAGCTATAGAGATGTCAATAATTGTTGAAAATATTTATTAATTAACAGTTAAGGCGATGATAGCTCAATCGTCGGACACCACGGCGAAGGTCGTGGGTTCGAATCCTACAATGAGCTTGAGCTTTCGGTGAAGGAAAACATCGTGAGGAAACCATAGCACGGTGGTAGGGTACTTTGTAGTACCCGTCTGGCTGGCTACAACCCTCAAGTTGAAAATCTGTCGCCAAACACGCCTATTGGTGTGTTCCGGCAGCTGCACTTGAGAGCCAGTTCCTTCTAGGTTTTGTGTGCTCACCACCTTCGGCCACATCATCACTTACCATAGTGAGATTGTGGTCAAACACAAGCCTATACAAAGTAAAAAAAAAAAAGTTAATTGCCAAAAAATATCGATAATCATATTGGTTCATATTTTTATTCAAGCACACAATTTTAATGATGTTATTGAAGGTGAATATTTTGCTAATGCATGATAAACGTTAAGTAGAGCGAGGTAATGAACTCAGGAAGATGTTGATGTGATATTGTTAATTTTGATTAACGTTAACAAATTTTGCTTTTAAATATTACTTTAATTTATTGGTTGATGGTTATGTTCATCATCTCTCATGAGGATTGATGCGTATGGACAAATAAAACGTACAATTAGCTTTCATAATTCACAATAAATATAGCTTCTTAAAAATAACTAAGTACGTAACACACCTTAATTTTGGATATGTATCATATACCTAACGTTAAAAAATCTCAAAATAAATGGACACGTTAAAAGCTTAATAAATCAACAAAGGTTATTGGCGAATACCCATAGGAAATTCTGAATGAATAAAAAAGTATAACAAAATATATCGCCTGTCAAGTTTCGCCAGTTAAATAAACGGAGGTATCCAAAATATACAGATACGTCGTCGGTTTGATGCCCACTCAACTTTGACTCAAGCATTGATGGATAGCGTAGATTTAATAGATGATTTTTCTAACATTACAAACAATGAAGTTAGTATCATTAATCTTTGGACTACCGGTAACGGGTCGCATATAGGTATAGTGATGTGAATGGAGTCATGATTTTACTCGAGTCACTTAGTATTATTTGATCTAATCCTTGCCCAAAACATCGAGTTTAAGAAAAATATGTAGGTCTAAGTTGAAGTGAGTAGAAAGTGACATCAAGTTCAAACTGTTTTTAGAGACATAATGCCAGTGGTTAGAACCCATTAGAACTCGTAGGAGCAATTATAACATTGACATCATAGAAGTAGATACCAACTTATAGTGAGTTCAGATATCGAGATTTTACAGCTGATTATGGTAGGTACAATTTCGTTTTTTTATGTTTTTAACGACACAACTGCTACTAGCACGACTGAATTCAAGTCGTAGACTCAACGGACGGTTTGCGGTATCTAGCCTACTCTAAATTCGTGGTGAGTTTTCTTCCACGGTTCGTGAAAAATCAATGGACATTTTTTATTTTGAAACATGTTCTGCTAATTCATATTGGCAATATGGTGTTAATTCATATATACTGTGTGCGTCCGTACAAATCCAAACTAAATAGCGCTTATTCCGAATATTTGCTACATCAATATAAAACTGAATGAAGGTTGATTTTCAAACCTTTACTTACTTTAGGCCTCAATTAAAAGAATTTGAATTTAGAATTTTTCACTTGTTATAAAATTAATAAAACCCAAAATTGAGTCTCTCTAATAACTCTATTTGTTGCTCGGTTTTCCAAACTTACCAAATTTGTTCTAAATAAACTAAAAATAACTCGAGTAAAAGTCACTCGCGTCTATCACTAGTCCCATGCCTAAGACAATGATAGCTAACTACGTACTGATGCTATCGGTTTAGATGGAACTAATCGATTTACCAGCGACGGCCTGGCTTTCATTAAAACTATTGGGTCACGATGTGATGATGATGGTGATAAGTGTTTTGCGGTAGTTAACCCATTACTGTAATGTATCTCAAAAGATGTCTGTGTTAACAACAAACTGTTATGGAGAATTCTTAAATGAAAAAGATAATAAAAAGAGTATAATTTATGAAATATACAACAAATTGCTTATGATTATATATAATGTATTTGAATAATGTTTAATTGAACATCACATTCACATACTAGGCATATAAATCTAATCAAAATATTACAAGGCTTAAAGTTTAAAGGCTTTTATTCAAATTCTTTTGGATTTACATTTGGATACAAAATTAAATCAATGTCCAGTTGGTAAGCTACGAGTACGTTCTTATTATTCTATTTTATTTGTAGCCTAAAGAAAATTAACATTAATGGTTCGATTGGCTGTTATGCTAACTTCCGCTCGGAGAGTAGCTTTAATAACAAGCTGACTACTTGATATTATCCTCGGTCCAAATAGAATAAACGAACAGGAGTTATCGCGAGCGAAAAGCGTATAAAAGCAAACACGGTTACTTAACGCGGCGCACATAAATAAAACTAAGATATTTAATTGGTAGTAGAGTCTGTGTATCTGTAGTAATCAAATAGTAAATTTGAACGTTTGTGAAATGACTGCTAAAGCTAGACCTGTGTGCAAATATGTACGTATTCGCGATGGAATCTCATGTCAACAATGACAATTTGGATAGCCTGTACCTGCGGTTTAATTTACCTAGACAGACCAATATATACTAGCATGGTTTCGCTACCATATTTGACGGTCGACACAGTTAGGAATGTGCAATGAACATCTGTGACATCAACATAATACAACCGAATCAATAAACATGATTATTGTTGTAAATAGGAATCTATAGAAGTAACGAGGTCGCGATATCGTTAACTTGGAAGATGATTTTCGTTTTTTACGGTCACATTACAGGAAGTCCGATTTGGTTGTAGTACTGCGACATATAGATACGAGTTTACAACCGGTTTTACTGTGGTTGTTGAGATGCTTGCTCTATGATATCAGCTTGCAAGAGTCGGAATGGCTGCGAGGTATTCTTTCCGATATTTAGAGGTACCAACAACTCAGATAGTGACACGCAAGCCAAGTAGGTACCTAAGCATCGATGTGTACTAGATTGAAATTTAAATATTTTTTTACCAGCTTTACTATTATATTAATGCTTTAATATTGCTGTATGGTGCATAAAAAAGTACATAAACAAACGAGAATGGTACAAAACAATTCGGAATTATTGTTTTATCGGCTCACAATTTTATGTGCACGTGTAAACATTATTTTTTATGGATTTCAGAAGTGCTATTTTTATTTTATCTCACATAATAACATTTTGCAGAGCAATTTCTTAATATTCTTCTCCAGACTGTAAGCCAGAATCTTTCTCTGAACATAATCAATTTACATACCTTCATAGCACAACCTTCACAGGTTACCGTCAGAGCTACTCATTGAATAGTAGGTACCTATATATATATATATATGCACATATGTGAGTGCATATATCACTCACGTTTCACATTCGAATGACTACTCGTTAATCTATCAGGAGGAGCACGGACGCCCGTTGTCATGCGGAAGCACATCTTTGATCTTGGCGCTTTATCAATTGGTATCGATGTATCGACTATCGAGTTGAATCGAAAACGATTCTACCTACGCACTGGCTGTCTTATTCTATTAACGTAGGATTGTGATTAACGTTCTTTATGAAGCGCCCACGCAATCAGCTTTTTGTTGTGTTCGAGATCAGTAACAGCTAATGTTTATTTATAAAGAGCATGGAAACAATGAAAGCTTTCGTTAACAAGGTTTGCATAGTATTTATGGTTATCTTGCTTCAAGCTGTTTGGGAATGTTAATATGGATCTGTGGGATGGAAATAAACACAGGCTTACTAAACAAGGCATTATAAGAGCAATGAAAATACCTAACAGTAGAGTAGAGTTCAAAAATTCAAGTAATTAATTTTACATAGCACTATAATATTTAAAAAATTTAAGAATTGGCGGTGATAAATTCCACCAGTAGGCTTAATATACTTTTATTTATAATCTTTATATATTTTTATTTTTTTAAATAAATAACAGCCAATATAAAACACAACAATTAAAATAATAATACCAATAACACGAAAGAAGAAATCAGATTTCATATAACGATTCACGAGTCGAATAAATAACTGAATATAGTATGTTTTGGTATCGGAGAGTCAATTCGTGACCATTAATACGATTTTGAGAGTGGAACATAACTCTGACGGTTAACCGGGGACCATTAAACACTGATATAATAATGTCGAAATAATAAAATATTGGTTTCAGTACGCCTTGGGACTATCGGAGCATCGGGCTTACAAATTAACAATAAATATTCATGCGCCGAACGATTACACGCACTCAATCGATAGCTCGTATCGATACAGCAACCGTGTATGGTACAATCGGTGATGTTGAATTTATAATTTTATTGGACTACATACTTGTTTCTTTTGCACCCTATATTTTTACAACCTCATAGTTATGATGATAAGTATTGTAGGTATCTTCCACTAATATCATTAAGCCCGGTGATAGGGGGGGAACTAATGTGGAACCTACACATGAAAATCATAGTAACGGGCCTGAACATTTCGTCGCCTATTTCATATTTGTCGCCTATTAATTTCACCAACAAAAGCATGGAGTCAGAGAGTAAAGAAGGTAAAACACATAAATCAATACATAGCTTATGAAACAGAATAAATCTTATGCTAAGCATCTATGTGTACTTTCGAAATTACAATGATTGTAATACAGTGACTTTTAACGAGGCTTCTTCGGCCATATTGGTAACCTATTTTTGTAAAAATGGAAAATTATATTTCAAGTACTAGCTACGGATTTTATTCATAACATAATGAATTTGACAATGATCGTATCCTATTACTATCTACTATCTATATTCTACTATCCTACCATTATTACTAATCCGAAAGATTATATTATATATTATGTTTGTGTGGGTTATTTGTTATTTAATCACGCTCTATAACACTGAAACATAACATTGGTTCCTTTTTATCCTGGTACAATAGTAGTAAGTGTCCGTAAAGTAAGTAATTCCTATAATATAATGAAGATTTTTTCGTTACTTTTACTTACTCTTAAGTTATGTGATCCGTTGAAGTTGAAATTAAATATTGAATAATAGACTTTTGTAAGGGAGCTTTGATTAATGGTGTTGAGAGACTTGGGAGATTTACCGTTGCCCTAACAGTTTGTTAATGATGATCCATTCTGCAATAAGTTAGTGAGAGCACTTGCCTCACGATGACCGTGTTGACATTTTAGATAGATAAGATTGTTTTAGGTTATAAGGTACAATTTGTTCGATTTTTTATATGTAGTCGGTATTATCTGTAATTTCTAAACCAATATTTTTATTTATTAAGGTATATACATTTTTAATCGAGAAATCGGTGAACATACATTTACAATTACAAAAAATACGTGTTGAATATAGAATCTCCTTATTTTTATGAAATAATCACGTGAAAAGACCACCGCGGCAACGTTGCGCGATTTCGTCAAAGAGTTTTGTTTTAGACTTAGCTGTACCTACCTCTACTACATACGTATCTACCTACTTAATTGTATACGTTTGGACTCGCTAATCTCTGAAACCATGAATAAATGAATTTCTATGAGTGATTCACAAATAAATTAAACTGAGGTTGGAGCACTAATATTATACTATTACACTATTTTTATACTACAAAAAAGAGCAATTCGTGCAATATATAGTATGGGTCCTCGGGACTCATTAAAGCATTTATTTAAAGAAATAAATATAATGACTTTGCCTTCACTTCACATTTATGAAAATATAATGTTCATACGTAGAAATATAGGAATATTTAAAAACAAAAGTAGATGTCCATAATATAAATACAAGGCAAAGATAGAAATTAGTTGTTCCATATTTTAGGCTAGCCAAAGTTAGCAAGTCATTCCTTGGTAATTGCGTTCGTTTTTATAATAAAATACCTCACTCGGTAACTAAGATGACCGATTTTAAATTTAAATTTTACATAAAGAAAGTTTTGAAGGAAAAGGCTTATTACAAGGTAGCTCATTATGTTGAAGATAGGGATGTTTGGAAATAATTACACTCTGCACACCTTGCATAATGTTTTTTTTTTCTAGTTTTAGCCATTAGCGTATTCGCTATTATTTAATAAGAACTTGTTTGCGTTACATTTTATTATTTACTTTATATTGGTATTTTTCGTTTTGTTTTAATTGCATATTGTATTGTATTTTGCTGTTTTTAAAAAAATATAGCCAATAGTCAGATAATAAAAAAAATGTAACCTTGCTGAGTTTCTTGCCTTCCGAACCGGTGGTAACTTCAGTAAATTCGACCTTCATAAGTGCCCTCCTAGGGCCCAAACTGAATAAATGGCTTTGACTTTGACTTTGAATAGGTACAGGTATCTTATAAAATTTGGTTTTCGGGAAAAATATATGGAAATAAATCATTTTTTTTAATCTGTGCGAGCGAAGCTGTAGGCGAAAATTCTAAAGATTTTTATAAGGGAATAATATTATTCTTTATGCTTACGACAATGAGGTATAAAAATATGCAATACCTAAAACATTTCAGGTGTTAATTTGTACGAAAGAAATTATATTTCTCAAAATAACAATAATAATCAAGTTAATTCTATTCTACAATATTGAAGTATTAAAGAGGAGGATAAAGGTCAATGACCTTCTGACCATAGATGGATATTCCCATCGGTTGACTGATTCCGTGTCGTCGGCTCTTAGTTAGGGGATCATTGTTGTCCAAAGATTGATGATAGGCTAATCGTCGCTTGATAAAGAAGCGGCGGGTCACGTCAGTGGACTGCCGGCTTTAATAATGTATAAATTCAATTTGGTGCTTTGAGGATGTTACATATGTATGTACCTACTAAGTACTAACTACTAAGTACAAATGCCACAAACCCTTTTTTCAAAAGCCTATAATTTTGATACATTATTGTAGGAAGGATGGCTACCACTCAGGTTGATATAATCTGTCGCCAAGCAAATACTGGCATCTTTTGGCACTCGAGAGCCAGTTGTCTTCTAGGCTTAAGTGTGTTTACCTCCTTCAATCACATAATTACTTTTTTGTTTTTTAATCTTTTTTATTATTGGGGATTTTTATCCACACGGATATGTCACACATAATTACTTATAATGATGATATTGTGAGCAAAAATAAGCCTATCCAATTTACAGGACAAAATAATAATGATAATAAATGTTTTACTAATAAGTATACCTACCTCATGGTTCCAACATTGTGATCAAGGAAATAGTTACACGAAATTAAAATAAAATTCTTCCTTAATTATTTTAGTACTCACCTAGTAAAAAAATTATAGTTTTGCAGTCGCAGACACAATGGTAGACATATAGATCTACCTTTTTACGGACTTCTTTCTAGACAAAGATTAGCAAACATTTAAATTGGGCACGGGCACACAATAAACAAATCATAACAAGGTCGCCGAGGGACACGACAAAGTTTATAAAGCCCTTTATGATTTATTTGCTTTCGCAATTTTGTCCTTTGTCAAGCTCTGATTGTTGACTTGTTATTTAATCTATTACATAATATAATGTCAGCACTTGGGCAGCACAATAACGTAGGATTTCCTGTTCGTGATGGGTATAGGTATGTAATTTTAGATTATTAGTGTTATTATTATTATCATCTCTCTCTTTTCACCCGAAAAGGGGTGCAAAAGTAAGTATGGGAAAACATACTTAACTTTGTTAACGCACATTTCCGTAACTACTGATCGAATTTTCATGTAGATTTCACAGGTACATAGACTGAGATTAATTAATAAAGAAGAAGAATATAGGCTTCATTTAAATAAAATTGGATGTTGCAAAAAATTAATCGTCATTCAATGATTTTTGGAATTTACTTTTATACCTACTGTTCGAAAGTTATCTAGAACCAGCGTGTATCTACATTATTTTATTTTAGTTGAAATGGAGTGTGTTTGATTGATGTAGGAAGAGTCAAATTGCAAAGAAACCATGTTTGATTTTTTGTCTGTATGTCTATCTATTTGAACACGCTAATCTCCAAAACCATCGAACGGATTTTCGTGGGTTTTTCACAATTTAATTAGGTTTAACTTGGCGCTTCGAATAAATAGGCTTTGTTTCGTAGAAATTGGCTAACGGGGAAAAAGTTATAGACATTTTATAAAGGCTGCGCGAGCGAAGCCGCAGGTGAAAAGCTAGTTTGTAATATAATACTTCTACTACCTACTTACCCACTGTCATATCTTCGAATATTATCCTATAGAGTTTTATCATAATAATATGATAATATATAAAACTTGTTGAAAAAAATATATATTATAAAACTTATTTATATAACATAGTCTTACCTATTTCATTTTATTAGGACCGAACTTATTTCATGAAATTAATGAATTTCATTCAGGTTGCTTGATCTCCATAAATGCAATAGGCACACATATACCGTAGTTAATACAGACCGTGGGAATAACTGTACAAAACCGACATTTTAACTGTGCTTGAGGAAATTGACAAAAATTGAATTCCCATGATGTCGCTATCGTAAAATAGGATTAAACTTTTTTTTTTAATTTCAACTTGTCCTTGTTAAAATAATTAAAAGCTTGATTTATTGGTAGGTACTTAGTTAAAATAGATAAGCTAAAACTTTAACATATTAAGGTTTCGTGTCGACCGTAAGCTACTTTTAATTTTGTCAGCTTGTAAGATTTTTTTTCCATTAAGGTTGATGAATTCGCCCCTAGGAATATTTTAGACAAATATTAGCCGGTTACATCGCTGGGTGGGCTCGGTAATCGCAGTCATTACAATCTACCTACACCGGAGGGCGCGCGTGCTGGGCTACTTGTATGATTGTTCTACCGACTTCTACCCCGCGAGCGGGCCGATTGCTAGTTCCATAACACGAATATTCTGCATATCTGCATTCCTTTTTCAACAGTTAAATTGTATCACTGTAAAAATATTTACAGGCATTTACGATGGTAAAATTAATCAGAACTTAAAATAGTTACCTATAAATTATACATTATTATATAATTTTAACAATGTAATGTAAAGATAATTCTTTAACGTTTCACCAATTTGTATATATTTTTCTTTGACAATACCGATAATAGTAGGTAGCTACTACAATTTATCCACGAATATTATAATATCTATGCAGACTAACCACTACAGAATATACATTGAAACATTGTCTATGGTACCTACCATATTTTATACAACGCGAAATTGCTGCGTAGAGAAATTCATATATTGAACACAAACAACATCAATTTCATGTAACAGTATAGGTTATGTTTACAATAGAGGAACCAGTAGCGTGTAATTTAAGGCATTGAATCTTCGCCTACGTTCCTACTGTTACGTAAACCTACAAATTAAATTAAATTGATGAGTCGAGAAACGTAAATAAAATTAGACAAAGATTAATTAGTGTGTTTTATGGTGTGCGTTATTGCAAAAGAAATCGTGTAGGTATTGAAAAATTGTAGTTAGACATTAAATATGTTTTTTATCTATTTAGCGTATTCCGAAAACCAGTACCTACAGGAAAATAGCTCCGACTTAATACATAATCGTCGTTTGGTAAAGTAAATGGATTTAAGAAAATCGGTGACGATAAATTCCATCGTTCTGTAGTAGTAAATGAAATAGGTAGTATATGAAACAGTATGAATGTTGCACCATTTTCCAGAGATTTCTCGCGCCTTACACATTACACGTAACTACCTATATCTGAGTCTTGATGTGCGATAAAGAGTCGTGGATGCGTATTAACGCAGTTTATGGTGTCATGAAAATGTCTCCGTTAAAGCTGGTGGAACTCGTAGAGTAGGTTTGTTATAGTTGATTCGTTTGTCAAAAATGTGTCACAGTAAGTTAAATGTCCTGAATTGAGCCTACTTCTTGGTTTTATAATATGATATAGAGTATTATAAATGTTTCTTTCAGTCTTTAGCAAATCGATTTGAAACTGGCTTCCATTTAAGTTATCTAAATTATCCAAGATCTTGAATCCATTCATCCATTTAATGTAACATTAATTTTAACTTATCTTTACTTGCGTGCCGCCATATATTATTTATAGTACTGAAACCAAATAATTTTACGTTTTGCTAAAGTCCTACCTTTCTCTATGGACAATAACTTACAATCAGATCTTGGGGTGCTACTTTAGGTGCACGCACGTACCTTGTAGACCAGTGGACTTACACACTATACGAAATATTTGTTTTACGTTTATGGATTAAGAAATTGTCATAATAATTTAAATTGCTAATTTACAAAGATGCTAGTTAGACGGAAACTAAATCTATAAAAAAGAAATTGTCAAGTGTATAATGAGCTTTACATTTCGTCATTGATTTCATGTCCGTTAGTAATAAATCGTCAACTAGATATCACGTAGGTGGATAAGGGTATGAAATTACAATTGATTGTTTTGGCACAGTTCTATGTTTAGAAGTGTGCAGGTTATATAGGACCTACAAACTGATAATAATTGTCTGACATAGATCACCTAAGTACATCTGCATGTACATACTACCTCCTTAGTTGATATTATTATTTGCTATAACTGTACTCGAACCTACTCGGAAAGCTTATAATTCCTCATAACAACTTTTACCTCATTTGACAGCGGCAAAGCCGGTCCTCGCATTGCTGCTGCAGTAGCGTAAATGAGAATTTGCATATGTTTGCGTTCATTACCACATAACGCGAGCTTTTAATCATCTAAAACTTTATAAAATGACACGAATTTCGGTACACACATAGTGGTCGGATTAAGCCGCGGAACAGGCGTTCTGTTCACCGTAATTTATACAATTCGTATTATACTTATAGTTGGTACAGTTGTAGAGAGTCGTAGATTTAAAACGAATAAAGTCCTCGAAAGAGTTGGGAATAGGGTATTACATCCATTTTTGAAAAGTGTCTCAATTTGTTCCTAAGGTGCTAATAAGCCACCAAAAAAAACACAAAAATTGTATTCAATCGATAAGTGCCATAAAAATGCATTTCAATTTTACATTTTCAATTTTCGCGCGTAATTTGATGAAAACGCTGGACGTCTGTTATTTGGTCTCTTGTAAGTAAATAAATGCGCTGATATTGGTCTCAATTGGACTTATAAGATTTTATAAATTAAAAATGAGCTATTATCCTTTTTATTAGTGTGCTGTTCCTGAATGCATGAATACTAGTGTAAAAATAATAATAATAATACTTCAGTTGACACTTTTTAGTTTACATATAGCACCGTATGACGTCATTATAATGGCGGCTACTGTTTCGCTTGTTTAGAAACAGTTTTAAAAAACTGAAAACTTTGAAATGAATTTTAAAATTAATTAAGTTATTTTATGAACTAAGACTAACATTTCCGACAGCTTATTGCCTAAGCTATCTAAATTGTACATTTTTAGATTTTTTCTCATATAAAGTAAAATACCCTATTGTCGCCACCTGAATTGTAGGTATTTTGATTCTCAATCAAAGTGAAACAAAAGATCCAAAATTATCACAATCATGATTATTAAATATTTTATTTAGTGTATGTTCATCGAATGTGTGCAACGCAAACTCAAAAATGCATATGCTCCAATATTTTTATTAAGTCCCATTTGTGTGTATTTTATTTTTAGAGTTGGCTACTAATTTATTTCACAAATATATTTCTGAAATCATTTATTTGTTGGAAGAAAGTTAGATGTGCATAGGTACGTGCTTTAGAGACCTGAAACCCACCAAAAAGATTTTACCTTCAACGTTTGTACCGTATGTAACGTAACGTATATAGCGTAACGTATGTAACGTAACGTATGTAGCGTAACGTATGTAGCGTAGGTACCTAATATAAAAGCCTAGCTATGCCTAGAAACTTTTAATGAAATACATTGGTCATAGAATATGTTGGTAATTCACTTGTCGAATTGCGATGTCTGTGCCCATTAATTTTATTACATAATCCGTTGGAATAGGTATGAGATAATTTTGCAGCCGGCGCCGGCGTCCAAATTGCGTGATCAAGTAATATGAACGGATCGACGCCTCTGCCTTACTAATGGAACTATTAAACACATCATATGAATATTCATTGTCTTGATACAGACTTAGTCCAATTTGATTATTGCTAAGAATATTGATAGATTGCAAGTGGTGCCTACCAGTTACCTAACTGGTAGCAATTAAATCCTAATAGATACTAGTCTTATATTTGAGGACAAAAATATATTAAAAGTATGAAGGTTTGTTAGAAAGATATGATATTTGAACACCAGTGTACGAAATTAAAAATCATTTAATGAACAAACAATTACTTAGGTAAGCTGAATATAATCAAATTGTAACATAATACTAATTGCTAAATACGGTAAAAATAGGTGAATACGACTATTCGCACATGTAGCTATGTAGAGTTTTTAATTATTCAACCTCTATTGACCTTTGTGTATCAGTATTTGTAATGATATCCCAGAACATATCTCAGAAGGCTGATAAGTAGGCATACGATCCACCTTTACCTACTACATTTTTTTTAGGGTTCCGTACCTCAAAAGGAAAAAGGAACCGTTATAGTATGTTTCTTGAATAGAACATAAATAAACAAAAAAAATATCCTACGTAAATATGTCGACAATCCAAAAATATAGCTACCTACCTGTAATTATATTAAACAGTATACCAGTGATATATTTTGGACAATGTTCTTATATTTATCTCAAGCTTAGCATTTGAGTGAGTTGTTAGGGGCGGCGCCTCGAGCGAACTTCATAATAATGGAGTAGGTATAGGTCGAGGGCAAATCATCAAAGGGAGTTAACAATGAGTGTTTTTGACGGTCATTGCTCAATGCCCTTTGATCTCCTTGTGAGCAATGTGCCAAATATTTGAGGTAAGATTGAGAATCCTTTAGATCATGCTTAGTAAACAGTTTGGGAAGTAGGTACCTACTTAGGTATTCATCTCAAGTTTCCGCTACATTTAATTAACAGCTAATCCTAATTTTGTACTTACTTGGCTTTTGTATGTTCAATTATTGAAAAACTGTTAGATATTGTTCCCTTTAATTGAATATTGCTTACAATGATACAATTCATCGTTTGAACACACACTAAGCTTAATAAACAACCCTGTAATATCGAACACAAATAAACAACGAACAATACGCATTGCGTGCGTTAATGACCCCTAAACTGGTTAAATCCGCTTCATGCTTGGTTTGATTCATTCACGATATTTTGATAATAGCGTAAATTTATGCAGGCGTACTTCGAAATCCACGACTGCATAATGACTTGGTGTCGGGCTTGTTTTATGCTAAGTACGAGGATGAAAGAGCCTGCAAATGTATGCAGATCGCTTGCGTGGGAAGTGGCAACAAGTGGCCGAGACGTTGATACCGAAAGTAAAACAAAAATATTCTTTCGGGTCGTTTTTGGTAGCCGGGATTAAGCAAGGGTTAATTAAAACATTAAGTCTGGTTACAGGTATTTGTGAAATCATGTAGGAGGACATTCCACTTGTCGTGTGGGTTGTAAGTTTATTTATATTCTGTTCAGCCTTTATTAAAAAGGTGTGGTTTGGCGTTATCAAATAATTAATGTTTTTATTCTTTCATTATTTTTTTTTATATTTTTGTACTTCATGATCTTATGTTATAATAAGCTTAACATCTAGTAATGGCATTTTTTGAGCAGTTATAAATAAATAACGACACAGATGTTAATCTCAGTGTGTAATTATTGTAATAATTTACATTTCTTTAACATTCTTTAAAAAAATATTATATTTGCTATGAAAAAATATAAGTGACTTATGGGTCTAAAATATTAACACTTACAGTGGGACTAGTCTAAAACTAAAAAAATATTGGAATGGGATTCGGAAAAACAAATTAATTTATAAGGCATTTCACGTCGTAGGTATACCTATATGCCAAAACACATTTAATTTATCACGCAGAAAAGCCTCATATATTTTAGATGACTTTAAAATATATTAGGCTTTTCTTTGTGGCAACTTTCACGGCGCGCGCCGGCAGCCATTTTGTTCATCTGACGGTGACAGTTCTATGATTATTAAAAAAAAAACAATATACATAATGTATGTAATGATTTCCTTTTATTTTGTTTTCAGCATTCGATTTGATTTAGTAGTCATATCCCTAGCAGAAAATGGATTTTTAGACATAGTATACCTAATTGCGAACGTAAGTGAAATAAATTAAACTTTTGTGTTTTTTATAATAAAATTAATATATTAAGAGATTTATATGGAGTGATGTAAATAAATATGGAATAAAAAATATATACAGCACGATTTCCCAACAATCACTTGTTTTGTCGAATAAAGTGAACCAACCTAAGTTACGTTCTATTGACCTGTCACCCCATCGACTTCTTAGAGTCGATGTGTCAACCGCACCAAGCTAAAACGCACCATTTGTAGGTGCTGACTGTTTACTGGAAATAATTATTTTCTACGTTTCTTACACTATTTTACAAGAAACCTCTTGTGTATAGAAAGAAGAAAAAATATCTGACATAAAGTTTACTTTTACTTCAGCGAACTAATGAACAAGCACTATGAAAGTTCACGAACCATTTACATTAACAAATACTTACTGCCTACATTCGATTCAAAATCAAACCGCATGCATTAAAACAGAAACATGGTGTTTAAAAAATTAAAGAATACGATACATTAACTTGAGGGAGGCGTGTCGTCGTGATCGTATCGACAACCCAGTAATTACACACCATCCACAAAATTTTCACAAACGCCCTTTATCTGATCGTCCTCGGGAGTATGTTAATAGCACATATCCCGAATACCGACAGTTCATAATCTTTTTACCGTTTTAAGGGATTCCATTTATAAAACTTGAATATTAAGGAACTGCACTACGCTTTGTTCCTTCCTTCCAAATGCAGAAAGCATTTGTAATAATTATAATATTATATGGTAATCTTCAGCTGGCTAGTCGGCAGAATCGGCACCTATACAGTCAAGCGCATTAATACAAGTTTGCACACAAAGTCACATTATAAATACTACAATTATTATGTAACTTAGTATCAAGGAGTTCAACGATTATAATAGATAGTGTTAGTTAAAACGCTTACCTATCGTACTCGCTGTAATTCATACAACCTGTAATCGAATAATAAATAAATAAATAAAGCTTTTTGCTCAAGATTAGAAAATATATTATAGTTTATACGAGCATTAAAAAAGGAGAGAGAGTGTTTTTATAATGTTATTTGCGCATAAAATTTTATGTATTCCTCACATTTTAACTTTATGGTAAGTATATAAGAATACAGTAATGTAAAATCAATACTTTTAATAGGTACGCCTGCTTGAACGAACTAAGGCTAAATTTAAAATGAAGACATACGATAATTAATTGCAAGATCACTCATGTATCAAAGCAGAATGCACAATGACGTTGCATTTACTTTTGAGAAACACGAAAAATGTCTCGAATGGCACCAGTAGGAAAGTTGGCATTTCGTCGGGTGATTCATGAAGGAGAGCCGACGACAACGAGGTAGATTTATAGTGCTCCCACCTGACGTCTGACGTTTATTGCGCAGAATAGCCCGCGATCTGCAGAGCAACAATTTTGCTTCGGTTACATGTACTCCAATACGTAATTTGTCACACTGTTGCATTGCTGTGTACTTTTGTGGATATGCACATTTGTATTTGACTAGAGTGACTCTATTGGTTTCAGAGAGAATAAGGTTTAGGACTGCGGTGCTGTCTCAAAAGCATGTTTGTTTTCAAATCTAAAATAAAATAATAGATATAAATAATAAACTCGCTGGTCTATGTTTTATTAAGAAATAGTCAAGCTAGCAACAGAAAACGTAAATTTTCCTTTTTATTGACTCATGCAACTTACACTTGTAGCCATGATGAATATAAAATATGTAAAGAAGTTATGCTGTAAAAATTATCGATTAATGCAAGCTGTGGCGTAAAGTTATTAAATTTTCACTATGTAGAGTTTTTAATTAATCAAACTCTATGATCAGAAATCATTTGATCTTTGTGCATCAGTATTTGTAATGATATCCCAGTTGTAATGATACTCATTACAATATAGATATATCTCAGGAGGCTGATAAGTAGGCATACGGTCCACCTGATATTTTATTGACATTACCTACAACATTTTAAATTGTTTTTAAGGTTCCGTACCTCAAAAGGAAAAAGGAACCCTTATAGGATCACTTCGTTGCCATTTATACTGCATATAAATAACACACGAATAAATCAAAACCAAAGTCAAAGTCAAAGCCATTTATTCAGTTTAGGCCCTAGGAGGGCACTTGTGAACGTCGAAACTACTGAAGCTACCACCGATTCAGAAGTCACCTTCAACTGAGAAGAACCGGCTAGAAACTCAGCAAGGTTACATTATTTACATTATAATGTTGGCTTTTTTCCATTAAATGTTTAACAATTTTTAAAGAAATATAATACACATAAACACAAAAAATGGAAACAAAATAACAACAAGAAAAAATAATAATAATAATACTACCTATAAGGGTACTTTCCGTTAAATTAGAATGATGAAATTTTGCAAGAATTGTGCTGTGGATTCTACAGGAAATAATCCATATAAGAAAAAGAGGGAAAAATCTTCGAGACCCGATTCCCGTGATGAACTATCTATTTACAAGTTTGTACAGAAACCTCGATGCGTCTTCACAATCATCCAGTTTTTTTTCATTTGGGATTATCGAGGTCGTGCTGAGAATTGACCTTTTTATGACATTATTAAAGTTAACATTTAACTCGGCTCCTTATATACCCATAAGGCTTTCTTATAAAATCCTGGAATTATTATAAGATGTACCACATGAATTCGAGCTGCTAGCAAATAGCAGTTTTTTATTTTTATTTTTATCAACTTAGTTCCACAATTATTATTCAAGAACTTGGGTGTACAGGGATATTATGTTCACACTAGGTAGTCTACTCTGTAAATTAATTTCTCAATTTAGCCCTTACTCAAACTCAAAGCATCATCATTATATGAACTCATTACAAGTATTTTCAATCATCACATAATTACTTAAGGGGGGACTTACTTATTTATTTCTGTCATTTTTTTTAAAGGATCGTAAAATATATTTCAGTAAAATTATCAAGGGAACAATTCAATCAAATGCCATCTAAAAAAATCTAAATCTTTATGGTACCCTTTCTTACATAGCTTCTAATTAACATTTTTTTTTAAATCTATAGAGATAGTTCTTGAATTTCTTTAGGTACTTTGTCATTGAAACGTATGGATTGCCCCATAAAAGAGTCCCTCACTTTGCTAAGATTTACTGGTAGAGTACGTTTCTGCTTATTTCTAATGCTCAAGCGATGAGTGTCGCTGCTCTTAGGGGAGTTTTGTATGTAAAGTATTTTTTTTATTGATGTCATCACCAATAAATGATGCCGCAAGACATCAAACTTAACTAATAAAAAAAACTAAATCTTGGCATAGCCAATGAGTTCATTCACTATATTTTTATTTATTTATTCATCTTATTAACTTCTTGCTTAAGATTTTTATCTGCAAATCTTTGAGTTGTAGAAAACAGATAGATTGTGTCCAAAGCTTAAAAATGTCAACCTTTAATCAGGGGCTCTTATCACCAGCTGTCATTTACTCTCTCTGGCTAATGGCAAGGTGTAAAACCAGTTAAAGTGTGTCACATATACGGGATTTGCTTAGTAAATTGCATCGCATCCATTGCAGAGGCGTAAGTCAGCGCGCACCCGGGGCAATGCAGTTATGACGTCATTAGCACGTTATGTGACGTCATAACTCTCCAGCTATCTTCCGCCTGTCGGCAATTACTGCGATGGATGGAGCTACACGTGGACCAAATGTGCGTTATTATTTTATTCCATAGTTTTACTGGCAGCAATTTGCAAGTTGCAAGCGAAGTAAATGTAGTCAGTCTAGAACGAGGTACTTCTTAATTAGCTATCCCTTAATTTGCATATAGATGATTTTTGTGAACCAGATTAATTCGTATTCAATTATTTAAATAGGTTATCATGATTCTATCACATTAAACTGTCATTGCTATCTCATTAATTTACAAATTAATATTGTAAGCTTCGAATCCAACTAATAAATTCAAACTAAATTCACTGATAAAATGATAGGACAATTTATTTGAATACTAGAAACGAAATGAAAATCTAATTTACAAAACTACAAATTTGAATGCACCTGCACAGTTCATGAATAATTTGTATCAAACGTTTTAAAACCAGCGGACTCCAACAAAAATGATCCTTACACGGTAACGCCCAACTTGCAGACGTTAATGAGAATAGTTGGTCCCATCCAGGACAATGGATTCATAAATCGCGTGATCGTATCTCAGTGCAAAACTGCTGAAATAGTACAGTCGGCGACATTTATAATGTATACTTAGTTTAGTTCCATTGTAATGAATGCAGTGCGCAAACTGCGTTCCATAACGGGCTAGTCGAGTTCCGATGCGCGGCTTAGGGTATTTCCACACCTTTCACCGAGGAGTTGCATTAAACCGCACAAAATTGACATCTTGGAGATTGGTACCTTATGCTATCGTGAATTTTGTTGCAATCCTGAATGACGAAGAGGGGCCCTGCGTATTACTCGGCTAAAGCATCTTTTCTTTGGCCAACGTATTACAAATATATCTAGAAAGAATCCGTTTCCGAGCTTAATGCGATTCTTTGTCAAAATGTGTGAGCACCCTTATAAAGAGAGAACATCTGCTAACGGTTTGTTGTTGTGGTTTATACTTTAGCTCTCTGTAATAACGATGTTCAACTACGATACGCAGTTGTTTTCTTTACCAACATAAATTTGTCTCAATTTAAAAACAATTTGTATTTTGTAATTTACTAGAAAGTTTATGTTTTATTAAATAAAAGGTCCTTAGAAGGTTGAGAGTTCAGATTCAAAATTGAATATAATTAAAGGAAAATTAATAACCCATTCTAATTTGGTTTAAATCATTATCAGGTTAAAACAGTATTTTGAAAATAAATGGATAAAGCCAAAACTTTGATAAAGGTTCAATATGACCAAGAATTTGACATTGACTAATAAATTATAAAATTTTGCTCAGGGCTTTAAAGCATACTTTTTTATTCTCCATTAATTATGTTTGTTTGTAAATAATTAATTATTTTAATACTTGTTTGTATTTGGGTCAGTTGTTTAGTTCACAGTGCTCTTTTGTCGTACCTGTTGTTTCCCTTGTGGCATGAATTCCCCTTTTTTTTACATTGCTTCTTTGACTACTGTGTTATGTTTTCTATTTTTTGGTTGTATTTTCCTACTGTTTGTAAGTTACTTGTTTATTTTGTGTAGAATAACAAACGGATT
Organism: Tetheella fluctuosa; assembly: GCA_951216915.1. Taxonomy (NCBI): domain Eukaryota; kingdom Metazoa; phylum Arthropoda; class Insecta; order Lepidoptera; family Drepanidae; genus Tetheella; species Tetheella fluctuosa. The sequence continues at coordinate 6,124,187 of OX578230.1, forward strand.
TAGATATTTTGCTTTATCAGGTACACTCTCTAAGTTAACATTGATTGTGTCTGACTTTTAAAGTAGAATATGAGGCAATCAGCAAAAGGTATATGTATACTATATAGGTAATATATTATTATAGTTCAGTACGCATAATAATGAATCTTTGTTTTTGTAACATTAGAGTTTGAAGTATAAATTCTAAGACATAGATTATCTTATCTTTCGTCATCTGCGGGCTTATGTTTGACATGCCTTAGCATGTTATTGCACCTCAATGATATTAAAACGAGTCTTGGTCGTAGTTAGAGGTTAGTTTAAAGCCCAGAAGCATGCACACAGACAGTACACCTTGCATTGAGATAGTAATATTGTAATCATTCCATTAAATGGCACGTTCGTAGGGATTTGTTGGAACCCGTTATCCTTGGGGAATCCAAAGGAAAAAAGGTCGAGTAATTTGTCTTTACTTGGAGGATTTATGTCGGGATCACTCGTATGGAGCAGTCGCCTGAGACTGGGTACTTGTACTCACGGAATGAATTGTTGATTATAATCACCGAAGGACATCCCATGTTTAATCGGTAGTGGATACCTCTTGTATGGGATTCACTTAAGCAATTCTTATCGTTTTTATTTTATTGCGTATTTCAGACTTATTGAATGCTACCATTGTCATCATCATCATCATGATCATCTCAGCCGCAAGACGTCCACTGCTGTACATTGTATTTTTATTATTTTGTTGGTCGATGATTTTTTTATATTAAAGGGTTGACAAATAGGTAGACCAGTCTATCTGATGGTAAGTGTGTACAGCTGATATAATGAAAATGAAATGAAAAAAATGAAAATATTTTTTATTCAAATAGGCCTTCACAAGCACTTATGAATAGTCTGACTCTAACGCACGGTTCGGAAGGTTGCTTTTACTGAGAAGAGCCGGCAAGAAACTCAGCAATTACTCTTTTCAAAACCAACTCAGATTCATTACATCAAATTATTTATCTAGTCTCACTGACAATATGTGTGTGTTATATGACAGTAAGGAAAAAAAATATATCAAAATTATGAGTAACTTAGTAAACAAATGGATTGCAAACTTAAGCAGACCAGCCCCCACAAGCAGCACCTGTTCACAAGTATGACGCATGTGGCAGCCATCGCCCTCCTCGCACATATTATAGGGAAGTGAGCGACCCGCCACACGACGCCGCCGCAAGCAAAGACCCCAAAGTGAGCATGACTAACTTAAGCTTACTACAAATAATACAAAGAGAAACTATTTCGAGAAATACGAATTATAACACACAATATGTTATCACTGAGACTATTAACAGGTTTATAAATCAAAATAATAACAATAATAGTTTACAAAAGTAACAAATCTACCAAGCATTAGAGTCTTTGAAATAATCATTTACAGTATAATAAGCATTTTCTACTAATACAGCTTTAATCCCTTCCTTAAATTTTTGCAAAGGCAAATTTAAAATTGAAGTAGGGATTCTGTTATAGATGCGTGTACTTAGTCCTAGAAATGAGCCTTGCACTTTCTGGAGTCTATAGGCAGAAGTTACAAGTTTGTGCTTATTTCTAGTATTGATAGAGTGCACATCACTTTTTTTCGAAAAAAGACTAATATTTTGATGCACAAATAATATATTTGCAAATATATATTGAGATGCAACGGTGAGTATGCCAGTTTCTTTAAACTTATCTCTGAGGGAAGTTCGAGAGCCCAAGTTATAAATAGCTCGCACTAACCTCTTTTGTAAAATAAAAATTGTTTCTATATCAGCAGCTTTACCCCAAAGTAAAATGCCATAGGACATGACACTATGAAAATAACTAAAATATACTAATCGAGCTGTATCTACATCTGTAAGCTGTCTAATTTTTCTAACTGCATAAGCTGCCGAACTGAGTTTTGCCGCAACTGATGAAATTTGGGAGCCCCATTGAAGTTTTGAGTCTAAAGTAATCCCTAAAAATACTGTTGACTCAACAAGATTTAGAGCTTCATTATTTAACATTAAATTACAGCCTACTTTTTTTACGTTGGGTAATGCAAATTTAATACATTTAGTTTTTTTTGCATTTAACACTAGATTATTAACAGTAAACCAATTCAATACCTGAGCTAATGCGCCGTTTACATCGTCATAATTAGATTTAAGTCTATCAACTCTGTCCTAGATATGATTTCATAAGATCAAGTGCCATACCTTTTACCCCATAATAATTTAACTTACGTAAAAGTGTCCCATGATCAACGCAATCAAAAGCCTTGGATAGGTCACAGAACACACCAATTACATTTTGTGACTTTTCCCAAGCATCAAATATACCTTTTAAAAGTGCTACCCCAGCGTCAATCGTAGAACGACCTTTCGTAAAACCATACTGTTCACAATGCAATAATAAGTGTGAATATGAAACTATTATAAGTGTGAATACTTGTATGTATATATTTTGGGCTATATGTAGGTAGGTATGCATTTTAATTGGTTAAACTTTCAGGGTTGAAATTACTATTAATACAAACAGCCTCTATTATGTGACCAACTCTGAAAGCGAAAAATAATCAGCTGATCCATACATTTTGGTTAAGAAGGTATGGACTTTAGTACAACTGAATGTATTTTTGCATTTTCGGGGTTGGTCCCACAGCGAAAGTTGTTTGTCTTATTGAGCCCTGTATTATATGTAGGTTTGTTTGTATGTATGTTTGTGATTAGGTATATTTGTTTCTGAATCACAGCACCGTAATATAGAATAAATAGTACTTACGAACCGTAATAGATTAAAGAAGATTAACACATAAATACATATTCTGGATTAAGCAGGATATTATTTTCTGTGATTCAGATGTTTGAACGAGAGGATGAAGACTATAATGTAGATACCAAATATTTTTCAGTGATAAACACAATATTATAAAAAGAACAAACGACATGTCCGTGCATGGTCCGTGCAATATTAATCAGCACTCAGATTCCATTTTTAGTTTATTTTAGCAAACATTTAACAAAGGATTAACATTCAGGATTATGGCAAGCGACGGCGCGGCACTGAGCACACACTGTAACTCAAGCCTCTACAAGCAAACTGCACGTACGGCAATGTGTTATGACGTCACGCGTGTAAATACACCTCTTCGCGGGCGCACACATATAAAATGAGTTTTAATAAATAATTCTTAAAAACAAATGAACATTTACGTTCAACTAAGCTTTTCGGTCCATTCCATATCCACTACTCAAATCAAATCGACCACTTTCCAAAATACCGTGTGTTTATTTTGGGAAATAGGCTCTTCTCATATGTAGAAAACAGGAAGTAAGCAGGGCCCGTATTGTGAAGCTAGCTTAACTTTAGTCATTTTAGGAAGTGGACGATTAGAAAAGTGGGCATTAATAAAGTTGTAAATAATGAAAACGTTAATGATTTCCAACCATAAAATTGAGTTTGAAAGCAAAAATATTATTATGATGCTTTGTAATTGATCATATTTTTGTGGTGATTTTCTATTGTCTAGAACTTTTAATTTGCGATCCTGTGTTGAAAACCTAATTACTTCTTACTTCATCTTTCCCATTAAATTTGTTATTTGGGTTCCACGTTAATTCGCTTTGGCTGAACTCCAGTCTGAATAATAGGTTCACTTATACTGAGACGAGATCAGTGTCTAAGTTGCATCATGCCTTTATTTTTCTAGTGCGATAGCCGATTTTTTACACTTTTCTTCTAATTCTAAATTTTTTGGAGTTAGAATTCCCTATATGCCTAAAGTGGTTATTACACTACCCGATTTAAGGACTCCGATTTAGGGTGGCCCTAATCGGTTTGGAAGCTTCACTAGCTCATACTTACACTAAATTGAATTCTAAATCGGACAGACGACTCGTACCGTAACCGGCGATGGCGCCAACTAGTCGCTCTAAATCGAAGCGATACGATTACACTACCCTAAATCGTACACAATTTAGGATCGGGACCTTACAATCGCATTAAATCAGAAGCTACTGCTCTAACTACGATTACACCGATATTTCCGATTTAGGGAGTTCCTAAATCCGGTAGTGTAATAACCACTTAACACAACATTATTTTACTTTAAGGTATGATTTACAAAAATAATAATGAGAGTAATACTTATAATATTATAGATAGAAATAAATTATTTAAGATCTCACAGCAAGCGTTCGCGCGATCCCGCATCCACCGTCACCTCATTACGTTACACGTCATAGATTTACACTGTCGGCGCACGCGAGTATTTCGTTTCAATCTCGCTCGTATCGATACATAGCTTTAGGGTCCTTACACATCAATATGGCACTTTGAAACGATATTCAATAAATTTAAAGAGTAGTAAGTAGAAAAAAATCCATGTAGACAAAACCTCCTGTAATGGACACACAGTCCTCAATTACAGTCACATAATAATAAGAGTGTAGATGGGAAAATCTAACCCGGATAGGAATTATAGAAATAAATATTTATTTAGGTATAACGACTATAAGCTGGCAAATAAGTTAACAAATTAAGGGAATATATTCCTTGATAACAACATGAGGAACCCACATGTAGGTACCTAACCTATGAGACCTCATGGGATCTTTCACAGTTTGATCAATGAAGATGGACAACTCTGGATTTAAACACAAATATGCCTTTATGGTAAGTAACGTACCTTGGTAAAAGCCAAGGAGGCTTGTAATTTCACGTCTTTATTGGTATTGGGAAGCAGAACACCACGCCACGCGACGTTGGTCGGCTGATGCGATTGCACCAATCTTTAACAAAAACTACCAAAATTAGGAATAGAGAACATTAAGATGAACACTTCGAGCACTTGTAGTAAGTAATACTCACCATGATTAAAGGTTAGAAGGCACGAAAGAAAAATAAGCATCGCATCGTGAGACTCGAAAGAACACTCCATTTGCCCTATCCAAGTAGCACCACCAAGGGTTAGGAGGCTAAAAATAATCCCAAAATATGGCGATAATATTGTCCTTTTAAGGGTACAAACTGCCGAGATTGAACTCACAACAAAAGTAAGAAACGTACTTTGAATACTAAAAAACAACCTATCGTGACTTTTGAAAAATATAATATCTAAGGTTTGTAATGTAAACATTAAATTATTTCTATATAAAAATAGTATATGCAACTAAAATGCAAAGTAATGGGTAAATAGGTACTGTCCAAATTTTTTTTATTTACTGACAACACTAAGTTTCGTCCGAAAACCGAATCGATCCATTGACTAAATCATTCGAACAAACGATCAATTTATATAAACAAAATATATAGATTAATTTATTTATTAAAGTTTAAAGTCTATTTAGTGAACTAAACCTAAAATTGATTCACCGGCCGCAATTTCCATGACTACCTACTAAATCAACCTCAAAACCAATTTCACAATAAAATTAATCGATTATTCGACTGAAAAAATCGAATTAAATATAAATTAATTAAATCCAATCGTTCAAATATGCGACAAAATCGATTCCCTAATTCCCCTACGAATGCCAAATAAATATGGGACTGATCTACTGGCTGTAACTTCGAGTACAACCGTGGCCACAGACAATAAAACAGACTCAAGAGATAGTTGCGTTCGCAAACATATCGATCAATCGATTAAAAATTAATAGGCAAATATAATGTTTCAATAATAATTGATAAACAATAAAAGAAACACTTAATAATTGAACTATTGATTGACTGCAAACCGTAAAGATAGTAAAAAGCATTCAAGAATCAAGGAAAAATATTAATTTACGTTTAAAAATAAATCAATTAATAGGGAATATGCATAAAATTTAAATTTGTCTCAAATATTTTTTTCTAGATTCTTTATTGTCATTACATTATACTTAAAAGGTATTTTTTTTATTTAGTTATTATTTAAACCCAGAAAATATTACATAAAAAGTGAAAAATAAGGGAGGAAAATTCAAACTTACAAAACGCGTCACCATTGGTCGAAACGAAATGTGACGTTAATTGTCACGTCATTGAATTTATCGGCGTCGATATTCATACTGTGTTAAAGTAGTGTTTGTGAGAAAAAGTGTTTAAAACTGTATTCCTGTGTGATTACTTGTGGATATATATTTGTAGTCAATCGAGGACGATGACAGAAACTGGTTTTGTTAAAGCACAATCAGATAATCTGCCGAAAATAGATGCATTTATGATGTCAGCATATTTTGCATCAAATCTCGAGTCTTTGCCTTTTAACTACAGCCATTCTTTCAACTGGTGGTGGCATATTCCGTTTTTGACACAAAAATATATGAGGAACAACTCCTTTCTTTAACCGTAGATTACATTTTTCTCCTTTCTGTTTCATTATGTTATATTCAATATAATTAACTGTATCTCCTTAAGGCTAGTCTCCCTAAAATCAGTGTTCTTGCGGAATTTGTCAGAAAAGAAATATTGTTTTTTAGTCATCAGAAAAACAAAAATTAAATATATTTTACGTTATTTTAAAGTGTGAGATTTGAAGTTTCTAATACATATTTAATTTTTTAATTTGACGCCACTTTTATTAGCTTTGTGAGGCTTTAAACTTACCTCTATTTACGTTCCACGCGTAGAAGGTCTCATTCATGCACTCGCCACGAAAAAAATATAATAAAAACAAGAAATGTATTCAGATTACATTTGTCGGCAAGTCCTTTACAATAATCTTATCTAGTTACTTTTTTTCAAAATCGTCTCAATTTCTTATTTAAACTGCTTTAAAAAGTTATAAATTTCTGAATTCGACCCTTGCAACATATATTTTTTTCTATTACAAAGTAATGGTTTATATGATATATATTTAATAGATAGATATTATATGTTATATATTTAAACTAAATATATAACACAACGAACGCTGTCAATTCCCAGCGGAATTGAATGGAATTTTGATGCGTTTTATGTTTTATTTTCGGTTTTTTAGTTTCGGTAAATTTATTTCAAATGATTTTTTGAATGCATATATTTTTTATTCGACAGATAAGTAGTTGCTTGCGGAGTGGTTAAAGTGTGATTTCTCTAAACCATTACTTTGTAATAGAAAAAAATATATGTTGCAAGGGTCGAATTCAGAAATTTATAACTTTTTAAAGCAGTTTAAATAAGAAATTGAGACGATTTTGAAAAAAAGTAACTAGATAAGATTATTGTAAAGGACTTGCCGACAAATGTAATCTGAATACATTTCTTGTTTTTATTATATTTTTTTCGTGGCGAGTGCATGAATGAGACCCTCTACGCGTGGAACGTAAATAGAGGTAAGCTTAAAGCCTCACAAAGCTAATAAAAGAGGCGTCAAATTAAAAAATAAAATATGTATTAGAAACTTCAAATCATACACTTTAAAATAACGTAAAATATATTTCATTTATTGCTTTTCTGATGACTAAAAAAAAATATTTCTTTTCTGATAAATTCCGCAAGAACACTGATTTTAGGGAGACTGGAGCCTTAACCTGAAATAAATTATCAATCATTAAAATTTCGTAAAACCGCAATACGGATAAATAAGCAAGATCTTTAGATACATTTTTAAATAACTTTTGTAAACAAGGCTAGGTTAGTTTTAGACCAAACCTCCTATTTTCACACTAAGCTGTACATAAATATTTTCTATACTTACGTTAAAATGATCTTCACAACAAAATAGAACCGATAATGGAGATACAATATCCCTTCTCATCATCTTACACCATTTTTTTCGTAATTTCGCATCGCATGGAATACGAAAAAACACTTTATCGGGTGTACTAATAATAGTGTTTTTGCACTTCGGTACCATACAATACTTGTAAGATGGTTTTTTAACTACTTCCATGATTTGTATAGCAATTAAAACTGAAAATACGTATGAAGTAACTGAAACACTATAGTAAACAAACGTGGGATATAACAAATGACGTCATCAAAAGCGCGCGCTAAATGGTGGCGTTTGAACGGCTCAAATTTATTCAAGGTTTTAAATTTCACTTTGAAAAATAATTTGGCTCTTTTCAAGCCTATTTATATTTTTTCCATGTTATAAAAATGTAAATGATAAATTTAAGAAATAAAAAAAAATCATGCATATTCCCCATTGATTGAATAATCGAATGAAAATAAGAAAATATTTAATAAAAATTAAATAATTAAAGACCCGTTTTTACTACGTTACAATGTATATCATTGGGATTAGAATAATAACGGTTCCGTGCCTCCAGAAAGGCTCGCCGTGATTTGATCAATATTCGATGTCGGTAGGATTGCGATCTGTGAATCCTGTTACTCCAGAACTATTAACTGCGGTATAAAGGTTCGGTTTGTCTAGCTTTACTATAGAAGGTGTTTTATTGCCCCTACAATGTGATTCAAGGTACAAGGTACATTGTTTTACCATTGCTTCTATGTTAGGCTTTAAATGGGTGACAAAAATATAAAATAAATTAACGAATGGATACTATTTCCATACTAATGATAAAGAATATAAAACAAGGTTCTAATTAAAAATAGCCCTTGGATTCTTGAATGCAAATTATACCCAACTCATAAAATATTTGAACGACTCGTAAATCATCACGGAACAAATGCAGGAATAGGTAACAAAAAATATTAATTCCGCATAAGTGAACTTCGCTCAACAAATATTATGAGTGGCCCGGAATAACATACGATTCTCGTATGAATTGTTCACCGTAACGAAAGGGATGTTATCTCCCGCAGGATATCGTATAAATTGTTTAAGCACTTTCTTTCGCAACCTTTTTATGTTACGGAAAATTAGATTCTCAAAATGAGAACATGTTTTGTTACCCCTGAAATAGTGGGTGGTTTCTATCGAGAGTCAGACATGTAATTTAAGAGCAATATTGTCAATACTTTTACTTATGTCCTAAAAACCTATATATTTAACTTACAGACTTAGTATTAATTGGGAAAAATAAGAGGCTGTAACGACTCTCAGACTTAATGTTAATTAGTTTTTTATTTTAAAGGTCAACGTCAATAATATATTAGATAGGGCAGCTACAGATCGCTGCAAATAGATTTTTATATAATGTTTTATATTAAATTTAGTCAGAATAGGTACGCTAGATAATATAAATTATAATAATTGGAAAATGGATGAGTCTCCCAAAGCCCCCGAGTTTCAACACTAAACGCCCAAAATATGATGGTCCTCTGTAGACCAGCGTGCTCACGGTGCTTAAGGCACTCTTATTCTTAATTATATAAAGGTTAATATTTTTAATGTTTTTTCTATGTTAGGCTTGTGAAAGGCTTACTACATCATCACTATGGTGTGGCCAAAGTTGGAAAGCACCCAGAGCTTATATGGGAACTGACTCTCAAGTAATCATTGTAAAATTGAACCTACAACCACCGTCACTGGTACAAAGCTATCATCAAAAATATACCTATTCAACTCTATTGACTAAGTAACTTTCGGGTAAATCATATTTTCACATTACTATTATAATTTATCTGCCACATACCAGAAAAAAAAACAATTTATCAAATAAAAGTACATAACTAAATAGTAATTTATTATATAACAAGAACAGTAATAGTTTCCTATCAAAAATTATATCAGTGTGTTTGTATGAGACATTCCTGTTATGAGGGTAAATTGGATTTCTGATCTTCGAAGATCTCCTATTAGAGATGATCGGATTTCTGTCAGGAGAGATGCTCTTGATATATAAGCTGTAGTCTGTAGTGAATTAGTGATGTGGTGTTTTTGTTATCACTTTGGTGTAATTGGAAGCAATTCGTATACCTATATTAAATAGTTTTTTTTTCATAAATGAATATATCCCGTAAATGTACATACATTTAAATTGATTGACTCTTCAACGCCCTGAAATTCAAAATTCAGCCCATAAGTGACGTTATTAAATATATTAATATTAACCATACGTAAATGATACTAAATGGAAGGACAGAGATAATAGTTATACGACGGCACGGAAATTAGCACCTGATGTCATTAATATTAAGTGCAAATGCACTTAAGCTAATTAAATCAAAGGCAAATGAAGTGCTCCTACTACTTAGTGACAATGAGAAAACTTTTCTGTAAGAGGATACGTAAGGACTAATTGATGAATCCATTCTTGTGCCAAAAAATGTTGAATTAGCCAGATTAAAGCTGTTTTTCCATTTATCTAATTCTTTATGTTGTACTCGCCCTCTTTAGGGATTTAATGTTTTTCCGAAACAGAGTATCCTATACCCCCATGGTTATTTATTACCTAAGTGCCAAGATTCATCCAAAATTTTTCAGCTATCTCAGTGTAATATATTTGTTTCTTTGTAACGTATACGTTCCTTTACTATTCGATTGCGATTAAACTTTGGTGAGATCTCAAGTGCGTGCCCGCGATGTACTATTGTAACACAAAAAAATAAAGAGGTATTCCAACACACGCCGGGGATTAGGTTAATTATAAAAACAGCAGCACTAAATATTTAAATTACTTAAAAATAAACATTACTTCTTTAAATATTCTTCTATTCAACTAGTAAATAAATGTCTTGGATTACTGTATGATTTTTTTTTGTATAGATTTTACACAAAATCAAGTCATGTTACATGTCGGTAAATAAAGTATCTCAACAACGTGTAACAAAAACATATTCTATATGTTTTATTTTCTTTATTACCTATATTCTATACTCTATATTGTATATTTTATATTCTATAACTAAGTGGATAGGTACATATAATGCTACGTTATTTCACACATTATTTACACATAAAGGATCAATTTCTCTTTGTATGTATGAAAAGACCGGTTCAACGATACAGGAGTCAATTTAATTGCAATCAATCGAACCGGCCCAATAATAAGATATAAATATTAAGCAATCACAACGTCACTCCATAGCAAATATCCCGTATGATTCTTTTTGGTTTTTATTTAAATATTAAATTACCATCCTTCTGTAAATTAAACAAGCACATAATATTATTCAAGAACCCTTTGATTCTCTGTTGCAGATAAAAGATAAAGATATGCTTAAGGTACCTACACCTACATTGTACTAAGAATAACGTTTTCCATTCCACTAATCGTACTAGTAGATATACACTTATAGCTGAGTTTCTAGGCAGCTTGAAAGGAATTTAGCAAGGAACATGCAAGTATGCAGATGTTAATGAAATTATTTCTGGGAAAGTAAGATCTGAGACGGGTGCATTGCCCTGAGTGCTGCCAGCAATTTGCATTTTGAATACTAATGACGAGGTGCACTCACTACGGCGACAACGGCGTGAGCACTATAGAAAATAATAAAACTGTATAAAGCATATTACTGATCAAATGTTGCTAAACAGTTTACGGTTAAACTGCAGGACAATGCGTCAGTTCAAGTTAAATCTGTTGTTAATTTAAAAGTCAACACAAAGACCCATAAAATGTTGTAGTTAAGAAACCTTTTCAATTTATCTTTATCAGTTTTAATGTGTATGTTATGCGGCAACTCTTAGAATGACCAGAAACAATTATTTTCTACTTTGAGTTTATAATTTAACAATGAAAATTTTTGAGCATAATTGAAACGTCTTTAATAAAAAATATTACGCAAGTAGGTATATTTTCCTTTACTGTGAAATTAAGTTGAAAATAGTTTCCATCAGCAGCTGTAGCGAATATCACCAATATCTGAATAGAATTTTGGTTGGTACCTACACATTAGTTAAACCAACAAGAACCTCGTATGACAATAAAAAGTGCACCATTTATTACCTTTATCAAATTGACAATCTGAAAAGTTAGAGATTCCCACGCTGCTACAAAAAGTGACGGCAATGGTCCCAGTGCTCGTAGGGACAGGCGATAAGGAGTGCTTTTATTAAATTTTCTCGCATCGCCTGACTAATGTTGTCCAGCTGACGCGTATCCGACAGACTTATTTTCTCTTTTTCACTCGCTTGCAAAATTTGTACGGATTGCTAAGCATTTTCGTATATATTTTTTGGGGAACTGGAATATTATGTTTGATTCATTCATTGTTTTCTTATGTTCGGTGAATTTACTTTCCGAGAACCGTGATTATTTATGCAATTGAATGGTTATGTTATTTTATATATTCAGGATAACCCGTAGCAGAGAGTGCTAATTTACTCAAAAGGTCGAGTGAAGTCTACATGTAATTTTAGAACGATTCAATAAATCCAATAGATCATAAATCAGTATTTTGTTTCTTATCTTAAAAACAAAAATAAGAGGTAGGTGTAGTACCTACATAATATAATATAGGTACATAATATACTCGTAAGTGCGTTCAAAAAACTTAAGGCTTTTGGACATTTACAAAATTCTTGAACGAATATTTTATTTCACTAAACAATAAAATATTAAATGAAGGTTCTATTGAAATTAAATAATTTCACGTTGCTGAAAACAAATTTTGAATAACATTTAGCCTTAAAATCTACAAAGGCTGATTTTGTTCAGCTCAGAGGAATTACTGATATTCAGTAGAAATTTAGAACCATTTGAAAATACAAGTTAGCTTGAGAAATAAAAACAAAAATAATAACAGTAATAACATATTACTCTTTCGCACGGGTGGCTTTATTAGTAAAAGCAGATACCTACCCTATCTATCACGCCACAGGTCGTGGTTTCGATTCCCACTCAGGACAAACATTTGTGTTCATGAACATATCTGTTTGTCCTGTGTCTGGTTGTAATTATCTGTATATGTATGTATTTACAAAAAAAAAGTACCATATGTAGTATATCAGTTATCTGGCTTCCATAGTTCAAGCTCTGCTTAGTTTAGGGTCAGATGGCCGTGTGTGAGGAATAATGTCCCAGAATATTTATTTATATTTTATTATGGACTTTGGATTTTATTGATATTTATATAGGATAATTTCATTGAGGTAGCTACTTAATTTTTGTTCAATCAAACCCTTCAAATCAACTCTACAGCTATAAGCATTGTACCATAATCAATCTAAATGGGCCCTAGCAAATGGAGTGACTTGAAAATTGGTAATACTGAACATTTACAATAGCAAAACGATTGTTCTTGTTCACATTAATTAAGAATGTTCGTTTAGCGAACACTACAGTCGATCGGGGGCACTCCGCTCGTCGATTCCATGAAATTCATTAATTATTTTAAACATTCATGCTTAATTATCGGACTCTTCAATTAAACTCGCTATTAATTTGCTTTATTTATTTACAGTACTACACTCGTTAAGTTAAATGCAAATATGGGACATTTTGCTGCGAAATCTATGTTTATCGTAGACCCATCGGAACTTGTAATAAAAGAGTAATTTAACGGTGTTAATTATTTTCCGGGATTTATTACTGATCAAACAAATGGCTGTACAGGTATTCTATATAATTTATAGCTCTGACTAAGCTCCGTTGAGTGTTGATGAATAATAACTATTATTATAATTAAAATGGTGATAAGTATCCGAGGTTTACTATTTTCTAGCATCTGCTTTTTTGCAAAATTAAGACCAACAACTCTCAGTACATATATATAGGTACCTACATAAAATAATTTTTCAAAGTAAGTATAATAGAAAGTGATTGGGCAAGTGTAGATTATCCGTTTTAGGAAGGCACTCTGTTTACTACTACTAAGAAGTAGTTAATTCCTTTAGCTCACGTAACTGACGCATCAGTGGATCAGAAACTTTTAATGATGAGAGTCGTCAGCAATCTGTCCATGTTCGTGTTACTCACGGGAGATCCCCTGTCACACCGTTGTGTAATTACATCGCTAATCCTATTTATTTCATGTTTATTCTACACAACAAAACATATTTTAAAAGCAGTGCTGAATCTTCATTGTTCATTTTAAACCTGATCATAATCATGATTCATGACAAGGAGTAAAGTGCATACAATTTTGTAAGATAACCCTCCAATCGGAGTACCTACCTTAGGTATATGGCATTACAGATCATTTTAATTTGAAAGTTGGCTGTGTCAAATTTGTAATGTAGCAGGGGAAGGACTAGTTATCATTAACTTCTTATTATATTTAATTACACCAGAATTTTCTTATTACACTTGTTTATTTACCTCATGTAAATTGCATGTATGCTTCGGTGTAAGAAAGAGACACGTCACGTTTATGTCTGGATGAACTCGTTATCGAGCAAACTTCAACGTGACTCTTCAGTGTGAAAATATTAAATCGAGAAAAACATTACTTTATTCTTGATTGGTAAGTTTGAGTTAGTGTAGGTACTATACAGTTCCACTACTATGCCATATGGAGGGAATATATTTCAAACATTGTAGATAAGGGAAGAATCACCTCAGTAGAAACTGAAAGAAGACTTCATTTCCTTTTTACATTTTTTTTTCCTACAAGAAATTAGTTATATATACGATCTCTGATATAGTTTTTATTCAAACGCAATTTTACGAGTATGACGGGCCTGACTTGAAATATTGTTTACAAAGCATAAAGTAGAGAAATGAAGACTAGTGGAGCACGAACGTAGGTTGGTTTGCCTGCGGTTGAAGTTTGGCAGAAAGCACAAGCGAAAGAGTAATAATGCTCTGGTTCTATTTAAACAATGTTTTTAATTTATTAGCTAAAGTTGCGTTAATAATTTAATAGAGAGGGATTTTGTCTATCTGAAGCCTTGAACACCGCACCCCCCCAGCCGAATCTTTTAAATATTTAAAAATGAAATTTACAATTTATTTATGAAATAAATGGAATGACAAATAATTTAATGTGTTAAAAAATATTTTTATACAACTAATTTGGATTTCTCAGGTTTCCCACCAATACAATTAAATCTTAGGGTAAATGATGAATAAATTATTTGTTAGTTAGTTGATTGACAACGTTTCATAATCAATAATTTCAGTAGACATGCGTACGCGTGTAGGTACTGTCCCATAGACCACATAAATACGAATTTGCATTCTGGGCGGGCGCGGTGGGACGCTGTCCCGGAAAACTCTCCCGTCAGGACACTATCTGAATAGGTATGTATTTCTAAGTGGTCTAATTTGTGACATAGAAAAGATATATGTACTATATACGGGTAATTGTTTCAAAACATTCTATATATTTGTTCTTTTAAGGTTTTCTCAGTTAAACAAAGAACCCTTATAGACTCGTCGCGTCCGTCTGTCCGTCTGTCTGCCATGGTTATTTTACTCGGAGACTATCAGTAATATCAAGCTGAAATTTTGTATGCTTATTCATATCTATGACGCAAACAAACTTATATTAGGGTACCTCCCTTAAATGTAAAGTGAGTGTAATTTTTTTAAATTTGTTCCACATCGAGTGAGATAGGTATCATTAAAAAGGTATTTAAAAAATATGGAAGGTTGTCTCAAACACTTTTTTGATGTAGAGATTCATTCATTCTTTATTCTATTTAATGGTTACCTCACGATATTATCCTTCACCGCGAGCTAAAGCTCATTATAGGATTCGAATCCACGACCTTCATCATGGTTTTCGCTGTCACTAACCACTGAGCTATCATCGCCTAAAAAACTATTCCACGAGCATATACGGTATTGCGCTCGCTGTAAATATCACATTCTTAATTACTATACCTATTGCACAGACTGTCACGTAGACTACTTTAGAGTTAATGTGTAGGTACATCACTTAATGATTAACACTTTTCACCAATATAAATAGAAGCATGATCTTGGCATAAAAAAATGCGCATTACAATAAAAATTGAAAAACACCGCTAAATTACTACTATACGGGAAGCTGTACCGTTTTACTGAAAAAACTCTAAATCGTCTTTGTGTTAAAAATTGGATAATGTCGTCATCGTAATTTTCTGTTTAGGGAAACTTATTTATTTAACTATATTTTATTTTTCACCGTTGAAAACTTGAAATAGGTATCGTATTTTCTATTTTCTGGTCCCAACAGTTAAGTTTCTTTATTGTTTCGATAAATATTAGTTGTTTTCCAAAGAAGAACGCTCCGCTTACAATACGGTGAAAAATGGCCTGTTTACCGTAGACCGTAGCCAAGAAACTAACAAAAGCAACTGTTCATTTTCAACAAAAATTTACTTAATAGTATTTGGCTGGGTAAACGCTCCAAGTTGGGTAAAATCTGTAATATAAAAATTGCTGAAATAAGCTCGACTGTCATGGGGAAGTTTACATTGGGGGTGAAAATTGGGGCACCTTACACTATGTACATTGTACATATCGGCGTGCGTTACATATACGTTCGCGAAAATTGTTGTATTTACTGAGGTGGATACATTTTGTGTGTTGTTGCCGTTTTATTAATTTAATTTTCTTTGAATATTGACATAAAATACATGACGTCTATATAGATATTTGATTTATTAACAAAGGAAAGGCAAGGAAGTACATGGATCCCAACATATATTTATTTTCGTCAATATAGGTAACATAGATAGATATAGGTATGTATGTACATATATTTATTATATATATTTTCCTCATGGATTCCGATGTAAGTTGTAATCAGCCACTTTACAGGCTTTATAGAGGCCGGCAACACATTGGGAATCCCCCTTTGGTAGTATCCATAGTGACGGTAGCATTTTACCACCAGGTGGACCGCAAGCCTTCGTGTCAGCCTTCTGACATAAAAAAAAACTCAACCCTAAGCATCGATATGATATCACTTATGTTAAGGCAAGGCATCTCTACCTAATCGTTACCAATGTCCTGAGCTGATGAGCAAACTGGGACTAGTAACTCATTCTGCATTGTTACGCAAGCCCAATTTACTGCATATACCATTAGTCAGATCCACATACAGGCAGAACTCCTTTATTATACGTGCATGCAGAACCTTGAATGATATTTCTAGCAAACTCGACTTGGATCTTTTCAATACCAGTGTCTCTCAATTTAAAAATAGATTTGTAAAAAATGTATTTTCTTAAGTTCTTTTTTTTCTATTAATGTTGTTGCATACGTGTCTAACCCTCGTATATCTAGTTTATTCTTCTATTCTATGTATTCTTACCGACTTATGTTATTCTATTAGCTTTCTTTTTATATGTGAAAACTTATAAATGGCCTTGTGATATTTATTCTTTAAGTATATTGTATTCTCTAGCTGTAAGTTTTCCAAATAAATAAAAATAAAATAAAATAAATAAAATAATCCTGGAGATTTCCCAACTGAACTGAATTATCCATTTATTTTAGTCATAGTAGCATCCGTGTAGCTTCCAAAATTGCGGACAGATTTGCATTTAAAGCGGGCACCCACTATCGCGACGTTATCACACCAACTCTGGCGGGCCGCTTAATGTGCCACCTTTGCCGACGAAAAGGTCTGGTAGAAAAATGGATTTTAGATGCTCTATTAAAAGAAAAAAGATGTATAATTTTGTTTGCCTTTTTGAGGTGCCTCAAAACGTGGGAACGGATACGATTCCTTCTATATGACTATAGTTTGAAAATTGTATGATAAGTGAAGGTATAAGTACCTGGGAAATTTACCAATAGGTACTGGAAGACATCCTATAGTAGAATTTATAAGCAGGTAAATACTTTGAACAAAGGAAAATAGTTGGTATTAGAACGATGCCTGCCTACCCTTCAAGTAATCGGATAGCTTAGTGAGAGTATTGTAAGGATCGTCGATTTCTGAGAATAACAAATAATAAGTAGATAATGACGATGCAGATTATGATCTTGTTCAGTAAAAATTTAAGTCCACTTAAAAGGAAATTTAGCTTGACAATTTCATATGCGAAACTTTGTGAATAATCACACAAGTAAAAGAAAATCAATCAATGTTATAAATACTGGATAAGCTTACGATCCTTTTAATATAAATTATGAAGCAAAATTCTAAAATCTATGTCCATCCTATGCCGTATCGCCACCCCTGCCACGTGAGATAGATCCCTTCGGGAACGCGGGTAATATCGCGGGGAGGAAGCTGTAAAGTAAATAAATTTTCAAGGGCATTGCTTCACTTTAATTTACAGAATTTTCAATAAAATAAAATTATATCGCACTCTGTGGGCCCTTTACCGGAGTGGTATCAAAATAAAACGCCTTACGCTTTAGCACATTTGAGCGGAGTTCCCTGCAGGTAGTGTAACTTCAAAGCGGCTTACAAACGGACGCCCCTAGACAACATTCGCTAATTCACTTTGATGTCACCCCTCACACCCCGCATTTCACCCTACCCAACTCGTAACGAGAAAATGCGTCTTAAAACTTTAAACCCGACGCGAGGTAAAATATTATTAAACGTTCGCAACAATTTTCTAATATATTTTTTAACGAGAATTGTTTTCAAAGCTCTTTGAGAAAGTTTCACTGACGGGTTACAAAATTATATTCTTTGTTATTTTGATGTTTTGAAATTCTAAAATATAAAAAAATAACAATGCCCTGTGGCAATCTTTACGATGATGAATTACTATTTGGGTACCCATTATGGGTATGAGTTTATTATAAAGGTAAACCTAGAATTTAAAATGCACAACAATAATGTCCCAGAATATTTATTTATTTATTTATTTAAACTACGTTTTGTTAATAAACATTGAAACAAATAAAAATGTATTTTTTTTATGGATATGCATCCATATTTTTGGATGGCTTGCGACTTCAGCAAAATTCTAAGCGTCTCTCAATAAAACTTTTAAATTCCTGATAACTAAGAACGTTCAAATATATACTTCAATCTTGAAGTAGTTGGTATTATATACTTATGGCACAGTAATCGGCAAACAACTTGAGCCATGACCTTGGCTGCGCAGTAGACGATTATTATGTATCTTTTGGTGGAAATGTACATGCGCGAACTTACCCCCACTTCGTCAACTTTTGCTCAAGTTATTTGCCGGTCACTTACAAAAGTATGAAAAAAAAAACAACTTGAATTGTAATATCAACCAAAAATATGGAAATCATAAATGAAAATTATCAACATACTGATTTATTTGCTGGTTCCCTGCTACATTCGACACACGGTTAATACACGGTAAGCTTTCAGTTTTTTTTTTTTTTTTTTTGACTGGAACAGGAAGGTGGTGGGTCCAGGGGACCTTCTTCCACCGTTACGCGGACTTGGTAAGCTTTCAGTAATATTGCTTTGTGGAAGGCCAGTGGTTACAACGTGCTTTCATAACGTAGATTGAAAACGATACAAAGCAACCACAAGAACGCTTTGTGGTTCATATTTTGTTTGCATCCTCTTTTGTTTATGACCAAACTCGCGAACAAACTTTGCTGAGTTTCTTGTTGGTCAAGCAACAGACATACTTACCTGTGGTCAGTGAACGCTTGGAATAATCTCTTATGAGGTAACAGTTGGTATTTTAGAAATAATTAACTATATTTAATGTAGAGATAAAATTACAGACTGGCTTTTGAATTTGGACTATCAAAAGACAAAACAAATATTGTGCTGGGCTGTCTGACATTTAGTCGTTTCCTCTCACACAAATGACTACATCCTACCAAAAGGGGAAGCCAGGACAGCCAGGAGACTCATAGCACATGGAAACCTAGTTTAGGCTCCTATCTTCCACAATTTAATTTACCTACCCAATTATGACAAAAATTGTGCGATTGATTTATGTTGGAGTGAATAACGACTTTGAATTTTTACAAAAGAAACATAATTCTATATTTGGTGGTTTAAAAATCCACATTTAACCAAGGGTATCTCAATTTACTTGCTATGATTCTCTCTTTTTAATACATGGATTGATATAGGATTTAAATTTTAATACTTTAGAAGAAGAATTCTGTTTTTACCACGTTTAAAATACTAACATGTTTTCGTGAGTTACAATTTTGTTTCCAGTCCGGTTGAAGCTCTGTTAGATAAGTGAAATAACCTTGGACATTTGCTCAGTGGTAGTAACGTCAAATGCCGTAGCAAAGGTCGTGTGCTTAAATTCTAAAGAGGTACTTTCGGTGAAGAAAAACATCGCACGGAAACCATAGCACGGTGGTAGGGTACTTTTTAGTACTCGCCCGGCTAGCTTCTATTACCCTCATGTTGAAAATCTGTCGCCAAGCACCCAACAACGGTGTAATCTAACAGCTGCACTTGACAGCCAGTTCTCATTAGGTTTTGTATGTTTATCACCTTCTGCAACATCATTACTTTACCCTCGTGAAATTGTGATGAAATAAAGCCATTAGTAAAAAAATGTATATTCCTTGTGTATCAAGCCTACATTTATGTTGATTTAGGAAACAGTTATTCTAATGAGAAAATTACAACCGAAACATTTATTTGACCACAAACGCCACAAACACCAGTGTTAACTTCCACAATCATATTATAACATGTGTTTAACTTGTCACCATTTTAATAGGTCTGTAGAACTCGCAATTACGAAAGAACCTATTCGTACCTACTCACATAGAATACCTAATAGTACTACCAACTCGCTGTTTGTGAGTTAAAAGGTCTCTGTATGCAAATGTAAGGTGCGCAATGTACGACAATGTTGCCAGCTATTCGAATTGTCTAGCATCCTAGTTACGACTCAATTATCTTCAGAAAGTAAAGAACACCAATTAACAACCTTTTATACTGTCCCTACAACAGTCGGTACAAAACGAGTTTCGCAATACAGAACAATTTTCTTATTGCCATTTGCTATTTCGTTTTGTGACAAAATTGAACCTCCTGTGTTTGGAAATAAAGATGTTCTGTAGTTAACGTATCGGTGAAGATATGTTTGGTAAGTTGTAAAGAGTGATGCACAATCATTTGCAAGTGTCTGCGACTAGATTACGTTTTGACATGGCTTAACAAACAGAACCAGTTGAACGGGAGCCGACCATCGATTTATTTTATTAATTTAAAGATTATTATAACTATGAATAACGATTTGAGCCTCCAGGGTGTTCATGGAACGATCTTAAATAAACTTGATATTAATAATGATAGTTTATTATAAGCCATAAATATTACACAGAATTTCCAAAACGTCCTAGGAATAATTGGTTCCAATTTTATTGCTTATCAAAGTATGGAATGAGAATAGGCTTAAATTACACAGCATTACACATTCTAAAATGGCCAATGCGTGCATTACGATAAGCAAAGTAGGTACGGTATTAAGCAATTTAAGTTAGCGAATATAGCGAATAACTCAGTGACAGCATAAAGCGCTAACAGTTCTACGTGGACTATAAAATAAGGACCACAATTCGAAAAATCGTACAATCACGAACATAAAGACCTTTATAAAGATTTGAATAGAAAATTAAATGAAAATTCTTTTATCACAATGATTTATAAATTAATAGGTTGGTACTCACTCATATTATAAAGTGAAAATGTTCACTTTATTTATTTAACCTGTAGAATCGCGAAAATGACCTTAATTGTCTCTCTCTGTAATTATTAGCAGATTTATTTTTGTGTGTTGAGAGCTAATTCTCAGAGGAAGAAAAAAATGGAATCTCATAGAAAAATAAACTTTTATGTCGTGGTTTAACGTGTTAAAAAGATTTGTGAGTTTATCTTATTTGTGATGTATTTTTTATATGAGTAAGTTGACAGACATTTCACTCTCCGTTCTATTTATACTAGTCTCTAATCATGCAATCATCAATCAAGCATGTTATTTCGATGTTGAATTATTCGATATTTGGTTGTTTAATTATAATTGAAAATAAACAATAAGTCTCAATATTATAAGTATTTTAATTCACTGTAGATTTTGTAGTCAACTGTACATACCCAAGCAATGCTATTCGCAAAGCAGGTGCCAACGCGGTTTCTATTCAATATGGCCCTATTGTACCATTATGGGTAATCGAGATACATTTAGAACGAGATGAGGTGTCGAATTTATTACTAATATTGCTTTGTACGTACGATATTAAAGATTATTGCTTTACATTTAGTACCTTTTATGTTATCTATTGAAATAATCGTAAGCGATACGATAATCTGACGGTGACAAACTCGTCTGGGTTCTCGAAGTTACAATAACTGCTTAAAGTTTCGTAGATCCCTATATTTCTACTATTTTATAATTAAATGCGAAAATGTGTTTCTTAGTTTGTCTTCTTTTACACAGCAATGGGTTAACGTGATTATTTGCATAGATACAGTTTATGGAACGGAGAGTGACATAGACTACTTTTTTTCCCGTGAACGCGGATAAACCTCGGGGCACAAAACATTACCAAAAATCTACCCGAATATAAACTGAAACTGATCTATTAAATTTGCGTGAACCCTATGTACATAAATGGTAGAAGATTAATATAGTGTTAGGTCCTTAGTAGATAATTATGAAATTGACATTTTTTCAAACTGGCCAATATGTTCTTAAATATGGCGTTTGGTTAGGAATTCCAAATTTTTTTTTTTTCAAATTTAGGTTTGTGTATTTGTGTTTCGAATTTAGTGATTCATTTGTTTTCGCGCCATTTGATTTTTCTTTGACATCGTTCTGTTCACAATATGGAAAACTTAAAATACCTATCGGGTTATTTACGAATACGAGTTCCACCGTGGCACTAGAAACAGCTCGAAGGATTAATGATGTGTATGGGGAAGCTACCGTAAAAGAAAACACGGTAAGTACGTTTTTGGTTCCAATGTTTTCGTTCTGAAAATTTTGACCTACAGAACAAACCCCCTGAACGGCCGGAGACCCGTAGTTGACAATGAAGAATTAAAAGTGATCGTGGAAGTGGATGCATCGCTAACCATGTCAGAGTTACAGCTGCGTTACATTACTCAACCGTCACAATAACGAGGGGATTTTGAATCGTATCGTTACTTGTGATGAAAAATGAATCTTGTACGATAATCAGAAACGCTCATCACAATGGTTGAATCCAGGAGAACCGGTCAAATTCTGCCCCAAGCGAAAATTGACTCAGAAAAAGGTACTAGTAAGTGTCTGGTGGACCAGTGCTGGTGTCATCCACTACAGCTTCCTAAGATCTGGCCAGACGATTACGGCAGGTCAGTATTGTCAACAATTGCAAACCATGATGGAATAGCTAGCCGTTCAACAACTGAGACTTGTCAATTGCTCTAGCCCACTGCTGCTTCAGGACAACGTTAGACCATACACTGCATAACAGACGGTCGGTAAATTAGAGGAGCTGCGATTGGAATGTCTCCGACGCCCACCGTCCTACCCGGACCTGGAATTTGGACAACTTCTTGCAAGGAAAAAAAACCATTCCGATGAGGCTATCAAAACCGCCTTCAAAGATTGTATTGATTCTCGCTCCCACAATTTTTTCAGCAAAGGAATCAATAAATAATAATACCGATAAAATGGCGAAATTTCATCAAAAAAAATCGTTTTGCGTTTTCCATACAAAACGCCAGTTTCATATTATGTAAGGACTTAATATTAGTTCAAGGGAATGGAAAAAAGAATTAGGTACTCTGTAAAGAAGAACAATAATTGATGGAAGATCCAAAAATTTACAAATTGAAGTCTTAGTATTTTTATTATGAGGTTTATCATAATATCTTGGTTGAATATAAAGATGATGAAAAGAAAAAGCAGTTAAATCCTAAAAAACCGTTGCTTTTAATTAACGAATCAATTACATTCAAGTTTCAATTGATCATCGATTACAGTGAGTACAAATAGTTTTGCCAGGACAATAAGCATTGTAATACAGTTTAATGTACAAGTATGCGCGGTGCGGTGTACCACTGATGTATTTACGACGCACCGAACTCGACGTGTCGTCTCATCCGTGTAATTTAATCGCCATTATGACGCTCACTTTGTAATTAATGAGTGTTTTCGTTGACCTATATTGAATACAATTTTGTTTAAAACAGCAACAATGCTGAAAACGATAACAATGACTGCATTAAATGGTCGTTAATGATACTTCATGAAATAAGAGCATTTGTTATTTCGTACATTATGTAGAAATTTTTAGATTATTTTAGCGTATTTAAATGAGCAAAATTAAAAATAAAGATATAATTCAATGCTTATCGAATATTTCCTCGCGATGAAAATGTTTTTCTCTTCAAACACACAAAGTATCCTTTTGATGTATAATGAAAATTGTAGAAAGGGTGATAAAAACATGAATCGTATACACGTAGGTACTATTATATAATGAGACTTCAGCAGGTTCCTTGACTGTGCACCCTAAAATATAAAATTGTTTATGATACAGCGGAAGCAATAAAACCTTTACATGTAGCAAAAGTACGTATTACATACAACAGCACAGCTATTGCTCGTGCGACTCTAATGCGCAAAGGATATTTATTATACATTGATATTGAATGAATGTATTCATGTAGCAAGCAATTTTGTTGATTATTGTACAGAGGTATTCTCAGTTGATTCTACCGCAGAAAGCCCTATCGATTAACCATAAATCTGTTTATGTGATCCTTATTTATACTAAACATGATGATATAAGTTATTTCTGTACTTTGTTCTCTAGCATTTTGTACTTTTATAACTTTTTGGCGTGGCACCGATGCGAAGGCATTTACGACCGGATCATTGTGGGGCGTATTCGTGTAGGAAGTCATTTAGATACAAGAACAGTAAACATTTATGTTTGACGATGTAAGCAGACGTCGTTATCTTTAATTACATTAAACTGTATTTGGACTGTAACTTTTCCTGAGTGGACTCTGAAATAAACATTTTGTCGATAAAGATAAAATTTACCCTTTTGCTATGATATTGCTAATAATTCAACTATATAAATTGAGTATTAGTTTAATTTGAAAACAAATAAAAAAAATCTCATCAAACATAGTCAATAAGTAATAACATTATTTGCTTTTTAATCTATCTTTTATTAATGAATTTAGAATGTCATTAAATAACTAGTTTAAGAAAACGTAATAAAGTTGATGAACAAAATAATAAGTGAATGAAACAGTGTGAAAATGCCAGAGGTATTTTATTTATTTGAAATGATTTAGTAACAAATACAGTTTTGACCCTTAAAAGTTGGTCGTGACCGCTGTGAAATTTCACCAGGTGTAGAGAGTACGTTGCGGTCTTAGATTACAGTCGCGAGTGATGAGTTATTAGCGACGTAAAATATATATATTAGTAAAAATAGCATTTAGGTGACACTCTGTTAAGATTTTACTTCCTTGTCGTTACTATTTATAATGTATCGTATCTACAAAGATCCATTAGATTTAGAGTTAAATAGCTGTGATATAACAGTCAGGTAATAATAATTTCTGGGACATTCTTTACACATGGCCAAAACCTTGTACTATGAAAACCGTAATAAGTGATATACTATATAATATACTAAATTTTAATTACCTACTTACTTTAATACTAATACCCAGAACACCCAGATCTGGTTGAGAATTGAAAACATGACCTGTGGCGTGACAGGTAAGGTATCTTAACCTAACCACGCCAAACGGTCCATCAATGAAAAATTATAATGATTTTAAAGGGTTTCCTTGTAGAAAAAAAAGTCCAAAATCGAAATGTTTCAAATCTTGTGAATTGCACCACACGTTGTCTCCCTTGCGGTCCAGTTTACAGAAGTCCTTTGTTTGGAAGCATCGCCCGCGGGCTGTCATCAACCGTTAAACGTTGTCGGTCGTCGAAACACGGGCCGTGTAGCTTTGTTAATTTCATGGCGGTTTGCATTGGTCCTTGGGTGAGAAACGTTACAAATTTATTTTATAGCGGGTTTAACTCACTAGGGTATCTAATTACATTGGAAAATTAAAAGAATTTGGGAAACTTATAAATACGCAAATTGTGATGTTTGATTTTTTTTATTTTATGTCCAATATTTAGTAGTTATCGTGTAGCAAAAACCGTGTAGAGTAGAGCCTCCCGAGAGTTTGACTCAACTGAAGATTGCAATTTTCTCTTACACTAGGATAAGTAAATTATTTATGTTAATAATATTAATCATACTTTAATGTGTATATAAACTTACTGTAATACAATTCCAATATCTCCACAAAAATATTATTTTTGTATAAATCATGCCATTATTTTTCAAAATTCCGTTACAAAATAGGTTTCTTTTGGCGTTCATTTAAACTTATAGCTACGTAATTTTTTCTTCTCTTTCGGTGAAGTAACTCTAAGAAAAAAAATCAGCACTAGTAAATGGATCCCAAATTAATCCTAAAAGGTTTCTGAAGCCACCCACCCTACCATTAAGAGATCGTAGGTACTTTATTGCTCGCTTCATTAAGCAAAAAAAGTATGCTGATGTTACGATTCAGGAAAACAACTAATTAATTAGTTTAAGTAATTGCTAGTATCAGAAACCGAGAAACCTTAAGTTTTCCATTTCAAATAAATCCTTTGCTGCTTGAATAATGCATGGATATAACAAGATTTATTTTTTGTATGGTGTACGCTTAAGTAACGTTTTCGTTTGGAAAATAATATCTATTGGGAACGGTTAGAATATTATTGTAATCCATCATCAAAGAACACACACAAAGACTTATTTATTCCCACGTATTGCGGATCCAATTTCATTTTGATTTTCGTGGAAATTTTATAAAAATAATAATATTTTTTGAAAAATACGAAGTAATAGACTTTGTCACTATATAAGATTTTTTGATTCTCTCTGGATAAATTTGTTAGAAAAAATGCGAGCTGGCATATTGTGAAACAATTCGAGTACAAACAGACGTGATACCTTCGCGATAAAGTTTCGTAACGAAAAAAGTGTAACTGTGTTATCTACCCAAAAAGTTTTAACGATGCTCCTCGGAGCCGCCTGTGCCAAAACTGAACTAGTTTCATTTTTGCTGCTCTAAATTGTTCACTATTTTCTTCATAACAAACAATCAGAAAATATGTTGAATTTATCTGATGGAAGGTAAAAAATGTGTGAAGTGAAATTTTCAATAAAAATTTCTAGCATTGCGACTATACAATGTTTACATTAAAACAAAAATAGGCTATGTAAAAAAAATATAGATATTAATACTGTACATTTTCCCAAAATCATGGTTTTACCTATTTTACCACATTCAATACCTTCATTTCCATATTTTCAGTCATAGTATGTTAACACATAATATAAATTCTAGCAGAAACAAGAATATGATGTTCAAATTCATATAATGTTCGTTTTCCACGTCATGTCGTGGGTAGGTACTCTCACATGCAGACGTCCTAAAATGTCGGGAAAGAAGACGAGTTCACGCTACAGCTATTTCGTCTCTCACTTTTACTTTTAACGCACAGTTGTAGCTAAGACATTTCGCTTTAAATTCTCATTTCGTTAACAAAATGTAAACAGAAACTTCTGGAAGGCGTTGAGCGGAGCAGAGCGGGAGGAAGCGCGCCCCGTTTGTGCTCCTCCGCTGATATAATTGAAATTTTGTTCGACGCTACTGCTCTGCTATCTGTCCCCTTATTTATGTTGTAATGGGAATATTATAATTAATTCTCCTTTTTTGCAAGATATGTTTTATTCCGTGGGTATGCGAGCCTAACCTGTAATGGATGCGAAAATTTCCAACAGTAGAGACAATTATTCTTAAAAAATAAAGTTTCCTCGTATATATTTGCCGCATAAAAGTCAGTTTTCCTTGTGACTTATATGTCACGCCATTAGGTTAGAAGTAATGTAGGACTTCTATTTGACTACGAGTATGTTAATTTAAACTAACCGTATCATCACGGGTAATTCACAAAAACGGTTTGATCTGGGTATCCGTCGTTGAAACTTAGTTGACAAGGGACAGAATCCAATGATCTCAAGTGCTTTTAATTTCTGACGAAGCGTTTATTTGTTGTTCTCTACTAGAGAATGAATTATTAAGCACAATATTTGCTCACCTTCAAAGAGAATTTATTAGGCATTGTTTACAACGTTTTTGTTTCACAAAGAGATTTCTCTGAAAATCTTTTCTTCGCTACGTTTGCAACAAAGTCGAGATGAAAGAAATTCTAAATAAGGCTTAGAATTATTTATAATCAGTTTATATAAGAAATTGCTTTTATTGAATTATGTTATTTGGTACCTACTGGGTTGTTATAAAGAGTTCTAATATAGTTGTGATTGATTTAGTTACCTAGTGGGGAAATGATTTGTATTCAATTTAATCTCTGAGAATAAATTTATGAAAAAAAAAACTGTAATGACGTATATATAAGGGAAATCTATGTACTTATTATAAGGTTAAATACATATTTTCTCTTGTTTTGTTGATTGTTAGAACATGGTTAGAACATTCAGCTACAATGGTGAGCACGCTATGTAATGCCAAAATTGCTCAATTTCCTGTTCCAAGTTTCAACTTCGCTTAACGTCTTAATGAAAACTAACTTTATTTACGTTATCTATTGAACGAAAGTAATTAGTTTTTTGATTATCCTTCGTATTATTTAACAAGGAATTAATGAGATCATGTCCTTTGTCGTCAGCCTCGAGCTATGTTAGTAGCAAGGTACAAAAAAAATGCTGAATTTTTTGTTTTAATTGCCTATACGTCTTGCCCTAAATTCATTATACTTATAATTTTATCAATTTAGAAATTCTTTATTATTTCACGATTTTGACAAAAAAAGGTATTTAACCAAGTAGGTATAGAGTCAATTATATTTTGTGCTAGTAATTACGAGACTAAATCATGTAACAAACCTAATTATTTATTTATTTACCTAAATTATAACGAGGTAGGTAAAGTACAGTTAGGTATATCAACACACAGTAATTGAACGCCGCGCTACGGAAAACTGAATTGAAATGAGAAAAAATAATGTTTGTCTATAATGATCCTAGCTTGAACTAGATTAAAGATAAACAATGAGAGTTAACTATAGACTAAGCCAGCGCTAAGTTTTTTTATTTTCATGTCTCATCCAAGTTTAAGATTACTTAATTACCATGAGCCTATTTTTATGGGACTTCGCTTTACTTAGCATTTTTACTATGATGGGCTTTAATTCTGAGCACCTATTACGTCCTATTTTTTATTATCACATGGAGGGTACTAACGCGTGAGTGTATACGAGGTAATTTTCTATAATACCATTTTTTTCCTAATTTTGCATGCGATACATCTACTAAGATTATTTAAATTTATTGATAGATAATTTAAAGACCTAGTTTGTTTACAGGTATTTATTAAAATATTAGACAATAATCCGTCGCCGTACAATTGTGGAAAATAACTATTAGTGTGTGAAAATATAAAATATACAATTCTGCTGATATCAACAGCGCTGATTTTCAACTGGCACCTATAGTAATCCCAAATAGAACTAAGGGTATACAAAAGGAAGAGTATAGTTAAAGTAGGTCTCTTATTAAGATTTAAAAGCATCGATTGAAAACCACACACAAATAAATGGCAACCACATAAATTAATACCGCTTCAAGGAAGACGGAGCAATTGTGTCCGTGGTAAGTTTCCCGGTTCCGCTTCGGACGCGTGTTTTGGCATGTGGACCTCGTTAGTGAAGCACTTCAACACGCCCAATTACGAACCAGGTTCAACTCTACTCACTCAAATGATGCGAGAACCATCAATTAAAATTGCACGGGAATTCGTCGCCAATGGATAATAATTTAAAACTGACAGTTGTACTTCAATACGGTAATTTTAAGTAACTTTTGTAAAAAAATTCGTTGTCTGAGTATCTGTTTTGACGTTTGAGTTATTTTTGGATATAAATAACTTCAGGTTTTGCAAATTTTAGGAGAAAAAAGCGTAGTTTTTAATCTAGACCTTTTTGATTCTAGTGCACTTGTTAAAAAGCAAATGCACCTAGTAAGTATAGTCCCGAACTCGCTTACCTATCATGGACACAAATTTTATTATTGTTTCAAAAAGAGGACAAAGAGAGGATAAATTGAATATATCAGTGAAAAGTACGTGATAAGTAGATTTGTAAATGGTTTTGTACAACTATTTTAGAAATTTACCTTTCGGTGTTATATACTTACATAAATATAAGCAAGTGATAAATAAACTTATTTGCACGTAAGCTTGCATTTGTTTACTATTTCATATATTTCACTTTGTTTATAAATTCTATTAACTACGATGAGTTCAACTACAACGCGGGATGGTTAAGCTTATTTTAAGCTGGATATTTCTTAGGGTTTGGTATTTTTTACAAGAATTTGGCGGTTTTCAAATGGTTTCAATTAGGTTTCTTGTAGCTTCTTTTAAAAAAGTGTTTTTAATAAGTAGAATAGGTAGCTGACAAGACTACTAAAAGAACTACTAAACTAACTTAACTACTAATAATAAACAAATAAATATTAATAAACTACTTTCATATCAGTTCTGTGTTTTATTTTAAAGTTAGGTCAAATTAATTCTGATCTTTAAGTATAGATTAATTATATTTCTACGTCATTTTGCTTATGACATTGTGGCACACGAAAGAGATAGACGTGTCGCGAACAAGCACGTGTCGGGGATTAAGTTGTTGTGCATAATAACTACCCACTTTATATACACAGTCTTTGATTACAACCCTCACAACTATATATATATAATGTTTGTGTACCTATTGTGTAAAATTGGACCAGATTAAAGGGTGATTGCAATTTCATTGTTGTGGTTATAGTTAAAGTGTGTAGACGAGACGCTCAAAAATCTCATCATGTAGTAGGTAACTTGGGTTGGTATGAAAATATTCAAAATCTTAAAATCCTTATGTAAATGTATATGGGATACGATAAATTCTTAAGTTTCAAAATACAATATTAAACTGATGCGTTTATTATTTCCAAAATAGAAATTGTACATATATTCATGGAACATAATATATTCGTAGTAATATTTTGTATTTTTTGACATAGGTTACGAAACTCAAAAATACTCGCCAACATGAATGCTTTGCTTATTGTACTGCAGACATCGTACAGTATATAAAAGTATGTTTTAAACAGTCTACACACTAATAAAGTCTAGTTTTTAGTATTCAGAATATAGGAAAATATATTCTGAATACCTACTGAAAATATTTTACACTTCGTTTCACTAGGTACCTATTCCTAATTCTTAAAATATTTTATTATTTCTCAGACCTAGTATTTGCAGAAATTCACAAAATGGCCAAAAGAGGTTTTAGGCATTCTCCCTAGAGAGTAATTATCAATAACAGAATTTTAAGCTCAATAAGATTTCACGTAATGAGAATTTAAGAGTGCTCTGCTTTGTTTCTTTCATGTTTTTAAAGTGCCAAATACTAATGATTCTTAATTTCTTTATATTATTTTAGTCATAATTATATTACATACTGGAAATTCCCTTGGAAAAATACGCATCAGATTTTTGCTTATGCTTATTTATGTGGCAGTGTCTGCACGCCTTTATAATCGACTTTAAAAAAAGGAGGAGGTTCTCAATTCGGTTGTATGTTTTTTTAATGTATGTTATGACATAACAATCCATTGAAAAGCATATCGGGCAAAAAAAAATGTAAAATCCATCCAAAATTTACAAATTTACATATATAAACATGTAAAATACAATTTAATGTAAATCTCAAGTACCTACCTACCTAATAATAATCCAGCTCTAAAATGTATTATCATATTTTTTCTAACTTAAAAGAACAAAGCATGTAGAAACAATTTTCAGCAAAGCAAATTCCAAATTAAAATTATTTCCATTTCATATCTAGGCCGATAGCGTGTAGATTGGTCATTTTATTTTGTCCAATAGTACCCTCAGAGGGCCGGTAGGGACTGGAAGGACTGACCGGCCCCTGGTCGATTATTTGCCGATACAGACGACAATCAACACAAATTTGCATGTGAGCCGTATTGAATTGAGACAAGCGACCATCACGAGCGATCGTGATGGGCTATTGCAAAGGTTTCTTTTTGAACTGGAAGTGAAAATATTTAGTTTTTTTTGGGATATCGCGATATTTGTGCCAAAAGCTAATAGGTACATTGGATAATAATTATAAAAAAAACCGGCAAAGTGCGAGTCAGACTCGCGCACCGAGGATTCCGTACAAACTTCGCCCATCGTTCGTCCATCACGGGAAATACATAATATTATTTATTTACTGTATTTGAGGTTGGTGCCAATTAAGCTAGACCTCTAAAATGTGCGTCCATACAACTCAGAGGTCTTTATTAATTGGCGTAACTATGTATGTATGGGGACACCCTTTAATTTTCAACTTTTTTTTTATTTTTTAGAATTTTTCCTTTATTTGTGCTGTAAGACCTTGCTTTTTGCCATTTTTTTTATATTTGAGTTGATTGAATGAAAGGTAAATTGCGTTTTACGATTTATGACGTATTAAAAAAAAAATACTTACTAGATCTCGTTCAAACTAATTTTCAGTGGAAGTTTGCATGGTAATGTACATCATATATTTTTTTAGTTTTATCATTCTCTTATTTTAGAAGTTACAGGGGGGGGGGACCGACATTATACCACTTTGGAAGTGTCTCTCGCGCAAACTATTCAGTTTAGAAAAAAATGATATTAAAAACCTCAATATCATTTTTGAAGACCTATCCATAGATACCCCACACTTATGGGTTTGACGAAAAAAAAAATTTTGAGTTTCAGTTCTAAGTATGGGGAACCCCCTAAATTTATTGTTTTTTTTCTATTTTTGTGTGAAAATCTTAATGCGGTTCACAGAATACATCTACTTACCAAGTTTCAACAGTATAGCTCTTATAGTTTCGGAAAAAAGTGGCTGTGATATACGGACGGACAGACAGACAGACAGACAGACATAACGAATCTATAAGGGTTCCGTTTTTTGCCATTTGACTACGGAACCCTAAAAAGATAGATTGACGGATCGGTTGGCGTAGTTAGTAAAATAACATGTATCACGCTACAGGTCGTGGGATCGTTTCCCATTCAGGAGAGCCTGGAATCAGATGTGTGCGGAATCTCGTAAGATATTTATTTATCTATAGATGTTCGAAGATAGCCTTTGATATTTGGTTGCTTATACTAGAACCTAAAGTATAAAACACCACTAAAGTTAAAGATGCTTTCAATAAAAGAGAATGATGTTCAACATCAATTCACGCAATTAAATTTGAATCACTTGTGAGAGTCATGCTCGGTAATCATGTGTCGGAATGAAAGAGGACGCTGATGGTAAATATCTCTAACAAATTGACTTTATTAATTGTAGCAATAGTGAAATGTAATAAAAAACATTCCGTATAAATCATTGATACCATTAACACTAGTCTGCCCATTTGTACATCCAGTATCTTTAGATCTGGGAATAAAATTTGCAATTCAGTAATCTACCGTCGAAGGGAAAGATAGCCAGAGTTTAATTTAACCGTCTGTAGCAGGGGTCAAATGTTCCATTCATTTCGTTAATGTACTTATGTGTAATTTCAACTCGTTATTCTTATAAAATAAACGAGAATAGTTAGACTACTATTATTTTAATGCCAATTAACTTCATATTAAATGTACGTTCTTTTTGTTTCGTTGAAATTAAATGCAAGTTTGAGCTGGGATTTTTGGTAAATAAATGTATTTCTTAAGAGAGATAAGATAAGATAGAGAGAATAAAATTTGTCTTTTGAAACGAATTTAGAACTATTTTTGCTAATTCATTAAAGTTCTTCAATAGCAATGTACCTAAAGAAGAAAATTATTGTATTTATTTCATAATATATTATGACTGCACATTTATCAAATAACTGCAAGAAATTTGCATTATGAGCGGTACTCACCTGTGAAATATGGCCGTATTTTATGCAACAGTAGCTAGCTGCTGCCATCTTGCTCCATGAAGAATAGAACTGTAATAAATATTTACAGTTGAAATAAAAGTTCTTTGTTCCACTTTCTTTAGATAAGAAAATGTCATTATACGTTACTTTGTTTGAAAATGTAATAGTAGTAAGTACCCGTTTTAACATTTATCATTTATTTTATTTACTAGCTTCAGTCACGCGGTTTTACCTGTATTACCGTGTAATCATATGTTTTCAAAAAAATATTCTGGGTATGTTATTCCAGGGTATGATATATCTATTTATGTGCAAAGTTTCATCCAAATCAGTTCAGACATTACGGAGCTGAGCGAAAACAAAAATATACCCAAACACACCCCACACCCTCACACCCTCTAACACATAGATACTATTATCTACATTCTATAATATTTGCAGGATTTTCGATAAAAGATTCGTGACAAACGCTGATACTTGCTTATTTGTTAAAACGCTGACGTGGAACACCGCCCATTGCGCAGCCAATTGAACTAACCATCTGAAAAAGGTGGTCAGACTGGGCAAGATGCGAGTGGTGAATAACTGGAAGGAGTGGCGCGCTTTGGGAGAGAGAACATAGACATGTTCAGCAGTGGACCGAAAAAGGCTGATGATGATGTTAAGATGATAGTACATTACGGGTAGAAAATATTATTTCGATTATGGATTATTAAATTTTTACGTAGGTTTCATAGTAAGAATAAGATTCTCGCGGACCGCGCGAGCGCGTAACTGTCAACTCTTTTGTTAGTGTCGCGAGCAAAAACCGTGTAACACGATTTGAGTAGGTACGCTTACGTGACTAAGTATGTCGTATAATTTTATTGGCAACATTGATATATTTATCGTCTATCTAACCATAGATGATAGTCACACTAGGCAACTAAAAAAAAAACAAATAGTCTCAGAATAACATAACTACACTGAAATAACCTATTATCTTTATCTATATTATATATTTACGTATTATTATCTACATTACCTATATTATCTATACTAATATTATAAAGCTGAAGAGTTTGTTTGTTTGTTTATTTGAACGCGCTAATCTCAGGAACTACTAGTTCGATTTGAAAAATTCTTTCAGTATTGGATAGTCTATTTATTGAGGAAGGCTATAGGCTATTTTTTATCCCGAGAATTCACAGGATCCCTCAGGAACGCGGGTGAAACCGCGCGGAAAAGCTAGTCTTGTATATAAGGCATCTCCAAAACTAAAACGAAATTGGAGAATTTCCTTCAAAACACTTAGGTACTGTGATAAGTATTCTATATAAAATAAATCAAATATTACCTACTTACTTCGTTACAGAAAAATAGCTCTCGGGTCTTTTGGCTCGCAGTTTAAACTGGATTGGCTCTATTTGGCACCTAAATAATTTTGGCTGGATGTAATCACATAGTTCGGATACAGAATACGAGATTTGTTTCACAACTAAACTCAAATCATATTAGAGTTGTGCAGAGTTTACTTTGGCGCATTCCCAAGCGTATTAGTCACGGATAGCTAAGTTTGAGCTTCGTCCACATACGTGTTTGGAGAGTTATACTTTAACTTGCAACTTTTTAATTATCTATGTAAATTTATTTTTTTAAATATTTTATTTGGTGACCGTCTGCTATCTTGACAAAGACTATAGTAAATTGCTTGTAATTAATACTATCCCTACTATAAATGCGAAAGTTTGTTGGTTTATCCTTCTTTCACGCGGGTTCGGAGCAACAGATCAAAGTGATTTTTTGCATAGTGATAGTTTATGAGCCGGAGAGTGATACCTAGATTATTTTTAATCTGGGATCGCAGCTGAAATCGCGGGGCGAAAGCTAGTTACACATATTTTGAAGGCATTGAGGTCGATCAGTTACGAACAACCCTTTAAAATAATTTGAGATTTTTTTTTCGGACCTTAGAATTCTTACTAGCTATATTTTTCAAAATGTGTTTTTTATTATTTTATACTATAAAAAAATAAAGAGTTAAATCTAGCTAAGCATTAATAAGTTCTTAGTGGACAAATGCCTTTATGGATGTAGCCCGGAAATTGCTTGTTTTCTCTACCTCTATTCATTTAAAACTCACGTAGTTTACGTAGTTGTTAGAACAAAACGTTAAAGAATAAATTTAGATTCAGTAATAGGAGAACTGTTTAGATTATTTGGTTTCGTTTTGTTCTTCTGTTCAATATAACTAGCAATAACATAGATCATGAATACGAGACACTTCATTATTTAAATTGACAAAGTTACGATAGTTGGTTAGCGCCTGTATTCATAGCTACTGTATTTCTACATAAAATAAGTGTATAAAAAGCAGACTATAAAATATCCTCGTAAAATCGATATTCGAATATCGATACGACGCATTCAAACTAGAAACAATGCGGGATATAAAATATAACTTTCTAATGTTATGACTTCTCCTTTTTATGGTAATAAGGAGGTAGTATATTTTTTACGATCGTCCAATAAAATTTCATATTAAATTTATGCCATATATTAAAATATGGCATTCGTGAGGTGGCTTTTAGATAAACTGAAAAAAATATTTATCAATATCAATAAATTAATGGCAAATCATAACTTAAAGAATAGTTTAAATATATTGAACTATGACATACTTTATCATTATTAATACAGACAAATATTATAATTTAATGGAATGTCTATGTACCCAATAACAAATTCTTTTACATTTTGACCACCCTTTCATCAAAATCAAACGACTGTTCAAAAATAATATAGGTACTTTTTTCTGAATTGCATTTGAAAATACAGGTGTAGATTCATAACTACAGAAGAGAGAACTATGAAAATGCAAGTTTTCACATGAAACCACAGATTACCTACTTAATGAGTTACTGTTAAGGAAATGTATGTCTGTTCAAAAACTGCTACGCAGATGTTAATGTTAGGTGATGGCTCTATGAAGGAATATTTATTCACAATATAGTAGTATTTATTATTGACTGCTACTTGCTACAGGTATAGAATTAATCAACATATTTTATATAATACTTGGAAAAATATTAGCATTCTATAAAACTGCCCACGTCCTTCTACTGTGAATTTTATTTTAATTTAGACAGTCTGTATCACGATTGCAAATGTATGCAGATTATGTGCGTGGAATGCAGTGGACAGCAATCAAATTAAGCGACAGTAAAAATACCAGAAAAAAAGCGTGTTAGAACCAGATTATGTTTTTTTATAACTGCTGCCCATTTAGGTATATGTTTAAACTTATGATGATGTTAGTATTGATGTCCTTTCAAAAATATCACAAATAAAAAAAAATACATTATAAATTGTTGTTGTAACTTTTTCATGGGACAATAATATTAGAAAAACCAAATATAATTAAATAAACATTATATTTGTTTCTTATTACTATTTGAATTGCGTTGTATTTACCTATTCGACGGCTTTAAGAAAACTAGCATCCGCCCCGCGGTTTCACCCGCGTTCACGAGGGATCGTAAATTTTAAAACGAGATAAAAACTGTCCTATATGTTAAACCAAGATATCTATCTATGTGCCAAGTTTCATCCAAATCCATTTTGCCGTTTATGCGAGAGTCACAAACATACATACATCACTTTCAAATTTATAATATTAGTAGGATTTAAGGTGTATGGTAAGTTTAATTGTATAATTACTTATATAACGCACCCCAACACTAGAATATTCTTTAAAAAATAATCTTTTAACAGACACATAAAAAAGGAAAAATATTTTTTCTAATGGAATTTGGAGTCCTAAAACAGCTGAAGTGTTGTTGTTAAAGCAATAATTTAAATTGGATTATTTTACTTTCACAGCACATTTCGTGAACAACCTAATTCCGGTTATCCCCGACGACACTCAAAACAAACGAAAGTCTGATAAATGTTGCTATTAATCTTCCGGCCGCTTCAGTGTGCGCCCTCACGAGAAAGGGACGGATATAATTATAATAAAAATCTAGATTTGGGTCAAGTGTACTTAGATGGACAGTTCATGCTACTGTTTATAAAGGGCCTGAAATTTATATTTACGACAATATATGCTTATATTACGATTGACTTTTGTACTCTTATTTTTTCGTAGCGGACTGTGCATTACGTAAGTAAAATTTCTTAAGTTTACTTTAGAAACATCATGAATGACGATGATTAAGCCTGAAGCTTGGAAAATAGTTTAAGAGACATGAATAGACAAAAATTTGCATTTCCTTTTTTTGTACGGATATGAAATGGGTCTATTAACACATAGGCCTCCCCTAAGGATCTCCAATTGGACCGGTCTTGGGCGGCCTGCATCCAGCGTTACCTACTACGTACCTTAGTAGATTTCATGAAATTTTAAAATAAATTATGCTTAGCATGGTGGTTGAAAAATAAACCAAACCAGTAATAAAGACAGACAGTTCATTATTGCTTATGAAGGTCTATTTGAATAAAAAATATGTATTTTGATATTCACTCTGTAAAAGCGAGCGTGTTGGTAGTTTAAACACAAATGATAACCAACTGAAATGTGAAAACAAGTGAATAGTCGGTTGAAAAAGGTTCACTAATTATTTTTATCACAACAAGAGTAAGGTCAGTTGGGCCCTGCAGCGGGCACTCACCGTGAATAAAAGTAACAATACAAAAAGTAACTAGGACAAATTGCATGGGAACATTTTGAATGGCAACAAGTGGAGTGAAACTCCCTGAAATATGATTATCATATTCCGGCCCAGTATTTCCCTCACCTGTTTCATAATGTTTTTTGTTCTCCGACGTAACGAGCATCCTGTTTCGTGGTTAATTTGAATGCGTGTTTTTGTTGCTAGAAATTTGCTGTTGGATTTTTGTCACTTATTTTTTGTATGCCTATACGCGTAAATTTTACGGAAAGGTTCGCTTTTATAGCGACGGAATCCTGCTTAATATTTTGTAAAATTACTTTTGCGGTGATATTTATTACATCGGAAGTTTATACATATATTATTACAGAGACTGACAATCTGATTCGGATTCAAAATATACTGAAACGTATATATATATATTTTAATTGAATCACGTAACTAATAAACATGCTTGACAGGTGGATTGACTATTATTTATTTAGGATCAGCTAAAATTTTACCTTGCCTTCCATTCAACCACAGACTGATTTACTATTTAACAATATTAGTATAATTAATATAATAACTCTTTTAACGTAACTTCTCAAAATCCAAATTCAATCTTTATGATACCTACAGTTCCTCACGACATAAATAATATTATAAGCTCATTAAAAAAACACAAACAGTACCGGCTATGATAGAATAGTTACAAAAGTTATCAAAGATGTGAGCGTTATTTTTTCACCAGTATTAAGTCATATATTATTGAATGTGTGTATAGAGAATAGAGTATTTCCAGAAAAATAAAATTTTCTATAATAAAACCACTATTTAAAAATAGCGAAAGAACTAACATCAATAATTACCGCCCCGTAGCTTTAATCCCAATAAAATAATAAGATATACATCCTATTTTCAAAGTGATGGTAGGTATAGATCTAAATAAATTGACGAGAGTCAATGGATATTTCTTAATTCTAAATTTGTTGGTTTGATAATCCCTAAAATCCATTAACGAGCGTTTGCAAATTAAATTACTGAAAATAAGAAATACAGCAAAGTAAAGCAAACTTTCACAGGCCGAGTTGAGCAGCTTTGTGCAAAACGAGGGAATGTAGCTTATTCAAACGTTTTATCCTGCAAATAAATTAGAATTAGATCCCCACCTACAAACGAGTTCACTAATTAATTTTGTGATAATAGGTTTTCCGCTCTCGGCTACTTTTTGGCCGTGCAAATTAAGTTTTTCTTGTTTCTACTCAAACGGTTAAAGTGACCAAACTTAAGTATTTTATTTACCTACAGTGAAAAGGTTATAATAATAAAATTAAATAATGTATGTAAAACAATATATTTTTCAACTAGGTAAATCATTTATTCGATTAATTACATATTTGCCACGATAAGGATGCGAAAAAAATGAAGTACAAAATATATGTATAGATAAATCAGTTACAGTCGGTCGGTAGTAAATAAGATTCGGTTTAAATGTACCGAGTGCCAACAGAGTCGTTGAGAGCGGCAACAGACGACCACATCTACACCCGGCCTATACCCTCTAGTGCACATTTGGCGGCTGGAGTCTAATTTACAATGCTGGTTCTCGTAACTGATCTACACCATCCCTTAAAATTCCCGTGTAACTCCCATAAAGTTTTAGACATGGTTAGTAACTATTTGCTCAAATGCATGAAGGCCAATTTGGCCAATTAAAGCACCAAAATTTACACCCAATATGATGACATTGACAAACACTGCAAATTCAAACTAAGTCTATCTCAAGCGATCTAAGTGATTCGCGCCACTTGCGTCATCAAAATTCGTCCCTCAAACACACTCTTCCCTGATAAGGTCAGAATATCAGTCGTTCGCTCTAAATGCAAATATTACCGCACCCGAGAGAGGTGTTATAGGCCCCGGTTTTGAGGTAAAAAAGGACGAAAACAGCGCTAAATGGCAAGAAAGCGCTTTTTATGCTGACGGAATTGGGTAGTTAAAGATAAAGAATGGATACCGTCTTCTCAGATAGGATATTTTACTACTAGTGTGTTGGCAGCTTTTTATTTCTTTTGTTTGTAATCTATAACCTACGAAACCTAACCTAAGAAACCTAACATCTATAGTTTAATAAAAACTTTATTCTTAACATAATATTTAGCATGTCTTCGTTTTATGTTTAAAGTTGTGTGAAAAAATATAAAAGTATTTATAATGTAATAAAAGTTTTCCTTTTATACTAATTAATTTGATAAAAAAAATAATTTAAAAAAATGTTTACAAATGTCTAATTTTGACAAGGCCCTGTTTAGCACACTATACGAAAGTATGTAAGAGTACCTAGTCTGAGCGGGATTTCTATGGCATGAATATTTTATTTATGATCATCTTTGACTAAAATCAATGTATCTCAAGCCCATAATAGATCGTAGTAGAGAGTAGTCTATTGACTGACTACCCTCAAAATTGCAAATGTACCTATACTGCAATTTATCATTAGCAATCTAAATATTTGATATTCTTTTTTCGAAATACAATCTTACAAAAGCATTAACGTGCAATATTCATTTATGATTAAAAACTCATTAGAGGTCGAACGGTTCCGGAACAGAAGGAAGCGAAGGCTCTTGGGAAATGAGGCTATAGAAAGCTGCGCTGTTCATTCTAGTATTTTGCCTCATTTACATGGTAAAATTTCTTAACAAAAAAACTATGCTTGAGTCACAAATTTATTCCAAAGAACAATGTTTACCTTTTTTTAAAACAGTATACTTGACATCTTAAATAACAGCTATCAGTGATGAAAAACATCGTGATGAAGCCATAGAACGGTGGTAAGGCACCAGTGCACCAGCTTTATAGTACCAGTCTGACTGGCTGGCTACCCTCAAGTTGAATATCTGTCGCCAAGCACCTATCGGTGTGTTGCGTCGTTACACTTGAGAGCCAGTTGTTTTCTAGGCTTTATAAAGGTCGGCAACAAATCGACAACCTGGTACTGCTGCTATTACCATAGGCGATGGTAGCCACTTACCAATCGTTGGATGGTCTGCTTGCATGTCAGCCTTCTGACATAAAAAAACATTTGGTAGAAAAACGCTTTTTGCATAAAAATACATTACATTACATAAACATTTATCTTAATTTGAAAAAAAATACTTTGTCTTACAAGACACAAATATAAAGAAATTGTGTACATTTTACAGGAACTTTATACTTTGAAAAAGACGTAGGTACTCTGTAAGAACATCAAGAATCATATTATTTGAA
Organism: Tetheella fluctuosa; assembly: GCA_951216915.1. Classification (NCBI taxonomy): domain Eukaryota; kingdom Metazoa; phylum Arthropoda; class Insecta; order Lepidoptera; family Drepanidae; genus Tetheella; species Tetheella fluctuosa. The sequence continues at coordinate 6,165,732 of OX578230.1, forward strand.
TATAGGTAAGTAATAATATTTTCATCTAAAACGTATCATTAATTATGAATTGGTATTCATAGACAAATTATATGAAATTGAAATATAGCTCTATTGGAAAAAAGCTATCAGAAATATAAACGAACGAACGGTATCTGGTGAAAATGGAAGGCAACGTCAGTTCCCCTGGGAGCTCATTAGATTGTCGCGCAGTAGACTCGCGGGACCGACAAACCGGATCACCGATTCACTGCTTCGATTTCAAAATGAGCCGTGTAAAAAATTACAGAATATGGATACATTATTTTGCGACCAATAAGGAAGGGGGACTGATTTTATCAATATTTACTCGTAACGTCAAATCATTTGCCAAACACCTACCGTTGTGTTCTAGGAGCTACACTTGAGAGCCAGTTTCTTTCTAGGTTTTGTATTTTGTATCAGCACGTACCATGATAAGATTGGTCAAACACAAATCTGTCTAGTAAAAAAACCTTCCTTCCGATTAATTGATGTAGGTAAAGTACACATTTAACTGCCCATTATGACGATATAAAAATGGGACATTATAAAATAGCTACAAATAGCTTGCAAATAGGTTTCTATCATTTGTGCAATTTACAACTCAGACGTAAATAGTTCGAATGTTCGCAATTCCGCCGTGCTACAATGCATCAATAATAATTTAAAATAGTTGAAACACACAGTAATATGGAACATTGGTAGGTACACAAGTATGTCTACTGTTCGCTCAGCCATTGTATTCTTGACAGACACAAGTTTGCAACTACAAGGAACAAGTTAAATATTGAAGTTGACAAACTAGAAACCAAGTCTGTTCAGCGTTGGATCTAATTTGAGGTTGGCTTCAGATCTCACCATGTATGGCTTTAATAGAATTAACACAAGTTTTAACAAGCACCGAGCATAAATGGCTAACTTGATATGTTTTTCCATTCGGACAAAGATTTGTGAATACATGTATACGATGTGGCTTTGGACATGATTTATAATAACAAAAGAATGAGTAACGAGTACATTAGAAATTACGGGCCTCTATACATGGACGGACTTTTGTTGTAAAAATCGAATTTTAATATACAATGATACGTCCAGTATTTGTATCTCGTTCAACGAGCCAAATAATACCATAGGTGTACTAACTCCTATCTTTATGTAAAGTCTTTAATATAATAGCTTTCAGTGACAGAAAAAATCGTGAGAAGACCTTACCACGCTGGTGGGTACTTTGTAGTAGGTACCCTCCTGGCTGGCTATCACGGCTTTGTAATGACAACATATTGACAATGTCCCTAGTATTCCTAATGTAGGCGACAGGTGGACCGTCTGTCTATTTGTCGAATGTATATTATTTTGCACACTATCACAAAATCAGGCATATCTTGATAATAAAATTATGCTCAAGGTAAAGGTATATCGTGAAGTGCAATTTCATGAAATTCCTAACTTGCAGATTGTTTGACATTCAGAATTTGTAGATTTGGTCAAACATGTTATGTTTTATCATTTTGTAAAATGACCCATTTGTTTAGTTAAATAATTAAATAAACTTTTAACTCAATCGTTATCTTTAATTAATAGCGCAATACCACATAATCAGAGTCTTAAAATACTGTGACATAATTATACAGGGTTACCTACGTTTAACTGAGCGTATCGTAAGTTACATGCCAAAAGAGCTATCTAGCTCAAAAATACTGTGACGTACTCTCCATATTGAACTGTTTGTTATTTCTAGATATTTTGTTCCAAAAAAGGTTTTAGTTTTAAAATCAAAATTAATTTGATTTTTTTTTTCTGTTGTGTCGTAAATATTTAAACTTTCACTTTTTCCCCAAAACAACGATTTTTGTCATACATAAAGTGGTTTAAATGTGAATAATTTTAGTTTCCGTATCAGGGAATCACAAAATGATATCCACCTCCTATCAGGAAAACCTGAAGTTACCAATTTCTTAACATTTTTTTCGTTCCTAAATAAAATTATGATGTGACGTTTGGTAACAAAGCAGTTAAAATTTAATTTCGCTAATTAAATTTTACGATTGTAATTGGCTTTTGGGTTACTTTTTTGCGGAAGTTTTATTTTTCTTTATCTTTGTAAGGGCTTTGAGTTGCATTGCAACTATGTCAGCCCTATTGAAAACTTAAGCATTTTCGCAACAACAAAAAAGAAAAGAAAACGATAACTTATGAATCCCATCACACTACATCAGAAATCATCTTATACAAAGCCCTAGCCGCATCGGACATGGGTGTACTTAGTAAGCTTGTGGAAGTATTTAGATTATGAAAGTTGCAAAAGTTTAGAAATAAAAGCAAAACTTAATGAAAACTCTGATTTCAGTTAAATAAATAGGTACAGTTTCACGAAAGCTAAAGGAGTTGAAATACCGTGCGTATAATCATAATATGTAGCAGTGTAACTAGGTATTCGTTCTTTACAAGTGACGGTAAATTACAATTTGTGACCGAGCGTTAACTCCCATGACAGATTTATTCTTCGTACACGCGTCCTACTCTATGTCACAGCTCATAAAGATGTCGTTACATTGAATGAATATGGCAGCGCATTTAATTTAATTTCTACTAATAATTTTGTTTTGAATTAGAAACAACGCTGTGAAAAACACGAGGTGCTAAGTTGACACTTAACTCTGCTTAAATTAACTTTAATATTGCGTTTTAAAAGATTAAATGATTTAATATTCTTTAGTTTTGAGAAGGTCATATTGACGTCTGTTTATAGACACGGAGACATAATCAATCGTTAATGAAATACCTTCGTCAGTAATTAAGACAAATATCTTTGCTACAAACTTTGAGTAGGCATAAGTTTGTGATCTATGATTTGTTTAAAATGACATTTTTTATTGACAATTTGTATTAACTTGCTTTGAAAAAAAAATATTAGATGCATTTTCCCCTTATTTTTAACTTTCCAGAAAATTTGTTTACCCTGTCTCCCAATAAATAATCTAATATATAAAATTCTCGTGTCACAGTTTTCGTTGCCATACTCCTCCGAAACGGCTTGACCGATTTTGATGAAATTTTTTGTGCTTATCCGGTATCTATGAGAATCGGCCAACATCTATTTTTCATCCCCCTAAATGTTAGGGGTAGTCCACCCCTAATTTTTATTTTTTAGATAAAATGTTTTGTTTTTATTTTTTTATGATACAGCATCAAAAAATACATACAACCCTAAATTTTCAACCCTCTACGATCAACCCCTATTTTATTTATTTATCTTATTTGAGGTTGGGCCAATTAAGCTAGACCTCTAAATTGTATGAGCGCCCATACAACTCAGAGGCCTATCTTAAATGGAGTCAACTATGTATGTATGGACAGCCTTTAATTTGTAACTTTTTTATTATTTGGATTTTTTCCTTTATTTGTGCTGTAAGTCCATGCTTTTCGCCAAATTTCGTGATTCTAGGTCAACGGGAACTACCATTTTTCCAATAGAAACCACTCTGTCCCCAGCTGTCAAACATTAGACGTCAATCAAAACAAAACAAAGGCGCGTTAGACAGAACGAAATCTGTCGGGGCACCTATTAACATAAAAAAAATCAATCTTACTTTGTTTTAGAGAAATAGGGCAGGACAAGGTCTGCCGGGACAGCTAGTGATATATATTATTACTAAATATGACCTGTGCACCTGTTTGAACTACATTATGCAATTTCTTATCCATCCCACGCGCTCAGATGTACCTGAAGCAGTACCATGCTTCACGTAGTCTATAATCATGAGACGTGACAGGAACTACAATCTTTGTCATACATCCGAAGACTGTACTGAGAACATGCATAAGTGCTCCGTTGAGCGTACAATTGCTCGTTTATATGCTAAATGTAGGATCCAATATCGCTCTTAGCCCACACACGTGCGTTCACCAATGTTCTATTCTATAGCACAGTCTATAGATATGTAGATACTACAGGAAGCATAGGTATGGCTTTCTCTTGTTAATTGAACTGTAAAATTTTATTGTCTCATGTTACTAACCTTTTAAAAAATAAAAACAAACAAACTTTCATAAATAAATAATTTCAAGTTTAAATCTAGGTAAATATTCAGATAATTTGGTCATGTTTCAATTCCAGTACCACCCTTATAAATGCCAAGTTTGAGTTATAAGTTCCTTGATAATGATTTCTAAGAAGCTTTCTTCATCTGGATTAAATTTGTCTGGAGCAATGTGAATGAGAAAATGGATCTCGAGTCCTGAGGAAATTAACTTGAGTGAGGATTTAAATTTTTCATCAAACCAACCTAATTAACTTCATAATTAAACTTGGCAATCTTGCGGAGTTTTATTCATCCATTGAGACTTCACTCGTCGGCGCTTTGATTAAACCTAATACATTATTTTGTTTCAGAATCAAATCAGTTTCAGACAGAAAATTTAAATTTTAATTTTCTCTAGTTAGAATTCGATATTAATTGATAATTTCGACAAAACAATTAATTGTAAATGGATTTCATTCGAAAAACGTTTGAGCGTTACAAAAGCTCGGTTCGAGATGGATACAAAAAGCGGAGGGTGAAAAGACCCTTCAAAATACCTAAGCATTGTTAAATCTTTTTGAAGTTCCCAACTTTTTGCCATTAAGTACAAATTTAAGAAAAGAACTTAAATGAAGTGGAAAAGTTGACCGGCAGACATCACTGTACTAAGTATGAATGAACCTAACTTAAATAAGAAATGCAATAGGTAAGTTTAAATAATCAGGTTACTAAATTATTGCTAATATCATCACGAGTAAGAAAATTTTAATGAAACGAAAGTAGAAAATGATACTGTAGCTCGGCGTGGAGTGGCGTGGAGTGGCGTGGTGTGTTATTTATGGAAAGTGAACAAAAAATAAAGCTTTTTCCTACAAAAATACGCTGTTTGTCAAATAAAAATAAAATGTAGCGTGTCCCCCATTACAACATCAAATAAAACAACAATTACGTGTGAACTGTAACTACACTTAGGTTAATAGTTATGTCAAAGGCCGTTAAACCGGCCCACTAATTGTTAGTAGAAAGTAGGTCATGTAGTATGCACTTCGCGATAGTAGCTTAATATGTACAAACTTCGTTGACAAGGGTACAGGGCGCTTTGTTAAAAACCTTTCATTTGTAAAAGAGCATTAAACTTGTTATTTTTTATTTATTTTTGTATTTGAATAATTTATTGATCGAAACATTAAATGTGTGCTTAAAATGAGTGTTATTATATTATCTTCCTTCACCCAGTAGGAATATTGTATTAAGTTTCCTAGTTTTTACAACCATACAGGATGAACCAGTTAAGAACTGTTAAAATATATATTTAGATCTAATTATTGCGGAATGAAGTACATACTAATATTTATGATTTCACAATTTGAAATGATTAGGAAGCATAGGTATGGCTTTCTTTTATTAATTGAACTGTAAAATTGTATTGTCTCATGTTACTAACCATTTAAAAAATAAAAACAAACAAACTTTCATAAATAAATAATTTCAAGTTTAAATCTAGGTAAATATTCAGATAATTTGGTCATGTTTCAATTCCAGTACCACCCTTATAAAGTAGTACATTCTAATATTTATGATTTCACAATTTGAAATGATTAGGAAGAAGTTGAAGAAAGGATAAAACTTAACTTACTCCGAAAAAAGAAAGTAGTGATTTATAGGTATTTTATTTATATTTATTATAGGTAATATGTTAGAATATATGAATTTTTTAAGGTTATTGTTTTTAATAAATAAATAATATTCTGGGACATTATTCCTCACACACGGCCATCTGACTCCAAACAAAACAGAGCTTGTACTATGGAAGCCAGGTGACTGATATACTACATATATTACTTTTCTTTTGTAAATACATACATATATAGATAATTACACCCACCCAGACATAGGACAAACAGACATGTTCATGCACCCACATATTTGTCCTGAGTGGGAATCGAACCCACGACCTGCGGCGTGATAGATAGGGTATCTTACCATCCACGTCAACCGGCCCGTCAAACAACTTAACATGACCTACTTAAACGTTTACTTTTACGTTAAAACATATGATCGTCTATCGATCATACAAAACAACATCATATACGAAGTAAAGTTTAGTACATTTTACTCACTCGGATCGTCCCGTTGAAATATTTAAGTCTTAAGCAGTAGCCGCCTTTATTTTTTTGTTTTATACACGCTAACCTGATTTTAGAAAACAATGGGTAGATAAAATACCTACAAATAAAGGTGGTATGTAGGTACAAATTGGCATCGAGCTGGGTAAAGAATTTATTGCGACAGAAGCTCTCCCGCCCATCGGGAGTGAGACTACACAACTTTATGTGTACGAGTATATAAAATGCTATAAAATTATTTAGAGTACGATGTTAATCAGGGTCAAAAATCTTTTAATAGTAGCGACAGCGCGATCAAATATAGACAAGTATTTGTTAATACCTACTACATACATTTATAATAAAACATTGTATTTTGTATTATTAACTAAATCACAAATTATTAACACAATTCTTTACATCTTTCAAATATAGTAGCTTCAAAGAAACCTTCCGATTTTTACAGTGTCCATAAAAATATCATTTTATAATTATTCACATTATTAAAGTTTAACAGATTGAGAAATAGACAAAAACATAAACGAAAATAGCATAAGTATGTCCGATGATTTCATAAATTATGCAGGCCCATTTTTAAATGCACTCGACCTAATTTTGTAAAATTTCAGGCATCCTCAATCGAAATGTCAATCCAAATGAAAAACATACATCCATATTTTTATTAGCTGCGATGCAAGTGGGTCACTCCATTTTATAGCCTGATAATAGAATATACACTTTGTTCAACTGTCAGTAGACAGCGATGTTAAAGACTGCAATTTTCGTTGCATAAACTCTATATAACTTAACTAACATAATAAAGTTCTCCGCATAGTTTATGACCTAAAATGTTCGTCCAATTTAAAGTTCTATCGTAAGCCAATGTGACATTTAAAATCCTAAATCCTTGTGAGGAGCCACTTCAATTTGTAACTGACTGTAGCAGACTAAGTTGTACGGAGCCCGGGGCTGCGTCTCCGCCCTCTAGTTTCATACAAATTGATATTTACGGTAATAGCATGAGTTTTTCAACGAGAAGGCAAAGTTAGAGGATAACAGGCTCAGTTGGATACGGTCCGGAATCCAAATGGGCAAAAACGTTGAGCTAAAGAAGTGAAAAACGGATCTACAATTTTCCACGAGCGGAATTATTCAAGATCAATTTAATGTTTCACGAGTTTGCTTTTCACTGCGGGATTTTTGTTAAGAATAAAAGGCACAGACCCGGGGAAATTATGTTTACAATGGCCACCACGGGCTATGCCGGATGAAACAATTGAATATAAAATAGAGCAGTGAGGGTTATTTATATTTTCTTTTTGTTGCTAAGTAGAATTTAAATAAAAAATAAACAACGATGTTTTTATCATTACACAAAAACAGGCCGTAAGTGAAATGATCAATGATAAGATTTAATTAATGTTGAAAGAGATTCAGGAATTTAGGTGTATCATTTTCAATAGAGCAACGTAGGTAAGTATATAATAGTCCTTTTTATCGATACGGTACAGTCGGCCCAATAAATTATGCGGCGGACCACGGCACCGGGTTCCGGACTCCTGTCGAATCCAACGGGAACCAATTAGTCGCACTCGAGAATATTTATTTGCGGTTTTCTCAAACAAGTGAGCAGCCGACACTTTCGGCCGCACACACATCGTGACTTGACTTCTTTATGCAAGTTATAGTCGGGATCTCGAAGTGTTTACGATTAATGTTCGGCGTGGATAAGGTCTTTATTACACTGACTTTTTATCGATTTCAGCAGACATACAATAAAATAAAATTACTCTGGTTTGCTATTAGGTATTGGTTTCGACATGATAACCATTTCAAACTACGTAGTTTACGTCAGTAGCTCTCCGTCAGTCATGCGACTAGTTTAGTATGCTTTTCTAATAGCAAACGATGTCGCTAAGTACGGGTTGGTCACGCACGCTATGCACGCAACCGAATATTGTTGAAACCAACATAATACTTTGATTGATCGTTGTTGCCACTTACTATATTAAGTTTAATGAATACCTAACTACATAGTAACTTTGTATGAAATCATAGTTATGTAAAAAGGGTTGGGAATTACTTGTCACATGATGTAACGATTTTTGCCTATCTATAGCCACAAAAAATACTCAAATAAATAAGTGTGTGGTACCTATATAGCTTCATCTCGGCATTACGGCTTTCACTCATAGGAAGACCAAGAGCCTAAATATTTTAAATAATTAACCCATTTTATCAGAAAAGAGAGAGTAATTTATTAGGTACCTCTCTGAGTTTTGATTTTTTTGTTATTTAAAAAATAGTTTAGCCCACTTTCATTAAATTGTGACTACAATCATGCAAATCTTGATTACCAAATAACCTAATTTGTTATGCAAAAGAACGACGAAACGTAAACAGCTATTTTCTTCCCTATTTTGTTTTAACCTAATTTAACTTTAGCTATTGAAGGCTCATTTTGCGTTAACGAAGTTATCACGAGGGTGGAAGCACGTTTGTTGTTTGTCGGCTATGATGTTGTAATACAAAATGTTTCCGAGAAAAAGGATTTTCATTTTAGATATCTACGCTCTTATTTGGTGCCTCAATGGTATTGCAAAAAACCAATTCAGAAGCTGATAATATTAATATGTTTTTGATAATGATTTGATTCTATGAAATTAGCATAATTATAACAATAAAATTACATACATTTCCAATTCAATAGTACCAGTACCTATTGGAAAAGGATATCACGGGACAAACAAATAAATAGGTAGTAACGTAATAAACAAAATTTGTGTCCAAAATACTTCCAATGAAAACATAAATAATTATTTCGATCAATTAATACAGATAAACGATTTCCACATTTATTAAAATGAATATGAGTGTTCAATTATTCAAAATTAAATTCTCTCTATTAATTCCATATGGATTTCAATTTGGTTTCAAATCAATTTCATTCATAGGTAGATATTTTTTTTATTTTTTTTACGTCTGAAAGCTGACAAGCTTGCAGGCGGTCCACCTAATGGCAAGTGGCTACCGTCACCTTTGGACATTAGCAACACCAGAGGGATCGCCAGTATGATGTCGACCTTTATGAAGGCTAGAAGGCAAATGGCTCTCAAGCGCAACTGCCGGAACACCCCAGTAGGTGTTGGGCGACCGATTTTCAACATGAGGGTGATAGCCAGCCATGCGGGTACTACAAAGTACCCTACCACCGTGCCCTGAACCGCTCATAGTAGGATTCGAACTCACGACCTTCGCAAAGACGGGCGACGTCACTACCACTAAGCTATCATCGCCTTTTTATAAAATGTAAAAAGATGTAATGATATTTTTAAACTGACATTTCTTTCTTATTCTCTGACTACGTTATTCATTCTTGTAAACAGCTTCTTATTTATATTTTTGTTTGACATTATTTTGAACAAAACGTTATTTTGTTATATGGGTTGATTACAATATTAAATAACATGTATTAATAATGATCAAGCTTATATTGTAAAAGTTAGTAAATACCTAAGTCGGTATTTGTTTTGTTTAGTTCAAAGTCATTCAATCAGAGCCATTTATTCAATTTAGGATCTAACAGTGAAGCTTACTAAAATAACACGGTCTTGGATGTTAGCCTTAACTAAGAAGTACCGGTAAGAAACTCAGCAAGTAAATTAATCTAACTAACTATTACTACCTATCTATTTTTTTTCCTAACCTAAACTTAATTACTTGAAAATACAAAGCTGTAATAGCATAAAATCTTTAAGACAGCAAGTCTTTTACCAAATAGTAGTTAGTAAACGGATCTAGCACACTGGTAATGAATATAACAATTTCATATCACGAACAAACTTTGCAGGGGAAATATGAATTTTCATGGACTACATATTTTTATGGCCCCCTCTTTAAGCATTTACGAGAAAGTACCTACTACATTCTTTCAACCCTGCTCCCGACAGGTTACAGAAAGCTTAGATACGCGAAGCTTGACGTTTAACGTGGGATAAATTGATATTTATTGTTATGGTTGATTTTTTTTCCAGGTGGATGGTTCAAAATGGTTTTCATACTTAACCCAACTTGACATTAATATTTAAGGGGTCTATTATACCATGAAAGCATGGGGAAAGTTTACCTATAGATACTAAATCAATTTTTGTATGAACATAATATCATTTATCTAATCTGTTAAAAATTGCAATATCTGCAAATCAATGTAAGTATGCAAAAGTAAAAAAAAATTATGTAGAAAAATATTCAATTTAAGCAGATTCTATTTTATAGGATGTATAAATCTACAACACAACGACTTCTCCTTCTTTATATTTTCTATCGGTCGATCTTTTACCCGTACCTATGTATGATCAAGCAACAGAATATTAGAAACAATAAGTAAGCTTTAGCCGAGTTATATAACTGCGGTGCTTTTATAACTACATACGTTTGTAGGTTGAAACATGGTTGTGTCACTGGAATCTACGTCACCCGGCTGAGTTATAGCTGAAGCAGCCTGTATTTTGGGGTGTATTGTTAATTAAACCACACCAATATGCCACTCACACTTTCCTGGCTTAATAAAATTACAGACCCAATTTCCGATCAGAACCCCATTATGTTTTACGTATAGTACGTTGTCTAGTGTACAATCTATGTATATTACTAGTATAGTAATAATAATTACATGTAAGTTAATCTTGTAGATTAAGATTTAAGTACAGTAAGTAGGCTGTGTATGTATGTTAATTAAGTAATTTGATTAATATTCCTACCAGAAATAATTAATACCAGGTACGTATTATAAAGATCGCTTGATTTTACAACTAATTACCTGGAACTACAGCTTATAAACATTTATAAGATAATTTAGTTTAAGTCTTTAAGGGCTACTACAACTGTTAGTCATGAGTTTAGGTATATGAAAAAAAGTTGTATAAGTACCTAAGAATAAGTAATGTATTTTCCTTAGTAGGTACAAATTCTGCTTAGTTAGGGATCAGATGGCAGTGTATGAGAAATATCCCAATATATCTATTTTAATTTGTTAGAAAACCAAAACACATTATTATTATTTATTTTTTTATACAACATTGTCGGCAAACAAGCATACGGCCCGCTTGATGGTAAGCGGTTACCGTAGCCTATGAACGCTTGCAACACCAGATGTATCACTCGCGCGTTGCCGACCCTTCCCCCCTCCCCGATGAGCTCTGGCGACCTTACTCACGCGCAGGAACACAACTATAAGTTATTTGACTGCGGTATTCTGTAAGGTGGAGGTACTTCCCCAGTCAAGCTGCTCATTGAGCGAAATATCGCTATGCAATTCAAATTGGAGAGTTGTCCTTTGAAACCAAAATTGGTTCTATTGAATAGTCATTCACGCCAATATACCAACGTCACGTCGCGTCGTTGTTAAAGCCATTCTCAGCATTCCATATTCAGAGGGGTGCAGTGTCTTATTAGTGATGGAGGTACAATGACAAAGGAATTTGCTAACGTTGTCCACTACACTATGTATAGGAGGTATTGCTTCGGTAGCTATCGTACTAGTTAGACGTAGCCTGTTTGGTGACTTGGGATCAAAGTGTTCTAAGATACAAGACTAATGGTGCCTTTCATCTGAAACAGACACGTGCGGTCATTGACCTATTATAGGCATAATATTGACTTCAAATAATTCGATTGATGCTGTTAATCATCTGGTTTCAGATCCTTTCGTTGTTTAGAAAAAAGCTACATGACAAGCTTTGATTTAAAATACCCATAGAAATTTGATCAATCAAGTAGATCTTAAATCAAACCTCTAGTAACCATCTTATAAACTATATATCTATATTATCAGTCACATCACACGAACCCAACGGCATGTTTCCTAGCCGTCGGCACATTAAAAGCAATTGGAAACAACAATTTACATATCTCACTACGTTATCTTATCCTATGGTCGTTATATAATATTTTGAGATCCCCGCCAACGAGTTTAGTTTGAAAGCGTAAACCAATCGCTGGCTATTAGAGACCGCTGATAACACTCACGGGGGAAGTTTGTTCGCTAGTTGTTTGATATACGAAACGGTTCCAAATGAGTCTCGGAACTGTCCTTCATTAGAATTGAAAGCATAAAATGTGAAACATTTTGTAGAAATGGTTCTTTTCGCTGTTCCTTGCATTGACAAATTATATCGAATGTCGTCTGTTGATCGGGAATCTTATCTTTTCATTACTTCTGTTTATTGATTTGACGAGTGTTTACTATTATCTATATTTTAGAGCAAAGGCAAAGAAAGGTAGTACTGTCTTTCTGCTACGAATCTACCTATTTATTATGATTATCACCTACCAAATTTCACACGAAAAAGATTAAAGCAGCGGACTCATAGTTGTTACAATTAGATATAATATCAATAAAAACCTGAAAGTTTCTTCTCACGTAGTACTTTACTGCGTTAATCTGAGAGCTTATTTAAAATTTATTAAAGGTAAGGTTGCTGTAAAAAAAGGCGAAAGAGAAAAGTAGAATTCAGATTCAGAAATGAAATGAATACGAGGCTTCAGGCGTTTCGTCGCCAATGAATAATTTATTTTAGAACTGGGTTTTCACGAAATTACTTGCCATCTCATTTGAAAGAGTACATCGACGTTGGGCCGAATCGACTGTTAATGCGGTATAATAATTTGTGTGTATACTTGAGCATACTCTGCGAGTTCGTAAAAGTGAAATAAATGGAAAAGAGCCTTCACTTCCAATGAGGAAAAAGGAAACCGTATACAGTATTTAATTATGAATATTCTAGAGTAAGTTACGCTTATTCTCAATCATTTTTGGGCTTCCCATTGCATTGTAATAACTAAAGAATATACACATTATACCCTGATAAGTAAGTTACTCACTATATTTTAATATTAATTTGATGAATGATTTTTATTACATATAAATCCTAGATATTTCAAACATTTCAATATTTTGCTAAAAACGAGTCATTTATTAACATAAAAAAACCGTTTCTCAAACCTTCTTAATAATCTCAAATAACGAAACACACGAAATCACTTAGGCGTTTACGTGTCTATCTCCCTTTTCATTTAACTAGCCGCAACTGTTCAAGTTCCCACATAAACAAGGAAAATTAACCATACAATGAAAATGAGTTCCGCCTTCGCATAACTTGTTCTTATTGTTTACCTACTGGTAGGTAACTGCACTGGGAAAAGCTAACCCTCTTACTTGGAAGTTTATCAATAAAGTGAGCATAAATCATCAAAAACCCTGGGCTATGTCTGGCAATATTCTCATCAGGTGAGATAGCTGAGTTTTCATTACCGATTACGACACGCTATGTTAAATAATAATTATTGTTAAATATCTTAAATGATATGTATCATTTTGTTATTTTTATTTAAATTATATTGTCCCGCTCAATTTAAACTTTCATTTTGATTATTATATAATATGAACGTCTTATGTTCGTTCATCATTGATTTTAATTTCCAGTTAAAATTGTAAATCATTATGTATATTGCGATATCGTTTCGCAAAATTTTTTCACAGAATATATTTTCAATTTTCAACAGATATTTGTTTATTTAATTTAATTATAAAACGTTGATTAAAAAAGTAATTTAAAAATGATATAACATACATGGAGTATTTACAATCATTGTATAAAATATAAACTATAATACATAGAAAACATCCTCAAAGCCCTCGCTGCTGTCCATAGGCAAAGTTCCCAACAGGCTGCCAGGTGCCGGCAGCGTACATTACATGTACATTGAAAACTGAATAATTTAAATATCATTTAGTAATATTAAAATATAAATCAAATAAAGTACTTGCTTGTCTGGCAACCACTACAAATTTGAAAATCTATAACCAAGCAACTACCGGTGTCTTCTGGCAGCTGCACTTGCTGTTACTTTCTTAGCTTCATTTGCTAACTACATCGGTAGAATGTAGGTATTCAAAACACAACTAAATTTAAAGTAAAGAACAATTTAAAAAAATTAGTCCAAACTAAAATATTTTTTTAAAACTATTTTAAATCAGAGAAACTTAAAAACCTACTGCTAAAGGCACTGGAGTTAATGTAATTTATCCGAAATTCAAAACAATATTCTATGATTGACACCTCCCATTCATCATTCATATAATTAAAAGGAAAGCGAAATTTCAATATAATATTGTCGGATGACAGATACCTTCTCAAACCGCTTCCTTTGCAAAATGATTTTCTTTAATTTAGCAAACATTCATCACTTCGTTGAATTGTAATTGAAACAATTCGGAATTTATAACTTACTTGGTTTGGTTTTTGGATTATGTAATATTTATCTAAGTGTTACAAAATCACCCAAGTGCCGGTCAAATTCGCGTATTCCATGTGCTGATACGGCACAACTGTGTGTTATGATATGGCACACGCATATTTTATTCAATACTTATTGGTTCCAAAACAACATACATGGCATAAAATTAAAATAGGTACGAGCAAAATACAAAATATAATAATAATTCACAATGCATTTACGACTACGCTATAAATACTATAATACAACAGATATAAATTTTACTTAGTAGGTATGATTTTACAAAACTTTAATATCCTACTTTTTATTACTATAAAATATGCACTGAAATTAGATCAAGATTATTTTATTTTATTATTTATTACTCTTATTAGGTACTTAATACCATAATGTATGCAACGATAATTATTACACTCGTACTTTATTTGTCCTCATTAATTTTTGTTTGGCTTTGATATAGTTTTATTTTTATTTTTCTATGATGTCATTGTTTGTTTGTTATGTTATGTTTCGATTTATGTTTAAGTATATTTAAAAAATACACAAGCATAAATATATATATTGTGATGGATTACCAACATATAAAACGCTTGTTGTGACGCCTTAACAGGTTGTACATTTACTTCCTTTGTTATTCTTATCTAGTTTTTAATAATATGTCAAATGTAACAAATACTGTCCTTAAATAAATAAATAAATGATTAACGCGCATGTGTTGGTATTACCGTTTCTAAGATAAAACAGGACAATATAAAGTGTGTTAACAAAAAACGTTGCAAAATACCATTTTTTTGGGTTTTGCATACTTATTAGTATTTTCGATCATGTGAAGATTTTAATTAGTAACAGTCCTGGCGCATATACTTATAGGATCATATCCCTGCTCAAACCCTATCCTACTATACAAAGTAAAAAAAGAAAGGTATTTAAAATTTAGTAATTACATAGGAACGTAATAAAAATAAGCAATGTAATTAATAAAATAATTATACACGCGTTTTATCTATTTTATAAAATTTACCACTAAGTATAAACAAATGTTTGTATCACACAGCTTATAAACGTTTGCAGACGGTATCACGTTAGCTTTGGAGTACCTAATGCATATTCAGTTATAGTTGCACACTCTTATGTAGGTACTTATTGAAAGATAAGTAAGTACCTTTAGCAATTACGAAAGGGTAATAAAACTTTTCTACTGATACGAATACGTGACGACGATACAGAAAAGTTACGTGTGACGAATGGACAAAAATGTGCGAGATAAATACGTATTTCGCCTTTACATAAAAGTGGATTGAAGGAAATGTTGTATCACTTTGGGAAATGAAGCTACTTGAGCGTTTATTGTCGTTTTATACTTTGATACATCTCCAATGCCCGATGGGACGTGATATGAAATAGGCAAGCGTATGGAAAACTTTTACGCTTTAGAACAACAAGTCTTCTAAATAAGAACTGGTAAAAAATTGCGCTATTACTCTGCGGAGCCAAGAGAAATTGTGCTAGTAACAAATATCACACTATGCTGCTTCTTATTGATACTTTGCATGGACTTAAGATTGACTCCCTGGTTTTTTGGAGTAGAGCCAAATATTTTCGTGATCCAGAGTGTCGAAAGCCATTTTATAATGTATAAAATAGCAGATAAAGGGATCTGATCTTCTTTGCGTTTTGTCAGAGATTTTTATAACGAGTTACTTAACGATTACACCCTGTAGGTCTATTTTATGGTCTCGAAAAATTCCTTCTCTCCAATCCAGCTTCTTCTTTAGGTTGTTCAGAATTTTTGTTATACGTTTGATGATTACTTTTGACGATTTTGTCAGTATACATGAAATATCATAAATTGTCTTGGATGACCCAGAACAGTTTGCATTTAGTGGTTTACATGCAACTTCATCACCAGGTTGTCGGTCCGCCTAATGGATTTCTCTCCCACAAGTGATTATCTGGTCGTGGTCAGCGTTCTAAAATTTTAATTTCCCAAGAATCTGATGTCAGGTGGAATAAGCCCACCTTTAAACCAATATTTAAGTTGTTTTTAATTATCTTATTTGTCTATCTAGCTAATACATTGCAGAACTGAAACATTGCCAAGTAAAAGCCCTTGGAGATCTAGAACCTGTGCTCCAAATCTCAGCTTCGTATTAGAATGTAAATTGGCACCGTTTCAGAGCACTATTCTTTTAGTGGCATGGACTAGAAATTGGCCTATTTGTTTGAAGACACAAGTTTTAGGTTTAGAGCAATCAATATTTTTGTCGATGTAAACTAAAGTTATGCTAATTCATTTATTTACGTTGATCTGATGGCACTGTCTGTCTGATCACAGATCAGGTCAGAGGAGATCAGATCTTGAGAGCAATGCAGCAATATTGTTGAATAAAATTAATTACCCGAATTTACTGCAGATCTTACGTAGTTCCAATATTATTTGCCGATACAGCCACCCATTTAACCTATTGAATTCATAGATAAAAAATAGCACATTTGATGAATTGCCTAGGATCTGCTGTGAATTTGAGCAATTAATTCAATTTAGCAATATCATTCTTGTGACCCCTTTAGACCCCAGGAAGAAACCTATAAGGCTATAACATATTTTAATGAATACGAAAAGATATTACCAATATGTGTTACCATTATGCGTGTAAGCCATAGTAAATAAATATTTCAATAGTATAGCAGCCGCAATTGATTGAAATCAGCGGATCGTAGAACCGACAATCCCATTCATTGACTCTGCGGCATTGTCATTATGTCAATGCTAATATTTGCTCATCGCCTGGCGATCGATTCTTACCTACACTATTGAGTTTCATACAAATTGTTCTACAAAAAAATATATTTCATAAACCATTCCAAATATTATTACATAGTAAAACCTCCCTTATAATATAAAGATTATTTCGGTTTGATTTGTTTAATTTGCAACACAAGGGCATTTTGATATAATCTGAATTAAATGAAAATTTGAAATGATTGCGTTTTTTTTTTAAGTTATGTTGTAATAAAATTACAATTTAAAAAAATCTATGTAAGACATAGCGATGGAATTCATATTTATTATTAAGAATAGGCACGTGAGTGACCACAATTTCACACACAAACTAGTTCTTTACATAATAACATGTGAATTTTAGTGAGAAAGTTAAAAATACATTTCTAATAAATTGGTTCATGAAATCGATTTAGGAACATAATAACTATAAAAATTGCGTCAAAAGTGGTCGACGAATAACCTTAACGAATTGTTATTTTGATGCATTCATTCGGAAGAACAATAAAATTGTCGGAGATGACGATTGAAGGGTCTGAATTTAAGATTTGCCAATTTTCACGCTCGCTCGAACTTAATCGGTCTGGGTTGTTCAAGTGACCAAGAAGTTGTAAATTCTTGTTCTAGAAAAACCATGCATGTTATCAGTGTGAAGAAGAAGGTATTAAATAGGTACTCATTTTTATTTCATGTTTGTAAAAAACCTATATTACAATCGAAGTATAAGTAGGTACACAAAACCACTAAATAATATTTCTTGCAAAGTGTAATTGATAAAGCAAACCTAGCAAAAGTTGGAAATACGCCAATATAAATAAATTATACAGTACCTACTTACATAATCGAAAATCTTGTAATTATTTGAATTTGGTAGCTTAGTTAAAACTATGTATGTACATAAGTCTTATAAAAAATACCTACTTAATTTGGCATAAAAATATGAGAGTAAAAAATACGACCTTATTTTTATTTGAGATCGGTTTCTATTATAAGTATTACTTCATATCTCATTTATATTCATCTTAATTTAGTTTATTTATAAAAATAAATCCAAGCATATATTTTATTATAATCGTAAGGATAGACATTCATGATTCATGTATGATACATGCCAATCTTACACAAGTAAGTAGGTACCTATCCATTTTTTATGAAAACATATTTTATGTTGTAAAAGCGCTTTACATAAACATACGCAGTGAGTTGAATAACATTTTCCCAAACTCATTACGCGATACTAAAAAGACGCTATTCATAAAGAAACTCGTAAAACTAGGGACCATAAAAAATATTTTCCACCAAGAAAAATTGTTCCAATCCGTATAATAAAGTAATCGCCGCCGAGTGCTCTCCTCTGAGGTGCCAGTTAACGCCTCCAGGAGGGTTAAGTGAGGATAATTTCCCTTTGCGTGCCCACTTCTAATGACGAGCGGGGCCAGCGGGACACGGACGGGGCGGGCGGGGCAATAACGGGGCCTTTAAGGGAGGGGGCCCTTTACCGACCCCGCTTTTCTGATTTTCTTAGAAATGGTTTGGATTGTAATTTTTCTTGTCTAATTATCTTGGGAACTCTTCTCAGCGTGGTCTTCATGTTCTCTTCCTGAGAGCACTTACGCACTATAATTATTATCTATTATAGACGTAGTTACTTTTATGACAACTATTATCCGATATTAGAAATATCTATTAAGTAAATTTCTATTTCTATCAAAGTTTATTAAGATAATATTTATAATGTACGAATATCTTGATCGTATTATTAGCTTCACGTCTTCACGTCTTCATCACTTTAACATCTATTCAATAATAAATTGCATTACACATGGCATTGAACTTTGGACATACCTATCAGATTACAGAACTATCCGTCCAGTGTCCACATCGCAGCCCCAGCTGTACGAGATATTTGCCTTAATTAAAACTTGTCCAAGTTCATTGAAACGTGGAGTAACATTTTTGCTAGAAGGTTAAGTAGGTATAAATTATTGTAATTTTCAAATATTTTTTTTGAAATCCGACAGTTTTATCAATATGCTGTTTTTATTCTGGAATGACGGTAGTAAAGAACTTTAATCAAAACTGATTTCATTTACGTGTGGTACAAACTTGCACGTTACCTTTAATTCGTACAACAGTAACACTTATTCTGTGAAAATTTCAGCTGACAGATAGACAGATATTATATTGAAATATACCCAATATATTCTAATCGATATGTTGAATGAAGAAAATTGAATACCCCTATACAGAACCCTAAAAAGGTATAGGTACCTGAGTCGTGACAAAAAAATGACACTTATCTACCTTTTACTTATAAATGTATCTTATCTAGTTTTTGTTTAATTTATCATTGGCGCGCCTGTGTCCAGTAGGTAGCCGAACACTTTGTCTTACAACGGAACTCATTATGTTACTAGCAATATCGAATCGGTGCTCGTCTGATCGTTAATTGGAGCTGGATTACGTAATAGCTACTTTACAAAATACCTTATCATCGTGCTGATTGCTTTCTTCACTTGTGGCTATAGTTGACCTCTGAGAGAATTCTGAAAATATTTATTTTAGGTAACATACTGTGTTGTAACGTATAACTTACGGCATATTATAGTCATTCAATAAACAAGTAATGTGCCAGCAAATATAGCTTTTGTTGCTAGACCTAATAAAAGACACATTTGTCCACGTGACCGGACAGGATTTATTGACGTATACGATAAAATAGTGGTACTGGAACGGCGACGGGACGGTACCGGAACGTGAGAATGACGGGCGCTTTCCGGAGTGAGAAAAAAATTCTGTTTTTCTCATTGTCGGTTTGGTTGCCTTGTACTCGTAACAATTGTATGTTGTATTTGATTCCCACTGTCCTACAGTTATTCTGGGGACATCAAAAATAATAAATTACATGGTTTCCGCTCAATACACACAGTATACAAGGACATTGTAATTTTCTATATATTTACGTAGAAAATTACTTGCTTATTTGTAGGTGCGACGTGAATGATGATTCTACCGCATTGTGGCAAATATAATTAATGTATTAGTCAATTATTATTTCTCGTATTAAGGAACCGTGACAAGGTTTTGTGTCCACCATAATATAAGTAGGTACCTACATGAACATATTATATACTTAAACAATTCTGATGACATGGAAATGGGAGAAGACTTAACGAAAAGTGATTGAATAATTTAAATTAAATCTAAATAGTTGTAAGTCGATTGTGCTCTTTGTAACAAAAAGTAAAATAAATATTTTTACATAGATTATAACAAACTTTATTCAGAATTTTATGTCACCAATAGACTTCGCTTATTATCCATTATGTACTAACAAAGAAAATACACACGTGTAAATCCTATATCTTACATTGATTATTGTAGCGATGTAGGCCGTGTACGCAGCTGGAATACCAATAGGCATAGTAAACCCCTGCCCAAACAGCAAAAAAGTCATTATGATTGGTGTATACTCTGCTAAACAAGTGTTTACCCTCTTTCTATCGTAATATATTACTTACACTTAACATGCTGGTCCGGTCGTAATAAGCAGGATATAAAGTCAACTGTTTATGAACCAACAAAAAAAGTATAGTACAGTTGGGTACAGTTGGTGTGAGAATTCACTAAGTACATAGTGGTTTGTATATATAACCAGTTTATACCATACATATATTCTACATATAAAATAAATGATACAGTTATAGTGTGGATGTTTAGTGAATGTTCGATTTGTATAAAACCCCCGATGAAGATAAAACATATTCTGGGTTTGATGATTTTATTGCCAGAAAATATGAATTCTCCCTGATATGCAGGAGAAAACGCATCACATTACAATACCTAATAATTAAATGTTTTTTTTTATGCCAGCGATATCTTATTTAAAAATATTTATATCTTCCAGTATACTACAGCACACATAAAACCATTTATTACTGGAGTAAGTTAAACATACAGCCATAAAAATATAACATGAAGCTTCGTAAATCACTACTAAATATATTTCTTGGGATTTTTCAAAGCTTCTCATAAATAATCTACTTAGTAAAAATATGGCTTGTTATTTATATCGCACCGTTTTTTCGGCACTCCACTAGACTAACGTTTAATATGACTTCTAAATGACCTTAGTTCTGCAGACAGTAAGAACATACTATTTTTTAAATTTAGTTTTTTTAGTTATAGCTTTACTTTGGCAAATAATGATGATGGGGCCAAAGGTATGCACACAAAATATAGAACGGAATTATCAAATCCTCCAGCAGAACACACCATTACATGAGAGTGTCTACTTTGCGAGTGGTAGCTGGCCAGGTGCGCAGTATAAAGTACTCTAGAACATATTATATGACGTTTTCCTTCACCAAACTCAAACTCTCTGTAAATTTGAACCCACGACCTTTACCATAGCGCGCGCACCTAACGTGACAACCACATAGCTATTATCACTTAAAACATAGGCTTACATAATGAAAGTAAAATTGTAAAAGCTGACACTTAAATAACTTTCTAAGCACAATATCCCTCATGTTCATTTACTTAATTGTGTATGTGTGAAATGTGCTATGTTGTAAAATATCCCGCCTTTTGACGTTTACAGTGCTGGGAATTAACTTTCATGTTTTGCATTTGAAGTGTTATGAATCCTGTTACGTTGAGACTTGTTTTATACTAAGTACAACTTGAAATAAAATCTGTGGAAATCTAACGTTTAAACACTTCCATTTTTTCTGAATCGGTGAATCATTGAAAAAATACTTCACCAAGTTTTTTGGCTTTATTATAGTCGTGTAATAAAATTCATATATGGATATGGTATTTCTTTTTATACTACATTGTCGGCAAACAAGCATACGGCCCGCCTGATGGTAAGCGGTTACCGTAGCCTATGAACGCTTGCAACACCAGAGGTATCACTCACGCGTTGCCGACCCTTCCCCCCGCCCCGATGAGCTCTGGCGACCTTACTCACGCGCAGGAACACAACTATAAGTTATTTGGCTGCGGTATTCTGTAAGGTGGAGGTACTTCCCCAGTCGAGCTGCTCTTTGAGCGACACATCGCTATGCTCTACCTCTCTCTCTCTCTTACGGTATTACAAAATATACATACTTACTAATACCAAAATGAATCAGAATACTGACAAAAAACGTCCTTCATATTCTTCATGTACCTTATCACTTTTGGCTTATTTATTCATGCTTAGTTTATATTTTTTTGTTAATTTATTAATTATTCAAAACATTCCGTAACTGGCCTGTCTAAACGCAGCCTACATTATGACGCAGGGTCTAAGCCTTCTAATGTACAAAAGCTTGGTGTTAACAAATCACACTAAGGTAAAGACGACATTAAGTGAGTGCGAAATATAAATTTTAATTTATTCCGACTGTAAGCCCGCTTCGACCGTGGTAGTAAATTAAGTAAGCGGAAGAAAGCTCATTTATTTTTGGCCGGATGCGGCGAAATTCACATCCGCGTTAAATACACAACCCGACGAAACGCGTACTTTCTCGTTTCGGAGTGTTTTCAGTTAAAATTTAATTTCGGGCGCAAATTACTGTCTTTTTGTTATTCACTTTCTGAATTTCTGATTATGAAATTAGCTCGCCGCCATGATCATTAATTTACACGCTGTATCTTGTTTAATTGTAGATTGTTTATTAAATATTAATCAAAGATTTCAGCTTAGCGATGCGTTGTTGATGATATGTACATATTACGTAGCTTAATTAATTATTCGTATAGGGATGGAGAAAGTATACTAATCCGTGCTCAGGGCGGAAAAGCGGATCTGTATGGGACTTATATGAGCGGTGAATTCTGAATGATGTAGCGTAACTGAGCGCCCTATATAGATATGCATATACTCGCATAGTGGTATTACAATCAAAGCCTATAAGCTTAACAGCTTACCTTGGCCTCTAACTGAACAGAGCTTCTAGAGAAGGTAACCTTACATTATTTAACCATGTACCGTATATATGCCGCAGGATGATTTGGTAATTCGAATTTTTGAGAATACCCTAGGGATATTGCGAAAACACGACAATGGTGAAAACATTTCTAAAATCTCTTCCTGTTCAAAACGATCCGAATACTTTAGGTCAGAAGTGTACGCCACTTCGTGGTTATTTTTAACTGCACGAAAACTCTTCATATTGAGAAATGTTTCACCATTGTTTTGACCATTGTCTAATTATCCGTGTTTTCACAATATCCCTAGGATTTTCGCGAAATTTTGAATTATCAAATCATCCTACGGCATATGTGTATCTACATTACACATAATGTGAAGATAAGAACTGACTAGAAGCTTGAGCAGAATTAAACTTAGGTAGGTAATGCTCAAAATGTTTGATGAATGGAAGTAATAAACGACCATAATTATTCTTATTAGCCAACATTACATCTTTTTAGGGTTCCATACCTAACTGGTAAAAACGGGACCCTATTAATAAGACTTCGCTGTCTATCCGTCCGTCTGTCCGTCCGTCTGTCTCCAGGCTGTACGGAACCCTCGGTGCGCGAGTCCAACTCGCACTTAGCCGGTTTTTTTTAATTCTGTTCATACAAAAATAGTTAAGATAATCCTCGAGATTTAAAAATCCATGTATCAAAAAAGATAAACGTAGCAAGGGAAAAAATATGTACCTATCCTCTCGTCAAATATGGCTTTTTAAATGAAGAGGAGTTTATAGAGGTTATTATAAAATTATATCAGAACATGTACAATTACATAAAAACAAGCAAACCACGAAGAATGTATTTGCTTATTACTACTTAGAGCTCCTTTATACGAGGAAGACTGCACCTAATTGAAAAGCCAATTACACGAACAGAACCACAATTACACTACGCCACCCAGCGCTGCACTATTCTAATACGGAGCCTTCACGCAATTACAAAACAAAACAACATTTAGAACAACAACTGTCCACATGTTGGTCTCTATTCATTAACCCTCAGTTGGCGTATCGCACATCTAAAATACAACGGCGAGCCAATTAAAGTTGACCCCGTAGCTCGGTTCCGCTACTGCACTCTTAATCAGGGAACAGATACACGGGTAATTAATGTGATCCGCTTTTATTATTCCGCTCGTAAAATGGTGAATTTACCAGGGTTGCAATAATGTTCATTACCGTTAATGCACATGAATGTAATTTTTTTAATTAATTGTATAGTGGCATAAAGTTGCATTACTTGCACTTAAAAATTACCAACGAAGGGCATGATATGAACCGTAAAAAATATATATCTTTCTGCATAGAAGGTACCCTGATAAAACATAGTGCCAGCACAATGCTATAATGTGCAACGTAACCAATCTGCTCCCGGGATGGCAAATAACCAAACACTTATACCAAAGTATTATTCATTACTTTATTGGAAGAAAATATTTTAAATCTTAGTAACATAAAGTTTCTTATTATAGTTTTATTTCAAAATTCAACCGTAATACTTACAGCGCAAGACACGAAAAGTAATATAGTTAGTAAGCTACGTTTTCTGTACTGTAAATGCAATATTTCGGACGGGCTTGTCACGCTGTCAGTCAGGCGTTCACGTGTTGCGTGATCGCCATTGCAATTTCACCGACGTTTTGTGGGGTGTGTTGCTGTTCAGTACCTATTTGATTTGGTTTGTTTTGTTTATGTATATATACGTCGCGTGACAGTATAGATTTTTAACACATATCTAATGCAAAATTACTTGATTCGTCAGATATACCACAGAAAATAATGCGTTTGACTTTATAGAGTAATTGCTGAGTTTCTTGCCGGCTCTTCTCAGCAAAAGCAACCTTCCGAACCGTGCGTTAGAGTCTGACTATTCATAAGTGCCTATGAAATCCTATTTGAATGAATAAATAATTTAAATTATTTAATTTCATTATACTTAAACAGCTTAAGATATAAACGTTATGACTCTACCTTCACTTGACATTTATGAAAATATAATGTTCATACGTAAAAATATACAAATGTTTAAATCAAAAATGGAGATACATAATATCAATACAAGACAAAAAGATAAATTAGTAGTTCCGTATTTTAGATTAGCTAAAGTTAAAAAGTCATTTCTTGGATGTAGTGTTCGAATTTATAATAAAATACCTATCTCAGTTACCAAGATGACTGATTTTAAATTAAAATCATCCATAAAGAAAGTTTTAAAAGAAAAAGCCTATCACAAGGTAGCTCATTACATTGAGGATAAAGATGTCTGGAAGTAGCTGCACTCTGCACAAGTGCACCTCGTACATAATTTTATACAAAAGCCAGTAGGTACTTACTTAGTATTAGAGATACTAATTTTTAGTTAAAATTTAAACTTGTATTTTTATTTATTTTTCTTGAATAATTGTAAAACATTTAATGGAAAAAAAAGCCAACATTGTCAGATTGTTCAAAAAAAAAACAAAAAACTAAATATATGAAAAATGTAACCTTGCTGAGTTTCTTGCCGGTTCTTCTCAGTTGAAGGTGACTTCCGAATCGGTGGTAGCTTCAGTAGTTTCGACGTTCATAAGTGCCCTCTTAGGGCCTAAACTGAATAAATGGCTTTGACTTTGACTTTGACTGGCTTCCGCACCGCATCCCGAACATATTTTACGTGAGTGCCAAATTTCAACCAAATTCATTCAGTCGTCACGGAGCTGACTGGTAATAAACATTCAATCACACAAACTTTTGCATTTGTAAGTTCAATTTAGTGAATGTTAATTTATATTTTGACCAAATTTACATCAGCTCAGTGTCAGTGGGTTCCAGCAGCTGCACTTGAGAGTCAATTCCCTTATGGGTTTTGTGTATTTACACCTTCGTCACAATCACTACCATGAAAAGATTGTAGTCAAGCGAAAACCTTATTCATAATAAATAAAATAAATACAGAAAAGCAACATACTAAAGAGTATAACAATAAAACATAAGTATTTGAAAAGTCGTTTTATTTTGGGACGTAGGTGGTGTCTTTTACAAATATAGAACTACAGACAGTAATAACTGTCAGCCACCCCAACTAATTATATTACAACACTTTTAATTGTCGTTAATCTGATCTATTTCAAACTGCGAAATGAGAACATATTAGAGTAATTTATGTAAGTAATTAAATTGACTAAAGCCGGCTACACACTTTTGGTTCGGGGTGGGAACGATCGGAACGGTCGGTCATCGGATCGGAAACAATTAATATACTTCCGAATACTTCCGATTAGTACGCTCGATTTTGCCCATTCTCCAACACTCATTAATTCGTGCAGTCTACTAGAATCGCATCGGTAATACCAGTCAAATTTTTGAAAAGAAAAAATGTAATATAAAAGTTATATCGACATTTTTATACCAACTTATATTAAGCTTTCTGGGCCGGCTAGTAGAATAAGAAAATATGTGAAAAAGTCGTACTTGAAAAGTAGTTTGATAGCAAAAGTTTAATTGTAGTTATTATTTTATTCACCATGGAAATAAACCTTTTTCAAAATAAGTAT
This sequence comes from Tetheella fluctuosa, assembly GCA_951216915.1. Lineage (NCBI taxonomy): Eukaryota > Metazoa > Arthropoda > Insecta > Lepidoptera > Drepanidae > Tetheella > Tetheella fluctuosa. Next base: position 6,192,441 of record OX578230.1, read on the forward strand.
TTGCTTTAAACTCTTCATAGAGTGAGGGGAGAACTTATGAGGTCTTGCAGTACGTGTAGCTACATTGGGGTCTGTCACTCAATCGCTTCGTTATTGCTACGTGACTGCCATCACAATTGGACGTTCCAACGAATGCGTTGATTGAGTTTTGATTTTGTTTAATTTATCAAAGTAAGTAATTTATTTGATAATCTCTTATATTTTTTTGCATTAAGACCCCTCATAGTTAATTAATTTGTCCCGAGTTCCAATACAGATACCCTAGCCATTAAACGTTTGCTTAACAAGTCGTACGTACTATGACGTAGGTCTTCAGACTCTCATCTTAATCAGAGAAGTTCAAGTTGATCAGATAGCTAGAATATATCTATAATATACAGGGTGATTTTTTTATCACTGGCAATACTTGCAGGGGTGGAAGTACTCATCATTGTGAACAACTTTTACTATGGGGCTAACTCTGATATCGCGTAAAATAAAACGGTTGTTTCATACATTTTGGTCGATTAGGTATTGAACTTTTGTATGGAACAGCTGATAATTTTTTCATGATTTCACAGTTAGTCCCATAACAAAAGTTCATTTTCATGAGTACTTCCACCCCTGCAAGTATTGCCAGTTATAAAAAAATCACCCAGTAGGTATTCATAAGTAAGTTTTAATCATGCGAGACGCATACCAACCATATATCTTCGTTCGATAGACACAAGTTCCAGTTCACTTGCATTCTAGAACACGGAACAACAATCAATAACAAACTTTCATCCTTTTTCATTGGCGTGCTACGCTTGGGATTAGACATTGTATAAAGATATAAAGTATTGCTTTAACTTCACCGCAGCGATTGCACTGGCCTCGTACCTACTATGAAATCACGATCATATTTTTTCGAAGTCACTTTATTTTCGCAGCATTTTTATAAATGGAATGAGCAGTAATAAAATCATCCTTAAATTATGTCAAAAATGTGATGATACGCTTCTCATAATAAAATTGTATGCTGTCTTCGTCGTCTTTGACTATCTCTATATCACTAAACGGTAGCTTTTAACTTAATTGAACAAGGTTTTCAGCGATATTCCGATCCTTTATCAAATTTCTCAAAACTTTTTCTTTTCCTTTTGCTTTGGATCACATTTTATTAGTCGCTTGGTAAAAAAATGGATTTTATTCAACAAAATGTCAATGGAGCATTACCAAAGTTTATGTCAAATCACTACAACAGAAACTTAGCTTCGCGATAATGGCAATGAAGGATAGGTAATGGAACAAAACCAATAGTAAGGATTTGAACATTTTAATAACTTGGTTCTACATCAAAGGTATTATTCCTGCAGTTAAAATAACAAGAAAAGTATTCCGACCACTAATGACAATTTATCATGAACTGCAGTATTCCAGCTTGTATAAACTATTTAGTTAATATTCTATACTAATATAATAAAGCTGAAGAGTTTGTTTGTTTGAACGCGCTAATCTCAGGAACTACTGGTTCGATTTGATAAATTCTTTCAATGTTGGATAGCGGATCGAGGCTATAGGCTACTTTTTATCCCAGGAAAACACAAGATCCCTCGGGAACGCGGGTGAAACCGCGCGGAAAAACTAGTTTTGTATACGTACATACGTACATACACACATACATAGAAACAACAATGCAGCGCAGTGCACTAAACCTTGAGTAGCATAAGCCCCGAAATTGGGCTAAATCCCAGTTTACTTAAGTCTGGTATCAAGTCAGGACACAGAAGGCACTGTGTTAATACACGGCTCAAAACTTTGCCTCCAAAATACGAAGTGACAAACATTTATAGTGTTGCATAGACGCTATGCTGAAAATGGAAAACGTTGCGTGTAGTCACTAGCATGCGTTATTTGAATGTGTAATCCTTGTGCTCGCGCGTGCCAAGGATTTCGTGGATTAGAAATACCAACATTCAGAAATATTTCGCAATAACCGTTATACGTACGTGCTTTTTCAGCTCGGCAATCTTACACCGTAGAAGTTCTAAGTTGCAATTTTCAACACAATATTTGGCGACTAGCTTTTGCTTACAGTTTTGACAGCACTCTTCTTTTATGATATTTATTAAGACTCTAGTTATGTGTATGGTCATTATATATGTAATCTGCAAATATTAGGATTACTTTTAGACCTGGAAAGAATGGTATCTCTATTTAATTTATTTTATGCGACCCAGGTTGTTTTATTTTTCATTTAAACTTTTTATAGAGAGCTCTAAAAATTTTATTAATTTCAAAGATTTTGGTTTTTATTCAATAAATTTTTCGAAAAAAATATTGTTTAGACCAACGAAGTTTAGTGAAGTTCCGACCAACTCTTAACTAAGTATAAAAAGTTGCAAAGAAAATTGTTACCCAAACATACATCCCAGAATTTAGGCAAGTTGTAGAGCAAACATAATGTTAGGTACCCATTGTGAACATGTATATATGTATATAATAATATCATCTTATATATAGTTTCGCTCCTGTGCTGTGAAAGGTTCTTCACTGTGTAATCAGTTGTGTCATAAGCTCTCTTAAGTCCACTTTACTGTGCACGTATAAGTTACCGCGTTTGCTCCGATTTACTTTGTGCTTTGTAGACTATGAAATTATGGCCGCACAATTTCAGCACTCCAACCGCATAGTCCAACTCTATATAACAAGTGTTGTTTATGAATTTCTTGTTATTTAAGAGGCCATTAAATGAATTTATTTCGATATTTTTAGCGATATTATAATTTTTAAGATTTATTTGCACTTAGTGATCGCCAAACGATACTTTATTGTATACTAAGGTTTTGCAAGTAAAATGACGTGTGAAATTCTGGATGAACCCGACTAACGCCATTTGATTTAGTAAGCAAGACTGGAAACAAAAATGTTAAAAAGATATGAACCTTTGGGGACCCTTTAATCCAACTGTGGTGATAAAAATGTCGAGTGGGATGCAGATGCTTAAGGTTTTCTCTTTAAAAATACTTTTCTTTTGACATCTTTATCGTGGCCCAGTAGAGTAGGTACATTTTATTTTGAAATCTCTCCTCAAGGAAGGATATAAATAAAAGAAAGTTTAAGACCAAGTAAATATAAACTGCAAATAATGGTGATCCCATATAGATGTTTATGTTAATGAGGAGCCATGTATGTACTTTCACCCCTGAAACTTTACGCATATAACAATATAATATACTATTTGGGAAGAATGTGCCATACTAAACAGGGCATATACTATGGACACCAGATAACTGATATACTATACTTATTAATATATAATTATTTACCTATGCCGTTATATTGATTTTTACATCCGAATCAGAACAACCACCTTTGTGTAGGTATGCACACAATATGAGCTAGAGGTTTTTGAAGGAATAAATCGTAGGTAACCCGGTGATAACGTACTTTGTTGTACTCGCTAGTTCTCTACTAGGCTTTATGATAAGCCACCTTCGGCCAAACGCATGCAAAGTTTAAAAAAACTTGTTTGCATTCATCTCATACAGTCTTCGTCGTCGCCTGTACCGCGTATTCCGCGTAATATTTGCCGGTTGCGGCTAAATTGCATCTCTCGCGTTCCTTGCCTGACAACTTTAATCAACTCGATGGGAATTTGTCTTACTTGCAAGTTCCGCTCACGTCTCCTCGGATCCACTGAACAATGAGATTTGCTTTAGATAAATTCTTGCGTTGGGAGTTCGCGAGAAATGGATACCCTATATACTGTATCTGTTTAATGGTGCTAAGATAATTCTGTTCCACGAATGAAAAACATCACCTACTTTATTGGTGAGAAAATACTGTAGTCTTATTATATTATACAAAATTAAGATTGAATGCTCTTAATAGTATTTGTAGCCTCCTGAGTTATAATTACATTTGATGATGTTATTTTTGAATGTATTGTGGTTACATTTAAAAAATCCTGTAATTAAATTAAATTATGTTTCTCGTATATTTCTATTAAAAATTGTAACAAAAATCCCTAACATAATTTGATTGTTTGTTGTTTTGTTTTATGAAATTGCGGATCAGACCACATAATTATTTCACTCATCTGGGATGAAGTTAATACATTATAATGAAATACCAGACCATTCTTTACGACTCCATTAAGTTGTTGGAGAAAAAATAAAGGGAGAGAGGAAATGGCAACCACTCAGCACAGTCCCTCGTCAAGATAGGTTCGGGCTGCGGAATTCTTTTCTCGATCGACTGACTTCCATGAATACTAATGTTTAGGGGAATTCGGAGGAAACATCACCAACACAAATGGCACTGCGGATAATGGCGTGAAGGTGATAAGTAAGCAAGTATATTTTATTTACTTTCACCCGCAGTCCATGAAATGGGAAAGTTTTTATGTTGCTTATTTCAGCAACTTTTCTAATTTTTATACTCGTAAGTTATTATTAAATTTTCTTGGAAGATAAAAATGTAGACGTAACAAAATGTTGTTTTCACTCTGAAGTTAAATTGCTATGGAGTGAGTGTTGATATTTTTCTTATTATTAACAGTAATATAAAAGTAGCTAGCCACACTTTATTTAATTATAAATTGTATTTTCTTTTAGAAATAGTTTACCTATTTTGCTACAAAGTTAATATTTATACAAACGGCTGCTTTGCTGAAGCAAAATATTTTCCGTAAAAGTGGTGTGAAGCTCAAACGTGGCAAAATTTTGCTCAATTTCCATGCAGAAAATTCCATGAAAATGCATATAACAGAAAATGTTGTTCTTATAATTGGACAGGTGCACCACCTAAGTCGTGCGTGGCATTTCTAGAGCGCTGTATTAGCATATAAATAAGCGACACCCCTGAAAACGCGCTGGCAAAGGGCGGTTCAAATACCGAGCAGTTTTTACATTTTTATGACCGGAAATCCAATTATCACAAGCAATTATCGAGTCAGCTAGATAGAAAGCGAATTGCCTTTTTCAAGTGTGAATAAAATTTAGAATTCAATTGCCGATTCGATTTGTTCCAGGTTTTTTGATTATCGGCGATTTTTGGTCAAGATTAACCGATTCACAAGCGAACCTCGTCGCAAAGTGCTCTATAAAGCGTCAGATACATGAACAAATTTCTAGGTATATCACAACTCGTATATCACTGGCATACACATTAATCTGGTGATACATTGTACTATGTGCTTACGCCCTCACATTTAGGCTGCGCTCGGCGCAATTAAGTGGCATAAGCGGAGATATTGTTCCTAGCTAAGTTTACAGTCAAGGCGATAAGTAGTAAGATAAATAACTATAATAGCCTTATACTGAGTAACACTGATATAGTTATGAAAAATAATCAAAGATGGTCGATTCTTTTTACCATACCTACCATGGCATGTGATCATGTGGCTGAAGATGATAAGCATAAAAAGCCTAGATGGGAACTTTCAAGTAAAGCTACCGAAGCACATCAGTTGGTGCTTGGCGGCAAATTTTCTACTTCAGGATATTAGTGAACTAGGTGGGTACTACAAAGTGCCACCGTGCTATTGTTTCCTCGCGATATTTTCCTTAACCAAATGATCAGGCTCATTGTAGGATTCAATCCCTCGACCATCATCGCCACGGCGTTTGACGTCACTACCACTGTGTTATTTTCGCCTTTTAGCATCTATTTTACGCTTCTATATCTAACGTTAATATTTTTAAATACAAACTAACAATTAGGCTACTGCTTTAACGATTACTTTAATTCTGTAAATGTACGCACGAAGATTTAAGTATTTTGTGCAGACTGTATAAATACTGTGCTCTATTAATTCTATGCAATGAAATAGATAGACTATTATATTTAATCTACACGTCAGGACCGTTTTGAAAATCTAGAATCTTCTACCTCCTTTGTAACATGTGTAACTAGCATTATCATAACCGTTATTCGTATAATCAATTTGAGTTCAAACCTTAAAAACCGCTAACAGTTTCCAATCCGACCCCAAGTGCTGGTGACGCGACGTCGCGCTCGTCCCGCGCCGGTTAACCGCAACGCTGATGTAGCACGCTACCCTTCGCAAGCAGACCTAGGGTGATGTAGACCCGGTCACAATACCCCAAAATTAAACGCATGATTGCGGAAGCTTGCGAAATTTAGCTGTAGTTGCATGTAAATGTATTTATATTAAGTTAATGTCTTCACGTCTAATATCCACGAAAATTAATTGGGGAAAGTAGTAAAATCTGATTGTTGTTAAATATATTTTGGCTGTCGATAGGTGAGTCTGAGTCTTTATCTTTGAGGCACATAAATAATCCCGGGCTTCATATTTTTAGATAAATTTAAATAAATGAACCTAGCCTGCGAAATCATACCTCTAAGACCTAAGTCTAAAGCAAAGTGATGCACAAATTTTGTGGTTGAGAAAGATACTGAAAATATAGTTATATGTTTTTTAAAAGAAAATAATATTAGTAACATTACACTGTTATCTATTATGTGTCGTAGCTGTCATAGACACAATACAGGAATTCGCGAACTTTCTCGTATCGCGACATGGGAATTAATCAAAAATCCCGTCCCGCCATGGCGTTACACATTATCAACTTTTTTACGAGTCGTGTAAATCATTCTTATACGTTTACAACTGTAACAAAACTTCTTCCGGCCGTTCGTTCGCTTTGGACAACTTTTTTATACCATCCTGCCAATAATTCAAGATACGTTGTCAAACTTTTTTTGGGACAGCCATTGATATTAAAAGTCTAGATAAACATTCAACGGTAAAAAAATATTTTGTATCTCAACGAGATATATTATGGGGTTAGAAATTATAAAACTAAATGATAAATAAAACAAAAAATAGTTTTTTTTAAATAGCGCCCAAAATAATTATCGTGCACTTATTATTCTCATTTTTTGAGTCATTGCACTGGCATAACTTAACTTCATAATTAGAAGTACATTTTACCTACATAATTACAATTGCTAAGAATATTTTATTTTGTGAGATAGGTATTATAATTTCCTAGTAGGTAATAACATGTAAGTGTCTAACATATTTTTATCAATGTCACACGATCAAGTACAAATATTAGTTTATGTAGCCATCATGTCGTGTTATGAATTTATTGCTCTATTTTGGTCGGGAAATTACAACATGTCCACAAAATATTTGGGACAAGGTTTTCAAAAGAATATACATATATTTCTCTTTATACTACAAGGTGGCAAACAAGCTTACGGCCCACCTTATGGTAAGCGGTTACCGTAGCCTATAGACGCTCATAACACCACCGGCAAAGAAAATACAATATTATATTTTCCCTGTCAGGGGTATCACTCACGCGTTGCCAACCTTGAGACATGAAGTTGTTAAGTCTGTGTTGTGTATGTAGTAGTATAGTATAGTATGTAATAGTACTGTATCTGTGGTCAACTCCATGGTGAGTGTGGCAGCATTTCAAGCTTAAATAAAGAAATAAAATCACGGCCTAAAAGTGGTGGCCCCCATCTCGAACTACATATATATTGAGTATGTGTGTTATACTTGAATAAGTGATAGGTACTTGGATGATTCCTAAGCAATCAATACTATTACCTGTGTATGTTAATTAATTAATTAATTAACGCTTATTGGTAACTGATAATGGCACATTTTTAAAATATTGCCTAAAAGTACGGTCAGAAATTACTGTGACTGCTGAACCAGTGTCTACTTGGAACCTTAATTGTACCCCCTGGACAGAAACCTCTTCATACATTGGTTCACCACAAGATGTACGAATATGAAAACACTCACCATCATCATCACTCTCACCTGCCTCACAGGTTTCCATGAAATTAACCTTTTTGCACATTTTTTGCAAATGGCCCCTTTAGATTACACTTTTTACACTTGTAATTAGAGAATCGACACTGAGACGATTGATGGTTTTTATAACCGCACACAAATCACGGCACTTTGATATCACTAGCACTTTTTGTAGCTTGGCGGTCGATTTTGAAAAGCTGCTCGGTATGCGACGGCCCTTACACCGTCGCCGCTGCTGCTCCCTTACGTGCGCTGTGCATGCTCTCCGCCAACTCCAATGCTTTTGTTAGAGTTAGTTCTTTTATGTCCTGCGTAAACAGCTTATCTCGCTCTGCACCCGGCTGCATGCCCATGACAAAACGATCACGTAGAGCTTCTTCTACGTTGAGAAAACTACAGTAAGCAGATAGCCCACGAAGTCTTGCTGCCCACTCTGTGAAGGTTTCCCCTGCTTTTTGGGCCGCGGAGTAGAAGTTGAATCTTTCACTGAACCCGCACCTTTTTGGGGTGAAATGGGCATCCAAAAGTTGAATTATATCCTCGAAAGGCACTTCTTGTATTTCTTTCGGGAACGCTAAATCTGTCGCTAATCTATATGTAGCGTCACCAAGTGCACTAAGAAGATGGCGCGCTTTTTTACTCCCGTTGGATCGCTTGATTTATCTATGTTATTCGCAATAAACCATTGTGTTAATCTGCCTTTATGGGTTTGCCACGATTGCGTATTATGATCGAACGTGTTTAATACGCCAAAATGCGCCATAATTTGGGTAAATCGTCGCCACTATTGTATACGGGAGTAAGGCACAGTGAAACGGCTCGTTATTTAAGTTCGACTGACATTTATTTTTCAGACAGACATGACAGTTTTACACTGACGGCGCTGCCACACTCGCCATGGACTTGACCACAGATATAGTACTATTACATACTATACTATACTATACTACTACATACACAACAGTCTCCTAACGGCTCCCATACCCTCCTAACCAAAACACAGTAATACAAGTGCACTACTATTTCACGGCGGAATTAGATATGTTGGTAGTACTTCCCCGGGCGAACTCTGCACTAAGAGTTCTACTACCTTCTAAGATTAGGTATTAAAATAATGTAGCAAATTCATATATTTTCTTTTTGGTAGACAAAATTTTTAATCTAGACAAATGAAATGAGATCTACTGACTTTTTACCTAATTCTGTACTGTATGTCATAAAAAATAACTATAAATATTTGGCTCTGATCTGAAAAACACCCTTTGAGAAAACTCCAGGGCTCCAGCGTCTAAAACGCCTGGAATTTCATTAACTATCAAATATTGATTAATTTAAAATGAGTCGAGCACGTATTTTATGTGTGCTTCTAATATTAAGATTCATATGCAATCTGTAAGATATCCCATGAAAAACTTTGTTTTAATAAATATTTTGAAAATTCTTATGTTTTTGAAAATGATAATATATATTATATTATCAAGATAAAAAAAAAGCTGTCTAGTCTACGTTTTTTAAACTCCACTAGGGACAAGACTTACCAGTTACCACTTTGTCCACTACCTTAAGGTTGTATATTGTGCGGGTTTTACTCAAGAACTCGCTTATCATGTGAGTACCTATCTAGATCTGATCCGCTCTCCATTATCACTTCTCAAGTACGATTCTATTATCTTTATGTGACTCAATTAAACTTGGAGTCAGCTCTCAAATAATATGTCTACTAGAATGATTTATTTAGATAGTTAAAATAGAAATAAGACCTTTGTTTATGGTGGAATTTTATATTTTTTTTACAAAATGTACGCTATTGATACTAAACACAAGTGAGGGAAAGTGTTCAACATCGTCGAGTAGCAAAATTTGAAATTTTATACCCGTCATAAAAGTTAAGGTTACGTTTTGACTTGGCGTATCTGCTTAACTTGCTTTTATATACGAGTCTCGGGCTAATGAAAGCAACCTACCATGTTTTATTATCCACTTAAGTGCGGATGGCGATGTTAGACTTAAACCATCACAATGATCTTTAGCGAAGTTGACAAATATGGTCGTTAATATGACGTATATAATAACGTTATGTTAGTCTGTAGCTAGATATTGTGTCTCTATTGCGATTGGATCAAAACCATGTAAAATTATGGATACATTCTAAATCTGACAATATTATTTTATCAAGTCATGTCATTTTCAATCACTCCCTACATAGATAAATCGTGAGATAAACAGCTCATAACAAAAACGCGTTAAACGTACTCCGTAGATTTTGCAACTGTGATGGACTATTAAATCAAAGAGGCACGCTCTCTTATAACACCATTTAAATGGTAATTTAATTCAAGTTCTCCCGGAAACTGATTTACATTCCAGTCAAGTAATAGTTGAACTGATTTAGTCACTAAACTCAGTAGACGTGTGTGATACAGATTTATATGAAATCGTGGTGAAGCGCAAGTGATGTCGGTCGCTTAGGGCTACCGAACCGAAGTGTCTAACTAAGTGATTAAATCAATTCTACTGCCTGTACGGCTACTAAACCGAGTCCATATGTTATGATGAAAATGGTTCATTCAAAACATCAATTTTGAAGCCTTTAATAATTATATATTTTTTTTATATAAATTCCAACTTGTATTTATTGAAATAGCTTTACTTAGTGACAATTGTTTATATTCTTAAAACAAAGTTATTTTTTTTATTTTTGAGTGATATCTTGATATTTCTTTATTTTTTATGACCTCTCCTATAACCCCTTAACAGGATCGTGAGGAATAACCAGTAACCTTTTATATTTAAAAATGTGTAGAAATTTTATGAAGTCTGTGCGAGAGAAGCCGCGGTCGTAATGGTACTCCTACAAAATCCTACTAATCCAATACCCTAGATTAGCTTATTATTTTTATCAAGTTAAAACATACGATCCGAAATGTGAGAAAAGTCATGTATCCTTATATAATGCGGCGGCCGCCTCTGCTGGCGGTGCCTCGCGCGCGCACCAACCTGCTGCAGCGCGCACCGCTCGTGCGGGAGCTGCGTGTGTCCAACACTGTCTGACCGAACTGATTTGTTCTAATGTTCACTGAACGAACTCACAAAGGCTGCGTACTGCCTCTGCAGTGCCTAAATTAGTTTATGTTGTATTAGATTGTAGGGAAAACAATGTAACATCAGGTATAGTATAGATATAGATATAAGATAGATCTTTAGAGGCTTGCCTGTAAAGATAGATGTCAGTTTTTTTGGTTAAATAAATAAATAACCTATAATGTTTGAGCACAGAAAAGTCACCGGTAATCGATTTATCGAGTCAGTATTATCACATTCAAAGAATATCTTAAAGTTATTATAATACTTAAATAAAGAACAGAGGAAACGCTGGGAACCTTGCCCATCAGCAGCAGCGGCAGCTTCGGGGAAATTTTATAAATATTTGTATTTTTGCTGTTAATATAAATAAGGAATAGACTACTTCTATTAATGAATGATTAATTATTATCTATAATAGCAAAGTATGGTTAAGTCAGAGTTGCGTACGGCCTTATCGCATTAGTGTTTGAATAAAGCCCAAGTTGAACAGATTTAGCTAGTAGTAGGTACATAGTAATGTAGTGTACGGTACAGTGAAAGTTGGTGAGAAATTTATCTTGAACTTTTGTCGTCTCCAGACCGATTCTTGGAAGCTGTTTCACCGATGTTTTGTTACTTTTAGAATAAGTTAGTCAGTAGAATAAATGAAATTTTTTACTGTTTGAAAATTTGTCTTCTTCATGCAATTCTTAAAAGTTTTTCAAGCAATATCTTTGATTGATGTTATTTTAAATAGAGTTTTAAGTTAAAACTGCGGCACCACTAGGCTGAGGTTTTACATTCTGAAATCATACTATATCTTTAGCTTTCTGGTTACCCTATCGAAACGAGTCATTTGGCTTAGTCTAAATTTGTTGCGCTTTTTTAATATTTAATTAAAAAAGCGCAACATGAACTATTGGATAATCCCAACTCATCATCGCTAACTTATATTACCAAGCACGCGGACATAGCGTTTAGCTAGCATTCTTAATAATTATGCAGAAAGCAAATGTGTAGAACTCTTTTCTGGTGTCTGTGTTTCCTGACTCCCACTATTTGGAGATCTTAAAAGCTAGAGTGAATAGGCTTCTTTTAGATAAGCGTGCTTTGTCCTTGGCCCATTTTATAGAAAAATGGAGGTAAATGTTAATATTTTACATAGTAACTTGCAAAAGCATTTTTTTAAGGAAGTAAGATATAACTTATAAACTTACCCAACATTCACGAAAGTAGGACATAAATACCAACTCACACATAATGTATGCCTTTATTGCATTAATATGGATAATGCAGATTATTAAAATTTGCAGTAGCTTGTGAAATAGTCACCGGCACTGCGGGACATTGATGTACAACTTCCACGCCGAAGTTCCGTCGAACTATGCAAATTTTAGTTAACACTTTCAACAAACGCGCTCTCGCAAATAATTCCCTGCTACGCGGGTGCTTCGCAGCCTTGTTGTTTTTTGTTAGACTTTTTAGCGATTTTGCGTTCCAGTGCTTGTGATAAATTTGTTGCAGTTCTGGCATCCATCACTAGATGGCAATGTTTATGGGAAATTTCGAATATCTTGCAAACATCTACTGAAATTAATAACTTGACTCTCAATTCTAGGAGTTCTCTAAATTTTATATGTATGTAACAATAAAAATAGTCGAGTGGTCACAAATCACAACTCAGGAAAATCCAATTGTTACTTGTTTTATATTATTGACGATAAATCATTTCAAATGATTATCGTCATATTTTCAATACATAATAATATAATGATCATAACTTAGGTTCAGCATACTTAGGTACTGAACAACTTTTACTACGGGGCCAACTATGAAATCGCTTTGCGAAAAAAAAGAAAGACAGACAAACCTAACATTAGGTGTATTATGTCTCGAAAATATGCCATTTCCAAATATCCACCCAGAATAATACACGGAAAATAATGTAAATACATTTATTATAATTAATTTATCAGTGACATTAAGCTCAATTTATATTGAAATAAAAAATACGCATCAAATTGAGAACCTCTTGCTTTTTGAAGTCAAGTCAAAGTCAAAGCCATTTATTCAGTTTAGGCCTTTATTCATTTAGAAGGGCACTAATGAACGTCGAAGCTACTGAAGTTACCACCGATTCGGAAGTCGCCTTCAACTGAGAAGAACCGGCAAGAAACTCAGCAAGGTTGCATTTTAGTTTTTGAAGTTGGTTAAATAGTCGATAATTCCAGTAATTTGAAAATTTTATAAGTCTGTAAGTATAATGTAGGTACCTACCATAGATTATACTCTTTCTCGGAACTATAAAAAATTATCACCACTTTCACATCACAAACGACAAACTAACTAAATAAATAATGGATCCAAAGTGTAATTAAATTCAAAAACCAAATATAATTTGAACTGTAAGTTAATAATTAATTAACATCGGGTGCGGGGCCGTCTTCTCTACCAAGAAACTTAGTTTGACTCAATATTTGTCTTACTCTACTGTGTTGAAGTTACGCGTCCACGAATAGTTATTACCTGTTCTTACTTAGCCCAAGAAAGTTCTGCTTGCTCTAATAATATTGATTTAAGTTGTCTCACTATTAATGCATGGTTTATTCCTTCTCAACTTGTATTTTTTGAAAGATAGTTGAATTTAATATGTTCTTAAAATTTAATATGAAATATTCCATATTGATATGGAAAGTTGAAGAATGAGATGTTCAAAATAATTTATAAAGTTTTTTTTCTATACCTTGTTTTCCTTCAATAGATTCGTAGCGTCTGAAGTACTCACTACCAATTGAATTTATTAGTGAACTAGTCTAATTTCCTGTGTATTAGTGTAAAAGACGTGACTTAACATTTTAATACAAGGTATCATTTAATGGTTATTAAAAATTCCACCATAGTTTTGTAATATGTATTAAATACTATATTATAGAAGATTATAAAATTATTGGCACACGGAGTAGCTATAATAGTCAGGAGCGACAAAATAGTAGCTACGAGTTGCTAAAGTGATTTTTTCCAGACAACCCTCGGTTAACAGGACACAGGACAATAATATGGCAGGTGTGTGGTATATGTGTGTGTATGTGTATGTGTAATAATAAACTATACATAAATAATAAACTAATACATAGGTATTTATGTTTTTTTTTACATTGTGTAGGCTTGTGTTAGCAGATCGCACTATGGTAAGTGATCATGTGGCCGAAGATGGTAAGCACACAATGTTTTCTTTAACTTAAAGCTCAAATTCATTGTAGAATTTAAACTCACGAAATTCTCCGCAGCATCCAACGTCACTAACACTGCTAGCTATCATATAGCGCGATAGCCTTAAAATATAAAAAAAACTTAATCTAGGAGTTTACATAAAATCAAACAATTTAAATAACTATAGTCTATATCTAATATGTAACTTCCTAAACCATATGATATCCCCACAAAAAGGATTTCAACAACAAAACAATATGACATACTCTATTATTTTTATATTATTTTATACTGATATTAGTTCGGAGCAGGCATAGGCGTAGGATTATATTTTACAATGTTACAGTGGAAGGTATCGCTACACGAGCATATGGTGTCCTATAACCGTAAAATTTTATAGGTTTCGATGCTGAAATGATACACGAAACAATCTAAATTATACCGGGGTGTCCCTGGCGCGGAGCCAGTCATGTATTTGTAATGATAGGGCTTATCCAATTTGTTAGTTGTCTATGACGCTAAAGGTTTCATGTAAGTATCTTTCTTGCTTTGACTTAGTACATGTTCTTATAAGATTATAGATACGAGCTATAATTTGTGGGCTTTTAGTACTATATGAGTACAGTACAGACAAAGTTTATAGACGTATTTTATTACGATTCATATATTTAAGGGGCTTTTATTTTCAATATACATATTATAGAGAAGAAGTTTAAATGTCTGAAGAAGATGATGAAGTCTAATGAAGTCACTAGGAACCGCTGGATGCATGTCGTTGAGGACTTCTCGTGGTGGAAATCTATTGGGTAAGACTGATCAACCTGGACGTCCAAAATCAGTATGATAAAGTCAGTAGGTACCATTTTTTTTAAATAAGATTTTTTTAACAAAGCTTCAGTCTCTTATCAAGCTTGAAGCGGTATCATGTAACTCTGTCAATATGTTTTTGTAAAGATTATTCATCACCACACCTTTATATAGTATTTGCACACTTCCCTATTATAATATTAAAGAAGCTTGTAGTAAATCAATGGTTTCTATTGGATAGAGAACTGACAATCTCAACAAATCTACGCCAAATAAATCTTTCAGGATTGAGACATTGAAATAAAAAAAAATTAAATAAAAAAAAATAGAAACATCATAATCTGATAACTATTCGTTTGTAAACGCTCAAAATTACACTACACGCACTCAAACTCTTAAGAGCCACTTTAAAATGTTAGCCGTGATTACACGGCAACATTTCTTAAAGTAGTAGCTACTTTTATTGCCAAGTGAGGCGGGCTAAGTACACTACTTTGCGCCTATATTGCTCGGCCGATGGTGTAGTGAGAAAACTTGCTCCCTGCACTGATCTTCTGTTATCAAAACACCCGTGGCAAAATGCTATGGCAAAGTGGTCCTCTTAGGCAAATATGGAGGTTATGCGATGTCGATTTGTATAATCTTATGTCTTTTGATTTAAGCGAAAAGGATTTGTTTTGTTTTAGTTTTATGTCGGTTCGGAAACGTGGGTTGCTGTGATGTTATTCTTAGCTTATTTATTCTTATTGATATACCGAAGTGCTGTAAATATATTTATTGCGTTTAAATCTAAGTTTTATGAAAAGCAAATACTAGAATTTATCTTGATTTAATTTCCCTCGGTGCCCATTATAAGCTCTGGTACTTATAATATGTAAGCCTGTTAGTAAAAAGGGTGAGACAGATTCACAGTTCTTCAATTTAATCACATTACTTCGAGTACATCTATCTATTCAAACATCACGCCCCTACCCTTTATAACTACGAAAACAAACCACAAGCTTTCAAATCTGCACTGATGATTAACCCTCAAGTTGCCATTAAAAATAGATAAAACAAAATATTGTCGGAGCGGGTCTCTTGGGCCCGTCGCACGTGATGCCAACGCGCTAGCTGCAATTCAATTACCTATCTGTGCTAGTCTACACATATCTCTGTACTGAAATCAAATAACTTGAAGGCAGGGTGTAGTACCCTGCGAGTGAGAGGGTTGAGAATTTTATGTTGTTGGTAAAATTCTACACGGTTTCTTGGGTATAAGAATATTGGTGCTTCTTTTACTAGTTTTAGTACTTTGGAAACACTTAGACAAAGGATGTTTTTATAAATATGTGACGATTATTGCTTTTACTTACACTATAATAAATATCAATTACTTACTATGTAATATTTCTATATTATTATTTCTTTAATATTTCTGTAAATAAGGTGGTTAATAATAATCTGAAAACAGCACATTATAATCATTATTATTAGAATATCAACTATTACCAAATAGCTAATTTGCATTTCCGCAGTTTCACCCGCATTCCCCAAGGATCTTATGTTTTCCCGGGATAACCGTGATTGAGTAACAAACACCCATCCGTCCATCCATCCATCCAAGCTTTTGCATTTAAAACATTAATTAGGACTTTTATTTATTTAGCATTAAGGATATTAGTAGGATACATTTAATATAATTTTCTAGGAACAGTATATAAAGGTTAGCTACCTATGAAACTGATGTGTAAGGGAATTTAATCACTTTGCCGTTCATGTGCCAAACAATACCAAATTAATTTTGCATCCTGCAATCTGGGGATGCATCCGTGGTGGGCGGCAGCTGCCATGACATGCACTGACCGATTTGATATGCACCCTTCCTTTCGGTCTGATTTGACGCCAGCCATGGCTCTCCACTCTACCATGATTATGTAACTGTCATGCTCATGTACGCAGCCTGAGCAGAATCGAAAACTATATATTCAAATCTATCTACGTATATATTATCTTCTATATAGATAGATAGATTATGTATAGACATAGTTATAATAAAACTGAAGTACCAGTTTAATTTGACGCTTCGAATAGGCTTTGTTTTAAAGACTGCTATTTTTAATTATATAATATACCTAGTAGGTAATTTACATGAAATTTAACAAATATGAGATCCGATTACTACCCGAAAAGAAATATTAATTTAACGGAAAAAATAGTGATGCCTTTTAATTAAAAAATAGTTCGCGTTGATCAACTTTTTAATAAATTAAAGAAAATTTGTGCTAATGAAATAAAAATAATATAAATAATAAAAGTAAGGTATAGCAACTATAGAATTGAGCCTAATGGGGCGTTCAATGTAAAATACCATTATACAGTGAAAATATTTCAATTTTATTTAACGTTAAGTAGAAATAATGGACAGTGTGGTTGAAAGTTTTCCCGTTACGTAACCGTTGCATTCGAGTTGCTGCTTCCGTTAACGTAATTAACTATTATAGTTATGTTAAGCATTTATACTGCGTAATTGTTGCAATACTGTTATTACTTTAAGTACCACATCCCGGGGAAATTCATCAATCCCCACGGAGTTAGTTAGACTTGATAAAACATAAAGATATTTTGTTTATTTAGTTGAAAGTATATCAGGTTCAGATCCTCTACTTTAATTTTCTTTTAGAAAATTCATTTGGTAATGTATACAAGCTGTTAGTGGATTAGTTGATTTAACTAGAAAAGAAATAAATTTAAATATTTATGATTATGTTTCATTTGTGAATAAGCAATGTCTTGATAAATTAACATCTGAAGCGCTCTTTGTGAAAACTAAATACAGACCTAATTTCAGTCTGTTGGAATACAGCTCAGAAAAGAGGCTCACCGTCAGTCATTCAGAGAAGTGAAAAATGGAGAGTTTGGGTAGATCTCCCTTCTTAAGTAGATACCGGCACGGCGAAGCCACAGAAGAAATATAAGCAGTAGTCCAGCTTCAAACAAACGACCGAAACGAGTGACGTCATCACGTGCGTTCCCCTCCCTTTGACAATAAGGATATCTCGGGTCGCAAACAGAGCGAGTTGCGCGCGGCGCGTCGTTGAGATTCGTCGTGTATTTGTGTTTATTGTCAGCGTTGAGCGTAGTACTACGCTACGGTTATACTTTAATCATAGGTACTACGTATTTCTTTTATTCCATTTGCATTACCTACCTACATTATAAACATGTACACCCGTAGAAAAGTAATGTTTACTTGCTTAGATGTGAACTTATTGAGTAAGTATGTAGGTAGGTATTTTGATTAACACAAGGGTGGCCTAGACGCCGTAATTCTGATGAAAGTAATCTTCTCATACTTTAGTAACGATTTCTATGTTTTAGTTTTATGCAAATGTGTCAAGTTAAGTACCTGCTTTACCTATACATTATATAGAAATATTTTGAGATCTAAGGTTACGATAACGATAGTTAAAATAATTTTACTTTAAAAACTACCAACTTCATAAATATCCATTCATTTTTGTTTGTTATCGCTGCCATTTGAGAACCAAATTTTGATAATATTTATTTTTCGATGTTCGGAATTTTTTTATACTACATGGCGACGGAACTCTTAAAAATTAATCATTTATATAAATTATTATAATTTTTAAAACATTACCCTCGTTCTGACGCAGTTGGGTAAAAAAGCAACACTGTTTCAAAACTGAGAACAACAAAATATTGTTTTTTTTTAGATCCCGATAGTAGGCACTTAATTCAAGGACACGCCCGAGTAGGCCTACTGCTTAATATATCTACTGTGCCTATATATCTACTGTCTGGCGAAGCTGCCTTTGATTATTTGATATAATTTGCCTTCATGTGATGTATTTAAGAATATATAGGTACCTATATAATTGAGAAGTTTATCAAACAAGTGCTTGAAACATTAACAAAAGAGCTACTTGATTAGCACGTTGCCGTCGGGTTGGACAGCGGATCCCAATACAATTGTATTATTGCACGTAGGTATAGTAGTATCTTCGATTTCTTTGTGTTCTTCATTTATTATCCAGGGAAATTCAATAAGAACAATAACGTGGACAAGTAAGAAATTCTAGTAATATTTTTAATGTGAATATTTGTGTGTATCTTTGTTACCACTGAGCTCTTTAAAGCTGACGTTTTTTTTTAAATCCTACCTAGTTGTTTCAAGATCCGCAAAGGTTTTTTTTCTATACATAATACAGTACACAGTTTCATTTCGAGTGACAAGAAAAATATAATAAAACCGTTGTACCAATTGCATTAATTCAACTGCATAAAAATCAGCCAATTATTCAAATGCGGGAGCGCCATGAACCGAAGACCGTATCGATGAATATTAATTGTTTCCGATCGCAATGAAAAGAGTAAAATAAACTGAAATAACTGAATAACCGAGCAAGATGATTGTTTACGGCGATGCTGAAACAGTAGCAATTAAGGATACTATTAATTCAATTATTGTTAATCTGTGGCTGCCGATGTTGTTTATTCTCTGAAGTTATGTTGTATTTAATACCTTTAGTAGATCAAAACAGTTTTGTGTCTAGTCTAGAGGAGTTATTCAGGAACAACATTTATTAGGTTGGTACTCCTCACTCCTATGTCACTTAATTTCAAATATAATCCCTATACTTCATTAGGGTACGTTCACATAAACCTTATACAAATGTCCTAAAACTTAATTTTAAATACGCTCAAAAATTTGCTCTGCTCTCCGAACCGGTCTATGTGAACGGACCCTTAGTGCTACCCAAAGAATCAAATTCTTTCAACCAATTGCTAATGTCTGAATTAAGTCTACGAAAGAGACTTAGCAGACTTACCTAGTCCCAAATAATACCCCCATTAGTCACTTGTCAGAGCGTTATCCGGTAATAAACAGGGTGTATCTCAGCTGAGGTTGACTTGCAGAGTACTTATACACGAAAGCCGAGAGCCATAGAAACCTATTTGGGAATGAGCCTGCTTTATGCTGCGCTGACACAGTACGAAAGCCTTATGGTCTGGAGCACTATCGTACAAGCTTATTTATACCTAGAAGTATTATTTAACTCTACACATTTATTTATTTATTTCAAAACTGAACTCTACACACGATGCCAGTACTTATTGTTTGATTCTTATTTCTACTATAGCATAAATATGATGTGTTTTTGCTTATAATAATGTATCTCTGAATTCTATAATATTGGTTTGGCGGTGAAGGAACATTTTATGTGGAGAAATGCGTCTTATAAATGAGGACGTTGGCTTGCTTTTAAAGTTTCATAGAAGTTATAGCACGTGGTTTATTATGAAACTTCCTAATATAAATGAAATGAGCTTACCCCAGTTGTTTCGGAGTAGGTACGTGTCATTCCTATAAGATCACAAGTTTTATGCTGAAAACATATTCCAAGATTTTTATTAATTTATTTATCTAAGTATAACGACAAAAATTTATAATATTTCCTGAGATGTAGTACCTAATGTACTGGCGTTATTAATAATCTTACCTACAAGAAAAGTGTCTATAGATTTTACTTTAATTTCGATCCAAGACACGAGAATTTAAATAACTTTGCTGTATTCACAGATGAATGTGATACTAAAAATATAATAATTATATAGGTACCTACTTATTTGCTTTAGAATAATCTATTCTGAGGTAAACATGCTACAAATGGTAACATAATAAACGGTAATAAATATATGAATAACGGGAAAAAACCTTCATTAATGATGTAGGTAGGTACCTTACGTATAGGTGCCAATTAATTTTGTAGCTTCGTCTATACATTGTGTAGTAACGTATAGTAGGTAATACACTGACTGCAGATGTATCACCTCAGCATTATCGTGGTTCCTAACGATAATGGAACTTTCGAGTGACTGTAACCCGACATTAATTTAACTCGTACTTTAACGTAATGGCGTCGGTTTCGCTAATTGTATGTAAGAATAATTATATTGTACTACACGCATATTCGTTTAAATGGATTCGTTGCATTAATATTAGGCGAAGTCGAGTGCCACGTGTAATTATGTTTGCACTGAACTAATGTTGCTATAATTATTTGATTAATCTGTTTGATGGTACTCGTAGGCAGAATTAGGTGTTAATAATTATGTTAATACAATTAAATAGTTTAATGATACCTACTATTAGTCCACTCTGCCTATTTACGTAATTAGATACGTATAATTGTTTAGATTTTAAGTACTTCCTGCTGTTTATGCAGGATATAATAAAATGTATTATATATATACATTAAATAATAAAAAAAACCGGCCAAGTGCGAGTCGCACTCGTGCACCGTACAAACTTGTAGGTATGTAAATAGTTCGTCCATCACGGGAATCTTAACGATAAGATATGGATTGAGGGACAAACTTAACTTTATCGTTGAAAAACTGTTGTCCTCAAATATATAGCCATATGCCGCGATCAGTTTACCAATTGCAAATAAGTTTATATAATCGCAAAACAAAAATTAACAACAAAATTACGGTATCCGGATTCGGCTATCTTGCCAAATTTCATGATTCTAGGTCAATGGAAAGTACCCTATAGGTTTTGATTCCCTTGCGAGTAGTTGCGAGACTGAAAATATGCGGCATAATCAGCTATATCTTTTGATTGCGTTGACTTAGAAGTTTTTTTTCACAGCTCCAAGAGATTGCAGAGCTGAGTATTTGATATTTATTTAAATTTGATACCTCCACGCCTTCCTGAGAAAAAAGCACACGGACAAACGGACAACGAAGTGATCCTATAATGGTTCCTTTTTCCCTTTTGAGGTACGGAACCCTAAACAAAACGAAAATATGCACGAAATAACTACAGACTGTACCTAATAACATAATGTTACTGATCAGTGACTATGAGTTTTAACTTTCAGACCAAATTTAGAATAAAGCAGTTCAATTTTCTATTATCTACAACTACATACTTTTATTGATTATACCTACCTATCATACCACCGAGCTTTTTTATTTGCGAATATTTATTTTAGTTTCACTGAAAATGTTTGACTTTGTGTTGTTGCCATTTGTTTTTTTTGTATCTACTGAAAACACAATAGCTACATTTTCAAAGGTCAAATTTTTAACTGACTATTTTTCTATTCACCAGTGTTCCAAATTTCCATTAAACTTTTTTCGTGCTCATAAAAGTCAGATTATTTACTTTTACGAATGTTCGTTTTTCCGTAGAAGCATCTAATTTCTAATACTTATTTAAGGTAGTTTATTTTAAATTCAAATTGTACAATAATTTCTTCTGAGTATTATAATTTAGGTAGGTATTTGCTTTAATAACAACTAATTTACGTTCAATCTAGTATCGTCATGTATAAATTGTATTTTAATTAAAGTGGGTTATTCTTTCCCCCCACAACTTATAATTCAATACATTGTTGGTAGATACATATAAATATTGTAACGATGAAGCAGAGAAAATGGCTTCTTCAGTGCCAATATATTGCTTTCTCGCGTGATGTCGTTACAACCAGCTGTTACCGTAGCCGACCGTAGCCTACTTGTTTTTGCCGGCTATGTTTTAGCCAACAATATAAAATTCCCTACTTTATCATTAGAGTTTATTATAGAGAGCTTAAGTTTGCATTGTGCTATTAATATTATGAAATAGATGATAGTAGCATGACATGAAATACGGCATGCAAAGTACTTATGACCTTAATTTAAATTGGCTCTAAAAGCGGCTATTAAATAACCTTACTACGTTAATCCAACTTTAAACTTGATAATATATTAGAGCTTAGTTTTGACTTTCTGTATAGCAAATTCATGTTGATAATAATTTTCGACGCGTTTCAATGTCATTGTTCTATCTCAAAGTTCTATCTATCATAGTTATAATTATAGCGATTGTTTAATCAATTACGCCTATATAATTAAAGAGTTTTGTTAGCTCCTACATTATTCAAATTAGACTAGTTTTAAACATACATTGCTCCGAGAGTCACACTGAAATATTTTCTCATTATTGTAAAAATGTAAACAACACGTTACATACGTTACACACTATAATAATTTGTTTTTATGTCTAGGTATACTATACAGTGAGAAGTAATAAATATTTGAGAAAAGGAAGCACATACGACTATTTTGGTCAAGACAGTCTCACCAAATGGAAATGGGTCCATCCATTATTATATCTGCGGCATATCATAATTTTATATTTGCTCAAAGCAGTTTGATAAAGCTTGAAAATTAAGCGATCTAGGTTTATATATTACTATTAGGTAGATAGGTATCTGTGTTACCGTACATTAATCCTGATTCCCAAGTCAGAGCTAAATGATAAATTATACCTACTGAGACGAATGGTATACCTAATTTCCAGAAAATTAGATAATAAATCAAACTTCTAATTATAGGCTTCTAAAATCGATCCTTCTAATTATAGGCCCGTTTCCATTTTGCCAGCCCTTAGTAAAGTATTCGAAAAAATAATTTTATCGCAATTACTTGCACACTTTAATTTAAATAAACTATTACATAGTGAGCAGTACGGTTTTACGAAAGGTCGTTCTACAATTGACGCTGGGGTAACACTTTTAAAAAATATCTTTAATGCTTGGGAGAGGTCGCAGAATGCCATTGGTGTGTTCTGTGACCTATCCAAGGCTTTCGATTGCGTTGATCATGGAACACTTTTACGTAAACTAAATTATTATGGGGTAAAAGGCGTGGCACTTGATCTTATGCAATCATACCTTGGGCAGAGACTTCAAAGTGTCGATGTAAATAGGGTTAAATTATCTGGTTCTCCTGTGCGTATGGGTGTACCGCAGGGCTCTATTCTGGGTCCTTTTCTATTCTTAATATATATTAATGACCTTCCGTTTTATGTTAAAAATACCTGTGGAATTGTACTGTTTGCTGATGATACCTCACTGATTTTTGGTGTTGATAGACTGAAATCCAATTATGACGATGTAAACGGTGCATTAACAAAGGTATTAAATTGGTTTACAGTGAATAATTTAGTTTTAAATGCAAAGAAAACTAAATGCATTAAATTTGCATTACCAAATGTAAAAAAAGTAGACTGTAATTTAATGTTAAATAATGAAGCCCTCAATCTTGTTGAGTCAACAGTATTCCTAGGGATTACTTTGGACTCAAAATTACAATGGGGCTCCCAAATTTCATCTGTTGCGGCGAAGCTCAGTTCGGCAGCTTATGCAGTTAGGAAAATTAGACAACTTACAGATGTAGATACAGCTAGATTAGTTTATTTTAGCTATTTTCATAGTGTCATGTCCTATGGCATTTTACTTTGGGGTAAAGCTGCTGATATAGAAACCATTTTTATTTTACAAAAGAGGGCAGTGCGAGCTATTTATAATTTAGGCTCTCGAACTTCCCTCAGAGATAAGTTTAAGGAAATCGGCATACTCACAGTTGCATCTCAATATATTTATGCAAACATATTATTTGTCCATCAAAATATTAGTGGTTTTTTGAAAAAATGTGAAGTACACTCGATCAATACTAGGAATAAGCACAAACTTGTGACCTCTGCTTATAGACTACAAAAAGTGCAAGGTTCATTTCTAGGACTAGGTGCACGCTTCTATAACAAAATCCCTACTTCAATTTTAAATTTGCCTTCACAAAGATTTAAGGACCGTATTAAAGCTGTTTTAATTGAAAAATCTTACTATACTGTGAATGATTATTTAAAAGACAATAATGCTTGGTAGATTTGTTACTTTTGTGTATGTATATAAATTTTTGTGTAATATATTATCATAATTTTTTAATATTGTTATTATGATACACTTACTTTTTTTTTTTGCCCTATAAACATGTGAATGGTAACAGTGATAACATATTGTGTGTTCTTATTCATATTCCGTGAAATTGTTTTTCTTTTTAGCAAGCTTATGGTAGTCATGCTCACTTTGAGGCCTTTGCTTGCGGCGGCGTCGTGTGGCGGGTCGCTCACTTCCCTACAATATGTGCGAGGAGGGCGATGGCTGCCACATGCGTCATACTTGTGAACAGGTGCTGCTTGTGGGGGCTGGTCTGCTTAAATTTGCTATCTATTTATTAACTATGTCACTCATCATTTTGTTTCTTTTCTTTTTTGTTATAACACACATATATTGTCAGTGAGACTAGATAAATAATTTAATGTAATAAATCTGAGTTGGTTTTGAAAAGAGTAATTGCTGAGTTTCTTGGCGGCTCTTCTCAGTAAAAGCAACCTTCCGAACCGAGCGTTAGAGTCAGACTATTCATAATTGCTTGTGAAGGCCTATTTGAATAAAAATATTTTCATTTCATTTTCATTTCATTTCAAACTCAGCAAAATTTTCAAAATGAGTTTATTACGCAAGTCAACATCCCAACGATCTCAATTCGCGATTACGCAAAAATGCTTTATAAAACATACGCGAAATTTATACTGACGATAACAAGGAATCGGTCGGTATTACACGCGCCCAAATCATAATAAATTGAGTGGAGGTTAAAGGATAAAGCGAGATTGACAGGGGTCTTTAACAGTGCCCCGGGCAAGCATCAACTTGTGTTTTGTGGATAAGTCTCAATTTTATCGAGTGAATCCGGGCGTAATAATTTTTGAGGCGTTTATGAAACAGGCTTTCCCTTTTGAAAGAGGCCATTTTCTTGTAAAGGTCTGGAAATACGGACCCCCTGATTGTCGTTTGTTTTTTAGGTCCACTTCACTGTGTTGAAATGTGAAAATCATCTCTCGTTTTATGTGTAATATATTTACCGTTTTTGTGTTAAGTAATTGGGACATCATATTGGTCAAATAGTAGGCTTAAATTGGACAACCACCCACATTTTCGTTTTAAAATATTCAGTATTTAAATCACCTTATTGACATTTAATTAAGCGTAGTAAAATGTGCCCATTTTACTTATAAACCAAATTTTTTTATGACATAAAAGTTGGTTCGCGAAACATGCAGCAGGTACCTAGATGTTGCTTATGTAATAAAAACTTAACATAGAAAGCGTAGAATACATGCTTTTATTTTAACGTATTTCTTGATCAATTATTGGTACTGCACCTACAGGTTTATCGAAGATGGGTTGGCAGGTCACTAAATTGAACCGTCTAATATTCCCTCACGGTTCTCCCGTTGCCTCACTTTAGCTATTTTTCAATAGTTTTCTTAGGCAAAACGATAAATGGTGGAAAAGCCTATTAAAACACATAAAGGGTTGTGGGTGTGAAAATAGGACGTTTAATAGACTATTTCCCGGCGAACGTGTGATGACGTCCGTATCTCGGCCTAAATCTAGTCTACCTTGAGAGCCGGGACACCGTGTTAGTAGTTCCACGTGTTACTTTAATGGGAGCTGTAAAATAAATGTACAGCCCCATTTTTGATATGGTTACATTGTATGGTTAATAAGCATTAAGCAGGAGATCTTTATAATATAGACAAATAACGTTATTGGGGAATATGTTGTAAAATTTGTCACATTCTTTTGATTGCGTCTAAAACCGCTTTTGCAAAAGCTTTTTTATTATTAATAAAATACAAATTTGATCACTATCGCTGTTGAGATCTTAGCATAAAGTTTTTATTTACGTGTATACTATTTGGTGTGCTCTTCTTCTCTTACAAAAATATGGTTTCGTAATACCTAGGCACAGTCGAGACTCTAAAAGAACTCTATTTCGGACTGGTTGGCGTGGTTGGTAAGATACCTTATCTATCACGCCGCAGGTCGTGTGTTCGATTCCCACACAGGATAAACATTTGTGTGCATGAACATGTCTGTTTGTCCTGAGTCTGGGTGTAATTATCTATATATGTATGTATTTACAAAATAAAAGTCGTATATGTAGTATATCAGTTATCTGGCTTCCATAGTACAAGCTCTGCTTAGTTTGGGGTCAGATAGCCGTGTGTGAGGAATAATGTCCCAGAATATTTATTTTATTTATTTATTTATTTTCCTACAAATAGTTAAAGTTAATAACCAAATATATTAGGAAACGTTAGTCATTAATTCTTTATAATGTAAGTCTTAGTTATCTTAGTTACGTTATCAGAAATAAAGTATTTGGGTCACTTAATTTCCCTCACTTTATTCCTAAGTGAATATTTGCATGACGGTAATGAACTCCTATGTTACGTCGAATTGCCTATAAAAAGTACCTAACCGACTTTGTCTTCATAGCGGGCTTTAATTAAAAAAGTATTTTATAAGGTATTATTTGACGTCCAGTCAAAAATTAATTACGTTTCTATATTAAAATGTCTCAGTAATGTATTAATTTATCGATGTTCATCACAAAAGTTAATTTTGATTTGAGCTTTCTTGTTGGTCGATACGCCAACATGACTCAAGTTTTTTTTATTAAGTTTGCTAATATTTTTTTGTTAGGCTCTATATTTATTCATTTATGTATAGTAATTGAAATACTTTATATAAATACCAATATTATAATTGTGTTCAAGTTGTTATTTATCTACTATATTATTATAGTATCTATAGAAACCTATCTTTTCCAAGAATATTATACACAAAATGATTTCAAAGGGAGATTTAACGGGATGTTCACATCCAGCATAATAGTTTATGCCATTGCAATGTACGTAGCAGTAAGTTCCATTAGTAAATCTCAAGAAGACAGCATAATTATCAAAGCTGTGACCAATTTCAACACGTTGGAAGCCGCAAGCTAGGTCCAATTAATCATAACTCAACATATCCACACAGTGGTACCGCGTGTGCGATATATTACCTACGTTTAGGGTGACCATGTTTGTGGCAATCTTAGTAGCCTTAGGCAATGCTCAGTTAGGTTCGTCCTATATAATCCGCCACGCGGAACCATCGTTTGCTCCGCACCATTGCGGAGACAGAATCTAGTGTGATCTTTGATCTTCGAGAACACACAATGTTCACATGAATCTTGGAAAATGTTCGTAAATTGCTTTTAAATGGTTATTTAATCTCAGTGTATATGATAATTATGCAATAATAGAATCCTTAGTAAAATATCGTTAGGTTATTGTATAACAAATCTGTGATTATTTTTTCTACTAACTGCAAATTACTGCAATCTGGTTTCCTTTACAATATTTTTCTTCGATATGCTTAAAAGAAAAAACAAAAATATTAGTTCAGTTGCTAAACAAATTTATAAAACTCTAAAAATCAGATCTCATGCATTTTTTTAATAACTAACAATCAATATAATAAAAAAAGTTTTTCTCTACTTATTATTATCAAATAGTTTGTATTAAATGGTTACCCTACAATAGTAAGGAGTACCGATGTTGAACAGTTGGCGTTAATGGCCGACCTTACCCCAGGGAAATGCGCTCTTGATAATGTGAACAGTAATTTTATGTTTCAACAATAGCGATTATATTTCATTTTTACTTCAGATATAAACTTTAATTTTAAATAGCCATTAGTTAACTTAAACAATAGTAAAGCATTTGGCCTTTTTACTCTACATGTCCATTAATCCAAATAAGATCTACGTATAACGATACAAAGTTAATGTTGCAGTTTTTTTCTAGACTTCTCTTACACTTAGTATGTGTTTAACCATAATCTTGTTTATCTGATGCTACATATATGTAATGTTTTGCTGTCCGTTTGGTTCAAGTTCAAAAAGTATGCTGTTCAAAAAGAGCGTCGTCTGATAGAGGCCTAAGTGATAATTTGGCTGAAGGTAGTAGGTAAAACAACCACTATGAGATAATCTCTAGTTCATAGCATGTGCTGCCATAATAATAAAGAAAATTGGTTTGTAGATGTATTCTGCTTAGTTAGGGGTCAGATGGTCGTGGGTGAGGAATGTTTCAGGATATTTTTTTATACCAAAGTTTTGCTTCTTAGAATACTCATATGTTTTGGGTTATAATAAAATTATAACATTCTTGCAACTATTTATAATATGAGCAATCTCGCTTGTGTCCTGGTTTTGTCTTTTTATTTAAAAAAAAAACTTTGTTTTTTTTTTAAATATAGTCTCTGTAGCTGACAAAATTATAATGATGGCCAACAAAAATCATATCTATTAGTTATGTGTATTATATAAGTATTCCAAATATATTTTTGTAGAAATAATTGCCAACCTTGGAAATATTGGAAGAAACTGGGATAAATAATTCTACATAGAATTATATTATATTTTTAAATATTTATAAATTCTAATATACAAGTGCCAATTAAGATTTGTCAGTCTGAAGACTAGATACATTTGTGAACCAAAAAGAACCGTACAAACGTGCCGTTATCATATCTGCTTTCTTTAAAACCCTACTCAACATTTATTACTGCCCTTTAAAAACAATTCCAACCTTTGAAACAAACCAAACACTTATCTACAAGTAGATCATGAGCTTCTAATATTTCAAAACACGCGGTACTAAATGCTTCTATAAATATTTTCAAAACTCGAAGTGTAAGTTCTTTAGATAAGGCCGACGCAGTTTAAGTTTTTACTCAGTGTCGTGTTATGCCTTACATTACTCGTTTTATCTACCCTTTGTAGGAATCCCTTTGAAAAAGTAAGTACTGAACTCGATAAATCACTGGGTATTAGACATATCGCACTTGGGGTTAAGGGCTCCATGTAAGCTCTTATGCTAGGTAAATAATCTACGTAATGGAACGATTTGAATAGTTTTGGACGTATACTATTTGGTAATAATATTGTTGTCTAGCAATGTTTGTTACAAATACGTTCATAAGGTGTACACGAAATAATATTTTGACTTATAAGCAAACGGTAATATAAAGAAAAGACACAAAAATAAGAAGCTTAAAAATAAACCAGAGATGTATACAACTTTTTTTTGTACTACCTACCTCTTGTTTTAGGGTTCGGTTTTACCTTTATTTAGGCAGGCACAAATTTAAAATCTTCTTTTGGATATATTTTTTTTGTGGTTGAATTTATTTCATAACAATATTACTGTAGTACCTATGTAATGATATGACCAAAGGTTTATGAGCTAGCCAAAAATAAATTAAATATTTGAAAAAATATTAAAAACTTGAAGCTACGAAGATTTTCTCCACAATCGCTTATTTATAAACGTTACCTTTCAAAATCTAAGGGTATTTGGAGCGAGTGCTTACAGAATCTTTACGCATTTCACAGGCTTTGTCATGTAATGGTACGTAAATCTCCTTTTACAAAGACTGACACGATCCCTTCATGTCCATCAAAGGGCCACGTATTAGAGCAATGAAAGGGCAGGATTGCCCAATATCTGGAGCTCTAATTCCGATGAGAATCAACTAAATCCACTCACAATTCCTTATTTCCAGCTTGCTCAATGAAAATCTTTCTAAAAGGTTCTTTGTTGTCTTCTAACAACGCGAAATAAAATACTGTTTTCTTGGGGTATTTTCTCAAAATTACGTTTTTGCTTGCCATTTTAATATTACCTTATTTCTTACAGTCCGTCCGTTTGCCTTGACACGGTACAAAATAACTGAATAGATGTTAAAAGTGGACGACCATTATACGTTTTACAAAATATTTTCATGATTGGTGAACGTAATTAAATTTTTTGTGAAAATGTTCATGTTATCCAAGAATCTAATAAATGGCTTCTTTTTAATTTAAGTATTTTACTACGTTTTCATTTAGGCAGTTTTATTTCCTACATTTTGTCTCACAATACACGGCTTAACGTGTCTCAGTCGGCCATAAAGTCAAATATTGCGGGAGTATACGGCCGTTGCTTGCCGAAGGGTGGTCGGTGGTGGGTATGCGTATATTTATTCGGTTTTATCTGAGATCCCTACGCAATTAAAAGCTACGCACCCGTAAAACATTAAAGTAACACATGTTTAATTACTCAGTGGCGCGGGATGACCTATGGCTTCGGTTGTTTATCCCTGACTAAAGTTTGAAGCTGAGATCCTTGATTTTAACAGTCAAACAGTGGCGATGTTTGCGCAAACAAAATATGCAAAGTAGGTGCGGGCGAGCGCGATACGGGCCTCACTAATTATGTGGGAGCACGACGTGCTGTGTCCAACCCGCGTCCTACATTCGGGATAGCTAATAAAAATGCAAAAAAGAGGCAAATTATCAATTATAATTAGCTGTGTGCTTCGTAGGCGCTTATGTAGTCAAACCAAATTTTATGGGAAGTTAACGTTATAAATAATTTACAAAGAACATTTTCACGTGGACTTAAAAACCAGGTAAAGTTATTGGGACTTGGACCTTGGTGGACTTATTATTATTGTTACGAATTTATACATATAATTCTACTACAAGGTCTATTAGTAGACTCTATTTTGTTATATACTTAGGTATTTAAATATACTTACACAACTGTTCACGTTGTTTTTTTTTCTATTTATCAAACAACAAACCTGTTTCCGTGTACCTTGGTACTAACTGTGTTTGATCAAACAACAGATGTATAAACATAAAAGTAATCTGAATAAATATAATCTCTTATCTCAAGATCCTCACAACTTAACACCTAAATATCGTTTTTCTACCGGATGACTCCTTGATTTATTGTTTAGTAAGACGAGCTTCGCTCAACAAACTAAGGTTTTATCTCCCCTAAGCGCGATTTATATAACACCAAGATGTTTGAGATATTTCAATAAATCACAAAATGCGTATCGAATTACAAAAGTATCGCCCCCATACTAAGCCATTGCTTTTTATAGGGACGTGTAAGTTGTAACATTACCAAGGGTTGTTGGAATGTTAATCTTGAGAGCACATTCCTAATCACGTATCGTTTTGAAGCATATCGAATGTTTTATAATGGCATCATAAATCGAATTAGTAAATTAAAGTACATAGAGTTTTTAGAACAATACGGCTATTTGTAAACGTGCGTATAGAAATGTTATGGTGGGTAAAGATTGATAAATGATAGTAGTGCGTGGGCGGCAATAAGCGCCAACATAACAAAGCACTGTTTAACATTTGTCTTGCACTCGTAGATTATTCTGTTGCCTGTCGTGTTGGTAAATATTTTACTTTGGTGTTAGGTACTTTATGTAGATATGATTTACATTGGACGCTGGATGTAGACGATTTGTTTGAGAGCGTTTTGTGCCATGGATAAAGGTACCTTAATATTTCATAACAAAACCTACGTGTAAGCGAAACATGGAACACTGAGGTGAGGACTGAGGAGCAACAGTTTATAGTTTTCATTATACATTACATGTAGAAAATAAACGATAATGCGTTTTAGATATACTGTACATTGTACCTACAGAGAACAAGTTAAAAATCACCAATGCAATTGTGCTTAATAAGCTCTAGTAGGTACTTACATGTTTTTAAAATAGTATAGAGTTTTTTTTTCATTCTAAATTGTGGATATTTCGAGATGATAACTTTACAAATCTTAAATTGGGTTCAATATGCTAAGTAACTTTTACGTAAATTCTGGAATTACGTAAAAAAATATTTACGTACATTTTGATTGAGTAGGTAAGTTTGAGTTTCGCGTCTTATACTTAGATAGCAAAAGTTCTTCAGCATGGCGGACAAACCATAGGTGTCGAGAATATTATAATATCTGTACAGTATTATACAATGTTTTCATTTACTTCTTAAAAACATTTTGTACAAATATTTAAGAAGTTTATTGATTTTTACTTTTACCACACTTCTAACAAAATGTAAATATTGCTAGTATTTATACATTATATTAGCAGGATTACATTGTAATAGAGCAGAAAGTAATGTGCTTTTTTATGCGCCATGTTCACATTCACACGATTTCTCAGTTGAATTTTCTTGTTTTTTAGGGTTCCGTACCCAAAGGGTAAAAACGGGACCCTATTACTAAAATTTAGCTGTCTGTCCGTCCGTCTGTCTGTCACCAGGCTGTATCTCTAGAACCGCGATAGCTAGACAGTTGAAATTTTCACAAATTCTGTATTTCTGTTGCCGCTATAACAACAAATACTAAAAACAAAATAAAATAAATATTTAAGGGGGGCTCCCAAACAACAAACGTGATTTTTTTGCCGTTTTTATAGATAATGGTACGGAATTTTGTATTCTAGTATATCTAATAGACTCGTGAAAAGTCCTTCAAATTTGTTTTTATATGAGGTATTGACAAATCTGTTATTTTTTTAATGATATCCACAGTTAGCTCGTAATGTTCTGTACGAGAAAAGGACAACAAGCTACTTGAGAGCCTGTTCTTTTTGGCCTTTAAGATCGCAAGGCTTTTTGTTTCAGGTTGTATATATTTTTTTAATTATAAGTTTGTGTTTAAACACAATCCCACCATTATAAGTGATGTTGTGGTTGAAGGTGTTATCCACACAAAGCCTAGAATGAACTGGATCTCAAGTAAAAAAAAATAATTGGAAAGTACCCTTAATAAATAAAGTACATCTGCCGGCAGGTGCTTGGCAACAGATATTCAACTTTAGGGTGGTAGCAAGCCAAGCAGGTAATGCAAAATACACCTAGTACCGTGCTATGGTTTCCTCACGATATTTTCCTTACTCATTAGTGGGATTCGAGCCTATTTTTAATAACTCGAACTTCGAATGTGTCGAGGAACTAACACAGGCAATGGTACGTTCAACAGTAAAACAAACAACCTGCTCTTCTCCCGAAGGCAAAGGAGCAAGATTGTTCAATAACAGCTTTAATAAAAATGTCCATTATAAGGTCATACGCATCGCGAGTAAAATTGCCTTTTGTGCCTACGAGATAATGGAGCCATGCAAATGCAATTCAGTAATGACTCGTGCGCTCGTCGTGAAAGAATTCCAAATTTAAAAAATCCTCGCATCTCTGACCATTTCATGGAGGCATCGTGTGCATCGTGGATGTAATGAATACCTGTCAAGGCGCGCGTGTGGGCGATCCACCGGGGCTGCTCTAAGTCGAACGCAAACATTTACCCTTCGCTCAACAGTAATTGTTTAAAATTGAGCCTAACTGTGTGGGCCTCGCCTGTTGCCCGAGAACTGCCCGACTCAAATACACCGTCTTTGTTCAACGATAAGCGCCCACTAAGTGATATAGATATGCCTAAACTGATATAATATTGTTGATGGTGTATTTACTGAGGTTTTTGACAATAAAGGTATAAATAAATATAATATACTACCCACGACATTATTCACACATGGCTATCTCACCCCAAAATTTTAACAGAACTTGAACTATAGAAACCATTTATATGAAACTAAATTTATCAAAAACGAAACCTTTATTATTATAGATATATACCCCTAGACTAAAAACAAACAGAGATGTCCGTGCTCAAAAATATTTATACTAGGTAGGAAATGAACCCAAGACCTCTCACGTGGCCGTTATATCTCATATCCAAGCCAACTTTTCTTTGTACTATCAAAATCCATACATACGTACCCCTTAAATCAATGACTGATACACGAATACCTACATAATTATACAGGCACAAGCAAATTCAATATATTATAATGTGTGGTGGAATCATTCACGGCTATTATTTTTAGCGTAGATATAAGTCACAGCTATGCGTACACTCATGCGTTTCGTAATTAAATCTTCTGCGTCGATAAATAGAGATATCGACAAGTTAATGGAATTAATTGAACGTTCGTTGTAAATTAAAATGACCGCCTCGTTAATTTTAAGCTCGCATTTTGTATAAAATAGTATGTGCTCTGGCCTAATACGATAGTAAATTAGGGTGTTTCAACTTAGTGGCACGGGCATGCTGACGGGAGTAGTTAGCTGATTTATGGAAAGCTGTTATCAGGATAACACCGCTGTCACTAATCCTTAACTATGAAGCATTAAAGACAATTTTTTAATATTTAAAATTGTGTGTATATAAGTTCAAATTGCTTCGGATAATTATGTATTTATTTTTCACATCAATTTTTAAGTAAGTACATATGTAAAGTTTTTTTAGTAAGCTAATATTACATTTTAAATTTGAACTTTCATTGAAAATCCAAAGTCAATGAACAAGAACTAAAAATAAATCAGCCTTTTGCTTTATAAATGGAAAATAGAACAACATGATCGGGGGTTGGAAAGAATATTACAATAGCACAAAACCAGTGGACCGCTTCGATAATACAAAAGACCATTGTTCTTGCCATGTCGAATGTATCGGATGGGAACGCGAATACGTGAACTTTATTAGCTCCTTTATAATACGGAAGTGATAGGAAAAAAGTGGGAATATGCAA
The DNA here is from genome assembly GCA_951216915.1 of Tetheella fluctuosa. NCBI lineage: Eukaryota > Metazoa > Arthropoda > Insecta > Lepidoptera > Drepanidae > Tetheella > Tetheella fluctuosa. Next base: position 6,227,469 of record OX578230.1, read on the forward strand.
CGAAGAACTGAATAATTGCTAATGTTTTACAAAAGGCATTACTCATTTTGCTAAGCTACAGACGAGGTACAGTCTGTTTGAAACGATAAGCTGTAAGATGTTGCCTTTGGAATTACCCAAATAAATAACGTATTATTCCAGAATATTATTTACTGTACATAATAATTATAAATACCCTACGTTTCAACATAGAACTTTCCTTTACATGCTAAGTTTTATCACTAATGCTTTGTTTTTGGTCTTTATACCATTTGCATTTGCAAATTAAAGACTATAAAACCTCATTGCCTGCAGTTACATTTATGTTAAGAAATGTTAATTTTTTCTATGACGTCACGACAGCAATGTTTATTTATTCAACTACGAAAATGTTTTGGTTTGTTGTTTAATCTTAGGAAATAGATGGTAAAATAAGTTTGTTTTAATTTCAATATTATTTATAATTATTACATAATTGTTGAATAGAGCAACCAAAATCCTGGAAAAAAAGCCTTTCGTTAATGTGATTTTCACGCTAGGAAAAGGTTTTTCAGGGGTTTTTGTTTTACTATAGATAAGTTAATATAGTTATAATTGGCTTAAATACAATTGAAATCTCACATTTTGTTTCATTTTATTATTTTCTATTTACTAATGGATGTGTTCATTTTAATTTAATTTAGCTTGATGCTATTTTCCGTCGAGATTAATTTTAGAGTGTCATATTTTTGCTCGGGTATTTAGAATGATTAATGATCGTGTAGATCGTTTTCAAATAACTCAAGTCAGATCAGGGTTACTTATCCCATGCAGTGTATAAATTGTAGTTATTTATTTCGTATAAACAATGAATGTTCCTATGAGTCAACATATGACATAGCGCTCAGTATACTTACATAAGATGTGTCGACACAAACACATAATTACACAAGAATGGCTATCATAATTTAATAAAGGCTTAAAATTATAATAACACCGTTGCATTAATAACGTCTGGCCGAAGAATTTCAAAATGACATCAAGTAATTAATTAATAATGTTACCTTTAAAGTTGTTAGTATTTTCCCAAATAATATTGGCATCCATTTGCTTATAAATTATTATGTGAATTCCAATAAACAACATCTACAAACGTACGAGTTTAAACTTAATCAGAACAACACTGCAATGGAATAATGCAACATGGCAACACAAACAGACAACAACACCCAGCTACCGCGAACCATATATCATACGATTCTAATTATTGTTGCGGCCAGTCTAAATCAATTCAGTCTCGCTTCTGTACTAGATTTACAACACATTTCTATAATAAAACGGATTAACGTACACTGTCCTATGCAACGCAATAACTTTGCCTTTTAATGGTGCATTCACTACTGTTATGACGTCTATAACTCTGAAAGTCTTTTGTTTTGAAAAACAAAACCCGACAAAACTGTACGACACAATTTTGTTAGGCTTATTTAATAACGTACGTAGTATTTACCTCGGTCGGAGTAATTTGGCCGGGTAAATAGACGAATGGTGACCCTACGGTCACAATCTGCCCCGGCAATGGCTCTCGTTCTTGCTTGGGCTTCAGTAACATTGTTACACCGTCCCCTCCGTCCCTCGAGGCGCAATGTCCCTACATCTGTCGGCCAAGTCCAACTATAAAACTGTAGCGTAGTTTACAATCCGCAATTTCATTTTATAGACATTTGCACAATAAATCAAGATGAGTACCTAGAGTGAGATTTTCATCTGGACTCTTCGTTCCACAGTGGTTAAATCCGCGTTGCTAAGGGATCTCAGCCGATTGCAAATGAAAAACTGCAGCCTCAATTTTCTCGGTAGCTATTGTTTAATCTGTTTTTATTCAATAGGATTGCCTGGTTTAATATTAAGAAAGAACTAATTGTTTTCGCGGTGGATGTCTGTATTGTCGGATACTCGACAACAATGGGAGATGCCCCTTAGATTAACCGGGATTACTTTATTTATCTGACCAGGTGGTCTTTCCCACTGTATAATGTTTTTCTATCGCCTTTCCCTCGAGCGATACGATCTCCCCACTGAAAACAGCAAGTCGTCTTAATAGACTTAGAGACGTAATGCAGACTGCGTCCCCTGGGGCTTACATGTCTATTCGACGCCAAACGCAATGCTGCCCCAAAAGAAAGAAATTAGTTTCCTAGAACTGCACCGTTCGCAGATATAACTCATCGTTTTCCATTCTTTGTTTTATGTCCCAACTGTATATTGTTAAAATAACTAAAACATTTTAGGAAACATAAACAATATGCTAACGAGAAAGCCCGAACTATAAACTATAGAAAACCGGACATAATATTTGTTTAAATGGCACAACTTCAGTTTACCTAGTTTCAAAATTTAACTCCATGATACCTCGTAACAAAATAATTCCTAACATTTCACGTTACCTACGTGCTATAAACGTGTACAGTCAAATGCAAAAAGTAGTTATTTTGAGCCAAATGATTTAGAAATATTTCTTTTTATACTTGACTGTACATGAAAGCTATCGAACCAAAAACATAAATACTAATAAAAACTAACGAAATATAATTACCAATACGCGAATTCATGTTACCATTATGGCAAATCAGCACGTGCCTACGACATAAATATTCACATTATTGCGTATTCTACCCTAACGTTACCGTACGACTTTTTTTCTCAATCTCCTGTTGTGCATTTAGATGTAAAAGGGATCGGGCGTAACATATCGATGCAAAGCGACGAGGGTGACGCGCGCATCGCCTACTGTTTGGCATTATTTGCTATAATGTGGGTGAAATTTAGCTCGTTTCGACTACAGCGTGCCATAATTGTCTCCGTTCTTTTATTGGGAACGGTTTTATTTATAGCATTGTGGGGTCCGCATCGAAATCCCGGATTATTTGGCTAACAAATTATATCGAATCTGTTAAGAATAGGACGCGCCCGTCAATAAATCAACGTGCGGATTTATTGATGAAAGCCGAAAAATTTTTCAATATAAAATGATTTCGCTTTTTCTCCCTAATATTGGTGACGAAGTAGAAATGTAACGATTGTACTAATTCATTATTATTTGACACAATTTTAAATTGAAAGCATCATGTTAATTTGAATAACAATGTATAAGACAGCTGCTATTCAGATTTTTTTATGATAAATAGCTATTCTAAAGTAATTATGTTTGATTTCTGCTAGTTTTAGATTAATGTTTTCTTTTTTTTTTAGTAATAAACATAACAATTTGTCAGATATAATATTAACTCTTTATGATCGGGATAGCGAATAATATTTCAGATGAATTCTTTATTGCTTTAGCTCAGGAAAAACAAATAATTATTATTTGGAGTCACTTAGTAGATTACAAACATTTCTGGCACCGAATTGGAATAGGTCGAACGAAGGTAGGGAAACAGAAATATCGTGGCATATAGGAAAGCCACCGCAAAACAGCCCAGCGGTGATTAATGAATCCACACGATAACAAATGTCACAGTCGTATAGGTACGTATTCCGACTCCCTACTAGTTGGAAAATGTTTGTATTGAATGCGTTATTTATAAATTACTAGCTTCCGCCCCGTGGTTTCACCCGCAGTCCCGAGTGCTCCGATCGCCACCAAACCTTACAGGATTACCCGCGGGGCTAAAAATAATCTTATTTGAAAATCTAATGGTTTTTCTAGTAGTAACATAGATCTACTTCATTCTTTCTTACACACGAAATTTAGGTATCTGTATTCTATTATACACTAGCTGTCCCCCGCGGTTTCCCCTGCATTTTCAACATAAAAAGTAGCCTATGTTCCTCAACAAACTGTCTATCTAACGCAAAAATTACAGTGTCTTAATTTCATACTTTCAGTTTTTTCCGAATTTTCCAATTTTCTACGCAATTTTCTTATTTATTTTTCATATGAACCTTCTTCTGACAATTATTAACACAACAAAAAAATAATTAGTGAAATTGATCCATCTGTTCACGCGTGATGCGATGACCAAGGGAAATAGGATTCATTTTTAGGGTCCCGTACCCAAAGTGTAAAAACGGGATCCTATTACTAAGACTTCGCTGTCTGTCCGTCCGTCCGTCCGTCCGTCTGTCTGTCTCCGGCTGTATCTCAAGAATCGCGATAGCTAGACAGTTGAAATTTTCACAAATTATGTATTTCTGTTGCCGCTATAACAACGAATACTAAAAACAAAATAAAATAAATATTTAAGGGGGGCTCCCATACAACAAACGCGATTTATTTGCCCTATTATTTGTTTTGTGGTAGTTCCCGTTGACCTAGAATCACAAAATTTGGCAAAAAGCAAGGACTTACAGCACAAATAAAGGGAAAAATCCAAAAAATGAAAATTAAAGGGTGCCCATACATACATAGTTACGCCAATTAATAAAGACCTCTGAGTTGTATGAGTGCCCATACAATTTAGAGGTCTAGCTTAATTGGCACCAACCTCAAATAAGGTAAATAAATAAAATTAATGCACAATTTTCCCGTGATGGACGAACGATGGAGGAAGTTTGTACGGAAACCTCAGTGCGCGAGTCTGACTCGCACTTGGCCGGTTTTTTTATTATACATATACTTAGATAATATTAACAACATGTTGGTTAAATAGCAAATGGAACATTTGAAAATAAAAAAAATCACATACCTAAAAACCAGTCATTTTCATAATTTCTATATTCATAACATACAGTAGGTAGATTATCAGACATGATTGTTCAGACTTTATCCAACCATCGCTAACGGAACCAAATCAAAGAGACAGCAGATTTGAGAGGAGTGGCAACAGATGTAGAGAATATAAGAGGGTGCAGACTATAATCACTCATGGTCTTGTAATACCCAGGTTTTAAGGTAGTATTTTTTGTATGGGCGAAATCGGTTCCACGAGTATTCCGCGAGAAGCGCTGTGGTCAATACTTATAGAGAAATGTTAACGTTTGCTAACGTCAAAAACTGGCACATGGCACTCAAGTTGCTCTTCCAATTGAATAATTACCAACCAGGTATTGTTATAATCATATTCGTGCTAGGTATAAGGCATCAGTTAATAAGCCTTTGACTATGGTAATAGGATTCCGGCTTTAATTAAAATATTGACAGGATATATTGGTAGATGTATAGATCATAATTAATTTCGGTTTCCGAGAAATTCGCTTTGATGTTTAGTTTAATTAGGGGTACCCACATTGTGTTTTACATATAATACTACTATTATGACTATTATGAGTTTCTCATAATAATTCGAGTAGGTAGGTAGGTACCTCATCGAAATAAAGTAATTAAGTTACCCTTATTTAAGTTCTTTATTATCCAGCAAAACAAATAAAAAGCCCCGTGTACCGTTACAATATATTGTTTTAAAATATTGTGAAGACTGCTTGTTGATCCAATAAATAAAAAAAGACGATGAATAATTAAAAAAACAATTGTAAAATGACTTACTACTAGGTATAATCTTCGAGGTCTGAGCGTAAATTTTAATCGAAAGTTTGAAAATTACATTGGGGCGATGTTGTCATATACACTGGCAACGTTGCAAACACTTGTAGGCACTAGAAAGTGAATTTATGAAAAGGGCAATTTGCTTGATTTTCATAAACAGTCGTAGTGTTTAGATATTTTCCGCGAACTAAATTCGTATTTATAGAGTATCGTGTCTATTCGCGCACAGATTGTTATCAAAATAATATTTTGAATAATTAAACTCGACGTTTCGATCAAATTACATTGATCGTGGTCACGAGTGGACTGGAACAGCGGGTAATCAGCATTTTGATGGGCGAGAGTTGTCTCGAACTACCCGCAATCGGTCTTGTAAAACGTACTATCAACTCACATACTCGAACGTAAGTCACGATTCGAACACTTTCTTATCACTCGAATGGTTTTAAATTATCAATTGATAACTGACAACTTAAATCTATGTATTACCTAATGAACTCGATTGTACCAAATGAAACTAATTTGTTACAGAATTAAACCGTTAAACAACACTTTTATATTACAAAAGTAAATCATTTAATAAATTTATATTTAAAATCAAATTAAATTTCACAGGAAGCAAGTAAAAAACAACCGAGTGTACTAATAAAGCCGTCTCCTAAATCGTGACGGGATGATCCCATTTTGTACTTTATAATACTGTGGACGCACCATTACCCAGCAAAATTACTACTGAGACAGACGATATGTCACACCGTTTTATAATACAAATATGTCGTAAAGTCTATACAGAGCAGTCGTCATATGAATTTAGAATGTACAAATTAATGTTATATCTGTGGTTTGAAACGTAGGTACTGAATAGGTATGTAATTTTGATGAAAATATAGAATGAATATTGAGAAACTAACTGAATATTACAATGAAAATTATGTGGAGCATACTGACATTTAATTTTCTGAGATTTGGGAGTATATTGGAACAATATAACCACAAAAGTAGTATTGAAAATTTTTAACAAAATCGGATTCTTTAAATGTAAAGTACCTACTCTACAATTATTTCTAATTATTTTTATATCGAGTCACAAATTTAATAACCCTCTCACAGATACTTTTTATGGGCCGTGAATGACTTGAACATCTGTGGTGGATTTATTTCGATTTCCTTTACACTTCCAACTTCCGTTACTCAAGCTATAAATTTTGGTGATAAAAAATTAACACTTCTCTTGTTCACCTCCGTTACTATAAATAGTCTGTATTCGAAAATAGCTCTGTTGTTTCAATTTAAAAATTTTGTAACAGATCCGGTCATTTATCTTGAGTTGTTTTGAATTAACTTACATAAAACTATTTAAGATCCAGGAAATAATGACTTTTTGACTTGATAGGTATGTTTTTGGGTCTCAAAAAATAATCAAAACGGTAGTTTATCTCAAGAATAAAAAAGACGTTTACGTTATTTATTTTTAAAAAATGCCATGTATGTTTTAAAGTATGAACGTAACAGCTATATGAAGCCAAAAAGGACTTTCGAAGGACATTTTTATATTTAGATTTTGAATATGGTTATATAATTATATATTTACTAACGTTGACATAGTGATTCTGTCCCCAAATGTGCACCATAACTGTTGTCAACAGAGCCGCAACATTTGTTTGAAACATGTGGCACCAATTAAAGTTCTTTCACAGAGAGAATAATAAAGATAAGACTTGAATAATGAACTGTAGAGAACATTTTACGAATGACTGCCACTTGAACAAGTGACAAAGATATAAATAAATTGTATACAATATTTGATTCATAAGCCAGCACATGTATTCAATATAAAAAATATGGATTAGAAAATTGAATTAGAATTTGACATTACATTTTGTTCCTATTTGAAACAGAACATTTTTGATAATGTTTTTATAGGATGGTTTTTTTCAATTACTTCTCATCTAATTTTAGGTCCAAGAAAAATCTCTCATCAAATAATAAAGTAATAAAGTAAATTTTATTGCTCATATTATTATATTAAATCGATACCCTAGTTCACACTCGTACTAATTGCAAAAAAATAAATTTTTATTGGCATATAATTAAATGAAATTCTGCGTCGTTTGCTCTTCTCAGAAACCTGTAACACCTTCTCCTTCTATTAAAAACAATGTGACACCATAATACTAACTGCAACGGATGCGTGTATTATTATACTAAAATCCTTTTTATTTTTAATGTTATGAACGCATACTATAAGTGATTCAAGGTTGATAGACTCATGGAATAAATGTAATCGCCAATGACTTAACTCCATTGATTTCATACTTTTGACGTGCACACTTGTATTAATAGAGGGTACGGGCTACTTAAACATCAATTTTCAGTATAAAGACATTATATTTGTAAATAAATATTTGACATAGGTAATATAATATCAAAGACCTATTCTAAGATACAAAGTCATAAATTGTTTTTTTTTATCCCCACCATTGATAAGATATTCATGTACAAATATTAAAAAACCGGCCAAGGGCGAGTCGGACTCGCGCACCGAGGGTTCCGTACAAACTTCGTCCATTGTTCGTCCATCAAGGGAAATGCACAATTTTATTTATTTACCTTATTTGACAACTCTTTATTAATTGGCGTAACTATGTATGTATGGGGATTCTTGTCAACCTAGAATTTTTCCTTTATTTGTGCTGTAAGACCTTGCTTTTTGCCAATTTATTTTTTTTATATTTGAGTTGATTGAATGAAAGGTAAATTGCATTTTACGATTTATAACGTATTAAAAAAAACTACTTTTTAGATCTCATTCAAACCAATTTTCGGTGGAAGTTTGCATAGTAATGTACATCATATATTTTTTTTAGTTTTATCATTCTCTTATTTTAGAAGTTACAGGGGTGGGGGGGGGGGCACACATTTTACCACTTTGGATGTGTCTCTCGCGCAAACTATTCAGTTCAGAAAAAAATGATGTTAAAAACCTCAATATCATTTTTGAAGGCCTATCCATAGACACCCCACACTTATGGGTTGGATGAAAAAAAAAAAATTGAGTTTCAGTTCTAAGTATGGGGAACCCCCTAAATTTATTGTTTTTTTTCTATTTTTGTGTGAAAATCTTAATGCGGTTTACAGAATACATCTACTTACCAAATTTCAACAGTATAGCTTTTATAGTTTCGGAAAAAAGTGGCTGTGACATACGGACGGACAGACAGACAGACATGACGAATCTATAAGGGTTCCGTTTTTTGCCATTTGGCTACGGAACCCTAAAAATTGCTCTCCTGTAAAATTTGCAAAACTGTAATTAGTACGAGTGTGAACTAAGGTATCGAAATAATCATAGGTCCATAAATAAATATACTCCTTGTGTAAAACACATCTACGACAAGGCCTTCATTGATTGAACTAAAGTGAACAGGTGATTAAAATTTATTCATAAGAAAGTAAATATTATTTAATAGGCCAATGATAGTTTTACCGCAGGGCATAAGATGTCACAGTAATTCTTAAAAAATATAAGCACTAAGGATATTGCAATCACCATTCTGCATAAGCAAGTTCTCGACGGGTTCAATTAAAATTGTAATTAATTGCTCTGCTCTGAGCACTGACGGGTTTACCACGAACATCATTCACTTTTATATTTATGCGAATCCTCTTGACAGGTGAAGAACGTTGCTCATCTCTCCTTAGTACACGTTCACTTTACTTTCATCTCCTGGTCGATTAGTATAGTTTACATGTTGCAAGGATTCTAACAACCTCAATCTTTGATTCAGCGGAGAGTGTGACTCTACTGCAATTGTTATTTCTTGGCAAAGGATAAAAAAAAAAACATAAATGTGTACAATACAATGAATACTGGCTATATAGCCGAGGATATCAGGAAGTAACTATCCATAGGCCGTCGGTATGTATTGTGTTATAAAATAAGAAACCAACTAAATTAAATACAAATATGTTTTACACTTGAATGCTTAACTTACGTTTGGTATTTTTAGAACTATTATGTATAATTTGTTTGTCTGTATGTTTAAAATAAATTTAGTATTTACGATTAAGAAATCATACTATAAATACCACGCCTTCTATATGTACCCTAGTAAGCATAACCAAATCAAATCGCTGCCGAGTTTACCAAGCTTGCCAATACTGAGCCGATAGGGAAATAAGTCCCTATCTACCTAGTATCATTGTACCTTGTACCCTATTTCGACTAGCTAGGGTGGCGAGACAAAATACTAAACCCGTAAGTGCGCCGCGAACTGAAAAAGTTTGGGAACCCCTGGATTAACCTATGGCTTTTTGACAACACTAGGTAGGTAAAGGAGTAAACTACGAACAAAAATTGTACGAAAAAGTAGATAGTACTTCACTAGAGGCAAGAAAACAGGCTTCTGAAGTAATCAATATCAAGAAGCCACAATTTTGTTAGATTACGTAATCTTCATATTCGGCTATAATAGTGTAACTCCACGACAAAATGATCGGTTAATAGCAACGTTATTCAGTAAATGTATGTAACTATGTAGATAACACTGAAGTTAGCTACTTATCAAAGTCACACAGAACTTGTAGAATTTATGTTAGTTCGACATAGGCATGCGAGAGACATGGTTGTGATGTAACTTTGAGAACTTTATCAGGAGCGTGTACCTATGTGGAGCGTCTTGTAGCCTATTTGTCTTGTGAATGTGGTTATTACTTATTAGGATTGTTTTCTGGAATACTTTATAAATATCGTATCAATATTATATGGTTTGCTTATTTAAAATTATCTTTCCAATCAGTCCTAAGTTTTGCAGCTTTCGGCCAAGAGCTCATAGTTAAACGCAAGCACATACCCAACGCACTTGAGATTTATCCCTATAACTGTAAATAAAGTTGTCGAGTAATACCTCCAGCAGGTACGAATACAAATATTTATTTTGCTGCCATTTTTAATGTAAATGCTTGTAAACCATTTTAATTATCCGACTAAACGTTCGCTTAAACTTCATGGTAAACTTTGAAAATATTTAAACATTAATCAAATTTCAGTGTTATTAATTAAATAGATAATAATAAATCCTAAAGAAGCTTTAGACGACTATTTAGATTATATACAAGGTAGACCAGTGTGTAGGTAGTAGAACTTTTAGTGCAGAGTTCGCCCGGGGAAGTACTACCACCATATTTAATATTCCGCCGTGAAATAGTAGTGCACTTGTATAACTGTGTTTCGGTTAGGAGGGTATGGGAGCCGCTGAAATTACAGACACAAGAGATTTAACAACTGCATGTCTCAAGGTTGGCAACGGGTGGGTGATAACACCCCAGACAGGGAAAATATAATAGTGTATTTTCTTTGCCCGTGGTGTTGAGCGTCTATGGGCTACGGTAACCGCTTACTATCAGGTGGGCCGTAAGCTTGTTTGCCACCTATCTATATTAATAATTCCGTCAAGGGGTACGGTAGACTCGATTGAAACCTTACATGAATAATAAAACATAAATAAAAAATAAAAAATTCGAGTCGACAACATATTATATCCGCAAAATTCGGATTGTCGAGTATTTTGTTAAATTCTAATGGTGCAAATGGCAGTCGCCATATTGGCCGAGCACAGTACCGCCATATTTTCAATGAACGTATCCCTGTCCTATCATTCAGTATCAGTTTTTTCTTTTGTTTTCCCTTATTTCGGGAAGGCCAAGGTTTCTAGCCCATACAGCCTAATCATGAGATGACAGTGTTCTCTGTGTGGAAATGAGCCTTTATTGACAGCCTATTATTTTTGTTTCCCGTTGTTTTTTATATAAATTGGAATTGGATTGAGCTGTCAGACAGTGTTGCCAGAAGGTTACATTTTTCGTAACTTTTGACCCCCTCGCGTAACAATTTTCGTAACTTTGAACAACGAGATTTGTAATACTAGATTTTTATTCCAAACAGTTTATGAACGTATCCAAATTGAACGCACCTAACACTGGCGCCTATAAGGCCGGGAATGCACGTCAGTTTTTTTGATCCGATAGTCTGATACGGTGAACTAACCACTACCGATAACTACAAAAATATCTACCTACATTTTGTCAAAGATTGTGTATTATGAGTCACATTTCACCCAAGCGAAGCCGGGTTTTCATCTAGTGTAGATTAAAAACAAGACCAAAGTATTTTTGGAATCGCATCCAAAAAAATTAAATCTCTAAATTGTATTTATTTCTCGATGTAGTTACCTCAAGCTTATCTTGAATAACATTGTGAGAATTATTCAATTTCGTTCTAAGTCACCACTATCCTGTGATCCAAATTAAAACATATACGAGTGAGTATGTATTGTAGCAAAACTACTTAAATAAGTAGATATACGGTAGAAATTATATTAATTTTGACGCGACCCACTATAGATAGAAACTGGGTAAACACAAAAATATGTTGGAAAAATCTCACACAAAGAATAAATAGGTACCAGCGTAGGATGAAAGGGACTTTGTATCGTACACAATAGGTCGGGAATCGGGATTGATCGCGTCCCTTTGGATGAGCATTTTATCAGCACTGAGCAGTTGAGAGGTATCCCAATGTTCACACAATATCGGTACCTGGAGTGGCTGTGAAGATTAACCTGAATGTAGGCATTATTATTGACAGGGGCTGAGGTCTCAGTATTCGTCTTCATAGGTTTCGTTGAAGGAAAATGTGAAGAAAATAATACCTTTTAATATTGTCTGCGTTTTTATACCCTTTTTCGAGTACGATGGTAGTCGCGAGCATAAATAAAATATATTCACTTGGTAAATTTCGAAAGAGTTTTTTTTGTTGTAAAATACGATTGCACCTTAGAGATCACCTCATCGCCAAACATCATAATAGTATTGGTTTTGTAAATACTATGTTCATAACATCAGAACATTTCAATCAATACTTTAATAGAAATCTCTTTTGAATTTCACTTATGCTCGTGACTGTACTCTATCAACGTTTGTTGACATTGATGTAACGGAAATTTTAATGCAATTTTTAAACTGAAGATAAAGTCATTATCAGAAGATAATCAATACAATCCACAGATTAAAGTTTAAACTAGAAATTCTTTCATAACTCGAAGACATTGTTCAATCAAAAGCTGACACCGTTGAATAGATGTTCCATCAATTTTGTTCACTAAATCGTTCAATCTTGTATAAAATTCATGGGGTGTAGCACTGAGGAGAATGATAAATAAGTCAGAGGCTCGGCCGAATATTCTCATTTAATACGTGACTTGTTTTGTGAAAATATCCTTAGATATGAGTATCGCGATGGATGTTAATACCGGAACGTTATTTATCATATGATTTTATCTGACGATACTAATACCTACGTTTATTAATAACTCGAACATTTGGGGGTGCTGAATTGCATTCGACTGAAAGACTCAAAATTAATTGTAAGTACTTGATTCATAAATATGTAGCAATTTTGATTTTTCTATTTGAGATATTGTTGGAATATTTAAATATAAAGATATAATTTTATGATAATTATTATTACAACAAATACAAACTATAATATTTATGTAGAAAATTTCCTCGAAGCTACCACCGCAGCCGATGGGCATGGTTCCCAACAGGCTGGCAGCGCAAAGATATTATGTATATGTAAGAATCGAGATGGTGGATATAATATAAAAGACGAGTTCATTGTAAAAATAAATATTGCGTCAGTATTTGACTAAAGGGCTGGTCTGTCTGAAAATCGTAGTCTTTGCATACCACTTGGTCCAGATGCCAGAACTAGCTGACTAGCCATTCCACTTCAACTCCACAAAAAAAAAATGAAAATCCCCACTTTTCTCAGCAACATTTAGCTTAAACGAGTATGCTATAGACATAATATATTATTATATAATAATACGTACTTGTAAAGCTCTGCAAGTTATCTGACCTAAATAATTTCTTACAATTAATTACAGTTTTCTTGTTTTCAGGCGGTCCCGTCACGCAAGCTGTTGGCATAGTGCCTCGCCGGAGCGATAGCGGAAGTGCCGACTAACATCCGTTTCCTGAAAGTGGCAGACAGTGCAAACGGCTCACTTTTATTGTTTTCGTTTCTTCCCCAAAGCATTGTGTTAGGGATAAAAAATAGTTTTGGTTTATTTCTTATATCTATATGACTAAGTTCCTACTATTAATAATATAATTACCTATTGATAAGCCTGAAATCTGAAAGAAATCATCATAATTTGTTAATATTTTATATTCTTGCAAAAGTTCTCACTGTAATATTTTTTTACCATCGTTACCTCAGAATACTGAGGCTACAATGATACCTGGAAAATAATTATAATCTGCAGAACATAAGCCTCTCCCATGAGTATGCCAAATATATTCGTTTATTCAGTTGTTTTACGCCATACCTAAAATCTCGTGAATTATAAATAACTAGCTTTTTGCCACGCGGTTTCACCCGCTATCCCCTGTTTTATCCCCCTACGATACAAAAGGAAGATACCTAATTTCGTGTCTCTAGGAGCAGTGGTTTAGACTCTGCGTTGATTTATCACCTGTCACTCAATCAGGCTTCTTCTTTAATTTATATGAATTATAGATTAATATATAAATATTTCGATCATCAGTAACATTGATTGAAATTCAGATTAAGTCATGTTTCGAAAGTAGGCAAAAATTCAGGTCCTAGGATTTACATTTGAGGTAAAAACTGAAATACATATTCGTATTTCAATTTTATTTTATAATGTAAGTAATTTATTTACATATTTACAATTAAAGTAAAAAATACAAACTATGATATATAGAAAACATCCTCAAAGCCCTCGCTGCTGTCGATAGGCAAGGTTCCCAACAGGCTGGCAGCGTTCCCTTTTTGGATGGCCAAGCTTATGCGTTGGCGGAAAAAGCTCCCAGCCCGTCGGTCTCCCGAAGCCTCGATGAGCTTGGATGATAAAATCCGAGCAAATCGGCGAGCCTCGAACCCCCATGGACCCATGGTTTCAACTGCGAATGGCATGAACGAAAAATTAGAACCAAGACAAGCGTATTTTTTAAATTTGGATTTTTCAGCACCGGTCGCAGCCGCCCCAGCGACTTTACAAGTCGCCAGTAAGTGGGAAGGCGCAAGTGTATCTACACACGTGGCATCCCACACCAGCGGCTTGCCAACACTCCACGGGATCAAAGTCATACCATCCGGCCTCTTGCCATCGTCACGCGCAATTCCGACTGGTTCTAGTACAGAAGGTACGTTGGCAACAACAAGAGCCCTACGGATAATATCATTAAGAGCCGCGTGGCGTGAAAAACGGCCGGCGCTTAAAGAGCACGAAAGCCCATGGTGGCCGAGCTCGTTGACAAAGTCTCCGCAGCGGCAGCGATGAGGATGATTGGTCCTGGAACCAAGACGGAGACAAATGCATAAACTTAAAGTGATTCGGTCTAACAAAGTACCGATGTTTGTAGATGGAATGGCTTGCAACCAGAGACCCGATTCCTTCTCAGAGACAGCTAACAAGCGTGCGCGGTCCGAATTTGAAGAAAAATTGGAAAATAGATTTTGCCAAGTTTTTTCGCATAGAGGCTTGTCCCACTCTCTCTGAGAGTGACTTAAGGTTAGCGACGGAATATTTGTGCCTGGACAAGCTGCCTGCCAGGCATTTCTGGCATCGGATAGGTGAGAAACCTCAATAATTAATAATAATTAGTAATTTTATTTTATCTGTATCTATATAAATAAATTTCAATGTTTATCTGTTTGTCCGTTTGTTTATTTGTCCTAATTGCTTGTAACGTATGCTCCTATAGGTAGCATTTGCACGATTGTGATGAAACTTTGGTGAGTTTTTGTATAGAAATTACAAAACATATTCTATCTGTGTGCTAAATTTCATCCCAATCCGTTTAGTTATTACGGAGTTGAAAGGTAATAAACATAGCAAACACATACAAATTTTCGCCTTTATAATATTATAGTAGGAGTAGGAATGATGAACTAGGCTTATAATAATAGAAGCATTATCTAGTCTCTCCAGATTTCAATTAAATAAATTGCAAGTATCATATTAAGTTATTAAAACACTTTTATAATACAATATAATTTTCGTACATTTCACTGAATTATATACCTGACCAGTGACCAATCTAAAATGTTAGGGCTGACGTCTACCCTACGCTGGCTCAAAACAAAACAACGCATCAAAATTGAAACAAAACACTATCATGGTGGAGGTAACCCTAAAATTATAATTTATTGAGCGTTCGTTGAACCGCATTTCGTCGCACTTTTTTGCCAATAGGAATTAAATCATAAACGTCGGAGGGTTAAACACGGCATTTTTCTTCGAGCGTTGATCATCATTCAACGTCAACCTGTAATGAGGCAGGACTCGGTGGTTCCGTAGAGACGATATACATAAATCAGAGGAAATTATTCACTCACGCCCCTCTACTGTATGTTACGATGGATTTTCGACACGTGTCTCGTATTCGAGATGGTTATCACTTCATATTTTACATGAAATGCAAATTAAACGTAATCTATTTGAAGATAAGGGATATAACATAAAAATTTTAATACTAACAAGGACAGGATGAAATTAAATTGTCCAGAAGAAGTCTAAGGGAATATGAAATATATAGGTCAGGATTGGCAGCCTGTGTGCTTGATACAACAATAGTTGTATACTGCCACGAGATACCTATGTGTGCGTGTGTAGAGTGGCAGAATTTGTAAATTAAAGGTGAGTGATTTAAAAAAAATGCTATGACAGCTACAATCTGAAATCTTTAATTCTTTTTCGGCTCATATATTTTTTGAAGTCAGTAGGTTGATAAGAAGTCAGACAGCCCACCTGATGGTATATGACCCTCCTGAAATATATAATGAAATATCCAAATTAATTCAGTTAATGAGCTAGAAACCCATTTATGACATACGAATGGCGAACATACAGCAGAGTGATAGCAATAGGTATTTGTATAGCCCTTTGGGAACGAAAATAAAGCGCTATCTATTGTCTGTGGTCTGATTCGTTACAAAATCAGTAGTATCTGAGTAACCGTATAGTTTCTGAATATGAAAATATTATGAAAATTGAATAAAAGTGACCGCCATTTTCAATTTTTTAGATTCGTCATGTCTGTCTGTCTGTCTGTCCGTCCGTATGTCAAAGTCACTTTTTTCCGAAACTATAAGAGCTATACTGTCGAAACTTGGTAAGTAGATGTATTCTGTGAACCGTATCAAGATTTTCACATAAAAATAGAAAAAAAAAACAAAAAATTTTGGGGGTTCCCCATACTTAGAACTGAAACTCAAAATTTTATTTTTCGTCAAACCCATAAGTGTAGGGTATCTATGGATAGGTCTTCAAAAATGATATTGAGGTTTTTAATATCATTTTTTTCTAAACTGAATAGTTTGCGCGATTAAGTAGTTTTTTTTAATACGTCATAAATCGTAAACCGCAATTTACCTTTCATTCAATCAACTCATATATAAAAAATACAGCACAAAAAAAGGGAAAATTCCAAAAAATTCAAAAAGTTGAAAATTAAAGGGTGTCCCCATATATACATAGTTACGCCAATTAATAAAGACCTCTGAGTTGTATGGGCGCTCATACAATTTAGAGGTCTAGTTTAATTGGCACCTACCTCAAATACAGTAAATAAATAAAATTGTGCATTTCCCGTGATGGACGAACGATGGACGAAGTTTGTACGGAACCCTCGGTGCGCGAGTCGCACTTGGCTGGTTTTTTACATTATGACTCTCAAAATTCTAATATTCAAAGGTCAAAACTCATTTATTCATTTCAGGCCCTGATAAAGCACTTAAGAACGTTACCATTTACTCTACCACACCAGTTTGGAATACACTTGGACTGAGAAGATTCCGGCAAGAAACTTAGAAAGGCATTTTTGTACATATTTCTTTTCAATTTATGTATTTATTTACAGTTTAGTAACCTATTAAATCTATTTTATTTAAAGTTAAAACCTATTTAGTTTGTACAAAAAACGTCGTTTAATTAAAAGCATAATTACGGTTGTATGCTCGTAATTGCTACAAACGAAAGCGGTTTGCTGTGATCATTCACTAAAATGTGTGATTTAAATGTCAGTGCTTTGGTAATCGGACTATCCATCTGGGAAGAGGCACGATGCCCTAAGAAGTCTAAGCAACTATAAATATATAAAAAATAAAATTATGTTCATAATTATTATTTATAGGCATATTATTATATGGCCGGTTGGTATGATTGGTAAGATACCCTCAGTATCTATCACGTCACAGGTCATGGATTCGATTCCTGTTTTCTGTTCCTGAGCACAGGCATTTTCTTCAATGTGTCCTGAGTCTGGATGTATTAATGTAATAATATATCAGTTTAACTGGTTTCCATAGTACAAGCTCTACTTAATTTGATCAGATAGCCCTGTGTGATGAAAGCTTTTCGCCCATGGCTTCATATTCTTCCTTTCGCCCGATTTTGAAAAAATCTCTTTAAGTTTTGTAATCGCCTTCCTTCCTACTTTCCTACATTACTCACACTCCATTTTTGACAAAAAAGTGAGATGTATTATAGACTAGCTTTTCCGCACGGTTTCACCTGCGTTCCCAAGGGATCTTATGTTTTCCCGTGATAAAAAGCTTATAGCCTATAGCCTTTCTCGATAAATGGGCTATCCAACACTGAATGAATTTTTCAAATCGAACCAGTAGTTCCTGAGATTAGCGCGTTCAAATAAACAAACTCTTCAGCTTTTATTAACAGTTAATTTGAAATCTTTTCGTGCAGCTTAAAGCTCGCTGGTTACAACAGTCATTTAGCCTCTCAAATGATGATTGAAACAGATAATACAGTAATGAGTAAAAAAGAATAGAAATATAAGAAGGTAGGTACTTAACATACTGTTCGGGCAGGTTTTAATTGAAATGTACAAATAAACGAGGTAATATCGCTGGCACGCTACCTGCATGCCACTCGGTTTAAATAGCTAATTAAAAAAAATATCTTGTACATTTTATACTTTTTAATTTTGAATGTTTATCTGCATAAAATTATTGTTAATAAAATTCGATGTTCAAACAATTTTTTTATCCAATAGTTCATAAGATTTTAATTATAAAATCAAAGTAACTACCGGTTCAGAAGGTTGCAATTTGAAATTGAAACAAAAACTAATTTGGTCTGCGATTTCTTGTCTATGTTTAACGCAGTTTTTTGTAGTGTTGTAGGTATATAGTTCTCTAATTAAGACATTCCTGAGCTAATGGTTTGAGCATAAAAGCTTGATGAAACAGGTATTTGACAGCAAGGTAATTTTAAGTGTAGTAAGTTTATAATAAGTAAGTGTAGTCTATAATAATAATAAACACTGAATATAATATTAATTAAAATGGTCTTAGGATTTTTAAAATAAAAAAATACATTGAGGTAGAACATAGCCGGCAATTTTGAAACACCGTAAGCGTTTACGGCTATGGATTTTTTTAAAGTCCGTCACAGCTAAAGTTCTTACCTACACAGCGATCTTAATTGTTGTCCGATCGATGTTTAAGGTCGGAATCGTGGAGCGATTTAATCTCAGGTCGACCGCGTTATTCTGCAATAAAATCGATTTACTCTTTTTTTGATTCTGGGAACTGAAATTTATGACAATCGTTAGCTATCCTTATCTGACATTATTTAGTATGTCTCTTATTTAAACATGTTAGGTTAGAAATTAAAATATATTTATGTTGCTGACGCGTCTCCTTTTATGAGAAGTTAAATATTACGATTTTTATAATAATGTAAATTGTAATGGTTACCTCATAACTGAACTAACTTATCCTATATAAATATTATACTATTCTTTATATACATTTTATTAATTTTAAATATATGTATATAAAGAATAGTAATAATAATTTATTATTTAGAGAAACTGCATCATTTTGTTCGTCCTGTCAAACTCAATCACATTAATTATTTATTTTATCAATTTTCCCCAATCAAAAAACTGTCTGCACTTTTGGTATTTAAATAGTAAAATTTAAACAAATAATTTAGAATTGTCCATCAGTAGGTACAAAGTGCAAATAGTCGACACTCGCGCAGCCTGCGGCCACCACAGATCACTGTTATTACGACGAGCTCCTGAGGAGCAGCTATATCTGCAATTGATTTTTATCATGACGACATTATAACCAAACTTAAGCTCATAAAAACTTGATTTATTTATTACTCATACAGGAAATCTTGTAATTATTCATTTAGGCTACGGCTTATAAATAGAAGAATAGAATTAGTAATATTTTTTTATTGATTCATTTAACGTGAACACGTTCCAAATTTCAAGTGAATTATGTAAGCTCCTAGTGAATAAAGTAACAAAGATATTTAAAGAAAAATGGTGTCAGAGGTTTAATAAAATTTTATAAGGGTTTTAAAAGCAATTCGTTTTTCAATCGTATACCTAAATGGAAGGTAGGTAGATATACGATTGAAATATATAAAAAGTACATACCTAATAGATTTACATTTTAGTATTTTTACCAACTGACAAATATTGTATGTATATATTATATATATTTTCAAAATATCAGCGATCTAATAACAATTGTGATCGTTGATTGTACCAATCATCATTACTTTAATAATAAAATTCTCAGTAGGACTAAAAAAATACATTTATGGGCACTCCAGTCAATTTGTATGAAAATTTTCTTGAACCTTTCACCAAATCATTAATTTTATGTGCTACTGAGACCACCTGTATACCTACCTATCAAAGTTTGATCACTATAAAATAAGGATATTATGTTGCCAAAAACATTTTATGAAAGTATTTAATTTTGTGATTTTTATACCTTTGATTCGAAGAAGATTTTGTTATGGAAATTCCAAAAACCTTTTGAGATTTTTGTAATAATAAAAATAATAATATAATTAAATTAAATTGAATTACCCATAGTAATATTATAAATGCGAAAGTCTATCTCTCTGTCCGGCGGCATTCAAGCTAAAACTGCAGCGATAAAATTTGGCACGCAGATAGTCTATGGCACGGAATACCTATTCCGTGGTCTATGGTATGGAGAGGGACATAGGTTACTTTTTACCGTGTAGCTAGTAAAAATACGTTTTATTCAAATAATTTTCTGGTGGATGTTTTATCAATTTTAAGTACAAAAAAGGTCGATGCATAATTCGAACTTCAACGGAAGAACTTGTGTCGAGCTGTCGAAGTGGGATAATCTTGTGGATTGGATCGAGACGAAACCAGACGTTCCACATGAAATTTATGTTTTAACTTTCGCACATTACTTTTCTTATCTCTGACTTTGTGAGGCTTTGTAATCTATGCTCTTTAAGAGTCTTCCATGCCATAACTTGTAACCGCTAAAAAACCGGTATTTAAATACATTCGCTATTATACATACAACATACCAAAAATATTTTCATTATTTATTGTCCTTCATGATGTTATTGAACGCTTTCAATTTAAAATAACCAGTATTATTGGGACTTTTTTAGTGTGCAAGGAAATGCTTTATAAAATACAAGGGAATACGATAGGTACATTTTATCAAGATAAACAACAATTCAATTTCTTTTCGTAAATATTCCTTTTCAACTTTACATTACATGAATGTTTTTGTGAAGGCAGTGTTTTGATATTTCAGGGTCCAGTGGAAATTAAGCATTTTGTAATTTTAATAGAATATTGATAATGATTTCAAAAAAATATAGAAAAATAGCGATAAAATATGTAACACAGGTGAACTTTTGTGGGCAATTAGGGCTAAATGAGTCTCAGGTTGGCTGAAAACTGCATCATTCGATATTGGAAATATCAATTTTCCTAGACAGTTTCCTAAATAAAAGTTCGTTGATTTTAACAAAAGAAAACACACTCTGTAATATCACCCCAGGCTTATAATTTATTTTTTACTATGGAATAAACTGTATATTCATGTACAATATGTTCATATGTAACAAAATATTAGGATATTATGTAACTATGACTTTTGAATAGATTTAGGTAGGTATTAAAGCATTAAAAATAATTAACATGCATTTCAGTAATTATTTTATGCATGAAAAATACAGGGCAATAAAAATTATGTTCAATAAAGTTTATAAGGGTATAAAATAAGCATTAACAAGATTGCTACTTAAGGCTAATATGTATTCCTCGGTGATGAGATGAGATAGCGCTAGAGTTCCTAGGATGTTCAACAGTAGTATAATTCCAGTTTACAAGCTTGTTGAACGCATGCGCGGTGGGTGGCGTTAACTCAGTCCACGCTTATCGAAGCCCGCTCCTTAATGACAGCTATTCGGTAATGGGCTCACGACTAAAGCAAGGATGTACTTTTATGATAATTAGTACGATCCAATATTTATTCGAGCGGTTTTATAGGCCGCCCTTTTATCTTCTTGTTTATTGGTATTGGCCCTGCTTCCAATCCGGCTTACTCGATGCTAATTAGGCATGTTCCATTTAACTTTTGAGTGCAGTAATTATAACGATTTTGTATGTGCACGAGATCGGAAGATGAAGCTAATTCTTGAGACAAATTCTTTAGATAAAAATACTTTACTCGCGATTTATATTGGTTTTATCAATTTAAGCGCGGTCAGTGTTATTTAATCCTCTTCAAATTGAAATTATTTAATTGGTCCAAACTTTTACTAAAGAAACCCAGTAGGTACACATCTCTAGTATGATCATTAAAATATTGACTAGAATTTACTTACGTCTATTTTCGCTAAAACTGATTTGTGTGCTGTACCTAGATAATATTTGAAGGCTAGGATTGACATACATGTTCGACAATTATTACCACCATTAATCTATCTAAATGTATCTTATCTCTTTATTTCATGGTGAAATAATTATTCTCAATTTACTACGCATTTCTTAATTCTCTACGCATAAAATACTGCAATTTGTGAAGGGTATTTTTATGTTGAGATATAGTGAACTGTAATACTTATTTATAGTCAAGGTGTCTGTTGTAAGTATCAGATAAAGACACCGTTACCAAACCTCATTTGAATGAGAATATATCCGATTGTACTACGGTCTATTGTTCATGCATGCAAACAATAAAAGCGATAAAAATGTGAGAAGAAATCAAGCTCTAAGCGATATCGCTTTGTCTTACGTTACGTTGACTACCGAAAGCATGTAACATCATTCCGTCATTAGAAGTAATCGAGGTAATTTTTCACACATTTTTTCACGCGAGACGATGTTCGCTTAAAGCATAATTCATTTCCTTCACCTTGCATCGAGAAAAAAATGATTGATGCTGTAAATACATGAAGTAAAAACTCACTCAAAATTGCGACACGATTTCTGTAGTCATTAAATAACATACAGGTTGTTGGCCTAAAAAATCAATGATCGAGCTTGTCTTAGCTTGGGTATAAAAAATGTTAATGATGAAAAACAAATGAACTATAAAATTATAATCTCGACGGACGACAACGAATTAAAATAAATTGAGTATTAAGCGTTTGTCTGAATATTAAATAACTTTGTAAGCTTCTTTAAATTTATAGGTACATAGAGCGACATTCTCGTAAAATATTAGACCTAGCATTTTTATTGAAGATACAGTAATTGTCAAGAACGTGTTGAAATATAAATCTCACATTTATTAATTGCAAATACAACACATTGCAAACCAATATAAGAGTCGCAGGTTGAGGGCAGAAGTTAAAAAGAAAGTAAATAATAATTGGGTAACATAAAAGCCCAGCTATTACTGGAGCTAGTCTCACGATAGTTGTAGTTGTAGAATACATGAAAGCAAATGCTTTGACCTTGCACTTAAAGCTACATGCTACCTCGGCATTGCAGTTGTTATAAAAACAGACACGAAGGCTGTTGACCTCACTACTAAAGACCCAAGTATAAACTAAGTAGAAAAAGCTTTTGCTCGACTTACGGTATCGTTGATTTATATCCCAAATGTGAATAGTCAAGAGTCTAGACGTTAATAATGCCTACCAATTTATGCAGAAGCCATATGTTCAGAAATGGAGTGAAGTCGTCCACAATAATATGGAACAGAAAATAATATATGAGCAATAAATCAGTCGTAAAAAGATGATAACAAAACAGCATTGTTAGTTGGTGACGCGTCGCGACACACCGTAATTCATAGAGATTTCGCTTGAGCATAAATTTTGCTCGCATTGTTTAGTAATAGGGAATATGCATAAAATTTAAATTTGTCTCAAATATTTTTTTCTAGATTCTTTATTGTCATTACATTATACTTAAAAGGTATTTTTTTTATTTAGTTATTATTTAAACCCAGAAAATATTACATAAAAAGTGAAAAATAAGGGAGGAAAATTCAAACTTACAAAACGCATCACCATTGGTCGAAACGAAATGTGACGTTAATTGTCACGTCATTGAATTTATCGGCGTCGATATTCATACTGTGTTAAAGTAGTGTTTGTGAGAAAAAGTGTTTAAAACTGTATTCCTGTGTGATTACTTGTGGATATATATTTGTAGTCAATCGAGGACGATGACAGAAACTGGTTTTGTTAAAGCACAATCAGATAATCTGCCGAAAATAGATGCATTTATGATGTCAGCATATTTTGCATCAAATCTCGAGTCTTTGCCTTTTAACTACAGCCATTCTTTCAACTGGTGGTGGCATATTCCATTTTTGACACAAAAATATATGAGGAACAACTCCTTTCTTTAACCGTAAATTACATTTTTCTCCTTTCTGTTTCATTATGTTATATTCAATATAATTAACTGTATCTTCCTTAACCTGAAATAAATTATCATTAAAATTTCGTAAAACCGCAATACGAATAAATAAGCAAGCTCTTTAGAAACATTTTTAATGAACTTTTGTAAACAAGGCTAGGTTAGTTTTAGACCAAACCTCCTATTTTCACACTAAGCTGTACATAAATATATGCTATACTTACGTTAAAATGATCTTCACAACAAAATAGAACCGATAATGGAGATACAATATCCCTTCTCATCATCTTACACCATTTTTTTCGTAATTTCGCATCGCATGGAATACGAAAAAACACTTTATCGGGTGTACTAATAATAGTGTTTTTGCACTTCGGTACCATACAATACAATACTTGTAAGATGGTTTTTTAACTACTTCCATGATTTGTATAGCAATTAAAACTGAAAATACGTATGAAGTAACTGAAACACTATAGTAAACAAACGCGGGACATAACAAATGACGTCATCAAAAGCGCGCGCTAAATGGTGGCGTTTGAACGGCTCAAATTTATTCAATGTTTTAAATTTCACTTTGAAAAATAATTTGGCTCTTTTCAAGCCTATTTATATTTTTTTCCATGTTATAAAAATCTAAATGATAAATTTAAGAAATAAAAAAAAATCATGCATATTCCCTATTATGTATCAAACTGCATTTGATATTTCATTTAGAATTTATAGTCTTTTGTTTATGCGTATATTGGTGTCTGATTCAAAATTATGAGTCAGTTATATATCCTCTCTCAGCTCAAGTTGAGTATAATAATTAACAACGTGATTTTGCGTCACAGACTCATTGTTGCACATTTTATAAAATCCTTTTTTTATTTTTATCTAGTTTTATGTTGATTTATGTTTCATTGCAATCTCACCATGATAATTGACGACTCATAATACCTGGAAAGGAACTGTAGGAGACAGATTGTAAGCTTACGGTATTAGCCAGTTATAGTTCCCCCACAATATTGTCTTTCAACAAAAACTCAAGCGCATAATAAGATTCGAACCCACGATATTCATTTTGGCATTCGACGTCATTACCACTAAGCTCTCATTGTCTTGATTTTGCGTGTTTTAATGTTCTAATTGAAATATGCTAAGGTTTTGTATATAGTTGAAGGTACCTATAGCTTCTTTCAAGCATTTTAATAAGCATAATATCCAAATGTTGTTTATGAGTGATATCAACAAGATCGAAGCAAATCTAATGGATAGCTCCTTGAATTCAACTGCATGCTCTACCTATGCGAATCACCCATCGTCTAACCGTATCTACTACACAAACATATAAAACCACTTCAATGTACCTTTACACTTATGCAAATAAAGTCGAAATTTGAATGTGAGCACTGTAGATGCATTTGCATGAGTGTACCTAGATCTCACTTCTAAGCGGTCAGCTGCGAGCGATGGCTAATTAAGAACCTAACCTCAGAGCTTTGGTGGCCTAAGGCCCGCTAAATGCAGACTAAGTGAGCTCCAGAGCTTGTCTTTCGAGGCAGCTACTACGTTTTTACGTTTCCTAAAGCTACTGTGCTATGATACTGAACATTTCAGCATTCCACGATAATTTTGCATGCAAATAAAGGCTAAGTTAGTTTCGTATTGATATGTCAGGTTTATGTCTAAATCAGTGACAGATTGGGAATGTAGGTATGTACATACAAAGAATTGTTCTATGTTAATTAAACCTAAATGAAATGTTGTGGAATGGGTTATTAACTGACGGATAATTAACATGATTCAAATTATTAGGTAGGTAGGTAGATATAGTCCATCTCGGGAATTATCAGAACCTGACTATTATTTGTATTACCTTGAAAAATTATTGCCTTTTTAGGGTTCCGTAGCCAAATGGCAAAAAACGGAACCCTTATAGATTCGTCATGTCTGTCTGTCTGTCCATCCGTATGTCACAGCCACTTTTTTCCGAAACTATAACAACTATACTGTTGAAACTTGGTAAGTAGATGTATTCTATGAACCGCATTAAGATTTCACACAAAAATAGAAAAAAGACAATCAATTTTGGGGGTTCTCCATACTTAGAACTGAAACTCAAAATTTTTTTTTTCATCAAACCCACACGTTTTGGGTATCTATGGATAGGTCTTTAAAAATGATATTGAGGTTTCTAATATATATTTTTTCTTAACTGATTAGTTTGCGCGAGAGACACTTCCAAAGTGGTAAAATGTCCCCCCCCCCCTGTAACTTATAAAATAAGAGAATGATAAAACTAAAAAAAATATATGATGTACATTACCATGCAAACTTCCACCGAAAATTGGTTTGAACGAGATCTAGTTAGTAGTTTTTGGAAAATTCTAAAAAAATAAAAAAGTTGAAAATTAAAGGGTGTCCCCATACATACATAGTAACGCCAATTAATAAAGACCTCTGAGTTGTATGGGCGCTCATACAATTTAGAGGTCTAGCTAAATTGGCACCACCTCAAATAAGGTAAATAAATAAAATTGTGCATTTCCCGTGATGGACGCACGATGGACGAAGTTTGTACGGAACCCTCAGTGCGCGAGTCCGACTCGCACTTGGCCGGTTTTTTTTAAATTATTCACGCCATATGCACACCCATATCCCTCAGGAAATAAAGTATCTATTAGGTACACTAAACTGATCTTGGTAAGTATTAGATAGGTACCTACCTATGTAGCACTAGATTAATACAATCAAAATATATGTATTTAATTTCTCTAGTTATCCCTATTACGGCTTTTTCTATTGCACTGCGATATAAATGACTGTTCTTATTCAAATTTTATTTTTAGTAAAATTAGAAGTTACAAATGCTTTAAAACAATTTTTATACCTAAGTACTTCATATAATGTAGAAGTAAGTTTACTGAGAATAAAGTCTGAAAAGCATTCTCTAAAAGTACGACATGGACGGATGTTACATTAATATTCTCTGTATGTACGGTACATCAAAATGCAACGCTGTGTGCTGAACCCACGGGACGCTATTACGTTCAAAAATGGTATTATCATACTTGTAAAACCCACCTTTCACTACCTACATATTCTCTTAAGGTATGGTTTTTGTTTAAAGTTTTACATAAATTCACTATAGGGACCTCACCCTCACAACTAACCATGTAGGTAACTACAACCTCACCGTGAAAAATAATGGCGGTAGGTGATTAACACATAAAACCTATAAGAGAGGATCCTGCTTGCTTGACTATGATCAACTATCATATTAAGCTGTTCTCTGCATCAAAAACAACTTCCTTGAGCCGATTTTTTCACAAGGATGACTAAGTAAGCAGATATAATATATCGGAGAGTGATTAAGTCAGGCAAAACTTTCTTAAAACTCTTAAAACTGGTATAAGGCCTCAGGGTTTAGTGGTATAGGAAAGCATAATACAAAGATACAGCCTAACATTTGTTGAATTAATGACTTCAGATTATTCGGAGGTGCTGTTGAATAATGACAAATATTTAGATTGGCTTGCACCTGCTGGCAAGAATGTATTTTATTCACGGAAGCTTCCTGACTATGCTCGTTACTCAAACTGCTTCTTAACCATCGTTGTCTGATCTTGTTTTTTCCAGTAAAATCATTATTCCTCTTTTTTAATCAAAAAGTTTAGTCTAAAATATACTTTATTATAATTTGCAAAACGTTGTACTTATTATGATTTAAAGTGGGGTTTATGTTGTGAGTCATGTATCTAAATAGGCATGATGCGTAATTTACAGAGCAACTCATAAATTTTTGATGTTAGTAAATTTTTTCACTTGTTATTTTTAAATGTGATTCATATTTTGAAAGGCAATATTACGAAAACAAAAGATATCACAATTATTAGACACTTATTCATCTAGGCATGTAAGTAAGTACAAGGAGTGATTATTCAATAGTGTTTTCTCACGAGAATTTGTTTGTTCACTGCAAACATCAGTAAATGTAAATTAACTAGTCTTACATTAGGTTAAACATATTTACTAATCACTAAACTAATAAACTTAACGACTGTATCGACACCCTTGCCCCATCCCATCTTCCTAGCACGGCAGGTTGTGCTGGAGGGGCTGCTGTAGCCGCAGAGAACCTCAAACGGCGCAAATATAGTAATCTAATTAGAAATTATTTATTTGAGCCGTTTGGGGTTGAAACACTATGGCCATGGGGTCCCAGTGCCCGCTCACTTTATAGAGAAATCGCCAAGCGATTAGTCGCCTCTTCAAGTCACCAAAGGGCTGGCCTTTATTTTGGACAAAGAATTAGCATTGCCATTTAACGTGGCAATGCTGCCAGTCTTTTGGGTACTTTTCCTGTTGACAGTGATGCGGATGATTTTTTTGATGCCCTGACAAAAAGGGGGGCTTCTTTTTGTCTTTTCTTTTACTGTAAATAATAGTTAAGTTGTCTCCTTTATTATATTAGTATGTTATAGATCTTATTAATTAATTAAATAAGTAGAAAAAAAAGTAGACTAAAATATTAATATAATTGTTTTTATTAACCCTACTAATATTAAAAACTAGCTTCCGCCCCGCGGTTTCACAAGCGTTCCCATGGGATCTTATATTTTCCCGGGATAAAAAGTAGCCTACTTATAGCCTTCTTTGATAAATGGGCTATCCAAAACTAAAATATTTTTTCAATTCAAACCAGTGGTTCCTGAGATTAACGCGTTCAACCAAGCAAAGAAACAAACAAACTCTTCAGCTTATAAAACTATATTAGCATAGATGTGAACGTTTAAATGTATGGATGTTTGTGACTCAATCACACATAAAAGGCTCAATGGTTTTGGAAGAAACTTGGCACATAGATAGATCATACCTTGGGATAGTTTTTATATAAGATCCTTCGGGAACGCGAGTAGTCTAACTATAAAAGGAATCGCTATATATACCTACTTACCAATATTTTATTTGATATTGTAGATACTCGCTAAAACATCCGAAACGGGGTTACTTCTTTGTTTTCACGTTTACCCGACGATAATTTTAGTTTTCTAAGCACGTCTCCGGGCTTAGTCTGATAACAAAGTCCAATATAGCAGCAAAGGGTGTGGACTAACTATCAGCGGAGCAGAATCATCATCTTGAATAAATACCTACGTAAATTACACTTATTGAGGCATTGTGGCATTTTAAATTTTAAACTAGAAAATGGGACCCTTACTTATTCAATAAAATTCACCACCATTTCTTTACGCGGTTGACCCGTTGATTTACACAATCATCTATGGTAATGAGGTAAACTATCAATGATGTAGGAAAATAACTAAAATAAGATGTAAATCGGGTCTTAGTCTATAGTATTGAAGGCTAGTTCCTCTTATACTATGACCCCACATAACTCGGCAAGTATGTGGGAGAAATGTCTGGTGGATGAGTAGGAAATTTTCAAGTTATTTTATTAGCTCATAAAGCTAACTAGATTATTTACACTGCCTCGTTTATAACTAATATATTTTTTCATGAGAAGATAATTATTACTTCCTTCCTCAAACGTTTACTTTTATGGCTTTAATAAAATTCCATATCTAAATATTGCCATGATCAAAAGATTTCTGTATATTTACCTTTTGCAAAAAAAAAATATTAATCGAACTGGAAAATATACTACTTACACCAAAGATAGACATCCTGGTATTCAAATTATAAACTAGCCAAATGGTTCCGTAGTCAGTTTGATGTAGTAAACCTCGACTGAAAATAAATCAAAGAAAACTTCAATCAAAAACGATAAGCGCAACACCTACTTTTGTTATATTTATTATGTTCTTAAAATGAGGGTAGTCGGTAATTCACTACCAAATCTAGTGGCTGGCTGCGGTGGAGCAGCCGAGTCGAGACGATATTAGAAAACATCTACGTAATGCGAAAGAAGAACGTTTCTAACTGCTCATAGTGAAAGACCATAAATTCTCAATTTAGGGTGTTTTAAAATACAGTGTAGACTTGCTTGCCTAGTGCTTGTGGAATCATTGCCGTGCAGTGTGTGATTTTCAAGATCGTTGAATTTAGGGCAGTTGTGCTGAGTATAAAACGGGACTTCCAATGTCATGCCCTAATTGCCTGGAACTTACCTTCGGCGCTTCAATAGAGGTAGGTGGTGATTAATCCCGTTCATAGAAACTGCAGAAGATAGCATTTTCCACTCATAAATATATCTATCTACCTAATTATTCATAAGTCATTGTGTGAATACCGTTAAATACATGTTCCTCTGTCTTTATAAAATAGTAGTAAAGTAAAGATAAGCGCCTACGCTACCTATATTTCACATTAGAAAACAGAGCAACGTTTTTTCAAACTTGCGATAACATAGGTCTGAATTTTATTTTATTGGCAGATGTCTGCATGTATCATCGAGGTTTACGATGTACATCCCTCTTTATTTCCTATAGAATGTACGGCTCTGACTTGCATTTTATTGTAATAGTTTCTCAGGATGCTTTGGGTAACGTTTGGCAATTTTACAATGTTGCGCATAATATTGCTTACTATTGTTTTAGACCTATTGATGTGCTCACAAACCTTAAATCGGGTTGAGTTTCGGAGAGTTTTGGGAGAGTCGGTCGTTAATACCTATTAATTTCCTAGAATTATTTAATCCAATTTTTTATCTTCAATGTTATTCAAGATGAATGGATTCTGAACTGTCCTTGCGCTATCGTCTGGTCCTATCGGTTGGACCGATCTGTGCAATCGCAAATCGGCATGGTTCCGCAAGAAAATCATTTGGAAATTTTATCGGGTAATTTAGCCCGCATCAAATTAACGGTAGATTACATTTGAAAAGGGAATGATAATAACCAATTGTAAACTATGTTGCCACCAACAACAGTACCTACCGCAAAATCCAAAATCGGCATACCATAAATTTGCCCACAAAATAGACGTGCGTGGCTTTCTCTTGCACAATAAATAAATTTTATGTTTGTGCACTGAACATTGGTAACTTCATTGCGCACGTTGTTTCAGTTACTTATTTTATTTTCGACTATATTTTGATTGTATTTCATTAAGCTTTATGTTTGAATTGGGTAGGTACATATTTATTTATTTCAACAAAATAAGCCGATTTACTCAAAAGGTAGAAAATTGGACACTTACATTATATTACAATATATTCTTTTATATATTTTTTATTTTTTTTATTCTAAAATGTTATTTATTCAATTCCTAAAATACTAATATAATAAAAGGGACAACTCAACTATTATTTACAGTATCTAAAAGAAAAGACAAAAAGGGGAAGCCCCCCCTCAAGGGCATCAAAAAAATCATTCGCATCATTGTCAACAGGAAAAGTGCCCAAAACGCTGGCAGCATTGCCACGTTGGATGGCAATGCTAATTCTTTGTCCAAAATAAAGGCCAGCCCTTTGGTCACTTGAAGAGTCGACTAATCGCTTGGCGATTTCTCTATAAAGTGAGCGGGCACTGGGACCCCAAGGCCCTAGTGTTTCAACCCCAAACGGCTCAAATAAATAATTTCCAATTAAATTACTATATTTGCGCCCTTTGAGGTTCTCTGCTGCTGCAGCAGCCGCTCCAGCACAGCCTGCCGTGCTAGGAAGATGGGATGACGCAAGGGTGTCGACACAGGTTGCGTCCCACACTAAAGGCCTACCCAACTTCCACGGCACCAAGGACAAATCTTTTATTTGGATAAAATATTATAATAAATATTTCGTTCTCAGTTCCTTTTTCGGAGTTAATTTTAATAATACGTAGATACCATGTTTTTTTTCCACTCGAAAACGATCGGATGCCATTATTTTTTTAGATACTTATCTACCGTTGATAAAAGAATATTTTTAAAATAAATCCATTATTTTAATTGACACAAATTGGTTAATTCTGTAGCTGCAACCTTCATAAATGGTAGGGCAGTTTTAATATCGGTTACAAGATCATTTATTTTTTATACATACTATACCTAACACCTCATCTGTATACATATATAAAAGAAGAAACAGACTGACGGACTTACTGATATATCGATGCACAGCTTAAACCCCAGGGTCTAGAAGTATGAAATATTGCACACAGGTTCCTTATGCGCAATCCTTCATTAAAGAAGGGATTTTCATAATAGAATTATTCTACACCTGAGGTTTACACTTATCGCGGGTGAATCCGCGGGCAGAAAATAAAATCTATGTATTCTATGTTTATAAAAGGGAAACACCATTCACTGATTAATTATGAAACCTCGAAAACTACGAGACCTACGAAGCTGAAATTTGGCACTTATGTTTTTTTGGGATTCAACCGCTTAGTAAAGATTTTCGCAAATATAGAGGACCGTAGGTGAAACCGATATGCGGAAAGCTAGTTGTTTTACAAATAACATAACAACTAGCTAAAATGTATCTATAATATTGCTAGGAACAAGACAACGTCAGCATTTGTATTGATTATATCAATAGGTAGGTTTCGAAGCAATGAAATACTGATGCTATGGCGTCTCTTGGTACGGACTATTGATGGAATTGATTTTCCATTATTTCACTATAACTATAGTTAAAATAGGTAGGTATGTATGTATGTGATGTACCTATAGGCGTCTATGTTTTTGATTTGAAACAGAATCGTAGGATTTTGCTAATATTATAAATGTAAAAGAGTATATGTGTTAGTTTGTGTATCAATCACACCGTAATTGCTATATGCTATATAGTTGAAACTTTGTAAGTAGATGTATTCTGTGAACCGCATTAACATTTTTACACAAAAATAGAAAAAAAAACGTTAAATTTTGGGGGTTCCCCATATTTAGAACTGAAACTCAAATTTTTTTTTTCAACGAACCCATATGTGTGGGGTATGGATTTCTCTTCAAAAATGATATTGAGGTTTCTAATATAATTTTTTTCTAAACTGAATAGTTTGCGCGAGAGACACTTCCAAAGTGGTAAAATGTGCCCCCCCCCCCCTTGTAACTTCTAAAATAAGAGAATGATAAAACTAAAAAAATAAATGATGTACATTATTACCATGCAGACTTTCACCGAAAATTGGTTTGAACGAGATCTAGTTAGTAGTTTTTTTTAATACGTCATAAATCGCAATTTACCTTTCATTCCATCAACTCAAATATAAAAAAAAGCAAGGTCTTACAGCACAAATAAAGGAAAAATTCTAAAAAATAAAAAAAAGTTGAAAATTAAAGGATGTCCCCATACATACATAGTTACGCCAATTAATAAAGACCTCTGAGTTGTATAGGCGCTCATACAATTTAGAGGTCTAGCTTAATTGGCAACTACCTCAAATAAGGTAAATAAATAAAATTATGCATTTCCCGTGATGGACGAACGATAGACGAAGTTTGTACGGAACACTTGGCCGGTTTTTTATTCCGGGATAAGATAAGATCCTTCGGAAACGCGGGTAAAGCCGCGGAACGCAGCTAATGGATTAGGTACACTTAGCTTCATTATGTTTTTACCAAGTTTTCTTTTTAAAATGTGCCAAACATGACATACACGCTACCTATTATATTATTATGTTGAATCAAATAGAGAAAGTCCCTCTTAAAATAAATATTAAAAAAAAAATAGCAATTATTGGTCTAAGTATAATGTTATATTTCCAAAGTCTGCAATAGCGTATCCTACTGCGACTTCGTGTTCCAAACTGATCATTACTGGTACACTACTTCGTAATTACTCAAATTCTGGCAAACACCGAGCCATAACTCACTCGATGGTAATTAAAGCTAAACACCTATATTTTGATGCAACACGCATAGGTTACTTCGAAAATCTGTAATAGCCCCTTTATACAACCAGGGACTATTGTTTATGTAAATAAATCACAAGTTCCAGTGCGCGTTGTCGCAAATTACAGACTATGAGATGCGCATATGGGCAAAGTGCTCTGAGACAAGACCTTAATAGTAGGTCAGGGTACAGCCCTAGATATTGCCTCAGGGAGTTTCTGGTAAGGCTC
The DNA here is from genome assembly GCA_951216915.1 of Tetheella fluctuosa. Lineage (NCBI taxonomy): Eukaryota > Metazoa > Arthropoda > Insecta > Lepidoptera > Drepanidae > Tetheella > Tetheella fluctuosa. The sequence goes on from OX578230.1 coordinate 6,261,639, forward strand.
TCTATATTGCTTTTATGTTTATGACTAATGGAGACGTCCTAGAAGTGTATCTTGGTTCAGGTCTTACATTAATTTCATGTTAGATTTATTAGGTTCTATATTTCATGTAAAGCGCTAGATGATGCTTTGCTTCTTTAGATAGTATTATTTCTTTATCATTAGTCATTACTTGATATTATACTCAATATATAAAAGTGTGATGGAAAATTACGTACTAATATGTTGAGAAATTACTAGCTACTGATTAGAACTTTAAAAAATGGTAAGTATTCAATATAACTTAGTGTGTTTTTCATAGTATAATTTAATACTTATAATCAGAAATGTTTACGAGATCTAAAAATTCTAACAAACATCGTTTGAAACTATTTTCCATACCAAGCTCAAACAGCATGATAAAAATATATATCTCATTAATGTCCACTTCAAAAGCGTATTCAACGTCACTATTATTCATTGTAATCACTATAACAATAAATTTCAACTATGAAATCTTATACGTTTGAAATAAAAGTAATTTAGCATGGCGTCTTTATTTAACATGTGAATAAGGCCCATAAAATTTGCTCTAAACATTGTAAGCGTTGGTTTTAGCTCATGGCAAGCGACACTCAGCCAGGGTTGAAGATTTGTAATAATTTGTAATTGTAATTGAGACGAGGCGACTTCGTACAGGACATAAAATTTTACGAGTGTTGTCATTCGTTGCACTTTATGATCTGAGCTAAAATATGCTTTCTTACATTACTAGGAACGCGTCCCGCTCACAATGAATTATTTATTTGCCAATTCACAAACGAAAATTAATTATGTCCATCCGCTTTGTCTGTCCAAACGGCTGACTATAAAGTTGTAAGGTGAAACTAAGTGAGAAATTGTAAATCTGTAGTGTACGACTCATAAATACAAACTAAGAACTTGTTTAAACTTCACAACTTGGACTGTTCTTAAAGCCTATAATTTTTGCTTTTTAATGACTCAATTTATGGCGAGCCGCACCGTTCGTGTAACGTGATGTAGAATTACTTTTCTTCTGTTAATTTCATAGACTGAATTTTAATTGAAAAAAGTTATATTTGCAGGGTTGATTTACTTACTAGTTAGCAGTCAATGAGATGGGTGGATTAGATTTATATTCTGGAAAAATGTTTATGTGCTTGAACATGTTTGTTTGTTTTATCTATAGGTAGATATATCACTTATACTTAAAAATACCAGTATAGTATAGTAGAGTTAAATGGTTGCCATTAGTTACGTTTTTTTAATGAGGTATGCGGTCTATTGAAAGGACCATTTAAGATCTTATCCATTTACTTTTTAGATCGGCACATAATATTTTATGTTTCATGCATAGATTTATTACATTTGAAGATAAAATCTTCATTATTAGCAATAAAATCCATAAAGTACTGAATTTAATTTTTGAAGTAAATAAACAGGCAAAAATGCAGTAGACATAAAGTATAAAATTCAGCAAAAGAACATTATTTTTTATTAAATCAAAAGCCAGACAGGAAGAGCAAACAAACTCAAGGGAAAATGATTTCCTAAACAATAGTCCGATTGTTTTCCCCTCACGCAAATGCTGATAAGCTGAACTCTGAGATGTCAAATGCAATATTCAAAGAAAAGCCACTCTATTTTCATACTCCCGGAGGTACTCCCGAAGCGCACCTAACTAACCGTGATAAGAGTCAAAGAAGGGGATTCAAAAACTTCGCAAACTATATCACCAACCAATATAAAAAGAGCTTTACCTCATCTCTAAAATAACTTTAAACGGACAATCGTAAGTAGATAAACTGCGTTTCTGCAGTTCAAGTTAATCTAGTCATTCAAACAAATAAAACTCAGTTTTGAAATACCCAAACATTTAAACCATACCCGAAAATTAAACGCCCAAATACAGGTTGAAATTAAAAACCATTACGTTCGAATTTTGAATTGAATATTGAATGCTGTAAATATGAATCGTTTATTTTACTTCATACGACTACCAAAATCGAAGTAAAATAAAACTGTAGCGATTACAGTAAATGAGGTAAATCGTTGTATGGTAAGTGGCATGAGCACTCACAGCGCACTTTACTTAAGCTCTATATTCAAATACTTTTATTCCACTTACGGTACGCTAATGCACTTTTTCGTTGAGGTGGCCAGTAATAACGTAGTCCATTAGTTGTTTCGACCCAAGGAGCCAGGGCCGCATTAGTGTTGGGAATACAAGATATCGACAAAATACTTGAAGATTATTGAAAAGTAAATCAAATAGAGTTACTTAAACAAATGTTTACAATTACTGCAGGAACACCACTAAGGTTAATATCAAAGATAATAATTCGGATGTAGCCACCATCGACAAACTTAAACAAACACTTGCATCGGACATTCATAAACTTTCTCACAGTGCACAAAACGATGGTAAGTAAAATATTGTGACAACAGTGACATAAGTTTAACATTCAATGTAAACATCGACTTCTTGGAATCAAAACCATCGACTGGGTAATAGAGTTTACTGAGTAGAGAGCAAATAAAATAACAAACGGCCAAGTAGTGTAGGTACATTCGCAATGCTCCTACACGAAGGCTGGCTCGTTACCAGCGTCGGGTGTTTCATCCATTCTGTTTCTTTCTTTGTACTTTGCTACTTACGCGCGGATACTTGTTTACGCTCGAATCGAATTTTATATCAAAGTCGATATAGTTAAGCCGTTTTTATATCGAGATTTTAAGGTTTATCGATATCAATAAAATTTGATGTCTCTTCAATGTAATCAGCCGTTACATTATTGTCATGATCCTCTAATCCAATCACATTACGTTTTAAAAATATTAAACTGACTGAAGATAGAACTCGTATTATATAGTTGGCGTGGTTGGTAAGATACCCTATCTATCACGCCGCAGGTCGTGGGTTCGATTCCCACTCAGGACAAACATTTGTGTGCATGAACATGTCTGTTTGTCCTACGTCTGGGTGTAATTGTCTATATATGTATGTATTTACAAAAGAAAAGTAGTATATGTAGTATATCAGTTATCTGGCTTCCATAGTACAAGCTCTGCTTAGTTTGGGGTCAGATGGCCGTGTGTGAGGAATAATGTCCCAGAATATATTATATTATATTATTATTATATTATATATCCTGGGCAAAACTTGGGCAATCTTATATATTCTTAACTGAAACAGGTTTCTCAAAGGAATAATATCCTGTCTGCCGCTTATATTCTAAAAAATATATAAACTATGAATATTTGCGACATCAAGATTTGATAAGTGAGACCATTTTTGCAATAAAGGAAGTCATAAACAAAATTTCTGACTTCTAATTTTAGTTTTATAAAGTTGTTTGCAAACTTCGTTGGTGCTAAGCGTGCTGCAAGTTATTCCTCGAAGTCAGTCAATCTATCTTTACCATAGCGTTAACTCAATGTGAATAAAAATAAATGTATTTCTGCATTTCTAATTCTATAGCACTGTCAGTGATTACAGGTAGCACCTTTTGCGTGATTTATCATGCCAGAGCTAATTTATTCACCGCTACGTCGCCTCTGCCATTATTTTTATACACGTAACGTATAAGTTAATTTAATATGGTAATTGGCGTACCAGCATTATTATTACCAGCATTACTATTTTTATATTCATGGAATTATTGTAGATATTGATGTTCATATTAGGGGATGGCATTTTCCCGTAATATTTATATTTTATGTATAACTTTTGTACATATTTAAAGTTTACATTAAATAAAAATTACTAACAACAACAGTAAAGGAGCCAAAAGAAATAGCACTAATAAGGATTTTCATTACAATTGTCTTCCTTTGCAATAAGAGCTATCTTTACCTTAATAGTTTATTGACTTCACTGTAGCTAACAACATTAAGCACAGGAGTATTCATCTTACATTTGTTTTCTATTTCTCGGGAATTCCCGGTAGTGCATGTCGGTTATAAGAATTTTCTCCACCATTGAACATGACCCTTAGTAGGTAATCATATTTCTGAGAGTAGAGACACGTTACATATTAGAAAAGTATTCTTTAGTATGACAAGTATCTTAGTAACATAATTAGGAACTTATTTTGTTTCTGCCCGTTCAGTATATCGTAGATACCCAAGGCAATTGGCAATATTATCTATGGAATAAAAAACTTTTTGGCTATTGGCTCGAGTATAGTTATAAAGCAGTTAAAACAAATCGAAATGTTAATTTAATTTTAGCATCATTACCTATGTTCGTAATTAATGTAAGCTTTGAGTAAAACCATGTCATCATTCACATAGTAACAAATAAAACTAAAATATCGACTACTTTATTTTTAATTCAACGACAACAGAACTGTTGGAACACATCGTTTAACGTCTATCTACTTGCTAAAACAGTAACAATACAGCCCTGGGAAAACGAGAGCGACATTCGCAATTTGACACAGCGACACGTCTCGTCTCGTACCCCACATAAAATTTGCATTGTCAATCAATCAAGATGCGATGTTGTCACGCAAAAACACGCACGTTCCACCAGCGTCACGCTCTGGTCCCCATGACTCACGTGAATGGCAGACATGTAACAATGTTTTAACCCCTGTGCAGCCACCGGGCGATACCTTGTCACGCCAATGTCATGCTGTCAACGCGCGTGCAATGGCAACACGCGAAATTTGAATCCTATTAAATGTCTTGGCTGGTTGAGTGACTTTACTGAATTTGACTATTGTTTTTTACTGATGAATTTATTAATCTATCATTGACAATAATACAAATTGTAAAATAATAACATTATTTTTATCGTACTCATAGACACAGCTAGAAGTTGATATCTTTATGTTGCAAAGAGCATTCCTATAATTTTAATCTAATTTCTTTTTAGTTGCTGAGATAAAGAAGCTATAATAATTTATTAGTTTTTTTTAAATACGTCATAAATCGTAAACCGCAATTTACCTTTCATTAAATCAACGCAAATATAAAAAATACAGCACAAAAAAAGGGAAAATTCCAAAAATTAAAAAAGTTGAAAATTAAAGGGTGTCCATACATAGTTACGCCAATTAATAAAGACCTCTGAGTTGTATGGGCGCTGATACAATTTAGAGGTCTAGCTTAATTGGAACCAACCTCAAATAAGGTAAATAAATAAAACATTTCCCGTGATGGACGAACGATGGACGAAGTTTGTACGGAACCCTCGGTGCGCGGTGAGTCCGACTCGCACTTGGCCGGTTTTTTCTTTTACTGTAAATAATAGTTAAGTTGTCTCCTTTATTATATTAGTATGTTATAGATCATATAGATATCTATAAAAATACATAACGGCGCGTGATTAATGTACTCGATTTATTGTGATATTTAAATGACTTTTTAGTCGATGCGAATAATTATTTAATTTGGGAATTTATGATTTATCAGAGCGGGTAACACCGAATGGGGTTGTGAGTGTCATAGCGGTGACGACGATCACTTTTAAGATGGTCGCCACGCGGTGCACACGCACAAATCCATTAGCTCTTAATCCAAGTTTACTTTTGTAATCCTTCGTTACTTTAATAGTGTTTTCATTTAGTAATTTGTAATATAGTCATTGCCATATCTTGCGATTGTTATTTCTGCAATTCCTGCACATACACGCCCATAAAATACCAAGAGATAACGGACCAGCTGCGACACGTGGTGTCGCAACCTCTCGGCGATCCGTTATCAGAAGTGGGATCGGGAACGGTGCAGGATCAGACTACAGGCAATGTCTCAAAGAAATCTTCTACGCCGGTTACCTGTTTCTACTGTGGCGAGCAGGGACACATTGCAACGCAGTGCAAGAAGAAAGAAGCAGACTATAATGGCGGCCAAATTGAGCGACGAGTGGATGCCTGTACCATCAAGCCACCTATGGGCTCATTTCCTACCAAACCGGGTGAGAAGTTTTCATTTTGTTTTTAATGTGGTGATTAGGAAAAGCTTAGCTGGTAGATACCCAGGTTAGTACTACCAAAGTACGGTGCCATTGTTAGGTATAGGCAAGTTTTGTTTACAGCGCACAATATAAATTTACATCTGATTGCTGCGGGTACCAGTCGAGGCGGGTTATGTCAACTTTAAAGAACATGTTAAGGGTAGTCGAAACAGGCAATCATAAATCATGGCAGGCAGCGTTGCCTGAAGTTCAACTTGCAATTGATTGCACTGTAAATAGTACAATTAAGACAAGTCCTCACGAAATTTTAATAGGGAAAGTTGCTAGATCACTTCAACTGATGACCGTTGATTGGCGTTAATACAGACGAGACAAATATTTAGCTAGATGTAATCAGAGCATGCGGCTCGGGCGATAGAGGAAAGTGTTTCTATAGAGAAGGCTCGGTTTGACAGAAACAAAGCTTAAGTAAAGAATTTCAAAGTAGGCGATTATGTGTTAGTAGAAAATCAGGAGTGCAACAAAACAAGGCTAGAACCAAAATCTAAGCTACAAACACCAACAAATAATGTCAGAATATTCCGTTAACGGCGCGGGTGCTGGTGAATAATTTGTTGGATTGTCTGTGTGGTAATAAAATAATCTGTGTGGTGTGTAAGTGTATAGCTTGTGTAGTAACTATAGCCTGTGTGGCAACCAAAGCCTGTGTGGCAACCAAAGCCTGTGTGGCATCCATGGCCTGTGTGGCAACCATAGCCTGATTGGGAACCATAGCCTGTGTGGGAACCATAGCCTGTGTGGCAACCATAGCCTGTGTGGCAACCAATGCCTGGGTGGTATCTATAGCCTGTGTGGCATCCATAGCCTGTGTGGCATCCATAGCCTGTGTGGCATCCATAGCCTGTGTGGAATCCATAGCCTGTGTGTCATCCATAGCCTGTGTGGCCTCCATAGCCTGTGTGGCCTGTGTGGCCCGTGTGTAGTACTTTACTAATATCGTCAGTAAAATGTGTCTTAGCATTTAAGTGACTATTGGTCTTAGGTTAATTTGATAAGCCTCCTTTTAAAGTCTAAGGTGATTTGGTCAGAATGACCGAGTTGATAAGTGAGCATTCAAGTGTTTGTTTATTTGTCCATTGAACTGAATGAAGAAAATCACGCACACGAGGACGTGTGATGATGCAGGACGGCCGTAACGGCGCGTGATTAATGTACTCGATTTATTGTGATATTTAAATGACTTTTTAGTCGATGCGAATAATTATTTAATTTGGGAATTTATGATTTATCAGAGCGGGTAACACCGAATGGGGTTGTGAGTGTCATAGCGGTGACGACGATCACTTTTAAGATGGTCGCCACGCGGTGCACACGCACAAATCCATTAGCTCTTAATCCAAGTTTACTTTTGTAATCCTTCGTTACTTTAATAGTGTTTTCATTTAGTAATTTGTAATATAGTCATTGCCATATCTTGCGATTGTTATTTCTGCAATTCCTGCACATACACGCCCATAAAATACCAAGAGATAACGGACCAGCTGCGACACGTGGTGTCGCAACCTCTCGGCGATCCGTTATACATAACTATTAAATAAATTCCGAAACATTATTACAAATCTTTCTTTTATAAAATTCCGCTTTATTCTGATGAAATGTAATCTAAAAATGCAAATTCAATAGATTTATTGAACAAAGCCTCGGTATTGTAGTTGACAACAAAAACATTGGCAACATAATAGTAAAATAAATCTCAATAGCATTTTAAAATATTTACAGTTGTCTAGAGGTATTTATATTGTGTGTAAATAAAAACCATATCATATCTTGTGTAGATAACAAAGACAATGTGGAAAAAAAACACTTTAAATACACATTTTGATCGTATCTGCAACTGGAATAAAACATTCACGATTTTATTTAAAAAATTATAATAACAAAAAGGTCTATAGATATCTTAGAATGGTATCTAATTAATTTACCAGCAGCATTTTAAATTATAAGTACCAACTTTAAAGTAACTTATAATTTACTGGCTATTTCCTTAAATATACATGTTGTGGCATTGAAAGTAAAAAAATAAGAATTAATGGGAAAAAACACAATCTTACTATATCTATGACTAGATAGTTTGAATCAATTTACATAGCATATTTACAATCAATGTATAAAATACAAACTATGATATATAGAAAACATCCTCAAAGCCCTCGCTGCTGTCGATAGGCAAGGTTCCCAACAGGCTGGCAGCGTTCCCTTTTGTATTGTCTTGAATAATAATAGGTAATTTTTTAACATAAATAACATACTTAAACTTACTTCAAAACGAAGAAAGAAATTAAAAAGTAAGTGGTTAGTAGGTAGGTAAACTACATCGCAATATCCAAGAACAATCATGGTCATCTGAGGCGTAATAAAAGCTGAAGCTCTAATGACGGTCTAATACCGTGTCATAACGGTACACATAATTACATATTCTCGGAATATACGGATCACATGCATTCACAAATTGTAGAATAATCATTGTCATAAACTAGACATGTTATAAAACCGATGCACCAGAAACAAAACAAACAAGTTCCTTTCCCAGCTATTTATGATTCTAAACAATAAAAGTGTCTCAAAACTAACGAGTTAAAATTACATAATTAGTGATATTTATGTTCATTTTATGCATAGGCAAATATCATCGGATCGTTTTAATTACTCATCGGTACCGGTCCGCGGTCCAACGAACAAACACTTATAATGGGTGTCGCTTTTTCTCGTATCATTTCGATGTTATTAACCGGAATGCGGCACCTTTGCTTCACTATCTATGGAGACAGATAAACTAATGATATTTTTGTTTATGGAAATGTTACGAATTTTATAAAACGTTTATTAATAATTTTTAAAAATGATTAAGGTAACGTTTTTACCTACAACTGTTTGAGAACGGTATGAAATTTAATTTTTATTGCAGAATTGCTAGTGATAAGAAAGAAGAGTCATTTTAAATAATAAAAGGGTGTATAGAACTTTAATTCAATTAATATTTAAATTATTCAAAAAGCAGTTGGTAGTATTTCCATTAATAAATTTAAATAGTCACTAATACGAAAGATAAAATAATCCTATAGCACCAAGTGCCTACCTACTCAAGATTATACTTCATGTTTACAGTAAAATGTTTAAATACCTCAAATGTTGACAATAGAGCTACACGCACCTATACCTAATATCGTTTGAGAAGTAAACCAATGGCACCAGTGGAGAGCGTGACGTGGCTTAGCCACATTATTTATTGACACATTCGTTAGCGACCTATAAATTACTATAAAAATATTAAATACTAAACTATTTCTGAGTAGTAAAAAAATGAAATCCAATTCTGTGAGCCGACGTGTATTAAGTTCTTTGAATACGATGTCGGCGCTTTTTAATATAGAAAGTTTACTATTTGTTGTGGGTCATATTAAATTTTGAGTGGATTAGTTAAAACGTAGTGTTGGATAGCAAATATGTTTTTAAAGCCTTTGAGATATAATCAAACTCTAGATTACTATGATGATCTTTAAAATCTATTGAGGGATTCTCTATAACGATAACGCACTTACAGGATGGAGACCAAAATGGAAAAATGTGCAACAAACGTGGCAATGTACTTACGTACGCTTTGCTTCTGACGATACCTCCCTTACTAGTTTTGTTGTTATAAGTCTGGTGAGTTTTGTTGTTATATGTAGATGGCGTTGCATCGACAGTATACTATTTTGTCCAAGGAGTACTCGGGCATATGTCAGATCCAGTGACCCAATGACAACAATTTACAAAAAAAAGACACAGTAATCTTCGAAAGCAAAAAATCAAACAAAGAATCCAATTTTGCAAAATAATTAGGTAATTAAATATCATTTTTTTTTACAATAATTTGGTTAAGGTTCTTAGATTTAATTTTGTTACAAAAAGCGACTGATTGATCACTCTTAAGACTAAAAAGTACTTACATAATTATCTGTGCTCTCTATAGCTGATCAACGCCATCTATTCAGCATTTTAAAAGCACAAAATATTCTGATTTGTGCTAATGGTAATGTGTATTTTGAATTCTTAGTTTATTAATTGGGATCTAAGTATTTCTTTAAATGCGGCACATTAGTTAATCTCGCAAAATATGCTTCAAGATAAAAGAAATGGATCTATTGCAGCAAAAAAGTGTACTTACAGAGTTCTGATATAAATTACTTGTATGTGCCAGACAGACGACTCGTTTGCCTTTTTGTAATAAAGAAAAAAGTTATCGTCAAGAAAAATGGAAATAAATGAGAACCGAGGAGCGACCGAGATAACAGTAATTAGATCTAATAGACGGACGGTGGTAGCCGGAGGCTTTTTTCTTCAATTGCAGCTCTACAGTTCACTGTGGAGATAGCACGTCTATCAAATTATATGATAATCGGTCCCGGTTAATACCATTACTACAATCCAAGTCCGACGAACGTAACACTACTTTTACAATATGTGCTACTCGTTTTTACAGCTTATATTTTATTCCTACAACTCAAATAAGTAACTGGCAGATTGTCACTACAACAAATGGAGATTCGTTATTCTGTGGCAGCATTCGACGTGGGTTTATCTTAATGTAGCCACAAAGTTCCTCTTAAATGAGTCGAATAGGACTCAGATATCTACCGCTACCATTTCTTCGGATTATGACATAAATATTTATTAGCGCAATAAATAGATGAGAGAACTCTTTGGTCGGTCAGAGGGAATTATCCCTAACTTTATATCAAGTGGGCCAATAAAGGTTACATGTCTGAATAATGGGAAATAAATTGTAATAAAAGGTACTATCAAGATTTTATACGCGTGTAATAAGTCTGTGAAAACTGTAACATTCAACATAAGACCTTTGTTCATCAAATTTCTGCAGGAATAACATCTTGAATATTGTTTTGAAATTAAAGTGTTTGTGCACATTAATGTTGACTAAAGTAGATGCTATTATGTATCCAAAGTATTTAACCTTATCATAAACGAAATCTAATAATCCAACAAAATAAAACACGCCTCACACAGATAATGTGATTAAGTCGAGGTAACTTTTAAGGATTAAAAAAACGGCACTCGATCACATAACAAACAGTCATTAATCCAGCTTAGACACTAATAACGTACCGACTGAAGATTAATCGTTCAGGCGAGGGTAATAGAATATTCAGTCACACACGCAACCTGCGAGTTATTATAAAATTGAAGCATGCTTTGATAAATTAGCCCTATCCGTCACGATTGGTCATGGAACTCTGGTAGTTAAGGTGCATGGTCTGTTTGTTGAGGCTCTACACTTGTTGCTTTTACGCAACTATAACATTTTTTTAAGTCTCAAAAAACAATGGCAAGTCTATCACGTTGAATTAGCGGTACGAAGATTTAACAAAGGTAATTAATTGCTTGTATCGAATAAAATACCTAAAATTAGTAATCAAAACCAGATTCGTGCTGTTGAGACGTGAAGTGGTAATAAACAAACTCACTATCACATTTATTATAATAGTTTGGATTATAAAACAAAATGCATAATGAACAAACGCTTCGCAGTACTTGACTTCTTATTTACAAGCTACGATATTTATTTATTCATAAACGCAAATGATATCTACCCAACTTGTGTTCGGTACTGTACTTATAATTCCTTTGAAAGTTGTTCCCACCTATACAAAGAATTGCGTTTCGCTGCCTACGATCGTATCTATAGCGTGTGTAATAGTACCCTTATAATGTGTGACATAAAATGGTGCTTATGAAGGCTTGCAGTAATGTAATGACTCGTTATATTTTATCATTGTGGGATTCCGGAAGCACGCTTCCATATTACCATAGTACCGATAGTAACGCAAACAGACAAATGAGCAAACTATTTTAAATATTATATTTTCAAGGATTTTCGGTTGGTTATGCGTTTTAATCTAATTAAATTGCATATTATGTATAATAAGCAATTTCTAAGGTAGATAGACATCTTTCTAAATTGAATGAAATTAAACTAGAAGCCTAAATTAATCCCTCCATACTAATTTGGTTAGAATCTTTGATTAGAAAAAGTTGTAAAAATGTTAAACGTTAAAAATGCAACATATTCAAAGCAGTAAAGCTATTAAAAATAAATTTTATTGAGTGCTGACGTCGTTAAGTGTAGGATTTATTTTGAAACATGTGACTCGTTGACAGCGTTTATTTAAAGTGACAGTGTTACAAATTCATTATAATACCTACTATAAAAAAATATTAAAATTTCAATATTAACAATCTCCACCGAATTTAACCAAAGTATTGAGCTAATTCACGATAATTTACGTTTATGACTTATTCGTATAGTCTTATGCATACTGTTTCAAATTTATAATGATAGAGTGTCTGGGTATGGAAAAATACAGCTATATTACCAATATGAATTACTTAGTAGGTATCATAACTGTTGGTAATATAATAATGTTCTTTCTCTCTGTTTATATTTAGTTGCGTAAAATCTTACCTAATACTTATTTATTATTAGCCGTAGCTGTTCACAATGACATGCTGTGGTAGCCTGTAATTGAAGCAGTATTGGACTTATTTTGTCATTGCATAGTACATAACTTAAGTACCTAATCGATCCAATGTTTGTCTTATTGATTGCTCCAAATCAATGACGAAAATAAACATTATGACTTATAAAATAAGTCATTTACAATTCAGCAGCAATGATTTATCAAAAAAAGACGTAACATAAAATATTTAAATGACGTAGAATACCACCTAAAACTCGTATGACACTCTGTGCATATGGTGCCATAATGGTTTCCTGCTTCCTTTAACCTCGACACAATAGTGCCTCTAGACGAAAATTATATCGTTCATAAAATTCATATTTTTGCGAATAATTATTATAAATTCTCATTTTTATGGTTTTGTGCCAGAAGTTGACCTATGAAGTGACTTTTTTATTTCTCAGAAAAATATAATATCTTGAATGACCTACGTTTTAAAACCGAAATCATTTGAGCTATTTTGACCAAATGTAGTTTTATAACATTTAAAACAGCTTTGTAACTATCGTCATTATGATTTCAGCCGAAACAATTATGCACTAGGTACACGGAACAACCGCAAAACACAATCGTGCCCAAAATTCACTTGACCTAATAACGGAAACAATACTAAATTGAGACACAATTCCAAATTCAAATGAGGGATCGCACGTAACGAATGGCCAACATCCGTCCCATCGCAACGGGTATTTGTTACTCTCCGGGGGTCAACATGGAAGCACGTTCCCGACATTCTTTCCGAAATAACACCCCGTCGCATGTGTTCCGACCGACATCGGCGATTAATCTCTTCACACTTAGGTCTTCGAACTGAAACTTCTAGTTTTTCATCGCTTTTAATGTGAAACGTGCTGAGATTGATTTTGGGAATTGAACTTTGGTGATTTTCTCACAATGTATTAGGGAGCTTTGGACGAAAATACACACAAAAGGGATAACTATTATAAACAACTAATTATTGGAGCTAGGTCGAAGAAAAAGTTTAATAAAACTATCATCTCAAACATTTTGTCTCTATGAACATGTAGACGCTAATGTATCTATGCATCCATATCAACAAGGTAAAATTATGTTTAACATCTCTATTTTTGTGTATGAACATGTCTGTTTGTTCTGAGACTGGGCGTAAGTATTTATATTATATATTTACAAATAGTGCATGTTATGTAGTATATCAGTTATGGTATCCATAATATAAACTTTGCTAAGTTTGAAAGCAGATGGCCGTGTGTGATTTATTCAAGAATATTTAAATAGAAATTAAATTGTTTTTTTATTTTATCTTTGACTCTATACATATACTATCTTGTTAGTTACTAGATATTAAAGCAATCTAATCTTTTAAAATATATTATTTTACTATATTTTTATTCACTATTACATTGAAAAACTATGACAACATGGAATTGTGTGCATCTATTAAATATCCAATTGTTCTAGAATCATATTGATAAAAAATGATAGGTATATCTTTAATTTAAAATAATAATTTCATTTTTAATTCCCAGTCAACCTGTTCTCCTGGTAGCTCTAGCGGTCACGTCTGACGCAGCTGCTTGCTTTAGTTACACTACGCCAACCAAATTAACTATTGTTCCGTTTACGTTTCTATACTATACTCTGTAAACCTTGTACCTGCTCATGTTTTAACTTAATTTATTTTTATCCGCTTTACTTTCATGGAAGTAAGCGGGTTTTTTTTTTTTTTTAAATTATACATATTAAATTTAATTAGAATTTCAACGAAGAAAGCTATGGTTATGTAGACAACATTGAAAATAGACAGTATTTTCATTTCTCCCAAACATATAAAGTCAAAAATATTATCTACAAAAGAAAATGTTTAAAAAATAGTAACGATAAAAACTTGCAACAATAAAATTAAAAGTGGCTATAATCGATAGTTACTTACTTAGATATCTACTCTATGAAGAATATCGTTTGTTCTTACAAATCAATTTCAATTCCATTATTCACACTTACCTATTAAGTAAACAGCTTAGAATAACTTAAGTACCTACGCTTATTACGCTATTACCTATGCTTCACTCGCTAATCTAAACATTTGCATTTTATTTACTTTGCGAAACTATGTATATAATGTTTATAAAATGACGCATTCTATATTTTCTATGAGTTCGTTGTTGCTTTACCTTTTACAAAGAAAATAAATTATAACTCTTCCTGTTAAACCCAAAATTTATTTCAAAGAAAGAAAGAGTGACTCTTATTCAATTATAATTCAAATGATGACCGTTGTATAACTTTAATCACAACTAAGAATATCCGTATCATCGCAAATAATGAAGGTGACCGACAACGTAAGATTGAATCGAGCAGTCATCGTGTGCCGCTCTGTCATTACAATATAAAGTCCAAATTCATCGCAATTGATACGTAGCTAAAAAAACCTTTTCGGGGACACAAAATGACAAAGAATTCGCGTTACAAAGTAGCGTTTTATCGAGAGAGAGGGTCACTAAATGAACAAGGCAGACCGATTGCTACCATAAAGATAACAATAATTAGCTATAATGACCGCGTCCTCTGTGGGCCTGAGTCATTTTTTTTTAAGTGTAGTGGGCGGCACGGTACTGAGATCGAAAGATAGTGCGTCCATCAAATCATATGATAATCGGGCTCGGTTAATTCCATTACCAATAATAAATGCACGCATTAAATTAGACCTGTCGGATGAGTCGACGGAACGTGGTCTCGCGATCGCTCCCATCACTCGGATTATGATATGAATAATTTATCAGTAAAAAATAAAAGAAACGCCAGCTTATTATTGTTTTGAATTTCAAATGTCAAGCGCAATATGTCGCTAGCACTGATTGTAGATGTGATAGTGTTTGTGTGACAAAAATAAAATTATTACCAAAGCAAATGTCGCATTCGTGATTTCAAATCGTAGTCTGATCTTCGGAAAAACAAAAAATTATAAAATGGGTAATTTTTTTTTTTTTTTTACTTTATATAGACTTGTGTTTGACCACAATCTCACTATGGTAGGTGATGATGTGGCCGAAGGTGGTAAGCACACAAAGCCTAGAAGGATCTGGCTCTCAAGTGCAGCTGCCGGAACACACCAATAGGTGTTTGGCGACAGATTTTCAACTTGAGGGTGGTAGCCAGCCAGGCGGGTACTACAAAGTACCCTACCACCGTGCTATGGTTTCCTCACGATGTTTTCCTTCACCGAAAGCTCAAGCTCATTGTAGGATTCGAACCCACGACCTTCGCCGCGGCGTCGGACGTCACTACCACTGAGCTATCATCGCCTTAAAATGTTAGATAGTTATTAAAGTTTAATAAATAATTAATAAGAAGCGCTCGTGGCGTAGCTTGATTAGCCGTTCTTAACTGATCGGCAAAGTTAAGCAACGTCCAGTTTGGCCGGTACCTGGATGGGTCCGCCTGGTGTTTCATCTTGAGCGTTTCCGTGCTTCGGAAGGCACGTAAAGCCGTTGGTTCCGGTTATCACTTTATTGTGATGGTCGTTAAGCTAGTTGGAGACCTCCTAGGTGGCTTGACAACTCCAACAGTAGGTTGACCACTAGCCTACCTCCACCAATCCGCAGTGGGCACACCTGGTGGAGTATTTGCCCATTGCCCTTTCACCCTTATTCGTGAAAGGAGGCCTGTGCTCAGCAGTGGGCAGATATAGGCTGTAATTATTATTAATTATAAATAATTAATAAAATCGTTTCGTGTAATCTTCTGAAAATGGTAGTTATAAACAATCCAGAAATCTATTAGATGAAACTGAGATGTCGGAGAAACCAACATTGTAAGCAGCTGTCGCGCTTAAAACAACATAACTCATGGGAGATTTAGTTTCGAGCGTAAATCACCATGGCGTGTCACAAATTTGTATGCGCATTTTATTTATTTCCGGGTCTAGGTAAACGCCAATCTATTTTGAAAATAAACAGAGCAAGAATGTTTATGTTGCTTAGTATTAAGTCCAAAACTTGTTTAGTATAATTCTAGTGTGTATACATTAATAGCGGCTATATAATATAAAAAAAGAGTAAAAAGTCGATTTCATTTAAAAAATTGTTCGGATAAAGTGTCAAAATAACAAGAAATACTCAATACTTGTTTGAGGCCAAAAACTGTAATTAGGTAAAGTTAGTAAAATTTAAAATATGTCGATTGTTGAAATCGCATTGCCATGATTGAAAACAGAGTCAAAGTTTCGACAAATGTAATTATATTCATAAGATGATTAATAAAGTGGATGACTGAAGCAATTTTGTCGAGGAGTCTGTTAAATATCATCGACTAAATTCTGTTGTATATTAAACTGGAGTCGAAGTTTTTCGTCGAGTCAGCGTGATTTGTCATGATGGAGAAGATTTATTAAATAATCTCACTCTCCTCATTTAACTAATTATTTTTATTATCATCAATTATGATGTGTCAATTAAAAATATTATCTTGCGTTGTTTTATTGCCCTTTGAATGAATGTTCTTTGATCCCATTTACACTTTCAAGTAAGAACGTGATGTGATAAAGCATTGAATTAACTGAACTTTTCCCAAATTGATGATTTATACGACGACTATTGGAAACTAACTGCGTTTCCAAATCGCTGGGCTGGTGGGAAACTAGCAGGCAAGCAAACTATAGCATTACACTATTCACATTACTATCTACGTTAATATCAGATTGCGTTTATGTATTTAATAAAATATCCAAGCATCACGTATAGTCAGATTTCTCAAAGAAAAACTTAAACTGTACCAAAATTAAAACCTCAGATACGACAAAAAAAACTAGGCGTGAAACATTAAAAAAAGTTACAAAGCCGCCTCCGTGGGGTACAAAATTTCCGTCTTTGAGGCAGATGTCGCCTAAACTTCGAGTTTCGAGTTGTAAGGTTACAAAAGTTTCATTCCACTTTGTTTGTCCTCATCAAACCGCATTTTGTGATATAATTAATGAGCATTCGGTAGTCACTACGTAGCTTAATTAGAGAGTCTGAAAGGTTGGGGGTAATGCAAACAAAGTTCCAAAATGAGGACAGGTGTAACTAGTAGATAACAGGAAAGAAGACACATCGCCGTGTCTAGTTAGCTTAAGCCATCAAGGGAATTTGTTAACACTTTGCTTTAGTTACCTATACCTATAAAAGTTGTTCATTTTGATGAGTACTTCCACCCTTGCAAGTATTGCCAGTGATAACAAAATCACCCAGTATAGAGAATTGAAGTTATTTATTTTATTTTCATGTATGCCCTTGGTTATTGATTGAATGAAGTTCAATTATGATTTTAAATTTGTTGTTTTCTACTATTAATTTGTATATTTGGAAAACTGATAAGTAGATGCTCTTTTGTTCTTACTTTAGCATATTATCTAGTTATCACATAGCTTTATTATTATTAAGCATCGTCCAAAATACTTAGTATGTATCAAAATCATAATCATCTCAGTAAATAAACTAAAAAATATATGACTATTTTAAACCATAAGAGTTAGGCAGAGCACATTCCTTTGTAAATCTCAAAAAGGATAACCTTGACCGTTCCCGTTGCAATTAATCAAGATTCTAATAAGTTGCAAGAAAAGATCACGATAAACGAAACAAAATGAAGGAACAAAACATGGATATAATTTGAGAACAAAGTGTTGTTGCTTAAATTAACTTCGCGTACCTAAATGTAAGGGAAGGGAGGAACAAGGTGAGCTGGCGAGCCTTTAAGTCAGCACTTAATTTATGGTCAATTAACCTGGTGTTAAAGTTAAATAAGGTGACATTTAGATAGCCCCGAATTAACAGTGCTACTGTGTATGGTATAAGGGTGTTTTTATCACTTTCTATAGTCGATCCTGGCTCACACAGGGTAATGATCCCATTAAACAATTATATTTAATGGAAAACCCATGTACTTAGTACTATGAAGCTGGGGCGGTGCAAAGCCGAATGAACTGTCTTAATTTCAAAATTTAATGACTAGTGATTTATTATTTGCAATATTCCGCATTTTCTAACTTTTTTTATATAACATAGTCGGCAAACAAGCATATGGCCTGTCTGATGGTAAGCGGTTACCGTAGCCTGAACGCTTGCAATACCAGGGGTATTACTCACGCGTTGCCAACCTTTCCCCCTCCCCGATGAGCTCTGGCGACCTTACACACGCGCAGGAACACAACTATAAGTTATTTGGCTGGGGTATTCCTTAAGGTGGAGGTACTTCCCCAGTCGAGCTGCTCTTTGAGCTACATATCGCTATGTTCTACCTCTCTTATACTACTTATACACATTCTGATGTATTTATTGAAGCATTTAAACATCAAGAGTGATAAACGTCACGGCAATGTTACTGGCTACACGTCGGCTATATTGATACACAGCAACTATCTCTGTATCGCATCTAGATTTGACGGTAGATAGAATATTGGATAACGTCGATCATCGCGCCGGATTACTGGGGAATTAATTAACTATGCTATGTAAAACGTTAACGTTTTTTAACACTTTAATTTTTTTTATCATATCATTTGAGAGTTTGTTCATTGATGTAGATACGAAAAAATTTTTATTATGAATATTTGAAAAAGGAATTTTGTATTCTTACAAAATTTCAAATTCGTTTTGCATTTTATCTAAATATTCTTGATAAATCTATATAATATAAAAGAGAAAGTATGTATGTATGTTCCTTATAGAATCCGAAACCGTTGAATCGATCGCGATGAAATTTTCAGACAATCTTCATATTAGCCCCGTGGGTAATCCTGTAAGGTTTGGTGGCGATTGGAGCACTCGGGACCGCGGGTGAATTAAATTAATTAATTAAAAAGTTAATCTAAACATTGCTACCAAAAACCTTGTATCTGATAAACTATTTAATCACTATTTCAATCTGTGATAAAAAAAATAATCAGAGGTAGTCGAGGTAGTAATATATCATCCGAGTGTGTTTATAAGAATGAATACGTAATAAGTTTGAGCTTCGATACAAATAAAGAACCTCGCCTGATTACACTGACCTCAGGCGAAACAAAGCACAATTATTTAATTTGATTTATAATGTTTGCTTTTAATAGGCGAGAAGCATAATCGTTTATTTATATTACGCAGGTATATTAGACACATTATTTAGAAACTAAATTAAGATTCTAATAATGTAAGCTAACCCTCCGCCTGATGCAAGACGTTAGACGAAATATTATCAAGGGGTCGTTTAATGAAGAGTACAATAGATGAAGGGCAAAATGCTGCAGGCTATGGGGTCTCCAGATACGGTTGGATTAACCCTAAATTAGCCGAATGAAAAGAAAAGAGGAGAACTCCATGTAATTAAAAAACCAATTTGCGAAATACATTACTTTGTAAATCAAAGTATAGAATGTTATAAAAAGAGAAACGCCGTAGGGTAAAAGACAAAATTAATCCTACATGCTATATATTGGATCTTAGTTAAATTAAATCGAATTGTTCTATGATCATGTATGTACGGCTGAGCAGATACATAAATAAGAATTAATAACCTATTTATCTTCATGTAATTTTTTCGGTCTGCTGATTTTAATGTAATAGAAAGGATAAAAAGTAACTATTGAGTACCTAATAACGAACTATATTATAGTTTGATTGAACGATTTACTCTCAATAGCTTAAGAGTATTTAGAAGCAAATTTTACCTATATGTAAATATTTTACTATTTAAATCAAGCATAATAACATTATTAGACATGTACATTATAGTGACATTTTTATCAACACAACTATTTGTTTTTTACCTTGATCACACTCTCAATAAATTCAAGGTAATACTTTGTTAATCCCAATTAGGACTGAAGAACTGCCTGTCAATGGTCTATTAGCACTAAAATGAGATATAATCGGTGCTGTTGCGAGACAATAAGTATCCACAGGGAGCCGTGTTATTGTTTGTCTTGTCCCACTCACCCAGCAGGAGACCGTTCTTGTACTCTACGGACAAATTGATAAAAATATAACGTCACGAACACATGATTTACTGTTATAAATATTTATCGGTGCTAAAAATGTAAATTAACCAACCGTGGCGCTTAGGAAACGTGAAATCTCGTAAGACAATATTCGTCTTGCAATTTAACCTAATTAGGTATGATATGTCCCGTATTGTTATCTTTATTTTCTTTTATTTTAAATAAAGTTTATTGTGAATATTAACTGAATTAACTGGTGTAATCGATATCGCATCGATCGAATCATGTCCCTTACCCCAAGCAGCTCATTGTTGAGGATAATTAGTTTTTGTCACTTCACACTGACAAATCCCATTCGGAATCTACGGCCCTGTAGCACGGACCCCACCACTTATGCCGCGGCATCAAACCGGTTCTTATCAAAGAGAATATTATTTCAAACGCCCCTGTCAACCCCGATGGGCTTTTCGAACCCCAAATCCAGTTTGTTATGAATGAAATTACAGAAATCGAATAAGGTAAACACAACTGAGAGCCAACAAAAGCTTGCTCGAAAAAAAGCTAAATTGAATTCAAATTGGTTTCGTCGGGTATTAGGGATAGCCGGGGGACGTTTTCAAGACGCGCACGGGAACGTATAGCACGGCAATAATTTAAAGTAACTTTTTGTCAGAGGGCGACAGCGTGTTGAGCCAGATAAAACCTACAAAGGCGATTGAACGAAAACAAAAAACATAATGGAACCAGTCATATACGCTGTAAGAGTTGTTTGTTTGTTTACTTGTTCAAATGTAAATAAATTCACTATTGGCAAATATTGAGTGAGATATCCGGAATACCAAAGGTAATCGTTAATAACCAGTGGAAATGCAAAAATTTAAACAAATATTGAAATAGTTCAGTTTTCAATATTATTTATCCAACAGGATTGAAAGTGACGTATCGTCGGTGTATTCAAAAGGAAGAAATAAAATTGTTTCACACCCTTGAGAACCAATAGCGTGGGCTTTCACAGCCGATGATCAACAGGTATGCAAATAGTAAGTTAAAAACGTTCATATTGATGCGCTATTTGAAATATTGAAGGGATTGAAACCGACAACTCTAAACATAAACTTTCAAATCCATGGTTTACCTGACAGAAAGCGTTGTGGTTAACCGCGCAAAACGATTTGACTTTGTTGCTTGCAGCTTATTTTATAACGGTTTGTTAAATTGAATTTTGCGGTTATTTATTTAACTGGAGCTTAGCGTGGCATCATAAAATTGATGGAAAAGGGTGATATTTACAATATCTATTCATTAATTATAAAATTAAAGTAAAGTCTACCACGGTTAACACTATCATATCTGAACATAATGTTCTACTAATATCTTGTTTAAAGATATTTTGCTTGAACAGTGTATTTTTTAACCTTGGTTAATACTTTACCTCAATACTTTACACAAAACCAATGATCAAAGCTAAAAAAACTAATTCATTCTCTCCGATCTTAAAACATAGATGTAGCATAAAGCAAAACAGGTTAAAATTCGCATGGGAGCAATTATAGAGTAACCGACTATAGGTAACATCTCAATGGTAATAAATTAAGCCGTATCTCTTTTATAGTCAATTTCAAGAGCTAAAAGATCGTTAAAACGAGGGGTCCATTAACGTAATCATTCGGGAGCCAATAACGTCATACTAACATGCAAAGGTTGAACGTGAAGAGTGCCATTCATAATAATATCTATTCACCGACGTTCCATTAATTTTATCTTATTATTAACAATACATGTATAATAAACAACTTTATATAAATAAAATCGCATATTTTAATTTAACATCCTATTTTAATATAGCTTCAGTTGGCTCGCGATTTAAATAGATCGTTTTATCTATGAATGCTTTAAAGGTAAAATATAAATATTGTATACCGGTAGAAACTTTGAGATGGCACTTTTTCAAAATTTACGTAAGGTTTGCTGAACTACTATGGAACTTACTTTAAAACCGCATTCTGAAAACGGTTGATCTTTTTTGAGAAAAGTTATTTTTTCGCAAATACATAGTTATTTCCATTGTAAATGTTGTTCAACTTAACGAACCTATCATAAAGATTTTAAAATTTCATTTCAAAGTATCCACCCAGTATAATTTTCAGTTTGAACCATCCGATATATCCGAGTGAACTTATGCGCACGATGAACTTTATAACTCTCAAAGACTTTAAAAGCTTAAAACTTGTCAAAAAGCGCGTTTGAATCTAGGGTTGCGATAGAAGTGCACACGAGACTACTATATTTCTTTTATATAGTTATAATTCAATCAGTAGTAAACTACCAAAATTAAAATTGTCTAGTATATTTTGCAATTTAAACTACAATATAACAATAATCAGGGTTTGGTTTTGCAATCACGCCATATTTTTTAAATGTTTAGTAGAAATAAAAGCCTCTGATTGTTATTTATAAAAAACATTTAAAAATTAAAATTACGATAGGTAATGTATAATAACAATCTACGTAAAAATGGCAAAATTGAATATCTACATCCTGTATTGTAATTGATATAATATTCATAACTTTAACTGAAAATATAATGGAACACGTGAACAAAATGTTTATGATTGCATGATTTTCACTAACACCATTTGTATTACTTTATTGCAAGTTACATAAAGTTAAAAATACAGCTACTAAATTACCTTAGCCTATCCTATACTGTCTCTTGAACAAAGGCCGGCCGACTCAACATCTTCGCGTACATTTTATATGATCTAATCCAAATGCCAAATGGCCGGCACGAATTGCATAGTTAGTTTTGTTTCAACATAGAATTCATTATTTATGCCTATAAATAAACTAAGGTAAGTGATTATTTCACTGCTTTCTCTTTTTATAAATTTAAGAGATGTGCTTTTGTTGGAGTTATTTCCTCCACTCCTTTGACTTTATCTAGGTTATACTTAGTCTTCCCTTTGCTTTCTTTTTTTCTTCGCTTCAATAACTTATTGGTCTGATTTGCCTTCATCTTTTACTTTTTCAACTAGTTCCAATATAGAAATATGTTCATCTACATTGTTTTAATTCGGAAATTACAATAGTCTATTTTAGTATCGAGATTGTGATAGATTCTTCTTCAGTTTTATATCCTGAGGATTAAGTTCTAATAATAACAATAAATACAAAATATGTTCTAATATTAAAACAATGTCTTACTAGCTTTCGCCCCGCGGTTTCACCCGCGACCCCGAGGGTTCCTAAGTTTTACCGGGATAAAAAGTAGCTTATATGCTATTCCAGACTATAATCTATCTTTGTGCTAAATTTCATCCAAATCCGTTCACCCGTTCTGGCGTTATTGATTAACAAACATCCGTCCATCCAAACATTCACATTTATAATATTATACTAGATTCCGCCCCGCGGTTTCACCCGCGTTCCCCAGGGATCTTATTTTTTCCCGACTTAAAAGTAGCCTATGTTTTTCTCCATACCCAGGCTATCTGCATACCAAATTTCATCGCGATCGGTTCAGCGGTTTAAGCGTGAAAAGGTAACAAACAAACAAACTCACTTTCGCATTTATAATATTAGTTATGATAAGAAGGATTTCATTAATATTTTGCCATCACCTAAGCAATCCTACTAATATTATAAATAAGAATATTATTAATGTTTGTATGTTTTGATGTTCGTGACTCAATACGCATGAACGGCTGAATGAACGGTCAAACCGCGGGGCAATAGTTAATATTGAATAAAAAGTACCAGTACTAATGGAAGAAATAACAAAATAAGGACACAGACAGATGCTATTTTACCATCTGCCAATGGCAGAATCGAACGCAGGCCGAGTCGACAGGCTGTGCACGTGACGTCACGTCGGCAGAGAACGTCGCGTCGTCGGCTCACCGCAATTGACGTGCGTCCGGTCAGCACATTTTCGGTTATTGGTTCCTAAATATGCAATGCTTATTATTTATGAAGCTGTGAAGGTAGATTTTTTACTGATGACTCACAATCGATTTAATTTATATTTTTGCCAAAGTCGGGACAGAGACGCGTAGATGGTAGTTAGACTTTGTGTCTATTGTGTATGTCTATTACCAATGTCCATAAAAATAAACTATTGGGTCGATGAAATTTTATAAGTATCTCTTCCGAGTAGATTTAAATAATATTTGTTGGAATATCTAAAGATTTACAAATTTGTCGAGAAATATACCACATACTTATATAACACTAGGTTTTACTCACGTCCCCGAAGAAGCTTATATGTTTTCCCAGGATAAAAAATATCCTATATTATATTAATCAGTCGATATATGAAAATTATTTTCTAAAATATTTAATCTTAATATCTAAAAGCATTGTTCATTTAATTAAATACCCTTAAAGAACGTAGGTAGTACACATGACCAGTTGAGTGAATTAAATCCAACAACAGCTACATTACTTTGAGAATTCATCCATTCTAAGCATTAAATTATTCAAACTACATTTAACTGATGATTCGTTAAGGTTGTGAAGAAATTAAAGTGTAATTTACAAACTTAAGTAAACAATTTTCCTACTTATGAAGTGTAGGCGTCATTCTCCCATCTCATAAGCACCAGAATAATAAAGTACGTGCAATTCATGAAGCTATAAATTTTTAACGTCATAAGCCCGAGGTTACGAGTAAGAATTAAGTTAATGTTTCCACTATTTTCGAGTTACGCTGATATTTCAAAACATATTAGGAATGTTACTTGTATCCACAGCTAATACTGCCTACATCTAATAGTTCTTATCCACGGGATTTATCGTATCATTGGATCGTAAGCTCACAAACTGAATATTAAAAGCGACACAATGTAAACTGGACTCTATTGTCACTCTTAGTAAGGAGTAATAAGAGTGGGTTATTAAATTGGCACGTTTGCAAACCCAAGTACATGTTATTGCGGAATTCATTATGGTCAGCTGTCACAGGCAGGCGATCTGTCAACGATCTTACATTTCTCAAAACTGGAGTTGTAATCATTTTAATAATCGAGTTTAATTTCAGTTTAGATTAATATTGTGTAACGAAATAACTAAGCTTAAACATTATTTCAAATTCAATAGTAATGGATAAAAATAGATTTCTCTTTAAAATTCAATTTTATTTAGAAAAACATTCAGAAAGAGGGTCGTAAAAGTGAATATATTTTTATTTTATATTCTAAATTGAAAAAAAAGGTTACTACTGCTTATAATGCTAAAGGCATAAGGCGTAGTATTATTATAATGTATTGAATGTTATTCAAGTTGGGTGAAATAGAAAATTTCTTTCGAATTTTAAGGTGTCGTATTTATAGTAGTATGGTACATTGATTAACCTCGTATTTCTCCAGATTTTTTTGTATATTTCTCAAAAAGTCATCATCGTCTTTCATGCATATTATCATGGTCGATTTTATCACCTTGTAATGTCATTTCAACAAAAAAATCGGATTGTCGAAAACGTCATATAAGATATGACGGAAAATAACCCTTATAATATTGTATTTCGCTAAGATATGACATCGCCCTCCACGGTAGTGTGTGGTGGCAGAATCCGCGTGGTGAGGCGAGCGTCACGCGGTTGACCACGGAGAAGCACTGCGCGGTCGGTGACTACGCGGAAGGGCGGAGACTAGGTATAATCGGATTGACAGCACCAGCGAAACCAACGGAGCGCTCACGCGATGTGCCAAACACCGCACCGCAGTGGTACGCGGTGTCGCACCACGCACCTCTGGGATCAGGAGGTCTACTACGAAACGACGAATGACGAAGAATCGGCCGAATGTTCGCACATTTCCTACTACGAACATCATTCGTAAGGTCGGTCGTGTCGGGCGATCCATTCGTTCCGACCGAACTTTATTTGACGTTTGTTTCATCGTAAACCCTACTCTGAACGAAATAAGCCCGAACGATAATTTGAGTTTGACAAAAGTTTCATCGTCATTATATGTCAAAATTCACGACAACAAAATAGTTACCTTGTGATCATCGGAAGTATAAAATTTTATGAAATATTAGTGTTTGAATTCTAAAAGTCTTAATTTAATTCGAGAAGTGAATATGCCCGCTTTTTTTAAATGTAGTGAAATGGCAGCACGTATGATTTTGGTGGAAGAAACCCTTGAGGAAGAGCGTTTAGAGCCTTCGTGATTCATTTAATCTTAACATAGTCCCCGACATTGAGTTTGTATCTAATTATAGACTCAGTCGGTCACTTTATGAGGAGCTCTGCCAGGATATTGTTCCCCTGTTACCCACCCCGGCTGCGTAATAGCCGTGAAATGTACTCATGTTATGTAAATTTTATTTTTTTAAGTTTACCTACAGTCACTAGAATACTTTGTAATATAATAAATGCATTTTTGAATTTAATCTAAGTCTTTTTTGATGAGAGAACAGATAATAAAAAACAAAACATTTAATTTTGTCCTATATCATTTATTATTATCGTGCAAAAGCCGACACAGCTCAATAACAGCCACCCTCATGCCAGCCAGTTCCACCCTTACGCCACCCAGTTCCTCGTTTCGTTGCTCTTCACAGCGTTCACGACGTTCTTCTAATTGAAACAGTCTGTGCCGTACAGAGCCATCAGCATGAGTCACAGATCGCCGCCGAAATCTTCGCTGTGGTGTAGCTGTAAAATATCAAATTATATAGTGCAACATACAGTGCATATAAACTTATTCCTTATAACACTTATCACTTGCAACCCCGCTGGAATTTTTAACCCCTGTATTGTGAGTGCCGCACATACATTTATTGCATGGGCATCAAACCCGTGGCCCTTAGTGCAGCAGGCCTTTGACTTGGCTACCAAACCAACCCATTTTAGACTAACCAGTATGAAGTACTAAATTTCTAGGTTTCTTATTTCTATATAAAATATGGTGTTAATAATGAAGTAGAAAAATATCAATATATTTCTGTCTATTTTCTTTTACAGTAAATACACTTACATGATATTTGATTATGCACCATCGGGGCATCAGTTTCAAGAGAAACTGGAGCTTGACTTGGTCCTGGCTGTGGGTGGCTATTATCTAGTGTTCCTGTCAAGTTATCTGCAAAGGAAACAGACAAGTCATTTTTTAACCAATTCTGTTAAAGTTAAAACTTAATATGTTTTGCTCTAGGTTGGTGCATTACAATGCAAGGTAATATGTATGACCACATGTTACTCTTCAGGAACCTTTTCGGGGAGGCATGAACATAATAAGATATAAAATAAGATAAATATTATATGGTGTAAATGCACATATGTTACAATAATTATAATATTTTCTTATTTAATATAAATATTTATTTTGAACAGACACTGACTGAAATAAATAATTATATTAAATCAAAATACAATTTTTTTATTTTTTTAATTAACTGTATGTGCATCATGCAGCCTGAAAGAATACTCCATAGAATAGCACACAAAACAATAATAATACAATAATTTCTTTGCTCTATTGATACATACCATGTAGTTGAGGAAGGTTTCCTTCTTCAATTGATTGTGAGGAGGCAGCTGTGGACACCTCTGGAAGTACCTGAAAAGTAAAATAGGATGATACATGAGCCTCAGGGACAAATTCTATTTGAATATTATATACTATATTATATACTTTAAATATATAAGTAGAAAATAACAAAGAATAAAAACCTCAACAAAAGCAGGCACCCTTGCTGTAGTCTGTGGTTCACCAAATCCATCTCCCATTATGGAAATCACTTTTAATTCCCACTGGGAGAGTGGTGGTACTGTAGATGGTCCGCCTCCAGTACCAAATGCAGACCTCCGAGAAGCTGCTGCTGCCTTCTTTGTCAGGTATTTTTTATCTGTCCATACCTAAAAGAAATCTTTATAATGAATCTAAACCAAATTAATTCTTATCAACTGTGTATGTATGTAGAGGGTGATAGCAGCCTTACATTAAAAAATTAAATGATTTATAAACTAAAATTATCTAAATTATAACCCTTATTTACAACAAATATACAATCTATAAATAACTTCCTAAAGGCTGCCATGCCACTAAATAATATTATAAATATTCCTTACTATACATATATGATATTATAAACTCAAATGAAAAGACAATTATGAATTATTTACTTATAGATAAAAATTATTTATTTGGTACTCCAACCCTGAAAAATATTTCAAGAGACACAGAACCACAATCGTACTTTGAACAAATTAAAGAAAACTTACTTTTTGCCATTGTGTCTTGGTTTTAGTGCACCCGCCCATGGAATTCAATGTGGTGCAAATTTCTTCCCATAGTCGATGGGACAGCGCACGACCTTCCACACTCCGTAAGCTCCCTCGAGCTAATTCTCGATGGAAGTCAAGGAGGGCATCAATTTGCGCCGCTGTCGGTGTAGACATCTTTCTATGCTCAATATTTCTTCTAAAATGAGTTTCATTTCCAAACTTCCAAAAACGTACATGATGCTGAAGCACTTGGTTCAAGGGTGAATTGTATAATTTATGAACTATAAATTATATCCGCTTGTTTTTATTCCCATTTCACGAAGTCACACTTCCACTTGATCACTTGACACTTATGCTAGCACTTTATAAATGATAAACAATGGTTATCGTCGTGGAGTTTTTGTGTAACTAATATAAATTAGTATATTTTGTTGCATTTTGAGTTTGTTTTGTGAATAACATTAAAAAAGAAAATCTCAGACTGCTTGTTTATTTACAAATTACTAATTATGTTTTTTTTTTCAACCTTTCATAACTGACGAAGTTATTTGTTGTTTCAGCCTATTGGAAATCCTTTTAAATCTTTGAAAATATTGCTCTTTTCCTTCTGAAATTGATAAATTGAAGTCAAAGTTTATTTCTCTTTAAACACAAAATAATATTACACGGTAAATCAACAAATATATTACACCGAAAAATTATTTCAATGTATTAATTGAATATCGATACGACGATCAACTCTAGTACTTCATTTCATTCGTTCCGAAACTCTTTCGACGATTGTCTTTGGTTCCGACCGAACTGAAGAAATCCGAACATGTTTCGTGGTAGGGCGATAGTGATAACTTCGGTCGAGTATCGGTCGGGCCCGAACATTCGGATTGGTCATTTCGTAGTAGACCTCCTGGGCCTCTGCGCGGTGGCGCGGTTGCTGTGTGCAAAGACAAGGCGGATTGTTTAAATTCCAGTAAAATATTAAAAATCCTTGGTGGTGTGCAGTCCGCAGTGTCGTGTGCCAGTCGCCTAAGTTATGAAATGTTGGATTCCAACATTCCGTAAACCCGCATTGGTTAACCGCAAGTAACATGCGGGCGACGACGTATTACATATGTACATACGTCTTGGATTTGCAGTTTAATGCAATAAAAATATTGTTGTATCTGCTTTAATATAATAGGTATATATTATACTCAAACGAATGAATTAGTTGAAGAACTAAGTAACACGTACCTGCTTAGTATCTTCGTGATAATATGTGAAATTCTAAACAAAACAGTGACAGAAGGCGTACTATCATTTGCGTGTATTTATTTAGTAATTTCCCTACAAAATTATCGACACAACGGTCGACCCTTTATCTTTAACGTTTAAAGTACTGTAGGGACTCCCATATGATTACAATTTTATTAGATAGTGTTGCTGGAAGTGACACTGTGATCCTGTATTTTTATTTTTTGCTTTTTCATTTTCTTTAAACATACAATTAAATATGTTATTAAAACTAGGTATCTACCTATTACCGTTTGTAATGCAGGTATGTAAATCTCTCTTAGGCTCATTTTTAATACAGTTGTAAAAGCTAACAAGTGAAGTGAAGTAATAGATAAGTCTCAATATTTATTAACATTTGTATTTTATTTCCAATTTAACCAATCGATAGGTAGTCGATGTTGGCTATTCAAAGGGCAATTAACACTCAGAACATTTGAGCAATTCACATTTTTTGTCCAACCGGTTCAAAGAACAACTAAGGTAGTAACGTTTTAATGTAATATCCAGTACGTAATGCGTTTGGCTGAATTAAGTATCGTTTTTTTTTTTATTTAATTGCCAATGAATGTTAATACACAATTGATACACTTTTTCCTTGGAACTATATATTTTTATTTATTTGATATTGTTATCAAGTGTTCGCATTTAAAAATATTTATCATTCATAAGCATAATAAAAAAATAAAGTTTTTTTTTTATTTTATTTGATTTGAATTGAAATTGAAACGGGAGATATATTTTTATTAATAACACTTAAATCCACTTGACAAAAAGAAAACTTAAATTAAATTAAATTTTAATTTGAAAGGTGGGACTCATAGTTATAACTATGCAGCCAGCGTTCTATACATAACTATAACTAACATAAAATATTTTAATTTTTTATGACTAAAGAATACCATAGAATAATAAAATAGTGTTTCTTGTTACAGGTGTCAACACTAACACCAACTCCAAAAATACTCAGTGTATAGATATTTATGTAAAGCTTAACATATAGGTACTGGTAGTCAGTAAGCACAGAAACTTATCCCGGATTATATAAGTAACAAAATTTAACAAGTAACTTTGCCATTCATAAACCTATGTTTCAATTTTTTTAAAACAGTCTCGCTCGTGCGCTCGCGTCTCTTCTATTCATTTTATAATTTCATCGATTCACTACAAAGCGCAACATGGTGTCCGACCATTACCATTATCATTTGCTTTACAATGAAAAGGCCTATACTGATCCGATTCAGAGGAAAGCCATTTCGGGCTAATAACATTAAACATAAAGAAACAGCGGGGTGTATCAGTGTCACCCTTTTATGTGCATTTATGAGTTATTCTAAATAAATATAATGGCACTCTATTGGACATCGTTTTTACTAAGATTTATTTGTGTTTTTTTTCCTAACTGTATTCTTGTTTTCAATCAAAAAAAAAGTTTATCCAAAACTGTAATTTATTTCCATAAATATATTTTGGCTCTGTAAACGAGGATGTACACAAATGAATAAGGTAAGTACTAATCATGGCGTATTTATCGACTTTACGATAGAAACATAACATTTTACTAAAGCATAGAAACATAGTTTAGAGAAATATAAGTAGGTACCTATCTATTTATTTTATCAGAAGATATTTTTTTATAACACTAAGGTGGCGAACAAGCATAACGCGGTAAGCGGTTACCGCAGCCTTTTGACGCTTGCAACACTATCACTCGCGCGTTGCCGACCCTACAAAAAATTCTTCACACCCTTTTGAAAAAACCCAAGCTGTCACAAAAACATAAAAGTATTTGCATATTTTTTACAACTTATGATAAATATTATAATTATAATAAAAGTATAATTGCAATTCTGTAATATTAAAACCATCGAGCTATCGTATATCAATTTATTTCCTGAGCATAATTTACAAATTATTCCTGCCTTTACTTCTAAGAATAATAAAATAACACAGTAAATAACAGTTAGGTTACCAGTAATAACAAATAGTGGATCGGTTCCTACGGCTACCTCGTTTGCAATAGCCGAGGCTCGGGGCATCGCCGAATTGCTGTTATTATTGAACGACGGGAGCTTGTTCGGTACATTCACGATGATAACAGCTATTTTCCTTGATAAAACCTTTTTATGATTCGATACTACTAAAACTTTTTGCTATTCTTAGAATTTGAATGAAAAAATATGCTCTTTTTGTATTAAATACAATACATACATAGGTACCTATATAATAATAAATTAATTTTTAATAAATATTAATGATACAACTTGATCAATATATTAGCGATATATTGATAGTTAATTAATAATAAAAAGTCCAATACGCATTACCTAGGTAGGTGCTCGTATGTCCCCGTGAACAAACAATGTTGTAAAACACGTTATTCGTTATTAAATATTAAACAATATTTTTCTCGTATAAAAAATTACATTAAGTTGACAGTAATTGCAAGTGCATTTTTCGTGAGCGAACGAAACTTGTTTGGTATCGCGACAAGTTTTAGCTATCAATCATACAAAAAAGGCATCCAATATAGGTAGGTACCTATTTATACCAAAGTCAGCTTTGGAATCAGCCGTACACCGGTTTTGCTACCGGTAACATAATATTGCTAAAAAAGTAATGACCACAAGATGTTTTGTTGAAACTAAATCGAGTACCTACCTAACTTTTTGGTTGTAAAACTGACATTAATGAAGCGAGCGGCTCTATCTCTTTGTTCCCTGATATATTATAATAATGTTGGTATTTCATGCTATCTATTTACTTTTTTAGTTGTCCGTCTGGAAGCATGAAGCTTATTGAGTTTTGCAAGGTAATGAGCAAAAACTAAGTCATGCACGAGTGCAAATAATATTTATGGTATAAACCAGCCAAGTAAATAGCTTAGAGTCAGATTCGCAACCGCTTGTTAGTTAAATAGCCAATACCTATTTTATTATGTATTGAAATGATACTAAGTTATATACATTTACTATGCTTATGCTATGTAACCTTAATTATGCTACTTATATGCTTATGTATTATTCATATCTACTTACTTTTTACACTAAATGCATTGAGTGATAGATAAGCAAGCCGCCCTTGTATTTAAAAAAAACATTTGAAGTACCTACCACTTACTACGTTATCTTATTTCAATTTATTATCATAGACCACAGATATTGGTAATTAGATGTAAGTATGTAGCTAAAATTATGTACTCGTAGAGTTTAAGCAGGAGGCACCTACTTGATATTCTGAAATTCAAATGACTTCGGGGCCAACTTTAGAACACAATCGCGTTTTAGTAGAATAGAACTTTGTATACAAAAGACCTTTTTTAATTTATTCGAACTTGTAAGAAGATAAGCTACATAAATACAATTTCAAAATGTTTCCAACATCACGATAAAACTTTGACTTGTTTAACAAAACATAAAAAGTTACTAAGTATTAAAGAGAGCTTTGAAAGTTACGAGTATAATTATATTAGCTTAGTATTTATTTAAATAATGTTATTGAGTAATCTTTGCGATTTTTTTTCATACAATAAGAATCAGGTCTCACAAACAACTGACCACAATGAAAAGTTTAAGGAACAAAATCGCCCTTAACATTTTATGCAATCGATCATCAAGCATTCTCGATCTTCGATAGCGAATATCGCTTCAAACCTCCACTTCAAGACACGTTTAACAATTATGCAAAGCCCAAGGATTCCCCGAAGCAATTGATCGCGAACCACTTATTAAGATATCGCGGTCACATCGACCATTACGCAATGGAGGTTGGAGTAATTTCTTTACCCGGTAATACTTACCCGGTACCCTGTAATGCTTCTTAATGAAGAATAACCGTGACAGTCATCAATAAAATTTCACCGTTGCTCCAAGTTTTGCGAACAACGAGATCATCGGTTTCCTTTATCTGATTGGGTGGAAGATAATTTATAATTAGGCGTATTATTTTGTATGCAAAATTCTTTAGAAATATTTTTAGGTACCTACTTATTCTAAATAAGAATGAGTAAGGTTTTGATATGTTTTCAACACACAATTATGCATTTGCTACATATACGAATGTTTAGGTACCTATTCGGTGTACAAATGTCTACAAAATACTGCTCTAAATGTCACAAACATTAATCACACCAAAATTATACTACAGTTAGGTAACAATTTCATAGTTGACGTTGCGTGCCTGCTCTTGTCGGACGCCGGTTAATTTACATCAAATTACATCGAATGTCATTAATGGAACATACAAAACTTTTATTTGTATACCTACCGAAATTTCTTCAAGAAACCTTATTGGCCGAAGATAACGTTCAAAATGCTATAAAACTTTAAAAGCACCAACAAAAATTGTTCTTGTCGGTAAAAAACTAAAAACTGCAACAAAAAGGTAGTCCCACGAAAACGGACGCCGCAGATGACACTAAGGTGACTTTAATGACAATTTAATAGCATCGCCTTCTGTTGTGAGAGAGAAACGTGTAATCAACGCAAATGATAAGAACCCGTAGATCTGTTTTTTGTCAAAGCAAATTGTCATTTCAGTGCCATGTTGTAGATATATAGGATATTATTAACGACGATGATTCGATACCAGGTAAAAGAAGACGGGATGAAGAAGAGGATCAGTAGGATTGTTGAGTCTAAACGTAATTATTGTAATTAAGCCTTAAAAATATTGTATGATGAATTTTTTGGTAGAGGATAGGTTCAGAACTACATTCAATGATCCATAATTAGAAATTCAAAATTAATTCTAAAGCTTATATAAAGCTTGCAGAGATTTTAGCTATTTCAGAGACCTTATCGTACATTGAGTCCTTAGATTTTAATATGTTTGTAATATGAGAGTTCACACACAGAGAAAATGTACATACGATGAGTCTATAAATTGGTTTTTGTAATAGTTCTTAAGCTAATCCATTTTCTGACCAAGCCAATACATAACGTGCATATACAACAATAAATCAATCTATCTTAGACTAATAATATACTAAATAATACTATATGTATATATTATACTAAGATACTATATTAGGTATATATAATAATTACCATTATTAGTCTAACCAATACAATCATTTTGATATAGTTTGGAATGATGTTTCCATTTCATAATAATATATAATATTATGTACGAAGATCAATCTGAAATATCAACCCTGGCAATATCTATACCTAAATTCAATTAAGATATTATAGAAAATGTTATTATTTACTAATTGAAATATAAACTTAAAAGCTTAACAATTTTCTATGAAATTTGAATGATAAATAAATGAAGAGTTAAGAATAATAATATATTAAAGAAAAATTAATCTCTTTCTTGCTATTAAAACTACTTTATACGTAGGTATATTTTTAAAAATTTATTCCAAGTCCAACTATCGAGTATATATATATATATATATTTTTTTTTGTCACGTTTATTAACAATGTTTTTATGAGTTAGGGAAAAAGTTTACTTCCTGACATTTCATATTCAGCAACTTATTACAAATTTCAACACGTCATGTACAAGTGTCACGCACCATGTTATCTTAAACACTCCAACGCGGCGGTACCCTCGAAAATGATAGGTACCTTAATACTTGGCATTTTATATTCACGCCAAGTCCTTCTTATTACGATGCACGAGATGTCCTCTTAGTATGCAGGGATTGCTACGACACTTATTAGTCTCAAAAATTCCAAGAATCTTTCCCTCCATCTAAACTTTTCGATGTAAAATGTCCCAAGCTCCGGTCGCATTTAAAACTTAGGTACCTAATGTTTTATACATAGATGATATTGCTTTTGATAAAGCGGTTTACGAATCTAAAATTTAAAGCACGATCGAATACTAATGCACCGATGTTTTGTTTGTATCGTTGGTCATAAATATTTACACGAAAACACGTGGAGGTGAAAATATTCAAGCTTTAAGAAGTGTATATGTTTAAATAATTCCAGTTTGTGTTTTATCCAATTATATTTGAAGTTGACGGACATTTTTCGAAATTTGAATTATTAGATTCTGAAAAAGTGCATTTTGTTCCTGCATTCATTGCA
This sequence comes from Tetheella fluctuosa, assembly GCA_951216915.1. Classification (NCBI taxonomy): domain Eukaryota; kingdom Metazoa; phylum Arthropoda; class Insecta; order Lepidoptera; family Drepanidae; genus Tetheella; species Tetheella fluctuosa. Next base: position 6,297,613 of record OX578230.1, read on the forward strand.
GCTCGGTTTCGTGGCAGGCTTAATAAATTTTATCATACAAAAAACTTGAGTTATGTTCGTAACGAATCAGTACAAATCATTCTCGTCGCGAGTCATTGTTCTCCGATGACCTACAAGTTTTGACGTGTCGACATCATACCTTGATGGTGAACAAGAAATGTTAATTCAATCTTGTCACATCAATGTTATATTATGGAAATAATGTTATATTGTCTAGGATACATTCCCTTGTCTTGTTCTTATAACTTTTTGTTTGAATGACTTAACGATATTTTAATATAATTTAGTATCATCGTGGAAAGAAAAGTTGATTTCAGCAGTTTGTTACTCGCTAGTTTATTTTGCGCCTGATTTTAAAATGTCCAACATGCTATTTCCGTGGCAATTGTTACTCCGCAACACAGTTTCCCTAAGAATTACTGGCAGCCACACGTCTGTTCCTTTTATAATAATTTAGCCGATAATGCGAAAAATACGTGCCTTTCGCCATCTCAGCCCTACGTGAGTGGGACCTTATTGCCACTTATTGCTCTCGAATGAAGCGAAATTATAATCTTAATGTGGAAACACTCCGCTTTGATTCTTATTACGAGAACAACTTTTACGCGAGAGTTACGTAATTTCTATTGTGTGGAATAGGCAGTACGGCAAACAATTGCGATGGTAATTAGGCACGTTTCATGTTATTTTTGCTCGTTATTCAATACAGAGTTATTACCGTACTTGCCCTTATTCAAGTTATTTATTAAATAACAATTTATAATTAACGATAAAATGGCATCCGTAAGGTCTAATTGGGTCAAACGTTTTGTTTGTTGTAGAAAATACGAGGTTCAATAATGTTATATATTTATGATACTTTTAAATCATAATTTAAATAACTTTTTGACTCTGCTAGCTATGTTCAAAAGTTGCTGGTAGTCATAAGGGTGGTAAGACAAATCATGGTAGACCAGGGGTTCCCAAACTTTTTCAGTTCACGGCGCACTTACAGATTTAGTATTTTGTCTCGGCGCCCTAGCCAGTCGAAATAGGGTACAAAGTACAATGATACTAGGTAGATAAAAGGCACAAAAATGAAAACATCTACAATATGAAACAGAGTTTTTATATTTATATTGATACACAAGAATACATTAATTATTTATGAAAACCGGCCAAGTGCATGTCGGACCACGCGCAATGTAGGGTTCCGTAGTTATCCATCACAATAATGTGGACTAAGAACAGAACTTTTTGTTGTTTCATGTGTTTTAAAACTCAACAAAAATTAACATTAAAGCTTAATATTTCACAAACGGATCCCTGTTTCCACAATATTTCTGTTTTTTTTTGTTGTCGGCGTGAATAATATACATATGCCAAATTACAGCTTTCTAGTACTGAGTCTCTGGGCTAAGCTAAGGACAGACAGACATGGCGAAAATATAAGGGTTCCTTGGCAACATTGGCAACTGTGACGTGTGAGCTTGGTGATCTCCGCGCGCGATTTGAATTGTTTATTTTGTAGCCGCGAGTACCTATAGGAGTGTCTCACGGCGCCCCTCTTTGCTCTCTACGGCGCACCAGGGCGCCGCGGCGCACACTTTGGGAACCCCTGTGGTAGACTATCAATTCATCATAATGCTAGCAGATTGACATACTGAAAAATAACACAAATGTCACAATTTCGTTCATAATGTACAAATACTAGAGAACGCAGAAGATGAAATGAGCTGAACAGATTATAATATATAATTATCATGATAATGATTGTGAATAATATAATACAAAAATAATCATGTTCTTTCATTAAAGAGTTCCTACAACTAAAGTGCGTTCATGTAGCAGACAAAATTTCGTATAAGATCCGTCAATACATATCTCAGTCACTCGCACATAAATATTTGTGTGTTATTTTACTGGTATATATAAAAAGTCTTGTCCTAAATAAATGATTTTGATAAATCCTTTTACGAAATTGGCACTAAGTATAAAGTATCCACTAAGAAAGGATTTTTGTAAATTGTAGGCAATTGTAGATAAATAGGAAAGTTAGAATGATATATTATGTTTTTAGCTGTAATACTGTTTATTAATTGGTATACAGCCTATCTGAATCTACCTAGGGTTCTTCAGGGTAAATTCTTTTGTAACTCTTTTGTTAGGTGCGTTTAGTTTGTAGTGTATACGTACGTAGTGTATGTATATCATTTTTACTCTTCACAAAAGTAAGATTGACTTCTCTATCAGACAGCTGAGTGTCGATCTTTCGATAAATCAATGATAAATGATGACTTCAACATGCAACACAAAGAACATAGTGTGGGGGCAAAACAGCTTCTACGTATCGAGTTTCAGATATTTATCTTTTTAGATATTGACATATGGTGTAACTCTACATTTTGTGAATGGAAAACTATCAATATGAGTGAAAAAATGAAAGCCTTACATCGCTGTATATTTCATCTTTATTATGATGGATGGAAAACGCTCGTGAAACTATCAAATAGGTTTTCACGGTGAACTTGTTAAACAACCATAATTTTATTCTAAACGAGAATATATTTTTCATCAGACCAAAAAGTAGAAAAATCACAACATAACAAATCTACGAGCTACAAGTAACTACTTCCGTATTTTTGTGTTTACTTTTTTGTTTGTTTGTTTTTTGGGCTTATTCTGGATGTTTTTTGAGAATTATTTTCTAATCTTTCTTTTTGCGTGACATTTACTGGTTTAATTGTCTATCTATAAATGCGTAAATTTTTGATTTTGTAAAATATTTCAGCTGGTCCATATTTTTATCATCATTATTATAATTACTAGCCTATATTTTGTACTCTACATTGTACCGAAGGTCTTGCTAATTTTTCCTATTTAATGTTATTTGTATATTTCCAGCTTATTGTAATTTCTTCTGACTTTCTCTTTTTTTTAATTTCATTTAGACAGCTAATCAACAATGGTACCAGAATATAATGCAACAAAACTATACCAAATTAAAAAAAAAACAAGATAGGATAATGTACCTAATGGGTTGGTATATGTATTGAATTTGGCCAATAAATAATTCTAGTTAATATCAACTGGAACTAGTCACTTGAGCCAGGCAGTATAATAAATTGAAAGCTTTTTTATCGATAAAGTAACTTCAAAGGATATTTCAAAACAAACTAAGCAATGATGAGTTTCTTGTATCGTAAATTAAATGTTTTTATTTCTTAAACTAACAATTATACACTAACAGCTTATATTGTTTTTGAAACCAATTGCGTTCATATCCCTATTGATCCCTCCGATTTGCAATGCGGGCGATATACTATTGCTACTCGTATCGTAAATTCTGTCAACTGAAACTTCAAGAATATAGGCGTCGATGCTTCGAAGCTAAAGCATAGCATACCGTACAAACCTAATGAATAAAATATGAATCGCCTCTTTGAATTTGTCATATCAAAACGATACCGGTCGATATACGGATAAGCCACACCTCTATACAGAGTTGCTATAAAGTTTTTACATTAACTCGCTATGACAAGCACAGACAATATATGCGCATAATTGTATAGTGTATGAGCAAAATTTAAATTGTACAAGTACCTATCAAAATTGGTGCTTTGTCTTGATTAATGAAAATTGCACTCTCTTACATCGTAAATCATATTATTTGGTCTAAGAACCAACTTAAATTGCTATAATAATTTTATTGTTATTGTATTTTAATACTTTAATTTATTGTATCTCTTTCGTTGAATTGTAACAATAATACTCGTGCCTTGGTCATGAAAAATCGTTTTTCACACTTGTCTACGGGCTTTTAAATCCGTTGTCATTATCAATGTATATATTGTAGTCTTTGGTAATTATTCTCGGATTCTCGTAAGTCTGATCGGTTTTGGTATAAACTTATGTAATTAGGTGTAGATAAAAGTAAAAGGATAATTGTATTGAAAAACATTTACAGTAATGGAATTCGAGAGCTCGATCATTATTTTGAGCCAAAATAATTTTGCGGTTTCACTTACATTACCTTTAATGAAATATTTGCGTGATAGATATTATATGATTGCATATTCAGAGGACCACTGAATAGTTATACCACGTTCATGATACCCTTTGTAATTAAACCAAAAATCAATACATTTACCACGGATTGGTTATAAATGGCCGTTGAGGTTATAAAGTTATATGCATAAAACGCTTAGTCACACCGCATCATATCAAATAAAGCGAAATGAAACAGACGGCAAAGTGGCTTTTGCATTAAATCTTTGTTTATTTACGGCCCACATCGAAGCATTGGTGTATTGTAAATTATTACGGCCGAGTTTTAAAACGATAAAATGTTACGTGAAATACAGTACCACGATTAAGCGTGGGGTGTAAAAACCGAAGAGCAATTAAAATTAGTCAAACGGTAAAACTGGAGGTCTTTATTGGCCGTTAGCATCGTAAAATCGGCCAATTTATGTTAGGAGATGTGCTGTTTAACGACGATGTCCCCACTCTATGAGGTAATTATTTAAAAAATAGTTGGATACTGCTTAATTTAAGGCGACGCCTTGAAGATTTTGGTTGCAAGGATACCGATTTTTCGCAACAATGACTAAAGCGAACGAAATGAAATTTATTGTAAGAATTCATCATGTATTTGACATTATTTTGTCGATTGCATAACATGATTGGTTAATTAATCAAAAAGACCTCTTTAAAATAAGAGATTCCAATTTTACCAACATTGAGGATCGATTTGAGGTTCCAAAATTTCTACATATATTAATTGAAATTGATGCTATAATTTGTACATAGGTTTTATGAAATATGTTTGTAATTTTTAAATTAAACAATAAAAACCATTTTGTCGCATACAGCCTTTCCGTTTACGCGGGTTTTCTGTGAGAGGTCAAAAAGTAGTAGTAGTAGTAGGGAACGGGACGCAGCACGTTGAATTTCAGATTGTTAAGCTTAACGCGGCGTCACCTTAAGACGTAAACTTGGCACAAAGCTTGATTAGGCATTTTAATGTGCGATTAAAAAAACACTATTTTGTTATTAAATCTCTCTAGATTTAAATTAAGCAAGTTTTTGACCCGGAAAAGGTCACGAGTTTGTCAGTCTTTATTAGTTCCTAAGCTGCTATGATCTGACCTATAAACCGACGTGTAAAGTTTTCTAAAGCTTCTTGAGATTCCAACAATTTGGTATTAAAAGAGTGCGATTGCTTAGAAATTCCAACGAGGCTTCCTAAAGCGTCCTTAAAAGGGAGAGAAATCCGGGATGTCCGGATGGATAGCAAGAGACCGTAGGTACAAAGGCTGTTGTAGCCTTACGAAATGATCAAACCCAGGATGACTTATATAATATTTAAGAAAAGTTGACTTGGTAGTACTTGCTTTGAATGTGCACAAATTAATATCTTATATCATATTAAAAGTAAAAAAAAAAACATAATTCTCAGATTACTGATTTGTTATTCATTTCTTACCTTTAAATATTCAGATACTTGCATGTGCGTGTATTTTATTTTTAAGTGATAAAATATTAATTCCAAATTTAAACAAGTCTCTAACTACCCACATAAATTAAAACTGAACCGAGACACATAAAATAACGTTTGGGTATTAAGCTATAAAATTCGATTCAAACGCCACAATTCGATTTAAAAGTAAATTATTGCTGAATCAGCGCATTGGTAAATTGAATATCCGATCGTAATGACCTTCGTTTGTGCATAAAGGCGAGTCCGAAGTCAGATGCCGATCGACTTCTTATTACCCCAGACTAGGGACACACGGCTCCATCGTTTGTAAAACCCAAAATATAACTTTACATATTAAATTTCCATATTAATCGAATTTAAGAACATAATTCGATTTGCAAACACTTGTTTCGATTCAATGTTTTTTTTTGCTTTTTTTATTATATAAATATATACCTAATATAGAGAGCTATTATGAGAATTATATCAACACCAAAACTTATTTGCATAGTGGTGTATTTTTTATTCTAAAAGCTTTATCGCAAACGGATCAATGCTTATATTTAATATTGTGTAACTTATAGAAAACTGATGGGTATATTTAGAATACGATAAGAATCAAATTTCCAATTTTTCATGTTAAGACTTATGATCTTGTATTTAAAATAAAGATAATGTTAAACACTGATTCCAATATTTTTACTATACTTAGCTACTAATAAATATAAACATACCTTATATCATGTCCGGACTTAATTACGTACCAATTCAAATAAGCTTAAGTAAATGTCATCTACACTTATAACCATTGAGTCACGAGAAGTGAGTAGAGTTTCACGCATCGATTACTATCCAATTTTGAACTCACCGAATACCTGTCGGCCGATCTTTTGTCGCCATGTCACGTGCCTCTGGACTACCTACCTTCTCGCTTTTATTTTAAAACGAATCCAATGAAAAACGTGCTCTTTCTTATACCAACAACATTATATTGTTTGGCTAGGTTTATTAAGCGTCGCTAAAGCCTCTAAATGTTTCTTTTTGTCAATACGTTTAAATCCTTAAGCAAAATTAAGCTAGTTTTATTTCATTGCTATATCAATAATGTACAAATAAATAATAACGCACGAGGAATGTCCCAGAATAATTTTATTTATTTATTACTAGCTTCTGCCCTGCGATTTCACCCGCGTTCCCGAGGCATCTCATGTTTTTCTGGGATAAAAAGTAGCTTATGTATTAATCCAGGGTGTCAGTTACCTCCATACCAAATTTCATCAAAATTGGTTTAGCCATTTGAGCGTGATGATAATATTATTTATAATATTAGTATGATTTTGTGAATTGATTGTAGTTGAATATTTAATTTCAAGGTTCAGATGTCCAGTTTTTAAAGTAAAAATCTTTACACTCATTAACATGTTAATCAAAAACTCTTATGAAACAATATGCAATTCAATTAAAAAGAGAAATATCATCAAAAGTTTTAATAAAAAAATTGCACTGACTGTTAGCGATGTAAAAGCTTTAAAAGTTTGAAAACGGGGCGCTCAGGTCCAGGCAATACCGTATCCACTAACTCTGCTGAACTGACCCCAATACTATGCCTGTGTATAAAACTATGCAAAGCCCGTGTAACAAAATTGTTTGCAGTCTGTATTGGTATGAATTCCAACAAAATTACTTTTCACGCCTCACGTAAAATGTTTCAATAGAGACATTTTTATTTGAATAAAGATGAGATAAGCGGTTTAAATTCTTATTGTGATTCTTCAACTGATTAGCCGATTACTTAACTTTGTCGCGGAGAATAAATGAAACCGGTCAAGTACGAGTTGGACTCGCGCACGAAGGGTTCCTTATCTATAAAAACGTGATTTTAAATTATTCTTATAATTTTCCTACCTATGCTAAGAAAAATAATACATTTTGAATCATTTGAAAGTGATTTTACAGTTAATAATTTATGAAATTTTATTATTTGACAGTTCGACAGCAGTTATGCTTAGGTATTAGTTATGTAAATAATAAGAGTATATAAGTAAGTAAGAATATACACGAAACTCTAGCTAGTATTAGTTAGTATAGATAGCTTAGTATCTATAAATATATTATTATAATATATAAAAATCAATGCTTGTCGATCTACTTGTTTGTTGTTTGTAACGTATGCGTACCAAACATCACATATGATTACAATGAAACTTTGGTGAGTTGTTGCGAGCACGTCCGCGTTGGCTTTCTTTAAAAAAAAAGAATTTGAAAGCATTGCAACGCACGCTAGGAATTAGTTAGTAATAGGTAGGTACGTATAAAAATAATGTCTGTTTGTCCTGAGACTGGGTGTATTTATCTATATTAACCCAGCGAGCATGAGGTGAAAAAAAGATACATCAAGAATGTGACATACCCATAATTTGATGTACCATAATATAGTTCTTATTATTATTTCCTTGATTGTGTTGATTTTATTTTATAAAATAATGAATTATTTAATGGAATTCAATGATATAAATTATTTATTCACGTTTTTCTTATACTTAAAAATTTTGAAGTTTACAAAAATCAACAATTTAACAAAAATATTATTCTTTGGAATGTAAATCAACTTAAAACTGAAAGATAATGAGATTCTTTTTGTTATAAAACTAAAAAATTTTTTTTTTACTGAAAATATCATTAAAGACTACTGTCGAGATCAGCACGATTTTTGCAAATAAATTTTTCGTGCTCCATATGGAGCAGGTGCAGGAATTTTTGGTTTTCTCTCTCCTTCTTCTTCTTCAATCTTCGCCCTCTTTCTTTGTGTCATAATAATTTACTTCGAGCTCACTACAGTGATCGGTTTCATCTTCTGAACTGGATTCATCAGAATAATCACTTAATCCTCTAGCATGTCACAAATTTACTCTTCTTGTCCATCAATATCCTCTCTACTTAACTAAAGGAACGAAAAACAACCGATACAGTAAATCATAAAACAGAACAATGGATAATATACATATAATTGATGAAATAGTTACAATTCATCATTGGAAAAATTAAATAAAATAAATACGTCAAAATGAGGCAAGGTATAACATACCCGAAATAGGTTTACACGCGAATATCCCGACCAGGGTCCCGCGCCACACTACAATCACGCCACTATCCTCTCCTGTACGCCCCTGCCTCCAGCTACTGAGCGAGCTAGTGTTATCAGACGAAGATTTGAAAAATACACAACTTTTAAATTTTACCAGTGTGTGAGATACCCTGGCTCATGCTCGCCGGGTTAAGTACCTACCTATATATTTACAAGGCAATCAGATAATGTTGTCGATGTCGACCCATCGCAAAGCGAATCAATTTAGTAAATAAGTGTTAATAAATACCAACTGTATATTTATCTGAAATAAAGGCTTATAATAATATATATTTACAAAAGAAAAGTAGTATACGTAGTAGGGGAGACCAGGTATGAAAGTAACACGGGATGAACGTAACAAATGAGTTTCTGAACGAATTATATTGGCTGCACTGACGGCTGTATCACCAATATGTGCCATTTTGAACCCCCCCTTACCTCAGTTGCGCTCACGGCGCTGTGCCGTATGGTTGTGGACGTACCGAGTCGGTGCCGCAAAAATACCTCCGAAGTAAGTTTTGACCGTTTTTTTCAACTGTGTTTGTTTTGATTATAGTAGGTTTAAGCTTGCGTATCAAGTGTCAGTAAAGTAGCATTACTATTCATCTTTCTATTTTGGCATTTCGAAACGGTATCTTTCTAACGGTTTTTTGGGTTATTGGCATGTATGCCTGTTGTTTATTGCGTATGTTTATTCCAGAATGCCTAATACACGGATGTAAAAAAAAAACGGATGGAACACCCTCTCTTTGCGAGTGAAGCATACAAATGGCCGCCGTCTATTGATGTGTGCGTGCCATGTGGTGTTGCCAGATGAATATCACTTTGCCCACATTTTCAGATCAATGAGTATAAAGCATGTTATCAAAACATAAGTTGAAACTTACCTATCTAGTGACGGTTTCACTTTTATCATACTACTGGGTAATTTAAGACTTTTATTAAGGAGGTGACACGTCGATTGAGGGACTGTGGTTATGACTACCGTTCTGAGGCGTATTATTATTAAATTTTTCACAAACAAATTTGTGCAATGGCGAGCTTAATGTTAATTAGTAATATTTTTAAAATGATTTTACATTCATTGAAGTTACTTATTATTATTCCTTTCTACGACAAATTAATTGAAATGAACCACATTATTTGCATTACGTTTACATTATTTACACTAAGTAAATTATATATTAAGTTTACATTATTTACGACATAAGTACACTGCCAAAATAATTTATTATTTACATTACATGAATCACATTACATCCACATTAAGTATTTACATTGCGTTACATTATTTACATGACCTGTAAATTATTTACACTTCTTTATTTACATAAAATTTACATTAATTAAATGCTACAAAAAGAAACCCTAACAAATGCAACAAATACAGATTTCCCCAATTAACCACTTTTAGGGAAATTTTCCCTAAAAAAATTGGTAACACTGTTGTTTTTGACATCCCGATTTCGTACAAAAGTAAACAAAACCTAATTATAGAAAATAATCATGAATCTCTAACTTAAAACATTACTTACGTATGGTAGGTTATTCCTTGGGACTTGTTGTGTTTTTTAGTGAAGTTTTTACACCACCGCACCACACAAGACGGCATATTTCAAACTTACTTGCGCAAAACCTACGGGCGCTGGGACTCTGAGCGTAATGGCGGCGGATTGTCCTACTTGGTGTATCTGTGTGAGTGTTAGCTCGTGTATGCACACGAAAGTGTAGTAGTTAAGTGGCTTCACACCGTTTCTATGAAAGAAGGTATCCGCCTTTTTTTTACATCCGTGGCCGTGGTGTAAAAAGTTATAAATTTCTGAATTTGACCCTTGCAACATGGATACATAAAACGCATCAAAATTCCATTCAATTCCGCTGGGAATTGACAGCGTTCGTTGTGTTATATGTTTAGTTTCGGTAAATTTATTTCTAATGATTTTTTGAATACATATATTTTTTATTCGACAGATAAGTAGTTGTTTTCGGAGTGGTTAAAGTGTGATTTCTCTAAACCATTACTTTATAATAGAAAAAAATATATGTTGCAAGGGTCAAATTCAGAAATTTATAACTTTTTAAAGCAGTTTAAATAAGAAATTGAGACGATTTTGAAAAAAAGTAACTAGACAAAATTACTGTAGAGGATTTGCCGACAAATGTAATCTGAATACATTTCTTGTTTTTGTTATATTTTTTTCGTGGTGTGTGCATGAATGAGACCCTCTACGCGTGGAACGTAAATAGAGGTATGTTTAAAGCCTCACAAAGCTAATAAAAGTGGCGTCAAATTAATAAATAAAATATGTATTGGAAACTTCAAATCTCACACTTTAAAATAACGTCAAATATATTTCATTTATTGCTTTTCTGATGACTAAAAAATAATATTTCTTTTCAGATAAATTCCCTAAGAACACTGATTTTAGGGAGACTGGAGCCTTAATGAAAACCTAAAAGGCTGATTATAAATAAGTATGTTGATTATGAAAGTAACTTTGTTTTTATTAACACTGTTACAATCATCCTCTTACACTGTTACAACTAGGGGTAGGGATGGTTGTAACAAAGTCCACTTTTTTTATTTGGTCGTTTTTCTCAAAATCTATAATATCAGTTGTATTTAAGCTGGTGTTAAAAGATAGCTGAAAGACCAATCTATTGTGTGTACTGATAAGAATTTTGGTATTCAAAAAGCCTTTTGAGATATTACGAGAACACTGAAATTGTTACGTTCATCCCTGGTCTCCCCTATATCAGTTATCTGGCTTCAATAGCACAAGCTCTGCTTAGTTTGGGGTCAGATGGCCGTGTGTGAGGAATATGTAGTGTCCCAAAATATTTTTTTATTTATTTTACGGAGAATGTGCAAGTTTTAATTCATCTCTTACTATTAATTTCTTGGTATTAAACTACATACTTACCTACTTATCAACGACACTTTACCTGAGGATTTTGTAACATCCGTCTCATAGCAACATGATACAAGTGAATAAATTAGAGCCCATAACTAGGCAACAAACAAGCCGTCACTCCAACTTTTATCAAGATTAGATCTTGGGACTGATTAACTGGCCACGATTATAAATTCATATCGGCCCAACGGCTGCTCTTACGCTTTAATTCGATTAAAGTTTTATTGTGCGGCATTAAGGCACATGTCAATCAGCTTAATGAGCAATATGAGTTTGTTAATCCACTGGGATTGGTGCATGGGTGCATAATTAATAAAACCGCTTTTTAATTTGGGTTAAGTATTATAATAAAGTCAATTCAACCTCGATTGATGACCTCATTAGAGTTATAATCTGGATCCAAGCCGTTCATAACTGATTGTTTTGGCAATGGAATTCAGCAACTGGTTCTGTAATGATCATTTTTGGCCTGTTTGATGATGATGATCTTTTAAATTTATTTATGACTAGCTGTGCCCTTCGGTTTCACCTGTGTTTTTAACATAAAAAGTAGCCTATGTTCTTCAATAAACTGCCTATCTAACGCAAAAATAACAGTGTCTTCATTTCATACAAAAATCCCATACTTTCAGTTTTTCCCGAATTTTCCAATTTTTTGCGCAATATTGTTTTTTTTTCATAAGAACCTTCTCCTGACAATAATTAATACAACAAAAAAGAATTTGCGAAATTGTTCCATCCGTTCACGCGTGATGCGATGACCAAGGGAAATAGGGATTCATTTTTATATATACAGAATAAAAAAAAAAAAATTGAGCATTTGCTAAAAGTCTAGCTATTCTATTATAATCAGTATACGGTTACCTTACTATGTAATTATTTGATATAATACGCTTTCAACACATTGCAATTATGGGTACCATCTAATGTCTACGATTGTGCGTACTGGATACTAATTTACATGTAGGTACTATATAGTACACGAACCACTATGTGGAATAGCATTAATGGTAACTGGTAGAACGATGCCTATAAATCGTTTAATGTCAATTAAACCAAACATTGGCATACCAATTAAGATTAGGTTGTGGGGATCCAATCCATTGAATAAAATATTATCATCATGCCTGTCTCTATATATTAACGTGAACTATGCTGAAATATATACTAAGTCTGTGCGTATTACACAAAACGTGGGAATCATACGTATATAAATTAGGTACCTATACTATCCACGCAGTTTTATAGATTAGACCTTAGTTAGATGTTATCAGAGCGAGTGGTGATACTAGTAAATGCTAATCAAGAAGGTATTTTCACTGTTGAGTATGTACCTAATTATGTAGATCAACCCTACCAATTTTTTAAGAGCTAATAAAAGTCAGCTGGAGTTGAAAGCATATCATCAATGTATACATTCTTACACTCTCGCTAATACCCTCCTTAGACCTCTATTAAAATCGTATTACTGACCATCACCCTAATAGAACAATAATGTGTACATCCAGGTACAAGGATAGTTTAATACGAAATTACGTTTATTGCAGGGCTGTGAGACAAGGCGGAATGCTAGTCGGGACGTCGAGTCATGTCGACCACGTCCTATAAATCACTGGTGGCCGATCTAGCCGCAACCGATTCAGATTACCAGCACAGTAAACCGGGAGGCGAGATGCTTACAGCGTGTTAGGTGTGCTTGTTCTGTGCTTCTATCGATGTTACAACTAGATTTTATACTTGCTTTAAGATATAGATAGTAATGTTACCAATGAATTTGATTGCGTTAAACACTTAGTTTTACGACAAAGCTATAGTACCTACATACATACGTTCAGTTTTGATATGTTCTCACTCAGTTTAAAGTAACTGCATGCCTATTTAAATTCAATAAAATGATGCTAAATAGAAAGAAGTATGAAAACCACTAAAATTAAATAATAAGTAAGGTATGAAAGATTTCTCAAAGGATAACTAGATAAGTATTATTATGGATTATTAGATGGTAGAAAGAATACAATATCTTGAAGGAATAAGAATGTCGTAAAAACCTAAGGACTAGTAGAGACTTGCCATATTAGAATTTGTATACGAAATATTATATTAATTAGTAGCACAAAAAAAGAACAATCTGTTTTTATCGCATATACTGCATCTAGGCCTAAGCATCCGTAGAGCGCGATTGATTATACTGTATAAGTAAAAAGTACAAAACTAGAAGCAAGCTAGACCGGCGCACATCGCCCCAGGCAAACTCCGATAGAAAATTATTAGGAAAATTAAATGATCTACCGTATGCCGGTTCACAGATATGCCAATTATTGATACCATCTCTACGCGCGAGGGCCGGTGAAAAATGTGTAGACCGCTTTAGTTGAATGTTGCGATTTACTTATGTGTTTTATCTATTTCCCGTCTCGGTTTTAATGCTAATGGTAATTGATTTTACGGTTACAGCCATGCCGTGAGAAATGAGTTCGTTTACTGTGGACACGGAAAATGCTAAACGCTTTGAACGCTTTGAAGACTATAGATATAATAGGAACTATATTTACTTACAAACTAAAATAGGTATTTATAACCACCTCCTTCTTTTTTTTAATTAAACACAACATTATATTAAATATGCTCCTATAGTCCGTTAATAAAAGTCTCTTGGCAACAGTATAAAAATACAATTAAACAGGAAAAAAGCATCTTACATGTCATGTCGGGGACCGTCAAAGACCACGCCATGGCAATAAAACTCACAACTCCACCACGATCGGGGTCTCTCACAAAAACTTGGTCGTTGGTGACTTGCAAGTGAATTAGGTTATTAAAGCCTTAGTCAGCCAACTCAAATGTTCAGGCCAATATTGCAGACAATGTGTTGTGCTGATTTGATTCATTGGTGGTCCATTACGGTCGTTTTAAAATTCATTAGAACCAATCCTTGTTTCAATCGGTCTTATCCATTAATGTTTCCTTAACTCAACTCTTCTTTTTATTTATTTTTTCCTTGGGGATAAGTGAATTCCTATTTAATAATAATAAATAACTTGGGATATTATTGTATCATCTTTAATATAATTTGTGTCTAAGATCATTTTTTTTTATAATATCATATCTGGAACAAAGCTAGTTGTTGTAGATTTTTTTGTATTCCCAATATTGGTTCAAATGTTGGTAAACATTAAAGCACCATGCAATGGCTCAGTCACGTGCACTATGCACGAATAGCGCACGCGCACAGCAAGCCAAGTAGAGTTTAGTAAATTGTCCGTGATAGCTACGTGATATGAAATTGTTATTTTATGCGTTTTCTTTAAAAATAACAAAAGGATATAAAATAGACTGTTAACGGCGGTAAATCTTGAAATAAACTTTGTTGTAAATTGGAACATGTAAGGGTTCCTTTACATGCCAACCTTGAAATTTCAATGTCTTCTTCTGTTTAACTTGTGAATGCGGGAGGTTCTTTACGAGTCAACATTTTAAGACTGATGTTTTATTTTTGTTTAGCATAGTGAAGATTGATGCAGTGTGAAATAACCATTTT
Organism: Tetheella fluctuosa; assembly: GCA_951216915.1. NCBI lineage: Eukaryota > Metazoa > Arthropoda > Insecta > Lepidoptera > Drepanidae > Tetheella > Tetheella fluctuosa. The sequence continues at coordinate 6,312,654 of OX578230.1, forward strand.
TATCCCTACTGTGGCCCTGCCGTCTCGACATACATGAAATCTCATCGCAAACTACCTATCGCTAAATAATAACGAAAAACATTGGTTACCATGACGATGTTTACGACAAATGCAAGCCTAGATACCGGGCTGTCAAAAATGGTCGCGTTTGAGAGAAAAATCGATAAGATACCGATAGAATTGACAGTAGATACAGTCTCGACATAGAAATCTGCCGTTAAGTCCTAACGATCAGATTATAACGGTATTTTCGGTAGAGTCTACTGTCAATTCTATCGTTATCTTATCGATTTTTGTCGCAAACTTAACGATTTCTCGTAATGTTTGCGAAAACTGCGAACATTTTTGACAGGGGCTTTGATTTGTCGTAAACATCGTCATGGCAACCAATGTTTTTCGTTATTATTTAGCGATCGGTAGTTTGCGATGACATTTCATGTATGTCGAGACTGCTGGCCCTGTTCAGGTAAACTCCATATACGTATACTTATATGAATATTGAGAGATAAAAAACCATAAATTAAAATTATTGTATACATACTGATCGAGCAGAGTTGGTCCCGTAAATTAAAGTTGTGACAAACCGAACAAAGGTTTCTAAAATATGAAATATCAAAGTATCTACCCAGTTTTGCATATTGACATCATAAGAACATAATATAATGTTACATCCCGCAAATTAATCAAATTATATCTCTTCAATGACGGCATATAAGTCAACGTAATATTGATGCAGAATCAACTCATACGCATTTTCCTGAAGAACGCAGGCATATACCTAGTGTTGTCACATCAAAAAATAAATGACTTCAATTATTTATTCTCACTGATAGCAATCAAAGGCCTATGATAGACATTCAACACGTTATAGTCGCGTGTTAAATTAAACATGAGCAAGTTGCCGAAAAGCGACCACGCCTCAGATGTACGGACGAGACCCGAGCGCCGCCCACAACGCCCCTCACTAATTATTATAACCGGTTGTTTGTAACCAGCCTTAATTAACGGGTGACCGACTAGTGGCGCCACCTGTTGTGCCCATTGAACTCGCCGGTGTCCAAACTATTTGTAATTGCATCGAAATAGTTGAATTGTTAACACTTTAGTAGGTAATCAAAAGTTGGAACACGAATTTCTGTTCCAAATTCGATAGCGTTTTGGGTAAACAACATTCTTAATTTTAATTTAAAAAACAGACTATGTAGAAAACGTTAATATACTGAACTCTACGAAAATAATAAACATACATAATACCTAAATATTACTGTTGACACAATTAATCGGTTTATTTAAACTCAACATTGTTGCTTCAAACTAAACTTCCTGAAATACCTAATTATGTACATACACCAACTTCGTGTACGTAATTAACTTCTACAAGTTTCACGTGTATATGTTCTAACAAATAGACATAAGAGATACAAGTACCTATTTACTATATAATTTCTGTTTGTCTTAGGTAAGCTATTACACAAAATATTGACCGACTATTTATCCAACTAAGCACAAATTGTACATGATTTTTCTTCATTATTGCTTCTAGTGTTTGATTTAGCATGTGTCAATGATGTGATTGATTTTAATTTTTTTAATTTAGTTAGTAAATATTAATATCGCAGTAGTTGATAAATAAAAAAACCGGCCATGTGCGAGTCGGACTCGCGCACCGAGAATTCCGTACAAACTTCGTCCATTGTTCGTCCATCAAGGGAAATGCACAATTTTATTTATTTACCTTATTTGAGGTTGTTGCCAATTAGCTAGACCTCTAAATTGTATGAGCGCCGATACAACTCAGAGGTCTTTATTAATTGGCGTAACTATGTATGTATGGGGACACCTTTAATTTTCAACTTTTTTAATTTTTTAGATTTTTTCCTTTATTTGTGCTGTAAGACCTTGCTTTTTGTATTTTATATTTGAGTTGATTGAATGAAAGGTAAATTGCGGTTTACGATTTATGACGTATTAAAAAAAAACTACAAATTAGATCTCGTTCAAACCAATTTTCGGTGGAAGTTTGCATGGTAATTTACATCATATATTTTTTTTAGTTTTATCATTCTCTTATTTTAGATGTTACAGGGGGGGGGGGGGGACACATTTTACCATTTTGGATGTGTCTCTCGCGCAAACTATTCAGTTTAGAAAAAAAATATGCTAGAAACCTCAATATCATTTTTAAAGACCTATCCATAGACACCCAAAACTTATGGGTTGGATGAAAAAAAAAAATTGAATTTCAGTTCTAAGTATGGGGAACCCCCTAAATTTATTGTTTTTTTTCTATTTTTGTGTAAAAATCTTAATGCGGTTCACAGAATACATCTACTTACTAAGTTTCAACATTAAAGCTCTTATAGTTTCGGAAAAAAAGTGGCTGTGACATACGGACGGACAGACAGACAGACATGACGAATCTATAAGGGTTCCGTTTTTGCCATTTGGCTACGGAACCCTAAAAAAGCAGTGATTAAGTATTTTCTAAAACTCCGCCAAATAATTTACTTAGCATAATATCGAGATTAATCTATGAGAATTCATTTGCCTGCGGGTGATATTAAAACACTAGATTTTTCTACCTCTTTACCAGCGTGAGTATGACATAATTTCAGAAAAATTTAAAGTCTTTGTACTATCCTATAAAGTGAATTATGTTTGCGGTATATAATTTTTTTTCAAACTACTTTGTAATTATCTGTTTATAAGAAGCAGCAAGAATTTTGCATGAATTAAAAATAAGGTACTTATAGTTGAGTGTAAGTGCAATCGTGTCGATAAATAATTTATTTCTAATTTACCTAGTCGTTGTTTTATCGAGGGTTTTGAGGATGTTTTCTATATATCATAGTTTGTATTTTTTACTTTAATTGTAAATATATAAACGAATTATATATAAATAGTTAATCATACATTTTGTAATTTTCATTAATAGAATATTTATAGCCCATAAGTCTACATAATGCAAAGATGAACAAATATTATCACAATTATTTCATAGTATTAATTTAAATTCATTAATAATGAGAAGGTACTCACCACATGAACTTGTACAGTTGTACACCAAGTACTTGTTCTTGGAATAATTATAGTAATTATATCGAAGACAAATATTTACTGTGTATTTACAAGTTGATGTTTAGCTGATCGCCCACGCGCTGACAGCCGCCCATTACATTGCGCCGGCGCAGCTCCCTTAGGCTTATGCCCTTTCATATTAGCTAGATATGAGTCTCAAACGAATGAATGTGTAAGTGATTTCATAAGAAAATACGATTTGTTCTATGTTTAATATAGGACCTGGCATTTTATTATTACATACATTAGCAGATTTTTTTTCAGCAAAGTTTATAAATAATGATATTTTTTAAATACAATATTATTAAGTAGGTGAGTATTTATATTTATGACAAGTCTTCATAATTATAATGTCTAAAGAATCATGACACGATCCTTTCATACACATTTTAGAGGGTTTTAAATGTCTTCCAATGTTGAGATAAGATTACTTGTTTAAAAAAGTGCAATTACATGTTAAATGAATTAATATTGTACTGTAAGATGTTTTGACGGACGTGTAATTATTTACTTAAAAAAGTTTTTTTTTACTCCGGAGTAGAAACCCAAAATTCTTTTAAATGCCTCTAGTTATTTCTTAGGCACACCGGATTAATTGTTTTCATTCCAATTTCTTTAATTTTATGTTATAAAAAAGTCCTACCATGATAATTTTATAACAAGGTAACTACAAATTTTATATTTTGTAATTTGACTATCGTACTCCTTTTTCTTGGGACTAATAACCTAGATCAAACGAGTGTTAATTATTAAGTAGGTATTTGTTATGTTTTGTATAATGAGTGGGGTTTAGAAAACAGTTGAATGACAGTTAGTAATATCTTGCATGTTCCGACTCATCTAACGATTTCCTACTGTTAGTATGAAACACCCGTAACTCTTTGATAAATGCATTGCCGCAAGCTCAGATAAGCAGACATCCACCGGCTCTTGAAATGTCCAACTGACAGTTGCTAAGACTAGCGGTAATTGCATAACGTAAATATCCAACGTTTGATTCTTACACTGGGTTTAATCAATTACCATTTATTTTAGACTCTAATATGACCTCTATTATGGTCATATTTTAACATAGCAATGTATTTATTATTTAAGTAATTTATCAAATCGTCATTAAATATATTATATAAGTTTCACATTTCGTAAGTGGACAATTTTCAAGTTAAATTAGATATTTATCAAAATACCTTTAACTATACCCTTTAATATTAACCAATTCAACCAGAAATATATGAAAAGTATCCTAATCGATTATAGATTAATGGTTGACAAGACTATTAAACCATGTTTACAAAACAGACAATAAAGTTGAATCTTTCATGGCTGCAATCGATACCAAAATAACCAATAACACTATCAAATAAGCACTTGGGTTACATAAAAGATAGTGTCGACTAGGTCGTTAGCAAGAAAGGCTGTCCCACACATTCAGTCTGCATCTGTAGTTTAGATAGGATCAACTTAAAATATCCAGTTTGCAGTATGTTTCTTTCGCTTACTATCTATCGAATGTGAAATAAGGATTTGTAATCGAAGGATAAACCAGATCGTGGCCCATAATGTTGTCTGTATCGTATATTGAATTATCGAGTCACACAATGAATTCGTTGGGTAAATAGTTGATATTACTCAATGCAATTACATTTATGTATTTATCTATGTATTTAATGAAATATTATTTTACTTCAATTAATCTCTCTAGGCCAAGATTATTTATGAGGTTGCAAGTGAAGCTGAATTTTTAAATTAAAACGTAGCACCTTTAAAACATTGATTATGGAAATAATGCTACTTTTTTTCTATCAGTAGAAATGCTATAATTAAAAAACCTAATGCACCAAAAAATGTCCACTTGTTCGTAAATATCGGCTCCGTAGGCACACGAGCAATAAGTAATGTGTTCAAGTTTTGTAATAAATCTCAAAAGAATGCTTTGGCCGCTCCCAAAAGGATACTCCTGGAAGCGTTCACCTTCTATTTTCCCCGTTATTTATGAGCCTATGCTTTGTACTAGAACCGCGGGCCAAGAGTAAAATGGGTAACAAAAATAAATGGCCGTATGTTACCATAATCATAGATTTCTAAAGCTAAACGTGTTTATTTTTAACCGACTTTTTTCTTAATGAAAATGAATAAGAAAACTGGAAGCCGATGCTAAAGGAGGCACTATCTTAACTGGCATTTTATAAAAAAATATCGTGAATCGTCTTTAATGATGTAGAAACAAAAAGCTCGATATCTAATCTCCCAACGTGAGTTATAGGGACTTATGAATGCATTCGTATGTTTTAGGTACATACTTCGAAAGGTTGAGCCTATCATCCATTTACACGTAATTTACATTAAGATGCTTCCGCATTTGCATTTTGGAATAACCTTTTCATAATCGTCACCGGTGGCTCCAAACTTAGCGATTAGCCTAATGGATTTCTCAATTTAATGAAACTCAGCTTCATAATTGGCTCTTAAAAAGATAGGAACTAATTTACGATTACTTACTTAGTTATTTCAGATTTTTCCTCATCTTTGGCCGGTGCAGCTTTTTAGATCTGTAGCTTTGATAACAAAACTCATTGTTATGATCCGTTATTTGAAAAGTATTGGTTAAGTATTTAAGCCTGCACGCTCGAAATGACGACAATGATTGAAATGGGGTTTCTTGGGGTTCTGTGAAGCACAAATCTTTTTGTTTGATCAGGCGTTTGTTGACAACAAATTCGTTGACGTTAATCCCTAGACAATGGTACCGTTTTATCTGGGGATAGGCCTAAATGATGGCTCGACCAGCGGTATCCTTTTTAACAAAAGTTAAATCTCCAAGTAAATATTTGTTTAAATGCTTTTTTAAAATTATTTCTTTCAGTAGTATTCATTCATGTGTTCAATCCCTGGGATTGAATTTTGATGCCAAACATTTAGTCAAGAATATTTTTACTTAGTCACTCTGTATTCCAAAATGCGAAACGGACACATATTAAGTAGAAGCCCGATAGGGACCGAAGAATTATCTAATAAAAACGATAATTGGTTAAACTCGTTTATAGCAGACCGCCCCGAAACATCGAGAATGTAATGAAGAAATTCGGTAATCTCACTCGAGGTGTCAGAGAACCGTTCGTTAGCAATCTTTTTTCCAGTCAGTGTAAATTCTATAAATTACTGAAGTATTTAGTTTTTACATGATTTTGTTAATTGTCTCGCGCACAGCAGAAACAAGATTATTATATATATCGGCGCAACTACAATAGTTTGTAGGCTATTAGAATAACTTGATTGTTGTAAAACTATTTCATAAGCTTATCTTTGATTACTTTATGATTACTACAATTAAAACTAACATTAAAATTAGATGATCTAAAAATATCAACAAACTTGATTGTATTTTCAAATAGTTCATTAATTAACTTAAACACCTGTGCACACGTGCACGTGTGACGCACCCTATAAATACGGCCGTACACAGCGTGCTCGATTAAGTCCGCGTAAGGGTGGAAGAAGGTCCCCTGGACCCACCACCTTCTGTTCCTGCCGAAAAATTCCTGCCGAACGTGCTCGATTCATTCTCACTCGAGCCGTTGGACAGTGCGGACCTCTCTAGGACGTCGTTACGCTGTCAGTGTAAATAAACGAAGCTTTGGAACCAGTCGTTTTACTTTTAAAGATTGAAGATGAGTGATCACCATGAAAATGAAATCAGTGACCTTTTAAAAATGCTACGGATATACATTACTCGTCATCAGAAGTGGGATTGCAAGAAGCTCCTACCCAAGCCACTTCCTCATCAGCAATACGTCATAGTCACCATTGACGCCTTCTCAAAGTACGTGTTACTGTATTTCGCCAGCAACAAAAACCCACATAATACTTTGGCTGCTCTGAAACGTACTGTACATCTATTTGGCGCACCGGTTCAAATCATAGTCGACGGAGGAAGAGAGTTTCTTGGCGAATTCAAAGAGTACTGTGACCAGGTCGGAATAAATATCCACGATATCGCTCCAGGAGTCAGCCGAGCTAATGGCCAAGTCGAAAGGGTTGTAGCAACCCTAAAGAGTGCACTGGTAATGATTAAAAACTATGAAACAGAGCAGTGGCACACTGTACTTGAGGAACTCCAACTTGCAATGAACTGTACAACTCATCGTGTCACCGGTGTTGCTCCACTGACACTCATTACACAACGGAAGCACTGCGTACCTCCTGAGCTTCTCAACCTTGTAGATATTGATAATCAAACTGTTGATATGGAAGCGCTTACTCAACAGGTACAACAGAAAATGCTTTGTTCTAGTGAACAAGACAGACAACGCTTCAACCTAGGTAAGGCTAAAATCCATCATTTCCAAAGAGGAGACTACGTGTTGATAAAGAATAATACTCGCAACCAAACCTCGCTAGACGTCAAATTCAGCGAGCCATATGAAGTCTGCAGAATACTGGAAAATGACCGATATTTGGTAAAAAAAAGTCGTTGGCAGAGGAAGACCCCGCAAAGTGGCCCACGATCAGCTACGCCGTGCTCCACAACCCGGTGATCAGTTGACCGTATCGGCGGGAAACGAATCACCCACTCACCGAGACTCTGGCGCAACACCAACTGAGCCTATTCCATCGACCTCTCAAGAAGAGATACGAATACAGTCCAACCACGACCCACTGGGTGAGGAGAACTCCTCAGAATAAACGATAAGTAACTCAATTCAATAAATTCAAATAACACGACGAGAACCTTTGACATATTATCTACGAGAACCTAAGAGTCACTTCGAGAACCCTACGAGAACCTCCGAGAACCCTACGAGAACCTCCGAGAACCCTACGAGAACCTCCGAGAAACTAAGAGACACTCCAAAAACCCTGCGAGAACCTTCGTGAACTCTTCATTAAATCTTCTAAAAACCTACAAACCTTATTAGCATTTACATTCTGTAACGTACAATACAGTCTTGTGTTTATCTAACAACTAAAATAGGCAAGGCAAGTTGCTTACAGATATCCAACGCATAAGCTTGGCCATCCAAAAAGGGAACGCTGCCAGCCTGTTGGGAACCTTGCCTATCGACAGCAGCGAGGGCTTTGAGGATGTTTTCTATATATCATAGTTTGTATTTTTTACTTTAATTCTAAATATGTAAATAAATAAATAATAACTCAGAGAAAATATTTTCTATGCTTACAGGTAATCACAACGAGAACCAACAAGGCTGGTGCAGAGCGCGCACCGCCTGTCAGTATGGCCGTATCGGCGCAACTACAATAGTTTGTAGGCTATTAGAATAATTTGATTGTTGTAAAACTATTTCATAAGCTTATCTTTGATTACTTTATGATTACTACAATTAAAACTAACATTAAAATTAGATGATCTAAAAATATCAACAAACTTGATTGTATTTTCAAATAGTTCATTAATTAACTTAAACACCTGTCCACACGTGCACGTGTGACGCACCCTATAAATACGGCCGTACACAGCGTGCTCGATTTTTGCAATCGTCAACCTAGATTTCGTCCTCGCCGGCGAGGACCGTCGCGACGTCCTTCCCAGTCTCGTCCCGATTAAGCGGCCCGAGCTGCATATTTGCAATCCGACCGATCCCCAAATAATATATTTTATTTGCATGCTTAGTCCTCCCTCATCCCCCAGTCAACGTCCTGAGCCGAGGTCGAGCCCCACAGGGGGCACCCTCAGGCTACCGTTGCCCTAAATTTATTTAGTTTTAAGTAGCGGTTGAGAGCCCTCAGCGCTCACCGCAAAAGTCCGCGTAACGGTGGAAGAAGGTCCCCTGGACCCACCACCTTTCTGTTCCTGCTCAAAAAAAAAAAAACGTGCTCGATTCATTCTCACTCGAGCCGTTGGACAGTGCGGACCTCTCTAGGACGTCGTTACGCTGTCAGTGTAAATAAACGAAGCTTTGGAACCAGTCGTTTTACTTTTAAAGATTGAAGATGAGTGATCACCATGAAAATGAAATCAGTGACCTTTTAAAAATGCTACGGATATACATTACTCGTCATATAATTTAGAACAAAGAGCAGCGGGAACAATACGTGTACCTTAGACATTTTATTTTAAAAATATGCGCATTTGCAATATCTTAAAAAAAATAAAATGAAAATACAACTTAATTTGGCAGACATATTTATTTATACTCGTTAAAGTTCAGCTTCGTCATTATAGCATGTAATATTTACAAATTCGAGTGAAGGTACGAAATTAATCACAAAAATAAATAAATTTAATTAGCTCCTAACTTATACCCTATATGGATTTTGGTTATCAAAAAACCAAAATATTTTTGTTTCATGCAAAAACTAATTTTGGTCTTTTTTTCTCTACGAAACAAACTAAAGTTATTAAGTACATTGTTTAAAGCCTAACATTCACTTTAAACAAATAATTAATATGACACTACATCGTGATTTATAAAATAATTAATTACAAATATTAATAGAATAAGAGAATCTGGATCATCACTCATAACATAAGTCGAGTGCTATAATAGTTGTAAGAATGATTCGGATCATTTTTTTTTAATAAAAGCCCAAGCTGAATTTTATAACCGATACAACAATACCTACATACATACTTCCACTCGTTAAATATCTACAAATATTTTCTGTTGAAGGCCAAGAAAAATATAATATCTCTGTTATTTTTATACAATAAATGCTTCAAATATTTACAAATACATACATGTAATTTTATTGCTGAAGAAGACATCGTAAAGTTCACTAGAATGAGTCAGAACCTCATCAAAACTATTATAGTAAAATATATCTAATAACTATGTATAATTAAACGATAATAAGGACTAGTTGTAAAAATAGTTCTAGATATTTGTCTCGATAAGTCTATAAAACATGATTGAGACTATCCAATGAAATAAGGGGAAATCCAACATCGATGCATTCGGTAGTAGGTACACTTATTATATTTACAAGCGGTATACAAATCATGTCATATTTTAGATAATTATAGTTTAGATACTATTTGTTCTTAAGATATTTACACTGCTAATTTTTTCTGGTGTTAACCTTACTGTGTTTTATAAATACATTTATAGAATAATATTTTGTCAAATTTACAATTGCCTAAATCTACATACATACATACAAATCAAAGTTACACAAGTAGTTTTATTACAACAGCATGTAAGTACATCAAAGGTTTGTACCAAAATGTTTGTAAAAACACAACAACGCAATACACAGTACTCCACGAAAACACATTTGTAACTTTCACTCGATTGAGTTCAATGTTTCAACTTTATCACATAATTCCTATAAAATCACTATTCTTTCATTGTCTTTTATAAGAACGTCATATATCAACTTAGGAACTGAAGACTTGGTTTTCCACCGACAGCATATCAAAGCTGTGACGTCACACGACAACATCTCGCGATGCTGCTGCATTGGTAGGGGTTTCTGGAGCTAAAACCGGTTGGAAGCTGTGCGCTGTTGGCGCAAAATCTTCAACAAGCTTCCGCTTCAGAACCGAAGAAGAACCTACGTATACATTGGTCCCTGGGAACGTGCCTCGCCTTCTCCGCCTCCACACAATTGCAGCGAGAACAGCTAAGCCGAAAGCAACCATAGCTGAAAGGCAGCCCAATACCAATTCTGAATCTGGAGCTCTCTCTGGTACTCGCTCTCCTCTCATAGAGCTAACCAACACTGACATAAGACGATCACCTTCACTAACTTGGACGTCTTGAACGCTTTCAGTAGAAACACGTTGAGCTCGACTTGTATCTATCGTCATGGTTTCTGAACGTTCGTTATCTACGCCTGGTGTTCGAGAAACTAGTTCGACTTGAATATGGTATACTGTGTCTGGCCATAACGAAAGCGTAACTCGAGTTGAATCTGTGAACAGATTTCCTTTTAAGCCGCCGCCGTCTACTTCCCATGTAACTAAATAAACACCGCGCGCGATCCTGGGTTCCCAAGCAATTTCGCCAATTACGAGAACTTTTTGGTGAATGAGTGATATTTCCTTCAGAGTCCATTTGTGTTCATCGTGGTTAGACGTATTAGTATCATGCGCTACCCAAGTCTCATCGGGACTATATATAGTGACGAGACCTTGAGGATCTACGACGAGGACACGAAGAAGGGCACCTTCGTTATTTGAAGGGACTCTAGTGGCTAGGGCTTGCGTTTGTATAATTTGACGCCATGGGCCTTCTGCTGCTCGACGCATGACGACATAAACCAGTGGAGTTGGTCGTGAAGCTGCGCGAGGTGCAGGCGGTGGCCAGCGGGCTAGAGCTCCACTGACGCGCATCACCCCTTCTCCTTTTGTATGTATGACAGGTTGCGTTTGCGCCGCTCTTGCTACCTCGGAATGGAATTCACAAGCAATTTTGCATCCAGGAAACTGTAAAGAAAGATTTAATGTTAATCTCAAAAAACCGGGGGGATACTTCAAAACAGCATATTTTCGAACTCTATGCTAGGTTGGTCATCCTGAACAACTTTTATTATAGAGTTGGTCCCATAGTATAAGTTGTTCTATGAGCAACCGTAACATATGTTACGAAAATATGCCATCGTGAAATATCCACCCAGGATATTAAAGCAAACTGTTTCAAGTTGAAATTATTATTACTTACGCAAATATCTTTCTCTTCGCACACTGCGCCCCAAACTTGATAGTTGGATTGCAGAAGTTCACAGTTTTCCCAACACTGCAACAACAAACGTAAATTATACAAAATGATCATCACATAATAACTTTATCTCAATTAAATAAGTCTTTTGAATTTTTTGATTTATTACAACGTGTATCGTTAGTATAAATGAGTTCAGTTCTGACATGTACTAATTTAAAACATTAATGTTCAGTTTAGAAACACGCTGCATATTCTAACAAAGTTTTTCGTCAAATTAGTCTTATGGTATCGGGTGGTCGCGGTGACTCGCGTGTAGATACAATCGTTTGTCATTACTTTTGGAATTGGGGCGTGCTCGTTACGGACGATGCTGTACAAAGAAAATAACTAGAAGTGACATGATTTAGTTACATGCTTGATTCGATCATGTTTTTGCTTTTTTTCCGTTCAGCAAAAGTTCATTGTTAGCTCAACTAGAGGAAAATATAACATTACATAAAATTTAATCATACAATTCATATCTCATCCTTTCGATCCATCAAAACTACCTACATAAAAAAATACTTTATAAACATTTAAGCACAAAATAAATTGCTATATATACCTAACAGACGGAAGTGTATGTGTGTGTTTATACTATTAATTTTAGAAAGTTTTCTATGCCTGAAAACTAAGTTTAAGTTTATAATGTCTTACTCGTATTTAAAAATTCACCCAAAAGCAACAACACTAGAGAACATAAAAAAGTCACAATTGGGAACAAGCTTTACCGTAACAGTGCGTTTCCACCAGCCCGGAGCCGGGCGGAGTGGAGCGAAGAAGAGCAGTGATGAAGTCGGTTAAAAAGTGACAAGTGTTTCCATTGAAGCGGAGCGGGGCGGAGAGGAACGGAGCTGAGCTGAGCAGACCAGAAGGGCTAAAAATTATCATTTTATTTGAAAGTCGCTCAGCTCTGCTCCTCTCCACTTACACTGCTTCCACTGATGCGGAGTGCCAATTCACAGTCCGCTCTTTTTCATTCCATCCAGCTCCGCGTCAGTGGTAACGCACCCTAATTGTGAATACCATTTGTAGCACACGAATTATATGAAAGCACGTGTCGAGCTCTATACTATGATGAACCTGAAAGTAGGTCAGCTATATTTTATTCTGCACCTTATAACGAGCTTTGATGAATGTTGAGCCGTATCCAGTCAAATTTCACTATTTTGCTGGCTTCGAATACAGCATTTGTCATTGGAAACACTCATTAGTTGGAGTTGACGTTAACTTGACGCCAACGCTCGGCTCGGTAAGCTTTAATAATTATAAGAACCAACGCCAACCACGGTTATTAATTACTGGTATTGACAAAACGTTCTATCGCTTGAATTTCATGGTGTTGGAAGTGAGAATTTTTTTGGTTTTAGTCGTAGCATAGTAAAGTTTTACGCTTTAGAACTGAACTTATTTCATTTACCACTTCACACGTTGTATCGCATGTGTGTTGCGGCTGTTTTGCTAAACTTTAAGGCCACTTGTATATAATGTAACGAGAAAATATTTGTAGTTTAATGTGTATAGTCACTTGACTATCGGGTAAAGTTAAATTTTTACAAACCATTAGAAATTAAACTATCCGCACTAAAATTAAAGTTGATTCGAAAGATGCCTTGGAACGTGAACATTTACGAGCACAGCTTTCAATACCTACTCCGGTAATAAAATGCGGAAGGGTTTAAGCTTGCTTCTAATACTTAATTAGAAAATAAACGGTAAATATATGTTCGTCCGTTGATGTTAATATGTTTGGAGAGTAAATTTGTATCCACTCGTCATCTTACAGATTACATAAATAGGTACAAGAACTATCAGCATAAAATATTATGATCTTCGAATACGACTTTACATGCTGTAAAAAGTGAAATAAACGTACGAGAAATGATATTCACACCTAAGATGGTAGCGATCGTTTATGCGTATATCCTTTGCAATCTTTTTATTGTTCTATATTTTCACATATTATTTTTATAAAATACAAGATGATTCTCATGGAAGTAATGTAAATTTCAATACATTCCGTATTTAATGTTGCTACGAAAACTGTAGCAGAGAAGTCATTAGAGTCCATTTCGTTGGAAGCGTTCAAGATGCTGAAGGACGTTAAACTAAAGATGCCTTACCAATAATGGATACTTTAATAAGTTAGAGTTAAAACAGCGCTAAGGCAAGCACATTCTCAATATACACTTACCATAAAACAGTCGGGGCCTTGCAAACAAGAAGACTCCCCACTGGGCCGAGGCGCCGCAAACTGCGAACAAACACACAAAACGTCAGTGAATCGACCTTTATTAAATATGTATACCAACCCAACCCAAATCAAATGAATAATAATAAATTCAATCTATCTTTTGTTATTAGACATTTGTTGCTCAATAATATTTTAACAATGTGATTTGTTCAACTTAAAATTTAAATTCTCTATTCTATTCGTGTGTGAGGAATAATGTATAGCTTTTATCGCGGGCTTCGGGCTTTGAGCGCGGCGACCGAATCAAGAAATTCCGTAACGAAAAAACCAAACAACCTGTAGACTCAATTGAAACCTTACCTGAATAATAAAACATAAAAAAATAAAAAATAATAATAATAATTTCGAGTCGACAACATATATCCGTATTTTATTAAATTCTAATTGTGCAAATGGCAGTCGCCATATTGGCCGAGCACAGTACCGCCATATTTTCAATTAACGCATCCCTGTCAGTCAGTATCAGTTTTTTCTTTTGTTTTCCCTTATTTCGGGAAGGCAAAGGGTTCTAGCCCATACAGCCTAATCATGAGATGACACAGTGTTCTCAGTGTGTAAATGAGCCTTTATTGACAGCCTATTATTTTTTCTTTTGTTTTCCCTTATTTCGGGAAGGCAAAGGGTTCTAGCCCATACACCCTAATCATCAGATGACACAGTATTCTCAGTGTGTAAATGAGCCTTTATTGACAGCCTATTATTTTTGTTTCCCGTTGTTAAGCTATTGCATAGCTTTTATCGCGGGCTTAATAGTATAAAGAAAAAGAAAAAAAAAACAAAAAAATACTGCATAAATAAAAATAAATAAATAATTATAATTGCATAACTTGACAAAAATGCTATACAATATTTATTTTATTTATTTATTTATATCAAAGTTTAATCAAAACTTAAAACAAACGATAATTAACACCAGTAGTCCCTTCAATATTTTTATTAGATTTAAAGTTTTCATCAGTAATACTAAACAGAACTCCGTTTATATTTTTACGATACAACATTTCTTGTAGTAAGAAAAGTTGCCTTCTTAACATTTGTTTAAAAGCGTAAAGTCTTAAGTCTCTTACTAATAAATATTCCAGACATCGAAGACGTCAATAAATTTTATGCTTCCAAACACTGAACTTGGAAAATGAAGCAAGACTTAAATGGAAACTAATTTCCAATTCGTTACTAGCACCAACATTTCCAATATTATAATATAATTTTGCTTCATGTTAAGTACGCAATATTTTAGAAGGTTATGGCTACAGCTGTTTGGGGAACAAACTTTTGAATAACAGAGAATAAAATAAAATCTGTATGTTGTTTCTCCGACCTAGAAGTCGTTACTTCTGCCTGATTGCAATTTCATGTCAAAACTAAACTTATGGTTATTTTTACTATAGTTGAGGTTTAAACGATATCTTGAGAATAAACATTCAGTATCGAATCAGATTATATGAGCAGAGTTTTAATAAAATGAATGAAGGAGGTCGTTAGACTTTTAAAAGTTTCGCTCGTTACGCAAATGTCAATTGTAGAACTTCTTCGAATTAATCAAGTTGTCAAATAGCTTAGTGTTATTTGGAGCTAATATTAAAACTTATCACGAATATAAAGCTCTTTTAGGAGCTTAATTAGAGCTTCAACATCGCACTTTAATTTCACCCGAAGTCAATATAAAAGGGAGATTTAATTATTCGACGGAGCACCAATACATTACTCGTTATCTGAGTTCAGAGAGGGTTTTATGCCGGGACGTTGAAAAAAAAGAAGAGAATAAATGTTCGATTCGAGCAGCCAGTTTAATGTATTTGATAAAAGTGACAGGCATCTGCTTACCGTCGGTTGGACGGTCGCTCGCTTTAATTGCCTGATATACCAATGGGGACGGAGCTGGGACGTGGACACAGGACAGTGGCTTTAATGTCAAGTGCTTTCATGTTTAGGATGAAGAGTTTATGTTAAAAGTGTCATTGACGTGTTTTAGCTGAATCCTATAATATATTTGAAATCTATGACGTTTCTGTGTGTCTAACTTAGAGTTTTTGGATTTGTTGCTTATATTATTTATTCGTAGGTTGAATGTTATTAATAAATTGCTGCCAGCCTGTTGGGAAGCTTGCAGCGAGAGCTTTGAGGATGTTTTCTATATATTATAGTTTGTATTTTATAAAATGATTGTAAATACTTGTTGTAAATAAAGTCTATTAACAATTAAACAAGTACGATATAAATTAAATAATTAATAATATTATTTGCTCAAAATAACTTATTAATGATTTTTTTTCCCAATAAACCAGCTTTTATTACTAAGCCTGCATCATCGTCGGTCTGTCTGTCTGTCCCCTGTAATACAAGGGCTATATCTTTTTTATCCGTAATAGGTATAATAGGTCTAATTCACTTTTGGCACATACAAAACAGATACAACAGAAAAAAAGTCAAATGAGAAATAATTAAAAAGTTACGACTATGTAACTAAATGAATATTTTGTTGCGCCTCACTATTCATTTCATAGCAAAATTGCACAGTAAAGAGTTCAACTAGTCATTGGCTGGTCTTACAGAAACCATGCCTTAGCAACCAAACTACGATATACTTGGTATATATTTCGACTTTCATGTAGATGTGTAAACGTTTCATTTTAATTTTAGATTTTAAACATTTTATGTGTATATTTAATGATAATATAAACTTCATAATGATCAAATTTTGTACCCGGATACTAATTAAAATTGAGTAAGATTATAATAAAAGTTTATAGTGCACGTTGCTTATATTATAGTTATTAATGCTATTTTAGGTATCAAAATACTCTTTTAAGTTGAACCCTAAGTTTTTGAACATTGATAACAATCGGAGATGACATATCGATTCGATGAGTAGTCCTATCTTGGATTTTTTTTTCCATTAATTTAAACTCACCTGGCCCTCTAAAAAGGCCGCTCAAGCAATATTGCTAATTCAATTCATTTTTCGAATTCTCAGCATATTCAAATAAGTAGGTTATTTGAATATGTTTTATGTAAAATAATCACAGAAAATGGTGACATATACACAATTGTAATTCACTAAAAGGTTTGGTATTGATGAATCTACCTTAAATTCGGAAAAATGTATGATGAAGCTTGCTTTTTAGCCACTCAGTCCTAAATAGTAACAAAAAAATAAGCAATATATTTAAGAACACCATCTAATCAAAATCACAAACAAAATCAAGACCGATAGAAAGCAGGTAGGTAATACCAAACAAAGAGTAGCAAAGAAAACAAAATTACTCTTTTAGGTCACTATCATCGCGGCTAATGATGCCAATCTGTGGCAGCGGCCATCAAACGACTCCGACCATCCACCCGTTATTAGATGTAATCATCGTAATTTTTCACACAATTTATTTTTTTGGTCCACTATACTATGGCTCAGAAGTGTTATTCCACGTCAACTAATGACAACAAAAAATATACTTGAGATTGGAGTCCACGAATTACGACTACAATACAAATGCGCGCTACGTTTATTACACTCTTATTAAGGTCGACTTCAAAACTAATTTTCTTGAATTACTCAATTGAAAAGTTACTATTCTCTACTAAAATATCCAGCGTTATCCGATAAATAGCCAGCGTTAAGTAACAGATCGTTTTCTAGATTTTTCTAAGTGAATACAACAAAGAACTTTTAACCAATTCAATTATTACAAGTATATTGTATCGCACGACTTTGGTTCGGAGAGTTTGAAATATGAAAGTTAAACAAAACAAAACGAGTGAATATACTTCGGCAACTGCAAAGGGAAGTGAGTGAATAATGAATGACGGTGATTGAAAACACAGCCCGTCGAGTGGCCTCGTATTTGTGTTAGATGCCGCCGCAGATTACCCTTTTGTTAATCAAACAACGTTTATTGAATATTATTTAATTAATGTTCCGTATTTGACTTTCGATATCGTCGAATGGAAAAATGGATCAGTCGGTAATTGAAAGCGAGCCTATCATCTGGAATTTGGATAGCATAAAAGAACCATCGATATATTCAAGGGACCAATAAAAATGTTTTAAGACGCATTGTAACAGTTATTAACCGACTTTTTTAAAGTCACCGTTACCTGAATAGAAAATTAGGGATCCAAAATGGATTACAATTTTAAAATAAAACAGGATCTCGCATACCAACACTTAAAAGTTTAACAAAATCCATTAAAGATAATCGCCCATAAGTTGGGCCCCGGGCTGCGCCTGAGCAGGAACTAATCGATCGATGGGTACACATGGTCGTTTACAATCAATCCATCAGCGTTTATGTAACGCGTAACTACCGATCTTCATTTATCATTTTGTTTTCTGGGTAGCGGGCGAACGCTCTTGGGGGTCAAATCGAAGGTCCGTACAAAATAAATGCCACGGGCTTACGAAATATGATATGTAAACAAGTTTTCCTTACTCGATCAAATAACGCATCGTTTGAGCTTAATCACTTGTGTGATAAGTTCAAGATTGTTGTGACTTTTTTGCTGACTTTACTACGTTAAATAAAAATAAACAAACAAATATACAAATCTAGATCTAAGAACGGTAGCATCAATTAATTCGTATCGCAAATTGCGATCTTGTCGATAACAATAAACAATGGAGACGATATTTGCATATTATTACATAGATAGAAGGAAAAGCATTAAACACCTAACAGCCTCCGTCGGGGGAAGGGGCAAAAACGACATGAATTATGATTTCGCATAAAGATAAAATACAATCTAAGCTAGCGCGCCAAATGGTGAAGAAAAAACGTAATTTTCTTGAGAGAATAGATACTTCGAGTTTAGTAGCGGAACAAGAAATAGGGCGCCTGGTGTTTGTAACGATTAGTGGTATCTGAAAATAATTTACAATTACCTACTTACGCTATTATATTGGGTGATTTTGTTATCACTGACAATACTTGCAGGGGTGAAAGTACTCATCAATATGAACAACTTTTATTACAGGACTAACTGTGAAATCATGAAAAAATTATCAGCTGTTCCATACAAAAGTTCAATACCTACTCGACCAAAATGTATGAAGCAACCGTATTATTTTACGCGATATCAGAGTTAGCCCTATAATAAAAATTGTTCACATTGATGAGTACTTCCACCCCTGCAAGTATTGCCAGTGATAACAAAATCACCCTGTATACGTAAATGGATAAATATGTGCCTGGTTTCTATAACTGGAAACTGGTAGTTCTATTTCAAAATCTGATTTTAATTTGAGTAACAGTTTATTTTATCTTTATTTATTATTATTATATCATTAAACTAAAATCGATTTCGTAATAAAATTCTTCAGGGCATACAAACATATTGAAGGAACTCTGCACGGCAAATGTGTACCTTGTCTTCGACGTTAGATGCTATTTTATTTGATCAACTGTAGGTAAACTCTATTACCGGTCCGTTTTTACTAAAAGAAATTCAATTTCAGTACCGTTCCTTTCTGAAAAATAGGTTATTCGTAATGCTCGCAGTGGAATAAAATAAACGAATTGGATCAAATACAAGTGAACGTTATTTATTGAATTAAAATTCAGTGGTTATCTTAATTTTAATGCAATCATGACACATCATTTATAAGTCATCGATAAGCAATATTATCTTGTATCCAGCTGTTTCTATACATTATAAATTAACTGTAGAACCAGCGTGTCTGTAAATGTAATATATTTAACAAAAACTGATTGAGAGCGATGTAGGAAGTGTTTGACAGATTGCATAAAGAGGATTTTTTATCTATGTATGTATGACTGTTAGTATCTTTGAATTCGTAAATCTCCGGAATCACTATTTAAATTATCATGAAGTTTTCAAAAGTAAATTACGCGTAAGTTGGAGCAACGTTCAGGCTTTATTTTTATTTTATTGTTATAGAAAAATTGGCTGACGGGAAAAAAGAAATGAAATTTTTTGAAGTTTGCGCGAGCAAAGCCGCAGGCGAATAGAAGCTTTATAATATTTGAACTGACTTCATAATTGATTAGGTTAGCTCTAGCTGTGTATGTTCTTATAATCAATTTATGAGAAATGTTTCTATGAATTTCGCAAATATTATACAGTTCATAACATAAAAGAAGTAGAAACCTTCAGATATAAAAAGCTGAAGAGCAAGTGCGTACAAGAAAATCAATGTTTCACTACCATACCGAGAAATATAAATGAATTTATGTACAAAGTCACCAGTGTTCATTTATAAGGTCTCAACACAAATGCGTACGGTATCATAAACGTGTAGTATCATAATAAACGATTAATGAAAAATATGTCCCCGTTGGCAATAAAAGATGGCATCTACATCATTAGGTCCCGGCCACGGTATGAATTTTTCATGAAATATGGACTCGTATAGCTCTTGTATATTGCACCGAGTAAAACGCCGAGGTATCAACATTATTATTTTCATCAGCTCCATTCGGTGTACAACTTTTTGTGCACCTCTGACAGACAACAATTTTATCTTAGCTTTAGACAAGACTATAAAATGTATTTCAAAGTCGTCGGGAAACGTGAGAGGGAATTCATTAAACACTTTTGGAACAAAGCACCTATAAAATTACTTGTCTTTTATAAAATTAATACAAAAGTTATATCGTTGTAGGATTTTAGATAGACATGGACATATACAACATATTTGTAAAATAAACCAAGCAAAGTGTTGACCCATTTACTTATTATGAACGCATCCTGCCAATTTACTTTATTGATGTTATATTATAGCATCATTAAGTTTTTATACCCATTGCCTTTCTGTCGGACCGCCTATAATTATGATGATAGGACTATGGTCCTTAAACTATACTTAAATTACACCAGGACGATCTAAAAAACTACTCTAATATATTATAAGAATAATTTATAACATGAGCGTATGGTGATACAGCTAGATCGTTCTTAAATTCAAACATAAAGTATGTAAAACGTCGTTAATGTAACGTATTCATACACGAAGTAATCACGTATGGAAATTTTTAGAGCAACTCTCTGGTATTATATTCCGAAGACAATCTCAAGTAAATCTTTATTTACACTAACCCTATAATTGCGATAATTCTCGACTCTGGGATTAACAGTTCACTATAAATGTACATTTAAATAGGGACAATGTCACCCGCTTCGGTGCGTAAGACTCCACGTAGAAAGCTGAATTAAATCATGCTGCTACCGCCGACCTAACAATGATATAAATGGTCACAAACACGTACCAAATTTGATCATGCGGCGAATAAATTAAATGGGAACACAATCAAGGATTAAATTACTGCTTCATTCTGCCTCCCACACGAGCGCGTTGCGACACATGTGCGACACATCGGCCGCAGCCGCGCGCCCGCCAGTGCCGGTGCGCGTTATGTATGTAGGTGCCTTAACATATAATATTGTGGCACATTGTGCGGCTCGGCGACCGCATATAAATGCGCTGAGAGCAAATAAAACGGTGCTATAATTTCAAATCATACGGACAGAGAATGGGTGTGGACGGCGCTCTCATTGTGTGGAAATGATGTAACCGCTATTAAAAGTGTGGGCCGTATCCCTTGAATATTTCTTGCAACGAAGACGTCGTAGGGTCATATCGGTATTTTATATCTCACCGGAGACAATAGCATACACTTCCAACAAGAAAACTGGCTCCGTGCGTTAAGTGGCCGAGGGCCAGCATTTCAATATTTGCCTCGACCTACCGGTATTGCTCCTCGGCGATTATGTTATTAAATATTAATATCCGAAATGAGATAGCGTAGTTTGATTTATGCTACGATGGTGCTACGATAATATAATTATTGTACGGGATTAGTTTTCAGTATATTTTATTATTCAAATTCCTCATTTAAAAATGAAAGACCCATCGAAGAGTGATTTTTATAGGCGACATCGTATACTGTCACAGATGAACCAATGACGATAAATTTAAAGACTTTATGTAAAATAAAACGGCCACATTTATGGCATAGTAAACCGTTTTAGAATTAGTAGTGTCCAAAAACAATATTTCGTTTGTGCTATAAAAATTCCAATTTATTTGGTTAGCCATCATGTAACGACCATAAAAATATCGATAGACGACACATTATCCAACCAAATAATAAAGTATTTTACAGTATTTTGAAAACTGTTAATCAATGTTGGTTTCCAAAATATTCTTAGTATGTTTCCTCCACCGAATTTCTTAATCCGTCTAAAGACGGCACGCGCCGAGCCTATATTGTATTAAATCCCAGTTACAGATAGATATACCTCTTCCCCTCCTACGATAGAGACATGTAAAGGATTACCAGAAACTATTATAGGTTGTTTTGTTTCGTTTCTAAGAAACCAACGAGTGGTTTATGTATTACTAATTTTGGAACAAACATTTCAGGATCGCAATAAAAATTAAATGTACCGATCGAATAAGCGCTACGTACTCATTCGTATCAACAATATCGCTTATGACAGCTCATGAATTCGTATTATCGTATTTTTTGTCAACCAAACAGAATTTTTCGTCGAAATTCATTGAACTTGAAGGACATTCTTGTATCCGTTGGGGATAATATAATTCAACTCTATCCCTTTCTGACGTACGTAAATGCAAGCATATCCATCTTGTTCTTGCGGAGCCCGTCGGTTTTTGTAAGTCTCAGAAGTTCCGTGGACCATGCGACAGATGTGCGCGTGGTTGCGGTTACTAACGAACCATGATTCAATTGGTATAATCAATCATTCCTCTGATTGTTCGACCGGTGGTTAGTGAATGTATGATTTTAAATAATCTATAAAGAAAAATCTCTTTAAAACATTGATTATTGTTTAATAATCCTACTACGACTTTTCTCTTCTTACAGGTTTTGTAAGAAGAGAAAAGTCGTAGTAGGCATCAAAACAAACCAGTAATCTTATTATACTACAAGTTTAAATTTTCTTTTTTTTCTATTCTAAATAATTTGCTGTGTAGGTCTATTATTAGACAAGTAGGTATTTTAGTTACTTACAACTTTTAGTGTCTTTTTATGAAACCAACGAGGTTATTTGAGATAAAACGAGCGTAATCAAGATGCAAGTTGGAAGAAAATCGTGTAGAATGCAGGCCCGATGCAAGGACCGTTACGAAACGATATCGACACCGAATCCGATTGCCGCAATGCGAAAATTATCCGCAACCAGTATTAGTTTGCAACAGAAGGGTACAGTGGAG
Organism: Tetheella fluctuosa; assembly: GCA_951216915.1. Classification (NCBI taxonomy): domain Eukaryota; kingdom Metazoa; phylum Arthropoda; class Insecta; order Lepidoptera; family Drepanidae; genus Tetheella; species Tetheella fluctuosa. Next base: position 6,335,839 of record OX578230.1, read on the forward strand.
GCGTAAAGAGCTCTCAGAAATGGTTATGTTTTCCTATGTATCAGATTTAAGTTGTGACGCGTCGTTTATACTGCTTACATTTGAGTAAGATGCGATCATTTTATTTCACTTTATGCTTGTACCGCATTATATAGCTAGCTATTATATTTGAATAAGTTCTCATTGTTTAAACATTGTGCTTGGATGCCTTTGGTTCATATGTAAATGTGGACAGTCGATATTTCATTGGAAATTTTAATTTTCATATTTTTGTTACCTACAACAACGTTTTGATTACCAAATTATATTTTTATATCTCCATTAAAAAAATATTATGCTTTTTATCTTTTTTATGTAGACCTATGACCTACCCACTTTGGGTTGAGTGAAATTAATAATATGGTTAGGTAGATACCTATATGTAGATAAAATATATTTTATGACCCCAATTAACATCACAATAGATTACCATCTTAATATTCAAAAGCTGTATTAAATAGAAATAATAAAACTAAATTAAGTGATTGAAATGTGCCAAAAGAAACAGGCTCGACGGGGCGTGGCCCAGCGTGTGCCAGCGTGGTGCCGTGGTATGATAAAAATTCATGACAATAAAATGTTTAAGAACACGAGAAGGAATCAAAACAAAACCTCACCATAAAGGCTTTCTTAAATAAAAAATATATGCCACGTAATACAGAAAAGATAGATAAAAATCTCAATAGAAAACTGCCTATAACCTTCGCAATAATAAATAATTACAGTTAATTCAGAAGTATGAAGACACCAATAATATATCTATTCGAATAAGCAAACAAACAACCAAATCACTTCTAATTATCTTCAGCACGGAACAATGCATTTTGCTCACAACTGTACCTATCGATATGAGACGTGAACAATAGAGATATCATTAGTCCGAATGTATGTATGTACAGTTGCACAAAACACTTAGACTGATCTCACAATCTAAAGGGCATTCCATTGATAGAGATCACTGATGAAAACAGTAACGTAACCCACATCAAATCTATATATGATTTCTAATTAGATTAATACATTATTGTTTAAGCGTTATCTCGATCTCAAGGGTTTTTTACGAGTGCGTTTACGACCAGCGGCGGGGCTTAAATTTATCAAAGCCTCGTATTTCAAAAGCATAAAATAAGAAGAGCAATTAAAGGGTTCATAACTGGGTAAGTAAATGACCGCATTCTCTTACAAATATTTATGTAGGCGGGCGAACAAACAGTAGCGTTAAAAGCAAAGACATGCGTTTAATCCAAGACAAACAGTCTGAAAGAATTACATGAGTGGGACACAAACACCATAAAGTTCTCTCTTTCCCTTCGGATAAACAGGAGGGTACCGCACGCGTACAGTGAGGTAATCCCTCCTAGTTATAGATGAAACTATGTAGATCTATTAAGGCGGAGTGCCTCTTTTCAATATGTTATGGGTTACTTAGAAATTCTCAAGAGGATTATCATCTGCATACGTATGCTAAGCCGCCATAATATTGTTATTGGGTGATTACAATAAAATACTTATTCATAATGCACTTTTAGCACGTTATTTCTTTATGGGTACCTCATATAAATTGGAAATCTTTTATGGGGAGCAACGAACGGCTTTTTGTTGCCGACGATTAAGAACACTATTGTGTGTTTGTGGAATCTGTTAATTGCAAAAATCGCGCTCATTTCAAAATTCTGTCATTTTCACTGACTCAAAAAACCATTAATTCCTCCATACACACCGCCTTAATGAAAAAGAAACCCCATGGCTTATAAAAGTGGGCGTACATCGCACACTTAGATACCTACTTCAGTTTTGCTAATTGTGACCCCACCTGCTTTAGTCTACATCAGTGGAACTAGCTTGTGTTAGAAACGAGTGGGGGACTTGGGGGAGTTTGATGCAGTGTGTGTAATCCCTATACCCTGCGAATGACAGATAATATGTATCATGGTATTTTTTGCCATGGTAGGATTCTGATTCTATAATTAAATGCTATTTATTATATAGTATTTTTAATTATATTATGTTTTATTGTATACTTACCTATTAAAGTAAAAAATTGTAAGAAAGTTAAACATATTAGATGAGTAGATGTAGAAATATATTATATATTCAATGCGCAGAAATACACAAATAAAAGTCAAATTCCAATATGGTAGGCAATTCACTATACTTGTTTATTATGCACATGGACTTACAATACTTAAATAAATTTTCCCCGTTTGCCCAGTTACGATACTCAGATCTAACAAGACGAGAAAGCGTACCATAGCGTCGGTAACTAGCTAACTTCCAGCGTTTAATTTATAGCCAATTAAGTTAGTGTTAAGCTAAATAAACTGACATGAAGATAGCACAAGTAACCGTAATACGAAATACCCGCCCCCAGTCGCTTAGCACAACCGACAAGTTTGTGTAGGCGCACTTTAACACTAAATACATTCCGACGAATTAACATTTAAAATAATCCGGTTTATGTACCATCGAGCATTGATATTACTGCAACGACAAGTGCGGGAGCGTTTGATTTATAATATCAACTACAAGATAGAAAGTGCTCCTTAGAATTATATTCAAGGTTTGTCTCTCATTATTGCTTATTGAATTGACTTCCAAATGAGGATTAATAAGGATTTATGTTTGCAGAAGCAGAACGAGAACTTTCCATTGCTTCATCGATTAAATATAGTACTGCATTCATTTATACTATTCATCTGTCCGTGTCTGCGTTTGTTCTTCAATCTATTGCAAGTTTAATTTATTTAGCAAAAGTCCACGAAGCAAAGAGACATCAGGTATTGTCAAGTGAAGTTATAGACAGTCGCAAGCACCCTTTAAAATCATTTTAGCAGCGAAGTTTTAAAATGACAAAGTTTTCCAAACGGCAAGTAAAAACTGAGCTAAGGAAGCCAGATGTTGCAGACAGTTGGAAACAACTGGCCGGAGTTGCTTTATAAAAAGTTAGCTTTTAAAACCCTTGTAATAAATCAATAGAAAGGAGTTCAGAGGAAGTGGAAGCGTAAGGCGGATATTTACTGTGATGGTACACTCGCTCTAGTTGCCACGCCATAAATCTCCGGGGCCAGCACGCTTTGTAGCTTGACTTTATGGTAGTGCTAATCACTTCCCAAGGTAGAATTCTCTGCTTCACTGATTTACTGATCAAAATTGGAATAATTAACCTAGAAAACTTCTCAGATGTTTGTGCTCATTCCATTTGCGTATCATTTTTTTTTGTACGACGGTCTAAATATATGCAACACATACGAGTACATACGCGAATACATCGTATCGTAAGAGGATCGTGCAAAAGTAATATTTTATAGTATCGTGAGAGTCATTCCCAATATCATAATATTATTTTTTACGATAAGAAGCGACCGAGACCTGTCTATTGTATGCTCAAAATTACGTAAAGACACCAAAGAAAGGGTTTGGTTTTTTTTTGTGAGATAAAATCGTCTCGCTTCGATTGGTATCCAATTTAGACTGTAAAAGCGGACGGACGTACAGCTACCTTACTCTTTGTCGCGTGGTCACGCCACAACCACTTCCAACGGTTTGTCGACGTAATAGCTTATTTATGTACTTTCTAATTAAAATATTCGAGACGATATCGCGTTTGACAAAAACTACTATTGAATCTGTGATGAGAATAAATTGGATTGGGCAAGAGACCTTTGACTTGAATGTTTGGTTGGACGTACCATAGACGTTGCAGGTGAACTGTGGTTCACATTTAAATGCCGAGTTGCCTAATAGATATTTGATGTCGATAAATCAACGTGTATGTATTTAGTTGGTTAAATCAATTGACTACTTCGTTCTTTCAATTGATACGATTTTAGTGATTCAAGTTATTGAAGTTAATAAATTGATTACGGGTACACTCGACTACACACAATTTTTTATGTACAAAACAAATCTTAGTAACTTTCAATATGACATTTTTAGTTAAATTTAATTGAAAGATCTTGTATTTTTTATCTGTAAAAATATTAGTCTCAAACACAAAAACAAGTTATTGTTTCAAACAGCATTAAAATTAAAAACTTTGTAGCCATACAATTAACTGAAACAATAGGATTTGTGTTTGAAGATTTTTTATAAATAACATCGAACAAAGAAAGGCTTTCCAGAATTTCTTAAGGTTATTAGGGGAGCACAAAGGAAAAAAGATTATGTACTTACGGAGTCGGACTAGCCACTTATAGTATAAACGCTGTTTAATTCAGCAAAAACAAAGACTGGCTAAGTAAACGCTCTCAACTGGTGCCAGAGCACTGTGCTATATGTATTTTTGCTTATCTTGGTACATACATTATAATTCCAACACTATCTTGCATTAAAATGTGGATTAACCTAAGACCGTTTATTGCTTAGAAGCTTTCTTGGAGCTTTTCAGTTTGAGTTTAACTGCTTTCTTGAAGTTGTGTATTGTATGATAAAATTTGCTGTTGCTAACTGAGATGAGATCAATATTAGTAATATGTTTTTAAATAGTTATGCATAGAAAAGCTCTAGGAAAAAATTCACACCTAATTCTGCCGTTGTAATACCTACGTCTGTCTATGTACATTTTTTTAATATTTTTGAATGTTACCTATTTTAAATAATATAAAAAATTTGAGTAGCATCTACGTCTTACACTTTCAAAACAAATCTAGTTTTACCTTAAACAAAATATGCAGTGAGTTTTATCACGCCTGAAATAGCTATAAAACTTATCCATTTAACATATTTATGGAATACCCTAGCAACATCGCCAAGACAGCTTTTAGCAGTCACAAAGCGAACCAGCGTCCTACAAAATAAATTCACCCTACATCCAAAGCTGAGATGGCTCACTGTAGGCAGTGACGTCACAGTCACTCGAACATTTGTCAGGCTGAGCGGCGCGGTGCATTGAGCCCGACTTATCTAAGAAAGCTGGCTTTACTGCCATATTGTATCACACTGTATATCCTGGCCCGATACGGCCCCGGGCAGAGCATTGCATGGATTTATTAGTTTATAATACGAGGATGCCATGTCGGTAGTTTATAGTTGTTTGACGTTCATGGGAAGATAACATGAGATTTTGAGCTGGATATTATAGTATTATGATGCTTTATAACATTTAGTAGAGATAGGTATGTTTAAAATAAGTGTCTTCCGCCTTGGCTACATCGATTAAGTGTTAAAGAAATAAATTCTTTAGTAAAAAAGGATATTCGTAGGAATTTATTGTGGTTGATGTATGAGCGGAATAAAAGTTAAAGTTTGTGGGGTAGAGTCTGGGAAATGAGTGAAGTACGATAAGATTTTCTTTTACAGCCAGTAAAAGTTGTATTAGTAATTTCTAGTTTACAGTAATGGAAATGGTTGAAAACAAACTGGGTTACCTACTCAAATGACCCCAAAATCTCATCTAATAAAAATATTTTGTTTTTATTGCTAGCGTATGTTAATACCTGAGACAGTCAAATGGACAGACAGACACAGTTACCATAACAATAGGAATCCATTCGGACCTTCTGAATACGGAACACATTTTCAAAGGTTATTGCAAGCCAGAAGCCACTAAATTAGGTGTTACTTTATTACTTCATAATAGCAGCGTTCTTCACTAGTCATAAAATTACTAGTTACGTGTTTAGAATTTTAACATAGTATTTTAATATAGTTCACAAACTGTAATAAAAATCACATAAACAGTTAACGATTGACCCACTAGGAGGTCCGCAGTCGCGAGCCGATAATAAAACACATCCAGAATAACTTGAACCCTTGGAGCAACATTGTGTGATAAGGAACCGGGATACTAAACAAAGACGAAGAGTTCACAATAAATTGGTCTTGTACCAAAGTATCGCTTCTTGGTATCAGATATAGATGGGGCTAAAGATAACGTCTATCACATCGTATGAAATATACGAGAATTAATTATTAAGAGACGTAATGCGATTAGTTATCGCGCATTCCCGCGGTAGCCATTGTAATCTGACTACTGAGCACAGATTATAACAGAATTTCTTGCGCCAGTATATTTTGACTTTATTCGCGCTTGAACGATCATTTCTTGGTCATAAGTCGATGTAATGATGGGAGTCATATTCAAGATTTATATTACGTTGCTAAGATATTGTAGGAGCATTACCTACCATAGATAAGCTTTCTATGCTTCCGTGTTCATCGGTTACTATTATATTTGCAAAATTAAAATTTATGGATAATACTTACTAACAGACCTTTAAGCAACAGTTAGTGGATATACATAATATGTACAATTATTATCTCTCTTTTGTTTTACAGTGTAAATATTAAGTTACCATAAATAAACGCAATAAAACTGAATAGAACTTAAAGCCTTTAGAAAACACCCTAACGTAATAGTACTAATAAGTACTGATAGCTGAACGGATTTGGATGAAACTTGGTACCTAGTAGGTATTTACCCAAATCCTAGAATAACACGTAGGATAATTTTTATTCAGGGAAAACATAAAGATTCTTCGGGAACGCATATACATATAACCTTAGGGCGAAAACTAGTACATAGTACTACAAAGATAAAATGAAATACTAATTCAGAAGTTGTTCCCATTATAATAATGTTAGTTTGTACTATAATATAATACTTTTTCGAATACATCTCACTCTGTGTCAGTTCGCAAAACGATCCCTGTTATAATTAGATATTAGGTGAACTCGTTATTTATGTGTAGTGTAAAAAGCCAATTAGAAAAGGCTACATCAGTCGCGCATCCGAACACAATAGGTCGGCGGTCAGTGGACGCGTTCCATTACATGTTCACAATGAACAAATTATAAACAGTCCACTTGCTTCAAAACACGAGCGCACATCACTTCCTGTGCCACCCATTGTCAGTTTTCAATACAATAAACTTTTATTGAAATGATACCAGAACGTGGCTCTTGCCAAACATTCTATAGCATTTTATTTGTGGGCTTCAGTGACATTGTTATGAGCGTAGCCAATTTCGCAGATTTCCGCTCTATATCAAAAGAATGGATCGGATGTTCACGAAACGCTTGCAATGGCTTTCAAGTTACGTCAGTACAAATATTCCATTATAAAGTTTTCTCTATTTACGACAAATTTATGCCAGACACGCATTTATAATTGACGACCATAGAAAACGTTTAGCTTGCGGTTACAATAAACTCACATTCAATTGCAAGAATTGAAGGAAGTCATCCTTCCTGCTATTCATTACCTGTAACAAGGATTTGACATTAGCAATGTGCGATAATTCAAAGCATATTATATTTATTAGACATGCCGAGGCGTGGCTTATTACAATAATTGTTAGAAATATTGTAAATTCAGGTAGAGTATTGTTTGATTTTAAATTAACCGCAACATGCAAATTAAAGAAGTATTTTAAATAACTTTCAGAATTTAATAGTGAGGCAACAGGTATCTTCAATACATGTTAAAATCAGTTGCTTGGCCATTTTGAAATGTCCAACACAATTTTAATCTACAATCAATACACAAGTTCACATTAGCTTTTTAAATTTAGTAGCCTTTTAAAACAGAAATTATTCAAGTTCGAATATCTAGTCTTTTCAGCTGCTACTTATGCATACATTAAATATACAAAAAATGGTGAATTTCCAAAACCTTTTAAAAAATCATTTGTTCTCCCAATACATAAAGGTGGCGATAAGAAGGATATAGCTAATTATCGCCCAATTTCTATATTACCTTCGCTATCAAAGATATTGGAGAAAGCAATAAACAATAGACTGATTCATTATCTTGACTCTCGAAACCTTATTTCAAAGAACCAATATGGTTTCCGAAGAGGAAAATCGACGACTGATGCCGTGAATAACCTCACGGATTATGCTGTTCGTGGACTAGATTCCAAGGAAAAATGTCTAGCAATATTTCTGGATCTAGCAAAGGCATTTGACACGGTATCGGTTCCAATTCTGCTGACAAAACTTGAAGCCTTAGGAATTCGAGATGTCCAATTGAAGCTTTTTAAAGACTACCTGACGGACAGATTCCAAATGGTGAAAATCGGTGACTATATTAGTGATCCTTTGCCTGTTAATTTTGGTGTGCCTCAGGGCAGTATCCTCGGCCCAACTCTTTTTCTGATATACATCAATGATTTGTGCAACATGCAATTCAGACGAGGTAAAATTCTCACGTATGCGGATGATACTGCATTGATGTTCCAGGGAAGGAGCTGGTCTGAAGTTTTCTGTACTGCACAATCAGGCTTTAATAAAGTGGTAAAATGGCTAAGGAACAATTTACTGTCCTTAAACTCGGATAAAACCAAATTTATGTGTTTTTCTATACGCAATACTGTAGAACCCCAAATTCATTCCATTAAAGCGCATTCTCCTCAATGTTTGGGTGTGGACCTTGAAATGGACTGTACATGTCATCAACTGGAGCGAGTCGATACAATAAAATACTTGGGAGTAATGTTTGACCGTGGTCTTGATTTCAGACGACACATTAGTCTTCTGTCACAACGCACTAGGAAGCTTATAGCTGTCTTTAAAAACATAAGGTGCGTTGCTGGGACGAAGATAATTAAAACAATGTACTTTGCGCTTTGTCAGTCTATTTTGCAATATTGTATAGCGGCATGGGGCGGTGCAGCTAAAACAAATTTACTTATGCTTGAAAGAGCTCAACGTTCTGTGCTCAAGGTTGCTACTTTCCGCCCAAATCGCTATCCAACTGCAGATCTGTATCGAAATTGTAGCGTACTGACAGTTAGGCAATTATTTATTAAACAAATTACTTTAAACACTCATTCACAATTAAAATTTGACAGAACATCTTATAATAACCAAAGAAGAAAAGATAGAATCTGTCCGTTGGAAAGGTTTAATACAAAATTTGCTCAAAGGTTCTCTTGTTACCTTAATGGACAACTCTATAATAAAATAAGCAAAGAAATAGAAATTTTCCCCTTGACGCATTTCAAATGCAAATATGAATTGACTAAGTGGCTTAAAGAATTGAACTACGACCAAACCGAGGTATTACTATCTGCATAGGGATCCAAGCTTGTCTCTCTTTCTTGTTTAATACACTATGCACTCACTACACAAACATAAACCAGTCATACATTCACTACACATACACACTTACTCTACGCTTAGGTACACTTTTTACACAACATACATCATTATACCTATTTGTTATTTAAAGGCTTTGTATTTTTAGTAACTTGATTTGATCAATTAATTAGTCCAGATAAAACTTTGTAATTTAAATAAATACAAACAGATCCATATTACAGATTCATCATAGGTACATATTTGTAACATAAAAGGGGTACTGATTGATGTCTATAGAACAGATGCTATGTGCATCTAGTTTAGGCATCAATGATCAAAAATGTGCTTGTATTTTAATGTACTATAATTAAGAGCAAACCTGTATCTTTTTGCTGAGTCTAATAAACATTATTATTATTATTATTATATTATACTTATTACGTACAAAATTTATGACAAACATCTGTAGGTACCTATACCAATAAAAGCACATCAGTATTCCTCTGTTGGCAAACTTCATTTGTAAATATACACGTGCAAGCCTATTATTATGGAATCTACATTGCATGTGGGACGCGTAATCAGTATGTACGCTACATAGCTCCTTAGGAAGTCGTTACAAACCATAACTTGATATAGTAATACACACGTTTGAAACAACTATTAGTACTCATTTACAGCGTGAATCGAGACTAGACCCAGGTCAACGAACTGTTTCTACCGTTATCTTAAGTCGTAGAGACAGAGCTTTAATCTTAGTAATAAGTAGAAGAGCATGTGTATACTTAATTGAGTTTGCCTTATCAAAATTTTATAAGTTTCACTAAATCCATTCCTAAGTTTTCAGGGTCTTCAGGCTTTTTAATTAAGAGCATTTTAAAAGTTTCATTCTATTCCAAGTTTGCGATGAGTATGTGGATAGTTCAGGTTATTTATCTTTTTTTATTACATATTAAGTATATATAGTACTGTGAGGAGGTAGGTAACTGATATTGAGACATTTAAAAATGCTAACGTTCTGAAACAACAACATACTGAAATTCAATAATGCCAAAATTTAAATGGAAAAGATACATCAATTCAATTGGTTACACACGAGTACAGTAACACATTTAAAATCACACCTAATTCCAATACAAATACGTCGATAAGCATATAATGAATTGATTGATAGTGACATAATTTCACATCTATCTAATTTGAATGCCCTTACCAAACAAATACCTCGTATGTAACTGATAGCAATAAACTTCTATTGATACGAACTGCTACAAAACTTTCTATAGGTACTAAAACGTGCTTTAGTGCAATTTAAGTTTCAAAGTAGTCATAGAGTTAAGTTCTATTAAATTAACAGTATGATAGTGCTGAGTGCAATTTCTTGGAAAATTCACAGCTATTTCAAAAGTAATAGCTTAATTTAGACCAAGATAATAGTATAGACTTCAATTATATAAAAAGTGCGTATGCACTTAAATTTTCTTTTTGATTACGGTAAGAAAATAATTGTTTGGAAACATTCATTTCATTTCATTTCATGAATATCAGTGAACCAATGTGAACCAAACACCAGAGCAGATCATACATCTACGAAGTAAACAACCTAATTTTCATGAAACATCGAGCCATGACGTGACCACTAATGAGATTAGACATTTGTTACTTCTGTCACGTTGACCAGATACCCTCAATAATATGGGTCTTGGTAAGGAAAGGATCTTTAAATGTGGTATTAGCGGTCATGGCAGAAAGTGCTAAATTGATTGATGTGTATTGAGGTTGAGTGATCGTCTTATCGTCTCTTAGTACGCATATTGCTTTGAATGTTCTTCCACTTCATCACTTATTTAGTTTTCCATGTATATTTATTTATCAGTAGGTAGTAACTACTACTAGAAAATAAATTGTGTAAAGTATAATGTAGCATGGTAGTGAATGTAATATCATCATAATTAGTTCGCTTAGCGCGTACGCAAGTCGTGCGTAACACCAGCGTGATCATGAATAGGTATTGCTAATAACATAATTATGTGCAATAAATACTAATTATGTGATACAAGCTTTCTCCCGCTTTCTTCCCCCCTTATTATACCCCCTTAGTGGTTGATTTCTTAAATAGGTACTATTACTTAATGAATCACAAACTACTTACATAACCAGTACAATAATTTCACACACTCAAAAATAAATGATTAATATTTAATTTATAATATTTTATAAGATGTACAAAATTTTATTACAAACATTGTAAATTAAGTATTATTAAATTTGTAAAAGCTTTTTATTGTGACGAAATGAATATCAGCTAAGTTCTTACCCCACTGCATTATTTATATAATTAAAAACAAAACTTTATAGAACAAAGAATAAAATTTTACTATCCACTTAATTAAAATTAAACTCTAAATAATTTATGCAACGCAGCGTTGCGTAAAGACTGCACACTGCAACAATAAGAATACTTCGTTCCAAACTTGACATCACATAAAGTTGTGGGCGAGCGGGACAGCGGGAATAAAATAAAATCTTTTTTTTTATTTAAAGCGAAGAGACAATGAGCAAACACAGCTGGCGGAATGCAAAACGAAGCTGAATAAAGATAAAACCCACAATCGCCGTGACACTAGCCGAAGCGATCCCGGTTGCTGAACAGCCAAATAATTATTGTGGAAACATAGGCAACTTTCATAGGCGATGATAGCTCAGTGGTAGTGACGTCTGACGCCGCGGCAAAGGTCGTGGGTTCGAATCCTACAACGAGCTTGAGCTTTCAGAGAAGGAAAACATCGTGAGGAAACCATATCACGGTGGTAGGGTACTTAGTACCCGTCTGGCTAGCTACCACCCTCATGTTGAAAATCTGTCGCCAAACACCTATTGGTGTGTTCCGGCAGCTGCACTTGAGAGCCAGTTCCTTCTAGGCTTTGTGTGCTTACCACTTTCGGCCACATCATCACTTACCATAGTAAGATTGTGGTCAAACACAAGCCTATACAAATAGAAAAGACAAAGTGTCAAGAATAAAGGAATAGTCACATCACGTATGAGTCGTATCAGAGACAAAGAGCTCATGGTGATTGACAAAATAGTTTTGTACGGGACAACGTCAATGTCTGACGCAGCCGATAACCCCCAACGATACACCTTATGACATCAGATAAGTTCAAAAGTATTCTTCAGCAATGAAAAAAGGAAACGCAACCGTCTTAAATTGTTACTATTGCGTGCCATAAACTTGCCTGTATGTACCCGTCCCAAATCCAATGCTTTATAACGGAGTACTGAATGGCTCACTTAAGAGTGCTCTCGTGCTTTCAAATAAATACGTCCGATTTACACGATTCATGGCCAAAAATAACGATATTTAGGAGTCAATTAAGAATAAACATGTTGGAACGCCTGGCGCGTCTCGCGTAAAACGCGGCTAATAGCCGTTTAGATGGCAGCACTGAACAGCAGGAAGTAATGTTTTGGAAACCTGTGGCATTCACTCCGCGGGCGCCTTCATAGACCTTATGTTTGTTTACGACACTCCTCCTGTTCTTATTGAATGAATTCACTACAAATTATGAAGTTTACTAATTCATTCTGATTGCTTACTCGGATTTTTTTGTTTACTAAATAGCTTAAACTCGCGATTCCTGAAATTCTATTTTTTTACATACATAATAGGTATCCTAGTTTGGTTTTATATAGTTTTTTTAAATATTGTAGATTTTTTTTTGTAATATATTGACATTTAGATGGTATTGGCGATGAAAAACAAATAAAACTAAGAGAAAAAGACTTAAATTAATAATATTAATAGATATTGAACATAGGAAAAAGTATCGCAATTTCTGATGAAAATACAAATAGTCTAGTCGCATTGTGTAAGTTGATGCCATTTTACGACTTAAGAAGCCTTACAAAGAATGAGAGAGTATTGAGGTGTTGTTAGTAAACGTGCAAATGATTCTTTATATCTCTTGAAAAGGCTGAAATCATAATTATGCAGCAAGCAATTATAAATAATGTAATTAATAATAGTAATAAAATTTACAGCAGATATAACAGTCATATCGACAACATTCAAAAAGACTCAAAAGACGCGTCAGATCGTCAACTTGAAGTCCCCTTCAAAGACCGTTCCGAACACGTCAATTTGTTTACGAATTACGCATAAATTCGTCCCCGAAGACAAGGCATCTCGTGCGGCGATCGCTGTTGCGACATTTCAATAAAATTTACGATTGTGACTTAAATGGCGTGTCCGATGAACAAAAAATGTTCCGACATGTTGTCTTTTATTTTAGACGCGTGCACGTCGACTTCGTTAAAATATTTTGGACGTGATAATAAAACTGTCCATGCGTTATGCTACTAATAAATACAGCATCGAAATTGATATTGTAAAAAAATACTCTAAGCTAATTTGATTTCTAATCGACTTTAAAACAAACATTGGGTATTTTATTGAGCTGTTAAATTTTCGTTAACTTTGTCTATAAAATATATTTTCCCTGAGTTATTTGACTTTTAAGTGACCATGCAACATCAAAAAAAAATAATGAATCAAATAGTTATAAAAATAATGTTCTTCCTAATGAAAAATCTAAAACTTTAGATTTTTCAATAGGTAATGCAATAGGCAATAGGTATAATATATGCTTTAAATGGAAACAAATTTGTTATCTTCTTAATTCATTAAACAAGCCGTTTATTATTATTACCTAACAATGATCCTCCCTCTATAACTACATATACAATATCCACCTTGAGTTATATCTCACTACTCTGATCATAAAAGTCACAATTGAATGTATTGTTTGGTATAACAGTTGCTGACTGTGCCTTCGGTAATATTATTTTAGAATTCCAAAATTAGTATGTTCCGTGCGCCGTATACGTGTCGTGGCCAAATGCACGCAACATTGATCTGCGCTATTGGCCATGACAAGCTACTTGTCTACCTCGTGACAGATCGTTCTACCACCCCTATTGGTATTTTCGTCTACTCGTCGCCAATGTTTGTCTTCAAATCGTTAATGTTTACTCAGATGAGTCGAAACTTCAAAATTAGTCTGTGATTTAAGAGTGCCCATAAAAAGAATTTTATTTCTTAAACAAGTTTGGAGATTCGAAGAAAACATAAGATTGAAAGATTTTAATGTGTTTGGAATACTTACACTTTATGATACAGTAGGTATTAGTGGTTTAAGTAAGAGTTCATGGATTTTTAATTATTTATTTGTTACTATAAATAGGCTTATGTTTAACAAACAATCTCCATGCTACGTGATGATGAGGCTAATGATGGTAAGCTCACAAAGTCTAAAAGAGAACTAGCCCTCACATGCAACTGCCAAAACACTAGTGGATAACTGATTTTGAACATGTAGGTGACATACAGCCAGGCCAAAAATAAAATATAACCTATTTTGATACATTGGGTATGCTTCAATTTATATTATAAAAAAAAACTAAAAACAGATTCCACGACTCTATTTATAATAAAATATATGACGTAAATAGCTATTGATTTTATTATCTCTAAATAAACGTAATCATTAAATGATAATTTTAGACACAAACATATAGGTAATATGAGAAGTAAAAACCTCCAGTTAAATTCATTACTCGATCAATACTGAACTTTACTATTCGCTGCGGGTTATTCGTTTTTAAAAAAGTACCACAACACTTAAAATCTCCGAGGTTTACATAAAAAATGCTATAAAAAGGCATATTTCATTTACTTTTTTCGTGCACTAAAACAACGGGGTGCCTCGTGTTTTTGTGAACCCACTGCGATGCGGCCCACGCGGATCTCAATGATCGTTTCACACTTTAAGTGGCAGTACGGTAGTGATATACACTACTTATACTATTTTTAAAAGGACCTAGCTTAGGTGTTAGTAATACAACGGTTACTTAGTTCCTGGAGTATTTCACCCTTATTTTTTAAGATACAAACACATGTTACTTTAAAATATAAACTTTTCCTAAATCATTCAAAGCATATTCGTTAAAACTATTACGTATTGATATATCAATAATGACATACCTAGATAGGTAGAAATTACTCGTTATCGATAAAAAAAATATCAAAATTGCTATGGACATGGATTGTCATCCAAACGGAATCACTGGCAAATGGTTTCAATAAAAACCACATTAGAATAATAATCATGCAATCTACTTTAAGCTAAACTGAATGTGTACGAACAAAAATAGATATGTCATTTAATTACGAGTGAAAATAACGTTTTATACTTTTTCACATTTTTGTCTTAAAACATTATCGGCGTTGTCAAAGCTTAAAAGTAAGCTATATTAAACAACAATATCATCCATCTGCAGCATACTCTTGGCTTGTATCGACACCTCTAGGAATTTTGATCGTCGGTATTATAGATTTGAGCTCTAGATAAGAGATGGTCCCCCATCAATTTCGTACAAAATATTTGGTAAGATCTAAAGATTCGTTTTTATGGGTTTTAAAAGATTAATGCGGAGATAAAAAGATTTGGGGCGCTTTGAGGCAATGGAATTTTGGGGACACAATAAATTTTGACAACTTTCCGTTTTGAGACAAATCTTTTTACCGAACATTATGTTTTTCTTGTAATCTCAAATGTAAATGTAACTTCATAATTATCTAGCTTTGAACTTGACAATTTAATACTAATGGTTCCCCCCACAGTTGTTTCGCTCCCCACCCTCCTTGAATACGTTTTCAACGGCGTGCACGCAGTTTAAGCTCCTCCCATCGCAGACTTCCTACTGTGCTTTGTTTAAATAACGAAATTTTTGATGCGTGAAGCATTTTAATTCTATTCTGCCAGCCATATAAGTATGCTATTTTTTTTTATTCTTAGGTTGTATTATAAGGACACAAGTGTTTTCCATGATAATATTACTTAAATTCAAAAGGAATAATGCAATTCAAACATATTACAATACGCTAAATGGATGGCGAGGATACTCGTAGCTCAGAGGTAGTAACGTCGGATGCTTCGGTGAAAGTCGTGGGTCGAATGCTACAACGAGCTTGAGCATTCGACGAAAGAAAACTTGGTGAGGAAACCATAGCACGGTGGTAGAACACTTTGTCGTAACTACCTGATTGGCTACCACCCTAAAGTTGAAAATCTGTCGCCAAGCACGCACCTACTTTGTGTGTTACACAGTTTCACTTGAGTGCCTGTTGCCTTCTTGACTTTCGGCAACACATTGGCAATTCCCCTGATGTTGCTAATGTCCATAGATAGGCGATGATAACCATTTGTACCACCTGGCTGTTTGCTAGCCTTCTGACATAAAAAATCTAAAGCCTGTTAAAACTTTTTCTAATCTATTCAATGTAACTTATGGTTTGGGTATTAAAAACTTTGCTCATTGAACTGATTATCATATTGTCTAGGTTGAAATACCTGCCTTTTGTGAAACATTTACCTAGTTGCTAGTAATAATAATAATATTTTGACCGTAAATTTTAGTTGGTAAACTTTAGCAAATACCCCGACGAAAGCGATTAGTTGATCGGACGTCGGTCGGTCGGACTCTCGGAATGAAATTTACGAGCATTAAAACTATCTCCATTTCATCGCAGCCTGTACGGCTTAGTCTATGCCTTCAGCTGGGTAACTGCTTTTAATCGAATCCCAATCAACTTTGGGACGATGTAAAATTGTTTACTGTTATATTGAATATTTTATGTAATAAAAATTGTTACTTGCGCAGACAGAACATAGCTCGTGCTCACTATTTCTGTACATTGTTTCTTATTTTTAACCTTTGCAACCGCATGTTTACATTTTAGTGTAAACTATTATGAAGAGATTTCTATCTTCTAGCTAGATAGTAAAAAAGACATTAATTTAGTACCCCGTGTGTGTACACATATTATATTAGTAAGATACAGTATGTTAGATCAATTTAAAGACTTGTTTTTGTAAAATATCATTATTAAGCTTTTTACAGATATCTAGATTACTCAATACAACGTTTCAGGTGAAAAATATCACCCACCTTGCTCCATATAAAGCAATATACATTTACATATGTAAAGCCTCCTCTTCTAAATGTTTGATAATAGTGAAATTCAAGAGACAACTAACAGTTACCGATAACATTTAATGTTTTGTTGAATTAAAACGCCCATCAAGCGATAAGTCAATATGACAATCCATTAGATAGCATGCGTATATGGCTGATTGATTGTAAACAGAGATAAAAGGGAAAGGCGGCCATTAATTTCTTATTTACCGAAACCTGAACAACAACGTAGGTGTCGTTTGTGGACGAAGAAAACGGTTAATGTCAAAAATCGGACGTCGACACAATGGTGGCTCGAGGGTTAAAAGCGAAGCGTTGTAACAGTGGCGGACACATCATTTATCAGGGGCAAGGCGGCCTCGACCACGCGCTTTAACGCCACTGGATTCGACCCAAAGGGAAATGTATTTATATCTTTCCCAAATAACGAGTCCATCCTTTTTTCTGATAAATTATTATGTGTGTGTGTAGATTTGCATATTAAAAATTTCTGAGAGTGGAAACCGTAGGTATTGTAGTGAAAAATAATGCTACACTAAACACATTAAATAATTTTGCAAAAATAAATGAAGGACAGAATATTTATTAATAAAATTTTATATTCGAATAATTTGTAAATTAATGAAAGCTTTGCTGTTGTCATAGGCTTTAGCAAGAATGTCGTCCTGAATCTAATTATTATGGACAAAATATTATTAGGTGGACTTATCGAATCGAGTTCACAAAGCCAGTAAGTATGAAATCTGTTTGTTTTGGAATCCACTCTGAGTCCACATTTTACTTAGTTTTAGCCCGGAGCGTGCTTTATCGTCGGATCGCGTGACAAGAGACTCTACATCAACTTTAGGAGTAACGGAACGTCATGTAATTTCCAGTAACGACGTGTTTCTTTTATTGTCATATAGCACCAGCTTTAAAATATTGACTTATTTGTAACCAATAAGCATTCATGTTAATATTATGTATGTTGAAATGAGTTAAAGCAATGACTTAATTTGAGTAGTTGCTACTCATTCGTGACATATTTTATATTATAGTAACCGCAAGAACATGGAAAGAGATTTATTGAAGTTTATACAAAAAAATATATTATTATGGAAAATATATTGGCCTCGAATAACCGGTGTCAGCCAAAACGATACCAATCACTTGAGTACATGGAGCCCATAACTTCACACTAAAGCTGATTGTAACATCAGCTTATTGCCTTGCCACCAAACAAATAAATTTCCTTCACGTACCTTATCTAAAATCTTTAAGAGAAACCCAAAACCGTAAACATGCACGTTGAGCATACAGTGTTAACTATTCATTCGGTGTCTCTAGGGAATATATTGAACAAAAGACGGGCTCAGCATCCGACTACACTATTTCTCACTACATCGGTGCGATGTAATCAGAGAAGACGACGTGTCGCGCTTATTTATGTATGAACGGGGCGCGGGCGAGGGTGGGCCAAACGCGTTGGATACAAACAGAATAATATTGATGACACTGCGCTACAAGGGGTCATGAATCATTAATTGTCTGCTCTCGTATACGGCTCTATTACGACTGCCTTGCCGGATAACCCACCCCTCATGAGGTAAGGTCGTATGAACGCCGGTCGCGCTTTCACTGATGATTGCCTTTTTCATGCGTCATTATTTAATAAGCCCTGAAATATTGATATCCAACCACAATGCTACAATAAGTTTTTTAAAAATATCAACTAATTCATTAAACCTTTGCCTCGCGAATGGGACGCGCGTCCCAAAACTACATACAAAATAGATTTCCAAGAATGCGAGTAATTTTATAAAAAAATTAAATACTTTTACATAATATCATATTTTTTTGTCTTTTCCCCTTTTTTCACGATACCTGTAAATAATAGTTAAGTTATTTTATTTTTTAAAATACTTGTAAATTTATAGTAAGTACTTATAATCA
Source organism: Tetheella fluctuosa (assembly GCA_951216915.1). Lineage (NCBI taxonomy): Eukaryota > Metazoa > Arthropoda > Insecta > Lepidoptera > Drepanidae > Tetheella > Tetheella fluctuosa. Next base: position 6,354,850 of record OX578230.1, read on the forward strand.
ACGGTATTTGTCGTCATAATATTGTACAAAACTATGCCAAAATACTATACCCAAATAAACCAATGATAATTATTCTTATCCCTACAGCCTCACAAAAATTATAACCACAAAAGGAACATAAAGCAATTTTCTTTAACACAAAAAAGCGAAGGCTATTTAAGTTAATTCAGTAAGCAACAGACATGGCTACTTCCAAATGAACTCAAACGTAACAAAAACGAAAACAAATCGTGGACAAAAACGCAGGTCATTTCGGCGTGGACTTTCTCGTTTATTTTTTCTAAGAGGTCCGTGGCCCGAGGACGTGCATCCGAAACCTCAAAGTGTATTTTTTTTTTCGATTTTTCTTCGAACAAAAATTTTATTCTACCTCTTATGCATGGCTAAACAACGATAAAATAATAATGCTCACAGCAGACTGGCCGCTACAAAAAGGGACCGTAAGAGAAGGCCGGAGCGTCCCTAAATTTCTAATCGAGTTTTTATTTTGCGATCGGGTTCTTTATGGGTTCTTTTTGCAATGTTTTAGGTCTCAAGGTGAATCAAATATTATTTTTGCGATTACAGTTTTACGAGGTGTTATTGAGGTACATATAGGTACGTAGAATTGTTGTGTAATATGTAACAACGAACATTGAAAGTTTTGTTAGGTACCTAACAAAACTTTCAATGTACATAACAGGAAGATTTTGAATAGTAACAATGTAATATAAAATAAAAAAAATCAACTAAAAACCTTGTGCATAGTCAATAATACTTTTTCAAAAGGAGTAAAAGCTATAAATAAATTCCAGATAGATATAAAGTTTTCAACCTGCTTTCATCAACACCTATCATGATGAGAATCCAGCAATGGCGAAGAAATTTATCTTTAAAACGTACGACCAGCTATATAAAATCGAATCGAATCTTAATAGACCTCATTCACATTCTTATCATACACTTCCCATAACAATTTTACCCAACATTCATATAAAGGAACGACACAAAAATTTACATGACAAGTCAACTCACATGCCTTAATGTACCTAGTCATAAAACATATCTATACCTTGGCACTTGAGGTATTTTTAAAAATTCATCACGTGTTCCTAAGTTAGACTTACCTTCCAACAAAAAGGCTATCCAAAAAAATAAAAAATGAAACGGAAAAAACACAAGCCAATATATTTAAAAAGAAACATGTTTCAATAAGACACAATAGAAGAGAATAGTTTCTGGCGACAGTATGACAAAGTCACAATGTGTGTGACGACTTTTTTCTTAGCATGTGATCTTTTTGTATATGTTTTTTAACAACCAGTTTCAATAATAGAAGGCTCTTGTTTGTTTTTAACTGAGAATCAATTACAATAGGCATATTATAGGTATTCGCACTTCTGGATAGTGACATCAAATATGTATCATCCATGCTAACTTAGGTGATTTCCTTGAAACATATTTTAAATACTAAACTTAAGTGCCTAATTGAAAGTATTGAAGCTTTATAACCGACACCCACACTGTCCCACCTGCTGAGCAAACGCCTTCATTGTCTTCAATTAATAAATTAATTAATGATCCAAAAAATACAAAAGTAATAAGATTAATCTTAATATTCCTTTTTCTTTCAAGTAAAGAGGATCCACGAATAAAAAAAAAATACATGCGTTAAATTTATAACAGTAGTAAGTATATAAAATTAACACATTGTAGGTATGTATTTTTTTTAATTTTTGTAACTATTTTATTTTTTATTTTATGGAATTATTTTGCGTTAATTACTATATTAATCATATATTTATGATCTTCGAACCCCAAAAAAATATTGTTCAATAGGTCAGGAAGTAGTTACATAATAAAATATGTAACAGGACTAACATGAATGGTAGACATTTTAAATAATAGAATAAACCCTTGCCTCGTTTCAAAATTAGAATATTTCTTGATTTTACTTGACCTGTGAATATAGTTACCATAACGCTTTTAAATAAACAGGCTGATTTTTAGTAACTGGCAATACTTGCAGGGGTGGAAGTACTCATCAATATGAACAACTTTTATTATGGGATCAACTTTGATACCGCGTAAAATAAAACGGTTGCTTCATACATTTTGGTCGAGTAGAACTCTTTTGTATGGAACAGCTGATAATTCTTCAGCTGAGAGTTCTTCCACCCCTGTAAGTATTGCCAGTGATAAAAAAATCATCCTGTATATGAAACTAGATTAATAATATAGCATCCTCACTATTTCTAACAACAAAAACCTTTAGGCGTTATTATAATCGATTCCACCCTTTTGATCCCATCTATTTAAAGATATGTATTTATGTAATTTGCGCATTTCCTCACGATACTCAAATAATTTGAACAAAGAAACCAACTACCTATCCTTCCGCCCTTGGAAACGTCACGCACATCCCTTTACAAACAAAATGAAAAAACTACTACATGCCAGTTCATTGTAAGCAACCTTTGTCGCAGGTAGAATTTAATAAAAAAAAGATCCACTAAAAGCAAAGCATTAGAGAAGCAAAAAATAGGATGAAGCGTGATCAAACTAAATACCATATGGATTAAAAACAGATGCTGATTTATGAAACGTAGATGATGTGCATGATACGGGTGCTATTTTTTGCATGATTTCTACCTGACATCATAAATAGATCGCCGAAGCTTTGATTAGAGATATGAAAACTACAATGGCTATGAATATTATTATAATTTATTTGCAAATTCGTGATTTTGAATTTTGCTATGTGATAGCAGAGTTCCTATCTTATTATTAAAGCTGTGCTAGACCACTTTGCAAAAGAAGATTTTGTAAATGTTTCTGAAGGAACTTGTACTTGAATTAAAGGAGATCATCGATTTTTAGCATTCAAACTTTGAAAATGATGAATAACTTAATATGTAAAAGAAGCCAATTTCGTCATAAGCAATATTGATTCAGTAAATAGTTACTAACTTAACTAATTTATGTTTCCATTGAAATCTTGAGTCTTAGATTTTTAGTCTCAGTTAGATCTTTAGACTTAACTATAATTTATAGTAGGTAGATATCTAATCCAGGGCATAGGTTTGATTTCCACCCAAGACAGATATTTTTGTATGCATGAACATGTCTGTTTGTCCTGAGTCTGGGTGCATTATCAGTTATCTGGTTTCTATAGTACGAGCTCTGCATAGTTTGGGATCAGGTGGCTGTGTGTGAGGAATGTACAGAATATTATTATTATTATTATTAATTATGAGTTATTCAAATAAATAATGAAGTGTTTACTTAATCATTTTTATGAAATTACACTTCATAATACTATGCACTATTGAGCAACAAACAGAACTAAAAAGGCATAGATGGTATTATTTTAATCTTATCATATAAACACATTAATAAACAAAATAATTAACGTTTAATCTTACCCTGAGAAATGAAATCAATGCAAGCTTATTCCAATTTAAAAGGAATCGCTGATACAAATTACATTTATGGAGGCATAGTCCCGATAACCAGCAGGCAACCTGTTCGGAATGGTTCAAATAAATAACATAACCAGTTTAGATAAATTATATCTGTAAATATTGGTCGATATAAATCGTTCTAATCTTTTTAGATAGTTCAGATAAGTTCCATAATTGCACTTCCAGTTTGATCGATGGTCACAATTACTCCGATTCTAATAAGACGTCATACGTATCCAATAATACTTATTTTTTGTAAGGATTATGGATAAATAAATTTGTAATCGAAAAATCAACATCGCGTACGAATTTAGTGTAACCCCGAAAACAGCTTTTGATAAATTCCTCTGCACCATATAAATTTTAGGCCTAACATGTTGTTGGTGGTAATGTACTACTGTACCTATAAGATATTTTTTTATTATTATTAGAAGGTAGAATACTAATTTAAAATAAATAGGGTTATTATTATAATTCTAATAGAAAATTTGTTATATTTGGCCCTGGCCGAAATTATCTTTAAGTAATAGGAATAAGAAGTAGTTCTTTTTTAAAGTAATATTACAACTAAACAAAAACAAAAGCAAAAACCTACAAAAGAACTAACTATTTCTAAGAAATACTCAAGGCTTAATTAAGGCTTTGTGCATTCTGAACTTCGAGCCGTCGACGTCAGTCGTCCGGCTTAGCGAGCACGTTGTGATTGATTTCAGGAACAAATGAACATAATACAATACGTTGTACATATATCTAGCTCTATATACACCTCGGCATCTATGCTGTTATCATGTTCATTAATTTAATCGAATTCTTAATTATTTACAACAATGTTTGTTGTCTATTTGTTTTCTTTAAATCGTTAACAAATTGTTACAGAAAGACAATACAAATGCCTATTGATCGCTCCTATTGATATCTCGTTGGTATTGTCTTTGGTTACATTACCTATCGGCAGTGAAGTCACGTGTCTATGAGTTATTGGAATTTTTCTTCATTGTAGGTACTGAAGGAAGTTATACGAATGTTTTAACTAACAAATTAACGAAGTATCATAAAATTGTAAAACTAGTTTTACGAAGATAGAATATTAAAAAATACTGCTTACGAAAATGCTTTCCATGTAATTTTTATGGTTCCGCAAAACTCAATAGTGTAGTCATAAAATTTCTTACCTTTTGCAAACATGTCGCTCTACATTGTGCCACTCGCAGTGGAGAAGACACTTCCTCCTCGGCTGACACTCCAATCCATGGCATTATAACGGAAAACAAGGTGAAACTATACAATAACATTTTGGCACACATTTTCTTTGGTATCCCTCGTACTAAAATCCAAGTTTTGGTTAAAGCACCAGGTTTATCATAACCGGCACATAAATATAAGTGATGAGATACTAATCATAATAACGTCTTATTTATATATATTTCAGTTTTCTTGAACGCTTTCAAGTTTTTCGTCACGATAACATAATTTATAAGCTTAACAAAGTTTTTCACAACGTTTTCGGTGTAATTGGAAATCCGAAAGTCAGTGGACGTCGTAACATGTCAATAAAAACATAAAATTAACACAAACTGTGGTTGTTTGAAAACTCACTGAAAATATTTTACACAGTTCGAATCGTTATCGATAGAGCACTACTTGGAAACCGACGCTACCGCCAGCGCGGTCGACTGCGGACTAACCACCCCGCCTGAAGAAGCTCCGTTCCTCTCCCCTCTGTTGGTTAATTTTTGTTTCTTTCTCTCTCGCTCATGAAAGCTCTCCCTCGTCTCTTTCACTCTCGGTATAAAATACGTGGCCATGGCTACTACTACGTGTGCCTCTCTGTCCTCTCTACTAGTGCATATACATTGTTCTATCTCGTTTCATCTCGGGCGGTTTCACGTTGTTTTTCCTTGATGCAGTTTAACGGATGGGAATGTAGTGGTTATTGTTAGACAAAGACGGTGGTAGTAAAATTTTTAGGGTTGTTCAAAAGGGGTGACAAAGAATCGAGCTAATTCAGGGCTTGAGTTTTTATGGGAGCTCAGGCGGTAAAAAGTATCCCGCCTCTCTCGTTTGTTCAACTTTATGGTTCTCGCATCGTGAAGCCATATTAATAATATTAATGGCTGCCGCATAAACTATAATATTACAACGTTTTATTAAGATAGTGTTTATGAATTCTTAATATTTTAATGGTTTATATTGGCCTCTGTAGGGATTTACGAGATATAACTGAAATATCCGCCGCTGAATATAAACTTTGTAGAAGCTGTTTATAAAAATGTTTCATGAAAAACATAGCTTAAGATTATCGTGCAGCATACCTACGTTCATTAGTTCTAGTTATAATGATTTTCACAATAAGAGAGAAATATTTTTGAAAGAGGCAAACGACCGTTCACAAAACATCCCTAGCAAAAAGATTAAATAAGAATACAGTGAACGTGACAGCGCACAAGCCTTTCTACGTAAAGGCATTTTTCGTTTTCTTACTCGAGAATCTTTAGGCTTGTCCTATTCATCTCGCTGTCTTTAATCTTGCCAGACTTTGTCTAGACAAGACCCGCTCCTGAGGTAACTTTGTACAAATTTCACAATCGGATTTTAGTTTAGTATTAGTTACTTACGTGACATTGGTTCTAGTCAGAAAAAAAATGGAATGCTTAAATGTTATAAATTTATACGAGGAACTGAATATTTTTTAGTAAGCAGTAAGCAATACTCCTTTAGGTACTGTTATGTTTGATCTAATACTTACAGAAAGACTAAATAATAATTCAATGCACCTTTAATCTTACCTCTACTGCTCAAATAATCCAACAAAATAAACTGACAAACACTATAAATGTAGAATAGAAGAACGAAATTTTATTTGATATGTCAGGGTCTTTTACAAGACACGATCTCAAGTTTATATCGTTTGACAAACGCGATCCGTCCGTCTAGTCGGCAGTTTATGGTCTCCACGCCAACCAAATGCTGGTTGGCGACGATGGTCGACAATGCTGAAAGGTTTATGGTGACATCGTAAAAACGTGTTCAGTTTTGGAAGGTCAAAGTTCAGTCTACCGATAGTTAGGAAAATATTACTTTTGCATTTGGTTGCTATAGTACCTATAGGTATGGGTACATTAAGTAGGTGGTTTTTAAAGTTAAACAAAGTTATTTTATTGATTTCAGCTTTCATTTCGTTTCAATAAACATTTTGTTGAATCTCGAAGCACGATATTAGAAATACCTATATATTTATTTTGATTCCGACTGGATCATATTTTAATGGGTTCAGTAAAAAGTATTTATATTTTATAATTCGGTCTAAACCTAAATACCTACCTAACTGATTAAAAGTTTTTTTAAAACGTTGATGCAAAAAGTAAAATATTTCATACACAAGGTGGATCGTAAAGGACCGTGGTAAAGGGTATGTCACCCTAAAGCGAATGACGGTTACCCACAGAACGTATAACGTAACGTAACGTATGTACAATCGACAAAGTTCAAGCATGACCACCATAAGGCTACTTTTTGTGTGCAGCGACCAGCGACTACCTGGTTATCGACAATACAACTGGACAATGCGCTTATCATAAAACTAGTCAAAACAAATGATTTTACACAATAAGGGCTTTTGTCTTGACAATGGGCGGGGCGAGTTATGATGACTGCTTGCAAGGCGAAAAGGTTAAAAAATTGATCATGCTTGAAGTTTGTCGATCGTACCTCTAAACTTATGTTACCTATAAAACTCATAAAAATCAAAAACTTATATTCTACAACTTTCGTACGTATTGCATAATAACAAATTTCTATGCGCGGAAATCAAGGTTGATTTTTACAAAAAAATAAATCGTATAGCCGTAGTCCCAGATCCATAAAACAATTGGAAACTGACTGATCTTTCTGTCCTTGGAATCAGACCGTACCTTTAATAACCAGTAAAAGATAAGATGAAATTATTTAACCTCACCTCACTTTTAAATGTAGGTACTATGTGCACAAAAATAGTGAAAATACTTTATTCTCTTTCTGATTGATCCCAAAGTATTTATTTAGAAAAACATGGCATGGTTAATGGTTATTAATATCTTACTTTGAACAATTTATAATTACGTAAACAAATATAGTTTTTACCTCGCAATGTTTAAACAACACAGAGGTAGGTGGTTCGATTTCTAGCTACAAGAAGGCTAATTAGTACTTGTACGGATTGTAAGGGTAACTAACGCTAAGGTCTTGTCTTGCACTCCAGGCGTTAGTGAATAGCAATCGTAGTTGTTAGGGTTGTAACTAGGTTTGTTACTACTGTAATATGAATGAAAACGAAGTATTTATAAGGTTTCTTATGTGCTGCATTAGATGTACATATATAAAGTTGTCAAAGTCCATTGACTTTGATTTTCATTTATTTTTCTTTATTTGGAACAACAAACAATTGTACTTAAAAATGTTCTTAAATCGTAACAATGATATCGTGGTTCTTAAAGTACAATCAGCCCCGTTATCCACGTCTTGAGTATATTTTAAAAAAAGGGGCGCTGCGATGAACTTAATATTATGTACGTATGCATGATTTCACTCTGCAGGGTGCCGACCTATAAAGTGAAACCATGCACACGTTATATACATAGGTAGTATTCAGTACAGTAGTATTCGTGCCAGTAGCAGTACCCTGAGTGCAAAGAACCGACGCCAGCAGGCGCCCGCCCACCTACACGTCCGCGGTCTGTTCCGCTGTGGTGAAATGTGCACAGCACCTCTCGCGGAATACTTATGGACCTAATTTCCCTCACATAAAATCTTAGCAACGTAAACGCGATTCTAGCAGGCGCCAACCAACGCCAATTCTTCACACTCAGGATACTACCTACTAGTAGAAAATTATGAGTAATACCTATGAAAACTATTACCTTATAGGTACATTAACATTAGCTTCTGATAAAAAGATAAGATAATTTAAATGAGTAATAAATTATTTACTTTATTTGTACACCACAATAATAGGAAAACGAATATATAATAAGAAAAAACTGAATTAATTACAGTTTTTTTATATGTATTTTACAGAAACAATATTTGGGATCAAAAAGGTGTCAATTATAATTTTTTTATTTTAAACTGAATACTTAAAAATCCATCTATTCAAAATGGGTCATAAACTTTCACGCTTACCGAAACAAGCGGAAAACACTGTCATTGTGTGTCTTGTTGTACTATCATCTAGGCTGGAATGCATAAAACTTACGAGAGGAGAGGCTCGGGACCGCAATCCGGTACTCCTTCATTGATTTTGTAGGCACGGGGAGAGTACTTGAGTTGTTATTTGGCTTACTATAAATTGAAATATGCAATTTTCTCTTGGTACTTCGATATAGACTTCACCAACATTTAACCAGTTAGGAGTCAACTACAATACACTACTAATGGCTTAGGTAAAATTGTTACATATTTAACAATGAAACGATAGGGTGTTTCCTTAGACAGATCACGATATAATAAGGTTTCCAGTCTGATTCCATATAACTTTGCCATTTCCATCCGATTTCTCATCATTATTTGGGAGTGTATGGTGAAGTAAAAGAAAAATACAACTTTTAGATTTTCTCGAGCACGTGACAAATTCATATGCATTTTTGCACGACATTAATAAAGTCGTAGAGTATAAGTTGTTTAGCTTTATGAGTTGTGTGTGCTACCGATTGTGATGAAAATTGGCAGGAAGGAAGGTGTAACTTGGACTAACATGTAAAACATAGGATACCTATCTACTTTTTATTCCTGAAACGCGTGAAGTGAGTGTGAAGGATAGCTAGTAGGAAATAAAACTAAATGTTAGATTTTTGGTTTGTCAAGGCTGTTTGCTAAATTGGTTAATCTGTTCCCTAGTAATCGATCTATGAAAGAAAAGTTGATACTAGATTAACAATATTTGTTCCACAAGTCTTCAATTTAAACCATGTTAGATTTACGTTGTGTTTTCAAATTACTAAACTAGAAATTTTATTTTAATAACAAAATATACTCTAAAGATTTTTGGTTCAGAATCGTCATCATAATAATGCATACTTTCGTTTATTTCTTCAGTCTCTACATTTTTATTTTACTCGTTCTGTCCGCCATGCCACCATAGAGCATAAACATCAGAGACACATTATGCACAATAACAATTATTTTTTCTGCATTAGTTTGAAATTGAACTGCAGTTATTTCCACAAATCATATTTTTTAACTACCTCTTAATTTTAATTGCGTCGTGAATTTTTTTAATGGTTGTTATTATTTTTTTTCATAAAAATAGGATGCTTCAGACTATTTTAAACCGAGACACTTAAAGTATCTCAGTTTATATTATTTTGTGTTGTTTTTATTTTTAAAGCCAACAAAACATAAACCGGATTATAATTTAACATAACCTTATGATAGAGTTATTAAATTGATTAGTTTAAAATAGTTATTAAGTGGTAAATGGATTTATGTTAATAATAATTAGAATAAAATTATGTGGCGATTTGTAAATATTATATTGTAATTAATTCTCAAATTTACCTGGAAGTTACATGCTTTATCTGGATTAGTGCATTACTCTACAAGTAAAAATGTACAGTTGTGAAGATGGAACTGTAGCACTGCTGGAAGAATAGAACCATCTCCCTTATTTAACTATTTTTATAAAGAAATGAGTTTTGCAAAGATTCCATTTTCGTAGTAAGGTGAGTAGTCTCTGAATTTAAGAAAAATATATGTCTCGGCGATATTATGTTGCCTACTTCAATTTCATAATTTGAAACCTTAAATGTTATTTTAGGACTCATCAAAAATAAAGACAGTAGAAAGTGTGTTGTCGATGAATTTATCATTCACTAGCTGCCACTTGCGGTTTTACCCGCGACCCATAGAGGTCATAGTTTATTGGGTTAAAAAGTATCATTTGGGTATTTATGATTAAGTGTGATTGACGTGATTAAGTAACATAGTCTACACAAACATACACGCAAACTTTCACATTATAATATTATTTATTAGTAGGATGTTTAGTTAGGTAGCTTAGGAAGCTGTTTACATGTTTACTTTGTTTACTTGACTAACAATCACGTACCTACCTACCGAAAATCCAACTAAATTAACCCTAAGAAAAACTCGTGTTTCAAAAGTTCGCTGGCTCCTGCGTCCTCTTATTCTTTGAAGATATAAAAGACTTTTTGGTCTCAAAGGAGACGATAAGCTCACATCGTTACTTTGATTAGAACTTTGTTGGTTGCCTATTATATAGCTTGAGTTTAACCAAAGTTAAGTCAAATGGGGATGGGGATGGGATGAGTGTACCTAACTTATTATTAATACTGGTACCAGACCTATCCGTAGTGGTTTAATTGATTGTGAATGCATTTTTACATACCAAGATACAATATATATATATATATATTGATAATTGATTAACTTCTATGCGGTAAGAAGGTGTTCAAAAATATCGGCCGTGATGCTAAAATTAATCTTTTAGAAGACAATTAGCCGTCTCATATGAATCAATTGACAATCATTTGTTATATAGGTAATCAGAATTAAGAAAAGAGATTAAATCCTCTTCTAAAATTTTATAATAATATAAGCTTATTATATCATGTAGGCCAATTTCAAGGCTCAAGAATAACTCTCCATGTTTATAAAAAGTTAACACTTTCACTTGATTTGAAAAAATATCCAAATAATATTTACAAATATGTATCTAATTTGAGTATTTTATAGATAACGAAGGTTCCATCTACAAGCTATTTGCGTGCTGGTATTGTGTAAATTAAACGTTTATATAATCACGGCTTTATAACTAGAAAAAGGATGTCTTCATCGGTATATAAGGTATATATACTTATCGTAGGATATTTGCTCATATATTATGTACTGAACCCTCAGAATTTCTTATTAGCCGCGTTAGCCGCGTAACTCAACTGTCCGTCGGTAGCTTGAAGCGAATCCAGAATTACTTGGCCGGTATCTTTAACCAACTTTAATGAAGTTTCCTTTTTATTACTGGAGTCTTAACCTCAAAGATCTTTGTGTTTATGGTCCTGTTATAACTTTAAAGAGATCGCATGAGCATCACTACGCTAAAAATCAACGGTTGATTTTTTATTCGCTTTAGTTAAAAGAACTGCTAATACTTTCAGCTGTTTAAATCATCTGCACGCTATCAGTAATAATCTTAGTTTGTTCCCTTTACGGCTCTTATACTAATAGAATATAGTCTTTGTGTCGACTGAAGCAATAAATTGTGGGAATTATATGACTTAAATATAGTATTTTCTTCACAAATATAACAAAGAGAGATTTTATCGTCGTCGTTTTCAAGAAAGAAAATTTTCCCGCAAACTTACGTCTCACCCTCATATCGGACATAATGCGGAAATGCAATTTCCATAAATTTTACAGACTGTGAGCAGAGTCCCCGTCCGAAAAGATTGGACATGACCACATGATATGATGGGAATTTTTATCACGCATTTCGTTGGACGGATGTAATTTCAGAATTCTTTGATATCATAGAATTGAATCTTGAAACAAAAGTTTATCTATTCGTAAACTATAACCTGTAGCATTTTTTATTTAAGGTTGCATCGTATATATTTTCATGAGAGCAACAGGGGGAGTGCGGTCGTAACAAACCATATAAATTATAAAAAGAGATCTCGGGATAGGAGACATGGCTTTCGTTGGGACAAGTCGTAAATTTAACGGTCGAAAGAATCCTTATTTCCCTCGGCTATTCACGTGGTTGAGCTAGCAAAACTATCCCCTTTATGAGTAATAGAAAAATCCTGTTACCGCTAAAATATTAACCGCAGCGGTTCGGTACGTGCAGCACGTAATTTTATTGTGTGTAACTAACTCTGAATATTACTTTCAGAATGATGTAAGCTATTCTGGACTAATATTTTAATATTTTTTCTCCACAAACAATGGCCTTAATCCCAGGTGCTCTATTAAAACGTTACTCCGTGTGTAACCCCCTTAATTAAAGTCGATCTCCCATTCGCCTCAGAAATTGCTTCATTGTACAAAATTTGTAACGTAGTAAAATTCTTCGACCGCAACAGAATTACCACGGAGTTATGAGTATAATTTAATTAAGACATAACAGCACCTTTAATACCGATTAGTCACACGATCCGTGGTTTGGGCGTGCTAGGTAATTTGAGATCTTAATGGGTTTACTGCGGCTTTGGTTATACCTCCTACGCCGCGCTGACCAATCACAAACGCCAAGGTTTCGGTGCTTCCATGGCTTCACTGATTCTTCATATCATTAACACTTGGAGAGATTCTCAGTTTAACTTAATTATACTTACATTTATGGTATAATGCAATCTGCTGTTCAATCACAATTCCATCTAAGTGTTCATCAGAGTCTATAAAACAGAAACCAATGTTAGTAATTTAGTTTAAGAGCGCTCTTTCATTACTTCCTTTGGTCCTAGAGTTTGCTGGCCTCGATTAATTATATTTTGCTGTAAAATAAAACAGTATAATATGAGGTTATAGCTGATCATATTTTCTTCATTTAAATTATTTATAGATATATTTTAGGAGGAACTTAAGACAATGCAAAGCCTACTAGATGTCACAGCGAGCGTGCTAATAAGCTCCTTACGTCAGTTGACTCAAAGCTAGTATTATTTTTCTTAAAGATAGCATTGCGGGGGTTTTCAATGTAATTGCCCCGGTTTCTTCAAGAGGCTGACAGCTCAAAGGCCAGTCAGTGACGTGCTCATTGTCAGAACGCCCACAGTTTACCTTATTCAAAGATTGCGGGATTTTTATTCCTTTAAATATTCACAGAGAGTCAGATGGTAATACTCAGTCGTAGGTATTTTGTTTTCTCATTAGATTTTTATGTTAACCTGTTCGAGCAGTAAATATAAAAATATTTCAATTCAACATCGTTCATTCTCCCATTTCTAGATTTTTGGTATTTATTTCATTATATTTTTTTTAAATATATTTTTTGTGTGTTTATTTCGTAATCAGATGAATTAATTAACAACGACAATAAAATCTAAGGGATCATTAGTATATTATGTAATTTTTGCTAACAACATTTTATGACGTAAAATTATGGGGGAACGTAATAATTTCTTTACGACCCGACGATGCCTTGCATTTCAGTTCTCCAATAGAAAATGTTCCAAAAGTCATAAAATTAGATTGTGGTTGTAAAATCTTGTAATTAGTGAAACTAATAACGGTAATTGACTTCCATACCATACAAAAATACTCATATTTTTTTTTTCAACTGTCAATAAAATAAATTGTTTTGATTCTACAAAAAATTAGATTTACAGCAACGAAAACCCGACAATATATTAGTTTGTAATAAAATTGATTCCTGATTCGTTCACATTTCTATAAAAACTCGTATTACAATATTGATAAAAGAAGCAAAAGTAAAGCCATTCTTTTCCTCTTGAGTAACCTGATATTGCTCATTCAGTTGTTTTCTGGCTGTTTGGGTATAAGATTACAAGCAATTTATTTCAATATGGCAATCGAATATACGAACGCATTTGAATGGTTTAAGAAAACCATTTTATAGTCTTTAGTATTTTAAGTTATTTATTATCAATGCTTCATACTAATGTTATTATGTGTATATAGATACTGCATCAATAAAGCTATGTATACTCAAAAAAAATAAGATTTTTTATTATTGTTTTGGTAAGTCTAATTTACAGGTTATCTTCTAATTATCAGCGCTTAGTTAAATTACTACAATAGATCTTAAAATCTTTACATAAGGTTCATTTTAATTTTTTACATAAATCCAGCACAAATGCTTGCTAGAAGTTGTAAAATCGCTTACATAGCCCACTTTTACGTCTACCAATTTCAGTTAGTAACTATCATAAACTTCAAGCTTATTAAATCCTATTCACATATATTTATCAACCATGAACTTTATCCATAACTTTTCAATAGTACGTACTTACTTTCAGTGGTTTTTCGAGAATATTGGGTATCGTTACAATTATCGATGGCGAGCACTTGCGGACGGCAAGATTGCAATCTTGAGATAGGTTCGCTTAATCCGTAGATTTATGGTCCAGGCTACCACTTTAATCCGTTCGATGTGAAAAACCAACGTATTTAAGCTAAGTTTGGTGATAGGTTTATAAACATTTTACTGGAGTACTATTTTGCTCAGACAGGCTCACATAAAAGTTATTTAAAAAGTTTGTTCAACTACAACAGGCTTAGACTATTACTTGTATGAGAAAATTTAATCAATATTTTTTAGCAACAAAAAAAAAAAAAATTTAATTTTGATTACCCCATTACATTTACTTTTACACACATTTATCATTGCCAAAAGTATGTACGAATTTTTGATTGAGTAAAAATGGCATTACGGATTATGAAGAATGAAAAATAAACAGGGCTGGATGGAATACAGTTGGGTGAGGATGGATTGCCTTTTTTTAATTCTTCAATAAGTTGTTTCATGGGGACACGATCCCTAATGAATGGTGCAACTAGTGGTGTTTGCTAGTGCCTAACTACAAGAATAAATGTGACGTGAAAATAGATAATAAAGTATAGGAGAAAGTGATAAAAGAAGATTGAGAGAGGAAAGTGAGATCACCCAATATCAATTCGGTTTATATTGGGTGCACATAAAAACATAGCATAAGCAATAGCAACATAGCGTAAGCAAGCAATATACAAGCATGCATGTGGTTGGTTCGATGTGGATTCTGTGCCTGATATGCAGTCGGCTTACACCAAGGTCGGCTATAGGGTCCCTATATCTTTCTGCTGGTAATAGACGCTTTGACGTCATACCGGCAAAACAAAAAAACTCTGGTGTAGGTATGCTGTTTGGCGGTGACATTGTTGGTGAGAATGGATCCAATGTCCAGAGGTGCTGATGATTACTGGTACAATGGCAGCAAAAGCTGAAGAATGTTGCTTTGAAAATCAGCAGATCTAATACTGAACAAATGTCCTTGCAATTTCGGTGGTCTCTACACTTTGGCGACTATTTCACTTGATGGAGTATCATTACTCGTCTGCTCCGAATTACGGTCCATTCAATCTTTAGTTGCTTCCAATTAAAGCTACAGGGAGAAAATTATAAGTTCGTGATATGATCTGTCATAATTTATAGTTCAGAATGTTAGACTGTAAAGGCCTGTGACTGAAAAATAGAGAGGGAACTGTTTGTCGTGGTTTTTGAAGATGTCATGAAGATTCATTCAACAAAATTACCTATCTAGAATATTTAAAGTTCTACTTTTTCTACGTTAGCCACGGTGTATTTTGTAAATAAAACGGATTTATAATGATCATATTTCCCCATACAATCCGGAAATTCATTGGTAAAGACTCATGTTTAATGTAACATTGCTAATTTTATACAAGAATTTTATAATAGACTCTGTTACTTAATATTTTTTAAAGCAAACTCAAATGAATAACATAATTGATTTAAGCTAATCGAACGAAGCAGTCCTCCAGCTAATTGACTGAGAGAGGTTCGCAGAACCTAACTAATAGTCTTAGAAATTTTAAGAGTAGTATTCCTTTTGTAACAGTTCCTTTTGCAGGTAAACCCCTAAGAAAGAATTTTTCAAAATTCAACCCTCAATTAAAGCTCTCACGAACGATCTTCTTAAGTATATATTTGAATGCCTTATAAATAGCCAGATGGTGTTTCGGTGGTATGTACGACAACAATCCTTTAATATAAAATGTAAACCTTTAATTCTAGCGACAAATGTATGTTAATTCCAAAGCTTACTCGTATTTCTCACCAAGAATACTCTAATGAGAATAATAAACCAAAGATGGAAATTGTTTGTTTTTATGGTTACTATGATTAGTGGCCATCATGTTTGTCCGTTCGCATCGGATATACAAGGCTTATTCTTATTAGAACATCCTCGTTTATATATTGTCAGTGTAATAGTAAAGATAGTAAGTAGATACTGTAGTGGTACAAAATGTTTGTAAGTTTTCAGTTGACTGGGATCAATTTATTTTAAGTAAAATAACGGAACATTTAGGCTTATAATTTAGGCTCATCATTTTATTTTTCAAAACTAAAACAAAATTGCATAACAAAATGAAAAGAAAATTTGAATTACATAAAAGTAAAGACTGGTCTATTTTCAATTCACAGCTCAGTGTTAGATTGTTATTTACAGAACGGCAGCTGCAGCTTTCCAAGGCCGTAATAAAAGTGCATGTGGGTGTATGAAAAACAAAGTCAATAGTAGACGGATTGTGGGATTTTTAAACTAAAATTACGTTCGGCTCGCTCGTGGATGAGTCGATGCAGAATTTCCGATAATTGAGGATGCGGACGGTTTAATGGTTCGGCTTATAACTTCAATAAAATGTTTGTAAGGTGCACGTTATTCATGCTGATAGTCAAGCAATTATTGTGTTAGAATTTGTTTTATATTCAATATGGGATTTTTTTAAATATCCAATAATAAATCCTAATCCTAACTAATATTATAAATGCGAATGTGAGTTTGTTTGTTTGTTTATTTGTCTGTTTGAAATTTGGTACGCAGAAAGCCTATGGTATGGAGAAGGATATTGGCTATATTTTTTCTCGTACGCGGGGGACAGCTAGTTTGTAATAAATGTTACTTTTATTATTATGTGGTACACGTGGGTAATTTACTGGTTCATGTAACATATTTTGTAACATGTGGCAACTAAGGAAAGGAAAAGCTCGTAGGCTTTTTATGTCTAGATGTGGATGTTTTTAGGCTGATCATCATTGGTGTTGATGATAATACGGAAAGTAAAATAAATAGCATGTCTTTTAAATTTTATTGTACCTATATGTGTATGGTTTCAAAGTTGTCAAGTAATTAATATTCTTGTATATTTACTATTCTATTAAAAAAAATGTATTGGGTCTTACGTCAATTTGTAAAAAAAATATCGAGGATATTTATTATATAAGAAGCTGCCACTCTCATAAGGTGTTACTGCTGTTTGGTGAACACTACAGGCAGATAACGGATCTAACCAAGAAACTTGAGGGTAGTTCTTAAGACCAGTATATTGTAATTTTATAGAAATATGAATCTAATATATAAATAGTGGTTAGGCCAGTGAGTTGGAATATTTCAGGTTAAATTTATTTTGTATTAAATACTCGTAGCTATCCAGTAAAATGTCTTTGGTTTGGCTACCTGTTTTTTTCAGAGGTTAATGTCATTGTGTCACTAAGTATACGTACGTCACATACGCAAAATTATTATACAAATTAAAATAGAAATACATGAGCGTGAGCAGCATTCGCCCTTGGGATTTGCAGGTACGTCCTAACCTTTGACTACATCTGGTATCGCTACGAGTTGAGTCCAAATTCAAAATCGCAAGAATACAGTCCACTCAAGGTTTACCAAACCCATTAGCCATTCCATATTTTGGTCCATCTCCCCGGATGACAATCGAATTTGATAAATTGTTGAATAACTAAAATTCGATGGTGATTCGACTCGAGTTGGCTTTATGCATATATTTTGACATTGAACCTTAATGCGCGCATTGGTTTGAAGTCTATTGTTAAAGTCTTAGGTTACCGACATAGTATTTCAAAATATCCTTAAGTTGTTATTGGTTCACAGTTTCACAACTATTGCCGTTTCGCTCGCATCGCATCGCGCACCTTATATATATATATATTAGGTACTTGCATCAGTTAGTTTTAAATAATGGCTGAAAAAAGTGTGAAACAAAAGGATATAACAAGGCAAATTCAATTATTGGAAGCTAAACGCCAGCTGTATTTTGCTCAAATAACAAAAACATTTAACTTATCGTCGAAAACAGATGAAAAGTCTCGGTATACTTTCAAGTCGCAAACTCGCCTCGTTGATCAATTACGTAAAGAATTTGTGTGTGTGGTTGATGAGATAAATTTATTAAACTTGGAAGTAAATCCTGATTATATTATTAACTATCAACCGCTATTGGCTTTTGACGATTTGTATTATTTTATAAAGGAGGTTCTCAATGACTTAGAAAAGTCAAACCTCCCTCTCCAAGCTGCGCCAAATACTGGCATTCGCGAACATACTATAAAGATTCCTCGTATCGAATTGCCTATATTCGATGGTGAAATTCAAAACTTTCCGTATTTTTACGAAACGTTTAAACGTTTAATTGATGAAAATAAAACATTGTCTGATTCGGAGCGTGTCCATTACCTTATCAGTCACCTATCTGGAAAAGCAAAGAACATTTGTGCCGGTATAGCCCCGGCTGCGGAAAATTATAAGATTATTTGGTTGGCATTATTAGATAAATATAAGGATGACAGAGCTTTAGCCACTACATATTTAAATCAGTTGTTTTCTTTAAAATGTATTAACGGTCCGTCGGCAATTAATTTAGAAAAAATTGTTGATAAATACGCAGCTACAATAGCAGCTCTCAAACAGCTTAATATTGATGAATTGAGTGATTTTATCTTTGTTTATATGGGGTTAAAACTTGTAGACTCCGATACAGTAAAAAGTTTCGAATCGTCAATTCGCAGTAAAACAGATATGCCTAAATATGACGATTTTGTAAAATTTTTACGAGAACAAGTAAAGATTATGTATCGTACAAGCTCATTGTCATCACAACAAGCTCGTGGCAGCCCTATAGTACCACAGCCCGTTTCAAGTGGCCGCGTAGTGACCTCGCGTTTTCTCGCGCCTCCACGCGCACTAATCACTACTGAGCAGGCCCAAACTTCCGGCTCCGGTAGGCTGTGTAAGCTTTGCAAAAATCCCGCACATACGCATCTATATGCATGTAAACCATTTACAAATCTTTCTGCACTTGATAAATTTAAATTTGTTAAAGAAAATCGTTATTGCATTAACTGTTTGAGTAATCAACATACAGCGTTTTATTGTAACTCGACCACTTCTTGCCATAAGTGTAACGCAAAACATCATACGTTACTTCATTTCGGTAAAGAAACATCGCCCGTGCAGTCGAGTACCGCTACTTTAGCTGTTAACGAGGATACCGAGATAAGTGAGGTTTTGAACTCACTTGAAATTGAGGAGCAACCTATTTCAAATCCAGTCTTTGAGAACTCTTTGATCGATGAACAAAGTCCAGATGTATCTTTTTGTACTTTATCGTCAACCAAGTGTGATTTAAAATCAACAACACAAATTCTCGCTACCGCAACAGTTTATGCCACCGGCCGCAATAGTCAAGATGTTATGGTTAGATGTTTACTAGATCCTGGTTCTCAAAAACACTATATAACAACAAAATGCTGTTCTAAACTAGGATTAAAAATTGAATCTAATTCACCTGTCACTGTGAAGGGTATAGGTGGTTCATCACAAATAGTAAAAGGGTCAGTGAAGGTATGTTTTAGATCTCGCTTTAATGACTCAAAATTTAACATACAAGCTTTAGTACTCAATCAAATTACTAGTGACTTACCGACGTGTCCCGTAAATACAATGTTCCTGGATAGCTTGCATAGCATTCCTATGGCAGATGATACTTGGGGTACGCCTGGAAAAATAGATTTACTGATAGGTGTAAACCTTTTTGTTGAGATGTTGCGACCTGGTAAAATAATCGGAGAGCCCGGGTAACCAGATGCTCTCGAAACTGTTTTAGGGTACATAGTCTTAGGTGATGCTCCAGTGACTTTCCAAACTCAGACTGTAACCTCGGTGGCATGTCATGCTATCATAACTTCTGAGGTCGAATCTTTGGTTCAAAAAATGTGGGAGCTTGATGAGATAGATCCTAAACAATTTTTAAGTGCTGACGATATACTGTGTGAAGACATTTATAAAGAGACTGTAACACGTGATCATTTTGGGCGCTATGAAGTAGCTTTGCCTTTTAAATTCAGGCCAGACTTGCTTGGTAATTCTTTTGAAATTGCTAAGCGTAGATTTTTATATTTAGAGCGAAGATTCAGTAACCAATCTATGCTTCGAGAAGCATACGATAGTGTCATAAAAGATTATTTACATCAAGGTTATTTATCTGCCGTAAAAACAGTAGATACGGGTTTTCCCCATTTTTACATACCACACCACGCTGTTTTACGGGATGACAAGGCATCTACAAAGGTCAGACCTGTCCTAGATGCAAGTGCTAAGTCTAGTAGCGGCTTTTCTTTAAATGATCTGCTACATACTGGTCCGAATCTTCAACGTGACTTGTTTACTATCCTTTTGAACATGAGATTATTGCCTGTTGCTATCTCAGCTGATATAAGACAAATGTATCTCAGAATAGGTATCCGTGAGCAAGATCGTTGTTTTCAGCGAATTTTATACCGTTTTAATACAGGACATGACGATTTATGCCATTTGGCGGATAGTCAATATTCGGTAGAGACTTTTGAATTCAATCGAGTAGCTTTTGGATTAAAATGTAGTCCATATTTAGCGCTACGTACTGTTTCACAATTAGTGCAAGACGAAGGTCATCGTTTCCCTGTCGGGAGAGAAATAGTTCAGAGAGACCTATACATGGATGATGTCGTCAGCTCTCTGATGAATTCAGATCAAGCTATAGCAGCTTTCCAGGAGCTCATTGAGCTGTTTAAGGCTGGAGACTTCCACCTGGTCAAATGGAGTAGCAGTTGTAAAACGGTACTTGAACAGATTCCTGAAGATTACCGTCTTTCCCAGAATGTGGAATTTAACAAAGATGACTCTCTAAAAATATTAGGCCTTTGCTGGCATCCTTGTGATGACGAATTTGCCTTCAAAGTGACATCAGATAATCGTCCTTGTACTAAAAGGAACATCTTGTCCTCTGTTGCACGCTTATTCGATGTTCTTGGCCTAGTCGCACCTATAATTTTGTATGCCAAGCTTTTAATCAAAGAACTTTGGATTGCAAAAATTGACTGGGACGATGTTCCCCCCCCACGAATTATACGCTTGTGGAATCAATTTCAAACGGAACTTCCCGTAATTACCAAAATGAGATTTCCTCGACATATTGGAGTAGTAAACGGTTCTTCAGTGACCATTCTTGGTTTCGCTGACGCAAGCGAAAAGGCCTATGGTGCTGCCGTTTATGTTCGAGTGGAAAACCAACAGGGTCAACAAGTAACTGTTATATTATCATGTGCAAAATCAAAGGTTGCACCTTTGAAAGTTGTATTTTTGGCAAGGCTAGAATTATGTGCAGCTTTATTACTTTCTAAACTTACGAAAAAGGTATTTGAAACTTATTCAACCAGATATCCAATTAATTCTGTCTTTGCATTTTCGGACTCGACCGTAGCCTTAAATTGGATTCATTCTTCACCACATAGATGGCACACATTTATTGCTAATCGAGTCTCAAAAATACAAGACAACTTGTCATCAGATCACTTTTACCACGTTAGAGGTAGCGAAAATCCAAGTGACTGTTTGTCCCGTGGTTTAACTCCAGTACAACTTGTGAATCATCCACTATGGTTACACGGGTCCCCCTGGGTCAGCTTACCTAAGAGTGAGTGGCCTATTAAAGTGTTTGTTCCAAATGAATCTCCAGACATGCCGGAGCTTAAACCAGTTTCACTGGTGACAGTGGAACTTTCACCTGGAGAACCTTTCCTGGATAAATTAGGACGTAATTACTCTTCGTGGCAAAAGTTTCTAAACATCGCGAGCTATATTTTCAAATTTACAAAGAAATTGCTCATTGGATCTATCATTGAATCTGATTTGGAATTTACAGAACGACAAATAATTAAAGAAATCCAATTAGTTAATTTTAGTGATGACATTAAAAACATAAACAATAAAAAAAACTGCTCTTCCCGTTTAATTAAACTGAATCCATTTTTAGAGGAAGGAATTTTGCGTGTCGGTGGACGTTTGATTAACTCGGATGAGAGTTACGATTTAAAACATCCTATGTTACTTCCCGGTAAGGATCATTTAGTAGACATGCTTATACGGTTCTACCATTGGAAATATTTACACACAGGAACAGGGTTGTTAACTTCTATTCTCCGAGCTAAGTACTGGATATTATCTGCTAGACGAGCAATAAGATCTATTATCTCTAAATGCAATGTATGTTTTCGATACAGGCCTAGTCCTAAATTGCCCATGATGGCAGATCTACCTGAGCCTCGAGTTAGAGCAGTTAGCAAAGCTTTCGTTCACACCGGTTGCGATTACGCCGGCCCTATCCAAGTAACACCCTATCGTGGCAAAGGTATACGAAGTCGTAAAGCTTATATATGTCTATTCACGTGTCTCACAACACGGGCAGTACACGTTGAGCTTGCAAGCGATCTAAGTACTGCTTGTTTCCTAGCAGCCATGAAACGTTTCTTGGCTCGACGTGGGTCTGTTCAATGTTTTTATACAGACAATGGAACTAATTTTATCGGTGCCCGTTCTTATCTTCGTGATTTGTATACTTTTCTGGAAAATGAATACATGCCAATGTGGGAAAGGGAGTTAGCCGTAAATCGTATTAAATGGAAATTAATCCCTCCAAACGCTCCTCACTTTGGTGGTTGTTGGGAGAGTAACGTAAAGTGTATAAAAACTCATTTGTATAAGGTCATTGGCCACCAAATCTTAACATTTGAAGAGCTTCAAACTGTTTTATCGCAGATTGAGTCATTATTAAATTCGCGGCCTCTTACGGTTCTTAGTTCTGATCCTTCAGATCCAATAGCTTTAACACCAGCCCATTTCTTACATACTGCTCCGCTTACATTTCTGCCAGCCTCTGACGTAGCTGATTCTATTTCGCATATTCTGACACGTTATGAGCTCTTAGATAAATTAGTACAGTCATTCTGGATGCGATGGCGAAGGGAATATCTGCATAACTTGCAGGTTCGGCAAAAGTGGAACACTACTTCATGTCCGGTCAAAGAAGGGATTATTGTAGTCATAATACAGGATAACATCGCGCCCTTGCATTGGCCCTTAGGCGTCATAGTAGAAACTTTTAAAGGCAGAGATAATGTTATACGAGTTGCAACGGTAAAGACTAAGTATGGTACTTATCAGAGACCAGTTGTTAAACTGTGTCCACTTCCAACACAATATTAAATTACATATAATATTTAGGTAGTCGATATTAATGTGCAGCGATAAGGTTCAATATAATATATGTTTTGAAAGATTCTCTTTCAAAGCTGGGGGAAATGGTTAGGCCAGTGAGTTGGAATATTTCAGGTTAAATTTATTTTGTATTAAATACTCGTAGCTATCCAGTAAAATGTCTTTGGTTTGGCTACCTGTTTTTTTCAGAGGTTAATGTCATTGTGTCACTAAGTATACGTACGTCACATACGCAAAATTATTATACAAATTAAAATAGAAATACATGAGCGTGAGCAGCATTCGCCCTTGGGATTTGCAGGTACGTCCTAACCTTTGACTACATCTGGTATCGCTACGAGTTGAGTCCAAATTCAAAATCGCAAGAATACAGTCCACTCAAGGTTTACCAAACCCATTAGCCATTCCAAATAGTGCTTCAAAAATATTTTGTGAACGAAACAAATACAATGATTTGGATACAATTGCAAATATTTAAATTCTTGCAAATATTGTTTCAGTGAACATTTCCATACATATTTGTAAGAATCAAACTTCACTCTATATTTTAATTGGTTTAATTTATTGTAATATTATCTAAACTAGAATCGTCCAACTTTGAGGCTGACGACTAAATGTATCGAACAATCTATAGAATATTTCAGACAGCAGTCATTCGTAACAAATACCTACATGAAGGCTGAGAACGCCTCCGGTAATTTTTTCCAGAATGGACTCTCTATAATACCGGTGGTAGGTATAATTTTGATAACTTAATAAGACCTGACGTCTAGAGGTTAAAAGAAAATTACAAACATAAAGTATCCCGTTTTCCGATGTTATACCAAACTGAACAAACAAAAATCGTGTAATTTTTTGATGTGATGTAATTTTATTTTTACTGCTGACATGAACACGGCAATGCTTATGTTTTTCAATAATTGTGAATAAAAAAGTTGCCTGATGTTAAATTGGGGATATTTTATACTTTGAAAGGGTTTAAAGTTTAGTAACTATAAAAACCATACATAAAAAATATTGATAAAATACAGTTTCCATTCAATTTGTAGTCAACGAATCATGAAGTTTATAAGCTTGAAATCAATTTAAACTAGACTAACCTATAAACTAAACTATACTTTATCATTCTTATAATCGACTAAATTATTGGATGGTTAATTATTTTACATTCGGTTCGATCGCTGTCGTCTACAATTAATCGGTATAATTATTTTCTTCCGCTTAACTAGAGTTGAACAAAGACAATCTGAGTAGGTAGTTACTGTTTCTTCAAACCGAAGCGTCCTCCCATGAAATTGACAGATGTTCAAAATAATAACAGAAAGTCACAGTCCAATGATTGTGATTGATAGTAATTGGATTGTCGACAGTTTAAATTGATTCAAAGAAAACTTGGCATATACTACCTACACATAACAGCTACATAATTTCTCTCTAAGGCAAAAAGTATATAACCTAGCACAGTGTATTTCAGATCTATGTATTTTTTGTATACGTCTAAATAGTCGATGTAGTAAAATGTTACTTAGTAGTGTATGGTTTCGGTACACGGACCTATGAGTTGTGGGCCCAGCACTCTTTAACTGCGCCACTCTGCTTATATTACTGCAGTAAACGTTAATTTTTCTGCTAGCTTCTGTAGGAACATGTTTCATCAAATGATTTATTAAATCACATCTGACAGATAGAACATAATTTCTTTAATTGATAAATGTTTACAACAATAATTACAAACAAAAACAACAACCTTAACTACTTAAACTAAATATTATAATAAAATATAAGAATAATAGGGAGATAATTAAGACAGTTTTGAATTTGTGACATCAAAAATAATTATTATACACAGACCCATTAAACCTCAAATACAATTTATTCTATGCTAATCAATAATAATTATCTATTGATTCTGTTACAATAGGCCAGTGAGCTTACAAATACTAGAGTAGCAACGCCTTACAAAAATTTCTCAGAAATGCGATGCCACTTGCGAGTTCAAAAGACGTAGCTTTGAAAAATATGTTAGTCTCGTTTCTTCTACTGTCAAACTAATTACTTCAAAACGAGATAGGGACACTTGACGTCAAGCTGGGAAGTATGGCAGATATGCCTACAGACACATACAAAGTGGTAACGCGTCGATGCCGTAAACAGCTAATCTAGTTACGATATTAACATATAAGATCATTGCAATAGGTACTTCTTGTTTTAATATTACCACGACTTAGATATGGCTAGTTATTTTATCTATGCTCAAAACATACTACCTGACGTAAATAGGCAGACTAGGATTTTTTGGTACATAAAACCAAGCAAGTGCATCGGAGACTTTGTTCTAAAATATTGTACTAACTTCCACCCCGCGGTTTCACCCGCGTTCCCGAGGGATCTTATATTTTCCGGGGATAAAAAGTAGCCTATAGTTTTCCTCAATAAATGGGCTATCCAACACTGTAAGAATTTTTATTCGAACCAGTAGTTCCTGAGATTACCTACCCCCTAAAACCTCACAAAGTTTACCTTTTTATATTATAGTATAGATAATAGCTTCAGATCATCAGATTCTATTCAGGGCCTTAGTATATCGATAAACTATGTGTGAATTTCATTAAAATCTATGAGGCAATAAAATTCCTTACATCTGATGTGCAATTTTAGTTATATGCTTTGGTATATGATTTTCGCAACTAGGAGCAGGAAGCAGAGTGGCGCAGTGGAAGCGTGCTGGGCCCATAACCCAGAGGTCCGTGGATCGAAACCACGCTCTGCTAGATAATTTTTAGATTGATAAAATCAAATTACTTATAAATTCTTATTTTTATGGTTAAGATAACGATTAACAAAATTTTAAAATTGTTACTAATATACTTCAAATAATATAATACCTCTATATTATATTTATATTTCTAATAGTAGGTACTTCTATTGAATCTTCTATTAAACTGTAACATTATATCAAATATTTATATCTACTCCACACTACAAATAATCAAGCTTTTGATAAGCTCAAAGATTTAGATATTTGGATGGATAAGCACACTGCCTTATGCTTAGTTTTTTGATCACGTGTTTGTATGATCAATATAACTGCTACCTTCTCTTAGCCACCTTTACTATAATAAATGTCGAATCATTACCTACATCAAATCATTTTATTTATAATGTAGGAGTTGGGACATGTAAGTTTAGATTACAATTTTTTGGGCAAAATTATCTCACAATGACGATAAGTCATAATCTGATTTCAACCATATGTCCGCTCAGGGCGCAGGCGCGCCGATATTCACAATTTTATTAGGGCGATACAATAATAATACAGTTTATGATTTTTGGGTTCCTATATAAATAGTATTTCCAAAGAAATTCTTGGGAATATAATAATATTCCATGGTATAGGTACCGACGAAGTTTGTTTGTGTTGTTTATTGTGTTACCTTCAATTCCCGCAATCCTGTTTTTGCTTGGACCGTCTGTAAAATGCCGCCATATTACGTCAGACGGCCGTATTGTCATTATTGAATCTTCTATGTCTCGACCACCCGCATGAGACACACAGCTTTGCAGTTAGTAGAACTATGCGTATTGCTTTTTTCTGGTTTCAGACTACCTAATTATTTACGTTCAGATTTAGAGCGATTGTATTGTAATGTAAATATTCAATTTTATATATTTTTTAATTCAGTCCTGATAAATAATAGTTTGTATGCTGAACTCTCTCTTATGTAATATCAAAGTGATTTGCTAAATTGGCTCTACATCTGAAATTGTTACCTCCGATGTCAAGTTGCGAAAGATTACAGAAAACGTGTACTATATTTTTTATAGTTATAAAAATACATTTAGTACCTTCCAATTATAGTCTCTATGTACCCATTTAAAAGATTTCCTCATAAGTCAATTAACAAATCAGGCAAATTATCTGTCCATATTTAGACCTATCTAACGCTCGCAGACCGCACATGCGGTGGTCGTCGTGGGTATTCGTTGGTGGCCGCAGACAGGACTATTCCAAATATTTCACAAATTGCAAGATCGCCCGTACAGCCGCGACATCACGACGCGACTCGACGTCAAACGTCGAACCATGGAAATGTCAAAGATTAAGTTTGGGAAATATTTAGCCTAGATTGTTGTAGACATTGAAATAGGTGAAGTACCTCAATATTGCATATTTCAATTTAATTACTGCTCCTACCTGTATTTTTTACTTTAATTGTAAATATGTAAATAAATTACTGCTCTAGAATGTTAAATAAACACTTAGATTATCCTCTCAAAACTTTCTTAAATGTATCCAATTATGTAAGTTAATTTGCTTAATTGAAACAATATAATGACTGACCTTTTTCCAAAGTTTAATTCTTTACATTCTTCTTAGCATTCTTTCAAAATGTTGGATGGGAAATAATTTATTTTGAGATAAGTAACTTAACAATTGAACTTGCTTTCTCATCAATCAATTTTTTTTTTGCGCTTTCAGGGTTGGTTACGTAATGAAATGTTGTATTAATGAATACCTAATTTAAACCCTGAACGTTCAGCTAGGCAAATAAAAATAACCCTGTATAGGTAGGATTATGTTCCTACATCAAACATTATTAAATGAAGCTAGATTCTAAATAGATACAAAACAATGGTCATAGTTGTCTTTAGGTCTAGAGTCCTGATCACAGCTTCATTACAGTGGCTTGAAACAAATCAAATAGCCTCACTAGATCTACTATAGTTGGCAAATGTGTCTTCATTCATGACGGCACACTGAGGCACTGAGAGTGTAGTGGAGATGTTATCTTATGTTTTTTTTGGGTTTGTATTAACTTTGCTTTTAAATTTCGTTATGGAAGTATTATGAAATAAATGAAATATATTTTAGTCTTATCAAACGTCTATCAATCAGTTTGAAACATATAAGAGTAATCAACGGGTTGCTTAAGATGCTGTTTTTATACCTTTTTCTCATATTTTGAGATATCGTTAGAAAACTCACATTTTGACTAGTGAATTAACATAATTTCTATGTGGATTTTAGGTGGTTTTTGCATTTTGGGATGGAATTATAAATCAATAATGCAAATACATAATCAAATCAAACGGTGTTTATTAACCATGTAGTTACATTGGCGTATTGTAAGTAGAAAGTCGAAAGTCTACACAAAAGTCTACAACCAGTGTGTGTTACCAGCGATGACATATGGCACAGAGACGTGGTCTCTCACTATGGGCCTCATAAATAAACTCAAAGTCGCACAACGAGCCATGGGGAGGGCTAAGCTCGAGGTTTCTCTACGCGATCGAATCAGAAATGAGGAGATTCGTAGACGAACAATTGTCACCGACACAGCCCAGCCGATTGGAAAGTTGAAATGGCAATGGGCAGCGCAGAACAGATGGTCGATGGGGCCGAAGAGATCTGGAGTGGAGACCACGGACCGGCAAGCGCAGCGTAGGATGTCCACTGTGTTTTCCGACGACCTTGTAAAGGTCGTCGGAAAACACTGGATGCAGGCCGCCGAAGACCGGTTTTATTGGAAATTCTTAGGGGAGGCTTATGTCCAACAGTGGACGTCTTGTGGCTGAGATGATGATGATGATGATGATTGTAAGTAGAATAAATCGACACGGCTGTATTTATTTATAATTATTTGATCTAGACACTGGTACTTGTGATAACAATCTCAACAAATAATTATAGTACTTCAAACGGTAGTAAACAGCTCCACTGTAGTTTTTCCATGACAGACACAGACAGGTTTGAGCAAAAATAGTCTGGACTGTGATCGGGTACGTACGGTCGGACAATGCATTCATTATTGAGATGCGAGCGGTCGCCCGAGCGCGCGCAGTTGCGTATCCACCTACCATTGTGAAAAGGGTGGTTTTGTACCCGTTTTGAGGATTTCAAATATCGAAATGGATATTGAAAATTTTCACTTACAGGTATACTGAATCAAACGACAATTTTGGAGAAAAATTCAAATAGGCATCGCATATGTGAAAGTCTGAGTAGATTTCAATATTTTTTTTTTAATATCCAGGCCTAAGCTTATTATAATATAATAAAATAAAATGCAAAAGAATTAGATAGAATAATTTTATACCTGTTTACTTGTGTTACGCACGTTCGTACCTATGGCAATGAATATGTATGCTATTAACACCTATTATCATCTGATGCAATACCGAAAGATTTTTCCTCGCGGAACTCACCAAAAGATTTCGTGTTTCGAACGGTTCTGTTCACATGAAAAAATAATTTCTCTAAGATTATTAATCCTATACCTACTTAAGGTATTAAAAATTTTAATACGTGTTGCAATATAGGTAGGTACTGTATGGAGACCGGGAGTCAGTCCTCACATCTACAATGACATATATTAATAAAAAAGTACATTCAACATTTCAATTTAATTTTTAAATGCAAAAATATAAAATATTGCTATAATACCGTAACAGTGGTACCGCCGAGCCGTTGAATCGGCAAGCGATCTCTGAGCAAAACAACATAAAAGCTCAGAGATCAGCGTTCGACGACCAAAATAGTATTGGACTCTATTCAAAACTCTTTGGAATTACTACACTATTTGTTGCCATCGCCCATTCAGTAACTCAACACTTCACAGTAATTTGTTACTACAGGAATTCGACAGTTATTAGACGAATATAAATTTTTAACGTCTCCGTCTAAGCGAGGTATCTGTTTACATTAAACCTTTTGGAACTCAAATTGCTTATTTATAAGTCAGATGACAATAATGTTAACAGCAAAATTCGTAGTAATATTAGTTAAGTGAAAAGATGTATAACTGAGATATTATTAACATATTCTTTAGTCGTATCATTTTTCATTGAAAAGGATTGAAATATTCCTATATCTTCGTGGAATTCCTAGGGATTTCACAGAAACCCTAATATTTTTATTTATCTTGCGATAAATATATTATCATAAAATATAAAAATAACAAAATTTGAATCTATTGTCGAAGGCACAGAGAGAGAGAAGTATAGTTTAACAAGAAATCTTACAATTGTATATCTCTCTTTCTCTGTAGTCAATTCTTCATATCGAAACGTGCCGCTTCAAAAATGATAAAATTAGTTTATCGGTCTAGGGTCCAAAAGTACCCTTACAGGGTACATAATTAAATATATTGTATTTCTTTGTCATTTTGTCACTGAGAGTTTATCCGTGGCGCCAAGAAATGGGACAGGACGCCCTGCCAGGAAGGATCACACCTTGGAGCACGCTGTATGTTCGAGGTTAAGGTCTTCCTATTCTAAAAATCAAGTAGGTAGGTACTTCAGGGAATTCATACTTCATAACAATTTGTAATTAATCATTATATCGGTTCTATTACATGGATACAAAATTAGCAAAGCAAAAACTAGTTCAAAACAGAGTGGAGTGGTTAAAAAAAAATCGAAGAGGTTGCGTTCTGGGCACTGACACCTCGCACATTAATTACATGGAAAAGGCAAAAGCGCTAACATTAAACAAAAGGCAATACACCTTGCACTTAATCTGATTCGTATTATTGCAGTCGTAACGCAACATTCCGTAGGATTTATTACAAAAGAGCTGTTAAGAAAGTGCTTTAGCAGAGAAGACGGCATCGGAAAGCTGGATCTGCGAAATGAAGCGTTAGAATGTTTAAAACGAAACATGATTTATCGAAGCGGCTTCGGATTTAAGTGCAAACACTTGCCTTTGATGCTTACGCGAAACGCTGGCTTGTGCAAAATGGAATTTTAGTTTCACACGCAACAAATGTACCTCATTATCTGATGAACTTTGCGGAGCGGGCTGGTTGACGCACAGGATAATAAAAAATGTAGAGACGGCTTCGATACTATTGAACATTTTTCGTATGATTCCATTATCCTAATTTATCCGTACATTGAGCCATGAAATTTCTAACATGTTAGGCTAGTTGATAGTGCTTTCAAAACTTGTGGTACTCTTTTCTTTATTATTAGCTGCTATTTCTTTTGTGTCTCTTTTTTCCCGGTCCATTCATGTTCGGGACCCAAAATCTTTTACCTTAGCTTTATTAAGATAGAAATCGATATTACATAAAATATATTATACATATTGTAAAGGTTTAATGTAATATGAACTCACTAATTAATAGGATACAATTCTACGTACCTGTTATCCAATGTGTGACTATTTCTATCCCCAAAATCATTTCATACATAATTTATAAACATAACATTTTAACTTTTCTAATTAGAACCTATTAGGTAAATAAAAAGGCGTTATTTTTAATGTTTAACCAGTTTTGCAATTTGGAGTTGTAATTTTATGTGTTTTTTAGGTTAGGTTGATAGGTTAAAACATCGGTTAGCTAATTAATACTCTTTTGGCTACAAATAGCGGTATCAAACCGGTTTAGGAATTTATATTGATTATGATAAAATCTCAGAATTTTTGAAATTAAATAACTGGTATAATTTATTCGACTGCATACGTAACATTGATGATATTGCAACATACAGGGCTATTTTTTACCACAATCTAAATTTACAGGGGTGACTGTGCGAATACTCATAATTACAAAAAACTTTTAATGATCACTATAAAAAAAAATTGCTAATCATCTAAAAACAACCTTGTTTGACGTAGATATTTAATGTAAGTATAAGTATATGACTAAAAACCTTTTATTTGAAGTCATAAAAACTACAAGTTAGACAAAACAAAGAAACAGAATCATCAAGAAATACCATGACCTGTCTCAACCAACTCTCTTGAAATAAACTTACCTTCTGAATAAAATAATATAAATTACCTTACAAATAAAACGTAGCAAAATATATTTTCCTCAACAATTTTCCCACATAAATTGCATGTCGCCTCTAGGGATGGCTACACTGCGTCCCCTGCGTGTCGTCGCGGTCCGATCGCGATCGACATCGCGCAATGTATGGCGCTTCGGTGCTCGGCCTCTCCCACTGATATCATTAATGCACAACGCAGGATTGTGTTGTGCGCTATATTGCTCATTGGTAATATTGGTGTAATTGTCTATTTCAATTCATACTTTTTCTTCTGGATTTTGTTATAATGAGCACCTACCTGTAAGAGTTTGATAAATACTAGCCAGCTGTTGCAATTGAGACCTTTTTAATTACAAGTATAATATTTTGTTGACATATTCATTAACGATAATTAATTAGTGGAAACAGTTTCCAAGATACCGGTAAAGAACTTCCTCACTATGCGTGCAGTCTCAAGTAGTACTGCCTTCTGAATCTGGCCCTTGATCCAGCCGCCTATCGCGAGACTCTTGAAATTTTCCTATTATCATTTACCTGTATGTTATTTGTATAATTGATAGCGTTGAATATATTATATTTTTCTCAAATTCATTCGTGAAGCAACATGTTTTGTAGTGACGATGTTTTCATTGAGAGCCCATAAATATTAAATTTTGCAAGATACTGATGAAATGCCAATTTTGTAAGAAATTATGTAGACAATCATTATTGTTTTTTTTAAGCATAGATAATGCTTACATTTAAACAAATTCCCGAAGAAGCAAATTATGCTTTGCGTATAATAAAACACCAATTTTTTGTAAACTGCGCTTGCGGGCAGTTAGAATTAGATCGGTAGCGAATTTCAGAAGAACTTATAATGATGTTCAGTTGAGCACAACATGCACTTCGAACGGAAATTATGCAGAATTACGTAAATTATCTCAAATTATCGTCCGGGTCTGTTACCGTGGAGGCTACCCATCAGTGGTGAAGCATTAAGGCATGCCCCGGGGCTTATCCCGTTGCGTGACAGGGGCCAAATATTAATAATTATTACGGTCGATCGGATCCTTACAGGCATCTGGATTCTTATTTTATGCAAATAAGTTTTAATTTTCACAAAAATTAAAATCGAATTTGACTGTGGTACTTAAGTTAAAGTGGTATAGTAGGGTGCTTAAAATGGCATGATGGTGATGATAAACGTATCAATCACCATTTGATCAGTCACGATATATTTAGAAGTGCTATATATAATATTCACGTAAATCTGATTACCACAAGACCAAAAAAAAAAATAGCATTATCTTTAGTACTTGTAGCAAAAATCCGAATTAAAATCATTTTACTTGTTTTTCACACGATTTTAACATGACAAATCTGAATAGTTTTTTTTTATAAAAATAAATGAATACTCACAAATAAGTTTCCATAAAATCACCGCAAGTAGGTTAGGTACCTACCGTTCAAAGAGCGCCCGCTTGTGTCTACTTTTAATAATACTTTCATAGTAGTCTTGAAAGTAGTAATGGATGAAATGAAATCCAATCGATTTTCCTTATAAACTATACTAAAAAAATGAATTGAAATGAGTTTGATACAATACTTTTTTAAAACAAATGCGCTACCTACACGAACTTTAGGATTGACAAAAGTAGAATAATTGATTCATATACAGCTACTTTTTCATATACAATTTTATTATTAATGTTTGTTCTAATCACAGAAGCGAAGTTATATTGAAATTAAAACGTGATTATTTTAATTCTGAATCTGAAGTAAATAAACATGTTTATTTTAAATCAAATAATAAGTCAAAATATATTTATAAAAACTTTCCCGAGGACTTTGATACAATTAGAAATGATGCCCGACTTTCTTAACATTGTTTATGCAAATAATATATTCGTAGGCTCGTAGGTTGTTACTTAAAATTGTGACTAATAAATATGTTTAAATCCAGATCTAATTTAATGTTTACTGTAGGTAATAACCCACCAACATTTTCGTGAAGGTCTGGTGATGATTGATCCCCAGGCCCGTACCTTTGTATTATAAACTTAGGTAGTATTCACTGGTGGCTATTGGTGAAGGACTTATTGTTAGGAAAGGTGCACTCCTTAAAAGCACTACAGTCATGTAAAGTCACTAATATCTTTTAGACTTTAATGAGCTGACTGTTGGTGATGTTGATCCTATTTTTCAACCCATTCTTGGATTTTGAAAATTTGCAACCAGTATTACGGCCTATGATAAATAAATAGCAACCTCAAGCAAACTAGCCTCCTTAGAGTATTGCGCACCTATCCGCACCGTATTCGCTGTCACAGTAAAGCGCGTGCGGTGCGTACGACGCTGACAAGTGTACGATCAGATTTAATCACATTGAATAAATACAAATAAGCACGAACCAATAAATCAAAAGTAACAACAGTAAAATCAAACTGT
Source organism: Tetheella fluctuosa (assembly GCA_951216915.1). NCBI lineage: Eukaryota > Metazoa > Arthropoda > Insecta > Lepidoptera > Drepanidae > Tetheella > Tetheella fluctuosa. The sequence continues at coordinate 6,389,567 of OX578230.1, forward strand.
CAGTACACAGTTTACACTCTAAATGTCTAGATTTTATTACATTCCTTGAACTGAAACAATAAAAGTTACAAACGCGTACACGTACACAGAAAAATAATATCCACGGTTTTATTGAACAAGCAGGAAACAGGAAACTCTAGATACAAAGAAAAAATAAAATTACACATAATCAATGTGAATGCTCACGTTACATCGATAGTTACGACATACGGTTATCTATTTTTTTTAATACGATATCTAGTATTTACATTTGTGTGGTCCAGGCGTCATAATGTGACGAAGATTTACTCACAAGTGCCAGTCTCTCAGGGATTATGAACCCATCTCAAATTTTAAAAGAGAAAAAGTTTAATGTAAAGATCACTGACAAATTTGTTACAGAACAATGAATCGGATATTAAAGTATCCTCTTTCATGACACGGGCGAGCGGATGGGCAGGTTAGGTTGTGTTTATGGTGCTATTGGGTGAAACTAGCATAATTAATATGTTACGGAATTTTTCTATATACGTATTGTTATTATACCTACTATAAAAAATATTTTCTTTCACTTATTTATGCATCATGAGTTTTCGAAATCCAAAAATAGATTTTGACCGCAAGCGCAAGTGCTGGCGCAGCACCTTACGTGGGACAGGCGTGTACTAGGGAGGAGAAAGTCAGAGCATGATTTCACCGGAGATTGTTATTATACGAGAGTTCTTAAGTAAGATGTTATTATTATAGTTACGTGAGAAACTTGCTTTAATACCCCATCTGGCCATTTTTTAATACGAAAATAGGGTATTTGACTGACATTCAAATCAGCAACTTTTTATGAAATGTCAAAACGATAGGTTTATATGGAGTTTTGTATGAAATACAAGCATGTAACGTCATAATTATATAGCATACTCTTTATGGTTAGATTGGTCATTAAAAATCATAATAAGGATAAATTTAATAAAATTATCGTGGTTTCCCTTTTCATTTAGATGTTTTATACATTGGTTAGTGTTGGATAATTTATTTTGAATACAGGCAAATACCCTATTCTGCAACAGCCTTATTTTTACGTGAAACCGTCTTATTTTATTAGGTGTGGCACAGCATTTGCAGTCAAACTATAGTAGGTATTATGTACCTCTATATTTTTAAACAGTGTCAACTCAAAAATAGTTTAGCACATTTCAAAGATTTTTATCAAAGAGTTTACAACATTCACGTACATCTACATAAATATTCTGGGACATTATTCCTCACACACGGCTATCTGACCCCAAACTAAGCAGAGCTTGTACTATGGAAGTCAGATAACTGATATACTACATATATCTACTACTTTTCTTTTGTAAATACATACATCTATAGATAATTACACCCAGACACAGAACAAACAGACATGTTCATGCACACAAATATTTGTCCTGAGTGGGAATCGAACCCACGACCTGCGACGTGATAGATAGGGTATCTTACCAACCACGCCAACCGTACAATTCTACATCTTCTATCTTAGTCATAAATATGCAAATTTTGATATCCAATACGCTTTATTGCTACGCTTTATTGGATGCCACGTGTTTGTGATCTGATAATGATTAGACCAAAGAATTTACTTTTGAATAATTATTCTACACCATATGTTACCGATTTAATCAGTTGTTTTCTGAAACTATCTGGAATAAGGTTCACTTTGTAAGTAAGGTAAATTAGCACAAAGCACGTACACAAAGTGCGTGACATCTAGTAGTCTCAAGCAAGATTACAGTAGCAACAGAATAAGTTACCTGGGCGAAACTATTGGCAGCGGCCTTCGCTCGCTGCATCGCTCATCGCTCCGCTTAATGCCTTGGTCTCACGCGATACGACCGCTTGCGAACCTCTCGGTGGTGTTAAATGTATCCGCCTGCTTGTATCAGGTTACCGTACCAAAGGCGTGGGCATTGACAAGTCCAACTTGTTTTGTTTTGTTCACTCGACCATCGTAAAGGTTGACTTTCTACGAGCATTGACGTGACGTCCCCGCTAGAATTACGTTAAAACTTTATGTTTAATGACAAGTGTCTCCTACTTGTCAAACATCAACTCGACACACTGTTGGCCCGTTACAAAGCCATGATCAGTATTTTGTGTTGTTTTTGTTAATATTATTTTTAATTTCGTTATATAATTTGAAACGTACCACTATGAATCAGAATCGATATGTGTATTGAATAAATTTATTCATTTTATATCGAATTAATTTATTTTCACCCATGCCTAAATTATTTATTCGCACATGGAAATTAATGTAGTCGTAATTTCTGGGCGCATTCGGATTTATTTCCACGTAAGATGTCACTTCGTTTAAAAATAATTACAGTTGTGTTGGTTTTGCGTCATGCTGGGCCGACAAGGCCCTTTCAGCGGATTATTAAGATGTTAGAGCGCAGTGCGCATTTAACGGGTTGTCTCTCATTGTTGGAAGAGGAAGATATGCCAACTGATAATCGGAATGACCGAACTCGGAGGGACAACTCATTTAATGCTTGTCGATTTGAATAGCCCGAGCATTCGGGACATAATTTATTTTACTCTTTTAATGATGGCTAATATGGCGCTGGATATTTTATTATTGGTAAATGTGTAACCGTATTTTATGAAAAGCACACAATCCATCTAATCCTTCTAATCCAGCTTATAATATAAATGCAAAAGTATGTGTTGATGTTTGTTTTTCAATCACCCATACCTAAATAATTATTTAGATTGTGAGTAAAATACAAATAAATAAAAAAATAAAAAGATATGACTGATTTCTTCAACGAACGACTTCAAAACTGTAGCACAAAATCATGAAAGTCAGATGAAAATATCTAAATCAATTATTTTATCTTTTTAGTGCAAATATAATTTATATTAGAGTTGTTTTTATTTTTCAATAGTACGAGTATCTACAGAATTCCAATAAAATCTATAAGGCCTTACAATAATTACGCAGCGTAAGTCAAAACGCAGCCTTATGCTTCGTAATACTGCTGTGCGTTATGAAAACATTTTAATGACGCAATAAATATCTAATGTTTTCTGCTATGCATCATTTATGAAGCACAGATCAAGTCCAAAGAACTCTTTGTCGCTATAAACCACCACAAGACGGCGCCACTAGTTCATGAAACTATACTATTATCCCCCTGTTATTGTCACATCTAATTTGAACCTTACGATCTTACAATAAGGGTAGAATAACCTTGATGCTCGAGAAGAAGCTTGTAAGTTGGAGTAACACTATCCACCACACTTGAATACATATTCTGTTATTATGTTGATAAAAACTGTTGTAACATGGTTGGACCTAAACCATGACACGACAAGAATAATATTAAGATACCGTTATTTAAAGCAGTGAAATGATGTCATTAATGACCTTAAAGTCTCCAAATCTGTTTTATAAGACGGGTTGAATACTGATAAGATTCCATTTGTGATAGTAGCAGTCTTAAAGATAATAAAGTACCTACTAACGTTCTCACTTATATAGGTATACTTACTATAAATGTGAGAATCTATTTATGAACACACGAGTCCTATTAATCTTTATCTAAATCAGAACTATCATTTTGTATATATTCTATGCTTTGTTTTTGTACTCGTAATACTATACCTTACTACATGTTATAGTTAAACATTAAATAGTCGTTCAAATAGTTTTAGATGAAAAAGTTTCAGCTCTTTCAAAGTTTTTTTTTTATTAATTTATAATCGTAAACAAATATCTAAAAGAATACAAATTATCGTGGCCGGAATAAAAATGTCACAACGTCAAGAACACAGCGTACCTCACTTTATAAAATCCACTGCTTACTTATTCAATAAACGTTTACAGTGTGGGAACGAAATATAACCCACTTTGTTCTGAAGAAACTACAGCTATTTGTCAAAGTGCATCCGTATTCTGTGAATTCTTTTTGAGTTTATACTTTGAATTCAAATATAGACATAGGAATTTGACTTTTATACCATATGTCGATATTCTAAAATACTACAAATGGAACACTATTGATTTACTGAGTAAGATATTTGATAAAAACTGAGTGAGTTACACTATTGGCTATCTTATGTAACTGAGTTGAGTTTATTTTCATTGAATTATTCACCAATTTAACAGGAATATGCAGGTGAGGATTACCTATGCACTCAGTCAGGTACTTCATTGGAGATTTGCCAAAGGAAACTAGACTTAACCTATAAAATACACAACGCTCATAATATATCGCTCTGACCCGATTTCTACGCAAGTGAAACCATACACAAAAGTTATACAAAGTTATAATTCAATACAAACAATTTATAAGGCTTACATGTAAAATCCGTGGAAACTACCTCACTATTTCTCATTGAAATCGTGAATAAACGTTACATGGAACCGCGTCGCTCAGTGACAAATACGACACCATACTTAACAGCCAGTGAAAATAAAGAAAGCATTATATCTAAATTTTACAGTGGGTAAAACAGGCTTTCATAAACAAATTCCACCTATTTGCGGAACAATTTCACGCCCTATTTTATCCGTACAAATTTTCCTAGTCTACAATTGGAAATCCCGCGCAAAAGCGCCAAGGCTTTTGTATGCGCGGTTTTTATTGCGGAGTATTTTAGTTTTTTTTCTCAGCGGATAAATGACGTTCGTACTTTATTCAATTTTTGGTCATGTTGGTGCCAAACGTGGAAATAGAAAAATGAGACAGGGTTTGTGGGTTTGTTAATAAAGCTATAGAGATAGAACTTGGCTTGTAGCTTGGTAGCGTATTTTCGTATAGGGAAAAGCAGAAAATATACTTAAACTGTGTTAATTTATAGCTCTATTTTTGATACAAAGTATGCCGTACACTGTATGAATTTCTGATCGACGAGATTATTTTTTAACGTTGTGTTTTCGACATCCTATGACATATACCCTTAATGGAGGAGCCACCTAGTACAATTGACAAAGTTCAAGCATGACCACCATAAGGCTACTTTTTGTGTGCAGTGACCAGTGACTACCTGGTTATCGACAATACAACTGGACAATGCGATTAACATAAAACTAGTCAAAACAAATGATTTTACACAATAAGGGCTTTTGTCTTGACAATAGGCGGGGCGATGTCGATCGTACCTACCTAACGTATCTTATATAAATCTGGAAGTAAATATTATTACCTTCGTATTTTTTACATGATGTAGTTTTATTGATGAAAGTGCTATCAGAATAGATACTAATATATTAAATTGAGAAGTAAAAATCAGGTGCCTGACTAACTCATCATGGCTTGGTCTAACGTTTGGAAATACAAATAACGGAAATGCATTTTTCAGTGATTTGCAAAATGGATGTAAAATAGTGGATTAAAGATTGTTTGGGGGAAACATGTTATGTCGATTTACCTACTTAAAATGTAAAAAAATGCTCTAGGTAGCAGTGCAGTTGAGATTTATACAATAAATGTTAAATCCAAAATGTAATTCAATAAAAAGCCTTTATCTTTTCTGCAAAGCAGTATTCATTTCAATATACAAGATTAAAGTAAGAAAACAAAACATACTACAAATTAAACTCCCACACAGAACCCTTTTAAAACACGTATTTATAGCAAAATGTTGAGAAAGCCACACTCTCGGCTCTTCCAGCCTCATTACATATCAGTGTACACCGGCAGGCGAGAGATGTTCGCCGCAGGACGCCACTCTGCGGCTAAGTGATTTTATTTGTGTCCACATACCGATATGTATCAAATTACGTGGCCTTGCGACCAGCTGCTTGATCGATCGTCCACCGTGTTGCTAAAAGCACAATATTGACTCTAATTATTATCTCAGCGGGCTTAGAACTTGGTGGAGAAATTTATCAGTTCTTAAAATGGATAACTATAATTTGTTAAGCCGTCTTGAAGTCGGGAATCCTATAGTCGTTTTATCTGCGTTGATATTTCATTGTGCTTGTTATTTCTGTATTGTATGTTGTGATTTCTGTACTTATTCTAGATCTAGAGGTGAATTTCCTTTACACTAGAAAAGAGAATAGTGAAGAAAAAAATAGACTAATTGGATTATAAATTGTTCATATGCATAATATTTTAATTTCATTATAAATTGTTTAAACAAAATTACATCCAAAGTTGGGAACATAAAAATAATAAAGGTAAGTTTGACAACATGTGAATACCATTGAAAGCATTTCAACTACAATAAGAAATAAAGTATGAAACATCAATATTAAATTGAGTTAATGAACTATTATACCAAAACTCTATTGTAAATTACTCTAAAAAAATTATAATTATTTTTGCCAGTGCAATGCACAATCACAATAATCTACTATGGAACATTATAATATTATTCATTGAATAAGTAACAAAATCTATTTCAGAAGTGTAAAAAGTAAAACAACTTTAAAATGAGAATAAAGATGAAACAAATAAGTATAAATATAGATATTTATAGATATAGATAAAGATATTTATACTTATTTAAAGATGTATTATTATTATATGTGCGGAACTCAAGTGATTTATTTCTAATGTGTAAAAATTAAAAGAAGAAGAAGTTCTGTAAGATCTCCACAATTTTATGATATTACTAATTATTATTATTCGATAGCAGCGCTGCAGCGTTCCCTAGAATTAAAAACAAACCTCATAAATATACATTTAATAAAGAGTACTTACTTACGTGTTACTTTTACAATTTCAACCTAAAAGTAGTGGTTCAAAATTCACCAATAAAAATGTGTAATGTTCTCATAAACCCTCAATCGCTCGATGTGTTAAATGACGCGAGCCGTGTAATAAAACCGTTGCGGCTGGCATGACATTAACATTTCGACGTTTGCGCTTATCACACGCAAATGTTACTTTGTTACTTATTTCAGATGAAGGTGCAAATGGGGAAGGATATATAGAAACCTGGGATTTTAATTTTAGGTTTTTTATACTTGGAAACTGTAAGGTATCTTCCTGTACTTCACATTCATTAAACATGAAAAAAGAAGAGTATGAATATATTCAAATACCTGCAAAATGCAGGTTACCTCAAAAACACATTCCAATACTCACCTTTCTATTCTTTATGCAAATCTAGAAACGGCGAGGGGCAAACCTTATCCACGAGTGTCACTCTCAGCTGTGGAATCGATTTGGAAGTTTATTCAGGCTGACAACGCGTGAAGCAGGGCTGAGCTCGAAATCTATTCCACCCTGTACATCTATATAAGCCGACGTCTCAACTCGGAGCGCGTGTATTACTCCAACGTTCAACTGCCGATACGATTTTAGTATGCTAACACACTATCCAAATCCAATCTATCGAAAAACATTACACTCAATAAGACGGTCCGTACGTCTAGTAATCTTATTTAACTTGTCAACGTATATAATGTTGAATATCTAAATTAGAAGACCGGGGTGGGTTTGTCATTGTTCAGATCGGACTTCGCGTTAATATCTTTTGTGATGTTGTATATTTAAATAGCTCGGTTGCGTTGTAGAGATAGCATCGAAATTTATGTAGTGGGGTTGCGAAACGGTGGCCGGGTACAATTGGATGTGACAGACAACGCGCACCGCTTCGTAGAATGGTTCGGTCGAATACAGACACGTCGTGTAAAACGGAAATAATATTGCAATATAAAGACTATTATGAATATTTTTATCTCTAAAAGAAGATAATAATATTATAATACATAATTAATAGCCCGTATTGTTTATACTTATTACATAATTAATTATAACAATTTGATATTAAGATTGCCTATCGATATATTCCAACTACAGATTCATTGTTAAATATTCCAACATTACTGAAAATATTTGGGCATTGCATTTACAGTTTATTGGATTATATATTTTATTCATGTTGTTTTATCCATTCATACAAATTATTTACAATAAAAATACAAGAAATAAACATTCAAATTAATGTTACAAATAGCAGAAAATTAGTTTATATGTAAAGACATTCCAACTTAGTGAAGGAAAGCCTTCACGAAGTGACGGAGCAACGGACCGACTTGATTCATTGCACGAGGGAATAGGCAGGGTGGGAACAGAACGCGGGTAAAGCTGCGGGCGGAAGTTAGCAGAGAATAAATCATTATTGATAATGAGATTTGACATTATATTCTAAAATACCATTTTCGTAATTTAGGTGCCTTTAGAATCTTACTTTTTTGATTGAATATACTTTATTAATTTACTTTCCATACCAGAGTAAAAATGTTGCAATTTAATAACAATATTTAGGCTAAATAGCTTCATTTAAAACTAGTTTATGATGAAAAACATCAACTTTTACATGCAAAACTGTAAATTCTGTATAATTTAAAACCAGAATAATTATTATTAATCTCGCGTGTTGTCTTTACTGTTCGCTACCACAAACCATGTCGAACATACTTTATTTGCTGGCTGTTACATTAAAGTCAATAATTATTTCATGCGCTTAATTTTATTAATGTCCCTATACATTGTTGATGAACGCGCACCGCACGCAGAGGGTTCCGTTTTTCGCTTTAAGATGAAAATATTTTTGAGGAAACAAATAGTTAAGTTACTTTTTAATCATCTTATTAGAATGTATAGCATTTTTGCTATGGCCAAATTATTTATATTCTAGTGGTTCTGATACCTGCAGTATCAAATTAACCACCAAGAAAATTAAGTATCAACATATTGCATGGAATTATTTATTAAAGGCAATGGCCTTCATCATGAATGCATGATTCAGCTAAAAGCACTAGATTTGATCAACATCTGGTGTATGTATCAGCAAAAGCTAGTTATAATAATATTGGAGCTAATTCTATTAATGTTTCAGTCATAGAATATCATACAAACCGTTATGCGCATTTGTGTGAAGTCAATATGCTCTTATTACACACTCGAATGACTGTCCTGGGTGGGCCTGGCGCAAATGTGAACAGAATTATGGGAGTTGCCGCTTTGAATATCATTAGGCGATGAATGTCATCACCGTATGATATTTAAAGTCCTCAATTGGTTCTGTGTTAAATTGTTGGTGGTTAACAAAGTAATGTGTAGTTTTAGGGATCTTTTCGAAGAATAAAGTAATAAAAAGACTTAAGTTAAGATTGATTCATCTAAAAAAGTAATAAAATAATTATAAATCATTAAAAACTTAAACTCCAAGCAGCACTATATCCGCTAATAAATAAAAGTGACTTCGCTAAATAAAGTCATCTAATAGAAGAATAGTTATTGCTTAAAGCACTTTCCATAAATTCCATCATATAAACCTAACATTAGCAAAACCTAATTCCGCAATTTTATTGTTCTACCTATATTGAAATTGATTGAAAAATTACACACTTCCCAAAAAAAAGTTTCTTTCACATGAAACTGTAAGCTGCAGGAAGGGCAACCACAGCATGTAACTGTATACGACATGTGCGATGACATAGCCTCGCCCATCCTGCATAAGCCCTCCAGCTCGGAGCCGATTGGCTGGCATACCTAACCCGGCTTTCGTAATGCGTAGGGTTTCTCGACCATGTGAATCCCAATGGTAATTCTATACTCACTATAGATCTCTATGTAATTCTATTTTTATTTAAATTTCTAGTATATCTAGTATATCCATCTATCTACCAAAATAAAATAACCCTACTATAAAACAATAAAAATTGAAAATCGCTATAACATCGAACAAACATAAAAATACAAGTGTGCATAAGAGATCAAAATTATTTACGATACCCACGTGTTTATCTCGCGTCAGAAACACATTCGGAACGGTCTTACAAAAACAAGAACAATAAAAACGCGACCTCGCACCGTATCTTCGGCGAAGTTCGCAACCTTATAGCCAATTGACATCAAGACACGTATACCGCTTTGGGTCGTGATCGAAAGAAAGAAATATACTCGTTATTTGCGAGCCGGGCGTTGGGCCATAAATGTTATCACTAACTAGCGATCGGGGAGGTTCGATCTCATGATTCTGCCTCACGAAATTAAGGAAATCGCTCATGGGGATATTATTCTCAGCGTTGCTGATACCATCTGGACTGGATGTAGGGGATTTACGCTTACTTTTGTGATTTTTCGTAAAAATTTAGCTGTAAAAGGTTTTTTGTAAGTGTTACTGTCTAACAACTAACTTTGTCAAGGACAAAATCTTTAAGGTGATGATAGTTCAGTGGTTGACGTTGAATATCATAGCATAGATCGTGAGTTCGAATTTTATTAAGAATTTGGCCTTTTCGTGTAGGGAATATCGCGTGGCAACTATAGCACGGTGGTAGGGTATCGTAGTACCCGCTTAGCTGATTATTACCCTCAAGTTGAAAATCTGTTGCCAAACACCTACTAGTTTTTGTATTTTCTTTCACTTTAGATGCTTATCATCTTCGGGTATATATCACCACGTACTATGTTGAGATTGTGGCCAAATATGTAACCTAGATTATACGTATAAGGAGGATGAAATTTCTGATAATTATCTTAGAGTATGAAAAATTATGATCATATAAATTAAGAAACTACATCCTAAAGCCATAATGCACAAGTTGCAAACCACTTATTGTTAATTTTTCATGGCATCAAAGACTACCTACTTAAAAATAAGACAACGTCTACGACACCTGTCATCACTAACTGACCTTTTTCAATCAACTTTTTTCCAAGCTTAAAAATTGTTCTAGTCGACCAAAACTGACAATGCTATAGTCACTCATCAATTTGACAACTCTGACTCTGGGTGGTCCACTAATTGCCTTGACGTCCCATGGTGGTGACAAAATATAGGAATAAGACAGGAAAGATAACGCACTTGATCAATAACTGGGTAGAGAAATTAAAATCATTTAATAATCTTAAATTATTATTCGAAATAGTGCCATCGGAATTTTAAACAATTTTAAAATTCCGATGCTCTTATCTGGTTTTCTTAATTTAATAAACAAATTAAGAAAACCAGATAAGAGCTTAGGGTAACGTTGAACAGACAGCCCCAAAAGTTGATGAACACTTTAGTATCCTTTCATTATAATCTATTAAATATTAATAAATCTTGACACTAAGAATTGCGTAATGTGACACGGTACTAAAGAGATACTTCTGGGTCTGACTGTAGGTACTACTTATAGTTGCGAGTATCAAATAGGCTAGAAATCGGTCCTAGAAAACTGGTATATTTCCAAACCATTTCCTTGGCTCAAGCAATTAATCACATGAAAATTTATACATTTTCATTAGCATGTAAATAATATAATGCATTGGTAATTTGACGGAAATTACTCCAGGGAGCTAGCGAGCACAGAAGGATATTAAATGCATATTAATCAGCTTATTCTTGGTTTATACGTCGGCGTGTTGAATATTGTCAGTAAGATCAAAGATCTAATCACAGTCGATTATATGTAATTATCTTGTTCAATGATTACCAAAGCCTTATTAATTTTCGATTATTATAAATTATTATTATTATAAACCTATGTTTATACTATTAGATACTCGTATCTCATACCGCATTATTGTGAGATTCGAGTATTTAGTATTTTTTTAGATAATGAGTAAAAAGATAAAGGCAAAAAATAAATATAAGACACCTGCAATACCTCAGTTGACATCAAACAAATGTCAACAATAACCCAACCAAATGATTTCCAAACAAAAGGAGCGTGTTTACTTATTTTCCGTTGTTTGCATGGGAATTGCCAGGATTTGTTGGTGTTATAAAATAAAAATATAAAGCGGCAACCCTGAAAGCTATATCGTCAAATATTATGAACGATCACCTGGAAACTCAATCATTTATAGAGCTGCATCATATTATGAGTCGTTTACCATATTCTGAGATCATTTCAACTTTTTGACGTATTGACATCAAAGTAGGAATAAATTCTCATAAAATTCAATCACCTCTAACATGTTTCTTTTTCGTAAAGAAAACTGTCATTTCAGTTCAAAATGTCCTCAGGGCTACAAGTCCAAAACAGTCATAGCCAATATGCCCACTAGCGATCGGTAGATGTTTTTGACATGACCAATGACGCTCTAATTTTATAGTCTCTCCAAAATCTGAAACGTAGTACCGTAAGTGTCCTAAACTGCTTCAAACTACTTGCATGGCTTAACAGTCTATGAATAGTATAATGGGATATCCACACTTGTTTCTGTTTCTATCGCTGACAGTTGTCGTAATCATTTAAACATACATGCCCTGCCATTTGCCAGCATCTCAGCCGTCTCAGTTAATACAACGTTGTACAATTATTTTCGTCAGATGACATTACGAAAGTTAGGGGGTGAACTGTTCGGCGAACAGATACTGATCGTGACTTTAATTGTATGTGGCGCTAACGTAACGTTTCAGCTACATACAAGTGCTGACGAATTGGTTTACATGGAGGTATTCCTTTATAATGCACTTTTCTTTCTCTTTTTATTTTTAGTTTAGTCGGGCTTAATATAACAATTACTTACCTTAAAGGCACTCATTTTATAAGGCTTAAATGTATTTTTTGTCACAAATATTAAATACAAACAAATTCATGGCAAAAAAAATCAAATGAAGATTCTATTTATTCCGAAATATAATCTAGTATGCACATAATCTAACAATTAAGTAATTGAAGCTTATATTGTAATACAATGAAAGCGTAAATAGCCCTCATAGTGTAATTTAGTGCCATTTAATAATGGAGCCGAATAACCCTAAATGTGAACAAAATGTACGTAACGACAGTATTACTGTTCAATGTTACGGCCGATTTAACAGAGGAAGAAATTTAGAAGGCATAATAACTTTCACAACGTTATCAAATGATGCTATCTATTAATATTTATATATATATTAAACAGTTCACAGTTTATGAATTCGTTTTGGCCTCAAGAGATACAATTTATACCAAAATGTTACCCACGTAAGACTTGAACATAGTTACATAACCATTAAAAACCATTAAGAAAAATAAAATGCCTGTTACTTTTACTTAATACACTAATCATGATTTTTGTTAGCGAGGATCTTACAAATAATTCAGTTTTATGAACTATTAAGTAACAATTTAGTATTTTAAGGTAGGTATTTAAACAGTAATAAATTTATTTTTATTATTATTTGTATTTATCTGCGCCTCATTTCAAAATGCTTATTATAAATAATATTTAGTTAACATAAAGATTGTAATTTCTTTTCAATGTAATGATGACGCCATGTAAGCCATTTGTCGTCCTGCGTCTAATTTGGGCCAAGTTGATTTCGTCGTTTTCTCATTATAGCGAATGCCCGGGTGGCCGTCTCCTGACAAGAGGAAATTGTCCTCAGGGATTAATAAAATTTTACTCACTTGAAAGTGACCGGCATTAATATTGTTTATGACTGCAGTTTAACTTTGAAGAAAAACAAAAGAATATCTTAGTTTAATCCTCGTGGGTTCTATAGCACATTGCTTTGATTTATTGTAATTGACTGTGATGTAGAGATGGTTTTCATTTTAGTACTATACCTTTGAGTGCATTCAGTGTAATTTTTGAAATCGTTACTTAGTAGTTTTTATTAGGTTTAAGTTTAATTAGATCAATATATTAGCTTTCTTAGATGCCTTCATAATTTCCATTTTAGATAACCATCTATTGATGGTTGTTTTTTATATTTAGAATTTCAGGAACAGTTCCTTACACGAACGAATCACGAGACAAAAAAGCTCCAAATATAATAAAGAATATACTAATTAACTACCATACATATTCACTTTATAGATTCAACATAGTCAAAGTAGTAACGATAAAAAAAAGCTTCCACGGTATGGGCCCAGCCATGAGTGGACATGGGCGTAATTACCATCGCTCCCTCGACAAATTGGTTTACTTATTTATGGTTTCATTCAGATTTTATAATGTTTTACTCTCCCGTTAACGCATTTGTAGCACACACCTATTATTTTAAAGTATCTACATGTAGTGATCAAAAAGTTTAGCTCTATTTTTCCCTAGTCTTTATAGATTTGTTGCTTTATAGTGGGGCCGCGGTAAATATGCGTTTTTGACATCTGTAAGTAATGAGCTAATAGATAACGGAAACGGCTATTCTGATTTTGATGAGACTCACTAAACAATGCCTAAAAAATATTGAACCTTCTCATAAAAAGTCCAATCGAAATCGTTTTTGCAGTTCCCATTATATATTTTTTTATACTTTGTATAGGCATGACATGCCGTGTTTGACCACAATCTCAGTTTGGTAAGTGATGATGTATCCGAAGGTGGTAAGCACACCGAGCCTAGAAGGAACTGGCTCTCAAGTGCAGCTGCAGGAACACACCAATAGGTGTTTGGCGACAGATTTTCAACTTGAAGGTGGTAGCCAGCCAGGCGAGTACTACAAAGGCTATATAAATTAACTCTTTAAAAACTCTTTAAGTTACTTACGTCGAATGTCATCACGTCAACTTTTTTGATTATTAGAATATTGAGTAAGTTCATCCCTTTGACACCGAACCCCGAGCTTTCAACCTCCGAAAAGTCCATCAAAAAGGTAATTAAGATGAATTAACGTTCACAAAGCTCGATTTCGTGCTAGCCCTCCGCTGTAACCTTTATTCCTTCTAATTGGCTCCCACGCCGCATAATTTTTACAACAAATTGCTGGTCTAACGATCGAGTTCACTCGATGTCTAATTCTTTGGGACAATAGTCTGGTTTTAAAATTAAAGAAATATGTTAATTCATATCTTTGTCTCGGACCGTCAGAGCGGAAGATTATAATTATTTGGAAATTGTTAAAAAAAACAGTTGCTTTGTTATTGGAACCATCCAGTTGGATGGGTGTGCACTGTACGCGTATAATGGATCTATTCTCTATATCTCTTCTATGTTGTAAAATCAGTTCTTTCGTTGATCGTAAGTGATAACGAAGAATGGAAGAGAAAACTATGTATTTTGTAGAGCTTAATTTTATTATGTCATCACCTTGATACACAAGGTTTTTTTTATTTTTATTGTCGATTAAAACTGTTCTAATGAAACAACATTCCACAAACTTGACTTATTACTAATCTAACTAACCACAGCAGCTTTTATGAGCCCAAAAACTTTTGTTATATTATCAGGGTTTTATTATCTTTTAGTCCAATAACATTTATCTGTTTTCCCTGTCACATAGTAAAAAGCCTTGTTTCCTTAATTAAAGTAACAACAATGTATGTAACACGTGTGCCGACCCTAAGGTCAGGTGCGGGTGAAACTGCTTTCGACTCGTACATTCGCCCAATGTTACTTGATCTTTGCCATTTTGTTTGTGAATATAAATATAACACATGAATATATTCTGAAAGTTATTAAATATAAGTAGTATACCTACCCAGCCTTAATAAAGGTTTAAGTGTAATGATCATCGTTAGACCTTTTCTATACCACCTTCTCCCTCGTTCTTTTGTGCTATTTATATCCGATATATTAATAGGTATGCCAATCATATCTAACTCATTTCGAAAAGTCTAATCTTTGTGTGCTTACCACCTTCGACCACATCATCACTTACCATAGTGAGATTGTGGTCAAACACAAGCCTATACAAAGTAAAAAATAAAATTAAATACGTTAAGTGAGTGAAATTTATTTATTTTAAAAAGTTTCTTCGTGATTTTGAACTATGCATGATAGTAAAACGAAAGCATATTATCTGACATACGTATTATATTTATAAATATTTGGGACATTATTCCTCACACACGGCCATCTGACACCAAACTAAGCAGCGCTTGTACTATGGAAGCCAGATAACTGATATAATACATATACTACTATTATTTTGGTGCTTTAGCATTTCAACCAATCTTTGAGATGTTAGTTGAAAAAGAAAGGTAAAACAGAGTTCAAAATATTCTGGTGTTCCCTTATCTACTTCGGCACCGCGCGTCAGCGGTCGTTATTCAATAAAACGTCGCCTCCGTGCTAGGGCGAGCCCTTATTTCTGAGCATTAGTCGCAATATCTTTCACTACCAAATGGGACAAAAAACTATGGAGACAAAGCTTCATCACGCTCGTTGATAAAATAAGGTTCTCATTTAACCTAATATTAAAAAAGTCATGTGCATTTTATTAAACTATTTAATAACTGATGTACCTACATATCAACAATTCAACGCATGTTCAACGCACTCTTATTGTGTATATTTTTTTAATTATTTTTGTTCATGTAGGTAAAAATATAATGTATTTACCTATACATAAACAATGTTCGCTGTGTGAAATATTTGGTATCTAGAATATCATAATATCTGAATTTAGTGCTCATACCTAGATAGGTACTTGGAACCTAATTAACACTCGCGTTTATTGCTAGGTATCTATTCTCTGCGTCGGGATCATCTAGGTACGTGAGGACATGGATCTAATTTTCAATTTATAGTTGTTGAAGTTACTAATGAATCTTGTTTTAATAATTTCCTGGTATCGCGTGGTTGAAAGATTGCAGTTAAATTAGACACAGTTTATCATATTAAAGTCTATATAATCTTGTTCTAAATTCTATGTACGTTTTTCATAGTTATTCAAAATATATGAAACAAACTTCATTATTTTGAAGACAGAATTTTGAAGCCCCAAATCAATCTAATATAATACTTAACTCGATGTAATATTTCTATAAAGGGAATGTTCTATACCACTTCTATTCTAGTAGTGCAAAACTTCATCGTACCTCCTCAACTTTGGTGCTAAGTCCCCAAAACTGTCTGTTTCCAGCGAAATGAGATAAATTAAATTAATAAGGTTATTTAAAGGCATTGGTAGACTTAGAAAATTTAAATACTCCAATTAAATACCTAACTGTAGGTAGTACCTAGGAATAGATAATGTACCTACCTACCTGACTGATGTATCATTAAAAAAATTACAACTTATTCGAAACAAATACGTTCTTCGCACAAAGATAAATGATTGCATTCTGAAGTGTCGCAGAATAAAGAAACGAAAACGGGACGAAATAAATGGTTTTAAAACTTTTCAATCAACAATATAAAGGATAGGCATTAACAATCATTACGTTTGGATCCTTTAATTTATTCGTTTCTCCAGCTTTGATCATGATGAAATAAAAGTGGGTGAATTGAATGGACTTCAATGAGAATGGCTGCGAGTGATCCGAGTAATATCTAATGATGAGACACATAATCCGTCCTCGATCGCCTCTTCGGTTATTGAGTCGGAATTTTCGATTAGTCTGTGATTGATTGAAGCGACTCCTTTTCAAGCGACGTGCATTTTATGATCCGTTCTACTTCTTCGATCAGTTTCTTCAGCATAGTAAACGAGAAAATGAGATGTTTCGTTTGCTTTAACATTTTTTCGATAAATGCAAGTACAGTGTCGTCTTGCATTTAAGAGTGTAAATACACAAAAAAATATTTTACCGCATTCTTTCTTGTTTTTTGGTACACCGAGAATAGATAATATTGAAAAAAAAATACCGTACTTACATCAATTTCGTTTCAAAATAGGATATTAAATATGTACTGTTTTTTAGGGATCCGAAGCTCAAAAGGAACCCTTATAGGATCAGTTCGCTGTCTGTCAAAACCTTTTTCTCAGGAACGCGTAAAGGCATCAAGTTGAAATTAATACCAAATACTCAGATCTGCTATTCCTTGGAGCTGTGAAAAAATCACATTTCTAAGTCAACGCAATCAAAAGATATGGCCGTTTATGCCGCATATTTTAACATTCGCAAAGGAATCAAAATCTATCAATCACTTCCCGTTGTCCTAGAATAATGATATTTGTCAAGGAGCAATGTCTTATAGCACAAGTAATTAATATTACACTAGTTTTATAAATACATACTGCATTAAACAGGCACTAAACAAAAAATGGCAACATTGATTTGCACAAACAAACAAACATACTCTTACCCCAAACGCATATACGGTCTCCGTTCCGTCTCGGGTAAAAAACAAGAACATACAATATCCAAATGTAGGGTGAACAAAATGTACCTATTGTTACTAACTAGATGAACTTTACTTACAATTTTGTGAATTTATAACTTGAAAGATTTAAATCTTAGACTACATTAAACTAGAACAGAAATACGTGAACTTTTTCCATATACTATGTTATATCCACACAAGCCTTAATGCAATTTGCGGTAATGTAGCTTCGGGGCCATGTACACTCGCCGCCGCGGTACAATTCCACCGTTCCTGTACACGTCACTTACTAGCCTGACTGTACTAGAATAAGCTACAAAATTACAGTCACGCTTGTCTAATCATGTAGACAGATTGAAGATTATTTTGATATTTAGTAAAATATAGTACTCAAGAGAATACTGATAGCCACGGTTTAGAATGACTATTCTATGTGATACACATTGTAACGTAGCATCAGACTTCGTGATATTAATATCATAATGTTATACTTACAGTGGTGGCAAAATACTTTCAAAAGCAATATTAAAGCAAGTATAAAAAAAGGTTGAATATAATACAATTTATTAAGGCAATATAAATTTTCTAATCAAAATAATATAATATAAATGTACCTAAGATATAACTTAACTATAAGTTTATTATACATACTATTATTTAATTTATGAAGTACCAAATGTGGTATATACCAAATCGATCCCCACATACTAGTATATTATTTTGGTTACAAAAATATTTCATGCAAGCATGGACGCACTTAAGAAATGAAACTACATTAAGTTATTAACTGTTCTCTTGTGTTGAAAACAAACCACTATTTCATTTTGTTCGTGTAAAAGCCGTAAGCTGAAATTTTTATGACCAAAGCCTGTCTGGCTCTGTGGAAATGTTTAAAAAGGTTTTTTCAAATTATGCGAGTCATCTTCCCCGTATATAGAGTCTGGGGCCATCATACACGTATCTTTGTTTAACCTGAGCTCAAACATTTGTTCTTTGCAAACAACGGTCGATTTGCGTAACGATGTATCGATGTTGTTACCGTAAAATTGGGGGTGAGGGTTGCGAACTTACTTTTTTGATGATTTTCTTTCGTTTACTCGACTCTATCATTAAATCTATAAGCTTTTTACACAATTTTAAATACTACTAGGTCATTTTAATAATATTAAATCTATAAAATAATATACAATTAGGAATATTATTAATTATCCACAATTAATCAGCGAAATAAATACGTCCTTTTTCACTTTGATCCGGTATCGTCTACGTTTTATTTATGTGGTGGACATTTTTCCACAAAAGCACGCGAGGTCAGCTTAAGAGGGAGGAAACGACTTTGGCCTAATCCGCTGACTTTTATTTATTCAGTGAATTAATCTCAGCGTGGCTGGGGGTGGGACACTGGCCCTTATTTCCTGTCGCCCAACCGATACCACGGTTTCTCGTCTGGACACACAGATAAAAGTCAAGCTGAGTTTCTTGACACTTATAAAATTTATAGGTGCACTCCGTATCCTCGGCTGTCCCCTGTCACTGACCGTTTCACTAACTTTACTTTCAGAATTAACTTTATTAAGGTACTATACTTCCTTGATACAGTTGATAGTATGAAAATAAGTACTAGTTGTGTTGAATTTATGAAAACAGAACAGCTGCAAATTTTTATTTGTGTGATGATAAAGTGTTTTGTAATATTTAAATGTAGCTATAGTAAGAATTTTGTAAATATTTCGATTATTTGATCTTTTTACGAGTTTATAGTCCCACAATACTACACATGAAAGGCTGTTTCCTACTTGGTACTACTAGGCTTTATCACCTTTGGGTACATTTATCTGATTATGGTTAAACAAAAATCTATCAATAGTTAATAAATACGAAAGTTTTCTATCTAAGGCCCCAGTATTTTAAGGTGATACAATCTTTTGACAACGATCCGCTGTCCTAGATCGCTGTTTTAGGACTACAGTAACATTCTTCCTCAAAACAAAACTGAACTAAGTACATATGTTACAGATGATGTTGTTTTTTTTTGTGGTAGAATAACAATTATTTAAGCAAATCAATCATTACTTTTTAAAACCCTAACAATAGACTTTTCTGTACTCGAATAATAAATTTTAAAAATATGAGTTTTAAACTCATGGTTGTACCTATTGTTCACTCACAACGATTGTATTTAGCTGCAGAACGTTAAAAAGCAAAATAGGAGCAACAAGATTGCGTGGACTTAGCGGATTGGAATTCCATTCTTTATTCACGCTACAATCCATTTTAACAGGCAATACTAAACATTAACATAAAGAAACAACATTTATATTGTAATGATTAAAAGTTCAAGGTCAAGAAAATAAAAAATCAACATGTATACATAAAAGAGTGATTAATTAGAAACAACAATTATAAAAAATATTATTAATGCAAAAGTAATACTTATTATACAAAGAATGGGTTGAATTTTTTTTTAGAAGAATAGTTAGATAGCACCCGATTAAATGAAAAAAAAAAAATAGAACAAAAAATGTTGTAAACGTAAAATGCAAAAACTAATTCACTACAAATCCCTTGTTCTGTAATTAAAAAAAAAAGTTCCTTGAAACAGACGGTTAAATCGAATAATTTGTCGGCTGCTGATATGTTTATTATTGCTAGACGAAAACACACGGAAATCTAATGTGGCTATTTCTGAAATGAACTTTTATAGATACTGCTTATTCTTGTCTCGCTTTGATCGTGTGTGGTCTTGTTTATATTGAAACATATTGATATTATCAGGATGAAAGATTTATATTATTTCTTAGTACTTATGTCGTTCATTTATGCTATCTAAATAATCTTTTTATGAAATGAGCAGATAGGAAAATTCATTCGTTCATTTTCTTTTATTTTCGATAGGCTGAAGGTACGTACCTATTTGCTCCAAAGTTATAGGTAGGTACTTAAGTTAATAACCCTATTATAAAAATATTGGATTAAATACTTATCGTGAAAACAAAAACTGTCCATTCGAATAAATAAACTAATTCATTAACTGTGTACCAACGGTATAACAATTGTCAAAACATAAAGGTTACCGCGCCACTAAGTGGAATTATTTGTACCCGTAACTCAAACAGGAAGCATTTAGCTTTGTTCTAATGCCACGCACCCTATATAAAAACAAATTACGGTCTCACAGGCGCCTAATGTCGGCAAATGACAAAGAACGTAACCATTGCCCAATAAATGTCCATGCAGACGTCTTTTGTAATGAACATTAGAAATTGTTTTATATTTCGTTTAAAAAATATTTTAATTATGTTCGTACGTTTGTAAAATATTAATTCAATGCAAATCAGTCAATTTTGATCATATATGGAGATTATTATGCGGGTATTAGAACTTTTATTAGATGCATGTGTAATGACTTCACTGATGCTATTATAAGGGTGGACGCGATAAACCTACATGTCCTATCTGACATTTCATCTCCCTATTGGCAGAGCAGAGTTTGCAAAGGTTAACATCTGTTGAGCTTGTTTATTGTGTACGATTTAACAAAGCGGTTGTGCAAACCAGTGACACCGTGGTTGTAGGTGATAAATCCTCATTTGTCTTTGGTACCTACCGAATAAAGTTATCAATGTCAAATAAATAAACATGAACATATTCGTGTTCTAGTTATATGTGACGCCATCTTCTGAAACCTTAATGAACTACGAAATTGAAGATATACAGAGAGTCGGAGGCTTAAAATATTCTGTTGCTGATTAATGACAAATTAATTCTGTAAAGTTTTATCACGATTCAGTATAAGTGCGAGTTGAGATCTATTGTTTCACTTAAGAGTTCAATTTGCATATCAAAGCTACTCAAAGAATGTCTAATAGAAGTTTTTGCATTCGTAACGAACCACGAGAATCAATAAGAATTAAATGAACCGTATTTGGGGCTCTGAAACTCACATTTTAAAGCGCTTCAATTCGGGCAAGAGAATTGGACTACTCAGCAAATGAAATTATTCTGCTCTTGTATTTTTGTTTTGAATATTCATCTAATTAGATTTCTTGGGACTTGGAACGCAAAGTTACTTCAGTCATCTTCAGCTATTAAGCCTTTTCAGTATTAGGTATTATAATTTTGATGCTTTTATTTCAGAGAAAATAAAGGACCGAGGAATTTTAATAAGTTTTAAAACCTATTCATAGTTTAAATTCATAGTATTTAGGTACAAATGAGTTGCAATTTTATTTAGATCTTTAAGAATACAAATGTTATAGTTTTTTTTGCTAACCATAAATTTTATATCTTTCTTTTTTAAATCTATGTACATTTATTAATATTTTACAGTTTGCTAAATTTAATTTCCTTTATGAGAAACTGGCGCCTGGTATTTATGGTAAGTAAGTACATATAGTGAGTAATATAATCTGAACCATACTAATAAAATACTTAATTATGTTAATGTTATGTAGATATGAGCAATAACGGCTTGTAATTATGAAGTTAAACAACTAGATCATTTGGCGTATATATGAATTTCATTTACGATTGTTACAATTTTAAAATATGCTTTTGAAGCCAACTTAAATTTATTAAGCACTGAATAATTTAATTTAGTGGTACCACTCGTACATGGAGGATGGCCAATAAAGGCGATTTTATGGCGTTTTTATTATGATGCATACATGTGAATCAGCTATAATGGCCCCGTGCCGTACGAGAAAAATTACCTTTGGCACCCAACAAATATTAAATTATACATTTTTGAATACGGTTAGAAATATTTAGTTTACGGCTTCATCATAGCTCCCGTCAGTTTTAATTCGCAAACGATTTTATCATAATAAATACTCGCTGACATTGCTAAAAAAAGATACAAAAATATGTGTAATTTTGATCATACGTAGTATCATTTTGAGCACCGAAGAATCGTTTCAAATTGTCACACTTCTGTGAGATCAAATTTTTACAGAAGATTATACGTTCAGATACATAATCTACTTTTATAAATATAAAATCTAAGGATCCATACACACTTCTGTCTGCACTTTATTATTAATCGCACCCTTATAACCATAACCTTATAAAATAATTTATCTAGAATCAATTTCTAATACAAGACATGCCTTATCGGTTAGGAAGTTTGCATTGAATGGAGCTAAACAACTAAGCGTAGGGGTTGAGTAGCTCCACCTGCATTATTTATCGCGTAACATTATTAACTGCATATCAGCTGAGATGGCTATCGTATGCACTACACGCCTTGAGTCGAGGTGCACGCGCTTTCGAGTGAGAGAGATATGAATCGGGTTTGGTTCCATTGCTTAAAAGTACCTGATCGAAAACAAAATACTATAATTTTAAAAAGAAGAAATATAAAATTGGAAACTTTTCATACGAATTATAAACTGTCATTAAAAATGTTATAAGGCCATTTTTATAAGCTTATTTTTTTTTATTGGAATTTGTTTGCTATCGGCAAAATAAAAATAAAATAACCCGAAACCTAAACGTTGGCGATACACTAGCTTTAATAGAACTGTCTAACTAAGTAGACTGAATTATTTTTAATGAAAAATTATTTTAAATAAATACCACATAAATGTGCAATGCTATTAGAGTTCATAACAATATTGTGTGAAAATTATCGCTATGAAAAAAGTCACAATATTGTTTTTGTTACACGTCATTACATCACATTGAAAACAAACCACTTTGAACTGAACGCGCACATAATTCTTTTGTCTTAGCAATTATACTTACAAATATTGATTTCATCTTTGCCATTTTTTTAATACGTTTATTGGGAACATTTTTGTTAGATAATCCGTGAAATTCATATTTTTACACAAGTTTTAAATAACGCTGAGTAAGATAAGGAACAATTTTAATAATTCATTCAAAGGAAGGAAAATATTTGGTAGATTTATCATGATAATATTTAAGTGGACTCTTTTAAGAAAAAAAATGTCTGAGATATTTTAGCAATGTCGCGTAATGTAGTCACGTAATCCTTCTCCAGTCATCTTTTATTGAGATTGAATTTTCAATCGGACTTTGATTGATTGAAACGAGTGCTGCGACGACCGGATTGATTTTTAAGTAGATTCAATGTAAGAAAAAGCTTTTAATAAACCGAACAACATTCGATACAAAGAAACAAATGGATGAAATTCTATTTACAGGGATTTTGTTAGAAATTCGATTACGAATTTTCTTTTACAGGCTTTATTTAAAATCAATTACGGTTTGTCAGCATTTACTTTTGATAATGCCTTTAGTTACACCTTAAAACAAGATTAAGATTATTTCTCAGCTGAGTTGTATAAAATAACATGACTAATTTAAACTCCATTATGATAAAACTGATTAAAAATACGTTACTAGATCTTGTATAATTAGCTTCCTATACTTAGCTTATCTCTATGTTCAGAGAGCACGTTAAATTCTAGCTTCATTCACTCCATCATGGATATCTGAGGCAGCTACTATCAGAAAAGTGACAAAATACAACGACTTCAGACCTAGATATAACCTATCTTGGATCAATAACCTAAATTATTTATCGATTGACCTTAACAGACGACGTTTTACAAAATATAACACGTATTTTATTAAAGTCCCATAAACAAAAAAAAACATGGGAGCAACATACTCGCACGTAGAAACGTAGCTGACTTCAGCTCCAAGGATCGTCCCAAGAGATTTAGATTTCCGCAATATAAATTGAATGATTAAATTAGGTACATACATAAGCTTTGGAAATTATGATGCCCTTCAGAAAAGGTCAAAGAATTAATTATTAGGGCAACAAGCTCAATTTCCAGATAGTGGGCATACCGATACAATATTTATAACCTCTATTCCCTTTAGCACCGGCATCGACATTCACGTAGGGCCCAGAATTACCATGTACACGGGCCCAGTTCATTTAGACAAGACAGCGGTGAACAACGATCTAGATTTTACTAGGTGTGACATGAACAAGAGAATATTAGGATCACATAATAATTACTTGATAAATGTATTATTAAGCCGCCTGCATGTATGAAGAATGTTATGTGATCATGCATTAATTAGATACAAACGACTTATAACTTAAATATAGATTAGACTTAGATACAAACCGTATTCTTATACGTAAAAAACGTTGAATTTACTGTAAATAGGTAGGTACCACATCTTAACAATTGATGGGATTTGATAATTTTTTTTAAATTAAATTAATTATTAATATACAAATCCGATGAATACCATTGTGAACATTTTTAACAATACGGTACATTTTTAAGAATAAAAAATAAATCTTCTAATAATTAACTTACAAAATATAATAATAAATTAACTAGTAACAGTAGTTACTATTATTAGTATCTAGCTAGAGTAACTCAATAGGTAACAAAGAAAGTAATAAAATAATTGTGGTTTTTCTAGAAATTTCTATCTCCTTGAATGCGGTCTCCTCGCCCCGAGACTTGTCCCAAAGCCGTAATTACGAGTACACATTCTACTAGCGCAAATAGAAACAAAACCGCACTCACTTGCATATGTAAATAGGGGAGGATCACGGCCAAAATTTGGTGCGTGTGGGTATCTTACGTCATGGGAAAATTAATCGGAACATAGCCTTCCTTTGCAGATGTTTTAGTAAGGTTTAAGATCATAGCTGATATTGTTAGGGTAGCATTTGATAATCCTAGTTGAAGATAGTTGACACTTGAATAGAGTCCTAATAATTTATTAGTACTGGTAAAATACAGTCAAATTTTTACTCTTAATTTTAGAACAAAACTGTAAATGAAAAGATATTTGCAGTAGCAATTTGTTATTATGTACGTTGGTCAACCCTCTTTGTATATTTTAAGAGAAACGTTCAGTTTAGACTAAACTTAGTTATTTATTATAATCCAAAGAAAATCTCTTGTCGATAAATTCTGGATTTAGATAGTTAGTGCCGATCTGGTGGCTAAGGAATCTCTCAATAGACTACAAAATGTTTTAACACAATTAGATGCTCCCTCAGCATCGTTGTAGACGAGATACTATATTATTTTCCTACAGGTTTATAGAGCTCTTACATATGAAAGTATGCTTATAATTAATGTGTGAGTTCATAAACTGCTTATACCTATAGTTCTACTAGAATCTACTTAATTTTCATTAAGTAGATTATGGTAAATATCTTTACGTTACGTTTTTACCTTATCACGTTGAGATTAGAGTCACAAAGCTTATCAAATTATAAAAAATGAAGAAAAATGATTTTCTAACTACCACTGTAAATATACTACCTACTACTGTTGAAAAACATAAAATAAAATTAATTTATATAATAATTCTGATCATGACGTTCTATTTTTGTTATTTTATTTCGTTATCTTACTAATAGAAGCTGTTAGGTACTTAATTTATCATAAAATCATAATGATGACCGAAATGCCATACACTTTTATTTACCTATCAAATCGCTCGTGTACATCCGTCTAGCTACGTAGTAACTATTAAGTAATCTGTGGTCTAACTCTCCCCATTTTAATATTTAACAAGGGACCACCAATTATTTATTCACACTTTGGAATAGCAAATAGCCTAGAGTAGTAAACTAACCGCCCGCAAACTAAATAAACAAAATAACCGATGAACCGGCAATAACTTGTACTATACCTATATAACTTACTTAGGTTACAAACAACGTTTTGCGGTTGCATCATATTGTTACTATGAAGTTTTTGCTTGTTACCTGCTGAAATGATATTGCTGCCATCTGTGAATCGGTTGGTTCGCGAATGGGACACGCGTCCCAAAACAACCTACAAAAATAATATAGAATTCCAGGAATCGCGAGTCAAGTTATAACAATGGATTTTATTTACAGAAATTATATGTTTCTAGCTTGACACCAATCAAATTCATGATAGGGTGGTATTATTCAATCATTCTTTTTTTTCTCTGCAATTAGCAATTCAAATTTCACAAGTATGTTTGACTCATTTTATAACTCATAATATGCCTAAAGAAAGACAGGTTTGATTTATTATATCTATAACTTTAAATAATGTAATTTTTATTAAGTTTGTATCTGCATAAAAATTAAACGTGGAAGGAACGTGGAGGGAACTCAGAAAATTACTCAAATTACAGTACATAAACTACAAATATTGTTTAATATAGACCCTTGTCAATTCTATTACTAAAATAATATATGACCAAAAATCAATAAATAAAATAATAAACAAACATCTAGACAACCCTATCGAAGTCAGTCACGTGCGAGTTAAATGATCCGAAACGGGAAGCAATAAACCTATTGTTTACAGCATTTTGTTGCCGTTTATCAATATTTATAATATCCAATACGCTGATAATGTCGCTTTGGTAAAATACGAGTTTACACTTAAGAGGTCGATCGGGGTTTAGTTTGTTCACAAGGGAATTTGTGAAATTAAACTCGATTATCTTATGAAAGTCTTTAAGTAGGTAGCTACTTCGGATTTATTGTAAGTAAATTGTTTATTTTACTGAGAAACTCCAGAAACTTATTCGGGTAGTATTGCAGAAAATAAAAACTAACTTTAAAGTTATTTGAGATACATATGTGCTGTTGTAGACTGGAAGATACTTATTAAATACAATGGCAGTTTTTATTTTCGCGCTTCCGTTAAAATTTAGCTCATTTATTCACATGTAGCTGTTAATAGCAAAAACTTTTTGTAAATCACATACTTGGTGAATATATCGAGATGGCATATTTTCACACGAATTTCACAGTTACTTGTGAGTGGCAACTTATTTGCAAGGCTTAGATTTGTGGCCGTTCAAAGTAGCTAAGTTTGGTAAATCATTTAAAGATTTAATGGTTTTTAAACCTATGTATCGTAGATACATCATAGAAAATATAAACTTTATTAGAATATTTTCAAAGCCCAAATCAGAGTTGTCGAAACAGCTTTTCCAATTTCACCCTTAAAACTTAGCAATGACTGCTTATTTCATAATAGCTGCCCTTCTCGGTAGTCAGTTGACCAAAGATTATATCGGCGGCCATTTTGGTTAATTGATACTCAAGCTCCATAACCGCAATTCGATACTGCAATAGAGGGGTTGAAAGCAGCTATTCTTGTTTTTCTAACCAATCACAGAGCTTCGTTCGGTTCAACACTGCATGTGCGGTCGGCTTTTGTTTCTTCTTATTATTCTTGTACCTAAATAATTAGCAGATACATAATTATAGCTAAGTATATAACTATAATACTAGGTTCCAACCCGCGGTTTCACCCCCGGTCCTGAAGGGTCTTATGTTTTCGTGGGATTAATAGTATCCTATATGTTAATCCAGAATATATTCTATCTGTGTGCCAGATTCCAGCCAAATTTGTTCAGTAGTTTTTGCGTGTAACAGTAACAAAGATGCATCCTCACAAACTTTCACATTTGCATCGTGGCATGGATCTCTGAGTCATTACCGCCTTTCATTTTATTTAACTTACAATACTTAACAAACACATTGACATTATATTTTTTTCCCAGTACATTAATTAAATTAATTTTATTTTTTAAGGTAGGTACCTATTAACGTAGGTTCAAATTTCAACAAATTGAGAATATCACGGCTTTATTATTGTATAATTAATTCGCCGTCCCTGAATTAAGTTACAGGCCCGTAACATTAAACAGTTGAATAACAATTTTACGAGTAGAAACACAGCTATTTTAAGTACTGTTTTAATCACTGCTTTAAAATTTAATATTAAAATAGTGAATAATTATTTACGACGGTATTAAAGTTAGTTAATTCATTTTCATATTGTAGACTATAAGTAGATTTAAAATACTTACTGTAAAAATATTAATTCACATCATTGGTCCATATTCAGCATATTCAGCAGTATTGAAGACAGACGATCATGTCATGAGTCGCCTAGATCAAGGGATCCTTGTCTTGTTAATCCAAAATACAACTAAATATCTACATATTATTTATTATTTACCTTAATCAATGAAAAGCTAAGTCTCCGTGTGATGCCTTTGTCAGTCGTTTGTTACGTATCCCGAGAAAGATGGTGGGACCTAGGGGTCCAGCTAGTTTTTATTGTAAGAATATAAAAAGTCTTTAGATTAATGACAGCTATTATTATTTACACTTTATATTAATACAAAGTATTGATGTATATGAAGCACATTGCATTTAGTAGGCCTTCACATTTTATTGGGCCATTTTAGTATCAGTTTCAGGAAAAGGAAGTCAAGAAAAAATACTGTTTTCGAAGTGAATAAGACAGTGAGTAAGTAACTTGATAGTTTATTTGATGTGTTAACTAATTCGATTGATGTGACAATAACAACACGTGGCGTATATTTTCCCTCGGATCGTTGAAAAAAGAAATATCTAGCCGTAAGAGTTAGTTTTTATTTTATAATAAAGGCGTAAACACAAAAGCAGACAACTCAAAGTGGGGGAAGCTAGACTCTTGTAGAACAATAAGCAATGTCTGTTAGGGGACCCTCTACGACCAATCAGGGCTTGTCAGGGTTTCTAGTGTACTTTGTTTTAACAGCACTAGCTGGATTAGTTTTTAAGTACTACTCTAAACAATGCCTCCTGCCTGTACTAAGGGGAGGATTCCTGGGAAGCCATGTTGAAAATACTATAAAACTAAACCTATATATAATATTGTATTCAGGTAGTAAAGCTAAGGGACGGATTATTATGTACATTCTTTTGTTTTTTTTAAAGAGTAATTATATTTACCTACCACAAAATACTATACTATTTACAGAGCTTTTTTTTTAAAAACTTTCATGGTAGAACGGCTTCGTACTTCCCATAATAGTAAAAGACGTTTGTATTAATAAGTACTTTCAACTCTAAAAGTTTAGCTAAATAATTAAAACTATCCCTGTATAGAAAATTTTTACTCGAAGCTGCCGCTGCTACAGATCGGCAAGGTTATAAATAGGATAGATTATGTATATACCTATATGTTCACACTTTAACTGAATAGCTAATATAAAAAAAAATAGGTAGGTTAACTTAATGTACAATATTTTTTATGTGGTGGTTAAATATATATATAATCTTATCCTCACTTGAGTTTGTTACGCAGTCACGGCTAAACTACCGAACCGATTTTGATGAATTGTAAAGACACTACAGAGATAAACATAGGATACTTTTTATCCCGAGATCGCGGTTCAAATTGCGGGAGACAGCTAATAACATATTTCGAAGATTTTTTCAATATGGATGATAGTTATGATGGTATGGATAGGTACCCCACCTATCAAAAAACAACTACGTCGGTAAGTAGTTTGTTTAAAAAAATAATTTATAAATAAAAAAAAACCGACTTCAAAAACTGAAAAGCATAAAATAAATGTTTCCTTTATACATCATTTTGAAGTCGGTGCCAATTAAAACATAAAAATTACTTGGTCTTCAGGTTACTTTCTTGATTTGTTTCGTTTCAGCGAGTTTTCTTTATAGTTAAGTATATTGTGTAGAGCTAGTAAGGCAGCTTTTTGAATGCGGAAACGACGGCTAGATAAAACGGAATAAAACAAGAGTAAGAGTTGGTCCGTCACGGTGTACAAGTTACAAGGCACTACACCTGATGAAGCTGTTATAGATCTTGGAAATAAAAAAACTCTTAAAGGCCTGAACCCTAAATGTGCATGTATTTAGCTGTGTTTGTATAAAAACCTTTGAAGGAATAGCACTGTCTAATTTAGAATCAAATAAATTATTGAGTAGGCCACACAGACTCTTTCGTCAAAGAGCATAGCCAGAAATTATACTCTTTATAATGTTCAACTTTATGCCATGAGATAATATCCATTGGTACTGAATTTACACGTTCGAGCTGTTTGTCATTAAGGAGTTCCGTTGTATGCATTCCTTGTCCAGTCCATTCCAACACGTCCTTGATCATAGTTAGGTACCTCCTCGTAATGGAATTGTCATAAACCTAACTATACCTCAATCACTCACTACACAATTCCTATCTGGTATATCTTCGGAGTCCACTGTCCAATACCAATGAAATTTAAATGAAACCATTTTGACGCTATACTAAATCCAATGCAAAAGAATTTATTAAAATCGGTTCGTTAACAAAGAAGTTATCCCCAGGACGGAGTAGGTAATGAGTGCACATCCATTAAAAAAAAAAAATACAATCGAATTGAGAACCTCCTCCTTTTTTTTAAAGTCGGTTAAAAACAAATGTGAAAAATACAGTCTTACAAAAATATGATTCAGACATGTCCGAAAGATTAAAAATATATTATCCTTTTCATGCCATTTTTTTGTAATTTCATGTAATCCCAGGATTATGTGAACATGTACGATGGAAACTGGCGAGCTTCAAAGCTTTGTTGGAAACCGCATGAGGATTTTCGGGGATTTGGTCTCTTATAAAACATTTTGCGCCATAAACTCTTAATTTTAATATTTATTAGTGCTTGAAACACTTTTTAATATTAACTAAATACATTTTGTGATAATAATTGAGTCCCATCTTCAGCTTATTGTAGTCTGTTTACTAAAATGTAATAAAATATATCTTGGTTTATGTTAGTATTAAGTTCTTTAATTAATAATAAAATCGGATTGAGTTTTCAAACATGTGTCAAAATAAAATGTAATTTAAAACAATATACATTATAAAAATATAATAAAGAAAATACATAAGACATGAAATGATAAATCTTGCGTTATGGGCTTGGAGCAAATAAAATTGTGCGATCAAATACAAAAGTTTCTTTGTAAAATACAAGTATTTTTTTTCGATACGCCAGTTTTGAATGCATGTTCGATACTGTAAAATTGAAAGATTAATGATTTGTATATATCAAGATAAAGTATGTAGGTGGAAACCAAACTAAACATCACTTCAGTTAGCAAGCTTTTAGAAAAATAAAGGAATAGAATGTGCACCATATTGACTATTTTTTGCTCGTCAATCATCAAGTTGCTCATCTGACCTCCGTCAAACGTTATTAGTTGAGGGTGCCAACTCCATGTCAATACACACAATTTTTACGTCTAGGTGTTTTATTTTTTGCTACCACGTGTTTAACTCCAATATATTTGTGGTTACAGATGAACCATATGTTTGCGGAAGAACAAATGAATGAATTAATTTTAAATTGTTGTTTTTAAAAACATGCAGTTAGAGAGGAAATGCTATCTAATTAACTACTAACCTAACTAACCTAACTAATTAAATAATAATTATTACCATTCTATACATATAAGGTAATTGATAAAGTAAAAGAAATTTCTTTGCATTTAAAAGGCCTGTTGGGACCCTCACCCGCAGCGGCGGTAGCTTTGAGGAATTTTTCCCTATAATAATTTGTATTGTTGTTGTAAATGAAAACTAATAATATGATATTATTTATATTATGATTATTGCATATTAAATTTGTATTTAGAATGAAAATTAACAGTCATTAATATTTTGCCGTCATTTGTGAATAATAAATTTGTCATGTTAGTCATGCTCAAATTATTTAACAGAATACCTATATGCTGCAAAATAAATAATTCGTTCCCAAAGCAATGTGTAGCAATAAATTACACATAAACATAAACCGCATCGCAAACCGCAAATTTGAGTTAAAAACTTACATAAATCGGTTGTTAATATATAACAATTGTGGTAATGTAAAGGAATTTAGTGGATACGAAGCAATTTATTTGTTATACATATTTGCAATACCCAGTTTAGGGTGCGGCAACAGTTGCCAGAACATGCCGCGGGTTGCCGCGGGCAAAATCTGCAGTCGTTATATTGACCATGCGCTCGCTAATTTGACCGAATTTACTTAATGCTCCGCAATTTGTTCTGCAGTATGTCGTGTTATTACACATTTTAGACAACTAATCGTGCAACTCAATTTGTTATCATTAGTGTTAGAGAATTTTTTTTTCCTATTGTGATTATTCAATCATATTTTAATTAAATAAACCTAAGTAACTAAATAATATTTACAATTAAGTACATACTATTGAAAGTAAAACTTAGTACGAAACTTTTATAAAATAATCTAAATTAAAAAGTCACTATCAGAACGCAGTGTACCCAGAATGCTGGCGGCATTGCCACGTTGGATGGCAATGCTGATTCTCTGACCAAGGTATAAGCCAGTATTCTGGTCACAAGTTGCTTCGACCAGGCGTTTCCATATTACGCGATAAAGGTGGTGGGATCTTGACCCCCACGGACCCAGGGTTTCAACCGCAAGCGGTTCAAATATATAGCTTGTATCTATGTTAGTATATTTGCGCCGCTTGAGGCTCTCTGCTGATAACGCAGCGCCGCCAGCCTTATTTATTGTTTCTGGAAGATGAGATGGTGCCAAAGTATCGACACACGTGGTATCCCATACCAAAGGCCGTCCCAACTTCCAAGGGATAAGTGTCATTCCGTCGGGTCTCTTACCATCGTCACGAAACAGGCCATTCGGTTCTAAAATAGCTGTTACGTTAGCGCTGGTAAGGGCCCGGCGGATGTTATCGCGCTTTTGATGCATGAAAGTCCGTGGTGACCAAGTTGGTCGACAGCAGTGCCACACTTACAGCAATATGGTGCGTAAACAAGCGTAAACAAGTATACCCAGACGTAAACATACTGATAATCTAAAAGTGTTGGAGTCCAAGAGTGTACCTGTATGAGTGGAGGGGTGAGCCTGCAAGTTTTTAGTAAAATCTTTACAAAAAATATAGAAAGAAGCAAGTATAGTAACAGTAGGAATAATATTGTAATTTTATTTTAGGAAATTATGTTGGTGCAAAGCGATTTATGCCAGCATTACACCTCACAACAATTGTACGTTGTATAATAACCTGCTTGAATACGATTTAATTTCATTGTCGTATTTTTAAGAAACCATATGTTGCGGTTTCCAACGAAATTTAAATAACAACGCCTTGGCCTCATGCCAAAGTAAAAAAATGTAGTTCACCTGACATGTTATGAGAAGGGCTGAATGATTTACAAAACAAATTACAAATTGGTACCTATTGTGTAGTTATTCGTATTTAAGATGGACTTAGCTTGATTGCAACACAAGTAAAAAAAAGAAAGCATCCACCTGAGTAAAGCTACTTAAAAAAATGATCAAGTGTTGAATATATCTTGATATCTTTTTTACTTTTTTTGAAAAGCCTATCTACTTTTTTTATCCAACTGGCAATATAATCACTCATTAGTTATAATGGCTTCTAAATATATTTTCAACTTGACTTTAGGTATTATTATGAGTAGGATTACCTACTATTGAATAAATATTTATAACTTCATAATAATGAATAAAGTTGAATAATATGTCATTAAATATTAACAATATCAATCGATCTCCCTAATCAGCCAATATCAGCACACTGGCTTGCTCTACCTGACACGGCCTGCTTCGATCCCATAGAAGCACCATTAACCAATGTCACAATGCTGCGATAGGATCGGTTATCGCCTTGGTGGTCTACGGTACACGAACTTTAAGTTTCAACTAGGTGTAGTAAAGTAAATGCTATTATATTTTAAAGAACCTTAACTATGCATCACACTATACAAAATCATACACCTATACAAAATCATTTGGATTTTATGTAAAAGTATAGCATTCTGAATTTTAATCAAATTGTTTCTTATATAAATCGGCTGTTATTTTTTTTACCGGAGGGTATTGTCACAATATTTTTTTAATTTATGAAATGGGCTTATGTTAGGCCGCTGATCCAGCCATAGAAGATGAAGACGAAGCCTAAGCTAGAGCACGCTTGTCCGAAGTAAACCTGTTCACTCTCGTCTTGAAAGTCCCTAGATTGTAAGAGACCGAAAACAAAGATAATAGATAGTCGATATAATTATTATGTAATCCTTTAATACTTCAGGCTTCTAATAATCGAATATCTTTAAACCGAATCAAATAGACAAAAAGCGCACTCAAATAAACAAATAGTTGCGCAAAAAACATTTAGACTTATGTCAGATTCCATTTCCAATTTCAGATGAATTTCCAAGTATTACAGCAAAAAATATCAACGGTGTTGAAAAAGAACTAGTTCTAAAGCAAACATCGCGATTAAGATCGTTGTGTACAAGAATAAATTTGTCGTCAGCCGCCAGACTGTTTGATCAACAGATTAAAAAGTCGACGAGAGCTGAGAGCAAATGGTGCATTTTAAAGTTTCCAACTTTTAAAATTTTAAGTCGCTTTTGTATTACTTATGTCTTCTTTACACACAAGGGCGTCTCGTCAAGACGCTCATATAAACTTAATGCTTATTTAGACATTGTTTTTTAAATTTTTATACTGGTACGATAGGAAAAATATTTTTTTATGCCATTGCACTTAAGAAATAATTATTATGGAGGAATGGTAATGAAGAAGATGCCGCAATGCTGTTATTTTTTGTATATTTTAAAATAGTTTTCGTTTAATACCTGCCGTTTTAATATACATCCATGCTGCAGACCACATCAAAGGTTACAAATTAGCATGAGTGAACACGTTTGAGGGACAATAAAGTGGTAGTACGTAGTTGTCGAATAGAGCACCTTAGGGACTAATTTCGCTTGGCGAGTAATTATTATGAGTCTGGCACAAGGTTTGGTACAGCCCGCAATATGCAAATGATTTTAGCCTTTAGCGTGCGTAGATGCGGACGCTTCTGTATAATAATATTATTCCTATTAAAATAAATCTAAATACACACGATTTATATCCCACAGAATATAAATATAAACATAGTATGCGTCTAATAATAAGTATTTTATTCTATCATACTTCTCACTATGTTAAGTGATGATGTTGCAGATGGTGGTAAGCACACAAAGCCTAGAAGGAACTGGCTCTCAAGTGCAGCTGCCGGAACACACCATTAGGTGTTTGGCGACAGATTTTGAACTTGAGGGTGGTAGCCAGCCAGCCGGGTACTACAAAGTACCCTACCACCGTGCTATGGTTTCCTCACGATATTTTCCTTCACCGAAAGCTCAAGCATTGTAGGATTCGAACCCACGACCTTCGCCGCGGCATCCGACGTCACTACCACTGAGCTATCATCGCCTTAAAAGTACTTTACTTTTTAATCATATTTCTAGTATTTTGATTAAACATAATATTAAATAACATAACATCGGATACAATGTAAAGTTTAACATCTCGTGCGCCACTTTTTAACAAGCAAATACTAATTTAAACTTAAAATACTAACTTAATTACGTTTTAAATATAATTAATGACAGAATTTTAATGTAGCCGGTACTTACCTACCTTTTATGAAAATCTCCAACTAATTAAAAGTTTCGCTTCAGGCGGAGCATTATAATTTTAGTGGACTTTATTAGACGTACTGACATAAATTAGGTAGAAATTTAGCTTTGTTTTTTAACCACTCGTATACCACCGCTACACTGACAATCAGTATCATTTTATTTCCTTACCAATAGCTCTTAGAATAACCTTACTGATGCGGATACAAGCTTTCCTTTGAACGAGGGTGATTGAATTCACAGGCCA
The DNA here is from genome assembly GCA_951216915.1 of Tetheella fluctuosa. Lineage (NCBI taxonomy): Eukaryota > Metazoa > Arthropoda > Insecta > Lepidoptera > Drepanidae > Tetheella > Tetheella fluctuosa. The sequence continues at coordinate 6,425,974 of OX578230.1, forward strand.
CCAAACAGGACTTGTGGAAAGTTAACTTTACATTATATTTGTATTTTCCTTCTCTTAAATGTAAATTTCTTCACCAGTATAAGATAGGTCAACGAGAAGCAACTGGTTAATAAATCGTAGCTCTAAAAATGTACAAGTACGAGAATCGAACCTTAGCCCTCCAGGACGTTAAATAAATAAATATTATAACTTGCTGTATAACTAAGTTTGTAGTTATAGCAGCGTCCATCTTATTCTTTCGTTTACGAAAGTCACGGGTCAGAAAAAAACTTCAATGTTCGAGGTTTTTTTTGATGAATTCGAAGTTTAGCTATTTTGGTATTTAACAGGTGGCCCAATCATTTATGCACTTAGAATGCCTTTCTCAGGCAAAAACCACAACTGTGGGAGGTATCGTAGGCGGTCACCAATACTGCTTAAATTCTTGGTAAAATGGGTTGTAAAATGGATGTTCTTATAACATTTTTAGCGTTTTTTAGATGTAAATTAACTTAGTTTGAAATTAAATATTTATATTGCACACAGAGTTGTGATTAATTTATTGTGACTAATAATATATATTACATATATAATTCTCAATTTAGTTCTGGTAAAATAACAAAGTTCAGCCATTGTGTATATCCATATTACATTAATGACTGAGAATTATAATATAAAATATAAAATTCTTTTTGTTTTTCATTTTCACTAAACACGAGCTTAAAATGAAGAATTGCAGTTGATTACTTGGAGGAATCAAACAACAAAAGATGAGATTTATGTTTGACGTTAATATATATCTCTTACAAAGATTAACTGCGATGAGGACCCTCCATTTGGGCGATTAAGCTTTTGTTAATAAGCGTTCTGGACCAACAAAAGGGTGACAAATAATTCGTTTATGTTAACTAGGACGAGACGATAATTCGACGAGACAGTAATCAGTTATAAAATATTCGATTGAATTTAAAACGCAGAGTTCTTAAATGATTTATATGTAACCGTAGATTATACCTAAGTACATAGATGATGATAATTATTTTAATTACCTACTAGAAGTTAGATGTATTGCGTGTAATAAAATATTTTATATAATTATTTTTCTTTGTAGGTACCTACTTCATGGATTGATTTAATTTACTTTTGATATTATTATGATATTCTGCGTGATATACCTACTTGTTACAGAATTAGCAACGCTATAATGAATGCGTAATCTATTTCTGTTTATTATTCTGAAAAATTATGGATCATGTAGGTACCTATTATAACTTTTGGAATTCATGATAACCCATTAACGAGCATATAGGAAGTTGGGAGAGATAAGATTTATAAATCATGATAAGTACATAAAATTATGTATTATTATAATGTTTTCAAATTAAGGGCGGTATATTTTATGCGTTACTCACAAAGTTACATCAGAGTTGAAATTTGCAGCGCTATGTTATTCTTATCTAAATTGGCTATACTCTAGTCGAATAAATAACATTATAACATAACATTAACGCAATTTTACATGAAAACACAATTTTGGTTAGCGAAGGCGTGGCAATTGCCGTGATTTAAGTGACCATTTCACATTTACAGCTTTTGTCACGCTTTCGTTTAATAAATTGAGACATTTCGCCACGTTATGATGGCTATTTTAAATTAAACATTATGTTTTATTGCAGTACTTTTTATTAGTAGGTACAAACTATAAAAGTATTGTCATCATTTGTAAATTGTTTGAGTTAGAAACAGACATCGAGCACATATCCCCATAGAAAAGTATGGGTATTACCAGACGATCCAGCTTTGCAACTAATCAGTTTATTTGCGTTGATACTCCAGTCAAGTGTTTTAGTGCCAGTCAGATTTGATACTGATAATGCTGCTTCACATCTCTATCAGTGTGCAACAGGTATCGATATCGATACAATTAGCGTCGCACCTATATCTAATGTTTAGTGCGTCCTTGGCGTAGCTACTTACTCAGAGCATATAGCAATCATTTGAAGAGATTTGGTGGAATAGATTTCGAACAATATCTCTATAGAGCTAGGTAAACGATGGGAAAAGATAACGTTAAATATTGGGTTACGCTTGGATAGTCACTTTTTACCATTGCCTTTTCATTCTGAGTCTCAGCGTTTTCAATATCAGTTTTCCTGTTTCGAGCGTGTAATACATTGTCCTCGTCGATCCAACAGTTCAGATGTATGTTGAAACAAAACAGAATCCATCAGGGGATCGCCGTGGAGCGTGAAATTGCCAAAAAACTTCCGAAATCCATCACGAATCAAATGACACTTTGAAATTGTAAAGCTAACTGAAGAGCGAATTGGATGAACTGGGAAAACAATTAACGAAAGCGGGCGATGCGAAAAATTGGAATAATCAACGGATGCCGTGTTGAATAACGTTCAAAAATGTAATAAATGTAATTTTTCAAAAGCGCTCCGGTCTTCGTTTATGGCACTTCAGTTTGGGACTGGCCGTCCTCACTTCAAAAGCGCCTGACCCACTAACACGCTTTAAATAACGAAAAATGAAAACTTGAACTATTTGGCTTCCAAATCGTATGATGTTGACAAATTTTAACAAAAGACATTTAGTAATTGGAAAGTGAAGTGATCATTATGTTACTTTGATCACTTTTGTTGATTTGTTTATTTTTATGAATTAGGTCAAATGCTTATAATAAAATTATACATAAACAAAATTTGAATAAATTGTTATACCTAATGGTAAGGTAAAACTCATATATTTTTTTATACAAATAGTCGGCAAACAACCACACCGCCCGCCTGATGGTAAGCGGTTACCGTAGCCTATGAACGCTTGCAACACCAGGGGTATCACTCCCGCGTTGCCAACCCTTCCCCCCTCCCCGATGAGCTCTGGCGACCTTACTCACGCGCAGGAATACAACTACCTACATATATCCAGTTAGGCACTTATAAACGTTACAATTGACTCTGTGGCCGGTTCGGAATACACTTGGACTCTCTATCTTTTGAATTTATGTACATAATTTCTACTTTGGGTACCTACACAAAAATGAGCAAATCTGTAGGCTCCTTTACACAATTTTACATATATCTATGCGTGTTATTCGTGTTATTAAAACTCTCCTAATTAACATAAAATTTAACGTAACATATCCACTAACATTTTAAAGGACAAAGTTACCGATAGCTATTCGTTGAAAGCCAGGAAATTGAGCATAACGTACCCATTAATATTTCAACAACTTCCTAGCGATTAACAGGGTTAAAATTGACTAGGAAATGTGGATTTTATTACAACTCGTACAAAGTTGAAAATTCGAGCTGCACGCGTGCCTATAGAGAAAATCCGGTGTAACGATATACAAATATTAGATAGGTATGTATAAGCGAATACCAAAACGCATCGCCTCGCTCACCCCAAATTAAACTCTGGAAATTTTAATACATCCTGTGTAGGGGTGGCCAGTGGATAATGGGTTTACATGGCGCTTTTCTTTTAATGTTTAAACTGGTATTCAAGTATGAGATAAAAATAATTGAGTAGGTACATCGTACGTTATAGTATCAACATCATACGTAGGTACATCAAGTTTTTGAATATTTTTAAGAGTTTTTTTTATTACTCTGAAACTTTATTTACTTTAAACTAAGTAACGGTATTTATTTACGACGTAATACGTAAATAGGTATGTAACAGTAATGTTAAATTCCATTATAATATGTATATGGATATTTTACAAAAAAATACCAAGATATTTATAAGCTCATTTTAATATTGAATGTCGAGTTAACATCGCCAACTTATAAAATCAGTAACTTATCAACTCTTAATACGTATACAAATAAACATTAACTGAATTAAATAGATTAGGAGTTTTCTAATATACTGGAACAAAATATTGAGTACAATTTTTGTTTGTTTTACAGCAAACATATGAACCAAATCTAAAATTAAAATCTATTTCACTACCCTGTTCTCTACGGAACCGAGACTCATTCAAATGTTACAATTTTCATCGTACTTTGTATTTTTTAATAAAAGGGACGACGGCTTTGATTCGCCACATGAAACGGAATTCATATTTACTCGTAAGTTGCCTACATATTCAGTATTATTGTTACCCAGCCTTTGTAAAAGATACCTTTTTGTACTAACCAACATATATTACATCTTTTTTATAATAAAAGCGGTAACTTATAACGAGGGAGACAGCTACATCTAACCAACATTTATATCGATAGATATTTTTTACTTACGATAGTTTGTGATGATGCAGCCGAAGGTGATAAGCACGCAAAGTCTAGGAAAAAATTGGCTCACACACAACACATGAATGCAGCTGCCGGAACACATCGATAGGTGCTTGGTGACAGATTTTCACATTGAGGTTGTTAGTCAGCCAGGCGGGTATTACAAAGTATCCTACTACCATGCTATGGTTTCCTCATATTTCATCCCTTGACAGAAAACTCAAGCTCGTTGTAGATTCGAATTCACGACCTTCACCATGGTATTCGACGTCACTACGACTGAGTTATCAACTCCTTAAAAATATTATTTATATTAAGAGTGTTCCAATAACATTAAATATAATTATCATAATATAGGATTGTAAAGAGAATATATAAATAACACGTGCATCTACTAATTGAATATTTATCAACTTATGAAGCACTTAAGGCAGTCATTAAAGCAGTAGCTGTAAACAAACAATGAAAGTTTCTGGGTGACGTGCAACTACAGCGGAGTCAACTATAGGACTTGACCCAAGTTTAATTATAAACTGAATGAACAAGTTCTTAGAACAATCAAAAACTTAGATCACGCTGCCGGTATCGAAATAACTACTCTTGATTAAAGCTTCATGTTTTAGGTTATGATGGAAATTTTTATCGATGCCATTTTCTTTCATCATTATATGAGACTAGATGAAGTACAGAAGATAATATTTAAAGGATATAGTTTCCAATCTTTGCTTTATGCTCTAATTTTCTAATGTCGATATAATGGGACATCTTATTTTTATTATGTTACAGACCATGACTAGAAGCAGAGGATAATGAGTTTTTGATTTGGAAGTGCTAAGTGGTTTATTGATTTTAAAAAGAAACTAAATTTCCCTAATAATTACAAGATGCGCTATCTATATATAAGTATGTTTCCGATTCTTCTAGTTTATTTGTGTATTTAAAAATAGGTATAATATTATTCTGAAATATTATATACAGATAAATTTATACAAACATTAGCATCACTAATAACTTTGTTTGAAATTTCATTTAAATTAAAATCAATTCCAATGTGTGCAAATATTATGGAATTATTCAAATCCGTATAAACGGATGAACAATAACAATTATTATGACAAGTCTATTTCCATGATGTTGGAATTGTTACGCTGAGCCAAATTGACACAATGAGCGCATTTCAAATTATTATTAAGAGAAACAAAGGAAAAGTTATAATAAAGATTACTTATTATTTACACAAATGGGCAGTTTTTTCCTGTTCTTCGGTTTTCTTTAGTAAGGAAATAAGTATGAATGACAAGGGTAATAAAAAATATTCGGTACTTAATAAATTCAGGCAATACTTAGTACTTTCGTTTATATAAACAACTTATATATGTATAAAAAAGAAAATTAACAACTCCAGCTCACCTGTTAGGTACTGGAGTAACTGTAAAGTTGCGTTACTATATTACTACGATACATAAATATAATTAATTTGCAAATATTAAATTATATTCGTCGAATGCCGAGGCGAAAACCGTGAAAGAAAACATCCTGAGGAAAACATAGCACGATGATAGGGTACGCCTGAGTGGATTCCGTCCTCAAGTTAAAATCTGTCATTGGTATGTTCCTGCAGCTGTACTTGATAATCAATTCTCTTACATGCTTTGTGTGCTCATCACTTACCATGGTGAGATTTCTAGCACGAGCTTATTTACAGTTAATAAACTTGATAACTGCTTCATAATTATGATTGCAACTAGCTTAACGACTATCACAAATAAGGTTTTACGTGCCTTCCGAAGCACGGAAACGCTCAAGTTGAAATACCACTAGGTGGTCACCCATCCAGGTAACGACCTGACAGGACGTTGTTTAAGTTTACCGATCGGCTAAGAACGGCTAATCAAGCTACGCCACCAACACTTCAGCTACGCCATGAGTGCTTCACTGGACTGTTCATTACTTTATGTTAATTCCTCTCCATCCAAAGGTGTATGGAAGAGATGGCTTCTTAGCGATAAGACTTGTAGAGTATTTCTTGTTTTTTTTTGTTATGATTGTTTTGGTGTACGAGAGTTCTTTTGCAGGATGGTGAGACGATTATTTCCTTTTATCCAGCTGTAGTACCTAAAGAACAATAAAATAATACCTGAAAAGTAGAATAAATAAGTACGAGTGTCAATAATTGTACACAAACCTACATAAAAACCATTTTAACCAAACAACTACCCGTTCTCGTTTAAATAACGTTGCCGACGTAAGATGATTATACCCCGAGCCCTTGTGACAGATATAGAAACATTTTTTAACCGCCTGAAGTCTTACAAAGCAATTTACTTGAGTAAACAATCTGTATTCCGCTCGGCTCGGAACATCTTGTGAGTCGTTCCTATCTAGGTATCTTTCGTTTACCGCAGTAGGTTTATAGCTTGTCCTTTACAATGCGGATGAATTTCGAGGGGTGAGGGTAGTTTAGAATATGTTATTTTTAAAAAATGGTGTATAGGTAGGTACCTACTGTTACAATCCGGGGAAAAGGTGAGAAATAAAATGAATTTTCCCGGTACATAAAAGAAAAAGGGTTATCAAAGAACAAATTAGTTACATGTTATATTTTGCTGAAGGCAAAAAGAAATAAAAAAACCGGCCAAGTGCGAGTCGGACTCGCGCACCGAGGGTTCCGTACAAACTTCGTCCATTGTTCGTCCATCAAGCGAAATGCACAATTTTATTTATTTACCTTATTTGAGGTTGGTGCCAATTAAGCTAGACCTCTAAATTGTATGAGCGCCGATACAACTCAAAGGTCTTTATTAATTGGCGTAACTATGTATGTATGGGGACACCCTTTAATTTTCAACTTTTTATTTTTTTTAGAATTTTTCCTTTATTTGTGCTGTAAGACCTTGCTTTTTGCCAATTTTTTTTTTATATTTGAGTTGATTAAATGAAAAAATTGCGGTTTACGATTTATGACGTATTAAAAAAAAACTACTAATTAGATCTCGTTCAAACCAATTTTCGATGAAAGTTTGCATGGTAATGTACATCATATATTTTTTTTAGTTTTATCATTCTCTTATTTTAGAAGTTACAGGGGGGGGGGACACACATTTTACCACTTTGGATGTGTCTCTCGCGCAAACTATTCAGTTTAGAAAAAAATGATGTTAGAAACCTCAATATCATTTTTAAAGACCTATCTATAGACACCCCACACTTATGGGTTGGATGAAAAAAAAAAATTAAGTTTCAGTTCTAAGTATGGGGAACCCCCTAAATTTATTGTTTTTTTTCTATTTTTGTGTGAAAATCTTAATGCAGTTCACAGAATACATCTACTTACCAAGTTTCAACAGTATAGCTCTTATAGTTTCGGAATAAAGTGGCTGTGACATACGGATGGACAGACAGACATGACGAATCTATAAAGGTTCCGTTTTTTGCCATTTGGCTATGGAACCCTAAAAAGAGCCAGCTAGACTCAGCGCGTGGGTTCTGGGGTAAGGTTGAGTTGGTTAAATTGGTACGGTTTAAGTGAAAGAAAATTGAGCGCCACTGACAGTGAACGGCTGTCAGTCCGTAATTAAATATAAATAAACCAAGAATAACGATAGTCGTTAATAAAGGTACCGCATCAGCAATCCGCGACGAAAACACGAGGTCTAAAAGGCCCCGCAGGACTCGAAGACTAAAAGGCCCCCACCGGACTACGGGTCGAAATGGCTCCGCAGGACTCTAGGGTCAAAAGGGCCCCAACCGGACTCCTCCTGAAATTGTACCAATATTGTTGGTATTAGTCGATGGCAATACACGGCCCGAACACACAAGATGGCGGACATCAGCCCCAGATGCCGGCCATGTGCTCGGTCCAACAGCGTCCTAATCCCAACAAAAATATTGATAAAATACTCTGCCACAATTTAGGATTGGGCAGAGCGAACCCTAAAACAATGGTAGCGAGTACTACCTAAGTAAGCACATGGTATCCCTACCATGCCTCGGCCTGCCACACCGGAACCACACGGATTATGGTTCATGAAACCCTAACCTCACAAATATTAAAAAAGAACACCATAAATACCTTGTGGAGGAAAATGTTCCTGCTTGGAAAAGGTTGGACAATCTCCACTCCCAAGTATTATCACGTGCTGGTGGCAACGCCTGCACAGCACGTAAAAATCTGTAAAAAACAAGAAATATTAATATACTGACGACGTGACGCATTCAAGTGGCGTATTCAAGTAATACTTACTAAGATAGGATTGAGGAAGCGTGGCGTGACTGGATTAATGTCCTAGACACGCGCCGGCCGTAAGTCCACATAAAACTGTAAAAAAATAACCAAATCGGTAAAACCTACGTTCAATCACAAAACAACAATGAATTTAAAATTCCCAAATGCTTGATTACTCACCATAAAACACTTAAATTGGGACCTGGGATGTCACCGAGGCTAGTCCGGCGATGTCAGAAATCGAAATGAAGGAGTCATGACCGTCATCTAGGGATGAGGCATGACTTCTCCTCAGATTCCCGAAAACCGTTCACTCTCTTCTCAAAACAACCTAACAAACGGCCAATCCAGGTCGTTAGGTAATCGACTTGGATTGGCCGTTTGTTAGGTTGTTGTCCTATTTTGTGAGCGTCTTTGGTAGTGGTATTGTGTTAGTCTTTTTCTTGGTGATGGTATTGTGCGCGTCCTTTCTGGTGGTGGTGTTTTAGTTTTAGGTAGCCTGGTTTGCAGAGTTTTAACATCGAGTGTGTAAGATTTGTCCTGGCTTGATTGTTTTATGGAATGAGATTACTGGTGGTTTGCATTTTCTAATCGAGGGGTTTCCCTACGATTTCATTTCTTTTTTTTCCGGTCACTTTTTTTTTGGGCATTTCCCCACCAAATAGTTAGTGTTATTTTTTATTTTTAACTTTCAGATTGCATAGGTGGGATGGATATTTTATTCTTTGTTTCAGGTTCCGTCGGCCTTTTTCATGTTTAGTTGAACCATTTTTAAGGATAGGAATTCGCTCTTTTCTTCGAACTGGGATTACTTTATTTTTGGTATCCACTATAGTTTGTCAGGCATTTAGACTCATACTGTTAGGAACTTTGTGAGGTGTTGGAGTTTTGCGGTTCCCTGTTTCAGTTTAAATATTTTTTTGGACTTCGGGACTTGTCCTGGAATGATCCCAAGGTATGAGCTGGAATGCCAGCTCGAATTTTTCCTCTTTTCTCGTCAAAATTCTGGTGAGGAAGGGAGCATTGTTACGTAGAAAATTCGAGCCCTTTCAATGTCTAAAATTTTCTGAGTACTTACCTTACCTTGGGCTCATTCCAATTATTCCACATATGGCATTGTTCCTTTTTATCCCTTTCCGGCGTTATTTTAAACGTATTTACATAACAAATAATTAGTATATAATATCAATTTCAAGATTAACCTAAAAAATATTCTAGCTCATGTAAATATAATTTTTCTAGAAAACTTCTACGTGTGAATATTCCCGTCTAATAGGTAATATTGTACCTTCCTTGTGTAATAGATTCGAACAGGCAAGTACAGGGTTCGATCAGATCAGATCTAAGTTTATAATTGTAGATTAAAAATTTTAAACTTTTACTATTCTGCTTTATAATTTTATTCGCCATCCTTCGATTTACTTATCAATGTTCTTATTTTAATTATCTCAATAAAATTTTGACCTTTGATTTCACTAAATGACATGCCAATATATATCCCTTTTTGTAAGCTCGGCAGTCTTGAAGATTTAACAAACGCGGCCGTGAACCAAGAATCAGTTATCCACTCATCGTTGGATACGGGCGTGGGAAACATTCTGAAGATAATCCAATTATCCTTGTACAAGCTGAACACGCGGCCAATTAGACATCGAAAGTGTTTACAAGAGCACATTTGCTGTATTAGCTTCAGTTCTTACCCGTTTTTTATTGTTTAAGATTAAATTAAGACAAAGAGTGAATTATAATCCTTAAATGGTGTAGTGTCTCGAAAACGGCTATGAAAGGATGTATTTGAAGTCACAAATACTAAAATTATATACTAAAATTATAAATAGATAAATGATGTGTGTTAGTAAATAAATAGACCAGAATATACTTACACTTTCAAATTTAAAATTATCTATACTAATATTATAAAGAGGAAAGATTTGTATGTAAGTATGTTTGCAACGAATTGGCTCAAAAAGTACTATGTCGATTTTAAAAATTCTTTCATCGTTAGAAAGCTACATCTTCACCGAGTAACATTGGCTACATTTTATTCCGGGAACGCGGGTGAAACCGCGCGGAAAAGCTAGTCAGTTAATAAGAGGCTGCAAATTTGATTTTCAATCGACGGGCCGGTTGGCGTGGTTGGTAAGATACCCTATCTATCACGCCGCAGGTCGTGGGTTCGATTCCCACTTAGGACAAACATTTGTGTGCATGAACATGTGCATAGTTTGGGGTCAGATGGCCGTGTGTGAGGAATAATGTCCCAGAATATTTATTTATATTTATTTATTTTATTTTATTTGGCGTCTTCGTAAACCTTTACTAGATTAGTGGTATGTGGATAAATGGCAAATAATTTAGCCTGAAAAAATGCTTAAAAACAAACATCTTATTATATTTTATCTCTAGAAACATATTAGATTCTTTTGGGAATCCTGCAATGTTAATAAACAATGACAAAGCCTCTCAAAATACACTGCAATATAAGAAACCCTAGCTAATTACGGGATTAAAAACAAGATTCTGTCTGGGCTGATCCTACCCTTGGGAAAAATTTGCTCCCACAAAGCAAGTAAGATAGGCGTTCCTGTATTACAAGAGCGAAATATGTTTGTTCAAAAGAAAGGTACCAACAATGTTTTTTTCTTTATTAATTTAAGCTTCCACCGAATGTAAGTAACAATCTAAGTACGTTATGGAATTTGCTGGAAATAGTTTTACCGCTTTAATTTTTTTTTACTTTTTCACTCAGCTATTTCATGCCTATCAGGTAGGCATGAAATAGCCGGAATATAATTATGTACTTGCCCGCTTCGCCACCAATATGTTCGGACGTGTAGTCGCGTCGAGTCTCCCCCACATTCGAGAACTGGCACCTCTGCACGCCCGGCCACCGGAAGGTAGAGCCTACCCGCGCGAGTTGAGGGGCACCGCGGAAGATCAACACAGATGACCATCTACATTAACACTCAAGATCACCTAAGCCGCCGCCGCAAGGTAGGTCGCCAGCCGGGCTTCGCCCATGGCCAGCTAGATTCCGCGGCGGCGTGAAATACAAACCGATACATCGAGAACATGGTCGGACAAACTTTCATCGAAACGGCCACACGTGTCTAGCGCACGAGGCGAAGAGCACCTCCTCCGAGCGGTTACAGGGCCGTGGTAAGGATTCCCCATCGCCCACTCGAGAACCAAGTGCGAAGACCAACGGATTCCTTCCTTCCTTATATGCTATAGTCACCTTGATCGTCCACACAACGATTCGGGTATATACAGGGCTATTTTTTAACCACTATCTAAACCTTAATCTAATTAAATCCTTAAACTAAACAGTAATCTATTATATTACAAACAACTTTTACTATTGGACTTACTCTGAAAGTGCGAAAAAAGCTCTAGCTCTACTGTTTAATTTTGATTCAGTAGGTATTTATTATTGTATGAAACAGCAATTTTTCGAGAGATCGATGTAGTGAACTAAAATGTCTAATAGTAGCTATTAGAAATTTAGGGATATAACTATTAGGAATATATCTCTATAGATATTGCTATAGCAATATCTCGTATATTTCTGTTTCACTGCGCCATGTAATTGTTGCGTATTTTCGTCTCCCTTTAAATTGATTATATTTTTAAAATCAGAATGAAACATGTTTAACAGTAATTAAGCTAAAATAAATTTTCACGGACACAATTCTAAGAGGCATTATTTAAGAAATGCACGCCGAGAACAGCGTGTTTTAAAGCTAAAATGCTGTCGACCTAAATCCAACACAATGGGCTCGATGTTTTCGGGAACACAATGCGTTGCCATCGCTCACTCCGACTCCGGCTGCAGTTTGTTCAGGTGTTTGCGACTTTTGCTCTGCGAATTTTAGTTTAAAAATTTTAGCTCACAAGTATAGACTTTGTAAGAACGACATATTGTGAACTATTGCTCTGCTATTTTCATTTGAAAGGAATGAATCTGTCTATTATTTTTGAACTTTTCTACATTACCTACCTATTGGAGCTAGAATTGGGCTATATTTATAATTTTGTTGTAGGCTTTGGCTTAAAAATATTTATTTGGATTCTTGTTTTCTATAGTTGTTATAAAATTTACGGATAAATCTATTACTTCCATTTTTAGTTTATCTTCTTATAATCAATCTATCTGGTTTACTTATTTCTAATTTCATTATTTACTAAATACAATTTAATAGAACAAAATAACTATTATTTACTGCACTACGTAACACTCAGAACTTGTCGTAAGACAGAGTTTTATTTTCCATTCAGTCGTCGTGGGAATTCAACAATAAGTACAGTGCATCTTGTATACCCAACCGATCTTAAGTGCAGAGCGTCGTCATGCTCCACATTTAGATGTTCAGCGCTCAGTTAGTACCAGACACTCACTCAGAAACCTCATTGTCTCGAAAACTTAGTTTATTGTTTGAGATAACATATTAGTAATCTCTATTCCGTTATTTGGAGTAGGTTATTACCATTTTCTAAAATATCTTAAAGTAGAAAATATCAAAAAATATATCAAAAAGTGGCATTAGTACTTGATTTTTTTATCTACGAGGTCATAAAGTATGCTATGGCTAAGATAGTTTTCATCAAGCAACTTGCACATAGTACTGGCAATAGGTAAACTAACATGAATAAACGCACCACCTAAAACGTGAAACCTGGATGCTATTTTTCTTTTAGCAATGGTACTTATTTAATTATCTAGTTTGATCAGGATTTCAGATTCAGCATCTTAAAAAAATCAACAAAAAGTATCAAATTCCTTCAGTGAAATAGCTTAAAACCGTCAAACGCTTATACAGGCTAACATAATTCACTAGTTAACGTGATTATCTGTCGCTAAACATAAATTCCCGACTGAATAGTGTGCGTTAATGAAGTTCCCTATAACAGGCGAAACGTGCCTGGAACTGATAAACTTGCACAGCTATTAGTAGATACTGTTATAGAGATTGTTCTGCTGTGTCAGTACCTGTTGATAAACTATTATAGTGAAGTCTTTGATTATTCCTGCCTTAATGGTAATGATCCTACTTCGTACTAATATTATAAATATGCACGTTTGTGAATATTTATGTGGATGTTGGCGACTCAATCACGACAATGACACAACGTTTTCAAATTAAATTGACAGAAATATAAATCATACCACGGAATAAAATACAAGTAGGATATGAATTATCCTAAGAAGGATGCAGTTTAAAACACCGGTCAGTAGTTGTATCAAATAAATTGGAAAGCTAAGGTTTCCTCGAGATATTTTCCTTCACCTAAACTTAAATTCTATACTATTTTAAGCTATCATCGCTTTAAAACTTAAGTTAATAAAATTACCAAACGGTATCAATTTTCAAATATCAATTTAAAGTTCAGATCATGTAAATCTATTTACACTCAAATATTTTTGAAGCATATCACATTTTGTATTAACTATGCAAAAAAAGTTCTTCAGTATCATTGAAATTATCAATTTGCACTGTAACTGAAACAGGCATAAAATTATTGTAAAAAAAATAATATGCTTACGTGCTTACAGGTTCTATGTTATATTGAACAGAGGGTCAGTTAGAGTGCTCTCAAAACCTAAGGGTCGGTCATTTGGTCGTCAAAAGCACTGTTGGACGTTAGGCTCGTGGCAAATACAAGTGGTTCCTTTTAATGTATTATTTCATAAAAAATGGCGTTCATTTTCTGAAAAGCTTTTGATCTATAAAATTATAATTGGAAGCATAGAACTCGTTATGTTTAAATAAGTGGTGATTTTCGAGGGATATAAATACGATTCTTATTTCGTTTCGGTTTTTATTACATTCGTATATTTGACTTTAAACCATGTATGTCGTCCATTGGTAATAATCCTAATTAAATACAAAAAAGAAAAAGGAATAAAATCAAAAGCAAGATAATGATAAAATTATCACTGGCGTCTAGTAGAAGTTGTATCGTGCGTGCGATTGACTAAAGAAAATAAGCTTTGCTTTGGCAATTTAAAATTCCTACAATTACTTACGTAGCCAAATCCATTCATTGTCGATTGCCGTTATTTTCATCCTTCAATATCGAAACCACTTATCTTTACGACTTTAAACCAATACGTCGTGCATCAATAATTGTATTAAAACCATTGCTGTTTCCATATACATAGGTATAAATAAGTAGTTTAAATCGCGTAGAAGCCTGAGGCATGTGAATTAATCGCAAAGTTGTGATCAAATTATATTTATAAAATTTGCGAAGATAATCTGTGATGACAGTTTATCAACGTGTGACTAACAGGATTTCAATAAGTCTACTCACGAGAAAACCTTTAATTTAATAACAAAATGTACCTGACTTAACTTAAGATCGAGATCAATTCTCGCCCTAATACAATTATCCTGTATCGACTATAGTTTTCGGCGTTTATTATTTTACAGTCGTGTATTTGTTACACCTATTTTGGGGTGGAAAGCAATGGGATGCTAATAATTACTATGTCACAACACGCATCGTCCCCAAAGTCCTGTAATGTGTTAATTAAACTAAAACTAA
Organism: Tetheella fluctuosa; assembly: GCA_951216915.1. Classification (NCBI taxonomy): domain Eukaryota; kingdom Metazoa; phylum Arthropoda; class Insecta; order Lepidoptera; family Drepanidae; genus Tetheella; species Tetheella fluctuosa. Next base: position 6,440,974 of record OX578230.1, read on the forward strand.
ATCTAATTATTGATAGTGAGGTGTAAGTAAATCAATCGACTTTTTATGTACTGGGACATCAAGCTACTAGTAGTACTAGCTGTACCCGCAGTTTCACCTGCGTTGCCGGGATAAAAAAAAACCCATGTCCTATTATGTAACTTAATTGTCCTCAAGTAACATATTATATTTAAGGTGACGCCGCGTTAAGCTTAAAAATCTGAAATTCAACGTGCTGCGTCCCGCTCCCTACTATAGCGACCTCTCATAGAAAACCCGCGTAAACGGAACGGGCTTATGCGACAAAATGGTTTTTATTGTTTAATTTAAAAACTACAATTTTTTTTCATAAAACCTAAGTACAATTTATAGTATCAGTTTCAATTAATATATGTAGAAATTTTGGAACCTCAAATCGATCCTCAATGCCGGTAAAATTGGAATCTCTTATTTTAAAGAGGTCTTTTTGATTAATTGTGTTATAAAAGTTAGTCGGAATTGCGCGTGACGATGGCAAGAGGCCGGATGGTATGACTTTGATCCCGTGGAGTGTTGGCAAGCCGCTGGTGTGGGATGCCACGTGTGTAGATACACTTGCGCCTTCCCACTTACTGGTGACTTGTAAAGTCGCTGGGGCGGCTGCGACCTGTGCTGAAAAATCCAAATTTAAAAAATACGCTTGTCTTGGTTCTAATTTTTCGTTCATGCCATTCGCAGTTGAAACCATGGGTCCATGGGGGTTCGAGACTCGCCGATTTGCTCGGATTTTATCATCCAAGCTCATCGAGGCTTCGGGAGACCGACGGGCTGGGAGCTTTTTCCGCCAACGCATAAGCTTGGCCATCCAAAAAGGGAACGCTGCCAGCCTGTTGGAAACCTTGCCTATCGACAGCAGCGAGGGCTTTGAGGATGTTTTCTATATATCATAGTTTGTATTTTATATATTGATTGTAAATATGTAAATAAAATAACCTAAAGTTAACCAATCGAGTTCTGCAACGTACAAAATAAAGTCAAAGACATGATGAATTCTTACAATAAATTTCAGTTCGTTCGCTTCAGTCATTGTTGATAAAAATCGGAATCCTTGCAACCAAAATCTTCAAGGCGTCGCCTTAATGAAATACCGTTCGGTTGCTATGATTGATAACAAACACGTAGTTTTAAGGGGTTAAAGTATGAAATTGCCGATTTGTACTGAAAAATTGAAATTCGTTTTTTTTTTTTAATTTAACATATTTATTTAATCAAAATAATTACCATTATTATCTATACATTGCTGCCATCTAATAGTCATTTATGCATTTGCGATAGAACTCTGGTGATCTAGATTCGACAAACTGTGTGAAAACATTTTTTACTGCCTCCTGAGAAGAAAATTGTCCAAAAATGTAGTCCGTTGGAGCAAGGTCTGGCGAATACGGAGGGTGACGAATGGTTTCTAATTGCAGTTCCTGTAGAGTTAAAACGGTTTCTCGTGCTGTATGAGGTCTCGCATTATCATGGAGCAATAATGGTGAATATCGATTCATGAGTCGGGGCTGTTTCACTGCTAGTTTTGCTACGATTGTTCGGAGTTCGGCACAGTAAACATCTGCCGTTATTGCTTGACCAGATCGAAGAAAGCTATAGTGAATAACACCATGCTGAGACCACCAAACAGTTACCATAACCTTTTTATTGGTAAGCTTTGCTTTAGGACACTGTTGCGGCGTTTGACTTGGGGTCAGCCATTGCATTTTTCGCTTACGGTTATCGTAAAGAATCCACTTTTCATCACATGTCACAATTCGATCCAATATTCCTTCATTTCTGTATCGATTCAACAAGGCAACACAAGTTTCAACACGCGTCTTTCTGCAGATCAGTCAAATCATGAGGCACCCATTTTTCATATTTTATTGATTTGACGCAAATGAGTCAATATTGTTGGTAAGGTAACGTTAAACCATGCCGCTAATTCCTGGGTAGTTTTGCTCAGATCGGCTTTCACCATCTCTTTCAATTCATTGTTATTCACCTTTGTGGGCGGTCTTCGACGTGGTTCGTTCTTCAAATCAAAGTTTCCATCACGAAAGCGTTTAAACCAAAATCGCACTGTGCGTTCATTAGCAAACCCCTCTCCAAACGCAACATTGATATTGCGAGCTGTTTCTGCCGCGTTAGTTACGCGTCGGAACTCGTATTCAAAAATCACTCGAATTTTCGAAGTAGCCATCTTTCTTGTCTAAGTTGAATAAAAAAAACAACTGAAAGTCGATAATCGAATGTTGCACATTTTTTAAAAGAAGAACTTCATAGGTTCCATGTGAAAAAAGTTTCACTCCATAATCTCAAACCATGAAGGTTTTATGTCAATTCGAAGTACCTATTACAATGAAACGGCAATTTCATACTTTAACCCCTATTATTATTTGACGTGTCAATAGATTAGTACCTTGGTAGGTAAGGTAGGTATATAATTATTTTAGACAAGCTTGCCTGTATTTTACAACATGCTAACAAATCTTATAACTTACATTAAAATCCACTTTTCAAGACCATTAACAGCATTTTCGTAATTAGATAATTCAATACCTGCCCCCTTATAAAATTAGTCCATAAATCTTTCCCCCATTGGCTGCGCTCACGGCTCTGTGAACTAATCGGTAAATTAAGTAATTACTCCGCCTGGTGAAAATCAATGTGTAGGAAATTTAATTTGTCTGCCAGACAGAAGTGATTTTCACTGAAACTCCTAAGGGAGTTTCGTGGAAAATGTTACACATTTTTCTTTACAAGTCAAGTGCAATCGTAAATAAAACTGTGTTTTGCATTGCATGTGTTGCTTGAAAATTTAAAGGTTTTTAAAACTCAGTGATCGGTTTCTATTTTTATACAAGCGTTTATTGTATAATTTTCCAATTACTTAATTTTATAATAATTTTAATATTCGTAATGAACTATTTATTACGACTTATTCAATTCAGAACGATTAATTAGTTATTAAAAAATTTATATAAAAGTATCTTTAAAATTATAAATTAGTAATATAAAAGTATACCTAGATATTTATCATTGACACTTTTCCTTTTTTTCAATTTATTTATAAACGTCACATTTATTATTTATCAACAATGAATACCAAAAAGTCAATGGAATCCATTCTATTAGCAATTTAGAAATATTTATGAATTTAGTCTTATAAAATTCAAAAATTTTGGCAATTACTTATAACTGTTATTCTAAGTCTATCTGTTTTGGGATTTTTTAAAATATTATTTTCTTTATCATGAATAGAAGAGAAGAACGCAACCAAATCTAACATTCTTTTACATGGTATGCTTTTACCTGTACGAGTACTCATTGAGTACGTAGGTACTCGTTGCAAAAAAGTCCCAGAAAAATTTCATTAGGGCACGACAATACAGAAACAACGATCCTTTGTTCCATATATTGACTGAGATTGATTGTCAGTCGGCATGTGCTAAACGAGTTGCACGACAAAATAAAAGCAAATGTTCACAACCCCTGTCGACATCCGTCACGAACACGAATCGTTTTATTGAACTCCACTGCGACCATATTAACTTTTGGTGATGCGGTGTAAGTCCATGTTTATTTTGCTTACACGTTTTCGCTATCGAAACCTAAATGAAAGAACGGTACGTTCGCTCACTCAGCAAACGGTGAAAACGAACGGATAGTTTCGAAGAATTTTCAATTCAAATACCTTTAGATCTTTACTAAATTAATTGCATATCTACAAGTCGTACCTTTCATTAAAAATAATGAGTTTTTAATTGGTTGTATTTGAAATGAGTCCTTTGTTTTCAGTCCAGTGATTTTATTTTTCTTAGATAAAAAATAAATTCCGTTATTATGGCACAGATGCCCTCAAAATATACAGTTGGGCTGTCCCAAAAGATTTCATAGTCCACCCCACTATGCCCGACCACGTATTTATTTAAAATGATATCATTAGGTACGTTCTTGGCTTACTTCTAAGATAACAAGCATTGTTGAAAGTCTCTTGAGTTCTCGATCCTTTTCTCACTTTGACAAGTCACCCGTGAAGATTGCTTAGATCCCCAGTGACTGGCCCTTAACTTGAAACAGCCTTATCGTCGAGATAGGATTAATTGCGGAAATACCACAGATAACGACAAAGTTATAACTAGCTGAGCTTTGTGCCACCCGTGAGCTGAGGCTTTATTGTGAAAATTTTGAAGACGCTAGATCGAAAATCTAAGACCCTTTACATACCTATTTCTGTCATCTATATTTATTGTCTGTGCATACATATTTTTTACCCTGAAAAAATACCTTCTATTTAATTCAAAATAGTTAGGTATTTCTTAGTTTGTTAGAGCAGACGTTTTTTTTTTTTTTTTTTTACTTTGTATAGGCTTGTGTTTGACCACAATCTCACTATGGTAGGTGATGATGTGGCTGAAGGTGGTAAACACACAAAGCCTAGAAGGATCTGGCTCTCAAGTGCAGCTGCCGGAACACACCAATAGGTGTTTGGCGACAGATTGACAACTTGAGGGTGGTAGCCAGCCAGGCGGGTACTACAAAGTACCCTACCACCGTGCTATGGTTTCCTCACGATGTTTTCCTTCACCGAAAGCTCAAGCTCAAAAAAAGTTATCACAAAGATGTAATGGCTATGCCAAAGATGTACAAAAACTAACAGTAAGTAAACGTTTTATTCCAAGAATTCGAACATTGTTTATTTGTAGAATATAAATGTTGGAAATAATATAGTAATAATAATATTCTGGGACATTATTCCTCACACACCATCTGACCCCAAACTAAGCAGAGCTTGTACTATGGAACCAAGATAACTGATATACTACATTTACTACTTTTCTTTTGTAAATACATACATATATAGATAATTACGCATCCTAACTAATGTGTAAATGCGAAAGTGAGTTTCTTTGTTTGTTTGTTACCTTTTCACGCTTAAGGCGCTGACAACAGCTAAATGGCCTTGAGAAATTGAAATTTTAGCCACGCCCCTCTACATCCCCAATATATATAGCACGTATAGCACAGCATAGCGCCACACACGAAGACGCGGTAAAACGGTGCACTTTTTCGGCCATCATCCAAACAATAAACAAGTACAAATATATCTATGAAACTAACACAACTAGATGGCGCTATTATTGATAGTATAAATATGTAATTACAACTAGCTATAAAGAAATAGTAATAACCGAGTTCTCAATATATTTTAACCTAGTTCCTTAACCTTATTTCCATCTTTCACACCATTATTTACAATAGTATGTACCTACTAATTTTAATGAAACCGCTTCTCTTATCATTTTATATTCGCGTCGCCCGTGTGGATGTATAAATGTTTTTTAATAAGAAATATGAATGAAGAAAATAATGTACAAAATTCAAAATATATAGCTAGGTTTCATTTTTAGAAAACGTCGTTGTACCGTGTTTTCAATCAATGAGAAACTGCTACAATTTCATTAGAATACGAAAGTAAATTTCGCCGCCATCAATAAGTAATTAATAGTTAGGTGGGAGATCGTGCTATCCTCGAACTAGATGTCCACGGATCGAGTCCTGTTGGCGACTTATGTTTGATTACTTTGTTCGATATGATTCATCCTACTTTTGTAACTTTTTCATCTTTCACACCATTATTTACAATAGTACCACAGCGTAACAAGTCATACAGTGGTTTATCGCGTTTGAAGTCACGCGAAATGCCGCTTTTGTGTAGACATTCGTCATTATTCGTAGTATGTGTATGTAGAACTAATACCTAACATATTTTTTATTGTTTATGACCTTTTAATAATATAATAGGATACCAAAATAAAAAAAATGAGAGAGAGAAATACTGAGATACTTATTCTTTTAAAAACTACAAATGCGAAACTGAAAGGTATTTTCAACATTTGGATTTACTAATATTCAGATTGCGATTGTTGAATTTGACGATGTAGTCAATTCTCATACGTAGAAATAATTTTAATAAAAATTCAGACGGGAAGCAGGACCATGGTCTTGTATTAAAATTAATGTTCTTTAGCTGTTGATATAATTGACTTCTAATATTATTTCCAACAAACGTTGTAAAAGTTGTCTGTAAAGTGTCTTCTAATTTTTGGCAGTACGTTAAAATACTAATACATAATAGTTTGCTAGTAGTTAAATTAGGTCGCGCAGAGATATCACTACTCCATATTCGTAATCGGCACCCCTGAAAACCATGAAAACGATATCCATATTGATTTTATTTAAAAATTCACGTCCGCCATCTTGAATCTCGAAATATGTTATATATTCGTAATTGGCACCCCTGAAAACCATGGAAACGATACCCATATACATAGATGTTATTTAATAATTCGCGTCCGCCATCTTGAATCACGAAATATGTTATATATTCGTAATCAACACCCCCGAAAACCATGGAAACGATACCCTTATACATAGATGTTATTTAATAATTCGCGTCCGCCATCTTGAATCACGAAATATGTTATATATTCGTAATCGGCACCCCCGAAAACCATAGAAACGATTCCCATATAGATTTTATTTAATGATTCGCGTCCGCCATCTTGAATCTCGAAATATGTTATATATTCGTAATCGGCACCTCCGAAAACCATGGAAACGATACCCATATTGATTTTTTTTTTAATTCGCGTCCACCATCTTGGATCTCGAAATATGTTATATATTCGTAATAAGCACCCCCGAAAACCATGGAAACGATACCCATATAGATTTTACTTAATAATTCGCCTCATAATTGTACAAAATTCAAAATATATAGCTAGGTTTCATTTTGTCGTTTTACCGTGTTTTCAATCAATGAGAAACTGCTACATTTTCATTAGAATACGAAAGTAAATTTCGCCATTATCTGTAAGTAATTAATAGCTCAGGCGGGAGATCGTGCGATCTTTACACCAGATGTCCGCGGTTCGAATCCAAATGATGTCTCCAATTTCATTTATTATTTTCCTCTTTTTCAAGTTCCTTCTTTTGTTTACCAAAATAAAAATATATACCAGCACAACTCAATCATCCTGGTACTTTACATTCATTATAAAACATGGTGTCATCACATGGATTTGAACACACACATCCAAGTAGTTATAGGTTCTTGACCTATAACCAGGACCGCTGAGCTAACAATGACATGACTTATGTGATGAAAATAAGAATCTTTCTCGGTCAGTGATGCGGCACGACAAATTTTATTCCCAATGCATGAAAGATTATAAAATTAATCAGTTATTATGCCCTTTTTGTGGTAAGTAAATCTTTAGTTTGAATACTTTTTTATGCGAAATAATACGACGAGATCATATTGTAAAAGTTATGTAATGCAATTCATTTTCCCTCCAAATATTGTCATTTAATTTGATAAAAAGTTATAATGTGAATAGGCTGAATACATTCATAAATTACACTGCAATCTAGCGGCAGTGATATGACGCTTTGACAAACACAAGTATTTGTTTACTTTTATCATTGTCAATCACTGTGAAATAAATTGCTTACTACCTTACTTTATTCATCAGGCATTGCACATTTTTTTTAAAAGATATTTTACCCATTTATGGATGATAATGTTGAAACCGCGCGCTCGGAAAAAAACTGGTATAGGTCCGTCTAGCAACGCGGATCGCCGCGGAATGCGAGTGAGGGCAAAGCAAAATACGCAAGTAACGTGACAGAAGAGTGTGGCATAATGTTGACTCCTCCCCCTAACTGCTCCGAATTAATAACGTAAGCGACATTTATAAAAATAATTAATTATGTACAAATAAATTCCTTATTCCAAAAACTAACGAAATAAATCATTTTCTAATTATTCGAACAATATTAATGTAAAATATCACATCGAAAAATACATTCATGTATAGGATAAATTTGGGAATTCCTTGATTTTCAGAGTTGTGTTTGGCAATTTTTTTTATCGAGGCAATGAAATGAAATCGTGTTTTGAGATTAATAAATTTGTCATTTATATCCTTGAGTATCGTGTATTTAAATTTCAATACCGTACATTTAGTAGGATTAATATAGGTTGGGTTGCAATAGAGAGACTTTAGCTGTTGTCAGCGCCTTAAACCGCTGAACCGATCGCGATGAAATTTGGTATGCAGATAGCCTATGTTACGGAGAAGAACATATGCTACTTTTTATCCCGGGAAAACATAATCCCTCGGGACCGCGGGTGAAAACGCGGGGCGGAAGCTAGTTATTAACAATTTTAAAGCTTTATTTAATGGTCTAAGATACTAAGTTGAAATCTTATGAAATTGTAGGAAGACATATGTCTTTGTTTTCTATATAAATTTTGTATATTTAATTGGACTCACTAAACTATTAATGAATAGTTTATGTACTTAAGTGCCTATAATAATATATTAAATTCTTACTTAATGAATTAATTGGTATCTATTCCTATCTATCATTAGGTAAAATTAAAAGCGGCAGTGGTGAAGAGGAAACTGCGTAACCACAAGCCTAACAATTGTTGCAATAAAATGTCGTTGATGAGATCTAGATATAGAAATTTATAGCACTCTATTATGTTATTTTATGGGGAATCCTACGAAGCCACCATGAAGTTTCTAATTAATGAAAGGGGACTCCCTTGGCGGCGTTAAAACGAATAATTATTATACAGACAAACTCTGAGCTTTGTCTCACGTATCAAAGTGAACTTATAGACAGTTTTACTACTTCATTTTACCTTTAATGTCACAATAATTAGTTCGTCCCAAAACTTTTCAATTTTTTAGTATTGTATTAAATTTCATCGCTATCCTGAGAATAACTTTCAATTTTGTGATTTGATAGTAAATTTTGATTCACTGCCAATAATATTAATATACTTTGGATGGTTAATTTCATTCCAATATAAAAATAGGTCCGATATAAATTTTACGACTTTGAAGATGTGATGGAATTCCTCAACGAAAAGGAGCATTAATATCGCGATTGAAATATCTTATTCAATATTATCGATCAATATTGCATATCCTCGACCAGTTCCAAATCTTAGGAATAGACATAAACAACCAAAAATTGAAAAATAAACTTTCAACAAAAAAAATATCGTTCAAAATGTGTTCTTAGACATCGTTATTTATACTTTTAATGGCCACCCACTTTAAAACCCACTCCACCCCCTTTGAAAACCCACTTTAATTGTGATATTGTTTTTCGTTTTAAGTTAATTTTATCATAGCTAATACGTATCCTTTTTACTACATGGCTGAATTGAAACTACTAACAATAGCTCTTGTTGTATACTATTAAAATAAATTATACTCTTATACAGAAAATATAATTCCTTGCAAAACTAACCTCTACTCATACCGCAGCGGCCATTAACACACCGCTCCATTCCAAGTTATGTGGCAACACTAACGTTCTGTCCTAGCATGCAGGCTTACAGTATTAAAATTTGGTCATGCGTCGACGTCTTTATGGCGTGAACTGATGACGTTACATATTTTATGAGAAGAATGCTTTATTAAAATGTTTGAATATTTTATATGGGTGATCACCTACGTCTTGTCGTTACGTCACTTTATTAAAGTTTATATCGTATAATGCTAGGTGTGCAATAAAACAAGGAATTGGTAAGGATTTTCGTGATTCAACATTATGTAAGTATATTATAATGATTTGACTGGTTACGAATTGTGCAAGTTATGCTTGTAAATGAGTTGAAAAAATGGTGATAAATTAAAATGATCACCTTTTATTTAACTCCTACACAGATCATAACATTTTTATTACTAAAATAGGAATAAGTACAAGAGAGAGCAATGTTTACAATGTTATACAAACTAAAAGAAACTCTTTTCCTCGTAATTTTCCAGCGGCGTCCGTTCAGCACGGACAATTCATTACAACGCAACGGGCTAAATACCCCACGTTTAGCGAAATCCTATTTCGGCAAAGTCTCGGAAATGACGAGGAGAATTTGCATGGCTGATTGCCGTCCGCTGCTCAATCAAGGATATTTAACAAAATTAACTAATTGAGTGAACGTTCCAACGTCCCTAACTTGCCAACGTTAAATCGAGTCGATAACAGAAAAGCTACGTGTATCGAGAAAATTTAATAAGCTGAAATAAGATATTGTGAAGGCCCCCTCGTGGTTAATTTTGTGAGAGAAAATAGAGTTATTTTTTGAGGGTTCATAAAGGGTGAATACAAAAACGTTTTAGGGTGAATATAATTGCAACATTCTGTGTAATGAAGTTACCATGGTCGTTATAATTATAAGCTAAGAAATAACTCACGAATACAGCGTAAACTTTTTGGTAATACTTGACACGTATAGGCATTGTAATGTTAATCTAATTTCACGAAGCATTTCACTAACAAGTCTATTAATTACTTGCCTCCACTCTTGAGATGTTCCAAAACAAACTCTAATTAGGTGATTGAGTTACAAATTCGTTACTCTCGAAAGTCTCAGTCATTATGTCAAGACTATTGTTATAAGAGTACTCTGAAATGTTAATTATTTATGTTTAAAACGAGTTTGGAATAGTCATTTAATTATTTTCAACATAACTTGCTATTGTTCGAAAATAATAATATAATTTTTTGGCAAAATATCACAAATATTTAAATCAACAGATATATCTCTTGATTTCTTGTTGCATGATTATTTTAAAAGAGGAATGCACCTAAGAATAACATATAAAATATTTTACTTGGATAGATATTTTTAACTTAATAAGTTAATTTACAAGTCTTGTTCGACTTTCATTCTGTCAGCTCCATTATTGATAGGTCTCTGACGACAGTTCGTCTTGTCTTTTTTGCAACTTCTCTGACCTCCGATGGCAAAAACAGGATCTCAGGATTAACCTTTTGTCGGCAAATACTGGTGAAAGATTTATTGACTTTGTGAATGATTGCTGTGTCAACAGTTGATATAGGCTTTGATTAAAACTATATGAACTGTTTATTTTTCCACGGATAGGCTTGTTTGATCACAATTTCTCACCATGGTAAGTGATGATGTGGCCAGAGATAGTAAGCACACGCGACCTAGAAATAAACTGGCTCTCCAGGTACTTATACTGGCACACACTGGCAGGTGTTTGACAACAGGTTTTAGGCTAAATAAAAGTAAAGTTTTATAAATTAAGAATGGAATTCATGATTTCAAAAAGTTCATTTATTAATAATACTCTTAGTTCTTATGATTATAAACAATCTGACACAACAAACAATTTATATTAGCAAGTACATAAATACGAGTGTACTACAAATCGTTCTAATATAAAAAAGCAGTGCTATTATCTGGAAATATTTGGAATAGTTGTAGCACTATCGTATTTCGGGAACTATTGTTAACACAAGGGTTGATCCCTAAAGTTAGAACCGTAATTATTAAGTACTAAACCCAATGTAAAGGGTGGTAAAGGACCCTCTATTACTGAGACGCTATAGCTCAGACTAATTTTGCTATTAATTTAGAGCCATCTTAATTTAACCACCGTCGGCGTTTACCTTGTATAAGACCACAGAATTTTCTGAAACTAAGTAAATATTTTATCTTTAATACCTACTAGAGAAAAGCTTAAAATCTTTGCATAATTATTAATCATCGAGCAAACTGCTTTGTGCTTAAAAGGTACCAGTTCATGCAACTACTTTAGAAATTTTATAATACAGAAAAAAAATACTTGAATTGAAATAAGCCCAGACTATCGTGTCTCGTCACACATGGCCTTCTGATTCTAAACTAAACAACGTTTTTACCAAATAAGCTATATATCTACTACATAATACTATAACATATACCTATACATAGGTCCTAAAATGTTTCTTTTCAATAATCCTATTGTACGATGTAATGTCCTGAAACTATGTAGTTATTGCAGAAAAATAAATGAATTAATTCTTACATCAAAAACTGTCTCGATAAACGGGTGGAATCGGAATAAAGGCAGACAGAGCAGTGACGGCCGGTTACAGCGTGGTTTAGTTCTTATTGCGCACGCGTCGTTTAATGTGCGCCTAACAATCACTTACAGCTAGCCCGCTCAGTGATTTGTTGAGTCTACAGTGGATTCATTACATTATTATATTCCTATTTAAATTGGTATTTTCTTGATTTAAAAGTTTGTACATGAAGGGTATTTTGACTTACCATTATTTTTACTCGACTGCGCCAGAAGGAGGGTTATGTTGTTAATTTTATAAAAACTAAATTCGAATAACTGCATAATATATAGGTCCATATATAGACATATACCTACACCCAGAATCAGAACATGCTCATACACATAAATGTTTGTCTTGGGTGGGAATAGAATCCTGACCTGTGGCATTGCAATTAGAGTATTTAGCCACCACGCCGGCGCCGGCTTACGGCTTACCGACTATTTACCGACTGCGCGGTAAATAGTAATATATTCTAGTAACATACGAAATAGATCTGATTCTAATATTTTTGGAATAAAAGCAAGTTTCTTTATGAAAATTAGTAGGTATTGTTGGAAGTACGTTCAAAGTTAGGTAATTGAATTATTTTATATCTGATACCACTGTAGATACTCTTAGTACAGGAAACTATTTTATTTGCTCTAACTGGCAATGTGATGACATTTTTCATTTCTTTTTTTGGTGAGATTTGCGTGTTTCGTTCTTCGTGATGTTGAATGAATGTTCTTTTAGTTCTATTTAGAACATTTCAGATAGTTAGAATACAATTGCTTATGCTTAAGTTAGCCAAAAGCATTTATTTTAAACTAGCTTCTTTAAACTAGTTTCACTCGCGTTCTGGAGGAATTTTATGTTTTCTCGGAATAAAAGTATCCTATATAAATATATCTATGTACCTAGTTTCATCCAAATCCATTCTGCCGCTTAATTGAGTCACAAACTTCCAAACTTCTAAACATACAAACTTTCAAATATATATAGTTGCGTAACTAGGCAGTTTAATAGGCATGATAAAAGTGAGGTATAATTTCTCATTAGTAGGTACAGTTGTTACTAAAATCCTTTTATGTAATCCTAAATCTGTATCCATAAACATAATGTAGTACACGGTTCCAACGTAATTAGGAATAAGTTACACATCTGCTCTGTGTTTCGAAATCTCAAACCAAGTAGGTATGAATCAGTATGTAACCTACCATAACTTAATGCAGATAAATACCCAATAAATTCAGCATCGTAAACCTTCATTACAATGCGAATATTTCATTTAAAATTTAGATAATAAGTTTTTATTATAAATCGGTACTGGCTTTTATTTAATATGTCTCCTATCAGCTCCAAAAAATCATCGTAATAATATAAACCGCCGTCAAGTAAATTTCACGGCGTTTCCTTAACCAAAAATAAGTGAAATAAATTAAACGCTCGCTAAGGACACTCGTCAAAGCAAATCTACTGAATGGGAATAATGGAGAATACTCGACGGCCCATAGCTGGGGAAAGGAGTGCTTATTTCTGTTTTTATATTTCATTATTGGCCCTCTCATCTCATATTGCACTCCATTTGGATTCATAGAGGCCGCCATAAAAGATTGAAACGTGAGAGGGGCATTTCAATGGCGTAATTGCAAGTGCACTTTTTTTAATTCAATTCCTGTCGGCTACGGTAAAGCTGGAATGCACTTCATTGATATCGCTATAAAGTAATGAGTTTTTTTTTATTATTATTATAAACCATAAGCTTGCAACTCTGTATGCCTATAATTTACATCGTGCTAGCTATTGAATTCCTCATAGCTCAAATGCTAAAAGAAGGTTATTTTTGTCACAGAATCAAGATTATTTTAATATAAAAGTCTTACGATTGCTCATCCTAAACATCATGCCATGAAAGTTACTAACAGTAAATTTTAATGAAAATAATCACTTTTACTTACATATACTATTTAATATTTTTATAGAAAATAATTAAATTCAGCATCAGCATTCGCATCAGCTGATGTCAATTACATAAAATCAGCTTCGAAATCACATCCGTTAATATGAAAACCTGCATCGAAAACAACACTTATTAGAATAGCAATATACGTGTTTTTAGAGAACCATAATACGATTAGTCTGCAAAGTTTTTTTTTTCCAGGAGATGACGACGAAAATGAGCAATTACACGACGGCGGTGGCTCGACTTAAACGCCTAATGAAATTTAGAGTATACCAAATGGAAAGCGAAGGGAGTAGAGAGTCTACCTGTTACTGTACTCCTAAAGTAATTTTGTTTCTTTATTTTTTCTATATCTTCGAAAAGTCTAAGAGTGTTTCACACGAACAACTACTTGAAATTGGAATGCGTTCATAATACATAACATGTATTCTTATTTGAAAAAATAACTAATTTACTTTTGAATGTCATGTTGAATCACATTTTTATCTACGATAGTTCGAAATTCCTTATAAGGTTTCCCAACAATAAGAAAAATATTTATGTCTTAACAATATAAGTATGTAGGTATATTACTTGAGTGTTAAGTAGCAACTCTATGCCACTCTATTTCTTCACATCTTCATACCATAAGCTAGCAACTCTAGAATTCAGGAGCACGGAAAATTATCCCGAAATACAATTAAAGTGTAAAGCAATTTATTTTAATTTTAATCCTCGCGAACCCACCGCGCCTTCGTCGAAACATTTGGACCCTAATAACTGGCGTTAATATTCATTCCGTAACTTGAGCTTACATATATTATTATTATGGAGCTATAAGCTTCTTAACAAAGTATAATTATGTGTAATTTCTGTCAGATATATTAAAGTATCAAGTCTAGCGGCAACAATAATTTAAAGCTATCGGATTAACTTCAACACCAAATTATATGAAGTCTTAAAACATAATTAACTAAACTTATAAACAAATACAAATATTTACTTTCAAGAGGTAAAAAAAAACAATTTTTCAAAATACAGAGCATGTCAAATATGTTCATGTACACAAATATTTATCCTAGGCGGGTATCGAACCCACGACTTGTGGCGTGGCAGTCAGCCCTGTATCGCTTTATAATCTTAGTAGCTTCCGCCCCGCGGTTTCACACGCGTTCCCGAGGGATGTTATATTTTTCCGGAATAAAAAGTAACCTATAGCCTTCCTCAATTATAAATGGGCTATCCAACACTAAAAGAATTTTTCAATTCGAACAAGAAGTTCTTGAGATTACCATCTACAACCTAACAAACTCACAAACTTTACCTCTTTATAATATTATTAGTATTCGTATATTAGTATTAGGTATATATTTGATTTCATAAATGATTATTCGATTCTAACAACTGTCACTTGTTAATTTAATTAACATCTCAACGGTAAAACCAAATATTAAATGACAAATCGATTTTCAAATTAATTTAGCGACCCCTTGCAGTCACTGCGGTCATCAATCATATCACGTTACCTAAATGTCATTACACATTACGCTCCCTTCTCTTTAAAGATTTGTTACAGCTTTATCAAATTCAATAGGAAATGTTTAGTCTACTGTAGATTGAGTCGTTCGGTAAAGTACATTATTTTAATCTGTGTCTTCTAAAGGCAGAGTGGCATTTGTGTGTAAGTATTTTGACACAGTTTGTGCCGATTGGAAGTCACTCAGCAGGAGGAGGGTAACAATTAATTGCATCCGCTGACTATTGAGGAAATGCTTCTTTATACCCACACTCAGGGAGTGATCGATGACTTTAAAATTATTATGTAGGACCCGCCTAGTTTCTAATGAAACAGAATGTTTATTTAAATGTCTTTATACATATCAACTTTTCTATAATAGCAACAAACATCTCTTGTATATTTATGACCCTCAAGTTGAAATTCTGTCGCCAAACACCTATTGGTGTGTTCGTGCAGCTGCACTTGATTCCAACAATTTTAAACGTTGATGTAAATGCAGATAAAGCAAAAGTTATAGAATTTATTTTAAAAAAAGTAAATCGTCACAATGTAAACCCGGAATCAGCAACGCAAACAAGCTTGCATTGCAGTATTATCCAGCAAGAATTTCATTACGATGACAATGTTGGGAAGTTAAAATTTCCTGCGAGATAACGAGCGTTGTTGAGATTGTTTCAAGCTTCTAACTTAAGGCCACTTTGACCCCTGGCCCGTGAACATCGCAAAGATTCTCATTAGAGGTTCACAAAAGAAAACTCTCGTATTTAATAAGGAATTTAGCTGAAATAAAATGTGAAGCGGTTTGAGTGTTTTTCATCACTAAATCTGATTCAAAGATTGTAAATTTTCGAATAAAATATTCAGATTCAGTACTCTCAAATATTTAAAAATGTTGGTATTCACAAACTTTACTCATACTTAATCCTCTGGCTTTTCAAATATTGTCCGTGTTACTTTTTCTATTTTCAAAAAAAAAAAAAATGAAGCTTGATATTTTTTTTCATAAAGTAATTTTTTTTCATAAAGTCATTAAGATCTTATTTATTAGTGTAGGTATATATAGCAATATTATGTAATCTACACTGATACAGTATGCACAAACACATTTGACCAAAGCTGAATTCTAGACCGTACTATAATTGCATTAATTCCGTCGCACACTAATTACAGAAGCTGTTAGATCATTGTTTCCGCAAATTGGTTTGATCGTGCGGATCGCTTGAAGTTAAACTACGTAATAGTGAGACAGATCTAAATTATGCAGGTACTTATACATTGTCCAGAAGACCAATATTGGAAAAGCTCTCGACTATGCGCTAACGAGATGTGAGTCTAATGAACTTGAAATCCAGCGCTTCCATTTTGTATAATGGACATACGTGGAACTACGAAGGGCTAATCAAAATTGCTGGAAACGCATTTGTTGGTCAACCTTCCACTTAACTCTTCGAAAACTACCAGTTGTTTTCAGGCATGTTGAGGTAAAGTTTATTGTTTTAAACGGAATGACTATTGGAATATTTTAATGGATAACTTAGATTTAGTTTTTTGTGCCTATTAGTATTATGTGATATTTTCCGATACCAATCGTTGTAAGTATAATTATAGCGATGGCTTTTTAATATTAGCATCGAGGTTAGAATATAATATTTTGATAATAAGCTGTACGTGAATAGACTCGATATAAACGTGACTACAAACGTGAATTTAGCTCGTGAAAGTCTAAAACTACTATTGTGAAAATAAATTGATATTAATATTTATTTATTTATTAATTTTCTCGATTCAAAAAATAAAATCAATCTTTTCATGGTTATTGTGTAGTTCAAAATTTCGAACTCAACCAAAAAAATAAGAAAAAAGACTGAAAAAAAACACATTCAATAATAATAATAAATTGTTTATTTTTATCACACAAAAGGTTACTAACTAAAGTTCAATGTTAGAGAACTATAATTTTAAATTATTGTAAATATGCCTACCATCTTAATTTCATTTTATAGTAGATACTTGTATTCTGATTACCTATGCATATCACATTCGATGAACCATTTTTTTTTTAATTACTCACATTGGTAAGTACCCCGATTCGCAGGTCATAGGTTTATATTCAAGCGTATTACACGATTACGTTACCAAATATATTTCAATAGAACCTCCAGAGTATAAAAAAGATTTCGTAACTCAGTGTAATGTTTCATCAATTGTGATGACGCGTTGTTGATGCGCTTTTCGTACGACGTAAGCCCTGAAATGCATTTGTGGGAATGAGTCGATGTTTGTAAGCAGGATTAACTGGTTAAAATGTCCACCCAACAGCGTATTGACATACCATACTATGAATATTTCATATGATAATGTTGGATCAACTTTTCAAAATTCATTTATTATTGTTGTGGCTGAAATGACTAAGCAAAAATATATCTATGGGTGGTTTATGGATAATTCCTAGATCCTAGATCCTAAGCTGTAAATAGGTTTACTCATACTCACATTTTTGATCTAACTATATTTATTATCCTTTTTACAGCTTCTATACCTAATTTTAAAAACATCTTAATTTTGCTTTACATTGTAAAAAAATCAAATGGCCATCATCATTCTCCACTTTTTATAGTAGTCTCGCAGACATACATGAATCCCCAAACTGCATTGGTCACATTTATCCTTCTTCTGTGTCGTTATTAAGTAGCTAATGTAACCATCCAAAATTCTCTGTCATCTAAATTGCTAAGCAACGTTGGCTTTTAGCTACAAAACGTATGTCCACTAGTAGTTTTCAAACCTCCCAGCTGGAAGCTTTTAGCTTGATTATGCATTATAAATAGCGCCACTGTCACAAATTGTGGCTTGAATTTATGCAGTAAACATCGCTTTGATGTTTTTGGCTAGAGCATTGTTCAAAAATGGGACCTAGATACTACAAATAATATCTACGAGTATGTACCCTTCATTTCCAGTTCAATGCTGTGCACAAAATCAGTAAATTTAATCTATTCTGTACCTACTAATTAGTTATGGTATTACTAATTTGAGCAGCAATTTAAGCAATTCCATTTAAATTGTCATTATGTTTCGTAATTGCGTGTGTGCTTGATGTTTATTTTTAATTAATATCTGTATTTTTCGAGATAGCTTCAAGTGTAAAACCTTCTTCTCTTCGAAATAATGAATTTGTCATTCATTTATTCTCATTCATAACACCGTATCACTCAAGATTATGAGATTTTAATAGGTCAGAATTAACATACGAAAGCCCGGGTCAACTCTCGTCTGAAGGATTACATGTTAATAGTGTCTTAGATGTTAATAACTTATGAAGGGTTAAGCTTATGTGTCAGTAATGGATATTACTCAAGATGAGGTCCATAGACAAAGTGGTCTCCGAGCGAACATACTCTAATTGTGCTTTGATGTCTGGATTTCAAGTTGAGGCTTATTGGGTTTGTATTTAATGACCATTATAATGTAAATATTAGGTGAAATTTTATAGTAAATAAACGTTGATTACTAAAATAAAGTCCAAAATAAGACGGTACTTCAAGAGCAACATAATAATTATAACATGAATTATATTTTCAGCATAAATAATATAATTAGCACTTATTTTATAAACAGGCTGTACCTACAACTTTATTATATCCGTTTAAATATTAAAATACCTTCAAGTGGAAAATAACAACAGTTTGAGCGTTTTCTTGCGAATACCTCGAAAGTTTAGGATCATTGAACTGTTGAAATGTCATAGAATTACGTTTCATTTGAAGTAATTTATCCACGAGTGAGCGGGGAAAGAATACTAATTTTGTGGCTATCTACAAAGTGGTTCGTGGTAGCTATGAACTTTGGCTTCATGAGATTTTTCAAATAAACGTTCGAAGGGTGAATACGGCGATGATTGGTGTACAATATTTACTCTCATAAACATGGCTCACGTAGTACATTTCAGATCGAATTTCTATCAAAGTAAGCCACGTTTAAGGGCGTCACACACGGCGAAGATACTATAATATTTTATCGACAGCATTATACTATGAAAAGAGAAGCAACGACCTACCTAACCTACCGTCACTTTCCTTCTCTTTCACTGGTATAGCACTGTCTCATATATCTTAAGATAAAATATTATAGTATCTTCACCGTGTGTGACGTCCTTTAATAATAATTTAAAACGTGATCTCAAATAAAACTTTTGAGACGCGACTGATGTTCGTAAACGAGTAACTTTTTTATCAAGAAAATGTTAAATATATCTACCTAATAGGCCTTTATCTATTTTATTGACCTTTAATCAAAAAACATTATTGGTAATTTGATTCTGTACTCAAATAGTTTTATAATTTTGTCATGTACGTCTATCTGTCATTGTAATTTTACTCGCAGGCTACCAGTGATAACAAGCTTTTGTAGGTAGTAGAACTCTTAGTGCAGAGTTCGCCCGAGGAAGTACTACCACCATATCTAATTCCGCCGTGAAATAGTAGTGCACTTGTATTACTGTGTTTCGGTTAGGAGGGTATGGGAGCCGGTGAAATTACAGGCTCAGGAGACTTAACAACTTCATGTCTCAAGGTTGGCAACGCGTGAGTGATACCCCTGACAGGGAAAATATAATAATGTTTTCTTTGCCGGTGGTGTTATGAGCGTCTATAGGCTACGGTAGCCGCTTACCATCAGGTGGGCCGTAAGCTTGTTTGCCACCAAGTAGTATAAAAAAAAAAAAAAACTGAAATTTTGCATAGTTATACCACAGTGTATGTAACTCTTGTGGTTATACAATGGCAATCACGCAAACAAAGCAATAAAATAAAATAGTTGAAAAAAAAAATACCACAAATGTAGGTAATCACTACGGAACCCTATACTGCGCATATTCTAACATGCCCTTGAATGTTTTTTTATTTTATTTTGAAATGTTTGTTAAACCTACGAATAAAACATTCCAAGTAAAAAATAAAGGTATCCCTTGTGATGTGATTTGTTTTTACCAATCGGCAAATAAACACCATTGTTAAATTGCTTATTTGTTTTTGCATTTTATCCCACTTCAAGATTGAGTACACGACCTTTCGAAGAACACACATTTACCTTCAATGTTACGATTTGGTTAACATATAACATTGTCGTATATTTTTACGATGCACAGGCGTGAAAATATGGATATGGAGTGTTGTGGTTTATACAAGATGAAAACATAACTTGTTACCTATAAAGTGTAATCTATACACCTGTATAGATTATACTGAAACACCTTTAAAAACCTTTTTATAAAAATAAACCGATTTTTACGGCCATAAGTGCATGGCCGTAAAAACAAGCTTACCTACTGAACACATTTTGGTAAGTGAGTTAGAGAGAATGCGGATTTTCTGAATTTTACAAAACATTTTTATGTGACTAGCAAGTGTAGTTCTACATTTTGAAATCTTAACATATTGATGAATAGTAGGTATGTATAATTATGTGTTAGCTTACAGTTAAAATTCCTGTTGGCTTTCTAAAATGCTTTTAGTTGGAAAATGTATCTGAACTGCACAACTTCCACAAAATTGTTTTCCGCTCCAGAACAACCTACTTAGGTACAACCAAATATTTTACCTGTTAAGTTAAGACCCAAATAAATTCCAGTATCGAGATATTAATTCGACCTTACCGTCAAGAAACCCGATACTAAAGTCATTCCTAATAAGAGCACCAATGACCCTTCAGTACGTCGAACTCCTAGCCGTCCCCTTTTACGAGCTAAGGGTTACGGGTGTGAAGAATGCCGTCTGCCCCGATACAATAGCGGTAACGTTCGGGTTCCCAATTTAACGAGCTGCCTAGATGCTAGAATATTGGGATAACGAATAAGACCTATAAAGCCCTTTGCAGGCTAAGCTATTTCGATACCTACGAGAGAAAATGAAAGAAAGAAAGAAAGAAAGAAAATGGCTTTATTTGTAGCATGAAATTTAACACATACCTACAACTAGAGAATCACTAAGTTTAGCACAGGTAAAAACTAACAATGAAAGTGAATTAAAAAATATCATAAAAATATAAAAATAAGAATCTAAACAAGGACATTAAAGTTTCACAATTAACCAATTAACAGTTTAACAACTTAAATGCTACAAAATGGCTCAGTTTTATTGTGGGCTTCAAATTACTGATCTGAAATAGTGAATTCATTTCAATGCTTGTAGGGCTATATATAAAAATTAAATAAATATCCTGGAATATTCCTCACATACGCCTGTCTAATCCCAAACATAAGCTTTTAAAAACAGAGCTTTTACTATGGAAACCACATTACAATCATACAATATTTTTAATATTTAAGAGATAAATTACACCCTGACTCAAACATATATGTTCATGCACACGAATGCTTGTCTTGGGCGGGAATCGTACCCACATTTCGCGTGATAGGTAAAATATCTTACCAACCACGCCAACCGGTCCCTAAATAAATCTGTGATGTCAAGGTTTTTCTCAATAATATTAGAGACATTTCCTCAGTTTTAAGTGAACTTGCGGAAATTGGCATAAAACATACCTACATATTTTACTGTATTATTTTTGCGGGATATTGACCATGTATTTATGTTAATGACATCTAAATTAATAATATATTAATAATTTTAGTAGATATTTATGAAATACTTACATAATTTTTAGCGCCTTATTTTGAAGAATGGCATTTAAAATACATCAAACAGTTGATGTTCAAGTAGAAACAAAATGAGCATTCTCAAAACGCACTAGACATTTTTAAAAGGCTATTTCGAGGCTTAAAATTGATGTTTCATTCAGTGGCCAGTTGTGAGAGGTTGAATGAGTAAAACCTAGTGTGTGGTACAAGTGAAAGGAGTTTAACTTTACTGTTATTCAACCTGATTGAATGTTACACCAATAGAGCGGAAGGCTCACCTCATGTCTATATTTTTTCCTTTGTAGGCTTGCGTTGGACGGGTCAAGGTAGGTATTCATTGTTATTCAAAGTGAGTCAAATCATAATATTTACCTACAGCTACTATAGTTTTGCATAGCAATCTCAATTTAACTAATTATAAGTTACTTATTAGTTTTATTTTAATATAATGTAGGTTGGATTTTTGATGTCTTCTTTTCGAATCCTTTGAATTTATAATGGTATCAACTTTTACTATAGGTATATTTACTGCAGTGGCAAAAAAATGTTTGGAGTATTTTGTTAAAAAAATAGATTATTTCTTTAATCGATTTCAGAGTTAAAAATGTTCAATGTGACGAACCTTACATATATCGAAAAGATGACATCTTAAAGTATCCTGTTCTAAATTTTTTATTATCATTACATCTCTTCCGCTTGTTCGATAACCCAAACGCTCAAATGTTAAGCTGCCGAAGTAGCCGCGGTCAGGCCCTTGTGTTGAGTGCGGCATTATGAACCGTCTGCTCACTCCTCAACCCTCGTTCAAATACGAAATTGGAATTTAAGAAAACGCTGGTAATGTTTTTGGTCGTGATTGTACTTTTGGTGAACCAGTTTGTAGCAGTTGAATCTGTT
Organism: Tetheella fluctuosa; assembly: GCA_951216915.1. Lineage (NCBI taxonomy): Eukaryota > Metazoa > Arthropoda > Insecta > Lepidoptera > Drepanidae > Tetheella > Tetheella fluctuosa. The sequence continues at coordinate 6,463,891 of OX578230.1, forward strand.
GTTAATTTTCCAAGTAAACATCTTGGTGGGGCTTATAAGATCTTTATTTCTTTTAGAACCATGATGTACCTAGGTACTATTATACAATTTGATAGTGAAAATTCGCGCCGTTCAACCCCGGAGAAGTATAATCATTACTCAGTAGTTTTATTTTTTATTTTGATTGGACGAGAAGTTGGCGGGTCTCTCGACCCTTACGGGTGCTTACAGTATTTTAGGCATATTTTAAGTCCGATCATGACATCTTTTGGGTACATTTATATCACCAATAGTTCAAGTTTAATTATAACACCATCTAGCGAGAGCTAGCACGACTAGATTCAGTCCAAGGTTTTATTTTCATTATTACCTTTCAAAAAATAAACAAGGTAATGCATCAAATAGCAAGTCTACTGTTGGATTTAATCCCTTTCTTGCAAAAAAAGTTATAATAGAATCTTCCTCAATTTTTCTCAGTGTGTTGGTGCTGTTCATAATTTACGTTGGATATGATATCTCTTGCATGTCTAAAAAATGAAAACTGCCCGAGGCTCATAGACTCCGCATATTAAGGACGTCAGAGCGGGATTGTATGAGAAATAAAACATAAATTATTCAACAAAGGCAGTGAGCCCACGTTTCATCTTTTACATTATGTATAAATATTTGGAGAGATGTAGGTAGATACTCGTTGCTTCTCGTTTAACCTTATAACGTAAATTAACAACGTAGATGAGATAAAGTTTCTACGGCGAATGAATGATTATAAGATAGCGTTTTTTAATAACAAGCTTTATTTTTGAATGCTAAAGTTAATTAAATAAATAGTTAGGATGTGAAAATTGGTTTTTACCAATTTGAGGCACCTACATTTTGTAAATTTCTAATAACCTCTGATTATTTATTAGTTAGTAAGTAGGTACGTACCTACTCGTATCTTTTAATGAATTATCTGTTATAGTAGGTACCTATATTATTTATTATTATAAAATAATTTTGCCATTTCAACAATTCAAAGACCTACAACATCAAAATTAAACTTCAACAATTTTAATGTAAGAGTTGAGAAAGCTGTAGAAGTATTCAAGCCTTCAAGAACCAAATTAAAGGGAGCGACCCTATCATGAATAATTGTAAGGCAACAACATTGTTTAGTTTAATCAAGACCCCGATTGCCTTTACTAACCTCGTCTGAATAAACTTCAGCGCAAATTCAATTAATGCCGGGATCACAACAATAACAGTTTTCGGTAATTATGTTTGAATTACAAACTGTGGCTAGCAGCTAGACTTAACCCAATTTACCTCGTAATTTGTGGGAACATGTCGTTACGTTTTCATTTTATGTTCATGAAATCGTGTATTGTGAGCTTTATTGTATAATAGCAGTGGCTAAAAAAACAAGTAAAAGTAACATAATGTGATTACAATTTTATGTTATAACTTGACACTGGCAAAATACACAAGCCATGTGATGCTATATACAAGTAGGTACCTATGGCAAAATTTTGCAAGTCTCTGAAATTAGGTAAGATATGGGACTTTTTGGCGGGAATTTACGAAGTGACGTTGCGTTTTCGTTTTATTTTCATGAAATCAGTGTATTTTGAGTTTTATTGAATGATATTGGTGGCGTTTTGTCTCTCTCTCTCTCTAATAAAGATCAATACAAGTGCACGAGTGAAAAAATTAAATGAATGCGTGTATCGTGACTTTATATGTTGTCTCAAATAGTCCTCGAAAAGTTTTAGTAAAACAGCCACCAATTTACTAAAACCTGACTGACTTGACTTGACTAGGTATATGTATACTGGATTTGGTTAGGTACTGATGAATTAAACATTTAGATTTTAAGTACCCAAGAACAATATATAACTAATGACGAGGCAGTATGGTCTATGATCTTAGCTTGTTCTTCGGAACAAAAAGAGAAAAAAAAGGTAGATATGGTACCTACTCGTATACGTATATTTCATTAGGTAATATCTTTTGAGACTTCTAGGAGCTATTTCTAAGGGCTTATTTTGCTTAACGTGCTTGTTAAGAGGAAGTTCTTCTAACATAGTGCAAAAAAATACCTTGGAATGTCTTGCCAATTTCACATTCTACAAACATGCTACGAGAAAGCAACAATAGCACTTTTTTTACCTTTTCAAGCAGTTTTAAGCCTTTTGTTGATAACCACTTTTCAGATAAGTAATAGGTACAGCAAAAGGCCTACATTAGTTAACACAATTTTCGATATCATTTTCAATCCATATGCCAACATACGAGGCTTGTTACTCAAACATCCGTAATAGCTGAATTAATGTGAATGCAATTTGGTTCGTAGAATGTCTATACGTGGAACAAGCTATTAGCAGAAGCTTTATCATATATAAAAATCTAGTGCTACCATCAACTAGATCTCAGTTCAGTCATCGCTCTGCTAATTACAAGAACATCTGTATCACACGGCGCAGCGTGTACATGATACGGGCATTAAGTGCGCCCCATTGTCTGGAGGGCCGTCTGTCTCCCGCATCAAGTATCTTGTCCTGTTTTTTTATTCGTTTACTCTTTGCCTTGTCCCTTACTGAACTGTGGTATATGTCGCAATTCGCGTCGTTGCTATTACGTGTCTATATTGCATTCTTTTGCATCAAGATATTTTATGCGCGGATATGGAATACTTTGTTGTACGTACGTACGTAGACTCTTTGAACTGATTATTTTGCCGACACTGACCGATGTATTTCATTGCTAGTGTTTCAGTTGTATGTTCCATTCTACATCGTGTACTTATTACAGTCAGCCTATACCTGAATCCAATGTAAAATCTGATTGTCTAATGCCAAAAACTTTCAAGCTGTACGAGTTACGAGTAAGGTCTTAACTTTACTATGGATTGCTGAAAGAAACTGGATCTAAGCGGCTCAAGTTAGTTCGATCAGTATTCTGATTTTGGACCCAATTCATTAAGAAAATACCCGAACATTGAGCTTATAAAAACAATCGAAATCATTCTGATAGATTCTTATTTATAGTAGGTAAACGAATATCACAACTAAAGAAATATACTAATAATATTCGATATTTTGTTACAACCCCAAAGCCTATGAACAATATCGGTTATATTAGTTTATTCAGTGGAGTTGGAGGTTTCTGGTTCACTACGCGTATTAGGTATGTAATTGTGCTTATATAATATGTAATATTTGGATCCAAACCACTATAATATCCCTCTATGAATAAATAAAACTTTATTGGCTATGCAAACTAGACTTTATTACTCATGTAAAATCACCATTATTATAATTGAATCAAAATTTTGTTCAAATATAGTATCTTTAGTATCCGCTTTTACATCAATTTCACCATTATTGGTTCTGTATTTAATTTAAGCAATAACTTTTCCCCTCATATTGGAAATAAAAATGGATTTTGGTTACCCTCCAGTTTATAATTGTCAAAATGGTACATAAGGCTCCTAATGCTATGTATCAATGAGTATTTAAGTCTCACTGCATACTTCACATTGCTTTCCGCACAAGCTCTCAAGAACTAGTGTGTAGTGAGTGGTGGGGTGCGCGTTGAGCCAATGATGTCACATTGCACCCCGTAGTTCGCAACTGATGTATTTTTACATACACGTGTGATTTTGAAACATGGCGGGAGTACGCCTTTGCTCTAAAAATGACTTGACGTAATTTGAAGGCTAAAAGGTTCGTGTAGACAATTTATTTTTCTAATATATCTTAAATTAGGTAAATATTATTTTATCCGGTAACATAAACAAGTAAAAATCATTCTTCTCTGGTGATTATTAGCGGGATCATACATGTATACTTTTTTATTTCTAAACTATTAGTTAACGTAACTATAAATAAATACGTAGATAAAGATGCAAATAGTTATTGTAATAGTAAAATTACCTGAGCGTTAACTCTGAAAAACAATAAACGATTGTCCAAATATAGTTTTAAAATAATATATTAACCAATATAATTGATTCAAATAACCAATCCATTTTTATCTTTACACAGTGATGTATGGTTAAACTTTTAACAGCAGAAAGTTTCATAAGGTCTTAAATTTCAATTTCAGCGGATCAGTGCCAACATAGCTAGACTGCGCCAGACAATGCCGGGTCGTGAGCGAAGCTAATTCATCTAGCTTTGGTCTTATATAGGGGATTTCATTCTATTAAATGATATTTTTTACACTGAACCTCAATGAAGCTTTTTTGGCGCTTGATTTTGCTTCAGAGTGGTTATTGATTACCTTCTTAAATTTATCCGTTGTTTTACACTTTTTGGTTCTATGTTAGGAATAGTAATAGTTTAGTAACCCCTAATACTATATTATTTACATACATTACAGAAGTCTTCAGGAATTATAAAATAACACAATAATATTTTTTTTAATTACCATTCTGCTAACATAACTAATTGTTGTAATTAGAATTACCACAATCTTATTTTTTTTGTAGATAAGCAATCACAAGATCACAAAAAAGACCATAATCTCACCATGGTAAATGATTATGTTTTCGGAACTCACCAATAGACCTGGCGTCAGATTTTCAACTTGAGGGTAGTAGCCAGTCAGGCGGGTAGGTACTTTATAGAGTAGTCTATCACTATACTATGGTTTCCTCACGAAGTTTTCCTTCATTGAAACTCAAACAACTTTTGCTAATTTAGGCCGTAGGACTTATAAACGTCGAAGCTACTTAAGTCTGAAGTTAGGTATAAGTGCCTTATTTTGTTTGAATCCAATCAGAGTGATTGTTAATACATTTTAAGATAAATGCCCATTTCAGTCATAACTGATCCCATTACCGTTATAAAATAGTGGCACCTGAATTCAGTCTGGCAACATTTTTGTGTAAACATTTTTTATTTGCAGGTCACTGTCCATTGAAACAATTTTCAGTCTCATCCGCTTTTCATCAGAATATTCGGGTACGGGCTGCGATCTCGATGTATTTGGTTAAATATTTCATCTCCGAATGTACGACCGGGTGGCCTTCTAGTATGTTACTGGCACAGTTTGAACAACTGAGTTATTTAACAATCGAATAAGTATACTTAATAACTTAGTAGGCACTAAAATCATATTTAACAGTATTTGGAAATCAGAGTATTAGTGATAATATTGGATTTTTTTTTAAGAAAAGTTTAGTTGCGTCATTTATATTTTTATATTTGATACACACACTGTTCCAGAAATGAATTTTAATATTTTGTCTCTCAACTCAACGAAAATTCTATCGTCGTCATATTGTTTGTTCACATAGTACCTACACTCATCGAAAAAAAGCCATTTATTTAATCGATTGCAATTTATTCATTTGGTGATCAAAATTTTCAGAATTTATTGTTAAAGATACTAACTACTTACTTACCGGCATCGGACTCGTACCAGGAACTTTGCTTGAACTATCGCCAACTCCAACTTCTTGGCTCTGAAGAATAGTCCCATTATGCTTGTGACTGATCTGTTATTTATTGGCCACTCGTGGACTCTCATACAATTCGCTCAGCTTAGAATTATATACTAACAACGATTTGCCAAATCGTTACAATGTAGATTTGAGGTTTACTTATTAGTTACTTGTGAACACGAACCTATTCAATAAGCGGTGACCATAATAAGCTCTATGGAGAGATCGCTCTCAGCATAACTGATACTGATAGAATAATAATTTTAGTCTATAAATTTAAAACAAAACATTGGAATTTTTAATCGTTAAAATATTTTACACTACAAAGGTTCACAATATAATATTGAATATTTTCAGTTCTCTTACAAAGGATGCTTAACGAATACTAGTGTTCATTGGCAATATTGCTTTTGTGCACTGACACGATTGGATTACTCGTATTGTGTTCGTTTTTAAATTCAACACTCGAACGGCAATACTTGATCGAATTTTCAACTGCAGTATTATTTTAATTTTCGACTTATATTAACGTAAAAATAATACATTGGTCGTTGATTTTTTTTTCTTATTCCTTTAAATAAGACTCAAATCAAAGGGGAAGAAATTACCTTATTACTTTCACATTTAAAATAATTTTATGTTTTATTATTGCTTATACCCGTATGTTATTCGGTTTTATTGAAAACTTTAACTATAACTAACGATTATAATGATACCTTTATTTTCGGCTATAAAGTATCAGGTTGTTTCTAATAATTCACGAAATCAAAATATACATAATTGATTTCAGAATAACATAATTATGATAAAAAAAAAAATAAAAAAAATAGCTGAAACCTGAAAAATGGCCTTAGATTTAAATTTGAGTTTTATCAAAAACAATATTCGACGTGACCACTTTCCCACGGGCGGTATTTGATAAAACGAAAATGTTATTCGAGGCTCGCCTGACCCGTCAAAAGAGTTCCGTACGTCGGCCGGTGCACCCCATATTTGCATTATCTAGATCGGCCAGCTCGCTTTCATCTCACGCTTTGGATATATCAAATACAATTTGCGATAGAAGATTTTGTGGGCTATCCACGAGCGTGGTTTTGCGCATGCAGCAAAAATGTAAAAGGATTTAGAAAAAATCCATTAGAAATTTTCACAGTAGATGAATCGAGTATTCAAAGATTTAGTTTTATTATTTGCTACTAGCTTCCACCCCGCGGTTTCACCCGCGTTCTCTAGGGATCTTGTGTTTTCCGGGATAAAAAGTGACCTAGACTCTTCTCCATACCATAGGCTACCCGCGTACCAAATTTCATCGCAATAGGTTCAGCTGTTTAGGCGTGAAAAGGTAACAAATAAAACTCACTTTCGAATTTATGATATTAGTTAGGATTAGAATAGGTTTTATTTAATAATGTTACATATTTTTATAGATACATAGCATCTACAACGCCAATACCCGTCCAACTTTGTAGTTGAAAAACTGTCCAACGTAATTCACAAAGTATATTTTCCTTTTGCTGAAAAGAGGCTGTTTAAAATACGTGAAAAGTGTCCACAAGAATTATACCTACTTACAAGTATTTAGAGCGGCAGTAAATTTCCCTTTTATCGCGATTTCAAATGCTATCCGAGAGGTTGTTACGTGACAAACGCCTCACTTCATTAGAATGGGGCGTGACCGGATTGATAAAAGTTCTCTCTGGCTTGGGAATCTCTCAATACAATTGTCTCGGCACTAATTATACAATATTAATTATACAGTCTAAATACATAGCTACTGTTAAAGAGTGGGATGGTTATATATCAATCTATGAGTATATACATAAAAAAGTAACTTTGAAGATAATTAAAGACTATAATTCAATTCCTTCTTTAACTTCAAACACCCAATAATTATATCAAAATAATATTTCATAAAATAATAATCATCAATGTGTTTAATTTTTAACCGACTTTATATGTCCTTTTATTCTATATTAACCTTGCCTATCGACAGCAGCGAGGGCTTTGAGGATGTTTTCTATATATCATAGTTTGTATTTTTTACTTTAATTGTAAATATCTAAATAAAAGCAAAAAAAATAAATTATAACTTAAAAATATTAAAATAAATTATTACTTATAATTTGATAAATAATTGAACTACATTTATGTTTTTAACCTCGCTCCACATGAACCCTTCCTGGGTTATCCAGGTAAGCCTATCCTTAAAGCAAACACGTCTTGACAGCGATCAATATAAAATAAAACAGATAGTAATTGAGTGAGGGAACGCTTGCAGCCGATATTCGATATCAATGAATCTTGGAGCAGCAGTGTTCTCGATCTTGAGACCCAAGGGCCGGGTCGGGTCGTGACCCGCTTGCCAGGTGCAACTCAGGACCGGTTCATATCAACAGTCAAAATCGCTGCAATTTATATCTCAGCTAAAGACTCCGCATTTACTGTTTTAATAGCGAATTGTATTTTAATTGAAACAAAGCTTGGAAACCCATCATAAAAAAATTGTACATATACACCTAACCTTAAGTACGTGATAATATTTTGTAAAATAACCTTACATTAATCTTGAGCTCAAATAATTATAATATGCTATATTAGATAGCGTTTCAAATTGTTACATTATCCGATTATAACGTCTAAGCTATAGGTATATACCTACATATAATCAAACTTAAATTATCTAGTTTCACTAAGTAGAACGTTCAAGTGTTCAGTATAGCATGATCTTATTATAATCTTCAGTGAAGCTTGAACCAATATGACGTTACCTTTACCTTTCAGACCACCCGAATAGTGGACCTAGCGCTCGACGCTCCAAACTACCCACTTATTATTTTATTTTACGAGCGGCATGTGCTTCTGAAGTTCAGATTACACTATTCAAATTTATTAGATTGTGAATCATGCAACAGAAATTGGATTATAGACTCCAATATTGAAATCATTAACGTTTTAGATGCGGAGTTACAATAGGTTTGATGTTCTATTTTGACTATTTTCATACAATGAAAAGACAGCGAGTGCTATCAAATTGGCACTTGGATCTATAAAAAGGATTAGCTAAAGTAAAGTAAAGTAAAGTATTTGTAAACAACTTTAATGACTATTTTTTGAACCCCGAAAGTTAAGCTAAACAATTAAAAATAGCTTTATATTTATATAGATAAAAACAATGAACAGATGAATAGGATGCTAAAGACCTAAGAATCAAGGTAAATTATTATGGTAAATTTGAGCGTCGTAAATTTTTGGAAACCAAAATATTTTTCTACTCAGTATAAATTAAATATAGGATTCCAAGCAGGAGTTTTTTCGCTAATTACAAAAGTTTCACGAATCCAAATTTTCACGTTAATTAATATTGTAATTTCTGTGTTGTCTTTTCATTACCTACTCCATTTTTTACGAACAGATTTTTGGTTAAAGCTCTGAAATTATTAACTATTTGAGTAAATTGTCGGCTCATGGCTTTAATTACAAGTAGGTATTTTACAATGAAAATTCTATATATTAATAAAAGCATCAATCAGCATATGAGCATCATCAGCAAAAAAGTATTTTTTTTTATCGATATAAGAACAATGCGATATTTCTTTCAATTACTGATCACCGTGCTAAAATATACATACTAGCTGCCGCCCCGCGGTTTTACCTGCGTTCCCGAGAAAAAAAAGTTGCCCATGTCCTTCTCCATACTATAGGCTATCTGCGTACCAAATTTCACTGCGATCGGTTCAGTGGTTTAGGTGTGAAAAGGTAACAAACAAACAAACTCACATTCGCATTTTATAATATTAGTATATAAGTTAGGATTACCTTCTACTACTACTAATATTCCTTAAGACGTTGATTAATTTTCTAACCGAGAAGTGCATAAATTCCAGTCAAATAACGATAATATTTTGATAGTCGAACCAATACTTACCTACTACAATTTTACTTTCTATCGACCACTCAAGACTGCAAAATGACTAAAATGTACTATATTACTATATAGAGGTCCGCGGAGCGCAGCGCACCTGCTACCCGTAAAAGACCATAAAATTATTGAAAATTGTTAATACAGGGCTCTGTAAATAACTGCAGGCGCTCTGGTGTCACGACATTTTAATGTTTTATGCAGAACGCTAGTACGTGTTAATGGTTCACGATGAGACCCGAACATAAATTTGGGTGCTTTTATCCCGTTTTTGTGGCGTTTTGTTGGCAATTTACTTTATGTACGCGTATGTTTGATGATATTGCTCAATGTGTGTTCTTGATTGATAAAATTTATTTTTTTAAACTCTAAATCCACTGAATCTACTATTCGTCCAAATACCAAAATGTTGCATGAATTTTTACTACCAATTTACAGACAATGGTCAAAATGCTACGAATAAACACAATTAGCTTTTATTTATTTTATTTGTTTCTACAGTTAATTACGTATCGTACAACCTCAAGGAGATCTAAGAAAAGTCCCCTTTTACGACCAACACAGTTAGCTGAGTAAATAAAGTCAAGAGAAAGTTGTATTTCGTTGCACGTATCAACTCGACTTTATTATCAATCAAACTGAGAGTGCTCATATCAAAATTATGGTTTCCAATTACTGACAGAGCATCCTTCAATCACCATTGATGTTGTGTTTCTCAATGAACTAAGTATAAAATTAACAACATGTTTTGTTCGAAACGATGTGTTACTCAGTTTTAGTGTCGATTTTACGATAAATAGCGCCATTTGTCGGCGCCCATTAAGGCTTGACGACGCATAGAATGGGCACTTGAGATTGTGGACAACGAGCTTAGTGCGGATAAACTGCAGTTTCTGGCGGTCATTGTTGTAACAGTGATACATTTGAAACGCGCAAACAAACAGTTTCGTGGAAATTACACACTTGCACGATAAACGTTAATGAAAAACTATTTTCACACTTGTAGGATGGGTGTTTTAGATTGAAGTCCAACTAGGTATCTATTATCGCTACATGTTAGTGAATAACTTCTCATTAGTTTGTAATTTTACTTTTGCTTATAAACGTCAACAATAAAATAATATTAGCAGATACCTAATTTATATTATTAAGCATTTTCTTAATGTCAAACTTCTCCCAATTTCTATATTATATTAATAAGTAGGTAGTATACACTTCATTTTCAACGCTTTTAAAATGTAATATCGTCACATGTGCATGGTACTCATATATTACTAACAGCTTAAAGTACGTACCATCTTAATAAAAAAAAAAAAACGATAAGTTACATTTTTTTATTACCGTAAATTTATTACCTCATGGTATAAATTTACTACCTTATGGCAATAAATTACGTGAGCAATGCAGGAGAGAGGAGTGAGTTCTATCTTCCTCTCTCTTGCATTGCTTTGCAATTCCCAACAGAGTCATTGATGTAGTGTTGCTATATTTACTTTAAGGTAAATACCTATGTAACATTAAGGAATGCATATACATTAATAAAGTATAAAGTAGTAGATACCTACCTGAAAATAATTTGGCTTGGATTGGCATTTTATATTTTTAATCGCGACGACTTGTTAAAAAGTGTACACTCTCCTTTTGGTGCAATTGTTTCAAAAAATATAGCGACATAAACTGTCGGTTGAGAGCTAAACTGCGAACAGGTATATACGTTGGTCCAGAACTACCATTTTAAACCATTATTTTCACAAAATACCTTTATGCTGGACCTAATAGTGACTGTGTAGAAGCTTACGGGTACCGTACCTGTGAGCATACTATTTTATATTTGAACTTTTCTCGCAATCTCTTGCATTTTCCTTTGTTATATTTATGTGGACATAATTTAACCTCTTAACCTATCCGCAGCATTAATCACTATTTTAATTAAAATTAAGATAAAAGTTAATGTGAGTGTGAGTGTGTCTTTTTCTTTCGTTTCAAGGTTAAACTTCCGAACTAATTTGGTTAAAAATTACTGAAGAGCTTTAACCCCGTGAAATTATGATATTTTTTATTCCAGAAACATATGTAATACCACTAATCTTCCTATAAATTCACTAATTCTTAAGTACAATAATATTTAATACCAAAAATATTTAAAAAATAAGTTTGTGTCCATCAAAGCGTATAAATTAGTAACGTCATCAATAATTTATACTGACGAAACCCTATTGCCAGCTATTCACAATTGTCTGTCATTATCGCTTTTATTCATTAGTAGGTACAGCGAAACGCTAGTAATTTTTGGACGCCGATTATTCAGCTAATAGACTATAATAATAGCCTGACTGGATGGCGTGATTTCAGTTCAGCTACTGAATTGTCCTTAGGCACCAAATTGGCTTCAATTTATTCCCTGTCGCCTTTATCACGCTTTTCTGTGTTAATTGAGACATTTGCACAGAAATTACCCACTGTTACATCACGAATGAAAGCTCGTAGGCGCAATAGCCGTCTAGTTACAAGAACTGTTCAGGTGGAAAAATCATAACCACACTCTCGTAATGGCTTCACCATTTGATGCTTGTGTACCATGCAAATGTGTACTTTACACTCTTGTTTGATATATCTTTAGTTCTACTTTTTTATGTAACGCATTTTTTTAAATTTCAAATTTGTTTAGGGAAGGAGCTGACCCTTAGTATACAGGCTTTGCCTACCTTAAGGGTCAGAGACTTCAATTTAGCTGTGTGTCTGTAATGTGGTCTAATAAAGATTATTTTGTTTATTTATTTTTTTCAAAGAGTTATAAAATGTAATACCTACCTACCTTTTTAGTAATAATATGTATTGAAATTGGGAGGAGATTGACATTCGTTGTAGGATATATACCTTCCTAATAATTAAAGTCATGTCCTCTGCTCTATCAACAAAATCGTCTATCACTCCACTGGACAGGTGCATTATTATTATTATTATTTATTAAAATTATTTAAGGCAACAAACAGTCATATCATCAGGATAGTAACATGGTTAAAGTAAATATAACTAAAAACCTATAGTGCATATAACTAAGCTATTAATTACAATGTTTATTACTTATTGAGCCTCTCCTAGGACTAAACGAAATTACATTAAATATTAAACTAGGTTAGGATAACAGATGTGCAATTAAATAAGTCACGTAACAATAACGGATTCAATTAGCAAATTGAGTGCTACAACATTTTCTAGTAATTATTCACAAACCAAACTTTGAAAGAGAGCGGATTTGAGCTTTGATAATTATGTGTTTTAAATAAATCAATATCAGTGTTTTTATTGTAAACGTTAGTGGAACGATACACAAACGAGTTGCGCGTATAATTAATTTGTATCTACAAATTTTAATATTTGACCTTATTTACCAAGATATAATATGTATTACTATTTTGTTGTTTGATACTTCAATTCTACGAAATGTCCAAAGTTGTCTATTTCAGATTTTTCATTTGCAAAAGTTTAGATTTTATCCATTTACATTGGGGATGATGTCTTTATGTGAGCATATGAAGCTGCAAATAAATCAATGAAAGTTTCAACCTCATATAAAGAGATTAAGGTTTTAATATTAATTCACTTTAATAAGCAACAACATGTACATTTACCCTTTGTTTTACACGTCAGGTCAAACTGAAGGGTCTAAAAGATCGTTCAACGTTTATTTTCATTTCGCAGTTGGCCCTTTTGCACCCCTGTCTACCCTTGATACATTGTTGAAGGGTAAATGAAATATACTCTACTTTTGCTTTTTATTAAAACTAAAGCCGTTATGTATTAACAGGAATAAATTCACTGAGATTTCACAAGTAAAAAAAAAGATACAATATTTTATCTTTTTTCAGTACGTTTTCAGTATTCAACCATTCGTATTCAACCATAGATTAGTATTTAAGTATACTGTATGTACAGTGCAATAAAATTTTAACTCAAACCATAATTTTCCTTCACCCAATCGATCGAGATTAAATGACGCGCTACCGAAATACTCCAACACGATTTGGGCGCGTAGACTTAAATACATTTGAGCGAGGTCTGCTATAGCATTCAATTTGAATCCACCTAGAGATCCTATTATTACTGTAAGGTGTCGAGAGCTAAGTAACCGTACCATCTCGGAATGCCTTGAGACAGCAATAAATTAGACAAATCCGATTTGCACGTGCGAGAGGAAACTCGTTTACTCCGTTTTGGTGATCGTGTTGTTTATTTGATGACAAAAGACAAAGTAAACGCAATTCACAATTGTTCGAGCGAAATGGAAATTATTGCTCAACATTATTTGAGTTTGTGTCTAATTTGCATTTTGAATAAAACGGACGGAAAATACAATGTTTATAATGAGTGGGTAACATACATGGCAGTTTCGTTTTATGTTTGTCATAGATTTAAATGCATCTCGTGTTAACAAAAGTACGTAGGTAGGTACCTAACTAAATTCTACGAGTAAAGCATTGCATTTGTTTGAGATTTTTTGTATTTCTACTGTTATAAAAAAAGTAGAACAATATACTTGACAATCGTTGTTGCAGAGACAACGTTACAAAATTCCTCATATCTGCCGCCCAAAAATTATGTAATGCTAACTTCCAGTTCATACCAAAGGTGGGTAAGGTAAAAAAATAAAGGGAAAATAAAAGGAAAAGCGTAGGTAAGCTATGCCAAACACGTCCATAAGAGTCGGCTGATTTCTGTGTCACGTACGCAGAAAAGAGAACTTTTATTACTTCCGAGTGCCGTAATTGTTATGGAGAACCGGTTTCTCTTATTACTCAACTTTGTCCTTAGCTAAGTAGTAACGAGGGTAGTTGATGGAACGACACTAGTTGAATGTTTTGTTTTTCTTCGGATCTAGTTAGTAATCTTGGTTTCAGCCTAGACTTTCATTGTACGGATGCCGAATTTCAAATGAGTCTAGGAGTCGTTGAGGTGGACAAACTGCGATTGTTTGGGTCAGAGGAATGAGGCACCTTTACAAAATACGAAAGTAGCTTACATTTATTGCCTGAGTAGTCCAACTAAACCTATTTTCTTAGATGTGTGAACATTGGAAAAATGGTTGGTTCGCAAAAAAACACCTTTCCTTTAAGTGGTTTTATTTTTTTTGTTGTTCTGTTGGTAGGAATGCATTTTTTCTTAAATAAAAGTACATGCAGGAGTGTTTTGTCTCCAATTGAAAGTTATAGATAATATTTGTCTCCCAATCCGAAAATATTAACATACAAAATTGTTTAAGCTATCACCCCTTTAGTTTAACATAAGTGGATTGTTATTACAATAAGAATGAAGTCAGTTGCTCATTTTCCATCTGACATCAACAAAATGTATGTACCTACATGAAATAATCTACAGCCCACAACCCCTTTTCTTTATACATATTAGCTAATTGTAAGAGCATCACAATTAACTGTTGCCTCGCGTCTAGTAGCCCCAGGGCAAATGAAACTGAATAAACTTTACTCAGCTCATTATATTACTGAAGAACACCAGCTGAAACAACATCCCACCGCTGCAATATTCGTATTATGTATCTACCTAGGTATGTACCCAAGTATTTACATAGCTAAAACGAAAAGAGAAGTGAGGTTGTTTTATAAACTGAAGCAATTGAGAAACTGATGCCATTTCGTGCTTTAATAATAATATTTTTCTCGGCTTTGAAAATTTGGATTAATTTACAATAGCCTGTAAATTAGTGTATGACACATACACATACATGTATGGGCTGTTCCTTATCCTCAAAACTTAGAAACCGTAAAAATTTGAGTTGTTTCAATCAGATGAGATTAAGAATGTCTAATTACCTAATGCACCAGCTCGCATATTTAATTATTCATGAATTTAATATTATTGTACAAAAAATAGCTTATTGTAAGTGTTATTCTATGTTGACCTGCTTGAATAAAAACAGTGAAGGCTACGAAGTACACAACCCTTCTGAAACAGAATTTCCACTATGTATAATATCAATATGGTAATCTATCTGGTTACTATGCGACGCCAAATATCTGAAACCGTTTTCTTTGGAGAATTTCACTAAAAGTTTTCACGTTCTTCTCAGGTTGAGACTTAAGCTATAAATTTTCTTAAAATTCACTCGAGTTACTGAAGTATGAAATTCGGGTTGTTGGGCACGAAGCTCGGGAATTCCAGCCTTAAATCAGTTCATTCATAAAAGTGTCAACGCTCTTCTAATTTTAGCTATACCTAGGCGTAATTATTCATTAACGCAATACTGAAGTAGTCATACAACCTGCGCTTTGACATACTTTGCTGTTCATCAGCAGAATCTTTAAAATTCATAGTTTATAGATAAGAAAACCATGTCTTCATTTGCAGAAAATTTTCTATATTATTTTATAGTTAGTTTTTATATTGTTATTGTAAATTAATAAATTATAACAGACTAGCTGTCCCCCGCGGTTTCACCTAAGTTCCCGAGAAAAAAAAGTAGCCTATGTCTTTCTCCATACCATAGGCTATCTGCGTACCTAATTTCATCGCAATTGGTTCAGCGGTTTAGGCATGAAAAGGTAACAAACAAACATACAAACTCACTTTCACATTTATAATATTAAATAAAGTTAGGATATACCTACAACATATTGTTTTCGAAAAAAAGCCGTTATATATATAGTCGTTAGTCACTTTTTTAATTTTGTTAACTATATAATTTCCATCCTTATCGGGCCCTATAAATATTCAAGCAGTGAAAGACTTATGGGTCAATAAGCTGTTCGCTGACTGGTTATTACATGGTTACCTACGGGGTTAAGTCACGCTTGACCTAACCTCAACAGTCTTGATTGAGCAATTTTCTTCGACAATCACCCCACACTCTAACTAGTTGGATTAACACGTTATATGAGCATGCATGCAAAGTTTTAGCATAATTTATTGGGTAAATCTTATGGAAAATAAATTTTGAAACATATTTTAGCAAAATATTTTCATAGGCGCTTATATTATCAAGAGAGTATAATATTAAATCACGCATTCGGGTTTGAGGGGATTTTTTTTTTTAACATTTACAAGGAAGCTTTAAGTATAAGTACTTACTAAAATGAAGCCTATTGTAAAGGTACCTACCTAAAATAATTTATGGAAAATTGTAATAAAATACCTCTAACTTTAGTTGATTCCTTTACGTACCTACTAATGACACTTTATTAAATATTTTTCCTATCAATAATTTCATATTTTATAAAATTTCAAAGCTTAACTTCGTATTAACAAACTTTTCCCATTCACAATTCCTTAGGCAATGATAAGTTTTGATTTACAAACTTTACAGTGGGCGATACATTCTGTACCGCAACCATGTAAACTGTGCACTTTAAACGTAAACTTTTACGTTAGGAATGCAATCACGTGCAACTAGGTAAAGTAGGATACTGCGTTGCAGGTCGATAACACTCTAAAGTTCCATTATCTTAAATAGTTGTAACCTAATATTAAATGTATGACGATTGGAATGTGTAGGTAGTGCTAATTACGACAACAAACTCACTAGATGGCTTCAATATAATAATATAGTTATTGAAACTGGAAATAAATCGATCAATGGATGGAACCTATGTGTGTTGACTTACTTTACAGTACGAAACAGTACCAACGAGCGCAAACTCTTGGTTGGGTTCAAACGTTCTGAATGCACAGCACTAGTCGATTCCCTCTGCGGATAACAGAATTTCCGATCAGAAAGGGACGCTTCTTCCGACGCTTCGTCAGTGTTTGTTTATTTCTCACTCACTCACTTTTATTCGGATTTACATTTTTAAATTGCAATAGGGCTTTTAAAGACTCTCAATTTGAAATTCCAATTTGTGAGTTACTTGTAAGGATACAAAAAGCGGAAGGTATCAAGACATGAAGTTTTCAAAACAGGAATGTAATCGATTCATCTATTCTTCTTCTTCTTCTGACTGACTAACAGGTGACCAACGCAAAACCTAAGCCGCTGGTTCTAGAAACACGAAATTTGGAGGGTATGTTCCTTTTTTAACAATGGGGGTGTACAAGATAGGGTTTTTTGAAATTCAACCCCTAAGAGTGTAAAATAGGGGATCGCGGGTGAAACTGCGTGACGGAAAGCTAGTTCCAAATACAAAATTATTTAATTTAATCTTATTATTATCGCAATTATTGTATTTGTTGGTATTTATGTAACATTCTAAATTATCATACCTATTAGATAGCCAGTTGTATGCCTATAAACCTAGGGATATTTATAGCCACATACATTAATGTCCTACATCTCGATTGTAAATATCCGTACAGCAGTGCGCTGTACTGTAACGGTCAATTTCATATAAAATTTAAGGCTCCACAATGAGAAAAATACTCAGCATGTTACGTAAATACATTTTGCCTTTTTCCCAATTACTTTTGGGATGGACAATAAAATTACAGTGTTTTGCGAGGATAAATAATGGCTCTATAAAAAGAAATTCAGTGAGACTAATGAAAAAATGTGTAAAATAACAACTTACCTATTTCATAAATACCGGAAGTATATCAGTAATGGCAAAAGTATACAACATATTATTGTGTGCAAGTATTTTAAAAACTGTAATTTAATACGGATTAAAAAAGCGTTCACTTGAAGATTTCAAAAAAGAACCAACACCTAAAATTACTAAAAACGAAAAAAGCAGTTTTGGCTCAGTTCTATTTTAAAGCCGTCATTAACGAGTTGGTGTTAAAGCGTCGTCGTTATGCATTTTTTTCGGCGGTCGCAACATGGCGGCCCTCTTCAGACGTCTTTCTGACTTTTTGTGCAAAAGTAAAGTCGTCATATCCGCCGTGCACAGGCTTCAGATACGATCTGACAGCCCGACTCTAGTGGCCAGTGAACTGTCGCCTTCATGCATATCACCTGCACCATAAAAAATGAGAATTGATCGATAACTTGATTTTTGACATCGAAAAATCATACTATTATACAAGTAGGTACATTTATATTTTTACTATAATAATTGTTATTAGTTAATATAAATTACTTACTAATGAAATAAAATATTAACAAAAGGTTAAGAAAAACATAATAAGAACCACAAAGATGTAAAAATATTATATTTTTATCCCGTTTATGTTTTTAATTTACAAAAAGGAAATTAAATATCTGTTTGTTTCTCAACGTGGCACTTAAAATATTTATTTTAAGTCCTAATAAACCGACTTCATCTCATCTAACGACGCTCATGAGGAACTGGCTTCATCAAAATATTTTTAAACATTTTTGTTATCTCTTTGCACCCATTTGATGAGAACCTTGTTTGTTTTACGTAAACGCTTTTCTTTGGAAGATTCATGACTTTATCTTAAAAATAAATTCTCGTAACGAATAATGGTAATGGAAAAAAAACCACTTCTTAAGAAACTAATACTGGAATATTTTCATGGCTTCAGCAATAAAATTTTCCTTAATTCATAAGAAATTATATCTTATAACTTCACTTGAACTACAGACGTTGAGAGTAAATCATGAGCGAGTTTATAAACTTAGACGATGTGGTTTTCCTAAAGTTTTTTTTACACTAAACAAAACATACAATTATAATTTACAAAACTATACACTTACACGAAATGTATAGTCCATAGTTTTGTAAAAATGCCCAATCAGACTTGGCATTAAGATATGTAGTTCCTTAGAGTAAGATGACCAACCCGCCCAGACCCTTTTCGTAAATGTTGGACTCAGCAAGAGGTCACATCAAATCGTTATTCCCAAAAATTATTCCATGTTCAACACGGTCCGATCTACGCCTCAATCGGCCTTTTACGTCATAAAGAATCCTCTTAAGAATCTCACAGTGGATATTTGAGAAGATCCAACTGATCTGCCGATTTCTGCCTATTTAATAATCGATTATTACCCGAGGGTAGGGACGGATTACCATATCAAAAGAACGCATGATCTCATGCTCAACGTCAATTTGGTAAAACATTTGCCAGTCACAAAAGCGAGGTGCGTAAGGACTTTTATTACGTTCGGAATTTCTAATAATACGGCTTTGTATTTTAGCAACATAATAATCTATTGTTTTATGCGATGATAGCTCAGTGGTAGTGACGCCAGACGCCGCGGCGAAGGTCGTGGGTTCGAATCCTACAATGAGTTTGAGCTTTCGGTGAAGGAAAAAATCGTGAGGAAACCATAGCACGGTGGTAGGGTACTTTGTAGTACCCGCCTGGCTGGCTACCACCCTCAAGTTGAAAGTCTGTCGCCAAACACCTATTGGTGTGTTCCGGCAGCTGCACTTGAGAGTCAGATCCTTCTAGGCTTTGTGTGCTTACCACCTTCGGCCACTACATCACCTACCATAGTGAGATTGTGGTCAAACACAAGCCTATACAAAGTAAAAAAAATCTATATATTTTGTGTTGCCTAAACAAAAGAAAAAAAAGACATATGAACACTTCGAAACAATGCAGTAAAATGCTAAATTATATATAGATATGCTGTGTATAGGTACTTAATGGAGGTATGTTACTGTAAGTATTATGATTTTTATATAAGTAATAATATAGCTGAGGACCTTTTAAGTCGTTAATGTAACGTAATACAGAAAATAAAAACATTTTTTTATTTTTATTTCAGTCTCTGTTATCGCCTCAACGGAGCTAAGCCGCGCGTAGCTCAGTGTTATTTTTTTGAGTTGCTGTTAGATACTTGTTTCTCTGTTCATAAGATTTCTTGTGATCTACATATTGATGCCTTAAAAGGACTTTAGCTAATAAAGTTACACCTTATATATTATTATTTTCCAATCGTTCATTATAAGAATTAAAACATTTGTTGACATAGTTTTTAAAACATAATTCGATTAAATTTAATAAATAAATATGAACCTATATGGAATATTATGAATACCGAAACATACTCTTATCATATTTAACACACCTTTACATGTAACAAGAATTCACGTATAATAGCAAATTTCCTAAGTTATAGAGCTTGATACCCACTCAATGGCTCTAGCTACCTTCCGCTTAGGCTAGCCGCATCCTTTGTGAGTTGGAAATTTCGACTGTAAGCCTTCAAAGCGGTCGCGGCGGCCGGATGCGTCAACCTCTACTCTAACTAGTACATATTATTAAGGGCACTTTTAGCTAATCCTACGAGAATACGTTACTACTAATTTATAAGCTTAAGGGAAAAACTTTCATAGTTCTGAACTAAGTTAGGAAGTTAGACGCTTACTTTTTCTTTAACATGTACTATAATATAGAAAAATATGTGTCTAAGTTCAGTTACTTTAATAATTTTACGAATAACTCCCAAGATGTAGTAAATATCAAGTAACCTATATAATATGTATTATCATGAAATTAAAAAAGGTATTATCTTATCATTGAATTTGCACTGCTGCTTATTCATAGTAAATCAATTGTAAATAGTGTTTAGAAAAATCTCATTATGGATAGCACTTAAGAATAAATATCCGATACCCATCGAGCTATAAAACTTGTATTGCGAACTTTCAGGTGCATCGAGTGCCAAAGAAAATATCTGCTTTATTTAAATAGCAAAGGGAACCACTAGAACATGAAATCCTCTTAGTATTGGAGGAACTTAAAGACAAGCGCTTACTATAACGAGTATTGTTAGCGAGACCCGGAACGCTTTGACCCACCACGGGGCTCTTAACAATTCCTTTCCTATTAAAATTCTTCCCCAACTCGGTAAAAACTTTATCTCAAAGTATAGGTAAGTATATATCTATAAATAAGCAAAGAGGAAAATGTTTTAGCGCCTATAATTAAACGGGTTCTGAACAACGAGTGGAAACTTTGTGTCGATTAGTACTATGTATACTTGCTAACAATTACTGCTTTGGGCTATTAATTATTTACTTTATATTATTATTACCTATCTACTCTCGTGTTGAAAAATAAAAATATTAGGTTCCGCACCCAAATACGGGAATGGGACCCTATATTACATAGCCTACTACTATGAGTATATGTCTGTTTTTTTAACCTTAATAGGTATATTATGGCCTCTGATCATGGGTAACCCAATTTCCATACGAGAAACATCTAAAAAAATATATTTTTAATGTTTTTTGATCCCGCTCTATGTAAAATGCTGTAATGCAGACATTAATATAGCTTTTTAGATAAAGCTGTTTCAAATATCTTCTTCTGAGCGTCAATCTTGTTCTAAGTCTAGTACTCTATACTCTACCAATGGAAGAACTGCATATAGTAAAATAATAATAATAACGTGAGGAAGGGTCTGTTTAGTTACATAAGTTGAGACAAATTTTACTCCACCGACTTTCATAATGATTTTTCTTACAACTTTGAAGTGAGTATCACATATTTTTAGCAAAGAGACTGGTTAATTAAAGTTATTACACCAAATGGCAATGTAAAAGAATTTTAGGACATAAAATGTCCTAAAATTAATATTGAAAATAGATTATCTATAATTATTATTATTTTGTAACAAAACGAAGTCGGCGCTCCTACGGGGCTGTTTATTTCACAACTAGGTATTCTACAGTGAGTAATCAGACAGATCGTGATGCCTAATTAAAAATTTGCCTTTTCACGATGTGTCTTTAGCATTGGGTTATGCTAGACCCCTGGGTCGGACCCCTCGGTTATTAATTTATTTTCTTGCTCAATTATGTAGCATAATAAGGAATATACCTAAACTATTTGGTATAACAACTGTAAGGTCCCCATTAGGTTTCCCAGTTCCATTAAATCCATGTACCCACCCAACCGTAAAACTGTATTAGGTGCTTCAACCGCCATTTCTCGTTTATGTAGGCTCTTGAAATGGTGCAGTAAGTCCATTTACATTCAAATTTAATAAATAGGTAGGTACCTACATACCTATTGTAACCATAAGAGTTGATTTGAATTGAAATGAGGTAAATATTCAAAATTAGTTATCGTCTGCTTTCCTAATCTCATCTAATCTTTCAGTCATATTAATTGGCCGATTGGTGTGGTTTTTAAAATAACCTATCTAGGTATTACGCCACAAGTCGTGGGTTCGATTCTCACTCAGGAGAAACATTTGTATGCATGAACACGTCTGTTTATCCTGAGTCTGGGTGTAATTTTATATATATATCTTTAAGTAGTATTATGTAGTATATAAATAATCTGCTTTCCATAGTAGGTAAACTGAGTATGGGATCACTTGGCCGAGTGTTAGGAATATCACAAGTATTCACTCCTATCATACTCTTATAAATATTATCAGTTTTTGAATAACACACTGATTTCATCCCTCTCTTCAAACTTATATAGCAATTATTCCTTTATTATAAAAGGTTCAAACATCGGATAGACTAATCTTATCAATATTATTGTTTTAGGGTTTGTATGGAACCTTCTATGGTCTAACAAAATTACTTGAGAATCGAATTCCAAGCTGTATGGAACTAGTGAAATAACAAATTAATTTCCACGTACGGCCTTTATTCCAATTTATATTATAATGTATGTACGAACTTAGTAAATATACTAAGTCAGTAGAATAAGTATCGATTCTACACGTTGGTCTAATGGGGAACCCTCACCAAAGGTAAATAAGAAATATGCCCTGATTTTATTTCTTAAAAAAATATTTTTATTTCAGTAAATAAAATGGAAGAGATAGGTAAGTAAATTTATATTCATAAGCATAGTAAGACGTTACGGGAAGGATGGTGAAATTTGGAATATTATCGGGGGAGGCACCCTCAGGTAATCGACTGACAAATGTCTTAGATATTTTACCAACTTCATTTTGTGGATGCCTCGAATAGTGATGGGAGAAGAGCTCGCTTCATCTTTATATTCTCAACGTGAAAACTTTACTTGAATGTATGTAAAATGTTACTCGTAGTTTATTTACTCGTTGATTTTATTTTACGATGCTTGTTCAATACGAATACGAATTACTATATTACAAAACGTTAATAAATTAAAAGTACATTACATAGTGCTAAAGTTATCTGAGTAACTCTTAAAATATTAGGAAAGTACATCAAAGTAGTCGAAAAGAAACAATGAAAGTTTGACCTTCGAAATGGGGAGAAATCAATATGTAATTAAAAAAAAAAACAATATTTGAAACCCAATACTCTAAAACTACTAGGAGCTACTGCATGCCAGCAGGTTAGAGCCATTTGTTGTAGAAATCCACGTGGAACCTGTTAATCGCCATCAGATATCCCCAAGCTGAATATGATACTTGTAGGTAATAGTGACACAAAACTTTCGTTAACCCAGATACATGAAAGTATCAACTTCGAAGGTTGTAGGTACTACTAGTCTAAACACAAGTTCATAAAAATGTACACATAAAGCCATTTTCTAAGCGCAGTTCAGAATTTTGATCAAAAAATTCCAATTTTCTTACCAACCACCCCACAATAAGGTGCGAAATTAGGGGAAGAATTAGGCTCCCTCGCGAAGCGTGCTTAGAATACCGAATGCAGCAGGGTGCAATGCAGAATAAGATAGTATTAATATCCACCCTTTACTATAACCGCTTTATATATTACGTGGTTGTAGATTTATTGCTCAAAGGTATTTCTTAATTTAGCCCTAGATAAACACAACCTCAATAAAGGTGACAGAAACGTTAAGTAATAATAGAGTTTTACTGGTCGCACGTAAAAGGAATAACAATATTGAAGTCTGTTTTTCTTTTCCCAATGAAACTTGATATGAGCTCGTTCGAACGAAGGGAACAGACATGGGTTTATTTGATTAATTTTATTCATATTTCCTTTTCTTATACTATATAAAATAACTTACTATATAACTTATGATTAACTCTTGACATTTATGAGTTAGTTAGTTACTTCAATTATTTTATTTGTAATAATATGACAAATTGTAAACAATATTGTGAAATTGCTTACTCATAAAGTTAGAAGATTATATTATTAAACATTGATAGAAGTACAAAAAATATTTAAAAAAATCCAACTTTTATCTATACGTGTAAAATACTTTTCCTGGTTCTATCAACACACAGCCTTAACCGCTTGGTTTAGAAAGATAAAACGTTGCATACAGGTTCCTTAAATAATGTAGACATTTACTAAGGAAGAGTTTTCCAAACTTCAATCCTTAAGGGGGTAAAATAAAGGATCGCGGATGAAACCGTGGGGTGGAAAGCTAGTTTTAGATATAGTAACAATTTTGTATTTGAAAGTACCCATTTATCTATAAAATAATCAATCATTAATAAGCTTATTTGAGTAGATAAGTACGCAATAATATATTTTGAAATACATATAGTTAGGTACTACTACGTATAGGTATACCTATTGCATTGAGGCTCTTGAGCTCACTGAGTATATTTGTTATTAAAGACGTGAATAACATAGTTAAACCATAACACGCTCACTATATTTGGGAACGAAAGCAAGAATCAAGGTTTCATAATATTGCCTCAGGACCGAATAAGGTTTTCATGATAACAATGTTTTATTTGAAGCCTCCAAAGATTTTCTCGGAGTTATTTACAAAATAACAACATCTAGGGACGTAGCCAGGGAAGTCCGCACAAAAGATACCTATGTACAAAAGATAGATGGATACTTATGACAAAATATAAGGAAAGCCTTGGAAAACAAAAACATTTTTCTTACTGTAACCTCGTGTTTACTGCCAAGTGTTTGCCGTCCTCGGGCCCCAGATGTTATTCCCCATAAGCCTCTCTTATTAGGGATTCCGTATGTTCAGCCGCAGGAACAAGCGGAACAATGTATTTTTATTTTAGCGACATTATTAATATTTTCCTCTTACATACAAGAATGTGAAGGAACTATTATTAAAAGAGGTCAAAGTACTTGTAAGCTATGTTGCTTGGTAGAAAATAATATCACTATGATATTTTTTCACCGTGTACCAATTAATACATGTAAGGCGCTACTAGGAAATCGTATATGTGTAGCTTATAATATATTTCCTTATGACAATATATTTTCGTACTCCAATAAATAGCACAGAAACATTGACAGCACTCGTATTTTTACCCAGGTATACATCATTTTGGGGAGTTGAAAAAATCGAGAATATATTTTACATTCGGTCAGGTGTCGTGGAAGTCCTGGGGGAAATCTAACTTTCCCGGAGGCGCAGACAGCAATCGATTCTATTCAAATTTATGACAGAGAGAAACGGTTTGTATTTTAATGTTTGTGAGTTGATAACACCACTCTGTCTTCGATATTTTTGTGATAAATTCTGACGACAACGTAAAAATATTTAATTTTAATAACATTATCTTCCAGTTGAATGCTCATACGTGTTTATACGTATAACTACACTAAAATAAGATATATCTATTTAGGAAAGGGATATTATGAAAACGAAGAAATCATCATTCATAAAACACCTTATCTCAACTATAATCTATAATATAAAAGTGAAATAACACTCAACTATAAAGCCTACAAACTTAAACTTCTAGCAACAGTTTAATTACAAATAAATTTTAAAGCTCATGGAATTATTTTCGATTATTGTATTTGATAGGTACTATCAACTCTACATAGATGGCAATACACTCGGAACCATATCAATAGCAGTCTGCAACTGGCAGGTTTGGCACCGACATCTCACAAAATTCGCACCCTTATTTTATTACCTTCTGTTGAAGATTAAACTTTCCTTTAACTTTTTTTAACAATTCATTCACCAATGCTGTCTGTAAACGATAACAATAAAATTGTCAATTTGTTTGTCATACAAAGTGCCCTATTATTATAAATGTCCTTTCGTAAAAAAATGTAATGAGGTTCAAATTTAAAAAGAAATGGAAAAAATATTTTCCTTTTTTTTTGTTTTTTTTAAATGTCTCCTAAAGTGATTAAGCAAAATGTCAATAACTTAAATGAACTACATATTAGAATAGTTAAATTTTAGTCTGAAGGTTAAATTGAAACAATTATTATATTTATTTAATTTACTTTTACAACAAGTATTTAGGTACAATAATAGTATAAAATACAAACTATGATAATTATATAGAATATGAATTAATAATTTTTTACAATTAATTAATGTAGGTTCGTAACCTACATTTAGGCTTAGCTTAATTGGGTAGTTATTTTCGATCAGAATTCTATAAAAACTTAAATGTTCAAATGAATGGTCAAAAGCCAAATCATTAAATTTGTCGTCACTCAATTTGAAAATTTTGGATTTTGACAAAAAGCTCAAATCAAGGACAGACTAGTTATTCCGCGGAGAGACTACCTAACGATCATTAACTATAACATCTTTCTTATACAATCTTACTATATTTAATACAAAATACCCTATATTCAAACTAAAATATACTAATAAAAAGCAAAAGATATCCAAACCATTATTTATATAACTTTCCATCAATCGGAATGAAATTCGACAAAAGGTTAAAGTTTACAACAACAATTTATTTCCCTTGAAAAATCTACTATTTCTAGAGGTAACTAAAATAAAGAAAGAAGTAAAGGAGGAGTGCCGCAGGCAACAAATCTCCATTTTGCCGGATTAAAGCACCTCTCTATTCTATAATAATAGAGACGGTGTGAATATTTTACTTGAAGTCGACTTCCATGTTTAAGACAGGTCTTTAGTCAGAAAAGGACAGTAGATACAGAAGTAGAAGTAGTAACTTTATTGTCACATAGGAAATAACCGATATTATATTATTTGTTATATAATAATTATAATTTCTTCTTCTCACACTCACTCACTAGGTACGTAAATATCTAATAAGATTCTACATAAGTCATTTTGTGTAATACGAAGCATTACGCAAAAACAAGTTCCAATATTAAACTTTAACCCAGTTTGCCTAAGGCTATTTCGGCAAAACAATAATTTGAGATACGTAATTATATATTAATTTGTATTAGGTACACAGTTTGAACATTAAAAATAAGGCCCTCAAATAAATTCTGAGAAATTGGGGGCCCTCGCAATTCGTTACATTAATGTTTGATGTAAATTGGGTAAGTTCGCGGGAGGGGCATTCCAGTTTCTTACCTACATTTTTATCTGATCTGAGAAAGAATTAATTTCATATTTATGTTTGTATGAATATTTAGGTTACTCATCGTTCGTTTAAAATATGCTTTGCATAAATAAATTGCACATTAATATAATATTTTAGTTTCTATTGAATAAATAAAATTATTTTCAGATAAGGGCCAAACACTAAAAAAGATCTATAACAAAAATTTAAGCTATTCGTTACTTAGCAATCTAAATGTAAAGCCACATAGTAAAAAGTAAATCTTATGTTAAATAATTATTTATTCAAACACATTCCAAATCCATCCTATAAAGCTGCTTTGCGCAGCAATAGCCGGAGACAAACTCCTGGCCAAGTAATTAAACAGAACTTAATTAAAATCCCCGTAATACTTACTATAGGTAAGCGCCAAGAACAACGGACACTGAGTATCAGAGCAAGTTTGAACAACAAACTGATGAACTTAAAGCTACAAACTTCTTTCATAACTCCCTTTGAAGAAGTTTCCCCTTTGAAATTACAGTAAAAAAGTTAACGCGTAAATACAGTGTTGGAGAAAGAAACTGGACATCGGTTTATTTTTTTGCACTTTGAACCTTAAGTAAAAGTAACACTTAATAGAATATATTTTTTGAGTAAACCCTGTGACTGGTAAATTCATATTTTTCGATATTTTATGTATTGTGTTAATTCCTAATAAGTTAAATTAGTAGTTATATAACGTTTGAAGTCAGGAACCCAAATTATAATAAAAGGACCGTAAGTAGTCTGCTAAATCTGAACTGCGCCTATCTAGCAGTCCTCTACAATAAGGTGGGTGAAACCATTTCAGACATTCCGCGCAAAAACAATAAGCGCGAGCGGTATTGTTTTATGTCTGAAAAAGTAAAACTCAAAATAAGCAACATAACGTATATAATATAAGGCATATAGTAAACGATCAAAATTATTTGACGTTGCGTTGTCACAATTCGAATGACATAATGCTTTTGGATCAAACTATTGGAACGACATAGATAATACGTCAATAGGTAATCAATAAAAACAGTTAAAAAAAATCATAACATCAAATGCGCCAACACTCAAAACTTGCACCAAAATCGAACGCGGGCGGCTGGCAAACACTGATATTAGTTTTCTGTGTAAGCAATTTTCGTAAGTGTCCCCTGTTATTCCTGCGTAATACCGCCGCATGTTGACCCCATGGCTGCCCGACCGATGATATCACGTGATATTCGCTTATTGAATTGTAATAAAAACGCGTTAGACCGGCGCAAATAAATACATATTATATTATACCCTAATTTTATTGTGCTGTACCAAAGATAAATATGATTTATACGAGTAATTATAATATTACAAATGCGAATGTGAGTTTGTTGTTATTCTTGACACCTCAACGGCACAAGCAATCGTGATGAAATTCCGCACAAAGATAGTCTAAGATATGGACAAAAGCTACTTATCACAAGAACGCGGGTGAAACCGCAGGGCGGAAGCAAATGGCTTATACCATAATTTTTATTTCTACCTTTACGAACCTTTACTCTCTCTTCAGATTGTTATATTTTGATACCTAGTTATTAATTACCTACTTACTTCTTAATTGGCAATATAAAAAGAACAAAAAACTACATTCCCGCGTCAACCTATATATTTTTGTAAACAAATTTTAAAAATCTAAAAATTGTAGTAATTTTCTATAATAAGTACCTATATGAGATCAATATAAAATGTACATACCCTTACATTTTGTTCATGTTTTAATTAATCTATAGGTATGTACTTTATATGAATTATGTTAATTTTATCTTGCAGGAAGGTTGTAAAGGACCCAACCTACACAGTTTATTTTTAGCAAAATCTTCATGGAACATTATTTTACTCGTATTTATGAATTCTATGTGTAACTGACTCCAAAATCTACTCAGCCAAAAATCTGTATTATAATTAATTGTTTAATTATAGTAAAAGTAGCTTGTGCCCCGCGGTTTTACCCATATTCCCGGGAGAAGAAGTAGCTTATGTCACTCCGACCAATAAAATATATAATCGTCGAGCCGTTGTGCATTGCTGCGCGCTGCGTGAATGAAAGACAAACTAACAAACACACGTTCCCTTTTATAATATTAGCGAGGATAAGAGAAGAATTTCCCTAGATAGGGATAGTGCTGGCAAACTAAAATAATTTTAATATAAAATGTGTCCTAAAATCAATAAATGTCTATCATAAATATTTGTAACTAATTTCGATCTAGCCCTAAAACAAGAACGTTGTATAACTAACCAAAGCATATTTATTATTTTTGTGTTGGGTAACATTTTATGAACTAATTTCCCAACGACAACATTCTTTATATGCGAGGGAGACGCCTCAGGCCGTTTAGGCATTTTTTGGACAAAAACCGAGCTCTGTGTTTAATGAAAACTCTGTACCGCAATATGCCTCAGGGGACCGCTTTTACTGATTGTGGATTTTTTTCCATACATCGTATGAATATTTTTATGAGCACCAAACGCTTGGACCCGCGATGCGATTTTAACATTGACTGGACCGTGATGAAAGGGCTTAGAGGCGGGATTTTAATAGCAAATTGTATGTGCAAAGGCTGTTATGTGAATAAATTATGTAACATTTAATTTATATAACATACTTTTTACATATTTGTTTGGAGATGTTGGTAGAAACTTTATTAATATTCATGTCTACTCCGCAACCTATAAACCTAGTTTGTGTTTAATTGGGTTTATTATAGAGATTAGGTATACGTACTTTATACAGAAATTAAAGAAATGGGTATATCGTTAAAAATCAGTTTATTATCTTAATTTTAAATAAAAATACAATAAATAAAAAGTTAAAGTGAAGTTAAATAAATTAAGAAGTTATTAAACTTCAGCTTTTAGATAAACGACAACATTGTTGGTTAAGAAATAAAAGAAAATGAAAATTGATGTGAATTGAAGTTTTTCCGACACGAAAGCGTGTAAAGATTTACAAACATTATATTGCACAGTATCGCAAAGGTTTAATAGCGACGTAAGGTGAGCGCCGGAATTTGCAATAAGCTCCACCTTTGTCTCACCAAAGCGCCCCTTTATTTCCCAAGTTCCTAGAATTTCATCCACTATGTACATAGTGTAACAACACTGGATTGTTCAAACACATTTTTCTTCTAAGTGTGACATTTTCTCGTTGTGTAACCGAAAAGTTTATAACTTGCTGCAGTACTGACATACTTACCTACACTACGATCTAAGAAAGTGCAACATAGTAAAAATTATATAATATTTGAATTATATTTATAACCAAAAATTTACTCTACCACAGCTACTGTTAAGTAAGCTTAAAACTAAAGCAATAATTACGAGTTTTTAAATCCTTTTTTTTCTTTCAAAATATCTTTATTTATATTAGAAATATATAAGTTATCGTTTCAATGAAACTAATTTGTCGGAACGAATTCTGTCAAACGAAAGAATCTATTTTCTGAATTTAAACTCCTAACCTCCTTCGGCTGCATCATCACTTGCCATATTTTTTTTATAATGAGATTATAAGTAGTCAAACCGTAGACAAAGAACAAGTCAAACACAAGCTTAACCATAGAAAAAAAAATGAATTTTTAAACTATAAATAAACTGACTGCACTTTTCACACATTTTATTTTATGCGAGACAATTCCATTTAATATCCAATATGGTCAGTTTATATTCCGCTAATAAACCGACGCAATTGCTTTCATATTTCTGATTTTAATGTGTATCACATCCATTGGCCCAATTACCTATTATCTCCCATAGTTTCGTTTTTATTACATTTTGCTACGAGCATGTTGGATTTTGATAAGGACCATACCACAAAAAATTAAACGAAAATGTTTAGGGCTAAATTGTCAAAATTTAAGGAATTTTATTGTAGGTATTTATTTATATTTATAAGTTAAACCAGAATTTAATTGCTATAAGTGAATAAGTGAAATTGCTTTATCATTCTTCAAGTCATTGCTTTGGGTGAGCGTGGTTCATTAATCCCCCAATGCGTTTCACGGTTCGTTAGAAATGTAAAAACTTTACTCCTTCAGGATCAATATTGGAAGTACCTAAGATTAAAGTTAAACTTTGACGCCAGTCCACGGGTCGTATTCAAATTAGTCATACCGAATTACGGAAACAAACGCCCCAAATCTAGTGAGAGTGGCTTAGTTTTGGCGAGCACTTTGTCCTCGCTGTCAAAACATTAAATCTTGGTAGGATTTTCGATTATTGATGCATTTAGAATAAGTAGCCAGACTTGACAGTACAATGATAATGTGCTACCTCAAGAGAGTGACTTTTAATCAGCTGATAATCGAATGCGTCAATACAAGCACAGATAATAACTCTGATAATCAAACTGTGATATTTTTTTTTGTGTTGTACCTATTTATAATATATGAATGAATATACATGTAATAGTGTATGGATTTATGTAGCAGTGTTGTCTTTAATTTTGTTCTAGATCAATTCAGCACCGGCCATCCTCCGATTTGACGATATTTTTTTTTTTTCTTTTGTTTTTATCGATCAATCTCCTTCGTATATCTCCTGACACCCTGGCACTGGCGGAATTGTGTGAAATAAACACATCTGATGCCATTTAAACAAGGAGTGAAGTGAATAACTCTAATAAGTCTCTTAGGTCGTTTAAGGCTTTGTTTGTTTACCACCTTTAGCCACATCTTCACTTACTATGGTGAAATTGTGGTCAAATAAAAGCTAATGGTTCATAATGGTTCTTATGTGTGAAGAAAGCAGTTTGAATGAGAGTTACAATGTCGTGTCAACAACTACATCCACATAATTATAATGTTAATAAAATCTGAAATTCAAAACAGCGTTGTTATCGCAGAGCCAGTTTTATGGAAGGTCCCTTGCATTCGATAACTTTTTCATCTACCGGCAAGTGCTAACAAGCGTCCGACAAGTAGGTCAAGTCTACTGGCGACATTTTGAACGATCGTATCGCATTATACAATGCTAAAAGTTATTCCACGTTTATCAAAACTATAAAAATAAAATAAATAAATATTTGGGACATTATTCGTCACACACGGCCATCTGACCCCAAACTAAGCCTATATTACTACGTTTTTATGATATTATGTATTTTTTAAGAATGTGGTATTTTTTTGGAATGGAAAAATATGTGGTGGGCCGTGGCAGTACTGAAAAGGGCTCTTCAAGGTCGATAACACACCGGCAATCCCCTCGGTATGTCAACCTGCTGACATAATAAAAATTAAAATCTGTATAATGGCTAAGTACCTACCTAAATGTTGGAATACGCGCAGTATAGAGTTCTGTAGTCAGGACTATGTGATGCAATGTAAAACCTAAGACAGAACCTAAACAAAAGGAAAATTAAAGCGTCCACAAAAACCCTAAATTCACCCTAAATAATTATAAATACAATCTAAAATGCGTCACACGCTTATGAACAATCAATGGTTCGACTCGCGTGGTGTAACTATACTCGGGTTTTTACCCCGCAACTGTGGATGCACGGCACGGGCTGGCGCGTAAAACCCTATGCGAACGCTTTTCGCAATCACACTAAACATATATTTTTATATAACCAACAATTGAGTCGCTGAAATAAGATTGAAACAAACTGTTATCTAAACTGTTGTCTAATATCGACTGTACCCATTTTTGCACGTAAACTAGTTGAAAGTGTCCTGTAATTTTAATATATATCTCCTAAAAACATTCACAGTAGTAGGTGTATATTTAATTTTTGGAAGTAGCAGTTTAGCAGGGGATACTGAACTCTAACACTTGCTAAGATCCATTTATTTTACCAGTAATAAACAAATTATTTACAACAAATATTTATAATCAATGTATAAAATACAAACTATGATATATAGAAAACATCCTCAAAGCCCTCGCTGCTGTCGATAGGCAAGGTTCCCAACAGGCTGGCAGCGTTCCCTTTTTGGATGGCCAAGCTTATGCGTTGGCGGAAAAAGCTCCCAGCCCGTCGGTCTCCCGAAGTCTCGATGAGCTTGGATGATAAAATCCGAGTAAATCGGCGAGCCTCGAACCCACACGGACCCATGGTTTCCACTGCGAATGGCATGAACAAAAAATTAGAAACAAGACAAGCGTATTTTTTAAATTCGGATTTTAACACTTACTTATTTTAAAGCTCGAAATTTCATAATCGAATATTGATATCAAAAAAGTATTTAAGACATCCCTCAATATTCATGAAATACTTTCTTAACCGTACCCCGACTTACGATAAAAATTTTCTTTCTACGTTATATTTTTTTTGATAACTTTCTTTGCGTAGATAACTACGTATTAGCTATGCAAAATTTTAGCTTGATATCACTGGTAGTCTCCGAGTAAAATGACCATGACAGACAGATGAACAGACAGACATTATGAAACTATAAGGGTTCTTAGTTTGTAAACCATACAAACTAGAAAAATATGTATGTACCTACATTTTTAAATAAAACAATATTTATTACTTTATTAAATAAATAACAAAATAATATCTAGTTTCACAATAATAGACGACTACTTATCCACTCTAAATTCCCTAATAGACCAATGATTGGCCAAGCCTCATACAATATCGTTTTCCGATGAGAAGGGAAACTTTGGTCCGATATTACACGGTTAAATCTTTTCAGGGTTTAGAAAAATAATTGGATTGCTACATTGAAGGAAAGCAATTACATCCGGCAAGAGAAGCAATTTCGATTTACTCAACAACGACGATTTAGGTAAACTTCCCTGTATTAAATTGTACCACCCCATTTTATGTATTTGCTTCATAAATCCCGTTTACGGGTTCGATTACTTCTTCCCTTCTCCTTATTTAAATGAGATAGGTACCATAAATGATGCTTACCTAGCAACCTAGCAACTTTACCTAGCAACTTTTTCCTTACTGTCATATAACACACACATATTGTCAGTGAGACTAAATAAATAATTTCATGTAATGAATCTGAGTTGGTTTTAAAAAGAGTAATTGCTGAGTTTCTTGCCGGCTCTTCTCAGTAAAAGCAACCTTTCGAACCGTGCGTTAGAGTCAGACTATTCATAAGTGCTTGTGAAGGCCTATTTGAATAAAAAATATTTTCATTTCATTTCATTTTCATTTCATTTTCATTTCATTTTCATTTCATTTTCATTTCATTTTCATTTCATTTTCATTTCATTTTCATTTCATTTTCATTTCATTTTCATTTCATTTTCATTTCATTTTCATTTCATTTTCATTTCATTTTCATTTCATTTTCATTTCATTTTCATTTCATTTTCATTTCATTTTCATTTCATTTTCATTTCATTTTCATTTCATTTTCATTTCATTTTCATTTCATTTTCATTTCATTTTCATTTCATTTTCATTTCATTTTCATTTCATTTTCATTTCATTTTCATTTCATTTTCATTTCATTTTCATTTCATTTTCATTTCATTTTCATTTCATTTTCATTTCATTTTCATTTTCATTTCATTTTCATTTCATTTTCATTTCATTTTCATTTCATTTTCATTTCATTTTCATTTCATTTTCATTTCATTTTCATTTCATTTTCATTTCATTTCATTTTCATTTCATTTTCATTTCATTTTCATTTCATTTTCATTTCATTTTCATTTCATTTTCATTTCATTTTCATTTCATTTTCATTTCATTTTCATTTCATTTTCATTTCATTTTCATTTCATTTTCATTTCATTTTCATTTCATTTTCATTTCATTTTCATTTCATTTTCATTTCATTTTCATTTCATTTTCATTTCATTTTCATTTCATTTTCATTTCATTTTCATTTCATTTTCATTTCATTTTCATTTCATTTTCATTTCATTTCAACCTGGAAAAATATAAAATCAATTTGAATATGTTCAAACAAATAAATAAAAAATACAAACTAATGTAAAAAAACTAAACTAAATTATACTATATTTTTTTTTGATAAAGTTACTTCATTCATGAAAATACAAAAATAAAAAATGTGCTTAATAATTAGATTGAAATTAAATATATACTCAATATTAGTATTTTAGCAACAAAAATCCGGCTAAGAGTGTATCACTATTTTCATAATACAGCGGGAACAAAAAACGTTGATAATGCAATATTTTCGGTTAAAAATTACGGTTAAATAGATATGATTCTGTGACAATTTCACAAACAGTCGGACGACGTAAGCATAGTAAAAGAATCCCGTTGGACATATTTTGTCTACTCAACCCTAAAACTGAAAAGCGCAGTAGAATAAAAAAATATATTGAATGTTCAATGATTTTCTATCAAAAGACATTATACTCAATATTTTTTAGTGTTTTTTTTTTACATTTCATTTAGTTATCATTTCCGTTACATTATCCGACGAAGTTACCCCAAATTTCAATCAAGCTTCGGGACTGGACAACGAAATCAAAAAAGAGTTACTTGGGATACACCCGTTGCTAACTTTGGATGTTATTTTGTCCATGCGGGTTAAATCAT
Organism: Tetheella fluctuosa; assembly: GCA_951216915.1. Lineage (NCBI taxonomy): Eukaryota > Metazoa > Arthropoda > Insecta > Lepidoptera > Drepanidae > Tetheella > Tetheella fluctuosa. The sequence goes on from OX578230.1 coordinate 6,499,757, forward strand.
GAGGAGACGGACTATGACTCTTTTGGTAGTAAATATACTAATATATAAAATTTATCATCAAAGTTCAACACAATTTTAACATACAAATTATTCTTGGAAGAGTTTTGCCTTATTTCACTGAATTTCATTCTTCGGGCATCATATTTCTATACCAAAAGCTACGAAAATGTCTGCATCGTAGCATTTCGTAGCTGGCCGTGCAATTCTTTGCTACGCCTAATTTAAAATAAAAACTATTTCAGAATATAATGAAGTTACTGTAAGTTAAGTTTAACTACTCCGATCATTTGTGGTATAACAATAAAGTGTTATCTATCTATCTATCTATCTATCTACGTCGACGTTTTCTCTATTAATAATAATGGACATAGCTAAAGTTTTATTACTCGGAAAGTAGTAAAATTGTTAGTTGCTCTCAATCAGGATTTTAAGATTTAAACTTATATTTTATATTTATTTTTACATACATGAAAATTTATGTATGTACAGGACGGGTAATGTAATTATGTGTGATTTGTATTTTTAAGGTAAGATGTATATAAATTAAGATTCTAGTTTTAGAGTCAAACAAAAACATATGAATGAAATAAATATTTCCATACTAATCAAGCTTAAAGGAGCAGTCAGAAATTGTGTTTGAAGCTTTAAGAAACTTAGGCATTAGCCAGCAAGTTTTTCCTGTAACGCACATGGTTGGGTTGCCACTAATGGCGAACCAGTCTCCCCAACTTTCGTAAGTAAAAAAACTTTTTCACGACTGAAAATTACTAAAGACCAACCTTACCCTTAGCTTAACTTTGTTTTTTTTTTGGCAAAATTATTTCTTAACTTAATAAATTGTTAGGATACCTACTGAGTATATAGATGATCTTCTAAGGTTTTAAAAATAAAGGTAAATAGATAGAGATAATGTAAGATAATTTTAATACAAAATTTTGATCTAAAATTAGGAAGAAAAACACTTAAAATACAGGATTATTCAATGCAATCTATACCGTATTCCAGAAATTCGTTTGCCCAGTATCATTAATAGAATCGATGGCTATGGCTCATGGCTACCATCTTATTCATATCATCTCAAACCTAATCAATAATAACACCTACTTAGTACAGATTTTTATCAAAAAAAATATTTTTTGCTACAAATAAAAAACAGAACAGAAGTGTGAACAGTCAACTACAAAATTTTGGTATACCTATATTTTTTAAATACACGGGATTATACGGTAACTGTACAGTTTTTCAGCGAGGAAATAGTCAGTCTCCACTGATTTATTCGCCAGCGGTGGGACAAGTCTCTAAAAATCAGGATTTTTAGAGACCATAAATGATGCTTACCACAACTTACAACAGGTTGTGTGTATCAGTTTTTTCGTAAACTAAGAATAATGTTGTATAGGTAAATCCACTTACATGTTACGGCTACTACTAAAGGTAGACTAGCTATAGAGGCAATATTAACTTGCCGACGGCGACGTCAGCTTGAAGACATCTGAGGAATAAGAATCATAGCCAGGGTCGATGGTTCCATCTACAGATCAGACGGCACGTGGGGTGAACGTCTGAAATAATAAAACTTTTGTTGATTCTAGTTCGTAATTGGAACGAAAGAATTTGCTGTTTTGAACAACACAAATTCTTTCTAATTTCAAATTTTAAAATACTGTTTTATTTCTGGGTGGTGAATCGAACCACATTAATTGACATAATGGATGGGCTGACTCGAAAAAAAGTACTTATGTAACGATTTTAGGTATATAAGCACTTGCCGCGAGAATATTAATATGTAAAAGAAATATCCATCCATTACATTTTCATAAGGTGAAAAATAAGTTAAAATTATGCGTTCGTAAGGTTATTAAGTAATTTGAAGGGTTGAACTCACCCCCGAGGCATCCATCCATCACGGGACTTGCTCAATTGACATCGACGTCAACGCTTAACCCCTATTCCTAAAATATGGATTACATGGAGATACAATGAGTAGATATTTGCTGAAATAACTGAAGAATGCTTTTGAGTCTTGTAGAAAACATCTCATTGATAAATTAAAAATATAATTTATTGAATTTAAAATTCAAGGTTTAGATAAAATATATAATAAATTATAATAACCTTAACGTACCCATTATTCAAATAAGAATTCTAAATGTATACCTTTTTAGATTTAAAAACGTTCTTTTTCACACAAATTATCTTCGCATGAGAAAGACACGAATATGTAAATTACACCAACGTCATTTTTGTTATGAAATAAACTCGTGAAAAGAACAGCCAGTAAGTCCCACATGTAGCCCTCATCTAAAGGAAGATTTATGAGCATATTCTGCTCCCACGTATTCGCACATCAAGTGTGATGACTCCTGTCAATCAATATTAAAATCCTCGTTTACAACATCTTTTAACGTTTGGGTGATGGAAAATCCAAAAATGTGGGATAATAACAACAGTAGTAGTTCCATACAAATTCTCGCTGAACAATTTCAGAATATTTCATACCCATATTTTAAAAATGAGTGTTAGATATATTTATTTATTTACTACAAAAGTTCTACAAATAATTACTTAACAAAAATGATTCCATCAAACCCCAGTACGGTTTGTCGACAAAACAGCCCTCGACTTTTTTGATGTAAATGTTTTAACAAACACATCTAAGGTACTTAGAATACTTTGCTGTCACGCAGTTGGGTAAAAAGGACATAATAATGTACAAAACTTAGCAAATGTAATAATATAACTTACAGTTTAAATGCTATTAATTTGTGCATTCAGAGGGTAAAAAGCAAACTAAGAAAAGTTGTTACAGTGTCAGCACTTGCAAAATTATGTTTTTAGTTTAGTTTGTACTCACATGCATACTTTGTTTGTTTAGAACCATTATATTACGCTTATTTTTATATTGTTAAATTATTTATATACTCAATTGCATTAAAATGATTCACTATAAACATGAATTTCAGCGGAGTGCAGTCGGGTAAAATGTCAAAATACCCGACTGCATAAAAAGCGAACTAAAAAGATGGAAACAAAAAAATCGTTGACTCTGTAAAAATATTTTTTTAGTATTACCTACCTATCACATACTGACTTTAGTCGGCAAAGTAGACCTTTTTAATTGTAGCTTATGGCTGTAAAATGGTCAAGTCAATACCCCACAAAATATGGTACGCGATTTAATTTTTCTCTACCGCCATTTCTTGTAACTACGGCCACCATTTTGATTTTATCGTTACATGGTTTTAGTATCTAGATACAAGTAAAAGTTGTTGGATTGAAAATATCATTTGGAATAAAATATTGTAAATATTATAACTATGGAAATGCTACAATCATCACTATTTTCAAGACGTATTGTAATACAAATCCATTCCGTTGAATAGGAGCTCGCAAGCGATAAGATGAATAAATAAGGATTTGCGATAGAGGATCCGCGGGCCAACTCCACCATTCATTTACAAAGTAAACCCCAAGTTGCACTCTTGAAACTCATTAAAAGTAAATCCGGGTGCATTTTCTAAAGACGTTGAATTAAAGCTTCTTTAAAGAAATTTTCTTAAAACTGCAAGCGGTGAGCGTGCCTCATTTGCTACTATTGAGGCGTTTCCTCATAGTTCAATGCGCTGTATTCCGTTTAAATGAAGCTAAATATATATACAGTCATTTAAAGTTTTTCTGAGATAAAAGTATTTTATATTTTATTTCAGAGTATGATCTATCTATGTGCCAATTTACATTAAAATCCATGCAGTCATTAAAGCGTGATTGCGTAACAATAATTCACATTAACATTCGCATCTGTATATTAATATATAGTATCTATATATAGTAGTAATTACCTAAATTTTACCGAAAAATCTATCATTCTCATTTTATAATGCACTTCACATTTATTTATATTTGCTACGTACAAACATTGTAATTAACGAAAGAAATTTATGCTCGAGACATTTATTATTGTTTTTCAAAATTTGTTTCACTTTTAACTCTGCTGTTTTTATGATTAGTGGAGCAACTTCTTCAGATAATACAACCTCGAAACTTCTTAAGTATACTTAGAGTGACCGATGCAAGCAAAGCTCCGCAAAGCCGTTTTGTTTCAATTCGCTGCTGTTTCGGTCTGCATCCAAATAATACCTCGAGTTTCTGAATAAATATGATTATTACCTAATATTAGTATTATTATAATATGGTCTTTTAATTTTTTCAATTTGTGGAATAGCTTCAGAATTAAAATATCTATAGAGTGCTCATCTACCGTGTTAATTCAGGTTCGTAAAATATATTACTACTACAAGCTTATAGGTAGTATCCGACCGAAGCTTCGGCTTCGGCATCAGCCACCTTCAGCCAAAAAAAAACACTTTCGGTGAAATCTTCGACTTCGGCCAAAATGGGCCTAAGTTTTGACCGAAACCGAAGTTTTCTAGCAATCGCCAAAATTGAACGAGCTGTTACGAATGAGCGAGAGCGCGATGGACGTGGCGTCATGCGAGGGGTCACACTGCATTGTGGATTTGCCGGCGCCATCGCCAATCAAAACGTAAAAAAAAAAAAATACGTTTAAATCATTTAAGTGTATTTTTATTTTAAATTTTGAGCCAATCTTGAACTGAATTTCTTATGATTTTTAAAGGGATAGACTATTATTTCCTACAACTCGTATAAACAATTATTTTATCTTGAAATAGGTACCTATAATACTTCAAAACTGTATTAATTAGATATACCGATCATATTCTTTTCTACTAGAGCTACCTTAATCCAGAGACTAATACTTGAGTAGTTAAATAAACATGAGAAAACCTTAGAAAACTGTATTCTACAAAAATCAAACTTACATTTTGCATACAAACACAATATACATACCTACATTGGCAGATAACAAACGCTCAACACGATGGACATTTAAATGTATCCCTGATTGCTCTCAAGTGGCGGCGCGCGGATTCAGGCAAAATCTCTATCCCGAAACATCTGCAGTAGCTATCGACAAATACGGATTTCAATAATTTACCCAAGTACTAGTGTCTGCAGTCATCCACAGATAGCAATACAAGAGAGTATGTAGCCGCCTGTTTATTTAATAACGTTTGTACCGTCCCGATAAGCGGTGCCATTGTGTGGATCTCACAGACTCTGAAGCGATAGAGTCTCTGAATGGGTAATTCTGCCCTACGATATTCATAATGTCTCATAAAGGTGCAGGTAGTTTTAGGATATCAGTGGAAAATATGCTTGGCTTGTTTTTGCATTTTCGTCTGCATCAGATATTCAAATATGTATATTTAAACCGTTTTGTAGGAGAGCCAATTATGGAGCGTGCTTTAATAGGTAGGTACATACATAGCTAGGTATTATTAATATCAAAGACTAGTGACTTTGGTGTTTTGTCCTATCGTTTTTTGTTTTTTTTTCAAAGGGTTGCCAATCAGGCAGACAGTCCAACTGATTATAAGTGGCCTATGGGCATTAGCAATACCTATATCCCAGGAATTGCCGCATGCCAACCACAACTAAACTAAAGGTGATTCACTGTAGTCATTAGTACCAAGTAAGAATATTCTCTTGCATTAAACTATTATTTTCCAAGCAAGGGAGGGAGGGATTTTGGGTTGGTCTTGTAAAACGTTACGATGCGTTACAGGGGCGGGACGTAATATTGTTTTTTTAACCCTTCAGAACGGTCGCGTAGAGAGATTCTCTCACGCATTTTTTAAAACGCATAATTGTGACTTTTAGGTAAAAATGGTCACTTGGTGGTTACGTAACATTTTACCAGTGGTAACGGGGGTACAGAAAAACGTTACGGCGCCATACATGGGGGTAGAGGGGATCAAAATCTCCAATACTTGAACGCTCCTCAACCAAATATCTTTATATCAATAATTATTTATTAAATAATGTCCGCTCTATTAGCTATACTGTCTACCATGTCACCCCAATTCTCCAAATGCGAACTGCTTGGCAAACAGTGATATTAGTTCTGTGCAAAATGTACCTACTCTTCTAGAGTGTTTCCAGCTATATTTCATTTAAATTGTACATTAAAGTAATAGTGCTTCCCTGTAATAATAGTGAGTATATACTTTGAATGTCTTTGAAACTTTTTGAGTCGACCTATTTTAATAACAAAACTTTACCCGTATTTGGATTGTTTTACCAGATTGATCATATTAATCATCAATTTGATTGTTCACATTTCTATCCTACACTTACCGACTTTGATAATGTTAAAAACGTGATACCATGGACCTAGAAAAAAAGGCGGACGCCACGTCATAAAACAATTACTGAAGCACCCAAAGTAAGCCAGCTCGCTTAAATGCATACACGTCCGGCACGCACACATTCACCCCACACTAAGCCGGCCCGCCATTACGCTCCGAACCACACACACACACACAGCTACGTTGCCACCATTTTGGTGCTTCAATAGTTTCTTAGCGGCCATCTGTCCGCCTTTGATACACACTCTAATGCTAAATATATTTACCTACTTTTTCAACGAAAAAAAAATACGAGTTAAGTGACATTTAATTATAAGAATTACCAACTTATTATTATAGATTTAAAAACCTTTCTGGTTTCTAACGGTGGACAAAGTTGGGTAAAGCAAAGGTCATGAATCTCTAAAATTCACCTCATCGAGTAAAACGTCGCTCCCAAAAATCTAACGTCTTGATATTCAGTGCGCCGGAAAATGACCATCTTCAAAATTAATGGATATTTTATTGCGTTACATGTTAAATTATCCGTGAATACGAAAAATCCTTCCAATGTGCACTGAAAAGCTTTTCATTTATATTGACATGTCCATTTTACAACGTCGTGACGAGTAAGCGAAATGAATCGTTTGAGCGATCACAAAATTGTGGATTCAATAAGCCAAAGCAATCCTTTTACCGACGTATTTTTCACGGATAAAATGGATTCTCACATTATCCTTTTCAAATGCTTAATGTTTCTTTCGCAAAACGAATTAAGGTGAGATAAAAATTATATTGCAAAGATTTTTAACATTCACTCAAGTATCAACAATTTCACAATGGCTACCAATACATTGACTCACATAATAAGTATAACGTATTGCAAAAGGGTTAAACAAAGTAACAGTAATTCTTCACGTTTTATAAATATTATCGTTGTTATAAAACTTTTTCGTTTTAATTGACTTTTCCATTTCAATTTTTAGGCCTTTCAATCCAACGGAGTCCTGAAACAACATAAACGAATGCATAGAAGGCACCTACAGTATACTCTGTCTAACAGTGTTGGCAGCCGTACTTAACCCACATTAAGAATTTTTACAGCGGAAATGAAACTTAAAATTCTTGGAACTCAAATTGCCTCATTTTGCTCCAGTACAAAGAGAGTAATGAAAAGAAAAGTTCGGATTCCACGACACATAGATTATCCTTAATGCCCTCTTTTGTCCACAATGTATGTGAAGTTTTCATATAAAATTTTATGAAGGTAGCTTTCAAGTGAGGTCCGATTTCAATTTGATGTTTCACATTACCACTGATTCTAAGAATATATTTTTATGGATTCGTGATTTTTGCTGCCTATAATATTATATAATATGCCTACAAGGCGAACAGGAAAACCTTATATTAGGTAAGCATTAGTATTAGGTAAGAACTTACTATAACCCACCCCCATTCTAATAGTAGATATAGAGCAATTATTATTTTATAGGGTTAGTATTATTTTTTTGATAAAAGAATTTAAACAATTTAACTTTGCTTTTTAATCTGCATAAAGAATGACGGAGAATAAAATAATTCTATATTTACTTTACAATTGAATGAAAGAAAATATTCTCATTCCTGGGATAGTTAAAGGAAACATTTAAACGACTCACTGCAATTTCAACGATTCTTTTAATTATTTACAAAAAGTACCATTTCTGGTTACTGAAGTAAATTTAAATGCTTAGAGAATATTATGTTACTTTAGTACTTAGTACTTTAGACAATAATAATATGTTTTTTAGTACTTTTCCAGTCGAATGTGATGGGTCCTATAATCGTTTTTCTAAATCGGATTTGTGCAAGTAAGTGCACTTTAGAAGAGATGAATGGAACCAACAGAATATATCATAGTTGGAAGCAACTTGGCTCATACTCAACTTAGTTTAGGCTGAATATTACGAGTTCCCGCCATTGTAGCCACCTGATTGATAATTTATAGCCGCGTTCCGAGGTTCAGGATGTATCTAGCAAGTGGTTATGTGGGAGTTAGTGCTTCCTACTCTTCGATGCATCATCTATCTATGTATACACCATTTCGATCCATCATCTATCCATACTATTTCGATCCGAAGCACCACCTAAATAACTAACAAATGTCTGACTTTGATCATAAATAAATAAATTATACATATATCTATAAGTATAACTACCTATTAAGGAAATATCTCGAGCTTCCAACATAACATCATTTTCTCATCGTTACACAATGTGGTTTGTGTGTGATCTTTTATTAAAAAATACCTTACTTACAATATAATTTTTTGATCCATCCGTCACACAGTCATATTAAAGCTAACTAAAAATACTTACATTGCCCCTTATTCAGACTCATTCGGTTGCCATTCGGATCGGAAGGACGATTTTATTTCGTTAAATTTACACTAATGCTGTATTAGTCGAAGAATTAATTTGCAACGATTGTGTACCGATCGACTGTTTCATCCTAAATGGAAGTCTGAAATGAAAAAATAGGAGCTATCCCATTCAGTAGACCACTCAATCAGTTTATCTACCTAATCGGGACCGCAATCAAGCAGGTCTGAATAACCCCGATAATTCATCTTTTTACCGAGACTTGTGTAAGTAAGTAAATTAATAGTGTGCCTCACCGACAACATGGTTTGTTAGAATTGCCTGCAGATGTATAGGCAATTTGTTTACTCTGCAGGGCGTTACACGAACTCGTTAATACACGTCGTGATTCCCGACAAAATATTGCCGCAGAAATATCATAAAAGATACACCTCGAGCCGCTTTCGTTGTCTTAATTTTACTACAAAAAGTGTAGATTGCCGACATATTGCTCGGCAATTTATTGACAACAAACAAAATGTTTAATAATATGCCGTTAATTTATCAAATCAAAGAGTATGGCTAGGATAGTTATTATAGCAAAATAATTGTTAGCAGATATTATGATGGTGATATATAAAATTATAGAACGTCGTTTCTATGCAATTTTATGTTAATAGTGTAGTACATACCTTCATAACTATTAATTTACGTGTCAATCACGTCTACAGCATTTCCTTTTAGAAAACTCTTCGAGGGAATATTTTCCGCTACATTTACTTTCAGCTGAAATGAACAGTAAGATAATGTTTTAAAATATTTTTTCGCACAATATGGCCGCAATCATCCGCAAAGTTCAACTGTATAAGTATTTCCACCTAAATGAACCGAGTCACTGAATGTCCGTCTTTAAATTCTAAGTAAGACTTTTGCTCTCAAACTTTGTCCAGCTTTTCCATTTGACATTCAAGCGGTTTAATTGTTCCACGAGCTTTGAAATTATTTTATAATTATCATTTTCATTTCTTTGTCTATAATTTAAATGGGAAGAAAATACATTTGCCTACCAAGTACTTACAGAACTCTTTTTTTATTTATTCAACTCACTGTTAGTCCATTATCTGAACGAGGATAATTCCGCTAGGCTGACAAAGAATAAAAAAAAGTCACGTTAATTAGGATGTCAGCTACGCAAATAATAATCCCAGTGTGGCTCATTTCGTATGCGGCCCCGGCTCGCGACCAAAAATTTATCTTCGCATTTTTTAGACAACGCAATTACAGGAATATTTACTTAATGTCGTCCCGCAGTCCGCTGGAAAACATGTACGACAACATTTTTAATTTGGAAGCGTTATATGCGCAGGTACCGTCAACATAATTAAAGCAATAAACATACCAGCCAGACTAGGGATATGTTTGAGCTTGGCTGTCATTCAACTTGTGACAAAGTGGAATCGTAACAAAGTTGGTAGCAAATACAGCATCAGATTATGTCGTATAGTAGGTAGGTACTAAAATTATTAGTTTAAATTAAACGTTACTTGACTTAAGCCTATATTACATAAAAAAATAAGAAAAAACAAGGTGTCTCAAATTCAAAAGCTGTACTGGCTCAGTAGCGCTTTAGTAGTGTTTTAATCTCTACCTACCTATCTATCAAAAATAATACTTGCAATGATTACAGGATAAACTAAAGAACCAACATTCCAGACTATGGACCTTAATAAAATAGATTTTTCATTTTGGTACCTGTACAAATAAAACCTGATTCATATTCTCAGGTTTACCAAACATAAACTGCACGCTCCGTCGGGATCAATAGAAAAACTCATTTTGTTTTATTCCAACACTCTAAGGGCACGCCCGAACCCTTTCAAGGGTGCCTTGTTTACTTACAATCCACTACAGATAGTGCCTGTGAGATGTGAAACGCAGGCAATTAAAGTCTGAAACAAACGATCAGAGCGTTTTGAGAAGAATGGTTTTGTTAAGTACGAGCCTATAATAAATTTTATTATGTACCAAAATACTTGTGCTTCGTGTAATGATCTCAAAAATATCTTGGAAAGATTTTTGATAAGCTATCAGACATAGGTAGGTAGATACTTAGTTTTCAGACAACTTTCAGTGTGATTCAAATAAAACTTTAGGAGGTAGATAGTATTTAAATACCTTGAATAGGTATGTATAGGTACTCTGGAAAAGTAGGTTCCTACTTCGGGCGTGCTAATTTTAAATTGTACCCAACAAAGAGAAAAATCAAAAATCTCATCACCTACATAAATAAAATTACGAATGGTATGGAAGTAAAAATAAGACAAAATTTTAGCATGAAACTTTAGCAGAGACCTGAAGAATCTAATTTGTGACGCTTTGAAAAATTCTAGTAGTGAACCTACAAAAATGTTTCACTCAGCTGAGTGAGAGCTGAGCTCAGCTCTCGAGTGTCATATGGATTTCGCGATAATAAAGTTCTCTGTAGATATTTTGGCGTTATGACGTGGGTGGCAAAAATGTGTAAACAGGGGTACGGTCGTAAATTCTTTTGACATGGTAATCTGCTACTTGCTTCTTGAACCATCGTGCCGTACCAAGTGTTTTATAGATAGGTACCCTAAAATACAATGTAGGCTACGATACAAAGGCATAGATACTTACCTACAAAAATAAACTACTTGTATGAAATTAAATTCTGTCTCCATAGGTTTTAGGTAGAAAACCAATTTTGTTAAAATTCAGTAATAAAGAAGAAAGAAATCTTTAAGTACATTTTGGTTGAAGTCTAGCCTAATCATCAAGGTATTACCAAATATTTTCGCACGTTCCCCGGGATAAATAAAATATCCTATGTGCGCCAAATTGCATCCAAATCTGTCCAGCCGTTGGGGAGTTTAAGTGGCAACAAACACACACTCACACAAACTTTCGCATTCATAATATTAGTTGGATAGGATAAGAAAGAAGTAGGATAACACAGCAAAACTACCTACCTAACTCTGTTATCTTTTCACCACTACCGGATAAGCCAGAGCGTGGGTATGTAACAAAATAGGGTATTTTACTCTATATGAGAAAAAATCTAAAAATGCACAATTTAGATAGCTTAGGCAATAAGCAGTCGGAAAATGTTAGTTTTAGTTCATAAAATAACTTAAATAATTTTAAAATCCATTTCAAAGTTTTCAGTTTTTAGGGTTCCGTAGCCAAATGGCAAAAATCGGAACCCTTATAGATTCGTCATGTCTGTCTGTCTGTCTGTCTGTCTGTCTGTCCGTCCGTATGTCACAGTCACTTTTTTCCGAACTATTAGTATTCTGTGAACTGCATCAAGATTTTTACACAAAAATAGAAAAAAAACAATAAATTTTGGGGGTTCCCCATACTTAGAACTGAAACTCAAATTATTTTTTTTCGTCAAACCCATAAGTGTGGGGTATCTATGGATAGGTCTTCAAAAATGATATTGAGGTTTCTGATATCATTTTTTTTTAAACTGAATAGTTTGCGCGAGAGACACTTCCAAAGTGGTAAAATGTTGGTAGGGGGGGCCCCTTGTAACTTCTAAAATAAGAGAATGATAAAACTAAAAAAATATATGATGTACATTACCATGCAAACTTCCACCGAAAATTGGTTTGAACGAGATCTAGTAAGTAGTTTTTTTTTAATACGTCATAAATCGTAAACCGCAATTTACCATTCATTCAATCAACTCAAATACAAAAAAAAATGGCAAAAAGCAAGGTCTTACAGCACAAATAAAGGAAAAATTCAAAAAAATAGAAAAAGTTGAAAATTAAAGGGTGTGCCCATACATACATAGTTACGCCAATTAATAAAGACCTCTGAGTTGTATGGGCGCTCATACAATTTAGAGGTCTAGCTTAATTGGCACCAACCTCAAATACAGTAAATAAATAAAATTGTGCATTTCCCGTGATGGACGTACGATGGACAAAGTTTGTACGGAACCCTCGGTGCGCGAGTACGACTCGCACTTGGCCGGTTTTTTTTATCTGTTTCTAAACAAGCGAAACAGTAGCCGCCATTATAATGACGTCATACGGTGCTGTATGTAAACTATAAAGTGTCAACTGAAGTATTATTATTTTTATACTAGTATTCATGCATTTAGGAACAGCACACTAATAATAAGGTCAAGGCTCATTTTTAATTTATAAAATTTTATAAGTCCAATTGAGACCAATATCATTACATTTATTTACTTACAAGAGACCAAATAACGTCAAAATGACCGTAGAGAAACATGGCGTCTAACGTTTTCATCAAACTACGCGCGAAAGTTGAAAATGTAAAAGGAGATGTTTCAAAAATATATGGAGTCCCGGCCGTCTTTGTACACTATACTCAAAAATAGGAAAAAATATATGAAACAGTTTCTAACTATCCATTTTCTTTTAAATGGCTTTGTTTTTCGATACAAAACAAGAATTTACACATAGAATTGCAACAAAAACAACGAAAAATCATGGCGGAAGCTGTCAGTGATCAATGAATGACATTAGCTTTTTGGCGGGAACCTGCGAGGTGACGTTGGGTTTTCGTTTTATTTTCTTGAAATCGGTGTATTTTGAGTTTCATTTAATGATATTGGTGGCGTTTTGTCTAATGAAGATCAATACAAGTGCACTAGTGAAGTGAAATTAAATAAATGCGTGTATCGTGACTTTACATGTTGTCTCAAAAAATCCACGAAAAGTAAAACAGCCACCAATTTACGAAAACCTGACTGACTTCACTTGACTTGACTATTATGTACACTAGATTTGGCTTCAGCCTATGTTATATTTGGATATCAGACATAATTATTGATTTAAAACAAAGAAGAAATACATGATTAGACTGTATGGGCTAGAACCCTTTGCCTTCCCAAAATAAGGGAAATCACAAAAAAATAACACAATCTATGGTTTACCTAGTTTTTTTAAACAACAATGTATTTGAGTCGCCATATTGTTGCCATTGATAATGCAATTAACTGATAAAAAAAATATTTTTATACCAGAAAAGGACACGTCTAATAATTTTTTCTGTATTTTTCCTGAGTTTCATGGATTTTTCTCGATTTTTTGAGTAAGTATACATTGTCCTGGCCGGAATTGAAACATATCCTTTAAATGCATTTTTATGGCACTCATCGATTGAATTGTAGGTACTAATCAAAAGCCCTTGCTCGCCCTGGTTCAGCAGGACTGCGGATCCAGTTATCAGATCTACTTATCTTTAGAATCTACATATTCTGAGACGCATAGATATTTTTAGGGCGTATTACTCTTTTAATGAAAGACATTCTATAGGGCTATATATACATATTTTTCACTATGATGACCACGCAGCGTAAATTTTATTTAGGTAGCTACCTATGTCAAGAATTTTCCTTCGGAATATTTTTGTTTTAGGTCACCACACAATACTTCTTATTTTTTGTACGATTTTTCACGATTTTGCAATAATTGGGCTTTTTGCCACATGATGTATTAGATTGTGACAAAATAAATCATTATTCTTGAACGAACATTGAATATTTTTGAGTTTCGGAACGTACGAACCAACTTCAAAATAGCGTTGTAATGATTTGTCAAAATTTTGTCAGTATGTTTTCATTACATACCTACAGTAAAATTTTATGTTTTGGGTTTCCGTTTCACAAGATAATGTCAACACAATCACGTGAGTGTTGACATTAATATATCATTATAGTGAAAAAATCGCTAAATCAGTCAATATTTAGGTTCATATAATTTTGATATTATCATTTGAATATACCTGGCTCAAAAACTATACTTTATCAGTTAGAGAAATGGAACGTTAACAGGACTAAAATGACTCGTCGTCGATTCGATTACAAGGAGAACGAACTAACTAATATTCGAGTTGCTTGTCATCGTTGCCGAAAACTAGAAAGAAGTTATTTACAGTATTTATGATATTTTTACAGAAAAATAGTGGATTTTAACAACAGTGGAATAAAAATATCTACAATAAAAAGAAGCCATGAGTTCAATCGGTACTGGTGTAAGTAATTTTACACAAATATGAATAGGTTATAAAGTAGCTTTTCTATTATTTTCAACGTATCTTGTTCAAAATTATACACACAACTACTTAATTTTTGCTATGTAATTTAGAAACACAGCTATTTGAAGTACTTTCGATTTGGCACTTTTTGGTATCATCCCTTTTTTTGACTAGTTGAGGTACTCATTTGTGCATTGAAATTGTACATAAATGAAGATTCATTCATCATAATTTATTTAGCGGTTGAGAGCCCTCAGCGCTCGCCGCAAAGTCCGCGTAAGGGTGGAAGAAGGTCCTCTGGACCCACCACCTTCTGTTCCTGCCAAAAAAAAAAAAAAAAAACATCATAATTTACCATGTGTTATGTTAGAATGTATCCTTAACCACTACCGACAGTATCTACCGTTCCAATACTCTCAGCACAACCATATTCTGACCAATTTAATTATGCTTATGTATTCATCCACACCTTCATCTTTCCAGTATGATCTCTCTGCATCGCAATTTTCACCAGATGGCCGTGTATTTCAAGTGGAATATGCTGCGAAGGCAGTGGAGAACTCTGGCACAGTGATAGGCCTAAGAGGGAAAGATGGTGTGGTGTTTGCTGTTGAGAAACTTGTTACGTCAAAACTCTACGAACCTGGTGCTAATAAGAGAGTTTTCCATGTTGATGAACATGTTGGCATGGTAATTATTCCTTACTATTATATAATGTGATGATGATAACTTATGAAAGTGCTGTGTCATTATTAAAATTATTGGCACATTTGGCTTACATTAGAATAATACAGCAAATAACTTTTGCAGTTGAAGGTTACCTAACTAAAAAAAGAGCACTTCTCAACCTGTAACCCCTAGGGTTACAGGTTTGTCATAACAAACAAGGGAAAATTTGTCCCCGAAGGAAGCCTCAGGCCTCTTTACTCAAAAACTACTGAAGGTGTTTTGATACAGTTTTCTCTAATAGATAGACTCATTCAGAAAGTGTATGTATATATTGCATGGACAGTGATATCGCAAAAACAAGTGAATACACCATCTATAATGCTATGAAGGTTCACCTTGCTTATTAGTGAACTAAATAAATAACAACAATCATGTCACAATGATTTGATGGCATAATTAAAATAGTGATGTGCAGATTACAATTGTTTTTTCTACATTAAGTACCTACTTATCATTATGTGAGAAAAAGTTGAAGTGAGAACTTTTAGAGAATGTGTCACCCACACTAAATGCAAAGATAACTCTTTTAATTTTACCTTATCATGATTAAACCTCTGAACCAATTTTTTTTTTCTCTGCACTATGAGTTGTACTACCTTCAATTTATTGTATTATAATTGTCAGATTTATAGGTTTACTCTGACAAAAAGCTTGCACACCTTGTGGATGAAGTTGTGGGCAAAAGCTAATGATTCTAAAATATGTACTAATAAGTCTGTAAGGACTTACAGAAGCATTGTAATTAAGTTTCACTGTAATACCATTTCAGGCTGTAGCTGGCCTTATATCTGACGCAAGACAAATCGTTGAAACAGCACGCTCCGAAGCATCTAACTACAGATCCCAGTATGGCATCTCAGTCCCACTCAAGTACTTAAATGAGCGTGTGTCTATGTACATGCATGCATATACATTGTACAGTGCTGTCCGTCCATATGGCTGCTCCGTTGTCATGGGAACATGGACTGAGTATGAGGGACCTCAGATGTTCATGCTTGACCCAAGTGGAGTTTCATTTGTGAGTATTTATTTTATTATTAAAGTTCTTTAGGTATATCTACAAACTGGTATTTTATATGAAATGCCCTATGAAATATTGGAATAAGCAAAGAAATCCTACAAATATTATAAATGCAAATGTTTGTAGGGATGTGTTTGTGGGTATGTGCCTGTTGGCGTGGTTGGTAAGAGTAAGTCTATCACGTCGCAGGCTGTGGGTTTGATTCTCACCCGGGACAGACATTTGTGTGCATGAACATATCTGTTTGTCCTGAGTCGGGGTGTAATTATCTATTATAAGTATATATTTATTACAAAAGTAAAGTAGTTTAAGTAGTATATCAGTTATCTGGCTTCCATAGAACAAGCTCTGCTTAGTTTAAATTACATCTTTGCATATTGTAGATAGATGTTTTCATGAAGTTAACGGGCAAAATCTCAATTGAGCTTAAGCATTAATTTTTCGTTAGTGATTTGAATCTTAACCCTTAACCACTGACGTACGAATGACATTCGTCGCGGAAACCGTTATCGTTCATAATTTTCTTTTGCGTGGGAATTCGTGCTCGTCGTTCCTAGTAGTTTCCTACCCGCCAGTGACGCGCGCGCAACGGGGGAGAGCGGATTTGTGGCGCACTTCTAAACAGGTGAACTCGACCATCTGACGTACGACATTCGTATGGTCAGTGTTAGTGTAACTTTTATGTTGGATGTCGCCGCTGCCAATTCTTTTATAATATCTAATTATAACTCGTCGAAAAGCATGGAATTCATAAAAGTCTTGGAAGACGTTTAGTAACGCCAAATCTAGAGCCGTAGATATGCAATACCACAATTTTCTCACGAGCTCAAGAGTCTTATGGGGCGTATCTTGGGGAAAGATAAGCTTACAGGATCAAACCAACAAAGCACTGAAATTGTAAAGTTTAAGACTTTGAAAATTTTTTGTATGTGTTTCAAGCAGAAACGACGTAGTAGAACCCATTACGGGTGTACGATGTGCGGTCAGCCGGTCTGTTTGCAAAACCGACCTGTAATAACTGTCGTTAAAAAGTGCATTAACAATTGATTAGCTGCTAATATGATTTTGATCTCATAAAACTTTTCTTACTTAAGTATAAAAATGAAAAAAAAAGTTCCTGTCGAACATAGTTTTTTTTTTTTTTTTTTATAATTTTTGTTATTATTTCAATACCACCAAGAATGTTGGTTAATAAATATTTTTTCTATGAGTATTTTTATTGTTTTATTTATTTTTCCATCTTAGGTTTGAAATGTTCTATCAATTAAAAGTGAATAAAAACTCAAATTAGAATGAAGGCTGCCTGAGGGGTCTTTAAAAAAATTGACGAATCTCATTCGTACGTCAGTGGTAGTGTAATGAAATGACATGTCAGTGGTTAAGGGTTAATTAAGATTTTTCTTCCTGTCAATCCACCGTATAATTAATATAGCCTAATATAATTTTATTAGGCTATATTGAAACAGGCCCAAAGAATTATAAATTTAAATCTAAGTCGTATTAAATTACTTAACATCAATGCATTTCAGTCGTACTTCGGGTGTGCTGTAGGCAAGGCAAAACAAGCCGCTAAAACCGAAATTGAGAAGCTGAAATTAGCTGACCTTACTGTCAAGGAATTGGTGAAGGAAGCTGCTAGAATGTGAGTATTTTAATAATTAATAAACATTACATTTACTTACCTATTAACGCCGTCATTCTTCATAAAAGAACAACAATAAGTAGCATAAAGGAGAGCAGTAATTTGATTAAATAAAATTTTGAGATACGTAGTTCAAACGGCTGAATAGATTTCAAAGCTGTTTTTTTTATTTCAAAATCGATCCAAAATGATGGTATTCGTGAAGTATTTGGGATTTTTTTGCCATTTGCAAGATCACACAACCTCACGTGTCGTTCGTATTTTGTATATTTCAGCAATTGACGCAGCTAAGATCATCGATTCTGTGATTTGATACTTATCCTTTATTTTTTTTCATTACAAACCGCAGTTGTTAGAAAAAAGTAATTGAAAAAAAAGTAGGCGCTCTTATCTTTAAGAGTGATTTCTCATAGACAATATAATATTGATATTATGGTTAACATATTTATAATTTATTTCAGTATCTACTTGGTCCATGATGAACTCAAAGACAAGCAGTTCGAGTTGGAACTATCGTGGGTATCTAAGGACACTAAGGGCAAACACCAACTCGTCCCCAGGGAAGTCGCGTCGGAGGCAGAGAATCTTGCCAAACAAGCATTGGCAGACATCGAGGATTCTGACGAGGGCGATATGTAAATTAAAGATTAGATAATAAATTTTTACTACAATTTTATTAGTTTCAATAATTACAAAATTCTGACTACTGATTAAAGGTGAAAATAATATCTCTATCGTTCTTCGATATAAAAAAATAACTGCTTCATTATCATTAATAAAATTCATCATCAGTTCAATCTTATGCGTTGAGGTACCTATCGAGCTATAAGCCGAACATTTATATCAAGATATACCTACTACGGTTAATTGCTAAGGCTTATTTCAATAAAAATAATATTTATTTACCCTACCTTAAAAAACTTTTCTTACAACCTTAACTCCTTCGTAATTCTGATATCCTGGTACTGGTAAAAGTAGATGATCTGATCATTCATAATAAATAATCTAATGTCATTTTCTCGACACTGAAAGCTGTGAATTGCGTAATGATACGGTGAAGTTACTTTTGGTGCTGGCCGTACCAGGATGTCAGCATAAACTTACGAAGGGGTAGTAGATAAGGTTGTAAGGAAAGTTTGTGAAGGTAGTCTAAAAAAAATATTTTACTGATTCTGTTTAACTATGTAAGCAACTACCAGGATATCAGAATTTTGAACGAGATTATTAGTTTAATTGTAGGTAGACTAAAAAAAAAATTCTTTACAGAAAAGGGTAGATGCTTCAAAGGATTTAAAGTTGACGTGGGATAGACGACGGTTATTGGCTAAGATGTCAAGAAATATGTTGAGAGGATACTAGGCTACCATGAGTTCGATGGAGTAGTCCCAACATAATGTGTAGATAAAGAGCCAGTACCTACTCCTTCAATCTTATGATATCCTAGTACAATTTTTCACAAATCCGCGATTTTAGCCCCTCTAGCTTTTTTGTTCTGACCACAATATGATGATGTACCTACATGGAGATACGTAAAAATACTTTTATTCTTACTAAAAATATATCCTGTACTAAAGTTCTAAATCGATTTTATACGAATAGTTCATTGTTGATCCTATTATTCTGAAAATTGCTATATGGAGGCTACAGTGTATAAAGGCTGAACATACATAGATGTCAAGATTTGACTATTTTCATTAAAAAAATATATAATTTTATACAGTTTCATCGAAAACCACCATGTTTTTCGACATTAGACATGCACCTTCCAGTGGTCTGACGCCATTATTAGAAAGAAAACCGGCAAGCTGATATCAATGATAGCTGCGTGACACGATCCTCAAGTATTAGGAAACGATGGAAAATAATGTAACATCGCTAATAGCTAATCAACTGAAACTGATCTTTTTGTGATGTTGTTTTGGTAGTAGAGATAAGGATAAATAAATATTCAACGATTCTTCATAATTATTTGTATTGTCAGTTTATGTGTAATATCTCACAACATTTGCAGACACCTAAGTACAATATACAAATTTTATGACCAATTTCAAAGATGACTCACAATATTTATAAAATGTACAATATAATCTCATTCGTTTTGAACTTACAATGTTAAATATTTACAAAATATTAGATCTGATAAAATTGTATACAATATTGATATTTTTAGATTACAATGATATAAATACATAAAAAATAAAAAGAACTAATTGTATTTACAAGATAATCAGGTCATAAATGTGTGTTAGTTCTTCATTCTTGCGGTGTGTTTACTCTCGGATATAACTGTAACAAAATTAAATCTGTTACAACTTATTCTTTAAAATTCCAGCTAGGTATCTAGGTACACTAAGGTTTTAAAGAAGTATGAAATTATGGCTGGCCAGCTTTTCAACATCAATAATGAGAATATTTGAGTTTTTGATGTTCAGCTGGTAGCAACGACTACACAGCCTACTGGTAGGTACTTATCAAGCGAATTACGAAAGAGCTTAGGTTCAATTTAGTCTCTTGAATCTGATATAGTAAGCATTCGCATCGGCACCGCGGTGTCACGTAATAAGTCTTGAGTTTGATCCCAAATCTCACAATAACAAGAAGTAATGAGTGGGCACTCAAAGTCTAAAAGGCATCTAGCTCTCAAGTGTACATACCGGTACATACAGGTAGATATTTAACGACAGATTTTCAGCCTGAATGGTTTTCTATTACATAGATAAGGGCTCACAGGTAAGTTCCTGATAGCTTATCTCAGGCATCTCTCATTCTGTTCTTTTCGAAAGAAACAGACTGTATTATCAGTCACAGTCATATAAGCTATCCCGAGCTTATCGACAACATGTGAGGTTGGCACTTTTTTCTTCTTATTCAAAAGAATAAAGTTAATTCCTTTCAGAAACATTATAAAGTAATTATTGCATTAGACATACTGCACGCACACTGACCAAGTAATGCAGATAAAATGTATGTTCAGGGTGTTTTCAACTAAAACCAAATTTCTTGAAATGTAAAAATTATATAAATGTACTAGCTTTCACCCGCGTAGCGGTTTGAAATATACATTACGACCTATTCTCAGATCTACCAAGTATGCACAAAATTTTCATAAGAATCGGTCGAGCCGTTTCGGAGGAGTTTGCAGACAAACGCTGACACGAGAATTTTATATATTAGATTAGAAGAATTTTATATATTAGAAGAGATAGTAACCCCGAGCAAGTTCCTGGGAACGTAGCCCTCCCTGGGGGCGTGATCGGCGGCGTGGTCGTGGTCGTGGTCGCGGCACCACCACCACTCCCGCTCGTGGTCGTCCCCCTTGCGTACCACCTGCAGCCGCGCGCCGCTCTCGAACGTGAGCTCGTCGCCGCGCGTCGCCGTGTACGAGAACACCGAGTACACCACCCCGTTGTTCATTATTCCTAGTTTCTCTTGGACACCTGGAAGTTGGATTACATGCTATATTTATTTATTTGTTTCCATTATAGGTAGTTCTACCTAGTATTTACAAATATATGGTTGATACGTTACCGGTGGATATTTCCAGATTTTTGGAAAGGGAAATCGTGAAAAAAACTTTAGGTAGGTACATACATTTAGATCAATTAAGATTTATGCATTTGTAAGACTTTGGTTAATTTAAACCGAAGAGGAAAGCCGAAATTTTCACACTGTATTATCAGAATTATTTCTAGACCAGATTCTCAACTCGAGTGTGGTGGCCCTGACCATCCAGGCGGGTACTAACTACTACAAAGTACCCTACCACCATGCTATGGTTTCCTCACGATGTTTCCCTTAACGGAATTGCGCTTTCCGTGATTGAAGGAATCAAACCCACGGCCTTCGTCACAGCATTCGACGTCAGCATACCGTTTCTAATATTATTAAGTGCCATCTATTGAAATAATTATGAAATGCTTACTGTAAAGATATTCTGAACAGCCGTCGAAGCCTTCCTCGTCCTCCTCGCACTTTTCAGCCGCTGTCTCGTGGTCAGACAGGGTCGTTGCGAAGATACACGCTCCTAAAAATACACACACCAATTGTTAGATGGCGCTGTGCACAAATTTGGACCGTTTACTTCAAGGGAATGTTGTCTTTGTAATATTGTAGATTTGACTTTCTGCTGAAGTTAAAGTAATGGATAAATAAATGAATGTAAGTGATGGTGGTACATACCATGGTCGACAAGGAAGCGCACCATCTGCAGGTTGTTGCAGGAGGCGGCACAGTGCAGCGGCGTCCACCCGTCAGAGTCCTGCGCGTTCACGTCGCAACCCAACTCAACCAGGAATCTGTACATTAACATAAAAGATCAAAGTTTTCATGTAGATACGTCTTTTTGTTTGTCTTTCGTTTCAGATACATTTGTGGTTTATAATATAGGTACCTAATAATGGTCAATAAATAAACCGTTTGTTACAGCCGGTTTCATCAAAACACTTAATGCTTACTTGACAATTTCAAAGTGCCCGGCGCAGATGGCATTGTGTAAAGCGGTGATCCCTTCGTCATTTGCAGCGCTTGCATTCTGCACCTGGAAAATGCAATTTTAAACATTATATTAATAAATTAATTCATTGCAATCAAAATTGCAATGTACTTCACTGCAACTTTCACGTCTGGAGCTTTTTTGTAACTACAGAATACAAGGGTATCCTTATTTATCTACATTTTTTTATATGCTGAACTAGGATTCAGCAATGTGTCGGGTTGGTCTTCTAATCGTAAGCTAAGACCTCCTCTAATCTTTTTCAATTTTAATTTGCTGTGGAACGTGGGTCAAATTGCAGGGCGAAAACTGACATTATATAAATAAAGTACCATACCTGTGTTGCCGTTTTTTTAACAAGCTCCAACTCTCCTTCTAAACTGGCATCCAACAGCAGCGCGAGGGGATCGAAGCTGACGCGCCTCGTAAGCGGCGCCTTGCCACCTTGCTTCAGATTGCCTTTCTTTGTTCGCCTCAGCACATTCTCACTTAACTGAGAATCCTGACCGTTCAAATCTACAGAACTTATCTGTTCAGTTATATCCGAAACTACAATATCTTTACTATCTTCACTATTATTAACTCTATCAACTTCATCTTTCTGCTTCTTTTCCTTTAGGCCGTTCATTTCACTAGGCGCTGAATCTAACGTCAAGTGATCCATTTCAGGGAATAGAAACGCTGGCGGCATTTCAATACGTCTGTTAATGCTGACACTGATTCCATTCTTTGCATTATTTAGGGTTCTTAATTTAGGTTGTTCACTTAGAGGTGGTTTTCTGATGGTCAACGGTCGAGCTTTGATGATCATTTCACTGTTGCCATTGGCTTCTTTTTGGCTCTGTGGTTCACTGTCGTTTGAGGAGTCTGGCAAGGGTATGGTGGGCATTGGTGTACATTCAGTAGATTGGTTGTAGCCTACGTCGTTGTTCACCGATTGTCGAGGTGGTGTCTGAAATGAGAAACAATATGTTACGAGATATCCATGAAACAGTCAACTGAGACAATTCTTGTTCACAACATTTTAGGTTGATATAAATAAAATTTTAATTATTTTATGGGGTAGATATTATTATGATAATGATTACATACCTTTATAGTAGGTTTTGGAGGTAATGCTGGTTTTGGAGACTTGTCAGTGCTGACATCAGGAGTCGACAATGGAGTGCTGGCACTTTGAGGTGGGGACAACAAGATGCTCTGGGATGATGCATTCTGACCGGCGAAGTTTGAGCTCCCCGTACTAGTAGATAGCCCTGATGCGGTGTTTCTAACAATCTGGGGTTGGGAGGTCACCACATTACTAGCTACATGATTTGTGATGGTCTGAGGTTGGACCGGTTGGATTTTTGTGGAGGATGTCTGGTATATGGGTGATGGTTTGCTGCCTGACACCTGAACTGATGTGGGTGCTACACTCGATACGGGTTTCTGGAATGAATGAATTATGATGATATTTACAGAGATGATGGGTGCAACGATGACAATGACTTTAGCTGCTGAGTGTATTTTAATTTAATATCATCTCATAACATTTTATTTGCATGTGTAAGGTCAAACTATATTCATTACATAATTAGGTAGTTTATTTCCAGTAGTTTCTAGGTATCTGTAAAAAGGGTATCTTTATACAATAACTTATACATATAGAATTTCACTAATTTTATTTATCATACTAATCACCTAAAAAATACACAAACTGCCATTAACTACACAAATAACAATTAAATTTAATAACTAGTGCAGTAATGAGATTAATGATTATGGCAAATGATTTATTTGCATGTTAATAATGAAGGTATTAAGTTTGTCAATATTTTTATTACTATTAGGTACTCAATGGTTGGTGATTGGAATTTTACATACTTAAGCAGCAATTAGATGAATGAATGGTTGGTAAACAATATTGTTATAATAAAACACATAAAATAATCAGCTTACCCCAAATCCTATAGAACTGCTAGCCGTAGTAGTGCTTGAAACCAAACTTGGTGAACTTCCCTTCAGTGAACTACCCTGTTGGCTCTTTCCACTTTTGGTACCCTCATTGTTCTGACTATTATTCTGACTTAGCCTAGAATTCTGTGGATATGCATGATTCTCCTTCCCCTCTTGGTTACACCGACTGGAGGAGTCAGACTTCTGTAACTGATATGTGTGTTCTTGATATGCCACCTCATTCTGACTAAGAGGCGTTGCTAGACTTTTATTCACAACCGAAAGTGGAGTAGAATGTACAGTCATGTGGTTCACATTTACTGAATTCTTTTCTTGATCGTTGTTCTTAACTTCAGGTTTTAATTTACTGTTACTTAGTGAGAATTTTGTATTGTATGGCAATGTCTGGTACTTAGGATCGGATTTACTTGCAGCAAATTCTGGTAAAAATTCTTGCTCGTTTATCTTTAGATCTTTGCCAGTTTGATTACTGTTCGAACTACTCGTACTGTTAGGGCTGTATTGAGGCTGTTTCAGATAGTCCGTGTATTTATTATGATCAAGCAAAGGTTTCTGGTCGTAAACGTTACTTATTCCCTGTTGAACCTGGTTATAATTCTCGAGTTTACTCGGATATTGCCCCTGATATTGGTCCTGTACGGATTGCGAATGAGGGTAGCCGTTGAAAAGTGGATTGATCATTTGTTTTTGCTGCAGGTAATGCGCTTCTTGCGTCAAATGAGTTTGTATGTTTTCGCCTTGCGTATGTTGTTTTAATGGCACGTTGTTTTGTATTACATTCTGCTTCATAGCCTGAAAGTAATATTGATTTACGCCATAAATCCAAATTCTAATTCAAATAACTTTGAACAAGTTTTTAACAAACTTTAGAAGTTTGTTAAAAACTTTACCGCCACGCCACTGCAAATTTAAATTTCACTAGAACAGAATGTCAAGTTCGATTTGACATTATGATTATACCTTTCGTCGTAAATATGTTTCGTCGGTAAAGCAGAGTTTTCCTTCTTTTAATTTATTTTATTCATACTTTGACTTTTTGGCGGGAACTTTAATATTTATTTTCATAAAAAAAAGGTATTTTGAGTTTTACTGAATAATATCGGTGACGTTTTATCCTATGACAACTAATCCAAGTGCACCGGTGAAGTAAAAGTATTTTCAGATTGTCTCAAAAAGTCTATTACTATTTCTATGCTGCCACCACTTTACTGAGCCATAACTGACTTATGTGGACTCGACTTGACTATGTGAAAGTGATGTAGGAATTTATATTTTACAAAGAGTTGGTTACCATTCTGAAAAATAAGAAGATAGATGATTCTTACCTGAAAGTTTGCACTATGACTGACACTCTGCGCATGTGGTACGTGGTTGTAGGGCTCAACAGCGGCCACATTGCCCCGGGGTTGTTGGTTCTTTGGTTGACTGCTTACCCCGGTGCTACCGGCTGAGTAGCTGGGTAACTGTTGCATGGGCGTTGGGTTATTCGTTCTGGAATTTAAGAAAAACCTTAAGTAACGATGGTGATCTTTAATAAGTTTTGCATAGTTATACTTTATCTTTCCATACTTGCCAACAAGATCAACTACATTCTACTCAAATGTTGTAGCAAAGCATGCACAATATTGCCGTTGTTCAATCAAAAAATATCAGGTTACCTCGAAGACATTTTAAATATCAGCCTACATCATGAAAATACACACCTAACTATGAGATCTCTTCACTGAAACGTAAGTAGGTAAGTTCACATGGGTGCCATATATTAGAGGGTAACTAGGTATCTATGACTGAACTCTCAATAAATGTATATTATTATTTAACAAACCTTTGCTGTTGAGGTTGTCGATGAGCGGCTGCGAGTTGCCGATTGAGTGCCCGCTTCCTCAGCAGCCGCGCTTGCAGCTCGGAGACGCGTCGGTCGATGCTTCGCATCTCCTCCTGTC
Organism: Tetheella fluctuosa; assembly: GCA_951216915.1. Classification (NCBI taxonomy): domain Eukaryota; kingdom Metazoa; phylum Arthropoda; class Insecta; order Lepidoptera; family Drepanidae; genus Tetheella; species Tetheella fluctuosa. Next base: position 6,526,134 of record OX578230.1, read on the forward strand.
GCGCGCCAAGCGCCGCTCGCTGTGCGGACAGCCTACCGTTTTGTTGCTCGTTCAGTTTGTTGCGGTACTGGAATATTGAAGAATATTACATTCAAATGGGGTTGCAAGAATAGAGGAACGCCGCGCCGAGGAGTGACTCTGTAAGGTGACTTATTATGATGACGGTTGGTAGGTAGGCGAATGGAAAAGAAACGTCATATTAAAATATGCCCACATATTTTTATACTTATTTGGGATCCTTTATCCCAGGGTCAAAGATGAAAATTGTATTTCGTATGGATGGATACCTTATATTTAAAAGTATTAGTAGTAAGTAAGTATCAGTTTCGTGTATAAGACACAAAGTAAATAAATAATGGTAAACACCATTGTATCTACCTATTATTAATTCATAAATCCTGCTACTATTTTATGCGATCATCAGTTTAGGCAACAAAATAACTTAGGTTTATAATTCTTTTCACTTCATCACAGTAGGGTTATTTCATATTCAGTCATACATATACAGAACTGCATAAAGGCATGATACAATATCTACGTAGGTTTCACTAGGTATAGTACCTAGAGTTTCGTGCTCGTTTATAATGCGGCTAAATTACACTGCAGTCGACAAAGTCACTTGGGAAGTTTGCATGTGGAGCCTTTCTACTTAAACCTAAGCTTGTATACAAAATTGTTATTGCTTTGGTAGTAACTTGGAAATAGGTATTTTGACGCTTTTCAATGCGATTTTATGAAATCACTAGCGTTTTCTGCGCGGTTTCACCCGCGTTCCTGGGATAAAATATAGCCTATGTTACTCGGTGAAGATGTAGCTTTCTAACGGTGAAAGAATTTTTAAAATCGGTCCACTACTTTTTGAGCCAAATCGTTACAAACATACTTACTTACATACAAATCTTTCCACTTTATAATACCTATTATTAGTATAGAAGTATAGATTTAGGAATCCACCATCACTGAGACATAAACATGGACACGATATCTATTGAACTTTGTTAAAAAATATATCCACTCATGGATTCCAGAGCCACCACAATTATGGTGAATGAAAAGCAAGTTCATAAAGAGATGTAAGTAGGTAATGAACTTACTAATTTTTGATAACCATAATAGACATTATCGTAATCATGCCTGTTAATATACACTTAAAAATACATCTCAGTTATCTTAATTTTCAAGGCCTAAAGGTACCAGCCTAATAGGTGAAAACTGATAAGACTAATTTCAATTAATATCTCACTTATTCACAGATAAAAAAGATAGTCGAATTTATCTCACCGCAATATCTACACAATTCATTCAGAACCATTATTATATTCCTGATTTATCTAGCCACAAATCCATTCTTGAGCTGAATCAATTCCATGTGAATGATTTTTTCCATGTCAACGAGTTTTCTGGTCAACATTAAGACCGATTTGTTTTTTTCCGTTTCATGTGTGATTTGTTGAAGTATAAAATAGAAAAACGCCTGCTCGAGGAATTGAAACGAATTTTGATTTAGAGTGCAGTGGCGGCAGTGACGGCCTAGCACAAAAAAAAAGAATTTTCATACCACCTGCTCTATAATGTCCAATTACCATCTAACTAAACGTAAAGCAAGGCACCATATCCTTGTGATTTGAATTTGGAACGTTTATATTCATATTTTATGAAAACTCTTAGTATAGATAGATACGGACATTGTAAAGAGAGTTTATTCGAAACTTGAACTGGCCACTATAGCAGAACACAAAACAAAGAAAAAAGGCGACTGTAAAGAATGTGAAAAAAAGACGATGTTGAGTGTTATTTTAACGGTTCCGTATTTTAACATTTTCTCGTTGACGAAAATGTTGTCGAGCGATAGTGATTTGACTCGAGTTATTAAATCAGACGCTTTAGGAATTATTAATAATCTACTAGGTACCGGAAGATCAAAAGATAAATACAAAAAGCCTCTAACGATTTTAATCAATGGAGAACAACAGAAGGAGGCAAAGCTACAAGGCTGTGGCCAAATCCGTCCTTTTAGTTGATTTCCAACATTTAGTATGAACTCGAAAGCCAAGCAGTCTATCGTGTAGCCTTTGTGTGGTATTTTATGTAGCCCTGGGTTTTTATTGTCTTACAGTAGGTAAGAAAAGTAAGAGTATTCACCTCGAGGATAATGCCTGTCTTCATCTTGGGCGGCATGAACCCCTCGCTTCACTCAGGACTACATAACTCTCTCGCTTCACTCCGTCCCGCTCCCTACTATAGCGACCTCTCATAGAAAACCCGCGTAAACCGAACGGGCGTGTGCGACAAAATGGTTTTTATGATTTAATTTAAAAACTACAAATATATTTCATAAAACCTAAGTACCTACAATTTATAGTATCAGTTTCAATTAATATATGTAGAAATTTTGGAACCTCAAATCGATCCTCAATGCCGGTAAAATTGGAATCTCTTATTTTAAAGAGGTCTTTTTGATTAATTATTTTATGTTATAAAAGTTATCCAATCGCGTTATGCAACGTACAAAATAAAGTCAAAGACATGATGAATTCTTACAATAAATTTCAGTTCGTTCGCTTCAGTCATTGTTGAGAAAAATCGGAATCCTTGCAACCAAAATCTTCAAGGCGTCGCCTTAAGTTTTAACTCTAGAGTCCCTCGTTACGCTCAGGGTCCAATATGCCGCCCGTGACGAAAGGCACTGCTTTATCCCTTTGGTATAAAATATCTACTATCACAGCTAGGCTACTATTATTTTGACTACGGAAGCTAAGTTCAGTGGTAAAAATTACATTGAGAGTATGCAGTATATTCATAAAGATTAATCCTTCCTTATATAATAAATAGCTTTCGCCCCGCGATTTCACCCGCGTTCCCCAAGGATCTTATGTTTTGCCGGGATACAAAGTAGCCTATGTTTTTCTCCGTACCATAGGCTATCTGCATACCAAATTCAGATTCAGATTCGCGATCGGTTCAGTGGTTTAAGCGTGAAAAGGTAACAAACAAACTCACTTTCGCATTTATAATATTAGTTAGGATAGTTAGGATTAGGATTAGGAAGTTAGGATATAGTTAGGATCACATACCGAGGATGTGGTTATTTAGGACATTATGTTGAGCTTTATTAAATGAGAGGCACAAGAGAGCACACTATTCGAATAGTAAAAAAAACGGCCAAGTGCGAGTCGGACTCGCGCACGAAGGGTTCCGTACCATTATCTTTAAAAACGGCAAATAAACGCGTTTGTTGTATGGAAGCCCCCCTTAAAAAAATATTTTATCTTGTTTTAAGTATTTGTTGTTATAACGGCAACAGAAATACATAATTTGTGAAAATTTCAACTGTCTAGTATCGCGGTTCTTGAGATACAGCCTGGTGACAGACAGACGGATGGACAGACAGCGAAGTCTTAGTAATAGGGTCCCGTTTTTATCCTTTGGGTACAGCAAAGAATAGTGTACAAATAAGGACGCATATTGTCGTGTAAGTATCCAATATACTAGTAGAATAGGTATAGATACCAACATAATGTATTGATATACCTACTACTACTGGATATAAAAATGTTTGTGGAAAACTGGTGAAGCATGAATTTTATTTTACGTACCTACGTGGCAATATCAATTAAAAGTCGTTTTTAACATTTACTTTCACAAATATTGAGTTAAGTATGAATTAAATTGTTGCTTGATAAGATATCTACGTAGATGGTAATATTTATTGGTGATTGTTTCGAGGAGATTGATTCGAAAAAAAATATGAAACCGCAAAAATATTTACATATGAAATGTAAATAAATAAATATTCTGGGACATTATTCCTCACACACGGCCACCTGACCCCAAACTAAGCAGAGCTTGTACTATGGAAGCCAGATAACTGATATACTACATATACTACTTTTCTTTTGTAAATACATACATATATAGATAATTACAACATTTAAATTATACATTAATAAATAAGAGAACAAATAAATAAGTCGACGAGCCGGTTGAGTGGTTGGTAAGATACCCTATCGATCACGCCGCAGGTCGTTGGTTCGATTCCCACTCAGGACAAACATTGTGTGCATGAACATGTCTGTTTGTTCTGTGTCTAGGTGTAATTATCTATATATGAATGTATTTACAAAAGAAAAGTAGTATATGTAGTATATCAGTTATCTGACTTCCATAGTACAAGCTCTGCTTAGTTTGGGGTCAGATAGCCGTGTGTGAGGAATAATGTCCCAGAATATTTATTTATTAAGTCCAGATTGAAATTTTAATTAACAGGTTAAAATTGGGTCAGGAATTAAATAAAATCTTTTATTTTACAGCTATCCTTGACAAGATCAAAATGTAAGAATAAGTTTCATCTTGTAGGTATTTCTGTAGATTGGTGCCGTAAATTAAGACAACGAGCGAATTAAACTGCTAAGATCTAGAGTGATGGTATTAATCTGAAGGATCTGAGTCAAAGATATTCCTCCCGGGGGATGTAGTATGGGATAAATGATATAGGCGTATTGGGAGCTTTCCCTAAATGTGTTTGCATGTATTATAATTTATTATTCAAATACCTACATTATAATAATAATTTTGGGGCGTATGGTATGTAAATTTGGATCAAGCAATCAATTATTTAAGTTAAATAATAAATGTTTTATATTTATCAATTTGAATTTTAGCGATTGTTTTGGAATTATGATTCAAGACAAAAAGTTACAACACTTCATAATTGTGTAAAGTATGAAAATAACATAAAATCATCACTTATTGAACTTCATGTAAATAAATATACAAATCCCAAAAAACGAACAAAAGTTCACTAAATATATAATACATTTAGGTATATAACTTTAAATTGAAACGGGCACTGCTCCCGGGTAAATAGAATAACGCGATTTTCTCCATACCGACCTTTTACCCTCGACCCAGATCGTACTCCAACACAAGATATAAACAGGCACTTTTAAAAACGGTTCACTATGTTTGACAAAATGTTCACATTTGACAAGTCAAATACCAACACATTCATTGAACACTTTGGTTGACATAAATATTTTTGAGATCGCGCATTGTTTCGTGAATGAATGGAGTGGATGGTACTCGTACGCTCGAATGTCGTGCCTATTACTAAATTGTCAAATCGGTGTCTGAATCAAAACGTTTGGCATTAGCACAAGCGAATTTAGTCCCGTGACGTTGTTCACTGTAACTGCAGGGTTGTCCAAGCTGCGGTATATGTATAGTTGTATTTCGAGATTATAAGGAAACTGAAGGAAGTTTATGTATGTGACACAATATTAATTCATTATCAATTATAATGATTAAAAAAATCCAACAGTTTCAGTTTTAATTTAATTGTAATCGTGTATTAGAATATGGTTTCTCCCCTTTTGACAGCCCTATAACTGGCTTACCTATCAACTAATCACCTAGTTTGAATTGTGTTCACAGACTATTTAATCGCTTAAGCTCTCATCACGGTCAAAACAGGCGTGCAAATTTAGGTTAGCCCTATTATACATTCATAACAATATTTTATGTAGGTGACATATTTAGGTATAGGTTTAGGTATTATCCCTTCAAGGCTTTGTTTGCTTCACCTTCGGCCGCATGATCACTTACCATAGTGAGATTTTGATCAAACAAGCCTATCCAAAGTATTTTTGGGTACCACGTTCCCAACATTAGTTGTAGATAATATTATATAATAATATGTATGTGGCGAAACAGTAAGTTTTATCTATCACTAGCTTCCGCCCCGCGGTTTCACCCGCGTTCCCGAGGGATCTTATGTTTTTTCCGGGATAAAAAGTAGCCTATAGCCTTCCTCGATAAATAGGCTATCCAACATTTTCAATTCGAACCAGTAGTTCCTGAAATTAGCGCGTTCAACCAAACTAACTCTTCAGCTTTATAATATTAGTAGGTATAAGTATATATAAAAAAAATATTAAACTTCATTTCATAATAATAATAGTGTCAGTTACTCAAATAAATCGATCATCGCATCGATCACGAAGTTTATTTCTTGTAGCTGTAAGTACCTATCTTATCTACAGTATAAATCATCAAGAATATACCATATTTATTACAGTAGGATATGTCATGTACGACCCGTATTTGTGTGAAATATTGGTATCCAAGATCAACTCTTGTTAGAACCGAGTGTCTCATTATTCTAGTTCGCCGAATTCAATATTGTTTCTTTGGCAATATATCCGAACCAATCGCATTGGGTTCGTGCCGCCTATCTTATTTAGGGGCCTATTCTAAACTTTTATACATTTGGGAACTAGATTGGTATGTGTTTTCGTAACGAATTTTGGTACCTACATAATCTAATACTTAGGGATGAACCAACAACAAGGTAATTGCTTAAATATATAGTCTATTATCATATTATCTAAAACATCGTCGAATCCCAAGTTAACTTTCTTTAAAACTGCGAAGATTTATGAGATCACTTAGCTAGTTCCTCCGCCACCACAGAATGGTGTATGGTTCCGACCTCTATCACAGAGAGGCACATAATATCGCCAGAAGCTTTTAAGGTTGTCCGTTTTGTGATTAAAAGGTGTATTAAATATTTCTTCAAGTTAAGTTAAGCTGTTGATTCTGAGTATAAACATCGCGTCCGTCCAAAACAAAATATTTTTTTTAAATGGATTTAAAGCTTGCAGTCCACGCTGCAAAACCAATGTGTAGGTCACATGTACATATATTTTAAGGTTTTGCACTACACTACGCACTTTTAATGCACTACCTACTGGGAACAGCGTCAGCAGCGGCAGCAGTCAGCAGCGGCAGCAGCGTCAGCCTCAAAGAAATTTTAGAGTGTATTTTTTGTATATTTATTGTAAACTAGATTCCGCCCCGCGGTTTCACCCGCGTTCCCCAAGGATCTTGTGATTGATGTATTACCGGGATAAAAAGTAGCCTATGTTCTTTTCCGTACCATAGGCTATCTGCATACCAAATTTCATCGCGATCAGTTCAGCGGTTTAAGCGTGAAAAGGTGACAAACAAACAAACTCACTTTCGCATTTATAATATTATAGTTAGGATGAAATAAATGTACATGTACTACTATTATATAAATAATATTAAATAAAGGTTCTTTAAGAATATTCCCCCACTATCAAGTCCAAGATGCGGGCGCTCGCGACCGATTGCCCGCAACCTACTTGGCGTGCGCACTCTCTGAAAATATTAAGGTAAATTTATATTGACACGTAATTAATTGGGACAAAGATATAGTCCACAACCTGGGGTGTCACGGGTATTAAATACAGAGAAGTAAATTTATTCTCTACTTTGGATGAAAATTAAAGGAATAAATAACGTTCTTTTTTTCCTGACTCATACAATCTAGGGACTTTTAAGGCCAGAGTGAATAGGTTTCTTCTGGGTAAGCGTGCTCCATCTTAGGCTTCGTTTTCGCCGGGTCAGAAGCCAAACACAAGCCCATTCAATGTAAAAAAAATAAAAAAATAAAATAACGTAATCTTTTGTAATATAGGTAAGTGCGGATAAAACAGTGCTTTAAAATGAGATGATTTTCGTCTATGACCGGATTTCTGACTGAGAATTGGTCCACTACTGCTCCTTGTTGTAACAATTTATATTTTATTGTAAATATTCCTTACCAGAGGTAATTTACAGCGCATAGTAGGACTATAAAAAAGCATAAAATTAAAAGTAATATAACATTCAAAAAGAAAATACCTTTTCAAACATTTCTGCAATTAACGTACAAATTTCGCTGACGCTGTGATATAAACAAACCCTAACCCGGTGCACGTTGTTTGTTTTGCTAACAATTCCAACCACTCGTGTACAATGATCGGTATTCTGTCTCTGGGACACCAGGTGACGTTCAATCACGAAAAGTTGGGGGAAAACCATATCTCAATTATTAGACACTTCTTCATAGTCGATAATAATGGGTAAAAAAAACTAATTTGATTGTTCTAGAGACCCGAGTTCGATACAGTAAGGAGCAGTTTCAAATCGTTCATTTAATATATAAAATTGAAAATCAGTTTCATAAGTGCTTTCAGAGAAACTAAAAATAAAAAAATACTTTTAAAGATAAATAACAGTATAAAAAATTTCGATAAGATCCATATAGCTAGTAGGTACTGTAAGCGGGATATTTGGCCTACCGCTTCAATGACTTTTCGATAATGATACAATTTCGATTAATCGTCAATCGATTTAATCGCAGCATGTTTGTAATTTTGGTTTTCAATATTCCAATCTGTACAACTATGTTTGTTTTATGTTATTTTATTATATTTTTAATTTAATTTATTACAATTTTCACAGAAGAATTAAGTAACCTAAAACAAAATTATAACAAAATATTTTTTTGTTAAGTTAATTTTATTTTTCAATTTTTAATTTCTTGTGTATTGAATACAAGATTTGTTACTTGTCGACAATATTGAATAATATTTATTTATTAAATTTTAGTGTTCATTAGTGTTCAGTAGCATAAAATTAAGACTCCCGACGCAATTACCGAAATAATTTGAAATAATAAAAACTAGCAGACTATACGGTACTTTAAGAATAATCCCCTAACTTCTAACTAACAAGGAGTTGTACCTTCCATCATCATCGCACCTGAATAACTCAAAGGAACATAAGTAGCAGTCTATACGAGCCTATAATATTTAAAGAATTATCCACTAGCTCCTAATAGTTAAGGAGTTATATTTTCCATCATCAGCTCACCAACATGACATGATGAGTACCAGACGCAAATACTTGAATAGTTTTAGAAAATATATAAAACACACTAGCGTCCCTATAAAATTTGAGGGTTGCTCTCGATTTTTCTGGCATCCCATCATCAGATCCTGACTTGGTGCCAATGGGTGTTCCCATCCCTGGGTAGTATACCTACCCTTTAAAACAAAAAAATAATTTGGGATCGGTCCAGGCGTCTTCGAGTAATCGGGGAACATACATAAAAAAAAGATTCCGACGAATTGAGAACCTCCTCTTGAAGTCGGTTAAAAATCGAATATAAAATATCTTACATTTTTGAAACAGCTCCAACGTCTATTACTACGTACCTAAAATTTACCTGAAATTATATAACTATACTTACTTAATTATTATGGTAGGTATACATAATAACGATAAAAATAATTTCCGTTCCATTTCTGCCTAGCTCAGACATAAATCATCACGACATAATCTGATAAAATTTTATATTTGTCTAAATTACGATCACGACCCTTTGGTACCGGACATTGACAAGGGATGACCTGATCAGTTTGACGAAGGGTTCCAGAATAAGTTTATTCATAATTGTGAACCGCTTCACTAACTTGAGTAGCCGTTTAGTATACACTTGAGGCTTTACTGATAAACTTAGATATTGTTCAAATTGGCATGTAATTTCAACCATCTTGTGGGGATATTTATGTCACTAACTAAACAGCATATCAGTATAAGCTTTTCTTAAGTGTTATTATCGATATACAAATGATGTGCCAAATGAACGTAATTGTTTTTCAGAAGGCTGGCAAACAGCCTGTTTTACACTGTCGCCTATGGACATTAGTAATACCAAGTGTTGCCAAACTTAACAGTTAGTGCTTAGCGACAGATTTGTGATGTAAGGATAGCCAAACAATCACTTCTGTAAGTAAAGTTCAAGTACTACACTTTTTTGCAGTCTATACTACAAATAATTAAGAAACAAAGATAACTGTAATCAACTTAATTTTAATTTATTATGATAAAACAAACCGCTACCGCTAGAACTTTTGGTAGGTCGTATTAATGAGACTTACTAATTGAGGAAAACGCTGGGAAGTAATTAAACCAGCTTTTCGTGAGGTGTCATCATTATAAAATTCAAATTAATTCTTCAAATGGCTATTTAATAAGCTGTCTAGGTGATTTTGTATGTTTGTAGGTGATAATGTTTCGAAGAAATTGGTTTCAAGATACTATAATCTAGATTTGATAGACAGACACTTTAACTAAAAACTTGTTTACTAAGATAAGATCCTGTTAAGAAACTTATGAATGTTAATCATGATACACTTATAATGAGATAGTACGAATGATTTTAAACAGAGTGACTTTGACTTCTCAGGCAAGCTTTTGATTACTGATAGTTATAATGTACTGCAAAGTTGCTTACAAAAGAAAATAGGTACCTATATTACTAACTATTCCCAAAACTTAAATTGAAATTTCAGAACCTTAACTACCTATATGATTAGTTTTAAGGATAGAATTTCTCATCGCCTCTTCTCAGAAGAGTAACCTTCCGAATCGTGCTTTAGAGTTTGACAATTTGTAAGTGTCTGTGAATACCTATTGAAATTAATTAAATATTTCATTTCATTTCAGATGAATGGATTAGAAATCCAATAGAAATTCCAGAATTAAGTGACAGCCAGGACACAATTTAAATCGACCTTTGTGTTCATCCTGTTAAGGACCAAGTAGTACCTATAACAAGTGTCTGTTAAATCAGCAGACACATGGAAGTTCAATACCACTAAAAGCAACGTTGCGCAGCTCGATGATAACAATACTGTTGCTAATACTATGTAAGTAAGCTAAAATCATCGTTTAAATTGTTGAGCAGAATTGCAGGAGTAAATCAATCACCGTTAATTGGTTCATGTTTTAATTTAATAGGCGCCTAGTACCTCTGATCTATTAACACACAGCCTAATTCATAGGGGCTAGAAACTTGAACTGATAGTATCTGATCTGAAATTAAGTATAAATGACAATCGAAGGATAGAAAATTTCACCACGACAAAATGTATCCACGTCAAATATAATTGAAAATCATTTCAGTTCCAATATCGTAGTTGAATTCATTGAAATAATAAAAATGGACTTACCATTAGTTCGCGCCGTAATTTATCCAGCTCATGAGCGGATGGTGGTGCGGGCTGGACCCTTCCTCTCCTTAGCTCCTCCAGCTGCCTCGTCAGCTCCTCGACCTTCGCCACGGCGACCGATAACTCTTTCTCCTTTTCATTGAATAATGCTCTTATTGATTCTAGGTCACTAGCTGTTGACAATGAAAAGAAATATTTCGTTTAAATATATATATTTTTTGTTTTTTAGTTTATTTGGTATCCTAACCCATTTTAAACCAAGAAGTGTTTTGACCAAGCCCAGATTTTATAAATTCTTATATGGCAATGGTGTCACAATTGGTATTTGATTGGTATTGATTTTCGTAGTAAAGTATTGTACCTCCTATATCGTGTGGTATCTATTTCACATTTGTTCTTTTATCCTTTTCTTTCATCTAGCAATATTTTATATACTTTAAGTATTATCTATTTTTTTATATCTTTGAAAGGTAATTTCCCATTATTTCAGGGACAGGCAATACAAAACGTTCTACACATAAATGTAGCTGGTTAATGTACCAATTTACTTCTCATCTCATTCGTGTCCCACGTGATGAAATATTATGTGATGGAATTTCCGTCCCTTCGTCTATTCTCATTACACATATTTACGTTTTCAAAGGAAATAAAATCTATGAGATTTGCACACAAAATTACTTTTCGGTCAAACGATCTTCTATATAAAATCATTGGGTAAAAAAAATGCTAAAGCAGTGCCATTTAACACTTATACTGACACTAATAATATCCCAGTTAATAGTTTTCATTTAGAATAATAAAACGTAGAATTAAAGTTAACAATTGAGAAATTGTAAAGCATTCAGCGGCAAAAATGCTATTTAACAGTGAGGGGACCCAGCTGAGTCCCGTTTAAAAGCTCCGCGAGGGAAATACCTCCGACCTTTCAATTACAGAAGACAATAAAGAGGGCTTTATCTGTATGAGGAGGCTTCCGTTTGGTCCCGACATCTCAATAGAAACAACATCGTCGTTTCGACTATTTCTCTTTAAAGCCAACGGAAATCATGCGTTTAAAAATATATCAGGTAAATGAGATTGTATCAAAGTAGACGAGTTCTTGTTGCCAACAAATTGCTATGTATACATAATATTTTTTTTAAATATGTATATAGATGTTTTACCATAATCTCACTATAGTAGTGATGATGCGGCCAAAGGTGGTAAGTACACAAAGCCTAGAAGGAAACACACCAGCGTTTGGCGACACAGTACCCTACCACCGTCCTATGGTTCCCTCACGATGTTTTCTTTCATCGTAAACTCAAGCTCATACGTAATAATTTTTTTTGTGTTTCTCCACTCTGAATCTAGATCGACAGTATTGCGAATGTGTCCTAATTGTCTTAAAATTCAAGACCTGAATTTTCGAAAATAAAATCTCCTTAATCCATGTAATCTACTTGAACAAGATAATGTAGTCTCAATCAACATTTTAAATTAACTACTTAAAATCCGCAACACGCAATCGGACTTAAGAACAAAAAAAGAAAAATTTCAGAGACAGCGAAAAGCCGATCGAAGACTAAAGATCCCAACCCTAAGGCATCGAAGTCGAAGAATAGAATATTTATCTCGGCAAATGTATCGCGATCTCTACGACCCGACCAAATTGATTTAACTATGACATTTCTAGGGAATGTATTTCTATCTGATGCTAGAGAAAAAAAAACCTTTTCTTTTCCTTTTTTCTGTAGCACTTTACACTTAGAGCGTTGTTTCACTCGTTATCTAACATCAAATATAATGTAACAAGCTTTTGAAACGCTTTTCTTGTTATTTACAATACAAAGGGCTTCCGTGACTTTTTGGAAACAAACTGGAAGACACTGAGAATTTGCGTTTAACGGCGTATGGCTAACAATATCGCAAAGTTTTTATTTTACTTATATTTGGCGATAAAAAAGGGCTTCTTTGCATTCTGTTACTCTTCCTATATCACCCACACTCAAATATTTGGTAAATATATTGTAATATACAGTTCACCAATTTTATTAATAGAGATATTGTCACGTGTGTTTTTTCCAAGCTTCAAAGTTTTCCCTGAAGGTTAATATTTGGAGTAGTGAAATGTCAACCGCTACGATATCCTTTCAATCACACATGTTACTTTAATAAAATATAATCCGCAGACAGTGTCAATATAAATAGTGTGACTGTAACATATTACAATATTTGCAAGCACCTGTGACATCTTATTAAGGTCTATTACCTGCAATAATACATTATAACTGTTTTAGCAAAATATTTATTCTTTAGTAAGTTCATAGAAAACATTTAGACTTAAATTTAAAGTTTGATAACAGAGTTATTACTATAGTTCCTTTTATAGTTTTGCTTTATCAACTACAATGGATTCGGAAATGTTTGTGTATTTATGTGTCTTTATACAATTCCTTGATAATTCATCCGTTAATAGCAAAACGTAACCTTTCCCTTGGTAATAATTTATTTGCTTGAATAAATTGAGCCTCGAAGTCAGCTTACAAACAACATAATAAGGGAGAACTTGTAAAGTAATTAGCCGCAACATTGTGTTAGGCCACTTCACTAATATCCACATTTGTAGGCCCGCAGCTAATGTAGGACAGACCGCAAAAACCATCCCCGTGACGCAGACTGATGTCTAGGGACGGGAACAAATGGAACTTTCAACTCTAACAACGATTAGGTACAATGAAAAATAACTACAGTAAACATGTGCTGCATTTTGCCTTTTTGCGACGTCGTTATTTTTTACTTTTGTCTCTTCTTCTTGCTGCTATTTGAATTTAGAAATTATGACTGATAGGATTATATAGGATACTAGCTCTCCCCCGCGGTTTTACTCGCGCAGCGGTTTAAAAAATAGATGTTGACCGATTCTCAGACCTACCCGATATGCACACAAAATTTAATAAAAATCAGTCGAGCCGTTTCGGAGGAGTATGGTAACTAACATTGTGACACGAGAATTTTATATAGATAGAGATAAGGATTTTATTTACATATTTACAATCAATGTATACCTACAATACAAACTATTTTATATAGAAAGATTATATAGTGGTACCCATATTAAGTTCTCAATACCTCTTATACAGGGTTACTTTTACTATGGGACTAACCCTGAAATCACGAAAAACAAATATAACTTTTCATACAAAAGATCAACCTTGCTCAATCAAAATGTATGAAAAGTTTGATTTTTTTTTTCACGATTTCAGGGTTGGTCCCATAGTAAAAGTTGTTCATATTGATGAGTACTTCAACCCCTTAAAGCACTGCCAGTGTTTTAAAAATAACCCTGTATAACAACAAATATCTCTAAATTCAACATATTTACTATGATCTGTTTACGTTTTGGCAAGAAAAGCGACAGCAATGAATCCGCAATCTCAAATATTAATCTACCTCAGCTACGGGGTTCATTTACCTCTTTTTTGTAAGACAAATACAATTTTACAATCGTGTTCATTGGCTAGTATCGATTTTTCTATGTTTAGTCGATGCGTCACCCGTGTCATACAAAGACTGGCACGATTGAACCCTTGATGTCAGTAACTGTAGTCAGTACCAAGTATGTATACATTTTTTATGAACTTTGTGTTTCTTTATAAATAAAGATGTGCTATCCTGACTTGTTTTTCAAAGGGTGATTTTTGGTTTAGTTTGTGGTCTAGCAATTTGTAGAATGTGTATAACATTATAAAGCATAATACTATAAAGCTGAAGAGTTTGTTTGTTTGATTGAACGCGCTAATCTCAGGAACTGCTGGTTCGAATTGAAAATATATTTTAGTGTTGGATACTATTGGATAGCCCATTTATCGAGGAAGGCTATAGGCTACTTTTTATTCCGGGTAAACATATGATCTCAGAGTAACGCGGGCGTCGCCACCGGGTGGAATCTAGTAATGTAATAAAAGTAAAAATATTTTTCATACACAAAGGTTCTTTAAATCTAGGTTGGGTAGGTACTATCTAATTACTTTTGGACTTTTTTTGCCTTATTATTTCACGTCAAACAATAGATGGTATCTTGCTTAAAGTTTTCCAACATAATTAGGTCAAGGCACGCAAATAATAATATTTTACCCCAGTCTACGTTGTTAGTTTACAGCCTTTACAGCTTTTTATGGGCCTTTAGGGCTTAGAAATTATATTTTTATTAAAATATTATTTCTAAGCCGACTCATGAGGCCAAACTTTTTTGAACGGTTTTGATTCATATCGAATAATTGATAGCCAATTCCCTTCTATGCTGTTTGTATTTACCACCTTCGGCCAAACACAAGCCTATCCATGTAAAAAAAAAGGAAATTGTCATAATCAAACACAAAGAAATCATCGAGAGGAAAACAGCACAAAGCTAGGGTAATTAGTAGTACCCGCCTGTCTGGCTATCACCCTCAACCATGCCAAGCGCCTAATGGTGTGTTCCGGCAGCAGCACTTGAGAGGAAGTTCCTTCTAGAGTTTGTGTACTTACCTTCTTCAGCCTAATCAACACATATCACGGTGAGAATATTGTCAAACACAGCCTTAACAAAGTAAAAAAAAAATCTAAGATTTTTTAATATCAAGATGTTATAATATTGTATGCTTATTACGAAAATAAAGGTTAGCAGTATCCGAGAACATGAACATTATTAAAGACTTATACTTGTTGACTTATACTATATACTTGTATATATTTTACTGTTATTAAATTGAAAAGGAATTGCTTTTTTTTTCGAGCCACGAAAGATTATTTGGTATACGAAGTACCTATATTTATTGCAAAATATTATATTCTATCAGATACAACAATGTGTTTCGAATAGAGCAAATCTGAATGAACACTTCCCTTAATAGTATCCATCACTTGGATTCCGTATTTTATTATCACCATAACGACTCTCATCCAGTGAGAGAATATTCGTTTGAGCATCGGAGCTTTCCTAAGTAATTGGATATTTACTTGAATGTGAGATAAAATCGAATGCCTACTCAATATTAACCTCCTTAATCGAACAATTTGATATGCCAACCTTGTAGGATCGATTGTAAGAAATTAGCTTGGTACTTAGTTGGATACTCTCTTTGTATTTTTATTTATTACTAACTTCCACCCCGCGGTTTTATCCGCGTTCCCGGAAATGTATTTTATGTTAATCCCGATCTTAATCTATCTCTCTCTATATCTCTACACAAACGGTCACATTTATAATATAATAACTAGGATAGAAAGATAAATAAGTTAACATAAGTAAGATGATGATTTTTAAATGAATAAGTCATTATATTCGCTTTATTACTAAACTACAACCAATTTGAAATAAATGTACCCATCCACAAATATTTAAATAATTTAAATATATTTTTAGATATATAACAACACATTTTCTTACGAAAAAAAGCAAAGGGTACACTCGATCACTTGATTTCTCGCTCGTAAAACTCGATCTATCTCCATCACATCAGAATAGGTGGGCGTTGTGAAGAAAATCCTTAACGTAACCTAACAAAATTCGGGAGACGTAACCTACTTTATCTTTGTAACAAATCTTAATATGAATTTTATCTATTTTGAGGACAACACAAATTGCCGTTACAGCACAGATTTCACGACTCACTGCCGAGTCAATGACCCGTAAAATGTTCGCGAAAATTTAAAAGCTCACACTTTCGATCCCTCTTTATCACTTACGTAATTTATTTATTGACTCCCTATATACAAGGACATCGTCTTAATTACAAGTGTATATAAAAAGAAGAGCCATTTCATAAGAATAATATTTATTGATGGTAATTAGTATTAAACTGAAAATGATATAATCTTCTTGAGGATAAAACTAAAATAAGCCTTTCAATTTGTTCGTGTAAGAACCATTTCAAATGAATATTTACATTCGTTTGATGTTCAAAATTTGTAAGTAATAATAATATTATTTAAAACTATTTACCTTTATTTTTATTCCAATTCGTCGTACGTTTACAAAGGTACCTATACCTCATGATTCTTTTAGTTTTAACAAAATATGTAGATACTTATTGTTTTTCAGATATATTTTATGGGTTCGGATATAAGTATCCTTGACACGTAGATAGATCATCCAAATCCGTTCAGTTGTTAAGGTGCTGAGTGGTAACAAACACACAAACTTTCACATTTATAATATTAGTAGCATAGGTAGGATAATAGGATTAATAGGATATGATACATACATAATAACACAACATTCTCATTTATATATAAAAGTATGTACTAATAATAGAATAGGTAGGCACTACAGTTATAGAAGCTTAAAGTGGCTTATTTATGTTTAAAATTAGCACAACTTTATAATTCAAAACTCATGTAATAAGTTTAAAAAATTCAAAAGGTAATTTAGGTCCGGGACTATAAAAAACACCTGGGGTAACTTAGTGTCGCCGGCGCCGGTGACAAATCAGGATCAACATTAAATCTTCTTATTTAAAAACGTAGTCTGTAGAATATTAAATAAGAAACTTAATTAAACTTGACTGTAATAAAATTTAAGCTAAATCAGCTGATTTTAAGGTAAGTAATATTGATGCTCGGTTTTTTTAAATGCATGTGATTATTGAAATAAATTTTCATGAAATGGATTAATGTCTACAGGTTAAAAGTTAAGTGAAATATGTTTTTACAACTCTCGAAAGGATTTTTTATAACGTATCAACAATACAATGATATCCACAATGCATTTTTCACATAAAATTTTGTTGAAATCGAATATGCGTTAAAAATAATTAAATAGCCAACAGAAAAACAAACTAGTAATTTTATATACCTATATACCTACAAATCATACTACTAACCAATGAGTACTAATTAATGTTTCAATAATTGGCATCCAAATGCATTCCCGCATTCCTTAGCGGTTATGATTACTTACCGAACCGTATATATTCGATTGGGCCACCAGGGGCCGAGGGCTTTCAATTAACATCGATAGGATGCTTCTAGACTAGAATATCCTACTATAATATACCTACCAAGTTATAACGACGTGGTCTAGATGTTGAGAATCTCTGTTATCCGTTCTATGTCTATTCGAATTAATATTCGACATATTTTAGTAAAAAAGAGCGATCTCGTCTGCTTTCAAAGATGTAATATGAAAATTGAGATGTATCTTTATTTGAGTTCTTTATTGAAAGCTTTATGATTTTTTTGTACTTTATTATAAACTTTGAATTACCTATTCAAAGTTTAAATTTCTATATTTTTTGTGCCGAATAAATGATATGACAAATATAGGATCTATCTATATCAAAGTCCATTAATGATACAATAAACCATTCATAAGTAGGAAATAGTACTTAATCATTGAAAATCAAATGATCTACTATTTATAAGAGTAGCAATGCCAAAGCGTACTTCTGTGATAGATAATAAAGCACTGGAAGCACAAGTACAAGATAATAAGGTAGTGGAAGCAATAGAACCTCTCGTCGATATAGACGCGGACAATCACGAGCTATTCTGGCTGGTCACTCGATGATAAAGCTTCAATTTAAACGCCACTCGGACTCCTGGAAAATCTCGATACGGATGAATTGACATTTCTATTAGTTGTTCTGCACCAGAAAGTACCTATTGGTATTACGGTTCAGTATTGCACTAAAGTTAAAATATACGACAAATTTTTGTAAATATTGGT
Organism: Tetheella fluctuosa; assembly: GCA_951216915.1. Lineage (NCBI taxonomy): Eukaryota > Metazoa > Arthropoda > Insecta > Lepidoptera > Drepanidae > Tetheella > Tetheella fluctuosa. The sequence goes on from OX578230.1 coordinate 6,544,689, forward strand.
TTCAGAAGTTTTTCTGTTGTTTTAGTTTGCCCCACTAGAGGTTTTATCATAGAGTAAGTTGACCAGTTACAATCTTGATAGTAATCCAAATATTTACACTAAAAACTAAATATATGCGTATTACTTTTTATCAATATTTTAATTAGAATATTAGGTAAATAAAAAATTAGGTAAGTAATGAACCCGGTGAAATTAATAAGTTGCACAATTTTTGTTTTAACGACATAATTATGTATGACCTATTACTACTATTACTACAATATATTGACCGTGTATCCAAATTTATAATTATCAATACTAAAATTAACAGACAAAAATAGTGTTGTGTATGTATCATTATAGGTTAGTGTTACAAAATACAAACGAATTTTTAAGGTGAAAAGGTAAAACTGTGAAGTAGGGTAGTATTCGGGTAGGTAACTTACCGATTTTAAAATTTTGTGTTGAAAATATTTTTGCCTATAGGTATGTAAAAAAATTTATATAATAATATTTATTTATTTACATATTTACAATTAAAGTAAAAAATACAAACTATGATATATAGAAAACATCCTCAAAGCCCTCGCTGCTGTCGATAGGCAAGGTTCCCAACAGGCTGGCAGCGTTCCCTTTTTGGATGGCCAAGCTTATGCGTTGGCGGAAAAAGCTCCCAGCCCGTCGGTCTCCCGAAGCCTCGATGAGCTTGGATGATAAAATCCGAGCAAAAAATGTATGTAAATATTTGGTGATACCGACGACGTGATAACCTTGACTTTAACATTGTGCATAATAATTTGTTTACGAAGCCAACATTCATTTGCGTGCCAAATTAATTAGTAATGTAAACGTAATTGATATAAACGTAACATATTCATTAGGCCCATTAGCTAATATAAGTCCAATGTCAGTTCGACCATTCGCAGGTACTCTAAATAGAACGTTCTTGATCCGATAATGTGGCCTATTTTCTGCTGTACCGAATAATAGCTGGGGTCAGCCATATTCGGCTTCTTTGAAGTTTATTTTACTTTTCATTGGGTTTAACTTATTGAAATTATTTCTCGATAATATGGATTATTAAAAATACGTTATATTCGTTGTACATATTTGGTTCGGATATAATTTCCAAATTAATAGTAATTACAATTGTTGACGCAGTAGAATTATAATAACCCGACACACTTCCCTTGTCTACTCCATTGACCATTTTTTTAAACTTTTATATAGGCTTGCGTTTGACCACAATCTCACCATAGTAAATGATGATGTAGCCGAAGGTGGTAAGGACACAAAGCCTAGAAGGAACTGGCTCTCAAGTGCAGCTGCCGGAACACACCGGTAGGTGCTTGGTGACAGATTTTCAACTTAAGGGTTGTAGCCAGTAAGGCGTGTATTACACAGTGCAAAAAAATACCAAATTTTATAAATTCAAATAGGTACCTATTATAATATGGTATTCTAGAAGTAAGAAAAAACGGCAGTTCTCATTTAAATTTCAACTATACAGGCAACAATATGAGTAACTTTATCGATCGCATGCCATACTATTGCCGGCTCATAATAAATGAATGAATACTTATCGATTATGTGCCACAAACAACGTTGCTAGGTTATACATGTTTGCGGTTTCATTTACAACAACAAGTACCTTCTCTTTTTAAAGAGTTATCGTCGTAAAGAAGTGAGTTTATTTATTGCTTTACTAAATATCTTTTTGTGATTATTTTCATTTTTGTAGGTTATACTATCCTATTAATGATAATAGTTTATTTGGAAACTTCTATTCTGATAGATTAAGATTAATTTAAACTTTAAAACAATCATACTTAGATTATGCCTGTAGTGTAGGCTAAAACGCGGCTATTTATTTGTAATTGAGCAATAGTTTCGTAGGAAAATCTTATCTAATTCATTTTACAATGGTTAGAAAATAATATCTAACTCTTAAATTATTTTTGTTGGGGTATAATCAAAAACAAAGAAAAAATATGATGGAAATTTTATATGTAAAATTGGTTTGCAATTGCAAATTGAATTAACTTCCAGTTGAATTCTACGATTTTTTATTTAAACCTATGGCAACACTGAAAATTAACTACATACATAGATGGTATGATATCTTTATACAAAATATTCCAAACACTTCACACATTCATTGAAATATTCAGACTTCGATTCTAAAAAAATTTTTGATATAAGATTTTCCTATTTTACAACGGACAGGCAATTCGAATTTCATTATATTAAAAATCGCTCTGTCAATTTATTATTCTTGTGTCATTAACTAACATTAATTCGATTTTTTATATACCTATATTACTAAAGATGATACTCGAGGTAAATATTTGAAGAAATTCGGTTGACGATGTAGGGTAAGCGGGGTAAACTATGGGGAGAAAACTAGAATAATTCATACGGTAAGTCTAAATATGAGACAATATTGCAACCAGATGCACTGCAACATTGGCTTGAGGTCAGTGCGGGAACCGCATAACTGACTAACTGCTCTCTGGAGTATATTTACGGTCCTAAATACGTCTATATAGCAATTATATATGTGGATATGGTGCTAGATTTTAAATTAGATAAGATATAGCTGCAACTCGCGGTTGATCCGCGTTCCCGGTATAAAAAGGAAAAACTCGGGATAAAAACTATCCTATCTTTTAAGTTACCGTTAAGATCGGATAAATAGTTTCGGAGTTCATCGCGGACCAACATCGTGACACAGGAATTTCATACACCTTACAATGCTTTATTTATTTACGGTCAGAGATATTAATTATAATTGACAGTGTAATAATTTTCGCTATTTTTATTCGTTTCCATGAGTACATAATTTCCTCAGTGATTACGTATAGACAAATATATACGAAATCTATCTTGATTCGGAATATTACACTATAGCATTGGAAGGTACATTCTATCAGAGTAACAAAGTATACCTAATGAAGAAATGTCATCCAATCCACTTTACTTAAAGACCACACCTAGCTTACCTAATAACTGTCTATAAAATAAAGTATTCTAGTCAATTATCGTCAGACACCATTACTATAAATTTGTTATGGTTTTTTTTCGAAGTTATTTAGATGCATTGTTAATCATATAGTAGGTATTATTTAATTTTATTGATTGTTAACACAATCACGATGTTTAATCCCCAATAGCGACATATTAATGACACTGGTAGCCAAATACGTATCTCTGAATAGCACGCCTACATGGCTTATGGTGGCTTAAGCCGTTGAATAAATAAAAAAGCCTACTGTCAACAGCCAGGGCAATGAATAGCTGTAATAAAAATACACTGAATACCAAAAGATTTTGAAACTATATAGTACAAGTTAGTACAATTTGTTCAAAAGATTTTCAATAAAAGCATAGCAAAGTTAATCAATGAATAAAAGTTACTTCATGTTCTTCATCAAGTTTTAAATTGTTAACCCTTCTAAAGATGAATAGGTAATTATTTTATTTGGAATCAATTTAGAGAAACGAAGAAGTCTTTAGTATCATCGAAAAGTAATATTAATCTGTGGTATACCTACAAAGATAACACTTCGATGTTACATCACATGTGATTAGCGTTCCTAAATACACAATTTACTTACAATGATTGTGAATAATGGGGTACCTTGTCGCTAATATTGGTATTGGTATTGGTTTACCTTTGAATGGAGAGTAATTATAGAAACTATTGGTGTAGTTTCTATGATGAACACTACAAAATTTAACACTTCATTCGGGGATATACTGGTCATGGCAATATAGGTATGTCGAATAAAAATACATTATGTTAAAAGTGTACTCACTAAGTGCTATGTTAGTTTGCTTGTTACGGTCGAGCTGGCCCCGTAGCGCTCGTAGCCGGCGTAGCTTCAACTCTTGCGCCTCTACGCGCTCGCGCAGTCGCCGTAGCCTTTCACCCTCTACCGCCACCTAGTGGAGAAATCGTGAATTTAAATATGGATGTTGATAGAATATGCAGTACAGTACTAACGAAGGCACAAATATTATGAAGTAAAGTAGTCCTCCGTATTTAAAGTAGAAATTGATCACCCAGATGAAGACTGACTGTAATACGATTATTCTCAAAAAAAGCATAATTCTCGAATGATATTCCATTACACTTTCAGCCATTATCAGCAATTGAGATTGTAGGATTTCCAACTTAAACGGACTATATAAAACATGGATTGAATGAATAATTTATACATTTCAATAAAAAAAGTACCTACCTATTTATTATTTTTTCAGTAAAAACTATAAAATACTTTTCTAAAATATTTTTTAATAAACAAAACAATATTTTTTAACAAATATCAAAATAAATAGGACTTGGAACCTCTTTTTTGTGCAACATACTTTTCCTGTTCCGTGATATCTTGAAATGAACCCATTATAAGGCTTATCCCGGAAATAAATAAAACCGTAAATATCTATTTAAAAGTGACATCAAGGCCATTCGCAATATTGTTTAGTTTATAGGCGTGTTTATTACCTAAGAAGAGTTTATTTCTTTCAGTCGAACGATAAATATCGCATTAGGATAACGGGCGTCCGATCCCGACTCTAGAGATTTATTAAGACCGGGAAATTTAATTTTTCTCTCTTATCTCTTCAAATTTTTTCCATGGAATTTTGGGACAATTACTTTTATAAACAAATTCATTTAATATTTATATTTATTAACTTTCATAATAATAATATTTGACTAAATTTTTGTTATGTTTTAGGAACATAATATTGGAAATGTTTTGTTTTGAAACTAATCGAATTGTTACTATTTTTACATCGCCATTGTTGTTTATAGTTTTTCTTTCCCTTCATTTCTACTATGAGAAATTGATATTTAATACATACTTTTATTGTAATGCCTAAAAATACAAATAAAAAAAAATCCCATTATTTTTGTGTGGAAATTGACATGATGTAGATGTACCTATAATGTAGCTACCAATTTGTACAGACCTTCTCTGAGATAATGATACAAAATGAATAGGTGTCATAAGCTTAATGCTTAAACTCCAATATTTTCAAAAACAATTATAGCTCAGAACATTCTGTCAAAAATGAAAACATACTAACATAATTCCCTGTGGCTCAGCACACTTTTTTCCTACTAGCCCTGTGTAATTTTATAGCCAAGTCAAATTGAACAATCTTCCAAAATTTCTAATTCAATTCACAACTTGCTTTGAATTATGTTTATATGTTAAATTAAAGTAAATACGCATTGATACCTCAAGTAATTATAGTGATTATAATGAAACCCGCAAAGGAAAGGACCAATCTGGGGCCCCAAAGCCAATTACGCTGTGAAAACAACCCAGAAACACATTTAACTCCAGAAAATATTGTTTCTCATTGTTTTGATGTTACGGATTGAGCAAACCAGCAATTAACGAATCAATAAAGCGGATTTTTACTTTTAACAGTCAGCAAATTAACTGCTTTTTGGTTGGTGATATTAAGAAAGTAGATATACTAATTATACCTATATATTTCTCTTCTTAGTTTACTATGCGCTTACGGCTTACCACTGTTGGACATATCTTCTCTTACAATATTGAAATTGTGATCAAACACAAGCCTATATCGTAGTAAAAATAAAAACATTTTTTCGCAATCTAATTCCACCCACAATGGAAAAGACTTTTCATTTTATTTCGAGGCTCTAATTCATTAAAGACCTTTCTTTTGTCTTTTGTCATGGATATTTTACTCGGGCCCTTTAAAAAATTTATTAGGGACCTTACACGTTCCCTTTTCATACAAGTGACACCCTTTGTTAAGTCATAAACAATATTTTACTGATTCTATTTTCACCAAAGACAACAAGCTTAGCTTAAGCAGATCATGATAAGGTAGATGGTAATTCTCGATATAGATATTGTGTCGAACATCTTACCAGACGCTTACTCGTCGACGGTGGGGCAGGTGCCTTATAAACGGAATATTTTATTATTTTATGGAAACAGAATATATCAAAAATGGTTTTAGGTAAAAGCGTTTTTCAGTAACTGACGTTATTTTATAGGTTTTTATTTCTCAATCAGTTCATATTGAAAATGTCCGTCTAACGAAAAGTCTAGTATGTTTTTAATTAAAACTAAAATTGGAAATATTGGGGATGAAACTTCAAAGAATGTGAAGTGAAGTATTTAATAGGATTTTTTAGAGCCATTAGAATCCTTATTAAATTAGGATTGCTTCCAGATAAAGTAATTTTGCAAGCGCTATACTTAAGTATAAACTTCACTAGTACCTAATTAAATAAATATTTAAGAAAAATAAACTTCACGAAAATTTAATTTCAAGCGCTCTAACTTACTTAAAAGTTACATAGACAAATGAATTATTAACAATGGGCCGGAAAAGGGAAAATTTATACGAACGGTCCATTTGCTTCGTTTTTAGGGTTATAAGATAATAAAAAATGCCCTTTCATTCATAATACATTTCGACACAAAAGGTATGATTTACTGGATGAATAGGATTATGTTTTACTTTCTTTTGATAACTAAAATTGGATAGTAATATTATGTTCTTTCTTGTATTTAGTATTTTTCTTTTTATTATAAAAGCAAATAAGGCAAGTAACAATAAGTACTAAGACATATTTTTTTTTGCAATTTGTCACCAAAAAAAATCGTATGCAAAAAATATAATATCTTTTATTAATTTTCTATATTACTTTAAAATTGAATAGCATCATCTTCAATAAACTTTTTTCTATGCTAACAATGTTTTGACTAGCTCTTAATGCATAGTTTACAGGCTATCCTTGTTTCTTCACCAACAACTTCAATAACCTAAAACTGCTTTGTACTTTGACTTTACAGCGTATTTATGACTTCACGTCGAATTAATGAATTTAACCCACATTCTGTGGAGATTCCAGGTTTAACTCATTCACTTAAATTTCAAAAGTAGCTACTATAGAATTTAAAGTAGCGGTACTTGTGAGTTAAATAGAATTATGGTAAAAACGTTTCCAGCAAGATAATTATTTTTATGCGAGACATATTGTTAATTTTGTTTTCAGTAAAAATAGACATAAGGTAATTTGAGTAGATACCTGCCAGTGTTCTTGTTTTAAACTAAAACGATGGAGAAATTTTCTTGATTAATACATATTTATACTAACTATGATATGTTAACTATAATGATTCCCCTACTCGATGGTGTGAGTAACATATGGTTTTAACTATGATTTATGCGTAGTTAATCTCAGACAAGTCGAGTGATATTTCATGAGAGGAAGCCATGTGTTGCTAAGCGCCGTCCAGTGTGAAAAAGACTTTAGTACCTCATTGTACTCTATGAACTCGTACACTCGTACACGAGAGTGCTTACCGACCGACAAACTGCCAAACGATCGTTTTAATTATTATTTCTTTTATATAATAATATCTTATTTTATGTGTTACAATTAAAGATTTCCCTGCAACCAAAAAATACATGGGCAATTTATTGTTGTTTAAGCCCATGCACCATGCAAGAAAACAAACAAAATTTCTTGGGTTGCACTTGTATTTTTTTGTTTGTGTTCATATTAGGTTTGACTTCAGATGAATTTGATAGTATTTATCGTCACAGCTCACAAGGCGACGCTGTAATGTGCTTCTTTTGAATGTCTAAAATTGCAAATTAAACGTAAAATATCCTACCAGATAAATGTGGTTTGCACTCGGTTAACTCTTCTTGAAGAGTATTTATTTTACTGTAGTACTGTAAAGAATGTCTCTAAAATGTTTCAAACAAATATTACGACGGAAGTAATCATATGGCACCTGCTTTATAGCGTTTTGAGATTTTTCACGTTATGATGACCATTTTGACATAAGGGTATCTCTACTGTCTCGCTATACTTGTCTGTCAAAACAGTCATCATAGCGTGCCGCTAGTTTAATTCAAAAAGTTAGGAGCACAATGTACCTTATTATGTTACGAGACGACGTAACATAGGACACGTGTTTTCATAAACGATAATAAACTATGGGATATTATATGACTCACGTTCACGTCTTCAATGAAACTATTTGGAAAGTAGTTTTTGTTACCGTTCAGTAGGTGTAATAATAAGTTTGGAAAATACTTTTACCTACTTGGAAAAATGAAAGCTTTGTTATTATATGGATGAATGTCATTAGGTACCTACTCATAAGCCATATATTATTTACGGGTTGAGTTGTTTTAGTTTATAGGCAAGCATTTGGATTGCAATGAAATTGTATACTATAAAGAATCGTGAACGATAAACAATAAAAGTTAAATAAGTTAATTAAGTATAGGAAAGTAAGCAAATAATAATAAACTAAATGTTCAAATATATTATTATCCATGTCAAACTCCGAAGAGACTTTTGTTCAACAGCTGTCTTGCTGATGTCGGCACACATCGCGCTGCTCTCCCAACGTCATTATGGCTTAATTGACGGTTACAATTATGGTAAAGTAGTTACCTGATGCTGTCTCGCCTCCTGCTGCTTGAGGTACCGTAGCCGCTGCTCTTTGGCACAGAGCAGCTGGTGCTGGGTGTCGATCTGCTGCTGTTGTCGCAGCGCCATCGCGCGCAGTTCCCCCAACGTCAACTCCACCCCTTCCCCTAACTGTGGACAATGAGAAACATAAAGTTAGTTTTGAACATATTATATTCATAAACAATGCCAGAAATTTAAATATTTGATTTGATTTTATTATAGTAAATCTTTAAATAGAGGCTTAAATATCAATGGATCTAACATAGATACTATAACTATTTATATTATATAGGTATATATTGACGGTGGCGGGTAAAATAACCTATCTTTCACTCCACAGGTCGTGGGTTTGATTTCAGGACACATATTTCTGTGTTTATCCAAACACACATGTTCATGGACACAATCATTCATTATATCAGGTTCATTATATAGTCTGGGTGCTCAAGATTGAGCACCCAGACTATATAAGATTATCAATAAAAATATCTATTTGAAAAAAAAAAAACAGTATATAGTATATCTTTTATGTGCTTTCCATAGTACAAACTCTGCAAGAATGTCTCAGGATATATTAATGCATATTTATTAATTTATTTAAGTATATATTTTACAAATTCATATCAAGAATATCAGTGTTTAACTGGCTGTAAATGATTTTTGTTTTTTATCTTTTGTTTCATTGAAAAGACATTACATTAAAGGATATTTTGTACTGTACTTCCAGTAATTTATCTTTTATGACCTACGCACTCCAATGTCACTCAAGTAATTAAGATGAATGGACGTCACATTCATCATAGACAATACATCATATTCTCTACATCGAAAGAAAATGGGCACAAAATTTTCCACACGAACGTATTATCTTATAAATATAGTAGTATTTATCTAATAAAAATATCGTTATTATATGTAAAAGCGCTTACATTGTACCCTACACTGTAAGAATAATAATTCAAAAGTGTGATGTAGGAAGAGATAGTCTCAAAATCGTTTGATTATCAAATTGAAAATATTGATTTGAAAATAATATTATACATGTCGCCTCAAAGCTGATCTAAGGATACTTTGATGCCAAGAAACACGATGTGAAAGCTTCCTCGACTCTAATAAGTACTTCCTTACTTTATTATCGTAGGAAAGACATTGTACTTTCACCTTGGTCGGTGCTGTCAAATGGGAAACTTTAACAATTTTTCTTTAGATAGGTACACTCAATTGAAACTTTTCCGTAGCTCGGATAAGTTAAGACTAGGTAAGACATATGACGTCGTAAAAATTGTGACTAGATACGTCGAGAGGTCACGTGATTCACTGCGTCTTTTACTCTGCATTTTGCTCAAATAGTATTTTCTTGTAAAGTTTAAACAATAGTTTTCCTTTATTTTTATTACACAGGGAAATACTACTACATTTTATTCAACTAATTAAAATTTAAACAATTCAAATTAATTACTAGCGTTGTTATTAAAATTCATTATTGCTATATGAAACAGCATTCCAATAAGTTAGAAATTAATAACATTGCTAGAAATTCAAAAAGTTTTATCAAACGAAGGAAAACTTGCGGCATATCTAGTGAATAGTTACATTTCTATGTACTGGAGAATCCTCCATTCGTTGTATAGGATTAGCGAATATAACTGGAAATATGAGTGTCTTTCAGAGATAGCAGTAGGTCAGTAAAGGAAGTGGTTCGGCTTTTATTCGCCCACTGGTCGCGGTCTCTAATACCGCATTAGTGGGCTGCGATTATTTGAAATTGTCTTCATAATTCAGGCGGGAGGCCCTTTAGTAACCATAATGTAGTATTGTGTGGTACAGAATGAATTTCGGTTATTGCTGTATTTATTATTTTTATTATAGCGCTGAAAGCTATGGTTTTTTAGGGTTTCGTAGTCAAATAAGGTATCCTTTTAGTTTTATGATGTTCACCTGTCTGTCACTGTCATTTTATTCGGAGACTACCATTGATATCAATCTGAAATTTTGCGTGGGTAGGTAGGTAGGTACTGGTACATATCTATTTTTTTGACGCAAAATTTTTTTTGGGGTTCTTCCCCTACGTGTAAAGTTGGGGTGTTTTTTTGTTCGCGTTCTACCTCAAATGGGGTATCGTTAGAAAAGTTTTTAAAAATAATATAGAAATAAACTCTTTTTTGATATAAAAATTAGACTATGAAATTTCAAGCTTTAAGTCTTTAGGTCTCATATCTGGGAAAATTCGTCTTATCTATTTTCACCCGAGCAGAGCTCGGTCGCATAGGTACTAAAATGATGAAAAAGAAAATATCACCTATATGTAGGCTTTACTGATGGAATTCTTCACTATAAGTAACAGAAATGTTGCGCATATCGTTTTAAATTAACTTTCCTTTAGTTTATGTTCAATATTCTTTGGCTTTACACTATACTACATCGTAATGATTACGGAACCCTATACCGAGCAGATTCCAACATACACTTGTTCAGATTTTTATTTATTAACTGTCGTAAATAAATAAAGGCTATGATTATGATGATTTATCGTCGATGAACGGTAGTAGGTTGTAGAGATAACCAATTTTCACCGTACGTATTATATGTATTAATTAACAGAGCACGTAAAGGTAAGTTTTAGGCAGCATTTAAGCAGGTAATTGATATTGAATAAAAGAAACCTTTTCATCTAATAAACAATAAAAACTCTAAATAACATTTAAATCTATTTTGACATCGAATCCCAAGCAACCATCTGTCAGCACCATTTATAAATACACATGCCATGACATTAATCTTTTAACAGAGACAGCTTAAACAAATCACAACAATTTGTGGTTTCGAGCGACGAAAGCCATCCGTGAATAAACGACATGTCTTATTTCATTCAAATCGTGTATATAAAATGCCTTGAATTGAGCCGTTTTGGTCGACATTTATCCGTTGGAATTACGATGCGTTTCCGCTTGAATGAAGGGTATATACCAATCAGATCTCCTAAATTCAACATCACGTCATATGTTTCTCATTTGATTGGTCATTCGCTCCGGCTCAATAGGCGTTTGTGGTCAGGATTTATATAGGTACCTCGACACTTGTTGATAGCCCGTCTGGTATCTGATGTATAGGCGGAAAGATAAATTGTATTACTGTCAAGCCGTGAATGAGTATAACGCTGACCCCCGTTCCTATTGATATCACGGATGAATGGGGACTTCCGAGCGGCTTACAATTCAATAAACTGTACGTATCATTAGAGGAAAAATGTAAGGGCTTTTGGATTTCAGTATAATATCAAAACACATTTGTGTCTGTTATGCCATGTTGGTAAAAGTTTGTAAAATAGGCATAACTGTATAATTTTAAAATAAATTTATTTAGATAAAGCTATATTTTTATTTTATATGTACTTATAAGTCTTATACCTATTGTAAATAAACAAACTCAGTTATACATTCGTAATAAGCATTGTTGAGGATAGTTTTCTAATCTTCACAGTCCATATATTTGCCTTTGCAACAAACAACAATAAATAAATTGTCCGCCAACAGAATCAGGTTAGCGAAATAATGCACATAAATAAGGCGGTGGTGGAAACAAAAAGCTCGCGGCTGCTATCAAGCTGGCTTTTAATTTAATTGCACTTTTACATGCGACAACATTTTCTCGCCCGTAATGTGTTTGATAAACACGTTTTATGAAAAAACTTATCATTTTTATGTTTCTTATTTACAAAAATGCATTAAGTATTTAGTCCATACGTAATTTAGTTGGAAATTGTCATAATAAGATTAAAATCAACCACAGGTCAACAGCTAACGGCCAAGAGCCTCTTATAGTTACAATATCCATGCGGTACAAGACCGATCTATATAGAAATAAATAAGATGCCTATGTTTAACAGAAAAAAAATTGGCCAAAATAATATTGACCACATATCAAAATCCCTGAATTTTTAATTCCTACTTTACAGTTCATATAAAAAAATACAACCGAATTGAGAACCATCTCCTTCTTTTTAAAGTCAGTTAAAAAGTAACTGAATTGGTGACAACCAAAGAATTTTATAAATGGCGGTCTAGCGCTATTGTCACGCGGATAAGGGTCCTAATAATAAACGAGTCCTTTTCACTTTCTCGAATACCCATAATTTGCAACCCAATTTAAATCTAGGTCTATTTGTACCATACTTTTAGATAGTATATTTATGTATATTTTAGCTTGTATGACTTTTAATTATGAAACAGGTAAAAATCTATACGTACTCTACTATCCTACTTAATTTTATAAATTTGAAAGTCTGTTTGTTGGTTTGATTGGATTAACGCATTTTTTGCATAGAGATAAAACGGCTTATGGTCCGGAGTGACATATTATGCTACTTTTTATCCCGGAAACGCAGGTGAAACCCCGTTGCGGAAGATAGTGAAAATTATAGGAGCTGTTGGAGATGATAATGAAATACTATCATGAAGGAGTCAACAAGTTTAGATTTTATTACATATTTCGGGTTTCACTAAGCAAATTAAAATTAAAAGAATTATTTCATTCTCAATAACGAGGACTCTAAATATAGCACAAAACATTACTCTAATACTTCTACCACCACATTTATTGATATGAACAGTTAGTACCTTATAAAAGAAAGTGAATTTCTGTGTCGACCCCATGGAAAAAGTTAACGTATTTACCATTCGTATGAATAAAACATTGAAGACTAATGACAAAGCATGAAAATATTATTGAATGGGATGTGAAGAAACAAACGTTTATTTTGATGTATACCTAGGTACATTAGTTCACTAAAAGCCCTAAGTAGATAAGATAAGATAGAAATACAACTAGTGACAGAACCTAGAGTATCAATTGTTTATATTAGAATAGTTTAGATTGTCTAGTGACAATCCATGGGGGAGGTATGTATTCAGTTTTATTTCCAGGCTCTACCTACCTACATAAATAATACTAACAAAAGCAATCAGGATTAAGGAAGTAAATTTTATAAATATATTATAAATAATTTTATATTCATAAGGGATTTTTTATTTTCATACTTATCAAATTTGCAGAATTCATCTTTTAGCGGCTGATAAAGTTTACAAGTCGGGAATATTATTCATGAGTTTGGTATTTTCATAACTTTCGACTTTATTCAGGTCAATGAACGGCGGTTTACAAGAAAATGGTATAAGTGGGTAGGATAAACACAAATATGTTTTCTGGATAAGGATTTATTTGGAGATAACTTTTTAGCAAAAAGTATTTTTTATTAGGTATCTACTGAAAATATCATTATTTTTTGCGCGAGCTTTATAATTTCGTAGGTAGGTACATGAATGAACCTATTAAAAATGAACCAAAGTACGATTTACATGAGTAAAGTAAAACATATCCGTAAGTAAGATATTTCCTATTGATTTTATATGTATTACTTTTCTTATATAGCTAGTAACATTAAAAAGTATAGTTACTGAAATCCATTCGACTTTTCACGACAGTAAAGGTATCTTCGAATGGGATTAAAATAAATCCTTTGCCAAGATGGCAAAAGTGCAATCCTACGTAGGAAGTTTTCACTTTACGGCGGGTTGTAAAAATTTATGTGGATTTTTCAAATACATTTAGTTTTAGTCTTATCCCTTTATATATGTGGTCAATTCCGGGGTACGGTAGACTGGACATAGCGAAATAAAAAGTCAAAGCGATGGGTATGCTTTTGAATGGAAACACACGCACTCTACCGTATTTGCGTGTTCACGAGCATGAAATAACGATCAACTTCAAACAATTTGAATCCTTTTTTATTATGTTACGCAACATTTGTGCTATACACTCGGAGGTATGCTATTAATGTTTTGTAGTCGAAACCAATATGTGTTCCAATTTAATGTTACCTTTACGTTGTACTTTTCCAATCAATTTTATTTCTTTACGAAATGTCTAAAGAAATCATGTCGTCAAGAACATACATTTTACTCAATATTAGTGAATAATAGCCTACTTATGACTTGCTTTTTTAATTCGATACATTTTTTTCAACTCCAAACCCTTTTATTTATGATTTACTACGATATTTACTGTGTATTTCATAAGTTGAACAACAAATAAAAAAAGTATGATGACCAGAATTAAATGTGCTATGTGAGAGTAGAGCATAATAAGATAATCTAAGATAATCCAGGGATTAATGTATCTTGGGCACATCATCGGACATAATTGAAAACGCTACTTTTCATTTCTTGCACCTACCTTGCTACCTTGTGTATGCAAGAAACCTCCATTTATTATATTCCAAATCATAACATAATTTATTAATTATAAACACTTACATACCTACATAATGTTGTAAAGCTTTAAAGGTTGTAATTAAGTGATTAAATAAATAAAATCACGAGTGAAAACCAATCACACGTCGTGCAAAGAGATAATACATTTAAATGTCAACTACAGTTTTGAACGGGTTGTTACGTTAATAAACCAATGCTGAATTAACATCCTATCTATGAATTTATTCATATTATTAAAATTATTCATGAATGAAATAATAAATAAATAAAATATTCTGGGACATTATTCCTCACACACGGCCATCTGACCCCAAACTAAGCAGAGCTTGTACTATGGAAGCCAGACAACTGATATACTACATATACTACTTTTCTTTTGTAAATACTTACATATATAGATAATTACACCCAGACTCAGGACAAACAGACATGTTCATGGACACAAATGTTTGTCCTGTGTGGGAATCGAACCAACCACGCCAACCGGCCCGTCAATAAAGCCGGGTCGTAAATATTCCATATTGTATAGGTACCCAATATGTATAGACACTACCGAATATCGTTAAAATCTGATGGTTAGGACTTAACGACAGATTTCTATGTCGAGACTGCAGGGCGTGGAGAAGTAATAGGTAATGGTTTAAATAAAGAAAGAGAATAATTAGGCAACCTTGTCACTTAAACAATCTCTATGAGACCAGAGGCCCCCTAATTAATAAAAGTTGTGGAATTTATGAATTGCATAAGATCTGTTGTAAATTCGGAAAAATGAATTTCATTAGCAATATTGCTCGAGTTTCCTTTTTAGCCCCCCAATTCGTCCCTTTCGATCATATCGAAAGGGACGAATATCATTTTTTCATTCAGTAAGTTACTTTTACAAATTTTATCATCCAATTTATGATTTCACATGTACAGTTTTCGATATCGGAAAGAAAATCGATAAGTTACTACCGCAATTAGTGCGGAAACTACATAGTAATTGAATAGATTGCAAACGCTGTGCTTTGTTCGTTAAAATGGTTTTTATATGTATACCTATTTCCTTAAACATAAGTATATGTTATTAGTTTGATAGTATCATCTTTTATTTCAATAAAGTCATGGCGTTTTTTAAGTTTCCTAGTCAGATTTGATTATCATGAATCTACCTAGGTATTTAACACCTCATTTAGGACTTGTCTTAGTCAATAATTAAATAAAGGTTAAAAACAAACATAATTTTATTACAGTGATAAAATAATACTAAAGTGTAGAATGGTTTGCAGTTATTTAATAAGCCCGCAGTTAAATGACGGGTAAGCAATAATTTAGGACCGTTAAATTTAGTAATCGGTCCATTCTCATTGCGTTTGTATTATAGTTTAGAAACTATTAACCGCTTCCCTTGCGCGTTGCGAGTGTCGCTTCAAAGGCATTGCAGGCTCTCACAAATTAATTACTCGCTTAGAGCAAAACTGCTGCTTTACACTCTAATTCAGTTGAGAATGACCCTCATGAGACGGGGCTGTAGCGACGTTGAGTTTCGACGAACTAAAACTTGATTAATGATTTCCATGTTTTTAAATTTGAAAACCTACTTCAATTTAAAGGCAAATGGGATTTTTTTAATTAAAAATCACTGAATTCGCTGAATGAATTGAAATAAAGACATTCTACATTATATGCGTTTCGCGTTATGTGTGTCTATTTAATTCATAATTAAACAGGTACCTACCTAACTTGATAATACGAACGTAAGTAAGTTAGGTGAGAACAAAAACCCTTATTTCAAAAGTAATTAAACCTATTCAGTGTATGAGGGTACAACTAAGGAGGTAAAGAACCGTCTATCGAGCTATGAATAATACATGTAAGCGTGTGAGCTTGCCCTTACTGACGAAGGGGTGGCTTAAGGCAAAAACTAAAGCGAGTTTTTTGAAACCAGTTAAAATTTACTACTCATTTATCATCAAGCCTTCCCTTATTAGGATTACATTGTGTTTTAAAACGTGAAAAAAAAATACTTACCTACTAACTATTTTTATCGCATTTGTAGCACTCAGTAAAACCATTTCTCAAGGAAAAGCTCCTATTGACTAAAAGTTTCACTAAGTGTATGAAAAACGTTATATTTTTTTTCACTTAAACCATATTGTAAGGCGAATAAATCACAATGTAGAAACATCAAGGCTCATTGAGCTCATGAATTTATTTGTAAGTCGCTACTTCATCGTAAAAAAACCGTATAAACATATGTACCAATTGGAAACAAGGGTGAAAATCTCTACAAAAATAAACACAAACCTCTATAAAGTCTGTATAAGCATATATTTAATTATTGTAATACTAATTAAGTAATTATATTATGTGCTACGAAAAAGCTTTATAAAAATCAGACTATAAGCTACGAGTAATTTTACTTTACGTTTTTCTTTCGTAGTCCGTAGCAGGTTCGTAGACAGATACAGCATATATTTTATAACATGTATATACTGTAGAATAATGAAGATTGTAGACTTATGAAAGCTATAATGCCTTTTAATACTTTAACAATCTAGGGATTTCGCTCTAGTTTAGCATGAAAATGGTTTGATATACTGATGGTTGGCATACATCCTACGCGAATTTGACATAATTCATTATCTATAAGGTTAGGGGACATAATGGCATCCTCAAAATATAAAAAGTATTTTTAAGAGTTTGCAGAAATATTCGTAAGTCAAATTAATTTAAATCATCTTTGGAATAGTGGCCTGGAGGCCTTGAAGAGCAAGCTTCACCAAGCGAATCATAAGGTTTATTTCACCGAAACATTTAGCTTTATGTATCTGTAGTATAAAATATGTCGCGTTGTTTCTGTTCCAATTTCTTGCCCTATATTTAATTAAATTCTCATTTTTCTTATTACTAAGAATGTATTTTCCTATTCGAACGTATCCGAATTAAACTGTGATGAATATTTATGGCGGCGCTATGCGTTACGACGACGCAAACTTTATCAATTAATTTTCTGAGCTACTCTCTACATAATACGCAAAAACTCTTGTGTATATTAAACATTTACTAATTGTTTCACGGCACGTAGGTACTAGGTACACTTTGAATATATTTTGCTGAACAAACAAAATAGAAAGTAATTCATTTTAAAATTAACACCATAATTGAATAAAACTCTCTCTAGTTATATATGTAATATAATTAATATAATTATTAATTTTATGTTGAAAATAAATCAAATTAATCCAAAACTCTGAGTTTTGGAGTACCTTATTATAAAATGACACAACACAAAACAATACGATAAGTACTAAAGAACATTACAGTTCACTTTATGTTATTCATAGTCAAAAAACTTGATTATTGAACTTCTTTCTCCATTACCATATTTATAAATTACTGTCAAAATCTTATTACTTGAACTAGAATATTGAAAGAGACGTTTAATTAAAGTACAAATTCTAAAACATAAAACTTACCCAATATAAACTTTAACTTGCCATTCGACATGGTCACATAATAACAATCTACCTATAAACGTATATATATAATAAACATACATTAATTGAGGGAAATACTCATCAAGAATCATCATCAATCATTTCCCTTGTGACATGGATGTAACCTGATTTAACTATAACCATAGCCTAGATATACTAGCAAAATTATATTAGTGCAGTAGTAGTTTAATTAATACCTGGATAAATTAGACTAATTAAAGGTACACATTTGTCGGGAAATATTCTAAGCATATACATAGCTAGTAATGTTTTTTTAAATCTGGTAATAGGTAGGGTATATTACTAACCACCTGCAGATTAAGACGTATAAAATAAAGAAGAGAGATACATTGATCCCTCGGGAACGCGGGTAAAACCATGGGGCGGGGACTAGTAAAATAATAATAATAAGGTATTTTTAAATATTTATGTATACTTCTTGTTTGAAATAACTATGTTAAAACAAAGCTATTGTAAGTCAAATAGGTCAAGGCAGCAGTTATGGTGGTTATAACATTGAGGTCGACTTATGGCGTGCGATAAACTAGCTTTCGTTATTTTACCTTTTTTATGTCGTAACTACAAAAGAATTTTATACGGGAAAGTACTTTCGTCGGCAGTATCTCAACTATACCAAATTTACATATGAAGCAGACATATTTTAGTTGTATTAGCATAAATTACGCAATTGCTACTAAATAATTGCAAATTAAAACAAAAAAGTTTTTCTATTAGGACGTTACTGTTATACTTTTTTACGTGTTCATGCTTACAAATTAATAAAATTCTTTGTTAACCAACTATGATGTACCTGCAAGATAAAAAGATATTGTATAAAATTATACCGTATCTACCTAGATACGGTATTTTGTGCCTTGATAATATTGTGTATCAATCGGTATTGTTTGTTGTCATATTAATTCTTAACATTAATATTAACCTTTGTAATGAAAATACCAGACAGCAACTATAAGTCACTACACTTATAGTTGCTTTGTTGCGTTATACGCTTGCTGAATATTTTCCCACGGCCTTTCCATTTTGTTTGTACAAAATAAACAAATACAAATATTATATCCTAGAATTGAATTGGTATTGTTTTGTAGCGGTTAAATGGCGTTGACTTTGATTTACTGTTACAACCGCACATGTACAACGGCCATGCATACTAAAATTGTTCTTTTCATATAAAAAATATTTTGTACCGTGTTGACTTAATTGCACACGTCATTTTATAAGTTTTTTTTTTATTAATTACAAGTAGGTACATTCTTGATTTAAAACTTTTCATTTAGTTGCGTCACACATCATTAACTAAGCGTGAAACTGTTCAGCCAGGTTGATAGAAATATATTTTAATGACGTAGTAGTACAATACTGTTTTATAAAGCGTTTGTATGTTGTTTGTATAACTTATATACCTTTAATAAACAAATATGACTTATATAATTATATTTTAATTACAAGAATTATGTTGAGAACAAATATTTATTACCTACGTTATGACTTTCTTTATAAATAAAATGTATCTTAATGTAGCGAATAGAATAAAATACCAAAAGAAATAAGACTATAAGTCAACGACCCTGACCCACGAAAAGTATGAGGACACTGTAACCCTTTCCGTTTTCCTTCCAAGAAAGGAACTTTGAAGTGAAACCCAAAAATACTAAGGGTATAATATCAATAAAGAGTTTTGTACTGAAAACATTGGGTACCATTAACAAGGGGGACATAACAAGATGGAGTATCAAAGCTAAGTACCAATATACCGCATCTGTAGTCCCCTCAAGCATGTCCCGGGCCATTTGTTCGGGCCATAACTCTGCTCGCACCATTGCTCGCTCCAAACTTGCTATGCCAAGAAATATGTTTAAAGGTGAATAAACCAGTGTAATGTCCTTTGAGCAGTGAAGATACGTTTACAATTCTTGCGCATGTAATAATGTCGAGATGAGATGACAAGAGTTGACCTTTTCTTTTATCTACTTATCATAATCATTGGCAAGACGCCCGCCCACAACTAAACTTTGACCTTTCCTACGTGTGTAAATACATTTTTTTTTCATTTTAGCATAATATTTCAACAAAATTTAATTACTTTCCCTTGCCGTCACCCCCATAACAGAATTCTTATTAGTTACTAATATTATAAATACAGAACTAATGTACTTATCTATAGTAAAATATCCTTGTTCATGTTTGTAGGTTTTTTGATAATAGAGTTTCACGATAAACTTTTGTTAGCGCTATAGTGAAGCAGATTACTCAAAACTAAGTCGACTCTAACAAATGAAATCCGTTTATATTCTGAAAAGTTTTGCAAAAATGAAAATGGGTTAATATTTTTGACACACAAATATTGTAATTTGACCCTTTAGCTATGAATTGGAAAAAAGAGACTCTTTCTGTAAATATTCATACAAAAAGTAGAGATAAACCTTTAATTAAATGTATATAATATATAGTGAACACAGCGTTACCTTGTTATGTTGATACGAGATCTTTATTACGTAGGTGACTGACAGTTTCAGCTTAGGTCGATGTTTATTGATATATCAACGAGATACATACATATCCATTGCTAGCTTCTGCCCCGCGGTTTCACCCGCGTTCCCGAGGAATCTTGTGTTTTTCCGGGATAAAAGTAGCCTATAGCCTTTCTCGATAAATGTGCTATCCAACACTGAAAGAATTTTTCAAATCGAACCAGTAGTTCCTGCGATTAGCACGTTCAAACAAACAATCAAACTCTTCAGCTTTATAATATTATACATAAATAAATGCTAGTACCAAATTTAATCTTTACTTTGTATATGACTTGATTTGGCTGCAATCTTACTTTTAAGTCTAGAAGGAAGTGGCTCTCACTCAAGTGCAGCTGTCAGAACACATCGGTACATGTGGCGTCAGAATTTCATCTTGAGGGTAGAATCCAGACAGGCGGCTACTACATGATTATGATAATCGATGACAATTAGCTACATTTAACGTTCTTTTTTTATGCATCGTATGGGGATACTCTATCTATTTTAATGTTGTCCATATTCCCGTGGAAAAAGATCGATGTGAAATTGTGTACCATCTGTGTAGTGCCTAAGAATATTTTCTTCTGAATCAATTCCCCTGAATATTTTAAACCTTGTAGTATATACTTTCACATATCTACCAG
The DNA here is from genome assembly GCA_951216915.1 of Tetheella fluctuosa. Taxonomy (NCBI): domain Eukaryota; kingdom Metazoa; phylum Arthropoda; class Insecta; order Lepidoptera; family Drepanidae; genus Tetheella; species Tetheella fluctuosa. Next base: position 6,566,079 of record OX578230.1, read on the forward strand.
TTTCTTTCAAACACGAAACACGTATGTAATGTAAGGAAGCAGTGGCTGCAATAGCTTGATATAACAATAGCGCGACCCTGGCTTGCCACTTCACCCTGTTTTGTTCAGCCCCTATTCTTCAGTTTGACGTTATTACTTGCCTCTATTGTCTTCCACGACTTTGGTAACATGTGAAAAATTTCTGAAGTATTTTTATTCAACGTGGGTAGAGACTTGAAAGATTAAACCAGAACCTACAAGGAATAAAAGTTTTGTTTACATTTAGATTACATGTTTTTCAGCCAGATTACGAATATTGTGAAACAGCTTGTCTTTGTAGTTCTTTTTGAAGATTGGAGCTATTGTGACACTGTCTAGTAATTTAAAATTATTTGAAAATAACAAATTCAGTAAAGATTAAATTAGATACAATTTATTATATGCCTTGTATCCTTAGTTACATAATTCATGTTCGAGAAGCTACACACGAGGGCTAGTTTTTTCTTGCAGGCTTTGTGAGGTATTATGTAAATAAAAACAAATTTATTACCAGAACCATTATAATATGCATTTGGTTATAAAACGATACTTACTTAATATTTAAGAAAACGCAGTCATGTGGCTTTCGACGAATAGCGATAAGTAAGAACCCTATAGCGAACACTCTTTGACCGCGACCGACGGAAGCTTCGCGACACTTTTCTGCACTTAGCTCCGTTGGATACGTATGTCGTCTGAGCCAGACCGGCCACTATGTGACCGCAATTCATCTCTGGAAAAATGGGAACGCTTTTACTGTCGAGAAAATAAATTGCTTTAAGAGTGCTCTATCTTGTCTAGTAGTCTGCGGCAGTCAAAACAAAGCTAGTGAAGCCCTCGTTGGTTGCAATTACTAAGACCTTAATACGTCCGGTGATTGCAAACGAATTTATGGGCGCCTTATTTTTTCTTTTGTTATTCGTTAAAGCTTCGTTTAAGTTGCTATTTTCTTGGGAGATTGAGGGATATTTTGAGAGAAACCCGTAAGAATATTAAATATGTTATTATTAAAGCACCAATGAATGTCATAAACCTTATACTCGATATCAGCTTCATCAAAAGTTCATAAACGTCCCAAGTAATATTTTTACTTGCGAGCTCCGTGAAATTGGGGGACTAAGACATTGGATTGATTTTAACTTCTCCAGTGTTTTCTTCTTTATGCATGCAGGATTCTAAAAGATGTTTCTTAATGTTAAAAATGTTTAATTCACATTATGAAAATGAAAAAAAAAATGTAACGAATTTTACAAGAAAAACAAAATAATAAAGCAATTACTTCGGATGTTTTCTAGAGAACTTCTAGTGTGAATCAACACAAAAATTGTCTTATAATGGCACTTAATAAATACAAAATTAATGTTTCAATGTATGTATACAGATATTAAAGCAATGTATTTATTATACAGAACACAAGCGCCTAAAAATTGGTTCGCTCAAAGCGTCAATCGTACAGGTTAGCAAAACTGACTAACAATTCCAGTCGGGCTCATATTCTTTGTTTGTAAATGTGCAAATGGCTAATATAGGCGAAGCGAGGCTCTTGTTAGCAAACAAACAGTGCTATTTAGAAACTATGATAAGTTAACTCCAACGAATTGACGTCAAATGAAAGGCAAAATATCGATCAAATGTAAACACAGTTCCATTCAGTGTTTGGTCAGAATGTTTGCAGTAGCTACGAGTACTGTTTCGTACTGTAACTGAAAATAATGTTCTCATTATGAGTTACAGTGAACCTATTGGTTGTTAGTAAAAAAAACGGTATACCTACTTTCCCAGGTCTTGTAGACTAGTTAGGTACAAGTTGCATAGGTAATTGTTCAATAGAGGAAATGATACCACCGAAAATCAAATTTTATTTCGTCCTTCTGAGTGGGTGGTTGTTTACTCAAAAGATATATCTGAAAAGTTATTTCCGCAAATATTGAAAATCAATACATAACCAGCAAACCAGCTAGTTAACCAAACACGTACATAAGTCTCGTAGGACAGAAATGTTGGTCAATAAGTCACAAATTCTGAGAACTTGTGACTTCGTAACTGTACAACAACAACAGAAACAGAACATGGCCGATCTAAACGAATACTTGCAGCGTCTCAATGTATTTTGTATACAAACTCGGAAACGAGTCTCCATCATGTACGTGGTAGCATTACTTATGTCAAAAATCTGAATATTTAAGATGTGATATAAAGCTAATAATAGATAACAAAAATGCTAATGAATAATAAATTCCTGAATTATGGTAATCCAATTTACCGGTCCGATATTGTTTCAATAAAACCACCATAAAATGTAAACTCATTTCACTCAAATATTATTTACATGATACGAAAAATGTATTCAATTCCTCATGGGCATTAATCTTTGGTACCGGCCATTCGTTTTCAGTTACATGACATTGGCTGAATTTATATTTACAGAAGCGATTAATTAAACAGAGAAGATTAATATTGGAAGGAGAATAATCTTCTAGATTAATTATTTAGAGATAACTAATGGTGTTCGAGATATTTTGGGGGCTCCAAAAATGAAAGCAAATATAGAGCCTCAAATGTTGTATGATTGTAAATTACCCCTATATTTAAGCTGTCCGTAATTGTAGCTTTGAATGTGAAACTGAATTATAGACTGGAGCTATGAACATTTGATGTAACCTTTCAAACCGCTGAAAAGCCCAGCATTAACTCTTCTATAAGCCTGATGGTGCGTTTAAAAGATAAACTTTTTCATATATTTTTTACTACATCTCAAAAGCTTAACTTAGCATATTATTTAAGAGTCCCATAATAACACATTAAATATGATTGCCACTCATTAGTTCAGCGTTACAAAGTTTATGTTAACTTTGAGTTTAACGGTTAACATAAAATTATACCTACTATATTTAACGGTTCACTTACAATAACATTGAATTTGCATATACGCACAAAATTGTTCAAAACTGATTTTAACAACGGTCGCCCATGGCGATTAATTAATTTGATGGTGATAAAAGTGTCCTCTGTTTTAATACAAAAATTGGTTAAGGATATTTCTGATAACGATGGGTAAACACAACGCATAAAGCGAGGTTTAATTAAAATTTTAATGGATTCACTCACTATCTAGGAAGAACCATACTGTTGGGTAAGTACGGAATGTTTGAATGAGGCGGTTTACTCACACTGATACCTTTAGTACTTTTATAATGAGGTAGGTAGGTAGTACTTAAACTTTTTTTAAATTCTTTTGAAAGATATCGATTTTTTTATTGGTCACAGAAAGTAAGTTTCCAATTTTCTGCATAATTTTTCTTGAATTTTTATTACCGTACGAACCTTCTACAAAGTATTTGAAAACTTAAAAAAAAGATGAATGAAATCGGTAAAGTCGTTCTCAAGTTATGGCGTCACCAAGGGAAATAGGGATTCATTTTTATATTTATAGATAGATTACCTAGTAATCCACCTAAGCGAATAAAAAAAAACTTACAAAAATATAACTTCGGAAGAGTTAAGACTAGGTAATTATTTGTTATCTTTCCCATATACACGCTATTTTATAGAACAGACTTGCATACTATATAGTATATAGTATATATAGTATATGTAAATATATATAGGTACACTAAAGACTCTATAGTATCAAAGAGTTTATTTTTATATTAATAATTCATTCGATTTTATTCCAATACGTTCATAAAAATATATTATAGCGTCCATAATACAACCCGTCTGGTTAATATTTTTTATTTTATTTTAGTCATAAAGTAGTTTATGAATTAAAATTATATCATTGAATTAAATATAAGAAACCAATGTTTGACTTATAAAAATCCTTGTTTGAGGATCAAAGGCTTTTATGAGTGAGCTAATTACATACCTAAAATTGTTAGAGTTAATACATTTCTTACAACAAGTATTTACAATAATTGTATAAAATACAAATTATAATATATAGAAAATATTCTCAAAGCTCCCGCTGCTGTCGATGGGCAAGGTTCCCGACAGGCTGGCAGCATTCCGTTTTTGAATGGCCAAGCTAATAGAGTCAGAGTTTATAAAACGCCAATACACTTGAATTTAGTTTACTAAACGGCAGGTATAAATCGACTTCTCTACAAGTTTTGACGCTTTAGTATACCCTGCAAATGATTTTGCTCATACATGCATTCCATATACGTTAGCTCGTTTGCTTAATAGAGCTAAGTGCACGCTCAAACATACTCGCTCTATGTTCTCAGTGCTTCCTAATTCGGCGATTTAGTTTTGCTACTACGTAGTAATGAATGAATACTTCAGCAAAGTTTAGCTTGATAGGGGTTCAAGAAAATGTAGCCAAATAACCCTGATTATGTAACGTCCCCAACCATAAGTGCGACCCCGAACCTTACTATTTCTTTCAGTGCGTAGGCGTATAGCTCAGTGGGTATGAATTATTTACGCCGAGGTCACTTCAGTGGTTTCCCACGAAATTATACCGTTGAGGGGAAATATTTCGTAGCAGTTGTTTGATTGGAGCCTAAAGCTTAGTACGTTCGTAGGTCATGTATGTAATTCTACATAATTCCGACTAATACCACTGTACGTATGGAGTATGAAGTAGGGTGGCTTCATTGTGTTTTAATGGGTGGGGTCGAAATGAGGTTACTTATTATTTACACGAGGATTTTGGATTTTATGGGAACAATGTGATGTTCTGAAGTGAATTAACAATTGTGGGTGATGTTGTCTGTTGAAATATTAACTAATAGTAACTTTACAAACTTTTGTCACGTAAGATGTAGGTAAGTAGGTACATTTAATCAAACAGTATTAAGTGGTACTGCATACTAATAGGTACTTATTCTATGAACACACGTATTATGTTAAACACCTTAGAAAAATATACGATTTACATAAAATTGAAATTTGAAGCTAGCACTCAATTTATGTATTAACACGTTGGCCAATTTACATTCAAGTCAAGTTTGTTTAGGCCACTAGTTGTTTTCAGTAAGGGTTTGGACAATTGCTGTTTTCAGCAACACTTTATGTAGGTACCGTCTATCTGGATCCGACTTAATGCCTTGAATAAGTAAGCAGATGAGGCAGGATGTTAATGTTGATACCCTTTATGTACGAACACTAACCTTTATGGGCTTTGAGAGTACCTTTGTAAATGTTAATTTTGATTTTGCTTAGTTCAAAACATACATGAGTTTGATATTATATCTATTGAAATATTGCTTATAACTATGCTAAACTATCGGTTAATAAAATATTGTATAGCTATGCATAATGTTGTCTAATAGAAAATTTAAGCCCCAACTCTGATATTTTTATTAGATTACTATCGACTGGTGTATTAGTGTGTGATAAGAGTTGCAGAGTTGCAGTGGATAAGTGGATAGGCGATAGTAAACTTCATCACAGAATAAAGCCGAACGAACTTAAGCCACGATGCATCAGATAATAATCACCAGTGTGCTGGTATAAAATAAAGCAAACATGGGTGGATAAAGCCCTTTAATTTTGACCGAACGCATATAAAAATGCTCCAACACAGCAGTTATACTACAATATTAAACTGTAACGATGTGATTATCCATACAAATCCTAACTAATATTATAAATGCGATAGTCTGTCTGTTTGTCTGTCCGGTTTTCACAACTAAATAGCTGAACCGATCACGATGAAAATCGGTACGAATATAACCTAAGCCATGGAGGACATAGACTACTTTTTATCCTGGTAGTGCGGATGAAACCGCAGGGATAGCTAGTAATGTTATATAACTGCTGTGTATGCGATCATCTTACGTCAATAATTCCTGCATATTATTATTAGGTATACATATATTATAAATAACTTGTGACTTTCTGCATTTATTTGCATTTGCGTAGAAAAATCGTAGGTAGGTATTATAAAATAAAATATGAGAGCTTCAGTAAACAGACGCTTTGAAAAATGACATTTCTTAGTTTATAAACTACTAGCTTCTACCCCGCGGTTTCACCCGCGGTCTCGAGTGCACCGATCGCCACCAAACCTTACAGGATTATCCGCGGGGCTAATATGAAGATTGTCTGAAAATTTCATCGCGATCAGTTCACCGGTTTCGGAGTCTATAAGGAACATACATACATACTTACTCTTTGATACAGGGTTACTTGTAATTCTATACATTTCTTTAAAGGGCGTGATAGTAGAGACTGTAAGCTACAAAATGAATCCTATATTGTATAATACAAATGTTGACCGTTACTGAGATATTTGAAAATTTCGTATTTTCTCAAAAAATCCCGAATTACAATTTTAAATGTCAAATTAGAAAAGTACGCAACATTTTTTTGTTTTTGGTACTCATCCAACATGCCAATACTTTTTAAAACCAATAAAATGATGAAATTTTGCAATGGCTTCGTGACAATATCTTAAATCTCGTATCACTTTGAATTATTTCTTTATTTTCTTATTGATTAAAATGCCAATTAAAAAAAAGTAATGGAGTAAGAAGTGTACAAAAACTATCAAAACTGTTAGAAAAAAAGCTCTCTACTTCAGATCTTACACCCGTGGGCTTTTACATCTGGGGATGAAGGCCTTAGTTTACGAGAATCTGACAGGCCCTATATCATTGCAAGAAGTTTAAAGGCAGCGAATAATCGATGCAGCCAGCAATATGAGAAACAATCCATCAAAATCCTAACTTATTAATATTATAAATGCGAATGTGAGATTGTTTGTTTGTCTGTTTGTTACCTTTTCACACCTAAACCACTGAACTGATCGCGATGAAATTTGGTACGCCGATAGCCTATGGAACATGGGCTACTTTTTTCTCGAGAACGTGGGTGAAATCGCGGGGGACAGTAGTAAAGAAATAATTCAAAGTGATACGAGATTTAAGATATTGTCACAAAGCCATTGCAAAATTTCATCATTTTATTGGTTTTAAAAAGTATTGGCATGTTGGGTGAGTACCAAAAACAAAAAATCTAAAAAATGTTGCGTACTTTTTTCTAATTTGACTTTAAAGTTGTAATTCGGGATTTTTTGAGAACATACAAAATTTTCAAATATCTCAGTAACGGTCAACATTTGCATAAAGCAATATAGGGTTCATTTCGTAGCTTACAGTCTCTACTATCACGCCCTTAAAGGAATGTATACCCTGTATATAGATAATTTTCGCGTGTAATACCTAGTTCAACTAGTACACTTAAACAAAAAAGCGCAAAAATAAAAAAGAATAAAAAAAAAATATATCATTTTAAATTAATACAGCCCTGCAGACGAATGTTCAGATTTGTAAAAGCACTGCAGCATTTTTGCCACAAAATGAAAAATTATTTTCACATAAAAATTCTAAAATCGAAATAAAAGCACGTTTTTAAACGAGAAGTTTCACAAAACGAAACCTCGTAAAAACAATTCAGTTGTTATTTAGATTTTTGAAAGAATTGTGAAAACTTCAGACCAAGAAATAAACTTGATTAAAATTTGTGAAACAAATACGAAGTTTCAATTGAATTACAAAATTCTTTTGACAATGAATTTATTTCCCAGGTTCCGTTAATTGACTGGTATTCTAGATGTCTCATTTACTTACATTGTTTGATGCCTCCTTGAGATCACTTTATGTTGAAAATTCAATACTCCCAGCAGGTACTGTTCTTATCAAATGCCAAACGATGTTTTCAGACTAAATTATTAGACGAATTATTTAATTCGTCTAATAATTTACAATGAAACCATTGATCGTAGTAGGTATTTAGGTAGCGTTAAATTAAAGCTTAACATAATAGGTTAATTTTTATGATAAACTAGCTATTCCCCGCGGTTTCACCAGCATTCCCAGGATAAATAGTATCTCAAGAATTGGGCTAAATGCAAATGCAAAAATATTTATTCAAATCTGCCTGGTATATTTCCAGAGATGAGCGCTTTCAAACAAACAAACAAAAAACTCTTTACCTTTATTATATTCGTATAGATTAAACAAATATTTGTACTTAATTTCCCTAAAATGATTACCTACACTTATAAGCAAGAACAATTTCATCACACAGATACCTACAACAGGATTTACATTTTTCTTTTTATGTTGATACCTACTTGAATAATCTAATTTCTAAGCTTTAAAGGTGTATCGTGTCCCTTATTTCCTTAATGGATATAATTGTTACACAATTATGTCTATCAAAGTGACACCTATCTTTGTGTCAATGAACTAGTCACAAAGATGGCACGTGTCAAAGTACTTTGCACTTATCTATCTGACAGACTTCAAGCTTTATCGTTCTTTATTTCCACTCTGTAAAATCATACAAATGTCACTCAAAGAACCTAAAGACCGCAACCTTTGACCAACTAGAATACACAAGGCCACGACCCAAAAACATAACCTGAATGACGTTTCAACTCATCACTCGGCCTGTTTTCTTTTCACATTTTTTTTTAAAGCGGTGACTACGCGTTTTTCCTCAAAAAAGGCTATGTTCCTTTCAAATGGGCCGCGAGTGTTATAAAAATAAACATTTATAGAATTCTTTTCTCCCTCAGTTGCTTTGATTCATTGAAATTGGCTTCTATGTCGCTCAATTTATATAGTCCCAGCTTAAACCATTGTAACGCATACTTAAATGTTTACATGAACATAAACAATGTATGAAGAGACAGTTATAATATATTAAAGCTAGTGGGTGTCGAGCACTTCAAAGTTATAATACATTTAAGAAGATGTGGTGACGAGGATTGTCTTGTTATTCAAGTTTCTGAAATTAGCCAGTGTTTGCAGTAACGATTGTACCCAGGACAGTGAGGTGTAAACAGTTTCAAGCGGCCATTTTACGATGTAAACTCAGTTTACTGAGGCGGCACCGTACTAACTTCATTTTCACTCTGAACGGGTTACGCCTAGAACTCTGATTATATACTGTTAAAAATTTTAGAATTCGATTTAAATACGTGAATTTTACGTCGGAAAATAGCTAAACTTGTTACAAAATAAATTGAACCTACGTAATTATATGTAGGTACCATGGAATTTTATTCATTTCCATGTCAAGTAATATATCTTCTTCTGTAATTGATTTAGTGGGTTACCCCAACGGGTTATTATGTCTCTACTTTTCCTGGTTTTCCCGTTTTTTGCATCAAATTATTATTCATAAAGTAAGTTACTTATTTTGTGTAGGTACCTACTTATTTTACTTTATCTGGAGTATAAAACAAACTGAGTCCCACATTACAAATTTAAACTGTACCTTAATTTGTTTTTATTTTTCCAAGTGTAATGACTTTATTTCCTTATTCCTTATACGTAATAACGTAAATAAATTGAAAACAATTTCTGTACAGATGTACAAAAAATATGTTACGGCATAAAATTCAATTACAATGTCACTGTCGTAGTTATGTTTTAATTGAGTACCTTTTGTATATCTCCTACATTTGGGGACCATAATTTGACCGCTTACCTGAAACAAATAAAAGATAACATTAGGAAATTAATATTCAAATAATATAATTTTGTACCTAATTAACCAGAAATTAACAAAAGTAAATATTCAGGATAAATTAGTTTAATTATCCCTGAATAATAAAAACATTGTTAATCTTGGTAATCTAAGGACAATATAGAATAGATTTGAATCGATAGAAAATTAATATTCATGTAAATGATATTAAAATCATCACCGACGAAGGACTGAATACCAATGAGCCCTAAATTCAGAGCCTTTCGATACGCAATCGGCCAGCAATGGGATTTTAGCGAAGCCACAATAAAATTACCCGGATTCTGTGCGCCGGATGTTAAACGCAGATGAAACGAAAGTCGATGACATTCCAATCGAAACTATACCTATAACAGCTTACACCTTTGAACCTCTAGTTACATCATCAGAAACTGTTATTTGATTCGTTTTTTTTATATGTTTTATGTATCACCTGTTTGCTAATTAACAATTCTTTATAATCGAAGTAATAGAACAAAAATGTTTGTCGTACCAACATTAAAAAACAAGCATATAAATAAATAAAAGTAACTCAAAGTGAAATCGATTCCTACTAACTTAGCTTCCTATCTACGTCAACTAGACTACTGTGCGCTAGGTACGGAAGCAGAGCTAGACTAAACATGTCATTCCACACACAAAAAGCGGAAATGAAATGGAAATAATCTATTTTCTATTCCCTTTCTGGCAATTAAATAAACGCTTTGTGAGATATTCTAGGAGTAGGAGTAAAAGTAAGCATATGAGTCAAAAAGAAGGAATCTACACTTTTTTGCATTGAGTGATTTTGAAATCAAAACCAAATGTAAAAATATTAACATTTATCAATAAAATAGTTGAAAAGGTATATGAAGGTAGCCCAAATAAAAACTAAACTGGAACTAGCATCTTCAATTATTATAAGGTCCTACTAAATGAAGTACGGTCCTTTTGAGGGATGATAGTATAGGTCATAAGTATTCCGAAAATGATAAAAGGTTTTTTTTTTCATTAAAATTACGAACGAATATTTTTTTTATCATTTTCGGAATACTTATGACCTATACTATCATCCCTCAAAAGGACCGTACTTAATTTATTAGGACCTTATATATCTTAGAAATACGGGATATTGAAGCTAATTTACCAAGACATATTTAAACATAAATAGATGCTTCGGTTTCTCAATTCGTTACCAGCAGTCCATTGAAGCAGACGTAAACGAGGTTGAAGTGATCCAAGACGAGTGCGGTCTCAGGATGCTCCACCTCATTAGCATACAAATTGAATCGCGCTGTGGAGACGATCGAAATGCTGATAATGAACTCAATTCCGCATGCCTTTGAGTGATTGTGAGGTTTTTTTTGGTATGTTTCGATAAATAAGCAAGTTTCTCGAAGAGCAAATTCAAGGGACTCTTCATTCAAGGGGTCTACCAAAAGTGAATATAAAAAAACCTATTAAGTAGTTAGTTTTAACATTTTCAGGAAGCTTTATTATCGTTTACCTAAAAAGTAAATAAAAATATCAATGCACTGAAAACATATATTTTTAAGCTTTTTTTCTAGTTTTATGTTGGTTCTTACTAAAGTCTCCTGGAGAATCTAATGGAGAATAAGTTGTCTTACCTTTTGATCCTTATTTGCTATTGCACTATCAGTCTTTCCCGTATCCAATTGGTCAGTGTTCAGTACTGTTTGATCTGTCATCGTACTTTCGTCTACCAATATTTCTTTGCAAGTCTTTCGCGAATGATTAATAATATCTGGCTTTTCAGTGCTCATCAAATTACTGGCATTCTCGTTGGAACAGTTCTCCCTGCCTGATTTTCTGTCGTCGTCAGAGCGTGATTTATCTTCAGAACTTTTCATTTTGAAACAAGATATCGATTTCTTATCTTCCCTAGCTTCATTCCTACTAATTGGATCATCTTTATCTGTTTTGTGTTCTACTTTCTTGTGACTTTTACTATTTTCCAACTTCAGACGTTTTTTTTTGCCATTCCATTTCGAGTTCACGGCTTTAGATCGATTACTATCGTCACTGGTGCCAACGCTATCGGAACAAACGGGATTTACTAAGATTTTCGTTGACTTTGCCTTTCGTTCTATTTTTCTTAGATTCAATAAACTTCCAGTGGAATTAATAAGGGATGGCGATGAAGTAAGCGACGCTGAACTCTCTTTGGCCTCGTCACTGAAGCGGCGAACGGAATTAGTCGGCAATTTAATGGCCTTCATTGCCTCTGCATTCTTATGTCTTAATTTGCTAGTACCAAGTGGCCCCATAGCAACGGGTGGTCCTCCTTTGAACAACAATGCTGTCTCCGTAGGTTGACACACACAAGCTAACATTTTCTATAAATCATGTAATAATATTTTATCAATGATCACATTATTTTGGTGTGATGCTATTCGTTTCTCTGGAAAGGCGTGACTTAGTACTATAATTCTGGCTAGAAACCCTGAACTTATACAGAAGTTAATAAAGACAAACTAATTATAAAACAATTAAAGGGTTTTTGAGAGGCAACACGCTTAAGTTAACGCATCATTAAGTATATGTGTATTTAAAATGTCGTAGCTTGTAATGTAGCATCCCCCATAACGTTCCTCTGATATTAAACTTCCCATCTGGGAGAATACTTATGACGCATTGTTTTTAGTTGAATGGGGAAAATGACTTATATTTTTATTATAATGTATATAAAGCTAGGTGAAAAAATCAATAATAAAGGAAAGTATTAAATATCATTAAATAATTATTAATAATAGCAAAAACTATCATTTTATTGATTCTCTGTACAAATAAGAGACGAGTAGTACACATTTTTTTTATAAAGGACGTTAACAAAACAAATAAGCCGAAAACTCGCCGCAAACATTCGTCCCAGAATCCTTTTTCGTAAAGGAAAAAGTTCAAAAGCCAGTTAAGTTACCGCCTGCTTTTATACCATCGGATATATTACGTACGTATATACCCTCGTATGAGTGGAAAGTTGACGTTATCGAATTTTCCATTTACGACAAGCGTGACGTCGGTATATACGAACTCGTACGAACAGTATCTTTACTATAGAACTGAATCATGGCAGGCTTGTTTCTTACTAACCGACTAAAAAAATAGGAGTGGGTTCTATGTTTAACGCGTATGTTTTCTTTTTATTTTGCGACTAAAACAGTAAATTTTCATAGCTGTAATACAAAACTTACAAAGTTTGCTTTATTTTCCCGTTTTGTTTGTTTATATGTTATATTTTGTTACGTGATAGTTGAGGTGTATTTAATATTTTTCTTAAAAATGTTGAAACTTAGGAATCTTATTTTTACTATAGGAATTACACTGCTTTAAACCTTTGACTCGCGAATAGCACGAGCGTCCCAAAACTATCTACAAAAATATAGAATTCCAAGAATTGCGAGTGAAGTTATCAAAAATACATTAAAATAGTTCGTAATCTACTTGTATTTCGTAGGGAAAAAAATCGAAATAGTATAATATCAAAAGATTTGGTGGATACCTCTAAGCTAGATAGAAAGCAGTTAATGAAGAATGTTATTTCGATTTTGTGGCTAGAATATTTGGCTGCGGCCGAATTACCTAGCCAAGGTCTGAAGTTTATGGAATGCTTAATATCGCCTAGACATCTTAAGGTCGACATTCTTAAGACATTTTTCTAGTACGAGCAGCATCCTGTTATTTTCCTATAATTATAGACCTGTTATGTCACCTAATTATGCCACCATGGCAAGTGATTTTTAATTTATTGACATATTTTTTATTTTTAATCATAGATAGGAACGTTATTAAAACAGAAGATTACAATAATAATCTATAATTAAATATCTTACATTACATAAAAAGGAATTTATACGATAATCACTGATCAAACAATGCTTGTTTTTAGAAACGCAAAATGGCTCACACTTCAAAGCCTGAATTAAATGATTCCGGGAAATGAAAAAAAAGCGATGAGAAATAAATAATTCTACTGGAAAAAGAATAAACCTTGGGTGACTGGTAGGGTCAACAAGAGATTTAGCTTCAAAAGAATAGGATTTTTTTAATAAATTGCACTTTATTTTATTAAAGAATTTATAGCTCGAGAAAAAAAGGCGAAATTACTAATGTAAAATCAGAAAAAAATATCTTGAAAGGTCTAAAATTAAAATTGTTTGAGAAACTAAACTACCTACTACATAAATTCATTAGGATAAGTAAGTATTTATAGGCGTATGCCTATCTTTCTATGACGATAAAAGGCCAGATAGGATATTCAAATAAAAATCTTGTGGCAAATCCGTACGTGTTTTTTATAATTTTTCATTCATTTATGCGTCGACACGGAGAAGAGTAATATCGTATTATAGATTATTATCCTTGCAATAGTCTTCTTTCTTTCAAGCTTGAGAATAATAATTTTTCAAATAAAAATGAAAAGGTACGACAAAAAAATCGTAAGAAGATATCACTCGCAACAAAACGGTTGGCCGCGCACACAAGTGCAGTCGCCTCGTCCCCAAGTAGGTACAAGTAGGTATTTGGTGATTTAAGAATAAATTAGACGTCACATTAGCAAATTGTATCCGTGCAAAGCCACTAGTACCTACAAGATATTGGATAATAACTTTAGTTGCCTACTATACACAGTACCTACTATCTAGGTAAGTAGGTAGGTAGGTAAGTACTTATTTTGTAATAGTCAGATAGTTTTACTAGCAATCGTTTAAAGAAGGACCATTGATTCAACATAACACTAAAACTCTTTCTCCATCAAAATAAAAGAGCAGGAAAACCCATTAAAGCAGCGTTATTATTCACCCCAACGCTCTAGCGGAAAATTAAGAAAAATTTCCCACACAATGGTTAGTGAAATTGCTTGCAACTCGTGGGACCGTTTTTTACTGTGACATCAATCACGAAAAAGTTAGGTCCGTAGCGCACCGGTGGTTAATTGAAAGTTATTGCGGAAAAATAACAGCTCTCTCCAGGGAGGAAAGTTTCAAATTTATTTCCAGTTTATAGAAAGTATACCTACTACCGAGTTGTTGGATTGAACGTATAATTTCCATTTTCATCTTCTGTGAGGTTTATCGAAACAAATACTCAAATTGTGTAGAGCTATAATACAATGCAAATCTAATTTAAGAATTGTTTATGTATACCCGAAGGCAAAAGAGGTAGGTATAAGCTCAAACAAGCTGAAATTCGTATTTTTTTCATCAAAAAGAAATCACTGCGCATAACGCATTTCATAATACGAGGTAAGACAAAAGTCGGCGACGAAGCGACACAAAATCTCGCCACCCTCCTAAGTCCCAACACTTTATGAACTCAAACCACAGAGTTTACGTCCGTGTCACCCTCAAGATTTGCAAAACGGGAAACGGAAACGTATCTTTTCTTGCTTACTTGAATTATTTTGATACCTGGTAAGCTTTTAATTAATAAATAATTCCGTATATTAAATGTGGCTGAAATTAAATTCGTCGCATGAAGGAATGAAATTTTATTTTATTAAATCAAATCCCGTGTTACAAGGTGAGATGCCAATTTTCTCTACATATTTTACAGAGCATACGAGTATCTACTTACGGCAAATAACTAGGTATGTATATAAATAATATTAATGTCTGAAGACAATATTATTTTTATAGACAGATACTCGTGCGTGACACATGTGCGTGTCTCAACGAATTTTGTTCATGAAATATGTATGGGCATATCCATCGATCGCAGCTCAATTAGAGCGAGATTTAATTATCGGGTCGCATTGAGGAGTCACTTGGTGTTCAATGTGGATCTGTCTTTATGATGGAAGCGTGTAATTTATTAATTTTCAACACGATATAAGTAGCGGTGTTACACGTGCCGTGAAATACATTTCGTACTTATCATGGCAAAAAAAATTACACATTTGTTTGATTTTAGGGTGTCATAACTTTTCGTCGTTAATATATTACTATAACGTGACATTATTACAACACAAAGTAAGTTATTTAATTATGTAGCACGTTAATAGTAAAACAGCAAACAAACAAAAAGCAATAATTTATAAAAGACTGCCACAATAAAGGCAAACTCAGCCTAAAAAGAGAGTAATTTTGAATAACTCATAATTTAATAACATTGAAAAAGTTGTTCGTCGGATAAATTGAAGTGACAAATTCTAATTTTAACTGTAATTTTGTTATTGCACCCCATTTTGCGGGTTCACTGAATTGCTATAAATACTAAATTACTTTTTGATCTTTACTGTCACTTTTTAAGATCAAAAAAAGTACCTACCTATTTTGCATTAACTGATGAAACCATTTTTTTTTTGCTGTATTTATTTTTTCCCAAAACATTAACTTATCAACCAAGCACTAACTAGTTCGAACGGACATATTGTGTAGGAATATCAAGCAAACCTTAATTCAAAATGTAGGCTGTAATACACAAAGGTTTATTTATACGATTTATTATTTAAGACTAATCTCATGTGTCTACACCTACATAACGATAAGTCCTCGACTTGAGTATACTCATCATAGTAATGACTTAATGACGATGAACTGGATATAATAATTTAACACGGAACAAATTATTTATTATTTTGAGCACTTAAAAAGTTAAACTAACATTATTACTAAAGCTAATTAAAGATGCCTACTACTAGTATATCTAAACTATAAATATTATAAAGCTGAGGAGTTTATTTGTTTGGTTGAACGCGCTAATCTCAGGAACTACTGTTTCGAATTGAAAAATTATTATAGTGTTAGATAGTTTATATAAAATAGATTACGTCCCGCGGTTTCACCCGCGTTCCCGAGGGTATTATGTTTTCCCGGGATAAAAAGTAGCCTATAGCCTTTCTCGATGAATGGGCTATCCATCATTGAAAAAAAAATCAAATCGAACCAGTAGTTCCTGAGATTAGCGCGTTCAAACAAACAAACATACAAACTATTATTAGTATAGATAGTATAGTAGATATCAACTACCTATTTTGAATAATAATTGTTTCGAAACAGATTGTTCTAAAATCGATATTCAATATCGTTTTATGCGTTAGTACCCTTTATATATATATTAGATAACTCGCTTAATAATTCATTCTGCACATCGAAATGTATTGGGCGGTTAGGGATAATCTGAGGACCATTAACTCCAAATAATCTAATAGAAACTGGCTTAGTTTTAAACTGTCGTAAATCAATTTCGGCAAGCTCGAACCTTTAATCGAGAGAGAATTATTCAAATGGAAGATATCCGTGGAGGGCAAAATGTAATTTTAGTAAAATCATAATTAAAATTGCTTCACAAGTAAACAAATGAACCCTTCGAAAAAAAATTAAATCCCATTTTAAATAATGCAGAACAAAAGGGACATAATGTTCCTTTAGTTCATTATTGGTTATCAATTTTACCCAATTTAAGTATTCTCTTGGGTATAATATTGTAAGGGTTCCCGGAACTTACGTTATACGAAATCTACATTTGTGAGAACCGACTAAATAATGTTCAATGTACTTTATCTGCGATTAATAATTTAATCTTACTTTGGATAAAAACTAATTGCGTAAACTACTGTGTGGTTACTAGGTACATAACTTGATTGCAATCAGTTTCAATTAGAAACCGGTTAGATATAGCGTTTATCTCATTAATTTTATACGTTCTGATACTGCATATGCAAACAGTTCATTACAAATGGAATCATTTTTGCCTTTGTAATAATTCAATTGATTTAGAGGTTGTTTCAATTTGAAACTGATTGCTAAGAAGTTACGTAATCCACATACTGATCATAGAACCATGAAATTTGGAAAATGTTACTATTGTGTGTATTAAGAAATTATTTCATAAAATTAACTAGGTACTAAGGGGGTTAAATAGGGTATAGCGGGTAAAACCGCCAGTTAGAAACTAGTCTTGAATGTATGCAAGCTTTAATATTGCAATGTTCCAATAACAAAATAGAGAACATCCACAATACCGCGTAATTGCATACCCAAGTTGACTCGTTCGTGACTTGCATTTAGAGACATACCTGGGTGACACTACGATATTCGAAATTTGCATGTGAGGCGAGTTTTTATAGTTTCTAGTCCACTATGTTCATACATTCTGACTTAATATACATATTCTTTAAATTAAAAGTATATTTCTTTATGTTCCACTGACATTATAGGATACTTTATGACGCAGGTTAACTTTAAGAACGTAAATGAATCCGCGTGATCAAAGTAAGTGTCTTCTCACGCCTCAACAACTGTTTGATTTTCGTTAAGTTTTCCAGAATACCTTACTGTGTATATAGGCTTGTATTTGATCATAATCTCATCATGGAAGTTATGATGTAGCCGAATGTGCACATAAAACCTAAAAAGAACTGGCTCTCAAGCACAGCTATCGGAATACACCGGTAGGTGTTGGCAACAGATTTTCAACTTGAGCCAGCCAGACGGGTACTACAAATAACCACCATACTATGGTTACCTCACGATGTTTCCCTTCACCTAAAGCTCAAGTGCATTTTAGGATTTGAACCAGAGCACTTCATCCTCACGGCATTCAACGTCACTACCGCTGAGCTATGAGCTATTCATCTCAGCCGCAAGACGTCCATTGCTGAGCGTAGGCCTCCCCTAAGGATCTCCAATAGCTATCATTACGTTATGATTATGTCAATAATACTCGAATGTTTACGATATTTCTCATCCTGTTTCTAGATCCTGGTATAATGCTAGGAATGGCTTTCCGTCTTATTATGCAGTATAACCTGACCTCTATTTCAAAAATGAAATATTATCCGATCGAATATTATTAGACTCCTTTACGAAGGTATTGATTATTTTGTTTGTACTTTGAGATTACGATTGGAAAGCACTATTTATTACAATTCCGAAAATATTTAAAAACCTCTTAGGGCATGAAAATCTTGTATCTTTTGATATGATAAAGTAGCTAAATACAAATTAAATTCATTTTTGAAATGAGATAATTCTTTTTTCCACAAATTACTTAAGTATCTAATCTATAAGTAAAATTATTCATAAATGTAGTAATGATAAAACAAATAATTTAAGTTTATTTTGGTTTCAGTACATAATCTAGTATGATATTAAGACTAAAGATTTTCTACAACATCCTCTCAGTTAGTCGGGAATCACTTATTAGGTATGTACCTAGTTTTTTGCCAGTTTTTTTTTGCTGCTCCATTTAATAAAATATATATTTTTGGATATATTAAGTAATTAATACATAAATGTTAAGTAAGAACCACTAATATTGCTATAAGTAACAAACTATGACATGCCCAAATAGAGATATCGTCAGATTCAAAATGTTATAAGTTACACGTATTTCAACCTTATAGCATTTCTCCGGGGGCTCAGAGTAAACTTTTGCAGAGCCTTCTGCGACAGCCGCGAGCACGACTTCGTTCTTACAGTTCCTTACACTTTATACGAGTAAAATAGCAAATCTAGAGATATTTTCTACTGAACAAGATGTTTTTAATGGCAACATAGATTAATTTTATATCTTACATCGCTCAAGGGAATGCCATAATTTTCATAAGTCTAGTCTTATTTCTATGATACAGGAAATAAGATATGATACAGGTTGTTTTATAAGAACCTATTAAATAATCTAATATGGACTTTTGATTTCTGACATTAATATAAATGTACAAAAACACGTAATGAAAATCAATCATCAATTAAATATTAAACGTTTCATACAAAGAAACTTCTTCAAGCGAAATCCTGACTGTGATCGTAAATATGCATCGAGCCTTAAACAAACAAAGCAAAATATAAACAAATTGAACCGCATACCGAAATGCTACAAGCAAACGGATCTAAACAGCACTGTAGCAGACTGGACCTTACAGCTGTATCTAATCTCCTCGTGTGGAACTATCTTTATTATTGTATAGCCATAGCATGTTCAAATGGATTTAAGCGGCTATAAATGAATGCTTTAAGTAATCAAAACAGCAATCGTATATAAATAATAGACATGAGTTCAAAACACCGAAAAATTGAACAAAATATTGATCTGATTTTAAACTCTATTTACGATCTCACAGAAGAGAAATCCATTCATCCGCATAAAAAATACTATGCACGTATAAAGTTATATTTCTACGCGAGATACGTTCAGGATGGTTCGGTTGGCGACGGATTGGAATACATCGGTACTTGAGAACAGTTGGAAGTGATCCTGACCTACATACAATAAAATTGCGATCGGTAAGTTACTCAAGTTTGGAACGTGGGTGGATACAAAGGTTTACTCTCTACCTGTTGGATGTGGCAGGGTCGTTAAGTTAATGCCCCTTTTACCCGAATATCTCGACCCGAGAAGTGTTTAAATTGTTTTTGTGAATGTTACTCGCTTTTGTAGTTACGTGTGTTTGTTTAGTGATGGTCGGACTCGTTATATAGAAGCTTTATGAAGGGATGATGAATGATTAACATTAACAGTTATCAAAGTTCTCCTCTTTTATCTCTCTCTCTCTCTATTCTCGTACTAATCTTTTTCCTCCGAATACTATAGATATCCATTTCTCACGTTTTACTACAAATATATTATTAATTATAATGTTATTAATCGGTATCATGACAATTTTACTATAAGGGCTCTGCTCACCACTTTTGTTTAGCGGTAGAGAAATTGAAAAAAAAAGTAAACCCTTTATTCCGTCTCATCAAACAAATTTGTTACTTATTTACACTAATGAGAAAACTTGGAAGAAAACACGACCGAGGATATCATATTATTTATGAAATCTTTTTAAATTTGTAACTTATATACTTACTTCTTGCGGCTTTTAGCTGATTAAAACTTTCAGATGGAGCACAATAACTGTGTGAATTATTTACCACTAGCTTTTGCCTCGCGCTTTCGCCCGTGATCTAATGCCCAATGGGAACGCGGGTGAAACCGCGGGGCGGAAGTTAGTAGTTCATAAATTGACTTTGAAGAATTACAGGTAGCATCAAACATTGATTTATAAATCACAATAAAGAATAAAATGCCTGTAATGATTTGCTAAGTGAATACCTACTAAACTTTGTTTTTTATTGCTATTATATTCATCGTAAAGTAGGATTCCATATACGGACTACCAACTGTGAAATGGTAACAACTATAATTATATTATTAAATAATTTGTATGACATCAAATTGAATTTCCATATCTACCAGGGAATATAGAGAAAGAGATATACATACCTATGTACCTACATGCTTCACAAAGCGAATAAATTTACACTCAAAACTCATTTATTTAGTTTAGGCCCTGATAAGGTACTTATGAGCGTTAGAGTTGAATCTACCACCGGTTTAGAATACAATTGAACTGAGTATATATATATAATAATATATACTTACAGGTTAAATGAATTATATTTACTTTAGATTCCCTAAAAAAAGTTGTATACCTACCTATTTAAAGAAATTAGAGAAATCTTTTTAGGGTTCCGTACCCAAAGGGTAAAAACGGGACACTATTACTAAGACTTCGCTGTCTGTCTCCAGGCTGTATCTCAAGAACCGCGATAGCTAGACAGTTGAAATTTTCACAAATTATTAATTTCTGTTGCTGCTATAACAACAAATACTAAAAACAAAATAAAATAAATATTTACGGGGGGCTCCTATACAACAAACGCGATTTTTTTGCCCTTTTATTTCTATATGGTAGTTCCTGTTGACCTAGAATCATGAAATTTGGCAAAAAGCAAGGTCTTACAGCAGAAATAAAGGGAAAAATTCAAAAAATTAAAAAAGTTGAAAATTAAAGGGTGTCCCCATACATACATAGTTACGACAATTAATAAAGACCTCCGAGTTGTATGGGCATTCATATAGAGATCTAGCTTAATTGGAACCACCTCAAATAAGGTAAATAAATAAAATTGTGCATTTACCGTGATGGACGAACGATGAACGAAGTTTGTACGGAACCCTCGGTGCGCGAGTCCGACTCGCACTTGGCCGGTTTTTTTGTATGACTTTTCCACTCAATGAAATGAGCTTACAGTAGAAAATTATGTTTTAAGCCGTATTATGTATAATTTTTGTTTTAATTAAATAAAAAAACTACTGTGGGTTAAAACCACTACAGCAGCTACTACTGTGACGATGTTCCGACAAAACGCAATATGTATATAACTTACACGCCTAATGCGAACGCATCGAACCCTTTATGTAAATCCAATAGATAGGTTCTATTTCTACCCAAGGGAAAATGTCAAAGACAGAAGACATGAAAGGAAGCTAGGTACGTTAGCTATATCTAGAGAAACTATATCGTAAATGCCTAATGAATCTCGCTTTCGACCAAGTCTCATACCTACTTTTATAATTACTCATTAAGTCTAGATTAGTTAGATGTCGCTAAGTTATTCTCTATGCTATGCTATGACACTGATATTTTAGTTATAATTTATTAACTCCATTGTAGAAATTGCATCATTATTATTTTATTTATCAATTTCGAGCTTAATTGTAAATTACGTTTAATGTAAGCCATGGAAACCCTGAAGGGTAAAGGCTGAAGGGTTTCGTAGCCAAAGGAAAGAAACGGAACCCTTTTAATTTCGTCCTGTCCATCTGTTGATCTTTCCGTCTATTGTATTGTGGGGTGGTATTTAATATAGGTTGAGACGGTAAAAAATATATAGTTTATGAGATATGTGCAAGTCGTAAAAAGTGTGTACCCTTCTTACTTTTTAACTATGAGGTGACAAAATCCGAAAATGAATAATAGAACACAGTTTATATATAAAACTAGTTTGTATGATATTAAGTTATGAAGTTTTTGAGTTATGCAATATTTTTGATAATACGCTATTTTGAGTTTGCGACAGGAGAAATTACTTTGTTTTTCACAGTGTCTTTGATAAATTATTAATTAAATTAAATTTAAATTTTATGAGAGGTAAATTTTATGTTTTATGTGAGCATAGCGATATGTCGCTCAAAGAGCAGCTTGACTGGGGAAGTCCCTCTACCTTACAGAATACCGCAGCCAAATAACTTATAGTTGTGTTCCTGCGCGTGAGTAAGGTCGCCAGAGCTCATCGGGGAGGGGGAAGGATTCATAGGCTACGGTAACCGCTTACCATCAGGCGGGCCGTATGCTTGTTTGCCGACAATGTAGTATAAAAAAAAACATAAAATGCAGACGTATTTATTACTAACAATAAAATAGCTTTGTAAACTACAACTTGCTTCGTGGTCCGACACGCACTTGGCCTCTTTTTCGAGTTTTTCTTATTAATGTCAATTAGGTATTTCGAGATTAACTCATTGAAATAATGTTATTTACAATTTTATTTGTGTGTACAGTCACAGTTTCAAAAGTACCTATGAAATGAAATATTTAGGCACTTCTGAAATGTCAAACTCTCCGTCAGACGGTTTGGAATGGTGAGAAGAGTATATAGGTAACCTGCAGAACGTTAAAATAAACTTTATGTAATCTACGACATACAAAGTTTATGAACTGGAGGGTAACTTGACCTCTGACCTAAATTTATGAGCTGTGGGTGGACACGAAAGATAACCAACATGGACAAATCTAAATCAGTTTGGCTGTGTGCTTGAACATGTCTGTTTGTCCTAAGTCTGGGTGTAATTACTTATGTACCTATCTATTTAGTAGTATCTATTATCAATTTACAAAATGAAAGAAGTAGGTATATGTAGTACTTATATCTGTTAACTGGTTGCCATGCTCTGCTTAGTTTGGAATAACTTGGCCGTTTGTGAGGAATGTCCAAGGATATTGATTGATTTATTTATCTTTCTATTGTAAGTACGTATTTTTTTTATTATAAATAAAAAAATAATACAATTTTAATAGCTATCCAGTAGAAACCACATGTCTGGATTTTATAATTTTACACTGAAATAAAATACCTGTGTACAAATCAGAATCAGTTGTAGGTATAAAATAGCACATTGTGTTGATATAATAAGTCACGTTCTCTGTCAGAAAAATGTGCGTCTTGCCGTAGCATATTGCATGGGACAAGGGCATTGTACCACGACTATGATAAAAAAATATTTGGCCGAGAGTTATTCACATGTGTTCAAAGTCTATGGACGTAGAAAAAATATATGCGACTGTTGTACGTTGTGTTGTAAGCATTTCAGTTATAATAATTTTATATTGTGAGTGCACCTTGTAGACTTAATACTTTTAATAACATTGGGAGCCATTAAACTATTTGAAAATAGTTTTTTTTTTACGTAAAAAAAATATTGATATTTACTGGTAGTTCAGAACATTACATAGAACAAAAGATGATAATGTTCATATTAATTTAATTTAAACAAAATAATTATATTATTAACTAAGGCCGTAGCTATTTCATTATTCTGAAAGCTATTATTCGCTGGAGGAAATAATTAATACAACGAAGTCTTGCTATTATATCTATAATATTTTATTGTCTAACATGAAACTATATTAGTTTGAGTCAAGTTTGAACCCTTAAATAACAAGTACGAGCTCTATTGTGCTAACTGGCAAACATTACAAGTTGGGGGAATACCAAATCACTTTACTTTAATTTTACTGTTCCCTAGTAAAGATGAATACTAAGAGTAGTTAAATAATACAGTTAATTATTCAGGACCTAGAATTAGGTTTACGAGAGAAGGAAGTTTGATGTTTTATAGCTGCTAATCTATTTTCGTTGCAGACAGATAGACATTGAGAAATTGCTGGCTATTTATAAATAGTATCTATTTAGTTTTAATAAATATTGTTTTTTTTTCGTATTTTATATACTAGGGTCCATTTATCGACGTACTTTACATTCGTACCATTTTTTTATACTTTAACTCAATACACAAAGCATTCCATCAAACAGAATCTTAGAAGTGGGCGGTTTAATTTTATGTTAACTACGCTATCCTAAGTATCTACTAACTTATACCGACATAAAAGCCTATTCAGATAAAGGCGATATTTGCTGCCGGAAAACAGCCAAATATATTTGTGCTAGCTGCCTAAAGACTAACCAACTCTAGAATTATTCACCGCACGTCAAAGATTCCGTACCTATATGTATTTAAAATCTAATCATAGCTTTCGTATTGTATCAAGGTAAAATCGTAAACAAAAAGCCCTGACCTGTCGGTACCAGGTGTGGGGTTCCGCGGTCATGGAAGGTAATAATCGACTGTAACTGACGTGACTGAATATTGAAAAGTTTAAATTATATTTGGTATATGTATATGGAATAAGTGATTCTTAGACTATTTTCAGCCCAAATTACGGTTTGATGTCAATTCAGATAAAAATTAGGAGCAAGTCAAAGGAAAGTTTGCAATCAAAAAACACCAAGTTAAAATACTCCTGAAACATACCATCTATGAAATGCATTTAATGTACTCAATATGAAGGAGGGCTTACTTTGAAGGGCATAAATGGTTATAAAAACTCGATTATGGTGTAGTATACACAAGAAATTATTCAAAATGAACCCAAGTAAAATAGTAGAAAAACATTACATTACATTACGATCATTGAAATATTATAAACATTCCCCACAAATGATCGGGGAATAAAAATGTTTTTTTATAAAAGCTCACTTCAAATATAACAATAGCTCAACATAATAAGTAGTTTTTTTTATACCAACGAAAAAAAATCTTTCAAATGGTGAAATTGTATTATTTAATACGCCATAACTTAACAAAAAATGTTTCCAGCCAGTACTATATTATTAACTCACATATATCCGTATGTCCTATATAAAACTCAAAATAGTCCTAAAAATAAAACTTCACTACTTTACAATTCGAATGTATCGAGAGAGGCCGTAATGCGGCATCGCGGGGTTGAGCGCGCAACTACCCCTTACCGAGGGTACGAAGCTACTGACTGTACTGAATTGACGCCGACGGACTTGCCGCCAGCCGACGATAGAATGAAACCTCGCAAGCTCCCCCCTACCATCAGCCCTACACCTTATTCAAAAAAATGCACACATTAAAGCGAAAAAATGCTCCAGGAAAGAATGCGAAGAGTGTTGCACGCTCCGTAATTACTTGTGCCTTAGATTCGGCCTTTTGTTTACTCACTGCCAAATTATGCCGAGATACGATATAGAGAGAGCTACCTGTGCTTAAGCACTTGTTGGAATTAATTTATCTTCAACCCTGATTAACTACTACTAGCTTCGAAAATTTGGAACCTCGAGATATTGAACTTTTCCATCTCTATTGATAAACCACAAAAGAAAACTATAGTTAATTTTTTATCGATTTTGCATTGTATATTAATAATTGAGAGTTTAGACATTGAGATAGAATAAAACAGCAGAGTTGATAACGTATATGTAAACTTTGTGATGCAGTTAGATGTTCATTTTTAAAATGAATTAAGCTAAATTAATATTACCTACTAGCTTCCACTTCGCGGTTTTACCGACGTACCAGACGGATCTTATGTTTTTCCGGGATAAAAAGAAGTATTCTTTTTTTTTATTCCAGAATATTATGTTCTATGTACCAATTTCCATCCAATCACGATTGAGTAAGTAATTACCACAAAAATATACATACAAATCACATTTTATAATATCAGTATGTTTTCAATGTGTTTTTTTTTCTCAGAATATTATTGGATTGATAACTGAACTGTAACTGAACGAATACTAGTTTTTGTTTCAGTAACTGAAGTCGTTGCGCTCCACTTTGCGCTGAATACTGAATTCTTATGACGCTGAATCGAAATAGAAGAGAATGAAAGGAAGTTATGATTTCTGTTTGAATAATATAGACTTTGAATAGTTGGAATTTTGTTTGCATTTTTGTCCACAGCCGGTTTTGACAGTGTCTCAAATTGTTTTGACAATATAAGCCAAGTTGTGTACAAACAATAACGTTTGTCTTTGCATATTTGTTGTATTTTTTAATAAAAGACAATTATTGGAAGACCAAAACTAAATTGTTGTCATTTATTTATTTTTGCAAACTGACTGTCGCGACGACGTCGCTGTCGCGTCGCCCTCAAAATCTATTGCAAATTAGTCAATGACATTGGAAGAGGACAAATTCATCTCAGTCTATCTAAAGGTGTCCCACTTTGTGCAAGCTCTGAATGAAAGAGCATAGCGACAAGAGCCCGCACCTGGTCGTAAATAAAAACCTAACTGAGATCAGAAAATTTAAATACAACCCTAAGATTAGCAGGATAAGGTTTAAAGTAAAAAGAACGAACGTAGACTTTGTATCTTTCGCCGGCCCAGAATGCGCTATTGAGAAAAGGGTGCTTCCAGATAAGGGCTTTATCGATGCATAAAGTTTGTTATTATGAAGTTTGTCGGCGGCCTCTAGACGCGCCGAGAAAAAAAAAGTATACTTTTATTCATTGAGGTATTTGCGGTATCTTTTTTTGCACCTATCGTAAATTTGCGACCTTCGTGTAGGATCGACGTATTTATGTGACAGGTCGCGAGAGATGATTACAGTAGCTCAATCAACCGTATGGAATTCTTTTATCGATAAATGAATAAGTATGTTTTCAATTCATGATTACCAGCAATTCTCTAAATGAAATTTACATGGAACAGAAAATAATATAAGATAATTCAACAAAAAATAATAATGTTGGAAATACACAAATAATTCCTGAAATAAATTACAGTAATCAGAGACATACTATCAGATTTGTGATAATTAATATAATTAATTCAATGATACAAAATGATATAAAACTAGGTATGTACTAGGTAAGTATAAAGTCGTTGTAAAGGTTAGTCGGAGTTCATTTTAGTTAGACCACTTTGATCTGGCGATTACAGACGAGAAAATGTCACTTGTAAGTTTATATACGATTATAATAGAATAAGTCGACCCTTGCAAGGAACCTACATTACGACATTATTGTCTCACATTATGGCTGGGTAAAGGGTCATCGTAGGTAGACGACACTTTAGGTATGTTAGTTAGTGAACTTAAGACATTTAAAAGTGTCTTATGGCCTCTGTGGTTAACTTTAATTAAGTTACTTTGGTTGTTATGACTCGGGTGATTATTTTTGATGTAAGTAGGTAGGTACCTACCCATTTTGTTGTTATGTTTTAGTTTGCTATATTTTATTTTATTGCATCGCTCACTGATATTAGAATTGGAGTAATTGAACATGGCATTGTATACACCTGATATCCAGTCCACGTTCGTAGAAAATTCAATAAAGATAAATATATTCATACAGTCTTGCATTTTACTTGGAATTTATAATTTA
The DNA here is from genome assembly GCA_951216915.1 of Tetheella fluctuosa. NCBI lineage: Eukaryota > Metazoa > Arthropoda > Insecta > Lepidoptera > Drepanidae > Tetheella > Tetheella fluctuosa. The sequence continues at coordinate 6,593,833 of OX578230.1, forward strand.
TCCATTGCTGAGAGTTATCACAAAGTATGTTATTCATGTAGGGCCATGTAGCTGTGTGGCGTGCTGCCAAGAATGTACGCTGCATATTTGTTACCTGCAATAATAGATCAAGTAAACTAACCTACATACAAAATGATCTTGGTAGTATCTGCTATAAGGGTTTACATTAAACGCTTTAGTTGCATTTCAAGAACAACAAGGAACAAACAAGGCAAATATTAGAAGGCATTTCTTGTGAGTAAATTTCGACCGTAAAAGTCAAACTTTCGAAGAAACTTATCCCGGTTTTTGTATGCTCGGAGCGCACGACTTAAACTACTGAGAGGTCTATTTAGAACAATTCCCAAATCGAATTAATGGACCCTCTCGCCACGTCAGTCGTGTGGAACGTGTTGAATCAAGTATATCTTTACGACGTCATCATTACAGTTACGCTTAGTTGTGATACTTTATATGGATATTTATAAAACCTAGGTTTTATTCACTACCTAGCAAATAAAAACACAGTTTTTTTTCGCACAATAATAATAATTTATATCGGCTTTTGACCACGAAGGAGCGGGGCTAGTATTTATGTGTTTGGAGTAGGTAAGGGTTTGTGTATTGTGTGTTTACCATTTATCTTTAAAACGGGGTAACCAATTTTAATGGGGGTTTTAGATAGTATTTATTGCCTTTTAGAGAAATTATCGGAAAACGCACTAGGTATGGAGGTATATGAAGTTTTTATTCGATTGACTCGTCTTGATGAGTATTTAATTATTATAATAGTTCAATATTTAAAACACATAGGTACATAACCCTCACAATCTCTCTAAATATAAAAAACAAGGTCGGGCTAGTTACACAATTTAAAACTCACTAGCTTCCGCCCCGCGGTTTCACCCGTGGTCCCGAGAGCTCTTCTGTATTTCCGGGATAAAAAGTAGCTTATGTGCTATTTCAGACTATAATCTATCTCTGTGCCAAATTTCATCCAAATCCGTTCACCTGTTCTGCCGTGATTGAGTAACAAACACCTGCACCTCGTAAACGCCCCCTCTATGAGTAGGAAACGTCGCGGTGACGTCGAACGGTAGGCGTATTGCATTTTTATACTCGTTATACCATTGTTATAACATCGAAATTAAATGTCCGATTCGAATGAATTAAAAAGCATTTTACTGCTACCTAAATACTCTTGATGATGAAACTATTTATTTGAATAAGAATTAATACAACGATACGAATGTAACCAACTTTTGTTGCTACCGGCGATCTAATTAAATTTTAGAACACAAAAGTTGCTATTGTGACTTAAATATGATAGTTAGATATATTCCCTCACGGACTTTTTCGTAGGTAATAATGAGTACTTTAATCATGTAGTACATCGGCATTGATCGGCAAAGGTGCTAAGCCTGCTTTAGTTAAGCCTATATTACAACAAAATCCCATGCTTCCCTAGCGTATTAGCAATAGCGACACGTAATTGTACACACAGACAGATAGTTATAAGTAATATTAATCTAACAAGGTCGTGATTAGAATTATTGTGGTAAACAGAGTAAATTTCTTATCATTTTTAATATACTGACGAACTTTTATTTTAATTTACATAGTTTTACAGGTGATTTTTTAGTCACTGGCCATACTTGCAGGGGTTAAAGTACTCGTCAATATGAACAACTTTTATTATGGGACCAACTCTGATATCGCAAAAAAATTAAATAGTTTCTACATACATTTTGGTCGAGTAGGTATTGAACTTTTGTATGGACAGCTGATAATTTTTTGTGATCTCGAGAGTTAGTCCCATGATTAAAGTTGTTCATATTGATGAGTACTTCCACCCCTGCGAGTATTGCCAGCGAAAATGATATCAACCAGTATGTTTCGTTTTTAGGGTTCCGTACCAAAAAAGGATCAAAGGAACCCTTATAGGATTACTTCATACTCTATCCGTCTGTCTGTCTGTCAAGACTTTTTTCTCAGGAATGCGTGGAGGTTTCAAGTTGAAATTAATATCAAATACTTAGATCTGCAATCCCTTGGAGCTGTAAAAAAATCAATGTAAGACAACAGTTTTCAAACGACAAAGTTAAGTTCGTCCCTAAATCCATAAGTAAATCGTTAAGATTCCCGTGAGGGACGAACTACTTACATGCCTACAAGTTTGTACGGAACCCTCGGTGCGCTAGTCTGACTTGCACTTGGCCGGTTTTTTTATATTTACTTTATCTTTTGGCTTCTTTATCTTAATTTCTTTTTTGATTCGGGACTTCATTTCTTTTTAAAATAGAAACTCATTATTGGCTCTCAAAATACCCCTATTATGGGCACTACTGCAAAAAATGGTTTTCGCTTTTGGCACTATGGGCCAACATTTGGAAAATGTCATTAAAAGTTAAGACATTATATGGAATAGCAATAATTTGCTTAAAATATTTACGGATTAAACATTATTTTGCTTTTTAAAAAAATCATAAAATCCGCACTAATGCCAATAATAGAATTGGAAATGAATTCCTGTTCCAAATGTTGGCACCTCAATTAAATAAAATATAAATATGATATTTAAGAAATAATCATTAAACTGTGTGTCACATTTACTTTGACACTGTCAGTTACTCAAATAACCAAGACATAACACGATTAGTAAAGTTCTTACCTTAAGAAAATTACATAAAATTTCGCCAAATGACGAGCTCAAAATGTAGATTATTGTCACTAAATCGTCATATTGTTTTGTGGTGTATTGCTACCATCTATTGACAGGAAAGATTTACTATTTTTTAATTTAAACCCTGGCTACCTTACATAATCCGTAGATTCCTTGTTTTATCAATTTAAACTCAAAAGTGCCAATAACTGGAAAATGCCAATGATAGGTAGGCTTACCCTATATCTGGCAATAGTCAATTCACATTATGAACCTAAACATTTTACTAATACCAATCCTAACTAATAATATTATAAATGCGAATGTGAGTTTGTTTGTTTATTACCTTTTCACGCCTAAACCGCAGAACCGATCGCAAAGACATTTGGTACGCAGATAGCCTATGGTATGGAGAAGGACATGGGCTACTTTTTTTCTCGGGAACGCGGGTGAAACCGCGGGGGACAACTAGAAATAATATTATAAAGAAGAAAGATTTGTATTTTTATATGTTTGTAACGAATAAACTCAAAACCTACTGGACCGATTTCAAAAATTCTTTCACCATTACAATGTTATATTATCCCTGAGTAACATGGGCTATATTTCATCCCGGGAACGCGGGCGAAACCGCGCGAAAAAGCTAGTATATCATAAAAACAACCTGATCAGTTTGATCCTTACCCGATCATCAAATAAGTAAAACACACACACACAACTAACATAATGTTCGACATCTAAGCACGGTGAAGTTATCTGTATAAGTAACCTATTGGAGGGGTAAAATTCAATGTACCTACCAACAAATCGAAAAAAAAAATGCTAAGTACAAAAAAAGAAAAATTCAAGTCACTGCATTTGTTTGAAAAGTCAACAAATTATACAGATTGCTTATACGCATAAACGGATAATTCGCTGGCGTGAAAAGGGCGAGCGGAACCAATGTCGTGAAAATGTAAAGATCAGGCCCCTACGTCCTCTAATGACCTGCAAACATCGGGATATCACACGCGATTTACTAGGAAACCTTCCGCATTTCCACTCCACGTAATTGATGACAAATACATCGGTATATACATCAGTAGATATACGTGGATTATATATGCAGATACACTCTGATTAGTTAGGTTGAGCTTACGAATTGGTTTCCTTTGACTGTTTATTAAATTTGTTAGGGTTATTTGTATTATTTTATGACAAACTTTAACCCATTGGGCTCGCAAATGTGACGCGCGTCCAAAAACTACATAAAAATAATTCCAGGAACTGTGATTCAAGTTATGTGTATATTGTATAATAATTAAAATAATGTCCATATCACGTAGTCTTTCTTTCGTGTATTCAGAGTATGATGCAGCAAACATTTTTTGTTTAAACACAAGGTCCCGACGATATGAATCACTAACATTTGGTTGGCGACGCCTCTTATGACCAAATATTTCTTTTCCCCTTTTTTGTATCAACTTCATTAGCAAAAAGTTAACAAGCTGACCTTTTAACTTAGCAAAAAATGCTTAACAAAATCACAGGATTTTATTTTTACATTACATTTTTCGCTTTATGATTTACCTACCTACCGTATTTATCTGAAGAAAGGTTGAAAATGTGTAAACACGCAACCGTTTTGCGAGTAAGCAAATAAACTCTGTTTTATAATTCTGAATATTTAAGGTTAGAGGATTTTTTTTCAATTAGGTTCTGATGAAAAAAATCCTACTTCCTAATAAGGTACCTACTGGGTGGATATTTGAGATGGCATATTTTCAAAACCAATATTAGCTTCGTCGTGCCAAACAACTTTTATGATTCAACTATGTTTGCTACCACTACCACTCAGCTCGTCTGAACGGATTTGGATGAATCTTGGCGCAGAGATATTCTGGAATAAAATAAAGGATGCTTTCTTTACCCAACAAAATATAAGATCCTACGGGATCGCGGATAAAACCGCGGGGTATAAGCTTAAGCTAGTTTTTAACAATATTCTATATTTTCATCCCAGAACGTGACTAGTAACCAAATTATGTAGTAAAGCTATATCATTAATATGTATCAGTAATATGTAAGTATCATTAATTTAAAAAAAATGATGATTCATCCTAGTAAATAAAAAGTTATCTTTGGTGCACTTTTAAGTTGGCATAACAGTTATTTTTTTAATACATTCCACCGAGTAAACTCAAAAAATATTCTTTGAAAAAGTTTACCTATCGACAAAATGGTTACAAAACATGTCCCATCAGCATAGGAATGTCGAGTATCTCTAACGGTCCTTGACATACATTTGTTATCAGGAATTTTATGGAAAACCGGCGTTCTGGGCCCACTTAAAGGAATCTTCGATAATATACAGTGCTCAGAGATGAGGTTTAAAAGGATCCGAAGGATTTACAAACCCTTTTACCATATGGACAAATATATTTGAGTATCTAATGTGAAAACGATTGCTTGTTTTTTTGTAAAATAGATTGCATGTTTCGGTAATGTAATATCCTTACTCTTTCCAATTTAAAATCAATCAATTTTCTATTTGCGAAATAGTGCGATATTCGTGTCAATATTTGTTTATAACAATATGTATTTTCTTTTATTTAAGATTTGTTATTTGCTGCTACCTATCGTCTACTGTTGCACGCCTCGTTCAACCATCCTCATTGAATTCATTGAAAACAACTGTATAATAGCGCGAACAGATCAAGCGTACGAGAGCGGATGAAGCGTTCGGTTGCACTCTTCACACTCAAAATCATAATCGTTCTCATGAATAAAGCCTTAGCTTCATTTGTTCTTGTAGGCTTAACCTGTATGCACCTTAATAAATGTTTTTATCAATTATTCCATTGCAAATTCAATGTAGGTTCGTCCATAAATGTCCATTTCCGTTACATACAAATATAAAAATGTAGAATGCAGCCTACGGCTACGCTTATTTAGAGGCCCATTTGGATGGAATTTAATTCCGTCATACTTGTGTAGGCCTTTGTACGGATTGACAGCGAACCGGGGAATTTCACGCCCTCCTCTAATTTATACTTCCTCGCTTTTGACTATAGTTGGATTGCTGTTTGAAAGCCGATTTTGAAGCGCAAGTAAATGCTACTTTATTTAAGATTTAAACGGCAACGAGGCAGTTTAAGTGTGATATGAGGTTAACGTCATATTGACTTCTATCGCTGTTGCAAAAAGTCCTAACATTAAAAATCTTGGTGCCAAATTGGGTACTTAGGTTATAGAGATTACGAAAAGAGACTTAAATTTTTGCAGATGTAAGTTATTGTTTAAATATTACATTTTATTATACTAATCTCTAATCTAGATTTTAAAGGTATCGTACCTAAAGGACGCCCTATTGCTGTCACTTTATTGTCTGTCCGTCGGTACATATGTAAGGCACGGGTCGGGTCTCTTGCTCGTAAACGAATTATGTTATGGACCTTAAATTTGGATATGTTTTGACCCAAAACTGAATATTGAATTAGAAATAAATTTAAATTATTTACCAAAAATACATATTTTCTTATCCTTGCATTTAAAATAAATATTTATCTAGAGCTCATTGTAGAGTATAAATAATATATATTTTTATTTTCAAATATAAAGAAAATGAGGGATCGTCAAAAAACGAAAGTAGTGAGAAATTGGTAATTATTCAATATTATGTATACCAATAGAGCGAGACCCGTTTAATATGTAAATAGTTTTTAAGCTATTGTATAGCTTTTATCGCGGGCTTCGGGTGCTGGAAGTAAATATGTTCCTTAGCTTCGGGCTTTGAGCGCGGCGACTGAATCAAGAAATTTCGTAACGAAAAAACCTAACACCTCCCACACACACATACATACAAGTTAAGCGAACGCTAATGTGTACGCTTATGTATACGCTTGTATGTATGTGTGTGTATGCTGTTTGTGAGAAAGTATATAGGTGTATAGGTATATATTAATATAAAAAAAAAATTTGCATAAGTTGATAAAAAATGCTATGCAATAGCTTTACCGCGGCAGTCCCCGAGTGCCACACGTATTATTTTTTTATGTCAGAAGGCTGACAACCAGGTTGGCAGTCTACTTGATGGTAAGTGGCTTGTGAACATTGCAGAACAATTGCCAGACGACTTTTATAAAGCCGATTATTGAGGGTCTTTTAGGTCTGTCCGAACCTTCCACTGGAAGGTGCTTGGCGACAGGTTTCCAACTTGAGGGTGGTAGGCAGCCAGGCGGGTACTACAAAGTATCCTACCACCATGCTATAGTTTCCTCATTATTTTTTCCTTCACCTAAAGCTCAAGTTCTATTTAAAAGGCTTGCTAACTTTTGTAAGTATCTAGCTTTCTCCCCTCGGTTTCACTCGCGTTCCCGGTATATGATATATCCTCAAGAATTGAACTATCAAATGCAACAATATGTCTTCACATCTGACTGGTAGTTCCAGAAATTAGCGCGTTCAAACAAACAAACTCTTCAGCTTTATTATATTAATATAGATAAAACATTTTTTTAGTGCGCAAACAATTTCTTTACTCCAAATAAATGAAGTGTTAAAAAAGTGTTTTTCATTTAAATTCTTCTCAGGGGATTAAAATAAGATAAATAGGAATGACCGCGGTTAATTTAATGTCATCAGGGTCAGCCGGTTTTAGAATGCTTTATGAGCAAAAAGTGGGAAATAATAAAATAGGCTTTCAACACTCGCCGCCGACAAACGTCCCAGATATGATTAAATGGTATATTTTATGTTTACTTTAAGTTTGCTGCTTATTTATTATATCCTTAGCAAACAACATATGGCTTTATTTCGTTGAACAAAATTATAAATGCACAAAATGTCATGATGGCTTTTCCAGAAACAAGGTGAGGGTGAATACATATTATACGAGTATCACTAGCGTTTATCAACGTATTAGTGCTTCCTGAACCACTATTAAAATGTCATTAGAGCGCCATTTTGCTTGTTATCGAAGCGTTTGGTGTTTAATCATTTAATGTTACCTACAAGAAACATAATGCAACATAAACAGACACGATAATTATTTTAAATATACGTTACGGGTTTTCAAGAAAGAGACTCTTATTGGAGGTACCTATTAAAATTAATCACGAAAAAATCGGTCCAAAAAATATATAATTAAATACTAAATTTGTTAAGAATGTTAACTGAACAGATGAAGATGATACCGAAATGAGTATACAAATACAATGTATAAAACACGACCTGCAACTTATTAAAACGAGTCTGATAAAATACCGAGCTACTGACAGAACCAGGATTCTCCTACGTTAGTAGGTAACGTATAGCTAGCGTGTAATATAACGTATAGGTAACGTAGTTAGTTGTAGAGTTGTAGATCGTGATCTACAACCGTAGAATGTAGTCAATCCCAAAAGTAGATAGTCATTTTAATACCCTCATAATAACTTATTGACATTCTCTTGACACTTTTTACTAGAGTGATCATCTACTTTTGGGGCTAACCGTACTATAAAAGGCCAGTACTGCGATAAAAGCAAAATTGTCTTTATACCATAAGCTGTAGAATCTATAGTAAATACCTAACCTTAGCAGTGATGCTAGTGTTAAACCTTATTTGTATGTAATGCACTAACAAAATGTTTAGAGATTGCGCAGTCAGACATGTTTCGGTACTGATTAGATGCAATATTTGTACAGTTCTGTTTATTTGGAAGTTATCGCTCATTGAGTGTAGATTCATCGAGTCTTATCAGAGATATACATATTTATTCAAAGAAGTAGTTGATACTAGGTATTGAGATTTTACTATCAATGAAATTTGGTAATGTTTTATTTATTTATCAGTTCGTTAATTAAACTAGATTTCCTTAATAAGTTTCTTCGGCATCCACGTAAGCTAAAATATATTTATAGCTTTTCAAAATATTTTTTTCTAAAAAAATTCCAGTTAATTGAAGCAAAAATTTCAAGATATCATCAACCGTAAACAAGACAAGGATACGCAATATTATTTTCTCCTAAAAAGCTTCTGATATAATCCCTTGAATCCACCGCCTCGTACCTTCACTGGGTAGTGTTTTGCGACGCAACATTAGGGTGCTGCTACATTTACATACATGAATACTGCGAGCTCAGAAATGCGCTCCTTTTTCAAGTGCGAGCGAAACCGCGCTTCGGGTCTTCAAAAGGATGTAGCATGACCATTTCCTGATGGATATGTATCTGCAAGTGCATTGGCGCGAGTGACTACACGTATGCACGGATTAGAATTGACATTGTGAATTGAGAATGAGATCTTATTCCAAATTTTAGTCTTATACATAAATATTATACCATATAATAACATTTATAAAATGTTTTGAAACTGTTTCTGATTGAGTTCAAACCGGTGTTTTGGGAAATTACCACGAAACGCCTACCTACCTTGAAATAAAATATTAAACATAATATTAGTAACAACTAATGAACAAGCCGAAATGGAAAAATAACTTCATTCTTTCATAAAGCTCAGAGAAATTGAACATTGTTCTAATTTTGCTGTATTGTTCTAATAGCTACTTAAATAAATAAAAAAAATCATGAATTTATTCGCTAGACCAAGCACACGTAATCTTTTCGTGCATGCCCCAATAAAGGATAAATAAGCCTGAATTCTTGTATTAAGCCTTCAATATATCTTCTTATACGGAGCTTAAAGTAATCTAAAGCTAAGTGTGATATATTATTTCGAAAACAAACTCGTACGCATCTCAATGCCAGCCAGGGATTTGACGTAAATCCCTTGTAAAGAAAAGAACACGGTTAAACCATTCGCTAGATAAAGAAAACGCAAGCAAATCAGAATGAAGCTTGCGGTTTTTTATTAGCTTTTTATTACTATAATACAGTAACTACTAACCGAGCTCTTTGATATTTGAAAGTATTTGTTTTTCTGTGGTTATTAAAATGTATCATAGATACTTTTATTTAATTATATTATTATGTCCCAGGATATTTATTTATATGTATGAATTCTAACATTAAATATTTATGATCTATAATATAGTTTTGTTTGTCTATGATGTGAAATGCAAACCACAGCTCCTGTGACCGTTTTGCCAAAATAACATAGAGTCAGTATTATGTTTACCAGGCTTGTAGTAACCTTGTGAAGTATTCAGAATTAATTAAATGTTGTATCTTATCTAGTTATCTAGCTTGTCTCATGGGCCAAGCAAGCAGTCATCTACGTAGTAAACTAATTAAAATTTTATCACTTAACAATTTTTGTGATTTCGTTTTTTTTTATTGTAACACTACATTTTTCCCTTGATATTTGTAGTTTGTAATAAAATTACATTTATTCCATATTAAATTATTATATCTACGATTTATACTTTTGGTAAATACACACTAAAAGATAATGTAATAACAATGTGCGGTAACTCGTATAAATCCTGAAAGACTAAGTTTTAAATGTAAAGTTTGTAGGTAAATATACCATCCGTAGATTTCAATAAAATCCTATTACAAAGTACGAGAGCAAAATAATTCATCTGAAAAGTGAACATTGCAATAAGTAAAGAGAGGTTTACAACGGGTAGTGGGTACTCCCATTGGTCCCTTTATTGATATTCGAGTTAGATTGTGTGGAGTTTTCCAAGTAGAAAATTTATCATTTGAATCATATCGGTTTTTACTTCTAAATTTAAATCAAAAATTCAATAATTCATTGTTTCTGTGTTTGCCTGCAATCTCACTATGGTAAGTGATAATATCACCTAAGGTGGTAAACACACAAAACCTAGAAGGAACTCGCTCTCAAGTGTAGCTGCCGGTGTTTAGCGATACTTGAGACAGACACGTGGGTGGGTACTATAAAGTAATCTACCACCGTGCTATGGTTTCCTCACGATGTTTTCCTTCACCGAAAGTTCAAACTCATTTTAGAATTCGAACCAACGACCTTCGCTGTGGCATCCGACGTCACTACCACTGTAGCCTATCGCCTTAGAAATCCTAATATAATCGTCTAAATTTTAGGTGACAACAACACTCCTAATTTTATAGACACTAACAATCAAGTCATCATTTGTTTTTTAGTCGATATTTATTACTCATATATATGCTCAAATATCTGTAAGTATTCCATTCATACTTCCCTTTATTTAAAATCAGGAACAACGACTGAGGTAAAATAAAATCAATGATTCGCCTAATGAATCCCATAGCTATCGTTTAAGAGCACCTTATCTAAGATTCCACGCAACCCCGTTCCGCACCCAGTGAATAATAAAACGCTTTAAGGCGCTGACAACAGCTAAATGGCCTTGAGAAATTGAAATTTTAGCCACGCCCCTCTACATCCCCAATATATATAGGACGTATAGCACAGCATAGCGCCACACACGAAGACGCGGTAAAACGGTGCACTTTTTCGGCCATCATCCAAACAATAAACAAGTACAAATATATCTATGAAACTAACACAACTAGATGGCGCTATTATTGATAGTATAAATATGTAATTACAACTATCTATAAAGAAATAGTAATAACCGAGTTCTCAATATATTTTAACCTAGTTTTGTAACTTTTCCATTTTATTTCCATCTTTCACACCATTATTTACAATAGTATGTACCTACTAATTTTAATGAAACCGCTTCTCTTATCATTTTATATTCGCGTCGCCCGTGTGGATGTATAAATGTTTTTTAATAAGAAATATGAATGAAGAAAATAATGTACAAAATTCAAAATATATAGCTAGGTTTCATTTTTAGAAAACGTCGTTTTACCGTGTTTTCAATCAATGAGAAACTGCTACAATTTCATTAGAATACGAAAGTAAATTTCGCCGCTATCAATAAGTAATTAATAGCTCAGGTGGGAGATCGTGCGATCCTTGAACTAGATGTCCACGGATCGAGTCCTGTTGGCGACTTACGTTTGATTACTTTGTTCGATATGATTCATCCTACTTTTGTAACTTTTTCATCTTTCACACCATTATTTACAATAGTACCACAGCGTAACAAGTCATACAGTGGTTTATCGCGTTTGAAGTCACGCGAAATGCCGCTTTTGTGTAGACATTCGTCATTATTCGTAGTATGTGTATGTAGAACTAATACCTAACATATTTTTTATTGTTTATGACCTTTTAATAATATAATAGGATACCAAAATAAAAAAAATGAGAGAGAGAAATACTGAGATACTTATTCTTTTAAATACTACAAATGCGAAACTGAAAGGTATTTTCAACATTTGGATTTACTAATTTTCAGATTGCGATTGTTGAATTTGACGATGTAGTCAATTCTCATACGTAGAAATAATTTTAATAAAAATTCAGACGGGAAGCAGGACCATGGTCTTGTATTAAAATTAATGTTCTTTAGCTGTTGATATAATTGACTTCTAATATTATTTCCAACAAACGTTGTAAAAGTTGTCTGTAAAGTGTCTTCTAATTTTTGGCAGTACGTTAAAATACTAATACATAATAGTTTGCTAGTAGTTAAATTAGGTCGCGCAGAGATATCACTACTCCATATTCGTAATCGGCACCCCTGAAAACCATGAAAACGATATCCATATTGATTTTATTTAAAAATTCACGCCCGCCATCTTGAATCTCGAAATATGTTATATATTCGTAATTGGCACCCCTGAAAACCATGGAAACGATACCCATATACATAGATGTTATTTAATAATTCGCGTCCGCCATCTTGAATCACGAAATATGTTATATATTCGTAATCAACACCCCCGAAAACCATGGAAACGATACCCATGTACATAGATGTTATTTAAAAATTCGCGTCCACCATCTTGAATCACGAAATATGTTATATATTCGTAATCAGCACCCCCGAAAACCATGGAAACGATACCCTTATACATAGATGTTATTTAATAATTCGCGTCCGCCATCTTGAATCACGAAATATGTTATATATTCGTAATCGGCACCCCCGAAAACCATAGAAACGATTCCCATATAGATTTTATTTAATGATTCGCGTCCGCCATCTTGAATCTCGAAATATGTTATATATTCGTAATCGGCACCTCCGAAAACCATGGAAACGATACCCATATTGATTTTTTTTTTTAATTCGCGTCCACCATCTTGGATCTCGAAATATGTTATATATTCGTAATAAGCACCCCCGAAAACCATGGAAACGATACCCATATAGATTTTAGTTAATAATTCGCCTCATAATTGTACAAAATTCAAAATATATAGCTAGGTTTCATTTTGTCGTTTTACCGTGTTTTCAATCAATGAGAAACTGCTACATTTTCATTAGAATACGAAAGTAAATTTCGCCACTATCTATAAGTAATTAATAGCTCAGGCGGGTGATCGTGCGATCCATAAACCAGATGTCCGCGGTTCGAATCCAGATGATGTTTCCAATTTCATTTATTAATTTCCTCTTTTTCAAGTTCCTTCTTTTGTTTACCAAAATAAAAAGTATTATATATACCAAGCACAACTCAATCATCCAGGTACTTTACATTCATTATAAAACATGGTGTCATCACATAGATTTGAACACACACATCCAAGTAGTTATAGGTTCTTGACCTATAACCAGGACCGCTGAGCTAACAATGACATGACATATGCTATGAAAATAAGAATCTTTCTCGGTCAGTGATGCGGCACGACAAATTTATTCCCAATGCATGAAAGATTATAAAATTAATCAGTTATTATGCCCTTTTTGTGGTAAGTAAATCTTTAGTTTGAATACTTTTTTTATGCGAAATAATACGACGAGATCATATTGTAAAAGTTATGTAATGCAATTCATTTTCCCTCAAAATATTGTCATTTAATTTGATAAAAAGTTATGATGTGAATAGGCTGAATACATTCATAAATTACACTGCAATCTAGCGGCAGTGATATGACGCTTTGACAAACACAAGTATTTGTTTACTTTTATCATTGTCAATCACTGTGAAATAAATTGCTTACTACCTTACTTTATTCATCAGGCATTGCACATTTTTTTTAAAAGATATTTTACCCATTTATGGATGATAATGTTGAAACCGCGCGCTCGGAAAAAAACTGGTATAGATCCGTCTAGCAACGCGGATCGCCGCGGAATGCGAGTGAGGGCAAAGCAAAATACGCAAGTAACGTGACAGAAGAGTGTGGCATAATGTTGACTCCTCCCCCTAACTGCTCCGAATTAATAACGTAAGCGACATTAATAAAAATAATTAATTATGTACAAATAAATTCCTTATTCCAAAAACTAACGAAATAAATCATTTTCTAATTATTCGAACAATATTAATGTAAAATATCACATCGAAAAATACATTCGTGTATAGGATAAATTTGGGAATTCCTTGATTTTCAGAGTTGTGTTTGGCAATTTTTTTTATCGAGGCAATGAAATGAAATCGTGTTTTGAGATTAATAAATTTGTCATTTATATCCTTGAGTATCGTGTATTTAAATTTCAATACCGTACATTTAGTAGGATTAATATAGGTTGGGTTGCAATAGAGAGACTTTAGCTGTTGTCAGCGCCTTAAGTATAAGTATCTAGAGTAGCGCTTTTTTCGTAAATAGTTGTAATAACAATGTAAGGTAGCAAATTCTTAATTTTTTTGGAACTCGAAACTAAGCTACTATCACAATAGTTCCTTATCATCTGACAAATATTATAAATGCGAATGTTTATGGATATGGATGTTCTGAATGGATTAGGATAAAAAATAATATCTAAGATACATAAAAAATAAAACATGTGCATTATTGATTATGTATAGTAAAATACCTACAAATTTATCAAAATTGTTTAGACATATCGTTATAGATTGATAATTTGAACACGCAAATAGCGTGGTACCTACACCAAAATGCATGAGAGTGTTCATACGAATTTAAAACTCCTTGGTAACTTTAAAGCAAGTTTTCGGATGAAAATGTATTCTTAACATGTGAGCACGATCAGTGCCAACGCAGCAAAATTTTGGCTATAAATTAGAGTTACTCTCGGAAAACTTCACATGGGGGGATTTGCAAAATATGCGAACGTGTCGCCTACACAGAATAAATCTATTTTGTGGCTCCTATTGCAGAAAATATTTATAACACTACATTTATTCCCACCTTCAATATTGACGGTCCGAAAGATTGATTTTCTGCAACTTTTTAGAAAGAATTTTATTAGTCTGTTAGAATGAATGAGCGAGATGTTTGACATGCTTTTATACTGTATTTTACACTAATACTTTTAGTGTACCTACTAAAGTATCTCACCAGGAAATTATGTTTTTTTTAATGTTAAAACGAATTCGGTAAGGGATATCAGCTAAATAAGGGTTTGCAGAAACAAGAGCAAACATTTACATAAACATGATTAAACTGGGAATATGTATGAAGTGACTTATGTTGGAAGCGAGAATTGTGCCACGGAACGTTTGTGACCTCTGCCTTCCCTAAGGGCATTACTTTAACACAATACGCAAAATTCTAATTACCTGCAGTCACTTATGTACAGATAGTTATTAATTACGTAGACGTATTGTGTCGTTCTATAAGGGAACGGGATTATTTGAATTTCGGAAACGAGAAATTTACTATGGTGAAATTCATATATATACTTTGATCAGAGTACAATATTTTATTACAAGTAAGTTTTTATTTACTTTGTATCGGCCTGTGTGTGACTACAATCTCACCACGATAAGTGATACATAAGAAGCACATGAAGCCTGGATGGCAATTGGCTATCAAGTGCAACTGTCCAAACACTTGGTTGGTGTTTAGCGATAGGTTTTCAACTTGAGGGTGGTACCCAGCCAGGCGGGTACAGCCAAGTATTTCCCACCCCGTTTGTATAGTTTCTTATACCGAAAGGTCAAGCTCATTGTAAGATTGAAACCCACGACCTTCATTACTACCACTGAGCCTATCATCCTCTCAAATTTCAGCAAGGCTTAAATGATTTGATACATATATTAGCTTGTTCAATATATCAGCTTTCATTGCATTCAGTTTTCCATTACAATGATTGATTTAGTGTAACCATAGATTCTAAACAAACCAGAAATCATTAGCGTAGTCTACCTGTGGTCTCGTGATGTGCTTGCGGTATTAATTGCTTTGATTGGTCGGTTTCGTAGCGCACCATGTGCTGATATAAACGTATACCTAAGCCTATATCTATCTACTCAGTAAGGGCACAACGCGACGGTTCATAGTCAACTATCCAAATTACTACTGTACGGTTTGAACGACCTTGGAGTCGCATTCATATTAGGGCGTATAAAAAGAGCTCTTCAAGGTCAGCCATATATTGGCAATCCCCCAAATTAGTCCGTAGGCAGCGGTGGCCATCTAGCATTAGTTGGAACGTCTGCAAGCTCGTCAACGTTTCGATATAAAAATATTCTCGAGCATACAGCTTTTCTCACAATATTTTCCTTCTCAGTTAAGTAGGTGGCTAAGACAGGGGGTTCTCAAAATACGGGCCAAAAATCGAGACTCAATATCGTTATTTTCCCACTGCGGCACCACCGCTTTATAAGTTATTACTGCTAAAACCCAATACCCAAAGTACTACCTGAATTAATATAGTAAGGTTATTTAGATCTCGAGTCGACACAAATCTGCATCATTTTCCCTGAGGAAATAACGTAAGTGCTCAAAGTAAGGATATCTCGGCGGTGATTTTCCTTCAGTTTCGTACCGAGTGGTGTGTTCATTATTTATTTGTGGCCCGGCATGCATTGCAATACTACTTTTATTTTATTTTATTATCGACAGCGTGCGCACTATAATTCACCATACTTTCATCACAATCGGATGAATGATATAGGAACGTATAAGTTACGAGCAAAAAATAAGACAAACATAGACATTAGATAAAAGTAATTTTTGTCCCAAATTTCGAGAATTGAAGCTTCGTTCTCGAACATTCGCGTTATCTAGGTTAGGTAGAGTTTTAGTGTACTTTTACAGTACGAGTACAGTTTTTTTACTTATTCAGGTAGTTCATAATAGTACATTATGATAAAGGTAAGTGCGGTGAGTTGAAAATTACAGCCGAGGCGATATTACTTGACAAGAAAGCAGAGGCTGTAATTATCAAAGCGCACGTATGTCATACGACGTTTGATAACATATTTGCGAGGAAATAAATAAAACTCGGATATTCTTAAACTTTTTTTTTATGGCAAAGGCACAAAATCAGCCAGTATTACTAATAAAGTACATTAATATTTTTGTGTTTTGTTACACATAAATGGTGGTTGTAATTTATGGTCAAAATTAATTAAATTAAAGAATTAAATATTTTTTATTATATTTTATCTCCCAAAGTTAATTTTATTCATAAAATGTTGACCACTTTTCTGACATATAAACTCTTTGCTAAGATTTAAAAAAGTACCGTTCGTTTTAGACGGAGCATTTTGATAAACCGTGCGTTTTACCTTATTAAAAAGAAACTCGTGAGTTTTACATTACAATAACGCACAAGTACGTAATGAGATACAATACAATATTGAAATTGGTGAAATAAGAGACCCTTTACGAGCAAATGTGTTATAAAAATATTTATAACTAGACACGATATCCAAATTAGTAATTAATAAATAAACATTTCGGGAGAAAATTATGACCCTTCCTACTTACTATTCTACTACTATCCTACATCCTACTAATATTCTAATTTTTTTAATATTATAAATGTTGTCACATTGTCGTGTTGTCTGTGTATGATTTTATGTGAATTTGTGTAGATATTTGCTGTTCAATCACGCCTTCATTATAAACGGATTTGGATGAAATTCGGCACACAGATAGACCATACTTGGAATAAAACTTAGGTAAACAAACATTTATTTCACGGGGCTCTTACAAACCACGGGAAACTAGCATATCTATGCCCATGGCTCCACACGCATGGTTATTCATATTTTTTACTTATGCCAGGCAAATCCGCGCAGTGAAACTAGTAATCAATAATAATTAAGAAAGAAATAAAGATAATACATTTTACTTTGAAAATACTCATAACATAATGTAGTATATCACACATAAAATATACATAACTAGCTTAACGCCCCGCGGTTCCACCTTCGAACCCCTATTTTACCCCCTTAGGGGTGGAATTTTCAAAAATCCTTTATTAGCGGATGCCTACATCATAATAGCTATCTGTATGCCAAATTTTTGCCCGATCCGTCCAGTGGTTTGAGCTGTGCGTTGATATATCAGTCAGTCACCTTTTCCTTTTATACATATATACAGAAGAAGATTAAACAGTTCACAAGTTACATTAAAATTGGTCAGCGCGACAGCGACTCACTAAAACACTGCTAGCCTGACATCGGGTTGCAGCACTAATTTTCAATGGCTGCCATTTGGGACGGCACGCACAACCGGACAGAAGACACAGAAAGAATTATGAATGTACTTGTAAAGTTGCCATTAACACAAACCTTTGAGGTACCATTCATTGTATATATAATTAAAATATACATTACAAATGTTGCGCGATCATGGCATCCGTTTTCTTGCGGCATATTACAAATGTACATTTTGTTCTCAGAAGCCCCAATAATAAAGTGTATTTTCATCACCACATTGTTTCAGATCCTTGAATACACAGATTGTAAACAACCCGTTTCTGGACCATTCAAAAACTTTTTGTTTAACTTACAAGTAAATATTTTATTCCAAAGAGTATATAAGTCTTCGTTTTCAGACGAAAATCTTTATAATTTTATTACGTAAACTGTAAACTTTGTAATGTTAGTAGATAAATATTGTTATAATACTATTTCTACCAAATAAATAACCAAATCGTTGTTGTATAACCCAACACGCAATTTCAGCTGATAGTGGTTCTGATTTTAACATTACTTTGAAAGTTAAATTATTTAATTATGAGTTCTACCTATTAGTCATAATCTCATATAGTTAATCAATGATGAAGAGAACACTTAGCAATTCATACAAAAGTTGTTTAAAAATATTTAGGCATCTGGGTCTTTTTTCAGTCTCAACTCAAGATGATGTCAGACAAAAAAAAACAAAAGCTCGAACTACCAAGGACCCATCTAATTGCTAAGGGCGTGACGTGATGATGTTATCAGATTCACGATTTTCGAATACACGATCACGACATGACAATCGATTTGCTATTTATTTATACCTACTGACTTACTAACTCTACGTGCTATCGTAACATCGTATGATCACTTTTAGTGCTACTCTAGACAAGAATTTACAATATTAATCATTTAAGTATTTAATTATGTACATTATACGCATTTGCAATTGCCATAATACATTAAAACAATTCCAAATTATAAAGCTAAACAATTAACTGAGCAATTGCTCATTGTAGCAGATTATATTGTCAAGCAATAGAGCCATAAAGCAGTTGGATAACGGCCCTATTCCACCTCAGTGCATAGGGTCAGGTAAAGCAACTCGCAGTGATTTACGCGACGCGATCAAACTGTCGCGCGACTATAAACAGAATTGATCACCGCGCTTTAGGGTCGTCACATCTCGTTTAGTTAGATAGTAATGACGTAGACAAACGAGATGATACGATCAGATGGGCTGTATGCTTGTTTGCCAATAAAACTAACTAACTGCTCATAAAAAGAAAGCTTTTTTAAGCAGATATATAGACCTATTAAACGCAGTATTTAGTTTAGCTACAAATCTGTTATACATGATGTTGGTTTCCTCATTACATATTACCTTTAGATAATAAATGAGGAAATTAATGAAATCCCAAGTAATTTTAGATTAGGCGACACCGCTGAGTCGGATTAAGTCTATACAACACCCGATTTACATAACTGTGGATACGCTAGGGATTGCAGTTCGTGGAGTATTGTTGTCAAAGTTTATATCGAGCGTGTCAGATATTTATTGCTTATATTGGACAATTAGATTATTTGTGGTTTCTTTAGATAGAAATATCTTTTTTTTTCGGGATATTTTCTTCTCGAAGTTAATGAAATAAGAAAAAAAACAAACAAAGATAGGTTATTTTCTTTATTTATAAGTATGACAACCCTTATCGGGTTCTACTTTAAGTGCTCTACAAGCGGTCGAAACAAGTAAGCTTACTTCAAGTGGACTATTGAACCGCGTGAAGACCCCTATAAATTATGACATAACGTTAATCACAGACTTAAAATTCCTAAATCAATAGTATCCCTTATTAATCTGTGACACGCAATAAACCGTTAATATGGTAGTTATTTCAATAATGAACGAACATCCAACCACAAATAACAGTCAAAATTTAGTTTACAGTGTGTACACCCTTTTCTGCGTCGGCATAATTTCTCAAAATAAATGACAAAAGTAGAGGTAAACAAAAGATATAGGTAATTGATGTGAGCATGCAAAGGACACAGAGAAATTATGAATTTGTTGTATCAAAACGAAATCATTCTCATGCTGGGCATTAAAGAGTTATCTCGATTCTCGAGTTGACTGTAAAATGATACAATTAATATACTGCGTTTCTATTTTTCAAAAACTTTTTCAGAAGTAGACATAATCACATAGCGACGTATCAACATAAGATTATAATACTCGCATTATAATATACGCAGCCAATAGACCTACTAACAAGTAAATTCTTAACAAAAAACATACCAAAAAGTAAATTCTTAACAAAAAACATGAATACGAAACTAATACATAACTCAATTTTCATAGTTGGCAGGAGAATGGGAAAATCTTTGTAGTGAATACGTTTTGCATCGAATTTTCACTTCGAAATTTTCTATTCACCGCTTTGGGAAGTCGTCGGATTCCCAACGCGGTCATACGTGGAATGGAATTTTAGGGAAATTGTTGGAACCACATCCATGTCCCGAGTAGAAAATAGGTATTACTCAACGTTCGCCATTGTTATGTTGCAAAATACGTGCCATAATAAAAATGATAATATTATATCCTCGTGATACAATTTTTTTTTCTAATATAGGAAGTAAGGACTACTTAGTTTACATTCCTAACAAAACGTTATTCAAAGAACGACAAAAGGTAGAGCACTCGAACTTATATCTAAATAGTTAATATAGTTAATATCTAAAAACTTAATTCAATTAAACTTTAGAAACATACATCAAATTATGTAGTGTGACTATTCTGTTCAACACTTAATTGAGTTTGTAAAATGTATGACGCGAGATGTATGAGTTTAAATGGAACGCGAAACTCTCAAGTAGCTAGTTGCCGCCGTCTCACGCGCTTTATTTCAATTAAAACTCAGTCACCGTGAACTCCGAGATGGCTACAGCTCATATAATACATTACGTACTTTAATTAATGCATTTAAGTTTCCCTGAGACACTTAAAACTTTTCGCAACGTTTTCGTGGAACGTTATTGATATTAGCCAATTTTATTTTTTTTTACTTTGTATAGGCTTGTGTTTGACCACAATCTCACTATGGTAAGTGATGATGTGGACGAAGGTGGCAAGCACAAAAAGAACTGGCTCTCAAGTGTACACCAATAAGTGTTTGGCGACAGATTTTCAACTTGAGGGTGCACCACCGTGCTAAGGTTTCCTCACGATGTTTTCCTTCACCAAAAGCTCAAGCTCATTGTAGGATTTGAACCCACGACCTTCGCCGCGATTTTGTTTTTATTTCATATAGACCTTCTGCTATGTGACTAATAATAGTAATTATGCTATTCCATGGTAATACTCAACGTACAAGGTGCTTTTACCCGCATAGGAGTTGACAATCGCAAAATCCCATCTCAGTAGTTGTCTAGTGCCTACATCACTTCATGCCTGAACCTTTTTGCTTTTTAAATATCTATCTTGAATCAGAATGTTTGGGCTGTACTTAGTTTGATTGAGATGTATTTATTTATTTATTTGACGAAACCAACAGCTTAATATAAGGTACATAATTAACAAGGATTTATACAAAATAAAAAAGCCAATTACAGGTTTCCTGATATTAATAGTAATATTTTTTTTAATAAGAACTATGTGCTTTATGTGATTTGTGACGTTGTATTGTTGTTAATATAATATTATTATTATTATTATTATACACGCATGAACTGAGTGTGTGTGAAAAGATGCGTTAGAAAAAATACATAAATAAACCCATGTTAACTTTAAGAGTGAAAAGTGAAACAGCTACTTATACCTGCGAATGATTGTATTTTTAAAAGAAGATTTGGAAACAGCAAAAGGATCCACATCTGAAAAATATGTATTATAGATTTGAATAATTCTACTTATAGGGGAGTTCATCGCGTAGTTTGTACGGTGAAAAGGTACGGTTTCTAGTGCGCTTTATTGGAGCATTAAGTCCAAGTTGGAATACTAAGTACGGACTAGCTATATAACCGTTCACTATTTCATGGAGTAAAGACATGTCTGTAATTGTTCTACGATTCTTTAGTGCCCTAAGTCCAAAGTGCTTACACCTTTCATGATAACTATCAAGGAAGGTGCAAGCACGGTATTGCATATTTTTGACAAAGCGCCTTTGTATAGATTCAATGCGGTCGACATGAATTGAGAACTGAGGAGACCAGACACTGCTCGCGTATTCCAGCACACTGCGTACGTAGGCGCAATAAATTAATTTCATGCAGTGTAAATCTTTTAAAGGTTTACAAACTCGAAATACAAATCCAAGACTACGATACGCTTTGTTGACAGTATATTCAAAATGTGAATTAAAGGTGAGCTTTCTGTCAAGAAAAACACCGAGATCTCGTACAGTATCGACCCGTTCAATTGGAATGCCATTCATATTATACTCAAATATAATAGGCAAAGGACGTCTAGAGAATAAATATAAATAAATAAATATTCTGGGACATTATTCCTCACACACGGCCATCTGACCCCAAACTAAGCAGAGCTTGTACTATGGATGCCAGATAACTGATATACTACATATACTACTTTTCTTTTGTAAATACATACATATATAGATAATGACACCCAGACTCAGGACAAACAGACATGTTCATGCACACAAATGTTTGTCCTGAGTGGGAATCGAACCCACGACCTGCGGCGTGATAGATAGACGGCGTGGGTATCTTACCAACCACGCCAGCCGGCCCGTCAAAAAGAAAGAAATACATTGGCATTTTTCAGCATTAATCGATATTCTGTTTAAGATGTAGTAATAGGATAGTTAGAGAAAGCTTGATACAGTCTCTCACGTTTCCAATATTGAGGAATATTTTTTGTCGTATGTATTTTATATGTAGACTGAAAGTCGCCTTCATCCAAAGGTAGCCCGGTACAGATCGCTATTACTGTTAAGGACAATGTGACACAATCAATAAAATTTCTTCATGTTTTCCAATAAAGAGTTATCAATCTCGACTCGATTCTCAATTCAAGACTATTATTTTGTACGTTGAAAACGAAGTAACCCTTTGAGTTCTCATTATAGATCCAGACATTATTTCTACTGACAGACTGTATTTAGCACGTTATCGTATTGAAAAAAAAAAATGTTAATAGTTTATTACGAGTTTTTATATTCTCATGTTACTGAAATAATACAGTCGTATGCAAATAAATTTCTTTACCCGTAGCATAAAAGCCTAGTAATATAATATTATCAACTGTCTACAATAGTTCCGATGCAATTTTCCCTATGGAATAACATACAAATACCTTCTGCGTAGATAACTGCGACCTATTCTAATATGTAAGTATATTCTCTGAGGTAACTAGCTAGGCCAAAGTTCTATCTCGGATCAGAAACTCTCTTGAGTACTCGTCTGGTTTCTTTGTCCTTACCTGAAACAAAAGAAAAAAAATCAAACACCACAACTTTTGGGTTTTCTTTTTATACCACATTGTCGGCAAACAAGCATACGGCCCACCTGATGGTAAGCGGTTACCGTTTATGAACGCTTGCTACACCAGACGTATCACTCGCGCGTTGCCGACCCTTCCCCCCTCCCCGATGAGCTCTGGCGACCTTACTTATTAATCTTTTGCATAATTTCTTTCTATTTAGTTATAGTCAATAAAAAAAAAAAAAAAAAAATATGTCTACCATTTCCTTATTTAGATTGTACAAATTTTAACCCATATAAAAAGAGTTATAAGCATTTTGATTGAAGTGAGAAATGCCCCATAATTTTACAATGCCATTGAGAGAACACTCAAACCAAACGACTTGTAAATGAGTAAAAATTAATTAGTTTGTTCTCGGCCATGGCTCGTTGCTTGTGACGTCACGGGAAAAAAAGATAATTGGGAGAGAGAAAACGGCGTAGATTAGATTGATGTTGTCCGCCATTAGTAGCTGAGGAAGTTAATTGTTTCAAGCGTTATTGTTGTATTACATACATAAACTTGTGTGGTAACATTTCTCTGATACTAAACTCACATAGGTATCATATACACAAACAGTCTATAGCAGATTGGTTTCATTGTTTGAGAAAAATACTGATATTTTTATTTAATTATATTTTATTTTTAGGGTAGCACACAAAAGTTCAAATAACGAAATTTATGGAACAGCTTCAGAAATTATTTTTAAAACCTTATTTTTTTTTAACATAAAATACGAACTAAAAGAATAATTGCACAACAAACACCATATCCATGGAATACGATATATAGAAATAGATATCTGAAAAGGAAGTTCATATGCTGCCAAATATCTACAACTAAATGGTATAAAAACTCAAAATTTCAAGAAGTTAATTGTGTACAAACTTATTGTAATATTTTGGAAATAAAAAAGTACCGAGGTAAAAGTCAGTATAATAAGAATTTTATACGTCAAAGATGAAATTTTATCTTAATTTTATTTCAAATTCCAAAAAGCGATCATTGTGTTTACGAGGAAGTTAATAACGAGGTATCTATTAAGTTTTAATTACTTTTATTACGACGGCTCATTGTAAATTGATGAAAGGGAAACTTTTATCATCATAATGTAGGTTCTTAAAGTCCATTAACCAAAGCTGTTATTAAAAATTAATTTAGGAAAATAACACTTAAGGAAAAGTTAACACGTCGGGCTCTGGGGTGTGAAGTCCCCCGTATCTTATTTCATGGTCGGAGGCTCACCCCGGGGGTGTTGGCGCTATGTATCACTTGGAATTTCGCTGAATAAGGCCATTTTGCCAGATGAGCCATTTGAAAATAAGAATTAACGTTATCCGCCCTCCGCTGTCCACGAAATAATTTTGGCAAGAATTATTGCGGGTCTTAATTTGTAATAAAAAACCACATTGCTCTTTTAAACTGATTTCTTTATTTCACAGATAGATAAATCCTGAATGAATATTTATGATAGGTTTTTTTTAATAATAGAAAAAGCAGACATGTACAAGCTTTTTTATCGATTAGGCCCCAGAAATACATATATTTTACTTATTAGAATAAACATCTGAGATACCAAGCGAATTTTTTGCAATCTTAATCGGAATATTTCATGATATTGCCTCACCCAATATTACCGAGTGTCTCCTTTTAGGATCGCTAAACATTGCTGTCATTGATTGATGATGTTTTATGAACTAAAAAGATTTCGGTGACTAAAAAGATTTATAATATGTAAAATAATTAAATATAGTTACCACCTACGTCAAGTGTGAAACTCAATTAATATCTATTATGAAACTTGTTTACTATGTAAGTTTTGTTTACATTTGATATCAACATTAAATTTTCAAGCAAACTCACAGGTTCCATCAAAAGTTTTTGATTATAAATTATTGGATGTTTACACATAACATAAAATAGTAACAAAAAATAGTAACATGCTCAGTCTAGTATGTCCCGAATTCTCAATAGTATTAAAGATGTTACAGATGAATTTTAATTTTATGATATGTTTGGAAATACAACCTACCTATAAATTTAAATTTAATAATAAACACATTTGATCTAGCTAAGTCCAATCCTTCGAGAAAGAGGTCAATCGCCGAATCCAACTCGGTTGGGCAGCCTTCGGGAAACTACGAAATGTCTTCTCGTCCAAAATACCTCAGTGCCTTAAGACGAAAGTCTACAACCAGTGTGTGTTACCAGTGATGATATATGGCACAGAGACGTAGTCTCTCACTGTGGGCCTCATAAAGCAGCTCAAAGTCGCTCAACGAGCCATGGAGAGGGCTATGCTCGGGGTTTCTCTACGCGATCGAATCAGGAATAAGGAGATCCGTAGACGAACTAGGGTCACCGACATAGCCCAGCGGATTGGCAAGTTGAAGTGGCAATGGGCAGGCCACATAGTGCGCAGAACGGATGGCCGATGGGGCCGAAGAGTTCTGAAGTGGAGACCACGGACCGGCAAGCGCAGCGTAGGACGTCCGCTTACAAGGTGGACAGATGACCTTGTAAAGGTCGTTGGAAAACGCTGGATGCAGGCCGCCCAAGACCGGTCCTATTGGAGATCATTAGGGGAGGCCTATGTCCAGCAGTGGACGTCTTGCGGCTGAGATGATGATGATGATGACATTTGATTTAATGTCAACATTAATAAAATGAAGAGAAAAGAAAAATATATAAAAAATCCTACTATTATTATAAATAGATTTCGCCCCGCGGTTTCACCCGCGTTCCCGTGGGATCTTATGTTTTCCTGGGATAAAAAGTAGCCTATGTGCTATTCCAGACTATAATCTATCTCTCTGCCAAATTTCATCTAAATCCGTTTAGTAGTTTTGCGTGAAAGAGTAACAAACATCCATCTATCAATCCATCCATACTCACAAACTTTCGCATTTATAATATTTGTTAGGATAAGTAAGGATGTGAATGTTTGTATGTTTACTTAGCACGTTTAGATAAATCATACCTTGGAATAATATAATAGGGTACTTTTTATTCCGGGAAAACATAAGATCCCTCGGGAACGAGGGTGAAACCGCGGGCCAGAAACTAGTAAACGAGTTCTCCATGAGCTATAACGTGAAATTGTACAAATCAGCCCTATCTTCCCTACCAACGAATATAATATCACATAATAGGAATGTTTAATATAAGCCCATTCTAGTTCTTTTGTGAAAAAATATCACAGATGAACGAAAATAAATTGTTTAGTAACATATTACATAGTAAAGTACTACAGTATTTTTCAGTTAATTTCATGTTATCAATACTTCTATATTGATATTATAAAGCTGAAGAGTTAGTTTGTTTGTTTGAACGCGCTAATCTCAGGAACTACTGTTTGGATTTGAAAAATTATTTCAGTGTTGGATAGCCCATTTGTCGAGGAAGGCTATAGGCTACTTTTTATTCCGGGAACACACAAGATCCCTCGGGAACGCGGGTGAAACCGCGGGGCGGAAGCTAGTATAATATAAACTGAAAAAGCCAATAGCCGCTGAATGGAGAGCACGCATATTATTTGCGTGACATATTATATGTATAACTGCTTGACATGTACCACTTTGTATTCATACACAGAAGCTACAATACAAATATTTTTTTACAATACAAATAATTATTTGCACGGTGGTAGGTAGGGTACTTTGTAGTACCCGCCTGGCTGGCTACCACCCTCAAGTTGAAAATCTGTCGCCAAACACCTATTGGTGTGTTCCGGCAGCTGCACTTGAGAGCCAGATCTTTCTAGGCTTTGTGTGCTTACCACCTTCGGCCACACCATCACCTACCATAGTGAGATTGTGATCAAACACAAACCTATACAAAGTAAAAAAAAAATACATACAAAATAAATAACATAAAGACAAAAGGTAAAATAATCAAATAATGTGAGGAATTATGTCCCAGAATATTTATTTATTTATTTCAAAATTTTCCTGATAAACAGTATAATTATATTGGACTAGTTTTCACTCCACGGTTTTGGACGCGTTACCGATGGATTTTTTTACTTTCACCGGGTAAAAATGTGCCAAGTTCAGTTCATCGTGTACCTACATACCAGATAAATAATAATATATGATACATACAAACATATATACATATTTTTTAGTAGTAACTACATTTTCATTTTAGAGCGGATTAATTTACGAATCATAATTTTCAGGTTATAATATAACGATGTTATACCATTGCGATTCAATTATTACAGAAACTCTCAGTTTCAAACTATGTCGGACCTTTGGAAGTTACCGATAACTGCACCCACGAATACTTACTTCTCCATGTCTGCAGATCGCAAATACTTAGATATAACTAAGTAACTAAGCACTTTGACAGCATAAACTTTGGCTTATCTCATGTCTATTTATATTAATCTTTAATCTGATTATATCGGTGTATTGACAAATTTTGCTCTAAGTTTAGTTCAAGTAACGTAAATATTTAAGTGATATTTACTAGATAGTTTATCTATGTGAATAGTATCATGTCAGAACTTATTTTGGATAATCTAAAATGTATGAATGTTTTACCTTGGTTAACCGAAAGACAAGCTTTTGATTGGTTACCACTATTGAACGACCTATCATAAGTAAAACTGCACCTAATAAAAAACTGTGAGTTTTTTTTATATTCAATCCTATTTTAAGGTTTCTCTTATAAAGTTTGCCGTTGTGAAGTTATCTGCCAATAATAATTGCTTACAAGAACATTACCTTCTCGGATCCGCAGTACTTAGGTAGTTAGTATTTATTCCTTTTTTTAGAGGAATAGAGTGGGGTTATTGCCCCACTCTTCTAGGTATAATAATTGCAAATATTTAAAATATTCTCAAAAATATATAACCTCAAATCCTACACACAGCGGCTAATTTCTAAAAGTCATTTTTAGCTGGATGCAGAATCGTCATCATGCATTAAAATTAATTATAAAACAAACAAACCTGAAAGAGTCAATATCTTATTTCCTTTGATAATAAGTATTAGCAGTATCATCATTAACAAAAGGCACACTTTTATTTACCTATCGTAAATACACGACTTTAAAATGTGATGCAAATTGTATTGAAAATATTTAAAAAAACCTTTCATTTCAGTCCAACCAAGGCCTAATCTCGCGTTTGAATCATACTTACTTACCTATGATTTAAAACCCAACTGAAGCGAGTGAGTAATGAATTTCATCACAAATTAATGCTTAACTAATCCACAATTTTGACAAAGTAAAATGATGCGTAAAGAGATAATAAAAGTATGATAAATTAAATTATGCCTTTTGACATTATAAACTAAGCTTCAAAGCTAAAACCCTTTGCTTCATAGCTGATTAGCCATTCTGAAACCAAATGGGTAATACGCATTACGTTAATTAAGGATCTCGAATCACATCCGTACTATTATAAATACGAAAGGGTGTTTGTTGGTTTATCCATCTTACAAGCAGCAACGGAGTAACCAACGTGATTGTTTGCATAGAGATAGTTTATGGACCGGAGAGTGACATGTCCGGGAAGGGAACGCAGGTGAAAACGCGGGACAAAAGCTAGTGATTAAGCTACACCGACAAATTATATTTAGAACACTGTTCCATAGATGAAACTAATTTCTCGTGTCAAATTATTCTACTACGAGTAAAACAAAACTAAAATTAAGAATAATCTAGAAGAAAGAAGAATCAACACAAAGTAACACAAACGGGACAAAACTTTCCAACCACGGCCATTAAGAGGAAAGTTATTTAGAAATAAAGAGACCAACTGAATGTTTAAATAAAAGACAATGCAGAGCCAAAAAGACTTTGAGACTCATAATTATAATCATCCAATAGTAAGTAATATTATTTTGAAATTCTGCCAAGAGCAAAATTAAACGAAATTCGTGGAATATTGGCCGACTGCGTCTGTTCGGTCAAATTAAAAATAAACTCAATTAAAATGAAAGTGGTGTTTATTGAAATTGTAACCGTGAGTTAAGAATAAAGTTAATAACAGCTTATTACAGTACTTATATAAATGGCACTTTAAAAGTTATAAAAAAATTAAATGCTATTTGCATTCATGTGGGTATGTCTCGATAAAAAAGATGTCATGCTTTAGTGAATGTGGATCAGTTCAAATTCCACGACGAGTTTAAGCTTTCGATGAAGGAAAACGTCAATACAAAACGACAGTGATACCACGTCGAGATTGTTTACCGAATAATTGGGTAATCGATAAAAATACATTTCAAATAAAAAATATTCTAATAAGATTACGTTATTATTGTCATATTTGAATAACGTACAATTGAACGTATACCACGGTTTCAAAAAAAATCAAACATTTATCTTAGTTTTAATTCTAAATTTTAAAATTATTTGATGTGTGCATTCCTGTTTATGTGTATGTTTTGGTGGACATTAAACATCTAGAAATACAATTTAAGTATACTTGATAATTTAATCGGAAACTATATACAACAAATATTTACAATCAATATATAAAATACAAACTATGATATATAGAAAACATCCTCAAAGCCCTCGCTGCTGTCGATAGGCAAGGTTCCCAACAGGCTGGCAGCGTTCCCTTTTTGGATGGCCAAGCTTTAAATAACAATATAAATTCGATAAGATTTTGTTTACAGCAGTAATAAAGTTGAAACAAAAATCGATTAAATTTGTGATAGATTAATCAGTGCCTGTCTCTATAGTTTTTAAAATTGTCAACTGTCATAGCTATTCCTATGAAAACCGAGGTATAAGTTTTAATGACTTTCGTAGAACTTAACGTAGTATTCAACCTCAAAATAAGAAACCTATTCCTAATCCTGGAAACTTCCAAAACAGGCGTTCTTTATTTCGCAACAAGTCTCAGAAAGTTATTGACCTCGGCTTCCTTATTCTATACATATGCATTTATTATAGAATAGATTGCGTCTCACTACAATCTCATAGTAAGACCGTATAAATTCACTAAGCCTAGAATTTTAGTCTTAATTTTTACATTAAAACTAGCTGTCCCAACAGACGTTGTCCTGTCCAACTCATACACAAAATTTCATCCAAATCGGTCCAGCCGTTTAATCTAAACCATTCTCGAATCTCCACGAACACACACAAAAAATTTCATCAAAATTGGTCCAGTCGTTTAGGAGGAGTTCAGTCACATACACACGCACACAAGAAATATATATATTAAGATGTAGGTACAGCTTACGTTAATATTTTTTTTTCATAGCTAATGAATAACCTTCTGGAAAGTTTATACTACCTACAGCAAGACTTTTATTTTATTTAAAATTGGTTTCAACTTGAATGTCGTTTAAAAAGACATAGACAATAAGCAAAAGATAACATCAGTCTACATTCTGTGATTTAAAGGTAAGGAAATTATTGAAATATAATTAATTATACCTTTAGGTCTGTAATTCTCGTCAATAACAGATGTAGAGTTCAGATTGGTATCGTGTATATTGTGTAGTTTTGTTACACGTTTTGAAGGTATTAGCGACTCGTGACGAGCTCAAAGTATTAGGGACGTGTTAGCTGAACTGAGAAATAGCTACCGACTTATTCAAGAGTAGTGCTTAATTGCTCACACGACTTTGAACTTAATAGATTGTCGAGAGTTTGTGACAAAAGAATTAAGTATAGTGTCGACGCATTATTATACATTAGGATAGTTATAATTTATTTTGTGGTTCTACAAAACACTAATAAGAATACAAATAATATCATATCAAATGTTTGCTTACTATTCACTACTCATATAACCTTTTCGCATTATTCTTTAGAATAAAAGGCACCAAGTATAAATTTAATTAAGCAGATAACACGCTTATATCCGGATAATTAAACCCGCTATCATTAATCATTACTGTTTCTATAACCTCATGTCATCATGACAAAGACGTGATTCAAAAAATCCCACGTAAAATTTCTATTGTGATCTTAATTATTGTTTTATTCTCGTTGCTATGGTTTATATAATATTCAAAACAATTTTGCTACTGAACCTAAAGAGTTATTACAAACAGATTTAAATTCATATTTCATGCTATTTTGAAATATTTCATTATATTTTGCCGTGACAAAAGAATAATAGAATGGACGCCAACGACCGACAAAATGTGACAAAAGTGTAATACAACTTCGTGATGTTGCCAAACTTAAGAATTTATAGTTATATACAATGATATTAGATCAAAGTTTATCATGATTTGGACTAGAACTCAACTCTTAAAGTTCGACAACCTTTTGCAGACATGGAAATATAAACTGCTCGGCTAAACCATTTTACTTCATGAACCCGGAACATGATATTTGTGAAAAGGGATCATAACAATTCATAAAATATTGGTGTACCAAAAATAATTTCAATAGTCTGAATAAATAAGAGTTTTACTAAATTCACCTCTTCCCGTAATTTCACCATGTTCCGGTTTCTATGTTTCACGTTTCTGCTGAACCTTATAGTCTTATTTTGCAATCTACGTGTAGCAAGCAGGAGTCTACTTATTCGTTCTTACATCTAGCGCTTGTAATACCCAGAATATTCTAAATGGAATTATAATATTTGCGCTAATTTGAAATGAGCATCCTACTAATATTATAAAAGTGAAAAAGCATCCGAACCAATTCATTTACAAAAATTTGTAACTTATGACACTTAGTTTAAGTAACTATGATAACACAGGATAACCGTGTGAATCCGGGGCGAGTAGTTACTGGTAATATAGCTACTAGCCTATAAATTACAGGCAATAATCAGTTCTGACGCGCGGCCTCGCGGGTAATAAAGGACCATAATTTGCCGCTCTTCGCTCATTTCATATACCAACGTGTATTTTATACACGAGCTCACGAACGTTGTGCGATTTTAATTATTTGTGTCACTGCACGTTAGTCCAAGTACCTGCAACTAGTTGGGAAATAAAATTATACCTGAAATGAATTGTACCTACTGAAATTATTTTTTTATAATTAACGCCACCAATTCAAAGTTGTTTTGTTAGTGATCTCAATTATGGAAACATGAGCTGTGTTTCTGAACCAAAAAATATTTTACAAAAGATCAAGAAGATCTAGGATATTGTAGGTACTACCTTATGTTACTTAAGAAGCTTTGATGGGGAAGGATTAGTTCTACTAACGTAGTATTCAGCGTATAGTCGTAAGATAAGAGCAATATACCCACTGGATCGAGATCAAATCAGACTTTATAACTTACATCGTGCGACTTTAACATTCATTTCGACCGTTCTAATGTAAGGATTCGATCCAATCCAACACTGATAGCGTTTCGCAAATCCCTTCTTTGAGAATGTTTTTCCAAGGAACTGAATAAAAAGCTCAACGTATTCAGATATATAACGAAATAAAATTATACACAATACAAATTGGCGATAAGTTACAAATGGGACTCGTATTTCTTTAGGTATTGAATATACATGTTTTTTTTAGATGGGTATACAGTTTATAGCGAAGGAAATTGCTTTTGGAGAAAGAAAATAATAAAGCAATCATTGTTTTCAGAACTTCATGAGTCTGAGCAAGCAATTAAAATATATAAATTTCTAAAAGAAACATGCGATGTAAACTAATCATTAAATTAATTATTATTATTATTACTAAATTGGTAATTCAGACTTCATTTAATTATTTGCTGATTACAAGCTCTATTAATCCCGTATTATGAATTTTCTCAACCTCATAATGTGATTAAACGCATCAGTTGTTTTATAGGGCATTGAATTTCATAAAGTAAGTAGATGCGTCTTTTCTTGATAAATGTAGATTTAATTATGCTAGCTACTGGTTACAAGACGATTTATTAAATAATTTAAATACATACGTTAATTTTTTCAAAAGAGAACCTCTAATAGAAACGTTCTTATTCATGAAACCTGACGTAGCATTCGGAGAAATGCAACGAAAATGTAAGAGAGCCATTTTCGCCTTAATGATAATGGTTATTTGAACTTATGTCGTTATTTAAATGCTTCTTTTACTGCCTTTTCCCTTTATTGAGTCATCCATTACAGCTCTTGTACAGAAAGTCTGTATTTACGTAGCATTGTTAACTGGAATTAATTGTTAAATAAATAAATATTCTGGAATTGTTAATTTTAAAGTTTTATTTACTGAATAATTTGAACTAGATACTTAAAACTAGGTATTCATTTAACGGCATCTGTTTCCTTAGTTCTATAATACAAGCTCTGCTTAGTTTGGGGTCAGATGGCCGTGTGTGAGGAAAATCCCAGAATATTTATTATTTATTTTATTATATTTAAAATTAATAGTAATAATTATCGACATAATATAACTTAAATCTATACATATAATCTGGGTTCGAATAAATACAATTATTAAATTAAAAAAAAAATCAAATAGCGTTGCTAAATATATATTAATGATTAAAAACAAAATTAAATATATTATTATCTAGCGAAGAAGATACTGAAGTCTAAAGATGAAATAGAGAGATAGAGTTCATCTTGTGGTGGAAGTGGATTTATGGACTAATGGGAGCCAGGGAAAATATAATATTGTATTTTCTTTGCCCGTGGTGTTATGAGCGTCTATAGGCTACGGTAACCGCTTACTATCAGGTGGGCCGTAAGCTTGGTTGCCACCTATGTAGTATAAATAAAATATTCAAGGACGTTACCTGCCATGTAATAGGTATCTACTCATCCTAGCGTCAACATTTCCAGGAAACCTTATTCTAGCCTCATACGTGTATCTTTTTCTAGATATAATAATATTAATTACCTGATTATAGAGTAAACACACATGGCATATATGAAATCATAGTAGACTTTTACAAATCCAATTTTTGATTACATTTAGTTTGAATTAGGTATTTTTTTTACTATGGCAAGCTTACCGTAGTACCTATCTAAATATTTTACATTTATGTAAAGTAACTATATGGCCTAGAATCTTACAAGGCATCTACGTGAATGCACGACAGGTCAACATTATCACCATTTATCACTAATTCTTTAAAATTGTACGTTATAGAAGAATGAACTTAATTTTGCATTTACTCTTATTTTAGATTAAGTTTTGCATTTACTTGCAGTTACTTGTAGATACTCATTGCACTTTTGGATGCTAATAAAATAAATATTCATCCTAAAGGAGGCCAGATTTTTGTAAAGAATGGATTCTTTATTCAAACTCTAGTTATTCTCGTTAATTCTAGGTTATTTAACTCTTACATACATAAATGCCGGTGTATGTAGTTGGTCTCAAGTCACGTCGGTTGTTATACGACGTCATACGTCGCCGGCGAAGTGACAGCAATGCCAAGAACCCAGTTAAAATACACAAATTTATTCAGCACTGTAAAACCATATTATCACCCTTATGATAAAGGGTATAGGATTTACAGTAATGGCAAATGAGTTTGTCATGTCTACACGGTCGTCTGGCTCGCCCACGACACAGGAAGGTAGTATCAATTTTCCTTGTGTAACGGTGATAGGAGTGTCGAAAATTCTTATTTTTGATTACTTAATAAATAGACTATCTTACTCTTGTCTACGAAATGATGGGTTGTTTGAGGATGTTCATATAAAATATACATATAAGTGAGTATTCAAAAAGTAGGTATCTAGTAGGTATATGGTAGTATAATAAGAAGCGAACAAATCCAGAAATAGTCTTATCCATAAGTGGACATATTTGGCTATATGTGAAAACGGGATATTTGTTTTTAGTTTTTTTAGGAGTTAGGTACCTAACACCAGTATGTTTCATTTTGTAAACTATTCAACAAAGATGTTTTTATTTTTCATCTATAAATGATTACTTATCAATATAATGTATTGAAAAAATAGGTCATTCACCTCGACCGAGATAAAATTAATGAAGAACAAAAGATCGGAGAGAATATCTGTCGCTAACTATAAAATATTAAATAGATTTTTTCATGCGTTATCCACAGTTGTTGGCTCAGTTCCACTAAGGAAGTGGACACATTCCGGAGCATGCCTCGCGAATCTCTCACGAACATCTGCCTCGTACAGCATGTCCCCGGCCAATTTCCTTACCATCGATGCCTGCGGTTTGAAGACATTAAAGCACCCACGGGCGGAAAATCGAATTCGGCTAGCGTTTCCCACCGTAAATTTAATTTCAACTTAGCTGGGAGATTCCTGGAATATTAGATACGTGTGCCATAATCTTAGCAACTGAGGTACAGTTAGATGTATTCATAAATTTTTTTTTTTTTTAAAGAAAGAAATTTATTTTATTTACATATTTACAATTAAAGTAAAAAATACAAACTATGATATATAGAAAACATCCTCATTAAATTATAATTTAATTCTGTATACTCTAAAATTACATTTTTTTGCCTGTCTTTAGTCGATAGGTATAGTTAGAACAATCAATATTGCATTCTTCACATAATGAAACAGCACTATATTGTCCCTATAAAAAATCATAAAATTTTAAATTTATTCAACGTACAGAATTCCTCCACCTGATATTTTGAAAACGTTGTAATCACTTGAGTCGGAAGCACCCACAAGCATGAAGCTGATGGATAATGAAGTCGAAACTTACAAGCACTCGGCTCTTAGCTACATGTCAAACTTTCATATTGATACCCCAAAATGAGAATGTCACCGTCGTCGTTTGAAAGTTTTGAAAGCAGGTAAAGTATTTTAATCTGCCACGTAGGTATGGGGAACATTTATAGAGTAGGTATGGCAAATGTAAACGTGAAATTTCTGTTTGTGTTGTTATAACAATAGGGAAACTGTTTAGCAAGGTAACCTCTTGTCAAAGGATTTAAATCCTTGTAAATAATAAGAGTCCAGTCGGCGATATCAAGTATTTTTATTTCATTTCAATTTGCGATTACGCTATACACATCTATGGCAAAATTTATTATGTAAAACATGAACTTTATTTTATGAGTCTTAAA
Source organism: Tetheella fluctuosa (assembly GCA_951216915.1). Taxonomy (NCBI): domain Eukaryota; kingdom Metazoa; phylum Arthropoda; class Insecta; order Lepidoptera; family Drepanidae; genus Tetheella; species Tetheella fluctuosa. The sequence continues at coordinate 6,630,232 of OX578230.1, forward strand.
AGTGACGATTATTTTTGTTTTATTCAATCATGTCAATAATATTACGCGTGCAACCGACCGGTCACAAAAGCACGCAATAGTTACCTAAAAATAAAATAAAACCACAGTCTTTGAAGATAGTATCAGACAACCGGTCACCATAACCCGCAACCACTTCCAAGTATCACGCGACCCACTTCGCAATTACCAGCTGACCCCAATAGCAATTGAAAAAGACAGAGTGAAAGTCTTGTCATAAATTACTTCATAAATCATGCCATCTCTTATTATTTTGTGTTTTTTCTACAGAAACGAGTTCTTCTGGAGAATACGTAATAATAAATGTTGAATATGCTTCCGTTTGATTGACTGACACAGACGTACTTACATAATAATGATCTGAGGTGTCTGGATGAGTAAGTAACACGTAAGTAATATCTAGGAGTAAGTTTTGGATAGATTTATTGATATCTTTCAGAAAAAGTACATTGAGCTAACTTAAGTACCTAACTATTATTAGGAATAAGTAGCGGTTGGATGAGGTACCTACGATAAAGTTAATAAAATAAAATACGCACACAAAAAAAATAATTAAGCTCCATATTCCCACACAAAAATAACAAATTACATAAAGAACAAAGCGTTCAACAGCAAAACAGACAAGCATTTTATATTTCAATTTCAAACTGTCTAGGCATAAAATGCATCTAACAATGCGCAGGTGAAATAGAATGCTGCATTTTTGTCATAACAACCTGGCACTCTGTAGAGGAACAAAAGGGGCGACCACGTGGATCAACGCCTAATTGGACGACTCCTAGATAGGAACTGAGGTGAATGTCCCAGTTTTGTCTTTGTGTACGAACATAACAACTATAGTTACTTGTCCCTAACATATTGGGATAGCTCCAATAATTGTAAGAGGAATTTATTTTGGTAAGGTTGAAGAAAAATGAATATTATTTTGGTTATAGTATAATTTAATACTACTTACATAAAACGACACAACAAAGTTGGTTGCATCGTTATAGTTATAAAACGAGTAAAGCTTGTTAAAAATATTTACACATTTTGTAACTTTTATATGACAGGGTATTGATTTGGTCCTTACAGTCGGCCAACGGACACGTCTAGACAGAGCAAACGTGCGGGGCTTGCGGGGTGAGAAAGGGGCGGTAGCGAGCCCAAGTTGCCATACACTCCCTCGGGACACAATGCAGCAATTACGAATGCCTATACAAAGCGGCATTTCGCGCGATTTCAAACGCGATAGACCGTATGTAATTACGCTGTGGTGAAAGTTTGTATGTTTGGATGACGTTCAGGACTAGCTTCCACCCGTGGTTTTTGATTTTATATTTTCCCGGGATAAAAGTATCCTAAATGTTAATCTAAATCTGTGAGCTGTGATATTATTGAAATCTGTTTTGCCGTTACAGAACTGATTGAAGATAAACATACACAGGTTTAATAACTTGAATCGCGATTACTGTTTTTTTTATAGCATCTTTACGTTAAATTTATAATCAACACTAAACTAAGCATCATAATTACTTCAGAGCTAGAATTCAAGTGAAAGAGTATACAAATCCAAAAACAAAAACAAATACTTTAAGGCAGTATTTGTTTTTATTGGCTATTGGTTTTTGGGTACTGATTTGTTTACATTGCTCGTAACCGTGAATGTACCAAAGTGGTTCAAAGTCCTATATACGGATGTATGTCCTCTATGAGTATTAACGACAGTAAATTAACAAACTAACAACAGGGATTACGAGATGTGGCACTGCTACGCTAATTGAAAAGGTTTTACTATGTACTACATAACAATGACTTTTATCTCACTGTGACATTTTAATTTACAATTTGTCGAACAGATAAAATATTTTGAAGCAAGGGTCGCAACAATGTAAAACGAGAAATGAAATGTTAATTAGCTGTCAAAGCACAAACTTCGAGTCGAACGACAAAAAGGTCGTTGAAAATATTTTCATAGCGCAATAGACGGAATTAATAAGAAAAGTGAAGTCAACCTTTTTGTAGGCCCCGAGTCGAAGCGCCCTCTGGAGCTTCGCCGCCCGCGTTGTCGACAGGTACACTATTGGCACCGCCTCACTTGCCTCCAACTCAATATCGAAGTCGTTAACTGCCTCACAAAACTTATAATCCTCAAACTTTTTTGCCTCACTCTTCATTAGTTCTCCACTGTTCCCGCCGTCACTTATCTCGTCTTTTAAAACTTCCCTCACTGGGATGAAAAGAGGATTTTCGTAACAGCGATTAACAAGTTTAGGGGCCTCGTTTAAGCCGTCTACCTCTTCGAAAGTCCTTTCTTTGATATCGTGTTCATTGTCGTCGTTCGGAAAAGTTATTTGATAATTATCATTACCCTCACACTGGTCACTTGGCACATCAACACGCAAGTCTTGTATCACTAGAGACGGCGGGCTGACATCTGACGAAGCGGAAGAGTATGCGATCCACCTTAGTCCGTTGCCGAACTGTCCGCACTCCATTGTTTCTAGAGTTATGTTGTTACTGCCTGAATAAACTTTGTTTATTATTCAGTGGGCATTAATAATGTATAGCTACATGCTTTCAGCGCGACAGTAAGAGACGCATTTCATCATTCAATGAAATGCGTCAGACAAAGAGTGGGCGTATTGAGGATCAGATTTCCATCTGCTATCCGTTAAATGCTACAAATATGCATAAATAAAAATATTAATTTATTGTATCTATCAGTTTTATAACAGAGTATTTTATAGTAGTAAGATAGACAGAGAAGACAGAGTAAATATTTTTGCTCTTCACCTGTTTTTATTTTATGAATACAGCATGGTATATACCTTAGGTCAGGGTATAGGAATGTTTGTAAAATATCGTATTTTATTCAGTGAGATTATGTGTAAGCCAGCAAACCGTGACATTAAAGTGTTTTGACGTTTTTTCAAACCGGTATCAAAATTTCACCGGATCGCTTTGCCTTGGTCGGGGACAGGTGTTGAAACGCGAGGTGATAAGGGTCGCACAGGGAGGGATTCGAGTTACCTCTTTGCCTCTAATTAGCTAAATTCAACCACGCTCCAGCCCTCTTGTACCCTCATGTATAGATAGGACTGTGTCCGTATAGTTGTACCGTTGTCTAATTCTGTTTTATTTAAAATTTATATTTAACAATTTTAAGGTTTTCTTAATTATTATTATAGATTATTTTAAGATTGAAAAAAAATATAAATAGCAATTTATCTTTGTTTTATTTTTCACGAGTTTCTTTTTATCTGTTAAGTTACGATTGTGATGGAATAACGCGAATAATTTTAAAGGTATCATTTGATATATTGAGGAACAGATAGTTGAATAAGATATTCTGTAGGTATTAGCAAATAGGAATTAGTTATCTCTGGTGCCTTACCCAGAATATGTTTGAAACCTAGCCAGATCTTAAATAAAACTATCTATAGTTAATTCATTCGCCTCCGGGTTCCATTTTATTTGTATTCTGTGTAGTTAGTTAGTTATTTGTGTTGTCTATACGAGGAATAGAACAAAAAAAAACTTTATTCGTACCCATCCATTGTATTATGAAATACTAGCTTCCGCCCAGCGGTTCCACCCGCGTTCCCGTGGGATCTTATGTTCTCCCCGGATAAGAAGTAGCCTATGTGCTATTCCAGACTATAATCTTTCTCTCTGCCAAATCTCATCCAAATCCGTTCAGTCGTTTTTGCGTGAAAGAGTAACAAACATCCATCCATCCATACATCCATCCAAACTTTCACATTTATAATATTAGTAGGATTAGTAGGATTAATTAAGTAGTATGTACCTACCTACTATTGCACATGCAATTTGAGAAAAAATATTTTTGTCGTTACTTTAAGTCCCTTATTCTTAATTTTTTTTTGAAAAATAGAATACATAACTTATTATGAATTCATTTTATGCTTTCTAAAAGGTAAAGGAATTATTATATGTTTTTTTTGACACAACATTTCAAATAAATACTTAAAACAGCTGAGTGAGCAACTGTCTAAACATTCTAAACTCAAGCAAATGACATGGCATGAAACTCCAGTTACTTATAGACATTTATAAGTCTGAAATAAATCAGACACCCGGCCAGACATAACAACCTAAAACGAAAATGTCATGCAACAAAACCAAACGCAGTGCTGTGGTGTCAACGTCCTCTCATATAGGTACCTATTTAGCACTAGGACATAAAATAAATACTACGAAAACACGCTAAATTTGTGCGCATACTAATCCTAACTAATATTATAAATGCGAAAGTGAGTTTGTTTGTTTGTTACCTTTTCACGCTTACACCGCTGAACCGATCGCCATGAAATTTGGTATGCAGATAGCCTATGGTACGGAGAAGAACATAGGCTACTTTTTATCCCGGGAAATCTATTTAAAATATTATCATAATCCTACTAATATCCTACTTATAATATTATAAATGTGAAAGTTTGGATGGATGGATGTTTGTTACTCTTACACGACTGAACGGATTTGGATGAAATTTGGCATACAGATAGATTATAGTCTGGAATAACACATAGGCTACCTTTTATCCCGGGAAAACAAAAATCCCACGGGAACGCGGGTGATACCGCGGGGCGGAAGCTAGTTAATCATATGTAGCATAAGTTTAAATTGCCACGAATTTAATTAAAAATCGTTTTCGTTTTATTGTCGGCTATTACCTAATACATGACTTAATTTTTAGTGACAGTAACCAACTGTAATTTTATACATCCTATCTAAATGCCTAATGCTTTTAGTTTAGAAATCAATCAACATTTATACCGATATGAAAAAATAAGATACAAAAATAACTACAATAAGTCTTACTATATAAACATTGTATTTTACCATTCAATATTCAAAGTGAAGTTGCTATTGTTTATTCATATAACTTATCTACATCACTTCAACCACAATGAAGTTGCAAAGCATGTTTAGACATTCACAACGGACATCGTACTGCGCCGGCCGGCGATTTGTTTTGTAAACAATACCAATGTATCACGCAAACACGAACTCTAACCAATAACTTTGCGCGATGTTATTCGACAGTCAATACAATTAGGTATCAGTCTATGAAATTATGAATAAATACAATGGATGAATATAATGGTCTTTACTGACCAACATAAATTGTTAGCATAGGTACTATTGAAGAGGCTGTATGGCCATTCACTTTTGCCGTTTGATAAAAAAAGCAATACAGATTAGAGCTGTTGAGATTTACGATCTGTATCAGATTAGTAATCCAGTAAAATATATGTCTGAGATACTTACAATCATTATCATAATATTATATTTTATCATAGAGATCTTGTAAAGCTCAACTATGCAAAGAATACCCTTGTTACTGTCATGTAGTTTCCTACTAAAATATTTCTACAACATTTCATTTCGAATAATAAAAAACAATATATACAAACACACAACATATAGAACATGATATTTATATTCATGTGAAAGTCAGAAATCCCAAATTAATGAGACTACACCCGCGCTACTCATTTGTTTTATTTGAACGCATCTCTGTTTGGGATTCCACACATACTCGGCGAATTTGTTATTAAATAACATGTAGATATTATCTCGTGCAGATTAACATGACCTATGGACCTGTACCTACTTTGATTACAGATATTTTAATACTGCTTTTGAAATAACTTGTACATCTTGTATTTTTAAGTTATGCTATACATATGAACATGAAACAATTTTTTATCACACTTAATGCATGTTGATATTGGTTTATTAATGCCCTCTGAATATATGAAAGTGTTGTTATTTTGGATAATTTTAAGACTGAAAGGCTGATGAAGAAAACAAAAGTTTTAATAGAACTCTCGACACACGCACATTTCAATATACCTAGATATAATGTATATTAAAATCAGTACAATAATATATTCTGAACTGATCAAAAAGCGAGACTAATTTTGTTTATCAACACACATAATTTTTATAGTTTATATATGGGATTTACAGATAACAAATTATTACTAACGTTCAAAATAGACACCACCGATATATCAACACAAACAGTTATAATATTTTATATAATCAAGACGTATAATTCAATAAAGAGTTCTGAAGAAATGTTTCAGTTTGAAAATTAACGATACGCGACATAGACGCCGGCGCACACGTCGCGCGGTTGAATCGAGACTGAACAGTTCTAAATTTGAAATGAAGTGGGTTTAATAACATTGCGTATATTTTCCCAGTTTTCTCTCTCACCCGGTGACATCCACGACCATAATGACTCAGCCATTCATATTTTTTGCGTCTAAACATTATTGAGCAACGATTTTTCTTGGCGCTTATTGAAGTCCCGTCAGGGAATATTAATGTTCTGTGGAAGCGTCTTTCATAATGCTAAAATTACTTTTAAAAATAAAGATCATAAGTATAATAAGAATAGTTTAATAGTTTCTGCGTTTTTTTTTGTTTTTATACCAAGTGCTTACAGTTCTATGTTAATCAATAACTCACTTAATATATCCCCTGCACGAGCCTCCCCTTTAAATAACAAAATTTAATCAGTGTTCTTACATCAAAAAGCACATTTATAAACAGATTTAAACTTATAACAAAACTGCAGCGGCTAAAGACAAAACTTAAACAAAACTAAAGGAGGAACAACCACTACTGTAACCAACAATATTCCTAATTGCGTTACGAATTGAAAATCTACGTTCGCCTCGTAGTAAAGCTCAGACGTGAGTCACCAACCTTGAACAAAATTGAGTTTAGTTATTGTTTACTAAAACACCGCAAGAGAGGATGTAAGCTACGGTCAAACAGTATTTATTTACTGTGTAGAATAATTTTTATTAGCTAGTGTTACTAGCCGCGACCTTGTGTCCGGGCGTCCGGCGGCCTGTCTTGATTCGTTGCCAGGGCCACATCTGCGCCTGCACCGAATGAAAACATACTACATGCATTTCATACTTCAAGATATTTGGAAGAAAAACATGTAATTTGTGTTTATCTAATTAAATAAAATTAATTATTCATTTATTTCTTCCAGATCTATTACAATAATACGGTAGCGAGGGCTTTGAGGATGTTTTCTATATATCATAGTTTGTATTTTTTACTTTAATTGTAAATATGTAAATAATAAATGATTAAATAATAATACGGTAATATGTAATATTGTATATGTAATAACAATATGAAGTCGTTTTTTTAACTTATATTTCACAATTTATTAGTTTTTTAAATTAGGTATGTAAACTCATCCTCCTCTTTCTCGTGTTGATTTTTACTTTGTTACTTTAATTTAAGAATAACCGTATCCAATTTTGTGAATATTTATAAATATTTAATTTAAAAAAAATACAAAGCATTTGAGTTTTAAATTACAACAATAAAGAATGACAAAAACACACGCGAAATTAATGGTTATTTTAATAATTTCGCACAAAAACTATTCACCGAATTTCATTTGGCCGAAAATGTTACGTCACGTGTCTTTTGACGATTTTCCCAATTGAGATTAAAATTCCCTATTTAAATAGTTTGTCAAGATATTTCGAGCGTAAATTGGGCCAAAACTAATAAGTACCTACTTGGAATCTAGGAAGGTAAATATATCTACGTATCTACTACGTGTCATTATTCAATACACTCCGCGGTTTCACCAGCGTTCCCAGAATGAAGAGTACTGTATGTTCCACAGAAAAATAAAAACTATTTCTCTGTGGTATGTTCGGATGTCCTATTCCAGGATTTTAAGTAACGATGTACCCAATTTTCATGAAAATCCATTCAGTGTCTGTGGAGCAGTGGGGTAGGTACCAAACATACGAGCACAAACAAACTTTCGCATTTATAATATTAGTATAAGATTCTATTATATTTTACCTCCATCTTACTTACCTTAAATTAAAATCTAGCCAACTTATGTAATCTACTGTACCTATTCTGACAATATATAACAGTCAAAACAGGTATATAAACAAAGGCGTAATTTAAAGCTATTTCTAATTTAAACCACTCAGAAGGTAGCGTTGGGAGCGGAGGCTTGAGCCACATCTTAAAAAGAAAATGTCATACACAATATTAGGTTAGGCTAGATTTTTTGCCTTTAAAATTAAACAATATGAATGTCCGATGTTTCAATCATTAGAAATAATGTATTTTAAGCTAAGTAGGCAAATAATTATTTAAGATTAATAATGATTTATTTAATATTATAAATTATAATTTTTGACTGTTATGTATTCTTAGCATTATACATTTCTAGATTGGGTCTTTAGAAATAATTAAAATAAGACTATTTCTTTTTTGTATTGTAGAATTTTGAATATTTTTACTAGAAAATATTTAGGTGAAATGACATACTTACCACAAAAAATAACAACGACAAATAAAAACTAAATTGTAATGAATGATTACATTTCATGAAAGAAATAGAGAGGATTGAGAACAAAAGATATCAAGCGGCAACCTATCACAAAAGTTTGTAAACCGATCACTTTATAAATGTGATTTATCAACTACATACTAAGGTAAGATGACAAGAAAACTACAAATAACCATAATCTCAGCAATCTAGCGTGACGTATTAAATTTTATCTCTTTTATAAAATAAAACTACGATTCTAGCTCATTTATATTTTCCTTAAACAGTCACTCACTTAATTCGGCTCATTTTATTAGATGTAATTGTTTCTTTTCACACTGTTTACATGAGAGGGGATGGTTTTTTTGTTTCCTCTTCGCCTGTTCAAATGTTTGCGGTGACAACGTTAACAGAATCTCGCTTGCGGCGAGCCGGCACACATGTTGCGGAGACATAAATAAGCTGATAGCGGTATTGAATGATATATTGCATAAATAAATTATAACTTTTATGATAGCTTTACCTGCAGATTCGTGGAAATGACTTCATATATTCAGCTCAATTCAGGTGGAATTTGGCAGCACATTTAAATGGAAAGTTTCTTTTGGTTGTACATTTCTCAATTGCAATGCAAGTAAGTTCAAAGACTTGGCAAGGTATTCTTTGGCTACTTCATCATATATTGCTATGTAATTCCCCAATCATCGTTAGCTAAATTTCATACGTCATATTACCAATATATATGTATAGTAGGTATCATAATTCACAATATCCCTAGCAAAATCAATTCACCTAAAAGATAATCAATTTACCCGATCCACGGGAATGCTATTCGAAACAATTAGGTATAAGAACCCAATGTCGAGCTCGTAATTCATATAGCGACGCAAGATAATTACTGAAGGTGCGAACCTCCCAACTTGGGTTGTAATTCCCTCTAATGAAATCCCTATTTCACCTGGAGGATCCCTTCTATCCACACATAACAGACAGATTGTAGGTGCCGTGAGAAATAAAACGTGTACTGGAACGAGTCTTGTTTAGATATTTTTGTTTCACAGGAGTTTCTTTTATAGTTATTAGAACTCATATTTAGTAATAGAGTTATACTTATTTAGTAGTCTATTATGCCAACTAATCCTGATCCTAACGAACGTTAGTTCGTTTGTTTGTTTGTTACCTTTTCACGCCTAATGCGCTGAACCGATCGCGATGAAATTTGGTACGCAGATAGCCTATATAGTAGTACAAAGTAGGGTGAAACTGCGTGAGACAGAGTCACCTCGTAATTTTATTTCGTTCTTACCTTCTTCAAATGAAAAAAAAAAAACAGTTAAGTGCGTGTTGGAACACGCGCAAGTTGGGGTTCCGACGTCAGTATGACGAGGATACAGTCTAAAACCTGAGACTGAAAGTTTAATTAAAAACGATAAGTGCATCTTCTTTTTTTAACCATGTATAGGCCTGAGCTATGTTTGACCACAATCCTACCATAGTAAGTGATGGTGTGGCTGAAGGTGGTAATCACAAGACTAGAAGCAGTTCCTTCTTCGTCTTCGGCACCTCCCAAGTGCAACTGCTGGAACACACCGGTAGGTGATTGGCGACGAATTCAACTTGAGGGTGATAGCTGGCCAGGCGAGCACTAGAAAGTACCCCACCACCATGCAATGGTTTTATCACGATGTTTTCATTGACAAAAAACTTGAGTTCATTATTTGACTCAAAACCACGACCTTCGACACGGCACTACCACTAAGCTAAAAAAAATGGACATGACGAAACTACAATTCAGTACAATACGGTTCGTCGTTTGACTTCGGAACCCTAAAAAGAAAACATTTAATTTCCTCTTTCATTCCCTTCCCATAAAATAAAAGCTTCGATAAGTTCATCAATTGAAAACCTACAAACACCATATATCAATTTCTCTTACAGCAGATTCTTCCTTATTGTTTGGCTCAATTAACGGGATTCCCTCACAAATTAAAAGCCCTATAAATCGACTCTTCCTTCACCCTCACCACTTCACCTTAATGTGCTACACGTGTAAGTGGTAATTATTTGGGATAACGCTTAACTTGATATAGCATTTCTGTAGTTTGCAGAATTACAGGGAATTAGGTTACGATGTTGACAATATTGAAACTGATTTTGTAATAGCATAAATCGGTGCCAATTTAGATGAACTCGCCTTAATACGAGCAATTTTACGATCGCGTGAGTGCATGAATCAAGAGTCGCAATTTGGACCGCATCATTGGCTTCCAGACAGTAGCTGTTAAAAATTTGGTTGAATTACCAAATACCTCAATGAATATCCCGTCTGGACACGCAACTTGAGACGACCCGAATCTATCCACTTTGATGATATTTTTAGAAAGTACTTACCTATTTTTTACAATATTATCAGCCAAATTTAAATCGAACCAATCGAACGAATTTTACCAATGACGAGATTCACCTAATGACTGTTCACAACACACATAACACTCGAATAAAATGAATCAATAAACCTCACTTGTCGAGTTCCCGATCATCAATCATACGCGAGCGGGTCCCTTTGAGCTCATAAAAACTGACGTCACAGTGTCGTGTACATATTTATGAAGCATCCAAGTGATCTGCTATTGATGGCCCGCCCCATTCATCAGTCGGTGAAGCTGTCGTCGCTTACAAAAACTTGTCCGCCTCAAGATTTTTGTGAGTGGACAGTTTGATAGAGGAGTATGTGCAGGAATTTACGTGAATTAGGATGAGATTAGAATCAATTTACATGCGAAAGAAGCAAGAATTTAGGAGAACCTACATTCTATTAGGTGTCATATATTCAGATAGATGAAGTGAAATTTTAAGTTGCAAGGGTAACTACTTACGTTCAATGCATTTACCGGTATATTGATAGTTGAAACCTATTTTCTGATAGTTCCTGACCGTTATCTTTTGATGTGTTACAGAGATATAATAACTTAGTATTATAGTGCGGCATTATAAATAAAGCAATGAATCACAGAGAGATGCAATTGACGCAGATTGTGGTTGTTTTATTGATGGCAACTGAGCTGAGACATGACTCGTAAATTGCCTCTTGCATATGCATGCGAAGCGAAGTAACTCCATGCAGCGGATGGCGGTCCGTTATAAAAGGTGTCACGTCGGCCTACGCTATCATTCTGATGGAATATTTTTGTACAGTCTGCGTAAACAAAAGACTCAAATGTTATGTTTAGTTAATCAACAAAAAGTTTTAAAATAACCTGTATCGTCGAACTAAAGCAGCAAAGTAATATAATTTATAACTGCTAAGTTAAATAAGTTGATAATTTTGTTATTACCAAATTTCAGTAATGACAAAGATATTAATTATCAGATTTATTTAATATTTGGATGCCAATAAATAAGCTGGAATTATACTATTTTAATTTTCTTTAGAGGAAACTTAGGCATTCAAAATCAAAAACAATGTTTACGCCATGTCATATTTGCCAATAATTAAAATTATTATTATATCCACTCTCAAGTTTTCAAATTTCCAGATAATTTTTGTTAATATAGAGGTTGTTTTTATGTTAACAGGTATTTTTTTTTTAAATTAAAATCTATTACTACTCATCACAAATTCTTACCAATACCATAGAATAACTAAGATACCTTTAACATAGATTATATACATAATAATAGTAGATGATAGAACTTATAAGAAGCAACAAACTTTCTAATACACGTAAAGTTGAGGCAAAGAAATATACCGAAACGTCATCCTGTTACACTACGATACGTAATTGTGATTCGTTCGGGACTATTCGGGTGCCGAACAATGCAGGGTGAATTTTCAAAGCGGTAGAAATGTCGGACGGTAGTCATGTGCCAATCAATGGTAGGATGGAGATAAACCAGAGTTGGCTACCTACTATGTAACTTGCAACCTTGCCTATTATGTTCTAGTTTTAAATACCTACTTATTTAAAAAAAGAACATACCTCGATGGTTTTGCAACTGCTACTAAAACCATTTAAAACGAATAAAAAAAATTATGACAATAGCTCGTTTCGATTGGTAACGAGCAATTGACATAATATTCTTAATCTCAATCATTTGAGAAGATATCTATGTTGAGTCTCATCGGCATTGACAGTGTAAAGACACCACTAATCTAATAAAAGCGTCTCCCTTGAAGTCAATACGACAACACTGCATCGCGCGGAGTTACGTTATAACCCTGCAAATGTACACGGCATAACAAAACGTTGCCAATCCACTGAACAGAAACGCCAATGCTGTTAACACAATCAGTGATCGGTGTGTTTGTACCAAGCAAATCAAAGCTTAGCAAAGCAATGCTGTTAGTTTCAACAAATGGTTATTTTTTAAGAGATAACATTTTTTTTATTATGCACTATATTTTTATAAATCTATATATACTTTGTGATTTATGATCACAATGCATGATTAGGTTGAAAAATTTAAAGTGTTAGGTCAATTGTTACAGTTGCTAACACGAATCACTCCCCGTTGGGTCCTCACACAGCTTATGGACCAGTTGATATTTTTGTTGACTTCGCTTTTGTAGTGATTTAATAATTACAATAATAATAATAATTTAAAAAACAATGCGATATCAAAACATAGAATAGATAATAGTTTAGCCAAACTACTTATCTAGGTAAGCGGTGGAGTGTCGCGTGTCTCGTGTGACACCACGATCGAGGTCGTAGCGACCGTTATGATGTTTATGCGTAGACTATTTACGGGGGCCCGGCCAGACTCAGCCGCAAACGGGTTAATCTCATTGTGGAGATATAACGCATCGTAGACAGACCGTGATATCCCTAGTATGGACTATACAAACAAAGGCACATGCAAATGAACGTACGCATGAACGAAAGTAAAGGAAGTAAATATCTAATCTTTACTAATATGTATTATGAATACGAAAGAGAGTCTGTCTGTTTTTCCGTTTGCTTGACCTGAACGGCTAAATTGGCAAAAGGGAAGTTGAACCCCGGGAATATACATAGGGTACATACCCCATTCATACGTCCTTTTTATTCTGATAACTCGGGTAAAACCACGAAAGACGCTAGCTTAGATAATATTTTAGAACATTTAAGCAGTAAAAAAAGTAAAATAGATATACATAGAGATATACATAAATCACTGTGACTGAAATCTGAAGTTATAACAGTTTAAATCAGAATTATTTAGAAATGATGAGTACTAATACTATAAGATGTTAATTTATTCCTTGTTTAATTCAGAATAACGTTGTTTTTCATAAACTTATTCAGATTTCGTTTTAATTAGCCACAAAAAATAAAAAAAAAACATAAATATATTTTAAAATTCCAATTTCATCTACATACGCTTTGTTTTACGCTGACTGAGATAAAACTTTATATCTGAATTTGATGCACGGGTGTCCGGAAAGTTTCCGGTAAAATAGATAAAATATTTTTGGAAAAATATATACGCGAATTGGACGCACAAAGGATGTGTGACGTCGCGTCGTCATACAATTGACACGTTTATGTTAGTATGATAGTAGGTACTTTTATATTGTGTGTACCTACTAGAAAAATTACAATGTGACTCCGTCTGAACTACTTATTCATGCAGTCTCTTAGTATATAGATCTTTCTCGTTTTAGAACGGAGTTTTAGTTAAGTATTTTTATATTCAAATATTTTTAATAGCTATATTAACAAGTGTAGGTAACATTTCAAAGTTATAGTAAATAAAAGTAGTCGTCAATGTGTTACGGATGATACGAAACCAAATGAAATTGTAGACTTAGTAGGTGGTAGTAGTAGTAGCTCTATTTTATTTAAAATTAATCTTCTTTGTCTGTCCGTTCCAAAAATCTATCACATAAATGAAATTTCTAAACCCTATGTTCATAATCGAGCTATTTGCACTTTTTATGCACTGCCTGGCACCCGTGGTCTCTACACTCAAAAATAATAAAAAGTCAAAAAAATATGTTCGTCAGAGAAATATGCCAATCAACATGCCATGCCACGCCAATCAATATGCACGTACATTATTTACAGCCTTGGGAGGTCTATTTTTTAGCATAGATGACGATGTTTTGACAAGTAAATTATAGTTTAAGCGAAGTTGTGGCCAAAGATGGTAAGCCCAAAAAGCCTAGAAAAGAACTGGCTCTCTATTGCAGCTGTTGGCGACAGATTTTTAGCTTGAGGGTGGTAGACAGCCAGGCTGGTACTACAAAGTACCATCGTGATCTTGACATTTATAAATACTCGTATAATATAACCCCGAGTTTCAACTTATTAAAATAAGTGTTAATATGTAACCACAAAAAAACTAACTCTTAGAGACAAAAGTATCAAAACCCAATAAAGAATATTCGCAAAGAAAACAATCCAGGCACATTTTTTCTTTAACATTCATTCGAAATACGGTATATCAATTTCCAAACTAGTTTATAACAAATGGTTATTTCATCTGAAACCCATCTTGTTCTTGTTTTCCTATTTATATTTCGCGTCTCTTTTCAACAACACTTGGACCGTTTCCAAGAACCAGTTTTTAAGGAATTTATTTTAATCCGTATATTTTGGTTGAAGTGTCACCGGTATAAGCACCAATTATTTCCATCGTTTATACATAAAATGCAAGAACTACTTATAAATCAAAGGGCTCAATGAGCCTAATCTCTATTTCCATTGAATCTCTGTCTAGGCTTTGAGTATAAAGGCAAAAGTATAATGATGCTTGTCAATTTTGTTGGAGATATACCTACATATAAAATTGCATTATTATTTACAAACAAACTTAAAAATTTATTCATTACTAGCTGTCCCCCGCGGTTTCACCCGCGTTCCGAGGAAATAAGTATCCTATATTCTTCTCCATGCCATAGGCTCTCTGCGTGACAAATTTCATCGCAATCGGTTCAGCTGTTTAGGCGTGAAAAGGTTATGTTAACTTAAGGCTCCAGTCTCCCTAAAATCAGTGTTCTTACGGAATTTATCAGAAAAGAAATATTGTTTTTTAGTCATCAGAAAAGCAATAAATGAAATATATTTTACGTTATTTTAAAGTGTGAGATTTGAAGTTTCCAATACATATTTTATTTTTTAATTTGAAGCCACTTTTATTAGCTTTGTGAGGCTTTAAACATACCTCTATTTACGTTCCACGCGTAGAGGGTCGCGTTCATGCACACGCCACGAAAAAAATTTAACAAAAACAAGAAATGTATTCAGATTACATTTGTCGGCACATCCTCTACAACAATCTTATCTAGTTACTTTTTTTCAAAATCGTCTCAATTTCTTATTTAAACTGCTTTAAAAAGTTATAATTTTCTGAATTTGACCCTTGCAACATATATTTTTTTATATAACAAAGTAATGGTTTAGAGAAATCACACTTTAACCACTCCGAGAGCAACTACTTATCTGTCGAATAAAAAATATATGTATTCAAAAAATCATTTGAAATAAATTTACTGAAACTAAATATATAACCCAACGAACGGCTGTCAATTCCCAGCGAAATTGAATGGAATTTTGATGCGTTTTATGTTTTATTTGTTTAGTTTCGGTAAATTTATTTCAAATGATGTTTTGAATGCTTATATTTTTTATTCGACAGATAAGTAGTTGCTTTCGGAGTGGTTAAAGTGTGATTTCTCTAAACTATTACTTTGTTGTAGAAAAAAATATATGTTGCAAGGGTCAAATTCAGAAATTTATAACTTTTTAAAGCAGTTTAAATAAGAAATTGAGACGATTTTGAAAAAAAGTAACTAGATAAGATTGTTGTAGAGGATTTGCCGACAAATGTAATCTGAATACATTTCTTGTTTTTGTTATATTTTTTTCGTGGTGTGTGCATGAATGAGACCCTCTACGCGTGGAACGTAAATAGAGGTATGTTTAAAGCCTCACAAAGCTAATAAAAATGGCGTCAAATTAAAAAATAAAATATGTATTGGGAACTTCAAATCTCACACTTTAAAATAACGTAAAATATATTTCATTTATTGCTTTTCTGATGACTAAAAAAAAATGTTTCTTTTCTGATAAATTCCGCAAGAACACTGATTTTAGGGAGACTGGAGCCTTAAGATGAAATAATGTAACAACTACTGATTGTCCTAAATAAATAAATAAATAAAAGGTAACAAGCAAAGACACTTTCGCAATTATAATATTATAAATATAAGTTAGGATTTGTTACAGAACCACGTATTAACATGGTACAAAATATTATATCAAATACATGTGTACTCGTTTAGTGATAAAAAATTGCCCTGAATTTACCCTTCATTTGTATTAAAATCGACGTGGACATTATTCGAGGTTATTAAATGTGTATATGAAGCATACAAACCTACATTCACAAAGGGCCGAGAGGCAATCTATCATCGGTACCAATGTACGCCATTGGACAGGTCATGCGTAGAATAGCGCCCACCCGTTCGCCAAACGCTCCTAAATCGTAATCGAAACGTGGTAGTTTGATTGGCAGAATGTTTGATGAACGCTAATGGGTACCTTTATCGTGAACCCTATTTTTTGAAGATATTATTTACAAACATGAATAACTGTTGGCTGTAAAAAAGCTTTTGCTTTCAAATAAATTGAAAAGAATTTCATTAGAAATAAAATTTATAACGTATATCCTTTGATACGTGAAAGAGACCAGATGAAAATTTCGGGCCAATTGGAGCCATTCAAACGAATCCCACAAACGAAGCGCCCGTAAAGCGACTGATTTCAGATACCTCTAAGAATTTCCTCGTGAAAGATCAATCCGATTGGCGAAGGTACGTTAAGTCTTCGACGCTCAAGATTTCTTTTATATCATTTACGAAACGTGAGGTAAATCCATAAATCTTCTGTTAGCAATCGGATATCCTTTACGAATTTAGAATGTTTGAAGAAATACATACCAATTCCTCAGGTGATCCCGGTTCCTTCATACCATTGCTCTTATCCGTGCTCCCCGTCTCTGTAACAAAGAATTTTTATGTTAAAGTATTACTTACACAGGTTTAAAAAAAAAAAAAATTATGTTTAGCCACTAAAACTCACTCAGTCAGGAAATCTCTTTGAACGGAATAGTTACTGAATTTCGTCTAGATGAAAAATTTAAATATGTTGATAGTAATAATTTAAGAAAGTACCAATTTCATAAAATTATGAAATATTATATTTAATCGTCATTCATTTTTAATCACAATAAAAACGTGTACATTTTAGTTACCTCGGCTTTTAATATTTAAAAAATGGAAAAGCGGATTTTCAAATGTAACCAATCGCAAATCTACCTGTGCGTAAAATCGTCCAATTTGTAAAATTCATTTATTAGGCTTAAATTGCAAAATGGTGTATTAATCTCGTTACCATGTTCATGATAAAATATTGACTTTTATATAATACAAAATTATAAAGTATCTACAAATGAAATGTTATATTACACGCGAAGTTTTGAACATGAATCAAAGTGAAATAACTATTACTGATACGTAGCTTTTGTAATTCAATTATTGATTTGATATTGCGCATAATATTTTATAATCAGAAATATAAAATATATAATAGCTTTTTCCGCCAACGCATAAGCTTGGCCATCCAAAAAGGGAACGCTGCCAGCCTGTTGGGAACCTTGCCTATCGACAGCAGCGAGGGCTTTGAGGATGTTTTCTATATATCATAGTTTGTATTTTTTACTTTAATTGTAAATATGTTAATTAATTATCCTATAAATAAAATTTAAAAGTTAATTTTCCAATATGCTTTAGACGAAGTAGGTCATATTTTCAATTGATGAATTTATAGTATAACCTACTATAATGAGAGCTTGTAAGTCCGAAATGAAACTCAAGTCGTCCTTCCTAAGTATATGAAAAACCTACATATTATGTATTATATTTGTATGTTATGGCTGTTTCTGTATACAATGATATTGGATACTAAAAAGCCAAACACTTCACAGTCCTCAAGTATTTGGGGGCGATGAGATAAGGGCCAAAAATAGACGAGTGTTGAAGACACTCCTTTTGAAGTAAAATAAGTATTGTATGAACAAAAAGTAAAACCTTCTTTTTGAACGCAACGTCGAATACCATGGCTAAGGTCATGCGTTGAATCCTACGATGAGCTTGAACTTTCGGTGAAGGAAAACATCGTAATGACGGTGGCAAGGTACATACTTTGTACCACCTACCAATCTGGTAGTCTTCTTGTCGCCAAGCACCTTATGTTTGAATGGTATGTTTCAATAGTTATACTTGCGAGATATTTATCTTGAAGGCTTTGTGTATTGCCACATCATCACTTAGTGCGATGAGATTTAAACGCAAGTCAAATCAACAGCACAGAAAAACTGGTTAATAGATAGTAGTATCTAGTAGTATTTTTAGAAGTTTGAAATAAACCAGTAGGTGTTTGACGCATTTAGTTACCTGCCCAACGTAGTGTTTAAATAGCTACCCATAAAATTGAAATTATACCGAAGAAATATTAATATGATAGATTTTCCACACAACGGCAAAACATTTTTAATTGAAACGTCATAAAATTATTCGGTAATTATTCATTTATACCGAATAATTTTATGACATACAAGTATGGAAGTGGGAACGCAGTGCAAATTTGTGTAATACTATTGCATGAACAATGGTGTTCGTGATTAACTATCATCATTCATAATGAGACTTTGTTAACTGAAATTAATTATTAACCATCCTAAATGGGTTTCAAAACGTCGACGACATCTGTTCTATTATTGTTCAACGATCTATACTGAATTATTACTGACTGACTCTTCATCACTACCTTATAACATTTACTATTTACCATATTAACAAGACGTATTCTGTTAATTATCGAAGTGACCAAATATTGCCGCATGCAACCCGGGTACTTTTTACTCGAACCATTTTGTTTTTGTTACAACTGTATATACTTAGTATAGATATCTATCCATATACAATTGTAGAGACAAAAAGGGCGTGTGTAAAAGAATAAATATAAAAGTTCTGTATTAAAAATAGCTCTAAAGAATAAATTGCCCTTTTTATTTTACCAAGAAATAATATTCACTTCATATTCCGGGCTTTTCTAATCACAAATGATTTTAAATTAATGTGCAAAATACGTATATATTATTCATATAAGGACTTGGCGGAGCGGTTAAAGGAACACACGCGTGACCAGAACGCTGGCTTTTATTTCGGTCAACGGATAAGCTTAGCTATCCAACGTGGAAATGCAGCCAGCATTCTGGGCACGCTCCCATTTGGTGACGGTCTTCCTTTTTAGTTGTTAGTGTTACCCTTTAAGTAATTGTGTATTAAAGTAGTTAACAAATAGTAGGATTACAACAATTATTCATAGCTGAAAATTAGTTTAGCAAGGATATTAAAGTTAATGTCATCAACAAGCCGAGTTAATTTGTTTCGATTCAACGCTTCTGAAGCGGCATTGATTGCGTCATATACAGGCTCAATCAAGCCTTTTGTGTAGCTACAGCTTACAGATTAACAACCAAATGAAATATCTAGTGGTACATCATAACTCGACAAATATGATAGGGATATTTGGTATATTCTCTTTATTCTCGTTTTTATTATTTTCATTTAATAACTATCGCCCCGTGGTTTCACCTGTATTTCCGGGATGAAAAGTAGCTTATCTAATATAATTGTATATACATACAATTGTAGTGTACATAAAACTGAAAAAATATTAGTATTCCGGCGAAGGCAATATACGTAAATATTATATAATGTAATCAATGTTAAAGCCCATAAATGTCAATTAATAAGAGTGCCGATTACAATTTATAAAAATCGAATTCTTTACAAACAAAATATTTCTACTATCACAACTAACGTGGGAAGAAAAAAACCGGCCAAGTGCGAGTCGGACTCGCGCACCGAGTTCCGTACAAACTTCGTCTATCGTTCGTCCATCACGGGAATGCACAATTTTATTTATTTACCTTATTTGAGGTTTGGGCAATTAAGCTAGACCTCTAAATTGTATGAGCGCCTATACAACTCAGAGGTCTTTATTAATTGTCGTAACTATGTATGTATGGGGACAACCTCTAATTTTCAACTTTTTTATTTTTTGGAATTTTTCCCTTTATTTGTGCTGTAAGACTTTTTTGGCAAATTTCGTGATTCTAGGTCAACGGGAACTACCATATAGAAATAAAAGGGCATAAAAATCGCGTTTGTTGTATGGGAGCCTCCCTTAAATATTTATTTTATTTTGTTTTTAGTATTTGTTGTTATAGCAGCAACAGAAATACATAATTTGTGAAAATACAACTGTCTAGCTATCGCGGCTCTTGAGATACAGCCTGGAGATAGACAGACGGATGGACAGACGGACGGACAGACAGCGAAGTCTTAGTAATAGGGTCCCGTTTTTACCCTTTGGGTACGGAACCCATAGCCTCGTCGTCGTCAAATGACAGATGCAATTGCGCCGGCAGGCCTACGCAAATTTCAAATCAGATTGTCTCACTTATTGGCACAGCGGGAATAATACCATCATCTATGCTCACAGAATGTAGAATATAGGCTGATAGGTCTGATTTTCACATCCCTTATTCAATATTCGACTCTACCACCCAATAAACAGAGTTTATTTTCTCTTGGCTGCATCAATTGCATAAAGGCAGATATACAACTGGTCACTATCACGTAATAACCTTTTCAACGTGATCACATTATGTATTTATAGATGTTGTACAATATACAAGAAATTGAATTGTATCACAAAACGTAAGATAATAAAAAGAATAGGAAAATTTCCAACTGTGTTATTAATAAGAAGCCGACTAATAAAAACCTTATTAAATTCTCTGAAGGAGGTAGGTAGAACTGTCATTTCATGTTAACGACGCGACGCGGCGACGACGTATAGGTATTGTGTAAAGTAGTCTCATGTTATTAAAGTAAGAAGTGATTACACCATGACCATAAACGAGCTTTTATATGACACACTCTGCAGCCTTTCTCAAATACTAATTTTGCCGCTTCATGGTTTTATCTCACCGCAAAGGTAACGCTCGCTTACGTGCGACCACGCAAATCATATCATTTTAACGGAATTTCTATTATTGACAAACTAATATCAACTTTAGCGGCGAACACTCAAAGTTTGAATTCTAAATAACTGACATTAATACAGTTTTCGCAGTTTTATAACAGTTAACCGCATAAAGTAAATCCTAAATCCGTCGTAGAGTCTCCAAGAACATTATGTCGCCGCGCGGAAATTTTTAGCGTATTTTTTTCTTTTACGTTGTAATCATAGCATTTGCGGGGTTTTAATATTTCAGCGGTTAAAACAAGCTTGTTTATTAAAAGACAGTCCTTTATGCAAGGGGCCCCGCTTTCATAACTTTCACCGTCAATTAAAAAGACAAGCTACCGCTTTCAGCGAATACTCGAATAGTCCGCCGCGCCTGTCGGTCACGTTTTAGCAGACGCCGTGACCGACGACTTTCTGTTACGTAAATCAATTCCATTGTTTCTACTTTTAGAATCTGACCAACTGTTAGCCCGATACGGACCTTGGTTACATCATGTGTGGGTATAAATAGTTTTTCCAAACCCATCAACATAGAGCAGCTAAATAACAGAATAAAGTTCCAAAAACTGTTACCTGAATGATACATTTTCAAATTAAGGTATTGATAAACTGACATTATCAAAAAGATATCCAGATAGGTAATTACAATTATTGTAAATACATCAGTGCAAATCATGGATAAGTATACTTAAGTATAGTAATGAATGTAATCATAAAATTGGGTTCGCAAAAGGAATAATTACAGGTAACTTCAATTCAGGAAGTAGAATAATGAATGGCTTGAAATCGATAATTAGTGTCAGTATTGACATGACATTTACATGGTCAATTTAAATGTTAATAACTTGTTTGTTTCGAAATTATAATATGCATACGATAGTTTTGTTCTCGTCGAGAAAATAATTTAATGATTATTTACAAATTTTAATAAGGCTCATTATGTCTTTGGTACATGCTTCTTGATAATTTATTTTAAATTAAGCTCTCAGTGTTCAACAGTAGTTAGGTTAAAAAATATTTTGTTTTATCAGTAATGGTAGCATATAAACAGAAAAAATTCACTAGTTTTGTGAACTTACGGCCTTATGACTTACGAACATACGACCTAACGGTATAATCGATATGTACAATGATTTTCTTATTATACATATAACAGGTCATCGGTGTTTCCTATCTACTTTCAAATGTCTGGGTGTCGAGATATTTCCTTTGGCCGCCCGAATTTTCGCATAATTACATTTATATCAATGCGACACAACATGCATTTGAAATGAAGTTCTGTCAATTTAAAAATCAGTTTTTATTTAAATATATGTTTTGTAAGATTTTCAAGAATAATCTACCTACACTAATATTATAAAGTGAAAAGATTTGTTTTTTTTTTTTACGATAAGTGTATGTGTTATTCCAAGGTATGTCCGGGAATAACATTTAGGGTACTTTGTATCCCAGTAAAACATAAAATCCCCCAGGAACGTGGATTTCTGTAGCTCTGAAGTCTGTAAAGGCTCCTAAATACTACAAAAAAGTTCTCACCCAAAAAAAATACGCATATCAAAATGAATCGCCATAATAAGTAGATAATTGAAGAGCACTTAGAAGCAGGCAAGCAATAGATTAGCAATTAGCACCTCAAATGCCATTACAGTCCCACAGTGGACCGGTAAGAGTAATGAGCTCATTGGAACCGCTACACTACACTCTTCACTGTTGAGGTGCCGACTTGTTTGCCAAAGAATTACATTGAAGGACTTACACATAAGACCCATATTATTATTATAACTAATAATAAATTATAGATGTATGTTTGTGTAATATAAAATTATCATTACTAGAGTAAACTCGGTCACGCTTCGCTGTGGCTTTTCCATTTTTTTTTATTGATAACGCTAAAGCTCGTCAATAGCTGCTAAACAAAAACAAACGATTCACAAAGTTTGTCTTTTCCTATTTATATATAGATATACAAGCTTCTTTATTAGTCTAGATAACTCCTTTTAGTTTAAACTATGTAGCAAAGCACCGTTCAGTCTTTCGGTAGCTACAATTCAGAGCCTTCAGAAATTTCCTTCTAGGCTTTGTGTTCCACCGTAGGCCATCACATCATAACTTATCATACATTGTGATTTGAGATGAAATAAAATGTAAGCAATGTAAATTAAATGCACTGTGTAAGGCTTCTTTTCATAGCTTAGCTTAGCTTAGCTCTGGTGGAAAAGGGCTCAACGAAGCTAAGTATTTTACATTCTCGTTGAAGCGAGGGATGCGAGCTAAGGATGCGCAAGTGGTGTAGCTATGTGAAGTACCTACCTATGGAGCAGAGCTGACTAGATGACGTTCTGCGTAGTTAGCGCTTAGCTTTGATGGAAATAGATACATAGTTTCGTAGATTATCTTTAATATTGCTCACCGCTTCGCAGACTTAAATTAGTTTATCTTTGGCTTTGTTATCATATACTTTATGGGTGGGTCAGTAGACAAACACAAGACTTTATATAAAAAAATGCTATTTGAAGCTGAAACTTATCAATATATAATCTTCTCCTCCGAAACGGCTCGACTGATTTTTATGAAATTTTGTGTGCATATCGGGTAGGTCTGAAAATCGGTCAACATCTATTTTTTAAACCGCTACGCGAGTGAAACCGCGGGGGAGACCTATTGATAGTATAATATATTAATAATGATATTTCTTGCTCAAGCTTTATTTTTAGCCCAATTACTTTCTTGTGATTTGGGCGTTAAAATGCAAACAATGCGCGAATTAATGCAAATGTAACAGAAAACACAAATAGGTAGCATCATAAAGAAATAGTTATGACAAAGTTTATTCACAAGTCCGTGGACAGTGTGCACGGTCCTTACAAAGGGGAGGCAATAAGAGCTATGTTTACACAGGAACTTTTTTACATTTTTTATGTAGTTAAGCAACTTAGACTATGTTAAACATTGTTTGTGAAGGACCGACGACGGACATTAAGGTATCTTTGAAGGGTATTTTAATTAAGTTATATACTTTCTTAGATCACTTTGTAGTACAGTCACGAGTATAAATATGTACAGTTAGCAAAATTCAAGTACTTAGTATTGATTGAAATTATAACTTCGTTTTATCGAGTCGATACTATTATGATATACCTAAGTATTATTTATCTTAAACATACAATCTTTATTTCAAGTGAAAATCATTTTCGAATTTCATTAAAATTGTGTGCATGAAATATTCTAAATTCATATAGTACAATTTTTTATGATGATGGAACAGGAGAAAGAATAACATAATAATAATTGTGATGAAATGTATATACCCATATAATATTATCGGAAATAAAAGCTATTTATATTTGTATATATTTGTGCTCATGAGTGTACATTTCATCTTAATCGTGTTACGAGTGATTTCAGGATTAAGGAAAAGGTTATGAAATACGTAAACAATTTTTAATTAATGATATATTTTATTATACAAATGGGCCTAGAAATGTCTACTTATTAACATAGGGACTTCCATAGGGATGTCCACAGCTAAGGGTTTTGGACCAAATTATTTAGTGCATTTAAAGCAAATATGAATAAAGTTTTCCATAGGAAAGTAGTTTTAAGGTAATTCTTAAGTAAACTTGTACTATTACATTTAAAAATTAAAAGCCACATGTAGGTATATAGTATGTGTTGTAGGTACATAATATTCTACAAATACTCGTCCCAGTAACCTGACCCGAAAAATAACTTAAAGATTTATCGGAAAACATTGGCTTTCGGCTTTATCGCGCATATTGTGAATTCTGCAGCTGCACTCTGTCTTGAACTACCCCATTATTCATAGTTACTGACGTATTTATATTGTTAGCTCTTTACTACACCGTTTTGCTATATAAATAGCCATATATTTTCTCTCACGCAGAATATTATTTTATAATTCAGCCAGTGATTTATTCAAGTTTTTTTTACTTTATCTAAAATACCTAATCTTTTACTAAGCTAAGTTCAAACAAAGCTTAGATTATTATTCATTTTCAAGTTTTGTCCTAATTAAAAGATATTATTAAAGATTCACAATTTTTACTACACATCGCAACCTTTACAGTTAAATAAAACAATATAATAATATACATACAATATCAACTATTAACTCTAAAAATCCTATACATTCACTTATGACACTACTACACACACACATTATACTTAATCCTTTACATGTGTATGTAAAGCAGGGTCCTTTACGGTTGTCAAGGGTGCTGTTGGAAACTAGAAGCAATAGGTCGCGAGTTAATTAAACCTCCTTGATGCGGATTGTTCGTCGCCTCTACGATCACTCAAGGATATAATTCGTGGTGAGAATTAGATAGGTGGATAGTTAAAACAAACCATATTTCCATAAAATACAGTTTATCACTACTATGATAGTTTGGGCAACTATGCTGCTGGGAGCGCTATCTCTATCGTGAAACCGAATATCACCGATTGACTCTATCCTCTTACCCGACGTTCCTATTTATACGTGGCTGGTAACAAAATAACAACTCATTTACAAACCTGTAGAAGGTATCATTTCATTTAGGTTTTTCAATATATTTCCGACATTGCTTAAATATTGTCTAGTTGAGATAAATACTTAATTACTGCGACATGATTGCTCTAAAAACTGTTGCCTTGCTTCGAGTCTTGTCGTGTTTTCGCAATAGTTTAATCGCTTACTTATAACTGTCTACAAATACGATTACCATAGCTGAAAGCGTTAATTAAAACATGTACATAATCAAGGTCTTGTCCTAAATAAACGCTTGTTTATCGTCAGAATATTTCGTAACCTTTGATGACCATGGATAATTACAATGACTCATGAAAAAAGTGTGTTTATCGATAGAGGCGGATTTCCCTATAAGCCTGGGCTTAGGGCGGCCAATAATTAGGGGGTGAAACAGGTGCTTTTATCAGTTTTCTCATAAAATAACGCGGCATAAACTCATGGGGTCGATTTTGCTGGTGATACTGAACAAACACATTTCTTGAATATGGTATACAAAATACAACTAATAAACCTTGTATACATATATATATATCAATTTGTGGGTACCGCGAGTATATATATATGTCTATCTATTTCGTTACTTCTTCATGTTTTGTTAAAATTGCCAAAAGAGATATAGTATGATATAGTCCAGATGAGGACATAGATAGGGTACTTATCATCCTGATTAAACATGTAATTCCCGTGGGATAGTATCTGTCTTCAAATTCCATTTGGATCAATGTTCATGACACAAAGTCTAATAATAAAACTAAATATAATACAATAGGGTGATTTTTTTGTCACTGGCAATACTTGCAGGGGTTGGAAACTTGAAGTACTCATCAATATGAACAACTTTTATCTTGGGACCAACTCTGATATCGCATAAAATAAAATGGTTGCTTCATACATTTTGGTCCACTAGGTAAAGAACTTTTGAATGGAACAGCTGATATTTTTTTTGTGATCTCAGAGTTAGTCCATGATAAAAGTTGTTCATATTGATGAGTACTTCCACCCCTGCATGTATTGCCAGTGACTAAAAAATCACCCAGTATATTAACTCGGTAATAATGCTGAGAAGCGATGAGCTGATGATTGGTTGGTAGGTAATGCACGGCCAAGGGCGGCTAAGACTGTTAGTCCGCCTCTGCTTATCGACACGGCAACAATTAAGCTGCGTAATAAATTAATCTTCAATTCAGTTTTACAGAGACTGCTCAATGATCCATTAAGAGCACCGGTGAATGAACTAATCACCATGAGCTTTACAAAATCTAAACGGAAATAAATTATGATACATAAGTATGAAGTAGAAGATAATAATAATGCTGGTGTTTTATTAGCTGTAGGTATATAAAAACATTATTTATTTTAATTAAATTTTTAAAGAGGGATCGCTGTCATCCCTTTGGGAACCTTTCCCATCAGCAGCGGCGGGAGTTTTGAGGAAATTTTCTATATATAATATTTTGTATTTTATACTTTTATCGCAAATAAAAATATATATATTTAATTTTGATTTATATGAGCAATATGGATCCTAATTTGAAATCAGCATTATCAATCGCTAGGAGGGTGCTAGATTCATTACGCGTGGTGTGCGTCCGGTCCAAAACCCCCATAACGCCGGGATAACGGCCCGGGAATTTGTATAAATTATATAAACTATCCGGGCGGTGTATATTACTTCAGTGTTTATGTAAATACGTCGGTAGGTAAGAACACAATATTAGTATCTGAAGAAACAAGTCTTCCAGAGAAGTTCAGGATTTGTGGTTTTATACAAAAACAATCAGATATATAGTAATACCTACTATACACTACTCACTAAATAAATCATTCGCTGATTTTTTATTGACTCGTTCGACCACATGTTTATAATTATTGTAACAGGTCTTTGGCTTGTAACATAAAACAGAATTAAAAATGGCGTTCAAAATATATGTGGTTATCATAGCCGTAATGCTTGTCTTGAGCTTTCATGACGAACAAAATTTACTTTAGATAGGTACCTACTTTCATGGGATTCCCAAAGCGCGCTAAAAAGTTCCAATCCAGTTCGACAATCATCAGTCAAACATCGACTTTTCTCTTATATTTATAAATATAAGTACAATGTATGACATATGTTGCGTATTTTAGAAGAACTAAGAGGACAAACGCGTAAAGCGATTTTGTTTTATATATCTACTAGCTGTCCCAACAGACGTTGTCCTGTCCAACTCATACACAAAATTTCATCCAAATCGGTCCAGCCGCTTATCCTATGTCTCAAGTTGGACCAGACTGCTCACGGTGTGCCAATTTAATTTAAAATCGGTTAAGTAGTTTAGGAATCCATCGCGGACAAACATCGTGACAGGAGATTTATATATATTAAGATTTAGAGACTACAAATAAAAAATAATGTTTGCGTGTTCGTCCGTTCGTCTACTATGTATGCGTTCGCGCAGCATTCATCCGATTGAGTTTAAACTCTAAAACTTTCTGTTAATGAGAAAAAATAATTTTGAAATAAACCTACCGTACCGTATCTACTGATTCAACACAACCAGTAATAAAACTATTCATGAAATACTCGTTGAAATATATGTATGTATAACATGAAACTAATAACAAAACAAACCCCCGATCTGGAATATAATGATAGATAAAAAAAAGCAATTCGTAATCTCAGTGTACCAGGCAACCATAGATGCAGTAGTTCCTCCAGGCTCAGTCTAAGAATGTTGTCGGACGAGCTCGGTTGCTTCATAAATATGGAGCTGGTGATTAAACGGGGTACACTCCGAGTTTTTATACTTACAACACCCCCTCCCCTCAGCCCGCGTTGAAACCTTCGTTTAAATTATGAGATTTAAGCGTTTTTATCGGTCTTAAATTATACACTGCAAGTAAACTGATATTGCACTGGTAGGATTGTATTATAATTATTTTGTGTCCTTCCCGACTTTCTGATTTTTTTGTTTGAATACTATTTATGTAGGTACCTACTCAAAAATTTATATAACTATCTGACGGTCTATCCTTTCCAAGAGTGAAAATTTCCATATTTAAGGTATCTTAGAAAATATGTAGGTCATTTGTGCAATTTTTTGTCATTTAATAATAAATAATATTTGTGTTTTGTATGTTTTCAAAAAGATTCGCTATCTTCTTAAAAAATACACCAAAGTCCTAATGGTACCCTTTAATACTAAATCATAGATCGTAGAGCGGTAAGTAAGCGCGAGCGCAGTGGATGCAAGTAACGATCGACGCTCAGCCATTTTGTACTGGGATTTCTGGATCATTGCGCAAATGTTTGTAGCCAGACATTAGTGGTTAGTCTAATCACCAGTAATGAAACAGATCCTTATATGAATTGAGGTCTTTAACGCTGGATTGCTTGTTCCACTTATACTATGTTTATATGGAAGTGTCTCTTTGAAATATTGTAATTATAGGATATATCTACGTTTATTTAAAAACATCTAAACCTGTTCGTACAAAAGTAAAGACATAAAAGCACGAATACTTGAATGGAGGTAAAATAAACCCGAAAACGCTTTTACCACAAGCCCCAGTCTGAAAAGCAAAAGGGCAATAAGTACGTAAATCATCATATTACCATTTGCGGCAACTCTGTAAGAAGTATCTCATAGTGTTACCACTGTTTGGTTCGGAATGAAAAGAAGCATTCCGATTCACCGCATCGACAGTGATCCCTCGAGGCGCTACCAAAGGCCCAGACCGCGATAGACGCCTCAGGCCGGGAAGCAATCTATTGTGAAACCTGAAGACTCTGGAGCCCCGTTTGCATCATCAGTGAGAGTGTTCTACTTGAATGAGGAGTACTTGCTCAACCAATATAACACTTAATTTATAACACTTAATTTGCATTAAATATGTCTTAGGAAATACCAAGACATACCAATTGTCTTAAGTAATATACCAACCAGTCTGCTAATTTAATAAGAGCCATAACAATTTTTTAGTGCTTTAAATTATAAATTTAGATTAAGAGATGATTTAACACAAATATCAATAGAACTGCATAAATAGCAAGAATTGGTTAATTTATTATCACTATAACTATTTATTGTTCATCTACTGGCTCATTTTGATGGTTATTGTAACTAATACAATATTATATTGTAGATTATTCTAGATAAAGTAAACATCCCTTTAACGATTCCCTAGCCTTGTTACCAGTCGCTGATTGGCAAAGTTCGATTGAACATAGGTTTATTGTTTCTTTTATTCCAATATTACGCTATTTGCTTTGCTAATTCACTATTGCGTGCTAATACGAGCCGTTGGCAGTCATAAGGAAAGTTTAATGCCATTTGCGCTGAATTAGATTTTTGCTCTTTCCCTAACTTTGCCTTGAATCATTAACGGTAAGGTCAAAGAGAAACTCAATAA
Source organism: Tetheella fluctuosa (assembly GCA_951216915.1). Classification (NCBI taxonomy): domain Eukaryota; kingdom Metazoa; phylum Arthropoda; class Insecta; order Lepidoptera; family Drepanidae; genus Tetheella; species Tetheella fluctuosa. The sequence continues at coordinate 6,660,605 of OX578230.1, forward strand.
ATTCCATAGTAATACCTTTATTGCGGAATATACGGGGAAAGAGTAGAGTCAGATATCCAATCCAATTATCTGTGTGACAATCGCCTAACGGAAGCATAAAGGGCAATGGTTCGAGAGTAGCTTCATATTCTTGTGCTAAAATAAAGGATTTTTTTAAATATATTAAAATAAAATAAATTATATTACAGACTGTGTGGATTAAACTAATTCACAAAGTAATTTCAGTAATCATTATTAACATTCTATATTTTTGGTTCATTTGTTTAAAAATTAACTGGCTTGAATAGAAAAAGCCACAGGTATAGCCAAACCATTGTTTAAGCATGAAATTCTGCAAAATTTAAGGTTTTATATATTGGGCAACATAATTTATTCACATACAGGGACGATCGGTAGGCCTCAAAAGGCTTTTACTTTTCGCAGATGGTTCCCACAGTATCAAATTGCCTTCCCAACATTTGAGAAAGTATATATAATTAGGTAACGGGGATTACATATTTGCATGTTAATATTGGTCCCGAAATCAGTTAAACTTTGAATTCAATTGAATTTAATCCTAAATATTGAATTTGCTAAACTGCCGATTGGATTTCAGGATCAGATTTCGTAGGCTGCGGCATCTTTTTATGCTTCGGTTTACACCACCAACTTTAGAGTTAATCTAAGCAATCTAACTGAGTAAACGTGTCCCAGAATATAACTAAAAAAACTTGAATAGGAAACACCTGCAATAGCTAGGTATATAGTAGTAGGGCACCTATATAACACCAGAGAGCTATACGATCCGAAACAATATAAAAATATTTGGGATTCTCATAGGGAGTTCCTCGCAAAAGGCCCGTCGTCGGCGAGACCGTGGGAAAAAATAACTCGTGACTTACAAAATAAGGAAAGATGAAAGTTGTAATATACCTACATACATGCCTATATTCATTGGAATTTTAAATATTCTTACCCTTCATAAGGATAACACTAAATATTAAAGTTTTACCTGATTTAATGAATTAAGAATCCCATCGTTTCTAATATTTGCATTCTACAATTTAACTGTAAAGAAGGCTATAGTAATAATGTGGTAATAATTCAATAACATCATTTGAAATTGATAACCTACGATTGTGATTTTTGACACGTCTCAGTGTATTGCATTGCGGCATTTCTATGTCAAACATTGATTATTTTGAAACATATGGAATGCAGGAAGAATACCAAGAGACATTCTCAAAGATTTCTAAGTGCCTATTATTCATAACATTCTTCATGAGAATAATGCAAGGGAGTTCATACATTAAAATTCGAGTCGTACTTTCTCATATAGGTACTTAAAACTTGGTGCATTCTTGAGTCATAAACTATGAGCACACAGTAGGGGGTTAAGTTTGCCGTGTGAAGGAAAGAACGCAGAGGAAAGCATTCTATGCAATCAGCGTGCGGGCTAGACGAGACAGTCCTTTTATGGAAAGCTACCTATAGCGTGCACGGCTACGAAGACAGGCGTCAGTCATCACTCGTCGGTCCTCACGTATCAAAGCAAAAACATCCATGCGTATTTACTTTGTATCAATGCCGACTGGAATTTATGATAAGTGCGTATTGCAAGTTTCACATTGTTTACCCAGAAGTCTTCTGTCGTCAGATTCTCAGCACATAAAGTAATATGAGAACTACCAACCTTAATTATTATTTTTAGACAATACTTTTTATGACAAACTATGATTATTCCGTATAAATATGAAAATATAGGTACTTATCATTGCATGCATATGCATTTTTTCATATTTTTTTCATCACTACAAGGAATTATTTGATAATGTAAAAAAAAGTTTTTTTCTTGTTATCGAAATTATTTTTTTCTATTAGTTGTAAGCAGATAAATGTTAATTTGTTGAATTGTTAGTTAAACATGAGTTGTTGGATTTCCTTAATAAATGAAATTGTATAGGTACCAAAGAAAACATTAGATGGAAAGTAGTTAGATGTTCAGGTTTAATTAGTACCCAGATACCAAACTAAGCATAGCATTTATCCAGCACCAGAAACTAGTCTGTTTTTATTTGCAGCGAACGAAAAGATCCAATATCGAAGAGTGAGAAATCAAGCGGGTTTATGCCATAGAATGCAGTTAACATTTTCGAATTAAATATTTATTCACATGAGAAATTGGTTGTTTCTTTTCCCGGTAATTGATGAATATTATAACAAGTACCTATCGCTTCGGGTTTAATTACAATAACAAAGTAAACTGTTTTTGTCTTGATGGCGTTAGACAGACGGCAGACAAAAGTTATTTTCGTATAATTTATCAATACATTGGTAAGATAAGAAATATACACAAAGAATAAAAGTAAGTAGCATAGTAAATGCCACGGGTCCTAATTATAATGAACTAGCTGTCTCCCGCGGTTTCACCTGCGTTCCCGCAAAAAATGGTAGCCTATGTCCTTCTCCATACTATAGGCTATCTGGGTACCAAATTTCATCGCGATCGGTTCATCGGTTCAAGCGTGAAAAGGTAACAAACAAACAAACTCACTTTCGCATTTATAATATTAGTTAGGAAGTTAGGATATTATAGTTAGGATGGCTATAGAAAAGGCAATAAAGGCAAGATAAATTCAAGTGGGCGCAAATGTGACTTGCAAATGGAGCTTTGTGTTGAAAATTTGCTGATGCAAAATAGTTCACCGCCACTATTCTAAAAGTGCACATTTAGATGAGCTTCGGTTGAATCTTAACTTGGTTTTTGAACCGCACCTTCTGCCTTGACTCATGATAAACTTGTACAACTTATATATATATATTTTTATACTTTGGATTTTTTTTACATTTGATTTGAAACGTACAACTTATATATACATTTTTTTATACTTTGATTTTTTAAGATGATACGCACACATAGCCTTGAAGAAATAGGCTCTCTAAGTGCAGCTGCCGGAATACACCAAGAGGTGTTTGGCGACAGATTTTCAATTCAGGGTTACCACCCTGAAGTTGTGGCTCGGTAGGTAGGTACTCGCCTACCGAACTACCGCCAGGCTACTACCTACCATACCACCGAAATATGTTTTCCTTCACCAAGCTACCACTGAGCAAATATTTCTTTACATAATTAGAAAAATTAAAATATTTGTGTGATTGTTACCTATTGGATAAACTAGTCAACATTTCTAGACAGTACGGTAAAGATAAAAGCTGGGATATCAGTGGGATAATAAAGGGACGTTTAGGAGATCCACCTTTCTTTTCCACTTCAATATCTAAGCACAGGAATTGCAGACATTAAACATTGGTTTAGGAACTTCGAAATCCTAAACCTTAATCATTTTCTACTAGATACAAGTCAGCCCCAGAGGTAAATGGTCACTTTCGTACCCTATAATAATCTATTGACATTCTCTTAGCACTTTGTATGGAAACTATAAACGCGTAATGTGACACGGTACCAAAGTGATCATCTACTTATGAAGCCGACTAGTAAATTGTAAGATGACTTTTAATTTTTCACACGTCAATAATCACGAAGGTATGATAAACACCACGTTATACCGTAATACTGTGCGATTTTAATATATACTGGAATAGGCATAAACACTTTTAGCCAATTCCAATAGTCTGAATAAAACGTTACCTGATTTTTGTATAGAAAATTTTCCAATCTTCATCATGCCGTTGACAGATAAAATACATTACATAGGAATATATTCCTACCTATGTTGTACAGACCAAAGCGCCCCATAACCGTTCCACATTACCCTGGCCTTGACTCAAGCACGTCGAGCAATGCGTCTGGCGTCCTTGCACGTTTTATTGAAAATACAAGAGTAAAATATACTGCATTGCGCTCGGGCCTTGTTTAAAAATGACATCTATACAGAGTTTGTAATTTTTACTAAAACTCTCTCTCACTCTTTGAAAAACGTTTCAGACAATCGTATTTTAGCCATGTCAATTGAATAGCACAACCAGTCTATCGTCTCTCTCTACGTAATCCCTAAATCATTAATAGATTGTTATCATTTCACAATTTCTATCTATACATATACATATATTACTCGTGTTTCTTTGCTTATAGTTTAGAGATATATACCCTTGTCATATTAGCGGGAAGGAGGCTAGAGCGAGAAGAGTAATCACAACCAGTTCGCTAGAAACGCCGGAAGCCTTTCTCTTGTAATAAACAATATATACTTACCCGTCTATAACTACTATTTATCACATGTAAGGAATGAGCGCAGATACTTTTACAAACATATAACAAGAATGAAATGAAAGGTAATAGCTAGATGTTACTGTTTCTGCCACAAATACCTAATTCAAATCAAAGTTAAAGTCAAAGCAGTTTACGCCCTAGGAGAGCAAGGTCGAATTTACTGAAGTTACCTCCATTCGGAAGTCAGCCTTCTAATATATATAAGAATAAGTCCTGATTGACTGAGTTGTTTGCAGAACCTAAACCACTGGGCATAGAACCATATTTGGGGTAGGTATAATATTCCTTTTGTAACGTACAAATACGAACGTTAAAAGATTTTTCGAAATTCAAAAGAGTATATAATATTAAGAATGTAAAGAAAATCACTTCACTCATATCGACCCTTCGAGTATGAATGTCGTAAAAGCCATTTTGGCCAAAATGGGTTTTTACCACCTCTGTATTCAGTTTCGCGAGCTCTATCAATCTGTATATTTAAAATGTTCAAATTCGCAAAAAAATGTATTTTACGACGTGCTCTGATTTACGTTCAAAACCCAGTTTTTTTAATTTTATGCCGTAATGATCAATTTAGGGAGCAGTTTTAAAATTACTGTTGTAAAAGTATTTTTTTTCTCGACATGGCTTATGCTACATAATGTGTTAGAATCATAACAGAATATTTTTAAGACATTTTAGTCGTAAGATACTCATTTTTTTTCAAATTGGCCTTTACGACAATTTTTCAATTAAAAATTTATAAAAGACCGAGGCTTTTTAAATAATTAAAATAACATTTGTAAACTTTTTATTTGGCATTTAATTGCGTACAAAACACTATTTTTTAAATTATGATTTTTTACTGTATTAATTGACATCCAAAAAATTTAAATTGGCACGAAATGTTCATGCAAAATTCATCTCACGTTCGAGATACGTCAAAAAATGACAGATTTCAAAGGAATTGGACAGAATTGGGGTCTAGTTTGTTTCGCGACTTTTTGTTTGTATTCAAATGCATAGTATTCAAATGCATATGCAGTAGTATTCTATGTACTAGTGTATTACAGTTGATTTACTAGTAATTTTTTAATTATTTTTTTTACTTTGTATAGGCTTATGTTTGACCACAATCTCATTATGATAAGTGATGATGTGTCCCAAGGTGGCACACAAAGCCTAGAAGGAACTGGCTCTCAAGTGCAGCTGCTGGAACATACCAAAAAAAAACTGTTTTTAATTAAGGTTGATTGGCATAGGGCATAGAATGTCTTAAGGTATTAAGTCCACCTTTTGTACACTTTTATTTATAATCTTGTGCAATAAAGTTTTAATAAATAAATATAATATATACGATTACTGCGATTCCAAGCGTACTTGTGTTTTTATAAATTTTACTGCTACGTGTGAGTTTCTGTAATTGGCTTCGTTATTATTGTTACTGAAGACACTTATTTTGTAATTTTATCTGTTGGTTCTCCGAAAATAAATAAATGATAAATTCATACTCAATAATACTTCTAAAAGACTAATAACTTAGACATACATAATTAACTATAGAGCGTTTTCCAGACTGTTATTGTCTTCTTGCTTAATGACTAACATCCAACAGCTTTTTTTTTAAATAGCGACCGGTTTATTTTAAAGTAATACAGAGAATCATAAAAGTTTTCGAGTCAAGTTCGATTAAACTGCATATCCTATGCATGGCTTAAAGTCTATGATGATTTTAATTTGATATTCTATTATTTTGTTATAAAAGGTACATTAATACTGAATAAATAATGAAAGACTTTAAAAAACATTTTTTTTCTAAAATGTGTACTGCACTTAATTATACTTTCTTTTATTACATTTGTCTTTTAATACAAAATTACCAACGATAAAACCATTGTTGTTACATTTTACAACAAAGTTTACTGATGCAAAGCTTGAAAAAAATGCCGTCGAAGCCAGTTGCATTATTTTTTTCTGTAGTAAAAGCCATGCTATCTCTGGTCCTATTTAAACTACGTTATTTTGGGTTTCTCTCTAATGAACAACTCAAAAACCTAAGAATAATGAGCTTTAGTGGTGCATTATAACTTTAATATTTATCCAGTATTAATATACTGGATAAATAATTAAAGACTTTCAAATAACATGTTTTTTTCAAAAATGTTTACTGCATTTACTACACTTAATTACACTCTCTTTCATTTCATTTGTCTTTTAATACAAAATAACCAACGATAAAACCATTTTACAACAAAGTTTACTGATACAAAGCTTGAAAAAAATGTCGTCGAAGCCAGTTGCAATATTTTTTTTTTTGTAAAAGCCATGCTATCTCTGGTCCTATTTAATCTACGTTATTTTGGGTTTCTCTCTGATAAACAACACAAAAACCTAAGAACATTGAGCTTTAGTGGTTCATTATAGCTTTAATATTTCAAACGTTAATGCAGAAAATAAATGTTACCATTTTTGTTTTTGCCTCTCCTGAAAAATGGGGTTTTGGCTTTTACTACATTTCATACTCGAAGGGTCGATATACGAACTCTTTTCTATAAGTGTGTCATTGTCGCGTCATCGACAAAGCACTGACTGTGGTGACCATTTTAGTGTGTGTGTGTCAATTGTGTATAATGTTTTTTTTATTATTAATTTAATTAATTTCTAATGCATATTATATAAAAAAAATTGTTGCCGGCACTCTTTTTCCATATAAACTTTAACTGTGCCAAATTTCACACTCCTCCGTCCGCATATTTTTAGTAAAAAGGTGTACCAAAGTTTTTGCTTCACGTATTAATATTATAATAATTATTAAAACGCGACCAGGAAAAATCTAATATATAAAATTCTCGTGTCACAGTTTTCGTTGCCATACTCCTCCGAAACGATCAACCCCTATTTTATTTATTTACCTTATTTGAGGTTGGTGCCAATTAAGCTAGACATATAAATTGTATGAGCGCTCATACAACTCAGAGGCCTATCTTAATTGGAGTCAACTATATATGTATGGGGACACCTTTAATTTTTGGTACTTACAAGTTTTCGCGAAAATCTAAATTTGCCCATATCTTTTTATCATGTTGACTCAGGACATTGATTTTTATACACCTAATAGGGTATAAATTTCATATTGCTAGGTCCCCCCGTTCCTGAAAATATCGGTGGTGACAGACGGGCGGACAGACTGACAAGAAAGTGATCTTATAAGGGTTCCTTTTTTTACCTTTTGAGGTACGGAACCCTAATAAAAATGAATCGCTGAATGTGTTGCTGACCGCAAATCTCGAGGACGGCTGAACCGATTTGGCTGATTTCTTTTTTGTTGTGTTTGATGAAGTCTGAGGAAAGTTTTTATGGAGAGAAAAAAGTAAGTAATATGAGGAAAACAGTAAAAACAACAATTTTCTTTTCCAATACAAACCACTCTGTCCCCAGCTGTCAAACATTAGACGTCAATCTAAACAAAACAATGGCGCGTTAGACAGAACGAAATCTGTCGGGGTACCTATTAACATAAAAAAATCAATGTTACTTTGTTTTAGAGAAATAGGGCAGAACAAGGTCTGCCGGGACAGCTAGTAGTAATATAATATAACTATTTTTATAAATGCGATTATTTTTATGTATGTTTGTGTGGATATATTTTTTTAATTACCTACGATTATTAACTACAATATAATATAACTAAAAGATAAAACGCATAAGTACATGGATATTTAACTAAATTCACAAACAGTTACAGGCAAAAACCCAAATGCACTGAGGTAAACTTAAGCTACATATTATGAAGAATGACCACCCCCCAGTTTCACACACGTTCCCCGGGGGATCTGATGTTTTCCCGGGTAAAAAGTGTGTATGTGAGTGTGTGTGTATGTTTGTTACCACCACTCAACCCCATAACGGCTTAACGTATTTGGAATAAACTTGGCACATATATAAATTTATCAAAAATATACTTTATTGTGTACGCTACAAGATACCACCACCATAATAATCGACTAAGGCGGCCTTATACTGTTACTTATATTAGGAGGATAAATTTTTATCCCGAAGAAAAATTATATTCAGGAACGCGGGTAAACCCGTGGAGCAGAAACTAGTAGTATCATCCTACTTAAATTTATAAATACGAAAGTTTGGATGGATGGATTGATGGATCATCGATTGGATGTTCAAAACGGCTGAACGGATCTGGATGAAATTTGGCACAGAGATAGATTATAGTCTAGAATAGCACATAGGCTACTTTTTATCCTAGGAAAACAGAAGAACCCTCGGGACCGCGGGTGAAAACGCGGGGCGGATGTGAGTAAAACATAAAGGATAGAGAAATAGGATAGAGTTGATTGATGATTCAAACAACACGTCTCTCTCTGTTTGAGTTTATCAGAATAATCGAATATTTATTCGTCTTTTAGTAAGCAGGGCCGAAAATGTTGAAGGAAATCCTACATCAGTTACTTACTATGGCGAGCAGGATACAATGATGAATGAAGATAAGAACAATACCGTAGGAGCAATCAAGAGATTCCTAGACAACTATCTACATGAGTCACAATCTAAAGTTTATTGCACTCTGAATCATGACTGTTAAGTACATATATGTAGACAGCTCTGTATTGGTTTATAATGGCAACCGTGTTGTGCAAGCACCCACGTATTCAAATAAATATGCCAGTAATAACTTTCCTATTGAAACTAAATCGTCTAGTCACGATCAAACGAGTCATACCCGTACCTACCTAATAGTTACGTAGATATTCGTATACTGTCATTATGTATCTGTATCAATCGTTGATGGAAGATACATAGCTCATACGTAAGTAGGTACTTACTCTAAACATTACATCGGTTATATCAAATTACGTGATAATGATCTATTGAATGATTTAAGCTTTGCCTTAACTAAACATCGATAGACCGGGTACATGAAGTAAATTATATTTAGTCTACTAATATTTCAGATATTTTTTCTTCATATCTGTGTATTTGACAGTTTATACCAGTTTAGAATTGTATGATTTGTAGCTAGAAAAACTTGCTCAAGTATTTTAAGTAAATCTCAAATAGTTACTGAAACTTCTAAATGGGATGTGGCGAAACAATATTTGAAAGCAGTTCTTATAAATATGGTCAGAACAAAATAACTAATATGGATAAACTTGATATTGTTAATTTCTCAATTTATTCAATAGAAATTCTTGATATGGTGCAATTTACCAATTTAGGAAACTCATTTGAGCGTGCACAAAATCGCCAGGTGGGCTCTAAATTGAGGCACGTCGGTTTATCGACTACTATGCAAAATGGAATAGTTTAATAGCTTGTGAGTTAATCTCGGGCTTACATAAACCATTATTTATCAGAGGAGAAAATAATTTGAAATATTAATTGCAAAATACCCTACAGCAAATATATTCTAGCAATTTATCACAAATGTTAATAATAGTCAAGGCTATATAGCAATAGCTTTGTAGCAATTTCCCCAGATAAAATTATCCCATATTTATCTACGTGGTCCAAGTCCCAGTAGGTACCCCATTTACCAATTTTCACCCAACTCCATTTTTAGGGTTCCGTAGCCAAATGGCAAAAAACGGAACCCTTATAGATTCGTCATGTCTGTCTGTCTGTCTGTCCGTCCGTATGTCACAGCCACTTTTTTCCGAAACTATAAGAGCTATACTGTTGAAACTTGGTAAGTAGATGTATTCTGTGTACAAAAATAGAAAAAAACATAAATTTAGGGGGTTCCCCATACTTAGAACTGAAACTCAATTTTTTTTTTTCATCCAACCCATAAGTGTGGGGTGTCTATGGACAGGTCTTTAAAAATGATATTGAGGTTTCTAGCATAATTTTTTTCTTAACTGAATAGTTTGCGCGAGAGACGCATCCAAAGTGGTAAAATGTGTATCCCCCCCCCCCCTGTAACTTCTAAAATAAGAGAATGATAAAACTAAAAAAAATATATGATGTACATTACCATGCAAACTTCCACCGAAAATTGGTTTGAACGAGATCTAATTAGTAGTTTTTTTTTAATACGTCATAAATCGTAAACCGCAATTTACCTTTCATTCAATCAACTCAAATATAAAAAAAAAATTGGCAAAAAGCAAGGTCTTACAGCACAAAGAAAGGAAAAATTCAAAAAAATAAAAAAGTTGAAAATTAAAGGGTGTCCCCATACATACATAGTTACGCCAATTAATAAAGACCTCTGAGTTGTATCGGCGCTCATACAATTTAGAAGTCTAGCTTAATTGGCAGTAACCTCAAATAAGGTAAATAAATAAAATTGTGCATTACCCTTGATGGACGAACCATGGACGAAGTTTGTACGGAACCCTCGGTGCGCGAGTCCGACTCGCACTTGGCCGGTTTTTTTTTTATGTTTGAAGGCTGACAAGCTGGCAATCGGTCCACCTAATGATAAGAGACTAGGCCACCGTTACTAACAGACAGTCCATCCACCTGACGGTAAGTAGCCACTGTCGCCAATTCCCGGGGGATTGCTCATGTGTTGCTACCTTTACAAAGCATAGAAGGCTCATTGGCACTAAATAAAAACTGCCAGAACACACCAGTCAGGCGGTAAAAAAGACAGACAAAAAAAAGACAACACTTTTGCATTTAGATTATAGTAAGGATAAGTAAATATGAGAAGGCTTCGGTAAGTAAGTATATAAAACGGAATTTATTCTATAGGAGAAAATATAAAGTATAAACTCATACTACTCAGTTTCTTCTTCTAAGCTATCAAGAAATATACATAGCATAGTGATTTCAAAATTGAGCACCATAACACTGTCATGCGGATAGACAATACATGCGATGGGCTTACTGACGCATTTATCTTTACACATTTTGAAACATCTCAGCAACACTAACTGACATTTACGCAATAAGGTAACAAAATGAAGACACAGATACGATTATACAGGGCCTCAACCAGGGTGAGAGCCCTCGAGAGGCGGGCAGGTCGAGAAGCTCGCGAGAAGCTGAGTGCCGTCGCCGCTGCGTCGTGTGGACTATTGTGTTTTAGTTTACACTACACCGATATCATAAATATGTTTTAGAATTTAATTTTATGAAAGGTCCATGTTTTAAACATTAGAAATATGTCTTCAGGGTCCTATATGAAAATGTCTTAAAATGCTTTGTCATATTTTCTCTATAGCCAGTAGAAAGTAGACGAATAACCAAATCCAAAAGAGTTAATGATACTGTAGTAGATTATGCACCAAAATCCTGTTCTTTTTCTGTTTAGGAATTCAAACAAGGTGAGCAACCAAATTCATAATGCATGCTAAACAGAGATGATTACATACGTAAAATCTTGCATTAAAGTGGTTACAAACGTAAACATACCGCTGAGTGATGAGACAACAAGATAGAATATCCTTTGACCTTCCCTTCGTTATAACAATACTTAAGTAGGTACCTGATCCCAAGCAAACACGCAAGGGAAACAGACCGATCCCGTTTTACGTTTGCAGAGCGTGGTTAATAAACAAAGGCGGTTGTAATCCGATCCAACGATGTGCAATTAACATTCTAAGCGTTGCGTTTACTGCATTTATACAATGGACACCGTGCAATGTCAAGAGTACAAACAACCAACCTTAGAACGCAATTGCTACGCTTGAAAAATCACATGTTCCAAATGTGCACAGTCCAATCAAAAAAATATATGAACTTGTCAAAAATGTGACACAAATCGGATTCAGCGCATGTCCCTCAAAATATGACACAGTTTTGGTTAGTTGCACATTTAAAACAACTCTTACCTGTTCTTCTCAAGATCAAAATGGCTGACTACTCTTTGGTCTATTACAATCTATTCTTATTGTTTATATTTTATTTTTTTTATCTATTCCTAGATTGCTGCTAATATTATTCAATTTCTGATACAATAGTTATGCCAGGTCTGGCTGGACTGTTTGATTTGCCCCGATTGGTTTACGACGATTCGAAGGCCAAATTCAATAATATCAAATTGCTATAGTAACGTTTTGGGACAATTGATTTAGCTTTCAATGTCTAGGTTCCTTTATACTCTGTTAGTTGAGATACATAATTGATATGAGTTCATCTATCACAAGTTTATTGAACCAGACATCAGGGAATGAACTTATATCAAAAAACACATACTTTACTATATTTTTTTAGATTGCCATTTTCATCGATTATAAAGAGAATGTCGCGAAGGAATTGATAATCTTTTCCAAAAAAATTATTATAATAACTGAAATTAAGTGAGCAAATTAAATCTATGATTTATTTATCAAATCGACCTAAATTTAAACTACTATTAAACCCGATGACCTAAAATTAAACTAGAACCTACTTATTTAGATACGTCTCCAAATTAAATCTTATCGTGAAGGTGCTCTACCTTCACTCATTTAATTTTAGAGTCATTAACGATAAGTCAAACAAATAAACATCATAAAGTAAGTAGTTTTACAGTGTGCTAAAGTTTAGTACACTGTAAAATTAGGTACAATCAATATAGGTACGTACTACGACGCATTTCCTTGTTCATACATTGATGACATTTTGTCGACGACGACGTTGCAGTCGAGTGCACTCTATCTACGTGTAATTCCCGAGACACTGGCACTAGTGTCGTGACACGGGACTTTAGCTGTCCCAGAATCTGACAAGTAAAGCCCCGCAGTCTCCGGCTGTGACCTATGTTTAACGTAACTTTTGCAATTATAGGACTTATAGCAATATTGGTCGGAAATTAAGGTTCTAGGATTCGAATTCATATTATATAACAGAATATAAAATAAATCTACTTTTTTTTAAAAGCAATGAAGATAGCTTTTAAAAATATGATAATAGTTTTACGAAATTATTTGTCTCTGTTATATCTGATGTTTACTCATAAGATACACTAGCCCTAGAATACCAAAAGCATAAGCAAGTTCCAATAAGATGAATAAAATTCCACGTAATCGAAAGTAGAAACTAATCTTTAATAATATATCTTAATAATCTATGTTCTTCTATAATAACTCCACCCCTACATCGTAAAGATACAATCGGATCCTAAAGGGCGTTATCTATGCATTAATTTAGTCATACTTTCTACGGTCCGCCCACAAGCATGTCACAAACGTGTCAACCATGGAACGGAAGAGCAGGCAGTGACACTGCACGACGGCGAATAGACTATACGCTGAGACATGCATCTTAATGAACTGGTTAACATTATGACTGGCGTTGGAAGTCTATTAAATATAATAAAAAATATGGTTTAAATACACATTTATTTAGTTAGTCCATTTTTAGACAATCCTTGTTGCAATGTTTAAACGTCGACGTACCACAAACTTCCATTTGCATCGAACAGAAGTATTTTCATCACGGCCCTTTCTAGTTTCGTACATATGAAAAGGACAGGGCTATCCACTGGAGTTTCACACCTATGGTTGTTTGTTGTTACGACATACGTGACGCAGTTGCAAAACCGTGCATTCCTAAAGAACCGGCCTCTCTGACGCCTACTACTATTATGACGACGGAAGTTATAAAGTTCTATAAGAATAAATAGGTATACAATACAGTAATGAATTCCCAATAATATAATTTTTTGAAATTTCAAATAACATTCAATTTATCGAATAACTTCGTATAAACATGAGTAACATACAGAAATTGAACCTATAAAAATAGAATTTATTTACACAAAACGTGCAAAAACTGCAACGCAATCAAATCGGCGCTTACTAGTTTTAATTGAATTGAAAGTTATGTTTTACAGTTTCATTACACGCGATGTTTGATCAGTAAATTAGTCAGTAAGATAACAATTTTACATTGTCATACATCACAGTATGCAATTAAATGTTATTCAAATCGAGTGATTAAATATGGGGATTCGTGATCATATCTGCGTACATGCATAGGACTACCTATGCATGTACGCATAGGTAGTCATAATTAACACTATTAATTATAACTTCACTAATATGCCTATTATTAATTAACTAAACGATGTAATTAATTCTATTTAAAAAAAACACATTCTAGATAAATCTTGATGCAAATTTGCAAACATTTACTTTTCTACTACAAAGTATTTCTTAAGTATGTAATTATGAAGCTATTATTATATTTTCACCAATATTAAAGCAATTATTTAGTTTGGCAGAGTTAGCGTGTAAAACAGATTTGCACAAATACATGACATAGGGTTCAAAGGGCGTTAATAATAATCCCCTTGGTATTGCAAATATTCAAAAAGGTAGCGGTGACCACTTACTATCAGGTACCGTCTGCTGGCTTGTAAACCATTCGCCGAGAATATCAGTTTCATAAAAGCAAAGAAATCAAAAGTTTACATTTATTTATTATAAAAATAAACAGTTACTAGTAAAATAGTCCTACAGTAACAGTGATCGTGCCATCGAGATAGGGGAACCCCGGAAGCTCAGCTAGACAGGAAACAAATACCACCATTTGCATATTGCACTTAGCCCTCTTTTAGAAATTAGGGTTGAAACTTTAGAGATCTGGGCTTGAATCCATGTACCTGTTCGGAGGTGTTTGGCAAGATTTATATTCTCAATGTAGTTACATATTATTTATCATTATCAAACCATACTTCATATCGATTATTGTCTATTCATTTTAAACAATATGTTATAAGCATAATTTGTTGCATAAGGTTCATCCTTTTAAGTCAGAGAGTGAAAATAGAAAGTGTCTATAAAAATAGAAGATGCATACTTTCATATTCGTATATGGACACGATCCTCTAACAAATGTAAATTAACCGCAAGATGCAAATTCACTGCATAGTTAAATCTTACGTGGTTACAAATATAACACGTCTCACATACTGCTTGGCTATAAAAAAGTGCTATAAAATCCAGTAATTATATCGTTCAACGAAATGCAACAAAACCGGAAACGGAAACCTGGTGCCGCTATGGCGGATATTAATATGACGTCATTGAATCCCTCGGGACCACGAAGCGGAGTTCCGGCCGTCTCAAACATAATACAACCGTTTTAAATATTAACATTCAATGGATTTTAATATTTTTTGACACTGAACTGCTCTTTTTATTTTAAATGTTTGTGGTTTATGATGAATATTTTATTTTACGAATATGTGAATCTACAGGCTAGTTATTTAATATAAAATGTTTATCAAAGTATTGGGGGGAAATCTACACTTAATTATACACGCTATCTACTTCTACAAGTGATAGCTGTTCTACTCGAGCTAATTCTACGAAGCCGACTCACTCATGTTACCGTAGGAAACTGTATAGTATCAATTGGTGAGTTCCCCATAGGTAGGCAGGGGCACAACAACAAAGGCCTGTGATTTATTTTTTGTAACACTTAAAAGCAATTTATTTAGAACAAAATCCAATCTCATTTTCACTCCACCGCGGACAGGTGTCGATGGGGAATAAATTAAATTGAAATTCAACATTGATCTTATATAAACAATATTACTTTCACTGGAATTAAATATTTGAAGTGAAATTCTTTGAATGCGATCTGAGTACAATCTCAAGGATGAATTTGAGGGTAATATGTTATATACACTTACCACACCATACTATACTTACTACACCAAATCTATAAACGTTATCGTAACGCTTTTTGTCTGATTTTAACATTTCTTATTCTCGCTACGCTTTATCAGTTAACCAGTAATGATTTTCAGAAACGTATAGAAATAATATTTTATATCAACACAAATCTTGATACGATCGCAAGTACCTACTCTTAACTTCTGAGGCTGCAAAAGTGATGACGTTTCATCCATTATCCCCCATTTGTCCCTAACGCCACGGATCGCGGAAAAAGTGAAATCTCCGCCGTTTTTAAGCTTATCTCTTGAGGCATTGGTCCCATTCTCTTTTATCATGTCAATAAAGTGTAAAATTATATTATGTGCAACCTTTTTATTATAAATTCGTGGCTTGTATTCATTGCATAACATATGGTAGAGATAAATAAATATCCCGGATTACTTATTCAATATTATATCTTACTTAAAGGTAAGTCTAGCTTATTATTATAAAATAAACAAATCTATAGATAATTCAAGAACTTTACTCCAGATAACAAGCAAACGATAATGAGTCATCTCAAGAGATTTATCACTACTTTCGCTCTTGACAGGAAACTGAAGTGAAAGCCTTATTTTACTTGCATTACGAAGAAACGCAAGTTACCATCACAATGTGGTAACTATGCGTACCTATCTCAATTTAATCTTAAAGTTCGCGTAATAACAGAAAGTAGACACCATAAAAGTACTTCAACTAGAAAGAAAATAAAAATGAAGGCGGCTTATTACAAAATGTTTATTGCACGCACATTGCAGGTATTAGATACCTCAAATAACATTTCAAAACAATAATGTTCAACGTTATGGACTACCTTTTTATTTAATAATGTTGCCAAGCCAGTGTGGTAACTTTTATAAAGGGACTAGTGTTGTAACTTGTAAAATATTGTCGAGTATCGAAATTTCAGATTACAATTAGGAAGAATTAAACATAAGCGTTGCTCGTTTCTTATATAAATAGAATAACCTAATTTCTACAAACTCTTAGTTTTATAAATATAAATCGAAAGTCAGTAACATCGTCCGATAATGTCTATATAGTATAGATATTTCAACATAGCTTGGAAACAGAGGTACTTTATCAAAGTCAATCGACTCTTCAAAGAAGTTAGTAATAGAACCTTCTCGACCGGATATATTGTAGTGACATCACTAAAAGGGACTGGTCCTGCGTGAAGGCATGCATGCAACATCGTTCAGCGCGTTGCCATTGCTTTTACGTGCCCCATGAACGTGCCCAGATCTTTGATGTATATACATATACTTGTTTCATGGTATTCTTTTCTTCCGTAGTTGGATTACAGTTGTATATAATTTAGGTACTTTCTCAATTGCAGTATTTTCGAAGTCCGTTAAAATAGAAGGTTTAAAAGTTACCCAATTTTAATAATTGTGACAAGACTAACACCAAATTACTAATCATAAATGGTTTAGTTTAGGTTAAAAAATTTAATGTAAACTTTTTTTTTTTACATTTTCATAATTTCTAACTTGAGCAAAAATAACAAAACTAAATGCACAACTATTAAAGGTAAATACCGTTTACACTTACAGATTATACACACAAATTTACCATATGTACCCAATTACAAATGAACTAAGATACATATATATATAGGGCGTGTACATAAAAGTAGTCATTGAATAGGGCAAAAAGATGCTAAAAGGCTATATGCAGAACTCGTGACTCGCACGAGCGATCCCGACGAACATTATAGTCGGCGTGACCGAGCTCTGGGTTTAGTAATAACTCTCCGGACAACTTAAGCGTAATTGCATAAAATCGTTTTTGTTGGAATTTTGCTTGCTCAATCCGCGGAGGGTCGTATATATTCTGTTGTTTCCTCGAAAATTTTGCAATTTCTTTAACGTATAATGAAGCTCTACTATGCTCAAATTATAAGAGATTTGGTTTATGCAATAAAGGTTATTTCTTTGGCTTTCTGGTGTTGCTATAAGACGTTTTTCCACTGCGTTACATAATATGAAGGTGGAATTTATTAACAAATTTTGATAGATCGAACGATTGGAACGATTTATCGGGATCAAATAATCCTATATTTATGTATCTATATCCTACCAAATTGTAATAAACATCTACTCACACATACACACAACTTTTACAATTAAAATATGATTTATTGAAAATTAAATACATTTATTGAAAATATCTATCATTTACATTGCCATGAACTTTAAATTATGTCGATTTATAACCAAAAATAACGAGCAGTGACGTAATTAATTAAAAATAAATGAGTATCACGATACCGCCATTGCATACTTAACTAAACTTGTTTTACTAACGTCTAGTGAATTTTTTATCTCAATTGAATTAAAAATTAAATAAATTACAGTAAATAAATTAAAGTATATACAAAAAGCCTGATTTACTATTCAAGAAACCATTTTTCTTCCCAAGACGTCGCGTCACATAAAAATTCTAATGTAATCTCTATACTCTACTCTGTACAATAGGTATAAGGCCATAAATCCTTATCTTTAGATAAGCTACTATTTCCAATTCTACTAACATACTGTTACAACATTCACTCGTGCGTTGCGTACACATATGAGTTGAAAAGCAATTAGGTAACACTAAGTGCGTGAAACCATAACTTTGACAAAATGTATTTATTTATATAGGTATTTCAGTTACAAAAAAAAAACTATGAAAATTCCGTAGAAACCTTTTTTGCCAATTCCATAACCCGAAATAATAGGAATCCTCCAAAATCAAAATTCTTTAAAAATCTAGATTTTTGTCGCATTCGTTTAATATTTTTAATATAGCCAAAGGATGAATAGTTTCTAAATAAACACATTTTAAATAGGAATGAAAATTTTAAATTATTATAATATCTAATAGGTAGCAGAAATAGAGACTATAACTAGTATAGATTTAGAATCTTCCTACTGTAAGGCCATTAGTGGTAACTCATAACGGAACCCCAAAACCGTGAAATTACACTACCTACAACTTCACTGCAACCGAATGTTAAAATTAATACACGGTGCATGTTTCGGAGGGTAACCCTCACGATTTCGTATGAGTCACGTAGCTGCTACACGCGACCGAAATGCCAATGATTATGCAGGTGCAAGCAGACAGGTAAGGTACACTCTCAATTGTTTACATTAGGTACATATTGGGGATACATTTTAGGGTTGATTTATTTATTGTTGCGTTAACATACGGTGTGTATGTGAACGTTACTTAACGACGTATGGTGGGGTTCGATATCTACTGATGGACAAGGTTCTGACTAACAGTTGAGATTAACAGAACGACCAAACTTGGTATGTAGGTAGGTAGGTATGTTTGGAAAATAATGTATAATCACATTCTTTTTACCACCGCTTGACAAATTTTTCAAACTCGAATTCATATTCGCAAGGTATAATAGTTCAATAGCCAGGGAAATCTTCGCATATGACATCTGATTACTAAGCATTGATCGAACCTACGACCTCGACCATAGAGGTCAGTATCTAACCCCACACTAGCAGGCCCGTCTATACATAATGATAATAATTAATATATTATTAATTAATTACCATTTAATGGTGAAGTCCTACTAGATTTAACCATCTTTATAAAAAAAACTTGGATTTTCTAAGACATTTCTATACTTTGAATAGTTCCATTTTCACTTGTTTTTAAAGGAATCTAAATGAATTTCAATTCGCTACTATCATCAAATCTTAATATTATGATGCAATAACTTCCCTAGATTAATGGGATTACTACACGATATCTCAGATTCAATAAAAATCATAAAATACTCCGAAAGCTTTTCACATGCAACGATTATTACCCATCACGAACCCCATCGTCGATTTGTCCCGCTTTTGTAGTTCACTCAACCCTGCAATGCAAATGTACTCTAAGGACAACCCTTCAACTATTTACTTCTATTTTTATCGTACGCTGTAAACGTCCCTTTTACATAATTATTTATCAGCTGTGTAACAAAAAAACACAGGTGCATCGAAGTGGCACGAGTCTTCAACTTCTAGTAGCGCTTTTGTTTAAAGGTTACTTGTCCCGTCATGTTTTTAAGCCGTCCCTTTACGACACAAATTAATTGTTTTTAATTCTAAGTCCATTACACCTTTCGATAAGTTATCCATCAGATTAAATTAGTAATGAATGCTGTATTTTATTACCATACATTATAGACTCTTTGGACATGGTTTTGAGTGTAATTTAGTTTGCGTGGAATTTTTATGCAAGAGAGAAGGCTCACAACTAAAAAGTCGCTACATAAATAGTAATGAGTCAGAGTATGTTCATTACTAATTCAGAACTAAATTTAAAAATATATCATATATTATTAAACCGTCGCACAAATATTTAAAATTTCTAAAATAGTTATAGAAAGACTGTCCCGATAAAGATGAAATACTACGAGCTCACGCTGTTATGTAGTTAGTTGACTACCTCACCATTAGAAAGCGATCACAATAAACAGAGATTACCTTGTCAAATGTCAAATAAATACTCCGTTTCTGTCACGTAGTAACCCATCAAGAATTTAAATAAGGCTCAGTAAGGCTTAGCTGAGATAAGTTACTATTGATGTTATTAGTTATAATGCTTATTTATTTCACATAATCCCTTATCAATATTATATAATCTTTTTCGACGCACTTAAAGTAATTTTTGTTAACGATAGTGACACAAAATCAACTTTCGATTATAACGATCCTTTTTCAAAAACGTTATTGGTTTAAGTTTATGATTTAATTATTCTAGGATATATGTAGATTGAAAAATATTATAACATTCATGCAATACAAACATATGCCTCGCCGTAATATTGGAAGAATTTAGTCCAAGGATTAATATAAGTTAGTAGTCAACACGCTACTAGATTCACGATAAACGATTATTCAATCGGATAATTAATCGATTGTAGCCAAGTTCGCGACAAAAAAACGTTTTAATATTATGCTTTTGTACACTGATTTAATATGATGATATCAGAATAAACATAAATATCCAAATAAGTAAAAGCCTAAGAATAATCAGTAACATACATAAAGAATAGAATTTAATTCGTTGGCAGATCATCTTGGCACTGATTACAATTTAAAACATGTTTTGTCTTTTGCTGGATATAAAACACCAGTAACTTGTAAACTATCAAACAAAAACAGTTTTACTTTTAATGTATTTGTTTTGGGTCCTTTTGGGTGTTAAATATTGTGATTTATTGAGGACAATACTTGTTTTGCTTAAAATATCTGCTATAAATGCAGTTCAGGATAATTTGATATGGGTCAACCAATGTACGTCAACAGAACATCAGGCAACATGTGGACATCGGGCCATAGCATTGGATAACAAATAATCTTAAATAATTGAAAATAAAAAAACAACAATATGTGCTCTCTATTCCCGTCTGAATTCCATGAAAAACAAAATAACTATACCAATATGGCTGCCAGTAAACGGTATCCCATAGTAATCCCCAAACAACACGTAATGGCGTGTTGTATTTTATAGCGAAGCCTGTATGACCTTATTAATTTTATGGATATACTTGAGAACAGGTTTGAAGACTAACCGCCGTGGACCAAGAGTTCCGAAGACAAGACGTTAAAGAAAGATCGGTTGCTATGCGACAGGGTAGGTTAAGTTTGAACAAAATAACTGTTCACGCATTCCCGAGAATTCTTTTACATTCCAGTAATATTACCTATCCTATTCAAATAGAGTAACAATAGTATGCAAAAGATAATAAGAAACAAAAGAACGGCGCATTTTTGCGTCGACTCTATTTGAATATGATCAAGACGAATATTAATGCTCGAGCATGCGCAAATAATATTTGCTTGTTCTGAACGTACTCTAAAACTCTACTCTACTCGTAAATAAGGCCTAAAATTGTGCAAATAGCTCAGGATTATTCGTTATAGAAACCTTTTCCCTTCTCAAAAGGTTACAGTTGACCTTAGGAGTTCAACAGTTGAAATCCATAGAATTATTGTGGTGACAAAAGTAATGATTATATATTATTAGGCCGATTCTTAATCCTATGATATTTCAGTTTATTGTACATCTGAATTGTCCCTTTTACCTTTCTCCTCTGTGGTTTTACCTATTCTTTACCACATGTTTAATTTCTTACGCAAAAGGCTAATTATATTATACTTATTCATAGCTAATAATGGTTCCCAAAATTAACAGCTATTAAGTGTATTAAATACAGAACACTTAACCATTAAATAGATTTTAACTTTGATAAAACTATTTAGTCACGCTTTGTATACAATAAGCATTAATGTTTAGAACAAAACTATTAATCACTTCAGTCAATACATTTATTGCAGTCAAAGATTATTCACAAAAACCAACATAATTTGGTCCTTTGAAGTATTTAATGTTATATAGAACTATATAAATAAATTGGACAAGGCACGACAATAGCCATTTCTACCTTTGTATAAGCGAATGCCCTGCCTTACTTTAAGCTTAACACTGCCATGATATTACATTCACCATCTTATAATTTGTTTGTAAAAAATACTATCGAAAAAATCGCAACAAGGAAAAGATGGTATATTTACGAGTATGTAGGTAGTTCACACATATTTATTATAACCCATTATGAAAGCGTTTGGTTCCATTAAATGCTCAATAAAAAATCAATTTCCTGGCCTTTCACAGATATCTTACGATTTCTTTAGGGATCACTTTCAGCTATCGCGACCTATTGTTGTTCTTCGCAGAACATACTCGTATATCCTCTGAGAAATTATTATCTGTTCGTAGAAGTTGTATGTTACCAAAATATCTAAAATGTGATTTAAGTTGGACACATTACATAAATTATGAACTAAAGAGGTAAACGAATAAAATTTGGCACGCAGGTAGCCTATGGCATGGAATTCTTTCCATGCCTATGTTTCTACATAGGCTACTTTTTATTCCGTGAACGTGGGTGGAACCGCGGGGCTAGTTATCGATAAGACCATACAGGTTCAAACGCACATTTCTGGGGTATCTGATCAGGCTTTAGTACGACATAATGTCTATTCACACCAAACGAACAGAACAAAAATAAAGCTATGCGTAATCTAGGGACTATATTGCCTTTTGGCCCTCAGTACCATTGTCGTGAGATTGTAGATAGCAGTGACAATGAGGCCACAACAATTAAATGTCGGCTTTAGATCGCCGAGACAATCCACAATGGCACGTGAGAGGAATCGCATGGGAGATTTTTTCCATTCATTTGAATAGGTCGTGGCAAAGTACCACTTCACGGTAACGGATACTGTGCGTGGCTGCCAGAACTAATTATTGATCTCGGCTATTAAATGAATTTATATTGTACCGGAACGATACAACGCATCCTATCTTTGTGCATTGTTTGTTAATTCAAATTGAGCGTTAATAATTTATTTGAAGATTTCCAGAAAACAGCCTCTCGATTCAGGTGAAAACTTGTATCTGATAGGGTTAACACGTGGCCGATAATTGCCTCGATTATGTGGGTGCGACTATACCTACACGGCACCAAAAATTTACTTAATAGATACCTCGCCACGTTCGCCAACTACTCGCTATATTAATCGCCACGACACAATTCATATTTAAATAAACCCACTGATACTGCCAGTTACATTACGTATTTTTTAAGAAAACTGGTTTGCAGCTAGTCTGACCCGTAATTACAAATCGGTTTTTAAAGAACTTTTGTGGAATTTCATTAAATTACTTAAACGGTGCCTTTAAGAGGGCAATTAATTGCTCAATTTGCCATTATAATATTTGATGACGGTATATGTTTAGGGTCTTTAATATTTAAATTGTTGAGTACCTACTAGTTTTTTTTTTGTAAAAGGTTTCAGAATGCAGTGTTCATTTATTTGGTGGATTCCTAACTCATTGCTGTTACCAACACTTGCCGATTCACGAAACTGGTTCCGGCGACCCATCCACTTGATCTTGAGCGAGTGTTGGCCAACTTTCACGAGATTCCACGCGGAGCCCGAGTGGCCCCCGTGCGCCTTGTAAGCACATCTGACATCGTCGATATCGGCAGGGTTACGCGGTCGGTGTACGGCAAGCGCCACTGTGACGCCCCAATTCTCACTTCCTTTTTTATGCTAAAATATTTCTTATCGAAACCAATTAGAAATGTAATTAAACATGTAAATTATTCAAAAGAATAACAAGAGGGAGCCTCTTGTTATTGTATATAGGACTAAACTTAGGGTTTTACGAAATTTTGGAATCAAAAAGAAAAAGATTTAGACCAAAATAAAGATTCAAATGATGTAACATCAACACGTCAACTAAACAAATTGTAATAGTGAGTCTACATTTTTCTAAAATGAATTTCTACATTGAGTATAAATTGCTTTAAGCGCTCAGATACTGGTACGTATAAGCAAATAATAATAATCAAACGCATTATAACTAATAATAGAGAGCTAACTTGTTATAGAGGATGCTATAAATGTTTGCCTCACTGGCCACCATTAGCTCGTTTTACCAGTATTCTGCGGCATTGATATTATTATATTTATATTAGTATAAGATGTTAAATAGAAGTACTTCTAATCTGTACTACTTCTAAATTCATATCATACGAATATGAATTTATACTTACCTAAACTTTATTCCTAATGGTTATAAACTTGTAAGAATTCCACAATTGTTTGACAAATATTTTGAAGGAAAACAGACAAAGTTTTGAGCAACAAGTAGGGTAAAGCTTCAAATGCTTTACGTGTCGCAAAAACTACCTTAATTTTAAGAACTTTATCTGAAAATCTGTAAGATAGGTAATACCACAAAATACACAAATGGGCCAGAGCACAATATAATAAGGAATAATGTCCCAGAATATTTATAATGTCCCAGAATATTTATTTATTAAATTTAAGCGAAAAACAATTATAAATTCAATTCAGATATAATGCATCTGAAAATGTAGCGAAATTAACCCCACAGAATACACATGTAGGTTGAAACAAGGACAAATGAGAGGTCTCTGATGTCTAAATAAAACTAAAACTATGGTAACTAATCTACTATTTTGCTAGCTACCACTCTCAAGTTGAAAATCTGTAGCTAAGCATCTATCGGTGTATTCCGACAGCTGCAATTAAGAAGTTCTTGGTTGTTTGTGTTTATTGTACCTTCGGACACATCATATTATGATCAAATACAAGACAATAGTAAAATACATACACCTGAATTTAAGATAGATAGATTTGACACGTAGACAGATTTATACGTATTTACTACTTCTACCCTAAAATCAGTAGATTCAAAACGCTGGGCAATAGGTGGTTTCTATATTGAAGAACAAAATTTATAACAGCTCGACTTTTACCAAATGTTGAGTACGAGTTACTGGTATGGCTACAAACACAGGCAACCTTTACCAGTAGCCTTCTAAGGAAGGCTGCTCATTCCCTCAGCCGATTCCGCGTGCCGTGTTGCTAATTGGAGACTGACTCAAGGGAGGTCGCAATATGGGCCTAGATATTCGCTTCAACGTTTTCAAAAGTCTGCTTGTGTTTATACTACAAAATAATGCCCGTGTTCTCGGAACTATTAACAGTTTGAAAAAGGCTCTTCATATATTCTTAGAAAGTAATTTATTGCCTTTTAATGGTATTGTTTGAATTTTAGATGTGTGCATTGTTGTAAAATTTTTAGTTGATCAAGTGTAACAATTTTATTAGTATTTTTTAACAACCTTTTAACAACGAATCAAAATTACGATAAGAATACCTGTAACAATATAGAAATTCCAAATAAGCAATTTAGAAAATACCATAAATTTTAAAACCTAAAAAAAAAAACAATGAACAATAAACGTTTGTGGAACCCCTAAGAATAAAGATGTAATCGGCATGAAGAAACTACAGCGTTTGCCCGGTGTTACCTGCCACTAATTAAAGGTATCTCAGGAATGTGCTGCGTCGACACCGAAGTTTTTTTTCCTGCTTCCAACTACGATTCTGATCCCTATTTCGTTTAGATAAAGTCTTGATTAGGTTACGATGGCTATTGATTGTTCAATTCCGGTAAAGAAATTTTTGAATAATCATTATTTTGAGACACGAAATCCATTTAGCTATCATTTTCATTAAAAGATTTTGTAAGTATTAGGTGGCTAAGATATTAGTGCTCTCTTTACACCAAATAAAAAAATAAAAATAATATATCCTAGTCCCTGTCAGTGTGACCCGGGAACATAAGAGTTACCTTCTATATTTGTACACAGTACACTTATCATGATGAAATTGTAGTCAAGCAATAACACAAGCTTATCCACAGTAAAAAAAGGTACTTTTAATAACTACCTCCTTTCACAAGATTGTAATGTCTTAGAGAGTATTCAAGTCTGTATGCACGAGTTCAATATTATTCCTACACAATAATAACTATTTCTCAGTATCCATATAATTAATATTCACGTAGAGCACTGAATGTCGTAAGGCTGCGCTTAAACTAATACTTAGTTCTGTAGTATCGCTAACGTATGCAGCGCGTTGATGTTCTTACAAAGACAGAATCGCTCGCGGCGCGCCTCTTATAGCAAGAACATACGATAATTGTAAACCACTTCATACCCAATACATAGTAAATCCAATATTACATATCAACTACTTTCCTTATAGAAAGTATGAATCAAAATCTGTGAAGTGTTTTTAAAGTATTAGCGCACTAACGGACTGTCATACAGAGAAGTGACTTATAATACATATTTATAAGAAAATGTTAGGTAGGTTTAGTTTATAGTTTCGTAGTAAAATTAGTAAATATCTTACGAGATTATTATGTAGTTGAATATATAATAATATGAATTACACCCGTTTGAATCCAATGAAACACGAAGTGAAATATTCATAGCTCATAGTAACAGATCTATTTGTACTGCAACTTCTATATTAAAATGGTATTGGTGAGGTATTGTAAGCAGCCTAGTTCTTTTATAAATATTTATTGAACTTTATTGACATTATCTACATGAAAACGTTATTATATTGATTTAGGAGTTTGTACAGAAAAACGTACGTACCTACTCTAACTCTTAACCACTCAATACATGTACAATGACTTGTCTATGTATACTTATAAAAAGATTGAAGACTTGCCCTGTGTGACTGACTGATCTATGAATGCACAGCCTCAACCGCTGGGGTCAGAAACTTTTTTTTTTTAAATATAGATTCCATAACGAGGGCATCCACTAAAGGGTAAATGGAGTATGTAAGTTTGTATGAGAATCTGTCATTTTTGATGATACATCCATGAAAATTTGTAGGTTTTTATCGGTTTGGTTAGAAATTACGTATTTTCTGTACGTCAACCCCTAAGGGGGTAAACTAGAGAATGATGTGCGAGTGAAGCCACGAGGCCGAAAGCTAGTTATAGGTATACCAGTCCGAATATAGCGTGGCTAGTAGTTGAATTTCAAGGTAAACTATAATGTGTAAAAAACATGAGGTACTTTACAATACTTTAGGTAAGTATTATGTGCTATCAATACGAGCTAGCTATACTATACTTACATCTCGTAGTACATATTCGTGTACATTAGGACTTTCAAGGTTAATAATAGGACATTTACTTTCGCACAGGTGAAATGGAATATAAATATAAAATAGGTAGTGATTGTCTTTAATTCATTAATTATAATTTTTATTTACATATTTACAATTAAAGTAAAAATAGGTAGTTTGAAGTATAATTCAGAAATCACATTGAGAACACTTCTCTGCTAACCAAAAGCCGGTGGTACTGACCTCTTGTTGACGCAGTGTTAATCAAGTCATAGCATTAATTAACAACCTGTTGGACCACGTTTTGCTAACATCTAACTTCAACATACCCACTTCTAAATGTTGATAACATTTTAAATAACCAGATACGTATGCAAGTTAAAGTTATTATAGTTATTAGGTACTTAGTTATTTTGCAAATATTATACAATTTCAGTCGAATTGCAAAACGATCGATGTGAAATGCCAAATATTTACAATACAATAACTGATCAGGCAACGAAAACATGGGCAATTATTTATTATAACGCCTACCTACGCTTTTTTCTGGGTTTACCGTTAACATATACCATCTATATAGTAGAAAGTTCCAACTTAATATATATGTACGTACGTACCCTGTTTCACGTTGAAGTCAATCACAATCCTTATTAGACACACTTATCCACAAAACACAGTTGTACATTCAGTACAACGGATAAACCTTTTTTTAACACCACAAATTCGAACTATATCTTTGCACTGGCACTTTTAACGAACTTACATAGCACTGTGGTACATGGCGTGATTTAAGCATTCACTCAGGCGAAGGCTGCATAACTAACTTCTCGGTCAAAATCGGCACAAAATACACACACTTTACGTCACAAAAATAGCACAAACGGTTCTCTAATTCAAAATGTGACGTGTTAAACACAACATTGCTGAAAAACCGACAGTTGATTCGAATAAAACAATCGCCGTGTTACGGAGTTAAGTTAAAACTAAGTTAGGTCCGCTATATGCCAGAAAGACCGTTGATCCAGTCGCGATGTCGGTACACGAGGCACGCTGCTTTACCGACATGAAAAGTAGAAGTTGTTGTCTCGATCACATTACATTAGTGTGAAAAGGATAGCGACAACAGTATGGCCGTATAGTGGGAGAAACTACAACCTGCGTCCGCGCAAAGCCTCTCAATACAACCACAGAAACAGGTGAATTATGCGAGTGTGTGCGTGTGTCGTTTTTTTCTGTGTGCATGCTTTCTTGATTGTGGTTTAATGATAACGTAGTATTTTGTTCGGTGCTATTTTATCAGTTCCCCGCTACGGTAATGATCCAACTAGTATGCAATTAGGGTTATTTATTAAGGTTAAACACTATTTGGATGCTTCTAGGTCGAGTTTAGATTTAAAAATGTTAAATTATGTTACGGTAGCGTTAATAACGGCCTTCGATTTCAATGGGCAACAGAAGATAAATTAAAAAATATATGTCGAACAAGTTTCGAACTTGATTCATATAACAATTTTTTGCCACTCAAGAACCCAAGAACTTTTACACTAATAATTGAAATAACTCTTTAGTTAAATGAGACACTTTTTGCAATAATATAAAACCTGAAATGAATTTTTGTAACTGGTGATATCTACGAATGTATAAAAATTACGAAAAAATATACTTGGTATAGGTCGAAGAGACGAAGAAGAGTTTATTTCCCGAAAATGAATGGGGCTTATCCATTTTGACAGACACTGTCACTCGATCCTCCTTGGATCCATCTCATCTTTCAAGAAAACAAATTCAACTTTTTTCCCGTATAATATTTATCGGAACAAGTTTTTCAAAAAATGAAAATAATATTTATTTTGGACTACTTGAAATCGTTACAAAGTGAAAAATTACTAAATAAAAAGTAATTTACATTTATGTACTTAAATTAATATTTACAACACTTTAAGTAAGAAGAAGATATCCGTGTGTTCTAGCAGATGTACCTGAGAACCAGTATTAGACTTTGTGTGCTTATGACCTTTGGCCACATTATGGTATCATTGTGATCAAACACAAGCCCATAGTCAAAAGAATATAAGTTACTGTTCCACGAGCCAAACAATAAAACTAATACATAGTTGCAATAGTAGTATTCTTCAAACCATTAAAGTCAAATAGTCTACTAAAGTGTATATGATTTCAAAGGCTTTGCAAGCTGCATCGAACGAACCGTTTTCCGTTTCATCTCCATGCAACTACGCCAAAAGAGAATACAGAAGAATTGACATTTCAACCAGTTTATTAGAATTCAGCGATAGCGTTCGAGATTAATTCTTCCACTTTTGAACATAAATTGACTTTGGATTCATTGTTTTCTAATAACGGGCTGTCGACTCATGAATAAATATTGTAATTAGGTTCCCGGCGTCCGTTACGCAACAGACGAAAAACTAATAATCCGTTCGAAAGCTGGGGCCGTCCAATTTGGAAAGAGTGCTCCTTCCCATTAATCTTTATCCGTCCATCAGTCAGGAGGAAATCAAGCAAAAATAAAAGAGGCCAATTCGTTTGGAACGTCTCACAGGGGGTATCGAATGATCGGAGTGACAATAATCTGTACACGATGGTGGGTGGTCTATGTGTGCGGGATACAATCGAACAGTTTTATAGCTCGGTGACCGTAGCAGAAGGGTGTCATGTCATCCCTTGGCGGTTTTAGACACATTCTAAGATGTTAAAATAAAGGTCTAGCCTGGAGCTTGCTAAATTGGTAATTGAGCTAGAATTATATTACGTAATGAAAATGAAAATAACTTATCATTTGAATTTTTGAGACAATAAAATCATCAATGTATAAGCAATTATAGATTTGCATCTTTTTATTTTGAAAACTCTTTATTTTCCAAAACTAATATATTCTCTATTTTTTAATATTTTGATTAATATTAAACGCGACTTACCTACAGGCTCTTTTTTTATCGAGTCACCATCGTAAGAGAGATCTAAATAAGAAGGCTGTATCGTTAATTCGATTGCCACTCCCCGCTGATAGTTATTGCTCCTCGCCAGTAGGGGACAGAACAAACAAACGAACTAATCACACACAAGTCGACATCGCTACAACAAATAAGTATGGAAAAGAAAATAACTTCCTATAATATGTGATTTGTGAATACATGAAACTATCTAATTAGGAGAATTCGTTAATCATTGTTAAAGTATAATACCAAATACGCTCGCATTTTCCTCTTTCATAGACGCCATGCCGATATCAATAAAGCAAAAATTGCTTTTTAAAATGGGGCTTTTGTATGCCTCTAATAAGGTTATGCAGATAACAGATGCTCAATTAACTGAAGAGTGTAAATTAATTGGGATATGATAGCATTTAACAATTAAGCAGTTGATAAAATAAAGAGCATATAATAGTTTGGTACTACGTAATAAAGCATAGTACGTACTCCGCCATAAGCATATTAGAACAAGTATGAAACTATATACTGGGTGATTTTGTTATCACTGGCAATACTTGCAAGGGTGGAAGTACTCATCAAAATGAACAACTTTTATTATGGGACTAACTGTGAAATCATGAAAAAATTATCAGCTGTTCCATACAAAAGTCCAATACCTACGCGGCCAAAATGTATGAAGCAACCATATTATTTTACGCGATATCAGAGTTAACCCTATAATAAAAGTTGTTCACATTGATGATACTTCCACCCCTGCAAGTATTGCCAGTGATAACAAAATCACCCTGTATAATGTTTATCAATGCAATGATAAATCAACAATGAAATTCACATCAACAATCATGACATTAGAAGATTTAAGTTTCTTTCATTAATAAATATATTTCAAATTATCTTTCAATATATCATTTTTTGGTTTACTTTTTTTTATTTCACTAGTACATTCCCTAAAAAATTAATTACGTAAATATCAATTATTAACATACTTTTATAGTTATACTTATTGGACGTATATTAAAAATTGATCACTCACCCACGTCTATGTACTTGAGAACAAACTGCACTTCAGGTCCAAGGGCTGAGGCCACCTCCAGCGGCAGCTCCGTGTCCCGTAATACATGCACTGCAAAAAATATATAAAATAAAGTCAAACGAAATTTAAAAAAATACAATGTAATTTTTTTAATGTAATATATTATAATATAAATTGTTTCGATGTAAATATGGAGAAATCACTAACTTATTCAATACCGAATCTTCAATAACCCGAAATTCCTTTATATTAATGGTGCCCAATCTATAGTGTTATACTTAGATCGTTAAGTTAGAGTCATCTAAGTAACAACATTTAAATCACGTGGCAAAATTAAAGTTTTGAATATACCTATACTCATAATGAAATACCGCTAACGCCCCGCCATTCAAATACATTTAAGTATTGTTATAGAGATAACAGGCACCTACGTACTTACAACACAAAGTTATCGTATATTTTGAACTGAAATGGCTTTTCTTCATTATTATCTTCAAAGATATTTTTAGCGTATTACTGAAAGGAAAATAGCTCGACATTTGAATTGAGCTCATTATATCCCAAGAGAGCTTCCTCTGTAGATACCTATACAAAACAGATTTCTTGTCTCTTTGTTTGATTAAAAACCAAGATCCTCAGTCAAACCAGAAACACGATGGAAATGAAAAAAAAAAGCGTGGTGTTACGGCGAAAATTGGAATTAATCATGGAAAATAAACCCAGTTTGGACCGGAATGAAGATAGGTACCTTTTTATATTATCTACGTGTATTAAATAATCAACAATATTTATGAAATAAATAGTGGTATATTTTGCGTGCATTAGTTATAGATAAGTGTACCTACTACCAAAAACCATCTATCTACTACTAACTTCCTCCCCGCAGCCTCACTCGCGTTACCATGAGTCCAATGCTTTTTCGGGCTAAGGAACTTTCTATGTTTTATTCCAGGATACGTTTTGAAATAAAGTTCTAATTTACTTAACTATGTAACAAATTTCACGAAAATCTATTCAGCAGGAATTCTAATTATATATATGTGAATAAATACAAAAAAAATATATACAGTGGAGCATAGAACCTCCTCCTTTTTTGAAGTCGGTTAAAGAAAAGCCGTTTTTTGGGTAATCATCGTCCTGGCCAAACCACTCTACCGATTAATGTGAACGTGAAATGAATGGCATGTGCATAGATTACCTACGTCACGTAGAATATGCAGATATTCATTTTTAAGAATATTTTATTACAATATAAATTCAAAGTTATTTAAACTCTTATTCCTTGAGGAAGTTAATACCTACAGAAGGAAATATTGCATTTTTCAGTTTCTCAAATGTTGTATGTTGATTTGATATTTTACTACCTGTAAAATCTAATTAGTTATCTTGGTACCTAATAATAGCGTAATAATAATTTTAGAAGCTTGATGTTTCAGATGAAAGCTTTTTAGCAAATAAACAACTGTATACTCAAGTAAAATATAGCGTCTAGCAAATTTATGGTTAAACAAAATGTTTGCCATCAACTTAGGACGAGTTTTTCAAGATGGGTGGATCTTGAGCGTATAAAATAGGCAATCGCGGGTGAAACTGCGGGAAAGCTATTATTAATATTATAAAGCAAGATTAGTGATTCTGATTGCCTTAAAAGCCGTGTATATCTTATCTGGCAAAAAGCATTGAAAATAATAATACATAGGCTACCTACCTAAACGTAGTAAACGTTTGACTGGATATTCAAGGTATTAAAGCACAATAAAACCGGGATCATTCCCAGTCCACTTTAAATTAATTTGAAGTTAGTGTAATTAATAATCCATATAAAAATATATAAATATATACATCAGACAAAATAAAAATAGATACCATCATTCTGCGTAATTCGTGTCATCATCATAAACATTTTATAACTCTGCAATAAAACCGGAGCTACTGACTAAATAATAATAATGAAAAAGGTGTTCAGGTATACTGGGTAGGTGATATTTTATATTTTCTCACATAAAATCAAACATAAGTTAAAGAAACGATCTGATAAGTCAATGTAAAAATGTATGAGCGCCTACCTGTAGTATGTAAGCAATAATTACCATAAGACTATAATTATCAGCCATATCTTTAAGGAGCACGGAGGGCTTTATAAATTTATTGATTCGCTTTATAGCATGTTTGTTTATATTTGTATTAAACTCATTTAAAACTTAGGACTGTTAAAGTTAAGTAACAAGACATTTTATTAATAAAGGAAAGTTAACAAACGGATACAAAGTGGTTCTCACGCAATTTTATATTTATTTCAACCCTTTTCTTCGTCGCGTGCTGTCTTATCTTGGCCATTCTTCGAATATGAGCTCATTATACCAAATTATAGTTGTTATGTTGCAATTTGCGAATGTATGTTTCGCTGATGAGCAAGAACATTATCTTGTGTGTACTTGCTTACACATCTTTGTCCGATTCCGATATGATGGTGATGGCACATCACCATCATCACATTAAGCCCTGCGATGTCCACAATGGAACAACAGGTTTCGGCATAGATTTGCACAGTAGGTACTACCTACCTGCGTGATAGGACATTTTCCTGCTTCGTGCATTTAGGTACCTATGTGGTTCCTTGCCAGTTTTAATGTTATCTGTCAGAGCAGTAAAGTTTGCCCAAGTGCCAATTACTACATAAGCTGGGTCCACGACATTTGTTCTTCTACAATGGGAGGGAGAGAAATTCTGAGCTCCATAACATATTAGAGAGTAACACGAACGTTAAAGAGTTAAAGATTTAATATCTTTAACTTTTAAAATCAACGGTTAATGCCAACATCACAGCAAAATGCCAATTTCTTTTATGCTGTAAGTAAACTATCCATTTAATAAGTACATAAAAAATATATATCCTACATATTATACGCGTCGACTTGAGAACCTCCTCCGTTTTTTCGTCGGTTAAAAATAGCCACAAACACATAATGTACCGATTGTAAAAAAAAAAGGTCAAAATAATTTCATGTGTGGCGAGTGGTTTCATAAAATGACATTTCGGGCATATCGGACATATCTTTCCCACGGACAACTCGATAGAGACGCAATTACAATGACGTCGTATGTTTTTGCTTCGAGATTCGAGATATTATTACGTGTATATCTACGAGATAGAACGTCAGCTTACTTGCCCGTCCATCATCGATTCTCCATGCGAAGACAAGTGGATGGTGGTCTAACGGTGACAACTGACAAGCATGCAAATAGGGTACACGGAAGCAATTTAAAATTGCAAATTCTCATTTGCCAATGTGTCCGTTGTAAACTTGCAATCAAGTAAATCACTATTAATCATTACCTATAATATGAAACTACATTCATTTTAATATTCTTTAATTTTATTGGTATCTTTATCACCGCCAACAAACAAAATACCTGTAAAGAGCGAATAAGACTCGTATAATGAGGCTGAGTATTAAAACAACAAAAATTGTAGATAGGTCAATAGATCAAATTAAACATTCTTTATTTTTATGTTTCAATCTTATCCAAAGATGGATAAACCATATTCGAGAGAAGAATGTCAAAATCTACGACGTGGTGCAGATCCCAAACAATCGGGGTCGCTGGAGACAGGGCCACAGTTAGTAAATAGTTACTACCTACGTAACACTTCAGCAGAATCACGTCCAATGCTCTATGAACATCAAAATGACTAACCAAACCCTAATAAATGCTTTGCTATGCCGATGCCCAACATGCCTAAAATAGTTCCATAAGTATTATGTTTACTGAATTAAAAAAAACAAACGTTAAATAAAACTTCATTCAACACTCGAATGCTTACAAAACTTATACGTATTACAGAACTTATTATAAACAATCTCACTTTACTAGGGTCTGGCTCAAGTTGTTAATTGTAAGCGTTAATTAAAAAACACCACACGGAATAGATTATTTAAAAAATACACGTCCAAAAAAACAAGTTTAAATAAATAAAACCTAATGCTTTTTACAGCTTTTTATCGATAATTCAAAACATTTTCCTCGCATGATCCACATTTTATGCCAAATACATTTAATAGGATTCAAAACTATTGAATCGATTCTATTCTTGTTTCTGTAACAAAGTATTTCAGTTCTAGTAACCTAACTACATTCTATATATAACTTTGTCCCACTTATCTATATCCTATATGGTACTAAAAATTAATGACACTTAACGACTAGCGACTTAAGTTCTTGTTATCGCGTTGGCTATGAATAACTTTTATACAGAGTGAGTGGGAACTGACTAAATTAGACCGTGTCAAATGTCACCTTCAAAGTCATGGATTGTCAAACCTATCCTACTATATCTATCTATACTACATATAATACACACGAAACTTTGTGTGTGTTTGTATTTTTGTTACCACTTAGCTCCGTAACGGTTCAATGGATTTTCATAAAATTTGGTAAATGAAATGAAATTAAATGAAAATATTTTTTATTCAAATAGGCCTTCACAAGCACTTATGAATAGTCTGACTCTAATGCACAGTTCGGAAGATAGCTTTTACTGAGAAGAGCCGGCAAGAAACGAATGATGAAGTTACCTACTTTAGATCCTGGGATAGGACATACATACGGTCTTTTAATCTCGGTGATGCGCGTGAAACTGTGGGGGACAGATAGTATAAAATTAAAATAATAGAAACTAAGCTCCAAAAGCAACGATTTTTCTGAATAATTCAATGAGACATTTTGTATGATATTCTATTAAGTATCAAAACATTGTACAAATAAAAAAAAATATATAAAAAAAAACTAATTCACTTTATAACACATCCTGTGCTATAAAGTGAATTGCAGCGTTTTCTGTGAATTGAACACTTGTAATTTGACGCTATTTTAAGCTGTGTTTCCACTGTGCGAACACACCGGAAATAATAAATTAAGAACAAACGTCATTTTCATGATATTTTTCATGTCCACAAAGAAATCGATCTAGCTATTAAGCAATTTATCAAAAAAAAATGCTTTTTTAAATTAACGTGTCTCAGATGCGTGTGGAGTATTAAAAAAAGCTACAACTATGGCATGGACGACAAATTAAACTGACACTGACCGTAGAGTAACTTAAAACTATTCTTTGTCTGTGCTCTGTGGTGACTATTTCATTTGCCGCCAATGGCATAGACTTTATTATTCTATGAACACAAAATCTATGCTATATGTGGTGCCACAAGTAATCGTTTATGACTGGTTATTCCCCGAAAACAAATTTAATATGCACATTTTACATCTATGGTTGCCGGTTGATCTATTGTATATTCTACGAAAACAGAAACGTTTGTTTGAAAGTTTGGATGTTGAAATAAGTGTAAAGTATCATCCATAGTCACAAAACAGTTTGGAAATTGTTGTGGTTTGGTAATAATCGCCCCTGAGTGTTTTTCCGCCAGTGAGTTTTGTTTTTTTATTGCGATGGCGCAAAGTAAGCCCTACACACAAAAGTTCAGAGTGATTCAAGAGATGATTAGTCAATTGATTCAAGATTCAATTGATTAAAAACCATCATAAACTTTTGGCTATAATTTTTACTAACATATAGTTATTTTTTAGCTTTTTTTATTGTTGATCTGGCTTTCTTTTAAAAATCGAGTTGGTAACACTGTTCACACATGCTCGCCTAAACGAACTGACTGACGCTTTATTTGAATCGGGGCTTTACCGGCAAGCTATTTTAAGAATAAAGTTGCGGTTGGTACTTGACTTATTGACTTGTATTGTATGTAACTTCACGTCACAGTGTGGCGTGTGAGCTCATTTTAGACTCATTCATTTTATGTGTTTGATGCACGTGTATCGTCGTCTGTTCGTGCAGTATCTACCGTACCGTAGTAGAAATAGTAGGTACCTACATTCCTTACAAATACTGTACAATATTCTCTAGTCAAAATACAAAGTTCTCATTATTTGCTTAAATATAAATGTGATAGCTAAATGGTTTATATCCTAACAGTTCCATTTGTAATACTTGGTGTGATCTTACTCCTTGTGTTGATATAAAAATTATTGGTTTCCAGATACCTAAAGAAAATTTACGACGAAACAAAAATAATTTCAAGAGGTGAGATTAATTAATCTTCATATTTTTATCATTATTTTATCTGCGTTAGGCTCAATTCAAATGGTTATTTTTTGTTATAGTTTCACCATGTGTAACGAGAATACGATAATAGGCTACCTGAATTTGGAAACAGGCAGTTTGGTCTTTGCATATCTCACTCTTGTAAGTACATAGTTACCTACCTACTTACTTAATATTTAATTTGAGTCTCTTTCAAATCTAAAAATATTGAAAAAAAATAGGTTAGTTTATAAGGAGATTCGCGACACACCGTCACCGTTCATTACACAGATAACTTGATAGTGTTGACGCTATAATCAGATTCGCGAAATTAGCGATGGAAGCAACCACCACCAAATATTAGATCAAAATTCAAAAATTACCAATAAAATCGGGATCTTACTACAGTGGAGGTTCAAATACGATCGGGAACAACTGTAACAAGCTCGTTATCAAGGCCTTAACTTCCTTAAAATAAGGCGAGGAGGATGGCTGCCCCATGTGTCATATTGTGAACAGGTGCTGTTGTTATTATTTATACGTACATATAATAAATCTGTAGAACCTGCAGCGTGTGTGTACATTTTTTGTACCAAAAATGGAGTGCGGTTGCTGTATTTTTTTTCTGTCTCTCTATCTCTTCAAAAACAGTGAACGGATTTTCGTAGAATTTCTACAGGTTAATACAACTTGGCTTGGTGCTTCGATTAGGCTTTATTTCATCGAAGTCGAGAGAAAGAAAGAAATGATATAGGTACCTACCTAGATAAGATATTGCGAGCGAAGGCGTGGTCGAAAAGCTAGTTCTAAATAAACAATTGCATCTAATGTAAAATAGGTATATAGCGTTATTATTCTAAGGGTATATATATAAAACGAACCAAGAGTCTGTAGATTGTATATTCTATAATTTTATTATTAAAAAAGCTTTCTATATAGCGTTATTATTCTAAGGGTATATATATAAAACGAACCAAGAGTCTAGATTGTATATTCTATAATTTTATTATTAAAAAAGCTTTCTATAGGTTTTTTCAATTGCAGATCTCTTCATCTGTACTCATTTTCGCCATGTTAATGATCACCATAGGAATGAATCTCTTTCCTCCACATTATTACTTCGATCGTGTAGTATTCACAACCTTGATGACGACTGGACTGCTGCTCGTTTTCATCAGCTTTATATTTTCCATACTGCTTTTGAATGGACTTTTAAAGGTAATTTTATTTATTTACCTATTACGTAACTAATAACTAAAATGCTGATACAAGCCATCTACCAAGAGCAAATAGAGGGCATTCAGTCGACGAAGTTTTAGCGTTTCCAGCTATTTGGTTGACATCTCCGATCTACCTACACGTTCGGTCAACGACTCTATTCTCTATTTGCCCTCGGTTGGTGGCTGGTTCACAACCGTGTCTCAGCATCTTAAGGTAATACCTAATCCTACTAATAATGCTGAAATTTGTGTGTGTATGTGTGAAATTTGGTACTCATATAGTTAATTTAAGTTCTAGAATAAGACATACGACCATACTTTATATGCTATCATACAAATCTATCTTAAAAATATCCGTAAAATAATACATAATAACTGACTGACTGACTGACTTACATATCAACGCACAGCCAAACTCCTGGAGCTAGGATTGTGGAAATTTGCATGTGGGTTTCTTTGACACCCACATGCAAATCCACTTGCAATTTGTAGGTGAGCACGCGGGGTGGAAGCTTGTAAATACATATCATAAAAATCGATCTCTTAGTTCAAAAATAAGGATGCCCCAAGCTCTTAGATCGATCCTCCCAAATATTCGCGCGTTGCCATACGAATGTGAAGAGTTACCTACTACCATCTTTCACTTTTCTATAGAATTTATTTTTATTGTTTCATAAAATAAAATACTATCATAATGATATATTGTAATTAAAAGGTATATTTTTTTATTTTTAGAAATTGCCTGCCTACGTGAAAGCCTATTTTATCTATGGGATCATAAAATCAGTTATTTATGTCATACTAAGTATTGTTCTGATGGTGTTAATACCACCTGCTGGATTTCCTGCCCTCGTTTTTTGCTGTAAGTAACCATCCTGCTATTTCATAGAACATTATTGTCTGTTAATACCTAATATATTCAGAAAACAATTAACAACTTTTTATAGTTATAAATAAATGTAATAATTATACTATATTCTTCACATACGGTCCTCTGATCCTAAGCTAAACTGTGCGGCTATTGCGTAACTTGACTGCAATTAGTTTCAAATAGAAACTGGTTTCGTTTTTGTGATTACTTTTTACTTTCTGATATGATAACTGCATATAATATAACTCATTGCAAAGGAAATGAAACCTCATATTAGACAATGTAATATTCCTATCGATTTGTTGTTTCATGTTGAAACTGATAGATACCGATTGCAACAATGTTGCGTAATCCACGTACAGATAAATAAGTAATTAATCTCTGTAAATTACTATCGTAAATCAATAGCTAAATCATAACGTTTTGTTTTCAGCTATATATGGCGTGATCTTGCACATGATTAGGTTGACATACGGCAAAATGACATCAGGGTTAGTGTACAATACCACCCAGGACGCAAATCCTGATCAATAATCAGTTAATCCTTTTTTACATTATTATTAACATAAGTATTACATTATTAAAAGATAATAGTTTTAAGCTTTTGGATATGTAAGTCATCATCATCATCTCAACCGCAAGACGTCCACTGTTGGACATAGGCGTCCCCTAAGGATCTCCAATAGGACCGGTCTAAGTACTTAAGTCATGCCACTATCAAGTATTAAGTACCACTGATACGTATACTTAATTAATACTCATTTAAGATAATTTACAAGTCTTATTCCCCCAATGATTATAGAACCATAAATTTTTAACCTTATTTTATGTAATACTATTTAAAAAAACACAATTTATTTTCATTAGAACTAAGTAATATTCTATTAAGTATCTTTGTAATTAAAACCCACCTAAACTAGAATCATCTTTATAAGAATCTCCCGATATTTTCAAATTTAAGAGTGTTTTAATGGGACTGGCATGGTCAAAATTGACAAAAGTCCCTAAATAAAAATAGAAAAAAAAGGGAGTTTTAGAAACAGCATTGTCAAAATACAAAAAAAAATGCTGTTATTGTAAAACACCCTTTAATTATGATGGACTCATTGCTTTTTTGCAAACAGTCGATGTATGAGTACTACGAGATATAATTTCATATTCCGTGAAGTCTAAATAAATTTTAAAATGTATCCCAAAGATTAAGTAATATTGTTGGTACTCGCATTCTGCATACTTTACTGGTAAGAATGTTATTTTAACTTTTTGAAACAATCACTATGACTGTATTTTCTTTTGTTTACCGTCATGACCTAGTTTTATTTTACTATAACATACTATAATTTGTTTAACTTTTTTTAGTACCTAGTTTAATAAAATATGTACTTAACGTTTGCTTTCTTATTTTAAACCTTTGAAAAAACATTGAAGTTTTGTTTTATTTCTGAGTCCCAATTGTATGTAAAAATCAAACGTATGTATGAATGAATTAAAACTAATGTACATACCTAACATTATTTTTAATTCATAGAAGTTATTGCCTGCACTAACCCAATTAAATAATTACTTAAAAAGGCTCACGGCTAGGACCAAAGATAATAAATCTTAGGTTAGGACAGTAACAGACCTTCCCACGGTAACTTAGCAGGGTTAGAGTCCAAGTACTGTTAAAGTGAATTAAAGTGACATCTGGTAACGGACCGTGAGGCAGTTTTTGTAGTAACCACATCACAGAACGAAGTCCCATCTCAGATACCGCGAATCTAACTGGATGTAAGTACACAAGCTTTCTCAGAAGCGTTGGGTTTGAGGTCAAGGGAAAAATCGGAAAACTGTCGAAGGTAACTATTAATAATTTATCATAGATATTTTGATTTAATTGTAAACAAATTAATATATTTACAATCCATAATATAATAGATATGTGATCCGAAATTTTCCTGCCTAAGTAGGTAAAAATGTAGGTCAGGTAGGAAATAGGCGCGTCATTGAATAAGTCAAAAAGTACCAAATAAATTACCTCCATGATTGGGATGCAAACAGAGCAGGAGACAAGGCTCGTCGCCGGGCTCCCGACAGCAGTCGAGAACATCGCGGCAGGTCGTCTGAGGAGTGACCGGCACGTATGTCGGAGACCAGCCGGTGCCGCTCTCGCACCACACTCGCACTATCATCTGTGACAAACAAAACATTTCTAATAGTTTTCTATTATACAGTGTCATATTTGCAGTAGAGAATAAATACTTCAAATAAAAAAAATTGTTCGTGATAGATTTCATCATCATCAGCCTTTTTCGGCCCACTGCTGAACATAGACCTCTCCCAGAGTGCACCACACTTCTGGTTCCTCGCCATTCGCATCCAGCCCAGTCCGGCTACCTTTTAGAGGCCCGTCAGTCCAACGGACTAGGGGGCGTCCCACATTGTGCTTTCCAAGACGCGGTCTCCGAGATTCTTGAGATTTCCTCAGTCAATATTGACTTGGTACACTCAAATTATTTTTGTTCATGACAAATCATAGGTATAAAACTAAATATTCGAGAGTGTGTATTCCTTTGTATGTACCTACATAGTTTCACTCCAATGCGATCGTATTTCTCACTATTCACGAAAGGAATTTAATCAACCCACCCACGTTGCTTATTCACAGCTATTGCATTCGAAAACTGCTGTTTTATTCAAAAAAACGGCCAAGTGCGAGTCAGGCTCGTGCACCGAGGGCTCCGTACAATTAAGCTAGTCCTCTAAATTGTATAAACGCCCATACAACTCAAAGGAATATCTTAATTGGCGTCAACTATGTATATGGGGACACCCTTTAATTTTCAACTTTTTAATTTTTTGGAATTTTTCCTTTATTTGTGCTGTAAGACCTTGCTTTTTGCCAAAATTCGTGATTCTAGGTCTACAGGAAAAATAATAATAATAATAAATTTTGGTACTTAGATACAGGATTTCGCGAAAATCTAAATTTGCCCATATCTTTTTATCGTGTTGACTCAGGACCTTTATTTTTATACACCTAATAGGGACTATAGACCTCAGTATCTGGTATAAATTTCAACTTGCTAGGTTCACCCGTTCCTGAGAAAATCGGTGGTGACACACGGACAGACGGACAAGAGAGTGATCTTATAAGGGTTGCTTTTTTTACCTTTTGAGGCAGGGAACCCTAAAAATCGATTAACCGACCAGTATTGTACAATTTTGACGGAATAGGATTTCTTATCGATATGAATAGAATTAAATTTATTTATAGGAGTTCCATGACTGCCTGACACCGTTTTTTGCTAAATCCCTAACTTAGAGGAGTTACCGCCAGTTTTTGAAAGCTCAGTCAAAGTTAATCTATGTTCGAAACTATTGCCGTCTTTGTAATTTTGTACGCCGCCATTGACAGAGAATGTTATACTTTTAACAAGAGATTATCATGGTTTGGATTACTAGAAACTGGGAGTTAGTCCGTTTAAACGTAGGGATACACTACGAAATATAAGAAAAGAAAATAAAAAAATTCAATCATAAAGCTTCGCAACCATAAATATTTATCACTCTCAATATCAACAAAATATTTTTACACATACATAGAAGTACCAAGCCTTATTTCAATATGTTCCCTAACTATAAGTAAATGCAGAGAAATTGCATTGCTTCAATTATAGGTACCTACCTACAGAATTTTCAATAACGCTAAGCATTCAACTAAGCTTTTATCCTATATCTCGTATATAATTTTATACATGAGGGGTAAAATTGAAGAAAACTACGGAGGACAAGCAATTCACAAGGAACGGAGCATGGAAGTTGAACGCTAACGAGTTGGGAACTACCCGTACCCGTCGACACACACTCGAGACACACTAGCGCCGCCACCCCCACCTGGAGTGAACTAATGGAAAATCACATTATCGGGGAGCACCTAACCATTAGCGCATACTTCTCAATAGTAAAGAGTTAAGATGATAAAATCAAACGTTACTTCTAGGTGGTTTAAAAAAAGAAATCTTTTTATATCTATTAACGAGCCATGTGATATTTTCGATGTTTTGCCATTTCATACATGATTATACAATTTTCCCCATTTCATGTTACATGGCAACTTTTAATTTTGTTTGTAATAATCATATGATTAAGAAATTCTTTTGTTCTTTAAAATCTTCTGAAAAAAATAATCAAGTTTATTTTTCTATGATATTAGACAAAGAAAACGAAGCAAATATTTTGCGCTTTGTGTGGACGCTTCCTCCCACACCGCATGGAGATTTTTCATCGTTTAGAAACTAAAGATTAATTAACATCCTGGAACTCATCATTAACTGTCTGCTATTCGAAAGCTCTTCCTCATACGGTATGAATAATAAGGGTACCATTATTTCAGTTAATTGTGCGTTTGTATTGTATATTTATGCAGGCATTCATGCGCAATGACTTTCCGAATGGTTCCATTGTCTGTGCATACGTGATACACAAACAGTGTGATGATGAATGCCCTAATTTTTGGTAGTCACATCTCTTGGCTTTTTACGTTGCTGTGAAAACTTTTGAAGAGTTTATACCGGGAGTTAATTAAAACTTGGGTAGTTTTAAAGTCGTTTTAGATACGGTTCTCCCAACTTTAGTCACACGTATCTAGCCTAAAATGACGTCATGCTTAGTTTATAATTGGCCGTTCCCTATTTCCCAAACATAACACAGCCATGCATGCTGCGCGGCTATGTACATAGTACATATTGTGTAAGTACCCGACACATGCTTAAGTTAATCATGCTCACTTTGGGGTCTTTGCTTGCGGCGGCGTCGTGTGGCGGGTCGCTCACTTCCCAATAATATGTGCGAGGAGGGCGATGGCTGCCACACGCGTCATACTTGTGAACAGGTGCTGCTTGTGGGGGCTGGTCTGCTTAAGTTTGCAATCCATTTGTTTACTAAGTTACTCATAATTTTGATTTTTTTTTTTTCC
Organism: Tetheella fluctuosa; assembly: GCA_951216915.1. Taxonomy (NCBI): domain Eukaryota; kingdom Metazoa; phylum Arthropoda; class Insecta; order Lepidoptera; family Drepanidae; genus Tetheella; species Tetheella fluctuosa. The sequence goes on from OX578230.1 coordinate 6,705,075, forward strand.
TTACTGTCATATAACACACACATATTGTCAGTGAGACTAGATAAATAATTTGATGTAATGAATCTGTTGGTTTTGAAAAGAGTAATTGCTGAGTCTTTTGCCGGCTCTTCTCAGTAAAAGCAACCTTCCGAACCGTGCGTTAGAGTCAGACTATTCATAAGTGCTGAAGGCCTATTTGAATAAAAAATATTTTCATTTTCAGTCATTCATTTTCATTTTCATGAACGTTGAATACATGACTGTACTTGCGTTAGAATTAAACGTCATTACGGTTTTGTTAAGGAATTAATATACCATATGAACAAAAAAAAAACGCTGTTCGCCTCCCCTGACCGTTGTTTCCGGTGCCCTTTGCAACCTTAACATTTGTTTTTTTTTATAGATCTTGCGAAAGGTCTACCTTTATGGAGATTATACAGGACTGGAGTTATAATTATAATTGGAACCACATTTTTTTATTACATATTAAATAGGCAACAACGATGGCAAATGAGAAATTCAACTGCTAAAAGGTGAGCAGAATGTACGAGAATAGGTATAATGGATTTTTTATTACGCCAAGGCGCCGCGGCGTCTGCTCCGTGCAATAAAAAAATAAATAACATTCTTTAACATTTTATACCCGGCATAATTAAATTGCTGCACTTGACTGAGGTCGTACATCAAAAATATATCACTATAAGTTGCTTACGCTAATTCGTATAAATCCCCAAAACGTGCACATGTTTCTGATTCATAAATAATGAATAATTTAATTAACTTGGTACTTCCTTCCCCGGCAGAACTCGGAGTATTTTTTAGCTTTTTTACGTTAATTTTTGTAGTGGATACGTTAGATGTCTAAAAGCTTGGGGAGTCCTTTTTCTAGACATCTCGGCAGGAGTGAATGAAATACCAAACGTTAGGTTTCAATTTAAGTAAGGAACAATTTGTTAGACATAATGACGACAGGAAGCGTGATATTTTGTATGATTAGGCACATGTGCAGTGAATTATTGTACCGAGTGTAATTTGATTCCAATATATTCAGCTCAGTAAAATGGATAAACGATAATTCTATTCAGTTTGAATCCTGCTCAATGCACAAGTGCACACAGCAGGATACAGGGTTCTTCATATAAACAGGATTTTATAGACTTGTAGGATTAATGCAACTATGAATAGGTCATTGCATCTTCGGAAATGAAGTTGATTCCGAGTCATTATGTAAATATTGACGTAATCACCATCGTCTATGGACCACGGCTGTTTATATCCATCCGTCTATTAAAACAGGAGTCACCAGCTTTGAATTCTTCCAAATGATTGTGTACCTTATAAGACTGTTACTAAGATGATGTTTATAAAAAAATACTAAATAGAGATATATCAATAAAATCAATTGACAGCTTTACAAACCGTACTTCGTTAAATATTTCAGTGAGTTATTCGACCTATGATCTAATCAGCATAACAATTTCAAACAAAATTCTACAACTACCTTCACATTATAAAACTTAATACCTATTAAAAATGCAAAAATCCTTAAACGCAGACATAATACAAAGAACTGAAGTCGTTCGGCATTCAATAAGCGACTGGCTTCCTTTATTACGTGAGCAATAAGTCTTTACCAGCTGCCAACAAGCAGATGTTGATGTAATTATTCCGCAGAGTAGACTGGCAATAAGCAAATTTCTTAAACCTTTGTTTTGAAACTTAAAAAAATGTTCTAAAGGTGTTGAGTTTTGTTTGCACTTACTGGAATCATTTTTGCGGGACATGTGTGATTTGCCGTTTATGTTTCCTTAGTCCTGAAACAATGTAAAAGAAATTAATGAAAAATACAATAAAATTAAAGAGATTAAGTATCGCTAACATACAACACCGAATTAGTGGCAATTTTAAAAGTAAACAATCGAAGTATTGAACTGCAACATAGAATTTGTAATAAAAGCAAAATGCTTAGGCAAATTATCTACTAGACAAGCTGTTATGGCCAGCAGATAACCGGTTGCGTGTAGCTCGTGGCCCGATCTTGATCTATAATGATAGGAGGCTTGGTTGCTACCGTTGAACTACTTTCTTTCACGACACATACCTATCTATCTGGACGGCGAGACACCTAATGTCAAAGAAGAAATAATTCCTTTGTACAAATGAAACCATTGAGTAACTAACAACATAACGCTTCAACGATGTCTTCCACGATTACAGATTTTTAAAAGAAATTTTCCATCTCCAGCGATAGTATCTAGTAAGAAGATTGCAATTTTCAGAAATACCTAATGGCCACTTTGACATCATGTTATTGGTAAAAATTAAGAGAGCGATAATAGCTTCAACGTTTTTTACATATTTTTGATAAACGCACGTTAACGTCACTTATGAATTAAATAATAATGCAAAACGAATGTTTAATCGTTATACAGACAGCACTACGCACCTGCAGTAACATTCTTAGCAAATCAGTATGAAATGTAGGTAGACATGAAATATTAAACTCACATTTATACAAGTTTGTGTCACAAAGTGCTTAGATGACACCGTAAGTGGGTGCGATACATTTCATGTCTTTGAGCGGTGCGTAAGAGGATCATATTTGCCCAGGCCCAGATTGAGCGTGGGTTAACATACCATTGTTTGTCCCAGACCTAGCCCCTGAATAATAACGGCATTAAAATCTTAACTAGTTTATTATGCACTAATACGAAACTACAGCCCCGTTTTATGTTGTCGTGAGTCATTATGACTAAGTTTATTTAGAAATTCACGTCGTCGTACTGTAGCAGTGTAAAGTAGGCGATTATTATTAAATAATAATATACCGTTAGCGTTAGAGCTTTCTGTGTAATATTATGGGTACTTTATACTGTTTTTTTATAAAATTATTACGAATTCTCTTTCATATTTTATTTAAAGAACATTATAAAAATACTTGCCTGCGAGCTAGATTTACATGCTTAGTGATATAATCATCAATTTTCCCAGTGGTATATTTTCACTATTTTAATTTGCTAATAATACTTACATTAATTCATATGAAAAAGTTGAATGCACGGCACCTATGATTAGGAGAGCGTAGGTTGAATTAAATCACTCAGCAGTACTTACTCTATTTCCAATATTATTATAAGTTATGTACATACATTCGGATTTAACTTTTCGCGGCTAGCGCTCACAAAAAGCTAATATCGCCTATATCTGAAGAAAATAATTGAAATAACTATCTGCATAATATGAAATAGCTTGGGAATAGATAAGTACCACAGAGGAAGTAACTTCCTTTGTGCTCTTACTACTTATAATTATTTTGTTTATACAGACAGATATAGGTAACCTAAAAAACAGTATAAATCTTTTTAATAATGAACACCATCACCATGTAATTTTCACTACTAAAGGTATCTTCATAGATTTCTCCAGTAAGCAATCCGGATTAGCAGCATCGAGCGTCTAATTAGGTCGTCGGACTCGCTCGTTGCGCACAAGTACACGTGCTCGTCAGCCTTTCTTGCCCTTCGGTCATGGGCTTATGGCTCATCGAGTGATGAGACCATCCCATTGCCACTTTTGCTGACTTTGCGAGCTATGTACGAAACTTTGCTTCATCTGCGGTTTCTACCTACCACGGGTTATCAGTTCACTTATTTCACAGCTAAGCAAGCATTATTTTACCGTACAATTTTTATTCCACATATAGTAGGTATACACGCTTACACCACACAACCACAATTATATGCTGGTAGATCATTAGCTCCTATTAAATTAAATTAAATTGTCCAGTGTAGTCCTATCTTTGCCCTATTTTTTTATGTTATTTGCATAATCTATTAGCTATGTAACATTATTGGATTACGAAAGTAAAAAAAAAAAACATAAATGTTTCGTCTTTTAACTTTTCATCAAAGGTGTAAGTCAAAGTAAAGTGTAAGTCTAAGCTTAGAGCAATAATTATTCCCAAACAATAAAATATATCCTCCCAATAAAAAATCATGTGGCATTCTCAAATGTTTATATAGAAACTGTAAGCACTTAGCACGTTTACCATTACATACGAGCACGGCATACGAGTACATTGAGGCAGCGATAATAAAAATTGGAACAATTGGAAGAGAGTTCAATCGAGCGTCTCCAACTACAAAGATACCAATTTAGAGACAGATAGATACTTTTTATAGGTATCTACGTATTTAACTATATAGGTACCTACCATTTGCAATCGTGCTTATTTGAAACTCGAAGATACCAACTTTACTTTAGTGTTGCCAGGTGTTCCGTCCCATTTTCAGGACTTATATGAACCGTAGCGGAAAGAACAACATCGGCACATAAATCTCTTTCAAAATGTTTTATCTTCATTTTATGTATGCAGATGTTTTAAGCATCGATTTGATGTTTTTTTTTTAATTTCTTCGTGTTTTGTTTTATATACTTAACTTACTTACAATCTTTCCTACATTCTTTCGTGTTTATCCGCATTCCCGGGATAAAAAGTAGCCTATAACCTTCTTATCAAATGCTAAAAGATTTTTCAAATCCGACAGGTACTTAGTTCCAAAGATTAGCGCTTTCAAACAAACAAACATTGTAGCCAAACTACAACGTACAATGCGGCTTCAACGGAGCTTTCTACCACTGACGCTCAAGTTGTGGAAGGAGCTCTCCGCCGTGGTTTTCCCAAGGGAGTACAACATGGGGTTCTTCAAGAAAGGTGTGACGAGATTTTTGCAGGGTCGACAACGCGCAAGTAATGCCCCTGGTGTTGCAAGCGTCAATAGGCACCGGTAACCGCTTACCATCAGGGGGACCGAATGCTTGTGGTATAAAAAAAAGCAGACAAACAAAAAACGCTTCAGCTTTATTATATTACTATAGATAGATTGTCGACTGCGAGGACCTATATAACTTTAAGTTGTTACATTCAGCAAAAATAATAATTCAAGGAACACTTAGTCTTTCAACGCGCTAAATATTCATACCTTCAAACCACAAACAACGTGCCGCATTTCTACATACGTGTAAGAGTGACATAAAACGTGTTATTAAGATTTCACGTCTACAGACAAGTCGGCTCAACAACACACATGTATAACCTAAGGGCCGCAGTGATATTCTGTGGGTTTGATGTTTGGCTTTTCGTCAATTTTTCTTACCAAAATTACAGGTGTACGGTCTGTCCGGCTTTTGTATTGCTTGTAGGCGAGCATAGTCAGATGAAAATGGGAAGGAAATGACCGCTCCCCAATGGCTGAATAAACCCACCAATGCTATAAATGCGCTATAATTAAAAGGCTTGAGGTAAATCTAGTAATGGCAAGGGAATTTTCACAGTACAGTCACGAAATTATCACCGAAATTTTGGATATTTCGAACCGCGGCCGTTAACAAAACTTTTGATCTGATTAAGTTATTCAATTATTTAAAGGGAATGGTTTTTACGCCTTGAGGACACGAAAATTCGCTGCGCGCCCTATGTAATGTATAGCTGTACACCTCACCGTAGAAATTCTTGTATAAAAAACGCAAAATACATAAAACTCGACGAGACAATATTTTGTAGGTACAGGAAAATTTTAGCTTACAAAAAAGAAAATAAAGGTTGTATCCATATTTTCAATTTCCGGCCTTATGATCTAAATGTCCGGCTTTTGTCGTGTAGGCTTTACAAAAAATGACACCTAGAAATCTTATGTGGGTGTGTTAAGGCAGATACATCTTGACGTTATAGTCGACAACATTCATATGTACTATTTGATAGGCGTAAGTATCGATAACGATAAAGCTCCACTACAAAGTTTTGAAGATATACACAATAGGGATTTTGCTTGCGGCGACATCTCTCGTGTGGCGAGTCGCTCACTTCCCTACAATATGTGCGAGGAGGGTGATGGTTGCCACGTGCGTCATATTTTTATTATGAACAGTCTGCTTGAGTTTGTTTGCTATTTACTTAATTACTGAATCATTCATCATTTTTTATACTTACATTTTTTCCTCCAAAACACGCTAATATTAACAATGACATTAGATAAATAATTTTAAGTAGTAAATCTAAGTTGGTTTTGAAATAGTAATGTTGAGTTTATTAACGGTTTTTTTCAAAAAAGCAACCTTCCGAATTGTACGTTAGAGTCAAACTATTCGTGCTTGTGGAGCCTTAATAAAAAATATGTTCATTTTACATGTATGTATGATGAACTAGTGTTTAGGACGTAGCAAATAAGGAAGAACTTTCGTCCATCGAATTAATGAAACATATCAGCGAATATAATTCTTAGTATATAAAATTATTAATATACATAGATTAGTTATTATATTATCTCTTTGGCATAATACAAGGTAGGTTCTATACATGATATGCGCTTGCGGTAAGAGATCACTGGGGTGTGGTTAAAAAATGCTCAAGCATTTAGCATTTTATGATGCAAATACATAAGGAACATAAAGGAGAATGTAATTTAATGACATTTAATCACATTCTTCGTGTAATCAACAAATTCCAGAAAATTGAAACATTTACAACGGAACAGTATTGCACATACTTCAGTTATGAGTATTGTGTGAAGTGTGAATGGAAAGGTGAGAATTGTCGAGTATGTAAGTATAGAAACAGACGCGGTTGATGTGAGGAATGGCCGGCACGCCGCTGGTTAGAGGCGACGTGACGGTGACGATACAAATTACATTCAGCATCTGAATGGCAATGACGTTTGGAATTTCTGACAGCCAATTTGTCTTTTGCCGCGATGCCGCGGCGCGGTGTCGTGGGTCGTGGTGCGAATGCAATATACAATACCATTAAAATATGAATAAACTAAGCCAAAACATAGTCATGAAGGCGGGATAGAAAATAATTAAGGAAGTACATACTACTTACATAAATATTATCCTATGTATATTTATAAATAATCAATAAAATAGAAAACGTCGTTCATTCCAGCCACTCATAAAAAAAATTGATATCGCAAAATAATGATGAGCGCATCTCAATATCCAACCAATAGGAAAATGTATAAAATTGTTCTCCATTAATTAGTCGCTACACTAAAAGGTAAATTCAATCCTGTAGTAGTGGAAATCTGTTTGCAGGGAAATGATGGCACTGGCTGATAGCTCTTTATTAGCGCGATGCCTGCGGAAACTACAAAATCACTGACACGGAAGGGACAAATTGGTGGTCGCGCGGTTTCTGGAATGCTTATGGGACCGTTCGATAGTTGTGAGGTCGCGTAATTTGGGCATCCCACGCGTCCGTGTCGGTTGCAGGACGCCATTCGGCGTGAAATATTTGGTAGCGGACGGGCGCGGTGGACCGATTTGCATACAATGAAATAAACCGGCACAATCGAGGGTGCGTCCCCGACTTGAAAGCTAAGTCGTCTTACTAACATTTCGGAAGTACCGTTTTAGTGGCATCCGATATTTATTGCGGTTATTTGGGTCGTGTGCTACTGTCCTATTAGAGACTTGACTCTTGGTCTATTGTCATCTGAATAGTTTCCAATCGCTATTTGGGTCGGAATTAGTTTTACGTATCCGGAAGCGTAGTTCATCTTGCGAGTTACATGTAATAAAATATCTGAAATTTTCAAATAATGTATTAAAGCTTGTCAGTGGAATTCAAAATCATATAGTCCCATACTCTACTAGGCTACGTGTTACGTTCGCCTTCGTCCATGTTCGATTAATGTTGTACATATTCACTTCATTGCGTTCAAGTTCCAACATTTCGAAATAATTCGGATGGCTGCGTCCAGATTCGTACAAATATATTTGATATATCATTTACAAATGTATATTTTATTGTAGCCTTCATTCGATGTCGTGCGTTTCGTTGGTCCACATGATACAGATAAATGTAAAAATACTTTGTTACAAATAATCCGTCACGGTTCGATGCTTACTGACGTTTTCTATATACACCAGAAATTATATTTTATATATAATATGTATCTATCGTTATACACACAAAACATCCAGCAAAAGCCTTTAGTAACTCAAACGTTTATGATACCCAAAATCTCACAATCATAATATCACTTATCTGGACCACCCCAGAATTCTTATCACTTCAAAAATGGGGATTAATGTCACACAATGGCTACTTAAACCTAATTAAGGAATCTTCCCATTTCTTTTACTGCAGCCAAAAGTATCTCAGACACATTGAGAATGTCGAATTTAAATTGTGGCCATGAAAATGCCTATAGGCCCCGCTCGTTTATTGGAAAGGATATAGGCAATCGACATTTACAAAGTTTTTTGTAACGTTCATGTTGCAAACAGGTTCTATATCTGTATCGTATTAATATGCTTACGATATAATTTACAAGTTGTAACAGATTTGCACATTTTTTTTCGTTAGATCTTTGGAATTAGTTATAAAAACCAATTCTAATACCTATATTTATTAACAGTATGCTTATGTTGTTTCTTGTAAAGGTACCTACATCAAAATAAATGGGAGAACATTGGATTCTTAGTAGAAAAATAATTAAAACGCATCTTTGTCTAATCTTACAAATATAATCTATACTATAATATATAATATAAAATAATAAAATAATCTGCATTAAGTTATACAAGAGACAAGGCTCAAGTTGACAGAACAAAAATGATAGCTGACTCTCATTGAACTTGAACATGGAATCTCCGCATTTTCATTTGCTCTTTTATCCTTTCAGAGTTCACGGACAACGAACGGACGGACGTCATTGGCTATCCAGGGTGAGTTCGTGAGTGAATGCCAAATGTAATTGGTAGAAACATTTAACATGGGCAGCAGAGGTGCGGGATCCCAGTACTTACGCCCAATCATTCTGTCAGGCCGTCTGTCTGTCGGACGCGACGCTTGCGCCCCGTGGGAAGCGCCTGCCAATCGCCAAATAGGATAATGCTATTGCTCTTTACAAATATTTTTAAAGGTCGAGCATAACGTTAGCATAAGTAAGCTATTATTAAATAGACGTTATGTTAGTTATCTAACACTTTATTTACCAGAGATATAAGCTACAATTGCTACAAAACAGAATTGAATTAAATCAAATTTGAAGAGTTAGTACTCTTAAAAATGTATTTAATAAATTTAATAAATACATTTTTACTTTGTATAATTGAAGTAAAATCTACTTTTGTTTATTCCTCAATGTTTTATTTACGTTAGTAAAGTAGTATTATGAGTTAGTATATTTCTGAAATATTGTCAAATTAAAATTATCGAATTCTGTACGTTCCCATCACATAAATGTTTTTCACATTCTTCCTGATGTTTTTACAAAAAAGTAGCACAGATGGTGGAGGCTCACGAATTCGCTCCTTCATCTGATTCGATCGATTGTGCGTGAGGCTACGAAGCCCGTTAGTCAAATCAACCGTGACGAACGGGACAAGAACTGAGGGACACGATTTTTTTGGAACGTGTGGGACATTCCAATGCTTTTGTTCTAAGCTAAAAACTATGTTGAAAAGGTGTAGTTTTTTCCCTAAGGACCAGATTTTTTATGCCTTTAATATTTTTCTGAACTTTTAAACTAATCCCCAGTCAAAGGTAAAGATAGAAATTAATACAAATTGATAATAATATACTTATTAGATGTAATAGTATCAATATAAAATTAGCGCTAATTGTAAGATTGAACCCTCGACCTGCGCCACTGCATTTGACATCACTACCGCTGCGCTATCATCGCTTTAACGCCAACCTTTTTCAATCAGCATTCGAAAGGTTACAGTGGTCTCCACCGTTAACAACGACGACATATTCAGTGATGACGTCGTGAAGAGGAGGCCTCCCACCAGGCCGTCACTGCTAGCAGCGCCGAAGCATTCGTCCGCTTACCTAGGTACGCGGACGAATGCTTCAGCGCCCCGGTATACGCAGCCGGCAGCGACACAAGGTATGCAAAGGTAGTAGAACTCTTAGTGCAGAGTTCGCCCGGGGAAGTACTACCAGCATATCTAATTCCGCCGTAAAATAGTAATGCACTTGTATTACTGTGTTAGGAGGGTATGGGAGCCGGTGAAATTACAGGCACAGGAGACTTAACAACTTGTAGCGACATCTACCAAGCTACTACATCTACTTCAGCATTCGCTTAACGTGTATGTATGTGTGTGTGGGAGGTGTTAGGTTTTTTCGTTACGGCTTTTTTTTATCAAAATTTCTTGATTCGATCTCAAACCACGAAGCCCGCGATAAAAGCTATACTTAAAACAACACGTAGGAATCTGACATAACCCCGCAGCTTCCCCCCGGAGCCGCGGGGCATCCATGAGAAAAAAAAAGGTAGAGACGAATGCTTCGGCGCCCCCGTAAACCCAGCCAGCAGCGACGGAACGAAGCGTAGGAACACCCCAGGTTTTTAGCGAGTAGGAGTCTGACATTACTACCCCACTACTCCCGGGGGAAGTGGCGGGGTATCCATGAGGATTTTCCTAAGTTAAAATAAAAGGTAGAGACTCTACTACTACCTGAATTAATTCATATAACAGATGGACTATTATGAGATACTACTAATAATCATATTCCATTATAAATAATAATTGCACTAAACTTTAACCCTACCGAAAAGGCCAAGAACCGATAACAGTAACGACTTGTAAAGTGTAATGTCAAAAGAGAAAGACATGTCCACAGTCGCTTACAAAGTATTTCATTATCGGTTGACATTCAAACTACAATTACAAATATGCTATTGTTAGACTTAAAATAGATGCATGATTTCGTGCAAATGTTCAGAACAATCTCATCGAATTAACATTTACCGCAGTAGGTACTTATGGCATTAGGAGGTTCATAGGCTGTGATTATCTTGCGTTTTTTATTATTCAAATCTACGATGCAAATTAAGTGTTCGCGTGACTAAACCTACTCTTTATTGTGCTAATGCTAATAACGATATTTGTATTACTAAGTAAAATTTGTTCGTAAGTAAGTGAAGTAGAGTTCTAGGTATAAAATATATTCTTATCTGAAAACCCAAAGAACTTCTTAACACAACGAAGAATTTACACATAAAGGAAATTACCGTTAATTTTTTTTTCTCTTTACAATACTTGATCATTTGTCGAAGCTAACAAATAAGACGCATAAATAAACTAATGAATTCAATAACTCCACTCGGCGTCAAAAGACTTCAATATCGAAGCTGAAACACAATAACCAAACAAAGTTTCCAATTGAATACTTAATCTAATAATGATTGATAGTCGTAATCGTGAGAGATTTTTTACAACGTATCTACCATATACAGATTACGTAAAATTACACATGCCTTTATGACAGTGAATAGCGTATGATCTTTATATATTATTCAATTTAAAAGCATTACAAGAAGGCACATTACTTCACATAAGTAATAGAATTCCCCTGATTACTTAAAAGATAAACAAATATAGCAACGCACGCGGTCCGCGTGGTCGCTCGCAGTCGAGAATAAGCCTGACCCTACACATATTTTTTATTGATGACATTACTGAAGTATTTTAAAATGAACATGAATTTAAAGTAAATAAATACATACATAAAGTATAAACCAGGGTGGTTGTTATCGCTAATTGAGGAAATATCCAAGTCTTGCCCAAGGCCATAATACTGCCAAATGAAGGCAAAAACTAGGAGGTCAAGGCACTTTGCATGACCAAGGATGTGAGAAAAAACAAGAACAAAGAGTAATATTTTAGAATCAGTGTTCCACATCAATCAGAAAAGTTTAAATGTTTCAGAAAACAGATGTTTATCGAAGTCAGCGATTTAAATCTCGTCCAAAGAACCATCATTGTCAGTTTTGCTTCAATGTGTTAACCACTTCTCGGTATATCGATCACTCTCAAGACCCACAAAGCGACGATTGTTCAGAATCCTTGAATGGAGCACAAAAACTCGCATTATTAATTTAATTGTATTCGAAACGAGATGTCGCCTTGAAGACAAGATCATTACCTACATACAACGTAACCACTGGAGGATGATCTCCCGCAAACACTATGTCTTTGCCATGGTTGTTAAATATGTAGGTACGTAAAAAATAAGTCAAGAAAGGTCAGTGTAAATTGGTGGCGCTAACCGAACTTCACTCTCCCACAAGCCCATTGTGAAAACCAGTTACAAAGAATCCGCCTTGCGTCATTTAGCCACGTGTAAACATTTTAATTGATGATATGCGGAAGACAAAAAGCCATGATACCAATCGGCATTTTGATACTAGTTTCTGATCTATTCGTAGATAGAATACATTACTTGATGCGTAGATCTAAATCTTAGTCAGTTTGACAGAGCTAAATAAGTTTAAGACCTAGCGGAACACCGGTTGAAGTCACTAAAAGCCACTGGATGTTACTGGCCCAAGAATGTAGGTACGTTGTAAAAAAAAGTTATGAATGATCCTGAATATGTTCCTATAACACAATCTGAAAACCGCAAACCAAATAAAAGTTCCAAACCTTATGAATTGGAAACGCTATTCTGTACTTAATAATATAATCGATATATATTTCAAAAATAATCAGGTAACAATCTGGTTACACTTATAAAGAATGGCAAACAAATAAGGTTTAGGGAGCGGTTGGAGAGAAACACGAATTTGGAACATGATTAGCAAGAGATTTATTTGAAAAGAATTGCATAATTATTATTAAGAAGAAAATTAAAACAACATTTAATAAAACGTCCCATAAATAATGCTGCCAAAGCTATCAAGATAAGTTAGATACAGTACTGTAGCGAGCCAAATTGGAATTACAATTATAGCTACGTCGCACAGCTTAGTAAGCGGAATTACATTAAATTGCCGCAAAATTGCCATAAAATGCGCAGAAGCTATCATCGTAGTTTCCTTACAAATTATAATGATCATAGAATTGCTTCTCATGATACTGTTTTTTACTGCTTGAACTGGGTATTTTGCTGGACTTTGAATACGGTATTTTTGTTATACAAATTGGGAAAATTGGCCTAATTTTTATTAAGAATTCAATTCTTTTTGGTACCTACGTGTGATGTATTGCTATTTGTTAACGCATCAAATAAGGCATTGTCAATTGTCATTCTTTTTGTCTATTACTCACTTCCAGAGAATAGGTTATTAATATATGGTTGCTTGTGTTTCGCTCTGTGAAAACAAATCAATAAACTTATTAATTTCAAGCGTGCATTAGTTTATTTCAGTGTTACTAGAAGGCCTAGTACACGTTATTACATCAAACAAAATATGCTGGCGGATATTTCGCTGTTATGTGCAGGCTACAGTACTGCTACTTAATACGTAATCAATTTCCTACGAGAATAAAAATAAGAAAAAGAATAATTCATGCTTCTAAATAGTTACTATATATCGCAAATAAATAAGAATGTTATCTTGAAACGGAAACTATAAAATGCATTACGAAAATTAGCATAGATTTCAATTTCAACAATGAATAGTTTGCAAACTAGAAATAGTATTATTTGCTTCAAAACTTTTCCGAATTGGTTATAAAATTTGAATGTAGTTAATTTGTTTTTAATTTCAATTAAATTTGAAATTGACCGAGATGACTATTTATTAGATAAAATTATATAGATAGGGTGACAGGTGAACGAGGGATATACTTGCAGGGGCGTAAGTACTCATCAATATGACCAAACTAAATGGTTGGGACCAACTCTGAAATAGCAAAACATTTTTTTTCATATATATTTTAATTGAGCAAGGTTAACCTTTAGTATGAAAAGTTGGTCCCAACTGGTAAAAATTGGTTATATTTTGGATGTTTCCATATAATTACATACATAATGTATTATCTACCTACTCATGTAATTGTTTGCAATTGGTTGTTGTAAAAAGCCGCCGAAGGCAAAGGCCATTAAAAACTTAAAGGTTATCGATTTTGAAAGTATATATCTACCTAGTCAACAACATCACTATGTGGTAATGGTTTTCGGAATATGTATAAGGTTATAATAATGCGTGAATGTTTATTCTATTTAGATTTAGATACTTAAAATTCTTGATCAATATTAAAATAAATGCCAAAAAGGACAAGTTTGGTTAAAAAAATCAAAATAAACAAATGTTAGTCCATTTTTATTTATGTTTTTTTAATCTTTTGACAAATTTATACGCAAATCTCTTGTTTATCTATAAATATGAGAGAAAAAGTCCTGACTTAAGTACTGACTGCTGGTCCTAGAAATACGAAATTTGGACGGTACATCCCTTTTGTAACGTCCCCTAGGTTGTGTACTAAAAAAGATTTTTTTAAAATTAAACCTTATACTGGGCAGAAACCTAGTTTTATTAAATAAAAGGTATCAGAATGTTGTCTGTGGGATGAAAGCCAAATATGACTAAAATAATGAACAATAAGAGAATAGATTAATGAATAAATGAAGAGGAGGTTCGAAAAACTGATGAATCTAATGGATGAAAACGGAGCTGAAATAGTCATTTGTGCAACAATTTGAATCCTGAGTGTGGCGAGGGATTCAAAGGCATGAGGTGCAAAAAACTTTGCTCTCGTGTAACACACATAACTTTTTACTTCAGCAGCGAGTACACTTAAGGAGATAATAAATATTTACAAGTTAAATATCAGTTTTATTTGCAGTAAATACTTATTTTCGTTTAAATACAACAATAAGTTAAAAAATCAATAAATTACATTAAAAGACATAATTGTCTTTTTGCAAAATTTCTTTAGTTACTACGAAATTCCGAACGTGTTTGTCTTTGAGGTCGAATTCAAAATCGAAACTTCGAAAGGGCTGGTCTTTGTATCTCTCTCTTCCTAATGGCGGGAAAGTGATAGAGTGTGAATGTTTCGAATTGTATGATTAACCCAAGGCTGACACTCAATAGCACTGAGATTTCATCGCCTTAAAATTTAATTTAGCCGAATGAATTACGTTTACGGTCATCTCTCTGGCAATTTATAAAATGTTTTTGGCCTAGACTGTGTCACTACGTTGAGCGTTGAATATTAATGCTTAGCAAATACCAGGTCACTCAGAAAGTTTTGAGAAAAAAAGTTTTTTCGTACCACTTGCTCAAAAAAGTGACATTCTATGCCACAAAAAGCGAACATAACAATAGTCATTTTTAATCTGTTAAAAACAGGGAAAGAAAATTGTACTGAATTTCATTCATCCTCTAGGGGGAGAATGTGATTTAAATTTGGAATACTTACCGAAATTTATACTGAACTACATCTGTGTTTACACCATTGAGTTTGTATATAAAGCATTACACATCTTTTTGAAAAAGGAATACGCATTTATTATGCAGTTATGATTAACCGACGAGGCCGTATCTCTCTATCAATAATTGGACCAATGTTTCGTATGTTAACTTTTACTTTTAATTGTCATTATTTTTAATGAATGCTTATCTCATATTATTATTGTGTAAATTTTTTCGCAAATGGTACGAAAAGTAGAGTATTTTCCTAGGTGATAAAGCTGTCTTAGTCTTGGGTGAACTTAAATCCCTCGCTACACTCAGGACTCGTCTTAAATCCCTCGCTTCGCTCGTGATTTAAGTTTTTAACACCCTCGCTACGCTCGGGAGTACACCTCGAGTCCTTCGTTACGCTCGCGATTTAAATCGTCACCCGCGACAGAAGACACTGCTTTATCCCCTTGGTTAATAATCTACTATTTCACTCCTCTTGTTCAAAAAGACCGTCATTGTGGCGTACCAGAGCGAAGAAAAAATTGCAATTCTTCCTCTAGGGGAAAAAGTTTTTTTTTTTAATTTTTGTGTGTCAATGAGCCTACAAAAACGAAAAAGTCTTT
Source organism: Tetheella fluctuosa (assembly GCA_951216915.1). Classification (NCBI taxonomy): domain Eukaryota; kingdom Metazoa; phylum Arthropoda; class Insecta; order Lepidoptera; family Drepanidae; genus Tetheella; species Tetheella fluctuosa. Next base: position 6,720,829 of record OX578230.1, read on the forward strand.
AGTCATAAGTAGAATAATCATGAATAAGGCTCGACTTATTACTGTTTCATAAAAAAACAACTTCATTTTAATTTTGAAAATGGAACTAAAATCTGCGATCTCTGGTAGAATGCATGCAATGTGTACAGGCTACATTCTGTATGGCTACAGAAGAAACAAAAAAACCGGCCAAGTGCGAGTCGGACTCGCGCACCGAGAGTTCCGTACAAACTTCGTCCATCGTTCGTCCATCACGGGAAATGCACAATTTTATTTATTTACTGTATTTGAGGTTGGTGCCAATTAAGCTAGACCTCTAAATTGTATGAGCGCCCATACAACCCAGAGGTCTTTATTAATTGGCGTATCTATGTATGTATGGGGACAGCCTTTAATTTTCAACTTTTTTTGCCCCACGTAAAGTATAATAATACATTAAATTTATAATTAATTTGATACCTACCTATTAAAGAGTTAACGACCAAATCCTGAAAGTATATATAAAGCAATTTGACGATGTTGGAAAACATTTTATCGTAGAAAAAAAAATAAGATGGGATCGTTGAATGGGTAGAGATATGTGACGTTTTGGGTGGAATTACAGTCGCTAAATCATTATTAGTATTAAGGGCGTCACACACGGCGAAGATACTATAATATTTTATCATAAGATATATGAGACAGTGAAAGAGAAGGTAGGTAGTTGCTTCTCTTTTCATAGTATACCTAATATCTTAAGATAAAATATTATAGTATCTTCGCCGTGTGTGACGCCCTTTGTGCTACATTTAATGCTTATATTTTATATTGTTTATGAATTGAATTGATGCTATTCATGGATAGAAACATAATCAACATAGAAACAGTAAAGCATTGCCCTACGTGGGCGTAATAGATCTACTTTACTGATTGTCAAACGTTTACATAGATCTCACAATACTATTGTACTCATAAGTCCGTTATCTCTTGCCAATATAATTTAAATTAGATTTCAATCATGCGAGTTTAAGTTTGAATTGATATGTCCGTATGTAAACTCAAGAAACCAATCAACTTACGATAAATTCATTGGTATGTCTACAAGACGATTTGCCGACGATATCATACCATCATTTTCATAAGACTCAAGTTATGCGAAAATTACAATCGGCACACACATAATTTTAACACAGAGTGCTTTAACGCAAAAGTCACGCAACTTATATTTAAATCACATTCAGTGACTATTTATTCGCATGATGACGACCGCATTTGATACGTTCGACTTGAAACATGGTGATTGTAAATCTGTCAACATCCAAATTACAGCCACGCGAGGAACTCATGAAAGGGTCTTTGAGATGGAAGTCGTGTGTGCGTGCTGCGCCTGCGCCCATTCGTGATGGACGTCGATAGCTCGGCTGCATTCTAAATTATAGCTCCATATTTTATGTTAGATTTTCACATGGCGCCAAATGAGAACCGGATTTAGGATAAGACAATGCAGGGCAACTTCGGTAGCTATTTGATTTAATGTAAGTGATTTAAATATTTCACAATGCGAATTGATTTGCTTACTGACACAGGACGATTGATTGATCACTATTTATCCTTACCCTAGTCTTCGTTATATTAATTCCTACATCCCTATGGTAAAAATACTATAAGGTGTGACAAAAAAATATTAGATAGATGTTAAAAAAAAACAATAAGTTACCTAATTAAAAACTAAAAACCAATTAGAGTAAGATGTGATCAATGGTAGTGGAAGTGAGTAGGTACAATGCAGCATGAATATAATTTAAAGGTACTTACAAGCAATTACAGTGTTTACATTTCAAACAAAACGTTCACTCATAGAATTATATTCGGTATATGATATAAACAATATTACACTGGTGATACTGAGCGACAGACAAGACAGCGCCTCAGAAGGTAGAATAAAATATTGTGAATAACTAAGAGGTAAGTACTTACACAATCTTCTTCTTCTTCTTCTTGATGTGGCTCTCCACTACTGGAAGTTTGCCATCAGCTCAGCGAATCTACACCAGTCTTGCGCCAAGCGGAAAAGTTGTTCAACGCTGGCAATCGTCGTCCACTCCCGGATGTTCCGCAACCACGACTTTTTCTTCTGCCAACGCGTCGCTTTCCCATTACTTTCCCCATCATTATGAGCTGGAGTAGCTGGTATCTCTCATGTCTTAATACGTGTCCGAGAGGGCTCGCCACAGTTCCCAGGTTTTCCCGACGCGCTGTAGAACCTTCTCATTTGAGACCTTCTGTGTCCAGCTAATGTGTAGCATTTTACGGTAGCACCGCATCTCAAAAGCTTCGATACGCTTCTGGGTGTCAACTTTCAGGGTCCAAGCCTCACTACCGTACAACACCACTGGCCATACATAACAATGGAGTATCCTTATTCTGAGCTTTGTATAAAGTTTACGGCTACATAAAACCCTCTCCATTTTCTTAAAGATTTCTCGGGCTATTTCAATCCGTCCAAATCCAATATCAAGTACATAATAAATAAAGTTTAATAGGAATACCTTCACAATTACTTATAATAATATTTTTTGCGAATGATACGAGTTAAACTACAATTTTTACTACAAGATTTTTTTTCCATTTTCTCTTTAAATGTATTGAAAGTTTTATATATTATATCATATATAATACAAATTATATAATATCTACAAATGATATTGCGAATTGGGTCATAATAATGAAACGATTTTATGTATACTTTATTATTGGGCTAAGAGTTTCTACAAAATTATTATGTACCTACTCCTCTGGGCCGGCGCACCCACCTACCAGCTTGATCCACTTGCCTCGGTCCAAAGGCAGGCCGGGCCACTCGTATCGTTGACAATCCCGAACTTACTGGCGGCTTAGAACTTCTCAGTTATCGGAGAGATATAGGTTACGTCTGTGTGTTCTGCCACTTCGCACCGTCTTTATAATGAGTAGTGTTCTCAAGAATATTTTGTCCTGATGCCTTTAGCACCTTTTTATCAACGCACCGCTCGCCGGCGATGTAGAGCTCATCCTCGAACCCCCTCTATCGTCGGACCATTAGCATGTGGAATGAGCTCCCCATTACGATTTTCCCTAGGCGCTACGACATGGTTATCTTCAAGAGGGGCGTAAAAAGAGCTCTTCAAGGTCATCAACATATCAGTAATATTGCAAATTTTCCATAGGCAGTGGTGGGTGACCACTTACCAATAGATAAACCGTCTGCGTGTTTTTCAGGCTGTTGACATAAAATAATGCAGGGTAATAATAATGCATTTTTTTTGACATAGCATGACGATTCTTTCAAAAGCCAAATCAATTGTCATACCGTATAATCTTTAATTGACACCTCGCTCTGTCATCGTTATCATTTCAATGGTTGTATTATGGACATCGAGTGAGATAAACTGTGCGTTTAATATGACGTAATTTTTAACGCGTTAGTGATGTCCACGTGTCGTTGCGTTCGCTTGCTATGAATACAACTCAAGTAACCAAATACGTACTCCAATAGCATGATTTTATTTGATAGGCGAGTGAAATCTTTATCACATGACAATCATTCAAGTGAGTTTCATCATTAGTTTCAGTATCTTTAAATTCTATGGATATTCATTTTTTTTATACCACTTTGTCGGCAAACAAGCATATGGCCCGCCTGATGGTAAACGGTTACCGTAGCCTATGAACGCTTGCAACACCAGACGTATCACTCGCGCGTTGCCGACCCTTCCTCCCTCCCCGATGAGCTCTGGCGACCTTACTCACGCCCAGGAACACAACTATAAGTTATTTGGCTGCGGTATTCTGTAAGGTGCAGATACTTGCCCAGACGAGCTGCTCTTTGAGCGACGTATCGCTATGCTCTACCTCTCATAAGGAATGTTTAAAAGTATTATAATATCACTTTCTTTCACAGCTGCACTTGCGAGCTAGTTGTCTTCTAGGCTTTGTAAAGATCGGCAACACATTGTGAATCCCCTGATATTGCTAATGTCCACAGGTGGATTGCCTGCCAGCTTGTCAGAATGCTGACACGACAAATAGAAATAAAGGATCCGGTGGAAAGCGTAAAAATAAAGAATAATTTTAGTTAGCCCTGTAGTAGGTATTTAGGCTAGCATACAATGTACATGTAATAAATGCATAGGTTCTGAGATTCCAACCAGTTAGGAATATAAAAATATAAATAATCGAGTAAGATTTATTTTGCTACATCACTTTTCTAATACGATCCGATAGAAATGAAATATAGTGACGTAAGTATGGCTATCATTTATTACAAGATATTTCGCACGTCTCCAATACAGAGCGGTGAAAGCGAAACAAATTATATAATATACATAAGTACCAGTGCCGTGTTATAAATTTGAATAATTAAGTGAGATTTGTGATAATAGACTCGCACGATTTCCGTTTGTAGCGGCATCCGGCGTGAAATAGAAGCACTCTGTTACCATAAATCTGTAAGATTTTCTCCTCCATATCCGAAATTAATTTAATACCTAATGTTCTTCATTCGAATCAAATTAATTTTATAAATAGATAAGTACACATTGTTTTTAAGCAACAAAATTTAATCATTGTGGTATCAAAATAGTAATATAGGTAATTAGATTTGTAAAAGTAGGTATATTGTAAAAGACAAAGTCGTCACAAGACTATCAAATATTGGTGTCGAATTATCGATGATATATTGCAGTCGTAAGCTTAGCAAAAATGGTAAACAAAGTAAAGTACCTACATCCTACATATAAGGGGATAACATGGGATATAACCTCCTAACAAATGTGCAGTGTTACAGCGAAATTCTCTCATTGTCATCCTCATTTTGACAAACGTAGGTTGACCGTTGGATGAGCCGCCGCTGTAAATGACTGACGTGAGGGTGTCGTGACAGTCACCATTATTCATTTGAACATTCCATTAGTGACCGTCACCAGGCTACCATGGCCTACACTGTCTACCAATTTGAATGATGCGACATGTCAGCAGAGTTCTGTACGAAGCATCGGAAGAACAAGGCGAGGATTGTTTTCTCTCAGCTTATCCGCTTCGAGGATCATCATTTGCAATTGTATTATCACGATATTGCAACCAGTGAGGTAATCTGTGTTATATTCATGAAAATATTGTTTTGTACTGAATGTTTTTGATAATAATGCTATAATAATCATAGAACATACCTACTAGCTTTCCATGCGGCTTCAACCGCGATCCCCTAGCTAGTTTATTCACTTAGGGGTTGGATTGGCTCTGCGAACCACTCTCAGTCAATCAATCAGTCAGTCAAGACATTTTTTTAAGAATCCTATACATGCAGATTAAGCTACATTTATTAAAAAATATATATATATATCAGTAATTCAAATACTTTTATAGGAAACTAACTATGTTAGAAACTGTGTTGTAACTATGTTTAGAATAGAATCATACGACAAAATTATAAGCTACTTTTTTACTCGTTCAAAAACGTGATTTGTCAATGTGGACAAAAACTTGTTGGATCGAAGTAAAATACGATATTGGCAGGTAGACATGGAGGCCATTGGATCGAATGTCGCTTACAACCAAACCTACGACAGATCAGATTACGCCGGTTGCGGTTTGTAGCACAGTATAAAAGAGTTGGAAAGTAGGTACACCTACATCTATTTAATTGTCTTTTTAAAGTTTTACTACAACTTATCGATCTAAAATCTAGCTGTATTACCCAATGGCTAAGGGGATAACACAAACATATAATTCGCGACGTTTTGTTTGAGTTACTTTTGTCATTCATTTTAATTATTTGTTGATAGCATCAACGCAATCTGTTATGATATTTTATATTGATATATTGGAAGTACCTACATTGAAAATAACATCGTAGACCACTGTGAGTTCGACGTCGAAACTTGAAAATTTGTTTGTGACAACCGTTAAGTCAAACACTACATTTTGCAACTATACAATTTCTGGTAACATATTGAAATTAGATCTTTAGTTGCTCAAGATTAAGGTTTGTTTTCACGTAAAAATTAGTTACTTGGTTGATGCTGGTAAGTTTGTCAATTTAAAAGTGAATCCCGAACTTGGTTCGTAGCATGTTATTAGGAAATTGCAGACTTATTCTGAGAAAAGTAGGTACTTGCTTATATTCGAAGTAAACATTTAAATTTGTATCTATAGCTTTGATTTCCTAAGGAAGCATGGAAAACCGACAGGATAATTTTTCCGAAAAATCAATGAAGTCTATTTCGATAAATAAAAACTAAGTAAATCTAAAATATTAGTATTATAATAATAATCAAAGATTCTCTGAAAGCGAGTCATCTATGATTTCTGTAGATACAGTCCCCTAATATCAATAATTATCTCTCAATTTGAAAAGCAATCGAAAATTGAAAATAATTTTTAGAGACCATAAAGTTCACGAACGTCTTTTTTGTGGAATAAAAACTATTATTATTTTGGTTATAATTGTTACAGAATACGTAGGTGTTGCCATACCTACCTTGAACTAACTTAAGATTGACAACTTGTGACTAGCAGCGTGCACTTCATTTACACACAACCATCCAAGTAGTTCTATGAAAGTGCTTCATTTCGTTACTTGGAAATTCATGCACACTATATTATTATATCGCATCGCATATAACAAGATATTACAATTTAGTTTACCCTCTCTACTACCAAGTCTTAATACTACGTCATTTTCATGCACCGTACTACACATACATTAAATCTATATAATATATCGCACATCTATATACCTACATAATTATGAAACAAAGTCGGGCTAGTTACACCGTTTAATAACTCAAGAACGGCTGGACCGAATTTGTGAATTTTTTGGATTTGTCTGCGCCCTGAATAGCAGAATAACTATTACATCAGGAAAAATCACAAAAAAAATTATGAAGTGAATCGCGAATGAAACCGCGGAGGGAAAAGCTAATTATTAGTAAGTAATTTAAAATAATCCCATTTACATATAGGAACTCGAGGAAGCCTATTAAAGCATCGATCACTGCACATTGTAATCGTATCAATGCACCTTGATACGATTGGCCCAGGGCCAAAATACGTAGAGTACCTTATAATATTTGATTGGATAGATTAAGTGGTTACTAAACGTGTACCTACACCTACTTATAATTGAAGGAATGTGCACATATTTGCTGCTGAATAAGCCTCTCCTTCTCGGAATGCCATATCAAACTCCTGCCTGTCACTCCGAGTATTTCTGAGTAACTTATTTTCCCGTCTGATTACTCTAAACAAGTGTCCACTAAGTGAACCAAATGGCGTATAGATAAATATGGGATGTTACAGTTTATAAAACCTCATCGTTTTATTCGTTTCATTTTAGTTTAATGAGTTCTACACTATCAATCACAGAATAATAAGCAATTTATCATATTAGCACCATTAGTTACATAGATATCCTGTGCCAGACAATCTCTCTACTCTAAGTCCTTTAAATGTCGTCGCTCCTACATCCCAAAGGAAATTTGCACGTAGACCTACCAACGACCTACCATATTCGACAATAGTTGTCATATTTAGGTCGTTACACGTTTTTTCCAGATAAAAATGCCTACACGTTTTAACTATATATATTTATATCAAAGATGTAATAACTCCTTTTGTTATATTTTTACTTTCACAAGATACGTATATAGTACTATTTCAGTCAATGACTTTCAAAATTAACTTTAAGAGAGATTTTTATTTGTCAATTTGTAAATTTTCCTAAATCAGTCATGTTACTTTCCTGAACTTGTCGTTTAGGCTCCGTTCACATAGACCGGCTCGGAAGCGTTTCACATTGGTATGGTTCACGAGCATCCTCTTGTCACAAAAAATTTAAATTTAAAAATAAACGTTATCTTACTAAATGTCCTAAAACTTAATTTTAAATACGGTCAAAATTTGCTCCAACGGACCCTTAGACTCCATAAAACCATAAAAATGTTAAATAAATAAAAAATCATATGAATTATTTTAGAAGTGATAGACCTGAAAATACATCAATTGATATCTCAACATATCGTGAAGGCTTTTTTACTCTACCAAGCACGTCCACAAATAGATTTCCACTCTACATCTTTACGTAAAAATAAATACAAAATATATACATAGTACACTTTCATACATTATCAGGTTATAAATAACGAAAATCACTTGATTTAAAAATAAAACAGTCATTGCACCCTTTTTTTTTGCAACTCATCACTTTGTTCGTCTGCATCGCCCCGACACTGCGGTTTTGACATAATGTCGTTTTAAAAAAAGCCAGTGCCATATCGGATGATACGCAGCGCAGATACGCTAGGTATTGTACGATACGTTTTGTCTCTGTGCACATCCTGAACGACTGCGGGTCGGTGACCTCCGATGAAAAGCCGATTTCTAACAGCTCTTTTGTAAAGATGTGAATGTAAACTAGCTCTATTTACGTGCATTGCACAATTACTTTTGAATCCATTCATTGAATAATAAGATTATGTAAAACGGTTGATATTAATATAAAATTTCAGTTTTAAGATCTTAAATTCTTATTTACTAAGTAGGTATCTATTCATAATTATTCATAAAGACTAAATAATAAAAAGTATTTCCAGTCCACCATTTAATTGTAAATCGAATCCTAACATGCCAACCTTATTCAACGTTGCTTCAAAACATATAAATTAAGAGCTAAGTAAAAATGGCAGCACTATCTGTAAGTATTCATTAAATATTAATTTTACTGCATTTTGATAATGATTATTAAGGCGGGAGCATTATGACTACTACTACGATATCACTAAGTGCCACTTATTTTAAGTAAACGCTACTTAGTTGGTAATGTACACTACCGTATACTTATTTAATTTAAATTATAGCGAAGTGGAATTCGAAATGGATATTTCAAGACAGATCATTGACCTGGTGAAATATTCGATTACACAATTTAATTAATTTAATTTTGATGGCAAAGGCTTGATGTTTTCTGTCTTTCTGAAAAATGAAAGCAAGAATGGCTTTTAATACTTTATTCAATATTTTTACCAAAATAATTCAATTATTTTCTAAAGTTCTCAAATTCTGTTCTATAGGATTGAGCAATAAGGACTTCAGTCATTTGCCTCCCATACAACCTACTGAACTGTTATAATTAGCTCTACTGATATTATTATTTGACAAAGATATCTCAATTTCCAGTAGTACCTAATGCTTTGTGCTGAATCGTGTCATTAGTTTCACATTACCCATATAAGGTACATGCATGCATTTCATACAACATAAGTAATAAAGTATCCGCCTTTGAATGGAAATTTATCCGTTCACAGGAAATATAAGACTGGCGCGGAAACGCCTCTACCGTGACCTCAATTTCACTTTGATCTATTTGAATGAGACATCTAACATCACGATACAGTTCCACAATTTTCTTTATGTTTTTTTGCAGTTTTGTGTTAATGAGAATGTATTATATCGTCTTCTCTATTAAATAGTCTAATATCTAAATTGCCCCACATATGCACTCTCATTAAGGTTTTTCAAATAGATGACAGTTTCTAGATTATTATAAAAAAAAAATATAAGAGGAAGTGCAAAAGTTCAGAAAAGTACAGACCTTGTACTATAGAAATCAGATAAGTGAAATACTACATATACCTACCCCTTTTTTTAAATATACACTCATATTATTAATCAACTTGGGTAACTAAAGGGGTAAAGATATGTATATGTAGGTATATGCACTTCAAAGGAAGTTTGAAGTTTTTCTTTTTATTATTTGTAGTAAGCTTAAGTTAGTCACGCTCACTTTGGGGTCTTTGCTTGCGGCGACGTCGTGTGGCGGGTCGCTCACTTCCCTATAATATTATGTGCGAGGAGGGCGATGGCTGCCACATGCGTCATACTTGTGAACAGGTGCTGCTTGTGGGAGCTGGTCTGCTTTAGTTTGCAATCTGTTTATTTGCTAAGTTACTCATCATTTTGATATATTTTTTCCTTATTGTCATAATTATGTATATATTATATACAAACAAATATTGTCAGTGAGACTAGATAAATAATTTTATGTAATAAATCCTAGTTGGTTTTGAAAAGAGTAATTGCCGAGTTTCTTGCCGGCTCTTCTCAATAAAAGCAACCTTCCGAACCGTGCGTTAGAGTCAGACTATTCATAACTGCTTGTGAAGGCATTTGAATAAAAAAAAAAATCATTTTCAAAAGATGTCTAATTTTCAATATATTTGTGATTAAAATTTAAATTTTATTCTTGTTTAAACATTCGTTATTATATTTTTCAAACTTTGTGCCTAGTTAAAACGATTGTTATTCATTTGTTCTTCGATTTGTTCTACAGTTTATATGTATATCTGTCTCTAAGCTATTATATTACAATCAAGAATGACTTTATTTCATATTTATCCATATCATCAACTCAAACTGTGCAATATTTCCAATCGAAAAGTTGAAACGCTCGAAAGTCAATTTCCTCTCATGGATGGAGGTCAAGCACGCGTTGGCGATGGCGGTTCGAGAACGTTTCCGCTGGGCGAGTACCGCGCATCTGTATACAGTGTATCAAAGCCACCAAACGTTCATTATTACGTAAAGTGCAGTTGCTCTCATTCTATCATTTTATTACACTGAACGGTTGATGGCGCGCGTGCTTCCAAATTGATTCAGCATGTTCTCACGTACATGACAAATTGCTGTTGCATTAACTTTATTCTATAGATACGTGAACGATGCAACTTCGCTTGCGGATTTATACAACTTCCATTATTTATCAGTTTTATATGCAACGATGGAGCTGTTATTTTACCGCTGATGGAATGGAACTATTATCTCACATTGCAGCTTATTGCAGGATTTTTGCCATGTCTATTTCAGTTTTGGTAATGTTTCCGCAATATGGATCCAAGGGTTAAGAATTTCAAGAAAGTGTAATTTAAAAGTTAATGTAATTATTTCATAATGTTATTATAGATCTATTGACATAAAACAAAGTATCGGATATAATATTCTTAGTGATCTATGTTTCAGACGTCTATTCCGTTTTCAAGTTAGTATGTTTAAGATTTGATTCACATTGTCAATAACATAGATTTTAAAAGTGAACTAGTAGTTTTTAAGACTTTCCACAATATATTCTTTTCTTTTTACTCTTGAAAGCCGTATAAAAGCAAGTTTATTGGACACTTACATTGTAGTTATCTTGGATAACGCTGTAAAATGCCTCTAAAGTACCTACATACATTTTGTAACAGCCCACTTATAGGGAATAAAAGGGATTTGTAAATCATAATTACATACTAAGGCTATTATAAAGATGCTCACTTATTGATAACACACATAAAGAGAAAAATACAATGATGTTAGTAAATTCCATCTAGTACCTATTAGTTATGGTAGTAATCTGGTCGAACTCAAACACTATAAATATAACAGAATCTCATTATATTGAAGATAAGGATGTTTGGAAATAGCTGCACTCTGCACAGGTGCACCTTGCTTATGCTTTGTTTTTTTATTTTAGCCACTAACGTATTCGTTCTTATTAATAAGAAATTGTTTGGGTTACTATTTTATTATTTAAATAATTAAATGTTTTTTTTAAATATAATTTGCAATTTTTGTAAAGCGTAAAAAATGTAACCGTTTCTTGCCTTTTCTTCACAGTTGAAGACTGACTTCCGAACCGGTGGTAACTTTGGTCAATTCGGCTTTCATAAAATGCGTCTTGTTCCTAAACTGAATAAATAAATGGCTTTGAGTTTGACTTAACGAAAATAATTGAGAATAGATGAAATAAATAATAACATCACAATCATATTATAAGAGTTTTACTTTATAACAGTAAAGACAATCATAGAATAAAAAATACATTGAGACACAGCCTTAGTAAATATACCTACAGCTATCAAAGCTATAAGTATATTTAGTTATGCTCACAGACACTGCGAAGCCCTATCGGAAGCCCCTCATATGTGTAATCTGTCAGTGTGGCTGGTCTAACCCTGCCACTGGCGTTTGGTATCACAAAGTAAACATACCTACATATCCTACAATACAACATGTGAATATAGGATGCTTATTAAGCTGATGATATACGCGTAGATATAACCCTGTGCAGCACTAAACTAACGGGCGAGAGTGTGAAGAAACACAGGCTAGTAAAAAAGACGTTTAAATTGTATTAAAAAAAGCAGATTGATTTTTTGGAAAGGTAACAATATAGTTTCCCTTTTTATTACGTTTTAGAATATTATTTAATTTAATTTATTTGCATGGGTATAATAGGATAAAAAATCATTTTTAATTTTAAAATATTCTCGATTTTATTTCTGACGTTTTCAATAAAATTTTAAATTAATAAAATAAAATTGTTCCATGGCATAAATCCTCTAGTTTAACATATAAATCTCTTTCAATAAAGAATACAGAGAAAACCTTAATTTAAAATGATCATTTTGCGTATATCGTCGCCTTAATCTGTTATATTTAGGTAGTGGAAACACCGCTCCATGCTTAGACGCCATGTATTTCTAATGAACCTGTGACAAGCCTCAAACGGAAAGAAATATGAAAGCAAGTATTTGAAGATAATTAACAAGATATTATGTATCGTTTGTACCATATTATGTAAACATAAAACAGGATGTAATAATACCAAATGTTTAAAACTGCGACTATCTCCTATTTATAGGTTTGTACTATTGTTTTACAATTTACACTAAGAAAAAGTTGAGTAAAGATGAACCGAAAAGCTTTGTTCAATACAATCAGAGCTATCCATCATCATATTTTGTAACAAGGGGCTTTGACTCAAAACAAACAAAACCAAATCAGTGCCAACAATGTGGGAGCAATGTCGTGACACATAGGCGATTATTCAAACGCACTGAAATCAACATCTGTCACTGATCGACGATCGCCAGGATTAATTTGCATAGCAAACAGCTTTGCATAAATACCAACAACATGAGGTACAAAGGTAATTGTACTGTGTGTGGAGTGGAGACCCTTATGATGTGACTATAAATCATACAAATATTGAGACAGACAAACCTATAATTCTATAATTATATCCTATAATTATAAACCTATAATTATATAATTCTTTTGCAATCGTAGGACTAATCCTACGATTGCAAAAGAATTCGTGTATGTACTTGACGTGGCCCACATTATTGTTTGCGCAGATGTGTGCTTAGTTAGCTATGAAGTTATGATAAATTAAGCGTGACTAGTGTAGGAAAGTCATGGAAAAATTGTACTGTTATTTACGGTGACGCAATATTTAATAATGTTTTTCATTTCCACAAAACAAACCTTTACGAAGAATATATTTATAAGAAAAATACAATCTATACTTACATAATAATAAATCAGTAGAACCGGCGTGTCTGTACATGTAGGAAGATTAACATACAGTATACAATACATGACTTTCCTGTTTGCACCAACAAAAAATTGTTTGCAAAATACGAAACAATGTTTTATAATTTATGCAAGCAGGTTTTATAGTCAAGTATAATTCCGTTGACCACAATAACCATTCCCAGTATTGACGTAGGGACCTATCTAATATTCTTATGAGGAATATCATCAATACTTAAAATCAGCAATTGTACATTCGCAAAGAGCTTACAAACTAAATGCAGCCACAGAAGCAATAACTTTGCCACAAAGCTTATAAATTAGAAACTCGTAAATTTTAACTCAAATCAATAAACTGCATCGGACATACGGTAATAATTAAATGCGGACAAAGTTTACGTTCCTTTTTCGGAAATACCAATTATATATGGACACTCGAGAGTCGATTTCACTATACGCCTGGATATTGTTTACGATGCCAGCTGATATATGGTTTCCTAGATACTTTACAGTGTTTCCCTTAGCATTAACTGCCTCGTGGTTAAGTTTCATTGTCAAGTAAAATATTTATTGTAATTTATTCTGACACCAACAAAGTTTCTTGAGTTAGCATTCTATTCTTACAAAAAGTACATATGCGTACATAACTCTCGTTCGCCATTTTACAATTTGCATAACGCTAAATATGAGTTGTCGTGGGTTCTACATTTTCTACTTATTTCCACACGCCTGTTTGTTTTTAACACTCAGCTTTGTGCTGTTTGTTTAAAATTTTATATATCAGTGGTGTTCTCGGGATATGTGGTGACGGGAGGATCTCTTTAAAATGCTTTCCTATTTACCAAAATCCACAACTACTCGTACATAGTCTTATCTATCTTTCTTATTGCTTTATTCTTATTTATTACCAATATCCCAATATTGAGTTTTGCAGAATGTAAACAGTGAGAGGAAATTTCCTGTCGACAAACCTTTGGGCACATTGTGCTTCAGGCTTCATGTTCCAAATAATAGAATGTCACATCTTGTACTCATTCATCATGTGAGGACACTGAACTTAACTTAATATTATATTTTGCGTTAGGTAACTCTAAAACTGTACGTAAAGTCAAAACATGAATGAGGAAAGTTTAATCAAAGTAATAATTACGTTAATGTCCAACTTTGAATGCTCGAATAAAAAAAAAAAACAGATGTTCCATACAAAGTTCCTACCTACCTACTAAACCAATATGTATAGAATAGCTGATTTTTGCGCGAAAGTCGAGTTGAAACCCAAGTTTAGCTAGGCAATTAAAAATAACCCTACAGGTACTTAAATATCTATTAAGTAGGTACTTACTCCTTTTTTTGGGCAGTCTATAAAAATGTAAAGAATCTTGGACGCCCCGTATTCTCGCCTCTTATCTTTAGGTATTTTAGGTATTTATAAAATAAGTATTTATGTAGCAAAATGCTTAATATTTTATGTTATGAACTGTTATTTTCTTGCGATAATATAAGAAAGAATCCATCGACACGTCGACCGACAATCCACTTTGTCATATTTTGTCGTATACATTTTTCATAGAGATATTCCCTGCCCCCACGTCCTAGTCTGATAGGTATTTATCTATGTATTATAAAAAAGAACCTAATCTGACTGACTGAACTAACTGAATAAAAAAAGTAAATAAGTCAGAAAGAAAAGTGTCTTTGCTGTCGCGCAGTCGGGTATAGAAAACTTGATTAAAACTAGAGGAAGCCTTCAATATCCTATAGCCTAATATTTACCATCTGTTTCTTTTCTACCCACAGTCGGCCATCTTAACATGACAACATACATGCCTATGCGTTTAGCCTATTTCATAAATGTTGTCTGAACACTATCGTAGGCCGACATTCTTAGACTACTCAACGCCCACTGTTTCACCAATACATTCAATAATTACCTTTATTCCTATCGCATTAAAAACTATGGAAAGTTCTTAGGGTTTGTTGTGTACTGTACTGATACATGGACTAGATAAAACAATGGTACATTTGTTTGGGTAATAAACGCTAATGTTATTATCTTGTTATTTTGTACTTTCTAAATCGAACTGTTAGACTAGAGTAAACAGACAGTCTTAGTTGCTCAAAGATCTCCCATATACGAATAATAATCCACATGAGATAGATGATTATAGAACAGAATAGAATAAATTATTTCATATATTGGATATTGCTAATGACAATAAACTTACTAACAGGTGGACCGTCTGTCGGCTTGTCGGCAATCTACACTAATATTATAAAGACGTAAAGTTCGTATGTTTAGATGTAGGAGGTAATCGCCGAAACAACCTATCCGATTTCATACATTCTTTCACCAATATTTAGAATGGACCTTCAGGGTGGACATAAGCTATGAAACCGCGGGGCGAAAGCTAGTCTGACATACAATGAAATAAAAATCACTGGTTTATATCAAGTCAAGATTGAAACAACTGGATTAAAATCATGCACATTACGCGTATTCCATTGTACTTCATTTTTAAAAAATCAGAAAAATGTGAAAATAGGTTTAACACAAAATACTAATTGTATACCGAAATTTATAAAAGGTGCTAAGCTCACGTCACGCTCAACCGGTTTCCACTACTTGAAAAACTTTATTGTTTCGCTCAATGGCTGACGTCATAATATTAGCACACAATACGTAAGGTACCTTCTGGCAATGTGAAAACTAAATTTTCACATAGTTCATCTATGTCGCCTCTGATGGAAATTAACTGACCGCATTAACTTCATTCATATGCAAATTGCTTGGATAAGTTAGTTGGACACAAGAGATACGAAAAAAGTAGTTAGCTAAATGGGGTTCTGCAAAAAATACCAATTCAACCCAAACTAGAGCTTTCAAAAGTATGACTGGAATAAATGTGCACTTGACAAATCTTTTTAGCGCCACGATCGTCTACAATTTTTAGCAATAAAGTACTTACAGCTGTACTTTCATTTGATTGTAATGGACTAGAAAAGATTTTGAGCTCCACGATTTGATTGTAAATATTTTCAACTTTATTTTTAGTACTTATTTTTTTAGAGTAACCTTTTATTTAATAAATAAGCATTAGGACACTTTTTGTACTAAGTAATACTAATTTGTATACATAGTAGCACAGTGTGTACCTAACAAAACATTTAAGTCAAATTAATGTTCTTACCCATAATAATATACCTACAATGTAAACCCTAAACAAATGGACAACAAAAAGCCACTGTCGCGTCATAATCCCAATTCCTTGCCATAACCGTAATATCGCTGTAATCATTATTTATGATGAGGCCGATAACACCATGATCTATGTTTAGTTGACAAAAATGGCTACATAGATTGAACTTAGAGCCGGTCCCGCCGTTCATTAGTCAAACCCACCCACGCACCCTGTGACAATAGTATGAACATGCTATTGTTTACTGATGTTGTAATATTATATTTAACTCGTATAATATTATGATTATACACATAAGATATAAGTTACCGAACAAAACCTACACTAAACAGTAGGCATGAAAACGCTTCAATATCTAAATATTCCAAATGCAACGCAAACTGTTTATTGGCTCTTAAAGAAACAAGGACAAAGAAGAACGTTCGAAGAATTTTAATTTACAAGGGATGTGTCTCTACTAACGACGAAAATACCTATGCCTATAGCAAGCGTGCTCCATCTACATTCGTCATCTCCCCCGTCTATAATGAGCGGGTCTGTGGCCACCATTTGATATTTAAAAAAATGCTGCTAATTCAAAAACGGATGTAAGACTTGTAAGCTGGAACTTTTTACAATACATGTAGACATATCGTCATTTTAAAATCTGTGAAATCTCAGCCAATAATCCAATTTTACTAAATCGATCGATAGAGAACTATGAGAAGAATAAAAACAAACAATTTAATTTTATAGTTAAATATTGTATCATTATGGTATTCTATATTTTAGGTATTATATAATATACCTATCACATTAACCTGATACCGTACACGGTATTGTATAAATTAATCACTCGTACTTAAAGGTAACTAAATCGTAAGGAAAAACTGATACTCAACCACAATATAACCATGATCCTAGTGAAACACCAGTTTAGAATAACAATTTATTCTACGTAGTAATAAACAAAACGACAAAAACAATAGAGTAGGAGAAGTCTTACTTAGACGTTTGTTATAATTAGAAAACTCGCTTTTATTAAGCCAAGAAAGTTGCTAAATAAGACAGCGTCATTTCAAAGTTTGTAAGCCACGTTTGTCGTTTGTGAATACAAAGTGGATTTACTTGATATTTTTAAATGTATTACGACCCTCACGGATTTCTACCTCCTTTGATAAGCGAGATGAGGATAAAGGCCAAGAACTGATTATCATCTGATTATGATCAGTCACCATTGAGTAAAGACTTTGCATAGCAAACCGCTTTATGAGCTTGAGTATGTTTAGAAGGGTAAATCGTAGTTTGACAAATAATATACTATTTACATAGCTAAAGAAAAGCAAGTAACTTAGTCATTCATCATAGCATCGTATATGTATACAGAGTTCTAAAATTGTTTATATTATGACCAACTCTGTAAGCGCGAAGAAAAACAGCTGTTCCATGCATTTTACTTGTGTAGGTAGAGATGAATTTTTAGGGGTTGATCCCATATCAAAAGGTGTTTGTATTAATGAGTACTTTCAACCCTGAATGATAAGTATATTTTGAGAATATACACTATTGATATCGTAATAGAAAAAAAAACTAATTGATGACAATCTCTAATGACTACCTACTTATAGCGCCTGCCTTCTCTATTACAAGAAGTGTAGACATCATACATAACGTATCGCAGACACTTTACGGCTATTTGAGAAACAAGTAGCAACACATAGAAAGTCCGTAGAAGTAATATAGGATATCGCACAGATATATGTTTTTATATTTCTATGGGATATCGTATATTAAATCGTAGCAAGTAGCGTAGATATAATATAGGATATCATATATTATATCGTAGCAAGTAGCGTAGATATCGTACTTTTCTCATTCGCACCCAATTCGATTGCTTGAGAGATATGTACGTAGCCTTCATCGTATCGCATCTCATATCTACGACTACTTGAGAAACATGTAGCTTAACTATTACCGTAGCCCTACGATTTACATGATACGGTTCTTACGATTTTTTATTCATGCATTAAAACATTAAATAAATTATTAAAATAATTTGGTAATCAAAATTTATTTTATTTCGGTACCTATCTAGAATCTAACTCAATCACCTATAATAATAAGATAAGTAACACAATGAGGCCCTTATGCAAATCGTAAAGTTTCACCTTAACTTGTCTTTAAAGGAAAGGAATAGTTAACTCAAGACCTTAATATGATTACCTACTTCCATACAATGATACTTTCTCAGTCGTAACTTAAAAAAACGTTCGCCCTTCATGTGCAGTTAATGTTATGTAAAGTTACGTAAATGCAAGCGTTTTACAAGCGCTTGTTCACGAGCTATTGCGCTTGCAAATTGACTGACGCGTAAAAAACGTTCGATTCAAATGATCCTCTTTCCAATACATCCGTTGTGTGCACGCATCTACTATTATACTTTGATGACGTAATAAGTGTGTAAAAACAAGTTTTTTTTTTCAATTCTACATATAGGAACTATGCGGAGGAACTTTAAAGTTTATCAGTCAAAAGCTTCATTTACCTGTTTTAATATTATAATATATCTGTTGCTTCGTCATTTAAAAATACTTCATAATATATTAGGATCATAAAAAAATCTATGGTTTATTATAAAATTAAGAACAGTTTGTAATATTAATCGCTAAGCAAGTGCAGGCACCATAAGCCTCAAGATTATTGCCTGATAAAACTGCCTTACTGATTAGGCATGTTTCATCATAATAGAAGCTTTACTAAATCAATTGGCTACACCTAACAATATAATGGCAAGGTACACAAGCTAACGAGTCACTGACCTCTTAACTACTCAAGTTACAGTTAATAATTAATAAAACAACGGTATTCTGTTGTATAGAGAATAGCGAGGCACGCGATGCTACAAAAAATGTTACCTAAGTATTTTGAAAGTAAAAATTGGGGATGCATTTTACATTATATTGCTAAGTAGCAAGAGTAAATAAAAAATAAAAAATGTATGTTCTTATATTGTACCTACTTACTTAAATATAAAATATCTACAATACATGGTACCTAATTTGCCTATATATGTGAAAATTCAACCAACAAAACCATGAAAAATATTCACTTGTTGTTAATATAAAGCTAAACTATTTTTTTACACTTCCTTCCTGTAACAACAATAAATTAATTTCTTAGGCAAGAATTGGAACAGAAACTATAAATCAGACATTTGCAATGAAACGTTAGGAAACTGGTTTTCTGACAGTATAAATTTCATTTATAAATAAAGATATTCCTCTTATTAGTCTATGATATTAACGACTTAAATCCTACTATCCTACTAATCCTACTTTATCCTAACTTTCATTATTATATGCGAAAATGAGTTTGTTTGTTACCCTTTCACGCCTAAACCGCTGAACCTACAAAATTGCATCGCGATCGGTTCATAACAAACAAACAAACTCACTTTCGCATTTATATATTAGTTAGGATTAGGATTAGGATATAATATAGTAGGATGTAACTTATACTAAAGAAACATATCGATTATCAAAAGAAATGATAATCTTTACCTCCTTATTTGTTTAATCAATTATTATATTATAAAAGCAACTGAATCGAGAGTGAAATGAAAAGTCAAGAACAGAAACTGGTTCCTCGTCATATCCTTTAGCTTTTGACTCCGGCTCACCAAAGTTTATTTTGTTTTCAACTTGTTTGTGGATTGGCTCTAGTATTATATCTATGGATATTAAATGGCTCAGCTTGTGCTCAAACACAGACATTATTTTGCAAAATAACTGTTTGACATGAGCCGGCATGTATTGTCGACTGGATGGATTCCCCAAATAGAACTTTTATGACCGCAATATCATAGTGTCCGTATATTCATCAACATGCGCTGTAAAATTATGAATAAACATGACAGGCTATCAAATGAAACGATCTTTGCTAGAAATATCTGGAAAACACATCCACACGTGTGGGGAAAAATCCATTTAATAAAATTCCTTAATAAATATAACAGATCTGCACTCCACCTATTCAACATTGACTCTTCCCTTGGTTGATAGAAGCTCTAATAAGTCTAATTAAACAAGTGTATTTGCACTTGCAATATTTATCAATGTATCAACATAATTTAGAAAGGGAAATGTCCAGTACCTTTGCAAAATAATAATTGGTGGATAAATAATTGGAAAATTACAATCCAAATACAAATAACATTAAAAATAACAAAACCAATTAACAAACCAACAAACGTTTTCAACATGACATACAGGTCGACGAACCCATTCCTTCTGTACTTTAATCAATTAACTCCCCATGCACAATAGAAAATCAATAGCAATCTCGTGGCAAGACCAGCAAGAGCAAGCGGCTAAATGGAATAGTCTCTAAGTACCCGTGACAGTATCTATTATGTCACCGCAGGTCATCGGTGCAGGTAATTAAACACTCGAACGAGTCAGAGAGCAAACGCCAACAATGGTCGACGTCGAGAGGTGTCGCGAAGCTCATTAGATTGGAGCGTGAGGACAGTAATGAGACGCGATCGTATCGTGTACACTCCGCTCCGTAGCCGCGCCCGCGCACTTTCACTTCTTAAGGGCAAACATAGAATACATTTTGTAGATGTGACATGGAGTGTGAGCTTTCAGAAATTAGTATTTCATTTGGATTTAATAATCGTGCGAATCTTTAACGTACAACTTTCGATTTCGACTCGAGTTCTACTCTTCACTAAAAAGGGCTGCTATAGAAGGATTATTGGTGCCAAGCCAAGGACGAACAAAGTTAAATTGTTAACAATAGTTACATGGTAATTCATTCAGTCAATTTTTCGGTAAATACAAGCACAGATAAAACCAAACTAGGAAGGTGCGTAACCATTTTCTAAAACTGGGACCGCTTGAATTCGCCTCATAGTGCACGCATCGCACCAAAATTTTTATTGATATCTTGTTCACGATACAGTACCTATAATACGTCATGCTGTCTTTGTAACGTGTCAAATACGACATGCAAGAAAGTACCGTATCTTACTATTTGTGTTGTATGTTAAGAATGCAGGTCGTGGGTTCGATTCCCACTCAGGACAAACATTTGTGTGCATGAACATGTCTGTTTGTCCTGTGTCTGGGTGTAATTATCTATATATGTATGTATTTACAAAAGAAAAGTAGTATATGTAGTATATCAGTTATCTGACTTCCATAGTACAAGCTCTGCTTAGTTTCGCAGCGTCATCGTATCGAGTGCCCTAACTCAAATTTGTATGAGAATTTGAAAATCGAAAGGAGCCAAACGTTAACGGACCTGCAAATCGGCAGCACGAACACATTTGACAGTTGCTACGTTTTCCGACGTCACGCTCGTGAACGTTACGAATACGCAGCTTGGTATTGAATTTGGTAGCAGGAACATATTTTGACGTATGGTATCGTCTACTCGCTAGCCAGCTAGCGTCAACCGTCTCGCCGCCATATTTTCAGTGACAGCGTTTCTTAATGTTATATTCACGTGTAGTGGTAGGTATTGGTAATTTTTTTTTGTGTGATGATTTAAAAAAAAGTGTTATGATTTTTAGTTTATATTTATTATTTATAATCATATTCATAAATTTTGGGAAACCAATCACAACATTCTAAATATTAAATAGGGAAGCCTCGTGTCCTTTTTTTTACTACTATACGAAAATCAACCATTTTGATTTAACAATATTTACTTCATGTCTTACTATTTGTTACTTCTAAATTCAAACCTATAAACTTAGATCTCCTTGCTAAAAATAAAAATAAATTAAAAAAGTATCTTCGCGCGCTTTTTTGCCTTTTAACAATTTTGACCAAATAGACTACGTTCAACAATTTTTATTTCTCGATCAAGAATTGGACTGGAGAAAAAAACAATATACCCGTGAGAATTTTGTTGTTATATTACTTTTTTATTTTTATCTAAACATATCAAATATGCAGGTTCTTTATTTTATTTTATGTTTTTGTGAGTAAATATTTTAATTTTGTGTGTTTGTACATAACATTAAAATTAAAAATTATTGCTATAAAATTTCTAGACGAATTTAACGTAGCTCGCAAGCTGGGTATCGAGTTGACGATACAACTTCTGTCAAAAATGACACCTACTCGACACGATAACTTTACCAAGGCGATACGCAAGTGGTTCGTGCTCAGGGCTCAGATAGCCGTGTGTGAGGAATAATGTCCCAGAATATTTATTTATTTTATTTAAAATAGCCTGACTAAACAAATTAGATACTATTCAGTCATTCAGAACTGTGTTAATCGAGTTAAACTCTTGAAGTTCGCATTAGCAATCCATTCATCTTCTGCGAAATGCCTAATCTATGATAGAATGTAACGCAAATCATGATCCAACCATACTTCAACGCGAGCCTTCCTTACTATAACATGTGGTTTTTGGAATTAAATGCCCGTTTCTCCCATAGAGAAACTATAAAGTTGAAGAGATGGCGAGCAGTAAAATGTGTCTTGCTTGAGTAGGTAATATCCACCCACAGATATAAGAACTGTTATTTCTTTTAGTAACTATTTGTACGAGTAAGTTATGGTCTTGAATAACAAACTAGTAATTAGAGAGGCAGAAAGAAAAATAGCCTTTGAAATAACTAATTGAGCTCCTGAGTCTGCATTTACAAGTGACCTGAAACCATTATTGGGTAATGTAATCTTTGTCAGTTTCTCAATAGCTCTTAGTTTATGACTCCAAATGAAAAAGCTTGCAAATTTTTCATTGGCATTGAAGAGAAAGAATATTTGTCTTTTGTAGACTAACATAATATAATAACTGTAAATGTAGATATGTTACACCTACGTGTATGAAATAAGCGCTCTTACAAACTGACGCCTCCACATTCACCACGCGGTTGGTCGTGTATTAACTTTTGTAAGAATGCCATTTAAAATTCTCAGATACACGCCTTTTGTAAGGAAACTAGGTACTTTTCGACGTCCTTTTAGTCAAACTTTAATACTTTTTCATAAGCATCATTCCATTTATGACAAATTACGTTCGAATCTTAATCACGGTTTCATTAAAAAATAATACCATAATTGTAGCGGCTCGGACCAATTGTATCTGGAGTAGGTAGAACGCGACCAGACTCGACATTTTCTGAATTCCACATGAATCCATGTGGAGAGGTCCGGAGACCAAATTACCGACAAAATAATTACCGATATATCAAAAAAATTAATTAATAATTATTAGTTGACGTATGAAAATAATAATTTCACGGTGAGTAGCGTGCAAGTTGTTGGTGTGTTAATGATAATGTTGTGTCTTGAAGTCGAAGAATGGTCTTGGTTGTTATGTTGACTTGTGAGCATATTACTAATTAATGATTATTATCGCTCGAACTTTATTATTATTTTTCATTTTAGTTGCTGCATCTAGCAACACTAAGTAGGTACACGCTTTTAACTTTACCACTAACTGCTATGAACTTATGATTTTAGTCTGTGTAATACTAAAGTAACCTAGCAGACTATTAGATAATTAAAAATAAGTTAGAGCTATTAAAACACGCAATTTACTTTAATTGAATGCCACTAATAGAGCGAAATTAATTCTCACAAAAAACGTAATTACTCCTCGAAAAACTTTATAATAATGGACGCTTTAAACACCCACTGTATTTCAATTACGTGGGAATTTTGCCCACCGAGAGAGATTTGACTACAAATAAGAACTGTAAGCTGAATTTCCTTTGATTTTTGTGCCACAAATTTTATATTTTGTCGTAAAGTCAAAAAGTTCCGCTGCGTCGGCGCAGTACAATGCGTGAAATACGAGTAGGTAGGTAACTAGGTAAAAGGTGAGTGCTCCCGCGAACCGAGTACCGAGCGAGAGTACCCGCCCAGCGCAGCGGTAGATGTATCACTCGTTGCTTTCTACGAATCTGTAAGACTTATTTGCTATCTATATATTTAAATTAATATTTCCCTGTATATAGGTATACCTAAGTAAGACGCTGTCATTATTTGAATCAAAAAATACAATGCAAGTTTTAGTAGGTAACAAAAAGCTTATACTTCAAGGGTCAATTTTAGTCAGTTCAGAAGCAAAACCAATTAACTACACGTCAAAAAGTTTCACTCTGTTGCATATTTAAATTTCCCATAATTAGTTAGTGAAATAATTACCTAAGGCATCTTGCCACGCAAACAAAGTTACAGCAAATTATTTAAATAAGGTTCCATTCAGTGACTCTTGTCTCAACCCTTTAAAAGTATCGATATAGATAACTTATCTAAGTGATGAATGATGTTAAAACGATAGGTCAGTGGTCGTAACGTCGAAGGTCGTATGTTCGAATCCTACAATGAGCTTGAGCTTTCAGTAAAGGAAAATAACGTTAGAAAACTATAGCACGATTGTATGGTACTTTGTATTACCCGCCTCGCTGGTTACCACCCTCAAGTTGAAAATCTGTCACTAAGCTACTTCTATTACCTATCAGTGTGCTCAGGCAGCTGCACTTGAGTCAGTTCCCTTATATGTTCCACCTTCAACCACATCACCATTTACCATGGTAAGATTGTGCTCCAACTCAAGCCTAACTTTAGTACTTTAAAAAAACTAAAATTAATTCTCGAGTTCAAGCCGATATAAAACCAGAACATTGCCATAATAAACATTAAACACACGTAATGCTTACGATACCCGCAGGTAATTTTACCCCCACGTACAAACGATAAGCGGCACTTAAAGCTGTTGCCTTTTTCAGGTTTGTTGTTGTCCATACAAGTTTTTCCACATTAACAAAGACAACAATGATGTATGCCGACCAATTACATCACAGCAGTAGCAATGGCATATAATTGGCCGCGTTGATCCAGTCATTAGGCGTAGAATTATTCCCAGGCGATGACTCCGCAGGTGTTCGGTCAGGTTCTACGTACTGCCATCGATGGCTAAATAGAGAAAAACAATCGAACGTCGACGTTCGGTCAACCGCACTAGTGTGCGATGCTCTTTATACGCAAAAAATAGTAAAGTTGGAGTCAGCGGTTGCGGTTGGCGGTTCGAGTTATTAGATTTTCAAATAGAGTGCTTTTATGACATGTGATAATTAAAGAATTGTGTGAGCTTACAGTGTTTTCACTTGTAAAGAAATTTGTTATTCATTTGTATGCAACTAGTAAAAATTAGATACCTACTTATTCTGAAAATAAAGCTTTAAAAATTTGCTTTAAAATAAGGCTTATACATTTTTATTTTATTTTCCCGCGTAAAAGTAAAATTACCTTAATTGAATATTAAGGTAATTTTACAAAAAAAATAAACTTTATTCTCTTAGTATTTTCAGCACAAAGTATTTTATAAACATTATCACTTATAAACTTGAATAGAGGTAAATAAAGGGTCACATAGAATAACGTCACATTATTTGACAATAACTCAATGGAAGGTGGTCTATAAATACGTGACCATTTAAATAGTATTTATTACTTAATAATACCGAGGCAAATACTTAAAAGCATTTGCAAAAAAATGTGGACATTATTTGCCGATCCCTAATCCCTAAGGCAAATCTAAATATTAGGTATGTATAATTGCTGGGGTGGTTGTTGCGAATAAATTACGCAGGATATTTACTCTGTAAGAATCTAGTTGGTCACCCCTAGTATGGTGATGTCTATCGGACTAAGGAAATAAAGTCATGTTTTTATGTCCTCGCTCCATTCCCAGATGAGATAGTCAATTTGATATTTGTTATTGTATTCATCTTAGGTATTCATAGTTAAATAATTTTTGCTGAAGGTTTATAAATATACCTACATTATATTATATTACATACTTAGTTCAAATCATTCCTACCTGGAAATACATAATATCCATCGGTACATATGATATTATCATTAGTGCAAGCAGACCGTTGCGGCCTCATTTTGCCAATCCCATGGGAAATTTATCGTATCCCATGTTATTGTTACTCCATCTAAAATACATACCTCTCACTTCGACTAATGAATATAAGACCCAATTAGAGGCCATAGACTTCCCTTATTTAAGGAGATTCAAATGAGGGATTTAAACGCAATGTTGGAAAAAAGTTCCATCCCGATCCCGCGTTTCTTGATATGGCAACCAAAACGAAATTTCTGATGTAGTTAGGGACGACCCGAAAGCCTTCGTTTACACTTCTCAATGAGTTACTAGATACGTTTTTATATCGAATTGGTTATTTTTTGTCGAAATTAGTGACTCAGTCGAGCTAAAAGATTTTGTATTACTTTCTATAGATAAACTACTATAAAAACGGGTCCAAAATTATAATAATAATTCCAAACTACTTTGTTATTATTCATAACGAGTGCAAATTATTCTTTGGTTTGTTCCGCGGCGTAATCACTAGGTAGAACGTGATCTTTTCATACTTGCATCAGATTATGACAAATTACCAACGTCAGAGAAAATCATGTACCACTAACTGTGCTCATTATAAACTTGATGGCTAAGTTTCATTATTTTCATTTAACATTGTAGGATTTTGCATGATACGATCATATCTGTATGTAGGCAGGTACCTTAGTAATTGTGAAAGAAAATTCAATTTTCGCGAAAGCAAAATTAGACTGGGCTTGTACTATGGTAACTCGATAACTGATACACTTAATGTACTACCTACCGCTTTTTTTTTAAATACATAATTACATTAAATAATTACACCCAGACCCAGGACAAACAGACATGTTCATGCACAATTATCTATCCTATTAGTACCTAGTAGTTATGACAATTTCCTCAATTATTATTATAATATGAATATTACCGAAGATGGTTTTCTCGTCAATATTTTAGATGAACCTGTCAATTGTTTACATTCTAGCAAAACTGTTCTGATAACATCGCATACTAGAGCCTGAGAGTCCAAATCTCACTTCAATATTTTTTTCTGCCAAGAGGTTACTTAGGCATCCTGGACTGATACAGTTCTATGACATCTGTATGAAACAACATCCACACGTACAAGATAAAAGTATAAAACCTACATATTGTTCAAACATGTCTCAATCCCCACGGGCGCGAGCGGAGGTGCAAGCAAGCACCCGATATGGAAGGATGGTTTTAGAAATCGGTCAACAGTTGGCGGAGAAACCGGTGAAAATACAAAAATATATACAATATATACAGTGGAACATAGAACCTCCGCCTTTTTTAAAGTCGGTTAAAAATCAAGCTGACCCCGTCAGCCTCGTGAGATGCACAAATTGTCGACACGTCTATGTAGTATGTAGCCTTGACCTGCAATAGTCAACAAAGACCTCGTCCATCTCGTGCTATAACAAATTATATTTCAAGTGTACGTCAGCGCTGTACGTAGTTACAAGGCTTTATGATGAAACTTATACATTAAAAAAACTATACCGAGAGCTTAATTTAAGCGAATGAAACGTAACGTAAAACAACAAGAATGATCAAAACATCATGTTTTTTTGACCATATTCAGATTGTTAATAATATAAGTAGGTGCATACGTACATTTGAACATAATCATATTCACGCACGGCACTATCAAATATCTCGAACTCCATATAAGTAGTCTACGATTCTTATTATACCTACTGCCATATCACACGTGCAATAGTAGATAGGTAGTAGGTACCATATAGTTGTACTTGCTTATTCTATTTTTGCCACACGATTCGTCATCTCGTCGGAGTGGCGGAGTGCCGTGCTACCAATGAGCTTTGTCAATATTTGCTATGTCCTCAACTTCTCGCAACAGTTTGCCAAAGAACCAACCTGAGGTGCCTCTAACGCACGAAACTCCCATCATGGCAACCAACATGTTTACTATAAATATTTTATTCGTAAGGAAAATCAAATTCAAGTTTTAGAATATCCGCCTTCATAAAATCGCTAGTTATCTTATTCAAATTGGTTTTATGTAACGAAACATGTTATTGAATTCGAGACCACGTGGAGATTGATTATGTGGGCGGTTAGTTAATAGATTATTTCTACTCAATTTGCGAGTGAATTAATGACCATAGTTTAATATGAATTCTTCTAACATTCTTCATCGACATTGTACCTATTTGTAATGTCGCAGATTAGTGTATTTCATGATACATTCGTTGGTACCTCCCGATAATACCAAATGATTTTTGAGTTCAACGCTCTCACTAGTGCAACATCAACACAATACGTAGACAAATAACTATACAGTTTGTTGATCTTTCGTGTATTATCTGAATAAATACGAAGACTGC
This sequence comes from Tetheella fluctuosa, assembly GCA_951216915.1. Taxonomy (NCBI): domain Eukaryota; kingdom Metazoa; phylum Arthropoda; class Insecta; order Lepidoptera; family Drepanidae; genus Tetheella; species Tetheella fluctuosa. The sequence goes on from OX578230.1 coordinate 6,749,603, forward strand.
TCGCTAATAAAATTACCTAGTGAAAATGGTATTCTAGCTTGGTCGTACGTAACCATTGTCGTACCTACAAATAGGCCTGCTTGATTAATATTATTATGTTAAATTACTTAATGTGAAAATAACAAAAAGTATCAAGATAAAATCCTACATAGGTAGGTACTGCGTGCCAAATCTACAGGGATTTTATGCACATATACATCAACATAGTTTAAAGATTGATATTGGCAGGGAAACAATGATGCAAGAAACAATCTCAATCACGTTATTTTTATCAGACTGAAAGGAGGATCAATAAAACAAAATGTAAAATATGTCTGGCGGTCCAAAGATTAAAGGATACCAGCCGTATAGCCTTCGTAGAAAGTCTAGACAGCCTGTTTTCAATATTCTTACTATATCTATGTACTTAGTGTAGATAGGCATATGAAACAAAACAAACAGAGGGAAATCAAATGAGGACGGTTGCGAGTTTGAATCCAGTCTTGGGAATCACGAGATAGCGCCATCCGTTTCTTCTCTAAGCACTTGCCGGAGAAAAAGTATGGAATAAGCACCACTGTCATTAGAGAAGCGACCGACAACCAAACTAGTTTTACAGTTACGACAAGACGATTCGATTCTGCGACGATACGTAGTCGAAGGTCGCGGGAACTCGGGCGGGACTAATTTGGAATTCGTTCTGCAAGTTGCCGGTAAAGCTGGCCGGTGCAGACAATGCCACCGCAGCTCTCGTCGTGACTCCAATGATGCGATAAGTCCACGCAGTTAAGACAAGGTCATAAAAAAGGGACTACCGAAAGCTCATAAGGAAGTAAACTGGATATTTCTGCACTATTGATTTCCATTTAGAGTTTACACCTTAGAGCGAAATCCGTGAGAACGACAACAGAAGGGTTAAGTACGTTAGTTGTACTTCGTATTCCTAGCATTTTGCGCTTATCGCAGCACGACTATAATATCCTACCATGACTGGTCTATACCTACTGACAAAGATAGGTAATTAGCTGTGTCAACTCTTGTATTGTCTATGGGATAAGTAGGGTTAAAGTAATCTCCTAGATTAGGTCCCGACAACGACCCATCTAAACTCAATTAACTAACACCTCTCGGCAGTTTCTATCGTATCCACTTTAGCAACATCTCATCTTAGTTAGAGAAATAACATATAAATACAAAGACCTATATATAAATACGAGCATCTATTTAATTTCTTCAGTAACTGATATCATAAAAGTGAAATAAAAAAAGATGATGCACCATAAAATGAACTAGTAATGTGTTTTCTATAACAATCGTATTTGCATATCCATTCAACGTGATATCAATTCTCTCGATGTTATTAAATTCTTCAAATGATACCTATGGTATGTTTTGATATTGTTTCTGATTCTGATATATTCTTAAACTCTGCAATCAATAAAATCTGCAATAATCACCTCTTGAACGCTTCCTTTGATCAGCTATTCTGCCCTTCATTAGTTTTACCAACAAAATTTACACAACTTCACAAGACTTTGTTATGTTAAATAGTCATATCAATAATAAATAGAGACGGTGGTTATTAAAGGGAGGGTTATTTTGAATACATTAATTTGGAAAACAAATAATTTTTGTTCAAATATTTATGCGGCATTATTTAAAAAGTAAATCTCACCTGCGTTTAAACACGTTTTATGCACTTCCGATTGACCCACACTGACACGGTTAATTAGTTATTTAAAATTACGCATTATCTGATTTGCTAAATGGGCAGATTGACGCGGTAGTTACCAACACAATGTACCAGTTATAATAAAACGACAAATCAGATCATAATCACGATCGATACACAAAAAATGGAACACTGACTATAGAGATATGAAGAGCTATCTTTGGCTAGTTATTATATCCTCAACGAACACTAATCATCAAAAATTCACCATGCACTTTACAAACTGAGCTAATGCAGATTTATAACGAGGGAATTAACGTGTTTTTTTAATTTATCATACATTAGTATTGGAGCGCGCGAAAACATCGATGGTTTCGAGGCAATGGTTGCGCGCGCGACGCGCGTGCTTTGCCCGCATATGCCGACAGCTGACTGAATCGCAATTCAAAACAACACTGCAATTACAAGGTTCAAATTTTTCGCTAACGACGTTTGTTACATACACCGACGCGACCGTTAGGTGTTAATGGATCAGCAGAGATCTTAATTAGGGTTGTCTTCTGAAAAGCTTGTTGAAAGTAGTTCGACGATCTTGCAGGTTTGATCCAATTGAAACCGAATGATTTCAATTTAAATTTGCCTTTTCAGCTTTGGTTCGGCTATTGTTGAAATAGTTTCCTATTTATCATCGCATAAAAATTCACAAAACATAAACATGCGTTTGACCGTGACACTGACCGCGATAAATGATATGGCCGAAGGTGGTAAGCACACAAAGCCTATTTATTACATTTCGCAGAATCATCATTTAAATTCCCAGAGCATGTTTAGCTCCATTTTTAACAGACTTTTTTATTACATTCTATAATTCTATTGATCTCCACAACTTGTCCAGTGTCATACTTACGTCGTCGTACTTCTCATATAATGTAGGATATGTATAATAATATCTATGCATTACATAGATGTAGATTTTAAGGTCTGTGATGCATTATAATAAGTGTGGCATGTCAAGATTTATCACCAGGAGACACTGACTTATCAAGCGTCCTAAATACGAGGATGTACGTTTATGGAAACTGGGATGAATGGTAATGGCAACCCTAAATTACATTAGATTTGCGATCTGGAATGGCAGTACTTCCTGTGTTTTCAATGTGACGGCGGTACGGACGCACACAGACGAGCCGCGCCGCGGATGTTGCGTACCGTAATGTATTATAAATTGTACAGATTTACCTCTCTCGCTGCAACTAGGTGTGATTTATGCACAGAACTGAGTCGAATTAACAATTACTACCTTTATGCCAACGATAACTGAAGACAACCGTTATAGTGGAGTTATGTGGGATTATAATAAAGACTATGTCTATATTACATTTATATATTTAAAATAGATTTACTATTGCCATCGAATATTAATGTCTATTGCTTATACATACGTGCGGTACAATAAGTGGTAGGAATTCATGGAAGAACATAGGATCATAGTTAGTATATAGCTTTGAATTTAAGCCATATATTTGTTCAATTAGTTTCTCTATTATAATTGCAGTATAAAACATCACTATTCTGTTCTAAAATAACATTTTTGTCTATATGCGTGTATTTATATAATTCCTAAATACAAAAAATATATTAGTCACGTTCTTCCAATAAATGTTACATTCAAAATACTTAGTAGGTACTCTAGGTACATAACTTGAATAATATTATACAATAGGTACTATTAATAGCAAATTCTCCATCAAAATAATCCAATGAAATTGGATAATGGAATGAAATATTTACAATTTACAAAATTTCTTTCGTGCTATATAATATTTACTTTTTTCAGGCAAGTCATAAAAGGGTGAATCTTAACAATTACCATGAGCATAGAGTGGCAAAGAGAACAAGTTTCTACGAAACCACCATGCAACATATCGATACTTACATAAGTGTTCGACCAATCAAAATCGATTTATATCCCACTAAACTAGATTGCCACGATCGCAGCCTTATAATAATTCGGCAATATGCAGTGAGCGAGAGTGAATGATTAGTAATAGCTAGCTATTCCCAGCGGTTTCACACTCGCGTTCCCGGGATAAATAAAAATTACCCTTCCCCAATGAACGGGCTTTCTGATGCATAGTTTTTTTCAAATGGCATCAGAAGTTTCAGAGTTCTCCTACATCCAAACTTCACCTCTATAATATTAGTGTAGATATAGGTAAATTGAGCGTAGAAATATATAAATATAATTTATAGGTATTATTATACTAATTTATTCGTATGAAAATAGCAGATACAATTTCAGATAATATAGAATACTAAGGTTAACACTAGATTTAATTTGGAGTGCTCCATAAACCTAGTTATACTTTTAATAAGATATACATAATACAGGAATTAATTTTTCAAGTGGGCGTGGATGGCCAAGTCCTAAACTATAAGGAATAGGGAAAAATACTCAAAGGAGTCTCGAGCCCGATATTAGTGAAAATTAAAGATAAAACTGCATCATTGGATTTTTGAAAAATGAATATACCTAGCCAGGAATCAAAACCAGGAACCAAACCCATAATTTGCCGGATAACATTACCTCCCAGAAATTGATCCTTATTATAACACTGTCGGATGGTGTAATAATACAGTGTGTATTTTATTTCAAAATCAACGGTTTCATCCCTGGCTAGGAATATTAATTTTTCAAAAAATTATATTTTAATTTTCACCAAAATCGGGCTTGAAACTCCTTTGAGTATTTTTCGCTATTCCTTATAGTTTAGGATTTGGCCATCCACGCCCACTTGAAAAATTCATTCCTTATATCTATCTATACTATAATACCTCATCAGAAATTGGTGTAATTTAATCAGTTAAAAATTGCGCATAGGTAAATGTGGGCGTGGATGGCCAAGTCCTAAACTATAAGGAATAGGAAAAAATACTCAAAGGAGTCTCGAGCCCGATATTAGTGAAAATTAAAGATAAAACTGCATCATTGGATTTTTGAAAAATGAATATACCTAGCCAGGAATCAAAACCAGGAACCAAACCCATAATTTGCCGGATAACATTACCTCCCAGAAATTGATCCTTATTATAACACTGTCGGATGGTGTAATAATACAGTGTGTATTTTATTTCAAAATCAACGGTTTCATCCCTGGCTAGGAATATTAATTTTTCAAAAAATTATATTTTAATTTTCACCAAAATCGGGCTTGAAACTCCTTTGAGTATTTTTCGCTATTCCTTATAGTTTAGGATTTGGCCATCCACGCCCACTTGTAAAATTCATTCCTTATATCTATCTATACTATAATACCTCATCTCAGAAATTGGTGTAATTTAATCAGTTAAAAATTGCGCATAGGTAAATAATATAAAAGGCAATATTTTTTAAACGATTCAACATAATTATCGTTTTTATATAAATAATAAATATTTCAAATCTGAGTGTAAATGTGAATTTTTATAACATTGTAGTTGTGTAATGAGAATTATTTTGTTTTGAGCTAGCATAATCGACTGTCAATGAAACAGGCATATATATAATACAATATTAGGCAAATGATTTTATAATTAAAATCTACTTAATCTATCACTTACCTAAAACAAAATAGACACATCGATTGTAAACATTTTTTTATTCTCCATTATGTCCTAGCCAGAGTAGCCAGTAGAAAAAAACAACCTTATCGTATGTTTACAAGTAATATACTATGTATGTACCTACACTAGAATAGAATTATTTCAGTCTTAAGCCGATAGATAAGTGAGTAAAAAGCAATTTAGTTTGCTTTCAGTAAATGTCATAAGGGAGTATACTTTCTAACATCGCTCCTTCTCAGTACTGAAACATCTTTGGGAATAATGGGCGTTAAGACATTTATATTATTTTATTAAATTATTTTTCATAGTTCTCTCAAATCCAATGTCTATTTTTTTTCGCTTGTACAATGTAATATTGAATATTGGTTCAAGATGATTACGTAAGATGGTTTACCTATAACAAACCTATTTTTTAACTTTATCCGTCCCTTTCTAACGCCATATAACAAAAAGAGACGGTGCTATCTTAAAACCACGGTTTTACAAGACTTGCTATAAACTAACTCACGCAATGAGACCGAATAATTTAATTTTTAGAGTTTAAAAATCCTACGCTTAAACTACGTCCCCAATAGAATTTAAGTACCATACCTCGAAGGACCGCTAAAATAATAGTTTCAATACAGCATTATTTTCATATCTTAGTTAATAAACATCGGGTATTGACAGAGCGTGCGATCCTTGTTTCGATTCTCAGCACGATCAAATTAATATACTTTATGACGACTTAGGGTTGTTAAATTTGCTTTAAATAGTAATCGCACAAACTAGATTATTACCAAAGTTATTCACTTCGAAAATAATATTATTTTCCTTTAATTTTAGATTTTGTACATAAAGTTCACATTTTAGCTACTCTGGATAACCATTGATAGTTCTTTGTAAAATACCTCTTTTTAGGCAGTCAAATAATCCCTAATAGTTTCATCATGTCCGTCTATCTATCGTGATAAATTTACTCGGTTACAATAAGTTACTCAATTCTAATTAAGAAATTCAGCTTCCTCTGTCGAATTCCCAGGCTGTCAATAAAAAAAATGCTTTGGATAGATTTAATTCTTCGATTTTGTCATACATGATGTGTTGCCAGTAATATATCTACATATTTTTATCATAGTACTTATAAGTATGTACTAACATGTATTAGTGGAGATAAGTATTATTTACATATTTTAGGCACTGAATATTTAATATAAGAACTACATAAACACAAAAAGAACATAGTGTTAAAAATTACATGGAAGAGAACAGATTTTTTATTGCGAGGTATTGTAACATTATATTTTTGGATTATATGGATATACAAACATTCCCATAAATAATAATTAACCGACATTTTGTAGGTAACTAATTATTGACATGTATAAAAAATAAATACAACACAAGCTCAACAAATAAACAAATATAATTCCTTATAAGTATTGTTACTCAGTCAATGAGTGGAACTTCTTAAATAAGTATGCTTTAAATGACCGTATCTTTTGGTACAAACTAGAAACTTATTTTTTTTTTACCTCAAGCCATTTTATATAATAAGTTTTTGTAAAAAAAAACATTTTTGATACAAGCTTTTTTTGGTGACTGTACTTTTTGTTGACTGTATTTCCATTGTCTTCTAATATACTAATGTATACCAAATATCAAGTCAATCCGACCATTGGAAGTGGGTGAAATTCGACTTGCAAGATTCCACCTTAACAAACATAAATAAAAGCTTGTAAAAAGAGCCTTGACACATTGACAAAGCCTATCCGGTCTGTAAAACATGCCTGTCTAGCAGACGCACAACAAAGTGATCCTATAACTCAAATGTTTGGTAGTTTGATAGCTGTCTCATACAGAAAAAGTTTATACTAACTGATAATATAAAGAGCGCCCAGTGCGAGTTTTTGACGTTAGTAAACGCTTATTATCGTGTTTGGATTTACGACATTAAAATTTATCTACAGGAATTGGCACAACGCCTCTCGCGATCCAATTTCTCCCATACAAAATCGTGTTTGGGTTTACTAACGTCAAAAATTTTAAGCACTCTCTGAATACATATATTATGTATAAAACTAAATCGAGTGCGACATTAAAAATGCCTAGAACTGTATAAAATAAGTGCGGAAACTTCTAACTGTACTATACAATACACTTACATTAGCATTCTATGATGATAAAGAATACAATTAAAAGTAATTAACAATTCTGATAACATAATATCAGTTAATATTCATTCCAGTCACACAATACTTAATTGGATCCAAACCAACATTTACCAAACCATTAATTTTATAACTACCAACATAATCATCTTCGCAAATACCATTACCATCTCCATCAGTATGTGATCTATTAAACATTCTTGTTTCTTCAATACATTCTAAAAGATGTTCAAAGTAATTTGGAAAGTTATCGTAACTCGGGTAGACATTTATATCAATGACCGCATGTTTACCAGTCACATTGTCTATAACTACATCGAAACCAGCTAATAGCAATCCAATTTTTATCCTGAGCACTTTGATTATAGCTTTTATCTTGTCCTCATTGAGAGTCATAATAATGTCGGCGTTATCGTAAGGGTCGAGAATGGAAAGCGTAGACTGGCTGTCTGCTTTACATACTTCGCCCGTACTATAGAAAATTGGTTCCAGATTGTCAGATTCATTGAAGTTTTTTAAACTAGGCCGTTCGCATATATGATACCTGTAAAAAACAAGTGCAACATTATAGTTTATATATCAAGTTTTTCTAGAATTTTGTACACTGTAGCCCATTATTTCCCACATTAGAACTGTGTGGATTAAGTAATTAATTTTTTGGATTACTTTAGTTAGAACATCAATTATTTTTTCAAGAAAGAAAACTAAATAAATGTTTATTCTATCAAAACAAACAATCATTCATATTACTAACCTGTCTCCTATTAAAAATATTTTATGTAGTACTGCATTATGATTGACAAAGCTCTGGACGACACATGGTGGTTTACAAACACTCAAATCTTTTTCATTAAATACAACCACCATCTCATGTGCTGATTTGGATCCATGAGCAATAGTTGGTTTGCAGATGACAGGAAATATGACCCCTCTCTGTTTCATTATTTCAATATTCAATTCTATGTCATTAGTCGTGAATTCAGCAAAAGATGGTGTGAAAATACCTTGGTTTTCAAATGATGGTTCATCACGGAGTATTGAGTAGTAGCAATACCTAGAAATACAAGTTACAAATTATTTATAATTATTAACACAGAATTGATCCGCACTGTTCTCATGTTACAATTGGTGTGCCAGCAGTTTTGGAACCAAACAGCCTGGTAAGCGACAATATGCTGACCACCGACGGTAGGACATTGATGCCCTGGGAGATGGGTACACCCTTGGTGTAGTATACTACTTGCAACAACATCGATTTTAGTTAGTATTTTTTAATACTACAGTTCAATAACAAATGGAAATTTCTACATACCTGTTCAGTAGTATCCTCACATTATCCAATGGATCTATTACTGTAATATTTGGATGATGAGATAAGTACTGTTCCACACGACTTATGATTTTTGATGCCTGACAAAATAAAAAGAAATACATTATAATATGTAAGTTAAATCATTAGCATGCTCATATTGCATGAACATAAGATATTTAAGACATTAATAAATTAAATTAATAAAAGCTCAGTGATAGAGACATTGAATGCTGTGTCAAAGGTTGTGCGTCTGAATCCCACAATGAGCTTGAGCTTTCAGTGAAGTATGACATTGTGAGAAAACTGTAGTCCGGTGGTAGGGAACCTTCTCATACCCATTTACCTAGCTGGCTACCACCCTCATGGTGTATCTGTCACTTACAGTGGTGAGCTTGTGTTCAACAAAGTTTTTTTTACATTGAATACACTATAAAAATAGAAGTATTTGAATATGATGTATAAAGTAGAGGACTAATTATAATTACTTTTGGGTCTCCCAAATCAGCTGCAGCAATAATATCAGTCAGTTTGTGTAAGAAAACATCAATTTTCCCCTGTTTTCCTATTGGCTTCTCCAGATCCAGCTGCCAATAAAATAAAATAAATTAATAAAGTACAGAATTGTATTTCCAGGGCTAGTCAGGTTACATATTCTCAAAGTATAATACTATTATAACAAAAGTTTATATCTATAGTATGTGAACAATTATATATTTTACATTGTAACGGGATACTAGCTTGGGTACCTTTTGTTTTTTTGGTAGATAAGAACAGTGCCAGTGTCAGTTGTGTAATAAGTAAAAAAAATACATTTATAATATTGGATTGGTCATACTTATAATTTTTTATTATAATTTACTATAAATGAATTAACTTGACCTGGATATCATCAAGGTGAAAGCAAAATGAAACAGTTTTTTACTTATAGTAGACGAAGTAGCCTGTCAAGGTTAAACTTATAGTATGGCACTAGAAGTTTAACCTTGACAGGCTTCGATCAAAACAAAAAATTACTGATCAGAAGAATAATTTACATTTTATTAACAGATTAATAGATTTATCAATTTATGAAGGAATTTTACCAGCAGGTTTGTTCTGGAAAAGATATGAAGTTTTAATAGTAATTTATTTCGTGATTCTTATGGGAATCTAACAACAATCATCCTATTCATTATTGTAGGTAGATAGTTGTTTTCAGATCTTGTAAAATTCTAAATATATCTTACCTTTACTAGATTATATCCATACATAGAGCAGGTGTTTATCAACTCTTTCCAGTTAAGTTTCTGGCTCTTCTTGTCTGATATCCATATTCCTATAGTTTTAGCATAAGAAACGTTGCTATCCATTTTTTACTTCTGCTTGAACTCAAAACAACAAAAAGGGGAGCAGGGCTATAAATGATAATACATTACATATCAATATCTACCGATAGTTATTTGCTTGGTGTGTAAAATTTCCCAGTTTTGTCCTTGAGTTAAATAACCAAGTACTTGAAACCGAGACTGGAAGCACGGAGTAGGCTTTACTGTGTTGTGTTTCCTTACACAAATAATAACGAGCAAATAATAAAAAAAATAAGACAATATAAGAAAATATAATAACTCAAAAAATAGTATGTTTATAAACTTTCTTCGCTGTTCACTTTTTTGCGATTAACACACTTTTTATCACAGTCATTGACACAACCGACACGGAATATACGAACTTGTTTGTTACTAAAGGACACAATGAATCACAAATCACAAAACAAACAACACAGTAAATTTATTGAAATTAAATAAACAGTGCGAACAGGCGCGGCATGCAGTGCTGCCACCTTGCCCAAAGAAAAGTTGCTAAACATACGGTAGAAAGTTGCTAGTTTCGAAAAAAAAAAACTCTGTTATAAGTTGCCAAAAGTGGCTAAAGAAAAAAAAGGCAATATGGTATATAAGTCTTTCATTTTTATATTTAAGCTACCAATCACAGAAAGCAAATGCGCGCCATTACATTTCGATACCGACGCTACGCAAGGCGTCCCCGCTTTTGCATACAAAACATTCGATACTTATAAAACAATAAATATTAATTAATACATAGTGAGTTTGGACTATTCAATTTAATCCCAAACAAGTAGTATTGAAAGTAGCTATAAAGTGTGGCTAAAAAATTTGGCCACAATTTTTTTTTTGTAGCTAACTACGCCGTGAATATGGCTAGATCTAGCTAAAAATTGGCTAAAGTGGCAACACTGGTGGCATGTCTGTCTGTCTTTCTTTTTTCTTTTTTTTTTCGCCCCTTCAGGGCAGGCTAATGTCTTGGACCATACCGCCTCGTCTTCAGTATTATCATTCTTGTCCAAAAGTGAGTAAGGCCAATGCCTCGTCTTTAGTAGTATAAAACTTGTTTTAAATTTATTCAAGACCGAAGTCACGTCTTCAGTATTCATAATCATATGAGGTCCGTCTTAGATGTGTTTATTTATTAATTTAATTTTTTAAGAAGATTTACAGCAAAATTATACAATATATTAAAGGAAAGATAAATGACTTAATGCTACTTACAAATCTCCACCGATGAATATCTTAATGATACTTTGCCAAGCCTAAATAATCCAATCTATCATCACAAACGTATGGATGAAAAATTATAAAGCTATATAGGTATCAACAAATACATACAGTGCTCACACGACTAACTACCTACACACTAGGTACAGTTTGGAACCATTAGCCATAAAATCAATAAGAACATTAGGTCATCACACTCGAGGAGGGTGCAAAATAATAGAATAGTCATAATCAGGGTCATATCCTTCTTTCATGTCGTTCCGAACGGTTAAATTGCCCATCCAGTGGTGTTATACAGTGCTGTGTAGGTACTGTAATTTTCCAGCAAACCTTGAGTGTTGCGCGGGATGCTTGCTGGCATTTTATATATTTTTGATAATTCCTCAATTAATTATAAGACTCCTTTGCAAGGCATATGCAGTGCATTAAAAAATTATGTCATCTAGAGTCTGATCACGTCCTGAGTCACAATTAGTACAAATAGACGATGTTATTATGTTCATTCTGGCAAGATGTGCATTAAATCTTCCACGTCCAAGTCTAAGTCGATTAAAAGTAGTGTAAAATTTTCTGCTCTTAGGAATAACAGCTGGTGAACCAGGCCGCAGAACCAACAGTTTAATTTATTTTTGCATACCATTTTCCTTTAGTTCTTAGTGTCTCTTGCCAGTTCTCATGCCAAATATAAATGTGTTGTTCATTTAATATTTAAATCCGTGTATTTGAAGTCCGTGTCCGATAGGTCCACCTCTATTGTAGAAGAAATAAGATCCATTTTCTTTAATTCCATCGGACTTCAATGGTGGCGCGGACTCCATGTCTGTATGTGGATACTGTCATTCGGGACGCTGTTGATCACGTGATCAAAGTACTGAGGTAAGGTAAGGTGCTTACCTCAAAAACGCCAGTGCTCACAGTACAAAAATGGCGCCGTTCATGACGTCATTATGTTTCCCTAGGATTCTGCGGCAGTATACTGTCAGTTCATAACGGAACGAATTTCTCCCCAGTAAGAGCACTGAACAGTAGTGCTCCCAGTACACTGGGAGCACTGTTCCGATATACATATCGGAACATACCATTAATATAGGGTAATATATAATATAATATTATTATGTATAATATAAATAATTCTGGACGCTATTGATACATGGATGACAGACAGTATACTGGCTAGCTGGACTGCGTTCCGTTTTAATGAAATTGACGTATGTAAACTCTTACTATAGAGTTTGCGTTTACTAGTATGGAGGAAATTAGTTCCATGAGTATTCCGCGAGAGGCGCTGTGCCAATTCCTATAGAGAAATGTGGTAAAAGCAAACGTGATAGTAAACGTTTACTAACGTTAATTCTTTACACTCAGCAGGGTACTGTATTGCTAACTATAAGGCCGGGAATATACGTCACATTTTTTCATCCGATAGTCGGATCCGACAGTCTGACTGAACCGGCGAACATTCAATACACTTCGATCTGACTATCGAATCGGACGTGTATTGAATGTTCAAACAAAGTAGTGGCTCCAACGCTTTCCGATAGTCGGATCAGTCAGACTATCGGATCCGATTATCGATGAAAAAACCTGACGCATATTCCCGGCCTAAAGGAACGGCTTCTCAGTATAGGTACTAAATTGACATTTACAGACAGACATTTACAGTGCGTGCTCGCAGTGTATATCGGACTCGCTAGAGTAAAAGTGTTCTTTGATATCGGAACATGTGAGTTGTCAGTCAGACAGTTTTTTTTTTTTAGGTTATGATTTGTAAAAGTCAAACAGGAACGTTGACTTTTTGAAGTTTTTGATCTATCTATCTTCAATAATAACTCTCAATACCCAACCCATTGTAAACAAACTATTGTATTCAGTGATACTACAGAGCAGAGATGTCTGACGGTGGAACAGTAAACACGAAATGCCGCATTTTGGATTTGTTTTCTGAACTTGATGAGGCGGAATTATATTCTATTGAACAATGGATTTCTAGCCAGGCTTATAAGAAAGGTATTTGTGGTATAATGGCTGCATATATGGAATGATTTATGTAATAAAATAGATACCTACTTATATATATATATAATTTACAGACCTAGAATGCAAGAAGTCACTCGAAAATTCCGAAAAGATTTTGATAAAAATTGGAAATTCCATTAAGAAAATAGTGCCTTTTGAAGCAGAAATGCATTCAGAAAAAATTATTCCACCAAATGTAGGAGACCAGGCTGATTGCAATGATATCAATACTTGCCATGTAGATGAATTTCTTTATGATGAAGATGTAGTTGAGGACCTTGTAAAGAAGGAAAAGTTAAAGAGACATTATTGCTTAGAATGCAAATCTCGAAACATTAAGGTAGGTACCTACAGTGAATTTACACCTGTATACATATAATGGGCCAATTGTGGAATCACTACTTCAGAAATTACTGAAAAAGTCCCTCCCTGTAAAAGTCCTATCAAAATCAGATGACCCCCTTCTGTGTATAGCCCATTATTTAGTTGTTAAAAACATTTTCTCAGAGGCTACACTGCTATTTACAATATCATTAGTTTTGCTGCTAAATCATTGCTGTAATAACAATGTAGAATACTTTCTAATATAGAACTAAAAAAAAAAAAAAACAATGTGGTGAATCTAATTGGAATTCTAATTAAAATGTAATAAATTGAAATTTCACCCTATAAGTATAATATTATAATAATATAATATTCTGGGACATTATTCCTCACACATGGCCATCTGACCCCAAACTAAGCAGAGCTTGTACTATGGAAGCCAGATAACTGATATAGTACATACATATACTACTTTTCTTTTGTAAATACATACATATATAGATAATTACACCCAGACATAGGACAAACAGACATGTTCATGCACACAAAATGTTTGTCCTGAGTGGGAATCGAACCCACAACCTGCGGCATGATAGATAGGGTACCTTACCAACTGGCCCGTCAATATAACAAACAATAAATATAACAAGTAGTTGTCCTTGTTGGAGGATGCACTCACCCTGACAAGACCTCACCAACGAACTGCTTATAGTTGACTACAGATTGCAGATTAGCATAAAAGAGAAAAGAAATCTAATTGACATTCCAATTTCAGGACTTAATATTCATCTCACACTCAATGTCAAGACAGGCTCTTCAGTATATCTTCAAAGTTCTTCTACCAAAAGATTTAGAAGACAAACAAATTTTAGATGTTGGTTCCAGATTAGGAGCAGTTCTCTATGGTGTAGGTTACTTTATTGCATATTATATAAATACAAGCTGTTCTCGGTATAAAAAATAGTTTACAACTGATTCTCAGACCTACTAATTATACCTAATTATGCATAAAAAATTTCATAAGAAAGGTCAAGCCGTTTCGGAGGAGTTTACAGACAAACACTGTGACACAAGAATTTTATATATTGGATAGATTAAAGTTCACATACCTAGGCTAAAACAGCCTCAATTACTTATGTTCATCATCATCATCAAGAACCCACTTCTGTGTGAGTGGGTATGGTTTCCGCACTTAGTCCTTGAATTGGACCATTGTACGTGTTCTAGGGGTTTTTACTCCAGCCAGCCCAACTCTCTCCAGAAGCAGATTAGACTTCCCATACTTCTCAGTGTGTCCGCTAGAGATCTTGGTGATCCCACGGTTCCTTCTCTTATGTGGGTGACACCTGTGCATTCAAGTAGCACGTGAGTCACCGTTTCTTCAGCCGCCATGCACACCCTGCATAGGGGGCTATCTGTAATGCCTATTGTGTGAAAGTGTTTGTTGAGTGAGCAGTGTCCAGTGATGACACCCGACATCAGGCGCATATTTTTCCTGCTCAGACGCAGGAGGCGCCTGGTAAGCTTCGTGTCCAAAGATGGCATTGCTTCTTTGGACTGCCTGCAACCTGGTGCCGAGTGCCATCTGCTTTCCGCCTGTGCGTGTGTGTGATTCTGTAGCCATCTGCGTAGCTGATTGAAGGGGATCGGTGCAATGGGTTCAGGTCCGAAGACCGTCATGTCCGATCCTCTTCTGGCTAGCTCATCAGCCGCATCATTGCCATGTGATCTACTGTGTCCTTTTATCCACTGTAGCGTTATTTTGTTGCGGTACTGTTCAACAACACGCTCCAGTGCGTTGTGACATTCCAGCGTTAGTGCCGAGGTAAAGTGGTTTCTGTTGAGGGATTGGAGTACTGAGGCGCTGTCGGAGAGTATGCGAATGTGCATATCTGTGACCCTCCTGACTTCTATGGCCCGTACCGCTTGGATGATACCCACGCATTCCGCCTGGTAGACGGTGTTGAATATTCCCAAGGGGCCGGATATCCTGATGTTCAGGTCGTTAGAGAAGACACCGATACCTGTACCAGAGTTTGTCTTCGACCCATCAGTGTAGATCCTCAGCTCTTCCGGACCGGAAAAGTCATGGGGTTCCTCAGTGAGTTGTATGTGATAGTGTTTTTGTAGGCAGTATGTTTTTTGGATTCTGTCACTGGGTGAGAGTAACATGGGTTGTAGTTTAGTAGTGTTTTCTTTTATTCGTGTGTGCCTGATTCTGGGATCTTTGCCTAGTGTACCAGCTATGTTAAGCCTAAGGGCTGCTAGGGCTGCCTCCTCTTGTACTATCAGGTGTAGGGGTGGCAGCCCCAGCATTGCCTGCAGCGCCGCTGTTGGTGCTGTTCTCATGCTGCCAGTGATACCTAGGCAAGCTAATCGTTGTAGTTTATCGAGATCTAGTTGGGCTTTGTTGAGGTCTGTCCTGGGCCACCAGACTAACGAGCCATATGTGATAATGGGTCTAATGACGGTTTTATATAGCCAGTGGGTAATCTTGGGACTAATACCCCAGTTCTTACCAAGCAGTTTTTTGCACTGCCACATGGATATGCTGGCTTTTGTGGTAATATAATCTAAGTGTTTCGCCCAGTTCAACTGCTTATCCAAGTAAACGCCCAGGTATTTGGTTTCAGTTGAAAGGGTTAGGGTGGTATTGAAAAAACGTGGTAATCGTAGTGATTCCAGTTTCCGTTTTTTTGTGAAAAGAATGAGTTCCGTTTTGTTGGGGTTTACTGCTAGTTTATATTCTTTGCACCAGTCCTCTACTATTATCAAAGATTGGCGCATGAGATCGCAGAGGGTGTTCACGTGGGTCCCATTTATTATTATTGTTAGGTCATCAGCATAGCCTACAGTGAAGAAGCCTTGGTCATTGAGACGTTTTATCAGGTTGTTTATGACCAGGTTCCAGAGGAGAGGCGAGAGGACTCCCCCTTGGGGGCAGCCTTTCGCTACAATAGCTCTGGTGGTGTCATTCACTGTGACTTGTACGGCCCTCAATCTGAGCATGTTGCTTATCCAGCCACTGAGGGTTGGATCAACACCGTGCCCCTCAAGGGCCGTGCTGATGTTGTGAAAGTTGGTTTTGTCGAAGGCGCCTTCAATGTCAATGAAGACAGCCAGTGATGAGCATTTGTGATCTATGGCGCATTCTATTTTTGCGACTACGCTGTGCAGAGCACTTTCTGTAGATTTGCCCGTAGAGTATGCGTGTTGTTGTTTATGAAGTGGTCTCTTTGTTAGCGGACCGTCACGGATATACCGGTCGCAGAGCCTTTCGAGGGTTTTCAATAGGAAGGATGTTAGGCTTATGGGCCTGTAGGCTTTTGGTTGTGTATAGTCAGGTTTACCGGGTTTGGGAATAAAGATTACTTTCACCTCGCGCCAAGCCCGTGGTACGTACCTGTGTGCTATGCAGGTCTGGTATATTACCACAAGCCACGGGGTTAAAGACTCTAGGCCCCATTGTAGTAACGCTGGGAAGATACCATCCAGTCCGGCAGACTTGTACGGTTGGAAAGTTTTTATTGCCCATTTTATTCGGTCTTTTGTTATTATTGTGTTAGCTATGGGCCAATCTTGCTCAGCAGGTGTCCATTTTGGTTCATCAGCCCATGTTTTGTCCTCTGAGAGGGTGCAGTCAGGGAAGTGTGTTTCAAGAAGAACCCTGCTGGTTTCATGGTCCGTTTGTGTATATGTGTTGTCGTGTTTTTTGAGCGTGCCTAGGGTGTGGTCCTTATCAGTTGATAGGATCTTTCTTACCCTTACGGCTTCATTGTTTGACACAATGTCCTCACAGAAGTTGCGCCAGGCTGTCCTCCTGGCGGTTCGTACTTGCTTCTTGAAGGTGTGCAGTGTATCTTTGTATAGCTCCCAGTCGTCCGGGAGTCTTGAGTTTTTGGCTTTATTAAATCGTTTGCGCAGTGCAGTTCTGAGTTTACTTAGTTCGGCGTTCCACCAAGGGCTACCCTTTCCTTTGGTGGATGGAACTTTTAGTTTGCAGCATGCATGATACGCTTCGATTATGTAGTTTGAGAGTTTTGTTACCGTGTCTTCTAGTTGCGTGGGATCGGTTATGTTGGGGGGCGTTTGGTGTTTACTTAGTAGTGAAGTTAAGAGACGTTTGTATCCCGGCACGTTTGTGCGGCGTGGGTTGCGTTTCGGTGTGGGTTCTTTTGTATTGGCTAAGATCGTGAAGCAGATTCGTCTGTGATCGGAGCATGATGTCTCATTCGATACGCGCCAGTTTGATATTAGGTCTGTCGCTTTATTTGTGGCTAAAGTGAGGTCTATAATTGTTTGACACCGACTTGTAACAAAAGTGGGTTCCGAGCCGTGGTTAATGATATTCAGGTTAGTAGAGAATAGGAAAGAGCATAGTACCTCTCCTCTTGTGTTTGCTTCTGTGCTGCCCCACAGAGGGTGGTGGGCATTCGAGTCAGTGCAGATGATCAGCTCCATGTTGGTGCTCTCGCAGTGTCGCACCAGGTCTGTCATCTCTCTTGGGGGAAGGTCATCGCTCTCACCTGGCATGTATACCGAGGCAAGTACGATGTCGGGCGCGTCACCGTTGGTCTGGAGTTTGACAGCTGTCTGATCTCTGGAGCAGAATTGGGTGAGTGTTGTGGTAGGTATATTTTGGGGTATGAGTGCACATGTTCTTGGTGCGTCTGTGCTGTGTGAGTTCAGGATGAGCTTACCTCCGATATTGCTGAGGCCGCATACTCTGTTTTTCCTGATCCACGGCTCTTGGATCAGGGCAATGGTAAGGGGGTTCGTCTCCAGCGCCCTGCGTAAGTTAGCCGTAGCAGTTTGGCTATGCTGGAGGTTGGTCTGGATGACTTGGAGAGGGATGGGTGCTGGCGACGATGGCGAAGGGGTAGAGTTAGCAGGAGACATGCCCATCACTGAGCCTGTCTTCCACCTCCACCCCCCGCCGGTCGTCGTTCGGCGACGAGGCGAGCAGCTGCTCGAGCCAACCCGACGGTGTGGATGGTGCGGCATCCACGTCCGCCATCGCTGCTTTGGCCATCTCCTCCTCAAGCTTCTCCATGTCAGTATGTGTCGTTATTTGTGTCGTTTGTTGTGTCGTGGGTGCGTCAGTGGGTGTGTCAGTGTTCTGAGTCTGTGTCGTGGTCTGTGTGTCTAGGGGTAGGGTACTGGGGTAAAAGCGAACGTATATCGACCCCAGGAGGTACGATACACGTCGCTCCCGCGCCAGGACCCTTTCGGCTTCATCCGGTGGGATACCCAGGGTCAAATAAGTCCCGTGGTTATCACCACCGACTGCTGTCGCCCTGTACAGTGACCACCTACCAATGTCGTACCAAGTGTTCTGACGTCTCAGAACACCATGGAGCCTCGCTATATCCCCATTGTACCGGGGTACAAAGAGCGCGGCTCGGACGCGGGTAGGTACGTCAGACTGTTTCTTCACTGTCAGCGTCAGTTCAGTGTTCGGGAGTCGGATCTTGGGGACGTTCTGGGTAATCCAGGTAAGGGCGTAGTCGTCCTCACACCACATCTGCACAGTGCCATCCGCTATCCGTGGATATCCGCGGAAGGCCGGGAGTGGTGTAGTAGGGTCGGTGTCCATTACCAGGTCTTCAAGTGCGTGTTTTATGAGTTCCGCCTCATCTGTGGTCATGTCTCTTGTCGGGGGGGAGAAGCAGATTGCTACGGCCAGTCGCGCCGGAATGTCCTTCGTGGCTCGCGCGTAGGTCCTCTGCTCCCCTTGGGCCGACTGGGTTCTCACACGTTTCGGGTCCCCCTGTAGAGCACTCGGTGAGGCCGAGTCGTCAGGCCGCACCCTCTTTGCCGAACTAGTGCCACTTGGCCCAGGTTGCGGCTCCGAGGGGCGTGGCAGGTTTGTAGCCAAGGCCTCTTTGTGTGAGAGCCCAGCCCGCCTACCCCTTTTTTTTTTGGGTCTCGGTCGGTTGCGGGTCGTGTCGGTGTCGGTGTTAGGGCGATGCCGGATGTCGGACTGAACGGGTTCTGACGCAGGCAATGGCTTTTCGCGCTGGGTTACCCCTTCGCGTACTTGCTCCTGCCCGCGTACTTCCGCGTCCGGCTGCTTTTCGCGCTGGGTAGTCCCTTCGCGTACTTGCTGCTGGTCGCGTACTCCCTTATCAGCGACCGTCTGCGCACCGCGCTGGCTGTTGCCTTCGCGTATATTGCACATACGGTTGCTGAGTTCGTGTTCTCTCGCAAGGATTTTTCCGCGCTTTTGTTTCAAAAGGCGTACTTCATCCGCAGAGACAGGGGCAGAACCTCCGGATCCGTCATCCATAGCCGTCCCTATGTCTACGGCTCTCAGTTTGGCGTCAATCTTGGCGCGCTGAAGTGCCAGCGCGCGAAGCTCGCCGCCAAGGCTTGAGAGACGGGCGTTGTCCTTATCATTGTCGGGGTTATTAGTCACGCTGTTACGTACAAGGTTCTGTTGCCAGACGTTTGTAGTAGGTGTGACCTGTGTCAGTGGTGGTGGCGCGGAAGTCGCAGCCGTTGTCGTGTCAGTTGGCGCGTGATTCGCAGCCGGTGTCGTGGGCGCTAAAGCAGCCGTCCGCGCTGAAGGCGCGGTTACTGGAGGCAGTTGGGTGTTCCCCCCCATACTACGTCGGGAACAGACCGTGAGGCCATGGGATTCCCCGGCTTGGCCGGGACCCACCTGGGGATTAGATTTTCCTTCCTGCATTTTGTTTAAGATGAGTTTTTGGGCTTTTTTGGGAATCGAGGTTACCCCTCCTCTGGGACCGATATGATATAGGGAAAAGGAAGGACGGGTTTTGGAAATGTGGATCATGGATATAGGGTCGGGTTACCCGGTGCTTGGGATTTCACAACCGGGAACTTCTCTTGTCCGGGGCCTCACGTGCGGCACTCCGGATGCGAGGTCGATCAAAACAGTCGGCCTTGCTGCCGGAGTTAGGCTATCCGCAACCTGCCCACCCGCTCGGTTGCATGAGAAGAAGTGCCTGGCGGTCAGGAGGCCAATTCTCGCGTTGTAGAGATGATCTCTAATTCGAGATATGTCGAAACAAAATGGCGAATGTCGAATAAAAACCAATTTTCGTATTCTCGGGATGTCACGCTAGAGATATGTCGAAACCCTTTCCTTCGAGATGCCACGAATGGTCCGGAGCAGTAGAGATTTCGATGTCGAATGACAAATTGACATTAAACGTCACTGACTTCATTTTAATATGTTTGTCACTGTTGTCAAGAACATATATTTCAATTTAAAGATCTCTGTTTAGATATCTACTCTGCTTACGTTTATAATATAATCATAAATAATGTCCGAAGAATATATTGTAGCTTTTATAAACAATTTAGTTGAGGCCACAGAGAATGCGGCGGTCGAAATTCCACGGCGGCAATGTTTGTGGCGTAAAAATGCTATGGAATTGAGCGACAGAGCCTTTGAGAAAAATTTCCGTTTGTCCAAGGAATTAACGGAAGATTTAATATCAATTTTACTACAATAGTAACTACTTATCAATATAGCCTAGTAAAATCACAGTAGGCAACAGTCTTTTAATTATACCAACATGTCTAAGATATCTACTAATCAACAAAGCATTACTAGAAAACAAGCTTTAACAGTCTTTTAAAACATTTATTTTTGAATAAGTGTTTGACAATTGAATTGACGGTCATGCCAGACAAAAATAAAAACTAATTTCATTTCACGCGGGTAAACTTTTCTCATAGTCGCATACTTGAAAAATATTTTTTAAAACCATCGTAGCTTACATTATTGGTATAAATTAGTATTTGAAGTAATAAGTAATTTATTTTTACACCATGCTCATATTTTTAAACTTTATAAATCTGTAATGACGACGTTTCTCGATTATATACTACCAAAATCGATAAAACGGAACGTGTTATTATGATCTCTACAGCAAAGTCGAAGGTAATAATGTCTATTGTAACTGAGAATGCAATTTTTTTGTTTAGTAGACATTTTGGTGACATTTTTCTTAGACATTCATGATTAGAGATAATGTCTATTTAGAGATAATCTCTACCAGCGTGAGAATTGGCCTCCTGTGCCGTCCCAGACGTGAGAGCACTTATGCCGACACGTACAGGGCGACCCAGCCAGCCCCGAGACACAATTACTTATGTTGCTCCAATACCTACCTATACCTCAATATTACATGTATATAAAGTTGTTGTCGGAATCATACATCATACTTAGCCAGTATTGCCTAGGATTTGGCAATTTTAGTTGGCCGTGTAAGATGCACCTACAATTGATTTTGAGGTGATAATTAGAACGTGGGGTCGAGTCCTACAATGAGCTTGAGCTTTTGGTTGGAGGTAAACAAAACAAAAGGTATTGAGAATGCTTTTAAGTTTGGAAGTAAAATAGGTGTTAATTGCTAAATTACTGAACCAATTTCAATTTTTTTATAAAAAAGTTTGTTAGCCCCTTTATTGAGGAAGATTACACTACTTATTATCCTGGTAATGCCGGGTGAAACTGAGGAACAGCTTTATTTGTATATTATAATATATACTACAAAAACTTAGGATGTTCATGTATTAATATATAGATTTATTGTTTCAGGGATATTACTTTTCAAATGCTGGAACTTTAATAGGAATAGAAATGAACAAAGAATGCTGTGATGTACAAGAGAAAATGATTGGCCAATATTCAATGGATAATAACAGAGTCAAAGTTATTAATTCCGATGTGATGGAGAGAGGTGACATTGTGGCTAATTCTGATGTCATAATAATCAATGTTCTTGACTTTTTCGTTGATAATGATAAACACAGAGAAATGTGGTATTTCTTTAAAAAACATATAAAAAAGGGTAGTTATCTTATATCAAATAGAAATATGACTGATACTTTGGATAATCTGGATATTTATGAAGAGCTGATAAATTGGTTAAATATTAGTAAACCCAACCAATTAGAAAATGAAATATTTTTTGATGTGGAACAATGCTGTGAATTGTATTTATACACTGTCAATTAAAACACAAGATAATGCAAATTGTAGATTCTGATTTTTTTGTAATATGCATGCTTTTTTTAAGGCATTTTTTTTTACTGGACTAGATAGCCAAAGTGGCCTCTACACCTTTCTGTATTCTTCTTAGCATACACTTACAGTTAAGTCAAGTCAAATAGGTTTTTAGTAGAATGGTGGCCATACTAAAACTTCACAATCATTAAATTTCAATTCCAATTTATCGTTTATAGCTCCATCGTGCCAGCGATGACCACGGGCGATGACTCAGCCGTCTAGCTCTGCCAGTGTTAACTAGTGCACTTGCATTGATCTTCATTGGATGTGTGTGAAATGTCACCAATATTATTTAAAAAACTCAAAATACATTAATAGGTACCTACACCCATCCTACACCATTATTCTAAGGGTACACCTATTTCATAATAAAAATAAAACGAAAACGCTACGTCACTTTACAAGTTGCCGCCAAAAATTATTGTTATTAATTTGTTTTTAATAAAACTTTTCGTGGACTACTTGAGACAACATGAAAAGTCACGATACATGCATTCATTTAATTTCACTTCACTCGTGCACTTGTATTGATCTTTATTTGACAAAACGCAACGAATATCATTCAATAAAACTCAAAATACACCGATTTCATCAAAATAAAACGAAAACGCAGCAACGTCACTTCGCAAGTTTCCGCCAAAAAGTCCAATTATTATTATTATCATTTTTTTGCCCTTATTTTGGGAAGGCTAGAACCCTTAAGCCCGTACAGCCTAATCATGATATTTTCTTCTTTGTTTCATATCAATAAATTATGTCTGATATCCAAATATAACATAAGCCAAAGTAGTGTTGGGTAGGACACGGTTTTAAAATGAGTTAGTAAGAGTAGCCTCTTTTTTGTACTGAGCCAGTACAATGTCCCACTTCAAATGAGGCGAGGTGTGAAACTCTAGTACATACATTTGAAGTAATGAGTATGTACGCGTAAATGTCCGTCCGCACTGATGGTCGTCGCACACCGTCCCCGCGGGGGCGGTGGGGAGTCCTTGCCGCGGCCCGATGGCTGCTTGGGGGAAGTTTTCTTTCGCCGCGTGCTAATACACGCGTATCCCTGGGTTTGGCCGCTACTATTAGCTTGCCGCGTGGGTTTGCCTGACCTTAGAGCCAGTGGTATTATTATTTTTTTTCAACGTCGCCGCGGGGCGATCGTGCCGGACGTTTCCGCCGGCGATCTGCCTTCTACATCCGGTGGCGCGCTCTTGAGTGGTGCATCTTGGGTTAAGTGGTACATCTGGCGTTTAGGAAGGTCGTCCTTGTTGAGCTTCTTGCCGCGGGGGTCGCCAGCTCCCGCGGATATGCCCTGCCTTCCAGTGGCCGGGCGTGCAGAGGCGCCAGATCCCGAATGTGAGGGAGGCTCGAGGCGTCTGCACATCTGAACATGTTGGTGGCGAGGCGGAGATGTGTTCGTCCAGGCTCTCTATTTTTAGGTCGCGTGCGATCACGTCGTTCCTAAGGTAGCGCGGCGCGCCGACGATGGTACGCAGGGCCAGGTTCTGCTGCTGCCTCATCTTTGTCTTGTTAGATTCAGCTGTGAGGGCGTACCATGCGGGCGCCGCGTATGCGAGACACGACCGCACGTACCCCTTATATATCCCCAGCTTCGTGCGCGTAGGGAGGATTCGGGATGCGAGTACTGGACGAAGGACCGCTCTCACAGAGCGCGTGTCTTAGACAACCTTCCGTACGTGGTGGCACATGGTCAGGCGGCGATCGATTACCACCCCGAGGTATTTGGCGGTGGGCGACCACTCAATCTCCTGCTGTCCGTCCGCGTCGTTGAATAAAAAGACGGGTTATGAAATGAAGCATGTAATGCTTCTCTGTCTCCACGTCATATGAAAGAGTAAAGAGTAACGCGACATTAAATTTGAAGTAATACGTGTCAAAACCTCGTACCGCTTTTACATTTTTTCGTCATGTACGGGACAAAAGTACTGCCTCTTGTCCTACTCAACACTAGGCCAAAGCAAAACGTAGTGGTTATATTATCTTTGGCCAAAGCCAAATCTATAGTCAAGTCAAGTCAGTCGGGTTTTAGTAAATTGGTGGCTGTTTTACTAAAAAAAAATCGTGGACTATTTGAGACTACATGAAAAGTCACGATACACGCATTCATTTAATTTCACTCCACTCGTGCACTTGTATTGATCTTTATTGGATAAAACGCCACCAATATCATTCATAAAACTCAAAATACACCGATATTTCATGAAAAATAAAACGAAAACGCAATGTCACCTTGCAAATACCCGCCAAAAAGTCCCAATTATTAATTCACTGGGCTGCGTTCAATAATTACGCCGTGTGATCGCCCGACGATTATTATCAAACTAAACTAAAGATTATGATAATCACTACTAAATACCTACGTAGTGATAGTGCGTAGTTACTGAACGCAGCCCTGCAGTATATTGACGTTAAAGGACGTCACATACGGCGAAGATATGAGACAGTGCTATACTAGTGAAAGTGAAGGTAGGTCGTTGCTTCTCTTTTCATAGTATAATGCTGTCTCATGATCTAAAATATTATAGTATCTTCTTCATTCTTTAAACTGAAATTAAAGTATATTTTCAGATGGATAAAAGTCTTATGAAATAAATAAATTTTATTCACTTAATCTACAACTAGACGGTCAACATACTATGTAGAGGTTGCTGTGGCTCTCTGGGGGCTGTGGTTCTTTGTTGCTTATATTAAGTAGTTTCCGCCCGTCTTTGCAATTTTTATTATTATTATATTCAATATTAACAAATGTACAAACAAAAAACTGTGTTACAGTTATTTTATATTTATATTTAGTTAATTTCTACTTAAAATCGTATGTTATCACTTTTCGCATATATTTGCTATAAGTAATAAGTACCTATGTTTTAGGGATGTGACATTGAGTGAAAAAAATCGATTTGTGAAAAATCTATTTTAGATGAAAAAAATAATCGATTTTTTCACTCAATGTCACATCTGTGCAGGGCTGCCACCTCAAAAATCATCTTGTCACTTGATCCAGTGTAAAATATCGCTAGAAGAAAACCCTTAAAAAGATGTGAAACTATTTTACATACATACACGGCACAAATGGCGCCATCTTTTGATCGACTTGTTTATTTTAGTTTACTTACTTCGTATTTTTTCATTCGTTGGACAGATGGCGCCATTTACAAAAATCAATTTAAAAAAATGTGTGAATTATATAGTCAATCAATTAAAAAGCGATTAATATTACCAAAAAAATCGATTATTTAAAATCGATTATATGAAAAAATAATCGATTATTTTTTCACATTCCTGCTATGATTTATAACGATAAGATGATAATTGTAGTAATGCTTAGTAACTATTCAGTAATTTGTTATAGTACGGCCAAGATATCCGTCACATCACTAGCTGGCCTCAGCAGAAGACCAGCGTTGTGGCACATGTACTGCAGCATAATGCTGAGCTGTAGGCCATATTTGTCCAGTGTAATTTGTATATGTGTTTGATTTTTTTTTTCTCTGCTTACATATGTTACCTAGTACATAGTTCATGTTGTAAGACAAATAAAATTTATTTATTTCGTTCTTTCTTTTTTCGTGAAGATATCATGACTAAAGCTGGAAATAAATTAACGGACGCGGCTGACAGCCGTGTTTTTTGAGCTTACCTTGAGTGTTCGGACGTCCGACTGAAATCTGGCGCGCTGGATGTTCTTGTCAGCTGAAGCCACGTCTCAAAACGACTGTGCACACTTATAATTTGTTTCCAGCTTTATTCAGCGAAATTGGCAACATGGTTAGGGAGAAAATAAAATTTAATCATAGCAACACTGGGACATTGAAAAAAAATTAGAGATGTGCCAACTCGGAAAATATACAACTCGAGCTGAAATTCAGGTAAATCGAATTGAACTCGAGTTACAGAACTCGCGTTAGCAGCAAGAAACTGAGTGCATGATTTGTTACAAATAACTTTTTTGTATATTTGTTTTTCCATCCAACTCTCTGTTAGGACAATTATCATTGCTAAACTTCGTAGGTAGGATTGAAATAAAACGGTTTTTATAGTTTACATATATAATTTATAGCTTTACGGATAACATAACATAAATAAATAAATAAACCTCAACAAACGTCAAATCTGCAATATTGTGACGTTTGTGACCATTGAATATAGTTTGATATGATCGGAAAACTTCGTGTCATCCAAAGAGTAAAATAATAGACATATACAGGAGGTGTCATCGTTAGTGTCATTTGTTTGGGGGAGTATTAAAGCGCGCTCCCAACGTACGAATCGCCCCTCCCATATTCCCTAGGCAACGTCCTGAGCCGAGGTTGAGCCCCATAGGGGACACCCTCAGGCTACCGTTGCCCTAAATCTATTTTAGTTCTTAAGTAGCGGTTGAGAGCCCTCAGCGCTCGCCGCAAAGTCCGCGTAACGGTGGAAGAAGGTCCCCTGGACCTACCACCTTTCTGTTCCAGTCAAAAAAAAAAAAGTACATATCGCACTCTCGCTCTTTCACTTGATTCGTTCATTTATCACTAGCCCAAACTAGTTAGGGAGAATTCAACTCGAGCTAACTCGAACTAAGAACAACTCGAGTTAACTCGAGTTAGTAAGTTGAGTTGAACATCTCTAAAAAAAAATAATGAATTATGAATGCGTAGCATCTCTACTAAGTCTGTGAATTATGAAATGAAAATGAATGGCGTCGCGTTCGTACCTTATTCAACTTATAAAAATGTTTTTTTTTGTGTTCAGTTGTGCCTAATTTTATAGTAGTTCATATTTTGCTTTTTTATTCTTCCACTATATCAAGATGTGGCACGAAGCAAGAAAACAAGAGCGTATGATTCGCGGCATGATAGTGGATTACCGCAGGAGGGCGGAGCGCCGTAAAGATTTTTATGAGAAAATTGTATGTAAACTGTTTGATTTCCTTAAACATTTAATCTCGATCAAGTGTAGTTTATACTGTGATCAGTTAAATATTACTGGCTAATGGAATCTTATTGTTGCAGAAAGCAGAACCAACTCAGTTCTTACAACTCCACGGACGGCTATGCAAGATTCACCTGGATCCAGCAATTGCAGCTGCTGGCGAAGGCCCAGCCATTATGTGAGTACACTCAAAATTAAAATGCTATTTGATCAACTATGGTACATAGTATACCTATGTAAGATTCCTATGACTTATCATCTTTTACAATTGTCTAGGATGCCATGGCAAGGAGATACAAGTAACATGATCGACCGTTTTGATGTCAGAGCACATCTAGATTACATCCCAGAGGTAAAGATCCCTGTTGTACTACCGGAAGATCTCAGTACTGAAGAAAGGCAGTGTAATTATGAGAGATATAGGATACTGGCTCAAAATGTTTTTCTTGGAATAAGTAAGTAATCAAAGCTAAAAAAAACTTATGGGTAGAGACTAATTTATTAGCCTTAGGAGTGGGTTAAATTACCCAAAATCCATTACAACTTTGTTGTTTTGACTATGCAGTGAAAAAAGAGGGTTTCTAAGGTTTTATGGAATAAACAGTTTTTTATCTTAAATTATCTTCATATATTTTATTTTAATATTTAGTTTTTGCAGTTAAAGTTGTTGTTTTTGTTAATAGATGATGATTGTTGTAAATGTTAATAAAAAAAAAATATAAACAACATAAATAATTGACAAATTAAATCAGTTCGGCAGCTTATGCAGTTAGAAAAATTAGACAGCTTACAGATGTAGATACAGCTTGATTAGTATGTTTTAGTTATTTTCATAGTGTCATTTCCTATGGCATTTTACTTTGGGGTAAAGCTGCTGATATAGAAACAATTTTTATTTTACAAAAGAGGGCAGTGCGAGCTATTTATAACTTGGGCTCTCGAACTTCCCTCAGATATAAGTTTAAAGAAACTGGCATACTCACAGTTGCATCTTAATATATATTTGCAAATATATTATTTGTGCATCAAAATATTAGTCTTTTTCGAAAAAGTGATGTGCACTCTATCAATACTAGAAATAAGCACAAACTTGTAACCTCTGCCTATAGACTCCAGAAAGTGCAAGGTTCATTTCTAGGTCTAAGTACACACATCTATAACAGAATCCCTACTTCAATTTTAAATTTGCCTTTGCAAAAATTTAAGGAACGGATTAAAGCTGTATTAGTAGAAAATGCTTATTATACTGTAAATGATTATTTCAAAGACTCTAAAATGCTTAAAAAAATTATTGTTATTATTTTGATTTATAAACCTGTTAATAGTCTCAGTGATAACATATTGTGTGTTATAATTCGTATTTCTTGAAATAGTTTTTCTTTGTATTATTTGTATATAGCTTAAGTTAGTCATGCTCACTTTGGGGTCTTTGCTTGCGGCGGCGTCGTGTGGCGGGTCGCTCACTTCCCTATAATATGTGCGAGGAGGGCGATGGCTGCCACATGCTTCATACTTGTGAACAGGTGCTGCTTGTGGTGCTGCTTAAGTTTGCAATCCATTTGTTTACTAAGTTACTCATAGTTTTGATATATTTTTTCCTTACTGTCATATAAGACACACATATTGTCAGTGAGACTAGAAAATAATTTGATGTAATTAATCTGAGTTGGTTTTGAAAAGAGTAATTGCTGAGTTTCTTGCCGGCTCTTCTCAGTAAAAGCAACCTTCCGAACCATGCTTTAGAGTCAGACTATTCATAAGTGCTTGTGAAGGCCTATTTGAATAAAAAATATTTTCATTTCATTCATTCATTCAATCAACTAATATACAATAAAATAAATTGGTTAAAACTAGGAACTGATACATTTGTGAAAATAAAATAGTACAAAAATGTGGTGTGGTGTGTGCACCACACAAGGATTTATTGAACTTGGTGCAAATACTTCATCCTTTGCCTTGTGGAGGGGAAAATGCACATATTTTGCTTTATTTTTTTGCCATAGGAAGACTAACTGCAGCTCCTCTTTGTTCAGTCTCGAGTGTAAAACTCCAACTTTGTCACTATTATCTTGTAAAAATAAGAAAAAACATCAAATGGTGAAAGCAAAATAGTATAGAATTATACTGTTATTACTAAACTTCTACGGTGCGACAAGTCATGGTTGCTGGAATGGGGCACACATAGGGTCCTCACTCCTCACACAGAAACCACTAAGGTCCGTCGCGCAGGCAACGGGTTGACTGAGATTAGCTGGGAGCTATAATGGGTGCGACCACGCACTAAAAATATACCGCACTTTTTTCGAATTCTTTCGTGTCGATGGGAAGCTTAACGAGACTGAAGTATTTATTTTCTAATATTTTTCAGGTGAAGACAAATTCCTCCAGCAGTTAGCTATAGAAGAGCAATTTGGTGTTACAATAGAAGAGAAGGAAATGCAAAAGGAGAAGTTACACGACCGGAAAGGAACTGGTGCTGCTATAGGATACAATTATAATGACCCAGGAGCACAACCCTCCTGCTCTAACGGTAGATTCAGCTTTACTGTTAATACATCTGCCGTGATGGTTTATGGCTAAACTATACCTGGTCTTGGGGTAGTATTCACACAGTATGGTTCTCCGGATTTTCTTATGGCATTCAGTATTAAATTACAGGCCCTGAGATTAAAAAGGTGGAACAGAAAGACTCTGATGATGATATGGATCTGGAGATCATTGATGTGGACTTGAGTATTGATGTGAACAAGATGGAGGCATCACAGGTGAGTTTCTCATGTATTTTTTTACTATCATTCATTAGCAACATTTTATTTTTAGTTCGAATGTTCCCATGTCCCCCTAATAATGCTATAAAATATATAAAGCCAATTTTCATTGTTAATAATGGCTTGCATATAACGAAAACTTTGATCATGATTTACAAACACTGAAGTAAGTACTTAATTACTGTGAAGTTATAATTTTATTATAGATAACTAATAGTAAAAACAGGTTTGAAATTCTATGGTAAATTAATACAAATAATTGAAGCAGTGAATCAGATTTATTTCATCTAGCATATTGTATTTCTTGGTGAAAACATGCACTGTCTTGTCTCACTAGTAATATGATACTGAAAACCCCTTCTTTCTACTTCCTTCCTTGGATTTTCCATGTTTCCTAATTGCAAACATTTTATGTTAAATCTGAGTTAATAGTATAACTTTAGAAAATACTTTGGAAAATTATCTTTGGCAAATTTGGAACCCCTTGAAGTCTTTTGAGAATAACTATGATGTGTTCATAACCCGGCTATGTACGGAGAACAGGCTCACGAGTTGAACGCAGTGGGGCCGCAGTTTGGCATGGCTGGCTGCGATCTATTCTCCTTCTTGACGGGTGACGCCGACGATGCCGAACATCAGAAGCAATTACTGCGTGAGGAAAAGGAGAAGGCTATGTTCTCTGGTAGAAAAAGTAGAAGGGAGAGAAGGGCACACCGGTAAGTTTGTATTTTGGTTATAATTATGTAGCTATGAATGGACAAAACAATAAAGTCACGTCTTAACTAGCTCCAGGAAGGGCTTAATATAAGATCCTACTGAATTAAGTTAGCATGGAGTTTAAGAGATAAATGTAATTACGAGATTAAATAATTACGCGTTTTTATTGAAAATTAACAATATTTAATTTAAAAACATATCTCGTTAGATAGCTAAGTTGGTAGTCGGTTGTGACCACAACGCGCGCGTTTACCTGCCCTGCAGTGTGACTGTCTTTCACACTGCATCCTAGGTATACATACCCGTAGTATCGCCATGTGTATTTTTTTTATAAATATCTTACCCATGTGCATCTCCTCACCACCTCATATAGCATAAAACTGGGCTGATTCATTAATACATTGTCATTCAGTGATAAAAAGCTAGCGACCCGCGTGGTGAGCCCGCCCAGCTACGCGGCGCCGTCGTCGCGGGCGCGCTCGGCCACGCGCTCGCTCAGCCGCAGCCGCAGCCGCAGCGACTCGCCTGATGCCGAGGCTGAGGCGGCCGACAACATACAGTTCATCACCTCCTTTGGTGGAGAGGAAGATGACCTCAAAGCACGTGAGTCTATCGTGACTAGGGCTATTTTAATCGAACAGCATGCATCTGTGGAAAAATTGGGTGGATTAGATGTCCCATGAATTTGCAGCAGTGGGCGAAGAGTGGGCAGACCAATTGTAAGGTGTGCCTCAATTTACAACATAATGACTAATGCATAAAAATAAATCTAATATTAAATTAAAAAATTATAAGGAATATATAACTTCATAGAATCTTATCTATGGAGTTTTGTCGCGTTGGCGTAATGCGGCACCATAATTTTAAGATTTATTGACTAGAGTAATAAACATCCATTGAGCTGAAAATATTCTTCAACGTTCCTAGGAATATTATTGAGATATAAACCATTTTTAGTCAACTTTAGAAGAGTAAAAGATAAGATCAATATTATTTTCTCCACAGCACAACCATTGAAACCATTATATTCAGAAAAAGTTAAAAAGAATCTTAAGAGAATGGAAATGTTATATTCTGAGGTTGCCCGGAAAGCTAGAGAAAGGTAAAATTCATTTGTTATCCGTTAATATCGATAATATTTCATGTATTATTTGAACGGCTTTATAAATCTAGACTTATTTCAGGTCGTCAAACTCCCAGGAGAAGCATCCACGCCCTGTGATGGGTCCCCGCTTACCAAGTTCAATATCAAGGTCAAGGTCGCTGTCGCGATCTAAATCACATTCCCGATCGAGATCAAGGTCGAAGTCACGATCGCGTCCACGATCTGTGAGGAAGTCTCGTTCAAAATCTCGGTCGTACTCGCGTTCGGTGTCATCGAGGTCGCGCTCGAGATCCTACAGTCCGTACAGGCGATCGAGGTCAAGGTCAAGGTCGAGATCACGTAACTACAGGAGTAGACACTCTAGAAGTCCTACAAAGTTTGTATTTTTATGTAATGTCTTGAGGATTATCGGTGTTGTCATAGTTGTTGATTTGTAACTAATTGTTGATGTTCTTCCACAGTCAAGCTAGTGGCTATGCAAAGCGTAGGTCGAGGTCGATGTCTTATGAAAGGTAGGTTGTTTAGTTATTAATTTATTTACCTGTAAATGAAGGTGAGTGAGCTATAAGAATTGCATCTTGGATATCTCGTAAGTATTTTATTGGAAAATGACTTATTAAATTCCAATAAGTTTGACTGCTGCACGCTGATTATAAAGAATGTGAAATACAGACATACTGACAAGTATATTGTTTCAATGATGTATTGGCCGAAAGTGGTTAGCTCACAAAGCCTAGAGTGAACTGGCTCTCATGCAGCTGCCGGAACAGATTTTCACCTTACAGTAAACTAACTGTATGACTGATATTTTATTTGGTTAATCTCTTACGGTGCGACAAGCTTTAAAAGACAAATCCAAAGACCTACTTATGTATACTCATGTTAAAACATTTTAATTATGTTACAGTAATGACAGAGGTGGGCAAAGCAAGCCTTCGGTACCGCGGTACTACGGTAGGCGTAAGGAGGATAAATCATCGAGCGAGCTTTCCTTCGACTCCGCCTCTAGTGATTCAGCTGATGAAGCGAAAAACAAGTAAGTTTCATAATTATTTATTACTGTAGTCAACTTAACATTCAGAAATATAAGACCACGCGAGTACCTACAGGAGCGTCTCACGGCGCCCCTCTTTACTCTCTACGGCGCACCAGGGCGCCGCAGTGCACACTTTGGGAACCCCTGCTCTAAAAGATAAATCATCAGATCAACAAGAGCCGATATTACATACCTACTATGTTTCTTAATTTAATTTTAAGTAACTATCAGTAGTTTCGTTGATATTATACGGCCCTAATCTACACGGTCATATTTTCATGACTAGTTTAACTTTTAGGGGTGATATTCATGTCTTATACAAACAACTTTTACTATTTGACCAATTCTGAAAGCGTTTAAAAAATCAGCTGTTCCGTACATTTAGCTGAGTAGGTATTGAAGTAAAAAGTAGCCCTTGATGTTGTGGAAATGCTACTTCATGGTTATCGAGTTCAGATTTTCCATGAGGAATACTTAGGGCAGTCACCGCATCTATGCGAGCGCGACAGCAATATATTTCTGTACTAGGGACTTTTGAAAAATGTTGACGGGGTCATTGTACGAAATTCCGCATACTACGTTAATGCTCTTTAGTAAATTAGCTATGTGTTAGGCATTTTTAACTTAATAGTGGTTTTCTGTTAGCTCTCTCGGCTGTTAATTAGTGTCCGACCCTCGACCACTAGTATTAATATGTATTGTTTCCCATTTCAGATCGGCGGTTGGCAATAAATCCAACACAAACCAGAATCAGATACGATTGTCTGGATCCAGCTCCAAAGTCAGTAAGAATCATTTGTTTTTTTTACTTGTACGCTTTCATTTTAGCACCTTTTACAGTAGCTTTGAATGAACGCCGATTATTTAGCTTTAACTCTTTATATGGCACGACGGTGCTTTATGGGTTATGTTGACATTCCTGACCTGCTACGATCCCATCTCCCCCTTTGGGTGTGGCTTTCCACCAGAAATGCATACCGAAACACATTTCTCATTTCATTTTTGATGAAACAGTAACCTTAGAGCAGCGTAAGTTAAGCTAGAATAATTTTAAATCGGAATAAATATAAATTTATATTGTTAATATGTGGTATTATTATTAAATTTGGAAATAGATAGAAAAGGGCTCCTGTAAATTTCAAGATACAAAAAATAACAATATATCGATTTAAAATATTCCATCTACTAACACAAACAATTACCTATGAAATTAGTGTAATGACAGTTTGAAAATTAAAAATATCCCCTAATACATGCATACCGTGAATGTATTTATAAATGTTCTTATATCATACTATTCACTAACTTATACTTATACATCCATCCATATGATATTTAGAAATAATAATTGCCTCCACTTCTACACATATTACGCCTTATTATAGTCTCATTTTAACTAGGACCAATGGTAAAATAATTATATTAACATGTCCTGTCATGGCGGACAAGCACTTTATTATTTTATTCACAAATGCTAGATAAATATAAGCAGATATTTCTGCATGATTAAAACGCAATGAGAATAATGCATTTTTTAATCACAGAATGTAAATATCGAGTTAATCTCAGTTAAGAGATAGCTCATAATTTTTGGGACGTAATTAACATAAGAATATTTTACAGGGACCGTCGCGTGAAACAATCTCCCTCAAAGAGAAATTGAAGCGGAAAATGCAAGCTCAATTATCAAGGCAACGTGAGTTTTATATGAAAAATAAAACTTATATCTTATTGCACATTCTATCATACAACTAAACATAGTCACTGAAGGAAGAAGTCATCGTCTATCGTAGTTCAAAGTCTCAGTTCATTTATTCTCGCCTGGATTGGAATGGATTGAATTTGACGGTAAAATTATTATGACGAGTTGATGGTTTGTCTGTAAATCTATCAAATTGCCATATATATTGCCCGGCAATTGTGAATTAGACCTAGTTCTGTATTATAAAACGTCAAAGCTAGAATGAAGTTTTGATTTAAGAATTTGAAACCTGACCCTATGACATAATGTTTATTTTCGATTAACACAATCTATTCTTGAGACTTAAGTTTTGCTTTTAATTTTATAATATGGCCCTTCGAGGTACCACATCTCGAATTGTCTTAGCTTGGGTATTTATTTCTATAATGATAATAGTGCCTGAAATTTGTATTATTTCATTTTTAACAGTATGGCTAATAGACTGCTAATAATAATTAATTAGATAGTTGTGTCGTATTGTTTGCAGTGCGAGCGGACAAGCGTCAGGAGGCGGAGCGGCTGGAGCGCGAGAGTCGCCGGCAGGCGCGTCGCGACGAGGAGATGCGCGAGCTGGCCATCAAGCTGCGCCGCAAGTCTGTACCCACCACCACCACCACCACCACCAACAACAAACACCACCACCACCAGCAACAACAAAACACCCTGCCACACATACATACATACAGAGCACATATATTACACACGCTATTTACTTCTGGCTGTCGAGGTTGAAATTAAAATATTCGACACAGCTTTCGTCATTTAGAAGGATTTTTCTCATCTTCGTAAGCGTAGCTAAGCTGGGCGTATTTCTTGTACGGAGTGTCCGGCTTCTATAAAAAAGTAAAAAATGCGAAAGGCAGAAATTTACATAGTAAAATGGCGAATGTTGTTTGTTGCTCATAGATAATGTGTAAATTAATATAGTCATCGGAGGAGGGAACTACCAACGGGCGAAAATTTTA
This sequence comes from Tetheella fluctuosa, assembly GCA_951216915.1. Classification (NCBI taxonomy): domain Eukaryota; kingdom Metazoa; phylum Arthropoda; class Insecta; order Lepidoptera; family Drepanidae; genus Tetheella; species Tetheella fluctuosa. The sequence goes on from OX578230.1 coordinate 6,785,515, forward strand.
CTAACGATATGTTTTTATTACAGGCAGCGTGAAATGAGGCATCAACAAAACAGAAGATCCAGTGATGATTCAGATAGAAGTCGTAGCGGCTCATCGTCAAGGTAAATTACTTACCTAAAAATTTACGTACCTTTCGATCCCCATAACTCAAAATCTTACCTACACAGTTGCAATTTCTTGTGTGTATTAAATATTGTCGATAAAATTATTTAATGTATTTTCTATTCATTCCTAAATTGAACTCGTTAGAAACACAAATAATTAAGAAAGTAAATTGACTTGGTGCTAAAAGATATTTTAAGAAAAAAAAAAATTATGGTCCATTCTACTCAACACTTGTTTTTTTAGGGATTCTCCACCTACGGAAAGGAAGAGAGAAGACCGAAGCCGCTCAAAAAGTGAATCGCCCAAAGAGAAGCGTATTCCCGTATGGGAAACCAACAGAGATCCCACATCAACGACATTCAGACCAAAGCCACCTGATTTCGACGAACTCCCTCCATATCCAGAATCATCGCGAAAACGTTACCAAGAGTATCCTGAAAGCTATCATAAAGAAGAAAGGAAGCCAGATGAATACCCAAACAGATATGACAAATACCCAAGTAGAGATTACGCTCGATACGACAATCGTTTTGAACAAAACCAAGGCCCTGAAAATAAGTGGGATCTGGACAAAAGTTATCAACCACCGAGGAGGCGGCCTTACGGTTACAGAGGAGGGTATAGAGGCCAAGGATTTAGGCATGGGGGCCCAGAACCCTACGGTGATGGCCCATCCAATTACAACTCGCGGGACGAGGCCCAAAGTTACGATAGAGAAAACTCTGATTGTTCCTCAAAAAAAGTAAAGCTTGTAGATTATTAGATTAGTTTGTATTTATTAGGTGTTAATGCCAAAATAGATGTAGCATATCGTTGTACATAAAATTTGGTGACAGACTGACTGACTATGATAAACTCAAATTATTTCTCTTGTTATATCTTAGGATAAGAACAAACAAAGTCTACATTATAAACATGATTTTGGTTTTTAGTATTGCAGTCTTTCTTTATGTTTGTACTTTAAGGTCAGTTATCTCGGAATGAAACATGTTGAAAAACTGTTATTATATGAAATGTACAATCTACATAGCAGCTCGTGTAAAATCACATCAATTCTAATAAAAAAAATATTTACAAATATTTAATGAGTATAGTTTTATTTATGTATTTCTTTGTTTAATTTTTATACTCAATATTAACATGGCAGAAAAAATAACGTAATAGAAATAATTAATTTAGATACAAATTGATATCTTATTTCTAGACAGTATAATTAAAAAAAATAGCATCCTTTATATTATCATTTGTCGTTATGAAAGTAATCTTAAATATAGAACTCATCACTTTTCGACGGATTTAAAATACAAGGTATTCGGTATAATCTTGCAAGCCTAGGGTGTATACTCAGCCTATGAAGTAGAAGTTGTTAAAAACTTCTGTCCTACAACTTAAAATTAAAAAGTTTTTTTTTTAATTATCCATACAAAATTGCCGTTCGATTGAGCATAATTTCCTTCAAATTGAGCAATACCCTAAAGCAAAAGTTAATCAGTTTCATAAATAAATAGGCGAGAGGCTTTCAGGTTTATACCGTGTCATACCATGAAATACCTCCATCAAAACTAGCATGTAGGTAGATAATAAATATTAGGTACTGCTTCCTTCTAAAGCAGACAACTGTGCCCTGATGGTAAGTTGCTACCGTTGCCTATGGACTTATGTGATACCAGAATAACTGCCAATCTGTAGCCGACCTTTAGAAAGCATAGAAGGTATCTGGTCCTCATTCTAAGTACTGTCGGAATACAGAGGTAGGTTCTTGACAGATTTTTTACCACCGTGCGAATTATATTTCAAATGATTTGTCGTCCTTCGTTCAGCATTAGCACGGTAAAGTTATGTATAACTTTGTGGCATTAGGTAGGTTAGGTACTTAATCTCACGTACACACTTGGTGTAGAAGATATACCGCATAGGTATGCTAGATTTATTGTGTTGTTCAAATAACTTATCCATAAGTTTCAAGCTATTTAATTTAGTCGCTAAGCGTATCCACGTCAACATCCTCATTGTTATCGTTGGTAGAGTCAGGGTCCCTGCCGGGGAGGCCGGTAGCCCCAGCAATACCGCCGCGTCCCTCCTTCGTGTGTCGCCACTTCATGCGACGATTTTGAAACCACACTTTGACCTAGTGAAGAAATAAGTGATAAGTATACTAATTCAAAAATAACTGTTTTTTATTCGTTTGTATTTTTTGTAGGTACTTATATATATTTTTTTATGTAAAAAAATCCTGAGATCCCATATAAATTTTGTTAAGATATGACCTTGTACTGTGAAATACGATGGAATTCCCGGCAAACGGCACGAACTATCAATTTAAACATTTATTTGTCGACAATTTGATATATGCATTCGTATACACGGCCAATTGATATTTATATAATGGTAAGTACTTACGTCTACGTACCATGTAAAATACATGACGCACTGAATTAAAAATAAAATTTACTTTAAACAAGTAAAACCGATTCCTAAATAGAGTTATTACATAATTTTTATGCGTTTATTATACAATTTATATTAGTCTACATTTTGTAGTCGTAAAATTTTTGTTCGAGGTACCTATCTTTCCGTACGCAGTCCAGCAGAAATAGCCACTATCACAGGCATTGGTTGTTGTGATATGGTCGCGGAGATGGCTATTTTTTGTCGTCGATCGCGAAGGTTTGAGCACCCCCGGTAGTGGAGCGTATGAATTCCCGCATTCGACTATTAGGTATTAAGGTAGGTCATACTTATTTTATTCCATAGGTTCATCCACTACCGCTAGATCTTTTCTAACATAAAACTTAATTTCTAATAATATGAACTTGTAATTATTTGATAAGGCTATATAAATTCCATGATTCGCGATTAGTTTTAAATGGATAAGCCTACTTAATTAAGTAGCAGGCCTACGAAACCTGAAATGGAGTAGGCCTTACCATGGTATCTGGAGTAGAATTTATACATTGTTTGAAACTTACTTGAGCGTCTGTAAGCCCTAATGTCGCAGCCAGTTGTCTTCGATCAGGTTTTGTTATATATTTTTGAATTTGGAATCGTCTCTCCAAGCCTTTCCGTTGAAGGTTACTGAAGACTGCGCGCGACCACGATCGTTTTCTCTTGCCACTTGATGTGACGTCACAGCGAGGAGCTGAAGACTGCTGAGGAGGCGAAGTCGTGGGCATGGAAAGTCGATAAACTGAAATAAAAAAAATATCAATTACTTAGGATAATTAAAAAACGTAATATGTGTTTTGTATTAGGTATTTAACTTAAGGTACCTACCTACCTACCTAGTAAGAAGTTTAGGTACCTACTTGTTCACAGCGGCAGCGAATAGTTACCACCTAATTATTTAAATAGATTTTTACTCGCTAATCCTTAATTGTACCACAGTCTATGTAACTCTTACTTTTTACACTGTGATTGTACTGTGTACATTTAATTTGGTACCCTAGTTGGCTAGTTTTGGGTGTAAGTATAGTTAGGTAAGTGCCTTAGTGCCGCGCTTCCCGACGGCTGCTGCCACAGAATAAGACGTAGTAGGTGTACTCTACTCACAGCATACCCATCCTTCCTTGACCTAAGCATGGTAAAAAAAAACTTATTCCTTCTAGCTCTGACATGACTTCATATCCTGTAACTTAAAAGTTTAAACCTAGTGTATAAGATAAACACCATCGAAATGATTTTTTTAAACACCTACATTTAGAAAATTCGTTACAGCCAGTAATTTCTTCTTTACCTTCTGGTGAGCGTGTTGTTGACCTAAATTGATCAACGGACTTTTTTTCAAAGGATGCAGGTAGGCTTAACAACAATTTTACCGAGATCGATAAGTGACGATGTGACTGGGGTTCGTAAGAACTAGCTCACAATTACAGTAGCCAGAGCATACACCTACTGGTAGGTGCTCGTAAAACAATCTAAATAGTATGTTAGATAAAAGCCTATACGAGTGCTAAGTTTTGAGCTACTGACAAATTGAGGGTTAATATGTCACCTCGAAATATGCCAACTTTTGCCTTCTCTCCGCCGTAAGGCAGCCACTTAATTTTTAGTTCGCTCATATTATATATGTAGGTCTTACCTCACTATGTTTTGCTTTTGCTAGGTAGTATTAGGTATTATTTATCTTTGGATCTGGAAGTAAGGTGGTAACAGTTTCGATGTTCATAAGTGCCCTTCTAGGGCCTAAACGGAATAAATGGCTTTGACTTTGACTAAGCTCATTTGCAAGCTAACAAACCAAATCAATTACCTACTTTCGAAAGAAAAATATAAACTCGCTAGTATTTCTTCTTGATTCTTTTTAACTAACACAATGAACAGAATGTTTGTTAACAACAACAGAGTGTTTGTTGAGTACAACGATCCTACAAATCTTTAGTGTTATTTACATTATTATTTTAGTTTTTTTATGTAAGAAGGTAATGCGATATTAGAGTTGGTCCCATAATAAAAGTTGTTCATATTGACGAGTACTTCCACCCCTGCAAGTATGGCCAGTGACTAAATATACTGTATATTGAAGGGTAATTATCTTTAATAAGTATTATGCGCAAAGTAGACATGTACCTACCTATTATTTATTTATTTAATTTCATTTTATATGGGTACCTAGTACCTAAAACTTTAACAAGAAGTGCTGATGAATTTTATTGTTTCACTTGCGAATGCGATGAAATAACATACAAGTGTGCTAATTGATGTGTTAAGATGGTGATTGGTTTATCACAAAATAATTTAAAATATAGGTAATTGTATCATAAGTCATATATGATCGTTATTCTTTTTTGTTAATTAGGTAAGTGCAAACCATAATAATCTACACTTTTTAATTAGTAATTGAAAAGTGCTTGCGTTTATAATTAATAATTACAAACACAATTTTGAGATACATAATCTCATTTTCTCAAACATAATCTCATTTTCGCGTAAAATTCTGTAGAGTGCTACGATATTTCGTAGAGATCTTCCATTTGTTTAATACTACATAAGAGGCAAACAAGCTTACGGCCCACCTGATGGTAAGCGATTACCGTAGCTTATAGACGCTCATAACACCACGGGCAAATAAAATACAATATTATATTTTCCATGCCAGGGGTATCACTCACACGTTGCCAACCTTGAGACATGAAGTTGTTGTGAGATTCAACATAATCTCACCATAGTAAGTGAAGATGCGATCGATGGTGGTAAGCAAACAAATCCTAGTAACTGGCTCTCAAGTTGCCAGAACACACCGGTAGGAATTTGGCGACAGAATCTAGTATAATATACTAAAAAATATGTAATTTGTTTTGAAAAAGATTATTATACCTAACTTCCACCACCAACATGGTGCTCGCTATTATTGTTTTCGTATTTTGGGTTCCAATCTAAAAATGGTTTTATGATTTATGAGAGTATATGTAGATATGAGCGACCATGTATGGATTTTTTTTTAAATAACGTTATCATTATAATGTTGTATTGAAATATAATTAAGTACTAAGTACTTTTATTAACAACAAGTATTTACAATATATATTTATTTATTGAAATTATAACTAAACCTTAAAAATATAACTCCCTTTATCTACCAGGTTTCACAAACGAATTAATCTGCTGATTTGAGAGATGTTTCTGCGACTCGGCAATTTCTGTTTGCTAATTTGTGAGGTAAATATATATATACGTTGATGCATCTAGATTTATTTGGGGCACTTAATAAATTTGTTGGGACCGAAGTTGGTGTGAAATTTCGGACCTCCAATATTCGTCTAGCTACCAGCTCTCGCACATGTTAACGATCATCCGTGATAATTGCAAGCAGAAGACTTTCTGGGTAAGCAAACAAACTTAAAACTAACTTAAAGTAGAGCTTGATATTTGCTGAAACAGGATGTCGTGCCCCGTCTTTACATCAAGAATGCTTTTGATGGAAAACCATACCGAAGCGCATACTTTTACTATGAACGTAGTTAACATGACAGAATGTTGGATGACAGGCGTAAACTGCGGTTAGTGTGGGTTAGAGTTTTCCAAGAGATTTATTGGGAAAACCATCTGCAATATGACCGGCAATAACACCCAAAAAGATTCTGTATACGTACAGATAATTCGTGCTCAAATCACTTGTAGGTAGTATGAGTCAAGGCACCGTCAATCTTCTGCAAAACTATTAACGATATTTGTTCCTTTTCACATTCCCATATTTTATGCAGTAGTTGCTTCCAACTTTTTTTGTTATTATCTGCCACCAAATAAGGCTGATATGACGGAAACATTTTACGCCTTTATGTACCTAATAGCTGTCCACCCGCGGTTTCACTCGCGTTTCCGAGAAAATAAGTAAACCATGTCCTTCTCCATACCATAGGCTATCTGTGTACCAAATTTCATCACGATCGGTTCAGCGGTTTAGACGTGAAAATGTAACAAACAAATAAACAAACTCACTTTCGCTTTTATAATATTAGTTAGGATTAGGATCAACGAATGCACGACACCAAAATTTTATCATGTTCACTACGTTCCTAGTAAAATTAATATGCTGCAGAATTATTTGTTCTCGTAAATAAATTATAATTGTAAACGTAAAGCGTTATTAAAGGTTGTAAATTGAGTCTGACACTGTAAAGATGGCGAAAAAACTACTTTATGTTAAAGGTCGATGACTTTGCGAAAGCTCTTATCTTTATTCAATACTGATAATATTTTACATACTTACTTCAGTTTGAGCCTAAAGGGGAAATTGTTTTCACTATTAGATACAAGTCGTGTCTCAAGAAAAAAAATCGTCTACATACAATATATTAGCCTAATTATTAACAACTATTTTGTATTTACCCCAAAATTCCAAGGTATTCCATCGTTTTATAGAGCTTAATTTGTGAATGAACTAGACGAACGATAATGACAGTTGGAAACTTATAATAATGGACTTTCTATTCTTATATTATTCAGATTTTTAAGCAGACTGTGTTTTTTTAAGGTGCTTTAAAGGAAAACATTTTGCCGGCCTTTGCCGTGCCGTTTTGCCTTTCACAAAAACTTACCTTTAAGTAGTACAAATATAAAAGGGCTCGAATAATTTCATAGCTTTTAAAGTCTACAACTAATAAAAATGGTCTGAATAATGATAAACGGGCAGTAATTACAGCAAATTCAATAAGTATCGATATTTGTAATACAAGCAAGAAGGAAGCTACGATAACTTACCAGTTGTAGGCCTTAAAGCCGGATGCAAATGTGTATACGGAAGCGGAAGTGGCAACTGTAACAAGGGCGGTTCATCCCTACAGCACCGGTATAAGGCTGCCACACATCCCGCGCATGGAGGCTCTTGCGCCTTTGGCATTTCCATCGCCGAACTCCTATGCGAATGAGAAGAATCATTGTTCCCCAAAATACTGTCCACACTAAATTTCAATTTACTCGCCGTAACTTCACCACTTAAAGACGTCATAGTTCACAAAAAAAAAACACCAAGTAGACCTTCTGTCATGGAGGCAACTGAAAAACTGACAAGTATCGCGCGTTGGTTATCGGCGCGGGCGCAAGCAATGGGCGTGCCTTGATCAATGAAGCATTCTGATTGGTCGGGGGTCATTGGGCGTTGCGCACGGAACATATGGAGTAAGCGAGCATTAACTGACCCTGATGTTACAAACAACTGCAATTGTTTACAATAAACAGTGTTTAATGTGTTTTATATGGCTTTGTATTAAAGTAGAACTTAATTTCATTGCTGCGAGGCTTACGTCATTCGTCAGTTTAGTGTTATATATAAATTACTACCTACCTATACAGTCAATAGGTATTTACTCACAGAACACTCAACACAGGGTGCCATAAGATTTGAGATTTCCATTACTTCCAGCACTAGAGATTGTAGAATAAATAAATAAAATATTTTTGATTGTTAGATATGATGTAAATAAATAAAATAGACTTCCAGACCTGTATGGATACTATACCTATTAATTTTAATTTGATATGAATTGAAGATAGTCCGCCAACCTTCTTAACTTTGCAGTTTACAGTTCTACCCACTGCTATACGCGACTGCGTTATTAAAAAAATGTAAATATCACTATCAGTGTATAGATACTGGGTGATTTTTTTGTCGTTGGCAATACTTGCAAGGATGGAAGTACTCATCAATATGAACAACTTTCACTATGGAACCAACTTAGATATCGCGTAAAATAAAACAGTTGCTTCTTACATTTTGATCGAGTGGGTATTGAACTTTTGTATGGAACAGCTGATATTTTTATCGTGATTTCACATTTAGCCCCGTAGTAAAAGTTGTTCATATTGATGAGTCCTTCCACCCCTACAAGTATTGGCAACGACTAAAAAATCACTTTGTGTATAAATACAACGTTTAACAGAAAGGTGAAACAATATTGAATGTTTAACGACTAAAGCACTTGTATAAGAATTTTATGTATGAAATTCGCTTATTTTGGGATATTATCAAATTGAAGTATTAATTTTGAACACCAACAAAAAAATAGGAACAACCGGACTATTGATCTTAGCCACAAGTGTGTCTGTGTGATGGAAAACAATCGAACGAATGAAAATGGAAATAAGTGTTGAAAACTCTCCTCAAAACTTCTTCCTTGGCTGTTAAATAACACATAAAGCACCCTATTACTCTGAAATTTTTGTTTTACTTTTTTGTCACTCGCCGTATCTGTATAACTAGCCTTCCGCCCCGCGGTTTCACCTGCAAACCCCTATTTTACCCCCTTAGTCAGTTATTTTTTATATTAGATAGACGGGACAGAGTACCTTCACAATAGTTCACAATAGCAAGACAAAATAAAAAGAGACGATATAGCAAAGAATATTAAAAAGAACAAACAACGTTTCCCCGTATTCCCCACATTCTAATTAGATTGGAAGTTGAGAATAGTCCTTAATTCTTATTACTCCAACCTTTAACCATTATTAGGAGAAATTATGAAAAAAACTGTTGTGGTTCGGTAGCAAACTATTATCCTGAGGAGGTTCGACTATCGGGCATGTATGTATCGTGACTTTGAATCCACCAATGGACTTTTGCTTGAAGTTAAAATTTGACAAACAAATATCTGGCTTCGCTCATTATCGTGACTGATGCACCTTCCTGAATCAAGATTTTTATTAGAATTGATATTATATTTATATAATTAACCACTTGAATATTTACTATTTTAGGAGGTTCTCAATTCGTCGGAATCTTTTTAACCATCTTTGGCATCAGGATCAATCGATCTTTGTTATGTAATTCTAAATCTTCTATAAATCTTTAGGTATTTTTTGTAAAAATTCTGGCGGGTTTTAGTAACCAACGTCAAAAATTCATGACTACGTCACGCCTATTTAAGTATAGGAGTACCTACTCTGGCTTATGTTTTACAAAATATATATTTCCTGAGACCTCAAAACCAATGTATAGCACCAACAGCCAACAGTAACTAGCTATCCCATATTTTTGTAAAGAGTTTCCTTGGCATGTTAATTTTACTCGCACATTTTACTTTTTAAAAACAAAGCTAATAAACTGGAATGATACCTACATCTTAGCAATTCATACACTAAGTATCTGAAATGTCTTAACTCCTCATATTATTTTCATTAATTTCACTGATCAGTCTGGGTATTTTCATAAAATTAACAAGTCTTAGGCACAGGCCTTGTTAATTAAGCTATCCGTGTTAATATTTAAAAAATCAAGTAAGTTAATTGTACCTACATGTGAAAAATGTACTTGCATAATTCTGTAAAAGAGATGTCTAAACACAACAAAGTTTGAAACAAGGGGATAACGATTAATAAATTTCATTTTAATGTAAATAAATTTATACAAGTGTACAATCGACCATACGTTTCCAAGAATAAAACTGTTGTATCTTCCGAACTCGATTACACCGACTTACCTACACATAATACAGAATCAATCGATTCGAGAACAACTGTTAGCTCTAAAACTCTAAAATCGATTACGGTTGAGTTTATTTTGCCTGTCAGAAAACACCTGTGATACATCCGCAGCACCAGATATAGATCCCATCATTACTAAAGAGTTTCGCTCCGGCCGCACGCCACGCTGTTTACTCGATAAGTATCAATGATCTGTGGCCAACGAAATGATTATGTACGTGTATCTATACGCACCCACATGCCTACCATTATTGTGTCTAATTATAGGATTAACACATTAGTGAACTTTGCAGACGTTAAATTATGGAATAATGTCTCGTAAACAATAGACTGATAATGCCAAAAATAAATCTCAAAAAGACCAAATTTATACAATAAAAATAATCTTGTAAAGATGTCTTTACTATCGTTACAATCCTAACTTATGAAAATAATAAACTTATGAAAGCGAAATTGAGTCTGTCAATCTGTCTGATTGTTACGTTTTGCTGAGTTTGAACCACGGAGATTATATGATACTTTTTATACAGGGAAATCGGGCAAAATCGCAGGGAACAGCTAGTTATATATAAATTATAGTTAGGTTTTCAAATACATAAAATATTAATTTAAAAAAATCTAAGCTAAGGACATTTTTCCGGTATAACCTACGCACCATTCGTTTGATTTTAAATTATCACGACACAGGTAACCTCTTTGCTTGATATCAAATGAACATAAATCAGAATAATTATAAATAGTCGGTTGATATAAACCCAACGCCAACAGGATCAAAAGATTTGTAGCAAAATGTATTGCACGACCACACGTGTGAATTACACAGGCAGCTGCAACAACTGTAAATCATAGCTATGGTTTATTTACCATCCACAATATTTTATAGTTTAGTATAATCTGTAAATTTGTTTATCTATCTTGGGTTTTTTGCAGGAAATTTAGCATTTTCGGTTTTAAAATAGGATTCTACGTAAAACAGACATTTAATAGCTACCACTTACATTTATTTGCTAACAAATGGTATCATACTATTAATCAAAATATGATAAAAAAGTACGATTAAAACTGCAATACCTAAATGGCGGGCCTCAATCTCACGGAAGCATATTTTTAATACGATTACCTGCGTTGATATCTAATAAAGGGAACATGATTTTGCTACGAGAACATAGATTTCATATGGAAATTTTTGATTAGCGAAATGAATATATTAGCATTTATTTTGTTATTCTTTAAATTTTCATAATTTTACTCAATTACTTACGGTTACATTCAATTTGCACAAACTATTTTCTTTGAAAGCGGAATCATAATGTGTTTTTGCCTACGGTGAAGACATTTGTATTCTATCTTTTAGCTATCTATCTAGGTACTATGCATATAATAAAACTGTAGAGCCACAATGTGTTAATTGAGTTTTAATTTTAATTGATATTTCAAAGAATTCCTTAAATTTAAATTTCCTTGCTTTATAAACGTGAATAGTGTTTGTTGGTTTGTCGAGGGGGAACGAACGCGGGAGACAAATAGTTGAATATACCTACTCGTATTTAACAAAAAATGATTAACCGGTCCTATTGGAGATCCTTAGGGGAGGCCTATGTTCAGCGGTGGACGTCTTGCGGCTGATGATGATGATGATTGGGGGTGATGTAGGTAACTTTAGTAACAACGACATTTTTTTTTATATACTATTCTTTTATAAATCTAATATATAATAATACCTTTAAACGGCCAATTCTTTTGGGGAAAAGGGTTCTTCGCATTTTTTAAGAAAATTCAAAACATTTTTTTATATGGTTTATTTACATTTAACTAAAGTATGTAGGTACCATTTTGTTCAATAACTTTTTGCCATCTTGTAGGTAGGGACATGATAAATTTTGGGACTTTCGGACAAAATTCCGCGACAAGTGGTTTTGGCAGTCCTCTCGTGATGTTAACCTGACACTGCCTAAAGAATTCTGAAGAGACTGAAACAGGTGGAAATCTGAAGGTGCAAGGTCAGGACTATACGGCGGATCATCGTGGGCAATGCTCGCGCAGGTACCACGATGTCCTACAAAACCGGCAAGGCGGCACGCCCAGGTGGTTTTTAGTGGGTAGCACTCCCTACTCCTCCTCACTTTAGAGGAGGGAGAGGCGATGTGTAGTCCCACATAACCCTCCGTCGCACTCCCATGCGCGGGGGGTATGCGTAATGCATTTTCCACCTGGTCAAAAAAAAAAAAAAAAAAGGACTATACGGCGGATGCATTAATACTTCCCAGCCAAACTCTGAGTGGCTAAAGATGTGTGAGGTCTAGCGTTATCATGATGAAAAACCACACCCCTTCTGTTGATTAATTCCGGCCGCTTTCTCTCAAGTTCTTGCTTTAATCTCATCAGTTGTTCGCAGTAGAGTACAGAATCGATGGAATAATGCCCTTCCAATCCCACCACACACACAGCAAGCATCACCTTGTTGCGAGTTAACCCGGGTTTCGCCACAGTCTGTGAAGCCTGACCAGCCTTTGACCACGACCTTTTTCGCACGTTCTTGTCGTACGTGATCCACTTTTCATCACCAGTTATCAACTTCTTCAAAAATGGTTCGGTTTCATTACGTCGTAATAAAGAATCACAAATGAGTACACGGTTCATTAGGTTTCTTTCAGTGAGCTCGTGAGGTACCCAAATATCGAGCTTTTTTGTGTACCCAGTTTTTTTCAAATGCGCCAAAACTGTTTTGTGGTCAATTCCCAGTTCTTCAGCTACGTCGGTAACTACTGATATGCCGACTTTGCTCCACTTTTTCAAAAATGGCATCCATTTTATCCGTAATAGGGCGACCAGAGCGATCTGCATCTTTGACATCAAAATTTCCGGATTGAAAACGCTTAAACCAAATTTGTGCTACTCTCACAGACACTGCATAAACATCGCAAATTTTTTTCGCGGGTTGCGTTGCAAATTTTAAAATGTATCGAATTTCTTCATTCATCTTGACGGTACGAAAAACAATTAAAAATCACACATTTTCCTAATTTGAATTTGGAATTATGTTCTTTAAAATTTAAATTTCAATGATACCAAAACCAGCCAGATACAAATAGTATTGCCAAAGAAATTTTATTACAAGTTCATACATACTATAATGCGAAAAGACTTTTTCTCCAACCTATATATACCTATATATATAATCTGAATCTCGGAAACGGCTCCAACGATTTTCATGAAATTTAGTATGCAGGGGGTTTCGGGGGCGATAAATCGATCTAGCTAGGTTTCATTTTTAGAAAACGTCGTTTAAAAAACTAATAAGAATAGAAAAGACAATATAGCTTAGAAGATAAACGATAAAAAATATAACTAGGTAGATCAAAAAGTTGCTTACAACATAAACAAAGTTTACTATCTGAGTACAAAAATATATCATGATTTTGTGATCCTAAAATTAAACCCTGAATCGGGTGTTCTCGACTTCCTTATTTGATCATTCATATAAAATTTGACTCGCTTTCCGGAAATCACAACTTAAGGAAGATTTATTAAGTCTGCCTTTGTTTATATGATAGTTAAACCACTGTTAAATGTCTATAGATGTCTACCGAGTTACGCCGGACTACAATTAGGCCATTCCGTATCGAAATAAGTAAGACAACAAACAGAATAACATCCTTTCGAGAGCGATGGCCGCAGTCTCCCGAGCGCATCCCAATTTTATTTGTTTCTTTTATGATTGCTATTGAAGTTGTGAATATAATCTGTTATCGACATTATAGATACTGCCTTGCAGTTCTGTTTACGTTTTTTAAGTGTATTTTTCCTCGATGATTATTTATTTTTATTACCTATTTATAAATGTCAATTAAAATCTGAAGCATCATTCACAATTTACCATTCTAATGGAAATCAATAAATATAAATAAATTGTGCATAATTCTACACGGGTTTATTCATAGGCAATGTTAGGCATAAACAATACATTAGTGCAGGGATGGGGAAATGGCGGCCCGCGAGCCAAGTCCAGCCCGCGAAATTATTCAATCCGGCCCGCAATCAAAACCCGTCATATATATTAAATCCGCAAGCGAAACACCAATTTTGTTTTTTTTTAGTAATCTATCATACAATTGTATGGATTAAAAATAGGAGAGCCGAATTTGACGAATATTTGTTATTTTAAAAAACAAAAATTACAATAATACTTTCCTACAATTTACTCCATTTTCCCCTACACTCTCAAATTTATACGAGTTAAAGAGTTTTATACTACATGTAGCATACCGTTGCGCGTTGTAATGAGCAATAAATAGAGAACTTTTTAAAAGCATTTCAATTCTTAGATCCTTCATATATATTTTTCAATTAAGTTTAAGTTGAGCTTATTGACTTATTTTTGCCATTTCCTTTGCTTTGAAAGTTCAGAACTAATTAAATTATTCTTATTTGCATCTAACATTACCTTGGAAGAGCAAAAATTAAAAAACTTCAGAAACAAGTTTAAAAAAAGTTAGAAGTGTTAAAAGGTCAAAATTTGGAAAAAAAAAAAGTACTTTTAGGGTCGTCTAACTAAATATATATTTTTTAAATGGGTCTACCTATGCCACTCCAGTTTGGCTAACTCTCCGCCTAACACATGTATACCTAATAATGCTTTTTGGCCCGCGTAAATGTTGTAAATATTTTATGCGGCCCTCCTCTAAATCTATTTCCCCATCCCTGCATTAGTGTATCATCTGCATAGCTTACGGCCTAGACTAGACCCAGCCAATCTCGTTATCACAGCCAGGTCCTGGACACATATCGATACAACACGATTATTTATACAAATCGCCGTTCATATTGGGTGTCTGTGTCGCAATAAATATTAAATATCGACGCCATTAAAAATATCCGCTTACAGTTTACGAGAGCGTCAGTGGACATGTTTACGTACGGGGGGAGGCAATCAATTCACTTTTTTCTCTCAACTTTATGATGAAGGTACCAAGTTCTTACCATTTCATTGTGCACGCGAGCTTTCTCTTGATATGCATAGGCTATATGTTTTATGCATATTTATATCCATCAGTTTATTATGAATATAATAATTTAGATACTAATAGATTTGAATTACCTCCCTGACACGTGAATTTCATGCAAAATAGATAAATTGGCTCACTAAGCTGTTATTACCTATTCACATAATTAAGGAAAGTCTTGTTGCAAAAAAAAAAAGACAAACAGTGAAAACAAAAAAAAACGAATGCTAGAGACGTTTAATCTACTCAACTATAAATCTCCTATCCTTTACATTCATATATAAGCTAGCATAGAGGCTCATTAAACAGCTGATAAATCCAACAACGAGACGCCCACGACCTTTCGAACACATATTAATATTTAATTGTAGGCGCGATATCATCACGACGAGCATAACTAACTGTTAATAAACTGTATTGTTGACATGAATTATCCTCATAAGTCTGCCGAACGAGGATGGCTCGGGAGACGGGGCCCTATTCTGTGCCACTGATCTCGAACACTCGATAGTGGAAGGCTTTAGGAGTCAATAGAAGAGATAAACCGGTTGACGGTTATATTGAATATTGATGGTATGGTAAGTAACATGATAATACTAGGGAGATCCCCAATGTGTAGCTGATCCTGAAGAACTCCTTTCACGCGTTTTTTGAAAAATCTCATAGCATAGTGCCGAGGGAGTACCGTAAATGGGAGCTCATTCCACATCCTAATATGCTTTTGGGACGCGCTCCTTAAATGTCTTATAAAAAAAAAACAGGGATTGCTATTCAAATGATTAAATGACTAGCTTTCCGGATCGTTGTTTCAACTGCCCCTTAAAGATTTGAATTTTGAAAAACCCTTCCTCAGTAGTCCTTAAAAGTTGTACTGCTTAATTGGTTTCAGAAAAATGAAATTCGTGAAAAATCTCGATAGTTCAAGAATAATACTCCGTGTCGGGTCGCCGGTGTTTGTCGCCTCAGGAAATGCTTTATATCGGCGCATAAGCTCGCGCCCAATAAACGCAATAAATAATACCGGATCGTGTGAGAGTCGCCACGAGGCCACGGATCCTATAACAACCGCTTGTATCTGTTCCTATATTCGAATCATAAAGTAACCGGTCAAAACATTGAATTTTGAGAATGTATTTCTAGGGGTTCTGTACAGTTTTTTTTGTAGGATTCTTAATTGTATTCATTAATTTTACAGTTTGTAAAAAATTAAAACATTTTATAACAGTAGGTAGGTTAAAAATTATTAAGTATAATACTCGCAATTTGTTTGAGTAGAGAAAGACTAAACTTTAAAGGTTTTTGACTGTTCTTGACAAAAACTCATCCCTAGAAATTAAGGTGACGCTAATAACCGTACATCACTTTTATTAGTTTCGATAAATAACACGAATAACTTTTCGATGTGATCGATTCTAATACGTTGTTGTATTTATTGTAATTAAAGCTCGGTTCAAGCCGCGCGGCCGCGCCGGCTCTCGTGTGGCGCGCCCATCAAATATATAAACTGTTTATTAAGAACTAATCATATTTGCATAATTGTTTTTTTAAACATTATTCACTATGAAATTCAATATTAATAGCCCATTAATAACTTGAATTAGCTCAATATAACCCACGTGAATTAAATTAATTTTGAATAATAATAAATGCACAAAATCATTAACACTAATCAATAAAATATTAATGGATATCGTATTAACAGGAAATAGGTTTTTTATTGGTTAAAATATCAATGGATAGAGATTTCAAGTTGAAAATTTCGCTTGTTTATTTTATTTTAAGTATTTTTACTGTTATGAAGTTTACGACTGTATTAACATAAACTTGCCATCCATCTGTCCATCTATTTGCCCACGTGAACCTCTGCTCAGCCTACTAACAGTTATAACAAAACATAAATAACTGAATATGCCTATTTTTATGACAACACTTCAACCATTCCAGTTGACATGCAATAATAGGGGGTCATAAATTGAAGTTGATCGTCTCAAATTATATAGGAAACATAAAATACTGAAAATTAATGAAAATAATGAAATTGGTCTTAGAAACTGTGAGCATGCGGAATGGACTAGATTGGTATATAGACTGTTGTGTACTGGCTGTGGTTGAGGCTCATTAGGTAAAAGCTCTCCAATCCATCTGTCCGTCTAGATTTATTTAATAACTGAATTCATGTTATGTAGTGTTGAGCAGCCTTGCATTGTTTTTTAATACCCATGCTACATCATATCTGCTTAGTCTAAACTCAGATCGTGCAATGGTATAAAAATGGAGTTCAAGTGAAGTATAACAAAGGTTATGCGAGTGTAAATCACAATAAAAGTCTGTAGAGACGCCTGCGAGGCCGGCCGAGGTAGCGGAGACGAATTATGATTGCCGCGGGATGGTCATAAAGAATAAGGGTAGCAGTGTATGGTGGACTTAATTTTCTATTTTTTTTGAAGTGTTTAAATTGTCATAACACTGTTAGGTACCTAGTGTTAAACTTGGGTTATGGGGGCAAATTTATTACTTACTAGCTGTTCACCCGCGTTCTCTAGAAAAAAGGTAGCTCATGTCCTTTTCCATGTCCATTTATTTATTTGAAATTAGTTCGTAGATTTTTTTGAACAAAATTTCGTGCAACCATTTAACATCGCAATTACATACGATGCTCTGAAATATCTTTGCAAAGGTTAATTAATTTGTCATCGTCTTATAGGGTCATAGACGTTTTGATCACAATTTCATCCAAATTTGTTCGCTGAAATAACTGAAGCCGTCTTACAACAAATCGCTTTGTCAATAATTTCCTTTACGGAAGGTGGGTGTTTCTTGACTGGTCTGATTCTTGTTGGATACGATGGTGACCCTACACTTTAGGGGGACGTGAGGTGTCCGGCGCGCGCGCAGCGTGCGATCAAGCAAGGCGCCGCGGGGTCCCCAGACCTCCAGCATGGCGGAACTGGTGTGGGTACATATATGGATATACCATTATTGCGTCAGTTATTTATTATGTTCGTGATTTGTCTATATTTGACTATAGACAAAGGTTTTAACATCAAATAACTAATATCGGCCTTCAACTTTCACAAAAAGTTTATTATTTGAGTACAAAATTAATAATTATAGTAATTTTATTAGATAAGGAATGTACCAGGAAATCTTATCATACTACAAACATTCTAGTGCTACGAAGGAACATTTAACAATTCCAAAAATAGTGTATTTTTTCAACACCTATTATAATTATGGCAGATCGACCCCTGCTAGTACTACAAGTTCAAGTCCACAACCACCCACGTCATAGTGCTATACCTACAAATATTATTTCAACAAAAATTCAACACCTATTATTTAATTTGTTTTTTTGTTAAACTAAGTTATATTTGGCGTAAGATATCTTCATTTAATGTTTTATTTTTAAATATATCTGTCAAATGAGTGAGATATAGGGATTTTAAATTGCGTGACGTTGTAGCGGTCGAGCTCACCTCACAACTTACTATTGCGACATATATCCTAATTTCGCGAGTTGATCAATGAATCAAATTCCCTAAGGGATACATAGAGGATCACGGGTGAAAACACGCGGCGGCAAGCAAAGTACAAAATGAAAAAGATAAATTTTCCTAATATATTTTATGGTCTGAGTAATTCTTTCAAATTCATGGATTGGATTTTTTTATTTTATAAGAAACTGAAATTGAGATGGAAATTGTGTATATTCCCAATTGACGACAGGTACTTCCTAAATAGGTGATTAATAAAACATTGCATAATAGAATATAGTAGTCTTATCCACACGACTCTACCCTCACCTCACGCGCCCACCGCACCGTGTAAATAATAATTAATTTTATTGTAAATGCTTATATTTTATTGCGGGATTTGTCAACAGAGTGCGCGATGTATTTTGTTAACTGATATATTTATTGTTAGTTACTTAATGTAATGCCTAAATGGTTGTGTGCCGGTATATGTTGCAAGTGACAGTGTAAGTCTAGTGAAGAATTATTCTTGAATCTATGAGAGTAACTACATAGTGCCATTTTGAATGTTAATTTATTATCTGACCATTCATAATAAAAACTATTGGCGTATTCGGACTTAACTTTATGATAATATGAGCATTTTTGTACAACCTGTATGGTAGTGTAGTGTATGGTATGGTCAATTTGTTGAATATACTAACAAAAAATAATGTAAATATTCCTAATATTTTATTTGTTTTCTATTTGCATCATCTAATTAATATTATGTATATTGTTATTCATTGAAATTTACCTACTTAGTATACGAAATGTAGTAGGTATTCAACTATGAATATTTTTAGTTATTTCATTCGCTATACAATCATCTAACGTACTTTTTTTATTCTATATAGTCATATTATAACCTACATGTATAGATAGATATAATGTAGATTTGTACCTATGTACAGGTAAATTCGGATAGATGCAACATATTTATGCTGTACTAGAGATCAAATTGTGTATAAATGTGCCTTTTCTAATATAAGTATTAGGGGTGTTTTCTGTTCGTAAACGATAATTTAAACTAATATTTCTCCACAATTACGCCCAAATAACTTCAAAAACACAGCCAATACCTACGTTACTTACATTCGTTAATTACTATTACACAAACCTATTCGTAATTAACAAATCCAAGAATTTAATTTAATACTTATAACTTTTTTTAAACAAGGGGCAACAGGTTGTATTTACCATATACATAAATCTATACTAACAACCAGTTATTGGTAGATGTTTTCATACATGTCAATACGTTACACAGTCGATGCATCTCGTTATAAGTTACTTACGATCGTCTTGCATTATATGAGCGATGTTGAAATCCTTTGAACGCCCGGATGTGTTGAGATAGATAATGCAGCGTTTATAATATAGGTACTTACTGTTCCCCGCGGTTTTAGCCGCGTTCCGGTTATAATTTTTTTTTCAACAAAGATTTGTTGGAGACAAATCTAACGAATCAAAAATCATAAAAATCGGTCCAGTCCAGCCGTTCTTGAGTTGTAAATGGTGTAACTACCCCGATTTTATTATATACTTTAGGTACCTACCTACCTTTAGGAACTGTAGTACCCAACTGGCTGGCTACCCTCTAAAAGTTGAAAATCTGTTGCCAAGCACCTACTGATGTATTCCGGCAGCTGCATTTGAGAGTCAGTTCCTTCTAGGCTTTGTGTGCTTACCATCTCCGGTCACATCATCAATTTTCCTAAAGAAATTGTGGTCAAACACAGTCCTATACGATAATAAAAAATGTGTATACAGGTAATATATACCTATCGATATACAGTTTGTGACCACCCTTGTATTTTACGTCCACTTAGTGATTTAAGAGCTAGTGATACCTAATATAGTCGGATTTCTATAAAATTCGCAATAAACATTTTGTCAAAGAGGCCGCAAACTATTAACTTAAACATTATTGATTTGGAATGAGTGCCTAATGCCTGCAAACTACGGGCGGGCGGCCAAATAAGCTTAGCGAGGTAATACGAACGACGTTCTTAATAGGTACTTTCGGGTTATAGCCAATAGATTAAGTAAAAAGCTCTCAGTACGATGGACAAGAGTCATCGTGATGTGTTGTCGCACAACATTTGAGTGAATGTTTCATCAACACATTCAGGTGGGTATCGGCGAACCCTCAAAGTCAATGGAAACTTCGTAAAATAACTAAAATGTATAAGTATTTATGTGCTATTAGCAGTATGTGCTATTTATAATAAGTATTACGGGATAAAATTATTATAACTCAAATATACCTAATGTTTTGTGATCACAGTATTTAACTATGATATAATTTTTTAACCAGTTTATACTTTTTCTGGCATGTTTCGTGTGTGGAAGACGCATTATATTTATTAATAAAACCTAAATTAAATAAATAACAAAGACTATAACTGTTTTGTCACTTGCTCTACCATTTTCTCTATTATTTTACCTTAGAGTATACCAACATTCCCCAGTAATCTATAGTTCAAAGTTTGACCACAATCTAAATGTAAGTTATTATGAGACTGAAGTTGGTAATCACAAAAGCTACATAAGGAATTACTGGCTCTCAAGTGAAGCTTCTAGAAAACACTGGTAAGTGCTTGTCTCAACTCTGCTATAGCCCTCGTTCTTTCTCAGTTGATAACTATATAACCCAAACATTGAAGCACACTGATGTAGCATAATCTAAATGGATTCTTTGAAGCAGATATTTTCGATTTAAAGTGAGAGAGGCGGCCGTAATAGGTAGGTATAGGCACAGTATAAAGATGTAACCAGTATGGAAACTAAGCCTAGTTGATAAAATAATTACCTACACTCCATTGAAGCAATAGGGTTGACACTTTTAATGTTTTATAGTATTGTTTTTTTTTTTATTAAAGCATTATATGTTCTGTAGTGACTAGTGACCAATTAATCGAATTGAAATAGCTAGTTTACAAATAAAATTTAAATAGGTATCTCATAGTGTCGGTTAATCTCGATAGTTTAAAATACGGAAAACAGTTTAATATTGACACACAGCTTGAAGATCTTTTTTTTTTTTTGGTAGGTCACTAACTTATCATTATGGCATAACCTTTTACAAGTTTTGGCGGGAGCGTAGGCGAGCCGCGGTTGGGCGCGCGCTAGGCGCGTACTAACCCTAAAAATGCGTGTGATACCTAGTATTTAAAAAACCATTACATAAAAAATACCTTTATTCTTCATAAACTACAAATTATTGACTGTAAAAGCACTATCGGCTTCAACTCCCTCGAAAATCATAAAAACGACTCCCATGATGAAAAAGTTGATAATTTCTTGCAGCCGCCATCTTGGATTTACATTTTGACAGCACTAACGGCTTCACCACCTACGAAAACCATGAAAACTACACCCATGACGTTGTAGTTGTTAATAATATTATAATCTATTGCAGCCGCCTTCTTGGATTTGTATTTTGTGTTATGTTTTACGAATTTATTATGATCTTAAAAAAACGATATCTCCGGTTTTGTTGAAGCAGAGTTCAAACAACCGTATACTACGCAATACGCTCGTGGCATTTTTAAAAAGATCGCGTAAATAAACTTGCACGTGACCACTCGTCTTGACGCGGCACTCACTACTGACAGCACCGCGAAAACCGCTTAGGGGTCTCGTCGATGCGCATGTTTGTGTGAGTGAGCCGTTTCGACCGTTTGTATGTAGTTTCCGTACTGGTTACATCTTTATTCTGTGGTATAGGTTACCACCGTAAACGATCCAGATTCTTTAAAGTCGCTATAAATTTTAATACAAAATAGTACTTTTCCGCATATTAGGGTTGATTTATGATACCTTTATTATTTTGGAATGCATACCTTTTTCACTTAATTATCATCATGGAAACTTAAGTAAAGACTCAATCAAGTAATAAAATAATGTTTTTAATAACTTACTTTTTTATTAACATACTAGCTTTCGCCTCGCGGGTGAGTTCTTGTGTTTTCCTGGGATAAAAAATATCCTATGTGTTAATCTAGGGTGTCAGCTACCTCCATACCAAATTCCATCAAAATTAGTCGAGCGTGAAGAAGTAACAAACATACAAACACACACACTCACAAAATTTCGCAATTATAATATTAAGTTAGGGTAATAGTTTTATGTAGGTATACATACGTAGTAAGTAGATAGAGGTGTATACATACCTACTGTTTAAAAGAACAACAAAATGTTTATAAAGGTAAGTGTCTAGGTATATTTTGTTTTACAGCTCTGCCATGTCGCCCATAACATGTTGAATCGATCGATTGTAAAGTCTCACGATGAGTTCTTTTACGACGCGATTCCGAGTCGAATTCAATTTATTTTAGAGGGTCCCCAATCGTAAACCTTTGACCTAAAAACACTCGATTATATCTGTCCCATTCGATTCATATTAGCGCAAATAAATCGAGTAATTTCAATAAAATATTGAACTATTGTATTGGCAATTGGTTATACTACGGTAAACAATATTAACCTTTTTAATATATTCATATCATTGGGCTATAAATCCCTGTAAAGTACAAATTGTAGAAATTTGTATTAAGGTGGTGCAGAGGACGGTGGAATAATAAATAGCCCTTTACGAATTGAAAAAAAATATCTTGTCGTATATAATTTCTTGACATAATAATAGATTTAGTATAAAACCTTTATGTTATTAGATAGATTGAACATTATTCTATTCATTTTAGCACAAAAAAACATGTGTTTGTTTCATTTTCAAGTAGAAAAATACAAAATAGTACGACTCGGCGACGAAAAGGAGGTACTCAATTCGAGGTCTCAATACATCGAATTTAATACCAACTTTGTAAAAGTATAGACGTATATAGCTTCTAAAAATGCTCAATAATGCGATTTACTTACCATAGTTATAATCTTTCATATAAATACAACAAGAAAAAGGTCTTTTGTTAGTCCTAGATTTCCGAATTTCCGCCATTTGTCATTACCGTCAAAAACTACCTACTCATCAAATTATGAAATTATGAAAAGATTTTGCATTGTACCCTACATATATTTTGCTTAGAATACCGACATTATAACATTTCTTATCTAAAAAGATACTTCTGACTTACCAATAATCACTTTATGATGGAAAACTGGATCAAAACATTTTGTAAACACTACACAAACTCCTATCAACTTTTTTTCATTTCACAAAAAAACACTTTTATACTTTGTATTTCACTGAAATAATAACTGTATTGTGTTTATTACTAAGTATTCTTTCGATATTACACACCATTACACAACAACAAACACTCACAATTATGTATTTTAGAAATAATTCGGGGGGCGCCAAACGCCCTAGCGGACTGAAAATTTTGACTGACTTAAACTTTTTTTTTGTGACAGACTGCCTGTGTGTCATTTTATTGACGCATACCACGGCATAGACAATTTAATGCCGTTTCCACACATGCCAAGAGCTCGAAAATCGACTAAGAAACGGATTTTTAATCTGTAAATTGTTTCGACTCGGGTGAGGTGGCCCCCGGAGGCCACTTGAGAATTTAGTGGCGCGCGACTTTTTGGCCCTCGAGGGCCAGAATACGATTCACAGGTTTGTTCCCAACACAAATTATTTGACACTTTTATTGACACAGTATTACAATATTTTTGTCACTTATTGAAATCTTTTGATAAAAATTCTGATGAAAACAAAATTATGAAATGAAATGAAATAATTTATTCATTCACATAGGCCTTCACAGGCACTTGTGAATAGTCAGACTCGGAAGGTTGCTTTTACTGAGAAGTGCCGGCAAGAAACTCAGCAATTACTCTTTTCAAAACAAACTTAGATTTATTACATAGAATGTATCCTGCAAGAGCGAGCGCTACACCCAAGCATTGTCGTCATTTAAATATTCATTAATGTTATAGTATGCCTTCTGTACTAAAATGGACTTAACACGTTCCTTAAATGTATGTAAAGGCAAATTTAAAAGTGCAGGAGGGATCTTATTATAGAAGCATGTACTCAGTCCCAAAAATGAACCTTGCACTTTTTGGAGTCTATAAGCAGAGGTCACAAGTTTATGCTTATTTCTAGTATTAATAGGGTGCACATCACTATTTTTTACATAAAGACTTATATTTTGTTGTACAAATAATATGTTTGCATAAATTTACTGCGATGCTACTGTGAGGATACTAATTTGTTTAAACTTATCTCTGAGGGAAGCTCGAGAACTCAAACTATAAATAGCTCGCATCGCTCTTTTTTGCAAAATGAAAATAGCTTCTATATCAGCGGCCTTACCCCAAAGCAAAATGCCATAGGACATAACACTATGAAAATAGCTAAAATAAACTAATCGAGCTGTATCTACATCTGTTAGCTGTCTAATTTTTCTAATTGCATATGCAGCCGAACTGAGCTTCCCCGCGAGACATGATATTTGGGTGCGCCATTGAAGTTTTGAGTCTAAAGTAATCCCTAAGAATACTGTTGACTCAACAAGATCGAGAGATTCGTTATTTAGCACTAAGTTACAGCCTAATCTTTTTACATTGGGTAGTGCAAATTTAATACATTTAGTTTTCTTCGCATTTAAAACTAGGTTATTTACAGTAAACCAATTTAATACCTGGGCTAATGCACCGTTTACATCGTCATAATTGGATTTCAGTCTATCAACACTAAAAAGCAGTGAGGTATCGTCTGCAAACAGTAGGTACAATTCCACAGGTATTTTTAACATAAAAGGGAAGATCATTTATATAAATTAAAAATAGAAAAGGACCTAAAATAGAGCCCTGCGGCACACCCATATGCACAGGAGAACCAGATGATTTAACTCTATTGACATCAACACTTTGAGTTCTCTCCCCAAGATACGACTTCATCAGATCAAGTGCTACGCCCTTAACTCCATAATAATTAAGTTTATGTATGAGTGTTAGGTGATCAACACAATCGAAAGCTTTAGATAAATCACAGAAGACTCCAATAACATTCTGTGACTTTTCCCAAGCGTTAAAAATATTTCTCAAAAGTGCTACCCCAGCATCAATCGTTGAACGACCTTTTGTAAACCCATACTACTCATTATCTAAAAGTTTATTCAAATTAAAGTGAGCAAGTAATTGCGTTAATATTATCTTTTCAAATACTTTGCTCAAGGCTGGCAAAATGTAAACTGGCCTATAATTAGTAGGATCACTAGGATCTCCCGCTTTGAACAATGGTATAACTTTGCTATGTTTCATTAAATTCGGAAATTGACCAAAATCTACGCATTTGTAAAAAATAAAGGCTAAATGGGGAGCAATTAAAATATGACAAGTTCAAGAGAATTTAATTTGTGATATAAGCAAGACCTGATACTATCAGTAGGTACTAAATAAAGTATTTGGATCACAGGGGCTATAATAGTTTATTCACATATACAAACTACGTCTGTTAGGGGGCGTCCATAAATTACGTGAGGTGTTTTTTTAATTTTTCTGTCCCTCCCCCTCCCCCTGGTGAGATGTCGTGAGATTTTATTCAACCCCCTCCCCCATCCCCCAATCTCACGTGAGATTTTTCAAAATGTGGGTTTCTTACGTAAACGCGTTGGATTGTTATTGTAAAAAGAAAAAAAAATGATTCGTGCTTTTATTTACGACTAGTTAAGACTTGTAATCAATATTGCTGAGAGTTTAAATTATAAGTGTAATAAAAATTTAACAATAGAATACTTAAATCGTAACTACTGTGATTCAAAAAAGAATATCTACTCTAATTCAGTCCATGGAGAATCATGCGCGGTCTCAAGAGAGACTATTGGAACCAACATGTTCATATGATTTTCAGTATGGTGGTTTGACAGTCAGTAGATGTATAACGTCGAAGTATGAATGAAATTATTTTCTTTTGAACGAATTAGTGAATGATTTTAATTGTATCCAAAATAGTATTTTTTTCTTTGTTTTAATCAGAAAAGAAATTGCGTGATATTTGCGACCCCCCCCCCTCTCTCTAACGTAAGATTAGATGAGATTTGACTCGACCCCCTCCCCCCCTTAAACACCTCACGTAATTTATGGACGCCCCCTTATATTTATAAACATCTTAGTTTACAAGTAATTTTTACAAAGTCAGTAAAACGACCCATAAAAAATATTGAGTTTAAGTAAAGATAATTATCTATAATTTTCACAATGTTGTATTTACATGTCATCGTCAGCAAGAGGCATGTGGTGTGGACAGGCCCTTATCTCACAGCCACCAACAGCGCAATGGTCGGATTGTACAACACTTGGTTTAGCTGCCGTTAAATCGTGATTAAAGAATCAGTAGAAACCAAATAGAAATATTTAATGTATTGTGTTATATTTTTTGGTAATTGTTCTTATTTAGAAAATGTCACAAGATCATTCAAAAATAAATGCAAATGCTCTCATAGAATTTAAATAATAATTATGCACAAATCAGCTCGTATCGTAATTGCCTCAATTGAGTATTTTATTGCATGAAACCTGCTTTCTATCCACCCACCTCAATTAATTTTATGCTCCTGTATCTGTTTTTAGAAAAAAAAAAGTTTCAATATGCATGAAAATAATTTTGTATAAATAAATTACTTTTTCATCGTAGATGTATAAATTAAATAATTATTATTATAAGAAGATTTTTATAGTTGCGCGGGTGTTTCGCGTGTAACCTGACTATGAGTGTTGTTCCGACTGTAAACAGTAGAGGCCGGGCGATGACAGACCGAACGCAGCACCCTCATTACCCGCCTCTTACAAACAGAACAGAACACTTGCTACACGTTAAAATATCATAAAAATGTTTAACCAGCCACGCGAAAATAAACCTTATCTTTAAATTGTTGAAGTATAAGTTTTAATGATGGAAGAGAAAAGCAAATCATCAGATAAGTGGAATCTACAATGGAATCTTTAAAACGAAGATGCAGCTATTATTAGGTGTTAGCGTGATTATTTGACAGTTTGAAAACGTTTACAAATTGTAGGTATATTGCTGGGCAATCTGGCTTCCTGCTTTTAATGTTAACAGCGTTTTGTAGTGCTTTGCTTTTCGTGTAAAATAATATTAACATCTTCATAGGCATTATGTGCTGATTCTTATTAATATTAGGTACACATACGTATACTTATAAATAAACCTATATTTGTTTGAGAAATTGCAGCGTAATATTGATCCAACATTGAGTTTTTTTTGTTACTACTTATAATATAGAATAACATTAGACAAACAATATATATAACAATAATGTATTTAATTTACTTTTCTGAAAACCATGAAGGATATAAAATGTAGTAAAACCTTTGGTCTTGATGGTTTCTTCTTACGCTTAGTCATCAAAATCCTAAATAATAATAGTGGCGACTTGTGGTCTGGCCTGCTTACTGGTGAAAATTTATGCTGTCTTCAAATTGACTACAGAGATATTTTGCCCAAATTGAAAACATTTGATCATTGAGAGCTGTACTGTACCACACCAATCAACCATCAGAATAGGATTAATCGACACGGTTTCAGCAAAAGTTTCATTAGGGTTTCTAATTTAATACTATGTTCCTATGTTTACCTACATCGGGCTCATAAATTTAACAAATTAAATAAAATCTTACAAACCGACTAATTAAGTTCGATTTTGTTAGAAGTAACTCTATCACTAAATTACACATTCAAAATAATTATTAATATTGTCTGTATTAGTTGCATTTTATACTTATAATTAGTCGTACTTACTAAAAAATATAAAAGTCATACTTACTTAATTACAAATTTATCATTACATTATCTTATTTATTATCTATAATATAACTCTCACAAATTGATTAATATTTATCTGTAATATCGCCGACCTGCTTATTCCATTTCGCGTATCCCTCACAAACTTGTAATAAAGCCGAAAACAATTGTTCTGGAGGTAAATCTATTTGGTTAAAACCACTCATGCCTCTATTATCTCTTCTTCTTCTGCCATAAGATGTGAACTGAGGTTGAGGCTTTTTCTTCAGTCCTGAACTTACGAAGAATGTTGTCGGTTGAGGAACCGGGTACGTATTATTGTAGTTTTGTTTCGACTTCACAGCCTGCACTATCAAACACAGCAAGTAACCACCGAACGCCAAAAATGCAAGCGTTGTGACCGACATAGAAAATATATTACTTATCTTTCCATAACTTTCCTTCTTATAAACGCCATCTTCATAATCCCCCCTCTTTATTGGAGGTGCTTTTATAGCCATGGCTTGGGCACCGAAACTTTGCAAGTAACTTGGAGTGGTTGTAGTGACATTTTCGTAACTAATTGTTACTAAATCTTGCAACGACGACTTAAGTCTCAAAAGTTTGTCGAGAGGTAATTCGTTGAGGAACTGGACTTCTTCCGTAGTGATGTCGGAAGATATTACTTTGTAGAATGTGAAAATTATCAACAGAAGCCTTAGCATGTTGGAGGATAGTAACTCAGTGTAATGCGCGATACTGAAATGCGCAACCATCGCGTGGGATGCGATTATTGTGGTCTGTTGAGCGGGTAAAATATTGTAACGGTCACATTAAATAGGCCGCTGCATTTATGTTCATATTAGTATATGCGCGTGTTGACATTAGTATTATTAACTACTCTCCATTATCTATGAAATAAATATATTTCTAGTAGGTAAATCTAAAATAAAAAATTATGTCATGTAATAAATACGTACATAGGATATGTGGTAGCACTGCTGGAAAACCTCAACTGGGAGCATATCCTTCATACTATCATGCATGTAGTGAAACACAAGCCTAAAAAAATTAATAAAATAATCTAACAGAATCGAAGCGTTGATGCCTAAGGTGGCTTGAGGACATGAAGATGAGCTCCAAAAGGTGATGATGACCAAAAAGTTTTTCAAACACTCCAAGGCGGCCTATTTGCTATGAAAAGCTTTGGATATTGGATGAATAACTATTACGATATTTTTATTATAGCAACTTGAAAGTGGCATACAATTTTACATTGTTAAGGTTTCCGTGTCTATTGTCTTCCTTTCTGCAAGTTTTTCTTTTCTAACGCGAACCTACAGAGTGTTTATATTCGCACAAACGCCTTTTTACCACAGGTACCAATTGTCTAATGTATGTCTAATGCAGAAGTGATTTTGTATAGGGCATTGAATTTTCTTTGACATAAAGGAAACAATGATGCCAAATAATAGATATGGTAAATACTCTAAGTTTCTTAAAAATCATGGTGTAGATTTAGAAAAGGATTTGCTAACCAAAATGGTTATAAATAAAAAAAAGACAGGCAAATACTTTCCAAAGTATACCAATATTCACTCTAGAGAATACAATATTAGGTAAGTACCTACCTAAGTAGGTGTATAAGCCATTGAAAACGTATGACCATTGGGTAATGCAATAGGTATCTTTCCCTCCGTGTTTATTAAACTGTTTCCACCGTGTGACGAATATTTTGTGTAGAACTCGCAGAATGTTCAACCTAACAACAGTCCAATATTGAACTAGTAGCGCCATCTGTTTGAGAAAGCACAACTATTTATAAATATCACATTCAAGTCGATCGATTGAGTGAAGTAAATGTGACCCTTTTAACAATTTATATTAACAACAACCTGTATGTAACCAAGACTACAATTATTCGCAAATTTTATGCTCTGGTGCGACAGTTGCGCTTGCGCACCCATTATTGGAAGAAACGAACCATAGCACAATGGTCACCGCATCAGAGCTCATTGTAGTCTCAACCTCGGTCTCAAGATGGCGACACATGTGTTGTGTTTTATATTGTTATTGTTTAATGTGGTTTCGGGCAATGATCAATTTAGGGCTGAAGGTTTTATGGATCGCTTAAGTAGTGGGATGCAATACGCGAAGGATTTTCTTGGTAAGATTTTAGATTTTTCAAAAAACGTTACGTAAACGCTAGCTGGACCATATCAGAACGTAACATTGCTTCAAATAATTACCCGAACATTATGCACCCTACATATTAGAAAGTGGAATAAGTTAAAGTACCGAGCTATTAACTAATTATTCTAATAAATAATAATTTGTTTATTCTAGCTTCTGAATCAGTGGCACTGAAAGTCGCAGAATTTGTGGTAAAAGCATTCCAGACAGCAAACAAGCCACATTCGACGACAGGTCGCCGTCGCCCACCTCATAATGATGACT
This sequence comes from Tetheella fluctuosa, assembly GCA_951216915.1. Lineage (NCBI taxonomy): Eukaryota > Metazoa > Arthropoda > Insecta > Lepidoptera > Drepanidae > Tetheella > Tetheella fluctuosa. The sequence goes on from OX578230.1 coordinate 6,816,222, forward strand.
TTCATGACACTCCAGATAGAGAAGAGAGCTTGCCAGAGGAGTCTAGACCTAGTTCCAACGTAGATGAGGCTCCAAGTCCACTGACACCGTTGAAGCATCTAGTTCGACTTTTTGGTCTTCAGCCGAAACAAATTAGCGCTGTTGCAGTTAATGCGCTCGTGTTTGTAGCTCAAATGGTGAGTTGACAACTTAATTAACCTTTTCAGTTCCTTTTCACATGCATCTAATTGGTTTCCTGTACCCTGAGTGTAAATTTATGCCGATAGTATCGCGTTTGCGTTTAAGACATTTCTTTATAGGTACTTGAACAGTCCCTCTAGTGAAATACTCCTGGAACTATTTTAAATTTGGAAATACCTACATAAGTAAATACGATAGTATCGTTATTTATCGTCAATTTATACTCAAAGCTTGTTCCTGTGTTTGAGACAAATTACCTTCTATTTTATTTTTTTGTACCATATTGTCGGCAAACAAGCATACGGCCTGATGGTAAGCGGTTACCGTAGCCTATGAACGCTTGCTACACCAGGGGTATCACTCGCGCGTTGCCGACCCTTCCCCTCTCCCCGATGAGCTCTGGCGACCTTACTCACGCGCAGGAACACAACTATAAGTTATTTGGCTGCGGTATTCTGTAAGGTGGTGGTAGGTGTTCTGTCTGTAAATATCAGTTCACCGAACTACCAAACCATTTTTTTTTTCAATTAGGCATTTACATCATAGGTGTCATATGCACAATTAGGTATGGATACCTAAAAATAGATTGTCTCTATTTCAGATATCAACATTCTTAGCAGGACCCAAACGTCCACCAAGACCTTACCGCTCCGATGACCCAACGACATGGATTCTCAACAAGAACTCCAAGAAGCTGCAAGATCTCCTCGAAACAGCAAAGAATCAATCTTTACCTGATGATATCGAATATCTTATCAAACAACAAGGTTCAGATGAAGAAACCAGTTGCATCAGACTATTAGTTTGTAAAATAACTCCATTTGTTAATAAAATGCAAACAGCTGTATTTGGTAACGATAAGACACCTGGCGATGCAAAGAAAGTGCGTGGTGCTGCTGTCATGTACCGGCATCTACCAACAGCAGAGGAAATTAACGAGAGAAGTGGCTTCTGTGAGCAGCGGCATAGAAACTGCGATTTGAATGAATAGTTGTTTATTTTATATATTATTAATTAAATTGCATTTATGTATGGTGTCTACCGAGTAACAAATAATGAATTATAACAAAGTGTGTCACTCACTGTGTGTGCAAGGGAATATCAAACATATCTGACCAGCAGGTGCCGTATCGTCTCCATCGTCGTCGTCGTATCGTATACATTTGCCCAATAACACCTTCGGGACAGTTCGGGATAATTTTTGGATACCGAGTAACATTTCCCAGAAATAAAGTTCAAATAGCATACAAAAAATCTTTTACCATCAGTCATTTGACTGATTAATTATTAAATTTTTTTGTTTATTAGATCTAATGAACGTATGGAGAGCGAAAGACTTGGAGGGCGAAGTTAGAAAATGTTAGTACTTATATGATGTTGGCAACCTTGTGAAGCGTGAGAAACAAGCAGCGAGGAGTGTGAAGAAAGCCCCAGTATATTATTATTATATTATCATACTGAAGGTTTAGCCTATAAACGCTTATCATACTAATATTATAAATGCGATAATGATTTTATTTGTTTGTTACCAATTATTATGAAACGTAAGTAGTGTGCCATGGAGAGATACATAGGCTACTTTTTATCCCGGGAATGCGGGTGATGCCGGGACACCTAGTAAGTAAATATTAACGATCAGTTCAAAGATGAATCGTAAAAAGACAAAATAACTTTTCGACCAAACGAAACAAATTCAACACATTAAACGACGGAAAGTTTTCAAACAAACTAATTTTGTTGAAGTTATTATAAGTAGATATTATATAGCTGACTGACGAATACGCTAGCGTCTGCACCCGACAATCCTCACACTTTCGACATTATATCACAACCCGAGCCGATATTTATCGAAAACCTGTCCATTTCAATCCATTGTTTTTTTACTCAGCTTGAACTTGCGTTTACTCGAATACTTCTATATTATTATATATACCTTTTTATTATTATGATTGTTATGTTGCATTGCATGGTACGCATTTTATAGTTCGCAGTCCGTTGATTAAACGAAAATAAGTATGAATCATCAAATCAGTTAATTTAAAGTTCTATACATTGCATAATTTAAAAGTTCAATGGCCGGATATTGTACAACATTTCTTCGAATTCACACATGTATAGTAATTTATAATTTGCTATTATATAATGTGTCTACAATTACAGACATCGAGTCGGGATGGGAGCCAAGCTTTGAACACGTTTTTGAAAGCTGATCAGTTGTAAAATTACGTGGTGACAATGTTAGTCACCAGTTTTTGATTTTCACAATAACAAAATTGTAATCAACAACGACAATAATAGCATTTCCCATTTTATTACAAAAAATAAACAAAGTAAAACATTTGACAATCTAGGTGTATGTATTTATCATCTCCTAAATAGATACCTATGACTTTGATCCCGTGGAGTGTTGCAAGCCGCTGGTGTGGGATGCCACGTGTGTAGATACACTTGCGCCTTCCCACTTACTGGCGACTTGTAAAATCGCTGGGGCGGCTGCAACCGGTGCTGAAAAATCCAAATTAAAAAAATACGCTTGTCTTGGTTCTAATTCTTTGTTCATGTCATTCGCAGTTGAAACCATAGGTCCATGGGGGTTCGAGGCTCGCCGATTTGCTCAGATTTTATCATCCAAGCTCATCGAGGCTTCGGGAGACCGACGGGCTGGGAGCTTTTTCCGCCAACGCATAAGCTTGGCCATCCAAAAAGGGAACGCTGCCAGCCTGTTGGGAACCTTGCCTATCGACAGCAGCGAGGGCTTTGAGGATGTTTTCTATATATCATTGTTTGTATTTTATACATTGATTGTAAATAAAAGGTATCTATTATATTTGCAACGACAATTAAAAATACTAACTATAATATACAGAAAATTTCCTCGAAGCTGCCGATAGGCAAGGTTTCCGTTATCTCAGTAGATTAGCGGTTAAAAGAATAGACTTGTAGAATTATCAAGTTTTACTTATTACCAGCTTTTCATAATACTACATATATACGTTAAAATGTATACAGATAAGTCAGTAATACTAAGGATATATATATCATCTCAGTAGCGGGTAACGTGGTAGGTTCAAAAGAATGGGAGAAAGTGAACGCGGGTCGTCGACCTCTCCGCCCAATTCCTGCAGTGTTCGAAACGCACACAATTCCACGTAATTAGCTCCTTGACCACTTACTCTCAAGTGTGTGACGTAATACTTTGTGCGCTCGATACTGCAACTCAACAGGTAAATATAACACCTACAATTAATTTGCAAAATCCTCTTCAAACTAATCCTACAAATATAACAATACTAGGAAGAAAAATCAACAAATGTATATCATAATATCAAAGAAATTAAATATTTTATTCATACAAATAGGCCTTTACAGGTCAAACTCTTACACACAGTTCAGAAGATTGCTTTCACTGAGAAGAGCCAGCAATAAGCTCAGCAATTACTCTTTTCAACCCAAACATAGATTTATTACATATCCTGCAAGAGCGAGCGCTACACCCAAGCATTGTCGTCATTTAAATATTCTGTACTAAAATACTTACTGTTCGAGCCTAAACAAGTATTTTTAGGTTTTATTTTATAGCCGAGAACCCTCGCTACGATTGAAGCAAAACAGCGTCTTCGAGTCGTGACCGCATCACATTTGGCCTCTTTCTTTTTTCTTATTATTAAAAAATTAATGTCAGTCTATTGTCAATACATTTGTTGGAGTTGATTCTAAATAATTTTATCACCGCGCCGCTTTATTTTAATTTGATTCAAAGCACCCTTCCTGTGCGACTTGGAGATTGCCAAGGAGCTGAAATCAGGTGAGTGGCTATTGGTTATATTATAACTCATAAAGTTACTTGTTTGGGTATAACATCTCACCGCCGCATTTTTACATGGGAGGAAACGGAGACGTGAGGAGGCACACCTAAGAATACAGTCCACTAAAAAGGCTTTTAACATCTTGCCCCATCATTTTGGTCCGTCGAACCGCACGTTTTGCAGTTTTTTTTCCCTTTTATAATTTCGTATATAACCGCTTGAATTTTCAATTTCGCAATTTGTGTTACTTTGTATTGTTGGGTTCTGGAGTTTTCCATTTTAGAAAAATGACGTCTGAAATAACACTTTTATTAAGCAAACGCGATTCTTATTTTGCACGTATTCAAAACATTTACCAATCAATACCGAAAAATAAAGGCGAGAAGAATCCTTTGTTTGAATTGCAAGCAGAAAATATAAATAATTTACGCACAGAATTTGTTCATCTAATTGACCAAGTTAATTCTAAGAGCTTGAAACATGACGAGACCTATGTTCCTACTTATGAAACCTTATGGGCTTTTGATGATATGTACTACGCTATAAAAACTGCTCATAGTATTAAAGATTCTCGTAGCACCGATAACGTTGCTAATACTTCGACTACACTAAAGCTACCTCGTATAGAAATTCCTGAATTTCATGGGGATATTCAAAAGTTTCCATTATTCATCGAATCATTTCGAACAATCGTGCATTATAACACCACCATAACAGATGCAGAACGCATTCAGTATCTTATTTCAAAATTGAAAGGCAAAGCTCAAAGTATTTGTATAGGCATTGCGCCTACCCCTGATAATTATAAAGTATTATATGACACTTTGATAACTAAATATGAAGACACGCGTGCTATCGCTATTTCGTACTTAGAAACTATACTGAATTTGAAATCTTTACCAAGCAAGGCATCGCCTTCTAGCTTAGAACAATTCATCGATCAGTTTTCAACTTCGATTTCCGCACTACGTCAACTAAAAATAGAAGATTTAGCCGATTTTATATTTGTACATATCGGATTACGCAAATTAGATTCAGAGACTTCCCGTGCATTTGAAATGTCTTTAAGTAAGAAAAATTCTTTTCCACAATATAATGATTTTGTATTGTTTATTCGTGATCAAACGAAGATTTTACAACGAACGATGCCCGCGTCACCTGTTTCTTTTGCTCGCTTGGGACATGTACACCGGAGTGAAGCGGTCATCTCGAATCGCCCGCCGCAGACATTCTTAGTAAACAATAGTAATCCTGTTTGTAGTTATTGCAATAGTAACAAACATTCAAATTTATACCAATGCGACTCATTTTCAAGTTTATCACCTATTGAGAAATATAATATCATTAAAAGATGTAATGGTTGTGTCAATTGTCTAAGTGTCCGCCATACTCTTGTGTCATGTAAATCTATGTCAAGTTGTAGGTTCTGTAATAGGCCGCATCATAGCCAGCTATGTCGCTTTTCCACAGACTCACGATCAAGTACATCGAATCAAGGTTCATATTTTAATAAACAAAATCATAACTATGGTTATGGTCAAGTAAATTCATCCGCGTTCGCCGCGCCGCTGACGCCGTCGCAGCCCGCCGCACCGCTGACGCCGTCGCAGCCCGCCGCACCGCGCAACTTCGCGCTCGCACCGCACCACGCCGCCGCGGCTGCCAGCACCGCTTCGCAACCCGCCGCTACTTCGCCACCGCGCGCTAGTGGTCAGCGTAATAGCAATAATATCGCCGCCACCGCGCCATTGTTTACGGGCTCTGCTACAAGTAAACAAGATTCGCTTAAAACCGTGTTGCTCGGAACCGCTATTGCATCAGTTTTAGATTCTTTCGGTAATCGCCGTAATATTAGAATATTAGTTGATATGGGGTCACAGAAACATTTCGTTACGTCGCGTTGTTTACGTACATTAGGTATAAAAATATTGCCTGATAATAAAAATACGTTAGTTCAAGGTATCGGGGAAAATACGCAGCCTATTAAAGGTGTTTCGAATTTAACGTTATTTTCAAACTCTGATGAACATTTCTCATTCGAGTTGCAAGCGCTAGTTATTGATAAAATATCAGGTAATCTTCCTGAAAATCAGATAGACACCGCGTATCTTGATTATTTGCAAAATGCACCCCTCAGTGACCAACATTGGTATTTACCTGGTAGAATCGATCTATTACTAGGCGCTGAAGATTTTGTGAAACGTATTTTAAAGACTAACCGCATTATTGGACCATCTGGTCTTCCTGACGCTATTGACACCGTTTTTGGATATATTGTTTCTGGTTCCGCCTTTACGTCTAACCCTAAACTGCCGTCGGTAAAAAACTTCCTTGTTACCACTGAAAATGTTGACAATCTTCTTTCAAAGTTTTGGGATATCGAAGAAGTTCCCATGCGCAAGCATCTATCCGCTGATGATAAGAAGTGTGAGGAAATATATCTACAAAATACGACACGGGATAATCGTGGCCGCTACGTTGTTCCTTTACCATTTTGCCGTGATCCAAAAGATTTAGGTGACTCTCAAACTACTGCGACGCGTAGATACAACTCACTGGAAAGACGATTCACACAAAATAATTCACTTCATAAACAATATGATGAAATCATTCGCGACTATTTAGATAAGGAATATATTACCTTAGTTTCTGAATCGCAAAATAATTCATCTTTTTACATTATACCGCATCATCCAGTTATCCGCGATGACAAACTTACGACTAAGGTTCGCCTCGTACTGGACGCTAGTGCCGCTACTTCAACAAATATATCGTTAAATGATTGTTTATATTCAGGACCTAATTTACAATCTGATCTTCTCACAATAATTTTCCATTTCCGCTTATTTCCCATCGCAATCACCGCAGACATCCGTCAGATGTATTTACGAATATTAGTTTCACCTGACTTTCACCGCTATCTTCGAATTTTATACCGCTTTTCAAATGAACCTAAACCGCTAATTTACGAATTCAACCGCGTTTGTTTTGGCCTTAAATGTAGTCCATATCTCGCCATGCGCACAATTAAAAAACTTATCGAGGATGAAGGCTATGCCTGTCCTGATGCTTCCGCTATTATTTCCCGCAATCTGTACATGGACGATTTAGGAACTTCCGTTATGGATGAAAACACCGCTATTAATATTTCTCGCGATTTAATTAACTTGTTTCTTAAAGCAGACTTAGAATTAGTCAAATTCTCAAGTAACTCGCAAAAACTACTTGAACAGTTGCCAGAGCAACATCGGCTGTCCGCTTCTGTTGATATTTCTGATAATGACGAATTGAAAATTTTGGGTTTACGTTGGTGCCCACTAGATGATCAGTTTTCTATTACCGTTAAATCAGACCCGCATAATATTATAACTAAACGAACTATCCTGTCAACAATCGCCAAACTTTGGGATTTGGTAGGCATCGCAGCACCTATAATTTTGTACGCGAAATTAATGATTAAAGCCCTTTGGCTAATGAAGCTGGATTGGGATGAACAGCCACCCGCTGACGTTTGTACGCGGTGGTTGAGTTTTAAATCTGAACTTCCACTTCTGGAAAAACTTAAAATTCCGCGTCACCTCGGTATCAATTCCACAGATTGCGAATTGGTTCTGTTAGGTTTTGCTGATGCAAGTACATCTGCCTATGGAGCTGTGGTTTATTTATGCGTGATACATCCTGACTTTCCTAACAATATTGTCAATATTGTTTGTGCAAAGTCCAAAGTGGCTCCAGTCAAGGTACTTACTTTGGCTCGTTTAGAACTCTGCGCATCTTTATTACTTGCTAAACTTTTAAGATACGTATCTGATAATATATCAGACAAATGTAAAGTTTCAAAAATATTTGCATTTACGGATTCCAGCGTTACTTTACATTGGATTCATTCTTCACCGCACCGCTTCAATGTTTTCGTCAGCAACCGTATTGCTCAAATAAATGATTATTTACCCGCATCGCATTTTTTCCATGTCGCCGGTAAAGAAAATCCGTGTGATTGTTTGTCGCGAGGGCTCACGCCTAGTCAACTGCTTGACCATTCGTTGTGGCTGCATGGTCCTTCTTGGACTCATCAACCACTTTCTGAATGGCCTCTCAATAATTTTGTTTTTAAAGATGAAACTATATTACCTGAGGTTAAAGCTAAAGTCCTAACTTTATTAGTGGCTGACCGTGAAAAACCATTTTTTTGTGAGTTAGCATCCCGTTTTTCTTCGTGGAGCAAGCTCCTCCGAACTGTAGTTTACATATTAAGATTTTTAAAAAAACTACCGCGCGCCTTTAGCATTTCGGTTGTAGATCTAAAGGTGGCTGAAGAAACCGTTTTATCCGATGTTCAATTTGTTCATTTTGATAACGAAATTAGTGATATTTCCAAAAATAAATTGCCATCAAAACAATTACGCCCACTTTGTCCATTTTTAAATAATGGTTTATTACGAGTCGGTGGTCGCTTAAATAAATCTGATCTTGAATTTTCCGCTAAGCATCCTATTTTGTTGCCTAATAATGATCACGTGGTAAATTTAATTATTGACGCCTATCACAATAAATACTTACATCCTGGGCCTAATTTACTAATGTCTCTGTTGCGCCAGAGGTATTGGATAATTTCATGCCGTAAAATCGTTCGTAAGCGTTTTCGACTTTGTAATCGCTGTTTCAGAGTCAATCCAAAAATTGATTCTCCTTTAATGGCTGATTTGCCAACGTGTCGTGTAATAGAAGCCAAACCGTTTTTACATACCGGGGTGGACTACGCTGGTCCTATACCTATTCTTATCAGCCGCTATAGAGGTGCTCGACAACAGAAATCTTACATTTGTTTATTTATTTGTCTTGTAACTCGCTGCACACACATCGAGCTTGCAGTCGATTTAAGTACATCCGCTTTTATTAACGCATTTAAGAGATTCGTGTCTCGTAGAGGCACTTGTTCTACGTTATACTCTGACCAAGGAACAAATTTTATAGGAGCTAAGACTTATTTTGATGAATTGACTGGTCTTGTTAATTCAAAAGATTTTAAAACCGCTTTTTCTGTTGAAACGCGAAATCAAGGTGTTAACTGGAAATTTAATCCGCCAAGCGCCCCACACTTTGGTGGATCTTGGGAATCGAACATCCGCAGTATTAAACTTCATTTAAAACGCGTTATTGGCGAACAACTGTTAACTTACGAGGAAATGCTCACGCTGCTTACCCAGATAGAAGCTTTGTTAAATTCGCGCCCGTTGACGCTTCTTAATTCAGATCCATCTGAACCAACGGCTTTGACACCTTCGCATTTTTTGACCCTTGGTCCATTAAATTCGTTGCATAACGCGGACGTTTCAACGCTACCTCTCAATTTAGTCAAGCGTAAATATTTATTAGATAAAATTATCCAATCGTTTTGGAAACGATGGAGAACAGAATATCTTCATACACTCCAAAACCGTCAAAAATGGAATACTCCAACCGCACCGATTACAAAGGGTACAATAGTTTTGGTACATAATGATAATGTCCCCCCTTTGAAATGGCCGTTAGGTGTAATCGATGATGTTTTTCCCGGAAAAGACGGTATAGTCCGCATTGTTTCTGTACGCACGAATTCAGGTATTTATCAAAGACCTGTGGTCAAGGTTGCTCCTTTACCACTTCAGTAAATTCATTCGTCGTATAACTGCTAACTATTTTACTTAACTATCCAACTATTTTAATTTCTTATGATTTTCAATGTGGAGGTCAATTATTAAGTTTCGTATCGCGTAATATTTTTGAGTTTTATCTTTTTTGTGCATTCTCGCGCTCTTTGTTCGTTAGAAGAACAGGGAGATCTTTGTCCTTCTAGGCGGGGGGAATGTTCGAGCCTAAACAAGTATTTTTAGGTTTTATTTTATAGCCGAGAACCCTCGCTACGATTGAAGCAAAACAGCGTCTTCGAGTCGTGACCGCATCACATTTGGCCTCTTTCTTTTTTCTTATTATTAAAAAATTAATGTCAGTCTATTGTCAATACATTTGTTGGAGTTGATTCTAAATAATTTTATCACCGCGCCGCTTTATTTTAATTTGATTCAAAGCACCCTTCCTGTGCGACTTGGAGATTGCCAAGGAGCTGAAATCAGGTGAGTGGCTATTGGTTATATTATAACTCATAAAGTTACTTGTTTGGGTATAACATCTCACCGCCGCATTTTTACATGGGAGGAAACGGAGACGTGAGGAGGCACACCTAAGAATACAGTCCACTAAAAAGGCTTTTAACATCTTGCCCCATCACTTACTAAGTACTTTATATTTATGTAAAGGTAAATTTAAAAGTGCATTAGGTATATACCTACCTACTCGACAAAAATATAATTATTTTAATGTTCCAAAAACACGTGATATCATTCCTAACAATTAAACAAAGCAATTTCAAAAGCAAATACCACCTGCGTTAATGAATGAATTGCTCTTATTTAAAGATGACACAACATGAAAAATAACTCAATATCGATCATCTGTATCTAATTACACATGAATTGTGATATTAAAAAGTAAATAAATAAATAGCACGCAAAGAAAATAATAGACCACGCTGGAACTAATAACCGCCTCACAAAAGACTTCAACGCGTACGGTTTGATTGGATATACGCATTAAAATTCGTTTCACAGAATACTAGGAATGTTCTGGCTGTTATAGTTATTGGTATTTAATATATGTTTGTAGGTACTTGTATTATATAGAGACAGAATACCTATAACGGGAAGGAGCAGCTTAGGGGACACATTCATAAAATATGAATCCATACTTCATTGTCTCTGTCTGTTACGACTTACGTTTTCACGCCTAAACCGCTGAACCGATCACGATGAAATTTGGTAACCAAATAGCCTAAAGCATGGGATATAGGCTATTTTTTTTTCTAAATAAACAAATGATCCTTTCAAACTTCTCTCAATTTACTTTACTTAAATTGACTGCTTAATTAATTGACCGTTTGTTTATTATTTTCATATATTAAATATACAAAGTAGGTATTGAACCCTTAACTTTATATCACATAGATCATCCAAAATCACGTTTGATCACCAAACTAAGCTCCGCAAATGAAGTAGCCGTGCAAATGATCGAATGTCAATATTTAAATTTGGCGTTTCATAATAAACTATTAGGTAATAATTAGATAATATCTAACAGATCGATGACCGGCGCGGACGCAGCGAGCGGTGTTATATAACGCAAAATTTGTTGCTTGCTTACTTACATGAAGAAAGCGTGGTGGACATTTGTGAAAAGTATAAAAACTACTTGCGTTTACAACAGATGAACAAAGGCCTAGTGTCCATTGAAATATTGCGCCATATTTTTTTTAGAAAATGACTTCTGGTCTATTGTAGTCTTACATATTTTGAAGTTCTTACATGTCACTTGCCCATACATGTCTTTTTTTTTAAATTGACTAACAATTATTGTGAACGTTTGAGGGACAACATGCTGTGAGACAATAGACTGACTAGGAAGGAAATTATCTAGAGAAATAAATATTTAAGTAGAAAGAAAAGTGACTTAAAATGGTAAAACATATATACTAATCTATGCATTATAGCGTATAATCTTGCACTTGCAACACCCAAAATGCTGCATAGTGATAATTACAAAAAATGCGTGTTAAAAATGAGTATTTCTCTTCTCTTAGCGTTCTACATAAATTTTCCCTACTCATAGAACAGAGAAAGCCGACAAGGAAAACTATAGATCAACTTTACTGCGCACACACATGCTTCTTTAGTGAGATATTTGTCAAGTTTCTGTTGGCTAGAAAACAATAGGACATGATATCTGTACTTTAATTGCCATTCTATACAAGTTTTATGAGCATATAAATATTGACCTGAGTGAGTGTAATATACCTAACCTTACCAACAGAACCACAGAATAAATAATAGTTATTAGAACAAAATGATGTGTAGGTATATTACTCGTACCTATATAATTGCAAATTTTCCCATATTGGCATTAATTATTACCTTATTAATTATTAATGTTAACTCATAATGTAAATGGAAATGTTTACTTTTAACGACATTATAATGAAGAATAGTACTTTGTGTAAATAAAGTATTTTATGGTTCGTCAATGCGCAATGTCAGAGAAAGTATGCACGGCGACCGGCTCATAAAAAGAGCCCAAATTTCGTTAAAACAAGAAGTAGGCGCCACAGACATTCACCTGAGACTAAATAATATGAGGGAAAACGACATAGCTACTATATAATCATATTAAATTTCACTTAATATGATGATAAACGAAAACACTCAGTCATTTTACACATGGGTGTATCATCACAAAACAATAAAGAATATCGTTTATTCATACATAGATTAAAGATTGTTGTAAGAATAAAGGGGGCAGTCACTGGACAGCTTCCGTACAAACCCATTAATAATATTAAACATATTGCTGAATATCTGCAAGAATGATAGATTGCAATAAATATATATTTAAAAAGAGTACATAAATGAACACTAATTTTCCTTTACTACGTTATGCAGAATATCTGTAAGTTAGACTCCATTAAATACATTTAATAATTAGCTGAGAATGTCATCCCGAAAAGATATATTGACAAAATTATCTCGAGTAAATAGAAGCAGTAGTTACTGTCACACAACTACGTTATTAAAGCTTATTAACAGTTAATAAATTATTGTCGTCATGAATCTCGCATGGTAATTAAGGTGGTATCAATAGGTCATGGTGTCGCCGCGGACTTTCACACGGTGAATTTAAAACTTATCACATTGCAATATAATTTGTTGGAATGAGTGAGCAATTTTGTGTCGTTCTCTACCATCTTAATTGAGGTGCATGAGAGTCAGATCACTATCCATTCAGATAATGACGAGAAACTCCAAATTAGTCGTACAATGAAACCTAACATTCAAAAATATTTAAACAGTAATTCCCTAATAGGTATATTTGAAATATTATATAGTTCTGTTTATCTCTTTCTCCCTCTGAATAAAACAACTTTCTGCGTGGATAATGATGTTTACGATTATGTGGCGGTCAAACTTCATGTAGAAAGGCATGAAATGTGCTAAGTGAAGGCGAAACAATCTCACTCGACAATATTTTTTTATGAAAGTGTTTTTTTTTTACGCTAGGGATGCGAAGGAAAAATATGGAAGTCCTTGTTTGAGAGGGTCTTATAGTCTGATCGTTGTGGGAAAATAGTTCTTTTGTCTGCCGAAGTCAAGTGTATCCCTATAGTTTTATACCAAAACTAGAACTAGTTCCGATGTCTGTAATCAGCTTTACAGTAACCTTATTCTGGTACCGGTGGATGTATAGACTTAGGCAGATACAACATGATAAAAAGACCTAACCTAGGTAATAACTTAAATTCACTGACCTACATAGCATAAGCCATATAAAATAGCGAATAAGTCATATCTCGATTACCATAACCTTGTTCCATATCGATAGCCAAACTTGTAGTAAGATTTGAACTATTTAGGTATATCTTTTTATGCTTTGTATAAGCTTGTGTAATAATTAAACATTTTAAGGCAAGACATCCTTATTGGCGTCATATTGGCTTACATACTTTAATTTAATCTCTTATTTTCCTTAACTTTCTTTCTCGGTAAAAGAAACTTATGGTTGTGTGATCAACATAATAAAAATAATGAAACAGTTATAACAGTTATCGAAAACAATACCTACATTAGTTAAACTACACAGGGTGTAAGGGACAGTCCATCGCAAACTGACAGGGTTAATTCAGCTTTCTTTATTTCAATGTAAAATTAAATTCTGTGTACACAACACTCCATTGATATAAATAAAATAGCTAAATTAAATAAATCGCACGACGCGGGGAGGGCGGCCGACGCCGCGACGGCTCGTTCGCTGTCCGTTACACCTGTATACTGGTGACTTTTTAGTAACTGGCAAAACTTGCAGGGGTGGAAGTACTCATCAATATGAACAACTTTAAAAAAGTAGGCAGACGCGCCACCTGATGGTAAGTGGCTACCGTCGCCTATGGACATTAGCAATATCAATGGGATTACCAATATGTTGCTGGCCTTTATAAAGCGTAGAAGGCATCTGGCTCTCAAGTGTAACTGCCGCAATACACCAATAGGTGCTTGGCGACAATTTTTTCATCTTGAGAGTGGTAGCCACCCAGGCGGGTACAACAAAGTGCCCTACCCCTGTGCTATGGTTTCCTCACGATGTTTTCCTTCACCGAAAGCTCAGGTCATTGTAGGATTCAAACCCACCTTCGCCGTGGCATCCGACGTCACTACCACTGAGCTATCATCGCCTTAAAATTGTCATTCACTATTAAAGTAATTAAATAAATTTATGTTATATTTTGACTGTGATTTTTAAACGGTTCCTAATTATCTAGTTTGATAGTATTTACTCGAGCTGTTAAATAAATTGGTTCGTAATTTGTTTCCAGACAGTTAACGTAGCAATTATATTGAACTAATGGTTAGGATAGGTAAGCGAGAAGAGTTACAGTTAAGTATTCTAGTTTAGCATTTTTATACATGCTATATAAACATAGTATGATTTTTTAAAATAAACTCTGTTCTTAATTATGTACCACTAGCACTACTTATGGAATTAACAGAAATGTACGATAACTGTACATTAGTACATAACTATTATTGTGCGACAATCAAGATAGAGCTTTGAATCTCTCACATTAAAAGCTATTTTTGTAAAACCTATATCATCATGTAGCCAATGAATGAAGTGATACTAATTTGATTGTACGACAAGCCAGTAGGGTCGACAAGACATCGTAATCGTAACCCATTGTTGTTTCGTACAAATTATACGTTCTGCTTCACATTGGGAGCAGTCTTCACTTTCTATGACGGTGACATTGCACCGGCTCGCTCACTATTTATATATCAGACTCTATTGTTGGATTTGTCGTGCGTATCTATATTTATTTCTGGTGAAAATTAATCAGTGGGTACCAACTTGTGTTGTTTTACATTGGATTTGCTTGTATTTGACTAACTACAATCACACCTTAGCAAGTGATAGGACCGAAAGTATGTACACAAAACCTAGAAACTGGCTCTCAAGTCGAGCTACTGGTACTAGGAGACAAATTTCCAACTTGAGGGTGGAGCCAGCTAGGTGAATAACTCCACCAACATACCTGGTCCTTCACTTCATGATGTTAATAATGGTAATTGAAACTCTAAAATCCGTCTACATAGGTACTTTGACAAACCCTTACATAGAGGAGCGTCTTCCACACCGGGAGCATTTGGCCTGTAATGAGCATCCAATTTCGAATATTGGGGCGATGAGGACATTAAGCCGAGAATTATATTACAAGACTAGCTTTCTCCCCGCGGTTTCACCCGCGTTCCTGGCAGATCGTATGTTTTCCCGGGATAAAAAGTAGCCTATTGCCTTCCTCAATAAATGGGCGATCTAACACTAAAATATTTTTTCAATTCGAACCCGTAGTTCCTGGGATTAGCGCGTTCAACCAAACAAACTCTTCAGCTTTATAATATTAGTATAGAAGTATGGATTAAACGTAACTTAACTCTTTAAGTCATCGTTGATAGAACCTACCTGTCTGTACCGTCAGCCCTTCTTGAGAGCCAGATACTTTCCAGGCTTTGCCATTTGGCCACATTATAGCTTGCTTGTGTTAGATTGTACCCAAACACAATCCTATCCCATAGAAAAAATAAAAATTCTGTCCATATAATCCAGTCATCTACATATCCATCAGATGATCACAACCCATAATCACACGCACGCCGCACCGACATCGACTATGGCATTTGGAATGCGGAGTATCCTTTTAGGTCAACATACTGGCGCTGCCTTGATAATAGACTGTCATTGACAGTAAGAACGAAAGCCAACATTTCGCTGATGCCCCACTGCCCCACTGACGGTGCCTGTTTGCACATCATATTATATTTGTTTACTTCGATCATATATATTTTTCATTTGAAGCTTAAAATTTCACCATTTCGCCAACAATCTCGAGGTATTTCAGAATCAGTTTCAATTAAATGTAATGTTAAAAAAAAAAAGAAATTGCCAGCATAAATGAACATATTATATTCCTAGTAAGTAAGTAAATAACATCCATTGCATTTTAATAAATAATATTTTTCACATTAAATTACAAGTTACAATTTTATTACGAACTATTACTGGGTCGGGCCCAGTAGCAATCAATGCTATATTAGCTCTTCAATCATTCCTCAATTAAAATAAATGACCTGCCTTCAACTGTCCATCTATTGCACGGTAATAGGGCATTTTGTTGTACTTACATAACTGGCTGCTACCTTCAAGTTGGCAATAGCAGCTATATACCGGTGAGTTCTGGCAATTGCACTTGAAAGCTAGTTGCCTTCAAGGTTTTGTAAAAGATTGGATACACACTGGCAATACTCCAGGTATTCCAGTCTGTATAGTGTCCGTAGGCGACGGTTGCCACTTACCATCCGGTGGACCGTCTACCTAATCGTCAGCTTTCTGAAATAAAAAATAACCGGAAGCATATCCGATAGCTACGGCTAGTAAGTGCTTTTAGCCGCATTCTCTTTACGTGTAATTAGACTTAGGTACCTACGACTTGTGAACTAATTCCCACAGTGTGGTCACTTCATATTTATAATTCAACGCAAAGTATAGTTAGTTACGTTGGCTCACGGTGATGATAATGCCGAAATGAATCCGTATTAGATATGCGAAACAGCCTGCTTATCTATGTATGAATCACGAAGCAATATAAACAAATTACGCCTGTCGTTTTCTAAGTAGGTATACCTAGCGTTTTGTTCTATGTGTATTTGGTTGGAAAACAAATAGCTTCATATTATAGGTATATATTTATTTTTAAATTATAATACCTACTGATTTATTGGTGGGTAAACTAAACGCCCGAGGGTTAGGATAGCACATAGATAAATAAGTCACACCTTTTCTCAATAAGACACGTGCCTAGTAAAGATCAAGTGTTTAATAAAGATGTGTAAACGCTGTTATAGACAAGTGCAATTGACCTCATATTTTATATAATGAGTTGAATCAAGCGCTGGGCCCGCCCTTTGCGGTTGCCATAGAAACCGCTTTGGGGCCAATCCGCGTTCTAAATTCAACAAGTTCCGCTTATGATAAATATCTAAAGTTGTAACTCATGTTGTAGTTTGGAAGATGTAGCAAGTTTGATTGTATCTTTGAATAATTAAGCGGCAATAACAACTCTTATCACCTGTAAATACCTTAGGTATCCACCGATTCTGGATGTAGATCATCGAACTAGAGATGGGTAAAGTTACCAGTTTTTCAAATTATGACGAAATATAAAACAGCCCCCCTGATAAGTGGTCACCGCTATCACCTTATGGACATTTGCAATACACATACCAAAAGTCCTTTCAATCTACATATTTCAGGATGAGGTCTTTAGCAACTCTACCTTACTTGTTTACTACGCGCGAGCGGGCTGTGACTGCTGCCAAACAGCGCCAGATACGATTTGATTTTATTCAAAACTACCTAAATAAAATAGTCATAGCAGGATAGTCTCGGTTCTATATGAGATTGAGTTGCAAAAACTTTTCTTGATGCCACCTGTAAAGATATCCGCTACGGAATAAATAGGTTATTGTTGAGATTTTTAAAAGTTCATAATTTCATTGTCAACCTATTTTGATATAGGTAAACGTAAGATATGTATGATTATTTCATAACCTACAGTTCATTTGGCGCCCCAGGTAATATAACCATCAAAATCAGATCGAACTAGTACATGTTGGTCAAAAGTCCAGTTGGTACTGTATAATAGTTTAGTCTCTACGCTTGACATTAATCTTGTTATCTTAAAGATATGATAGACAACTACAGTACGTACAACCTGTTCGATGTCTTCAATCAAGTAGCATAATCATAACAGCTAGTGATAATCAAAACGACGGTATATTTGGATCAGTGGAAGAGAGAAGTGGGTAGGAGATCGCATTCCAACTTTACAGTTACCCTCCACTGATCACAAGAACATGCAAATTGACAAATATTACCGGACACGCTCGGCCAGTATTTTCCGTTCCACAGCCAGGCTAGTACTAAACAGTCCACGTTCTAAGCAAGATGCATGTTTTGTCACTTGTTGACTAGGTACAGTAAATTGCTTTCTTAAATGATCTTAACTAATATTATAAATGCTAATGTGAGTTTGTTCCACGCCTAAACCACATCGCCATGAAATTTGGTACGCAGATAGCCTATTGTATGAGGGACATAGGCCGCTTATTTTCTCGGGAACGAGGATGAAACAGCGGGGGACAGCTAGTTATTCATAAGAAATTGTTGCGTTCCAAATTAATTACGTCTTCTAAAGCTTTTGTATATTTGTCTCTCATTTTAAAAGAAAAGGCAATTTCAAAAGTGCCTAATATTATGTAAGCAATAGTAGTGCAACATTTTTAGTTGTCATTTCTACAGCCGGTTCAAGATTCTAATGTGACATATCGTGTATCCATCAACTTTACCTCTTTCAGCTATGTGAGCTTCTTCTTACTTGAGACTAGCTTTCCGCGGTTTCACCCGCGATCGCGGGTTTTACCCCCTTAGGGGTTGAATTTTGAAAAACTCTTCGTTAGCGGATGCCAACTACTTTCTCCCTTTATAAAGAAAGCGTGTGCATAATTTCAATTTTCTAGACCCAGCAGTTTGCTATGCGTTGTTCTGTCACTCAATTTCTTCTTTTACATTATGTTATATATGTCACCGTAAAATTGTAAATACCGTTAGGTTATAATAATCTATCTCGCGAGATTGTAAACTGACGAAAGATTGTGAACCGTAACGACAGATAATCTACCGAAAAATAATGCGTTAAATTGTACGCAGTATGTTACGGTTCACATTCTCACGAGATAGATTATAGTCTACATATTAAAAGATAATAAATCTTTCAGAAAAGGTACTTACTAAAAGTCGGTTAAAAAGAGAATAAATACGACATAAGTTACATTCATATCTCATATAAAAAGTGAAAGTCGTGTAGATACCTACGTATATTAATCAAACTGTGATTTTGTACTGTTTTCTTAAACTGTCCAATTGTCCTATAGGTCGCTTTCTATTCTATTCTATACAACAAACAAATCCAACTGTCCATGTAACTAACGTTCAACTATTTATAATAGCTTAATGCGTTGGCATTAAGAAAAATTCTACGTTGATCGAGAAAGTGTATATGCTATCACTCTTATCATATCTTAGAGTAAGTAATTTTTTTATATGGAAAGTGATGGATAGAGACCTACGGCATGGTCAGTAAATTGCATCTTATGGCGCGTACAGATCAAGCGGACGAAGGGTTCAGTTGCTCTCTTCATACTTACGATAACACTCGTTCGTTCTCTTTCGTTCCTAAATTCTTCGTTCGCTCTCGTAAGCTTTTCATTCATCTAGTCTAGCGGCTCGCTCTTTGACCTCCTAACTTTATCCACTACCTATATGTCAACATGCAGGTTCTATGGTTCTATTATGATATGACTAAATAAAATAGTTTTTCGGGGTATCAGAGTCGACCATTTCGTAGAAATATGATGACTTAGGTACTTCGTTTCACCTTTGCTATTTCCTACCACTCCTTTAAATATCTTTACTTTGATGTTAAGGCTCCAGTCTCCCTAAAATCAGTGTTCTTGCGGAATTTATCAGAAAAGAAATATTGTTTTTTAGTCATCAGAAAAGCAATAAATGAAATATATTTTACGTTATTTTAAAGTGTGAAACTTGAAGTTTCCAATACATATTTTATTTTTTAATTTGACGCCACTTTTATTAGCTTTGTGAGGCTTTAAACATACCTCTATTTACGTTCCACGCGTAGAGGGTCTCATTCATGCACACGCTACGAAAAAAATATAACAAAAACAAGAAATGTATTCAGATTACATTTGTCGGCAAATCCTCTACAATAATCTTATCTAGTTACTTTCTTTCCAAATCGTCTCAATTTCTTATTTAAATTGCTTTAAAAAGTTATAAATTTCTGAATTTGACCCTTGCAACATATATTTTTTTCTATTACAAAGTAATGGTTTAGAGAAATCACACTTTAACCACTCTGAAAGCAACTACTTATCTGTCGAATAAAAAATATATGCATTCAAAAAATCATTTGAACTAAATTTACCGAAACTAAACAAATAAAACATAAAATGCATCAAAATTCCATTCAATTTCGCTGGGAATTGACAGCGTTCGTTGTGTTATATGTTTAGTCTCGGTAAATTTATTTCAAATGATTTTTTGAATGCATATATTTTTTATTCGACAGATAAGTAGTTGCTTTCGGAGTGGTTAAAGTGTGATTTCTCTAAACCATTACTTTGTAATAGAATAAAATATATGTTGCAAGGGTCAAATTCAGAAATTTATAACTTTTTAAAGCAATTTAAATAAGAAATTGAGACAATTTGGAATAAAAGTAACTAGATAAGATTATTGTAGAGGATTTGCCGACAAATGTAATCTGAATACATTTCTTGTTTTTGTTATATTTTTTTCGTAGTGTGTGCATGAATGAGACCCTCTACGCGTGGAACGTAAATAGAGGTATGTTTAAAGCCTCAGAAAGCTAATAAAAGTGGCGTCAAATTAAAAAATAAAATATGTATTGGAAACTTCAAATCTCACACTTTAAAATAACGTAAAATATATTTTATTTATTGCTTTTCTGATGACTAAAAAACAATATTTCTTTTCTGATAAATTCCGCAAGAACACTGATTTTAGGGAGACTGGAGCCTTAATATATTATTTAATCTGAAACCATTTAGCATCAACTTATCAAATAAACAAACATGAATAGTGAAAATGAGGTGTTAAATTTTAATAGAACAAAAGTGCACTGGATTTCCCAGAATAAGAAAGTGAAATGTATCCAAATGTGAGTCATTCTCGGTTATTGATCTGAACTGACGCACAATCCTCTGAGCACGAGTTTGTGACCCCTTTGATTGAATAACTTCAAGGAAGCTAGCGAAAGTAAATACTTGTTTGTATTTTTGTAATCGGAATTTAATTAGGATGTTTACAAATTCAAATATTACGTGAAAATTGTGAATTTATTTGTCTGACTCATATATGGTTGACACAGCCTTTATTTTTTTACATAGACTCAGTATGATGTGTTAAATCAAAATAAGCTATAATTTGAAAGACTTACTTTGAACTGTATATAAAAAAAGGTATAGTATATATATACATTATAATATGAATAATAAATAAAACACAAAATTACATATTTATATATATCCATATATTCAAACAACATACATACATCGAATGGTTTGTCCTACTATTCCACAAGCATAGATTGAGATCGAAACGCACTACGGCGGCCACAACAAGAACAGCGTGTTAACGAACTTGTTTTTTAGTAAACTTTGTAGCAGAATAGTGTTTTAGAACGCATAAAATACTTACGATTGAAAACATCAATAAGTGATTAAATGCAGCAGTACCTGTAAATAAAACTACGAGTAAATACTGGTTACTTGTATTTTGCTCCGTTGCTTGAAAGAAACCGCTTTTATAAATAGATAAAATAATAGATAATATAATAATATAATTATTTATACAAATAAATTTCGTAGATCCTTTCCGCGAAATTGTTATGATACAAATATTTATAATGATTTATTGAATAGAAATGCATGTACCAAAGTGTAGGCAAGCAAAAGAGTGCATGCAACTAATAAGTATTAATGCATTAATAATAGTATTAACAGTAACCGAATACAATACCACGAAATTTAATACCTTCCAGACATCATCAGTCACTTTCAGAGTATCTACTCATGACTGAAAAAGCGAGTACGAGTACATTAGATCTAAGATTTTATAACTAAGCTTGGTAAGACAAAAGGTAGAGCAGTACAAGAAGATACTATGTTTTACTGCTGATCGAGATCTCATTTATCCATTGTGCATGTGCTCCGTGTGAACGAATGTCTCCTAACACATCGCTTGAAGGCGTTACTCGCTAGTTTCCACGAGACACATTATCTTTATTGGATAAAAAAAAATACACTAATAGGTGATTTGATGTGTTAGTTGATGAAATATGAGTGGCTGAGAATTAGGTATAGGTTCAATGCCTAACAGAACTATGCTTGCAGTAAATTTAAGAATACAAATACCCTCGCGCTTTTTATCTCCGAAGAGGCTGTAGAGGCAGATGAAGACCTCTGCCTGCCTGCAGAGGTTTTTTTTTTAATATAATGGGCCCGTATTTGAAAAATCTCACCATGGTAAGTGATGATGTGGCTGAAGATAGTAAGTACACAAAACCTAGAAAGATCTGGTTCTCAAGTGCCGGAACACACCGGTAGGTGTTTGACGACGGATTTTCATTCAACTTGGTGGTAGGCAGTGAGGTGGGTACTACAAAGTTGCCTACCAGTGTGCTATGGTTTCCTCGCGATGTTTTCGCTCACGTTACTACCACTGAGCTATCATCGCCTAAAATTTAACAAATTACTGAGATCCAAATTTCATCGAAGGGCCACTACCGGGCTTTGTTTAGAAATAATATGCTGTAGCCTACAGCATATTATTTCTAAACAAAGAAACGTCAATCTTAACTTGCCCGATCCATCTTTAGTGATGTGCACGGCACATAAACAAAGCCTGGGATGGATGGAAGATTGAAGAAAAGTATGTAACAAATTTTAATTAATTAAAACATTATTTTAAGCTAAGGAGTGCCCTTGTAAGGAGTTTATACGTTCAATAATTACTATCCGGTGTGTTAAATATCCCATTTACGCGTTTTTTTATTCATCGTATTATTTCTGATCCATTGTGGTAAGTATAAATTAGTAATTGTAGAATGTTTCGGTCAATCCAGCCTGACATTGTCATGTTGAACTTACCACTCTATACCTACGTGTTTCACTTACCTTTACATGTGACTTTACCTGTTCTCATGGCCATATTTATACTTAATACCTGTAACAAACAAAGTTTTCTATTAGTACAAATTAAGTTTTATTGAGTCGATTAATTAAATTGTAGTAAAATATCTCCCATAGATGGAAGCTCGATTCGAATATAACATGAAATGTTATAACTTAATTCATAGATAAGATATAAACAGGAAAAGATGCATAAAAGAAAGTCGTACAGGTTTGTTAGAAGTATTCCGTTGAGTCGGGGTCATACTAGTTTCCGTTGCACATGTATTTGTTTGAGATGTCCTTGACAAGGTCCGAGCCTGAGTTGCGTTGGGATCTCTGTACAGCAGGATGGGGAACAGGTTGGACAAACGGACAGATGGACCGACTAGCACAGTTAGCCGCTGCCACCATAACTGGGTCATCATATATATATAGTGAAGTTCAAGGCGCAACACTCATTGCAAGTCAAACTCTCGCACGAGCAACACGCACTTTCACCGTAGACGCTATAACTACCTCGTGGAAGATAACACAGTGTCAGTGATTCAGTGATCGAACGTACGAGTACGAGATAAAGGTGAGTTTTCCAAAGGTTACATCCCTTACTTACAGTGGAAACTTGGTGCAACAGTGTGGAGTATTTACAACGTGAATTTAAAAATAAAGGATGGACATTTCTTGCTTAATATGTTTATGTGATCTTAATCAATTTTGATAAGGTGTTTTTCAAGTGGTCAATTTAGTGATGATACAAAAGTTTTTATAATGAAATGAAGTGAACTGTATACCTAAATAATCGGAAACATTTAATTTTTTTTGCACTTAGCTACCTTTTGTGATATCTTAATTTAAGTTCTTTTAAATGTTTCCCGATAAATTCGCAGAGTTTAATTACCCAATCATTTTAAGTCATAACGGTATCATGATTTAGATTGATCATCCAACATTTTATCATAATAATAAGGTTTATTAAGAACACGTACCTAAGCAATACGATAATTTTATTTGGACCTTTTTTTAGGTGGTTATTTTGTTTAAATATATTTTTTTGAGGTTATAATAATAATAGTAGGACCCGTATGGTCCGCTTCATTTGATATAATAAGGACCTATGTCACAGGTTGTCGAGTTCCGCATATCTAACGGATACCTGATAATGCAGTTTCTAAAATAAGAGAATGAGACGGCTTATCTACCAGATAAAATATCCGGAACTTATCGGCAACCTGTGAGGCAGGCCATAAGTGTAGTAAGTACCTATTGTATGCCTAACTCTATACCACGTGGTAAACAATAGTTATAATCACGAAATTTTCACGGTGCTTACGAAGTCAACAACACATAACATTCTTTTCATCGCCGCTTTAGTCATGTAAATACGAGACTTCACTTTCTAAAATGTGAAAATACTCACTACATAACGTAACATAACCCAGAATTAGACATGGCTTTGAAAGAATTAAAGAAAAAATAACAATTCTTGAGTAACATTTGACATAACAATGATACTCATAACTCTCATATCGAAAATAATCTTTTCTAACGACTGCATCTTTAGTAGTTTTTCTTCCGATTGTTTTATTGGATGTTCGCGATTCGATACATACCTAATTGGTTTGAAATTCACAACAGGTAGCTCTGTTAATTGTTCCACTCTACAAATGGAGCGTAACAATCGTTTTATTACTTTTATATTCAAGATCAAAATATATATTAATATATCTAACATCTAGGTACCTACAATTCTGCGGAAGTGTCTAATAAATGTTGAATTTTAACTTGATATTATAAAGCTAAAAGTTTGTTTTTTTGCGTTATACAGGGCTATTTTTAATTGTTTAGCTAAAGTTTAGGGTTGTTTATTTTTTTTGTAAAAATATATTTAGTCAAAAATAAATACAACTGTTTATTTCCTCAAAACACCCGTAGAAAGTAACAAATCTCCATTACAGTTTCTATACGTTTCAGATCATCGAGTTGACGTGGACATTTAAGACTTGTCCTATCTCTCAACAGGTTTAGAAAGCGATGCTTATCTTTAGATATCTATCTTTAAGCTTTTTAGTGCATTTATTTATTTTGCTGCATTAAAATACTTATTATTAAAAGATTACGTCAATTTTCAAAAAAGTGAAATCGATCTCTCTACGCGTGTAAACAAAATATATCATAGCATGACGACTATTATGATACTGGTGACAGGTTCTTAAGTAATTATAAGTCTTGAAACGTGCGCTGGCGCAGCGTTGAAAGTAGCAAGGAAAGCTGCTGCGATCGGAATGGCCAATAGTCGGTCGCGTGCCGACCGCCCGGTACTGTTGTTAGTTTCTACACTCCATAGTATTTACTTGACACTAGAACGTACTGAAGGATTCCTACAAACGAAACGAACTAGTAGTCCTACCTATTTCCAATTTTCAGTACCGCGAGATGCTGGAGCCAACCTTCCCCTGTTATTATTTGCTTAATCTTCAATCACTTCGTATTAGGGAGATATTATACCTTTCTAGTACCTACATAAGTTGTCTTAGTAAATGTCGCAATAACAAACAAATTCAAATGTTAATTTTTGCGTAACTATCTGACAGAAATCAATGATATAGCTACTTTCATTTGCATTAAACTTTTATAGCAACAAAAGTTGATGAAATGACTTCTCGTTCGTAATTAATGTCATCGTGTCTCAAATCTCGAACCACAAGCACTTGATTCAATTCATGTCCAAAAAACTTTGAAGTGAAAGTTGTCCGAGAGAGGAATCTCGTCATTCACCGCGTGGAGCGTTGGGTAACCGAAATCATATAAAAAGAAAATTATACACCGGCACGACGACGCGACGCGCCTTCGAGGCATAATAAAAATATTAATAGGTAGATACTTAGATAGGTTAGTTAGCTCTGCTGCTGTGAATCTTATGTTGAATAACTTAACTAGAAAAACCGACAGTAACAAAAATTATGAATTTTATGTTAATCAAAGAAGTGTTTGAGACAACCCCCCACACTTTTAAAATACCTTTTTAACGATACACCATTCGAGGTGGTACGCGAACAAAACATCCCAATTTTAACTACAAAAAATTGTAGGGGAGGTAACTTAAAAAATATCTTATTTCTACGATTTTATTTCATTTCTTTGTTTGCATCATAGGTATGTGTACCTACCTATAACTATGCGATTTTAGCTGAAATTTTAGCTTGATATCACTGGTAGTCTTTGAGTAAAATGACCATGATAGACATAAAGACATGACGAAACTATAAAGGTTCCTAAAAAAGGAACTAACAGTAAAGTACTAACTTTATTTTGATAAATTGACAATAGTGCTCTCATTTCAACCATCGTAATGTTTTGGTCACCTCATAGGTTTAATTTTGTCTTATTTTGCAGAAAGAGATAATAATCGTAAATGTAAAAATTAATTTAATATCAAATCATGAATTATTCGGTTGTCATTAGATGTTAATTTATCCTACTAATATTATATGTGTGTATGTATGTTTGTTACCACTCAGCTCCGTAATGGCTGAAAGAATTTGGATTCACACAGATAGATAAGATACATTTTATTCCGGGAAAACATAAGATCCGTCGGGAATACGGGTGAAATCGCGGGGCGGAATAATAAATTTAAAAAGTAACATTTCATTCAATTGGCTCTAACAGGCAGTTGTGACATTTCAATGACAAGTGGGTGAACATATTGGCACAAATTGAACGTATACGTACATCTTGTATCAAGTGTACCGTAAGATTGATTCGCATCGGGAGCGTATTTACGGTTAACACCAATCCAACGCATGTAGGACCGTTCGCATAACGCTCGCAGCAACTGCATCTTCAACCAGTGATCAAATCAATAATGCATGGCTAATTATTTGTTGGTTGATGTTACTGTTAAATTTTACGGTAATTCTCGTTTTACAGTGCAGGCCGAAATCTAAATCTTATCTATACGGTTCAAGTGGTTGTGAAGCCATAGGAAAGGCTGTGTCGATTACAGAGGATTAAATAAATAAAATTGATCATGATTATGAACATCTTCAAGTAAATTAGTATCTATTTTGCATTGGGAATTTAGGTGCAAGTAGGTACTTACCTAATATAAGGGAGGTAGGTACTTAGGTACCTGATTCAGTTGTGAATGTTGAGATTGCTTTTAATATTGAGATAGTATTTTATTATTTTATACTGTTATAATTTTCCTAGTTTTCAATATAGTGGTGAATCATAACAATTTGATGATTGAGAACACGTAATCGGCTCGTGAAATTCAAGTAAGTAGGTAAGTTACCCATAGTAACATAAGTAGATGCCTGCCTTCTCAATTTCTTCGCAATATATTTCGCAAGATTAAGAAGAATTTGGCTGCTAAATTATGCACCTACCCGTGATAGTTTTTTTACGTTGCCAATCAATTAAGATGATCTAGTCAATTCTACTCCAAATAGCCCCAGATTCTCCAACAATGCTATATATAGTAGCTATGATGACTCATACTATTTAATCACATTAGTTTATTACGAATGAATAAATATCAGTCCATGTTCACATCCGCGTATAAAACACGCACAGTTGTAGAGTTGCGGACGGTTTAGAAAGCGGATTGCACGCTGGACCGGTCACTCAAGCGAAAAAGAGCCAAAAAAGATAGAAGGCGAGAAACGATAAGAGTCACTCAACATTTTATCAAATATTAAGGTAATATGAAGGTTATGATTAAAAAAACACATGTAATTTATTTGCGCAAATAAATATTTTTGAATTTTACCGAATCAATGAGCTATAAAACATGTAATTTTTTATGTTACCGTTTCTTGAAGATATCTAAAATTACTGTCTCATGAAAGACCATTACACCGTCGTTGGTTCCCAATACAATTACTGAGTAACTGCAGCAACGTGCACGTAAGAATGTAAACGTCTCTCTCGGACAAGAGGAAAATTGACAAATGAGAGGAGAAATTTGCGATTCTCATTTTTCCACGGTAAATTTCCGATGAAAGTAGGGAACCAGTTGGTCACAGCGTAATAGCAGGTCTAAGTCCTCGCTCCGAAATTAGAAAAACTTAACCTTGCACGGCAGTGGCACACACGCGACCGGCCGCGTTGCTTTCACCTATCGCCATGTTAGCCGCGCCTGCGCCTCACAACACAACACCGCTATTCTGCGTAACTAGACAATATAATTGCACCCACTTGAATCTATAGAGAAACAAAGTGGTTGTTTATTTTATTGTTTCACTATTATTTAAATCATATACTTAATTTTTAACTAAGTAGGCATACCTACTAAAGATTTCCCAAACAGTAAGCAAACTAACTCCCTACATAGTATACCTATACCAACTATAAAACGACATCGCAGTATCTTACATACCTACTTGATTATGAGTTCCAACCAATGTGCGTGCGAGCTCTATTTTATTGAACCCCGAAACAAATAAAGTGCGTAAGTATTATGGTCCATTTTTTTTCATTTCAATACAAAACATTTTTTTTTATTAAGCAATAGATTGTAACGTTATTTGTCGGGGGACAACCTATAATATTTTTACCTAAGCGACAAATATTTAAATAAAACATTTTTTCAGTAGTCATTACATTAGAAATTTATAATAATGAAGTTATTATATTCAAATCGTATAAAGCAGGTCATAATAATCGCGAAGATCCGCGTGCATCGAAAGTGAGGTTAGTTTCCCGAGCGCTGCACCGCGAAGTTCAGTCGCCTGCGCCGGTACAGGGTTACTGGGTCAAGGGGTCGTCATCGTTGCCACGTGCAGTGCACCCCACCCATAATTAACTTTTATAATGGTAAGCTCTTAAAAATATGAAAGTTTTAGGTAAAAAGCAATTTGTTATTTTTTTTCATGTTCCTGCTAATGTATTTTTAAAATA
This sequence comes from Tetheella fluctuosa, assembly GCA_951216915.1. NCBI lineage: Eukaryota > Metazoa > Arthropoda > Insecta > Lepidoptera > Drepanidae > Tetheella > Tetheella fluctuosa. Next base: position 6,845,077 of record OX578230.1, read on the forward strand.
TCATCATAAAAAGAAATATTTAACCGTAGACGTAATGTATTTAATAATAGTAAATGAATCAGTAGGAAAGGATTATAATATGATGATGATGATAACTTTAGGCTTGCTTACCACACTTTTTCTCATGTAAAACATTAGATAGGTACTTAATTTATAAATCGCACATGTATGAAGGAAAGCGTAATACGTAGGTAAATCTAACAGTTAGGTACTCGGACGAATGCAAAGTTGTAATGTGTTAGAAAAGCTGTCTTTTGACAGCGTCGTTACATAAAATAGCGATATGTATGTACCTAGCGGTTTACCAGTAAGTAGCGACAACAAAGCATACATAAAACATAGACGATGACGACGCGAGTCTTGCCACAGCAAATTTCTCCGAAGAGTCTAGCTAGACGGACCTGCTGTTACCGGCAACTGAAGCGGTGCGCTCCACGCTATGAGGACTGTTTTGCAAAAACCGTTAGTAACTATAGATCGATCGTCCACCAAAACTTCCAAAAGAATTTTGATATTTTGACAAATCTCCACTTGCAATCCCGCCGGCTTATATCATATTTGTTAATGGTATATATGTTTATAGTCTCTTTCTCAAGCAGACAAACAATATTAAACCAGCTTCGTTTAAACAGTATTTTCCAAGAAATAAACTTTTGGAACGATTATCAAGTATCTTTTCATTTTCATTCATTTCATTTTCATTTTTAGGCAGAGGTAAACTAATCTGACGGGCCGGTTGGCGTGGTTGGTAAGATACCTTATCTATCACGCCGCAGGTCGTGGGTTCGATTCCCACTCAGGTCAAATATTTGTGAACATGAACATGTCTGTTTGTCCTGTGTCTGGGTGTAATTATCTATGTAAGTATGTATTTACAAAAGAAAAGTAGTATATGTAGTATATCAGTTATCTGGCTTCCATAGTACAAACTCTGCTTAGTTTGGGGTCAGATGGCCGTGTGTGAGGAATAATGTCCCAGAATATTTATTATTATTTATTATTTATAATCTACCTACATAAAATACAATCACCTTGAGTGATGCAACAATTCTGTCACGCCGGAACAAATGAAGCAGGTGTGAAATAGCTCGCTTTTCTCGGTCAAAGAAAGTGGACCTTTTGAGGTCGATTCGTGACTAACGGTCAAATAAAAATTTACGTCAATTTATATAACTAGCACCTTATTAAGCCGGTGACATCCGAACTACAGTTAGTTAAGACCGGGTCACCTGCATTCGAAGATTGTCTGACAAACCAGTAACACGATTCTAGGCCGGAAAGGTTGCGGACCAGCCAAGGCCGAGGCATTACTGTAATGCAACCATTAAAATGACCTACTGATAACATTTAATTCACTGATGATACTGTAAAAAAATTGTAAAATTTGAAAATTATTTCAAATAGGTACTGATAGAAAAGTCAGTAAAAAGTTAGAACCAAGTAGTCATACGTACATAATACGAAATGCATCAGCTAATTTAAAATGATTCTCGCCACGATTCGATTTTAGATTAAGTTTGTTAAACAACCGATGTTAACAGCTATTAACATTTCTGAGGCTCCTTATTGTCATCATACAAAGATAGCATTAGGAACCTGTTAAAAATTGAAATAGGCTCGCTTCAAAGACATTTGGACCTAGCAATTTAGCCAGGTATAAATTGAGGGTATTTTATGCTATGCCTCTAATTGGAGGGCCAGCATCTTTTTAAAAATACTCCCAAGACTACGTAGAGGCCACTTTCTAAGCAACTTTGAGGCAAGCAATCAATTCGCGCGAATGACTCATCAAAACACTTTCTAATCGACCGACGACGTGACGTCAATTGCGCGAGAGCACAATTAATTAATGAAAGTTCGTATTTTTGTATTTTCATAAATGTAATGTTATGTTTACTGCAAGAAATCCGTAATTTTCTATTACATAACCTGCCTTTTTGTATGTATAAAATTACTTACGATTTTCATTTGTCGACAGGATGCATCAGAAAGTGACAGGGTGGGCGCTATTAGCCCTTATCAGCTCATCAGCGATTCTTCACACAGTCGCGTATCCTCAACACGTTCCTCAGATATCCCAGGTATGTATACCCTGTCCATTCGTTTTTCTTTTTGACGTTTAATTAAAATGACAAAGAAAAATGAACTTTATTCATTTATGATAACGTTTATCTCATAAATCAATGGTTAGGTGTATGATGAGACTAATGAACCTTATAATACAGCAATAAGGTTTATTTTCATTTGGCATTCATAAACGTCAAAAAGAAAATAAACGAATGGACAGGGTAGAATAGATAGATTAAATATTAATTACTTACCAGTTATTTAATATAGACAGCATAAATAAAATAATTCCGCCTTATGAAGGCGGGATTCATTCTTGCTATTACTAAATAAACTCACTTCTAATCCTATAATTCTTCGTTAAATCACTCATTCATCTCAACATTCTTATTAAGCATATAAAAAAAATCATTTAAGTACTTAAATTATAGTGATATTAAGTAGGTACTCAAAATGTTTACAAACCACGTCCAGAAACTTGCATCAACTGTGTATGAGATATATGTTTTTACTTCATCGCATCCTTTATTTCTAGTGATGTCCAAATCATAGTTAACACCACAGTGGCAGAAGGTAGTAAGCTTCATTGAATTCGCAGAACATGTACATACCTATTCTGTTTTCCTGCTACTCACTGTTAGCTAGCCCAACAGTCTCGATTCAAATTTTGAAAGATTGTAGATTGTAATGCATTCACAATCAAAAGAAATCGTCGCAAATTAATATTCCACCATTTAAAAGCTGACCAAACTATATTTCCAGCTTGATTTTAAAATCTTCGTCTTGCACTAACTTTCATATTACTCCTTCTTTTTGGTAGCCTATACACAAGTCTTGTAATTTGTATAATTAGACTTGTATTCAAGCTCTTGTTTTGCGTTTTTTCTTCATAAGTTTGTTGATACCTAATTTATCTGCTCTTCTCGATCGCGCGATTGGTATCCTCAGATTGGCAAATTTTCATCAAAGATAATTTTCTTAGAAATCTATTCTTGAAATTAGACAGGGGTTAACATTTACTAATCCATAATTGTTTTTTTTTCAGGGTACAAGCGGCGTACGGACACAGTATTACAGCAACTCGGTGCCACAGCCTCAAGAGGGACAAGTAGCTCAGGAACGCAAATTTGCAGAAAAGTCTAACGCACTTAAGAAGGTTGCTCTCGATGACATCGATGACATTCAAACTAATTCCATTTCCGATGGAGGCTTTTCATGGTCCAACATGCTTGGTAAGGAAGCGCTAGGTAAATTAAAATACTTTTGATTCTAAAGGAGACCTTGTGTTTGAAAAACACATACATCCAATATTTTTTTATTTTCTGCTTGACGGAATATTACATAGACGTAACTTTTTCAGGTATGATAATGCAAATGCTTTTCAATACCGGAGGCACGGGTCCCAACAAGAGCGACAACATTGATACTGAATCTGCATCCCCATCTCCTTGGGCGAATCTGTTCTCCATGGGTCTTAAGATCCTCACAGCCATTCTTGGAGGAGGGGCATCCAGCGACGGCATCGATAAAGTAGACAACGGTTCATCACCTATGCAGGTATCGCTTCATTTTAAGATTATTTAATTTCTTACGCATGTTTTGAAACAACATGACAATACCTTCATGAATCATCGTAATTCATAAGCAATAGCGTTTTAAAATAATACTCTTAAAGCAACGACATCCATCCATCCATACTGATCCACTAACATCGAGTTTTGTAGATACTTACCAATATTTTTTTTAATAAATTATGTACATTATCCTGCCAATGTATAAAGCACCATTATTAGTTACCCTCACCTGTAGTAGGTATAGTCCACGTAGTAACTCATAGACACCTTATATCATTACAAATAACTAAAGTAGTCACATACCGGGAAACTCAGGGAATCTTGAAATATATTTCCTATATTTTTTGGATTATTTTTATATTTCCTTGAGGTTCTCTTAATGTTTGAATGTAAATAGTAAAGTTTGGTTACGGAAACGGTGTCGCTTCTCGCTTGCTTCAGGGTATATTGGCTGCGGTTCTGTCGACGGTGCTCGGTGCAAAAGATCCCGACCAGGTCGCCTCCATGGCAAAGCAGGCTGGAGAGGTACGCCACCGATCCTTCCTTTTTCCTTTCAATATATGCACTTGCCTTATCTTCAGGTAACGCTTGAATTTCTATATCGACAAAATTTATACCTTTTTCTTCATTCTAGTTTATGATTATGATACGATTTGAAAGGATATTAGTTAATGCTATATTTGTCGTTTCACAGTTCATCAACATCGTAGTGAATCTTTTGGATGCGCTGAAGACATCATTCTCTCATAGATCGCTGGCCGCGCGATCTATGGGTCGTAAGGACTCCGTCAGTGACGCCGCCATTGCTGGTATCGCCATGTTCAAGACATACGTGAGATCCTTCGGTACAGGCGACGATAAATGTCTACAGAAATATGTATGCGACGCAAATAACGAATGCTCGTCCGATATTGGCCCCAAGAGCGTCTTCTGTCAACTTGGAACGTGAGTAAACAAGTCTTTTTCGTTCGTCAGAATTCTTATGTATGAATGAAAATTTCTTGAACATCAATTCATTATTTACAGTTACGCAGCGAGTTTCGTCCTTGAAAGGCAGTCAGGTGGCAGCTTCGACGAATTCTATGAAGCCGGACGCCGGGGACGCTCTGGTGTTGACTGCCGTCAGTTGTACCTCCAGTGCAATGAAGTTTAAGGCCAATAATTAAAAACAAAATCCGCCAAATCAATATTTCCTAGTGCGGCGATTAAGTACCAGTGATAAAACGACGTTAGTATTAACGCGATCCCAAAATTCGAACTCTTAAATTTGATTTGATTTCACATTTTTTTGTAATGATTACGAAAATAAGTATGAAATGCGAAACAATCGCTATATTAGTCAAAATTTTATTCGATTCTTTAAACATAATTCTTTCATCAAAATTAAATTTGGTACGTAAAGAGTATCAAATTGTGTGCCTTAGGAGGAAATTGCAGTTGGTAGTACTCAAAACTTATTCTGTCGCACAGACTTAAACAGCGTCAAGTAGTGTTCTAATAATTTATTAAATTATTTATTTATTTAACTTATTCTAGAAGTTAATAAGTAGGCGTTGTAAAATATTTTATTATAAAAAAAAAAAACACCCAAGTGTTAACCCCGTCCGGTGACCCTTAGAATTGAATATTGTAAAATTGGCGCATTGTTTGTTTTTTTTTAACGATGAACAATAATTACGCCAGTTTTTCGATAATTTAACGACTGATGTAAAAAGTAATTCTGTGTGATATAAATAGACTTTTGTATCACCTCTTAAGTAGTTAGTATTTATGTATATTTTATGTGTGACTGTGTGATTGAGGACGTCCTTGTATGTTTGTGATTGTAAAATAAAAAATAATATTATCTTTTTGTTTTATTCTTCTTTGGGTTTCAAAGTAACTGATTGTACATACCCTTAATACGCTAAAATAGTTGCAAAACGGTAGGATCTAGAAAACGATAATGTGGAATTACCGTTATAATACTGAATGTCACATCATCCAGACCCGACAAAGGGAAGTAGAGCGTAAAATCATTTAATGCACCCATGGGCGCACGCGTATCTCACCGTGTCGTCAGTCAAGCCTTGACATTCGCACAAAGCGACGCGTGTGACAGTTGATAACCAAAATGACTTTGGAAAATCTTATGTCCCAAATGGGAATAGGAACGAAGCAACTCACAGAGAGGTATGTTATATCCTTTTTTAAATTGATAAGTGTACTCGGAACAAATTTAATTTGTAGAGCAATATAAAAAAGTAATAAAATATTATATTAAAATATAGGTATTCCGAATATCCCGCTCCAGTTCATGAACAGCACGCTTATTATGCGTATGAACCGTCAGCACATTCTCATGGACATGTTGCCTCTTCCAAACAGTATGTATAGTACTTAATAAATCTATCTGTTAGATAGTGAAGGATTCTATAGATAGTCCATTTATTTATTTATTTTCAGCAATTATGGCGGCAGTCATAAAAGCAACGCTGCCATGTCTGCGTTAACTTTGCTGGCGTTCTTATTTTTCCTGCATATCCTTCAACAATGTATAAAGGATCATATCAATGATATGAGCAACACTCCAGTCATGATCATGACCGCGGGACGAGAGGGTGAAGATGATTTATCAAAATCGTCTGTTACGAGTAAAATTGACAAAACTGGTGTCACGCAATCTTCAAAACGAAATACGGAAATGAATAAAGCAGTAATTGACAAGTACGAAGTTGAACATCCATCCGGTTCCGAAGGGTTTAAAAACGAATTGATAAAAGTAAATGCTGCCGAACATGTACCGCAAAGGGATACGGAAAACTTAAAGTACGTTTATAAAAGCTACGCAAATCGAAGCTCGGCTTTTCCTGGATTTTTCAGTGCAATGTATGATGAAAAGTAGCCTATATTTTTTTAACCTCAATATGTAATGTTCATTGGGATGAATGCAATAAAACAATAAACCAAATATGCGTTAATATTTATTAGAGCATAGATTTAAACATAGTCAATTTTTTACACCAAAAAATCCCGAAAGTATTACTAGTAGACGTAAAACAATAAAGTAAATGTATGAACGACATACTGATATTTTTAAAACTTAAATTGTAAAACTTAATTCATGGAAAAATATCACATAAATCCACAAAACTTTTTACCACACTATAGGTCAACAATTACAATGTGTACTCTTACGTCAGTACAACTTTAACTTATAATTGATATGAATTATATTAAAGCTCAGAAAAAAATACATTTATTATATTCTCACTTGGAATAAGTATCTGTATGTCCTTGGAGCTTCTAACCTTGAGAAATTTACAATCACTGTGAGGCTAAAGGTCTTACCCACAGATCACAAAAACTAAAGGGTTTACCGCATGTGGGCAAGGGCTTCGCTAGGCTATTAGATGGCTTATCCCAACGATAACACACCTATAACTTACGGAAGCTATGAGCGAATGAGTGAATAGTTCACATTATAACTTATAAACCTTTTCCGTCACATGTAATGTCACCTCAGTATCAACTAGTGACAATGTAACATGGTGAGCGGAAAATTTTAAGCCTTCGTGATTAGATTTGGACAAATTTAGCTAATACTCTGAATCTAGTTAAAATACGCCAATGGGTTTTTAAAAAGGCAGGAGCGGAGTCTTCTCCACAAAAAAGCCCTAACTATTAATGAATTTACTGCGCCTAAATTAATTGCGTCTCACTCGTTCAATATATTTTGTCTGAGTGAGAGCACTGGATCCCATTGTTGGATCGGTCATTCGGTTCCAATCTGTTTGCCCGACAACAAATCCAATGGCACGCATCTTCTCTTGTTGTCTGCTCTCTTCAATATCCGCCCAGCGTACCTGTTGTTAATGACAATATGATGAAAACCTACTGTGACACCATGTTGAGCGAACGAAAACTCACCGTTCATTTGGTATTTTCTAACACTTTAATAATCTCAAGAAACAATTTGATAACCTCTTCAATTACTTAACTGTCCGATTATTTTTTCAATATAAAGTTTACTGAAGGAAATTCGTAGTAAAACCGGATAAATACGGTACAAACGACAAGGAACATATAATTTAAAATATGTTTAGCAAGTAAAGACATGGTTGTAAATCTGTATGAATAAATATACAGTAAGTGGGAAGTAGTTCTGCTAGTAGTATTGTATTATAATTCACAATGAAAAGTAGTACGGCATATCAGACGGATCCGATACAAATTATATCGTAACTCATCGCGTCTTAAAGATAATGTTAACGGGGCATTCAAAAATGAATGTAAAAATTGCACTTTTGATCCAATATCATTATGATTTTTTGTTATCCACACTTCACCAAAAGTGAATAAAAATAAATGGGTAATAACAATCAAACTGTTAATATAATTTAAAACAGTTGAAAAACGTCGATTTTTTTTGTAAAACGTGAGATGATTCCAAACAGAATCATTTGGTTTAACCGCAATCAAATGAAAGGCGCTCGTTGAAATACATTTCCACAACCATATCGCAATGGTAACGATAAAAAATAATAAGATGAAGGTATACGTACAGATTTCTTTCCTGGTTTGGAAGCATTTGGCTTCCACTCGTCTATCTGGAGGTAGTCTTCCATTGATAGCTGCGACGGCCGAAGGGGCTTACTGATGCCGTCGAGCCGGGCTGTAACAACACAACCACGTATTTATAAAAAAGAAAGGAATTTAATATGACTCCCGCTGAAACCTATTCGAACTGTTGTTATTTTTATGCGCGATGTCAAGACATCGTAATTTCGTGCAAATACGAAAGTTTATAACTAAAAATTACAAAGGAAACATCACTAATATTTAACCTACCTAGTTGATCAGCGTTGTCCATTTTCTCCCACTTCGAAGAAAAAATGCTTTCGACCTGTGTTGAGGCAGCACTTTACTAGTTTAGTTACAAAGCTGGAATAAAACTTATTAGCCCTAAGCGAAAAAACATGGGTCATTCAATTACTAGTAAGGAATATAGTAAATAAACATAAATAATATTTGGCATTTCTTTTGAATGGAAAATTAAATTCAAATATTCACACATTGTACATAGACTCCTGGTATATAAAAAACAATTAAAGACTCCTGGTATATAAAAAACAATTAAAAATGTGTAAGACGGAACGGAAATAGGGCCTCATAATTCCTCGGTGTTTAGTGAGGTCTCACCTCAGGTTCTTGTGCGTCTTCAATGATAACGTCGTCGTCGACGTCTTCCATGTGCACGTCAGTAATGGCCGCACTCTGCAGCAGAGTGGTCGGGTCCAACTGAATGTGATGCGCCGGCGTCGGGAAGAATCTTGCGCTTATCACTTGAATGTCTTCCAACGTGCGATTGTGAATGTTTCGCTTGTAACACGCTTGTACATCTAGCTCCAGATTGATTATGTAAACCTAAAATATTACGAACACCATGATTAGTTGACGGTTGTAATCAAATCAATTACTTTTACTTTATTTATTATTATACTAAACTATACACACACCTGGAAACCGTTTTGTCTAGCAAAGTTCCATATGTCAGCATAGCTTTTGAGTTGGTCATTAACAGCATCGTAAATCAAAAATGGAAAATACCCATCAGTCAAACTTCTTTTGATTGCTCTCTTTAGTGAATTTATGTAATTCTCTTCAAGTTTTTCATCATATTCATACTTGAGAGTGGGCTTCTTTACCTGGAAATTGAGGAATTATTATTTTATTTATATGTAATAATTATAAGGGTAATTTAAAAAATAGAAAGTACATACAATTTTTCCAGATACAGGATCTTTTTCTTCAACTTCGCCTTCTTGCACAAAATAGTCGTCAATAGACATAATTCTTGCTGTTCCACCATGTTCAGCTTCTCTATCTCTTATTAATTTTGCTAAATAAGATTTTCCACTGCCAGGTAACCCTAAATCATAAATGTTGAGTTATATGTTGAGGCACAAAATATACTGGGTGACTTTTTAGTCACTGGCAATACTTGCAGGGGTGGAAGTACCTACTCATCAATATGAACTACTTTTATTATGAGACTAACTGTGAAATCACGAAAAAAATATCACCTAATGAAACACGCGTAGTGGTTATTAACAGACTGATATTTATTTTATATAAAACCATAGGTGGTAGATATATGCAGATTAATTAGATATACATTCACCTAGTACACAAGAGGCCCTAGTAGAATTTGAAATACATTATGTTTGATATTAATTCCATACAAAAGTTACTCGACCAAAATGTATGAAGCATTTTATGCGATATCAGAGATGGTCCCATAATAAAAGTTGTTCATATTGATGAGTACTTCCACCCCTGCAAGTATTGCCAGTGACTAAAAACTTGTAACTTACCTCTTAGGATAATGACCATTTTTTCTGGCCTCATTTCACGTCCTGGGGGCTCTAATATATCATCTATCATGACAACAACTCTTGGTTGTTCAGATGATGGCATTTGTTTTGCATCAGTGTCCTTTGATTTTTTTGTAAAAGAACTATTGCTGATCTCACTGTCTTTGCTGCGTCCTCTCTTGCGAGTGTCCCTATCGCGACTCCTACTGCGTTTCCTTATGTCATCTCTTCTGTGATCTCTATTTCTATCCCTATATGACTCCCTTTCCCTATCTCTTTCTCTTTCTTTGTCCCTTTCCCTGTAGGAGTCTTCACGACGACTGTATTTATCACGATCATCACGTCTTCTGTCGTCATATCTATCACTCGGTCTTCGCCTATCATCATAGTCATCTCTAGGACGATACTCGTCTCTTAATTCCTCTCTAGGTCGATAGTCATCTCTCGCATCATGTCTTGGCATTCTTCGTTCAAAATCTCTAGAATATTGATCTCGACTATATCTGGCAACATTAGTATGTTCATCTTCCTTTTCAAATCTTCTTGATTTCCTAGAGAACAATTCATCTACTTCTTTTTCGAAATCTTTCTTTTTCACCTCACCATCTTTGGATATATGATTGTAATCAAACATGTGCACAGGCTCAATAAAGTCACGAGCTAAAAATAAAAATAAAAGCATTACTAATAATCAAATATTTAAAGACCATGTCTTTGTTTGTTGGAATAAAAAAAAATTGCATTATTTTTATCAACCCTGAGTAACACTACATACTTATTATACTACTTTTAATTTTTAAATGTGGTCAGACCCTATAAGAACAATATGATTAGGACCTTAACCTATGATTAGGGCACTTAAAAGGTAATATCCGTTAGATTCGTGCACATAATCTACCTCCTTAACCGCCGTTAACATCCAGATTAGTCTTTTTAATATGAGGAGAATTCGAGTTAGTGAGTGGCCTGTAAAAAAGAGACTCCAAGAAGCAAATAAAAATAATATAAACTTAACCAAAGACACCGAGTAACACGTGCAATAATGGAGGAATTTCTTGTATATCGAAGAGACCAGAATGTCATTATTTGGACCAGATGGACCTAGCCGCGTAATACAAAGACTAAGAGAAAGGTATGATGTAGAATGTGCAAGGCGTGAAAGATTTAGTTTTAATTGTGGCTCTATGATGGTGTGGGGAGGGATTTTCAAGGAAGAAAATTATGTTTAGGATAAAGTGAATTTGTGTTACCACTACTTTTCCTATTATTTTTTATTATAATGAAGAAAATAGCTTCCAATTAATGACGGAGTCTTTATTAATTTCTCGCTTTAATTCAAAGTTAGGCTGAATTTCCACTAAAGATGCGTAGCGAGGGATGTGTTTTAACCCGCCAATATAGGATCGCTTTATTAGACCTATGACGAGACAAGCTGTGATAATGAAGTAACCCTATAGGTTCTTTTTCCTCGCGCACCGCTTAGCTATCTCTACAGCTCCGGTCAGATTTTAAAACTCGCGAGTGTATATAACTACGGGTATCAGTTAAGAGAATGTTGATTTAATTAATATGTCATTGAAGAAAAGCCGATTTATATTATTTGATAGTAGTCTTATTAAAATCAATTTCCTTTAAGCTATCGTGTTTTTATCAACAAGTAGGTATGTTTTTTCCAAAGTTTTTTGTAAACTTTTTGAAACGAAGACGTAAAACAAAAAAATGATTATAAAAAGTGTATTCAGTATTTCGTATTACCTCCCCGAGCTCGATTGTCTGCTTCCGTGCGGTAAGTTTCTGAAATTTTACAAATTCTTCTTAAAGGGAAAAAACATACCTATTGATAAAAACACGATAGTTAAACAATTTTAATTTTAAACATAAATATTCGTTAAACGATACCTTATAATAACCGCCATTATCTGGCATTATTACTTTTTATTGTTTAATATAAAAATAAAACATAAAATTCATTTAAAACAAAACTTCAGAGGTGTTGCTGCAGTACCGTTTAGATTTTTCTGATGAGCAGTGTATATTCTGAAACTGGGACCGGTTTTGTATGCCCTACCTATGACACTCGGTATCTATTATAGGTGCTACCAACAGTCCTTTGTGCAGGGCCTCCATAAGGGCAGAGGAAACCGACAGCCTAGTCTTCTTGAAATGCGAGGGAGTAGCTCAGCAAGACATTATTGAGGTCACTCCGCGAGGCCTATGGACATCCCAGGAGAGGCCGGCGCTTTTAGACGAAACTGGGCTGGCTAGTGATCTAGCATTTTTAGCCTACTCAAGCTGCCTACTTGCAGAAACGAAAAGCCCACAACAAGTAACAAGAGTCTGCGGAGGTCTATAAACCGAAATAAACCAAGCTTTTTCTTCCTAAAATTTTGGGTATGTTCCGATATACACTGCGAGCACTGTAAGGTGTGACGTCAATTTAGTATACTGAGAGGCCGTTCCTTTATAGTAAGCAACACTGGGTACTGTTTAAAACAGAACGCAGTGTATACTGTCTGTCATCCATGTATATATCCTACTGTCATTCTGGACGCTGTTGATCACGTCATCAAAGCACTGAGAGCACCTTACCTCAAAAACGCCAGTGCTCACAGTACAAAAATGGCGGCGTTTATGACGTCATTATGTTTCCCTAGGATACTACAGTAGTATACTGCAGTATACTGTCAGTCAATAACGGAACGAATTTCTCCCCAGTAAGGACACTGAACAGTGCTACCAGTGTATATCGGAACATACCCATAGTCATGTCGTCAGTGCGGCATTGGTGTAGTAATAAATATTGTTTAGTTTATATAAACATTTCTAATGTCATCTTACCACATCTATCTCAATACTAAGGAAAGCATCTACTTAATGCCAAGTACCTACATAAGTTTGCCAACGAGAAGCGTTCCAGCTTCAAGAGTTACAAGCAAAAGTAGTGAATCTACCAATAAAACATAATTTTATCGGTGCCAGTAGATGAAATGACAATTTTGATTTAGAATAAGTAAATAAACAGAAGTTTAAATAAACTAAGAGATCTTGCTTATTAAATTACCTTTCAATCTTAGAGCTTTATGTTCATATTCAACAATAATTGAAGGTGTGAACAATGGTTCTTCAACCCACTTTGGGCGTACATTTTGATTCACTGGTGGGACATTTTGCATGGGTGGCCTTTCAAAGGGACCTCTCGGAGGTTCATAAACATTTTGCTCTCTAGCTATATTCGGTGTTGGACCCATAAGTGGAGGAATGCTTGAATTTGTGGGTGGTGGTCCAGGTCTGTGCTGCCTATTTTCATGCATTGGCATATCTTCATACTGGGCATTATGATCATGAAAATGCTCTTGTGACATTTTGTCTGGTCTTTCATTATACATATTTCTCTGGGGGGGAAACTTAGGAGGTACACCATGATTTTGTTGAGCAGGAAAATTAGGGCCTTGTCTATTAAAAGGCATATTTTGATTATGTCTATTACCCATTGTATTATTGTACTGCTGTTGATTATTAAAATTATTCTGATTTCTATTCACATGATTATATTGAGCATTATTGTTCCCACTTGTTGGATAAGAAGTACTTGGAGTATTTTCAACCTGATTAATAGCTGGAGCTTGATTATTACCCCTCACCATTGAAAGAATATTCATAATTTTTTCATCACCTAGAATATTGTTTATTCCCTTTGATATTGTAGTATAATCTGGAGCTAAAGGTGGTTGCCGAGTAAATGTTGGGTCATCAGTAATATCAATAACATCTTGCATTTTAATTGCTGTCGCTTTATCTGTCTCAGACACCAAATCTAAGCCAGGTATTCCTTTGCTAGATGCACTTGTTGGAAGAAAACTCGAATTATCATCATCATTAGCTGAGTAATCATTGTTTTCATAATTATCATTTTCATAAGTATTATCTTCATAATTGTTGTCATCAACAACATTTTGGTACGACTCATATCTGTCCTGTGAAGCTACAGTTTTGTTATTGTTTCTATTATATCCCAAGTGGGTTCCTTGATTATATTGCTGGTATTGGGATTTGTAATGGTCTTTATAATTATGGGATGGAGAATTTGAATAGTTTTGTGTTTGTACATTTGGGTTGAATCTATTGATATTTATGTTTTGCAGTTGAGGTTGTACAGGATTTGTTATATTACCTGGCACTTCAGCATTTGACGTGGGAGGAGCATTGTTCAGCAGTCGAGCCCTTTTCTGTTTCATCTGTTGACGCCGTTCCAACAATTGCGCCCGGCAGGACTCGAACTTCTGTTCATATTCTTTGTAAGCCTGTTTGTCTGGATGGTTAACATTCTCTTGTCTCCATTTGTCTATTTCTTCTTCCCATTTCTGAAACTGAATGTCAAAAAGCCTCTCCTCCTCTGCTAATTTCTTTAATGCATCAGCATTTACCGAGGATTGAGGTTTTTCGACAGTTGCCTCTGAAGTGTAAGACCAATTTTGATTGTTACCTGCAGTTGTTTTTGTGTTATTGTAGTTTCCTTGGTTGCCACTACCTGGTGCTGGCTTTACGTTACTAAAGCTTTCTTGATTAACGATGTTACCCGGTGCTGAATTAATGTTACTATAATTTCCTTGGTTGGTCATGCGAGGTTGATTATGTGAAGGAGGAGGTACTGGAGACGGTTGGCTATTTGCTTGTGCAAAGAGTGGTTGGTTATTCTCGTGTGGCAGTGGCGGCGGCGGCGGCTTATCAGGCGGGGGAGGTGCCGGTGGCGGAGCACTATTAGCCGGTGGAAGAGGAGGCATGCCACTCATCGATTGCATGGACTGCATCTGCTCGGCATACTAAAAAAGACAAAAATAATATTAATATACCAGTTCTGCTACAAAATTGTATATAACAGCATCCCAATATACTACATATGTAATGGCGCCAACTAAGATAAGATAGATAAGTGATACATCAAGACTGGTCGGTTTGGGGAAGCTAGATCCTACAGCTCTATCACCACTGTCAGTTCCTACAACGTTATTATAAACTTTTAAGTTCAAGCCATGTCTTCTTCATATTATGGTTAAAAATTTAATTGTAACAGAAAAATCAGAAAGAAGAAGAATAGAAAGAAATCCAGAATCTTTCTACCACTTCAGAAATAACCCTAGTGGTTATTTCTGAAGTCAATGACCATGAGTCAGTTAGTCAGTGACGAAATCGACGTAACACTTTAGGTATTAATAAAATCCAAAGCTTAAATAAAAGCTAGACAAATTAAACTTAGCGTGTTTCATTAATCTGCTAAGATATATTATGGTTTACATGTTATCCTGAGAATTTGGGCTCTCTACTGTTATCCAGACCGAAGCTGAGGGTTCGAAAATACGATGAAACGCTTCGGAAAAGGTAGGTAGTGCCCTAATTACTTTGGCGATAAACAAATAATTTCTCATCAAAGCTTTAAACATTTACTTATACTTATTTTTTATAATTCAATGACAGTTACAGTAATCACAGCTTAAGGTTAATAATGGGAACTTATAAATGAGGGAAGTCCCAAATTGTTTCAGTTTTTATTAAAAAAAAATAGTTCATCTGAAAAAAAGTTAGTCTAATGTAACAGAACAAAACAGTATAAAAAATAATGGACATAATATTTTTTAATATAAAGTTATAATTTCTGTTAGAACGTAACACAACACAAATGGTCTAGTGTAGGATTTCCGATAATTACTGAATAATTGGTAATCGATATAACTTTACATTTCAAATAAAATATATTCTAATAATAATAATAATGTAACTATTGTCATATTAATTGAATTAGGTAGGTACAGACATTAATAATAGTAGGTTACAATTGAACTTATACCACAGTTTAAAAAAGAAATAAGATTTTTTGCATATATTACACTTTAATTCGGAGTTTTCGATGAGATATGAATGTGAGATTTTCGGAATGGAAACTGCAGAATTAGATTTATTCAAATCCTTTGAAATCTTTGATACGGGATTCGTATTAGTTCGTTCCATAATCTTTACTTGACCTTTGACGAAAGCAACAAAATTATCATAAGTAGGTATATCGATGTCTCGCACGGACATTTCGAACGACTTGGCTGTTTCACGGTCCAAGCGTTTCAATGCAAAGTGAATAAAAATATAACCGCACAAATTAGGTATATTTAACTCCTTGAGAGCAGCAATCGATGCAGCATATTTATCAATGAAGGTTTCCAATTGACTAGCGGTTGCGGGATTTGGTAATGGTTTGGAATCAAATATTGCATCTAAAAACGATGTTGCGAGGTAACGTTTATCTTGATATTTATTTACTATCGATTGCCAAATTGACTCGTAATTATCAGACGATGGAGTAAATCCCGAAATTATTAACTGAGCCTTGCCTTTGAGCTTACCCATCAAATAATATAATTTTTCTGCGGTTGATAATTCTTTGTTTAAATGTATAGTTGTTTTAAAAGTTTCATAGAATAGGCTCCATTGAGACGGAAGGCCATAAAATTCAGGAATCTCAATCGGCGGTAATTTAGGCCGCATTGATTTAGGTAAGTTAGAATTGGAAACATTCACGGATTTTGAAACTAGATTATTTTTAATACGTCTAACATGACAATAAAGGTCCTCGAAACTAGACCACTTACTGAAGTCAGGATTTGAATCGGGCTCCAATACAATATTGATTGTATTAATATCATTTATTATGTTTAAGTACTCACTGCGCATTTCATCAATAGTTTCACAAGATGAGAGGAACGTTTCACGAGTGGCACTGTCGTCAATCCTTTTGGAAAGATCGAAAACCCGCTGCATTCTTGCATAATAACTCTCGCAAAGTGAGAGTTTTAATTTTAAATCTTTAGATTTTTTAGCTGCCATGTTCACGTTTGTATACTAAAGTTACACTGTAATAATTAGCTGTTTGATAATAAATTTATATGTGAAATAAAATAATGTCAATATAAACAAACACTGCACACATTTAACCAAACTGTGACTAGTCACGCAAATGCAGCTGTATGCTGTGAGAAAAAATTACGTTAGCGGAAAACAGCACACGGTGCGAATTGCGAAATAGGTAGGTAATGGCAAACTAATCTGAGTCCTCACAGGAGGCACCATAAAAATAATCACGCCAGGCACAAGATTCACCCTGTGGCCGTTGAATTTGCGTTAATCTCGCGGGAGTCGAAGAATATTATAAGGACTTAGGATTACCACTTACCAGTGATGATGAGTGAAAAGTCTTCAAATGCACTTACACCAATATTTATTGAAGCGTAATGATGTATTGTGTGTAATTGTATGCTTTTGGTGGTGTGTAGGTGTTTGGCGATGCACTATTATAGTATTAATTAATTAAATACATTTAAAAGGCGCGGGAAAATTTAACCAATCTATTGATAAAACCTGAAAACTTTGTGATTGGCGCGACTAAAACCCTTGAGGAAGAGCGTTTAGAGCCTTCGTGATTCATTTAATCTTAGTCCCCGACATTGAGTTTGTATCTAATTATAGACTCAGTCGGTCACTTTATGAGGAGCTCTGCCAGGATATTGTTCCCCTGTTACCCCGGCTGCGTAATAGCCGTGAAATGTACTCATGTTATGTAAATTTTATTTTTTTAAGTTTATTTTATTATTGTGTTAAGGATCAAGTACCTACAGTCACTAGAATACTTTGTAATATAATAAATGCATTTTTGAATTAAATCTAAGTCTTTTTTGATGAGAGAACAGATAATAAAAAACAAAACATTTAATTTTGTCCTATATCATTTATTATGATCGTGCCAAAGCCAACACAGCTCAATAACAGCCACCCTTACGCCAGCCAGTTCCGCCCTTACGCCAGCCAGTTCCTCGTTTCGTTGCTCTTCACGGCGTTCACGACGTTCTTCTAATTGAAACAGTCTGTGCCGTACAGAGCCATCAGCTTGAGTCACAGATCGCCGCCGAAATCTTCGCTGTGGTGTAGCTGTAAAATATCAAATTATAAGTGCAACATACAGTGCATATAAACTTATTCCTTATAACACTTATCACTTGTAACCCCACTGGAATTTTTAACCCCTGTATTGTGAGTGCCGCACATACATTTATTGCATGGGCATCAAACCCGTGGCCCTTAGTGCAGCAGGCCTTTGACTTGGCTACCACACCAACCTATTTTAGACTAACCAGTATGAAATACTAAATTGGTTTCTTATTTCTATATAAAATATGGTGTTAATAATGAAGTAGAAAAATATCAATATATTTCTGTCTATTTTCTTTTACAGTAAATACACTTACATGATATTTGATTATGCACCATCGGGGCATCAGTTTCAAGAGAAACTGGAGCTTGACTTGGTCCTGGCTGTGGGTGGCTATTATCTAGTTATCTGCAAAGGAAACAGACAAGTCATTTTTTAACCAATTCTGTTAAAGTTAAAACTTAATATGTTTTGCTCTAGGTTGGTGCATTACAATGCAAGGTAATATGTATGAGCACATGTTACTCTTCAGGAACCTTTTCGGGGAGGCATGAACATAAGAAGATATAAAATAAGATAAATATTATATGGTATAAATGCACATATGTTACAATAATTATAATATTTTCTTATTTAATATAAATATTTATTTTGAACAGACACTGACTGAAATAAATAATTATATTAAATCAAAATACAAATATTTATTTTTTTAATTAACTGTATGTGCATCATGCAGCCTGAAAGAATAGTCCATAGAATAGCACACAAAACAATAATAATACAATAATTTCTTTGCTCTATTGATACATACCATGTAGTTGAGGAAGGTTTCCTTCTTCAATTGATTGTGAGGAGGCAGCTGTGGACACCTCTGGAAGTACCTGAAAAGTAAAATAGGATGATACATGAGCCTCAGGGACAAATTCTATTTAAATATTATATACTTTAAATAAATAGAAAATAACAAAGAATAAAAACCTCAACAAAAGCAGGCACCCTTGCTGTAGTCTGTGGTTCACCAAATCCATCTCCCATTATGGAAATCACTTTTAATTCCCACTGGTGCTGTAGATGGTCCGCCTCCAGTACCAAATGCAGACCTCCGAGAAGCTGCTGCTGCCTTCTTTGTCAGGTATTTTTTATCTGTCCATATCTAAAAGAAATCATTATAATGAATCTAAACCAAATTAATTCTTATCACCTGTGTATGTATGTAGAGGGTGATAGCAGCCTTACATTAAAACATTAAATGATTTATAAACTAAAATGATCTAAATTATAACCCTTATTTACAACAAATATACAATCTATAAATAACTTCCTGAAGGCTGGCAGCCTTCTACTGCCACTAAATAATATTATTAATATTCCTAACTATACATATATGATATTATAAACTCAAATGAAAAGACAATTATGAATTATTTACTTATAGATAAAAATTATTTATTTGGTACTCCAACCCTGAAAAATATTTCAAGAGACACAGAACCACATTCGTTCTTTGAACAATTTAAAGAAAACTTACTTTTTGCCATTGTGTCTTAGTTTTAGTGCACTCCGTAAGCTCCCTCGAGCTAATTCTCGATGTTCGTCAAGGAAGTCAAGGAGGGCATTAATTTGCACCGCTGTCAGTGTAGACATCTTTCTATGCTCAATATTTCTTCTAAAATGAGTTTCATTTCCAAACTTCCAAAAACGTACATGATGCTGAAGCACTTGGTTCAAGGGTGAAGTGTATAATTTATGACTATAAATTATATCCACTTGTTTTTATTCCCATTTCACGAAGTCACACTTCCACTTGATCACTTGACACTTATGCTAGCACTTTATAAATGATAAACAATGGTTATCGTCATGGAGTTTTTGTGTAACTAATATAAATTAGTATATTTTGTTGCATTTTGAGTTTGTTTTGTGAATAACATAAAAAACAGAAAAACTCACGACTGCTTGTTTATTTACATATTACTAATTATGTTTTTTTTTTCAACCTTTCATAACTGACAAAGTTATTTGTTGTTTCAGCCTATTGGAAAACCTTTTAAATCTTTGAAAATATTGCTCTTTTCATTTTGAAATTGATAAATGGAAGTCAAAGTTTCTTTCTCTTTAAACACAAAATAATATTACATGGTAAATCAACAAATATATTACATTGAAAAATTATTTCAATGTATTAATTGAATATTGATACGACGATCAACTCTAGTACTTCGTTTCATACGTTCCGAAACTCTTTTGACGATTGTCTTTGGTTCTGATCGAACTGAAGAAATCCGAACATGTTTCGTAGTAGGGCGATAGTGATAACTTCGGTTGAGTATCGGTCAGGCCCGAACATTCGGATTGGTCATTTCGTAGTAGAACTACAGGTCTTACACAATTCATAAATTTTCATACAAACTGTCAAGAGAATGTCAATAGATTATTATGAAAGATTATTATGCCAATCTACTTTTGACGCTGACTGTACAACCTATATATGGCCACTTCAATGCCAAAGGCTGTTTAATTTATGAGTCTAATATGCTCAGAGGTCTGTTAACACTCCTACAGTATTTATTTTATACAGACTAATTAAAGTAAATTCTAGCATAAAAAAATATTTGAAATATTGCAGCTTGTTTACATAAAGGGCCTGTAATGCAGGTCTTGCTTGGTCATAATGATACAGCTTGAATGCTACTTGGGTTGGATAAATTGTTTTTTGCCATCAATAACGTGAAGACCCTATGTACCTAGCCGGTTTATTTCACTAGAAAGGGACAGTTTAGACATAGTAGTGTGTAATTTCTCTAGTACCTTTTCTCCATACTGATTATGCCACTGCGCATACTGTTGTTGCCACTGGGCCCACTGCTGCCAGTTCTGGTGTTGCACAGCTGCCCATTGCTCTGGTGTATAAGATCCCATGTTACTCATATCAGGCATCATGGCATTAATACCCATACTCGGGTTCCATTGACCCGAAGATGGCATGGCCCACGCCATTTTAGCAAATTTAAGACAATCTTGATTTAACCTAACTTGTAGTTCATGCGGTTCCAATAAATTGATTATAAATATATCTTTCAGATCTAACTAGAACGTGACTACACTGTTTTCTTCTGACATTGCGACAGCATAGAGACAGCGGAGTTAGGCGTCCATTTTGTTTTACAAATCGAAATCGATGCCTGCCGCGATACGATGAATGACGGTCAACCGACCGACGTTATGACGCCCCAACCAAATTCTCTGTAGTGTTGTACAATGTCGATAATGAAAATGTCACAGACAAATTTATTTACGATTAACTGTAAAAAAAAACCGTGTTCCGTGAATTCTAATTCCCTATAAATTTATAAAATAATGAATTACCTGAGCAATAATTACTAGTACAGTCGCCGTGAGAAAGCGTTCAAAGCGTTTCTGTCTATCGTAACTGCTGAACGGATTTTACTATATTTGGATTCCTGCTATGCTATTCTAAACTCGACTGTGAAATTACGCAGTGACTATTCTCTGTCTCACTCGTGAACTTCTGATTACCAAGTTGCACGAATGAGACAAAGAATAGTCACTGGGTGATTTCACCGTCGAATTTAAGTTCAGAATAGCATAGCAGGACCTAAAGTAATATAATAGTTGAAATATACTCTGGAAACGTAAGTAAATCATAGGGTGGAAACTTGTAAACTATAAATAGAAACAAGTACATGTCATATTCTTTGAAATTGAGCCGAGAGAAAGTTACACCAGAGAATATTCATACCTTTCACTAATCACAAATCAATCGTATTAGTGAGTGGGATTTACTTCGCTAGTATAATTAGATTCACCTAGCTGGTTATCTTATGAATAAAAAATCTGGTGGAATGTAGAGTGATACAAATGATAATGAAACTGTAGCGACATCTATCAACACTTCAGCTAGCCGTGGATAGATGGCGCAACAAGATTCTACATCGCACTGACAAAGTTCGTCGAGTACTTGGCATATATACAAACAAAATTCCAATATCAACAGTTGGACCGTGGTCCCCAGGCACTATGACTAGGGATGAGGCATATATACTGGCACAGGTATAAATACCCAGTATGAGTATAGTATAGGTACATACCCGTCGGGCGGGTATAGGTACATAACCGTCGCACCCGGTCCCCCGTTCAACACCGCGCCTCGGCACAGAATACGAAGTTACGCGAATGGTCACGGCGCCTCCCGATCGTCGTGTGCGAGTTACAGGTATAGCCGTATAGGTACATACCCGTCGCACCTGGTCCCCGTTTGACACCGCGCCTCGTCACAGAATACGAAGCTAACCGAATGGTTACGGCGCCTCCCGATCGTGATCGTATGGAATGAAACGTATGATTTAGGAAGATCAGAAGATCTTCCCTTTTCAATGCAGGAGTCTAACACCTTGCTCCTCCATATTGGTGACCCCAACGTGATTGGAATTTCCATCTCCATCACTTCTAAATCACTCCGCAGCCTGGCGGAAGATCTTCCCATTTCAATGGAGGAGTCTACCACCTTGCTCCTCCATATTGGTGACCCTGACGTGATTGTAATTTCCATCCCCATTACTTCCAAGCCACTCCGCACCTGGTCTCAGCTCAGTCACACAGCAAACCAGCTTCGCCTCAATCAGTTCCAACGCAGCTGACGCACCGTGCTACCTGGTCATGCAAGGCATACTCCCAGCGACAGCACTCATCGCCCGCACAGTCCACCGCAGCACACGTCCGAATCCTCATCGGCCGGCTCCTCCCTCTCCGGCGTGGCAGTCTCTGCACACGTCGACTACCATAGTTCAACCCGTCGCAGCAACCCCGCTCAGTCTTGACTCACCGCAGACTTCCGAGCAGCACTGGCACTTGCAAGCTACATCAGCAACGACGCAGCAACAACGAATCGACCTCTGGTCTAGGAAGGGAGTGATGTAGCGACATCTATCAACACTTCAGCTATCCTTGGATAGATGGCGCAACAAGACCTACACATCCATAGACATACTACATCGCACTGACAAAGTTCGTCGAGTACTTGGAATATATACAAGATTCCAACATCAACAGTTGGACTGCGGTCCCCAGGCACTATGACCCAGCCTGGCGAAATATCTTCCCTTTTCAATGGAGGAGTCTACCACCATGCTCCTCCAAACTTATGGCAGTAAAGTGGTTAGGTTAAAACGGTTATTACACTACCCTAATTAGAGACTCCCTAATTAGACACTATTTAGGGAGTAGTGCGGTTGGCACCCTAAATCGGAATCGAACTACGATTACACCTTCCGATTTCCTAATTAGAGTGTCTCTAACATCGGGCTAACAGTGTTTTGCCAAGTCACTGACACTGAAATATAACATTTCAACAAGATGGTTGTTCTGCACACTTCAAAGTAACTGTGCTACAGTGGCTAGAAGTTAAAAAAATATAATAATGTCACTGATCTTGAATTGGTACAGGAGAACCCATTTCTTGGCCTGCAAGAAGTCCTGACTTGACCCCAATAGACTATTACGTTTGGGGTCATATGATATTTAGTTCACGATGCCTCTCTTGTGGCATCAATTGAAGAGCTGAGGGAGCGAATTGTCAATGCGGGAAATCAAATTAAAATGACTTTAACATGTACATAAATTGGAAAAAGTGAGTTAAGAAAACGAATGCGTCTTTATTTAAAAAAACAGAGGGAGACATATTGAGAATCAGCTATAAAAAGTATTGATACACATAATTACTTCAGTAATCTAGACGAATTATGTTATTAGACGATTTTCTAAAGCCGACTAGAAAAATAAAAACCTGCGTATGGGCGCCACTTGAAATTATTTTGACAGCTCATAATAATATCAGTTCACCTATTAGTTCCGTGATATTGCGCAATATGGTAAGGTGTTTTATTTTTCTAGTTGAGCTTTATTACTTACTTCTGATGGAATGTTGAAAAAAACCGCATCAAAATCCGTTGCGTAGTTTTAAAGATCTAAGCATACATAGGAACAGACAGACATTTTAGTGTTTTCAAAACTAGGTTTTGTCGATTGATAATATTAACAACGTGACATTATTTTTTCAATGGACAAGTGGCACAATCTAATAAACACGAGGCATGGACAATAACGACCAATTTCGGCGAATTATTTTTTATTTTTTTAGATTCATAAAACTGGATCAGTAAATTCTTACACCCAAACATCTTGAATATCCTAGTCCCATATGAAGTCCCAGTTACCAAATCCATTCCGACATAATTGATCACGTAAAAAAATGATTTTTATACCACCTAACATTTCAAGATAACAATTGCTGTTCCATAATTTTCTACTGAATCCCCTCTGACTTACTACCGCTTAAAATCATTACATTGCTGAAAGTTTCTTTAAACATAAAATTATATTTAGGCACTTTCACTTCTTTCTGTATAGTGACTTTAAGCGGAGTATTAAGACTATAAAGTGATACCAGTACAATTTTTGAGTCCGTGAACATTTAGGTTTGCTTTACCTACTATAAATCTCGAAAATTGACACTTTTTTTGAGAATAGCATCAACATGGAACATGGAATGGGAAAGTAAGCGAGTTGTCAATAAGCCCACGCAAATCCTTAATAGTAGTGACTTCCTTAAAAGAGTCCCATTAGTATAATAATTTCCAGGAATCAGTTGAATTTCTTTGAAAATTTAATGTCGATACATTTATCAGATTATGAACACACTGGTCCTAGATCCGGTTCATATCAGTACGCAAAGCTCTCATATCGATGTCACTCTTGACAACGCGGTACAGCAAAATCACTCTTGACAACGCAGTACAGTTTCAAATCATCTGCATAATCTTAAATGACAAATCAATATTGTTACACAAATCATTGATGAATATAATGAAGAAAAGTAGCCCCAAGTGCGATCCTTGTGGTACACCAGACCGCACCATTCTCTTCACAGAGTTTTAGCTGTAGATAGATACCAGCTGTGAGAAATTTTCCAAATTAGATCCGCACCACCGCAGAAGTGAGCCATGTATTACCATGCTAGTAAATTTTTGAATAAGCAAGTCATGATTTACGAGATCCAAGGCTTTCAGAAATCGGTGTATATAGAGTATACTTCCATCTTACTATCTAACGCCTCTGATATGTCTGTGACATAGCTTATCAAGTTTGTTGTTGTAGATTATACTGATTATACTATTTTTCAGAAAATCGGTAAAATTGTAAAACTATGCACTCTTGGATCCATAGTGTATATTCGTTTTGACCAACTTTATAAGTAAGAGACCAATAAAATTGATGTATGTGAGAATAATATATAGGTTTAATGAAGTATTTAATTTCCAACGTAAGGATAATAATACAGGTGTTTTTTTTGTCACTGGGAATACTTGCAGGGGTAGAAGTACTCATCAATATGAACAACTTTTACTATGGGACCAACTGAAATCACGAAAAAAAATCGGCTGTTCCATACAAAAATAAATACCTACTTGACCAAAATGTATGAAGCAGCCGTTTTATTTTACGCGATATCAGAGTTGGTCCCATCGTGAAAGTTGTTCATATTGATGAGTACTTCCACGGTCCACCTCTGCAAGTATTACCAGCAACTAATAAAGTTCATAAGGAATAAAAATCATTTTTGAAGTTACGAGGTAAGAACTTGAAAATGGGAAAGCCAAATAAATAATGGAGATTCAGGGTCAGTCCCACAGGTTACGATTAGTTTTTAATAGCTTATCTGACCGATTTGATTGCTTATCAGCTCTTTCAAGTAAAATTATAATAATGAGACGGCCTTTAAAGAAATAGCTAGATAGATCAAAACTCATCGGCAACCTAAAGTTCAGTTTGAAAAAATATTAATTGTTTGAAATCGAAACAGATTGTAATAAAGTTACGTAATCCACGTAGGGACAAATATACTTACTTCATAATAATTATACAATTTCTAAATAAAAATACGTGTGGCACTCGGGGACTGCCGCGGTAAAGCATTTTTTATCAACATATGCAATTATAATTATTTATTTATTTTTTATTTATGCAGTATTTTTTTTATATTAATTCAAGTTTTTTCTTTGATATTAATAGATACCTATAGACATATAACTTTCTCACAAACAGCTGCTTACGTATTCGTCCGATTTCGGAGCAGCTCGTCTTAGGCTTTATTTTCGTTACGGAATTTCTTGATTCGGTCGCCGCGCTCAAAGCCCGCGATAAAAGCTATACAATAGCTTAACAGGATTATTTTTGATTGTTTTGCAAAACTTTCAGGGTTAAAAGTATTCATTAATACAACAACTTGTACTATGTGACTATCTCTGAAAGTGTAATAAAAACATTCAAATATGCCTTCTCAGGTACTTATGGATAGTCAGACTGTAACGCACGTTTCGGAGGGTTGCTTTTACTGAGAAGAGCATGGTTGAGAAAGTATTGAACTTTTGTATGGAACAGTTAATTATATACGCACTTTCTGAATTAGTCATTCTGTCAGTTCTACTTTCAACTCTGAAAGTTTAGCTAAACAATTAAAACTAACCCTGTATACTTGCCTGGGTAGTATAGGTGAAAATATCTATATATTTAAATCCAGGCTCAAAACAAATAGACATATGTTTATTCTGTGTGGGAATTTAACCTACAACGTCGCGTCACAGTCAGTCGTTGCAGTCTTAAATCTCAACGACAATCTCTTAATAAAATCAATAATTATTCTAATTGCAAATAATGTTTTGTTGTTTTTTTTAAATTCAATTTGATGATTTGAGATTGTAAATAAGCCAAAACTAGCAAACTATGCTTAAATAAATTTGGAAGACATTCCTTGGCCTCACGCGCTTAGTATTTATTATTATTTTTGCTATCCTAATCGGTCGTGACGTGAGGAACCGCGAGCGGTCTTGTGTGACTGCAATAGTTTTTAAACACTTATTTTTATGTTTTGTAATCTATGTTTAATTTAATATCATGATAGATAGTGAAGCGCTTGTGGTGTAGCTTGATTAGCCGTTCTTAACCGATCGGCAAAGTTAAGCAACGTCCAGTCTGGCCGGTACCTGGATGGGTGACCGCCTAGTGGTATTTCCTCTTGAGCGTTTCCGTGCTTCGGAAGGCACGTAAAGCAGTTGGTCCCGGTTATCACTTAATTGTGATGGTCGTTAAGCTAGTTGGAGACCTCCTAGGTGGCCTGACAACTCCAACAGTAGGTTGACCACTAGCCTACCTCCACCAATCCGCAGTGGGCACGCGTGGTGGAGTATTTGCCCATTCCCCTTTCACCCTTATTCGTGAAAGGAGGCCTGTGCTCAGCAGTGGGCAGATATAGGCTGTAATTATAATGAAGATGTTTCTTTTAATATAAGAAATTCAATATTTTTCCTACGCCTATTGTTTAGTATGTGAAAATCCTCAAAAAATCCTTGAAAAAATTGCTTTCTAAGTATTTGAGCTTTTAAAAGCTTGAAACATTATAACTGATAACAAGCAGACTTTCCACAAGCCACATACCAATAGATATTAGTTACTCGCAGCAATTCCTCTTAATTAATTTCAATTTGTAACTGATTGCAACAAAGTTACGAAAAATAATCGCTGGTTTCGGTAAAATCTCTGCTTAGTTTAAAATCAGATAGCAGTGTGAGAACAATATCCCAAGGTTATTAAAAAAACACCTTTGTCAGCAAGGTAAGGTAAAGCGGTGATAACTCAGTGGCAGGCACCAACGTCAAATATGTGTTTAATGTCGAGGGATCGAAATCTGCAATAAGCTTGAGCTTTAGATGAAAAATAACATCGTGAGAAAACCATAGCATAGATGCTTTAGTTGGCTTCCTGGCTACCACCAATCTGTTCCATCTCCATCAGTCACATTGGCCCTTATAATATTGCCTATACAGTCCATTAATTATAACGTGTCCCCTTATCGTTATGTTGGCACTACTGACTGACAATGTAATTTCTGTCGGTGTCAAAGGGAATAACAGGGCTACCAACTATTGAACGAGGGGAAATCTTACGGTGAACGGCAAAGAGGTGAACGGTCTGTACACATAATCATTATAAATAATGAATAATAATAATAATTGGTAACTTTAGTAAATTCAACCTTCATAAGTGCCCGTAGGGCCTAAACTGGCTTTGAGTTTGACTTTGAATCAAAAATAATAATAATTAATATTAATCAAATATTTTTCTCATGGCATAATCACTTGACTCGCGATTCCTGGAATTCTATTTTATTTCATCTATCTTAGTCATTTTTTGTATCGATATACATTCGGGGTTTTAAATCGAAAGATTACGGTACATCACTAGAACGACGCCATTTTCGCGTTGATTTCGACTCGATTGCGTATCATTTTGTACAGAATTCTTTGAATTTCAATATAATAGCATTATTTCTGTAACAAATTGTATCAAATTTTTATATTCGATAGTTAAGGAATGTGGTAAATAAAATCGTGACAAAATTTGATCAATAGACGTGCCAACATCGTCTGCGCGGGAAATGTGACTTCTGATATCGGTCCATACAGACAACAATCCTCTGAATAAATCCAATTGCTCCTAAAAGAGCATATGATAATGATTCCCATCAAATCACGTGAAAGTCGAAGAGCTAAAGCATTGAAGTTACCGAAAAACTTTGAACGCTTATACAAAGAAGGAAAATGTCGTGAATGTGCAGTGGTAGTGACTCGAATGAACTTTGCAAAGATATTGGGTAAATTTACTAAAGTAAAAATCCAGTACGAAAGTGGTTTGAATTCTAAACCAAAAAGCAGCCCTGGTATAACTTCACCCCCATCAAATACTAGGCTAAAACGCAACGAAAATGGCATGGTGCTACTCCATAGAAATGCATACAATGAGCATCCAGTCAAGGAATTGTTGGGCTCAAAAAAATCCAAACTCAATGAGCTTTCTACACCTAAACAAGCAAATAATATATTAAAAGAAAACAATAGGCTTAAAAAACCAATATTGAAAGACAATAATTCTAATTATGAAAAACACAGAAATCAACCAAACTCAGACTTCAAGCAGTATGGTATAATGTTTATTGAACCAAAATTAAATAATTGTAATGATAAAGGTAACGAAATAGCTCTTACTGACTTGCTGCCTGTTATCGATAACAATATCCTGCCTTCTGAAGAATGGTGCATTGATTATTTTCCTAAAAATGATGAACCTAAAGAGGACAAAGTATATGATCGGATAGCTGCAGAACTAGAAGATCTCATGTACAATGAAAAACCTCTCCATAATCCAGAAGTTAAAACTAAAGTGACAGAAACAAAACCTGATGATTTTCCCTCAATTATGGATATATTGAATGATAACACCACTGAAAATATCCAAAAGACTACAGAGCAAAGTGCTTCTCAAGAATTTAAAACTAATTTAAATTCAAGCGATGTGGAAGCTATGCTCCTTGGTAAGTCAAACCCAGCTAGTAAACCTGTAGAATCAACACCAATGGAAGTAGATAATGCTGGAATAAGTAATATAATAGGAGATGTGGAAAACTTTAATGCTACAGACACTCCAGTAAATTCTATACAGGATAAACCTCAAGCTAGCATGGAGACGGAAGAATTGGATAATCCCCAAAGCCCTTCCATACTTGATGAAGCTCTACAGAAAGGTATTGAAGAGCATCTGCCTGTGTTATGTAAAAATGAGACTGGACCTTCTAAAGAAAGTACAGATGTTAGTGAAATTGCAACTAACACATTTTTGGTAAATACAGACTCACATGATAGCAAAGATATTTTGAATGCTGACACTAAAAGTAATCCTTTGTTGTCAAAGGTTGGTATCACAGAAGTGGTTTTTAAGAAAACTAGGGATGGTGTGTGTTACAAATCTGTAACATGTCCAAAGAATTTGAAATATAGCATTGAGTTAGAAGGCAAGTCTGTTGAGTTTTTAGGAGCACCTAAATTTATTTCAAGTTTAGAAGACTTAAAGGTACTATTGCAGATTGTTAATGAAAGTGAACTAAATAGTTTATATGTGCATTAACATATTGCAAAGAAAAATATATATTTATTGTCTGAAACAAAATTCCATTGTATGAAATGGTTTAATCATTGAAGATTTTGTGACATTGAAATTGTGCCTCTACTATTATTTAGTGATGGCATAAAATGCCAATTCAACTTTTTTTTCTGTAAAAGTTTATTACAATATCATATCAGGTGAAGTAATAGGTAGTACCTATGTATTGATTTTGGCCCTATATTATAGCACAGATAAACCATTTTCCAAAATGATAAACTACCTAACAATAAAATTAATGACTCGAGATGTAATATAAAAATGGACATTACATTTTTTACATATGAAAATATGTAGTATACTTAGGTATAATATAAATGAAAATACATTGCAATTTAGTGATCTATTTTTATCTTTATTTTATAAAACAGGTTAACATATAATTATATTTTATGCTATATAAATGCATGTTTTACCCTTATTATCAGTCCAACATTTCAATCATAATAGTATTCTGGGTGGGTTTTTGGGATAGGAGTCTTAGGAGTTAATCATTAACTTAAGAATATGTATAGAGAAAGGCGAAAAGTGCTTATAGGAGAGAACTTAACACAAAAGACACATTATAAAGCTTGGTTTCTGTGAAAGCCCCAACAGTATTTTGAGATTTCCTTTGTAGAAAATCTTAAAATTATATAAAGTGTTATTTCTATAATATTTTTTGCCAGGAATTGACTTGTTATTAATGTAAAAATATATCCTAATTAGTAAAGTGACCCATCAGGATGGGTTAATCCTGGTGGGACTATTAAGGATTTGAATTCTAAGTTGGTTGTTAAATTGTCAAAATTTGGTGTAAATATCAGATTTTGTCAGTCCTTGGTTTAGAAGATATTTATTTATGTATTTTTATAAAAGCTAGCTTCATAAAAGCTTCCAAGAGCTATGTAGCTTATTCTGCACAAAAGTCAGACAAATTAAATTAATTATCTATTATATATATTTTAGTTTTAATAATTTGATGTTCTCTATAAATTGCAATCAAGCAAATTTACTTTTGATTGTAACACAAGATTTTATAGTTATTAGCAGAACTATATATTGGTTCAATATAACATAATTATATCAACAAGTCCCATTCCTGGCAAAATTATCTTAGAGTCTAAAAATGCAATTAATATTTTTCTCAGAAATAGAGTTTTGTAGCACTTTGAAAAACTTTTCCCAATATTCCATAGTTTAGGATTCAGCTTACTACTGCCATCTCAGAAAGTCAGCATGTATAGCCACAAACCAAGACACTAAGTTAAACCTTAGGTTCCAAAGAACTTAGTTTTAGATAACAATGTTACAATGTTATTGCTTCTTTTCATCACTGAATCTTTTCCTAGATCCTGTCGGATCTTAGCTAGATTATATCAATTATAAGCATCTAGGTTTACTTTATCTGTAAAATTATTAAATAAGAACAAATACTTTAAATAGTGTTAATAATGTGGATGGATGGATATTAATTTTGTTATCATAGGTACGTATGATAAACATTTTTAACTAAAATTACAAAAGTTAATAATGCTATAACTATTGAAATCTAACTATTGATTTATTATTCTCATTGTTTTATTGGCAAATTACATACTTAATAGCTCATAACCTAAGGGTAAATACCACAAGCACGAGTTTAGTTACGAATTAAGAAACACATGTAGGTAGTAAACTGGCGACTGTCTTGCGATCAATATCGTCGGTACTTAATTTTATTTATCCTTTGAGACGAACGGTAGAACTACGGCACGAAGTTTTCTATTTCTTTCCC
The DNA here is from genome assembly GCA_951216915.1 of Tetheella fluctuosa. Taxonomy (NCBI): domain Eukaryota; kingdom Metazoa; phylum Arthropoda; class Insecta; order Lepidoptera; family Drepanidae; genus Tetheella; species Tetheella fluctuosa. Next base: position 6,876,871 of record OX578230.1, read on the forward strand.
ACTCATCGTATAGTGAGAGAGAGATAACAGCTATAGAAGCCCCTATCACAAGCATTAGTGTCTAGACTAGATGCCTTTTGCTCGCGGTGTGGACTTGTCCTGAACATTGTATGTATAAGTTTATTTATTTGCCAAATGAGGTGTTTTCTCGTAGGATACAATGAAAATTATATTGTAATGTATTTCAACTCGCGTTTGGAGGGTGATTTACTGTTATAAAATACCGACACGATACACAGCGATTAGGAATAGGGAGGGCCAAGACGAGATATTCAATAAAAATATATTCTATAAAATTCAATAGTAAAATTCCAGATTGAAGGCAAAGTATGATCCGCCAATTTTAAATTTACCGCCATGAAATTGTCTGCCATAGACTGCGCAGTATCATTTATTGCATTCCATGGGCATTTAATGAGGTAAAAATCATTTTTCATATATTCTTCGCGGCAAAATGGCGTTTTTAATAACCGTTCTGTAAGTAGATACTTACTTACCTACATAAATTAAAAAAAACGTTATTCTATTATGACAGAAACATAAAGATAATGAATAACGCCATTTGGCTGGAATGCTGTTAATATCCTCAATTGCTTAAACGACCGAGAAGAAATACTTTTTTTAATGAAATGTCAAATCTACCCTCCATATACAATCCGAAAATCGTTCGTAATACCTATTGCATATTGTTAAATTGATCTGGTAATCTTATGTCGGTATCTGACACCATAGGAGTTGCCAGATAAAAAAAAATACATTCAAGCCAGATGCCCCCTTATTCAGACCCATTTGGTAGCCATTCCGATCTGAGAGGACTTTTATAAAATTTTGGATGATACTGTGTTAGTCGCAGAATTCATTTGCCGCCATCGTGTACCGATCGACTGTCTCATTCCAAATTAAGTCTGATATGAGAAAATAGGAGCCATCCTTTTCAGTTGACTACTCGATCGTTACCGCAACCGAGCAGGTCTGAATAACCCCGATGGAAAAATTCTTAACGGATACCTACGTAGATTGTATCTGACAACCAATTTGTATACAGACCGTTCACCGTAAGATGTCCCCTCGTTCAAAAGTTGGTAGCCCTGTTATTCCTTTCGACACCGACAAATTACATTGTGTCAGTCAATAGTGCCAACATAATAGGAAGGGGACAAGTTATAATGAATGGACTGTAGAGGAATAATTATCCAAAACGCCAACGCCCTAATGACGCTCTTCATTTTTTTACACTCAAATATTTCTCTATTTCATTACCTAATCACTTTCCCGAAAAATATGGCAGATTTCTGCTTCAAAGTGTGCAGCATTTCTAAAATACCCCCTGTTTTTCGAAAAATATCGAAGACGCTAGAATCCCGCACCTGAACGAAGATAGCCGTATTTAAAATGAAGGAAACACTGCTTTTTTTCTGAATAAATAACTACCTATTTATATTATCAACTAGCTGTCCCCCGCGGTTTCACCCGCGTTCCCGTGAAAAAAATCTGTGAATTTAAAAAAAAATCCTTTTACGTGTGTCAGGTGATTTCGAATGAAGCTGGGCAAAAACGAGGTATATACCTTATTACCATAAATGCCTGTTTGAATGAATAAAAAATTAAATTAATTTATCCATGACTTGGTCACCCGAAAGATATTTTTTTTAGCGAGTTTTGACCGAACTCAACCAAACAGGTCATCCTGCACAACAACGAAGTAGGTAATATTTTACAGCCTCTGAATAATTATTTACAAAAATATATTCTTGGTCCATGCAGTTGTTGCATTTTAGTCGTGAATAGTCTTTTGTTCTGCCAAGATACCAACTAAATATATCACCCACTTTATTACCTAGGTATTAGATAGACGGCATATGATTGTATTTTAACGATAACATTTTAGTCGTGAATAGGCTTTTGTTCTGCCAAGATACCAACTAAATATATCACCCACTTTAGTACCTAGGTATTAGATAGACGGCATATGATTGTATTTTAACGATAATGTTCACATTGACTAGATAGACTGCGTTTTACCCGAGTGAATTTTCTAATAAGCTTAATATTTTTAAGTCAAAAGTATACTTTTAGATAGATGCTAAATCTATGGTCAAAAGGTTGAATGCTTCTTGCAGTTGGAATGTGAAGGAAATATAATCTTCACTTGAAAACATAAAATTTTATGTTGAAAGCAATTTTTATTGAGTATAATTAAAAAAATATGTTTAATGCTTAGTAGGTACCTATTAACTTGAAAATTAACGTGATAGACTTGACATACTCGATGTCCAGAAAATTAGGCGTTGTGACTGGTGGTGAAGCGAAGAAGCGCGGTACATTACTGTATACCAAATACAATCTGTTTTCTTATTAGTATCTTTACTCAATTATGCGTCATAGTCAGTTGTTGTCAAAACTACCTACAAACAAAATAGAATTCCAGGAATCGCGAGTAGAGTTAATCAAAGATTAAAAAAATATTAATTATTTGGACATCAACAACTATCTTCTTCTTGATTGAATGTCGATTGCAGCCAATAGCACAATTCCGCTAGTTAAAGATAAACGAAGGGAATCTTTTACAAGAAATGTTTGATGGTGTTGATATGTGAATTAGAGCTGAATTACTATCACTAATTCACTGGGGGGTGTGACGAGTGAATGTCAACATTGTCATCGAGATACTAAATGATCAACTTTTGTAACGTAATAATTTCTGATATTCAATATTCGTGACGTGTTTTCGTGAACCAGTCACTTAGCCATTGGTAAGGTATTTACTTAGAAGTGAACGTTACAAATTTAGTCTACCACCGGCACCAGTTCGTAATCCAGCATCAAACTGAATAAACTCCAGCGGCTCTTTTTAATAACGGTAACTTTGTTTTGATCATAAATCTCTAATTATGCAGGCTTCGATGTACGAAAATGAGAATTATTGTATTGTATTGAATAAGTTTAAGACATATAAGCAACATGACGATATCTAACTAAGAAGGTACTTACAATTAATATAAAACAATATCCAAACTATTCATCTCATTTAATATATTTTGATCATATTATAAGAACGTAAAGTGGACCGCACGTCGATACAAACTGCGACTTTTAGTCCGTCAGAGCGTAGTATCTATGCTCAGCTCATGCCGGTAGTGTTGTGTTGTGCCCTGTGATCAATACAATAATAACCACTTTGCGTACTATAATTACATAGTTTATTTAAGGTAAAATATATGTTTAGTAAATTTTAAAAGTAGCATGATAGTGATTAGTTCTATGTTATAATTATAAAATGTATGTGAAATAATAAATGGTTCTGAAAATAAAGCTTGTTTTATTTTCATATCCTATAGTTTTAAGTATTTATACTCATTGTTGAATGCATCAAATTGGTTGGGATAGCTTGTTTGTGTCCCTTCCTGGATCACAGATAGTGTAGCTACTTTACATGCAGCACCAACTATTTGATGCATTGGATAATCTTTATGAGTCACCATATATTTGGCCAAAGCACCAACAAATGCGTCACCAGCACCCTGTAAATGAAAGGTATTGTATCTATTAATTAATGTGCTCACAATACATGCATGCAACCTTTATACCAATATTTTACCGTAGTATCCACGGGTTTCACCTTCTCGCATAAAACATGTATTGGTTGATGATCTTGTTTAGATAAATAAACAGCTCCATCTGATCCCAAAGTAATGATTACTGTTTGACAACCAGTATCAAGTAGTTTTTTTAAAGCATCTACAGCATTCCTAAAAAAAATATTTTATTCTTGTAAAATATGTCCGTAAGTACCTACATATACATACCTAAAATAATGTTTATGTACAAGGTTTACTTTTTAGCAAATTATTGATTCTTCTATATAATCAATTTAATATAGTCCTATAAAGGAAGGTACTTACGAAATATTAACATCATAGTTGGTTAGTAACGATGCTTCAGATTCATTGACGCAGAGAATAGTACAATATGGCAAGATGTGCCCAATATCTGGTCTAGCTGGTGCCGCATTCAGAAGTTTTATCTTAAAATAAAATATGAAATAAGTAGGTAGGTACCTATCTACATTTCAATCGTAAACGAAATCCTAATCCTAACTTTTAATATTATAAATGCGAAAGTGAGTTTATTTGTTTGTTTGTTTATTACCTTTTCACGCTTAAACCGCTGAACCGATAGCGATGATCTGCATCTGTATCTGCATAGCCTATGGTATGGAGAAGGAAATAGAGTACTTTTTATCCCAGGAAAACATAAGATCCCAGGGGAACGCGGGTGATATCGCGGGGTGAAAGCTAGTAAATAATAAAAACAACTCACGCCGTTGCATAATTTAAATGCTTCAAATGTGGTTTCAAGCGGAGACTCCAGTTGACCTATGATAACATCAGCATTCTGTATGAGGTCTTTGGATTCTTCCACATCAGACATACCGAGATGATCATTAGCACCAGGCACTATCACAATTTGATTCTCTCCATTTTCAGCAACTGATATTTGTGCAATCCCTGTAGTGACATTAGGTGTGATGTTGACATGCATAACATTGACTCCAACATCTTTTAGGTGCTCTTTGTATTGTTCACCCCAATGATCATGTCCAAGCTAGGAGTAATAAAGTACCAATACTAAGATATACTATATAATTTATATACTTACATGAATTTTTACACTTTATTTTAGAACCTAAAGTTAAGTTACCCAAAAATAGATTTTTATTGAGCATTTGTTGCTCATTTGTATGAAAACGTTTAGTTCACGATTTCAGAGTTGGGCCCATCATTAAAGTTGTTCATATTGATGAGTAGTTCCACCCCTATAGACGTAAAGCTTCAATATCGTAAACTGGGTATTATCTATATCGTAGTTATGAAAATTTATCGCAAAAAAATAAACAACAAATTTATGTATCCATGCATCCATGCTCGCAGGTCTGCTTTGATTGGGATCAGATGCCTGTACTTATATGAAAAAAAAACTTAGGATATTTATATCTTACTTACTCTACTTATCATGTAACTATTACCACCCAATTTCGCAACAGCTACACATTGATTTGCACCCTTTCCACCAAAACTTGTCGTGAATTTATTTCCATGGAGGGTTTCCCCAGGTTTTGGAAGTCTTGAGGCATATCTAAAAATAAAGGATTCCAATCATAAATCAATGTGCTTACTTAAATAAAGCCGTAAGAAAACACATTTATAATAAGTTATATGCACATTCCCCCTTATTCAGACCCATTCGGTTGCCATTCCGATCGGAAAGGACGATTTTATTGATGTTAAATTTAGGCTGATTCTGTGTTAGTCACAGAATTCATTTTCTACGTTCGTGTACCGATCGACTGTCTCATTCCAAATGGAAGTCTGAAATGAAAAATAGGAGCTTTCATATTCAGTAAACTACTCAATCGGTTTGTCTACCCGATCGGGACCGCAACCGTCTGAAAAACCCCGATTATCTATGTATTGCTATTTCGATCGGTTAGTGCAGGGGTTCCCAAACATTTTTGATTCGCGGCGCACTTAGAGGTTTAGTATTTTGTCTCAGCGCCCGGCGCCCTAGCTAGTCGAAATAGGGTACTTACAATGATACTAGTTAGATAGGCTAATATAGGTAATGAGATGCTGAGTTTTTATACATATTTATAACGTAATAATACGTATAAAAATAATACATTTATTATTGGAGAAAAATTGAAATAAAATAAAAGTTAAATAAATAAAAGAATGTGACATGACGTATGAATTTGGTGATCTCCGTGCGCGATTAGATAAAATCTAATACACTAACCGTTAGTGTATTAAATTTTAGCTAAATAACAACGATTCAAGACGATGCCTAGTAGTGATAGCAATAGGAAACGTCTTGAAAACTTGAGTGTCATAAATGTCATAAGTACCTACTCACGTGACGACCAAATTCAAAACCCTTTCTTTTTGGTTAGTAGGAATAACTAGTACATAAATATTTCGAAATCATTAAAGTACAGACAAAACTATATTTTAGGGCATTTACGCTGACTTACTCAGGTGTAGAATATCTACATAGGTAACAGATTACTTACACAGATAATCTGCAGATTAACTAGTTAGGTAAGTAATATGCAGAATAACTAGGTACTCGGGTAATGTTCAAAATAATTACACGTTTAACTTAAAACGTTGAAAATGAGTTACCTTACCTACCTAAAGTACCTAGGTAGAGATTTAAATTATTAGATGTGCCCATGCGCTTGCAAAAACGGACCACGTTTTATGACTGCGCGCAACGTGCACCGGTCACTGCTTTATATAATATACTTGCTGTCCCAACAGACGTTGTCCTGTCCAACTCATACACAAAATTTCATCCAAATCGGTCCAGCCGTTTATCCTATCTCTCAAGTTGGACCAGACTGCTCACGGTGTGCCAATTTAATTTAAAATCGGTTAAGTAGTTTAGGAATCCATCGCGGACAAACATCGTGACAGGAGATTTATATATTCGCACCTTTAGAACGAAACTGACCTAATCCAAAATTTTGGAAAAATGAGTTAAACTATTGAGTGTACTAAAAAGCACATGCTTTACAATCGGGTAGGTCGAAAACAGTCGTATCTCAGACACGAACGTTTAAAACGTATTGTGCGTCTCTTTTACCCGCGTGGGGTTTTCTTACTCCACCTCCCGCCAATAGCGTCCCAGTCAGTGTTACGTCAGCAGTGCCCACGGAAGGACGTTACGCACTACGTCGGTAAGTGACCTATTACGAATTGAGTCTCTTTTGTTCTAACGATTTATGCATATTCTCAACAAGTTCCTAGAACAAAATAGTAACATTTGTGTTTAAGTCAAACTTACACTTAATCTTTAAAAATTTACTGTGACTGATTTATGATTGGGTCTCTTTTGTAGTAAAGATTATTAATTTTAGTTGTCCTAAGCGAAAATATTTGTGTTTTATTGTTGAAAAAGTCTGTTTTGTTTCTATAATTTAAAGAAAGTAGTTGTCTTAAAGTGACTCAACTTGGATAATATTTTAAAACTTCATTACATACAATTAAATTAAGTTTAAATGTTTATTTTTCATGTCAAATGGATTGTAGGAAGACTGTTCTAGCAATAACAGTAAAAAATATGAAGCTATAATTAACAGAGAAAAATATATATGCAATATTTTTCAGTGTTGCTCTACTTTGAAAACTTCTTTTCTCAATTCCCAAAAGTTGCAAATTTTGGATTAGGTCAGATTCGTTCTAAAGGTGCGAATATTAAGATAAGATATAGTGCTACAAGCAACTACGACGGAAAGAGTGAGCTCACTCTTCCCAACGATGACACATTTTCGTGCGCCTTATGTATGGCAAGGGCGCATCTAACGATTTAAATCTCTGTACCTACATACCTAGGTACTTAGGTCCTTCACTCGAAGGTTCGATGCAAAGAGTATAGTAATATAACGGCAATAGAGAGCCCTCTCGCGCTTTTTCGATGTCATACATGAGTTTTGTCAATTGATTGTCAATGAGCGCTACCATGTTTTTGTGCCCCTACCCAGGTATATACATAAAATATGTATAACTAAAATTCCTTAAAAGAATGTAGTTAAGAACCTTGGATGTGCTCGAACCCGGGTCGTTAGGGCGAGGATCTTTGCAACTAGATGTCTTACGGAATGCGCTACTTAGTTATTAATTACTTAGACGAATTTTCTGTTCATATATGGCTTATAAGGCTTTAAAATAGGGACATCTCTTGAGTAAAGGTGGAACTACAATGCCGATTGTTATGGGACACTTATACGAGATAGTGCTTGTTGAAATTGATTAGGCGTCAAGTATGGGACTTTCCAGCCCCTGGTTCGATGCCGTAATTTGTACACTCAAGAATAGTATAGTATATAGTACTTATAATAAAAATATTTAAGTACTTAAGTAATATTTTAAATCTTATTTGGAGTACCTAAGTACTTAAGAAGGTTAGGAATATTTTAATCGCTCGACTGAACTGAAGAACTGGAATCTTTTTTTTACATCCGTGCTGGAACCTAACCCTATTATTATTGTTGTCTGTGAACCTAACCTACAAAAAATAAATTCACCATCTCCATCAGGCTTGTGTAACCAAACAAAAACCCTTGGTTTAGGTATGCAATCCTACTTATGTTTGAATAAAGTTTATTTTGTTAATAGGATTATTCGTAGGGACTTACCTAAGTTGGTAATAATCACAAACTACTAAGAGATACTACGTATAAAATTGGTAGGTAAAAAATATTACAGATAAGTAAGTAAGTAGGTATACATACGTTGTAAAATCAACAGAGCACGACCCAATAACAACGATCTTATGTAAACTTTGTTTTTCTTTATTAGGTTCAGACTGCATAGTAAAGAAAATTGGTTCTTAATCTTATTTGAGTGAGATGGAAACGACTGGTAGGTACTCAGTATAATTGGTTAGTAATTAGGTATTCAGAGGACTGGCACCTATTACTATATTCCTTGGACTAACGATAGATAAGTGCTCACTTGCTCAGCATCTGTCGGTCTCTAAGGCACGCCACACATTGCATGAAATTTCTGTCAAATAGGATCGTACCGTAGGTACGATACTTTGCGCATAAATATTTTTTTTAAGATTTGTGATTCATGTTTGACTTACCTAACACCTAACCACAGTTACTAAATAGTTACTAGTTACTACCACAGAGGAATTAACCTACAGAGCAACAGCTCCCTAAGAGCGTTTATTATATTAGCCTTCTTGTAGGGTTGTTACACAAGGAAATAAATTTATTTTAAAAATAATGTTTTACCTGCTTATTATTAACAATTTACGATATAGACGCTGTAGAGCCCTTACCTTTTCCCCCGTGGAGGTTTTGATGCGAGCTACTCTACTATGTCTGTCTACTCCAGGAAGAATATCTAAAATAATTGCCAAAGGCCAATTAATTCGTTTCGTGTCATCTGATCCAACCAAAACTATGTCACCAACGTATAAATCTGTACTTTTATTAATATTGGCATTCTCAGTTAGGAGAGATAAATATTCAGAACGAAATCGTTGCTTTAATTGATGACTCAAATTATTCATGTATCTCCATCGTGAGGTCAAAATGTTCCCATCTAAATGATCCATAAAATTTACATTATTACCTGCACCATCAATATTAAGAAACATTTGCGGTGTGAGTGGTTTTAAATTTTCTGTGTTGTCAGCTATATATGTGACAACACAGACCGAAGATTGCAGGTTCGTGTCCTGTCACGGTCGCCAGATGTTGTTGATTCGAGGTTCTTATTAATACGTGCAACGTTAGAATGAAAGTATTAGAACTGAATTATCACAAATTTATTATTAGAGTGAAAAAAACAGTAAGAAAAAATATACGTAGTGAAAATAATAGACGAATGACATTTCATATTCAATAAGCAATTAAGAATAATTTAAAAGATATAGAACCTCTACAAATTTATGAGTTCTACTATCTAAACATTTGCTGACTCCATCATTAGACCCAACCAACCAACTGTAATGTAGTGGATTCATCAAAACAAATTAAATGAGCTTAAACTAGTGGGGTTTACAAGTATCCATTGAAGAGTCCCATTATACAACTTCTGACTCCATGGTCAGATTAGCTCGACGGTACCTACCAAGTTGTTGTATTGTCATCCAAATTACAGCACATGCAGTTTCAAATCGGTTCGACGATTAGAAGTAAGTTAAAATCGACTAGATCGAGGAGATACTACATAACTTTTAATGGAGAATATTATTTCATTTCGATAAAATGGTACTTAGTTACTTACCTGTCACGATCTTTCGGGTAAGTACATATGTAAAAAAGGATAATATTATGTTTATATTCCTCCTGGTATTACTCATGCACCCACTGCAAGAATGAACCATGTTTTCGATGTAGGTAGGTATATTTTCTCGTAAACGAGCAGCACGGGGCAGAGCGCCGCGTATCAAAAATCACAACAAATATTATTCCTACCTTCCTAAAGTGAAGCTGACACCCGATCGCCCCTGACGCTCGTCACCTCGTTTCGCCGAAGTGTCCCCTCGCGTCTCGTATGTGAACCCGTCGGTGAACACTCACGCACACATCGCTACGAATGTAGTGAAGTACCTACCGCCACGCGTTCTTAGAAGCTGGTTCATCTGTAGGATATAGTCATCTGTGTTACTACGTAACAGATAAATCCCACCATACAAAATTGACAATACCTATTGCTATAATATCTTTCGAGTCGCTAGACGCTGCGAAAGAAAATGCACCTAACTGTAACCTAATCTTACGAGTGTAAAGTGAGTTTTGCTTTGTAGATATACTATGCGGTGCCGCTGCCGCCGCGTGGTTAGCGCGGATTGCCAGGGCTGCCTCTTTCGAAAAAGATCTCAGTAGGTGTTTAGGTACAGTACACATGAATTCAAAAAATGAAATGCTTTTACACGTTTCAGCATGTTTAATCTATACTAATGTTATAAAGCTGAAGAGTTAGTTTGTTTGAACGCGCTAATCTCAGGAACTAATTCTTTCAGTGTAGGATAGCCCATTTATAGAGGAAGGCTACTTTTTATCCCAGGAAAACACAAGATCCCTCGGGAACGCAGGTGAAACCGCGCGGAAAAACTAGTTGTTAATAAAATTAACATTTAACAAAAAAGTAAAACTAACTTCAAAATGAGTTTTCACTAAAAAGTATAAATTAACGATATTAGATCTTGTTTGTTTAAGTCAGCGAAAGAATTTGAGATTCTGGAACACGTGCTTCCCTTTTCTTGATTTCAAAACGAGTTTTTAGTGAAAACTTATTTGAAGTTCATTTTACTTTTTTGTTAAATATTATTTTATTTTTCCATTGTTTGTTTCTTATGTGTATTGATTCTGAGGTATTGATGGAATACCTATTAAGATTTGTCTCTGATCGAGAATATGCCTATCAATAATAATTGTCGATAAATTGAATAAGATATTTCAATCGCGATATTCCTGCTCCTTTTCATCCATCCCTCACTATTTTTTCCCTTTATAGTTCCTTTAGGTATCCTGTAGTTCTCCTTTCACGAATGAAAGTGAAAGGGAATAATATTTTTTACAGAATAGAGCTCACGCTAAACGCGGGTAAAACAGTGAGGCACGGCAATTAATATTAGTATAATAATATAACCCACAATCTGAAAAAAAACATGGAGTGAAATCCTCAATGTGCGTAGGTACCGCACATCAGTATTTTTATTCTTACAATGTGTGGCGGGCCTAATCAACTCATTATTCAGATTTATTACTTGCCGATATTAACTTTGTTAAATACCTACCTAACAAAGATATCCCGTGCACGGTAATAGGTATTATCACGGAATAGGTAAATAAGGTTATTCCGTAAGGGTATTATCTATTTACCGTGCCAATAGCATTTCCTACTTTATTTTCCTGCCTGCAAAGATTAGTTTTATTGATTGAAAATGCATTGTAAATTAATAATTATTTGCCGATAGTTTAACAGACTAAAAAGATGTACTTATGAAAGTAGTTTTTATTTATTTTGAATACATAAGTATTTTGATTTGCTTTTATTTACTTTCATCTGTCCCGGTGTGTCGTGTTGTAATCAAATCTTGCAAGTTAAATTTGACCCACTTCCCGATTGAGCTGAAATTTTGCATCCATATTGTAGGTAAATCGCGTGACAATGCAATATGATGATGACATGGAGCTGAACTGATGCTGGAGCTGGAAGGTGGCCGTAGGAACTCCGCAATAAAACAACACAACCCCATCCAGTTTGGGCTCGTTTGATTCGTATTGAAGAGTACTTTGGCCTAGATAATATCCGTATGCAACCGTTTTTGTCATTATACTCGTGGGAACAACATCAATAAATCCCGTTAAAGTTAAAAATAAAATTAAACGAAAAAAATCTTTTTTAAAAACAAGATTTTATAATGATAGTTAAAAATAATTTAATTGAGAAATATACCATTTTATAGATACATACCTTTAACGATCATTAACTATCTTCGTCCTACCTAACCTACGTCAAAATAATCTCATAACGTTACATAATATGGTATTACACCCATTTTTGAAAAGTGTCAATTCATTCCTAAGGTGCTAATAAGCCACCAAAAAAAACACAAAAAACACAGGACGCCATGTTACTCTACGGTCATGACGTTATTTGGTCTCTTGTAAGTAAATAAATGCGCTGATATTGGTCTCAATTGGACTTGAAAAAAAAAAAGAGCTATTATCCTTTTTATTAGTGTGCTGTTCCTGAATGCATGAATACTAGTGTAAAAATAATAATACTTTAGTTGACACTTTAGTTTACATACAGCACCGTATGACGTCATTATAATGGCGGCTACTGTTTCTTTGAAATGAATTTTAAAGTTAATTAAGTTATTTTATGAACTAAAACTAACATTTTCCGAATGTTTATTGCCTAAGCTATCTAAATTGTATTAGATTTTTTCTCATATAGAGTAAAATACCATATTATACTGGGTGATTTTTTAGACACTGGCAATACGTGCAGGAGTGGAGGTACTCATTAATATGAACAACTTTTATTATGAGACTAACTGTGAAATCACGTAAAAAATATCAGCTGCTCCATAGAAAAGTTCAATACCTACTCAACCAAAATGTATGAAGCAACCATTTTATTTTACGCGATATCAGAGTTGGTTCCATAATAAAATTTGTTCATATTGATGAGTACTTCCACAGTTCCACTACTTCCAACCCGGCAAGTATTGCCAGTGACAAAAAAGTCCAAACCCTAAAATTTTAAACCATGTATTAAATCTTTTCATTTTTATCACAATCTCAATTATTTAAGTACTTATAAAAAAAAGTAAAAGCGTATTACATTTTGATGGCAGAACTTACTAAACTTACAAATATATAGTATACTAGCTGTCCCGACCGACGTTGTCCTGTCCAACTCATACACAAAATTTCATCCAAATCAGTCCAGCCGTTTATCCTATCTCTCAAGTTGGACCAGACTGCTCACGGTGTGCCAATTAAATTTAAAATCGGTTAAGTAGTTTAGGAATTCATCGCGGACAAACATCGTGACAAGAGATTTATATATATTAACTAGCTGCGCCCTGCGGTTTCACCCGCATTATCCTGGAAAAAAAGTATACCTACTTACTATGTGCCATTCCATGACGTAAAGTAACTAAATATTTCATGAAATCTCCGTTAAGCGGACTTACAATATTAGTAGGTTTTGTGATGTATATAAAATTAAAAAAAATTACTAACAATTATTTATTGAGCGAAACATCGATGATACATTTTTATAAATAATAGCTGTCCCGACAGACGTTGTCCTGTCCAACTCATACACAAAATTTCATCCAAATCGGTCCAGCCGTTTATCCTATCTCTCAAGTTGGACCAGACTGCTCACGGTGTGCCAATTTAATTTAAAATCGGTTAAGTAGTTTAGGAATCCATCGCGGACAAACATCGTGACAGGAGATTTATATATATTAAGATATATATATATAGCTCGAAACGATGAAAGCGTTCGGTGACGCGGTGATAGGTGACGGTGACGCGGTGATAGGTGACGATGACGCGAGTTCCATGATTTTCACCCATAAAGCGCTCAACGCGCTTAAAGGAAGTTTTCACTAAAAAAAAAAACAAAAATACCGGCCAAGTACTCGCACACAAAGGGTATGGGATACCCCCTTAAATATTTTTTTATTTTGTTTTTAGTATTTGTTGTTTTAGCGGCAACAGAAATACATAATTTGTGAAAATTTCAACTGTCTAGCTATCGCGGTTCTTGAGATACAGCCTGGTGACGGACAGACAGCGAAGTCTTAGTAATAGGGTCCCGTTTTTACCCTTTGGGTACGGAACCCTAAGAAAGAACCCAAAAAAAACTAATAAGTACAATTAAGCTGAAGAGTTTTTTTTTTAAAGCACCTTGTTACTTATAATATCATTGGTTTAATTAATGTATGAGCATACACGACTCATTAGTCTGGTACATCGTGACTTCTCTATCTACGAGTACATCTATAGGACTAAAAAGTATTTTTTCACAAAGTATATATTACTAAATATATGTATAAAATGCTAGGAATAAATAATTATAATTACTTATTCATAGGTAAAATTCACAATTTTATTTATAGTTAGTGCGCAGAAACTACAAACAAATTTTATGCAATTGGCCTAACATGTGGCCTAACACTTTCTTTTACATCTTGGCAGGAGGTATTATCTCTCTTTAATCAAACAAAATTAATGAAGCTGGCCTATATTTACTAACCACATAATTTCAATCATAATTTAACCAAAAATAAACAAATACTTTTATAACTACTGAATATATTCACTGTGAAATTAATATTTATGCTGTTTTATGACTGGTCTCTTCTACTGTCTGTGTTATTTCACCTTTACCAATTTTTTCTGCCATCTCTGCATACTTTGATTGTCTATAATCATATTTTGCTGCATCAAGCAGAACATTTTGAATCAATAACCTATTGTTTGATTGTTTGTTCAGCAAATGTGGATATGGGTTTCCTCTGAGTTCTAAAACTGCTTTCTCTAGTGTTCGCCCATACTGTGGTTTAGGGGCTTTGTACATCTTGGTAAAAGATGTGTTACTGTTTTCAAATCTTGGGGCTAGAACTTTAAATAGCTTATGAATTAGTTCTTTTTCAAGTAACCAAAAATCTGCCATTTCCATTGTTGGTTTGTGACAGTCTCCATGGCGAATAGCTTCTGATATGAGCTGGAAGAAGAAAATCCAGTATTATACTAACATCTGCTCCCCAGTGACACCTACATTGCAGTGACACCTTCAGCCATTATCATCACTGACCATGGTGGAGATTGTGGTCAAACATAGGCCTATATAAAAAAAAGATAGCCTTTGTTCTTCTCTACCAAGACAGCTATCTACATGCAATAAGCAAGTTGCTCTGTTAAGCCTATTCTTGTTGTTATTTTTGTGTTTATGCTTAATTTGCTAAGCATTGAATGTAAAGAACAGCCAATATTGCCACTACCCAAAAAAAAAATGAAAAATGAAACCTTGCTGAGTTTCTTGCCGGTTCTTCTCAATTGAAGGTCAACTATGTAGCTTCAATGTTCATAAGTGCCCTTCTAGGGCCTAAACTGAATAAATGGCTTTGTTTTTGAAACTGTGAAAGGACTACTGAATTCAATTTTGAATTTAGAATATTAGTAAAATAAACCAAATGTTTAATGTGTTATGCTTGAAGGTTTATGTATATATTATTCATGAGTTAATAAAAATACAATTAGATAGGTATATAAAATATAGTACTATTTTCATATTAAAGCAAACTATATATAGGTACTTACTCTTTCAGCATATTGACGGGCTTCATCAGCTCTATTGAAATTTAATTCAATCCTCTCAAATTTTAAAAGACCTGTGACAGTTTTACGTAATTTATCTATTCTGCCTTCTGGACCTTTTGGATTTTTAAGTCTGCGATACTCTGGTCTTACTTTTATACGTAGTTTGGATACTAACTTAGTGACATCAGCTTGATTCATGGTTAATCTTTTCAACCGATTTATGAACTATATTTGTGTATGTGTTGTTTGATCTGTAAATAATTAACTAAAATAAGTTTACACTAATTTACGAGTATTATTTTTACAATACAAGAAAGATATAGGGGTTAGGTTATAAGGGATGTAGATGTACATACCTATGAGGTAGAGTATCAACTTAGTGCTGTGCGTTTTATTCAGAAACGCTTTTACAAAACAGTTTGTCTAAGAAAAACGAACAAACTGTTCTTTGATTATCTAAAAAACTAAACACCTTATGGGTGAAATGAAATGAAACGAACGAATGCAAGTAAGTATGAATAGTAAATATTAAAAACCGAACCGTTTTCATTGCAAGCGTTAGGTTGGTACTATGCGTGTGACGTTTTTCAATAGTACAGAGTGACCTCATATGAGCACAAATTATAAAACGGGGTGGGGGGAAAGGGGATTTTTTCTACTGTTTTTTTGAAGTCACTACTTCATTATTATTCATAAAAAACAAAAATTTTAAACATAGTACGAAAAAAGTACTCCTGGGTCTCAGGAGGTTAAAGCTTATTAATGTAGCATTCATATCTTTGTATAATGTTTTACTGTAAAGTTACCAGTAAAGTTGATGAAAACAAAAAACGGAAGTTTTTTTGGGAAAATTTAAATAAAACTTAAAATTTCTTGCAAACTATGGTATTTACAAGGTCAAGTGTAAAAAACAATATTGTAGCGCATTTAATTTTGCTTTTTATGACACCCCACACAAGCTTACATGTGACATACTTTCTGTTGTATACGCAATATTCTAAACGCGGCAGCAGCCATTTTGATGACGTCATAACTGGTGACTTAACCACGTTAGAAACTGTCTCCCGATGGTATTTTAGTCAGAATAACATGCCACGTACTAAAATATGGTGCTGGTTTTATCAAAGGCACCTTTTTCCGCTCAGTGCAGCCATGTTAGAGTAAGTAGACAAATGAGATAATGACAGTTAATCACGACAAAATGCGTAGACATAATTTTCTCGTGGTGCGCATGTTAGCCCTGCTAAGGTGCTAATAAGCCACCAAAAAAAAAACACAAAGATTTTATTCAATCGATAAGTTCCATAAAAATGCATTTAAATTTTACATTTTCAATTTTCGCGCGTAGTTTGATGAAAACGCTGGACGCCATGTTATTCTACGGTCATGACGGTATTTGGTTTCTTGAAAGTAAATAAAAGCGCTGATATTGGTCTCAATTGGACTTATAAAATTTTTTAAATTAAAAATGAGCTATTATCCTTTTTATTAGTTTGCTGTTCCTGAATGCATGAATACTAGTGTAAAAAATAATAATACTTTAGTTGACACTTTTTAGTTCACATACAGCACCGTATGACGTCATTATAATGGAGCTTCTGTTTCGCTTGTTTAGAAATAGATTAAAAATACTGTAAACATTGAAATGAATTTAAAGTTATTTTATGAACTAAAACTAACATTTTCCGACTGCTTATTGCCTAAGCTATCTTAATTATACATTTTTAGATTTTTTCTCATTTAGAGTAAAATACCTTAGTACACCCAGACTCAGGACAAACAGACATGTTCATTCACACAAATGTCTGTCCTGAGTGGGAATCGAATACACGACCTGCGGCGTGACAGATAGGGTAACTTACCAACCACGCCATCCCGCCCGTCAAATTGAATATAAAATCAGCCTAACGACCATCAATAAGGGTTGTGAGCATGCCCATCGTGCCCACAGCGGTGTCATCCAACATTACTTATCTTAAATTTTGAAGAAAAGTGTATATAAGTGTCATGGACAATGATAGTACCTCTTATCGTAGAATTACCCATATACATATAACAAGTACCTACAAAGAACTTTGTTAGCGCGTGATATCGATTTCCACGCCTAAGGAAGTAAAATAGGGGATTATGGGGAAACTATGGGCGGTTTTGTTTTCTAATTGTTTAATATATAAGTCTTACTTAGTCTTAATTAGTCGACACTTACAAGTGTCGTCTGTAAAAAAACCAAAACTTATATTTTGCCTTTTTCTTTCTTTGTTTGTTATTTCTGTGGTCTATTGTGATTTATACCATGATGTGTTTTCAATAGGGTATTTTACTCTACATAAGAAAAAAACTAAAAATATACAATTTAGATAGCTTAGGCAATAAGCAGTCGGAAAATGTAGTTTTAATTTATTAACAATTCGTTGGCGTCCAGCATTTTCATCAAATTATGCGCGAAAATTGAAAATGTAAAATGCATTTTTATGGCACTTATCGATTGAATAAAATTTTTGTTGTTTTTGTGATTTATTAGCACCTTAGGAACGAATTGTGACACTTTTCAAAAATTTGTGTTATACCCTGTTCTATGTAACTTGGTTTATATAAACAACGCCATTATTGTGTTGTATTTATTCCATTCCATTATGCTATACGGTCTGAGTGCTATACCATTTCATGGTCGTCGTTTTTTTTTCACCCAATGTCTCATACCTGCAGGGTTACCACCTCTAAAATCATATTGTCACTAGATCCCGTGTAAAATATTGCTAGAAGAAAACCATTGAAAAGATGCGAAACTACACTTCTCATCAAAAAAATCGAAACACCTCTGAAGTTTGGTTTTGAAGGAGTTTTGTTTTTTACATTAATCAAAAACAGTAATAATGCCGGATATTATAAGGTATCGTTTAACAAATATTTATGTTTGAAATTAAAATCAAATACCTTTAACAGGTATGTATGTTTTTTCCAAAGTTTTTTGTAAAATTTTTGAAACAAAGACGTAAAAAAAAAAGGTGTATTTATTTATTTATTTCTTAGGACATCCAATAGCTACTTAGAACTATACATGTTTCATGTTGATATAACTAAAAATCCAAAGCCAATAACAGGATACCACAACATGATAAAAACAAATTAAAAAGAATACACAGAGCAGAGTATAAATATAAAAGAAGTCGATAGTAGTATTATTAAAGTTTGATTGTGGCGGTGTTTGTGTAAGTGTAGGTATGTGTGTAGGCATGTAGTGTATGTAGGTTTATGTAGGATATGCGTATTTGTGCGTGTTTGTGAATGTGATGTATGGTGCGTGTGATGTCAATATTGGGCAATCGAGACAAGAATTAACCACACCGTGAAGAAAGCTTCAATCGAGAATTTGTCTTCTGACTAAGAGACTGTGTATTCTATAATGAGAGCAAGCGTCCTCGTAACTTGAAAATGACTTTTTAGATTTAAAATTTACGTATTTAATGAAGATTCGCTGAATTCTTTCTATTTTGTCTATGTACGTGGAATATTGAGGTGTCCAGGAGATGCTTCCAAATTCTAGAACACTACGCACGTAGGCGCAGTATATTATTTTTAGACATGAGGGATCAGAAAAGGGTTTACATACTCGCATTAGGAAGCCTAAGCTTTTGTATGCTTTATCTACAATAGAAGATATATGTTGATCTAAAATCATTTATATTTTATAGTATAAAAGTGTATTCAGTATCTCGTATTTCCTCCCCGGGCTCTAATGTCTGCTTCCATGCGGTTCGGTTTCTATTTTTTTTAATTCAGGGAAAAACACCTATTGAAAAAACACGATAGTTAAACAAATTTAATTTTAATTGTAAATTAATATTCGTCAATTGTTACTTTTTTTTGTTTAATGTAAAAATAAAACAAAATTCATTTAAAACCAAACTTCAGAGGTGTTGTTGCGGTACCGTTTAGATTTTTCTGATGAGAAGTGTATTTTACATAGAACAAATTGCGCCGTCTTTTGGTCGACTTGTTTGTGTTAGTGAACATACTTCGTATTTTTTCATTCGTCGCACAGATGGTGCTGTTTACAAAATCGATAATTATAAAATGTGTAATTTTGGCAGCATTGTTTCTTTATATTTTTTATGTAAAAATGTGTGAATTATATAATCGATTTGTTAAAAATCAATTATTACAAATCGATTGTATGAAAAAAAATATTATAAAGAAATTTAATTGAATTCATAGTGTATTATTTTTCCGTTTCCATGATGGCATATTTTTGGCATTATTGGCGTCAAGTGTGGCAGATTTTGGCAGATTTTTTGCCCAGTGTGTGGCAGATTCGCCATTAATGAGATGGTTACACTGGTCACTTGTTGTCAGATTATTTGTCAGTCGGCAGTCATTCATTCATTTCATTCAGTCAAGTCAGTCTGTCAAAATATGATGTAAAAAGTGATGTGTCCCAAACTTATTATTGATGATTTTTAAAATAATAATATTGTATGTATGTATGTATGTACTTTTTCTTTCGTTTTCAACTCAATTATTAACGATCACGCAAATAGAGAGAGATTATAACTATGTTTCTTCTTTATCAGGGACTAGGTATACTAAATAAATAGTGGTGGACGGAGATCACGTGAATATGGCTTCGATAAACTCTCAGAATTTAGAAGATGGAGCAGGAGTTTATGATCTTCTCACAGACCTTTGTAATAAAACCGCTCAGAAATACTGCTCACTGAATAGAATATCACAAAAACGACTAACGAGTAAAATGAGATCTATTTCTTACGAAATTATTTTGAAAAAGACATCGAAAGAGGTCCCTACCAATAAAGGCGATCCAATAACAGATTTGCTTACGCATTATTTTGTATCACAGCAGAATACAAAGAATGTAGCAGAATACAAAAGATCTATTGAGTTAAAAAAAATTATAAGTTCAATCCGTCAGACAGATTTTGGTGAGAACAAGGAGAATATTTATAATATTTTGAGGTTCCTTATTGGCTTGAGCGATACTGTGAAAGTGGATTTGTCACCGGAAATGTTCCAGGTATTATCTTTAATCTTATTTCTACAGATAGTCAACAAATACATACTTATAATTACTTATTTAGATTAAGTTTGTTTATTTGATTGTTTATTTTAGAACCCCTTCACTTTTGGACTGCTTGATGAAATGCTTCCAAAACCTAAAAAAGAGACGTTTGGTTCCCCTCAGCCATATCCATATTTCCCATCACATGTATTTGAGTTGCCATTTTCATTGAAACGACAGGGATCTATGTTAGACAATCACAAGTCACAAACATACACTGAATATACTGTGGAGAGCTTTGATTCAGCGTCCTGTAAGTATGACATTATTTTATTAGCATCAAACTGCAGGTTTGTTCACAGGGATCAAATATTTTCCTGGGTTAAAAAGTATCCTATGTTTTACTCCAAGGTTTGTTCTATGTTGTGCCAAGTCTTAAACAATGTGGTGTAACAAACAATAAAGTGTTATCTGTCTTTTTATAATTTGTATGATTTTGCTAGGAAACTCTGCATGCTGCAAATATTTTTGATAATTTCTTAAAACTCTGTATAATTTATACATACTGTGAGACTGAAAGATAATGGATTAAAAATTATTAGAATAAAATTAATTCCTTCCAAACATAATTTTAACTATTACAAGTATTTGTTGGTAAATTTCAAGCCATTATCATACTAGGTTTATGTGTTAAATGCCAGAGATAGTCTTATTGATGGAAGCTTTGTTTAAATTTTTTGATTATCATTCAATCAACTTTTTAACAATCCCCTCTAAACACCCTCATAACTATTACAAATCCAGGGAAATCCACACAAATGGCAGCAAGAGGTACCTAAATATGCTTCCTAGATTAGCTACAGGTATCAGAATGTTGTAAGTGAGTCGTATCTATATTGGATATTATTTTATTTTTACAGTCTTGCCAGATTCAACCAATTCCCAAATGCGAGGACAGGCTGATCTGATGACCTTTCTAAGTCCAATGTCACTTGCATCACTTACATCTTCACATCTCAGTCCATACTCTGAGAGTAAGATGTTGAACTACCCTAGATTGACAAAACCTAGAGACTTGCTGATACCTACTTTTGAATCTGATGATGTTAACATCAAGGTAATTAAAAAATGCCCAAGTGCGTTTCGTAACATGCTATTACAAACAAACATACGAAAAATCAAATCTTTTCTCTTTATAATATTAGTTTAGATTATAAATAGCTAGCTGTCCCCCATAGTTCCACCCATGTTCCTGAGAAAAAAAAGTTGCCTATGGCCTTCTCCATAAGTACCATAAGCTCTTTGCATACCAAAATTCATTGCAATTGGTTTAGTCTTAAAAAAGAAACAGACAGAGTTACTTTCACATATATAATATTATTAAGTATGGATTATAATCGTTGTTATTAATTACTTTTACAGATATCATTGACAAGTACAGATATAAAATCTGATGTAAAAGAAGTGTTCAGAGCAAATACCAATGCAGATACTGTTGATATATGGGAGCTGGCAACTCAAATAGACAAAGATGTGCCTGAAAATATATGGGAGATAGTTTGTAAGTGTATAGGTATATGTTGTGGCCAGATCTTAGAATTGATCATTTCATGAAGTATTTGACCCTTTCATGAAATGGTTGTGTTTCATATAATGGCCAGCTAAAATGTGCCATATGGTTTAGAAGTCAATGTTTATTGATATGTCAGTCGACGTTTGGCATTATCATTTAACATAGGGTATCCATGGTGTACAAAAAATTCTAAATTATTGATATAATCCGCGTCGTTAAAGAATGGGATTAGAAATGACGACCTCTCTCATGCTGTCCTGCTCAGTTCATATTTCCGTCTATACTCGTACACAGCGGGACCGAACGCAGAAAAATATTAGTCTGACTGGATTCTCCTTTCTGATGACACATACCCACTTCGCTTGTTAGTTCGACGCGTCAGAATTGACTCTGTTATATTTGTTATTGTTGAGTTGTTTTGTTTATTGTTATTATTCTGCGAACTATGAGTGCCCGTAAACGTGGAAAATAAATATTGATTAAACAGTCAATGGTATTTGTGACAATTGCAGTTTGGCATTATATATATTTTTTGTTACTTTACTACTAAGTATAGATTCTATACGTAAATATAAAAACAATAAAAATCTTTTTGCTTTTCTTTTGTGCTGACCGTACATCACAACACTGCCGCCATTTCTAATCCCATTCTTTAATTACGCGGGCTATACTGGGTGATTTTTTAGTCACTGGCAATACTTGCAGGGGTGGAAGTACTCATCAATATGAACAACTTTTATCATAGGACTAACTCTGAGATCACAAAAAATTATCAGCTATTCCATACAAAAGTTCAATACCTACTTGACTAAAATGTATGAAGCAACCATTTTATTTTACGCGATCTCAGAGTTGGTCCCATAATAAAAGTTGTTCATATTGATGAGTACTTCAACCCCTGCAAGTATTACTGTGACTAAAAAATCAACCTGTATTCCAAAACCTAGAGTGTGACTAAAAATCACTTTGGGAAAATAATACAACCTCTGGAACGCGAGTGAAACCGCGGTCCGCGCGTTTGAAGCTAGTATTCTTCCTTATCAATGTACACTTACTTGTAGCTAAAATGCCGCCAATAAACGAAAGACAGTTGATAGCAACATCACCAAGGGAGCTGGGCTTATGGCGGCAAACATACGGAGGTGTGCTTTCAGATTTGAATATTATATCCGAAAAACAGTTCATCAGGCATGTTATGTATTTGATAAGTAAGTGAAAATTTTCATTTTAAGAACATTTAATCAGAATTTAATTGTACTACATAAGGATTAACATGAAACATTAAAGTAAAAAACGGTTTGTTCCGGCAGTTGCACTTGATAACTAGTTACTTCTGGGCTATGCGTGCTTACCACCTTCGCCTGCATCGTCACTTACCATAGTGAGATTATGGTCAAACACAGGCCTTAACAAACATAGTAAAAACAAAAGATTTGGAACAGGCCTTCTAAAAAGGCCGCTCAAACAATATTGCTAATGCAATTCATTTTTCGAATTTTCGGCAGATCCTACTTATTTCAATATGTTTTATGTAAAATAGTCATTACAAATAGTCACATATATACAATTTAATTCATTAAAAGATTTGGTATTGATGAATCAGTCGTAAATTCGGAAAAATTAATTGCATTAGCAATATTGCTCGAGCTTCCTTTTTAGCCCCCCAGACAGCCGTGTGTGAAAATTGTCCCAAAATATTTATTTACTTGGACCTTATGGGAATATTAACAAATTAGAAATCTTTTCAGTTGGCGTAGAAACAAAATCATTTCCATTTAGTCATGAATCAAACAGTTTTTACATGAAAGAGAATTTAGTTTTGGAAGGAATATCTAGAGAACACATTAAAGGCTACGTGTCAGATTTGCTGCTGGTCGGCACTTATTACAGGCGATTGTATAAGTTTGCCTTCAACCAGACATTGGAAGATCACTTTCATAGTCATGGACTTGTTTACGAGGTACTGTTGGGTGTATTTGTATTTACCTATAGTGCGTTTTCACTGATAGAGGTTTGACTTCGCCACACTTTTTACGTCTCCGTAAAATAATTACAAAGATATACAGGGTAATTTTTAAAACACCGGCAGTGCTTTAGGGGGTAAAAGTACTCATCAATATGAACAACTTTTATTATGGGACCAACCCTGAAATCACGAAAAAAAAATATAACTTTTCATACAAAAGATCAACCTTGCTCAATCAAAATGTAAAATAACCCTGTATATTTACATAAATTTGTATTTTGTTACATACATAATCATAAATCTTATTTCGCTTGTAGGCAGCAAGAGAAGTAATAAAGCGGTATTTACTTGATTTTCGTTTATTGGCCACCGAGATATACGAGGAATGTTGTAAAACCAGTGATGAAGACTTAAATTGCATGCCAACATTGTTGCAAATATTGTTTCATATGGAGCCCCTCAAATATGAGATTGAAACTATTGTTGCTATTTACAAGATGACTGACTCAGGTAATTTTTTATTTAAATTAGTAAGTAAATCGATTAATTGAAAAATTATTAACAATGAACTTTATTGGCTTAAGAATACGACTGAATTTACAACACGCGACAAAGTTTCCATTATTAAAGTTTCTCGTTTCGCTTCACTCCGAAAGTAATTAGTTGAATCGGTTCCTTGTTTTCTTACCTCTTATGGTTTCATCTCCTATGGGATATGGACCTATGAATCGGTCTTTATGGAAGGCGTAGGAGAGTTGTATGCGTGGGCATACAGGCCTCATTGAAAGATATGTGTACTCGTTGTAGCGACAACTATCAACCAATCAAAAAGAACTTTCACTACATGTGGATAGATGGCGCCACAAGTTTCTACATCGCGCTATGAAAGTTTCCTGAGCACTCGGCATATATACCAGAGAGAATGTAATCACTACATTTAATATATACGAGTTTCCAACAGCCGCCGTGTAAGGGTGGAACGGTTGAGAAACCACCAGCTTCGGAAAAAAAAATGGCAGTTGGACCGCAAACCTAAGACACGTTGACCTATCTCAGCGGAATATCTTCCCATTTCTATAGAAGACATGTATGGAGAAGCAAGATGCTAGATCTTGCTTCTCCATACTCAGTTAAAACTATTTCAGCCTCCAATAGAAGATACCATTAGGCTCTATGTTTAAATTACAGAATCAAAAACAGCCATACCTCGCGGTGCTGAGCTTATGGCGTATCTGTTCAATGAAATATCTTTGGTGACACATAAGAAGACAGCATTCACTATGTTCAATTCTTTGTATTCTATCTTGCTTCTCCATACTCAGTTAAAACTATTTCAGCCTCCAATAGAAGATACCATTAGGCTCTATGTTTAAATTACAGAATCAAAAACAGCCATACCTCGCGGTGCTGAGCTTATGGCGTATCTGTTCAATGAAATATCTTTGGTGACACATAAGAAGACAGCATTCACTATGTTCAATTCTTTGTATTCTATCTGCAAAGTTTATTTCAAGTAAGTTTTTTTGAATGAATGTTTAGAAACTGTAAATACTATTAATATCAAATATAGTGGCCTACTAAGAATGGTGTTTGAAATTCAACACATAAGGGGAAGAAATTGGGGATTGCTGATTGAATATCTGTAAAAATTACTTCAATACAGTGTTTATAAATTTAAGCTAGAGATAAGTTTAACGCGCAGCCTGCATGGCGAATCTAAACTGAAACATCTGTTTAATCGAATGGCAGAAATTCAGTTGACCATTGACATAGATTTAGGTCATATTTTCAACAAAATTCGTGTTTCACTCTAGGTTCATAGAAAGATTTATCTTTGAAGGCGAACTAGACGACAGGTACAATGAGTTTTTCATACGAAAGGATAACCAGTATGTGAACTGTCGTTCCAAACGATACTGGGACAAGGGCTTCCATATAACCCAGAGTGTTGCCGTACCGGAGTTTCTCAGAGCACTGTCCAAGTTCATACTTTTGTGTGGTAAATCATTGAGATTGTTGAAGCTCTGTAATCCGAATGTAAGTGAATTTAACATTGATTTCTTTAAATTTTAATTCGTGATTTACGTTTAAAACGTACCGGACAGAATACTCATAATCGCCTCTCTAATAGGCCTTTAATTTGATTTGACGGGAGGCCATGTTCTATGTCCAGGCTACAATTAAAATATATCGCTCATCATTACTGGAGAAGGGAGGCTGGGCTGAGGTATCAGTACTCAGTACATGGGATATGAAGACCTGTCATGAAAGATGACAAATAATCGGCTCATTGACCATTCTGTGGATGAACATTCTTCTACAGAAAATTCAATTGCATCTCAACTAACCTAGGAATTAACTCATAAGATCACAAACCAATTATTACAATGATTAAACCACATTTCAGGATCCCTTAGTCCTTCTAATATCATCCGATCACCCATCAGTGAAGTGTTGCGCCAGTTTCGAAGAGCTGGAACGACAGCAACAAGTGTTAGATGTGTACAGAACTAGGTGCCTGTTCGTCAGCGGTGAACTGGTTACCTTCGATCAGATATTGTTGAAACGTGAGGCCGAGAGGAAGGCCTTCACTGAGATGGCTTCGCTGAAACAGGCTGAAACTTTAGAAAAGATTGTTGGTAAGATAGTTGGTGATGCAGTTTTGTCCTTACTACCTTCAGCTACATCATTTCTCATCATTTTAATTTGCTCTTTCAAATTATGTAGCGTAAATTGTGTATGTACTTTCTTATTCTTAATAAGAGGGATTAAACACCCAAGATGAACCTGTGTAGGTTATTAGGTGTTTCAAGTACTATAATAATATATTATAGGTATAAAAAAATGGCAACATGGATTTGCACAACCTCTCACCCCAAACGCATATACCGTCTCCGTTCCGTCGTGGGTAATAAAAAATATTGTAGAAGTATGTTTGATAAATGAATAAATAAAAAGTCTTAAATAGGTAGATTGATATTGTATTGTGCCTAATGCTTATCCATACATGTTTTTTTTTTACAGCGGAACGAAAAAGGCTAGCACAGCTAATAATAGCTGAAAAACAACATTCCCTTCGTGTGTTGGAGGCAGCTATGGCAGAGGCTAAAGCTGCTAAAAATAAAGCGAAGCAGCGCGAACGAAAGCGTCATGCCATTGAACATGCTGCTGAAAAAGCCACAGAAGAGGTCGATTCTCGGTTAAGGGATGATGAGAGGTAATTTACTATTTTACTCCAGTTTATTTTTAACTTTGCTTGATGTTTGATTTGGAAAGGGTTTGGATGCGAGCTGGCATTTCAGGTTTTGTGTCATAAATTGGGAAGACACATAAACTAAAATTGGATAACTATAGGTTGATGATAGATTAAAACCTCCAGAAGTTAACTAGGTTGCTGTCGCGTCGAGGGCGAGTGCGGTAGGCGTTAGTGTGTGGCGAGAGGTACTGAGTTGATTTCTGTGAGTTGTATAGTAGGTATATCACCGTAAAAAATATTCCATAAATTGTATTTGCTAGTATGGTACTGTTATGAGTCCTTAGAAGACCTTTCTTCTTTAAAAATAAAGTATGATTGGGAATTAAGGCAACCGTCTGGTGTGAATGAATGATGCATTAAATTAAATTTTGCTTGTGCATGGATAATTGAGCTACTATGACAGATGGAAATTATTATATTAGAGTACGTTTAAGACAGTGAAAGTATAATCATAGTTATTCATAGAGCTTTTTTTTATTTTGTAGAAATAAAATTATGGAATATTATTCTAAGCTAAATATGGAAGTGGAAAAAAGTAAGATTCATACAGAATGGAAAATAAAGCGCTTGCAGTTAGATCAGAGCAGAATGCAGCTTTTGTCAACTGAAGAAAGAAATTTGAAGAGAGAAAAGTTGGAATTAGAGCATCAAAGAAATGAGGACAATATTATGGCTATGTCTATTCAAAGTGATTTTAATATTGAGGAGCATGATGATAAAGATGAAACTGCAAATAATACTGACACTCACACTCAAGTCGATGAAAACAAAATGGTTGAGTCCAAATCTTCAGTCATTATGATAAAATCGGAAGAAACTGAAAATGTTGAATTTGATGAAAATAAAGCCAAAGCACAGGGCTCTGATGTTTTTAGCGCTCTATGTAATGTAGCTAAAAGCATTTTCGGAGTTTCTAAAACCACCGATTATAAAAGCTGTGATAATAAAAAAGATCTTGATGCTCAAGGGAATGTAATTCCTATTAAAACTGAAGTTAACTTCAATGTTCAAAGTAGTAAAACTTCAAGTGACGTCATTGGTGGCAATTTAGATAATATATACGATAATCTACAGTATCAGAGGGCAAAACAAGAAGCATGGATGAACAAGCAAAAGGTAATGGCACATGAATTTGGACAAATGGATAAAGAAAACAATCAATTAAAAGACAAGCCTCCTATAAATATAGCCTCAATTGATGAAGATAATAATGTGAATGATGAGCTGCCTTCTTTTACTGAAGCCAAAAGAAATAAGTTAAAAGTACTTGGAGCCGATTTTGGCCTAAATGAACAGAAAAGAAAAGATAGAGAGCCTGTAACAGATGCTCAAAAGGAAGCATTAATTAATAAACAAAAAGTTTTAGGTGTTGAATATAATCTTCCAGCAGAAATTCATATTGTAAACGAACCAGCGAACGTAGCCCAGGAAGAGGCAATCCGCAATAAGAAGAAAGTTTTAGGTTCGGAGTATGATGATAGGCATTCGCAAGCCAGTTCAAAACGTGAACCCGCTAAGAGATCTGGGTTGACTCTGAATTTGAAGCCTTATGGTGAAACGATAGCAATCACAAATAGTCTTAAGACTACACCAAATACAAGTGCGATCACACCAGGTGAATTTTTCCCTAGGGTAAGTTATTGATTTTTATTTTTCGTTAAATTTAATTAATTTTAATGTGAATTATTATGGCTTTTTATTGCTTTAGCTCGACTTAGAAACACCAACAACAGCTGACATCCCACTGGAAGGACCAATGTCTAGTAACGTTTTTACACCTCGAAGCGAAGGCGCCAAAGATTTCAGCACCGGGAAAACTAAATCTGATAAAGAATATTTTAATTCAGAAGGATTCAATTTCCCAATAATGGTCGACGATGAAACAGCAGAATCTGAAGCCATAAGCGATATAAATACTGTTGATACTCCAGATAACTCGCCATCGAAGAGTTTAGATCTCGAATTAAATAAATTCAAGACGAAAAATTCGTTTTTCAATTTGTTTGATGGTACATACAGCTTTGAGGATTTTGATCCATTTGGTATCAAGGAACTGAAAAGATACTCCAATGAACACTTCAGCAGTAAAATGGATTTGGAAATGACTACATCTTGTTATACACATCCTGCAGTTATTATGGAGGAAGTGAAAAAGAAACCGAGCGCAAATATATTTGCTTCACATTTTGGGTCTGAGGAAGAGGATCATCAAAAAATAACCTGTGACAACATTGCTACACTAACAGCTTGTCTTCAGCGGTCTGTGATGTTACCTCTTACTTACCAGCTAGAAGTCGTTAACAATTCGATTCTTACATACTTTCTGGTAAATCTTGATATGTATGAACATTTAAGGAGTTTAAAAGATTACTTCTTTTTGATGGACGGAGAGTTTTCGAGAAGCATATGCCATAATTTGTTCACGAAACTGGTGAAAACATTGAATCCTCAGGAATTGTTGAATTTCGCTACTTTGCACAATATATTGGATAAAGCTCTGGGATCATCCATATCTCGTAAGTAATTTAATAGTGAGAATTAAACTCTCATAACAAATGGGACCATTATTAAATTCTGCTGTTGTGTTTCAGATGTACATAAATTCTCCGAGAACTTGTCGTTCACCATAACTGAATCTCCTCTTAGTTTCCAACATAGTTCGCCAGATGTTTTGCAATGTCTTTCATTAACTTATTCTGTGAGTTGGCCTCTAAATATTATACTGTCACAAGAGGCTTTACTGCGATATGCAAAAGTATTCCAGTTTTTGGTTAAAATGAGACGAATTTTTTGGGTTTTGGGTGAAGATTTTGAGGTAAGATATGTATCCATCACGCGTGACTCATAATAAAATACTTAATCTATCTTGAAGGACCATATTACTATAACAGTTTACATATTTCTTACAGGCTTTAAAACTATCAGCAAAATTATCCAGACAGCATTCTCGAAAGCTCCTTAGATCGCCTCATTATATTTCAATACAAATATACAGACATGTAATGGCATCTATGATTCGTGCCCTAGACAATTACATTGTCACAACGTGCATACTTTCGTCTTGGACCGAATTCGAAAACGACCTGAAAAAGGCACGAACGTTAGACGATCTGTACGATTGCCACGTGGTTTATATCAAGAAAGTACTCTTTAGATGTCTTCTAAATAACAGATCAACACCAGTGATGAAACTTTTGAACGATATGTTCACTGTTATATTAAAGTTCAGTCGTGTTTTGAAAGCTGGGTAAGTAAGCCATCTAAAACGCTATTTTGATTTTGTTACAAGATGTGGTACCACCAACTCTTATTGTGATTTAATTCAGCATGGATTGAATTGTTTTTATTTAAAAAAAAACTAATGGATGGATGGAAAAAAGTGAGATTTGATAGAAAACAATTCAGTTTTGGTAAAGTTTAATTGCTATAAAAATTATTATGGCCCCTGTTCTTCTTGTATTGAAATTTTATTTGTATTTGTGTAGGGAATGGCAGCAAAAAGAAGAAAATGGATATTTCACACATACGAGTTTTGCACAATTAGAAGAATTGTTTCATTTATTTGAAAAATTGGCCAAATATTTACACAAGGTTGTAACAAAATTGATGGAGTGTGGATATCAAAGGCATTTGGTAGAATTGCTAACTATGATTAACTTAAACGGATATTATGACTTGGATAAGTCGAAAGAAGAACATACTAATGTACAATCTACGTGAAAGTGACATAACGATTAGTATAGATAGACTGCTTATTTATATTGAGTTGGAAAATCTCCTAGATGCCATTTTTAACATTCACAAATTAGCTTATAAAAAAACTAAGAATATTCTTGAGGCACAAAGTTAAAGAATTTTAATTTAATATTCATGTAATTACTCATATATTTATTAGGTAAATTAACGCCTTTTTGGGCTTATACTTACATGACATTTATTAAAAGTGATATTATTTTATCCCACCAGCAAATCATGTGATAATTTAATTTAAGATAGTTTATGGTTAGCTTCTCATAATTATGCCAATTATGTTTTTGTGTATTCAATAGATAAGGCATCCCGTTTTTTACTACTGGTTATACTGAGACACTTGGCGGCTTATTTTGTATGACAATATTTTAGCAATTTATGGTCGTTGATATTAGAGTCGAGTGTAGTAGCATATAAAAAGTGTACTTTATAGTTTTGTGTTTTGGCATTGAAAGTGTTAAATATGCGGAACCTTAACGATACTGACTTTTATTTGAGTGGATGAAAAAGAGATGCGTCGACAAGCTAAGCAACGAAGAGGACCGATTGGTTACTTTTGTTTACAACGCGCTAATCGAGTGAGCATAGCAAACGGGCTAGAGTGGTTTTTGATTAAAATATATTCGATTAATGTTGAATTTTAGATGATAGGATAGATTTTGTAAAGGTTTACTTTTACTACGTTTTTTCACTTTGTCATATTACTTAGCTATCGTTGCCGAGTAGTTGTTGCTTTGAATTTAAAAAAACGAACTCTTAAGTTAGTTTTTTTTAGTTTACAACCTCGAACGGAATCAAAAGTAAACCGTAACGTCGTATGCCACTATAACTACTAATATACACATAGGTACCCACAGTTTTACCAGTTATGTCGCTTACTAACTTGTTAATTAATTGATTATGTTCAACTCGTTATCATTACATTGGTAACTTAGGGCGTGTTGTTAGATCAGCTGTAGTTAAAGTGACTAATTTCATGTCTGGCGCCCTGGGGCGGCGCACAAGGATCCATATTGAAAATAGGTGGGCACGACATCGAGAGTTGGAATTTTAATCAGATTTTTTTATAGAGTAGTAACATGTTTAGTGAAAAATTGTGTTTTTTCTTGCATGGAGATAAACACACTAATATCAGATATAACACGCTCGTATCAGAAAAATATGTGTAAGTACCTACCTACATGAATCTGCAAGATGAAAAAAATAAAGCCATTATAATGACTTTATTTTTTACTCATTACTTATCAGTAAAAACATAATAATTGTATAATTACTTTGTTTTTATTCATTATCACTCATAATTTTGGATTTACTATTCACAAATTAAATACAATATGGTATTTTTTTCCGCTGCAAAATATAAGAAAAATAAAGTTTGTTAACGACACCATGCATGCCACCGTGCGACTCATTTTTTCTGGGCTGTTTATAACTTAGGCTTTCATTTTATACAAGCTCAAACACACTACAAATGGATGAAAAAACGAGTGTTTTTCTCCATATTTTTTTTGCCTCGAAAACTATGCAGCCAATAGATTTTGCCGTGTAATTTTTTTCTGGGCTGTCTGTGGCTTAGGATTAGTCAAATACGTTACAAATTGAAAAAAATATTGTTTTGATCCATACAAAAAATATGACTATTTTTTTCTCGAAAACTGCACCCTACAGATTTTACTGAGTTGTATAGACAACTAACTAATCTAAATAAGTATTATAGATATTAGGTTAATAAACGATAATACAACAAGTTTTTAGTTTAATTTATCCAATTGTTAGTTAAGCTGCTATTGGATTAAATTATAGATACTATTGGTCACCTTAACTAACGATCACACAACTCGCCTTTAGGATTGTATGTCATAATGTGTTATTGAATATTGATCCGCTTACTTGTTATGTAATTGTCCGCGAATGTTAAATTAAATTGTGTTACTTTATATAATATTATGATCTGCTATTATTTAGTTATTCGTCAATAAATTAGTTACATTTTTATTTTGTTTTCCTTATCAATGTTTTGGTTCGGACTTTTTGTAGTGCTACATTGGATTCAGTCGCAACAGCGATGCAGTCGCTAATTTTGATTATCTTTCAAAACGAATTAGTCGCAATTCTGTGGATCATCCAAGCCAAAAACAAATTCATCCCCTCATTACATGTAGGGGGTAGGTACAAGTTAGGTACAGCAAAAACGGGTTTCGTACCAAAAACGTAAAACAGGTCGGCCGTCCGTCCGTCCATCACAGTGGCATATTTCAACAACTACTAATGCTTGAAATTTGGTATAGTTTTAATTATTGTTTACCCAATTACAAGTGAAATATTGAATAGTTAATTAATAGTTTATTTTCTATGCTTGATCGAAATGTTCGGTCAAGCGCGACTACTGTTTCAATTGGGGTATCATATGAAAAGACTTCGTTTGCATATTCGAATAGGTAGGTACAGGATTTAATTTTTTTAATTGTTTTCGAGTTACGATGAAAAATTTCAAAAAAATTACCAATTCTCCCTTATCTCCGAGTTTGCAATGCAAAAAATAAGGAATAAAAGCGCACCTACATATTACAGGGCAATTTAGAACAATGTTTGTAACAGTTTTTTAGATATCATCAAAATGCGCCTTCGGCTATAGGTACCTACAAGATAGCGAAATAAAAAAAATGTTCTTACATTACTACATATATTATTAATTACTTTATTAGGCTATTTTGCCCTACACATTTAACCATTACAGACATACATTACTTTTTGTCCATGTCCATGTGGGATAAATATAGCCTACATAAATTCTTTCAACATGGTATAAGTATATCTACATAGCAATCGCGGAAATCAACTGTAATTTAATACGACGAATCATTAAAAATATTATTATTAGGTATAATATACTCTTTCTGTTCAGTGCTGTGTGTGTTGTGGCGGTGAATAATAAAATTTATTTATTTAGTTATAACGGTAGGACACAAATTACAATAATTAAATATATTCTATATAAAAAAAACGTAATAACGTAAAAAGTATATTGTTTAACATTTAAAAAAAAATTGCGTGGTCCCGATATCGAAGACGAGAAATCTTTTTTTGTTTGAAAGCGTCATCTTTTGTTGAGTAGGAGTTTTAAATACTGATAGCGCCACCTGTTGCTCAGTAGTTCAGAGAAGTTTATGTTATGTTTAAACCATTTTTGTGATTAAGTTTTATCGTTTATTGATCACTAATTTAATTATTGTCTGAGTCAGTAATTACGTGGCATACGAAAAGATAATAATTTTCACTTCGCCTGTTCTAGTAGTTCTAGACGCATTATCACAATAACAAGCGATACTTTGGGTTATCAGAGTTTCCAAATGTCGCCACAACGACAGTAGCGCTGATATTTTCCTTATAATCAGGGTGTGTTTTCATGAATACTTCATTCTACAGCAATTCGTCCTAGGGTGAACATCCTATATTTTTCGGTTCAGTGAACGTGACATTGAAGTGAAATCCGGCATTGCCTCTATACTCCCTTCGTTTACATCCAGAAAAGTCAACATCAGGCTATCTTTTACAACAAAAGTTGCAATTTTCGTGAAAAAAATAGGATTCGGTGATTTTTTCCGAACACAAGTCTATCGATCGGCAAAGTATTTTCCGCGAGCAGACTCATAATTTTTCATCGCAACACAGGCGATATTTCATCAAAAACGTTAAAACTCAAGAGTCACCGTCACCACCGCCGAGATGGCGTTCATGATGCCAGTAATGAAGAACGATTGGGACATCTACAACTCTCAGCGGTCGCGACGGGCCTCGGAGTCGGCGGACAAGGCCGGCGTCGGCGGCGTCGGCGGGCGCGTGCGGAAGGTATCAGAGTCGCGGTCAGAGGGGCCGACGCTGTCTCCGCGCTCTGCTGCCCTGTCGCCGCACCGCAGCGCGCCCGCCATGCGCTCGCTGTCCTACTGCCGGGCGCCGGTGTCGCGCGTCTCGCTGCGCACCGCCGCCAACACCGACAGCCCCAGCAAGGGTTCGGCTAGCTCGGCGGGCAGCCCGCGCGAGGACAAGTTCCACAGCAGGTTGGTGGAGAAGTTGAAGCGAGCGCTGGGCCGCTCGGATTCGCGACGCGAGGAGAGGAGCTCGTGAGCTAACGCGTGCTTGTGTGCAGGGCGCGCGCCGCATCCCCGGAGCGACGCTCGCGCTGCGGGGCCTGTGTGCCCTACCTGTGACGGTGACGGTGACGGTGGCGGTGAAGGACGCCCGCGACCGCACCGGACGCAGGCCGACAAGCGATCGCGCCGACACACTATCTGTGATATGTTTCCGATAGTGAACTCGACGAGTTGAGTAGACTTTGTGACTGACGAATGTACTAACTAACCGCCTTAAGGTCCTTCGGACGCTGAGAACCTTATCACCGTCGATGTTACATCGACGCAATGCAATAGTTTTAGTTGTCATACATTCGATTCGCTTTCCTTACTATTGCATGTTTGTTACATGTCATATGTAATTTAATTGTAGGAACGGGTTGTCAGTATTAGGTTGTAACACGGCTGTAATGCACGTTGTATGGATTTCAAGACTGCGTTAATTTAAGTTCATACCCTAGGGTCGGTGATGTTGGAACATCTTTGTTTACCGCGACCCTAGCGGTGGTTAGGGAATATGTTCATGGCAGTTTGCGAAAGGTGTCTGTGATTCGTTATTTGTAAGGAGATGTAAGTAATTTATTTTAAATTAAAAGGATCGTTTTCATTTCGACATTTGTGGACATTTAATCTAACATGTTTCAGTTTCTTTAATTACCTACCCAACGTTTATGTACAAGTGAGTTGTTTTTGAATGAAATAAGAATTTGCAAAAAGAAAATTAGTCCTTCAAGAAAAATCTCATTTCAGTTTCTATTAATCTAAAGCTATATAAATAATTGAGAAAAAATGTTAACGAATGCAGGTAACTAGCAGTCTAGAAATAATAAAAATGTACCTTATTGATTAAAATGTACACGTAGTGCAAACTGTCGATATTTGATAAATTTTAAGCAGTGTTGTAGTCATCGTTAAATACCTTATTTTATTAGGCAGTGATAGTTTATTTTATAGTATCGGAGGTAGGCTCCATTTTTGTTATGAATTTTGCATGATTTTATGTAATGTTAACGTATTTAAACGACTGTGTAACCGGACCAGCTTTATTAAAAAATAGTATTCGTATAATCAATCAGTAAAACTGAATCGAAACTGAATACGTTAGTGATGTTAAACCTAACGTAATGTCATAATATTAATTCTAAATTTAAGGCATATCTCGTTGAGATATTTTGTGATTGATCATTCGTTGTGTAAGTACCCTATACCTATAACATATGTTCATTATTCGCTTATGAAGTTCCTTATCACCTAATGAGCTGCCTTTATAGGTGGTTAGGTGTATTAAATGATACTATAGTTCTTTAAATTACCACATGTTTTGAATCCTACATTATCACTGGATGGAATGGCGAAGTTTGTAAAATATTGTTTTCCTACTTACCATATTGATGCATGTATATAATATCAACACATTGTTTGTCTGATCTGATGATTTATATCAAGTATTATATTTAATTATAAAATATAAAGCTTATTCTGAAATTAACCTCTTTTATTTTCACCCTGCGTATATTTTGGTCATTTTCATCATTAGCATACCAAAATATCGGAATGATCATACATTAAA
Organism: Tetheella fluctuosa; assembly: GCA_951216915.1. NCBI lineage: Eukaryota > Metazoa > Arthropoda > Insecta > Lepidoptera > Drepanidae > Tetheella > Tetheella fluctuosa. The sequence continues at coordinate 6,913,506 of OX578230.1, forward strand.
ATGTTGTTTGCAAGCGAATGCATGTTTTTGATGTTCCAGATTTAATATTTATAAAATTATCTACATTATTTAAAATTGGCAATGTTATTATACTTGAAAATTACAAAATTTTGTTGGCGTCAATGTCCAATCTCTCCAATATAGGAAAATTTCTACCTATACAATACAATATTGGTATATTTAATCAAATCTAAAATTTGGTACCTAATAGATCGCATAACTATAGAATGATTTATTAGCTATTATTTGCACATAGGATAGGTACTTAAAACTGATGTAAAAATTGTTAGATTAATGATAGGTCCACGCAAACTTATATTATTGATAAAAAATAGTTACAGAAGGTACCTACTTAAATTAGTAAGTTATCGTTCAGAAAGTTGAATAAGTATATTGTTTGCGTATGAAATTCTGTCTGTCTGAAGTAGAAGCACGTAGAAGTTTCTCGAACGATATTGATAAGCGATCTCGTTGCTTCGGACGAGGTAGCCCGTATTCTCGAATGTGCCCGACCGAATTTAAAGCGATTGTTTGATGAATGGAATGTCGAATTACAAATAAGGACTCTATATTCTATAGGTTAGTAACCTTTGCGCCATCGACATGTTTAAAAAGGTCGGTATAGAAAAAATAAGTACCTAGCTAGTTTTTTTTGGTAAATAGGTATAAAATGTTTTCAGTAGGTACCTTTTGGGTGCATCTAATTGAGGTAGGAATAATAACACGCTAGTAAAGAAATTAATTAATTATAAACATCCATATTTTTGCTGTTTTATATTTATTACATGTTCGTTCAGTTTTAAGAGCATAAAGTTCTTCCTGAATCCCGTTTGAAACAATTTTAAGGGGGCTTACAACTGATTTGTATCATAATTTTATACCCCAATTAATTCATTTTTCGTACCATTATGTTAACGTGTCAACCTTTGTATCGCTCTACCATCGCTCATCTGTCAAAGTAAGCGACCCAAAATCTATCTAATATAATACCTTTAAACGAGCGATTCTTGTATATAATCTGAATCGCGGAAACGGCTCCAACGATTTTCATGAAATTTAGTATGCAGGGGGTTTCGGGGGCAAAAATCGATCTAGCTAAGTTTCATTTTTAGAAAACGTCGTTTAAAAAAAAATACGGATCAAAGCTCGGTCATCCAGGTTCTAGTTACTTATAGACTAAACGTAAGTAATAAAATCTAGTTAGTATTCTTTGGCTAAACTGAATAGCTTTCTAGTATGTTGTGAAAACGGATTTATTTTTACACATGATTTTTTGGAGAATTTATTATTGTTCATTAACTAATAATAGTAAATATAAGTACTAATAACTGATAAAAATTTACGGCGCATTAATGATAATTATAATACCTACTAATCAACGATAAAATTGGCGTGCCTACCTACTCACACGCACAAACATAATCAGTCGTCTGCAGAGTAACTCACCCAAATACATATGTATATAAAATTCAGCGTTAGAATTACAACTACCTTATGATAGTTTCTTACATTTATCACTGTGCGTTGGAAAGACAAGTGTTTGGCTATTTTTGGTGGACACGCCTCCATAAACCACAAAAACTACCCTCTTAATTATATGAGATAGGTACCTACATGCTTGCTTATATGTCAGGTATCGCTTTTCCTTGCACATGGGCATTTTCATCTCTAAGTAGGACCGTAGTAACTATTTACTTATCTGTGGTAGGACTCGCATTTATTTGAAAATTTAATAAACAATCAACTTTATGTTTCACATGTTAAGGTTCAAATGGCTATATCCAAGGGTGTACCCAACACGACCCTCGTAAGGTTTCTTTATATTGGTACACTGCAGATGTCAGCAACCGTAATATAATTAAGTTAATCCTATTATTTTAACAGCTAAACATTCCTTTGAAGAGTGAACTAGGTTATCGGTAGGAAGTAGAGGGATATAACTATATTCTTTCTCATTTTCATTTGATTTTATACAATGTTTTGCATGCAACAAAAAAGAAAATAATTATTAATTTAAAATAATTTAAATGATTACTATAATAAACAATGAATAATTATATCTGAAAATTTTATGATAGTATTTGTATTAGGTATGTAATTAATTTCAATTTCAATATTTATTTCAAATTATTGTTAACTATAAATTTATTTTATTTTATTTTATATTTTTAAATTGAGAACCCCTCTGTAGGGTAAAGGACTCCTCCATTTTTTCCATTGAAACGTACCTACATCAATTTATAATTAATTCCGTTCCTCAACTGATACTGTTAACAATATTTTTTACTAAATGAGGTAGCGCAGGGTACAAAGCATTCAATTTCCAAAGCTAGTGGAAACTGGTTGAAATAAATTGATAAAACAAAGAGCAGATTGGATCGCATTCATACGGTTTAATATACTTTATACTAGTTACATCCATGCCTACACAAGAACATTAAACCGACACACGTAAAGAGTTTATTACAGCCAACGTCATACTACCTAACTAATCTCATAAATTGATTTTGCTTCGAATAATTTACGTATTTTCATTTGCAGGTACCTAGAGTAAGGCGATGATAGCTCAGTGGTAGTGACGTCAGAAGCTACGGCGTAGGTCCTGGATTCGAATCCTACAATGAGCTTGAGCTTTAGGCGAAGAAAAACATCGTGAGGAAACTATAGATCGGTGGAAATCTGTAGTAGGTTGGCCGCTTGGCTACCACCCTCAAGTTTAAAATATGTCATGTTACACTTGAGAGCCAGTTCCTAGGCTTTCTGTGCTTACCTACCAGATAAGAGATATTGTGGTCAAAATACAAGCCTTTAGGTCAAATAACAAAGTAAAAAATAAAACTAATTTAAGTACCCTTATCGTAAAAGAAAGATAATCCAAAATAAACGGTTGAAATACTATCCTTGGGAAAAAATGAGAGACTTTAAGTTACCTTTCCTTCTACATCATGTGGACATTCAGTCATAAACTGCAAAGTTTATTCCTTCATGTCACGCATTTCCAGTTCAGTGCATTTTACTTTGCTCTCCAATCCCATTGTATACCTAATCGATGCAATAAAATTGTGAACTTATTGTGTAAGTAGGTTGGTCCATGGTTTGATAGTGTCGTATGTTATTGTCATCATATAAATAAAGCTTTGTATTCTCTTGGTGTTTACCACTTTATCAAATTAATTTATTGTGAAATAAGATTTTGGGTGTATATGTTGATACAATACCTACCTACTGCAAACCATTTCCATATTTGTGGACGCTCGTTATGTCGGTAGGTACACACGCACATACAGAGACACACACATCAGACAGTAGCACAGTAGTACAAGTAATAGAAACATCAAAATTGATAACAAAACTGATTTTAAAAAAAAAGTGCTATTTGCTAATAAAGACATACAATACTACGCATTTGATTCGTATACTAATTTATTTGTTGTGATCTATTCTATTACATTACTAACATCAATCAATGATCATGACGTAGTTCTGATGTTAGAACTCCATTAACCGCAGCCAATTTCAATTTAGAGTGAATTATTAAATGAAACATGATGCCTCTTTTTTGAAGATAGTTTTATTGATTACATATTTCTACTTCTAACGTTAGTTTCTTGGCAATTGTCAACGTTAGCCGTACGTTAGCTGTGACTTTACTTAGCGTATAGGAAAACTCCAGGTTTCTAGTCACTAGGAGTCTGACATAGCCCCGCCGCTTCCCCCCGGAGCGGTCGAATATCCATGTAGGATTTTCGTGAGATAAAAAAAGGTAGGTGCAAAACGGTACGGTTACGAATGTTACGCAAGGGTGAAGGTATATGGCGAAAAAGGACAAAAGGATGAGCAAATGTGCCATGAAAAGGTTTATTTTTATTTATAGTATTCCAGTTTTGCAGAAGAAGCGACTTAGTTCCACATATTTAAAGTCATACGCGATAAAGTCGTCACAATCTCATAGGCCCGATTTGACATGAGGATATCTCTTTTAGACTCGCTATATTTGTCACTTTTTGTTACATGCATAGTTATTGGCTGTCAAAATGGGCCTATTAGGTTGTGACGAATTTAGTGTGCCTCATATAGGCAATCGGTCAAAGAAAAGGTTGCTTGTCTTTATTTAAGCTTTCCTATAGAATTTCAAATAAGAATTCTTTATTTTTGTATTAGGTATGGTATTGTTTGTAATATTCAACTATAAGTGACTATAGAAAAAAATTCTAGGCCATGCTACTTTCTATGCTTTAGACTCTAATGTTTTCTAATATTTCTGTAACTTGTCAATGCTTAATATTTTATTCCCAACTTTTCATAACCCTTTATCTTTTTTATTTACAGCAATCATATACCACCATGTTTCATTTAATTTAATTCTGAATCTTCAGAAGTCTCTATCTCGAATTCATCTTTGAATAACGCTACACTTCTCCGTTCTCGATCTATAAATAATCAGACTATTAAAGCGTGTATTGTCCAACACATCCAGTGACCGGTGAGTAATGCCTAGTGTAGACAACTGTTACTGGTTCATACCGGATCGACGGATGCCGTGAGCATGTTCAGCTCTATCAGTACGTACTACTATCACCATATCGTTTGGCATTGTAAGGAATACCCAAAAAATATTTAAGACACATTGTCATTAAAATTTATGAAAAGGAAACGATCACCTGTATTTGAAATGGATAAACCTGTTTGTAAACTTAGAGTAATGAGTTCTAAATTAGAGACTTCGGTAAGAAATAAAAATATGAAAGCATTTATTTTTACATGATCGAATAGGAAAATAGTTGACGGCACATACAGATAAAAAGTGCCTAGGAAAACCTCTCAACGTGGGGTAAATGCAATCTTTGTTATTGTTCGTGGCGTGTATTGTATTTACAGTTGTTGCATTTTGCATGCAAGCGAATGATCGGATACTAAGTGTTGAAAAACTGTATTCGATTTTGCCTACACGCTTTTATGAATCTATACATTAAAAGTAATAAAAGTGTAGCATATCTACCTATAAGTATGTAGTTCTAAATGTAATTGTAAGAAGTATTTATTGACACACAAACGGTTGAAAATAGCTCATGAGCCATTTGATATATATAGAGCCATCTGATCTGATCCATCGTCCTTCAAGGATCTTTGTGGTCATCGGTGTCATTGTGGTGGTTGCAATGTCATTGTAACAGGTATAAACTTCAATCTTCTATGACAGACAGCTTCTTGATTGACGTGGATAATATTAGCTTGAATTCTCTCATATTTAGCATACTATAAATAAGAGTTAAGGATTAATAAAATATGCTTTGAAATTGTGCTATCACTATCACTCAAAAACTACTGAACGGATTTTCATACGGTTTTAACCAATAGACGCAGTGATTCATGAGAAAGGTTAAAGTATATAATTCATTATGGTTTGTGTAAATTGGCTGAAATATGAAGGTGTCGGAAAAAATCATGCCGACTGGGAGTTTTAGAGTTATAAATGCTGATCAAAAAAATATAGAGGTATATGCTCTGCTAACCGTGCAAAGTCTCTATGGGACGTTAGTCTTAAATATTCTCAAGTCACAAAGTTTCTCAAACATATAGCTCTACAAACTCTATTAAATTCCTCAGAAGGCTGCGTACTCCTTTATTTAAGAAAATAAGAAAAACTAGTTACAGAAATATACCAAGGTATTTTTGAATAGTAGGTAATAGATAAATAGTGCAAATAAAATGTAATGGAATTTTACTCGTGATGAATGAGCTTAATTGGGTATATTTTTAGGGGCAGTATTGGTTAGATCAAGTCTGTCTCGATTCTTCGTTGGGTTAGCCGCCATAGTACGTATAATAATATTTAGTCTACCCTCTAAGATCTACTGAGATTTATCGTTAGGGGTATCTATCTACGCGAATTCTTGTTTGTGAAACTCTGGCTCAATGAGTAAATGATTAAATACCCATAATAAATTGTATAATTATACATATCTACTAATGGTTTTGAGTAGATACATATAGGTATGAAAGCATGGTGTGAATGAGAATTTAACAGGATCGGGGAAAATGGAGTACAAAGCGTTAAATATGTTTCTTAAAATTGCAAAAATTTTGCAATATCGATTACGTATGTATTTATCATTTTAATGAATGATTCACCACCTTTTCATTATCTATTCTACGCATTATCAAAATTATCCACTAGTATCATTAAGAGCTTTGGAATTCTTTAAATGTGTATACATATTTTATCAAGTAGGAAATCGAGTATCGTTGATTTGTTAGCACATAATAGTAAATAGATACAGTGTTAATTAATGCTAATGAGGATGGGCAGGATTGTACACTCAAGAGTGAAAATCTTTTATACAATATTGAGTAAAATTTTCATGGTAAAGGCTTACTAGTGGAAATAACATTTTTCTTTTGACTGTACCGAACATAAGTAGGTACATTGGAAGTGTTAATTGTTGACGTTTTATAAGGACTGATATGCATGCAGAGTGCAGATAGAATACTTTTATATTGAATTGACGTCATTTAGATCATGAGATAGGTTCCGATAACAATTTTAGTTTATAACATCTCGGGTCATTGTTTTATACGTTAAAACGATTGTTATTTCGAAATAAGTATAACTGAATACGTAAATTCTTTTACCATTTGTTTCAGTTTTCCCATTCATTGTTTTTGTCTTAGAATAATAAGATTAGGGATAAGTAATAATTAATTTAAAAAATAAAAAGCCGTTTGATTAGCGCTAGTTGATGTCTTTTGTTCATATTTATTTTAAGAACCGGTACATTTCAGTGATCTCAGTTTCCTTTAATGAAATAATATCTACAAAATCCAAGCAGTTACAAATATGTAAAGTTCGTTATATTACGGCTAGTTATGTGTATTATTGGATACTATGTCTATATTGAATTAATTATATTACTTTTCCCAAAAACCTTGCATAAGTAGGAAATAATGATAAATTATATTATGTATGTAACTTAACTACGTAGGAACATAAATTCCTTACAGTATTTTTTTTTATATTCATGACTACTATCTCTCCACACATCCTAAAACATTAAAAAAAATAGATTTTTCCGCTGGAGTTATGTTTACATTAGGTATTACTTGTTTTCATATTATAAACCTTATCTACTTCAGTGTTGAGTGTACAAAGTTATGATGATAATAGAAAATATGTAGGTTCTATGATAATCTTTTAAGCGGTTTTAAGTCTTACATAATTAAGCGTCTTAGGCATAGAGTAGCCAGTAGGCAAGTAAAATATTATACCTAAAGATAATGTTTACAGTGTTATCTATTGTAAAGTCATTGTAAATAATCAAATAGGTAGGTAGGTACATTGGCAAAAATATACGATACTAGCTTCCGCCCCGCGGTTTCACCCGCGTTCCCGATCATATGCTTTCCCGGGATAAAAGTAGTCTATAGCCTTCCTCGATAAATGGATACACAAAAATAATTTTTCAATTCGAAAAAGTACTTCCTGAGATAAGCGCGTTCAACCAAACAAAAAATCTCTTCAGCTTTATAATATTATATAATATAATGTTATATAGTATAGATGACTAATAGTAGTTTGGAATAAAAATTACGGGAATATAATTTGATATTTGTACCTACTATAGGTACATCTAGGTATATGTAGTTACATTATCACAAATCTACTTTTAATAGGTTATACTCGATAGTAGGTCCCTTAAATCACTTAGGATCTTATACATATACCTATATTCTATAAAGCCAAATGTCACATGTCATAGTCACAGTGGAGCAGTCACTACTCATTCCAAAACATTAAATTAATAATCATATTGGTAAATAGAGTATTAAAATGATGAGGTGTTCTTTAGATGCACTCCTTGTGTACAAAGTCCTCCATACAAGTCTATGGAATCCATACAAAAATAAAAAATATATTCTTTGAACACGCGACCGAAGTCGCGGGTAACACCTAGTAAATAATAATAATAATTTAACATGACGCAATTTTTTAAGCTCACACTTGTAACGCTTATCTACTACTATCGCTGTCGATTTACAGCTAAATATCGCACTTGTGACATATTTAGGTGATAAATTCTAATCCTTGCCTTTTAACTTTCCCCAACCATATCACCCGTGTTCTAGAGGGTTCGAAATTCTAATTGAACACTATCTGAAAAAGTGCGGTCCGTGGGCTTAATTTTTTTTATTGAGTGTAGTTTCAGGCAGAGATCGTGCACAAACAAAAATGGAAACTGTTTCGCTTTATCATAATCATGTTCATTAGCCAATGTACACATATGTCATGTCTCACAATGACTTTGCTCCTCGTCATCTTCATTATTATCGTAAAGCAGGTATACATTCTTAGTCGACTTAGTAATTTCCATACTACTCACGCCACACCTAGGCACGTTTTAGCAAAATACGTAAGGTATCTACATATTTTCCGTAGAGGGGTTTAAATATAGAGTTTAAAGGAATTTTCTCTGCATGCATATTTAAAGTACTAGTATGTAGTTCTAAAACTTTGTCACAAATGACCAATTTACTTATTTAGCAGGTACTTATATGTTTGACGTCATTCTTTCTTCACAATTTTATGATAATGTTATGTCCCCACATTAAAATTTAACAAGCAAATTTAACGATTCATGATTTATTTTGGAGGCGTATTTGAGTTCCTATTGATTTTCCAAGCAGAAAACAATTTAACAAGTTTGTTTTATTGTAAGAATTTATTCCATGCATTGAAACATTTACGGGGTATTTACCTATAGCTATATAACATAACGTTCTAAAGCTAATTGTAGTACTTCAAAAACAAAGAAAGGCAGAATGAGTTGTTGTCCATTTTTAGGCAAATTCAATGCCCGCCAAAGTCGAACGTGAAGGAAAACTAATAGCTTGACGTAATTTATTCTTTTTCATTATATATCGTAAATAATATACGATTCCAAAAATATAAATCAACCTACTTAGTATAAAACGAATTTTATACAATTAAAAGAGTCGTAGCACAGGCGTACCTATAAGTTAAGGTTTTTCGAAGATATGACCCTTAATGTTGTTTCCTGATAGTTATATTTTTTAAACTAAAAGTAACAATCACGTTTCTTTTAACTGAGGAAATTAACTTTGTTCGTTTATCTCACTCAATTAAATGACGTATCAGGAAATTAATTAAGGGCGTTATTTAATAGAACACTATTAGCTATTCATTTTCCTTTCATTAGTAATGTATCACATATTCTAGGTAGCTTAGCAAAGAATACGACCAATTAATATATATTAATAAAATAATAAATAAACTTGCTGTTGCCTGCCGCCTTGTTGCGCAGGAGTTGAATACCTTACTTATAAGAGGATCATTTCCACCTTCGCAAACGTTTTCATGACAGGTTTATTAAGAGATGACAGCTCCCTTTAATGGGTGTAGGTATTGTCTTGTATCAATTAGTCGATACTCACAATTTACGAACGCTATTGTTCGTTACGTCATCAAGTAAGTACCAACTGTAAGCAGTAACTCATTTTTACTGCAGGAAATTTCCATGCGAAATAACTAAGCGAATTATGTGAATCGAATGTGCAGTGCCTACATAAAACAAATTGCATGGCTTGGTTTTATAATCACCTTTATTTCGTGCAACATAGTGTTCCAAATCAACTGAATACGTATCTAATCTACAAATCTTTTATTAAGATTTATCGAATTTCTTTATCAAGCCTACTGTTAAGTTATAAAAGTACTTTAAAGATATTATTTATGTTTGTTTTTACTTGAATTTTTTTATACTTACTGTTTTAGGTACTTACCTACTCTAATAAAATTATCGTGGCGTACGTAACGGAAAATTAAAGTGCTTTCGTGCTTTGACAAATTATCAAGTTCGATCGATTGACTAAATACAAAAATTTTAGCACGACAGTGTCAATGAAATGAACGTCACTATTTTAGCGCTATTTGGATCGAAAATCAAGAGGAGATTCTGGCATCCATTAGGGCTGATTAGGTACCTACTGCCAATTATTAATACGTGAAAATATGATTTTATTTAAAGATGTTTAATGGATTTTGTATGACTTAGGATTCTTTAATTTTTGTTGCATTAATCACGCGTCATGATTATCTACGTATCAATAAATGAAGTAGATAGATGTGTTGATTGATTTTATCTTACTATTTCAAATGAATTACACACCAATTGAAGATCAATCACATTGCATTCTTCAATTGCGAGCCGAACATGCGTGGAAAGGGTTCAGTACCTACCATTAATTTTAATATGAAAACTTTAAGACTTACCCCCCCTCTCCAAAACGGGGTCATCTTCTACGAATGTGCCAACTAAAAAAAACCGTCATGCAGGGAAGATAAGCTGTGACAGTCGGACAGACGTATGGAACCCTCAAAACAATACTTTTGGTGATCAAACTAAAAAGCCATAGATTCGGTTTAGGCCCTGATAAGGCACAGATAAATGATGAACGTTACAATTGACTCTACAACTAAAAAAAGTCCTGGCAAGAAACTCAACGAGGTCATTATATTGGTTCTAAATTCAAACAACGTTTATGACTATAAAAAAATAGTGCTACAAAAAAAACTAAAATATACATTCAAATATGTAAATATATATTTACAACTAGCTGTTCCCTGCGGTTTCACCCGCGTTCCCGGTATAAAGTTAAAATACTATAAAAAGGATATTATGTTCCTTCATTATTTATCTACATTGAGTAGAAATAAAATGTCGATTAGCAGAATGTAAAGCAAAACATACTAACATTAAATACTAAAATTCTAACATGAAATACTTCTAGGCTAAAATGCCGGAAACACCTGTTTACCGTGACGACGTTCCTGTAAAAGGAAATAGATTCCATTTGGGATTGTGTCATCGATATATTGCATGCGTATTGCGTACTAGTCAACTCAGTCGTCCAAAAACCCGATGCTTTAGAATTTCGTATACTTTCGTCGTACATCTTAAATGAGTGTATTATACTACTAATAAAAACCTACCAAGTTATTATCCCACCAAGGTACGTTATTGATTGGGGAATTACCGCTACTGCGTTGTTGCATCTGATGTATAGAAATTGCGTTCTTTAGTTTTTTTCCACAAAATTTGTGGCTTTATCAGAAAACATATGTGAGTTGTGAGCTTGTAAGTTATTCAAGTATTTCATTAGATAGGTATACCAACTTATTTTAATTAATTTCTTCTATATTAATAAAATGTATATTTATGTACTTAACGTACTTACTGCATTTGTGACAGACATTTTCTTTGAAATTATTCAGTTGCCTTCTCTCTTTTTATACCTAAATGAAATGTACCTGGAAAATTCTTCAGTTTGAGACAATCATGATATGAATTGCAATGATTGCCAGTAAGTAGATATGATAATATGGCACCTGCCATGAAAGTAGAGCTCCGTCTGTTAATCAACAAGGAAATCAGTCACATACTGGTCAACCTTTCCATGTTTCCGATTATTGTTACTAATGCTTAGTTACTATGGTTTTGTAGTCTACGAACAACGATGATTTAATTTTTTTAAATTTTGATAACTTTCAAAAAATACTTCTAACAAAAGAAATATATAATTTTGACAGTATGCATCCTACATTATTTATTAATAATATTATAACCCAATAATTTATAAAATGTTTCAATCAGTGTTGCATTCGGGCTGCCTAAAAATTATAGTCTGGAAATTAAAAATATAGTTTTATGAGGAAAATTATAGTACTATTTTTAAATAAGCTTTATTTTAATAATTATGTAACTAAGGACATACAAACATACCTATATAACAATCTCACACAGTTTTTATGGCAGGATTACTTCAACATCGACTATTTATTCGATGGTAACATCGTCTTTCGCATTAACTACACTACACTAGCGCCTCTAGCGGTGAATTCACACGTGATACCCCCCATGGTGAACTAACTACGAGGGATCCCCGCGTGTTCGTGTAGTCCGTTCAATGTACAGTCTGTACAATCCGCCACCAACTATTAAACGAGGGGACAAGTTATGATGAACGGTCTGTAGTGTACCTATCGAACGGAATGGTTCGTTTGATGTCATGTTATTTTGACGGATCAGTGTTGCCTATTGCACAGTAAAAGTAAATACTCCTAAAATATTATATCAGGGGTTAAAGTATGAAATTGCCGATTTGTACTGAAAAATTGAAATTCGTTTTTTTTAAATTTAACATATTTATTTAATCAAAATAATTACCATTATTATCTATACATTGCTGCCATCTAATAGGAAGGTCATTTATGCCTTTGCGATAGAACTCTGGTGATCTAGATTCGACAAACTGTGTGAAAGCATTTTGTACTTGAGAAGAAAACTTTTTATTACGTAGAAAATTGTCCAAATCACGAAAAAAATGGTAGTCCGTTGGAGCAAGGTCTGGCGAATACGGAGGGTGACGAATGGTTTCTTATTGCGGTTCCTGTAGAGTTAAAACGGCTTCTCATGCTGTATGAGGTCTCGCGTTATCATGGAGCAATAATGGTGAAGATCGATTCATGAGTCGGGGCTGTTTCACTGCTAGTTTTGCTATCGTTGTTCGGAGTTCGGCACTGTAGACATCTGCCGTTATTGCTTGACCAGATCGGAGAAAGCTATAGTGAATAACACCATGCTGAGACCACCAAACAGTTTTTTTAATTTTTTTATTTGAAAACTAGCTCCCCCCACGTGGTCCCGAGTGCTCCGATCGCCACTAAACCTTACAGGATTACCCGCGGGGCTAATATGAAGATAGTATGAAAATTTCATCGCGATCGGTTTAGCGGTTTCGGAGTCTATAAGGAACATACATACATACATACTTTCTCTTTTATATATATAGATGTTATCTTGTTCTTTATTTAAAATTAAATTATGAATTAATAATTTATTTTATTTCAGGGGCTTATGAACTATGTTCAATGTTGTGAAATCTACGTTAAGTGGGACTTTCCATATTTTTTAATGAATCTTACTTGTGGCATTGTTTGTGTTTGAAATGTGACACGTAGGGTGACGTTTTGATAACGTCTTCGGGAATTCCGACATTCAACTGCGTTGCTTTTACATTGTCCAATATTGATATTGTTTAAATGGCCAGTAATTTCTTATATATAGGACAATTAAAGTGCTATTAATTATGAGTCCACTTATTTGAAGTCGTAATACGTTACGTCATGATTATCTAACCTTTTATATTGTCTTCTTGATTGAGGATCATGTCGAGATAATTGACCAATTATGTAGATTATTTTTTTAAATTATTACAGGAATAAAGCAGATTACGTTACATTTTGTTTCATGTTGACTAGATTGAATTAATGCCCATTAATGTACCTACACATATTTTTTTTATAAAAAAAAAATACAATGGTGTAAACTTGTCCGCGTAAGGGTGTATGTAACTCGAAAGCTTGCCGCGTAAGACTGTAGAAGCCATTTGCGGCTAATACCTCTGATTCTGGTCCATTAAAAATGGTTATATTTTTATTGATTTATACATAGTATAAACATATAATTAAAATGTCTGGAAACCAGTAAGTAAAGCTTACATAATATATTGATTGTTAAAATATAAATTAAATAATCTGTACTTACTTTTGTAAAGTTTAATGTTATATAGGTACATACTTATTTCAAATCACTACATTCGTACGTTGGTATTGAACTCTTACTTTTGTTACGCCCAAGCTTGTCCCTGTTATACCCTAGGACAACACGTGACGTCACAAGTCGATTCGGGTCGATGAACTGCCAACGGACTTGCGCAATTTGACATCACTAGCGGAAAAATACTGGAACGTCTATCTAGATATCGTGCTAGATTGTAGACCGTACATAGATTGATGAGCCCCACTTTTATAATAGCTAAATTGTTGTATATTATGTTTAAAGTGTTTAAACGCCGCAATAAAATGTAAAGTTTATGTAGCAATTTGTACTACTGTTTACTATCGAGCGTACCATTTATTATATGTACTATGTAATTAATCTATTGAGCTTAGGATGGTTTAAGGTTCCCAGGTCATTGGTCAGGATAGCAATTTTTGTAAATGACAGGATTTTTGATTAATAGAACTTAACAATAAGTTAGGTAGTTTTTTTTTATTTGTAGAAACGAAAATAAAACTAAACAAAACCCAATCAACACAATTAACATAATAATCTTTGTGATCCACATCCAAATTAACTAAAATTGCACATTCAATACAATCAAAATCTCAAAGAAAATTCGAGGAAACATTCATTCATGGTACTAATACAATAAACATCCTTTATCAATCGTAAGATTTGGGTTTCAAATTAATATTCAGTTGTTTTTCTACTAAGAATTGCACACTTTTCTATAAATAAATACTGAGAGTCCTAAAACTACTAAATATTGCTAATTTGTACTGATTGCTACTACCATAGGTGACGTCACCTGACGACTTACCATCCTCACATCAATAGGTGGATCGTCAGCCTGCTTGTTAGCCTTCAGTTAATAAAAAAAATATTTGAAGTCCCATTGTAACACTGTTTCTTCTTTCTCATTAAATCATAAGAATCATCAATGAGACACTCTTCGAGCTTGAGACCCGCAGAATTCAATCGGGAAATTTCAGATGAACAACTTACCTCAATTGTTTTTATGATATAGAAGCTATTTTCATTTTACAAAAAAGAGCGGTGCGAGCTATTTATAATTTGAGTTCTCGAGCTTCCCTCAGAGATAAGTTTAAACAAATTAGTATCCTCACAGTGGCATCGCAGTACATTTATGCAAACATATTATTTGTACAACAAAATATAAGTCATTATGTAAAAAATAGTGATGTGCACCCTATTAATACTAGAAATAAGCATAAACTTGTGACCTCTGCTTATAGACTCCAACAAGTGCAAGGTTCATTTTTGGGACTGAGTACACGCTTCTATAATAAGATCCCTCCTGCACTTTTATATTTAAATGACGACAATGCTTGGGTGTAGCGCTCGCTCTTGCAGGATACATTCTATGTAACAAATCTAAGTTTGTTTTGAAAAGAGTAATTGCTGAGTTTCTTGCCGGCTCTCCTCAGTAAAAGCAACCTTCCGAACCGTGCGTTAGAGTCTGACTATTCACAAGTGCCTGTGAAGGCCTATTTCAATGAATAAATTATTTCATTTCATTCATTTCATTTCTGAACAATATGAAGGTTATTTTTAACCGACTTTTTATGAAAACTTTATAAATCTCGCACGGCATTGAATCTGGAAAGTATTAGCATGTAAAAAAAGGAAATTAAATAAGTGACGTACCTATAAATAAACCTACCGTACGTTTGGCAGTTAAACAATAAACATTAGCGTGGTACTTCCTGTGTTTAAAACAAGACGCAATGATTTGCGCGCCCTCAGTCTCGGCCAACATTCTTGGCAAGCTTTTTGCGACTGAAAATGGCGTACTAAAATAAAATTTAATATATTTTTGGCCGTGTCACAGGAATCGTTATGGCATGCGTGATTAAACGTCAGCACAATATTATTAGCATGACAGATCGCTGATTTTATATCTTAGTGAATCATGTGTCTACCTTAATGACTCAAAAAGGAAAATCTTGGTGACGATATGTATACGCTTCACAACTATCTTGTGTATTGGAATGAATGAGTGTACTTTATCAAAGGACGAACATAATATTGCCATTTAACGTTTAATGAATTGTATTCTACACTAATCGATGCTATGTATGTACCTATGTAAACATAAATATATCTATGCTATACTATACTATACTATATGCACAAGGAGGGATTTCTCTTATAATATAATGTTTATCGCAACTCTCAAACCGTATATTTCTATTGCTCGATAAAATACCTACTCAACTTTCTGTATATTTTACAACCATACGGAAGGACAAGATAATACAATTTTTCGGATATCTTATCTATAATTATCACGTTTTCGATCTGTCATCATCAATCCGATAACCATACTAAAGTCTGCTTCCCTCTCTTTCTTACTAAGACATTTCCAGACAAGTTCTTCTCTTTCCAACTCTGGTAATTTCCCCAATTCTGTTGGGTGAAATGAATATACGCAGTGGACTTTCTGGTAAACAAGGTCGAATTGATTCAAGGACACATTGGATATTTGGGTCACCTGGTCAAGGTCGCAGACATGGCAAGCGTCACGTATACCACGGAGGAAAGAAGGACGATCTAATCTAATAAGATTTTTGTTCCAAGTTTGATAATAAAACATTATCATTTGCTGTTACAAAAAGATAAACGTGGTAAGTAAATAAAGAGTTTGTTTTTGATTTTCTTGGAGTACTTATTTTTATTTGTATCTGCAATACTGCAGTATTCTCCTGAAAACAAAGGGATCATTTTGCTTGCAGCGAAAATATACCTATCTAATTTGGTAAACGTAATCTTAATACTGGGTGAATTTCCCAAATGACTTTTTTTTGTCTTCGGTGGAATTCGTATTTGAAAAAAAGATTATTGTATTGAATTGTTTTTTTTTAGTATTCAATAGGTAGTTATTGGGTTGTGGCAAAAATATAATTTGACTAGGACTATATTTAAAGGTAGAAATAAATACATAAACTCCTATTTTTTTCATATCGGTGCTGTCCCCCTACTTTTTTTACAAACTAAAAAGCTTATACGCTAATAAATATAAGTAAATTAAGTTTACAACCTGTTATATTTTATAAGATATTAGTTTTATTATTAATAAATAGCATATTTTATTATATAACTAATGATTGTTTTTGCTGAGAGGCACAAACGTACTTGTCCTGCAAAATGTTCTCATATCGGTGACCAAAAGTAATTTAGACCTAACTTTACATAGACGAGTCCGACAGCGTCCCCTCCTCAATTTTATTGTGCTAGTGCGCAGTCTGGACGGATGGGTGTCAAATCGATGCATATTCCCGCCAATAACGTGAGTATGCCATTTCAGTTGCTCCCGGACAATTATTTTATAATATCGGTGGTTGCATTTTTCTAGTGTAATGAGTAGTTATATTATGGTTGTTTGGTTCTTACAGAGGTAGTAAGTGAATTAGCTTCATTGACAGTTATTGAATTTATCCTAGATATTATGCATTTTTTGTAATTTTCGAAAAAGTGTGTTATTTATCACGTCGGTGTTCTCATATCGGTGAATCTCATTCTTTATTCCCACCGATGTGATAATTTTCACCGATATCACCAATCGGTGACATATTTCTCATATCGTTGTTTTAATTCATGATACTGCGCACAGTTTTATCACATCAGTGGATTACTTTATCATATCGGTGGATTATTTTATCATGTCGGTGAGTCGTTTTGTCATGTCGGTGGATCCTGTGTCATTTCGTTTGCTTCTTTCGATTAACATATCGGTGGATAGGCATAAAATTTCGGTGGATAAACTTATCATTTCGGTGGTCAGCCTTTTCAAATCGGTGCACAGAAAAAAAAATCGGTGGTTGGTTTATCATATCGGTGGGACCCAAAATTCAAACTAAATTTTCTGCTTAGTCTTAAATGATACGTTGATGATAATAAATTTGGGGATATTTAATATCCTAAAGATTACATTAAACCTAAAAAATATACAGAAAAGAGATAAATGAAAAAGTTCACCGATATGATAAAAAAATCACCATTTGTTGAAATTCACCCTACTACAACTAAGTAAAGCCAAGTTATCGAAAATCGATAGCCTCTATATTTTATAACTTCAAATATATCCATCTATAATAAGTTATACAGATTATTATTGTAAGCCCTGTAAATAAATAGTGCTAACATTAAACGCATGAAAAGAGATATACTTAATAGATAATTTATTTTAGAATAAAATATTTTTTGGGGTTCTTGACGTTCCATGTAGGTAAAGCAATATTTCCTTAAAATATAGAGTTATCAACAAACAAAATGACTTCGGGAAGTTCATTGAGCTATTTATCTTTTTAAGATTCCATTAAATAAATAACTCTGCAGCTAGAGTAGGTACTTACAGCTACTTACAGCTACTTTCTAGTCGTTTTTATCAGCCTATCTGTGGTTACAGTTCCGGTACCTCATTATTTGTGATGGAACTATTTAGTAACAGCTTTTAACTTTAACGTTGTAAGATTACTATAATCATTAGTAAACTAAATACAGTATAATGCAGAAGTCGCGAGACTCCTTCCTGTGGTACATAAATCAACGACAATTCAAAGTCAAAGTCAAAGCCATTTATTCAGTTTAGGCCCTAAGAGGGCACTTATGAATTGTCATAGACATTACATATTCGCAGTGTAATTTTATTCTGCCCTCGTACCACATTGTTTTAAAAAGAATGTTCTTCAATTTAATGGATCCTTATATTAAATATGTACATTCTGATAAAGTGTCGATCCCAATGCACCAGTATTAATAAATAAGTCGACCATGTTCTTGTCCCATTTACCTACGTGCGGTTTTTCTTTTTTATAAAATTATTAATGTCAGTGTTCTGAGAAATAAAACCGGTAATGTAAACCATAACTCCCAAACATATCCCTATTCAACAAGTTCATACTGCACAGAGAAGAATATCCCTATCTACGGCATGTAAAGGGTTAAAAAAACCATCCAAGTGCATGTTAAACATGCGCAGTGTAGGGTTCTGTAGGCAGTACGATGTACAGTCAAAAACCTAAGAATGAACATAAATTAAAGGAAAGTTTAATTAAAAACTATATACCTAAGTGATGGAGGAGGTTCTCAATTCGGTTGTGTGTTTTTTAATGGATTTAAATCACGCTACTATGTGTGACTGTGAATATTTTTAGATGTAGCAATTTAGTGGGCAGGGGCGACGACACTCAACTCTTCAATTTAAGAATGATATTTTGTAAACGATTTTTTTTATCGAAATAGTATTTACAAAATTATATCACCCTACCTCTTTTTTTGCGTCATAGATATACATAAAAAATACGTAAAATGACCATAACAGACAGACAAACAAAACGGACATGATGAAACTATAAGGGTTCCTTATTTGACTACGGAACCCTAATGTAGCAGGTCAGAATTCTTGCTAGTGTTTTTGAGATAGTTTAGTTAGCCACAATATATCTTATCTGATATGAAAAATTTATATAGGTTAACGACACCATATTTTGCTAAATGCTACACGGAAATTGATTCAACGCCAAGTCGCCATAGTCCACTTGTTCTACAATTTTCATGACAATGTTAGCCCTGAACCAAGGAACTCAAGGAATTATGGGTTTGTCAATAACACCGAGGACATCTAAACTGGCTCGCTCCTGTAATATCCGAATACTACTGACATGTACTTATTTCAGGCGACCTCACACATTATGACAGCAGACCAGTGAGAAAAAATATCCGTGAGATGATTAATTTCCCTTTATATGTACGAAATGTTTGCGAAGGAGTTGAGGTCTTATTATGCTGGTCGGTATTTTATTATAATGCTATTCGAACTGGTCACAAATATCGCAGTTATTTTAAAGTTTTGCCATAAATTTTATTGAAATTATCTGGATTTAAAACGTCTTCGTTTTTATTAATATGATCATATTATCTTATTAACCGCGGATGTCTTTTTGAGTTCTTTTAGGTTAATGTGAGTAGGTATACTTACATATACTTAAATTGAATACAGCTTGTGGATACTACTATGCAGGATGATTTTTTGATATTGATGAGTACTTCCAACGCTGCAAGTATTCCCCCAGTGACTAAAAAATCACCATGTATGGTATATTTTCGAAAGCTTAGTTGGTCATGTTGTCATGTTGAGTATATTTTATAATGGGACCAACTCTGATATTGCGAAAATTACTTATTTTTATTTCTAGGTTGATACCTATCTCGAACCAAATGTAGTTTGTTTTAATTTTCCACCATAATGACTAACTATAGACTCAGATAGTTTTGTTTTTACTCAAAATGTTGGTGCTTATAGTAAACGAAATTCCGTTAAGGTTTATAAATAAGTACTTAGGTTTAATTTAAAAACGGAAACTTTTTAAATGAAATGAAATATTTATTCAAATAGGCCTTCATATGCACATAAATAATATGAATTGTCAGTTTCTAACGCAAACGGTTCGGAAGGTTGCTTTTGCTGAGAAGAGCGTAATTCCTGTTTTATTATTATCAATCGCGCGTCATGCATGAGAAATCTTTTCTTTTCTGGCTCTAGATCAAGTCGAAAATATGTTGATAGCTTATGCACCATTCGCTCTAATGGATTCACATATTGATAGAATTAATGGGAAAAGCTTTTTCTCGATTTTAAGTATGATTACGTCAACAAAATTTTTAAACACACCTACAAAATAACATTTTATCATTATTACATATATTGCGTAAGACTAATATTGTATTTATCAATTCTAAGATTTTAATTAATTGTAGAGTTTTTATTATTCTTAATTCTCTTTCTCTCTAATCTCATCGTGATATGTGGTAATCTGATCAAAGGAACTGACAAAAAAACTGGTTTCGTTTTAGTTACTACCTACCTGTACCGTACTTACCACGCTATTCCGTGGTACTTACTTACTCGGGTATAGGCTTGATATAAAACTCTTACATATTCTTATCTTCATTACCTCAATGTCACGCCTCATTTAAAAAAAAAAAACTTTACAAATTTTCTTTGTAAGGTTCAGAAACTATTATCCTATAGTAAATGTAACACCTTAGTATCTTCATTCCGTAGACAAAACCCAGACAATTTACATAACTAGGTACAACAGCATTGGCGCACCGAAACTGAATCGCCTTATTGTCCACAATTGTATGCCATTGGACTTTCATCTTTAAATAGAGATAAATGTGTAATTTTATGATTCAATTTCATTTGGCAGTCTGCTGTGTTGATGTCAGGTAAGTACGAAGTGGGCCGAGGCATACTGATTGCTGACGATTCGACCTTGGCTTCCACGTGCTCTATTCGTGTCAGTGTACTCGTATAATAAAAACGCTTTAAAACTTCAATTAGTTATCGATAATAGAGCGCGACCTATTTTTGTAAGCCTATAACGAACGATATATATTTCTTGAGTTCTACGTTTAGCTAATGTATTTATTAAATGGGTTTTCCAAATTCTTACAGTAAAATAGTACAATTTCTAACAAAACAAGATGTAGAGAAAAAATATAAATGGAAATCTACAGCGTAAAGAACTTGGGCTTTTTGTACAATAAGTACCTACACAATTTGATATCTACATTTAAATTTAAGTACAGAAGTGACTACAATAGAATTAATAGATCCAAATAATCAAATTAGAATTTTCTAGAACCGCATTAAATTATTACTACCACGTATGCATGCAACGATAGGTGTAAGTAAGTATGTTATCTTGCAAAGAAATGGCTTTGAACATTTCAAACTAGTTTCAAAATCCCTTTTAAATAAAATTCCACGTATTAGGCTTCCCATGACTTATGGCTTTCGTATGGGACTCTAAAATAATATTGAGGGTAGAAACACTGTTGTATGTATAGCTTTTGATCAAGGTATATTTTTTTCGACATTTCGTTATTATTCAGCGATTATTGTCAGGCAATGTCACAATATTAACAACGTTATTACATAAATAGTGTCGAATTCGCAAGTGCGAGCAATAACGGACCCGAAGTGCGCAGGCACACGAAATAGAAAGCAACACTAGTGGGTCGATGAACCCTGTGACCGTTCTGTAGTCGACTCAGCCAGTTCTCATCTGCTGAGTGAGATACAGCTTTTTTACTCATATGTTAGACCGTTCTGCCACACAAAGGAACTGCGTAGAATGGTTTGCAGTAATGAGTAAATTTATTTAGGTTATCAAGACTTAATAAGGTTTGTGATTGACCACAATCTCACTATGTAAGTGATGATGTCGCAGAAGGTGGTAAGCGCACCAAGCTAGAAAAAACTGGGTCTCAAGGGCAACTGATTGTAGGATTCGAAACCACGACCTTCGCCGCGTCATTCGACATCACTACCACTGAGATATCATCGCTTTTCCCTTTAATTTCAATTCAATTTCCTTTAGGTGTCAAAGTCATTTATTCAGTTTATTAAGTAAAATGGCTTTGACTTTGACTTTAGGTGGAACATGATGTCCTCCCTCACTTCACAGTGGCACTCTTGATGCATCCCGTGCGTCCCCCACCCACCATTATTTGTTTATAGATATACTGGGTGATTTTGTTATCACTGGCAATACTTGCAGGGGTGGAAGTACTCATCAATGTGAACAACTTTTGTTATAGGACTAACTGTGAAATCATGAAAAAATTATCAGCTGTTCCATACAAAAGTTCAATACCTACTCGACCAAAATGTATGAAGCAACCGTATTATTTTACGCGATATCAGAGTTAGCCCTATGATAAAAGTTGTTCACATTGATAAGTACTTCCACCCCTGCAAGTATTGCCAGTGATAACAAAATCACCCTATATAGGTTATATTGCTTTTCTATACAAAAAATATTATGAAACTACAAATAGAACTCGAGCATTTCTAATAATAGCTTATGACGTGTATTAAATATTAATAGTTTTGACGTAAATATTTTCATTTAACTACGAATATCTGAAAAACTACGACGAAACATACTTTTTATTTACGTTCGACGTAATTTATGTGATAATAGTATTTTGCTTTTACTTATAGACTCGTTTTTATACTTGATAGCCGAAAGTTTTGTCTCAAGCAGCGTGCACTATACCTACTATTATAGGTAGTATTACTTACGTAGTAACTATTTACAAATCTGTGGTATTACCCTAGCTGAAGTAAAAGAAGAGCTTTTTCTACAAATGTTAAAAGAATGGCTTACCTACATAATATGGCTACTTTGCTTTTTATAGATTTAAAAGAAAATATAACTATATAATTACCTACCTAGGCTTATTTTAAATCTATTAAAGTCCTTTTTACTGAGTATTTTGAAAATATCGGGCTTACTTATTTCCCACCACTAACTGTATTTGTCACACGAACATGTTCAAACCAGTGACAAAGACGTCAACATCAATATCTCCCTACAGTCGTCTATCTTTCAAGTTACACGATAAAAAATGCTACTATATTTTCACAATACATGCATTATAGTTCAACAAAATAGAAAGTAGCAAGGCCGTGCAGAATTAACTCGGATGTGATCTTGACTGAGCTCTGAGATCTGCCTTGGAGCTAAGAATAAATAAGAGTGATAGGGCGCAATAAAAATACCGTAAAAGCAATTTACATTCAATTTTTTTGCAAAAGTGAAGCGTTTGTTGTTGTCTTGTTGAAATAGAATGTAACTATTTTGGATTTCGTTTTAGTTTCGAATCAAATAATGGTTCAGTGACATCATAAATTAAGATACCTAGGTATTTAATTTATTGCTAAAACTATCACAGAACATACCTATTTGTGTGGTAATTATCACATTTTAAGGTTCAACCAGATGCAGGCCACCGGTCCTATTGGAGATCCTTAGGGGAAGCCTATGTCCAGCAGTGGACGTCTTGCGGCTGAGATGATGATGATGATGAAGGTTCAACTAGTATATTAACTCTTTTAACTTATTTATCAAGGTTATACCGAGGAGCTGTAGACAGCTCTTCAAAAAGCGTGAAAGGGTTTTGCGGGGTCAGCGGTATTTTGTAGTGTCTTCCGTAATTATAGGTGTTTATTGTATACCTATAGACGATGGCAACCGTTTAATATCAAATGCAAACCTACTACGTTTGCATTCGATTTCACAACTTTTTACGGCCGGAGAACTGCGTTGCGAGACTTGTGCATTTTTTCACATGTTATGTTTTTGAAGGGATTACAATGTCGAAAATGGGTTTCATTTGCTAGACCGTATGAAAGAAATTAGAAAAACGCTATATGGAACTTGACTCAAATTAAAACTGATTGCAATATAGTTAAAAGCACTTGATTATATGTAATTACCTATATTGTATCATGCAATGTAATTGCAATAAATGAGTATACAAAGTGCTTTTATTATTTATAGATACATTCTGATGGAAATACCTGACCTATCTTTACATTTAACTATTCCGTATTATTATGTATCTGTCTATTTATGGATTTTCAAGACGTCATGTTTATTTTCCATAAATTCTCAGGTAAATGCAAAATAAGTGCCTACTACCTATACAGTTTCATAAACAAATAATTATTTTGTTTGTTTGTTTGTTACCTTTTCACGCTGCAAACCGCTGAACCGATCGCGATGAAATTTGGTATGCAGATAGCCTATGGTATGGAGAAGAACATAGGCTACTTTTTATCCCGGTAAAACATAAGATCCCAGGGGAACGCGGGTGAAACCGCGGTGCGAAAACTAGTAAACAAATAAATGTCTCAGGATATTAATATTTATTATTTAATAATGTATTTTTGGGCTGAACAAATTACATTAGTATACCTATCCTTAACATGTAAATTGCTTTATTTTTGTTTTCTATTCTCATATAGGGTTTGTCTCAATCATGTGTCCGAAACGAAGTCCTTAGAAAATGTTTAGGTGTTCGCATCGACTTGTCGGACCGTTTGTCTAGCGTTATATTGTCAATTTTAAATATGGTTAAGATGGCCATTAGAAACAGAAATACTACAACTTGACCTATGGTTATTTGTAATTTTGTAATTTTACGGAGTATCATAATATTTGCACTAGCGAATAAAATCCATTAAATAAAGAAACAAAAAATAATAAGGGTAAGAAACTTTTCCAATGATTATTTGGTGGCAATACATAATTGTATAGCTACTGTATATAAGTGTACATTTATGTACAAATAATTTTCATGATTGCATCATGCTAGCAAGCCTCGCTTAATGCAATTTACGTCTTAGTCAGTGTACGCTTAAGCTTCTTTATTTATTTACACAAGTAATGTTTCATCCTTCAGCAATTTGTTCCATGTAAGGTTCCATGTATCTTCAGTAGGTATTTTTTAAGCCAAATTATTGTTTCATTAATTATACCATTCTTATGTTTTTTAGATTTTTTCTACTCACTTTCGTAATAAATAATGTCACTCTAATCAATAAATATTTTGAAGGCTTTTTTTCTAATACATCCTAATCCTAGCTTAATATTATAAATGCGAAAGTGAGTTTGTTTGTTACCTTTTCACGCCTAAACCGCTGAACCGATCGCAATGAAATTTGGTACGCAGATAGCCTATGCCATAAGGATAAAAAGTAGCCTATGTTCTTCCCCATAGGAAGAAGAACATAGGCTACTTATTATCCCGGGAAAACATAAGATCCCTGGAGAACGCGGGAGAAACCGCGGGGCGGAAGCTAGTCCTAATTCCTACTTCCTAACTTTTTATATTTTATCCTAATCCTAACTTAATATCCTAACTTTAATATCTAATATACCTACCTCTGAAGCCATGTGCGTAAATTCTACAATTTTAAATCGCTTGTGAAAAATCTTTTTCAAAATAGACTCTAACAAAACTTGATTGAGTATCTGGCGATTTGCCATTGTTCTCAGTCAACTTGGCTAAAGATGATAGTATTTCAAATACTAAAATGTTCATATCGCTAGACGATACGAGTGACCGTTAAAGTAATTATGCAAGTTAGCTCGTATGTAAGTTGCAAGTCGGCGATAGGCGACCGTCCGCGACGATCGGGGGCTCTGCTACTGGTGCCGTAATCCACCGAGGTCATTCACTATCGATATCGATTTTTTTATTTTAAATATCCTATTTTTTTCTAAAATTGGACGATTGATTCTTTATGGTGCATTTGTGTCGTCAAAATGATATAGCAAAGTAAGTAACTAGAAAAAATAAATATCTCGAACATCTGATTACACTCGGTCGTCTGATTCCAAACTAAATAACTATTGTACATATATAAAGTATGTGACTGTGATCTTCTCTAATCTAGACTAGTGGCGCACTTTAAGAAACTGCTATGTTATTCTGTACTCAAACTCGACAGTGAAAACACGAAGTGACTATTCTCTGTCTCACTCGTGACCTCTTGATTACCGAGTTTCGCGAGCGAGACAGACAATAGTCACTTCGAGAATTCACTGTCGAGTTTTAGTACAGAATAGCATAGCTGAACTGACAGCTAAGTTCATAGGGTGACATGTATTGTTAAGAAATAGTTAAAAACTCGCATAGAATTCGTAGAATTTGTGCTTAAATCTAGCACAGTCTATGTAACTCTTTCTTACCGTCGACCAACGGACACGTCTAGACAGAGCAATCGTGCGGGGCTTGCGGGGTGAGAGAGGGGCGGTAGCGAGCCCAAGCTGCCCAAACTACGAATGCCTATACAAAGCGGCATTTCGCGTGACTTCAAACGCGATAGACGAAGACCACTGTATGTAATTACGATGTGATAATAGTCTGTCTCATCTATCTTGGGTTTAATCTGTATTTCAGTTTGTTTCTCATAAATCAGTTTTCCTAGTGCTTTGTTTATGTTGCTAGAGGAATAATTTTTAATTCAATTGTGACCACCTAAGGTAGTTCAGTGTGCCCGGGCTTATCTTTGGTAATAAAACTATACACATCCCTACTAATATTATAAATACCTATGAAAGGGGTTTGTTGTTTGGTTTGTCCATTCACGCAGCAATGGATAGATCTATTTTTTTGTATGGAAATAGTTTATGGGCCCTAGGTAGACATAGATTACTTCTGTTAGGATCAGTTATCAAATCCCAGGAATGTAGGGAAGGCGTGGGGCGCAAAACTAGTAATTTTATATGTGAACAGGATAGGAGTGGAATACACTTCTGGAATACAATTCGATGTCGTGAATGCTCATTACAGGCGTTTTTGAAATATTTAAGCATTTCCTTTAGGTTCGTACGATACTGCGCTTACGGTCTTTTCAAGCAACATCCACTATTCTTTCTGCTATGTTTTACTCAAGACCAAGGATAAACCAGCGCAAAAATATGTTTTTATCATACAAACAAATGTGTTAGTACACCAGTTAACTGTAGGGTTTGCGATTAATAAATGAGGAAAATGAAGTAAACCTTCATTTATTTAATTAAAATAAGACAAAACAATTAAAAAGTTTTATATAGTCCATAAATACCACGGTATAGTGATTTCTGTAAAAAAAGATACCTATATTCAGGCAGAGTTTTCTTTAAACTGTGTTTTTTTTATATTAATTCCCTCGGCGATCTAGGTCTGCTAGGTCTCTATCTTCAGGCTTTTGCAGTCTACTGCTGGATACATTAAATTTCTTCACGAAACGTTCACAAAAAATAACAAAAATAAGACTACTGATACTACAACCACTTTTTTTGAAAAATCTGTGAATTAAAAAAAAAAAAAATTAAATACTATCGATGATAGTTATTTCTACATCACTAACCTTCCCATACGTTCAAGTTTCAATTGTCTGCAGTGGAAATTTCCACGATAAAACATGCAACCTTCGACTTTGCTCTTCTAACATACTAAACATGACATCTATGCTTCTCGCTTGCACAAAATTAACGCAGGCGCTCTGACCTAACCGGTTTGCGCTGCTCCAACTAACGCAGTTGCCCATAAATCTTTCTCTTTCACTTATAACAAGTTATCGTTCTATTTTACGGATAGCTCTGTGCTATGTATACTTCTCGGTCGTCGGCCAAATGATTTTTGTTACCTGTCTTTCTCTAGAGCTTGAATGGAGCAAAATTTGTTTTCTTGATGCAGAGCTACAGCTTCAAATCCAACAAAATACTATAGTTACTACGTCCACGTGCTCGGGAGGTTAACGACTGATAAAACAGATAACATTGAAAATAAATAAACAGCAATTGAGCTTTAACGTAGACAATTAAGCAACTTATTACTTAATGGGACAGATATTTGTTTGATCTCTGAAATGTATATCAAATGTTGGGATGTGGATTTGAGCAGTACTTAAACGTGTTGCAATACGCATGCGTACAGTTAAGTAACACTGATTTAAGATAAAATTTATCGGAAATTCATTAGGTAAAACTAATTGATTCATAAAATAAATACTTACTCTTTGATTAGACATAATATAAATAAAATTAAAGTAAATACTTCATTGATTGAAATTAATTCTAAAATAAAATTTCGAGTAAGTAGGTAATTTTATTGTAAGTAAAAACGTTAATGTTCTTGTTAAGTATTTATAGGTTTTATTTAAAAGAAAACTAGTACAATACTTAGCTCTGTTTTAAAACTGGAATGCACTAATCGAAATGGAAAATCAATGTAAGTAGGTACCCACTTGCCATGAATTGGCTTGCTTGCAACACTTCGATTCGCTCAACGAACATTGATGAAGTATTTGTGTAAATATTTTCAGAAGTGACTATAAACAGATCGTCCTGTTCGATCACCCGACTTGTTTCACCACCAATATGTTTATTTTACATTTCAGATTTTCTGAATATTTTTACATGACTTATTGGCATTTAACAGATATTCTAAAGATTTATATAGGTACATATATTTATTAAAAGATTATAAAAATAGCAATTTCCATCTAATGGACGTAGACTGGGTTCAATTAAGTATTTTTTGTAAATAAATTCTTGTTATCTGTTAGATCCCTTACTAAAGAAACACTAAAACAATTAGGTATGTATTATATAATACTGAGTAATTGTCGTCGGTAATTATTATAGGTAGGTATAGTGTAGGTAGACCATATTACATTTAGAAGGAAAAATATAAATAAATTTTATGCGACAGCAAAAATAAAGTCATTTTTAAAATGTAAACGAGGTAAATCTTTTTTTTTATAAGCTCGTTCGCTACCCATTTAAGAATTTGATTAGGTATTTATATTTGTTTATTGTATTGTTGTTGTAGACATCTACGAAAATACACGTGACATTGGCAACGTCACAGGCGCTGGCGTCGACGAGACGACTCGTACCGGAATCTGACATCAATGTGATACAGTATCCATGTTTGTTTACGTTACGGTGAAAATTTGGGACGAAAATATATGACGGGTGAAATTAATGATGTACCTAGTTAGTTACCTACTATTTATTAAATAATTATATTAAATTAGTTTAAAAATGAATTGGGAATTAGGGTCACTCAAGATTCCTTTGTTTTAGCTGGCAAATAAAAGGAACTTCTGTGCCATTTTTTCAATACTAGGCAAGAAATGTAGAGTTGTGTTGCATGCCTATCTGAATGCGGAATCGTTTTTCTCTTCCTTTTCTAAACCTGTTTATTTGGTACCGTGACATGAAGACCGTCTCCTTCTTACAGAACTCAATGGCTATATATAGGTATAATAGGCCGCTTTAAGCTTATTTATTCCTTATTGGGGAAAATTAGTTAGGATATTTTTGAAAATCGTGTCGTATCGTTGCTTACGATTGGAAAGATAGTAACAATCATGTGACGTCAAGGCATGCGGTAACTTCATAACTTGGCATTTGGCACAGAATTTGTTTATCCCGATTCCCGCCCGTGAATCTCTTGTGTAGGTTGTCAGAGTTCATTTGCGAATAGTATACGTACCTACCTACCAATTTACTATAATAGGAATTGTTATGTATACATACACTATATTTCCGTGATATAAATAACGGTTGGTAGATACAAAATCTTAGCACCTAATTACCTAAGAAGACAGCCTACGGTATGTTGCTCTTGGCCTCGGACCAACTCTTGTCATATGGTTTTCAATCAATGTGTTTACGTGAAACCGTGAAAGTAATGTATAGCTAATCATTATAATCATTACTTTTCATGGAATTCACATGAAAGGTAAGTAGATAGCTAGGTACCTACCTACTTACTTTTTGTATGTATGCACGTAAACTCCGAGCTTGTAATTTTCCAGGCGCAAAATAGCTTTCTTGCAATTAAACATGACATGTGGCATTTAGGTAGGTACCTTTTAGACGTTAATGTGTGCTTACCGAAAGTTTAGTGACGATGCGTATTCCAAAAAAAACAACTGATTCTTAACTTATGTCAATACTAAGTCAGACAGAATATATCACAAGCTAAATTATGCCATGAATGTATTTGCTACGAGCTAATTTTAGCCTTCAATAGGCAATTT
The DNA here is from genome assembly GCA_951216915.1 of Tetheella fluctuosa. Lineage (NCBI taxonomy): Eukaryota > Metazoa > Arthropoda > Insecta > Lepidoptera > Drepanidae > Tetheella > Tetheella fluctuosa. The sequence goes on from OX578230.1 coordinate 6,943,569, forward strand.
TCACACAAGTAAAAACTTTACTAGCTTGCGATAAGACAGATAGCGTCATCTGTTGTCGAATAGTGAAATAACTTGAGATTTTTTTTGTTTAGAAAGATTTTCATCTATTCATCAATAGATGGCGGTAAACTAACTTGTTACTACCAGCAGTATTAGGAATGGTTTATATTTCTAGAACTACATGACTACGTTGTAAACAAGTCTTAATATTTTCACTTATTGCCAATAGATGGTGCTTTAATACAATTTATGTTGAAGTGATGAGGCTTGAATTTTCCTGTTATTTTGACTATACCTACGTTTCGTGTAAAAACAATAGAAGTAAGCCTTTTGCAGTTCCCTGTTCGGCATATGTAGGTTCTCTCGAGACACGGCATGCGGCACCCCGGTTTGTTTCGTCACCAACCATCCCCATCCACCACTAACCATCTTTTTAAGGTCATATCCAACAGGCTGTGAGGGATCGCACCAACTTTTGTCATGACGGGGCTCTTTGACGTGTTTCTTCTTTTTCTATATGAGTCGCCGCTTCATAGTTAGTTTTGGATGCTATGTCTGCCTATTCCTCATGACGTTTTCCTGCACCGAAAGCTTCAGCTCATTGTAGGATTTATTTATACCTTCTTCACGGGACTCGACGTCCCTTTTCGGAGTCATTGTGATTTAGTTTTTCGGTGTTGCGGAGGCTATCAAAGCGATTTCGAGAATTGATTACATAATAAAGATTCATACGTGTTCCTGATATCTATCCTATGTCCATTTCCTAGTAAAAAATGTAGGCAAATTAATTAAATTTCGGTTTAGTAGTTCAACAGTAAAAACATAGCACACAGACAAACATGTGCAATGATAACGAGACTGGACTGTGAGAAATTGCGATCACCCCTATATTAGTATCAATTACACGATTTCAACGTCTGGGCGGTTGATTTCCCTGGACAACAATTCGTCGGCTATCAATCTAATCAGCCACGTGGCCTGTCGCCACATCTCCCTGTTCTAATTATGTACTCGTCATAGGAAGTGTTAAAGTGAAAAATAATTATTATTACTATTAGTTTCTGCCTCACGATTTTATCTATGTTCTCGAGGGAGCTAATGTTTAACCGACACCAAAAGTACCACGTCATACTTAGTAGGGAATATTGAACGTCTTGTTATGCAAGCTGGTGGTTATCAACAGTGTCGATAAAGGCCAAATCATCGTACTGTCATAAAGATTAGGCTATGAATGAGTCATTACGATAAATTATAAAAAAAAAATGTAAGTATACCTTCACTACAGTAACAATAAAACTGATATAGGTATACTTATCTAATTATAAATAATAAATAAATATTCTGGGATTTTGATGAAAATTGCAAGAGAGGTAGCTTGTAAGTACCCTGGTGATTGAATTTAGATGCTGACATCATACATTTTTATTCTATCTTTCTGATCTATTCCTTTATTTAAAAACTCGTTACTAGAAAAATAAACCCTGTTATTTATTAATATATTTATGTAAAACTAGCTGTTCCCTGCGGTTTCACCCGGGTTCCCGGTATATATTTTTTTCCATCACCTTGTATAACCATCACCTGACAATAACGAACACAAAAAAAGAATTATCCAATTTGGTGCAGTCGTTCGGGAGTTATGCGCGTACATTTTGGCGATTCATTTTTAATTAATAATAAAAAAAAATTATAGAAATATTGTAAAAAAATTAAACTATTTAAGTAGGCTAGATTTCTAATAATATTTTGATATTAATAATTCTTAAGATAAAAAGTTAATAAAGATAATAATAATAATAAGATGGCCATGTCACACTCTACTGGGATCGATCTATCATCACTGACAGGACTATTGTCGCCAATAAGCCTGACATTGTGGTGATAGATCGCCAAGAGCGCCGTGCAATGATTGTCGACATTGCTGTCCCTCATGACGAGAACCTCGTGAAGTCGGAGAAAGATAATGAAAGCAAATATCTTGATATGGCACACGAAGTTGTCGACATGTGGGATATTGACTCGGCAAACATATTGTATCCGTAATCGTTTCAGCCCATGGCCTTATGGCCAAGAGCCTCGATAAACACCTCAAGAGGCTCGCGTTAGGCGGCTGGATCAAGGGCCAAATTCAGAAGGCAGTGCTCCCGGAGACGGCACACATAGTGAGGAAGTTCCTCACTCTGGACCTGGCCTTGACCACCGGTAACTAGGACCCTGTTCTGGATACCGGTGGAGAACTGTTTTTTATATTTTTAAATGTAGTTTTTTAATAACTTATATTTAAAAAAAAAAAATTAATAGGAAATATATGAATAGATGATAGAATAATAAATATTCTGGGACATTCCTCACACTTTTATTATTTACTAGCTTCCACTCCGCGGTCCTGAGGGATCTTTTGTTTTCCCGGGATAAAATGTAGCCTATGTGCTATTCCATATAATCTATCTCTGTGCCAAATTTCATCCAGATCCGTTTAGCCATTCTGGCGTGATTGAGTAACAAACATCCATCCAAACTTTCACATTTATAATATTAATATAGTAGGAAGTAGGATATAGATATAGATAGATTAGGTAACTGAATTATTGTACTTTGTTAAAAAAATACATTTTTTCCTACACTGAAGCAGAAGTAGCGGCGCTACAAAAAATAGAATCGGTGTTTGATTATATCAAAAACAATAAATGTGAAATTTTAAATAAATAGATTATCAACAAATAATTTATCATATTTTTTTTTACAGGAAATATATTTTTTAAATTTATTATTATTGTTATATTATTTTCCTCAGAATACAAATAAATAAATAAATAAATATTCTGGGACATTATTCCTCACACACGGCCATCTGACCCCAAACTAAGCAGAGCTTGTACTATGGAAGCCAGATAACTGATATACTACATATACTACTTTTCTTTTGTAAATACATACATATATAGATAATTACAAGGACAAACAGACATGTTCATGCACACAAATATTTGTCCTGAGTGGGAATCGAACCCACGACCTGTGGCGTGATAGATAGGGTATCTTACCAACCACGCCAACCGGCCTGACTATGGAACAATATACCTATTTTCCTCCATCGTTCTATCCACTATCGCATTAGTTTACGGCACGTGTGCTTCTTACCAGCAGAAGATACACTTGTTTTATTATTATTGATTTGATTCTAAAAGTATAAAATACCTACCTAATATCACGCGACAAATACGCGGCGCGATAGCTAGGTATATTGTTTATTTTATTGTGAAAATACTATTGGTGCCTAAGTAACATAAAATAGCTTGTAGGTAATTAGATGACATAACATACGTTCCTAATATGAGTAAGTGTAAGATATGTACAGTCACAATAAAGTGACTTCTGTCTGCGTCCCTGACTCCCTACATTTGGAATACTAATACTAACTAATATTATAAAGCTGAAGAGTTTGTTTGTTTGAACGCGCTAATCTCAGGAACTACTGGTTCGATTTGAAAAATTATTTCAGTGTTGGATAGCCCATTTATCGAGGAAGGCTATAGGCTACTTTTTATCCCTGGAAAACCACGGGGCGGAAGCTATGAACTATAAGACTCTCGTTAGTCCTGATAGCTTTTTTTTGTAATTTCAGTCTTTAATTTAGCATTGTTTATTTTTCAGATATTTCCAAAGTGAACATTTACAAAGCCAATTTAGCGCTCTACATTTCGGAATAAAGTTAAATAAATGATGTAAAAAACATCATCAAACTCATCAATTCAAAAAACTTTTACTATGAGACCAAGCCTGAAAATGCGAAAAAAATATCAGCATACAAATTTTCGATACCTACTCAATCAAAATGTATCCGCATATTATTGGCTCATAATAAATGTATGGAAACTGGAAACATTGGAAAACGAATCGGGAAACAGCTGCGGGAGTGTGCCGGGGAGCATCGAAGCACTCCCTGGGGACGACCCACGCACGAGAGAGCGTCGTGAACTCGACACCTGCGTTCATACACATCGCCAGCTGATTCCATTTTACTGCTATCGCTATTCAAAGATAAATTAACTTTTTAAATTCCAATACATATAGACTTCAACTTAGAAACGTCATTACTGAAATATAACATTATCTCACACCTGCGTTAATTTCTGATAACTTATCGAACACGCTGGGTATGAAGATTAATTGTGATCGCCGGCGGCTATTTGTGCGTCGACAGTTCATCGTAGTCAGTCGCAACAATGAGGAGTTAGTGAATATATATTGGATAGTGCAGATATAGCGTGCAAAAGGCAAGATGAAGCTCGTTGTGGCATCTTTAGTTTTGATATCCGTGTGGTGTGGAGTCTCAGCTAAATGTCGCATGCGTGGTGAATGTTACGAGATTGGGGGATTCGCAAAACCTTGTCCGGTGGATATAGAAGCACTACCCTTGGTCAACAATCTGTTACCTGAGGAAGCAGATCGCATAATCAATATCTTTGCTCGCAATTGTCCGAGCTTCGTTTACGATGATGAAGGGAACGTAAAACCTTACAATGAAATACTGACTTGTTGTGACCCTGAACAGGTCCTTAAGACAGCTGATAGTTTGATGTTGGCAGAAGGTGTTCTCGGACGCTGTCCGACGTGCTACAGGAACTTCGCTCGGCAGATTTGTGAAATGAATTGCTCTCCTGACCAATCCCGATTTGTAGATGTTTATACTGAATTGGGCTCGAATAACACTGAGTATGTTAATGAAATAGATTACAGAGTTTTCAATGATTTCATGATAGGTGCTCATACTTCATGCGCAGGCGTCCTTGTGCCTCAAACTGGTATACCGGCTATCAACCTCATGTGTGGAAATGCTGTCGTATGCGATGCAGATGCTTGGTTTGGATTTACGGGAGATACACAGACTAACCCTTTGGCACCGGTGCAAGTAAACTTTTTGAGGTGGCCAACTGCTGAGGATTCTATGAATGTGGTTGCACCACATTGTAACGAGACCTTTGATGGGGATCTTCCTTGCAGTTGCGTCGACTGTGTTGCTACTTGTCCAACGGGCATGGAGCCCACCATTCCTGATATTTGCACTGTACTCTCCGTCAACTGTGTTAGTTTTTCTGTGGGAATTGTGTTCTTTGTGATAACTGTAATTATATTTATAACTTTAACAGTATTAGACTATAAAAAGGTAAGAAATATGGAGACTACGCCCTCTGACGGTCAGCCAGCTACTCTCAGCAGGTTTACAAAATTCTTTCAAAAACTTTTTGCTAAAATAGGTGGATTTTCGGCGAGCCATCCGGCCATTGTAATTATGTTAACTTCGTGGATTGCTTTTGGCATGTTTTTTGGTGTGATAAATCTTAATTTAACTTCAAATCCTATAGAACTTTGGTCTGCGCCTAACTCCCGTAGTCGGGCTGAATTAAATTATTTCAACTCACGGTTTGGCCCATTTTACCGCGCAGCACAAGTTTTTTTGAAAATTGATGGTTTAGATCCTTTCGAAATAAACAATGTTACGTATGGACCAGCTTATAGAATAGAAGCTGTGGAAGAATTAATCAAACTTGAGGATGCCATTAAAAATATCGGTAGAGATAATGGAGGGGTTACTCTAGAACAGGTGTGCTATGCGCCGCTCCGTCCTAGGGGTGGTGAGCAGCGCCTCGATCAGTGCGTCACCATGTCTGTCAGTGTTTATCTTGGTAACGATAGATACGACATTAATAATGAAACTTATCTCGAGACCATCCAAAACTGTTTGAATAATTATTTCGCATTAAATTGTATGGCTTCCTGGGGCGGTGGTGCTGAGCCAGAAATTACTTTAGGTGGGTATGAAGGTGATGATATTTTGAGTGCTAATACTTTACTAATCAATTATCCCATATCCAATTTTCTTTTGGAAGAAGATCTGGAGCCAGTTTTAGAATGGGAACAAAAGTTTATAGACTTAATGCATGATTACGAAGCCAACTGGAAAGCAGATTTTGTTGATGTATCCTTTGGGGCAGAGAGATCTATAGAAGATGAGATTCAACGTGTTTCGGTTGCTGAGGTGGTACCAATTGCAATTAGTTATATTATTATGTTCGTTTACGTTACAATCTCTTTAGGTAATATAAGAAGTTGCAAGACTCTGTTTGTAGACAGTAAGATCATGGTAGCGGTAGGAAGTATCTTTGTTGTCTTGATTGCAATTCTCTGTGCTATGGGTGTAATGGGTTTTGCTAATATAACTGCAACACTAATCGCTATAAATGTGATACCTTTCTTCGTCTTATCTGTGGGAATAGATAACGTTTTCTTAATGGTGAACACACTTCAAAATATACAGAATACTTTAAAGGAGTTTGATGATTACAAAGAGAATTTTAGCACTGAGAAAAAAAGGAGATTTATATTTGAAAAGATGATGGGTAGAGTAGGACCATCGATGTTCGTCTCATCCGTCACACAGATTACTTGTTTTGGTATTGGAAGTCTAGCAAATTTTCCTGCAGTAGTAACATTTGCTATATTCGCAAGTCTTTCTCTAGCATTTTTATTTGTTTTCCAAATAACTACAATTGTGGCTTTAATATCAATTGATTATAAACGTACTTCTCAGAATAGGTTTGATGTGTTATGCTGCGTACAAAAGAAAATATTAAATGATTCAGATCCCTTGAATTCCGATACGCCTTATCAAAGTCTTACTCACAGGCTGATGGAACCCTATTCTAAAATTATTCTTAACTGGCGTGTTAAAATTGTAGTCGCTATTTTGTTCATGCTTGTTACTTCAATTAGTGTCATATTGATTCCACAAATAGAAATAGGTTTAGATCAAGAAATGGCTTTACCACCGGATTCCTATGTTTATAGTTATTTACAAGCAGTCAATGGTCTTATGCGCTTAGGACCTCCGGTATATTTCGTACTTAAAAGTGGTTTAAATTTTACAGATCCTAACCATCAAAATGTTATTTGCGGCGGTCAGGTATGTAACGATGACTCTCTAACAACGCAAATATTTTTAGCTGCACAGCACAGCGAAATCACATACATATCAACGACTTCTAATTCTTGGTTAGACGATTTTATTGATTGGACTAGTTTATACGGAGCTTGTTGTCAGTATAATACCACAGATGGTAGTTTTTGTTCTAGTACAGAATCTTCTCAAGACTGTTCGTATTGTGATATCAGTAGAGATGATTTCGCTAATGGGCTGCGACCTAGTAGAGAAGCCTTCGAACGGTACATACCATTTTTCTTACAAGACGAACCCACCGATATCTGCAATAAAGGTGGTTTGGCAAGTTACTCAGCTGCTGTTAATTATGTCCTAGATTCTGAAGGTCGAGCCACAGTTCACGATACTAATTTCATGGCCTATCATTCATCACTAGGAACATCTAAGGATTATATTACAGCTGTAAAGTATGGATATGAGGTTAGTGAAAATATAACCGCAGCTATTAAGAGGCACACTGGTCTCAACGTAGAAGTATTTCCCTATTCTGTATTCTATGTGTTTTATGAGCAATACTTGACTATGTGGGAGGATACGTTTGCATCCCTCGGCTTCTGTCTTATAGGTGCCATAGTATTTAATCTCTTAGCGTCAGGATTTAATTTTTTGACTACGTTTGCAGTAATGTTTACCGCTATTATGGTAGTGTTGAATATGATGGGTGTGATGTACATTTGGAATATTCCTCTGAACGCTGTGTCTTGCGTCAATCTCATTGTGTCTATAGGTATAGCAGTTGAGTTCTGTGGTCACATCGCATATGCTGCCACTACAAGTAAAAAGCCACCAAGAGAAAGGGTAGAAGACGCTATTAGGCAAGTAGGCGCAACAATCATCACTGGTATCACATTCACTAATTTACCTGTCATAGTTTTAGCTTTTTCGTACACAGAAATTATTGAAGTATTCTTCTTTAGAATGTTATTCAGTTTAATATTTATAGGCTTCCTACATGGAATGGTATTTTTCCCAGTTTTCTTAAGTTATTTGATCAATATTACTTCTAAATAATTCTAGAGAAATTGTAGGTATAGTATTTCCTAATTCGACTTCTAGTTCCTGTTTTTTGTAGTAGTACTTTGTTGACGCGCGTCCACTAAAATAGCCAAAGAGGATCTTGAGAATAATTTGTTATAGGTACTGTGTGAGCAACAATAGTAGACTGTAACTTCTATTATAAACAATACAACACAACAAAGATGCAATGCAACTATAGAACTAATTTATTTATATTGATTATATTAATACAGGGATAAACAAAATAAATATTTAATACTTCTGACACTTTTATTTTTAATTTACTTGTAAGTACCTACTAGGACTAGATTTTTATGTTTGTAAATATAATAATAAGATAATGTTACAACGCTTTTAATTTTAACCTACGAAAATTATTTACATAAAAAATAAGGAAGACTTTAATAAGATTTGGGTAAAATAATGAGTAGTATTTACATATGTTTTTATATAATAACCTATAATGCAATGCATAGCATAATAATATCTTTGGCATGACTCTTTATTTACAACGGTATATTTGGAAATAATTCTGGTAACTTCCATAACTTTGACTCTAATAAGTGCCCTCCAAGAGCCTTATCTGAAACTCTTTAATATTCTTGAAAGCGAATCGATATTTTTAAAATCACTTGATTATTTTGATAATTAACCAATTACTTACCTATTAATTAAACAATTTTGACAATTACTTAAATAATGACTAGGTTGAATATACGATCTAACTTACCAAATATCCCATATAATTACGCTTCCAGCACGTGATTCAAATACGCTATGTAACAGATAGCCAGACGTAGAATTTCAATCTTGGACAGTTTCTTATCTGGTGGTAATGTTGGCAACAGTCTTCTGAGGGCTGCAAAGGCTGCGTTGAAGGCTTCTACACGAATCCTCTCCCTGGTGGCGTGAGCTGTTCTGTACTTGAGAGTAGCTCTACGTCTTCTCCGACGCTCCTCTCGGGAAAGACCGGCACATGGTGATCCGGTGCCGCTAGATAAGTATGCTTCTTCCGAAATGGCACACGGTTCCAGAGTTCTGTCTCTAAAATTATAATGAAGATAAAAATGTATTACGTTATGTGTAAGACAATTCCATAGTTTATAAAGGTAAGTCCTAAAAACAGATGGAATGGAGAACAAAGGATCATGATTGCATTGTTTGCTAAACCACGTCCATGGGGTAACCGTTCTCAAAGCCAAGGTAAAACCTATAACTTTATCTTTTTATCTGCTTAGTGAAAAGAATCAGAAGGAACCTCCATAAAATTTTATGACTATCAAATCAATTTTAAGCGACATTCCGCGAAATTTGTAGTTGCATTTCATTTCATTGTAGACTACTTAAAATTCTGCTGTTGCGAGCAGCACGCATCCCTAATAGTGGTTGAAACTAGTAGGTACCTACTTGACAAAGAAATACTGTAGTACCTACCTTTTACATAGAGAAATTATGGAAAATACCTATTTAAAATTTGAATAGGAATTTTGCGATAAATAAACTTATGAATTTGAGAATCTGGTTAATTTACAAGTCTTTACCAAGAGGGAGGATGAACGTGAAGTAGTTATAGGTATTTAAATCAAAGTGTTTATTTGCAATGTAAGTAACATAGTAGATTGTTTAGAATGGATCAATAATAATCATCATGATCTTGAGAATTGATGAAAAAAAAGCGAAATGTTAATTAAGGAGTTACCGCCCTGCGGTTTTGTTAAGGTTTCAGACCTAATCTTTTCCGTGATAAAAAGTAGTTGTAATTTAGGAATCAAATATTGCGACCAGTCTATTTAGGCAGCTACCGACACCTATGGACATCGGCCGGCCAATGTATTGCCAACCTTTACAAAGGGCTCGTTATTTGGCGACATATAATCATTATGAGACTGCATTATTATCATATCAGTTTATACTAATTACCATCAGTCCTACGACAGGTGTGTTTATTTTGATTCAGTCAGGATTAGGATTATATATACCTAATATTAGTATTAAATACCTAGGTAACTCAATCCAAATCAAATTAAACTTGGCCGACGAGTTCGTTGTTGAACCTTGAACCTTCCTTAATTCTATACTATACCTATTACAAAATGACAATTTTGATAAAAATTTACACCTAAGAGTAGCGTCATGAAATACAAAGGATACTTTTTAACCCAGGGGTAAAACTGCGGGAGACACCTAGTTTGATACAAATATGAGAAAACGACACTAGGTAGCTAGTTACTGCTAATGATCGTCAGCTATTACCTTTTTCTCGGTGCTAAGTTCTCTCTACCAGTGATAGGTAGTAAGGCTTCCCGAGGTTCAGCCAGCATGCACGGGAGCGTACCATCCTCCATGCTGCCGGCGGTCTCCAACCAGCTCTTCATACTGATTCTGTTTACTTAAAATAAAAAGGAACAATATTTAAACTCAAACTGAAAACATATTTATTCAATTTAGGACATGATAAGACACTTATAAACGTTACAATTTGACTCTACCACTGTTTCTGAGAAAGTAATGACATATCATGATGTCTTAATTTTTAGGGTTCCGTACCCAAAGGGTAAAAACGGGATGATAGGTATACATAAAAGCTAACACTCTTAAGAAGCCTTTAAGCCACAGTGGTAGTATATAGTTAAACAAGGATAACTACTAACTATGCCTAAAGTAAAGTGCCTATACCTAATAATTACGAAAGGTGTGTGATGGTTTTCAATAAGAAAAAATTACGTGATACAACATTTAGACACCCAGAATAAGCAACACATTCAAACCCTTCTATCAATAACTTGTGGACTAAAGAAGCCAAATATTTCATCACGCAGGGTCCTCAGAGACTATTCGTTTGTTTTGATTCGCGATCAAATCAAATTTACTGGCCGCAGGAGCAAAGTACTCGATATAAATAATACAACACGCGTTCACACCTCGCACTAAGCGGGCTCTTTAGGGGATAATAAATCCGTATTTATTCTTTTTATACCGACCCCTGCGACCTGCAACCCTTCGCGTAATCCAATCTTGTTCGCTAACCGTATCGAATCGATTGCTGGACGTCCTTATCACTCCTGAATGACTACAGATAATTTTGCAAAGGAATCAATAAGAGAATGCAAGTGCAGTAGGTATGTAGTGTTAAAAACCAGCCAAGTGCGATTTTAATAGCATAGGTTCCGTACCTTCATACACGTATAATATATATTATTAATTTGAGTCACGGTTCCAGGTATTTTTACGTACAAGCGATACGAGGGGTTTAGTGTCTAAAAAAGTTTTACAAAATAAAAAATTTAAGCCGACTCCTTTGTTTCAGTTGTTAAACATACGTCATCACTAGACTAAATTGAACTTATTAATCCTCGGTCAACAGCATATTACGTTTGATACTCATTTTCTCTACATGTAGGTATTTTCCACGTTTTCCGTGAGACCTTTAAGACATGGGATTTTCGTTTAGGTTTTCCTGTAAACCATGAAAAAGTAAATTTTTTTTCAAAATTGAGGTTCAGAGGATTCAGAGATAAGGCGGCGGGAATGCTCGAATTTTGTTTATTTTAAATTAAATAAAAAAGAACAAAGATCTATAAAAATGTCCCTTGCTGAGTTTCTTGCCGGAGTCTTCTCAGTCCAAGTGTATTCCGAACCGATGGTAGAATCAATTGTAACGTTCATAAGTGCCTTATTAGGGCCTAAACCGAATAAATGATTTTGAATTGTGAATTTGAATTAAAAGAAAATAAAATATTGTAGATACTGCTACGTTATGAAATTCAAACCAAATCAATTGCCACAGAATACATTTGGTTTGAATTACAAAACTAATCGGCTTTATTTGTATTCGGTATTTTCAAAGATGAAAATATTAAGCACTGATAAAATATGGTTAAATAAGAATAGCACGATTTATGATAAGATGTAAGTATTTTCGAACGATAAACGAGAGCTTAGTAAATAAATAAAATATAGGAACCAATTTTGGGTCATCGTAAAACTACAACATATTAGAATTTTCATAAAATGAGTATGATTAGATGTCCTAATATAATTTTAAAATACTTACATTTAAATTAATTTCTTTGATATTACACCTTCAATAAGAAACACATTCAAATGTTCACAAAACTCACAACAACATTTGCTATTTGCAACACCACACAGCACGTTTCGCAGTCAAGGACTGGTCCAGAGGTCAGCATCCCTCCTCTTATATCTCCTCTGTAAGGGGATGAACCAACCCTCCCGGAGGGCGGCGCTACACGTAGATAGAATATTCAACAAAAAATCAGATTAGGAAATATGTTTCTTTTATATCCACCTTTTACGACTTTTATTGTCGTTAAGGAATTGTTAGTAATAAATAGTTGAGAAAATTAGGAAACTAGTAGGTTCGGACCTGAAAATAATACTCTTAAATATAACATTCTTAAGCACAAGTAATTTCGATTTTTATTATTCACAATACATAGAAATTTAATTTTCTGATAGTGAAAATGAAAGAGATTTTCGTCATATGCCCATCAGTGTGACGTAAGCTTTAGTCTCAGATGGTAGCAGCATCTGGCTTCTCTCAGCCCCGCCTATTCGCGGGATGCGCCAATCCCGCCCCGACTCCGCCTATCGATCCCGGTCCCGAGACGCAGGTGTTCCCGGATAATTGACGGCTATGACGCCGGATAGCTTTCCCGGGTAACACTCGAATTCGATTCATGGTTATTTTAGTTATGGCGATCCAAATGAAAATTTAAAATATTAGTAGCTTCTGCTCCACGTTACCGAGGGATCTTAATCTTAACTCTCCGGGATAAAACAGTACGTGATCTATCTATGAGCCATGTTTCATCCAAATCCAATCAGCCGTTTATGCGTGATTGATTCATAAACAACCAAACATTTATAATATCAATAGGATAATTAGGGCATGAAAGAAAATCATGACGGGTAACCAGAGAGTAGTTAAAATATTAAAGACAGAACATAAGTATAAAAATATGGATATGTTTGATCGTGAAGTCCAATCACTGTAAAGGTATTTGTGGTAGATAAGATTGTAAGAAAATGAAAGTAGGTACAATACAATCCACCCGTCTGATTCATGTTGGGTCTGCGGCTTTAATTTACCTTGATAACAAGTTGGCAGCGAGATTTAAAAATCATTAGCGTGTTGAGTTGTGTGATGGGCTTATATGGGGGCCAGAATTTTTTTTATTTAAAAAGTGTATTTTTAGTCACTAAATCAATAAAATGTAATGATTTTTGGAATATTGGGAATTGGGAGCATAAATTATATAATTGATATGATTTAAAGATTAAAGATTGTTTTACTAAATTGCTATTAATTTTTTCGCAAGCTCATGATTTTATAATAATTTTGTAAAAAGTTGGCCTGTTAAAATTATTCCTTATATTCCGTCTCAAAGAAACAATGTATTCTCGACTAGCGATCAGATTAATATAATGAGCCTATAATCTTATCTTTTCAAGCATAATTTTGTCTTTATTCACGTGCAATATGATTAAAAACAAATTAGTAGATTATACTACTTTGTATTTCTAGTCTCACGTAGACCTTATTGGATATACCTACCTATCTACCTATGAAGATTAAAGCTTACAATATTTTATTGTATGAATATCTACGTGTTTATTGTTTCATATGCCTAAAGAAAGTTTTAAAAATAAAAAAGAAACAGTAGGTATTATCTACCATCCGGGACTAGCTCGTGTAATAAATTCGAAAATCAAAAACGTCACGAATTTAAATGAGTACTGAATCATGCCATGTGCCATGCCTGTAGCTGCCGTTCTGAAGTTGATTTACTTGGTCACAAAGTAAGATAATTTATGCAAAGAATCATGTACCGCTCGGCGACGTCCTCGGCCTAATGTCAGCTCACAATTCTGTAAATAATAAATAAATAAATAAATCTTTATGCCTAAAAAAAAACAGAATTGCATATAATTTATGTTTGTGCATTTTATGTCTTTTATTTGGGAAAAAATATCAACTGACCTGACGATTCAGGCTCATAATAACCCTGGATATAAGGTAGTCAGGTAACTATGCAGACTTCGTTTCGTAACATGAAAATGATATTTTATTTATGAAAATTCACTAGTTATGTATAGTTACATTGATTTATTACTATAAATATATTATGCAGATAAACAATAGAAGTATAGCTGCATGAATATCTTGTACTATGATAAATAGTTAATCCTATGTAACAAATACATTATACCGATAAACGTTTGCGAAGGTCACGGCAAACGCTAATTTTCTTTATTGTGACATCGCTATAGAGCACGCGATGTAAATGAAGCTATAATTTTACTTGTTTAAGCTTATGAATTTATAATTTGAATTTTTACATGAAATAAACATAAATAGTTTTGCAAATTCTTGTGGAATGTCCCAATTATTTAACAATCTGTTCTATTATAATAACAGAACTAGCAAATATTATATTGTATACTTATAATTAAATTATGTATTTTACAGCATTGGTAATTTTCTGCGTTTTGTAGATAAGTATAGCTGAATTCAGGACGTATACAGATAACTTAGTAGGTAGGTATCCGGTTAATATTTTTCTACTTGCTTCTTATAATGTTTATTCTGAACTAATATCATTTTTGGTATAAGAAGGTACAATGCAGTCTGCGTTACATGAAAATATAATTAAAAAACGTTTTATAAATAGAGATTAATAGACATAAAATTAAATATCTATGGTTCAAAGTTAAGGTTACAAAGTCACGAAAAGTATTGAATTGAATAAATTATATTCGATCCTTTGGTGTACTCGTATATCTAAGTGTAGGTATATGTTTACCTTACAAAGTTACGCTTCAGGGGAAGGCTGTACTATTAGGGAAAGGCAACGAACTTTTGCTACGTTACGGGTGCGTTCTAGGGAAATTCATGGGAAACTACAAGTCGTCATGACTACCACGCAGTTGGGCCAATAGAGTTTTCCATTTTTCCAAGTGAAACCTCCCGGTCATAAACTTTTTGATTGAATTTTGACAAATGTATTTGACATAGTCAAGAGCATACATAATCAAATGTGGTCAAGCGGTCTGTGATATTTTGGTTAATACATTTTTCAATAGTTTAGTGTGCAGTGCCGTTTCAATAATGGCTTTCAATTTCGACAGTGGTCAGGTAAGAATAAGTGGAAATTGGGAAGCTTTTCCTGTGTCGAACATATAAATATAAATGTTTATGCATAAGTATAAACGTGTTTATTTCATTGATTAGACTTACTTACTACAAGAAGCCTTTCTTTCGAAAGTTCTTCAGGTCCCTCGTACATGATATACTAAAACGGTGCTTGGTTATTTTTGGGCAGAAAAGTAGGTAGTCACCACTGACCTTTTTAAATCACCGCCACAAATAACTTTCTTATTCTCCTGTGTGATTTATATGTAAATATCTAGGCACAACGTTTACATAGTCGTATCTGCTTGTTTTTTTAATTAAAAAACTTTAAATTCCATAAAATGTGAGAATAAATCATTTCAGAATTGTGAGTGAAACATATTTTCCATCCATTATCATTATTATGCACCTGCAACTTATATCATATGATCCACACGCTTTGAGCCCACTCGCCCTTGTTTCGTTGGAGAACGTTTTTTACTTGCTTACAAATTGTAATTCTTTTAATCCAAGTTTGATACATCCAATTACATCGCAAATATCTCATGCATTTATATCACCATTCGAAATAAAAATTTAGTTCATTCACAATAGAGTATTAAATTGATTGTATATTTTGAAATATATTAAGCGTTGATCATTGAATAGGGGTGCTTTTTTATTTGCGAGAGAATGACAATTTTTCACGCGCATTGTGTTCGATAGTAATCCCTATTTGACACATCTTGCTGGTGGTATTTAGTTAATAGCTCTTGTGTATCTGCGATTAATTGTATTTTACTACCTATTGTTGTTTTCATACAAAAATATGAAGCTAAGCTCAGCGTTAATCGCTACATGATGCATTAGGATAAAAATCTGCTCAAGTTTTATTTAGTAGAGCTCCGAAAGCTAAAAGCGAATATAGCTCTAGTTATGTTATGTTATAATGAAACTGGGTACTTATAACTATTATGCCATCCAAGACCTTAATAATAGTTAAATAGCTATCTTATTTTTTTTTTAATATTACGAACATCTACATACTTATTTATTTATATTTTCTAATAGGTATATAAAATTCTCGTGTCACAGTGTTTGTCTGCAAACACCTCCGAAACGGCTTGACAGATTCTTATGAAATTTTTTGTGCATATTTGGTAGGTCTGAGAATCGGTCG
This sequence comes from Tetheella fluctuosa, assembly GCA_951216915.1. NCBI lineage: Eukaryota > Metazoa > Arthropoda > Insecta > Lepidoptera > Drepanidae > Tetheella > Tetheella fluctuosa. The sequence goes on from OX578230.1 coordinate 6,959,901, forward strand.
TAAACTATTTTTTATACCGCTACGCGGGTGAAACCGCGGGGCTCTCCCCCGCGGTTAGTATATAAAATTCTTCATAAAAAACGTTTTGACTGATTTAAGGGTTGATTTATCAACTCTCACACTGACTGACAAAGCATATAGGCTATGCTAGACCGAGTCACCTAGAGATTTGAAATTTGTAGGTGGTATAGGTACTAGAAATGCGGTAAGGAAGGGTTTTCAGAATTCAACCCCTAAGTGGGTAAAATAAGAGACCGTTAGTCGGAAAGCTAGCTATATAAAAATCCCGAAACACGACGGGGGTGTCTTTTTTAGTTGAGGAATTCGTATGGCCTCATTCCGGCTCCATCATCAGACCAGCTCTATAGTACCACATTATTGCTTTGTCATTCAGTTCTGAGCGATTTAAAGCTTTATGTCTCTAGCATATCGGAAAGTTAGTTTAAAAACGATTGCAAAATTTGTGGTAAAATACCCTAGGTATGTCCTATTCGAGCTATCCAGCGTCCTATCCGTTCAGCTGCACACACACACACAAACGTTCGCGTTTATAATATTAGTAGGATTGGATAGGGAGGATAATTCATGACAGGTAAACTTATCAACGATAATAATTTAAACGCAATACATTTTACCTAGTTGTCTGCTAACGATTTTATAGATATGACTCGGAAGGTTGATTGTAATCATTATTTATTCTAGCTATGTAGTTAAGTTAGCTGATAAGGAAACTTTAGTAAGTGCGTGATGCGCGACGAAGGAAAACTTCCGAATGTCTTGTCGTGACTAACTACTAACTATACAACCATCTATTAAACCATCGGCCTTAAACTTTAATAGCTTAAAATAGAGTACTTTATTGCTTGCATTATCTACACAATTTATAAATTCATAAATGGATGTACTAAGTAGATTTGTGCTGTCTAATCTTTATTGTTCAGTCTCTTGCCAATCAAAAAGATAATTGATCTTCCTGAAGGTATTGATGTTTCTCGTAACTCGTTATGATTAATACTTCTTCTTTTACAATATTTTTTTTTTAAATCTGGATTTACTCCTTTCTAACTTATATCATTTCTAACACGACCAATTCATCTCTCATTCGGTATTTCTCTTCCTATATATCTATTTTAATCATAACTCTTTTAGTCATATGCATATGACCACTGATGACCATCATTCATCTGCATAACATGTCCATACAACGACAAATGGTTTCCTCCCAACTTTTCTGTCACTTTGAAACTTTCTCTTATATACTCTACTCATTTCTAATACGTACTATGTATCCATTCGCTCCACACATCAATCCTAACATTCTCATCTCCAATGTATGCAATCGTCTGTCATTCGGCCCCGTTAACTATGTTACCCAATATTCCGAATCATACATTTAGACAGCTTTTATTACGGTCTTGTAGATTTTATCCTTTAGCTTTATGAACATCTGTGGGTCAAATTGCTATCATCATTTCATCCAACTTGTCTATGCTTTAAGTCACGAACAATCTCCGAACCGAGGTGAACCGAGGATACGAAACTACACAGACGTAAAACTTAGCTATAAAATTAATTCACTTGTGATTGATTGTGGGTTGTACGATCAACATTAGCAAAATAGTTGCGAGCAAATTTTAGGTAGATATTATAGCATCTGATATCGTGTTTATATTTGATAAAGATTTCCTTATTGTAAATGCGTAGATTAACAATTGAGTTTATCGACTCAACGACAATTGGTCCTGATAATAGGAGGTTCTAGATTATTTAAATATAAGTTTTAACGATAAATAAATACCTACCTACCTACGTTACACTGTTGTGTCCGATACATATGTTCTTCCCCAGATCATAGTCATTTGGCATAGAATAATTAAGGCGTATAGTACTTTTACAAGTCTATCCACTGTTTGTTCAAAATCTTACGAAAGCTTTTACATAAATCGACACGGTTTACACTCTCATGTGTGTACTAGCTTCCGCCCCGCGGTTTCACCCGCGTTCCCGTGGGATCTTATGTTTTCCTAGTTGTAAGTAGCCTATGTGCTATTCCAGACTATAATCTATCTCTGTGCCAAATTTCATCCAGATCCGTTCTCCCGTTCTGGCGTGAAAGAGTAAAAAACATTCATCCATCTATCCGTCCATCCATCCAAACTTTCGCATTTATAATATTAGTAGGATTATTGCTCATAAAATTATAGATTCAAAAAAAATAAGGAGAACAAAGTTTAGAAAAAAAAACCGTTTAATATCTTACTCTCGAGTCCATGCATTCGGGACGCACCGGTGTTACAAAAAGTACCTGCCTCACCGTCCTATGTACGTTTTTTCCCTCTAAGTAATTCATAGCGCATTTAGGGTTTTTCAAAGTTTCCAACCCATGACCTTCGTTGCGGCATCCGGTGTCACTACAACTTTGTTCATGACGTTGATGATAGGTTATTTGCGTCGGGACCGATTGCGTAGGACATCAACGTTTGAATCGGCCACATAAAATGTAGCTCACGTTTTGAAACGTAACTGATGTTCTTGCCAAATTAGATTTTTATAGGTTTTGGCAATTTACATGAGGAATTTACAAGCAAACAGACTACGCCTTACTTTTATTATACCAGCAGTAATTTTACTACAGTCATCCATGAACTCGCAGATACCTCACATACACATATATACTACATATCGCGTTATTTCGCAATCACTAGTCACCTATTTCGCAAATTACGTAGGCACATATATTAAATTGGGCTATTATAGGCACGCAACAAAACATCGAAATAGAATAGAGTCTCCGTACGATTTAACGCTTTAATGTATGGAATTCTAAATATAGCGTGGTCCCACAATGAAGGGATTGCATGACATTAAAGTAAGGACAAAAGTTAACTTACATACAGCAGGTGACTTTGAATGTTATAAATGACCAAGTTCAGGGACGGCGCTGCAGAATGGAAATAGTAACTCTTTGGAGGTCGGTGTCGCACGATTTCAGATTTATGTTTCGATTTGTAATGATAAGTTTGCCTAGCCAAAACCCGTTAAGGCTAACGTAAAAAGATAAATCACAATGAAACGAATCAAACATCTTGGGAATATTATTATTGTTTGGTTTTAGACTTATCACAGCTATTCTAGGCTAACATAACATAAACACAGTGGCACACGCAACTCACAAATAGTCAAATATAAAATGTTTGACAAGATAATTCTAAATTATTGCGGGTATTCATAATGTAGGCAAACGTATGCATGATGTATGGGGTAAATAACAATTTGCAACCCTTTGTTAAAAAGGGGATGATTATTATGACGCCCAGTGCGAGTCTAACGGGGGTGAATTGACACCTGATCAATGAGTGACGCGTGCGCTATTGTTAAACTTTCAATTTTAATACATTCTTGCAACTAAAAAATTGGGCTTGGTTTGATGGTATAGCATACTCGAAATATGAAATACACTGTTTTATGAAGACCATTTAAATTGATGGAGTGGCTAAACTAGCGGCACGACGATGGCCGTTTTGACAGCCTATACCCGTAAGTACATGTGCCAAAAAGAGACAAACATAGTGAGACAGTAGAGATACCCTCATGTCAAAACGACCATCATAGCATAGCGTTCCGCTAGTTTAGTTATTTAGGTGAACGTAAATCGTATACCCTATTTTTTGGCATACCTATTAGTAGGTATTTAAAAAAAAAAAAACCTAATAATATACATAGTTATAGGTACATAACAAACTAGTGTTCGTTAAATATAATACGGGAACCACAACAATTATAATTAGAATAAAGTATAGAGTTACATGTTGTTGATTTGAGACTTACTTGACACGTGCTTTGTCACCACAGTCACGTTTCAGGCGTGCATGCACCCTACGTCGCGTAATCAAGAAATGTACAGAGTTTTAATATTTTTTAAATAATGATAGCCTTCATTATTTTGAGGGTTTTGTAATTCGTATTATCCGAATATACATTTAGCTTTTTTAGCTGTAAGTGTAGCCGTAGTCGTAAAATTCATAATTTTATGTAGCGAAGCGTGTCTTGTATTTTACGGTAGGTAATATCAATGCTATCTTATTCAGTGGAGGTCATGAATGAATTTGTTTAGTTAAGACCTAGGATATCTAATATAATGTAGTGAACGCACAAACATGTTAACTTTTACAGTTCAATAGAGAATCAACACCAAAGCGGTTAGGCAATTGGCAGGTCCCACGTTGGGCGCCAACACGCGCCCGGCCTCTAGAATACCGACCGAACCCCAAGCCTATATGCGACATGAACGGCCACTTCCTCCCCGGCGCTCCAAGAGGCTCCTCCAAGTGCTTCGGGCACTATACCGGCACATGGGAACTACCAAGAAAGATAACCAGGAAAGTCGGTATGCAGATCCTTATTTTTTGTCCGAATACCTTATTCTTGCAAATTGGCACATTATTGTTTGACCTTGGCTAAAACCAATAAATCCCCGTCATTTATTTGTCAACACATATACACGCAAAACACTTCCTGCTCCAAATATTATCGTGTTACGCAGTAATTTGGTAGCTGTTTTTGAATATTTCGCTACTTACGAAGAGTTGAACGTTTGTATAAATAAAGATCAGGGTTAAAATCGATGACCTATTAACTTACACACGCAAGTTAGTCAAAGATCAATTAAATTGTGAGAACCAACATCGCTTCCTTCTAATCAATATTGCTCTATAAAAGGTCCGGTATCAATCAAAATGAAAATAATGAAAAAGAATATCCTATCTTATTACAGCGGAAGAATTAGCGAAAGAACCACCAGATGGGAGATTTCCAGATTGGCTGCACCTTCGTGTTCAAAGGCCAAAACCGAAAGAGCCAGCACGCATGCGCGCCGGCAAACGAGGCAATGGAAAAAAAGAGGAGGCAAAACCTGAACTGCAGGACGAACAGACGTTCCAAGTAAGTGAATAGGGTTACACGTGAGTCTCGATTGATAGACATTTACGCGCGAAACGTAACGTCGTCGCCGCCGTGTTTGTTTGTGGTAGCGTGAACTCGTTGATATGTTGCCTTGAAAGTTCTCAAACCATAAGTAGGTTATTACTGTCGCAATAGGTGAACTTCATATTTTGCAAGCTATTTTTAGTTAGCTTTGTTTTAAAGCATACACTTTTGTGTTATTATTTTATAATTTCCGTTTGTTAACTCTCAATGTCTTGTACAGTCACGAGCATAAATATATACTCAATATTTTTTTTTGATATTTGATTTCCTCTGAAAGTACTCATTGAAATTTTATGATGTTACGAACATAGTATTATTGAACCAATACTATTATGATATAGGTGTTATCTCAAAGTTGCTATGGTTATTTCACAAAAAATACGCTTTAGAATTTTACTAAGTGTATATATATTTATGCTCGTGACTTTAATTGATTAGTTATTACTCATTTTGTTTTATTTGCAATATGCTATCATTTTCTTTTTATTTCTTTCAGCCACGCATATGCCCGCTTCACACTCACAAAAAGGATGAAATGTAGTAATAGGTCTAACAAACTATGCACTTTTTAACATTAAATTTCTGTTACTGTTAAAACAATGGACTGTTATCTATATTAAGTTGTTTTTTTAATTGTTTCCATGTCTTTCCAAATAAGGATTCAGGTAATAATGAGGATCAAATTATAGTAGAAGGTAAAACATCTGAAACACGGCGGGAAAAGTATGATGAACACGATGAAAATAAATACAGCGACCCCCTAGATTTAAATAATAAGAAAGATCCCGTAGATTCTGACGGGCACGGGCCTTATATCCCAGGATCATTAACAGATCCTGAGAAAAGGCACGAAACTCATGAGCTGTTGGTAAAAGACGCAGTAGAACAAATTCATGGACCACAAGAAGACGATGCAGATAAATTTTGGAGAAAAGTCGCTGAAAACGCAAAGAATAATGAACAAGCCGGTGTAGATATGAAATACGTAAAAAAAAGTGAAACACCAAAGTTACCGTACGTAAATGTATCGCAAAATTTTAATTTTGCAAAGAAAATGCACGTGGGAAACCTTGAGCACCAGCCGCTACCTGACACTTTAGGCTACCGGAATATGTCAAAAATTGCTGAACATAGAGATTCAGACATTATCGTTAAGCCATACGCGATCGGTTGGAAAGGATACGGAGCATCGGGACCTACTTGTTGTACTAAAATGCGCGTTCACAGACCCAAAACATGCGATCCTAAGAAAACAGATGGTGATAAAGATAATCACAAACAGAGACCTTCAACTTCTGCTCCAGATTTAGGAGGTCAGAATAAAAAGCCTATGTCACTTATGGATTTAGCGATATGTTGGGACTTTAGACCAGATGACCCTAAAAGGGAACCAAGACCACCCAAGCATATAGACGGTTCGAATGGCTCTAAAGCGCCAGCAGTTTTCACAATGGTGCATACGCCAAAAGAGGAAGTACAAGAAACTATCGGTCACTCGAACCCAATTTTTAATCAAAATCGGGTAATAGAGGACGTGGGAAGTCACCCAGTGCCTTATTTTGAAAAGGATATGTCGAAGGATAAAAGGAAGGACTCCTGCGACGTTCAGTTCTGCCCACAGCATGTTAGTGCAAATGAAAAAAATTCTAGATCGGAATCATCTAACAGGCGAAGTTCTGGGCAATCGGCAAAGAAGCCACAGTGTGACGGAATTCATGGATGTGGAACTCCCAGCGACCAAAGTCGTAGAAGCAGTCGCGACAATGTACGACCGGATAAACTAAATCCTATAAAAGATGCATGGAATGGTGATAAACATAAGAAAAGCGGTTATGACGTCAATCGTAACAGAAATAGTTTAGAATCCTACGAGAAGACACCACTAGCGCAGGGTAAGCTGCATCACAGTTCACCAAATGATTCTCAAATAACGCGTCGCTCTACCAAAGATAGCGAATCATCTAACAGTAACACAAAACATAAGAATTGTCTATCTTGCAACGGTGTCAAATATCCTCCATGTAGCAAGCAAAAGGAAGATTACAAGTTCGCATTCAAGGCTGGGAATCCAAATTCTGTACAAAGTGTTAGTAGTACGAACGATTCCAAAGGAGTGAAAATGCCTAAAATGCGTCATCCGTACACCAAAAAGTCTTATACTATTCCAACTTTAGCGCCACCATTTAGCATATGGCGCGATTCAAACGCTTCTGGCTATCCAGAACACTGGAGGCTGGCAAGTGTATATCAACATGCTTATAAACCACCAGAGCAGAGACGTAAACCTCTTATATCTAGCGTGTATCAGTGATAAGGCTAGCAACACTGTCAACACATAGGAGGCGTAAATTAAACTATAAATATAAGTAAAATGTATATTGGGTTCAATAACCAATTGCAAAATGTACATTATTAATCATCAGCTTTGAAATAAAATAATAATTACTTCTTGATTATTAATCGCCTTTATCGTTCCAGTCCCGAACACCTGCGTCTTTATCGATATTGAGATAAGAAAGCAGACTATTAACCTTAATCAGGTGTCGGTCCTGTTTTCACGGTAGGAATCTTTCGTATTCCATGAAGAATGTACATTTTCTTATGGTTTCCCATGCTTTGCTGCAATAGTGGAACCATCCCCTTTCCGATAAGTTAGCTACGTTTGTGATTTGGTGCCTGTTGACCCCGAGGGTCATCCATCGTAAACGTTTGGCTAGTTGCTCGAATGGCGGATGGCCACGGTATACATCTCTGTTGTCTGAAATGTTTAATGAAATTAATCTATCTATCTATCGATCTATATATATAACAATCTGTTTGTATGTGTTATGGACTCTAAAATGGCTGGAGCGATTTCGATGAAATTTTCAGATTAGCCCAGCGGGTGATCCTTTAAAGTTTGGTAGCGATCGGATCAAGTTTTTTTTTTAGCTTTTTGGTAATTTTGTGTAATATTTTCCTTACAATGAATTTTCTGAGCCACAGCAACGCGTGGTCGGGTTAACTAGTTAAATTAAAAGTAAAAATTGGATCAGTGATAGATTACATATAAATCCTCTTATATGTACTTAATTTCTTTACCTTTGCTTTATTGTATAGATAGTAGATATATTTAAATAAAATTGCAGGCAAATAATAGTGCAGGCATAGGTACAAGGTACAACGTACAAAAATACTTGTAACTAAAAATAATTTCACAAGTCCTTAAACATTATTGTAACAAGGTTTTTAATAGTACATACCAAAGTCATTGTATATTTCGGGTAAAAGGAACAGATTGATTGGAGTACCACACGCTTCGACACTATACTCCTTACACACTTTATCTACATTCAGTCCATTTTTATTTGTGTCACTGTACAAGTACATCCCTGAGTTCAACTGTAAGTTTGAACGCTGGAAAGCTTTCCTGAAAATAAGCATTTTAAAGACATTTATTAAATAACTAGCTGTTTCGCGCGGTTTCAGCCGCGTTCCCGAGAGATCTTATGTTTTCCTGGGATAAAAAGTAGCCTATAGCCTTCCTCGATAAATAGGCAACACTGAAATAATTTTTCAAATCGAACCAATAGTTCCTGAGATTAGCGTGTTCAAACAAACAAACTCTTCAGCTATATAATATTAGTATAGAGTATACTCTAGTTATATATCCTGGGACATTCCTAATACACGGCCATCTGAACTAAGCGGTGATTGTACTACGGAAACCAGATAACTGATATACTACATACTTTTTTTTCTAAATATAACTTAAATTGATAATAACACCCAGACTCAGAACAAACAGACATGTTGATGCACACACATGTCTGTCCTCGGTGGGAATTGAACCCACGACCCAAGACGTGATAAGTAGGATAACATACCGACCATGGCAACCGGCCCGTCAATGATTTTACATCGTCGTAAGTAGTTTACAAAGTTAAAGGTAAATAAGTATTATTTAAAAAAATCATTTTTAGTACAACCTTTTTTTGGTGACTGTACTTGTATTGACTTCCAATATACTAATATATAATACGAAATATTAAGTCAATCCGACAACTGGAAGTGGGTGAATTTCGACTTACAAGATTCCACCCGGACAGACAAACATACATACATTCCAAGTTAAATAAAAGCTTGTAAAATTATATGCGTCAGATCCATTCAATAACAAACATAAACCATGCATCCTACTTCCTACTTAATATTATAAATGTAAATGTTTGGATTGATGGATGGATGAATGTTTGTTACTCAATCTCCAGAACGGCTGATCGGATCTGGATGAAATTTGGCACAAATATAGATTATAGTCTATTCTAAAAAAACTATTCTATTCTATTCTATGAATAGCATATAGGCTACTTTTTATCTCGGGAAAACATAAGATCCCTTGAGACCGCGGGTGAAACCGCGGGGCGGAAGCTAGTATTGAATAAGCTAAATCAGTTTCAATATCTGTACCTGTAAAGTTGTTGCATGGTCATCACAGCTTCAGGAGTGAAGTCTTCAAGTTGGCACCTGTTGTGTAGCAGTAATAAATGTGGATGGTTTTCACCATTGCCTGTGGATTCTGAACCCTCTTGATTCGATGGAACTGTGTTGGATGCTGAGAGGAAAGGTTTTAGCATCTCAGCTGCTTGGATGTATCTGATATAAAAAAAGAACAACTATTTTTATGCAAATAATTCGTATTATAGTTACACCACCAGATATGTTTTGATTCGTGATTGAAACAATTGAATTTGATTCCTGGGCCTATGAGATAAGTATTTATATTCGATTATAAATAATAATAATATTCTCGACCTTAGTACGGGCAGTGTATTATGGTTTTCCGTTATCACCTCGTCCCCAAGAAGTGTATGGCGATCGCTCGCTGCGCTTCGCGAAGGAAGGAAGAGATGAAGAATAGGAAGAGATTTTAGAAGTTGTGTGTGTCGTCGCTCTTTAGTTGACGTGGTGAACACGGGTTTCTAATGAATTTCTACGGGTGACAACGTGGGTTTTCAGAGGTTTAGCGTTAAAAAAGGCGTATCGACGTCGTCGCACTTCGAGGGGACGTGGTGATAACGGAAAGCCATATACGCGTACGGGCGCGTGTAATATACTATACTGGATAAACTCGGCCGCCTAACAGAGCATCTAAAGGGCGTGGTATGAAGAAGACCGGTGTACCCCCCTGCCCAAGACATCTGCGGTACACCGACTCTGCTTAAATTGCACGCCGGAAGGTACTCTCGTTTATGTCACAAAGGAGTTGACTCACAATTCGTATTTATACGTACGGGCCTTAATTTTTTTATGGTCACTGATATGTACAAATTTTATGTGTAGCTGTCTCCTAAAATATTAGATAATATCACCAATAGGAAGAAACTGTTGGTTTATATAAAAATTATATTAGTACAGATGATGTAAGTACATTTAGCCCCATCTAGTGTAGAGTATGTTAAACCTTCTTATAATAAATGTATATTTATTGTCTATAGTCGCTCTCTATGTGACATTGTAGTATCCCCTATAGTAGTCTGTGGTGACATTGTGGCACTGTTTGTATTTTGTTAGATATTATTACCTCACGTGTTACTTTTTGCATGCCACATAGTATGGCGAAAAGTGCAGAAACTTACCCATAATGCTTTGTCTAAATCTTTGTAAAATGTACCACATTCCATGCAATAAATATATATATTTTTTTTATATAGTCATGTGAACTCGCTTTATTTCAAGTTTTAATAGAAACTTAGCGCATATATATAAACTAGCTTCCGTCCTGCGGTTTCACTCACGTTCCCGAGGGATCTTAAGTTTTCCCGGCATAAAAAGCTTATAGCCTTCACGATAAATAGGCTATCCAACACTAAAATATTTTTTCAGTTCGAATCAGTAGTTTCTGAGATTAACGCGTTCAACCAAACAAACAAACCCTTCAGCTTTATAATATTTATATACTTATAGAAATAAACCGCCTGCCAAAAACTAGTGAGGTAAAGAAAATTTCACACAAATATACTTTACCTGATAAAATTATAATCCGTGAACCAATCCTGGACAGCAATGAGGACATGACATACCGCCATTAAATAAGATGCAATTTGCAGGCAATCTACAGTCACTACATTAGCACTTCTGGCTGTAATAGGATTAGCATTGGACTCCTCAATGAGGGATGGTGACCATAGTGCTTGGCAGTCGAGTAGAATTACACGGTCATTTGTCACATACATGTCTATACCTGTGAAATTACAATACTAAAATTGAGTTAGCATGATTCAAAAGCAAATAAATATATGTAGCTTTTCATGAAGTCTTTATAATATATATGTGGTATTTGATGATTAGTAGACTTAAAGTTTGTTTTTTATACAGATTGCAATTAAAAATGTCAGCTATAATGAATAATAAACTTTCTTTAAACTATTTCACATTATAAGGGGGACAAAAGATCGAAATGAGACCGAATGAGGAAAGGCGGCGTATCACGAGGCGTCGCTAGTGAATAGGATCGTGGAAGAAACGCTTAAATTATGCTTAACAACTTTTATTATGGAAACAACTCGGAAATCTAAAAAAAAACCCATTATATTTTGATAGAGCAAGGTTGGCCTTTAGTATGAATGAAGTTGATTATTTTTTCGAGATTTCAGACTTGGTCCTAGGTAAAAGTTGTTCAGCTTGACAAATCCATCATCAGTTTTATAAAGAAGTCATCTCAAAATATCCACCAGGTTTATCTTAATATCTATATCACTACACAATTAGAATTAAAATTTGTATTATTGTAAGAAAAGAATACATGAATGTAAATCACCTTTAGTGCAATAAACACCTCTTTCTATCTGATCAATGTTCTGCATTTTAAATTTGAAATTGTTCTCATTCTCTTGTGTTTTGTTTTCGGGAACTCCAGCGAAATCAAGAGCTTCTAATTGATTTTCCAAACCACCAACATCATTCACTTCAAATGTGTCAGTCGCTATTTCATGTGAATTTAAAATTCTACTACAAAGGTCATTGTCATGTACATTTTGTGATATTAAATTCATTATCATTGATTTTCCAACACTCTGCATACCTGTAAGTGAATTAAAGCCAGAAAAATATTAAACCATCCTATTTGTGATTAGGTGCTGTCTGCAGTATCACATATTATATGGAGTTCCAAAAAATAATATCTTTTCATAAACAGAGAAGGCACCTTGTATGCCATGGTTTATATGAATCATAGTCACAATGAATGTAGGTAGATACAAAATTATGTAGTGGCAGCGATGAGAAGAGTAGGGTGGGGAGGGGGAGGGATTAACGTGACAGCCACCATATGCATTTGCTGACATGCAGGCAATGCAGTTCAGCACAGTACAAGGCAAAACAGATTTTGTAAAATATGGATGGTAACATTTTTTTTTAATGTTAAATGGGCTTACGTTTGGCCATCAACTGACCCAGGAGGAGTCAAGACGAGGCCGAGGATATAGCATTTTAGCACATTTCTACATACATTGATACAAAATTTGCTTTGGTCTACCCTGTGCCAAGGTGCTACGTCACATGTGTGTCAACATACGCTCAGCCTAACAACTAACATGTTACACATCACTGGCTACATATCCTACAAGTTCTAAGAGCTAGTAGACTTGTGACTAGCACCTATGACAGCATGCAGTAAGAGGCCTATTGGTAAGGTCAAACATTCAAGTAATGATCCTTACTCTCACAACTGTCTGAGTAAGACATTCTGACAGTTATGCACAATGCACTTTTATATGAACAAAAAATATTACATACCTATAATTCCAATAACCAAGTAATTTGTGCTGGAATCATGTAAAAATTCTAGAGCAGCACTGTTGAAATCTAGGTTTTCATCTAGCAGCTTTACAGGTTCAGTCATCACTTTCAGTGGTGGACTGGGTCTCTGTTCTGAACATAAACAAACAAATGGATGACACATTACTTCAAAGAGTATCATGATTGTATCAAATGGCATGTGAAAGTTTGTGATTCAATCAAGCATAAACATCTTAACAAACTATAGATGATACTTAGCACAGAAATAGAGGTAGATCCTGGGATAAAGAAAATATCTCATGGGAAAAAGAGTAAACCACATGGCAGAAGCTAGTGTTAAATAATATTGAGATATAATGAGGGCAAAACATAAAAAATATACATCAGTTATAGTCAAGACATAAAATATTAATTAAATATCCTATATATTTGATAAAGACAGGTCATACACTGATGTTTGAACTTTTTGTTAAACATTCACACAGTTCAAAAATTAATCATTTTTGTGAAAAATTTATGTTACCAGTACCTTTTTTTTCTTTATTCTCATTTTGAGCTATTTTAGATGGATGAGGTCCATCATCCGATGTGGGAGTTTTTAAATTTTTAGGGCTTTGGGGCCTTTCATCTTTAGGAGTACTCTGTTCTCTGGTTTTCAGTATTATTGTAGGTTGCTTTTCCTTTTCCTGTTTATCTTTATTTGGGTCTTTTGTAGTTTCTCTATCTGACTTTAATATTACAGGCCTTTTTGGTGTTGTAGATTCCTACAAGAAAAAAAAAACATCATGCATAAACAAAAGATAGTTGGGTAGGTTGAGTAAATCAGAATCATAATTAGTTCAAACGGTAAATATAAATTGTGAGAGATTATTGGTGCCCAAGATAGGTATAAAAACACCTTTAAATATCACCAGGCCTCACACTGAGTTCATATAAACTTATTATGTATTGTAATATATGGCAAGACTACTCTCTGACTTGGCTCCTGCCATGAGTAATGTTTTTTGTTTAGGGAGAGAGAACAGAGAACATTGCTGCTCAAATTTTCTTTTCATTTTCCATGTGGGGGCACATAAATACAATAAACAAGCGCTACTATTAGTTATTTTTAGGTACTCTACAAATTCAAGGTGAGGAGAAAAATTATGTTTGCAAATGTATTGATAAATTGAAAATGGCCCGATAATCCCAATAGTTTATATTCACCAATCATTTTGTACTTACTTTGAATGTAAATATTTTCTTCTTTTTGTCTGCCATAGTTATTGTTATATCTGTTGATTCATACGGACTAAAGATAGAAGCTGTTCCAATTTGTACCTCGCTAAATTCTAATCCAATCAAAGAGTAAAATAATAGACCTATACAGGAGAATCCAATCCACTAATTCAGCAATCAGCGGAGTAAACAAAACAAACTGACAGACAGACAGGTGCCTGGTGCTTGCTTTGTGTCACTTAGTAAAATAATGTTGCCATATTTATTGTAATAGTGATGCAGTTTAGTGTGATTCAACGCACTCGCACAGAGTTAGTGTGAACTAGCAATAAATCCCCACAAGATCCCATAGACAATGTTCGTTCAGAAATGGGTACCAATGAGTGAAAAATAATTTATATTTGAAACCATGGGTCCATGGGGGTTCGAGGCTCGCATATTTGCTCGGATTTTATCATTCAAGCTCATCGAGGCTTCGGGAGACCGACGGGCTGGGAGCCTTTTCCGCCAACGCATAAGCTTGGCCATCCAAAAAGGGAACGCTGCCAGCCTGTTGGGAACCTAGCCTATCGACAGCAGCGAGGGCTTTGAGGATGTTTTCTATAAATAAATAAATAATATCATAATTTGTATTTTATACATTGATTGTAAATATATTTATATTATTGGTTGAATCAATCTTAAATATATAGACATAGCCAAAAAATGGCTATCTTCGCGACACTGAGCTGACTGTCAACTGTCAAGGAAGGCTACTGACATGACGTAGTCGGTGCTGCCAGTACTAATAATGGTTTTATGAGACCTAATAATAATTTTAATTTTATTATTCTCATTGTGGAAATAATTGCGGCCTTTTATTTGACAGCTAGGATGTCTCCCTGAGTGAAAAAAATAGTTTACTTGATAATCGATTTTTCTATTATCAATATAAATCGATTTGTAAAAAATAGATTTTAGAAGAAAGAAATAATCGATTTTTAAGTAATCGTTTTTTTCACTCAATGTCACATCCCTGCAGGGCTGCCACCTCAAAAATCATCTTGTCACTAGATCCAGTGTAAAATATGGCTAGAAGACAACTGACAAAAAGATGCGAAACTATTTTACGTACATAAGTACATACATAGTACGGATGTCGCATGGCGCCGTCTTGTGTCTTGTGCGAACTTACTTCGTATTTTTTCATTCGTCGCACAGGTGGCGCTGTTTACAAAAACCAAATAAAAAAATGTGTGAATTATATAATCAGTTAATTATAAATCGATTAATATTATAAAAAAATCGATTATTTTTTCACATCCCTGTTTGACAGCTGACTGACGTATAATTATTTTTTTATTCAGTAGGTATAAAGGAAGGAAGGTGTTGCATCGAATTCTATCGAAACAAGCGTTTTTTTACTATAGTGATTATGGTTAATTACCCGAGTTTTTATACTCTAGTTTTCATTATTTTTAACTCTTTAATATCATCCACGTATACTCAAGATGTTTGCGTTGAAAAGAGTTCATGTGTATGCGAATTTTCTAATGGCACTGGAATCGACTTATCACCGACGGTTGCAGATACTTTTTACGCGGCGCAATACTTCACTGAGGATAAAAATGGCACACAATACAAGCTAAACACTTATTTTTTCCACCCCTGCTATAATAAATTGTTTGTGCCTAAAATGATTACATCAGTTAATACTTGTGATAAACCTTTGTCGGTAAGCTATTTTTTACCTATGTACCTACTTTCATAAAAAAAAGGTTACATATTATGTGTAATAAATTAATGTGTCTACCTAAATTATGAAATCTATCCCCTAAGGCTACTCTCTGACCAATCTAAGAACTTGCATAATGTGCCCTTCTATGAGGTTTAGGAAACTGGTTTTGTAGGAATGCATAATTAAAAACCTGTTTTGGTTTAATTTTTTTACCTAAAATAGCTGTCTATTAAGTTACTGTTAACTTTATGTATATATACATTAAATTTATAAATGAATTTTCAACCATTATATTTCATGTTTCGATAAAACAAATGAATACATGAATAAGGCAAATTATTTTAAATAATTACTAACTTACTACACTGCAGTTTCACCTTTTCTTGGTGGATGCCTATAGTAATATTATAAAATGTTTATTACAAGTAATTTACAACTCATTTGATAGCCTATAAGGAACTTGTTTGCAAAATGTCAAGTTTCTAGGCCCAGCAATAATAATATACCCTGGGACATTCCTCACACACAGCCATGTGATCCCAAACTAAGTAGAGCTTGTACTATAGAATCCATATAACTAGATATAGTCCATTTTTAATTATATATGTGCTTATATTGTATAAATAATTACACCCATACTCAAGACAAATAGATATGTTCATGCACACAAATTAACTTTTGGCTTGTATCTTTCTAGGCTTTGTGTGCTTACCACCTTCGGCCACATCATCACCTACCATAGTGAGATTGTGGTCAAACACAAGCCTATACAAACAATGTAAAAAAAAATGCACTTCTGCATCAAAATATCTAGATGGCACATAAGTACGCTTGCACATTATCATGGCTCTTATTGTATTTGAAGTACAAATTTTATTATAAAATATAGTTCAGCAAATAATCCTTCTGTTTGGTTGTGATAGAAAGGATTATACATATTGAAAATGTATTCTAAAACTAGTTTTGGCAATCCATTGAGCCGTTATGATGTGATTGAGTGACAAACATACAGACAAACCTTTGCAATTGTAATGTTAGTAGGATTAAAATGATTGATTTTTAATTATAAATTATTTTTAACTGACTTTTAGTAAAAATAATTATTATTATTGCATGGAATAAAATGATAGATTGAGGTACTTATTTTCAGCTCTGTCGTCATGTATATACAATGAACTTCATTCCTGGTAGTAATAAAACATACCAATTGGATAATGGGGTCTATGATTACTTGGGTTCATACAATGAATCACAAGCAAAGTTTAGTGCTGATGGAAAATCAATTATCTTCCTGAATGGCCCTTCGTAAGTAAAATTATTGCTAATATTTTTATTTTCAGTCTTCCACAGCTAATTCCACAGTTAATTGCTTTGACAGGAAACCTTATTAATGACTGAATCAGTTCCTGAAATTAAACTTTATTATCTGTAGTTTTGGGATCAATGACTCATTTTTGAGCCAAGGGATGTGAAAGCTATTCTTCAATGTCTAATTTAAAAAATTACTGTCTAAACAATATTATGTCCAGAAAATAATACAAATTTAATTAAAAACTAGTGTCATTACTTAATTTAAAGAATTTTTTCTTAAAAATAATTACTGTTCAGATAATTTTTTTTAAGAATGCACCTGAGCAAAGTCATGTTATCTTTTTATACACACTTCACTTCTTATTTAAATGGCACCAGATGTGTTTATCTGCTAAATCCAATATTTAAACACTATTATAATAAATTTATATATATATTATAATAAAGATAAATATACCTATATAATATCATGGATGATTAGGTTATGGAACAAGTTCCTTGTTTTGGTTTTCCCTGGGAAGTACAGCATGGGGCTCTTCATAAAGGTGTGAAGACATTTGCGTGGTAATGCATAGCAATGCGCGAGCTATACCCCTGGTGTTGCATGTGTCAATAAGCTAAGGTAACCGCTTACGATCAGGTGGGCCGTTTTCTTGTTAGCCACCTAATTGCTATAGAAAAAATAATAACTGGCAAGAATGTCAATGTTTTTAGCTTGTACAAAATGTCTACCATGCTATATGACATTATCAATTATCAATAATAATATAAATTCTTCACACACGGCCATCGGATCCCAAACTAAGCAGAACTTAATACTAAGACAATAAGATAGCTGATATACTACTTTTTTAATACATATTTACTTATATAGACTCGGGACAAACATACATGTTCATGCACACAAATGACTGTCTAGGGAATTGAATCTACGAACTGTGGCGTGACACCAACCAAACTGACTGGCCCATCAATAATTTAAGTATCCATTATGTTTTCAGATCAACTACAATATTACTGAATTGTGCACAAACTGAAAATGTACTACAAATTAATTCATTAGAGGATCCAATGAAACTTGTGAGTATAATCATTCGTTTTTGTACTTTAAATAAATATAGTATAAGTAGGTACTATACACACTCACATACATAAATCAGGATATAACTAATTAAATCTATTCAAAACAATTACTAGTAACTGGACTAAAGTGTGTCTCTTTGATTTTCTTCTTTTCTTTGATGTGTATCCATACCTATATGGTGATGTTTGTCAAGAAGATAATTATTCACTCTAACCATAAACTCAAACACTCATTTATTCAGTTTAAGCCCCGATAAGGCACTATGAGGCACGCTGCAATAAGGTTGCTTTTGCAATGGATTTCAATAGGCATAGGTTGAGGCCATCGAAATACAACGGAAATGTGTCCAATGGCGTGACACGATTTATGTGAAATAAGTTTCATTAACCAATCCCGTCATTTGTTTACATTATATTGGGTATGTTCTGATATACACTGCTTGCACTGTAAGGTGTGACGTCAATTTAGTATACTGAGAAGCCATTCCTTTATAGTTTGCTTTACTGGGTACTGTTTAAAACGGAACACAGCCCAGTATACTGTCTGTCATCCTATATCCTACTGTGATTCTGGACGCCGTTGATCACGTGATCAAAGTACTGAGAGCACCTTACCTCAAAAACGCCAGTGCTCACAGTACAAAAATGGCGGCGTTTATGACGTCATTATGTTTCTCTAGGATACTGCAGCAGTATACTGTCAGTCCATAACAGAACATATTTCTCCCCAGTAAGAGCACTGAACAGTGCTCCCAGTGTATATCGGAACATACCCATTATAATACAGTGTCGGTTCTAGCAGGAGAAATTTGCAGTAAGGTAGTAGGTACCAGTGGTAGGGACTGGTGCGGTCTGTGCATTTTTATCGGTCTAGGTCTTCACCTTCGCCAATCTTTAGTTAGAGCTAAATGCAATCAACCTATGGCAAAAAAATACTAGGTATAATGTGTATGAATAACAATTTTTAATGAAATAGGCTTTAAATGGCAATGTTAAGATCTTCTTTTTTTACTTACAGGTGCTGTCATTATACTCGAAAGATGCATGCTTGAAAGAAATTGATATCGGCCGGTCAATTGGCTCCACGCTGCTAATTATTTTCTTCTCCTGTTTGATATTCTATATCGTTCTTGGTATTTGCACAAAGAAGTTCTTAATGGGCGCAACGGGAATTGAAGTTATACCTAATTTAGCGTTTTGGTCGGAATTGCCTAACCTTGTGAAGGTATGCAAAATTTGATTTGATGTGAATTAAGAGTAGATTAGATAGATGGAAAAGCAATCAGAAAAGAAACGGTAGTTGCTTCATCATTGTTATAGCTATTTTAGCCGCCCCGCGGTTTCACCCGCGTTAAAAAGTAGAATATGTTTGAGGCGTCAAGAGGTAACAATATCCCTTTTGCATTTCGCATGATGTTATCTACTGCTGAACCCAACATGTGCCATGACTTATCACATCTTTCCCATTATACAAGTCGCCGACATAATATCCACCCATACGTCAACATATCGCTTAGGTTTTCCCTAAACTAAAAAAACTTATTACTTCCGAGGAATGAACGTGCTAACTGACATTGGAGCAAATAGTGATGGTCCCGCACTATCTATGTGTTATATTTTTGTACATAAATCAATAATTTTTTTGACACTTGATTTTCTCTGAAAGTTCTCATTGAAATTTTATGATGTTACGAACATAGTATTATTGAACCAATACTATTATGATATAGGTGTTATCTCAAAGTTGCTATGGTTATTTCACAAAAAATACGCTTTAGAATTTTACTAAGTGTATATATATTTATGCTCGTGACTGTTCAGTACATTGCACAGTAACATTGTTCAAATAAATTAGTTGATTTTATTATTATTGTACCTTTTAACCATGAAAAGTTGAAAACGTAGCAAACGGGCACTTATTTTCACATTTATAGAAAAGCACAGGTGAGGATGGTGTTTATACAATGTTTACTTTTCAGGATGGCTGGGCTTTCACAGCAAACGGTTTCAAATTGCCGCCAAGGGGCGCTGGCCCAGTGACCACCCCCGACCCTAACAGCTACGACAGCATATAACATCAGAGGGAAGAGACCCTCTCGGAAGGTCAGCTCGTCTTGATCGAGTAGTCTTTTTAATTCTGATATTAAATTATTTGATAATAACAACTACTTATAATATATAGCCTAATATTTATCACTATGAGTATCATTATTTATAATGTTTATCACTTGTATCGAGAAGTTGGAGGCTTGACGATTATAAAGACTTAAATAGGCGTAGGTAATAATCTAAAAATGTGTCGAAGTTTTAATTTCAACGATAAAATTGATTGTTTCCTAAGTAAAAATCAAGACGAGCCGTTGTAGATCGATGGAAAATAATAGGATCAGCTCTTTTCAATAGCAAATCTATCTTACTTGATGAAACGTAGGGTTTCAAGGCTATATTTTGTTTATTATATCGTGTCTTTCCAAATTTTGAAGCCCGGAAGTACTCAATACCATTAAAAATCTCACATCTATATATATTTATAGAATTTTTACATGTCCTAACAGTTAAAATGTATATTACTATTTAATCGCTTCTGCATAATTATTAAAGGCAAAGTTCAATTTTATTATTTTTATATTACCAGCATAATAAATTTTATTTGGTTGTTCGTAAGTGATTTCCTAAATGTAGATATTCTCTTTCGCAAAAGAAACAGGGAGTAATAAAATGGTAACGGGTATGATACCCGTTACATTTGATTAAATTGTGCCGCTACGATTAATTTTTATAAAAAATGTCTCAACAGTGATTTTTTTAATTCATCTATTTCATAATAATATACTAATAACTATTTTTGTGAATATTTTATATTTACTTTCGGCCTCATCATTACTTAACATGGTGACATTGTGGTCAAAGACACGCCTGTACAAAATAACAAAAGTCATATTTTTTTAACTATTTCACATCTTGTCATTTATTTTTATTTCTTTGATATTATCTTTAATATCCTAAATCCAAATGAAACATTATTTTTAAACTGTATTCATTTAGGTGTCGGGAAATTCTCGCAGATATTTATCTGATAGATACGAGCTATCCGACATTTGTATTGTAGTCCCCTTTGAACATGTAGGTAATGTAACCTATTTTAAAATTTTATGAAAAAAATATCGTTAAAAGACAATTTTCATTGGGGCTGTTTGGAATCTCCCGTTTCGTAGTATTCGCGTTTGTGTTTGTTTGATATTAATTTCTAAGCACTAGTCACTCGTCCATTACAGTGCACTAAGTAAGATATTACAGTTTTAGTTGTTTGGTTTTTGTAGCTTATTATCTACATGAGTACATAGTTACATAATACATTATTTAATTAATTAATTAATTTGTGTTATAAGCAGCATTAAGAATGGGACTAAAATGTCGTTTTCTATATTTTGCGTCTCGTCGTAACTAATATTACCTACTAATACAATTCTTGTTCCATCAAGATAGTGACGACGAACTAATTAATAAAATGGCTGGCATTTTAATCTCTTTCTTTATGTTATTTCGGACAATGATTTTAGTAATTCAGCATAATCATTACTAGTGTAGTATCTATCATATTATTATGTATTTAGTGACACATTGTAACAATCATGTTATTTTGGATGTTTTTAGTCATTCTGTGTAATCAATAATAGCAACTTATGTATCATAATAATTAGTATACCTAAGTGCAATATTTTTATAAACATATTATAATTGTAGACCTTCTGTATCAAAACGAATGAAAATGAGAACAGAAACGTTAAGAAATAACTAGAGAGAAAACTGATGTATCTAAACGCACACAGTATTGAATAAAATTTCGACTTCGTATTCCTATGTTTAGTTTTCTAGTAATCAAATTACATTTGCTAGTATTTTGGAAACATTGTAACTTTTGAAATCACAGTTATCACAAAACGCGTACAAAATTACAATATTATGTGTGATCTACATATCACCATATGATTGTGTGTATGTCATTTTGTACGACTTTCCCTTATTATATTTCATATCTTATAAAAGAAATACTTAACATAACTTTGAAAAGAAGATACTTAAGTCATATAAAGGTTGTAAAAATAGTTTCGTGCGTAGTTTTCTATAGAAATAAAAGTTTGATCAACCTATAAACTGAAATTGACAAATTATGCTTTGAAATAATATGGTAAAAATGTGGAAGTTAAAGAGAAGAGCGTGTGATTAGACCCTGCAAAAAACACTTCGCACACTTTTTGAAGAACTCCATGCTGTACTCCTTTGAGAAAATTGGTAGGGAGCTCGTTCTACAACCTGAGTGTCCGCGATAGGAAGCTCTCTTTAAAACTGAGTTAATAAAACTGATAACTAATAAGTAACAAACCAAAAATGTAAAGAAAAACAGAAGGTCACAATACAACTAAAAAGATCGTCACGAACGGACTTGCCTATGATTGGCTATAGAAAATAGTTTAAGAGATGATTGGTCCAATAACTGTAGAGTTCACTCTATATTATAAATATATAAAAATTATGTATTCGCTTACATTTAAAAAATGAGAATCAAAGTGCATATAAAATCTGCTTAGTTATAAAAGTAGTGTCTATGCATCGGACTGTAATTTAATGAAGTACCTATTTCATATTTTGTAGTTGTATGTTTATTCAATAATATAGATATTATTTCATTACATTATACATTAGAATTATTTGTTAAAGTTTTGACCGCCACCGTCGGTAATGGCCGGCAACTCTTATCATTAATATTTTCAACGTCACATCTTACATATTTTTCTATCGTTTACACTAATTAAAAATGTCGTTTTATTGCCGACAGTGGCAGTCAAAGAGTGAAATTGACTAGCATATTCAAAACTATAATATTGCTATCATTGTCATTTTGTACATGAATGATAGTGACAGGTAATCGTATAAACTGGGTGAGAAATTTGCATAATATGGATATTTTGTATTCAACTTTTAGTAGGTACCCTGTTTTGTTAGTGAGTTATTAAGGTTAATTAATTAATAAACGATTGTGCATCAATTTAGATTTTATATTATCTTCCAAATTTATCAATTAATTTTATGGAGCAGAGGATTAACATCATTTATACAGTGAACCCCATCTGAAATAAAAAAATAAGTATAATTTGAAAATATTATGTTATAATTAAATATTCTATTAACGCAGACGTTAACGTCTGTTCTTTACCTTAGGGCCATTGTCTATAAGACACTTGGCCAAGTATAATGATCTGTCACACCCCTTTTCACCATCGTTGACAGTTTCCTCATTCACTGTAAATAATTTTTCTAGAAATTATTAGAAATTATAAAAAGTACCCTACTTAGGCTCGATTTTAGGACGGCAACCATAAGTGAGGTCTTGGGTCGGTAACTATTTAATTTAAATCTTAGACTTCGACATACGTCTTAGGGTTTAATTTCGATTATCACAATACTTGAGACTTGACCTAAGTTTTGGTTATCGTTCTGTTCGGCCCAAGAGTTCCTATAAATTATTTGTGTGAATACCTTTTTTGCACTGGTCAAAGAGTTTCTTGGCGTTTTCCAGTTTAGTTGCATCATCAGAGTAATCTTTTTCAGCCAAAGCGTAAGCACTGTTTATATCGAAGGATCCTTTATCGTCAAGCTGTAGAAAATATGTTTGTTATTTTGTCATTAGCAAAAGTAAACTCGACGTTTACGATATTTCTCATAATAGGAATTGGCATCCCTAGCGTCTCACTCTAACGCTATACCTACTAGCGTATGCTAACGTCAATAAAGTGTGTACAATCTAATATACTGGGTGAATTTTTTGTCACTGGCAATACTTGCAGAGGTGGTATTAACTACTCATCAATATGAACAACTTTTACTATGGGACTAACTGTGAAATTCACGAAAAAATTATCAGCTGTTCCATACAAAAGTTCAATACCTACTCGACCAAAATGTATGAAGCAACCGTTTTATTTTACGCGATATCAGAGTTGGTCCCATAGTAAATGTTGTTCATATTGATGAGTACTTCCACCCCTGCAAGTATTGCCAGTGACTAAAAAATCAACCTGTATCTATTATACTGACTGACTGGCTGACAGGTGATAATCAACGTAGAGACTAAATCGCTGGTCCTAGAAACACGAAATTTAGAAGAGCCTATGTTCCTTTTGTAACGTAGGGGTGTACAAAGAAATTATATTTGGAAAAATAGTAGTTATAAATTATAATAGATATGCTATAGTGATAATATCAGGAATAAAATAGAACGTCCAACCTCTCCGCTAAATATTGACACGATTATTAAGCCTATAGTTTTCTGGTTAATAAATTAATCTAATATCTTATATACCCATTTAGACTTTCTAAAAACACAAGCCATTAAGCATTTTGCGTTTTCACTGGCAGCCATTTGGTTCTTCTGCATCATATCTAGTTCTTCTGGAGAAACAGGGTGGTCTTTACTACATTCCATGGCTTGCGTGTAGAACCATGTCTTAATTTCCTCTTCTGTTCTTCCCTAGTAGATAATATACGAATATTAACATGATTAAAAAATTATTAAACGTAACAAGACTTGGCGGCTGAACGTGGTAGCCAGGCAGTACTACCGTGCTATGATTCTTATTATTTTTATTTTTTTTAATGTTACAAGGCTGACAAGTAGGCAGGCGGTCCACCTGATGATACTACCGTCGCCTATGGACATTCGCTAAACCAGAAGTACTTATTGCAAATGTGTTGAAGGCAACTGGCTCTCAAGCGCAACTGTCGGTGCTTGGCGACAGATTTTCAACTTGAGGGTGGTAGCCAGCCAGGCGGATACTACAAAGTACCCTACCACCGTGTTATGGTTTCCTCACGATGTTTTCCTTCACCGAAAGCTCAAGCTCATTGTAAGATTCGAAACCACGAACTTCACTCAGCATTCTACGTCGCTAATACCGAGCTATCATCGCCTTAATAATCTGCCCATGACTGATGTTAAACCATGAGGATTCTTATCACGCCACACATTTACTTCCATCACACCGGGCCTCTGATCTTCATGGTGTTCCTCGTCCCACTCTTGGCCAACACTCTCCTACCGCTATAGTCCATCTTCCGTAATTCCATTATACCAAGTCAAGTCAATGACAAAAGCATTGTGTGTAAAAATGAGTAGGTAGGTACTCACAACAAATAAAATGAATTAGGTATGTAAGCAAAAAAAAAGATACTACTTACATAAGAAGCGCCAAATAAATAAAAACTGAGTAACAATTGTAAAATCATTGCAGTCAAATAGGTATTCTGAAAAATACTAACAACAATCCGATTAAAAAATCCTTTTATACTACTTAAATTTGGGTAATCATAATTTAACAATAATAATATAAAAATTGTTATGTCATTATGTGGAAAATGTTAAATAAAACATAGATTACCTACATATTATTTGTACCTATATAAATAATTATGATGTTAGAATAATGACATCCGAATATAAGGCCTTAAAATTGCCATATTTTTAGGACGATTCCAATGTATTAATTAGTATTACAATCCTAATTTTATCCATCATATCTTTTGCACTTACCTACCCTGACAACCGACTGACAGTAGGTACGAGTAGGTACCTACCTATTGAAATTAGCTTAACTCAGTTTCTCATTTATATTTTATTATAAGCTTTAGTAAACACCACAATTCACACATGACACTTGACACTCCGATACGACTAAAGTCGAGGGGTCGAATTCTATAATAAGCTTTAGGTGAAAGAAAACGTGAGGAGACCATAGCATGGTGGTAGGGTACTTTGTAGTAGGTCATTTCTGCCTGGCTACCACATAATGATGTGATGATGTGGTCAAAAGTGGTAAAAAGCTTAGATTTCTGGGGTACTATAAAGTATCTATCCTTCCATCGTACTGTGGTTTTCTCACGATGTTTTCCTTTACCAAAAGCTCAAGCTCATTTTAGGATTTGTTAATTTCAACAATCTTTTTTTTTGTTTATTATGTAGGTAGGTATAGGTTTTGTGTTTGACCACAATTCGGTAGTGATAATGTAGCCGAAGGTGGTAAGCATACAAAGCCTAGAAGGAACTGGCTCTCAATTGCAGCTGCCGGAACAAACCGGTGGGTGTTTGTCGATAGATTTTCAACTTGAGAGTGGAAGCCAGCCAGGCGGGGCGGGTACTATCTATGAAGTACCCTCCCATCGTGCTAACTACCTAAATACATAGATATAATGCTGAATTACTTTGCTGTCATTGATGGAAAAATCAATGATATAGCTAAGTCATAATCATATAGATAATTGCTATACTTATGAACTCTACCCAAGTGTGACTAGCGTCCACTAACACGCTGTGAAAAAATTGCATGCAAGTGAATGGATTATTATCTATCATACCTGGTATTTATGCGTGACAGACGGAAGTAGGTTGATACGGATCTCGTTTATCGCTTAGGTACCTAGGTAGCACTTTACTTATTAGAACGAATAAGTACCTAAGCTCTTTGCATTTAAAGGAATTCGCAGATAAGTTATCAGAAAAACAAGTTCTAACATTTATATCTATACCTACTTATAATAAATGTATCTATAGATGCAGCGTGTATGTTATACACTGTACATTATAATTTTTTAATAAAAATGGAGTGTGGGTGATGTAGGAAGTCTAACAGAATGCTAAGATTTTTTTTCTTATCTGTCTGTCTATTTGAACACGCTAATTTTCGAAATCTCAAAACAGATTTTCATGAAGTTTCTACAGGTTAATGCGGTTTGGCTTGGCGCTTCGAATAGGTTTTATTTCATCGAAATAAGGTTAAAGGAAGAAATGATATAGATATTTTATAAAGTATATGCGCGAGCGGATCCGCGGGTGAAAATCTAGTTAAATAAATAACCTAGATAGGTACTTCTAATAAATTGAGATCTGATCAAATATTATAGGCAGGAAGTTCGTTCAAGATATCCAATTCTCAACTTTATAAACAACTAGCTATTTCCGCGGTTTCACCCGCGTTGTTGGGATAAAAAACAACCTATAACGCTCTCCAATAAACAGGCTAAAATATTTTTTCAAATCGTATCAGTAATTCCGCCGATTAAGTACCTCTTACATCCTAACTTAGCACAGTTTTTATGGATTGTTAAACTGTGATATTAGTGTAGATATATAGGTATATTATAGTAAGTATAACTCCAGAGTCCCACAATGCACCATTACATTCACGTAAGATCAAAGATATTGAGAAATGACAGGGAATTATAATAACAGCATATAATAATAAGTAAATATATAATTACAACAAAGTAACTATATTATATTTATTAAAGTACAATTAGGTGTTATTATATAAGCTATGGAAAGTAAAAGATGCCAGGATTGTGGTTGTAGATGCATTTCGTGACGTGAAATGATGCGTCGCAAACGTCTTTGTGTGAGTCCGCTGAAATCAATAAAAGAAAATTTTAAAAAGGAGATCCGAAATAATCAGCGCAGTCTGGGACTTTCGTCCATTAGATGGACAAATTAGGATGTAAAGAGTTGGAAAAACCTGGAAAATTACGTCTTACAGGTACTTAGTAAGCATCTCCAGCTTGATGATGATAAAATATAAGTCGGAACAAGAGGTACCTACCCAAGTAAGCTACCTAACTCACGTACGGAGAAATCAAAATCAAATCTTCAATTCGGATTCACGATGGATTTCCGTTTTTATTTTTTCAATTTTTGTTCGAAAATAAGGTAATTATGATAGTTATATTGTTTTACATTAGTTCCTTATAACAAATTTTTAATATCAAGCAATTTTTTTTTATTAAATACTCGTCACAATGTAAAATATTTTGTGAAAAGTAATATTCTTTTTTATAAATAAAATAAAAAATATGAATACCAATCTATTTATTTTAATGATTGCGTAGTGAATTATGGTGATAATATTTAGATAACACCTCTTAAAACCCGTTGCAATGTAATTAGTATCACGAAAACTTAATTTTTGAAAATTGTACAAACAACTGATTTTCCTAACCAACTTTCCTGCATGCTGTGATAGCTTCCTTCGCGGGCTCTTTGATTTCCTCCGGCAATAACAAATCCACTTGCTTCAGGGCTGCTTCAAAGTTCAGTTTGCCGTTTTTCATCTATGAAGTCAAAACAATAAAAAATACGTATGTTAGTAAGTAAAAAATTGTTAAAAACATGTTCAGCCGGTTTTCTTTTTTAAATGTTTTGTTGCGGGTTAAGAACATTTGTAAATCACGACAATAGAAAATGTACCTAAATGTATGAATGAACGAATGTATCAATATTTATTGAATGAATGATAGATGTAGTTAAAAAGTTCTGGAAGGTACATTAGAAAGTCAGGCTCCTGTAAAGCTCAGCATCTGAGGATTAATGATTCTGGTCTTAAAACGTGCTTACGACGTTTCATTAAAATTATCAAAATTTGGTAAATACAAACCGTATTCGCCATTTTCATAATGCACGCCATGTAGCACTTCACCTCTTTCTCATCAATGAACACACCGTCGTTTATTGGGTCTATTTTCTCTAAAAAAAGGGAATGGACATGTTTAGTCTAATATTTCAAGATATATCTTATGTTCCTAATAGGTTGTGCATGGTTAGTTAGGAATCTGAAAGAGTGGCTCACTTTGTAATGACTTATGGCCAGCAGCAGCCTCCGAAAGATTATAGGTAGATGATGAGAAATAGATTTCGTTCGCAAAATGGTTAACAATAAATGTGCTCTGAAATACTTTGGTAATAAGGAATAAAAATATGGAAACAATTTCAGCACATTTGTTCGTTGAGAAGTTTGTAAGAAATATTTCATATGTAGGTAATTGTTGGAGTCAGGGATTGTTGGAGTTTTTCTCTAAGAACGATAAGCAAAGCTTAACATGTGATGTTATGGGTAGCTTACCATCTTCTGCATTATTTTTTGGCTGGCAAGTCTTTCTCATCATTTTTCCCGTTGATTTAATTTGTTTCATAGTCATCTGAAAGATTTTTTTTTTTAAATTAAAATTGCAATAAGACTAACTTGCAATAAGTAAATGTTCAAATTAAGCAAAAACATCTCAATCTGCCTGCATCTAAGTTATTTTTAACCGACTTTAGTTAAACTATGGAAATATCTGCACTCACCGCATTACAAATTGTTAAAAAGAGTAAAAACTTAAGCACTTCTAATAGGATCATGTTTTCGGTTCGTTACCGCGTTGACATGGCCTGTAATTTACTGAAAACCTTGATCTTGTCTGACAGCTTTATATGTAGTGATATGATAATAACACTGTTATTCAGTTAACACCTAATCAAATTCTCCTAATGTGACCATTATTTTTATAAACAACAGACAATAGGGTAAAGCTACTTGATTAATTTAATTAATGAAAAAGGATTGTGATTCCTTCCGAGATTTTTGCACAAGAGTAGGTTTCTACAGGATAGGCGATGCACTTCAGTCTGTTGGGGTGTTGCAGATGTACATTGGCGCCGTTAACCATTTAACATCAAATAAATTATGGCTGTTTGAGACTTATTTACCTACATGAAACAGTGAGATTGGCCTACTAGTATTAGGTAACTAATCTTAAGGTTAGGTTCGATCATTTTTAACCTACACTGACGTCACTGACAATGTCAAGTAAGTACTTAGCCAATATAAAAAAAATATTTCTGTTTCAAATCATGCTTATAAGCATATTTATATCAAGCAAATGGTCACCCTATTTGCTTCATATTTAATCATTGGTTCAGTAATTGCTAATTGATGCTTTTAGAGTAAAGCGTGAAGAAAAAATGTCACTGCAACATAATAAAGATACAATGTATAAACGCCAGTTGACTTGGTGACATCCGTAGTTGATAGGTAAGTTACAATTTTGTTTCATAAATTAACCTTCAATGGTAAGAATATCCCTATTCAATTCCAATGAATTGATTAATATATAACCATGATATAATATAAGAAAAAATCTACATTGATATCGGGATTCAAAAACACATGCAGATTGACTAACAACAAATAGACACGTCTATATAGCAACACATACTTATTAAAATTAACTTGATATTAATGTTCTTCAGTTTTCATATGAAACAAAATATGTCAGTATTAATAGATGTTTCAGAAATGAATGCTTCATTAGGGAATAACTTAATTCAGATCCTTAGGTATATCACCCAGTTGCCTTATTGTCTTGGTCGGTTAATACTTTAGGTTGTATAGTAGCTGTCGATAAGTCAGCGCCGGCCCTAGCCTTTGATCAAGGTCAAATCAAAAGGTCAAAAGGTCTATCGCATTAGGTACCCACCTGTAATGATAGTTTAAGGAGTTTATAAATAAATAAATAAATAAATAAATAAATAAGGTAGAGCGAAATTGTTTTTCAGCGCTCTTTGGTTGACGCTCACACCAAATGTAAAACTTTTATTGCAAAAATCGAACCCATCATCAAAATTTTATTTTTCACTCGAAATTGTTTTTCGCATTTGGCTTTTGGCCCCTTGCCACCTGGCGCTTTGAGCGCGTTAGCTCCGCTCGCTCGCTCTACCCTAGGGCCAGCGCTGTCGGTAGGTACCTTTTTACTGCATTATGATAATGACCAACAATTATTGTGTTTAGATCGTTAATATGTTGATGATACAATAACAGCTTATTTCTCTGTCTGAAATCTACTATAATCAATCACTCATTGTATGATATGTAAGAAAAAATACTTATATAAATGCTGTTTAGTGCGATTTCTTTTTTAATACAACGCTAACGTTTGTCTAAATTAATTATGAATATGCGAAAAATTCAGTTGTTCCACTATCTTATTGTATTGTTTATAGGTGTATGTAATGCGGTATGTAGTGATATTTATTAGATTTTTTAATTTGAATTTTCCGCGTGGAGTATAATTATTAAATAATATGAAAATCCATATCTAAAGATCGAAATAAATAATTTAAATGCTTATATTTTCTAGATGACAAGGCAACAGTTGAAAAATTCAGGGAAAATAATGAAGAAATCATGTATTCCAAAGAATGACGTAACAGAAGGTATGTTCATTAAATTAAAAAAAATACCAAACAGGTAAAATATATTGCTGCAAATGAAGGAGCAAGGTGCTAGACTCTTCCATTGAAAAGGGAAGATTTTCCGCCAGGTTAGGTCATTGTGTCGCGAGTGTTAGTTAAGTAATTCCTAGTATTTTTTGTTATGATTGAGACTTGAAATGACCCACACTTGTAAAACAAACACTTAACGTATAATTTCAGAGGAGGTCGGAGAAATAGAGCAAGGAAAGTTCATAGAGGATCGTAGAGTGATGTGCTATGTTGCCTGCGTCTATACGATGACACAAGTTGTACGTATTCCTATTTGCTACTCTTACAAACATCATGTCTTCTTGCATCATCCAAATATTTTTGGGTCAGATCGCATACTACCCTTAGGTACTCGTCTACACACTTGTGTACTAGTACACTTGTGTCTAGTAGAACTCAAAGTCAAAGTAAAAGCCATTTATTCAGTTTAGGCCCTAGAAGAGCACTTATGAACGTCGAAGCTACTGAAGTTGCCATCGGTTCGGAAGTCAGTCTTCAACTGAGAAGAACCAGTAAGAAACTCAGCTGCAGCTTTTTTATATATTTTATTTATTTATTTTTTGGACAGTCTGACAATGTTAGTTTTTTTTTCGTTAATTGCTTAATCATTTTTAAAGCAATATAATAAGCATAAATAGGATAAAAAAAAATAACAACAAAGAAACTTAACGTTGCTTTCATACTATCATAGCTATTCATCGGTTTCTCCTCAAGGTCGCTTTATGTAGAAGTAGGGTGCCTATCTAATATTTTGTACTGTAATCTTACCGTAATTAAAATAATAGAAGGTGGTATAGACTTTTCACTAATGACCCTTCATATGAATTGCAAAATGCAGTTTTGGAAAAATCAATTAATTTTGACCTTCATTTTAGTCGAGTTTTTTGTATTCTAGGTTAAGAACAATAAGTTGAGTTATGACGCTGTTATCAAGCAAGTGGATATTATGTTCCCACCTGATATGAGAACAGCTGTGAAAGCTGCAGCTGAGAATTGCAAAGATATTGGTATGTACATTTGTATAGTTATATACACATTGCTTACATAATATTAGGCGATGATAACTTGACGAAGGTCATGGGTTTGAATCCTGCAATGTGCTTGAACTTTCGGTGAAGTAAAATATCGTGAGGAAACCATAGCACGGTGGTAGAATACTTTGTAGTACCACCCTCAAGTTGAAAATCTGACACCTTACACCTACTGGCTTATTCCGGCGGCTGCACTTAAGAGCTTGTTCCTTCTAGGCTTTATGTGTTTACCACCTTCGGCCGCATCGTCACTTACAGAGACAGATTACTTGAGATTGCAGTCAAACACAGGCTTATACATAGTAAAAGTTTTCAATAATATCTAATAATTCCTTATTTCAGCCAAAAAATACAAGGACCTGTGCGAGGCTTCATACTGGACCGCAAAGTGCATGTATGACTTTGATCCAAAGAACTTTGTGTTCCCTTGACAATGTTTACCATTATTATTTTTGTTTGTCCATTTCTAAGTTATAATTACATATTTATGAACATTTATTTAGATATAATTTTATCACAAAATTAAATTAATGGTTGTATATCTTATTGAAGGGAATTCTAATAAAAGTTTCAAAGCTAGATGAGTCGTTCAAGACAAACCTAGAGTTTAAAAAACCCAGAAATTGTGTAGTTGGAACTAGAATACATATGGTTATTCTTGTCTTCCTTTTTCTTACAAAATGTTTCAAACAGCGTTACATTTTTAATGATTGTATTGTACGTGTAGTTTTGATTTTAGCATTGCTTTTAATAAAATTATTGCACACTAGAAACTAGTAAAATTAAGTGCCTCACTTAAAATTATTTATATTATACACTAGCTTTTCCGCGCGGTTTCACCCGCGTTCCCGCGGGATCTTGTGTTTTCCCAGGACAAAAGCTTATAGCCTTCCTCGATAAATGGGCTATCCAACACTGAAATAATTTTTCAAATCGAACCAGTAGTTCCTAAGATTAGCGCGTTCAAACAAACAAACAAACTCTTCGGCTTTATAATATTAGATAGAAGATAATACTCGTGTTATGTGTTTAGGTATACCACCTTCGGCCACAACCATGTTGAGATTGTGGTCAAGACACAGGCCTATATAAAAAGAGGATAAATGGTTTGAATGGTTTATCATTACTTAACTAATTTTAAAATTATCATAATAACAAAGCACTAGATGATTATTGCTAATTATCTCCCTGTACAATACTAGCTCAATTACATCAATAATACCAAAAACGTTTAACAACAATAGGTAGCGTATAATTTACTTGTACAAAATTATTAGGTCTCTATGTTCAACAACGGGTACATTTAGGGTATTTTGGCATAAATTCAGCATGATGCCATGTTTTCCTCAGATTTGACTTTATTATCAAGGAATCCAAGCGTTTGTTCATCAAGGATGCGTCTATTATTGGTCGCGACTTTAATTTTTTCTTCATTGACAAGTACATTTGGGGTAAGTATGTATCATTTAAAATTCAAATATCTATATTTTAGCAAAATGTTTTATGTTGCTGTTTGCTACAAAAAATAGTGTTTAAGGTGACGCCGCGTTAAGCTTAAACATCTGAAATTCAATGTGCTGCGTCCCGCTCTATAGCGACCTCTCATAGAAAACCCGCGTACACGGAACGGGCGTATGCGACAAAATGGTTTTTATTGTTTGATTTAAAAATTACAAATATATTTCATAAAACCTAAGTAAAATTTATAGTATCAGTTTCAATTAAAATATGTAGAAATTTTGGAACCTCAAATCGATCCTCAATGCCGGTTAAATTGGAATCTCTTATTTTAAAGAGGTATTTTTGATTAATTATTTTGTGTTATAAAAGTTAACCAATCGTGTTATGCAACGTACAAAATAAAGTAAAAGACATGATGAATTCTTACAATAAATTTCAGTTCGTTCGCTTCAGTCATTGTTGAGAAAAATCGGAATCCTTGCAACCAAAATCTTCAAGGCCTTAAATTTGGTATTTTTGGAAAATGTAAAATAAACATCTTATATACCTACTATTTAAAAGTTTCAACAAATTGTCTATGTTTTATTATGTACCTAAATAAAAATGTTCTTATCACAAAGATGACTCGGGCTCAACTCAAAAAGACTATGACAGTCATGAAAAATCAATGTATGCCTAAGAATGGAGTTACTGAAGGTAATCAATGTTTTAATTGGTTAAATTATTGAAGACAAAAACCTGGTATATAAAAATATGTATTTTTATTTTTTAGATCAAATCGGCAAAATAGAACAAGGGGTGTTTATTGAAGAACGTAATGTAATGTGTTATGTTGCTTGCGTTTATAAGACCATTCAAGTGGTAAGTACAATTTGTCATTAAAATATGAAAATTTTCTTGTAACTTGTAGTTCAATCAGTAAAGGTAGTACTTGTAATCCACAACTAATTATCACAGTTATAAAAGCACTACTTTATTTTTTCGTTGTAGGTGAAGAATAATAGATTAGACAAAGATTTAATATCTAAACAAATAGATATACTGTATCCTCAAGACTTGAAAGAGTCAGTTAAGAATGGGGTAGCTTCCTGCGTGAATATACGTGAGTACATCAATATACTCAATTAATGAATTTCCCCAAAATATAACAATTTAGCAGTACAACATTTTTTTTGTTGTTAGATACTTAATCATGCAATAACTGCTTAAACTTAGGAAATTTTACATAGTTTATATCGTTGGTTAATATATATAATACTTTTTATCCCAAGAAACACTATGTCCCTGTAGAACTTGTATCATATAGGGTACTAGCTGTCCCCGCGGTTTTATCCGCATTCCTGGTATAAAAAAATAACCTATAACCTTTGTCAAGAATTTGGCTATCAAACGCAAAAAGATTTCTTCAAATCCGACTGGTAGTTTCAGAGATTAGCGCCTTTAAACAAACAAACAAAAAACTCTTCTGCTTTATTATATTAGTGTACATAATAATATAGAATATAACTGATTAACTTTGTTTTTCTTACAGAAGACAAATATAACGATATGTGCGAAGGAATATTCTATGCTACAAAATGTTTGTATGAATCCGATCCACCCAATTTTTTGTTCCCATGAATCTGGGAACAAGAAACTTTGCTAGTTGCATCTTTAATATAGATTTCATTGTTTTATTTTAGTGTGTCTGTCTAATTTGTTTATTTCCTGTACTTATTATGTATATAATATATATATATATATATATATATTATTTGTGCTGAAACTATAGGTTGTCACCCGTCATCCGTTGAGCCAACATCTCGTCATAAAGATGATTAATTGACGCTTTGAAACCGTAACTTATCTTGTTGAACGCCTTTATAAAACACCTTGCTCCATAGTCTGACACTGTTAAATTGTGGATTTCTTGCAACTAGTGTTGAGTTAGATTAATTGTATTTATAATTTGACTTAAATCATCGAGAACTGAAAGTAAAAATGTATACAAATCACGTTTTATTTTGTACCATATTACTAACAATAATAAGCAATTCCTATGTTTTGACGGTAAGTACTTAGTATATAATTTCCCAATGCACGTCATGAATTGCTTCTTTTTATATAACAATGTTTGCAGATGACAAGACAACAGATAAAAAGTTCAGGTAAACTATTGAAAAAGACGTGCATGCCAAAAAATGACGTTACGGAAGGTCAGTAAGTCGATGGTAATATAATAATAATTTGACTTGAAATGATTATCATAATATTTATTTATTCTATTTTATAATGAATCAAAAGTTTTTTGCAGATCAAGTAGGAGATATTGATAAAGGTAAATTTATTGAAGACAAAAATGTTATGTGCTACATTGCCTGCGTCTACAGCATGAGTCAGGCGGTAAGAATCTTTTTAATTAAATCAAACAATAAAGTACTTGATATGAAACAAATCATTAATATTCAATATTGATTTACCAGGTAAAAAATAATAAGATTATTCACGATGCAATGCTAAAACAAGTTGATATGATGTTCCCTCCAGATATGAAAGACCCAGTTAAAGCAGCTATTGAAAATTGTAGAGGAGTTGGTAAGTTAAATAAGCAAGTAATAACTGAGATAAAATTTGATTATAGATGTGTCTGATAAAGATCTCATATTTTTCAATAATTAATAATAGGCTTTCCTCATAAATTCCACAATTAACGCTATTGAGAGCTTAAATCCAGTGGTTCACAAAGATATTGTTAGTATGTCTTCATGATTTCCTAATGTTAATGTTTTTTTACAGCAAAGAAATATAAAGACATCTGCGAAGCTTCGTTCTGGACAGCCAAGTGCATTTACGAGTTCGATCCCAGTAATTTTGTGTTTGCTTAAACGTTATATGATTTTCAAACAATAAAATTATGCACAGAAGAACAATTTATTTCGCATTAAAATAAAATTAGTACTTTTTAACTACGCTGCTTGTGTATCATTGTGTTAATAATGTAAATAATATGCGATTTTTGATAAATGCATCTTATGTGATAGCTACGTTTAAAATTAGCATTATTATTTATTTAAGTTTGAATTGGTACATAACCCTGTGTAGCTCTTATCACGTTATTAATTAACGTAACTACTTACCTAGCTGTATCGTTGATTACACTTACAGTGCAAATGACTACACCAGGATTAAAAAAGTCATGATGAGTTTTTAAAACCCATGCAAATGGGTTTGCTAGTGAGAGATTTCTAAAAGAGCACTGTTTCTATAGTAGAAAAAATAATTGAATGTATTAAATGAAATTCTTAACCATTGGAACATTATTTTTGTATTATAATTATGTTATTACTAGCTTCCGCCCCGCGGTTTCACCCGCGTTCCCGAGGGACCTTGTGTTTTCTCGGAATAAAAAGTAACCAGAGCCATAGCCTTCCTCGATAAATGGGCTATCCATCACTAAATTTTCAAATCAAACCAGTAGTTCCTGAGATTAGCGCGTTCAAACAAACAAACAAACTCTTCAGCTTTATAATATTAGTATAGATTGCTACCTCGATAACATCACGGTTACTTTAGAAGGGTAATTTGTAAACCTTTTGGAAAATATTTGTATCCGACCTGAAATGGAAATAGCTAAAATTAAAACACACAAACAAATCGTTTCTCTTTATTATTAGTAGCAAACGTGCAAGTTTCAAAAGCAACCATAAACACATTTGTAAAATTAATTACAGTACATTTAACTGGATGATGTGTGTATTTACATACGTAATACAACACGAGTGCTGTTTAAATCTATGTCTGAATCTATAATCATGGTGAGATTGCTCCCTTTATAACCTTTGTAGGGATTCAAGTGCAAACAGTCCTTCATTAATCTGTTGTGATAGAAGAAGTGAAAACATTGAAGTATGGAACGAAGGGATTTGTGTTTACTGATCGTTGTTGTTATTTTTGCTAGTGGTACTGATGCAGTAAGTGATTATTATTATGATCAACTTTATCAACTCAGTCAATGAATACAGATATCCACTTTTAAATGCCATATTAAACGCAGAATCGTTAAGTGTTTCTTATCTACCGAGCAAGTCTTCTGAGTTAGTAAGTGTCGGTGATTAAAAAATTATAGCTTTTTGGTGTTTGTGCTTGACCACAATATCACCGTGTATTGATGTGGTCAGAGATGGTAACCAAACAAAACATATAACTAAGTGTACTAACATGGTAACAAAAAATAATTCGCTTTATACACGTGGCGAAGGAACTGTACATAACCTTGTATGCGTCGTAAATTATAGTATGTAGGTATAGCTAGTAATTACAAAAATCTGCTAGTCAAATGGCTGGGACATACAGACGGACATAACGAAATAAATGGTTTTGATTGACTAATGAACACTAAAAACGCAACAAGTAAAGTATAAAATGCTATTATTTTCTAACAGATGTCGAGGCAACAATTGAAGAATTCAGGAAAAATGTTAAAGAAAAACTGTATGGCTAAAAATGATGTTACGGAAGGTAAGCTTCATTAACCTTATGTTCTTGATGTAAACAGAAATCAAAATTGTCAATTAATCATTTCAGATATGATCGGTGAAATTGAAAAAGGGAAATTCATAGAAGATAGAAAAGTAAAGTGTTATATTGCATGCATTTATCAGATGACACAAATTGTAAGTACCTATACATAATTTCGTAAAATACCGTGAAGCGTAGGCCACTACATAAGATCTTAGCTTAGCTCACGTAGCTACCAACTATGCGAGCTAAGCTTAGCATTGTAGGCTAATATATAGGGTTCGCACCGAAAACTAAAGTATAAGCATATTCAATTTTGCATAGATTAGCATTACTTGCAGTTAGGAGCTACGACTACGGGAGCTTAGCTTAGCTCGTGGTGTGGCTTGCTTTGGTTGACAATCAATACATAATCATCAATTTTAAGGTAAAAAATAACAGACTGAATTACGAAGCATCAATGAAACAAGTTGACGTCATGTATCCTCCTGAACTTAAAGAATCAGCAAAGGCATCTATAGAGAAATGCAAAGATTTGTGTAAGTATTATTTAAAATGTAGACTTTTAAAATTACTGCTAAAAATATTTTCTGCAATAAAG
The DNA here is from genome assembly GCA_951216915.1 of Tetheella fluctuosa. Taxonomy (NCBI): domain Eukaryota; kingdom Metazoa; phylum Arthropoda; class Insecta; order Lepidoptera; family Drepanidae; genus Tetheella; species Tetheella fluctuosa. Next base: position 6,998,708 of record OX578230.1, read on the forward strand.
TGGTTTCTTGGATTATTACAATCAATACAAATGGGATCAAATAATCAAATTTAATAAAGACCACAATAGGATTGTTTACGCAAAAACGGAAATGTCTCCAATGGCATGTCACGATTTGTATGACATTAAGTTTCGTCTTGTTTTTGTAACAAATCCCGACATTTTTTTTCGTAATAACACAGAGGCCCCTCTAGCGGGAGAAATTGTTAAAATTATTATTACTATTGTACGTCGCATAATATACAGTATTTTTTTTATAGCCAAGAAATACAAAGATGACCTCTGTGAAGCTTCCTATTGGTCGGCAAAGTGTATGTACGAAGATAACCCTAAAGATTTTGTATTCCCATGAATAATAAATATCCTTTTTTATAATTATGTACCAAGTCTCTATCAGTTGTCGCATTATTTTCTACATTTTACTCGTAATAATTATGCGTGATTATCTAATGTGAAAAGTTAATAAGAATGCAATTTTATTTATAAAAAAATATTGGATAAGAAATATTGATTTCATTAAATTATTATAACAATAGTTATGCTATCATTATCCATATCTGATCGTATCTATTTGAATGCTTACGAAGATGAGGATGATTTTCTGCGAAGATTATTTTAATTTCTCTAAAATACAAACTGTTTTAGTTTGTAAGTTTGTTTATAACACTTTGTCATTTCAATAAATATTGAAATGACTTTAGTAGGTTTGTGAATTCAATAGATTGTCCACAGTAAGTAGCGGGCCCATACTACTGTCATGAACCCTGGAAGTGAGTGATATAGAAAAATATTAAATAGTCTAAATTTCAATTCTAATTAACAAATAAATGGTCGATTAAATGTAAATGTTCGTGTTTTCCATGACATGACTATAGCTGGAGGATTAAGTATGGAGCTGTATGAAAGTTGATATACGGGAAGAAGGTTGAAAAAGACATAGATGGATTGTATAAAATATGATATGAGTAAAAAAGAAGTGAATGCAGATATGACGGATATATTGCGCCAACTTCAAATAATTGAGGGAACTGGGCAGGAAGTTGATGACTGTAGCTGGAAGTGACTGCTATAGATGGGAATATGCTTCAAAAAAATTGGCAGCATTGCAGCGTCAGAATGCGCAAGCAAATCCATCGTCCACACTAGTTTACAACATTCGCAAAGTCACGCATCTAACAACAAAACTAAATGCTACCTGCGCCACTATATAATTACCTCTTTATAACGTCGCTCATTGTATGACCTGTGGACTCTCATTGCAGTAGATTGATCATATCTCATTGTAACCACGATCACAAAATAACTAACACTAAACTTTGTATGAAGGTGACAACGTCGGATACCTACCCGTCATCAGGGTTATCAATTCTTATTGTTCAAGTTTTACACAAGCCATGCCCCATATTAACACACTTTTTACTTCACCTATAACTAATTTTAAACTTAGTACCAAAAAGTTTTTATGTAATTTAAATTAGTAACCGGAAACGATGGCTACTAATTTAGATCACTCTGAAATCTGTTTGAAAAAATATAATAATTTATTTTATTGCATAAAAGATTTTAAACGAATTCGAATCCTATAATGAGCTTGAGCTTTCGGTGAAGGAAAACATCGTGAGGAAACCATAGCACGGTGTAGTACCCGTCTGGCTGGCTACCACCCTCAAGTTGAAAATCTTTCGCCAAACACCTATTGGTGTGTTCCGGCAGCTGCACTTGAGAGCCAGTTCCTTGTAGGCTTTGTGTGCTTACCACCTTCGGCCACACCATCACTTACCATAGTGAAAATGTGGTCAAACACAAGCCTAATCACAGTAAAAAAAAAAAACATGGATGATTTCAACCCTATCTTATGGTTGAATATTCTGAACAATGACAATCGTGATAGCTATAAACTTAACGGCGTCAATGTCAATATTTTTATCCAAGCTTGAATGAATATGGTACATGTTTATGGTTCCCACGGTCCATAATATATAACATTTATTTTGATAGATTAATTTAGTGAGAGTTACATTTTGACAATGTAGATAGAAATAAATTATTTCGGATTATACAGCCATAACTGGAACAAGTTTTATGCTCACGTAAATATTCCTGAAACACAGGTTTATACTATTGATATTTGTAATCAAACTAGTTCAGTAGTTCGCAGGGACAATAAACTAAAGCAATAACTATAAAATTCTAAAGTAACATTTTATCATAAAAATATATTTAAAGTTCCTCCGTTTTCAGGAAAACCATGGTCTTGGAAAAATAAACGTTCAATTTTATTTTTAAATATCAATTCGGAATAAAACTGCTAGATTTACCAAAAATTGTGACAACACCGAAAAAAGTTAAACTGTTTGTTATTAGCTTTTGTTTTGTTTTAGTCATTAGTCGAAGAATAAGGAAAATTACTTAACGACTCTTGTTTTATATAAAAATAGGCGCTGTATGTACCAATGCGCAGAGTGACATTAGAATACGAAGGCGGAGGGCAATAGTGGTAAAAATATTATTATCTACATAATGTCGTCCAGTTATATCTACTGTGTCATTACTTTGTGTATAGCGGGTGTATCTGTAAGTATATTTAATATTATTACTATGTCATAAAAACTCGTATCAGCCTATGAGGGTGCTAAAAACAATTAATAATATTGTACTTATATTGTAAATTCTTCTTACTTATTTCAAAGGCGTTTTCAAAAGAGGATATGTCTGCAATAATGACTGCAGTGCACCCACACATTATGGCGTGCTCCATCAATTTAGGTATATCAGAAGAAAAAGTTAAGGATGCTAAGAAATCAGGAAATACGGACGAAATTGATCCCTGTTTTTTGAGCTGCCTCTTCAAAGGAGTCGGTGCTGTACGTATAAACTTTATAATTAAATTTTGAAATCACTCTCAATAGTTAAAGTTATAATCACTCTCGATAACAAGATACTACTATGCACTTGGCACTTTCATGCGTTTTCAGTCATATCAACGAGAAAGCTTACAATTTCACTATTTTGTTGTCAAAATATTATGTATGAAATCTCAAAGTAAGAAGCGAAATTCCAAATTTTTCTAGATATTATATGGCTTGGGTAGTGACCAAAAATCAGCTAATAGCTAAATCTTAGAAAATATGTCGGAATACTTATCTTGGGAAACATCAGTTGCACTCAGATTAAGAAAAATCAATTCCTGTGCAGTTATAGAGCAGTTACTTAACTACAGCTATAGGTCTTGGCAGTGAAATCTAATTTATGTGGCTATATCAATAGACCTAGTCTAGTTGCAGTGATACAATTTTTTTGAAACATTCATTTAATTAACCTAAATAATAATGTAGCTCGGCTTAGGTAACTAGGTAACATTTTACTTTTGCAATCACATGTGTAGTAAACATGAACCACATAATTTTATAACCTCATATATTAGATTTATATATAAAATACGTAAATTATGTACTAATCGAGTGTATGATATTACTCGGCAGATGAATGAACAAGGCAATTTCGACCCGGACGCAATAATTGAGAAATCCAAGGAGTTTTTGAGTGGAGAAGACGACAAAAAGAATTTTGTAGAAATAGCAAAAGCTTGTACTACAGGTGACTTTATTTACTTTGACTTTACTTTTTAATCCTATAAAGTTAGTATTTGTTATAGGTGGTCAGCAACACATTAGTAATCTCTCTAGTATTGCAAGTGTCCATACGCAGTGGTGACCACTTAGGTATCTTCACATCCGCCAGATGGTCCACCATTTGCCAGATTGTTTAACCCTTTGATACTAAAAAAACCTTCATTTCCAGTGAACGAGGAGCCTGTCAGTGATGGAGAAAGTGGATGTGAAAGGGCGAAGTTATTATTGGCGTGTATAATGAAAAATAAGGGTGATGTATGTACCTATATGCTCTTGCTATTTATATGGAAATGTATTATTTATTTTAATTAATTTATAAGTTACTTAAAGTTTACAAAGTAATTAATTATTATGGTATATCATCAACTCTTTCGAGTTTTACCGTACACCAGAATTTGATTTTGACAATTTCCCTTTACTTATACGGATCCATATTAATTTGATGTTTGATGGTTCTACATATTTGTAATTTGACGCATTTTTTGCTTTTCGCAGTTCCTCAAGGAAGAATGAAGCAGTTGAAGATCAACATACAGACACATTCATGGTGAAAGGAAAGAGTTAGAAAATTCATGAAGTGCTAAATCATAGTAAACTATAATAAAGTAGTTGTTCCATTAAGATTGTTTTCCTTTACTCTATCTATATAACTAAAAATGAATGGCAAAATATGTTGCTATAAGCACAAAACTCGAGAACGGTTGGGCCAATTCGACTATTTTCTTTTTAATTTTAGTTGATGTCCGAGGAAAGTTTATGAAGACAAAAATTGGAAAATTTGCCTGGAAAATTGGAAAATCCGAATGTATGGAATTTTTGTATGAACTTAACTGATATTTTTACGTTAGATAGCCAGTTTATTGAGGAATATAGGCTACTTTTTATGTTAAGAAAGCAGGTGAAACCGCGGGGGACAGCTGTTATATAAGAATATTTTTAGCCGAAGTATGTTTTTCCTGTAACATGAGAGGTTAGAAAATAATGCCATTGTTTATAGACAATGTAAGAAATAGGCTTATAATTTATAATTGAATGATAAAGTTATCGATCAAAATTCATTTTGGTCGTAAGCCACGAACTTTACAAAAAATGGCCAATATTCAAAAAATTGTGAGACCAATAAAGAAAACAATTCACACACGTTAAACAGACTCACTTTCGCCTATACCATTCGATGTGTGAGACGTGAAGATAAAATGCATGTTCAATAATACCGATAGCTTTTAATAAAAAATATATATACCTAGTCTTGCCATAAATATTGTCACAAAGAAAAAACATTTTTTTTTATTGCAATACATAAATAAAAAACAATTTAAAATATAAAAAGCTTATTCGAAGTGGTCTCCATTGGCTGCAATACAGTCCTTTAAACGTTGAGGCCAGTTATCAATAGAAGCACGCACTCTTTCCATGGAAAAATTCTTCACTGCCAATCGTATGGATTGTTTTAGGGACTCCAAATTATCATGGCATTTAGAGCAAGCCGTACTCTCTAAAACTGACCATAAATCATAATCCAGCGGATTAAGATCGGGACTAGACGACGGCCAGTCTTCAGCTCTGATGAAGTCCGAAACGTTTACTTCCAACCAAGACGTTGCACGTTGCACTCTGTCGACTAATTGGGAAGCTTCCTTAGAGCTTTGAGCATAAATACCATCATTTTGTTTGGTAAAATGTTGCTCAACTGTAAAGATTTTCTCATCCATAAACAATTTTTTTCTGTGACCTCCCTTTGTGTACCGCTTCAGTAGTTGTTTCGATTTTACCACCCTATTCTTTTTTAAATTATCAGTTAAAAAATGACCAGTGCGTCTCTTATAGGCTGCAAGTCCTAAGTCATCTTTTAAAATACGCGACATGGTTCTGGGTGCTAACTTCATCTCCCGAGATAAAATCTTTTGCTTTCGGACAGGATTTCTTCGAATTCTTTCCCTTACTGCTTTAACCACCTACGTGGACGGCCAGATCTTTTTCTGTCACAAGCAGAGGAGGTCTCATTGTACCTATTAATAGTCCGGTACACAAACATTTGACTAATACCAAGCGTATGGAGAGTTTTAAAAATTGCATTTGGCTCCATACGAACTTTGTGTAATGCAATCACAGCGATTCGGTTCTCTTTATCACCCCACTCCATTTTAATATCGCAAAATATTGTCCAATGTATTGGCGCCAAAATTAGAAAACCCAATGAACAATCGTATAAAAATGACAGATTCCATATTCAAATGTAATATCTTTCTTATTTTTAATTGTAACAGTATTTATGGCCAGACTATGTATATCTATACATATACAAAATCTGTAGATAGGTAGGTACATGTTTTTTTCCAATAGTCGAGCGTGGCTTTTATAGGAAAAGTAACAGAATGCAAAAAACCATTTTTGATTTTTTTGTCTGTCTGTCTGTCTGTCTGTTTGAACAAAACCACCGAACGGATTTTCATCAGGGTGAGAGAAGAGGGATTGAAATCACACAGTTGTAGGTAGGTACTTCCATGGCCCGGCATAATGCCCTACTTTACTACATTTAATACGTACATATTTCGCTAAAACTGAAAAACTACATAATATATAGATTTCTTAATTAAACAAAATGTAAACTCTCTAAAAAAATAGACTTGCAGGAGTAACTACAAAGCACGTTTTATAATAAAAAAAATACAAGCTAACGCGATCTTTATAATTATTATACATATACAAAAAGTCTGCTGAAGGCTTCGATCAACAATAAAAAAACTGTACTAACGCTATGTCGATACCCTAAAAAAGTTGCTAACTAATATTTTTATTAGTTAGCGCACTTTATTAGGGTTCTAATCTGATGGACTGAGAGTGGTTCGTTTTGTAGAGCCTAAACTACTGGCCATAGAACCATGTGATTTGGAGGATATAATAATATTAATTTTGTAACGTAGGGGTTTACTTACTAAGAAATAGTTTTCCAAGGGTTGAACATTACCAGAAGAGTAGGCAGCTTCTCTTCCTCCTACGGAAAAAAGAGTCCTATGTCATATATTTACGTATATTATATATCTATTCGTCCTGAAGATAGATGAGAATTTATTTTCTCAGAATACAAGTGAAACCGCTGATGACAGCTGCTAGTATAGAACATTAAAAAGAGTTTTCTTACGTATTTTTACAATTACAACATTTTTAAATCCTGTGGTCTTATATCTGAAGAATATAATATTTAACACATTAATACTAAAATAAGTAGTTGGTGACAATACAAATTCGAAAGCGTTATGAGACACGACGATTTACAAATCATTACCAACCCTGAGTTTCGTCTTTACATCCGAATTATCTATCCATCTAACATGCACTGCACCAGTGGGGCCGATGGCAACCTGCAAGGGAGACTCTGGTGGTCCACTTGCCGTGACCAAGGACAATAAAACTGTTGTTGTATATTTTCGTGCTACTTTTTCGTTTCCATGCCCGGTTACTATTGGCTTAGAAAAGAATTAAGTTAAGAGAAGTTAGCAGCAGATATATTTATGCATATATTTTTTTGGAGAAGAATGAGCAAGCAGTGGAAATTTTGTGAGCTAAAAAAGGTGTATTATAATTTAATTTTAATGTATCTTACAGATCGGTATCACGTCATTTGGGGCGAAAGATTGCTTGTTTGGTTTACCTAGGTAGCTGATTTCTTTACAAGAGTCTCCTCCTTCATGAACTTCATCAAAAGCAATTTGTAATATGTCTACTTCTTTTAACTAATAGTTTTGTTTTTTAAATGCATGACTAACTACAAAGTTACTTAATAGTACCCACCTGTTTTGGCTACCACTAAAATTTTTAGGACTCTGTGGTTAAATTATGACTTCTTTCTTCATGTTCATCGACATAATTATCTGGATGTCACATCCATCTTATAAACCGTATTCAATAATTCACCTTTTGTTTAATTAGAATAATTAGTTTCTAATATCATGATAGTTTCGGTGCAATTCAGCAAAGTAGGTGTAGGTACACAAAAGTTCGACCTTTTACCCCACATGACTCTACATTTTATAAGGAAGTTCAAAAAAGCTGGTTCTTGTTAACCAAACGAGGTTTTTGTTCAGCTACCTGAAGCGGAAGATTTATTTGTTTTTATGATAAGTTAATTTTAGATTTGATGATAATTATTTTTCATCCACTTTGGTAAGGTAATATTTTGATGACATTTCTCGGATAAATAAATATCCTGGGACATTCCTTATACACGGCGAGTTCGCGTAAAGTTGCCGTGGACAGAGGACTTTTCATTTGATTGTTTGGTAAATGACAAAGACGAAGCCTAGTGACAGTCCGGATTTGTAAAAAAGTTTATGTTAATTCCTTGCATCATCCCTCAATCACAGGGCTATCCCAAACTAAGCAAAGCTTGTACTATAGAGTTTTAGTACAGACATTAATTTTAACAATCCATTTGCATAAACTCACGAATGATGCATCAAGTAAAACAAATAAAAATGTATATACGGAACTACCTTCAAGCAAAAACGATGCAGTTAATTATATTTGGGTTTTGTTTTGCTATGGAATAATATTTTATATAGGTTTAATGTGTCTAGGTTTATATTTTATCTATATTTTAAGTTGCACAATTATATTTTCAGGGCATAGAAAACATGCCCTAATCAGTGGGCCCATATGGATAAGTTATAACTTGGCACATTATTAATAACTATTATGTACTATCTATACTTATCTATACTAATATTATAAAACTGAAGAGTTTGTTTGTTTATTTGAACGCGCTAATCTCAGGAACTACTGGTTCGAATTGAAAAATTATTTCAGTGTTGGATAGCCCATTTATCGAGGAAGACTATAGCCTACTTTTTATCCCGGAATAAACACAAGATTACTCGGGAACGCGGGTGAAACCACGGGGCGGAAGCTAGTTTATAATAATAATAATATAACTATTATTTACTATTATTACTATGGCATTACCTCGTCATTAGATTCTACCACACTCAAAGATACAAATTATCTCTATCGTATGTAATACTGTAAATGCCTGAAAAGGTTATGTGTACTTAATTGTATACAGTAAGCTACTTCTATAAGTAGCTTACTATAACTTTGATCATCATACCAAGATATTTCAAACTAATTAAACTATATTAATAATACTTGTTAGGAAATATATTTATGATCTGTGATAATAGTGCTACATTATATGTACTAATTAGCTAGAAATAAATTAAGCCGGATAAAAAATATACGTAAGCGATAAACATCTCTTTTTTATACAGTTTTTATCATTGTACACTATAATGTGTGAAGTATTAAAGTAATGATACTAATAAAAAATGCATTATGAGATATATATATATAAAGCAGTCGAATGAACAGATCAGCATACCAAATTAAAGTTTTGAAGGTGCAACAAGTGCTATTATTATCAAAATGACGTTCCGTTTTCTACTTTGTGTCATAGCTGTGAGCGTCGCCAGTGCTTCTGTGAGTAATATAATAAAAATATTGATTACCTCCTGAAGATTATTCAACATACTGTTCGTTATTTATTAATTTTGTTCATGCCAGGAGGCCAGGTAGACGGATAAAGTTTACCAACTATAAATCACCTACTACACATCGGTTTCCTTACAATTTTTTTCTTTACCGTAAGCACAAGCTAGGATTCAAACCTACGACCATCTCTATGTCATTCAACGTAACAATTGGGTATTTTTGACGTGCAATAGAAATAGCAATACGTAGGTACTCAGACTGCATCATGAACAAGATGAGGTCCACGTTTGAGAATCCGAACCCTATTTATTCCTATTTTCTGACTCCTAAAAATGGAATGTCCTCTGTGTCTTATGTATATTTGTATGTGCTATTTCTTCAGAAACTACACGACCAATTTAAATATTTTTTTACCAGGGTAATTTACTCTAATACCCGGGGTATAGAGTAAATTACCCTGGTAATCCCGTCATCGTGACCAGATAAATATTAGTTCTATGTTTCCTGTGTAATATGTACGAGTATTTGCGTGATTTTTTCAGAAACTACACGAGCGATTTTTATGATTCTTATGGTTTTTTTTTGTTAAAATTGTTTAGTTTTAGATATTTAAGTAATAAGGCCGTTAAAAGTTACATTTATTTTTTTATAGGCTATTTCAAAGGAATTGCAAGATAAAGTTTATAAGGAATTAGTGCTGCCACATGTATTGGCATGTTCCAGTGAGTTTGCCGTTGCAGGAGATAAAATAGATGAGGCCAAGAACAAAGGAAATGCTGAAGGCATCAGCCCCTGTTTCTTTAACTGTGTATTCAAGGGTATTGGTATTGTAAGTACAAATTAATTTTATTCAAATCTTAGTTTAGAACTAAACAAAGTAACTATGCTATTTTTAGGGTTCCGTATCCAATATGACCAACGGGACCCTATATTACTAAGAGTAAGCTGTACTTAATTATAAGATGTCACAACCCCTTCATGCATTTTTCAATGTTTTTGTTCCGACTCTATTAAATTTTTTAATACATTAAATAATTAATATTAATTTTAATATATGTTACTACTTAATATCCTAACCTTAAACAATATACCTACTAATAAAAGTGAAATATAATTTTAATAGTAAGATAGTAATGACTACTTATGTAACAAAGTAAATATTTTGTTAAAGTTGAGTTTTTGGTGTATTATTATTTTGTGCCAGTCCAACGCGCACTTCACGGTTTTTCAGGGTTAAAATTGTACCACAATTATGATATGTTTTTAATTCTTCGTTTCAGTTGGACGAACAAGGTAAATTTAAACCAGACGGGGTAGTTGAAAAGGCCAAAAAAATCATCGCAGATGAGGAAGATTTGAAAACCATTTCGGAAATAACCAATTCGTGTTCTAAAGGTATAAAAATATTGTGTCCATAGTTAATGTTAACCTCACTTACAAAATGCTAAGGAAATATTTATACATAGTCATCAGAGCATAGTAAGTCCTGACTTACTCACTGACTGACTCATCGATGCACAGTTTGAACTGCTAGTCCTAGAGACATGACATTTGGAAGGTGATCCGTGTAAAGCTTAGGCATCCAAAATGAAAGGGATTTTAAAAAATTAACCCCAAAAAGGGTGCAATGGGGTGTGGAAGTTTGTATGAAAATCTGTCATTATTGATGATAAATTCATGAAAATTCCATTTAGTCATTTGATTGAAAGTTAAGAAGTTAAGTTAACTCTGAAACATGTTATGTTTCAGAGTTTTTGGAAAATCACCCCTAAAGGAGGTTATATAGATAATGAACGTTTGTCTGAGAAATAGTATTATTCTGGTCAAAAATAACATGTTCTTCGACACATAAAAAAAAACATGAAAAAATTGTATGGGAAATCATATTTTTTGCATGGTATGAGAGTAAACAAGGGGATTACGGGTGAAACCGGAGGGCAGAAAGCGAGTTTAAAATGAAAATAAATCTAAACATAAGTATCTGAATTTCAGGCAACTTTTTGTATTAAGACGTATAAGTGTAGAAGAGATAGATTTTGTTTTGAGCATGTTTTATGAAATTATGTTTTTTTTTTAATATATTTCCAGTAAACGATGTCGATGTTAGCGAAGAATGTGAGCGGGCCACGCTATTATTCAAATGTGCAGTGGAGAATAAAGCAGTACGTATTTTATATTTTTGCTTAAGAAATTACATGGAACCAATAAATTAAAATACCTGAACGGGAATGAGGCGAACGATATTGGAATATTATATATTTAACTATGGCAACCTTTTAAAAAAAGCTATATTTTTCTTTTCAGCTCCTCTTAACGAAATAAATCTCCAGAACTAGTACTTTCAGTGGACAATAGCGACGTGGATTTGTAATAACAATTGTTAATATGCTCAATAAGAAATAAACTATTTCAAAGTTAGATAACATTTTTATTTAACCAATTACTTTCCTACTACCAATTATTACAGATAGCAGAGCATTTTTTTAAGTACCTATTATAAGTATACCTATGTTATAATATATCTCTCTATTTACTATAAAATGACCACAAGATTTCGGTTTTATTAGTTTATTGAATTTAGTAAAAAATGTATTATACATTTCCAGAGAGTCCACAATCTCTATCATATAAAATTAAAATTGTGTCTATAGGTAATCCAGATCCGTTGAGCAATTAGAATGCATTGAAGAACTCTTACAGGTCAGTGTCAAATCCATACTGTGAAAAAAAAATGTTTGGTGTTACCTGTAAAGTTTCTAGTAAACTGTCATTTAAAAATAAATACCATACAAAAAAATGGGAATTTGGAATAGACTAATAAATATTATTAAAGCTTTTTCGGTTCGCTTTTTAGGGATCCGTAGTCAAGATTTCGGGTAGGGTATACTGCGTTTGTTCCAATATGCACTAGGTCCGTTTTTAACTTCATTTGTAGTTAGTGTTTGACCACAATTTAAGGTCTATGGTTACTTTTAACTTACTTTAGGAGCATTTTCAATTAAGCAATTGAATGCGAGTTTCGCGCGATCACAGCCCTTGTTTCCATCACTGGTCGGTTGATCGTTCACTGTAAAACATTTTATAAATGACACTAATAATAAATACATACAAATGCCAAAAGATATCCTATACGACATTTTTTTTTTAAATAATGAGAATTTAACATTATTTATTCACTTTTCCCTTTTCTGTAATTTCCAAATTAAAACATTCATGGTCCGTAAATTATTAGAAATAATCCTACAAAATCCTGCTAATCTCCTTTGTATCATAAGAATACATCTTAAGTAATCTTTTGCCTGAATTAAAGTCAAACAACTAATCTATAAAAAAAAATTGAGGCGTGAATGCCTTTCGCATTTATCACATTAGTAAGAATAAAATTTGTATCTATTAAAATTCTAGGTAGTTGAGTAAATGCGGGATTCTCTTTTGTCTCATTGAGCAGGTGTGCAACTAACTCTAGCGCACCATGTTTCTAACACTAGGAATTTAATAGTATAAAACTAAAAATTTAGTTATTTACCAGATGAACATTGCTCCATCAGCTGGTTCATGCTATTCAAAAGTTCTTTTTCACCATTGAAAACTTCTTCGGCTTTCTCTTGGGCACCTTTAGAGGACAGTTTGCCCATGTCGTCCATCTATAATATTAAAAAAAGTCATGTATTAAATTACGTACCTGGGCATGTTCAATACTTTGCGTTCTATCGTTCCTTATATCATACTAGCTGTTCCCCACGGTTTCACCCGCATTCCCGGGATAAAAAGTACAATCATCGTCAAGAGTTGGGCTATCAAATTCAAAAATATTTTTTCAAAACCGACTGGTAGTTCCAGAGATTAGCGCCTTTAAACAAACAAAAAAACTCTACTCCTTTATTATAGGTTTTAGTATAGATGTGCAAGTGCAAGTTCTATATCTGACTCAGTTTTATTACTAGGTTCACTTCAGAGTTTTCGGTGGTTAGAATATCTAGATGTCTTAGTTCTAAATTTATTAGTAGGTGCATAAATGCTCCCTAACCTATCCCTATATTTTAACATGAAATAGCGAACAAAATAGCATGCATCTCTATAGATAGTATGTAGGACTCGGCAGCAATGTAGGTTATGCATAGGCTATAATTGTAAGGGAAACCACGATTATGTGGATGATTAAAAGCTTATATGGTGACATTTTATTAGAATTATTTGAAAACATTTATTATTATACTATAAGGATACTTACAATACCATTCTTCTTAAACAAACAGCCCACGAAACACTTTCCATTGTAGCTGTCGGGCATCATTTTCTTCTTGAATGTTCTGAAGTCAGACATCGAAAGGGGATATTCCTTGATACATTCGACGCCACTTGCCAAGAGTTTCGATTGGATCATCGATTTCTGTGAGTCGGTATACGTGTACGCCTGTAGGAAAGTTGTATTTTTTATGAAAAGATTTTTTAAACCATTTATTCTACAGACGCAATAAATATGACACACAACAATAGGTGATACACATAAACAAAAAACATATTTTTTAATTTTTGACAGCTAATCAACCTGGGTTAGCACCAATTAAGTAACTGTGTAGTTTAGTATAATCAGTGCTGTGTTTAGAGGACAGCACTGATTTTCAGATGACCACGATTGATTTTAGTGATTACAGATTTACTCCCATCTCATGGAACATCATCACTTAATGAAGATAAAAATAAGAAAATGCGTAAGTGTACTTACCGCAATACTTTCAGTGACAAACCAAATTGCGAGAACGAAGCAAAGAAGCACAAACTTGTCCATCATATTAATTTTGTTTCTTCTGGTATCGACTAAAAATGAATACAAAAACATTCAGTCTTTTTCAATCGACAACATTCTGTGATGATCCATTTGGAACTTTTATATGTTTTATGGCAAACAGATCATGAGTTTGCGGAACATTAGGTATATGACAGTTTGAGTGAAGCCAGACCTTCAATTATGAAGCTGGATGTTCGCTTTAAAGCATAGACAATCGATTTCACAATGCTTAACGTCCTACGAGTTAGTTCCGCCAGTGGAACTAAATTGGATCTTTACTGCCTGATATTTACTGATTATTTTGTCACAATTTGTTTGACAGTAAATACTGGGGTAGTATAGCTTTGGACAAGATAATTGTAGTTAAGGAAAAGTCAAAGCCAGCTACTGATGAAATTCATATTATAAACTTAATGATGTACTTAAGTCAAATTTAAAGTTAATTTTACTAACCTTAAACTCACCAAGATTTTGGTAATTGAATAGTAAAGAACAATAACTTGGTAACTTGTAAGGTTAGCGAAGTAACTGATGGTAATTCCTATCCATCCTTACTATTTAAATGATTATGTTTAATGGTTTAGCAATAAATTATTTAAAGAGTTTCTGTTCATACGATAACAATAGCTTTATGTGCGGAAAATGTTGCTATAATGATTAAAATTTTATAAAACGGTATGTACCTATAACTTGTTTTTATTCTTACCTTACCTACTTACCTTATCTTCCACCATCGTATCTCGTCATCGACAGAGACTTAAATTAGTCTCGTACGGTGCGGTTTCAAATAGCGAGCTTCCTACCGCGAACGCTCAGGTTGCGGAACGACCCTCTGGCGTGGTTTTCCCAAGGGACTACAACATGGGCATTCATATAGAAGGGTCTGAGGAGGTTTATGCAGGGTTGGCAACACTCGTGTAACCAAGGTAACTGCTTACCATCAAGCGGGCCGTACCTATATGTGTTGTTGTAGTGCATAGTTCACGTACCTAAAAGCTATATTTAGTAAGGGTAGACCCTTATGGATGGACGGTCCGTTCATCTGTCCGTCTGTTTGTCTTGGTTATTATAATTGGATACTATACCAGCGATATATATCTGAAATATTGCATAGTTTACCTCAAGGTATGCATAATATTTAAGATCCAAAAAAAGTTATATAATACAATACAAATACAATCTTAGAAACATTTTTTCAGTGTAGGTAAAGTTTTACTTACTACTTTATGAGTAATAGTCGATGCGTAAGGCTTCAGTATAATATACTATATATCCTATATTTTGTACGCCATTCCTTGCAAAAGGTAGCGCACATTAATTTATTAACTATTACCTGTTCCCCGCGGTTTCACCCGTGTTCCCGGTATATATTTTTTCCATCAAACATTTTCTTTCATACAAACCTTTTCCTGACAATTACAAACACAACAAAAAAATTATTATCCAAATAGGTACAGCCGTTCGGAAGTTATGCGCGTACATACATTTCGACGATTCATTTTAATTTATTAGATAGATAAGATCCAATTACGTAATAACAAAGACGATCATAAGTAATATACATTTTGCTTTATTGTTTTTCATTAGGCTCTTCTTTAATTCATGTTGTCTTATTATTACAATGCTCAGTCTAACGTTTTAGATTGTACCACATCGTACTGACTACGGAACCCTATAGGATATGTTTCAACATGCACTTGGCCGTTTTTTTTGCAGAATATTCCATCTGTTTGCTAACTTACAATGACAGATAGTTACAGGAAGTTCATTTAGCAGTTTAAAGTTAATGTAGGTAATTTCCTTTTTTTTTAACGAATTGCTACTAAAATCAACTATAAATTATTCGAGAGATATAATTAAGTTGTAAATTATACAAAATAAAGAATTAGATACTATTAAACTGGGTAAAGTCTGTGTGTGTCAGTTGTTGTTTGAACATGTATTTTTCAGGTGAAAATTATAAGACATAATACCTATTAGATAATACTTAATTTGAAGTCTCTTATTAATAAAATAATAAAAAATACGTGTGGCACTCGGGCACTGCCGCGGTAAAGCTATTGCATAGCATTTTTTATCAACTTATGCGATTATAATATTTTTTTTATTTTTGATTTATACAATTATTTTTTTTTCTTTGATATTAATTCAAGTTTTTCTTTGATATTAATAGATACCTATACACCTATATACTTTCTCACAAACAGCTGCTTACGTATTCGTCCGATTTCGGCGCAGCTCGTCTTAGGTTTTGTTTTCGTTACGGGATTTCTTGATTCGGTCGCCGCGCTCAATGCCCGCGATAAAAGCTATACAATAGCTTAAAATATTCTGGGAAATTCCTCACACATGATATGACTAATGCTCTCATTTTATAATATTGTACCTTGAATTATTGTATGTATAATGTACAGTATAGTTATTAAAAGTCAATTAGATAAAATCAAACAATTAATAAGGTACCTAATTATTGTATTAAATATAAATCTATTAATATTTACATTACAAGTTAACATAAGTCCGCAATCCAAAATATTATGTTTTTATAGGAACTATCAATCAGTTGTCCATATTCACTGCTTTTTGTTGCCATTCAAAAAGTTTACTATTTTGTAGAAATTCAAAATCCGAACTGAAAGAAAACAAAAAAGTTTATATTTAAAAAAAGCGAGCCCATGGGAGAATTGTCCAAGTTAGAATTATCCATTCTCAAAACTAACTGCAAATCATAGAAAAAACTACCTCAGAGTTTACAATGAGAACTTAAATTACGATTTTCTCATGTGCTGGTTCCAAATCCCGTGGATTAAATAATTGTTTTTCATCAATAATGGCCTATCGTAATCAGCTTACAAATGCTAGAGTAGCCACGCCTTACAAACATTTCTCAGAAATTCGTCGCCACAACGTTGTTCAAAAACGTAGCTTTGAAAACCATGTTAGTCTCGTTTCTTCTACCGTCAAACTAAGTACATGAAAACGAGACAGGGACACTTGACGTCAAGCTTGGATGTTATGGCTGATATGCCTACAGACAACGCGTCGGTGCCGTAAACCGTATCTTCTCTCAAATCCACTTCTGTCACGTGTACTGAGTTGCATGCGCTCTTTGTTACTGTGGATAGACTTGTGTTTGACCACAATCTCACCATGGTAAGTAGGATGATGTAGCCGAATGGAACGCACACAAAGCCACGAAGGGAACTAGCTAAATACAACAGTACAGAACAGTATAATAATATAAATCAACTACGTATATACCTGTTCATGGTTTTCACGAAAACAGTTGAAGGCCAACTTGGCGCGCTCACATCCCTTTTCACCATCAGTCACTTCTTCGTCATTGACTGTAAATATATAATATTCAGGTCACAAAATATAATCGATTAAACTATATAACGTTTATTATTCAATTTATACGTAGACTAGCTTTCGACCCGCGGTTTCATAATTTTATTCCCTTAGGGACATTATAAATCCCTATCTTAGTAAGTATGTCCTAAACGCTATAGCTTACGGATGTCCATGCTCTATCTATAAGATGAAGTATCCTCTTTTGGGCGGTAGTATCTAGTATAGTTAGCGTCAAAAGTAGATTGGAATTTTAGTACCGTGTCACATTACACAATTCATAATTTTCATTCAAACTTTCAAGAAAATGTCAATAGATTATTATGATAGTTCTATGAACAGTGGTTTAGACTCTTCGTTTATATCCATCATCAATCAGTCATACCTTGTTCTTTTTTATCTAATATATAAAATTCTTGTGTCACAGTGTTTGTCTGCAAAATTCTTATGAAAATTTTTGTGCATATTTGGTAGGTCTGAGAATAGGTCGTAAAATATATTTCATACCGATACGCGGGTAAAACCGCGAGGAACAGCTAGTTGTTATATAGATTACTAATATGAGTAATGAGATTTAATAAGTCTGACTACAATTACCATTAAATGAAGTAGTAAAATATGTGTTTTTAGAAATTATGAGTCAATCTAACCTTTGGCGCACGTAATAAGTAATTCTTCGACGTTCTTCAATTCTTCTTCATCTTCAAACACCTCCTTAGCTCGCTCTAATGCTGGCTCGTGATGGAGTTGACCTTTATCACTAAGCTGAAAAACACATTAGTTTACTTATTTTGGACATGTAAGTTTTCATACGTGTATTGGAACTACTTTGTGTTTTATCAATAATTACATTATTATACTTATTTTTTTTAAATCAGTTTCAGTTACTACACTATACAACGTGTTACAAAATACCCCGTAAAAAATACAATTAATTATCAAAGCCAAAAATTTTGTCATCCCTAGTAAGCTGTCATGTCAGGGAACCAGATTATTTAACAGAAAGGCCTACGTACCTATCTTACCTATTAATTGTATACTTTAATAGTTTTTCTATTTTTCATTCATAAATGTTTGCTACCTCAATACAAGGATGTCATTATACTCATGTACTGGCTTCAAAAAATGTTAAGTAGGAAAAAAAATATGTTGTCAATTTACGATTATTATTTTTGTCGTTCCGCGAATTAGGTAGAAATGTAGGTATTCTGCGTAGTTTACTCTTTAATTTTACTGACATAGGGTTTGCACATCAGTGAAAATAATAATATTTTTTTGGGGTATGTTATACAGCGTTACTACGGTTCTTAAATATTGTGAATGGACTCGTTATAAGGCCCCATTTAACCTCCTTTCGGCTTTACGGGTAGTTTTGTAACACCCTGTATAACTGATAAAAGAGTAGTAGCAAGTAGACATACTTCCTCATTGTATTATATGAATATAAAGGTAGTTATAAGTTTAGGCGGAAAATAACTGACATGACGACACGATCGTTTGCAACTTGAGCTATAAAAAATATAATTTTGTAGTGCGCTATCTTTTTTCTTTGTCATAACATGTCTCTTATATTTAGCTCTTGGCTATAACTGCACATATACATAAAGGTACTATAATATGTATATTGTGATACTAGTGTACTTGTGATACTAAAATTACTTATTATAAGCACTTACAACTCCAACTTTATTGAACACACAAGCACTAAAGCAGCCAGCATTTTCAGACTCGGGGAACTTATGTTCTTTGAAGGAATTAAGATCGTCTTCTGAAATCGGATGCTCTTTTAGGCATTCAGTAGCTACTTCCGTAAATTTGGCTTTTAATTTAGTTTTCTGTTCATCAGTGATTGCCTGAAAATTGGATTATAATGTTTAATACAATGCACTATATCTACGGTTAAAGATGAAGGATTTTGTTTTTCTCAAATATTACAAGAAATAATTAAATTAACATTACTAAAGGGTACAATGAGCTTATAGACAAAGATTGTAAGTAGGCGACATTTAAAATAAAGAAAATTTTATGTACTTACCAATGCATTGTTCAAAACAATAGCAAAGACGACAATTGCAATTCCTGAATACATATTTTTCCTTTAATATAAAGTTTTAATAGATGTTGTACACAATACGATGACTAAGATTAATGTGGTGGTGAACTCAAAGAAACGGCTATTTTTATACTTATTTCTGTAATGTAAACAATGCTTATATCCTGTAAGTCACTAGACTGGGAGCCTTCGATTTCATGCTACTAATCGATTAAGTGACATGCCGATTAGTAGGAACAATAGAATTGAGTAGTCAGAATAATGACACATCCGTTTTATTTGGGTTCTTAGAAGACGACCCAAAATTAATTCCTTCGTTAATTTTAATTGCATAACTTCATTTCATTTGAGTATTTAGCTTGATAATGATCTACATTTTTAATGGCTGATATAATTAAGATTTATCACAAGTTTTTGTTTATATACCTACTTATATTCATTTTAATTTGGTTGGTGGAAAATAAGAATAGAAAATACATAATGATATACGACGTTATTTACTTAATTCATCTCGTAACATAGAACAGCTTAACATAGCTACACATTATAGATAAATCTTATATAAATGAGTCTGGTCCAAATTCTTGAAAATTGTCTGGAGCAAGCCAAAATATTTACCAATCGAAACCAAACTGTAATAAATATATATTAATTAGTTAGCTTGAAACTGAAATTATTACTATATTATTACAGTAAGATCGTAGATTCATAGCTTCTAATACTAATTCGAGTATAATATTTTAAAAAAATAAGTGGGCGTCGATGGTCAAATTCGAAAAAATTCATGAAAACTAAAACTGACATATTTTGAAAAATTTATAAACCTAGACGGGGATATAATCCGTTGATTTTGAAATAAAAACATTTAGTATTATTGAACCATTTAGATGATTGAACCATACTGATGATGAACCATATAGTGTTGCTTATAAGAATCAAGTTCTATCAAACGGCAAACTAAAGGAAAGGGGGCTCATTAGTTAATAAGAAAGTTATTAAATATCTATATCTTCAAATACAATAACATTTCAAGTACATAATAAATGAAAAGTTAATTACCTGAGAAGCGTTATCTATCATACATTTAAACGCTAGCATGGCTCGGTCACAACCCTTTTCCCCATCACCAACTGGTTCAGTATTGACTGAAATAATAAAATTAGATTTAATTAATTACTTTTTTTTAACTAGGAAAGTCATGTGTCTGGCTAGCTTACCATCCTTGAGTCGAAAATCTGCCGTCTTGCTCCTGCCCCTTGAGGACACTCACTATGGTAAAAAAACAAGGTTTAAAAGGAAACTGGTTCTCAAGTGAAGCTGTCGAAACACAGAGGCAGGAACTTGGCAACAGATTTTCAGTTTAAGGATGGTAGCCATCCAAGCGGGAACTGCAAAGTAACCCTACCTTCTTATTTTTGTTTATTGAGGATAACAAACAACTGTACAATGCAGATTAAATATAAAATATTAAGTATATAGATATATTAAGTATATAGAATAATTACTAGTATATAGAATAATTAATTGTACAACCAACACCGTTATCCACGAAATAAAGTTGTATCTTACCATGCGAACAAGAGTGAAGATAGTCTTCGATGATTTTTAGTTCTTCGTCGTCATTAAAAACAGTCTTGGCTAGCTCGAGAGCAGATTCTTTTTGTATTAGACCTTTGTCATCCATCTGTAAATAAATTGAATGCACCTATATGAGATTGATCATCATCGGTTAAAATATCATGCATAAAATATTCGTGTTTAGTTCAGTACTCAATTATTTATAATTATTTTAAGATTGTGTATATTTTGTTAGGAAATGTTATCCATTATAACATTACAATTTATGTTATTTATTGACACTCCATTTCGACACGACATTTTTTCTGTATTGTCATGTTATTCCTACATGACAATACAGAAAAAATGATAAGGTATTTCATTAAATAGTTTTTTGAGAAAGATTTTATTTTTCATTTATTTACTCACTATGGCAACATGTTTCATAATGCAAGCCATAAAACATGGCGCGTTTGGACCACTAGGGACCTGGCGGGCTCTCATTTTGACGATATCGTCTTCTGTGATGACGTTATCTTTGATGCAATTGATAGCTACTGCCTCATACTGCTCGTGCATCAGTGCTTTTTGTTCTGGTGTTATAGCCTGAAATGTATCAAAAGATGTATCAGCAATTTTATGTGAGGTTTGATTAATTTAACAACCTTTTTAGAGTGCATCTCGGAGAGTTTTTCGAGTAATTACAACAAAACAATTTTGAGGATTTTTTTATATACATATTATAGTTAGTATTTTATACTTTTATTCTAAATACTTGTTGGAAATAAATAAGAAAAGAAAAATACATTTAATTACAACCCTTTCGATATTTTTTATCTATTTCATAATAAAGGTTTTGTTTATTGTAATAACTGTTCCTATTATAAAGTGGTATAAGAACTACATTGGTTAATAGTCGATTATAACAGATTGAGTGGAAGTTCGCCTGTAACTTATACCAACGTGTCGATGTACCAATTTTATTATCATAACCCCAAAAATATTTTACTAAACTTACATTTGTCAAATATGGAGACAATGATAAAAAATGAAGAGAACATAACAGAGTGGATACTCGAAACATTTTTACATTTGCACGAAATCTCGTTTCTCAACACAGTTGTTATTACTTCAAAGAGCCTTTGCTTATTGTCGAATTATTTGGTAATTCTGAATTTATATGGAGGACATTTTCATAATGAAATAACGAGCTAGTAGCTAGCTTATTATCATTTTTGGATTAGTATGGTATTTATACAGTAATTTGAAGTTAACTAGTAGGTTTGAAATTGTCAAAATTATAAGTTACGAGCTTAGAGAGTCCGTGATTTTGAATGCCGAGATGTTGTCACTTATTTGATTACATAATATAATAAATTCATTATATTTGAAATAAAATCCAATGAATAAGCAGTCCTAGTTTATTCGCTACATACTATTCCGAGGCCTTCAGATTTCAAGGCTTCCAAATATACTTACCTAGTAAATGTTCACACTGGATTATTATATGAGGTAATACTTCTCATGGTCATCAGTCATCACATCACACATTACTGTGTTGACAACTTTGTGGTGGCCACAAAAGCCTATGGTATTTTACCTTTACACAATTTCAAAATTACATTCGTTTGTCGCATTTTCAAAACTGTTATAGATTGTAATGGTTTGTAATAAGCGCCATATTTGCTTAAACATTTTCAGTTATTTTGATCCAGCTAGTGTTTCATTAGGATTTGATACCTTAGTTATTACCCTATATTTATCGTAAATTGCTGTATATAAAGAATTATTTATAACGATTCACACATTCACGCATTGGAATTTGTTTGTGATCTAGTGTTATACTGCAAATATGTATAATCCCATTTTATATTTTGTTATTTTCACCTGTTCTTTTGCTTCTTATATCGCGGTAAGTCGTAAGTAATATAAGGAAATAAGGAAACGATGATTTATTGTCTTAAGTTTTCAATCATTATAATTTAGAAAAAATATTGTTCGGTCAAAAACATATTGAAAATATAAACAAGGACTATCACAAACAAATAGTTACTTAAAATACCGTTTTCAGGCTCAATCATTAGATGAACTAAAAAATAAGTATGTGGAGATGGTCGTTGAATGTTTAAAGGAATATCCAGTAGCCGCAGAGGATATGGAACAGCTAAAAATCAAGCAGATGCCTGATAAAGAATCTGCGAAGTGTCTTTTTGCTTGTGCCTTTAAAAAAGCTGGGATGGTAAGCCAAATTTTTCCTCAGCCTTGGAACATTATGTTCCTCCATAAACATCTACAATCTGAGCCACATACTTTCCACGCAAAACGTAACTAGTGTTGTTATGAAAACCTATTTAGCGTTTTTATTGTTCTTTTTAAAAAAAAACACAATATAAATGTTACTTATTCTACCAGACTATGTAAGACGGGTTAAGTATGTAGGTATTGTTATTTTTTTTTCAAAGAGTCAGGAGATTGCACACCATGGCTTACCTAGATATATGAATTTCAAGTATGTAGCAAGGTCAGTGATTATGGCTGTACTAATTTCACGGTCTACGCTCGTTGGACAATGCCACCCGAGTACAGTTGTTACAGCTAATGTTCTTCATTTACCGGAAATACATTTTTGATGATCATGCTCTATGATTACCTTTTATAATAATAAGTAATTATACCTCTAAAACATTGTTGTCTTTGTTTTTTCTTGCATCAAGTGAAATACCGCTTAATGCTTATTAATTTATTGTCTTACCGGACAGAGCTATAATAAATTAATACGAAGTCACGTAATTTGGCAAAATACATTAAAACAAAGTTATGGTCGATTTTGTTTGTGTTGATACGATCCAACTAGGCTTTTTTTTTATTACAGATGGATGAAAAGGGCTTTTTATCGATTGAAGGTGTTAATAATATATCACAAATATATCTGTCAGGTGATGTTGAAAAAATTAAGAAAAGCGAAGAATTTACAGAAGCTTGTAAAACTGGTAACTTATAGGTCAACAGAATTCTTGCATTTGATATATTCAATGTTTTTCTAAGGTATGGTACACATATTTTTGTTACAGTGAATGATGTTCTAGTTAACGATGGTGATAAAGGATGCGAAAGAGCTGCATTGATTTACAAATGTAGCGTAGAAAAATCATCTCAGGTATGTACCCATAACTTTAGTAGAAATTTATTTAATAATTTATTGTTCAATGCAAAATATTGTATTTGTTTCAGTTTAACTTTGTTTGAGTACTAAATTAGTAAAGCAAGGCGTAGTACTAAACAGGAGCGTGACCTTTGTACATTACATTGTAGAGTTAGGTACCTATCTAATAAAGATATTTTGATCCTGAATTTCGTTGTTTTATTTTAATTTATAACAATTAATTAGAGATAGAACCTCTTGCCCTGTATTGTGGTAGTATAATGTAATTTCCAAGAATATTTACAATTACTACTTAATTGGACTAGAATATCATATTATTTGGAGAAGTAGAGTTAATAGCAGAAATTATTTTAAATGGAATAAATGAAAAAGTTAAAATGATATTGTACATCTGTATTAAATTTGGTATATTAAATGGTTCCATTTGGTTGACAGATAACGCTCAAATTATTATGTTTATATAACGACATGGTAGATATACATAGGTTATACAGACTGAAGTAATTATTTTTAAAATAAGTATTAATTACAGGAAATATGTAAATTTTGATGAAATCACAGGACACCAAAGATTGTATCGCAAACCAGTGACTCGTAAATAATAATAAATAATTACATGGACATTAAATTCATGCATTTAGTGTTATTCTTTTTAAAAATCAGAAATAATTATCGTACTTAAAACTGAAATAGTATTTAAAGGAAGAAAATAATATCTATCATTCAGTAACACATAGTGCGTGTTGAATTTTGAACAAAATGTGGGCATTATTTTTTGTTTCACTATTATGTGGATATTCTTACGTAAGTAGGAAATAACAATTAAATATATATTTTTAGGGTTCTGAAGTCATACAAGGGTAAAACCTTACAGATTCGTCATTCCGTTTGTCTGTCTGTCTATCATGGTCATTTTACTCGGAGACAACCTGAAACAAAGCTGAAATTTTGCATCAAGCATCAAATTAATATGATGATAAATAAATGGGGATAAATCTTACTTATTCACGTACCACCTCCAATGGGGTATCATTAAAAAGGTCTACTAAAATATACAGGATTGTCTCAAACACTTTTTTGAAACAAATATGTATTTATGAAATATCTAGCTTTAAATTAGTAATTTTTGTTAGTGTTGTCAAGTGTCTCCCATACCCACTAAATTACTACTAAAAATATTCACACACTAGTAGCATAAGTGGTAAATTTTAAAGGAAAAGTATCATTGGTATAAAGGCTTTTACTCGTTTAAGAGCAAAAGCTAAAAAAAACTTTTTATTACTCTGTATAGACTTGTGATTGACCACAATCTCACTACGGTAAGTGGTGATGTAGCCCAAGGTGGCAAGTAAACACACAAAACCTAGAAGAAACTAGATCTCAAATGCAGCTACCGGAACACACCAACAGGTATTTGGCGACAAATTTTCAACTTGAGGGTGGTAGCCAGCCAGGCGGGTACTACAAAATACCCTACCACCATGCAAACTTCAATATAAAAAACCATGGCAGAATATATAATAGAAAGAATAAATAAATAAATATTCTGGAACATTATTCCTCACACACGGCCATCTGAAGCCAGATAACTGATATACTACATATACTACTTTTCTTTTGTAAATACATACTTATATAGATAATTACAACCAGACACAGGACAAACAGACATGTTCATGCACACAAATATTTGTCCTGAGTGGGAATCGAACCCACGACCTGCGGCGTGATAGATAGGGTATCTTACCAACCACGCCAACCGGCCCGTCATAAAAACAATAAGCGAAACTTATTGTTTTTAATAAAATCTTTTTTAATTTAGTCTAAGGTTTTAAACTACCTTAAAAAATTGTAAAAATAATGACTTACTTTTAATACTATAGGCCATGACAGAAGAGGAATTGAAGGTGGAATTTATAAAGATAATAATGGCGTGCACAAAAGACCATCCTGTGGAAATGTCAGAGCTGGTGAAGCTGCAAAACTTGATCGCGCCGAAGGATATGAAAACAAAGTGTCTACTTGCTTGTGCTTACAAAAATGAGGGAATTGTAAGTAGCACTTTTTAAGGTTCACGTTATCAATACATGATATTTATTATTATGACATGTTCCCATTGCTTAGGTATCTTGAATATCAATAAAAACAATCTTTATTGAGACTGTTGACCTACACGCGACTCCTGTTTGGATTGGTTGGTGACGTTATGCATTTGACTTTTGCTTCTGGGTCATGAAGGTTTCCTAACAATATTCTTTCACCAAAAACTAGAAAGGAATCTGTAGTAGGATTCAGTTAAAATCAAACGTAGGTACCTACCTAAGGTATGGTGGCTTAGCAGTGAAGGAAGATGGTACTCGTTTTTTCTGTATGAAATCTAGAGGGGCCGCACTTATTACTACGTAAGAAAATGTCTCGTCCAGTGTCCCGCGTGGGGTCTAATATTATCATAACTTCCTAACTAATATTATAAATGCGAATTTGATTTGTTTGTCTGTTACTTTTCCACATCTAAACTGATCGCGATGAAATTTGGTACGCAGATAGCCTATTGTACGGAAAAGGATATAGGCTATTTATTTTTTTCTCGGGAGCGCGGATGAAACCGCGGGGGAGAGCTAGTAGATATCTTCATTACTTAACTATAACTTCATTACTATTTTCTTTCACGGTAGCCCCTCTGACCTTTACTTTGATTATAAACAGAAACCATATTTTTTTGTGAAGTGCTGGATTAGTAAACATTTTAACTGCATCTAACTAGTTTTTGGACTTACCCCTTACCCAATTGTTTTTATATTTCAGATGACTGATAAAGGCCTGTATAACATAGAACACGCTTATAAATTAGCTGAAAAAACTAAAAATGGTGACGAGAAACGATTGGAGAATGGAAAGAAAATAGCTGATATTTGCGTAAAAGGTATTTTTTAGCAATAATATCATCTTAAAATTTCAGTTCATTGATTGAATATGAAATAATGGCAGGTTATTTAGCAGGCGGTTTATGGTCGGTGGACCTTTGGACAGATGGATAGACACATCAGCAATGGACTTTAAACATTTGTAGTGGCATTAATTGATATTTTTTTTACTAAATCACTCATTATTTTATTGTTATTTTCAGTTAATGATTTAGAAGTAAGTGATGGTGAGAAGGGCTGTGAAAGAGCTGCCATGATATTCAAATGTACAATTGAAAATGCACCTAAGGTTAGAGCAATTTATTTATTAGAAAAATATTGGTTGTTTCAACATTTTTTTTTTCTTAATTTTTAAAAATAAGAGCAGTACAATTATGTTTTTCTTTTGTTTCAGTTCGGATTCAAATTAGTATGAAACCTATAAAACAGAGAGCTCCACATAGTTGATTATTATTTAACTAACCCATTGATTTGTTGATAATTGAATTAACCTAATTATATGTGATGTAATTGAAGCTATTAATAAATATTGTGATAGCTTACAACTTATTTTTATTTTTTAAATAATAATAATCCCGATGCCGGTGGGGAACTGTTTTTTATATTTTCAAATGTATTTTTTTATAACTTATATTTAAAAATGAAATTAATAGGAATATATTTTAATAAATGGTATAAAATAAATTTATTAAATAAACACAAAGCAAAATGATACAGAAATATTAAAAATTAGATGATCTTACAAAAGTTGTTGTTAATACTAAATTAAACCTAATTATTTAAAATTTACAGGTATAAACATGAAAAGTTATGTCAGGTCGAATCACAAAAACTATAAGTGGTTTGCCTGGACTAGGTTAAAACCTGTGTTTCAGGCTATCACTTTCTCGTGATATTATTAATTATTGTAGATATTTATTATGAGAAAGTATATTTCCATAATTTGCATAACAAATAAGTCAGATTGACATTTTTAATCTTATATATAAAATTCTCGTGTAACAATGTTAGTTACCGTACTCCTCTGAAACGGGTCGACCGATTTTGATGAAATTTAGTGTGCATATAGGGGTAGTATATATCTGGTAGGTCTGAGAATAGGTCAACACCTATTTTTTAAACCACAACGCGAGTGAAACCGCGGGGGACAGCTAGTATTAGATAAAAATAATTAACTTTAATTATGTGTACAAGTATGAGTAAAAAACTTTATAATCTCAAGCAAATTAATACTGGGTGATTTTAGCTAAATAGACCTGTTTAATTAGTTTATAGTCTGCTATATCACGTAAATTTAAAAAAAAAATATATTACCTTATTTACGTACTCTAGTGCACAACAAATCGATGTGCTTGCGGAAATTCAGGTTTGAGTGATGAGAGCTGTGTCATTCGCATAAGACATTATAATTCCATTTTGGAGTTTAAATTTGCACAGGTCATTTATGTAAATTAGGAATAAAGTGGGACTTAAAATACTACCTTGTGGGATGCCAAAACAAGTATTTTTAATATCAGCACATGTGTAATCACCAATTCTCACACATTAATCTCGGTCGCTAAGAAAATTGAAAAATAGTTGCAGTTGATTTCCCCTTATTCCAAGTGTTTCAAGCTTGTGTAATAATATGGAGCAATGAATGGTGTCGAAAGCCTTGGCAAGGTCTAAGAAGATCCCAATAGTGTGCATACCGTTATTTAGATTGCTAGTTATATAGTCGGTCAGTTGGTTTACTGCTTGGCTCGTTAATTTTTTTGGCCTAAAACCTAAAAAAAAAATGACAGAATGCTGACAAGCAGGCAGACGGTCCACCTGATGGTAAGTGGCTACAGTCGCCTATGGACATTATTAATACCTACAGGGAATTACAAATGTGTTATTACCAAGCATAGAAGGCATCATAGCATGTATCAGTGTCACTAAAACAATATTAGATTTTAAGCGATAATGGTTACCTAATAATGCCTTATAAATTGATATACGATTATTACAGTGATGTACCTTCTAGATTAGCCGTTGTTCGCAATTGTGATTTGTTTTAGTGACATCTTGTTCTCCGGGTTAATACTACTATAGCACGGAGCTACGTTTGGGTATTGTGATGTAGGTACCTTAGCTGTATAACGATAGGAAATACATAGCTTTTTAGTTCTTTAACATTCCACTAGATGGCAGTGTAATTCAATTGTATGTCAATAATAATATGATTTAATTAAAATTATAGTCATGTTTAATTTAAAAAATTAAGCAGGAGATTGAAAAATATATTTATAAAGATTGCAAGTCTACTTCAGCTGAACCTAATTCCAGTTAAAAGTTAAGATTAGTAGGTACAGTATCACGACATCCATAAGTTAATTTAGGTAACTTTTTGTCCCTGCCTGCCCTATTCCCCCTTAATAATGGACCGAAGATCATTATTATTATTACCAGTAAGTCCTCTTTCACACATGAATACTTCCTCTGTTTATTGTATACTCACACATGTTAATTTTTAAAGCAAGTTTTTCAACACCCCTTGCTTTCGAAGCGAACACGTTCCGCTGCGTACGCGCACACATAGAAAGGTCAATAGGTAGCCAACTTCATTCAAATGTGCCTCGTCTGTCGGACCGCAAGTTCAACTTCACTCCTTTCGTAAACTAAACACCGTATGATCGGCTGAATCGGTTCTTTGATGACGTTTGCCCAAACAATTGACGGTTTATAGTTTGTTTTGTCAATATTTCTGTGTATCGTATTGTAAATGTCTTCGCAGTGCATAGTGATGGTTTTGTGTATTGCCCATTAGTAGTTGAGTGCAGTTAAGTTAGTGATAAAGTGTGTGTTTATCAACTTAATTAATATTTTATGTGTATGAAAAAGTATTTCTGAAACAATACCTTGCATTTGGTAAGTACTTGACAAATATTTTTTGTAGTTTTAATAATGCATAATAAACATATAAAATTTAATGATATGTTATATCGTAGACATAAATCGAAAGATCTTAATCATATTATACAAAATAAACGTTAACTAGTTACATTAATAATTATTTCTTATTAATAATGGTATTGGTATGAATCTACGGGTATCATCGTAATTTTCCAGGCTATCATTACCATCTGCAGCTGTAGCTGTTGTCTTTTTAATGTTTTTTACCGCAATTTTACGTTTAACAATTTTTAACTCATCTCTCGATAATATTTTTCTATTGACGTTTTCATTATTATTATGAGGATAAAATTCCGTATCCAAATTATGTTTATAAATTATTGGATCTTGAATTGCTTCAGTAATTATGTCAGGTCCAGAAGCATCAGTGTCACGTCGTTTTCTTCGACCTGATACCACTCCAAGTTGCAGGAGTACTGGATTGCTGACCAATGCTGCAGCAGCACCCAATAGTGCGATCCCAGCTATTGGCCACAATATTGCCTTTGCTCCTAAGGCCTAAAAAGAGCGATATTTATGAGTATGAATTAAAACATTTCTTAAATTTCCCTGGAGAGTTCCCCGATTCCCAAGTAATAAGCTGGACTGAGAAACAAAATTCCAAGACAATTTACCACCAGATTAACTGTAATTTATGAATGAATGTATTTTTTTTCCTTATTGATATAATATATCGATAGTTTTGTATCGTTTATTATTACTTTTCAATGTGCTTATCAAATTATTGTAAACATGTTATTAACATTATTGAAATTAATTCTATGCTAGACTTAATTAACTCCCAGACTTTAATTAGCCAATTTAAGAGTAAACCAACCTACATTTACACGTTGTTTTTAAGCATTAATAAGTCTATTATATAATATACAAGTACGAAATACAAACCTTTGAGTAAAATATTGGAAAATATAATCGAAAAAACCTATACATAAAAAAATAAAAGTCCTGACTCACTCACTGGTTGATTCATCAACGTCTAGAGTTTACTCTTGGGCCTAGAATATTGAAATTTTGGGTAGTCCCTTAATTATGTAGACGAGAAGTAAGTCCAGATTTTTGAAATTCAACGTAAGAAAATATGAGATCGGGGGTAAAATCGTGGGGCGGCAAGCTAAAATAAAATAAAGAGAATATACTGAGAAATACTGACGATTGTTTTCAATAACGACGAACCTACCGCGTTGGAAACCAGTGTCAGTTCCCAAAAGAGGGATTCTCAAAAGGACAAGTTTTTGTGGACCATTTAAGGACCGTCTCAAAAAGAACATAATTTCACTGAACTTGCAGTTTATTTAGTCCTTTATATGTTGAAATTTCGGTAGTTTACCATAAAGGATGTTCAAATATTTTATTTAGCGTGGAAAATATTCTGCTGGCAAATACAGAACAGATATTTCCGTTTTAGCAATCAAAGAGCAAATAATGTAGGTGTTTGAACACTTACATGATCATAATGCTTATGATGATATCCATGACCATGTTGTAAGCCATGGTGATGATCAGAATCATGATGATCTAGCCCATGATATCCATGGTGATGATATTCATGAGGCTCGTGATGATCATGGTAATCGTGGTGATTGGAATGATCGTGATGATCTGTATTATGTATTTGATGTTCGTAACCGTGTCCATATTGTGGATGTTCTTCATATTCGCTGAATCCATAACCTGTATTAATAAAAAAATGCAATTTTAATAGAGAGAGGGCGCTTAAATTAAATTGCATTTCTAAACTATATAGACAGGAAAACAAATAGCAAAGTTGGTGAATACTATCAACAAAATACTGTCAGTTGATGGAACTTTTTGACTCACAGAATTCAACTCTAATTAGAGTAGAATTCACACTAAAGACTTTAGTGGATCACTAAAATTAATATTATAAGAACAAATATTTATCTTAAAAAGCAATTTGTATCTTACCACCTGCATGATCGTAATGTAATAGCCCACGGCTGGAACTGGATAACGCACTATCGGATATTTCCTGGAATTTTAACAAAAATATGATTCACACAAGAAATGTGATTTTCCTCATGATCTTCTGAACGTTTTTTTTTATTTTTTATTTGTGTTCAATCATTCCTATGCAGTTTTACTATTTTATAGATGAGGTATTACTCATTTTTTTATATGATCTGATATATGAACTGATAATTTGATTTAAGGCTATTATTATTTTAAATACAGTAGGTTATATTATATATCTTTCGTTAATAATTAATTTATTTCAATGACATTTTGTTTTCTAATCTTTCTTCAATTGCAGTTTCTAGAAAAAAAAAATAGTAATGGTCTTTCTGTTACGCTACGGTAGTTCTGTACGATCGCCTGAACGACGCCTTATTTTCACACGCTCTTTACAATTGGGGTTATTATTTTCAACCTGTATTTGCATTAAAAAATACTAAATTTCTGTCAATAATACAGACAGTTCTTCTCTACTTACTAAGCAATATATAGTTATTACTTCTAAAGGATCAATACACTGTTTTTTAAAAACATCTTAAATCAAAATATCACTGGCATTCGAATTCATTAGCTTTTTTATTATTTGAGCGAGCTTTTAAGTTCAGTGACTCATATTGAGTTTACAATATAATATATCTTTGTTTTAAGATGGTTTAATTTCAATACATTATTCATTTTTACTGGGAACTGATTTGGTATCTGACTAACTGTTGCGTCGAGGTCGAGGCCGTCACGGGAAAAGGTTCTCAGTTATGCATGTTTCGAACCCAGTCTCAATAGAAAATTACTCTCTTTAACAACTATGTATTTTATTTACCAATTCCGAGAGTAAAATGAATTAGTAATGAGGATAGATACGAGTTGTTACTTAGGATTTTTATTTTTACATAAAAAAATATCAATGTTATTTTATTGTATCGGGTGCCGGTTGAGTCACGTTTCCGTTCAAGCAAGTTTATCAAGAATGTGGGCCATGTTAGTGATATTCCCACCATCAGCAACAGTTGGGTATTTCTGCATTTAAAATTCATTGAATGTTGACGACTCTGTGATGAAGTAATTGCACCTGGTTTAAGTACCTCCCTACTATTAAACAAACGACATTTTTGCATAGTTTATATGCATTTATTTGAGAATAATTGTAAAATTGAAACTTGATAAATAATAAAATTGAAGTTTCTTACCTTGAGTTTTACAGGACCACTAACTGGTAAAAATCCTGAATGACTCCCTACGTCTACTTTTTGTAGGGTTTTGACATTTGTGGAATTCTGAAAAAGAATTGGGTCTATAGTTGTATGACCACTACACTGTTTATTAAAAGGTAATTACTTACAGTATCTTCAATGACAGAATAAGCCCTAATATTAGCATTGAAGTTAGTATTCGAAATAGCGTAGCATTCTTCCTGATAAGCCAGCAAAAGTATTGGAAACAATATTCGATACAGGTCGTCATATTTCATAAGCCACATTTGGTCACGGTAATTCCAGAAGCACAAACACAAGCACTGATAAAGAAGAAACCGTGTCACAAGCTACTATGGTGGGTAACTTACTGATACATTATACTTTATAAAAAAGTAAAGGGACAATAGAGGGGGTGGTTTCGTTGACAATATGATAGGAGGAGAAACAATGGTGGTGTCCAAGATGTGGTTACAGCCTGTTGACTCCGTTGCGTAGTCGTTTCACTGGCTTTGTTCATAAAAAATATAATGATGGTCATGTTTACTGAGGATTGTTACATGGTACGTGAGCAATGCTGTGAGTAATTCAAATTCTACAAGAATGTACATTTCGTTAAAAAAGTTCTCGTTAAGTTAGGTACAATTGCTTTTGTGTAAAATAAAAAATCTCGTATGGTAGTATAAAAAACTTGTTTTCTTGCTCGAAAACATAAATTGCAAGATTTATAAACATGTAGACATCTGTAAATTATGTATTTTACTCTTTCGTTAAGTGATTGGTATATTACTACATTAAGATCAACTTTCTCCAAAATGTTGGTGAAGGAAAACAAAACATCGTGAAGAAACAATACTTTGTAGTGTCTAGCTGGCTACCACCCTCAAGTTGTGAATCTGTCACAAAGCACCTGCCGATGTGCTCTGGCAGCTGCACTTGAGAGCCAGTTTCTTCTAGGCTTTGTGTGCCTACCACTTGTGGCCACATGCCACATCATCACTTACCATGGTGAGTATGTGGTCAAAAATAAATAATAAATATTCTGGGACATTCCTCACACACGGCCATCTGACCTCAAAATAAGCAGAGCTTGTGCTATGGAAGCCAGATAACTGATATACTGCATATATACTACTTATCTTTTGTAAATATATACTTATATAGATAATTACACCCAGACTCAGGACAAACAGACATGTTCATGCGCACAAATGTATGTCCTGAGTGGGAATCGAACCCACGACCAGTGGCATGATATCTTACCAACCACTAAAGCAATAAATAATAATCAAAGAAATAATTTATTGACTGTTTTTAAAACAGATTATTATATAGTTCCTGCCGTTTATTTAACCATTTGAAAATTAATAAAATAATTACTCATCGAATAATGTATTCATAAACCTTATGTATAATGTATTCATAAACGTTATGTGTAACATACAGCTTGTTCTAGTACCCATACAAATTATTAATCAAGCTAGATTCTAAAGTGGCTATTAGATACCGTAACAAATTATTCCAGTTATAGAGGATATGTGCAAAACTTCCCGTCAGTCAATGCTGATTATTCGATAAGAATTTCTTGCTCGCAGCGGGCGACAGTAACGTCACAAAAACATATGTCCGATAGCACGCACGCATACATCTAGAAAGCAATGCGTTTCCGTACTGCATAATACATTTTCTGTATACGTTATCGTAAATTAACACAACTAATCGCCATAATAAAGTTTACAGCTAGCGTGTTAAGGTCTATTTTCGTCTGTCATAAAACCCGCAGAATTAATTCTGCAGTTTTTAGCGTTTGTATATGTCCAGACGCGAACAATGGTAATCCAATTGCGCAAGATACGTATTATTACTAACTTAGGTAAGCAATAAGAACGTCTTAGGTCTAAACATATTTATCAACATCCATCGTTAGCCATAAATAACAAGTTATTTTATGGTTATTATTTGTGGTGATTGTTAGCCAGTGGGCTCCCGCATCTGTAGAAGGAATTTTGATCACTACCGACCAATGCTTCTAACCGCATCTGAAAACCTTTTACGGTATGCTTTCTCACGCAAGCATGCTCACGAAGTTAATATCAGCCTTGCTGGCTGATATTAGGCGAATTGATGCTAATTGGTGCAGTTGGACCGTGATATTATGTGGTATGATATGTAAGTGTTATCTGTGATAGCCTTGTTGAGTAATCCGTTATTAACATTATTTAACATTATATAACGAGTAAGTATTACTGCCGAGAACACAATGGTAGCATGGCAGAATAAAATTACCACAAGCGGTACTTTGAGTTATAAACGGTTATGTATAATGGCAATTTTTAGATTGAGAAAGAGGTTATTAAATTTGTCTTCCAATTTATTCTTAATTTAAAGCATGTCTGTCTTCATTGTGAAACCATGGTTGTACAAGGTTTATTATGTTTACCAATATCATCAAAATATCATCATATACCTACCACAGGTAAACAGTAAAAGTTAAACAATGTAAATCAATGTTCTTGCGACTAGCTAATTTGACAATTTCTAACATTACTTCTACAAGAATGCAAGGACTAACCTTGACATACGAGTAATATAATTTTATTTCTTTTGGATTACTGTAACATTAGGTAAGTAAACTTTTTACTGTAAAATAAATAGCATAGAGGCTTTTTATTTTAACTTAATTATCTCAGTAATCTTGAGTGTAAGTCCCACAAGATTCTTAGTATATTGAACTCTGGTGTACATCAAATTGAAAGCATTTTTATTCCTGTTTACTTTTGTGTTTCTGTGAATTCTCACTGTGAAATGTTATCGTACTTTTTTATTCACGACACGATGCTGTTTGAAAGCGTAATGCAAATACTGAACACCAGAAGCTATGTACCTCTGTAATGTACCTACTGAATCATCAAAACAATTAAATGTATAAAGGTATTTCTCTTGTAATATAATTTTGAATGAGCTGTGGGTGAGTGATGGATGATTACGTTCTAGTATGATACGATTAAAACGGATTAGGAGCATAGCCCAAGTAATTTTTTAAAATAATTTACGGTCTTGCGTTTGGCCATAGACCGTAAAGGACGATAACGCAGACGATGCACGCTTGTCCAAAGGAGTTTATCTAGCATTGACCCTTTTCACTCATATGTATTTTAATTTATATTATTTATACTAATACGTTTAAAAAGTTCTAAGAATTAGTCCACTGAGTATTCTTAGTTTTTAACTTATGGAGATGATACTAGAATTTTATCGTGTGAATTAGAACTATTTTTGTCACGATTCAATTACCAAATCAAAAATATGTTGAACAGTCTTTTTTGGTAAATACTTCCCAAATTGCTATTGGACGAAATATATTGTTTTTAATTAAAATACTATAATTAATTATTTACATATTTACAATTAAAGTAAAAAATACAAACTATGATATATAGAAAACATCCTCAAAGCCCTCGCTGCTGTCGATAGGCAAGGTTCCCAACAGGCTGGCAGCGTTCCCTTTTTGGATGGCCAAGCTTATGCGTTAGCAAAATTGCTATTATGTAGGTACCTTGTAAAATACCAAAAGAGGCACCGTTATCGTATTTAGTAAAGAGCATACTTAATTAAACGTCAATACATCTGAGCCATATCTTGTTGTGAAAGGTTTGACCTGTTGACTTACGCTTGCATTTACACAGGCTGAACTTTATGGGGCAGTGAATTCGCTATGCACTTTATTATCAACAAATAATTTATTGGCGCAATTGTATGTACGTACACGTACATTCTATTTTGTAATTTCTGTCGCCAAACAACTACAATAACCAGTATGTTCCGGCAGCTGCACTTGTGAGCTAGTTCCTTCTAAGCTTTATGTGCTTACCACCTTCGGCCACTTTATTACTTAGATTGTGGTCAAACACAAGTCAAAGTTAAACTTAACATGTTGGAAAAAAATTGGTTAATAAGTTTAATAATGCAATCAATCTCCTTCCGAAGCCCAATATTCAAGTATTTTTTTTAGATGTAGCGGTCCCCACGTTTCTGGGATAAAAAGTACCCTATGTTCTGTTCTAGGGCCTAAAGTAACAATAATATACTAAATTACATAAGAATCAATTTAGCCACCACGGAGCTGTGGTAACCAACAACCTACAAACACAAAATTCACATTTATAATATTTGTAGGATGGATTAGGATGACTTATAGTAGGTGGGTTCCCCTGAGATTTCTAAACGGGTTTCATGTATCTGAAGAATAAAGCTAAATCGCCCACCACCTCCGCGTTACGAGCCCAGGGAAGGTTTTATTAGTTTTAAATTATTTATTTCACCGCAACAGATTTACGATTGGCTTCGCGATATATCAGGCGCCCGCCAATAAAATTCGTGCTTACGTAGCTATAAAAGTTACTGGAAGTATCCGTAATATTTTTACTTATTACTACGTACGTACCTATATATTGTTGGTTATGACTTGTTTAGTACCTAGCTATTATATTAAGAAATAAAAGCACACACACGGACCAATAATACCTGTCAGTTAATAGCCGTTGTCAGCTCGTACTTTTTCATTTGCCAAGTATTTATTTTTTAAGAAATCCGAGTAATTTTTATAATAATAATAATTTATTCTTAACCCTTTCAAATAAATACATACAGTTAGGTAACAATAAATAATGTACAAATATAATATCCTACATCAATCGATGTTTAAGTAGGACCATCATAAGACCTATTAAAATATGTATTTCCATAATTTTGTGATAAGCAACTAAACTAAATATTTTAATAAACCCATAGCTTACTAAATTTCAAACAAAAAATTCTTAGAACATTTCCACTACCTCTACATGTGTGTAAACTTTCACATTTTCCAGACATCAGCC
This sequence comes from Tetheella fluctuosa, assembly GCA_951216915.1. Taxonomy (NCBI): domain Eukaryota; kingdom Metazoa; phylum Arthropoda; class Insecta; order Lepidoptera; family Drepanidae; genus Tetheella; species Tetheella fluctuosa. The sequence goes on from OX578230.1 coordinate 7,036,639, forward strand.
AGGCTCACCCAGCAGGTACCGTTCAAACCCCCCTTTTATTTTACGAGCTTAAATTCTTCACGAGATCCATAGGTGAAAAAAGTACAGGAGTGCTTTTTCAACGGCCAACCTGTACATCGAAACTGCAGAAATTGGAAAGAGGGTAGCCGGTAAATGGCCTGACCACGATTAATGGGGTATGCAATTATACTAAGAGTATCTCTACCCATTTTAAAATACCTTTACAACAAAGAATATGTTTATGAGAAAAGTAATTTAGGCTCGAGACCTTGCCTATAGATCTGATGTTTTAGGATATTAATCAAAACCATCGAAGCATGACTCCAGAAGCCCATATAACTTAGAGGTCACGAATGTTTGTCAATTTTGAGATAAACCAAGGTGTAGATTGTTTTTAGATAGAAGTCTTTGAAATTAGAAAATCGATATCTCATTAACAATTTTATTAATGTGTAGCATTTCATTTTGGAAAATCATCCCTTTGGAAGCAATGGGGTAGAGTGAAATGTAAGTAAAAGTCCGCTTTCTTAAAAACTACAGTATTTCAATGATCACAGACTTTCTGACATCAGAATTTGATATCAATATGAACCTTGTGTGTGTATGGTACCCTCAGTCTGTAGAAAATGAGAACCATCTGCCAACAAACTGCAGTGCAGTTTGGCAGATTGTAGTTAAAAAAGTTAATTTTACAGTCATAATATAGGTACATTAAATACCTACATAGTTTCATAGACAATTGAAACTGGATTGAAGAACCATGTTTAACTGGAATCCAATTCCGAGCTCAAAAAAGCATCGATCACTGTCTCGAGGCTTCAAAGAGCATATCGGAGGTAAAGCAGGAGGTGTCACACCGGTAGATAGATCGAGACGTAATCCAAACGAGTATCAATAGAACTAGCATTTACGTGATTTGTGATTGTGTGAGACTGCTTCGAGCAGGGCCATACAACCTTTTTATGTTTTGAGATTTTTTTATAATATAATGCAACTGTAATAAGTAGTTACCAAATTACCAAACGAAAAATTCAGTTTACCACCATTAGGTGCTAAAATTAAAATAGTTTTTGACTACATCGTATAGTTCTAAAACTTGATATAATACGTATATGAACTTGCATATTTCTTTTGAATTACACTATAAAGTCAAAATTATATTAAGAAGTAAACAAAACAATAATTTTTGAAAAAGTTAAAAATCTCTGCCGAACGAATCATTTGTTCACTTTGAATGATGGCATATCGATTTAGTATTTTGTAAGTATATATAGAATCTATTGAAGTGTGAATAAAGACTTGATTACAGTGAGAGGAGAAACAGAAGTTGGTATAAAACTGGAAATGCTTTTACGTGAAAGGTTTTTTCAAAGCTTTCACACTTCCAATGCATATCCCGATGAGACATCGCATCTCAGCAATATGAGAGTGGCGTGGTATGAAAAATACCATAATACTGCTTGAGCTACAAACATTAAACCATCTGAGTATGCCAGAGGGTAGGGGGTGCAAATGTCGCGTACACGTATAGGGACTTAAAATAGTACCGAAGGGGTGACTTTGAGATGACATTTGAAAAATATGCGGTGAGTGGTTATTAGTGGGAGCTATGTTAAAAATATGTGAGGGAGAGAAATAATAGATCCTATGTGGATCTTATTACTACTTCTTTATAACAGAGTGAGCTATCTTTTAAGCTTAATGCATGCATTTAGCGATAATAATGCATTTAGTGATAGTTGTATTAACATATCTAAATAATTTTCAAGAGGAGTTGGTTTTTAGTACGAAAAGAAAAAATGGTTGATTTACGTATCTTTTGTAGGTACATAATAACTGCTAGAATTTTCAGGTATTTTTAAACAAATAGCACACGCTCACCCAGCGTATAAAGTTAAATAAAAGATCAATGACCCGACTGACTGGTAACTCGTAAAAAACACTTTTCCGCAAAAAAGGAATTCTCGAAACTTGAGGAAAAATTACACTCGTTACGGTACGAGGAATTGGCGTTAATAAAAAAACGCACCGTAATTCGGAAGTGAGGGTGTTGACAAACGAGCGGAGTAGAGCCGGCTAATGAGGCGCACCCTGTATCACCTGACGACCGAATAAAAAGCCTATCTGTGGACGGTTGCGTACGACGATTTGTTTGTCTTTTTTTCTGGGGGTAATATAGCAATTTTTAAAATCCGAAAGATTTGTTGCTTGAGTAATTTGTACGGAGGAATAAATTTGAAGAAAGATAGGGAAACTCATAAGGGGTGGACGGGGTGGTAGGTGTTCTACTTCCACGTAGAATATTAGATAAAAAATAAATTATTTATCTTAATTTTTCCTGACCTCACCCAGCCACAAAGTTTATTCATTACTTGCTAGTATCATAGTAATACCTATATAAAACTTGAACTCATGTCTGGTTCTAAGATAGTTGTGTAATATGAGGGGCTTACTGAGCATACCTATGCGTTTTTTTCTTGAATGAATTAGAAGGTATTAGCAATATGGTTTTTACACCTTTAGGTACGCGGACATCTCGGTGAGCGCTGAAGACTCTCAACCGGACTTAATGTTCATACTTCAGTTTTAATCGTCAGAACCTCATCGCTCTGTGCTTATGAGCAAGTGTATTATAGTTTGACATTTATTAAAAAGTATGAGCAAAACATATTTAAAGCTGAGCATTTTTTAAAATTATACAACGCTATATTAGAAATGATATAAAATTGCTACGAAATATGTTGGCATTACTTCAGAGAACGATGTAAGCATAATATTATTGTATGTATTGACACATTGGCGGTATTTGTAGGTATATCCCTACGTGTACCTACAAACACCGCCATGAAATGTTATGGAAAAGGTTCCGTTTGGACGTTCAAATAAATCGGAAACCCGAAATGACACCTGAAAATCCCTGTAATCCTTCACTTCGGACCAGACGGTTGGATTTAAATTTGTGCCGCTAAGATGTTGTTTATTGCTTATTTTAATAATTTAAAGGTAAATTAATGGATTCACTTGTTATATTTCTTTTACAAGAAGTAGCAAGTTATGCGGATGATATGAATAATTGTTCTAAATTATTATAACTGCTAAAAGCACGGTTTACATACAAATACCTATATATTTTCATTAATAGAAACTTAAATAAAAAACCCATTTTTTTTTATTTAGACTAAAATTCACAATTAATTCAGATTGGAAAGTTTATAAGAAGCAGGTAAAAATTTTAAGGACATTTGGTAAATCTTTCTATAACTTGATTCGAGCACATACCTACCTACTATGTGCTCTTCTTTCATAGCTAGAAAATGAAACTTCAGTGCACGTGTAAGTTACTCTTTAGCCATCCCATGGGGCAGGTTGTTCAAATTGTAAAGTACAGGATCACCCATGTCTGTTATTTCCGCATCGGCACGTTCCACACCCCACCTGATCTATGATCAGGATTCATGCAGTCGTCATTTAGGTTAGATTTGGATATTTAAATCCTTGTACGTGATTTTGGATCGGTCTGTATAAATATTCAATATAAATGGTACACCACGTTTTCACGAGTGTCTAGTAGTTAGTTATCTTTTGTTATCATATTTTTATATAAATGAGCCTATTGAATATCCATAACTTGGGCTTTCCATTCAAAAAATCTACTTCTTCGTAGTTAGCAAACAGTCCTCTATCTACAGGTTCTTATTCTACATATTTCTGAATTTTAAAAATAGTATCTCCAATTTCCTATTTTCATAGCAAATAGATGGTTCGTGTCGATAAACGAAAAAAATGCGTTTAGGAAAGCCGCAACAGAACTTTGTTTCCCACCTATCATAAACACTCATCTGGCAAAAGCTTTCACCCCTTATGCAAATTGGCGACGTTTATGGTGCGAGTACATAACTCACGCACGACCGACGACAGCGACACTGGTACGGGCCAGCTACCCTTTTTGTAAAGTGACACTCATTTTTGGCAGCCAGGAAATTGCACGACTCCTAACTACGATGCTTAGCACTTTTGGCTTAAACGGTAATTTGCTAGGAGGCGACGCGATTCGGCAGTTGATTCGTAAGTAACCATGGATTTATTTGAACAATTCAAACCGTTAAAGTTCCGGTGTGAAGACCCACCCATCAAGGTGGGCAGCACATCCCATTATGATATATTTGGCGCAGGTGGAAGGCGTGTACATCTATCATGCCATCCTTTATTATATTTATACGAGATAATTTGATTTAAATTGGGTCGTAAAACTAAAACGAAATTTAACCCTTGATTGTGCAAATATTCGTCAGGGAAGTACAACTAGCTAGTAAAGATTTTCATTTGTTTAATTTGCCGTTATAACAAGCTTATAAAGATTTTCCTTTGTTTATTTTAGACATAAAATTGTGCATTCGTAAGGCAATGTTTAGGAAGCAAAAGTCATTTCATACGAAATGGTGACAAGTGCCCGTTGCCCGGCAACCGAAGAATATCAAGTAGTTTAAACGCAAATTGTCCAGTCCAGCCCGAGTGTCAGATAAAGTGCTCGACGCATACAGAGATTTGTTGAACTTTTTATGAAACAAACTAAAATTGTATAAAAGAAAAAACAGTGCACATGATGTTATAAGCGGGATAGACTCTTGTTGTGTTTTCAACCTTTATTAGTTGGAGTTAGATTACTTTCTGCGATAACGAATAAGTATTGTCGCTGAAAGTTAATAAACAAGTAGGTACTGTACCCTGAGTGTAAAGAATTGACATTAGTAAACGCTTGCTATCACGTTTGCGTTTACGATATTTCTCTATAGGAATTGGCACAGCGCCTCTCGCGGAATACACATGGAACTAATTTCCTCCATACTAAATTTTGGTAAACGCAAACTCGATAGTAAGCGTTTACATACGTCAATTCTTTACACTCAGGGTACTGTACGTTATAGTATTAAATTGAAATAGCACTTTTCATACATTAGACTTCTACTTGATTAGTGCAGCACTTATTATGTTAGGTATTTAATTTTTTTTAATTTCATACTAGCTTTTTTGTAAAAATTATTAGAAAGTTACGCTAGGTTGGAACTTGGAAGCCAATGGCGGAACGAGGGGAATGGTAGAGGTTGCTCACATTTCCTAGAAATACCAACTCAGTTTAGTAATGAATTTCTATAAGTGTTTTAATTACGAAAAAACCTTATTGATGTTGTTTTTTCCGTTCATAGCAACCTGGAGAATCTACATTATTTCTAAATATCAGAGTTTTTTTTTCTCCGAGTACAAGTTCGAGTTATTGTTTTTTTGTAGGTACCTGTGAAATTTGTTTAGCTATCCGCTGACCTTAAAAAGTTAGGGGACAATTCGGCAGAGGGTGCGAAAAAATAAAACGTAATGTTTCTTGGGGTTCCAAAGAGTTCTTCAAGTTATTTCCGTTGATTTTCAGAATTACTTCATCGAACTTAACGATTCTCCTCGTTTGTCGACGTAGTGCTTTTGTAGTGAAATGAAAATATTTTTATTTTTAACCATATGGCAAAAAACGGAACCCTTATGGATTCGTCATGTCTGTTTGTCTGTCTGTCCGTCCGTATGTCACAGCCACTTTTTTCCGAAACTATAAGAACTATACTGTTGAAACTTGGTAAGTAGATGTATTCTGTGAACCGCATTAAGATTTTCACACAAAAATAGAAAAAAAAACTATATTTTTTTTAAATCAAACCCATATGTGTGGGGTATCTATGGACAGGTCTTAAAATGATATTGAGGTTTCTAATATCATTTTTTCTAAACAGAATAGTTTGCGCGAGAGACACTTCCGAAGTGGTAAACTGTGTGTACCCTCCTGTAACTTCTTAAATAAGAGAATGATAGAACTAACAAAAATATATAATGTACATTACCATGCAAACTTCCACCGAAAATTGGTTTGAACAAGATCTAGTAAGTAGTTTTTTTTAATACGTCATAAATCGTAAACCGCAATTTACCTTTCATTCAATCAACTAAAATATAAAAAAAAAAATCATAAACATAAATCTTATGCATAAACCGTGAACTATTATTATTGATAATGGTACGGAACCCTTCGTGCGCGAGTCCGACTCGCACATGGCCGGTTTTTTAAATTCACGTTGTGCTGAAATCGTAAAAAAAAAATGTTGACGGAATTCAAAGCCTTGTAACTACGAGTAGCTTAATTAAACTCTTTCTTTGCCGCACTTGTATAATATTAAAATATACCGTTAATGTAGATGAACGTTGGTACATAAATAACTATTTATTGGTTATACAATAGGAAACTGCGACCATCTGTTTACTAATAATGGACCTAATCTCTTTCCAAGGCGCGCGCTCACGTGCGTCTCGAGAACTTTCATTACTTTCATCTCATTTATTATTATGAAGCTTAATTCGGTAGGTAGAATTAGTTACTATTCTTTACTGTAAGATGCATTTTTCGTATTTATCATAGCCTCTTCCTTTACCTTATCTATACACAGTCAATGCTACAATTATAATATATCGCAGTGAAATAGAAATAGCCTGGATATAGTTATAGGTTATAGGTATTTCTAGTGAAAAACCTATTTATATTAGGAATATATACTCGTCCGTATTAGCTAGATTTTTATTCTATTTACTCGAGATCGATTGAATGAAATAAAAAGTCTTCTAAATAACACTAAAAATAAATATATATCCTGTCTATTTCTAATACACTGCAACATAATCTCGAAATATCCAAATCCAGGATCGTCTAGGATGTGATTACCTAATTGTACCTAAAGCCACATCATCGTCTGCTTACCCTGTTCCCAATCACTTGAGGACAGCGTTATAGTTATAGCTATATACGCTTCTTTCATTCATGCTTCAAATCTCTTATAACCCATTCACCTTACTCCAATCTTCCTGTTACCGCATGGCGCATGTGCAAACTTGACATTTATCAAACTCTTATGACGAACACAAACAACGCGACAACATCCGAAGTACAAACACACTTTCGCATATCTAGGAAATCAGCAATGAAGGAAACGCTAATGCGTTACATTTGTATGAAACTCGCTGAAAACTAAATAGCAGCACATAATGTTATATATAACGTTATTTATTCACCACAGCTAGCGCTAACCCCATTCAATACTTCCTACACGTCTTGGATTACGTTCCGGATGGGGATTGTGTGATTTAAATTTGTACACAGTGTTATTTGCCTAATGTTTACATTTGTACTTTCTATACACATTCCTAAAGCTATTTGTAGGAAGATTTAAAGTGTTTTACTCGTCTGCTAAGAAAAAGAACTAGGGATTCTAATGAAATTTTCGAGTTTCAATCCAAATTACGTTTTTTTTGGTTTATGCCCTACCTATATTGTTATGAAATTGTTAAGTACTTGATTGAAAAAATATAACTTTGCTGAGTTAGGTACTTACTTGGCAGTTGTTTAACATTGAGTTTGTGGAAGTTAGCAAAACGCAAAAATATAATAAAATATACCTAGTGCCTTTTTTTGCTCTTTTGCTTGACTTGGCGGGGGCACTTCTGTGCCACTAAAGTAAACAGAAGATAGTCCAGTGATTTAATCGAATATTTCACAGCGAAAGTCAAAAGTGATGATATTTTTAAGATAATTGATGATTTTTATCTTTGTGGCATACAAAACCAACAAGGGATGTTGCAGCTGCCAGATGTCTGCTTTAGAGTCCGATTTTCAACTTAACCCAGCCAGGTGGCTACTAAAAAGTATCTTACTACCGTGCTATGGTATAATCACCATGCTGTTTTCCTTCACCGAAAGCATTTGTAGGAAACTCATTGTAAACTCATTGTAGGATCCGAACCCATGAAATTCGCCACAGTATTCGACGACAGTAAAACTGAGCTATTATCGCCGTACTTAATAATCACATTGTTCGGGAATACGACACCTTTGATACAACATCTAAATTGTTGTAACGTGTGAAAGCACTTATTTACTATCTTTATAACCCTGAGAGAGAATGCCTAGAATTCATGTAAGGAATGTAATTATAGGCACAGCAGAATTTCCACACAAATTATAATCATAGCACGTGATAGTATTGTCATAGTTAACATGTTCACATATCTAGCTGACAAGAAACAAAGGTTAGGATTGCGTGTCTGAATTTTAAGTAACGTTCAAGTCTTTAATCCTAAGGGGATCAGACTTTGACCTTCACTTATTAATTAATAAAAAATCTTAAATTGCGATTGGCTATTATTTATACTTAATTGAATATTTTAAAGAAGATTGAAATAATAGGATTTTCACGGCTAGGTAGTAGGTAGGTACAATGAGACTGAGTTTTAAAAGTATGTATTGGCTAATGGCTATATTTATAGGAGCTGTTGGCATTGTTAGGACAGTGGTTAAGGATTTACATTGTACCTAATGTGCCTGGACGTTTAATCCCTATACCAAATTATCGGAAAGCTTTGTGCTATCTGGGGGCACGGAGTGCCCGCCCAAGTCGAGCAAAAGAGCAAAAAAAGTAACGGCCGTACCATCATTTTCTCGAAGCCATTCGGGGTATTTTCGAACCTCTGTAACTTCGTGGAAAAAACTAGAAGCCAAAATTTTCAGTGACCACGAGGGCATTACATTGCTAGATATATTTCCAAGTTAAATTAAATTTGAACTAGTAGTTTAAGAATTATTGCAATGTGTGCAATTGCCAAGTCACTCTATTTATTAAATAAAAAAATAATTAATATTGATATTATGGATACTAAAATAAAATGTTGTTAGCTAACTAGCAAGGTATCAATTTATGACAAAGTGCACCATGGATAGCTGCTCCCATAGATAGGTAGGTACTGAATTAACCGTCTTGGTTTACATTCGATTTCACATCTTTTTACGAAAGAAGAACTGCGTTGCGAGACTTGTGCATTTTTTTACATGTTATGTTTGTGATGGGTTTATTTATTAATTACTACATTGTGGAGCCGCATTTATTTCTATTCGGTAGATAACATTGAATATGAGACATATAATCCTGTTTGGATGCGTCATTGCATGACTAAACATAAACTAAACTTTGTTTTAGTAAATTATCTACCATAAAAATAATGGAAAGTAGGTCGTAGATGACTAACAAATAAATTAGTTACCATGATGAAATTGTTAAGTACTATTAGGTATTCTGTGACTGTGATCAATAACAAGATTGTCTATAGTGAGAAAATAATGAATAATTTAATTGAAATTTATCTGAAAAATCATACCTAAAATGGAATTCGATCATTCGGCACTTATGTTTTGGTGCTTATGATAATAAATAAATAAATAAATATTCTGGGACATTATTCCTCACACACGGCCATCTGACCCCAAACTAAGCAGAGCTTGTACTATGGAAGCCAGATAACTGATATACTACATATAGTACTCTTCTTTTGTAAATACATACATATATGTATAGATAATTAGAAACAGACATGTTCATGCACACAAATGTTTGTCCTGAGTGGGAATCGAACATTAAAATTTAATGTAAAAAGTATCTTGTTACTTAGTTAAAGTAAATTTTCAATTGCCTGTTACAAAACAACTATATAAGTATGCTCGTAGTATGTTATTACCTCACTATCTTACGATACAACGGCTATGAAGCAAAAACATTTTCTTATCCCTATCAAAAATAACAAGCCTATTGTGTACGACTATGAGTTAACAAGCCTGTTCTACTTTCAGAGTGGAGAATGTCAAACATTTGCCATCGATACATCAGGCGTCATTGCGAGGAGAAAAATGGAGGCTCATACATGAAGGTAAGATTCATTTTCTATTAGTTTTAATGAAGCAAAAATTTGCTAATTGAAAATACCGAAACTACAGAACAAAGGATTGGGACCTTTAAAGCAAGAAACTAACTTCCAACTCAGGATTTATACGTTAGACAATGAGTTATTAACTTTCGCTAATTTAGAACTTAGTGTTTATTAGGTTACCAGAGTCTTCAATAAATATTTAGGTTGTTCTTTGTAATGTGTTGACTTTATCCAGCTACGTCTACGTTGCAGTCAAAATCATAATTGTATTCAACTCGCAACTCTATGGAACATAAATTAATTGTTATACCTACTAGATTTATGTGATAGAAGTATCTATATTTCACATAGATTACAAGTTTGATCATAACGCAATATGATCCTCAGATGGTTACTTCGACATTGCGTGATGGGAGCCCATAACGCAGATCGGCTCGTGTTCCAAATGATTAAGTACGCAATTAGTTACCAACTATCTTCTTTTTATTTTATCTCAGACTAGACAGCGATAAATAAAAAAAGTTAGGAATCACGATCAACTAGTATATGTGTAAGATTTTGCAAAAACTATTTTTTTAATCTAAATAGAATTTTAGTTATTACTTATAGAGATGAATAATATACTTACCTTACTTGAAGTAAAATGGAAGCGATGGGACAAAACAAATTTGATTTGTCCCAGCTTTAAAGCAAACATCTAGGATGTATTTGACATTCCCATTTCCTCTTTTGGACGTCGCTGTGACCACACATCGGTGAAAATGACATAATATTTAAATTAATGTAAGGCTTTAGCTATTTTTGGATCTTTCATAGGTAGTTGGAGCAACCACAACCCTGAACATATGGATTAATGCAATAAACACACATTAATGTAACACCAGGTAACATTTAACTAATAGGTATATAACTATGTAGGTATCAATTATTGTGTATTTTTATTAAACAATAGGTACAACAAACTATACCATCCGTTAACAATTGATAAGAACTGTGTGTAATGGAAATGTTGTAATGTTTCAAAATGACTAATGAACTACAGAATAGGAAATAGAATTAAAAAATATGATCGACGAAATACGTTGAGAGGTTAAGTTCATAGAGATGGTCCAAGCAAGGCCGGATAAATAGGATCAGTGGAGGACTCTTGTGACTGAATTTAGATCTCATGAGGAATGAGGATAGGTATATCCAAGGAGATAACAATCCGTGCAAGAACGCCTGTCGACGTAAATTTAGCAATAATGTTGATATGAAAAAGACTATCTATACTGTTTTGCAAGGAACAAGAGCTTTTTGCTACTAACAATTTTGATAATGATACGTAGCTAGTTAAATATTTTCGTTCTGAAAATTATGATGTAAATGAAATAGCAATGTTTTGAAACTATTTACAAACACTGATAAATAGTTAGACGTAAACAAAAGGTTTCATAACAAAGTTGAACGTGTAGCGGTTGTTCGGTGCGGTGTTCAATTTCCGAGCCGCCACAAAGCGGCGCCGACCGTCCTGTCGCTTCCTTTACGTGAGCCTGTATGCGTGAATCCTATCTAATGATTGTAGGCAGTTGTTACAGACAAGCAATATCTAGGAATGCTAGCTATGCATTCAGACTCGACTGCTTATTTTAGATCTGTAGTAGACATAAGTCTTAAAAGTTTTGGATAATACCTATGCTTACAGGAATACTATGACATCCCTTCGTTTATGATATTTTAATTACATTATGCATTTAACCATATAAGACCTGAAGTTACACAAGTATTTAATAAGTAGATATACGATAAGTTTTAATCATATAATTATTATTGGAGAAAATGCAACATAGGCGGCCTTATAGGTTAATTTACAATGGCCAGATAAACGGTATCTGGCTGTTAATTTGAAATTAGAATAGCTTATCCGAAGTTTATCCAGTGATTGAAAAATAAATAATTCGTACCAAAATACCGATTCATATAAAAAAGAAGATGGGTAGGTAATACAAATAATCGAGATGAAAAATCAAATAAGATAGCGAAAGAATGCAATTAGCGATTAATTAAAAGTTCATCCGTCTCAGTCCACTAAAGGCAAATAAAGTAAGAAATACAAAAGGCCCTCGACAACAATCGATGCGATGGGGGAAAATAACAAATAGCAGAACAAATCAGCCGTGACTGTACCTTGTTTAATAAGTAAAAAAATCCCTTGTTTTCCGGACTGAAAATTCCCCAACGACGAGTACAACTTTCTTCATTTGCGCTGCTGACGAACAATACGTCGCAAAATATAAGTTGTAAGGTAAGCCTATTTTTTTTCACAAAGAAAAGAGAACCAGGTTGTTATAAAAAAAATCTAGGATAAATAGGATTTTAAGTCCTGTTTATATTTTATTTTGACCAATTAAGTAAAGACATTGTAACATTACTGTACCAAAGTATACAATATTATATGTAGAATACACGAATACAACGTTCTAATTAAATCTAAGTTCTTGCTAATAAAAAGTACTCTGTGCTTAGGACTAAAGTGTGGACGCAAATATAAATTACCTAGAGCGCGCGAGAGTCTAAAATCACCTTGATTTCTACCCAAGACATTTACGTCTGCTGAACTGCTTCTTAATAAGTGACGGTTTAATTGAGCGTTTATAATTCTAGGTTCAGTTACTGTTAGTGATTACTGAACTATGTCTGGATTTTAAATTATACTTTACTGCTAAGGTCCTGTGCTAAGTGAGGTCAATACATCAATTGCATGTGTACTAAAGTCTGCAAAATAATACATAAGTAATGCGCCTACCGTTTATTTCAAACATCCAAACCTACAAATTTTATAATATTAGTAGGATATTTATTTATTATTTCGATTGAGTATTTTGCTCTCTATAAAGTGGGGTTAAATTAAGAAAATATGAAAGCAGTTCATTTTCTCAGAGACTATACAGATTTTTTCCAATAATCTAAATGCAGAAATTAAAATGTTTATTACCTACGTAAATAAAATGTCCTGAAGTCGATCCCACAACTATTAGTGTGTCAATCAGAATATTATGAAGGCGAATACGCGTTATATTTCAGGGGCAAAAGTGTCATGGTTCGTAGTGCATTATTATTTTACCTTTCAGGTTGTATTTATGAGTTTGTTTAACTTATTTTTGTTTCGCATCACACCGTTTTAATTGACTTTTGACAACTTTTTAACGAGATTCCCAATGTTGACGGCTCGCTAACATCCCTTGTTAATTTTAGCGAGGTTGTTTTAACTTTTATGTTTTCACAGTAATAATAAGCTAGTTGTATTATTATTATTACAGGTCTAAGGTTCTTGTCATCAAGACAAACCATTAGTGTGCGTGAACATGTTTGTTTGTTCTGAGTCTGGGTGACATCTTTCGAAATATTTTGAAAGTACTAATCAGTTATTTAGGTTCCATAGTACAAGCTCTGGTTAATTTGGAATCAAATGGCTGTGTATGAAGAATATTCTAGGACATTTATATTTAACAAGCTAATCTACGGCGTACGTTACTTACTATACCTATCTCTTTTTTGTCAGCAACTATTGCGGTGCCCACAACAACTCAATAAAATGTCATCATAATTGGATGAATGGTATAGGAGTGCATATACAAGCAAACAAGCAGACTGACAAAAATATTGATCTATGTATATTAATGTAGATTAGAAAGCCGTTGAGGCTCAGTAGTAAACGCCTACCAATGATCATGAATGAATGAGTGTGCAGAAACAAATGACTGGCCTGTTGTACTGGCTTTTTGATGATGAAAACATGAAGAGGAAACTTGTGTACTATAGGAAATATTTGCAAAGGTATGGAAAGTCCATCAATATGTTTGACCACTACCTGGCCATGGTAAGTGATGATATGGCCGATAAGTAGTGGTAAGCATACAAAGCCTAGAAGGATAGGTTTAATGCTGCTAGAATGCCTCTAAATACCTTCATATACTGACCACTTTTGTAAAATTACTATGTATTTACTAACAGTACCTAGCTCTTATTTATATTTCTCAGTAAAAGATATTCACTAAAATATTGATGCCTGAAATACGAGTACGTACCAGATACGAAGAATTACGCGTAAATAGATACTAAAGCATGGTATGATTAGATACTATTTATCAAAGTTGACTACAGTGCATAAACTATAGGTTCTCGATTAAAATGAGCGAGAGTTGCATAGATCGTTCTTTTTACAAGAAATGGATTAGAAAGAGATCGGTATGTTAGGGCACTTGAAGTTAGATCTCATCTAGGTTTTTCGTGCTTACTATGTTGGGAATTCGATCGAACATAGCTTTGAAAGTTCAAAAAAAGATGCTACATAATATGTTAACAATGATCAAATTATTTTCATCATCTTTGTTTGTCATTTTAAGCTTTAGATCGATCAGAGATAAATAACTAAGCTTCTACTAAACATGAGCTCTATTAGACGTGAGAAGGTTTACTTTTAAAATAATAGCAGATGAATTCGTCCGCGTACCCAGCAGCGACGGCCTGGTGGGAGGCCTCGTCTTCGACGGTGGGGACCGGAACTAGAGCCTTATTACCTTCCTCAAGTATAAAACCCGAAGTTAGAGAGTGAACTATTACGATATTTAGCTTTTCTTTCGAAAATCAATGGTTGGTGTTAAATTGTCCAATAACATTAAGTAAAGAGTGTCATTTATAACAGAAACGAACGACACATGAAAACGTGACACTATTTGTCTCTTTCTTTTATCGACGTCTACTTTTATTTGTCTCGTATTTTTCTTCTTGATGAGCCTTTCAATTTTTCACTGCTTTCATTACTACTGCTGGGCAAAGTACCTATTTTATTTATCTAATGGGAAATAGAATGTCAATATCCTTATAAATCTTAATGTATGTACGAATAACAAAATATTTTAGAAATATGCAACGATTTTGTATCTACTTAATTTTTTGACTTACGATTCCTGATTATATTTTTTTCATAATATGTAGTTTTGGGACGCGCGCCAAGGAGAAAATTTTCATAAAAATCTAACCATCCTTCTTTTTTAGGGTTCCGTACCTCAAAAACAAAAAGGAACCCTTATAGGATCACTTCGTTGTCCATCTATCTGTCTGTCTGTCAAGACCTTTTTCTCAGGAACGCGTGGAGATCTGAAGTTGAAATTAATATCAAATACTCAACTCTGTAATTTCTTGGAGCTGTGAAAAAATCAAACATCTAAGTGAATGTAATCAAAAGATTTTGCTGTTTATACAGCATATTTTGGGACTCGCAACTACGCGCAAGGGAATCGAAACCTATAGGGTCCCGTTGACCTAGAATCATGAAATTTGGCAAGAAGCAATGTCTTATAGCACAAGTAAAGGAATAAATCCGAAAACCGTAATTTTGTTGTTAATTTTTGTTTTGTGATCATAAACTTAATGTCGATGTATGGGGACAACAGGTTTCCAACGACAAAGTTAAGTTTGTCCCTCGATCCATATCTTGTCGTTAAGATTCCCATGATTTACGAACTATTTACATACCTATAAGTTTGTACGGAATCTTCGGTGCGCGAGTCCGACACGCACTTGGCCGGGTTTATCATTTACGTCCATACATAATAATGTTAACCATTCGTTTTGTTTAACCACACATTTTCGAATATTACCTTCTTTATGTATGTACCTACTTATAAAATAACTGTCATTTGATCGTTATAGGAGTAACAAAACGCATTATTCATAAACTCAGGAGCGGGTGTTGAACCGGCACTCCAGGGACTCGCAGTTTAATGTCCAAATTTGCATTTTGTAGTATATTTTATAATAACAGATAATTCACGTAATTTTTCCTATTCACGTATTTCTATAATAGTAGAAAATTTGAAATACATTAATGCAACGACCAAGAGAGATGATAAGAAACTAAGTTTGATAACTCAAGGACTGACATTGTATTTTTTTGCTGAATATCTTGATAGTAATTATTTTGTTGTATACACATATTTACAAAGCAATTTATACCACCAAATATTCACCGACCGACATTGTAGGTACTTACACCGAATACAACCATTTTATTTGAATATTTACCTGTTTTATCTCTTAATAATTGTAACGATGTACGCCAAGATGAAATATCATCTCTTAACATTAAATTGTGAAGAGAAATAAAAAAGGAATAATATCTAACAGCGTTCCCCCAAGCGACATAACGGGACTCTTCCAAACAATTAGACGAAGCTCGTTAGCTTTACGAGAATTTTTAAGGCATCCTTCCGGCTACACTGCATTTTATTAGTGCATAAAAAGCATTTAATGGACTTGATATTTTGTTTACGTACTCAGTTCCGGACCGTCGTCTATTAAGTTCCTTATTTTAGGATTTAATACCACATATTAAAATGCCACTAAATTGTAAGTTTTATGAGGTAGGTAGTCACATCACTATTCTTATAACGATCAGACACGTACATTTTATGTACTACACGGATTCTAATTTAAAACATCTTCATAAATTACCGGTCAACATGGTAATCGATAACAGATAACGTCCTAATGACACTCGTAATGCACCTCTTGACCTGGTTCACAAAATTTCCTTCTTGACATTATTTTCTATGCACATAAAAATATATAATATCACACTTATGCAGTTGTAATAAGGGTTATAAGAGTTTTATAGTACCTTTGTTGGTGTTCATGTGTTTGTTTTTATTGCTTAGCAACAGTTTGTATAGGTACCGGTTTAGGTTAATGACCTCTCGTAGTACCTACTACAAAGGCAAAGGGAATTTATTGGAAAATTGCACAAAACATTATTTTGTACGATGGAAATATTTAACAACGCAACGGTATTGAATATAGCGTTAATAAATTGTGAATTATGATGTAAATTGCAATTTCCATGCACGAAATTATGATTTCACATATTAATATCCATAATAATTTTCAGGGTTCCTTATCGCAAAGGTTCCTCCGAATCAAATCGTAATGTGGTCTCGTGGTTGATTTGAATGTTAATACTACTTACACTCTTTTTTATTTTCTACCGATTGCATCTTATTCTATTGGGTGATATCGGAAAACAACGTGTGTCTGTTTGATCAGTGATCTTATAAATAGCAATACAATTTGCCATTTTAGATCACAATTCCATCAAGGCTCCAACGATAAAGAGCCGATATTTTATACTCTCGAAGTACGAACAAAATTAAAACCAATTCCAATTTATGATAATTCCAATTAGCGTAACATTATAGATTCAAATGAGTTAAATGTTTTTAAATGAACAATGAACATAAAATATAAATCGACGTGGTTCAGATGGGGAAAATGATCTATCCGAATTGCTAATTCTACGTTTTGAATAGGTTTTTTTAGAATATCTTTTAAAATCATGAATACCTTCCCATGCTACTTATTAAATAGGATCTTCTTTTGAATTATAATTTCAAGATGCCAATTTTATGCAACACCGACTACAGTGCGTGAACTACAAACATTTTACTTTCACATGTTTAAAAGGAAAACCCTTCATGTTATACAAACATCCCTCTCAATGGATCAAGGGAACAGTAGAAGGTGATTTTTTATTCAGAAACACATGTGACTCTGTGTCGAAATGTAGGTAATTACAGAGCACAGTGCATTTTTTACAGAAACAAGATATTTTCAATAAATATTCTTATTTTATAACATCAAAATTACTAGCTTAATTTATCAACGTTATCTGTTTATATTTTTATTAGTCGTTCTATCTCTCCCCAAAACTAGTGTTCTGACCTTTTTATTCAGTTTTTGATACTTGTGTCATAAGATTTTATCTACCCATCATCTTGTAATCACAATAATTACTATTTTTTTCTCGCTTGGGCTCAGTCTGCTTTAAAGCACTATTATATCCCAGATTAATCCTGATTTCATTATCAGTTGCAATTTATCACCCTGAAAGATCGAGATGTGACATACTGTGATGGAAAATGTATAACAATAAAATCGTGCAGCAGTCAGCATAACACGTGGGGTGTTCCGCGTGGATGGACCGCGGCTTTACCAAGAGATTTTTATTTGAGCAACTTTTTACACTGCCACCCCGTCTGCGAACTAAGCAAATACCTAACTATATTACACACGGCTGTTAAGTTTTGTCAGCTTTTATTGCTGACATGTAATTAGGTTTGACTGCATTTCTAAAGAGGCCTGTTGTTTATTTCTATATTCCTTATCATTTTCAATATGAAAATAAAAATGGAAATAAACTAAAAAAATGGTACTCACTTACTTAAAAATAAGCTACAGCAGTGCAAGTGCAACTTACTTGCACTGCTGTATATATCTACTTGTATTTACCTTCATTTTAGGTTTACCCATTGGGCCCACACTAGGTACCTATCTCTGTATATTGGGCATTTTTTTTACTATGCATTATTGGCCTTGTTAACTCACATCGGAGCTTGACTTGAGTTGGTATTATACTCGTTAAACATCATGACCGTAAGTGACATATTAGCGTATACCTAAACCACCCTGAACCTGGCGGCTGTGGTGAACAAGGTTTAACTCATTTCCCGAGCAACGTGAACGTTTCCAATATGTGCTTAGGGCTCCGGGGTGAATAGAAAATCGAACACATCGATGTTCAAATAATGGGGATTATGCAATATGCATCAACGTACCTTGAAATAGGTACAGAAATGACCGAGTAAGCTGGAGTAAAGTTTGCTTTTGCTTGATGGAGTTTAGGTCCGTAATTGGAATGTCTTGTGTTAATTTTTCATACTTTAATTGAATTTCACTTTTGTAATTTTAATATTTTACTTTCAGTTACTGAATACACTCTCAACGGATTTGGAGGACATGCTGACTGAATTGTATGAAGAGAGGAAGTTAACCAGGTAAATTTTCATCCATTCATATTGTTACTTTTTAATGCTGCCTGTAAAAAACAGGTTTACGTACCTAATAATAGGTTTCATTGTTGACTTCATTACGGGCTATATTAATATAGCTTTGGTACTTAAGGCTCCAGTCTCCCTAAAATCAGTGTTCTTGCGGAATTTATCAGAAAAGATATATTGTTTTTAGTCATCAGAAAAGCAATAAATGAAATATATTTAACGTTATTTTAAAGTGTATAATAAAAGTTGTTCATATTGATGAGTACTTTTCCACCTCTGCAAGTATTGCCAGTGACTAAAAAATCATCCTGTATTCGTAATACAGAGTGTATTTCGTATGTCAATTATAGTATACCATTGCAATAACGTAATATTATTTTATGAAGTGTGTTATTGTCAATAGCCTCAAAATCGCATTATCGACGCAGTAGCGCTCCGGTAGCGACCAGTAAATCGAATTACACGCGGTCCTGAGTTCGACTCTTGACTCGAGTTCCTTCTCTTTGATATTGAAACCGACTCAAAATATATATAATTTGTTTTCATAATTGCATTTTTATAGGTTTATCTGAAATATTGGTGTTTTTTTTTTCTATGTTTTGTTAATAGTAATGGAATGTGTATGGTTTGGTGTGACATGTTTTGAATGAAAACAATGGTATTAAACTGCCATGTTATGATTTAATCTCACTTAATCAATTATATTTATTAATTTATATTTGAAAACATATCGATTGAGACACACGGACATCAATTTCTCTTCTTCAATATTAAAAATTATATTTATAAAAAGTAAGCGGGTCAGTATTTTTGCATTTTTTTTACCAAATTTAATTGAAATAATTGATTGTTAACGAACCTTGTTTAGCAAACACCGCGACACAAAAGGACACACAAACGAGACCCCTGTCGTCGTCCCGGATTAAACAGAGAACCGCATGGTTACTGAAATTCAATTATTATCCTTTCAATTTCCATGCGCCATGCTCCGTCCACGCCGCCCGCGCCGTGCAATTCAAAGCTACTGGGTACGGTCTGGTTATCTTTTATTTCTGTTATTAGACTGTGGGCTTTATTGTACCTCGATTTGATTACAAAATTATTTGTATTTTGAACTTTAATTATAGTTGTGAAGGTTCAAACGAAGGTGATAATTATTATACTTTTTATTGTCATTATAATTTGTTGATTAATTTTGGTGCTTAGACACTTCAACGTCATTTTTTTTTTCAATAAGCAATTGTTCATATAACTTTAAGGATAGCTTAAAGTAAGTTTAAGTTTAATTAAAAACCTAGTTATTTGTAACAAATAGAGGGATTCATGGATCTATCTACCAAAGTGTGAAAATATAATTTATGTTTTGTCCAGCAATATAAATGATTTGATATCAGATTTGCAGACAATAATGTGCAGTATAGCTGACCATAAATCAGTGGTATGAAAAACACGAGTGCTGCTATCGAAAGCTCAACAAATCATTGCACTTCCGCACTCCATGGCGTTAACAAGCGCTCAAATTTATAGGGTTGCCACTAACGGGAAAATAAATTTTGATTATTGGTTATTATTATTTTTATTGGATGATCTTAAGATTCTAATTATAAATAGTTTTACTTATAAATGAGCCTTTTTTATTTGCGGACAATAATATAAATGAAAATTATGCACCCCAAAAGACTTCAATGAATAAAAATAAATAATTAACATTTAACTTATTAAAAACATACAAAACTACGAAATCAGTAACAAAGAAACAATATTTGAAATAACAGTTCAGACAAATGAACAATATAACTGAGGGTGAATGTCCCAAAATTTAAGGCAGTCGTTTTCAGAGCCGCATACCGCATAATATTTACCGCAAAAAACGAATATTTCTCGAAAACTACACGATTTGCGTTCACACCTCTCTTCGTAGGCATAAAATCCACCCATAATTCAGATTTCTCCATATAAAAATCCACGCAAGTCTTCGAACACACCATCACATTATGCAACCGGTGGAAGATTATCATAAACGTATCATACACGTCACCTGAAGGTACCTAAACTGGATTGTTCAACGCTTTCTTACTCGCTGTTGGTTGCTTTACATTATTTTCTATCGATGCTTAGGTGGATAACGCAAGCCAAGTTAAAAAGTAAAAATATTATTTACATAAATGAACCCAATATATATTTTTGCCCGAACATAGTTCTCAAAATGTAAAATTCTTAATGATTATGTTTTTTTTTTTAAATCTGCAGAGTTCACATTATTATTGGCATGAATACAGAAAGTATTCAAGTAATGATCAAACACGGTATATTAAACATCCAAAAAGACATGAAAAAATGTAATGCGTTTCAATAGAACACGTGCTAATTTTCGATGATTTTGCACAGTACCGTATCATAATCCGTGGCGGATGCGCCGCCGAAAACGAACGAGATTTCAAGCGGAAAATGTCACAAAGAGTTCTCGAAACCCTTGTACGCAAAACAGTGGGAATCCTTGTGAATAAAGTGGAGGCTCTAGCTAGAGAGTAAAATAAATGAGCAATCCGATATAATATCAAAATTAATCCTATGCAAGAATGATAGTGAATCTAATAAACATCTACGCGTCAAAATTAAGCGGGATGTCAAAATAGCTCATAAAGCATACGTACATAATGTGTCAGCTAGTCTGTCTAAAAATCCTACTCAGTTTTGGCAATACATCAACACCCTTCGCAGTCATGGTGGCATTGAAGACAAGGTTACTCGTGGTGGCGCTGAAACTGCTGCTGCATTTGCAGCGCATTTCAGCTCAATTTTCGTGCCGAATGAACCAGCTTTAAATCCAGAAGCGGCTAGCAAGATGATTTCTGTCACCGGGCAGATGATTGATATTATGTTAATTAGTGCCGAAGAGGTGCGACGGGCAGTAAAGAAGTTGCGAGCAAGTACCTCACCTGGCCCAGATGCTATACCGGCATTCATCATCAAGGCATGTATTAATGACTTAATAGGACCTATTACCTTTATATTTAACCAGATACTAAGTACAGGCCAAAATCCAATTCCAAAATCGGGCTCAAAATCCAAGGTGGAAAATTATAGACCAATTGCAATTCTATCCACACTTGCAAAAATATTTGAGATGATTTTGCATAGTAACCTTTTGCCACAGTGTCAGCCTTACATCAGCGGAGCACAACACGCCTTCTTACCAAAGCGCTTGGTGGGTACCAATCTCGTCACGTTGGTGGATTATATATCAAGGGGAATGGATGAAGGGTACCAGGTGGATGTAGTATACCTAGACTTCCAAAAGGCGTTCGATCGCGTCGATAATGATGTTATGTTGTCGAAATTAGGTATGATGGGATTCGTACCTAGGTTACTTCAATTATTTGCTAGCTATTTGTCGCATAGAAAGCAGTATGTTAAATATGGCCAATATTTATCTGACGAGTATCGGACGCCTTCTGGTATAAGTCAGGGCTCGAATCTTGGACCATTCTTATTTGTTCTTCTGATAAATGATCTGCCGAATATAGTTCAGGAGTCGCTGGTGCTTTCAAAAGAAGTTTCTCCGAAACCTATACAAGAAAGTGTACCATCATTAACCATATTTGTACCCTACACTATTTCTCCAGGGGCAGTTAGGATATGACTCACTAGAACTAAGGAGAAACATCTACCATATGAGTTTTTTTGTGGGCATACTTAGCCATAAGGTCGATTGCATGGATCTATTGAAAAAGACCCTGGCATTGCTTGTGCCGGACAAATACGTGCGGGCTCGCAGGCACCGACTGTTGGCGGTGAGCGTGCCGCGTACACTCCACCGCCAACACTCGCCCGTGCCGCGCGCTATGGACCTTATCCACTCCCTGCTTGAGGATGCACCACACTGTGACTTGTTTGTGATAGGGATGGTACGATTGATGACTGAATGGAAAAGAATGTTAGAAACATGAATGCAATGTTCTTGTAGCGTTTTGGTTTATTTAATACTGTTAAGCTGCAAAAATTAGTGAATAAATAAATGATTTCCAAACAATGCCTAATTGCACAGCCACCTTATGAGTTCCTACGTCGTTATTTGGAGCAAACCCATTCTGATGTCAAATTTATTTAAAGTATGTTTTTTTTTCTAATTATTTTTATTTATTATCAATCTAACCACATTTAGTAAATTATTCAATATATAATTATACAATAAAATTATGACAATATTTAGATTTTTTTAAGTTGCTGTCAAGAATAGTCTTCTCATATAAGTACCTACTTTTTTTTTTTTGCGTAAATTATTTGAAGACAAGAGTTTGACATCAGATTTTACTTTCATGTCCTTTTTTTACTATTTTAATAATATAATTTATGTCTTAATTAATAAATTTACATTGTGCAATAAATAAATAAATAACATACACCTACAAGTTGCTTCCCTCTACTTTATTCTTGGAAAATGAGAGCCGTCAAAAACAACAAAACGTGCCCAAACCAGGAGCCTGAAGTTCCGAACAAAGCATTATGAATAATGAAACACCCTCTGTACAAAGCCTGACTGTGTGTTCAATGTATATCCCTTCATAGGTACCAAGGTATAACCACAAAATGGAAAATTTGCGGTAGGGAGTCACAACCGAAAAAAACGGGAGCGCAAAGTGTTTTTTACGAGTTTATTAAAATATTTAAAGAGCAACTTTAGCGTGAATTTCCCTGAAGACATCTCGAAAAGGTCCCCCGGTCCTCGGATATGAAACTTTCAAGCTAGGTGTTGGAATGATAAATTAAGCTGAGGTGAGCCAACGCTGCCGTTCGCTTCGTTCGTACATGTGTCTACATTTTTCAGAAATAATTAAATGCTTACTCAAATTTCTGAAATAATTGTTTAAAGAAACACTAATAGAGATTAGTCATCGTAGCAATATGTATCTGAATTATTTATCACGTAGCCATTAAGTCATGGCTTTCAACAATATTAATCTTATATATAAAATTCTCGTGTCACAATGTTAGTTACCAAACTCCGCCGAAACGGCTCGACCGATTTTTATGAAATTTTGTGTGCATATCGGGTAGGTCTGAGAATCGGTCAACATCTATTTTTTAAACCGCTACGCGAGTGACCAGCTAGTATACATATATATTAGTACTTAAAAAATAATATTTTTTAATTTATAAGTAAAATGTAAGTATAATAATAATTATAAACTAATAGTTTTTTTTTATACAACATTGTCGGCAAACAAGCATACGGCTCGTCTAATGGTAAGCGGTTACCGTAGCCTATGAGCGCTTGCAACACCAGGGGTATCACTCACGCGTTGCCGACCCTTCCCCCCTTCCCGATAAGCTCTGGCGACCATACTCACGCGCAGGAACACAACTATAAGTTATTTGGCTGCGGTATTCTGTAAGGTGGAGGTACTTCCCCAGTCGAGATGCTCTTTGAGCGACGTATCGCTTTGCTCTACCACTCTATTTAAAAAAAAATTAAAGTATGATATTGTAAATACCTTATACATTAGTATGTAAACATTTGTGTAAATATACTTTAGTATTGTATGGGACAGATTGTTTTAATTGAATTAAAAAAAAACTGAAACAAAGAAATGTAATTTAAGTTACAGACGAAGTTATTGGACCGCCTTTTGCCCAGCACAATGAAATCCAATTGGCTTCGGTGTGAAATCGTCTAGAGCCACAAAATAGACTATTAGGTACAGGAGTTGCTCGCCTGATTTCGGCGGCTCCCTTTAAAGGCTGCAAAGCAGTGATTTAAAGTGGGGTAGTCTGCGAAGGGAGATAGTGGGTTAGGTGACTGGAATTGATACAGCACAGAAGTGATGCACTGTTTGTAATAAAACTGGATCTATTAAAAAGAAAAACAAAAGTCTAAAACTGAATACCTACTGATAAACTAAAACTTGTTTTAGGTATTGTTATTTAATGTTATAGTTAAATTGGCTGGCAATTAAATGAATTAATTTAATTATACTGAAACAGTTTTCATTTCACTCACGGCCATCCTAAATAGTTATAATTCCAGTAGACCAGTACTGTATAAACCAGATATCTGATTAAGTACATAGACTATGTACTTAGAATAAATTAGAATAAATATTAACATATACATAAATGTAGCTTATATAGTAAAGCACGGTAGTAGTAACCTGTACTATAACTTTAATATGTAACTAAATAGGTGTTTGCAAAAAAAAAGCATTTTAAAGGTTCATTGAAAATATTAAAAACATGCAGCAAACTATGATTCTCGTATTCGCCTATTGTACTGTGGTAGACATTGTAACTGAAACTTTTTATGGTTTTGCAGATCTGTACACTGCGCTTTTAGTTCTTGATACCACCCTCACCCTTTCATATTGTCTGGAAATAGTGTCGTTACTTGATTTATCGATTTTGTTTTTTTTTGCAAAAATATTTTAAGGACTCATTGATAATATTAAAAACATGCAGTAAACTATGATTACTGACTGAATATTATTAGCTAGCCGGGTCTCGTATATTTTCTTTATTTATTTAATTGCGGCAAAATGAAACGTTTTTTTAACAAATAAATAGTGAATTACTGTTATAAAATTTTGCTAAAATTCAAAACCTGGTGCATTTCTGAAAATCAATTTTCTATCATTAAACGAGAAAGAACTAATGATAAGCAACCAATGTGGCACCTGTTTATTTGTTTTCTGTGTCCTGTGTGTTGCTGCTGCAACTACCTTGCAAATGAGGATTATAGATATTAAACGTCGCTTTTCTTTCTCAGTTCATGTGTGTGAAAGAGATGAGATTTTTTATGCGCCTATAATTTAGATCTATTTATCACAAGGTAAAACATTTTTTTATGTTTTACAAATAACTGCATGCTTGATCATTTATAAAAAGAAAATAAATACAAAGTATAAAATTTTGAACTATTTTCCATTATTTAAATGATGTTCATCTATCGATAGTCAGGAGTCAAGTCACAAGCACATCATTGACTGCAATAGTACTTTTGAGTGATTGCAAGCAAACTCCACAAACAATGGCCGCCGAGTCAATCTCGCCGTGAATGCACCAGTTATACTGTAGGCTTTTACTATCAATGTTTATATGGAATAGGCGTTGGCTCTGAATCAATAGTTACTGTTGGTGTTTACAGCGACACGTAACTATTATATGTATAAACGGGCTGGGCATCCGTTTATTACGAATTATTGTGCTAGGGTGTTTAATTTATGGACCATTTCGCTTATCCAAAGAGAAAAATGTAACTTCTTAATAAAGTTTGTAACTTGTAGGTATCGTGTAGCATTGTTGTTGGTTTTAATTTTCGATTATATTTTACTACCTTAATCCACATGATCCTGATAGGATGTTAGGTACCTACCATCTTTTATTTTACCTTCAACTTTCCCATTAGTATTCAGTAAAAACATTCAGATGGAGTGTTGCATCATTTGTTGCTCAGTTTTTTTTTATTCAGCCCCTTTTAGGGGAGGGCAGTAGGTAATAATTATTTCCAAATTAACCATGGCTAGGGCAACCGCCGGGTGTGCTAAATTAAATCGAACGACAGCCCTCGGATGGACAACGATCGGTCCATTTACCCTACGTAATGGCATCATCAAAATATACGGCAAAAATGTGTTGCAAATGGTGGCTGCAAGAGGTTATCAGGCGTTAGGTTGATGTTTTATGTTGGTAATGGCTCCTAAGACCCTGTGATCAAACCAGTGATTTAAGTTTGTTGGTTTATAGGCACCTACTACATAACGGTTTTATAACTTTGTAATAAATCGTGGAAATAAAGTTAGAGTATAATTAAATTATCATGTCATAGGTTATCCTAGATATTAAAATGCAAAATATATAATATAACTAATTTAAATATGTAAGTAACTATAAAATCTCGTAGATATACTACTCAAGTACACTCAAGTACGCAATTGATCTTAGGACACAAAAGAAAAGCCTAGGTTCTAGTCTGACCTAATTTCTCCGTAAAATAAATATAGCGCCAAATATTATCCTCAATAATAATATTGGGTTGTTAGACAGAATAAAGTGTTGCCAACTATTACAATCGACGAAAGACAACGGGGCAATAACTATAACAATAATATTTGTCTACGCCTCTCTGTTTGTTGACTGTCGAGAAGACAATTTCTTTGATGTACCAACATACTTAAATGTTGCTGTCGCAAAACTAGAATGTCTGTTAATTTAGGTCTTAAGTTGTCTACCTTAAGAATCCGATTCTTGTTTGATTTCGTGATAGAATATTAGTCAGTTTTTATTAGACAGAGGTTTTGGAATTCTTGAATTGGGTTCGAAATAATCGCTCGACTTTATGACGCGCCAGACGATCTTACCTTCGACATTAAAAAACTTAGATAATTATTTGATTATAATGTTAAAACTTATGGTGGGGTGGAAAATATTGGAACCATGAAAAGCTGTTATAATATTGATCAAACAACGATTAGGCACAGGTTAGCTAGTTAGGTACCTACCTTTAATCTTTCCCGATCCTGTGCTTTATTTCGTCAGTTGCTGAATTGAAGATCGGTCTACCACCACCATATCTCTCCTACTATAACTGAGGCGACTAAGTATGATGGCGTCAGCTCGCCGCCAAGACACATATTGGGTCGCTGAGCAATCGGAGTAAGTACTTAAATGATTTTAATAGTGGTCTTGAGAAGACGATATTCGATATAAGAGCTGTTTTATATTCACAAAATATATACTTAAAATTCCATTCATATAATCTTCCGACAGATTTATATGAAACATAAAGCTATAAATAAGAATATTAATCCTCAACATGAACTTGTGAAAACAATACTCCGAGAATAAACTCAAGGATATTTTATACCCGCAAATACAAATCCCAGTAATCCTCGTCTTCACCCTATGCGTATAGGGTTGCCATACATTATAAGGGTACATTATAATTGGTACTTATAAAATATATTTTTGGTTCTTGTTTATTTATTATTTTGTTTAACGTGATAGATATATTTTTCTGAGTGAATACTGATATAAAGGCTAGTAGCTAAAGCACTTTTTTTTATCAACTAGCTTATTACCCACGGCTTTGCACGCATAGGCTTCATAAAATGTCTATAATATTTTCTTCCTATCATACGAATTCAATGAAACAAACTAACAAGCAAGCTAACCTTAATAAACCCATGATAGAAATATTTAAATAAAAATATATTCAATGTGGTTCTACAATATAATTATATGTAATAGATTTACCGGCTACCGATCAATTTGTACCTAATATAATTTGTTCTCTGGAATGATCGGGTTCTATCATATATTCTGCTTATTACCTAGTTCACATCATCATTAATGCGAACGGCCGTATACGAATAGATTAATATCCATTCCTCAAAACGCCTCGGGGCCGGTCCCGCCTGCGGTCAGAGACACGATACATGCATCACGCACTAAACACGATTAACGACACAAGGGTCACCAGACTGAACAGCTATGTATTTATTATATGAGAAAGCTGGCATTATATAAATATATTTTTTAAAAATGTTCTTGCTTATATTCAAAATTGAACGTAAGAATTTTCCATAGAGCTTTCGCATGCTGTTTCTTTCTACTCTTATTGGAATCTTAAGTAATAAGATAAAACAAATATATATTAGAGATATACATACAAAGTGTTATATTTAATGAAGGCCTCAAATAATTTTCGAACTGTTTATAAAATTTTCTTTCGGTTTTTTTTTTTACATTTAATTTTTTCCAAGCGATGGTTTCCCTACAGACTAATTTTTAAGTAGGTAGGTACTAATAATGAAAAAGCGTTGTGGGCTCGAGGCGCTGAAGGTCGGTAAAGGATTTTTAAACTCAAGAGTCTAGTTAGGCGGATGATTTAATGTTGTTTGCATGAGTTATTTTCGGCACAAATAGCGGACATTTGTTTGGTTTTCCTAAATAATATTATGATAAAAGCATATATTATTAAAATGTTAAGTTGCAGATCAATGCACCGAAAACTATAAATGCTAACAGGTTGCTTTGTAGTACCAGCCTGGTTGGCTACACGGTACCGAGTTGAAAATCGGTCACCAGGCACCTGCCTTTGTGTTCCATCTTGAGAACCAATTGCTTTTTAAACTTGGTAAAGGTTGTCATCATATTTGCAACCCCCCTGGTATTATTGACGTAGGTAGGTACATAAATTATGAATAAAATACAAGTACATAAAACAATAACGTGCAAAAACATTTCAATCCCAATTCAACTTAGCGCCAAGCATTCACGATATAACAAATTGTTTTGCATATAAATTACATGGGTACCACCCACCTACCACCTGCATAAACCTTGTATTTACTCATAGCGACTAAATTTTCCGTCGAAAAAGTCCATTAAAGTATGTTTACAACCCGGCTAAATATAAAACTCATCTCGGGCACGTACAACGTGAAGGTAAGAGGATACTTCCTCGAGTAGATATTATTATTTCATAGCGGCTGTAGATAGGGCATTAGCATAAAATATCTAAAGTGAAGGTACATCCACTTTGTAAATTGAAGCGGGAAATTTATTTGGGCATCGGTGTGAGTGGCCATACGATGCCTCCGGGTTATGAGCGTAGGACTCTAAGAGCTGGTGGAATTGAAGTATGGAAGGCTGTTTGGGTTGTATAGGTAGGTATATGTGGGTTCATGTTTGGATACAACTTTAGTTCTATTTTAAGAAACACACAGATATACGAACAATAAATATTCATTGTGAACCAATTAAATAAAAGCAGAAGGTAGTAGAACTCTTAGTGCAGAGTTCGCCCGGGGAAGTACTACCACCATATCTAATTCCGCCGTGAAATAGTAGTGCACTTGTATTACTGTGTTTCGGTTAGGAGGGTATGGGAGCCGGTGAAATTACAGGCACAGGAGACTTAACAACTTCATGTCTCAAGGTTGGCAACGCGTGAGTGATACCCCTGACAGGGAAAATATAATATTGTATTTTCTTTGCCGGTGGTATTATGAGCATCTATAGGCTACGGTAACCGCTTACCATCAGGTGAGCCGTAAGCTTGTTTGTTTGCCACCTAGTAGTAGTAGTCTTCAAAGTCGTCATTCTCTTTCTATGTTAATTAAAGGGGTAATAAGCGGCAAGACTTAAATATTCTAAATACGTAGGAACATAATCATTATATCTAAAGGTATTTCAAAATTTCAAACACAATTGAGTGTAACGTTGCCAACAAACTATAGAAGCTAAATATCACTTAAACCGCGAGCAAACTATTTGAAAGTCTATATTAGATTTCTAACTAGTACTGGAAGTTAGTTTTGGCATTAGATTAGTTCAAGTTGAGTGAGTCGGTCCCTCAGGCCCTCCTGAGTGCATATCCTTGTTTGACATGAGACTCTGTAACTTATTTCGACTTGTACATACGAACTTTGGATAGAGTAGACCCCTTTTACTCGTAAGATATGAACGTAAATAAGTTTGATTGTGTATGCTACCTACCATATATGTTTAGATATTTTTGGTTGATTATAAATGATGTCAAGCAATAACTAATCCATGTTCTATTGAATTTCCGTATTTTGTAATAAATTAGGTAGGTAATGCTCTTTCTCGTGATGAATACTTTCTTTCAGCCTTTCTATACACATTGTATATTAGCGTGGAGAGGTGAAAAAGGTGTAGGTACTACTATAACCTCTATACTGATAATGGAAATCAACATGTGTTCTAAATTCTGTCCCTATTTTTAAGTAAAGAACAATAAATAATATAATTTGACAGAAAAAGTTTTATCTCGTTTCACTGTAACAACTTTTAATGAAAATGAAAAGAAGTGAAGCACTGCCCCAGTTAGGAAAGCTTTCATGTATGCTCACTTTTTTTGATAAAGGGGCGTCTATCCTTATTTCTTCCTTAAATGATTAAAATGAAAGAGAGTATGTTTTGTGTTTATCTGTCTGACTACTTAAAGTACCGAACCGATTTTAATGGAAATTGGCCGAGATGTAAGCCAGCAGAGCACTAAATATTATAGAAAATATTTTCAACTTTATGGTAGAAATGAAAATATACAGCTCTCTTAACTATCTAGATAGCTTTATTATTCAGTCTCAATAGTTGGCAACATAGATTGGTGAAATATGTTAATAAGCCATAAATTATATTCAAGGATATTATGCTTTTTTTCTACTCATGCCTATACCACCACATAGATATTACTCGCAGGTAAAATATCAAATTTAGTCGCGTAGGTATTGCCTTTTGTACTATTACTATACTTACTCTTGTTTTTCTGAAATATGGCTCACACTAAATTGGCTCATGTCCAAATAGGAATAAGGTTTATGAAAATATTTTGTGGAAAAAAATACGTTGAGTTAATCTTCTTGTCATTTATGTAAAAGATTTACCGCGTTTATGACTATTCGATAAATTGAAATATTATTAGGTATAGTTTTGCAGCGTAGATAATGTTTTATAATATTTTTAATACTATAGATTATGGGTATAATTATAACTTATTTATTTTGTAATATTTGGTGAGTTCTACTATGCCCTCCGCCTTACCGGCACGCGCCTCAGGCGACGCGGTAATTATTCAGAAGGCATTCAGACGCATCTGCGCGCTCCCACTGCCTGGATTCTTTTTTATTGTCATAAAATATATTACTTACATAAAGCTCAGGGTGCATTGCTATGAACGAAAGTACGTTATAAAAAAAGTGTAGTTTTCAAGTTTAGTTTTTTTTGAGTTTTTTTGAAAGTGTTCAACATAGCTTGAGAGTTGAAGGTATGTACCTACTTAGGTACGTATCCCTACTATTATAAATGCGAAAGTGTGTGTTGTGATTTGTCCTTATTTCATGCAGAAACGGAGCTACGGAACGCCATGTTTTTTACGAAGATATAGTTTATAGGCCGAAGAGTATGTGACATAATCTATTTTTTATCCTGGGAACGCGACTGTAACCACGGTGCGAAAGCTAGTTAAACATAGGTAATTAAAAGATGTCACAACTGTATTGAATACATGACTATAGGAAGTAAATTCAAATTTCTGTTCCAATTTCCGACGAATTGTTTTCTCATCCAAGGACGATCTCAGTATGGATAGCGCCTTACAAATATATCTCTGTATAAAAATCGTCGACAACGCGGTACAGGCGGAGGGATTTAATTAGACAGCGCAACCGCCGTTTAATGTACCGTGAACATGGAGATATAAGGGAGATTCGCCATGATGCATGGTGCATGGCTCCATTTGCTCTTAATGAATCATTTCACCCTCTAACAAACCCGCGGTGTATATTGTGGGCTGTGGCTAATTGATATCGTACCTACTTCTAATCCTTAATTTATTTAAGTAATGAAAATACCCATTTTTTTGTTAATATCTGTGATTGTACAAAAAAGTAATGCAGTTCATAATTGTCTGTAATAAGATCTAGTGTAACTAATTCTTATCTAACCATTAATTTCTCATTATATATTTGCTGACTATCTTGTTGTTTCTTCGCAATTGCCTAAACTGAATAAATGACTTTGACTCTACCTACATTTTGAATATAGAGTCCATGAAATTAAATCTATTTGAAGCGCGATAAAATTATCGAAAAGTTAACTGCTCAACAAAAGTTAACTGCGTTTGCAATTTAATACGTATTGTTAACAAAAATCACAACCGAAAATGTATGTAAAATTTTTGTCCAACCATTTATAGAGCGGACTAAAATAAAAATGGTGGTCAGATGGCAATTGAGATTGGTTGCAACAAACGAAAAAATATTTACAACACTTTTAATAAAACGGTTTACGATCCAAACGTGTGTGGTTTTTGTCAAATACGCTACGAACGATTGTTCTATCGCATTCACATTCTTTATCAAACAATTCTACGAATAGAACAAAGCAATTTATGCTCCATTGTAGAGCATTTAGATTTAATTTGTCATACTTACGTAAAATTCCTTCAAGAATTGTTATAAACACTGAAGTCTTTAAAAACATTGCTCACTTTATACCTATATATAGGCTTTGATATTAACTCGAAAATAAATGGAGGAATAATTAGGTGTCAACAGAACGCTGACACATTGCGTGCAATCACCGACTGATTGTTCTTCATTGATGCGATTTCATTGTATTTAACACAATGTACTCCATTGAGGACAGTGTAACAGGCTAAAGAGAACTTGATGGACATTGCTAGTAGAATTAAAATAGTCTAGGTGTGGTACTTTAGTGGAGTTGCCTGTTGAAATATTAGAGACATAGATGATGTTCGTAAATACCCAATGTCAACTTTTATTTATTGCAACATACAGCTTTAATTATAATACAAATATTTTAACCCAAATTAAAAATACGTCAAAAAAAATTCGTGCTAGAGCTATAGTAGCTACTATCGAAGTTATTAAAACTCTTAAATTACGTTAATAAAAATACATAATGTATTACAATATAATGAATAGGTTAATTCCCCCATGATATCCTACATGTACCTACTACCTATATACCAGTAGTTAACAATAGTCCGTGATTGCGTGCTGTGCTCGGTTCGATGCGGTTTCGCTCCCTTACACCGCAACAGACGGGAGCTTTTATCCCGACTCACGAATATTTAATATCGAGATACGTAATGAGTTTGCCATTAATTAATCCTTATAGGAATAAGTAAGCAAGTTTTTAGAACACATAATTAAGTATTGCTGAAATCCAATCAATTTAGCACTAGATAGTAATAAAAAAAGACAGAACGAATGTCATATAAAGGTACAAAAAATGAAACTATATAAATGATGTTCTATATTCATAGTTTCACTTCGGATGTACCCTACGAGTTAACTGTTAGCTACATGAAACAATTTATTCAAAACCTTTTGACCGCTGACGCGTGATCCACCTGCCAGCGTTCACTGAAATATGCTTTGAGCAAAATGATTTAGAACGACTATGTTTAAAATTGAACAACAGCTTAAAATTGCGAAATGCAAACTACTACGCTACATAATCTCCAAATGTTTATGTTTTGTTGGCGTACTAATACTATTTATACTGTAGGTAGTGTAAGTACTTAGAAAGTAGATACATAATGCTGCAAATAATATATTGTTACCTACTTAATTGAATCACAGTAAATGAACCTTTATCCCTCTGAAGAAAAGAAGTTTGATTGCCTTTCAAATGCCATTCGAATGTAACGTCCGCGACATGGCTCAAAGGCTATTTTTATAAGACCAGCAGAGGTTGCGAGACTCGTAATTCAATTTATTCCGTCTACCCTCAACAAGGGATGCTTCTGAGCGATAATACAATTGGACCGAGCTACTTATTGGTCCTTTACCTATTCATTACCGTGACTAAATCTCAATTGAATGCAAGGAATTCTTTTCATTGCAAAAGGGTGAATATTTATTCGTAAATTCCATTTAAAATTTTCCAGTTCTTTTCAAGTGTGAAAATATTTCAACACAATAAAAGGTTGACAACAATAGGAACTTTTCACTTCAGCTCTTGACACCTGCTTTGGCAGGAGATGTATTGCGTAGTACTTCAGTATCTACCTACAAAATGTTGTTGCCTAGCTGTAGGTACTTTGTCGTTCCCTGCGGTGAAACTGCAGCCCTTTTATTTTCACGGCGATTAAAAAAGCTATCCCTTTGTGCAGGGCTTAAATGTTTCCCCTTGAGAAATATAAAAGTATTTTTATGGTGTTTATTCATATTTTTTATTTTCTTTGGATGTAGTGTTTGTCTGTCAATCAAAATATTTTGAAACTGAAATAAGTACACGAACATACTCGTGCATTACGAGGGGAGCTTGTAAAAAAAACACCCCTTGTCAGCAACATTGGAAAAGTTAAAATAAAACCTTTAATATTTGTACCTATTGAATCGTGACGTTGTTGAATTTCGTTTTCATTCAAGATTCATAATTATTATCCTAATATCGTACTTCCTACTAATATTTAAACGTGAAAGTTTGTTCACACAAACATCTACATGTTAGTTTCTCAATTACTTCATAATGGCTGAACAGATTTAGATGACATTTAGCACTTTTTATCCAGGGAAAACATTAGATAGCTCAGGAATGTAGCTATCTGCGGGGCGGATGCAAGTTTTACATTTTTATTTTTTTATAAAAGTTTCATAAAACATAAGTATAAAGCTGCAAGCATTACTTTTATTGCTAGTTAGATACTTCAAAAAGCCAAATTAGTTTTACAACCTGTTTAGTTTAATGTTGCAATGGCCGCGTAATATGTAGCATGGAAGTTGCACTCCAGGGGTGGCACGATGGCTCCTGTTAAATTATTTATACAAGTCCGCTAATATGCAGTACACGGCCTGTCAAAATGTTAAAGCAAACAAGCAGACAACTAACGTTTAAAGTTTTACTAGAGCAGTGTGTGCCTGAATTGCATACCGAATGTAAACTAGCAGAATATTTCACCCGAAATATTATATTCAGTTTATCAGTTATTTGTTTAATATTCATATTGTGTATTGGAAAGATGTGTAAAACCGTACAATATAGGTTAAACTTTTATTATAATAATAGAGGAAGAAAACGCTGCCCCAGCCGCGGTCTCCTCGACGAAATTTAATGAATTCTAATATCGTCATCATCATCAGCATGTCAGCCGCAAGACGTCCACTGTTGAACATAGGCCTTCCCTTGGATTGGATATGAATAAATTCACTGTATGATTCAGAATTTGGAATAATGTATAATAACCATAACATGGTTCCTTTACATGAGATTCCCAATAGTCTACTACACAACTCACCAAGGTATAACCCTCATTCTGAAATAAGACTTACATGAACTCGACTGAACATCTTGATAACATTTTAAAACTAGTTCCATAACAGTTTACCACATAAACTTATACCAGAGAGTTTTCTCTCAACTGCTTGAAAATATAAACAAACGCTGTTTTCAGTTGTAGTTCAGGAGCTTCCCTGCATATAAAGTAGTGTCGTGTGAGTTGGAGCTTGGAGATTTATTAATCCTTGAAGTGTGCTTCTGTTAGATGCAGTTTAGATAATATTGGTCTAGCCTTATTATTAAATACGTAATTACATAGTACTTAATTTTTAGAATACTTTCTTTAATAACCTTTTATTATTTAGGTCAGAAGGTTATCAAACTGACTATCCACCAGATGGTACTGTCATCAATAGACAATCTGGAAGATTGGCAATGTGTAATGTGTAGAACATCAAGTTCTATCTATCTAGTATCAAAGGTCACTATGGGCAAAACCTGTAATACGTAATGTATGAGAAAATTATAGTAAATCATTGCTTCAGTGACATTTTGTAAGTATACATACCTAACATAAAAAAATACTTTGATGTAGAATGATGATAAGATACCCAAACCTTGTTAAAGGGAAAAAAAAAACAATAAAACAATTCCACGTAAAATTGAAAAGGCAAAAAGTCTCCCCATATTTCCTCCTGAAAATAAATTCTTAAACTGAATATCAATGTAGATTCCGTCTGGTAGGCGTTAAGGCTTGTCGCAGCAGGAGGTTCTATAATTGAGTGCATAAATCACACCAGCATCGAAATGAGATGTGATCCTTCATAACTTTTACCATGCAGTAGTTGTGCGGTAGACGGGGACGTGAAAAATGATGTGAGGATATGGAAAATCGTATCGTGTATGAGTTAATATCCTTGAAAAAATAATTAATCTTTGCTGGCAAAAACAAAAAACCAGCTAAGTCCATGTAGATTATTGGGTTCCAAAGTTGTATCGCACCAATTTCATACGACAAAGTTACTGCTGCGGTTACTTCTGATTACGGTTGGAACACTTTGTTTGGGAAGTGAAGTTTTTTAGCGACAAGATATATTTGTTTGACTATTCAATTAAAAGACTCCCGTTACTCTTGATAATTTTCTTTGCAATATTTTTTCAGATTCGTCCGTAGTAGTTAGAATTTTAGTTATAGGGGATGGGGATGAGTTTTCATCCAGATATAAATAATATAAAAGCTAGGAATTAAAAGTTTTGCTTTGAATCAGTTCTTATAAAGGAAATGTTTATTTTGTGGAAATTAGGAAAATTTAATTTTTTATTTTTATTATTTAATATTATGTTTATATTGGAAAGACATTTCTTTTTAAAAAGTTTCATTAACTTTTTTTGAAATTAACATAGATTTTTTTTCTTCATTTATGTATGTAGTAACTAATCATGAATTGTGCTAGCTAAAACTCTTGCCTTGGTAATAAACTACACCCTGAAATTGTCTATTTATACCTATCCGTAAGGGTTTGTACGATATACATCACGTTTTGTATAACTTGTGCTATGGATGTATACGTAAAGTCATAAATATTAAAACCGGAGCAGAACCCAGTAGAATAGAATACGAGATAAGACCGAGGTAATTTGTGAGTCTTCGCACATTACAGTCTATGACTAGCGACTATATTATGTCTAGAATTCTAAACAGGGCTGGAGTAAATACAGGACTTATTTATAATTACAGCGTAGGTACATGTTCGAAACGATTGCAAGAACAGATATGCAATAGAAGATATAGTTTTTAAATTGTTAATCTTTTTTTATGATGCGATTTCGACAAATTGAATTGCTCTGCGAAGCAGTGTTCCTACATATTCAAAACCTGAATTTCTAGTCTAAAAACTATCTGGTTGAATATTCACCGTAAATGATATTGAAAGATAAAAAATTTAGTGAATTTTGGCACGATGCCTAAAGCGATATGAGCTTGTTGCGGTCAGCCCTTTTGATACGTACTGGTACAATACGACTACGCAACTACTCAATATAGTACCATACCATGTACACGTGCCTTAAGGTCGTAAATATTAAATAACAGCTTAGCACAAGTGCTTGGCGGTTGAATTTATGTCTCAATATCGCACGACCCTTGCCACCTGCAGGCTTCTTTTATCGCTACTATATTGATTCAGTGTTAATGATGGTAGATCACGCGAAGGAAAAGATTGCCTCTGATTTCCTATTAAACTTTATCCATTTAATATCTGTTCAGTGCATAATATATACTTACTTAAAACATTGTGAGCGTCCCGATAGAGAAACTGTTATTCGTACATAATGTTTATAATTATAAAATGTCATATTTTGATCTTGATTTTATATATATGCCATGGTTTGTTTAGGCTAAATCAGACAAAGGCCTTATCCGGTTATTTATATGTATTTAGACAAAGCAAAACTGTGTTAACAATCAATTGATATTCAGTACGTTCACCATAAACTTGGCAGTGCCGTAGACCGACATTTACTTAATTCGTTTAGCTATATCAGGCGTTGGCAACGTCTGGTTGTTTATTTGTTTGTTTGTTGTACCTAAACGTGACGTTTGTGTTTTGTAACGCTTTCGTCTAAATTTTATTGATTTTTTTGAGGCCACTTTCTGGTTTTAGCGCGCATTCTTTATTGTTTCTTATGCTAAAATATGGCAGGTTAGAAAATCTAATCAAATACCTACCTACTATAAAACTATTATAAATTCAACAACTTATTTATATTGAGGGTTACACAAAAATGCACATTTTCCGAAAACGATTCTTTGATTTATAATATTTTCATTAAATGAACTAAATAATAATAGAATTTTACTTATTTTTGATAAATTAAATCAAAATAATATTTTATCATCTGACCATACTGAAAGCTAATTTGCAAGCACATGAGCAAAATGAAGCTGAATTCATTTCAACTTTCCTTTTCATCGGAAGAGATAAAACGTTTAAGACTACACAAAAGCCACAGGATTCTTTATGTCAACGTTCCCTCGTCTCTTTAATTAATTAAAACAACAAAGTTATGACTAGGTAACTGTCTCCGACAGAAATGTTTGCAATCGGGTCGTACAATCTCACGAGTTGGGATATAAAACTTGTAGCTCCATTTCCATTACAATAGTCCCCAATAATTTCTTACTCTGGCTCTAAAACAAGAATAAAAAGCCACTTTAATATAATATTATTAGACCTTTATAGTAATGTTTTTAATATTTCTACTGGGTGGATTTTTTGAGATATTATTATTTATATAAATTACTAGTTGTCCCCCGCGTTCCCGAGAAAAAAAGTTACCCATGTCCTTCTCCGTACCATAGGCTATCTGCGTACCAAATTTCATCGCGATCAGCGATTTAGGCGTGAAAGGTAACAAACAAACAAACTCACATTAGCATTTATAATATTAGTTAAATTATTAGGATAGGATAGTTAGGATGTTGTGTTAGTCCATGCTGAAAACCTTTTGCTATAGAACCAACTCTAAAATCGTCCAAACAAATATTTTCATTTTGATCGAGCAAGGTTGATCTTTAGTACTTACGAACAATTTGAGTTTTTTTAGATTTGAGAGTTGGTATCATAGTAAAAGTTCTTCAGCTTAACAAACCCAACATATGTTTCAAAAATAACCCATTTCAAACTGCCAACATTGCATCAGAAGACTGGCGGTGATATGTAACCAAAATGTGTAAGGTATTTTGCTGAAAAAATAGTATATATATTGTACCCGGTATAGACACATTTACATTTTTCAGTAACCGTAATCCAGTACACGATTCTTCATTGACCTAGTTTTGATATCGATGTATTTGTATTAAAGGCTTTTTACTTCTGAAAGCATTGTTGAGTAAATAAAATGGATCGTGTGGTGGATCACTAAATGGTATGGAGGAGCAAAGATTACATGAATGTATAATACCGAAAAATTCAGCACCCCGAACTCCACTATAAATAGAATTCTAACAAACGAGTGACCACAGGTTTTAAGATTTATGTGCCGACAGTTTACTTCACGAGTCATTGATCTAAACTTTCCACCGGCAGCGATTAAGATTTACAACGGGACTGCTCCTAAATAACATAAATAGTTGGCGTACCTACTACTTTCCCCACGTAACAGAGTTTCGGCGGAAGGATCCCCTTTATAAAGGAATAGTCTGCAAAACTATTTGTTACTGACCAATGTGTCAAACTGGGACTATTGTGGAATTTTACATTCCATTTTGTACTCCATAATAAACATTTTTTTCTAAAATATTGTTACTAGTCAACAAATCTGGATTTAATTCTGAAATAAATGCTATATTAAGTTTACTGTAGTCATAAAAAAATTAAAAATAGTTTTACTCGACGATCTTGAAAATTACACCCGCGGTTTTACTTGCGTCCCTAAGATAAAAAGTCAATCTCGTTCGTATATCTCCTAGCACCCTGACACTGCACTGGCGGAATTGTGTGAAATAAACATATCTGATGCCATTTAAACAAGAAGTGAAGTAAAGATAAAAAGTAGAGTAACAGACCCAGCAACCGATTTTGATTTGGTTTTCACTAATAGAAAGAACGATAAACAAGGAAGGTTTGTGTATATAAATTGCACTAGTGCAAAGTCGGGCCGAGTCATTATAATAATATTAATAGCTGTTCCCCGCGGTTTCACACGCGTTAGAGTGAGGGTGACTCTGTGATCCACTCTCAGTCAATCATCAGTCAGTCAGGACTTGTTCTTTTATGTATACACATAGATTATTTGGGATACATCATACGATATTTTTTTAGGACATTTCTATTTAATAGCCGGCCCTATCTTCATGTCTATTTGTAGATTTTAATTACATTATAGTATGAATAAACCACTCATACTTATATGAAGTATATAATACATTATGAAAGTCATGTTACAATTAATTATAAGGTACTTCTGAATGATGAATTGTTACCAAATTAATGCAAATTCCATACATAATGTGTTACTCAATATGGTAATTGAAATGTGCTTAAACATAAGCCCATGCATAATAAATTTAATAGCAATTACGCCACAGTATGTAGTAATACATATGTAGGTACATATTGTTTCAGTGAATGATGTTGTTTTGGTTGTATATACATAGGTATATGTAAGTATATCGTTATTATATGTATTTTTATTACGGGTGCTTTGTAACTGAAGTTCTGTTTTTTTTTAATTTATTGGTCAACATTTTCTCCAATATAAGTAGATACATACTAGTGGTTACATATATGCATGCCACAAATTATATATACATATATACAAATCTAGCATTGGTGTTGTGATTGATGCTTAATTGCTTCCTGCGCAAATGCTCGGGGCAATTTTTTTTACTTGTTTAGTATGATTTCAGGTGTTTGTTACCCTATTGCTATCATATTTTATTTATAACATTGGAATACGCTCTACCTACGACAACGCTATCATCTTCCCTTGTCTCAAACAACAATGCAACAAAATAAATTCCCTCCCAGTACCACGTAGGTACTCACAAACATTCTTGTAAATGCAGAATGAATAGGTTTTCAATTTACACACGTGTGGTGTTACGAGAAAAGGGCGGGACGCATTCAGAACACTGACTCAGCTAAAACGGAGTAAATGGATAGGTACATTTTATTATGATTAAAATTGTATGTATGAATGGAAGATTACTTACTTCTTGCAATGGATAGTGATAATAGTAATGCACTATGTATTTGTATGGCTATAAAACAAAAGCGTTGGTAACATTCTCAGTTTTTTTTAAGATCTTTTGTCAGAATAACTGAAATAGGCAGGCAGTTCATGTGATGGTATGTGTCTATAAACCTCTATAGATATTAGGAACACCAGGAGCTAAGCTAATGTGCTGCTAACCATTACAAAGCCTCGAAAGCATCTGGATTTGAAGTGCAACTGTTGGTACACGCCGTTAAGTGATTGGTTGATTTTCAACATGAGTGTGGTAGCTAGTCCAGTAATACAAAGTACCCTACCACCGTGCTATGGTTTTCTCACAATGTTTTCCTTCTGCGAAAAGTCGAACATTTAGTAATTTGAAGTCACGACCTTCTCTCGAGTCACAGCATTCGTCATTATCACCACTGAGCATCACCTTTACAAGATAATTTATTTAAAACTCTAAACAATTAAATTGTCAAAACAGTTTTAAGCTCAAATCAAACGATGTTTGACAAGCTTTTCTTTCACCGTACTGCCTAATCTATCAGGAACTGCAAATCACAGAATAGCGAATACCGCAGACTCCCTAACCGCCCAGTTCATTCGCTACACATTGAAACTTGTGGGACGTACTGCTAACCTTTATGCTTTATTCATGCAGTTACACAATACAGGGTTGTTACTGATCAGGATTTTATTGTTTGTGATTTGAGAATACATTGTGCTGCCTACCTTACGATTATTTTATTATTGTGGTTATTTTCTTATCACACGATGAAAGTTAAAAAAAACAATAACTTAAGAGTTTCTGTACATGTACCGAAATGTTGTATTGTAAATAATATCTTACCCATATAATTATATCCATTACAAGATGATTTTTGTCATTTTTTTTTTACATTGTGTAGGCTTGTGTTTGACCACAATCTCACTATGGTAAGTGATGATGTGGCCGAAGGTGGTAAGCACACAAAGCCTAGAAGGAACTGGCTCACAAGGTGTTTGTTATCCACTATGTTTGCCCGAAGCTTGAATTTATTAATGTATTGTTTGCTTTTACATATTTGCAATCAAACAATTCCATACAAACATTAATCTTATATTTATTTATTTAGGGCAACCAACGTGACATACACTCGCTTAAATTACATTACAACTACAACACATAATTTCTAAATGCTGCTCCAATTATAGGTTACCACAACATGCATGTGATAATCATTAAATTAATTTTTATTAAAAATCTTATTGGTGATATTTCCTATTAATGATATTTCCTATTAATGATAATAATATAAATTAGACATAACACTGAACAATAATGAACAACAAAACAGAAATAGGTACAATAAATTACAGTGAAAAACAATATGAAAACAAACTATACACAAAAGTGATGTACATCAACATTTACAATGTAGGTGGGTTAAAATCAAGCGTTTGAATGTTCCTAGTGTGTTGTTAAAGATGTCAATGGTATCTGAAGATCCCGATATGTCATTATAAGTTTGGGTCAACCGTGCAATCGGCGCATGTTTACCAAGATTTGTTCGGTAGCAAGGAGCAGTTAGCAAAGACCGGGGATAACGGGGTATTCTGGAAGGTACGTAGATAGATATCCTACTTAGCATGTTTGGGCAGTCTATACCATTATTGAGCAACTTGAAAATAAATGTCAGATCGGATATAGTACGTCGGGATTTTAGGGATTTTATATGGAGCAAATCCAACAATTGAAATATGTATTGAATGCATTTAGTGGTAGACAACCCTAGTGGGAAGCAGAGCAACGTCCATCAAGTGTCCACGCTGATTGTTGAGGAAATTAATCACAGAGTTGGGATGGAGCCGGTGCAGTTACAGTATGTTGTGAATCTTATTTAGTTTGAAATATTGAAAGAACTTACGACAAATTGAAATAGAGAATGTTTTTCTAAAATGACATTTTATTTTACAATAACATTATCTTTAAGTCTTTACCTTCGAAAATGTGTAACGTTATCTTTTGAATTATTTACAGCTGAATCAACTAATTCTACGTAATATAAAAAAGTTTTACTGACTTACACTGAAATAATAAAGAAAATATATATAGTCAAGTCGTGACAGTATCTATTATCGTAAACGCATAAAACTACATAAGAAGAAGATAATCCTGCTTTTAACCAAAATATAAGCACCATGTATTATATCCAAGTTTCCCAAAAACTTTTGTATCGTAACAAATAATGTTTATATGAAGAAAACTTGTGTTATTTGTTTCATTTCGCGATAACGTCCTAATAGTTGCTTCGTATAAGTAATAATTAATTGCGTACCATATTGTTAGTGTTGGTAACAAGTTAAACATTATAGAAGGGGAAGCCTTTTGTTTTGTTTGTTTTTTTGTGTGTAACTCTTGGTCATATTGTTTGTTAATTTATATGCTGGTTATATGGCTAACTGTGTTTGTGAGAAAGTTAATGATAATTTGACATAGTAAAGTCAGAAAGTCAATGAATACCTAAGCTTGGTTTGTTTGGTATTTAGGATCTAAACCATTTATGTAGGAAATGGTTATGTTTGAAAGCGGCGTCTGGCCTTCGCTAATGGTATTTTCGCAGGCCTTTGACTGTAAAATATAATATACCTATGTTAACTATAATTACTCATTATTTTACTATGGCATTTTGACGTAAGTAAGGTATTGTCCCTAAACTTGACTGTTTAGGGACAGTATGCGAGGAAGGAATTAGAGGTGTTTGGCATTAAATTTCAAAGTTAATGAAATGAACGTCATTATAAAATACCTACACCTACATACATTCCATTAGAACACGCTTTCCATCAAATTTCAACGTTCAAGGGTTAAACAATGCCATTAACAAATGAAACAATCATTTATCAGATAACCGTCCATGTGTGTCGCCCCCTGATCGTAGCTGAAACAATAACCGTTGAACAACTGTTCGCGATTACCGATGTGCCTACATTGTATGCCAATAAAGACTGCATTACGATCATAATGCTCATATTTGCGAAAATGCTCGTTTTGTTTGCGTGTGGTTTAACAACCGGTGCGCACGCAAAATTAATACAAGTTTTAATATGGGTATTTATTAATATAATTAATAATATTTAATATGAAAATTCTAAATTGTAATACCATTATATTAACGTCTGTACTCTTTGCTTCTCCCTGACACCTCATTAGTTTTTTTTTACTTTTGCAAGGCTTGTTTTTAACCACAATCTCACCACAGTAAGTGAACTGGCTCTCAAGTTAAGGTTACAACTAAAGTCCAACCAAAATGGAGATAAAACTTGGAAAACACTAAACTAATTAGAGTAATGGGTTGCAGCCATCTATTGGTTTCAAATAAATTCATATGGTAAAAAAAGAAAACGTTGAGTGATGAATTATACACGAAAAGCGTTTTAAGTGAAACGTTTTAATTGATAGTGAAACTCACCGCATTTTATTCTATCTAACGTTTCTAGAGAATACAAAGCAGAAAACGTCGTGG
The DNA here is from genome assembly GCA_951216915.1 of Tetheella fluctuosa. NCBI lineage: Eukaryota > Metazoa > Arthropoda > Insecta > Lepidoptera > Drepanidae > Tetheella > Tetheella fluctuosa. The sequence continues at coordinate 7,081,292 of OX578230.1, forward strand.
GCTAAAAACTAAAGCTACGAACACATTAATCTAGTAACTATACAATACCATATAATGCGTGATCCATAGTTTAATGTTACCAATTTGAATATAATATTTATTGAGAAATGTATAGTCAATTAATTATACTGACAGGTCGCCATAACGCCCATATAAGTCAACGGTAGACGATACAATGTGAATCATCAGATTCTTGCGAAGGCCAAGGCGATGGCGAGTTTGTTTTTATTTCATTCCTGACTCTGACTACTGACTTTAATTCTCACACTTCTTATGATGGTTCCAAAGCTTTTCTATTTACTGCTCTATCTATTTACAGCTCACTGCAAATCATTTTATGTTTTATATCAACAGAGTCGATTTTATATGTAGATATTAACGTAGAGTAAACTACTTTTTTAACTTGTTTACTAACGAATAGAATTAATAATTCTGTGAAATAAAGCAAACAAGAGCAAATTTGTAGAAAGACTAGCATGACTTTGCTTTTATTTACAAAGTATCAATCAGAACGTCTAAAGTAACTGTATAAACCAGTACAGAGCTCAAAATAAGGAGAGACATAAGAAGGTGGTCGCCAATATCTAAAAGAATCCATGTAAGTAAATAAATATTAGAATAATATGTAAGATTTATAAATGAGAAGAAAAATAAACATTGGCACTGATCTTCTGTAAAAACACGGAAGCTCGTTGACTCTGATGTAAACAAACAAAGTCTTAATATGGAGTATTACTAACGCCAATTATTCATAAAGTTTATTATACATATAAATAATTATTAGCAAAACAAGAAACACTAGTTTAAATATTACCTACATATAGTCTTCCCGTAGGTAAGGTAGGTAATAAGCTGCACATTCATTAGTGGTCACTTAAAATTATACCTAGTGTATGTGAAGTAATGGCCCTTGTGACTAATACATTCCATCCTTGAATACCTTCGCGGTCAATTTCATCATAATTATAGTGTAAAATGGCTGTTGAGTGTTGAGTACTATATGGCTTACGTATCATAAACACTGTTTACTAAATAACGCTATTTAGATGCAAGTTATAAGATGGTAATTGCAGCTTTAATGTTTATTTTTTATTACTGCTTGAAGCTTGATCAGAAATACTGTAAATAATCTCAGACGTCAAACCAATGGAAAAGTTTTGTCTCAAAACAAATTATTATGCATTCAGACAACTTCTAAAAACTTCAACATTATTATCACTTATTCCATAACAGCATAACACGGTTATATTATGTCTTTTTACTAATATTTTTGTAGACTTACCGTAAAGTGTTAATTTATCTTGACCCAGATTTTACAGAGTTCCGAAAGAAAATGATACGCTATGAATTGGCGGTCTCAAAAATAGTAAAGACAAGGATAGAATTTGTTCTCGTAAGAGATTTCCAAACAGAACTAACTAAACTCTAAGACTAAACTATTTATCTGTTTGCTAGATTCAGCGTTGTTTAACGCCGACTATAAATCGATTAGTTGTAGTGCGAGACTCTAACTAAACTATCCGCTAAAGAAGTTTATATATCAGTGATATATTTACACTACGTTAATTGCACACCAGTTCTCAGTACATTTCGCCCACGTGCTAATGTCAGTTCGTTTTAACTGACACCACGCAATATCCTGACTCGGTCAGTATTCTGCATAGATTATTTCCTAGCCACAGGCTGAATATTAACCTACCAGAAATACTATCGACTTACCCGTGGTAGGAAGTTATGGTAATAATGTTTTGTACACTGTGGTTGGTTTTGACTATAGATGTGTTGTCATGAAGAATGTGTGGCCTGCTGATGTATGGATTTTAAAACATTATGTTGCGTTCGCATGGTTTCTAAGAAATAGAAATGGTACTAAAAGTATTATATTAATAATTAACATTGTTGCTTATTTTTTAATTACATTTATCAATTAATTTATTATGTACAGTTTTCTCTGCTCTTAGGAAACTATGTAGTAAATGTTTTTCTTTGTTTGGTTGACTAGATTCCTTTCATGAAAAAAATAACCGGTTTTGTATCCATTTTAAATATTGTCAAAGTTTGGTGGTCCATTCTCTATGCCCTGGTGGTAGTAAATCGTAGGTAACTTGCGTGACGGCTGAACGTTCCTTTTAAAGTCGTGTCGCGCTATCTTCACCAATTAAACAGTCTAACAATTTAACAGCTCTCCTGGCGATGAATTAATTAAGGAAATTTAACGATATGTATTAATGAGACACGATTTTATTAACACTTGTCACATTCCCGGCACTACGGGAATTTATTCAAGAGGTAGGTACATTTTCCCTTTATTATTTTACTTGCGTCCGCCCCGCGGTTTTACCCGCTTTCCCGAGGGATATTGTATTTTCCCGGGATAAAAAGCCTATAGTCTTTCTAGATAAATGGGCTATCCAACACTGAAAGAATTTTTCAAATCGAACTTGTAATTCCTGAGATTAGCGCGTTCAAACAAATAAACTCTTCAGCTTTATAATATTAGTATAGATAATGATAACAGGTAACATATTAATGTGAAAGTTTGTATGTTTGGATGTGACTCAATCACGCATAAATGGCTGAATGGATTTGTTTGAAACCATAGATAGATTAAACCCGGGAAAACATAATATCCTTCGGAAACGCGGGTGACACGCGGGGGACAAGATAGTTTATTTTATAATTATTTATTTGGTTACATTTATAAAAAACTAACTTTTCTCTGCGATTTCGCAGACTGACCCGCGTTCATGGTATAAAAAACTAAGGAAACATTTTGAAAAAACTGATCGGATAAGTAGTTTTAGAGTTCATCGCGACACGAAAATTTTATATATTAAGATTATTGTAGAACTAACAGTTTTGAAGTAATCCGTTCTAATTACGTTTTTTTTACATTTACCACACATTTACTTTAGAATTTTGAAACTTTGACAATTTTTAAGTCTCTATTAACGGGTAGGTACTTATTAAGAGACGGTACAAGTTTATGTAGTATTAATATTGACACTAATGTACCAATATGTATTCATAGCCCAAGCTTCATTAGCCAGTCGACTCCCAGAGGTTTGCTACCGTAAAGATAAAACATAAATTTCATTAAATTGCCGCTCAGAGATTAAAAATATATTTGATTTCTATTTTGTCTAATTATATCTACTCCTAAAATAAATAAATAAATGTTTTTAACAAGATATTGGGTACTTAGTTCATATAACTCAAGTTTCTCTATATAGAAAATTGCCATTTCTTCATTTCTCTTAAGGCTCCAGTCTCCCTAAAATTAGTGTTCTTGCGGAATTTATCAGAAAAAAAATATTTTTTTTAGTCATCAGAAAAGAAAGAGACATTATTTATTCGACGAACACAATTTAATAAAGTTACAATAAACAAGATAAAAAGTAAAATGTTGTCTGTGCCGCCAAAAAGGACATTCAGCCCAGCATAATGCTACTGACTAGGTCAGCAGCGCTGATTTTCAGCTGACGCCTTTAGTGATACACAGTCCATAGTACACGGAATATATAAAGTATATTATATAATGATATTAATAAATTATAATACGAAATTAAATGTGAAATAAATAAATAAATACTTGTGTGTACAATACAATTAATTTATACTTATTAAAAGAAAATCGTCATATCCTATCATACCTACATCATATACTTACGTCACGTGAGTATACTCTTACAGAGTAAGCCGTCAGTCAGTCAACAGAAAATTTCAAAGGCACACGCCGCAAACGTGTCGTCCCATCCCATGGTGCGTAATGAAAAAAATATTATACAGAAAGATACCTAACAATTTACAATGTAACTGCGAAAAATAAGCAAAAGTAATAGATGAAATACATTTTACGTTATTTTAAAGTGTAAGATTTGAAGCACTTTAAATAAGAAATTGAAACTATTTGGACAAAAAGTAACTAGATAAGATTATTGTAGGGGATTAGCCGACAAATGTAATCTGAATACATTTCTTGTTTTTGTAATATTTTTTTCGTGGCGTGTGCATGAATGAGACCTTCTACGCGTGGAACGTAAATAGAGGTATGTTTAAAGTCTCACAAAGCTAATAAAAGTGGCGTTAAATTAAAAAATAAAATATGTATTGGAAACTTCAAATCTCACACTTTAAAATACTGTAAAATATATTTCATTTTTTGCTTTTCTGATGACTAAAAAAATATTTATTTTTTGATAAATTCCGCAAGAACACTGATTTTAGGGAGACTGGAGCCTTAACATAAATATATTACCCTTACCTATCCCACGTAATATAGTATCCACCAAAAGCGTACCTACAATATAAACGTGAGTCGTCGTAAATAAATTTTACTTTCATACGGACGTTAGCGTTCATTCTATGTAATGACCAACTCGTTCCAACTGACCTTTTTTGCTATACGATTCACGATTATAAAAGGACGTGCTATAAAAGGATATGTCCAGATAACTTTATTCCACATAATGCATCCTCATCCCTTTGAAACGGAAAGTTGTATTACATTTTTTGAGATAGCTCCCTTTTAAGGCTACTGTGGGCAGTTTTTATTGCAGAAATGGATACGAAGAGGAACGTCCCTGCATGACATCAAAGGCTTCGCCGACTTCATGGGTGCATATTTTTTTTGTTTAAAAAGGCAAACGTTTATACCGCTCCTTTTTATTCTAATGCTGGTATTTTCCTTTGAATAATGATTTGAGGAAAATCTGCCAAAAAAAGTCCAAGTCGTGGCATTAATCATCTTCTATTAAATAATACTGTGACGGGTAAATAAAGGTCATGCACCTTTCATGTGGTATTCCAAATTAGCGTCCGTGTCGCATCGTTGACTGAAACCCAATAAAAAGACGTCCAAAATTGCATCCCGCATGTAGCGGAGTTCCAAGTTCAAATTAAAACTGTCGGTCGTCCTGCAGGGCGCGCGATTGTCGAGTCTCCTCGAGGCAGTGCGCCCGCGCCGATGTTTCTGATCGGACGATTGGATAGCGACGCGATCGCGTGCGCAATTGCGAAAATACCGCAAATATATTTACCATAGCGCTTAAGAAAAGTGTCGCGCGAGCCATTTGTTTGTACAAGTGCTTCTTCAATACTAGTTATGTGGTGTTCCCTATACTCGAGTGCAATTTATTTATCATGTGCTTAAATATGCAAAGGTGATTGTGTGATTACTTAGACTACTTGAGTATAACGCCTATATATTTCTGTGAAACTATTTCACTTAATTTAAAGTTCATTGAATTTCCAAAAACAAGTACTGGTAGCTTATCCATCAATGTACTATTAATATTCTCTTTTTTATTATTATTATTAGTGAACATCAAACGTAAAATAACAATAGGTAGGCCTCAATGTGTTTACAATAATGCGATTCATGGCTTGTCAAATCGTCGAATGACCTAACCAACTCCCACTCCTTGATTATGAATTATCGATTTGTCTGTTTCTATTGCGCAATTTTAAGTTTATAATTTAATAAGACAGAGCTACATTTGGATAATTCCTATATCTTTAAAGAACAACTGATTTAAAACGCTGCAAGAAACTGCTTCCAGGAAGTTATTATCTTCTTGCGACAATGACTTTATTTCAACAGCAAGTGCTCTTGTGCTTGTTAGTGGCGCTTTAGATCTTGCAGCGACAATTTGTCTGGTATAGTTCTCCCTTAAAATAATTGCATATGTATACTATTATATTTAACCCTTTTTTAGATATCTACATAGTATGCAGCGGACGAAAGACATGTCCACTATAACTGCAGTGTTGCAAATCATTGCTAACTTTTACTATTCTGTTGCACACACACTTTCAAGGTGTACCTGATTGCGGTCACATATAACTCAACGTCAGCATTTGACGCATCTATACAATCACCTACTTACCAATATCGTTGCATTATCTGTAACAATGTCGTAGATAAATAAAAAAAATACGTGTGGCACTCGGGAACTGCCGTGGAAAAAAAACTAGCAATTTGATCTTGAAAATCATTACATGCCTTCGAAAAACTTGTCAGTTACTCAGTTATAATTTGTAGTAGGAAAACGTTGATACTTCTAAATGTCAACAAATTCCAACTGACTAGCTTTTAAATACCTATTATTGCTATAAAATTAAATGTCACCACTTAAATGATGGCGACCATATACGGTAGTCAATAAATAGCAGTCAGCCAAACCCACCGTATATGTATTAACAGACGGTTCCTGAACGTATGTAGTTTCAAGTTCGAGGCCTATAAATTCACATTGCCGTCTGAGTATTTGGCACTTATAGCTTTGAACAAATTTTAAATAGAATTGTAAATGTTTTCGACAAAAAATTCGCGCGGTGAAACAGATGGTGTAGGAGGCGAAGAATTCGAAACGGCATTGTTGCAACTGGACTTTTCTGTAACAGGGTTTTATTTGAGCATTTAGGTTTTTGACCTAATAAAGATTCCAGTCGTGTTACAAAACATTATTTTTATAAGCTTCATACAGTTATTATTTTTTGTGATATATTCTTCCAAGTTAGATGAAAAATCATATAAATTTTATGTTAAATTTTGCTCAATCGTAAATCTAAAGTTTAAACATTATCTGCAACTGGACAGATTAAAGATAAGCAGTAAGATAATATCAAAGATATTCTATATTAGAAGTTAATGCGACTGAGAAGAGATATATCGCAATTATGTCTGGCAGTTCGGCAAGATAAGTACCTAATCCGTTAACAACAAACAGGCCATGCCGACAGAACGGTTACCATGCCATGAAATACATTTATAGAGGCTACTATGAATATAGGTAGGACGTACCGCTCACAATATTACAAGTAATAGCTTAAATTAACTCTTTTTTTTTGCCTTATTCCTTTACAATATACTGGGTGATTTTTTAGTAACTGGCAATAATTGCAGGGCAGGGGTGGAAGTACTCATCAAAATGAACAACTTTTATTATGGAACTAACTGTGAAATCATGAATAAATCATCAGATGTTCTATACAAAAGTTATGAATACCTACTCGACCAAAATATATGAAGCAACCGTTTTATTTTACGCGATATTAGAGCTAGTCCCATACTAAAAGTTGTTCATATTAATGAGTACTTCCACCCCTGCCAGTATATCTCATAAATAAAGTTTTATTATTTTATCTAGCCTTATAATATATTCCACTTTTTTTCAATATTTTGTCGTTAAAGAATCAAACTAAATTAGTTAATAGTACCAAATACTAATTTACATTACTAGAAGCAAAATATATAAAACTTAACTTCTTGAAAAATACAAAGTTTATTTTATTTTCTCAGTGAAGCAATGTTTATAAAACAATTCGGGATAAATAAACTCCAGGTACATAATATTATACCCTTGAGCTACTCGTAGAAATGCTTTTCTATCTCCAAGTACAATTTCAACGCAACATTGTCTATTTGTGGGTTTCCATTGCACGGTGGTCAATGACACCTACCGTTTTATCTTCAGCAATTGCTGTATCCTCATGTACGATTGCCGGTAGTCTTGGCAACGCATCGCATTCAATGTTTCCTTCAATAATTTTGGTTTCCTAAAGTCGTTTTGTTAAGTTTACCTCTATCTCTATATTTTTGGTCATTACATTAAAAAAAAAAAAAAAACATCTTGATATACATGTTCTGGAGTTTCTTCCAGCCTCATCAATAATCCTTTCTGAAAAGCTTTGGTTCAATGTCCAAAGTTGTTATTAGTCTTGTCGTGTGGGAGTCACGCATAATTCACAATATCCCGTTGTTTAGTCAGAGGGTCATAATGCATGATGGTTGGTGGTCAGTACAGCATGACGGTAGACGGATGCCGGCCTACCAGACCGTCAGTTCACTTGTTGCTTTCCAATATTACACGAAAATATTGGCTACAATTACTGTTTCCTCGTATTTTTAACGTACTTAGCTTTAATAAGTGTACATACTAAAAAGACAGTGGTTATTGGCAGGGTTATAAAATAATATAAGCGAGTTAATGAAACCGTACAATAAGTTCATCGTATTATAAGTGAACTGAAGAAAAATGTTGATAACAAAATACACGGCGATATTGCTGGAAAGCGCGAGAACTACAGAAGCCAGAAATACAGCATTATCCAGACCAGGCGATGGAGCCTGGTCTTCATCTATGGATAGCCACTCCAGTGGTCACCGGCCGGTTAGACGTCGCTATTTTGCTTCCAGGTCAGTTACTATAGTTTTTCTTGAACTATTACTAACCATCAGCTGAACTATAGACTGCTTTTCAACCTGTTGACATAAAATCTCTTTCAATTTGATTGTGTTTATAATAATTCCTCTTAATCATTGTAAGCAGGTCCAGATAAAATAATAATGATCATGATTATGATAGACGCTGAAAGAATTTGAAGTTTGTTGTTAAGTTTCATTCGATATTGCAATTGCAGCTCGAACGAAGTTACCATTAGATTTGATTACATGAATGTGTTAGAATGGCTGCAATTTGATACAGCTATGTAATTGTAACAGAATCTCATGATACTAAGGCTGATTTTGGTTGAGATACATTTCATTTTATTATCAGCCTTGTACGTTCAATATACAACAACAATATTTAAAGTTGGGGTTGGTTTTATTTTTAATATTTTCCGTAGATCGGAAAGCAAGCTGTATAATTTTTTTTTTTTTCCATTAATAAAGGAACACTAACCATTTATAAGTTACAAAGAAAATATGAATTTATTATATTTCAATGAAATCATTTGCTTATGTCACATTTTTATCGTATCGCAACAGATTTAAGCAGTTACGGAAAGGGCCGATCACAAAGAGTATTGGGTATAAATCGATTCCATCAGTGCAGCGGCATTAAAGGTAGTAAATAGAGTCGGGACGTATTACGAGAATTGCACTTTTATTAGCCTCAATTGCATTCTGCCGCATGGGTTGACACGAGACGGTGCCACCACTTTAAATTATACAGGGATAAGTTACGTCCCACGTACTCATTTTCTACATACCTACGCAAGGACCCTATTGATTTGTAATATATGTTTTTAGATAAAAAGGTTGCTAGGTAATCGCTTACTGGGAATGCTGACGTAATTTCTCAGCAGGACATTACGACATGTCATTAATAAATACATTTTAAGATCGTTCATCATGTTCATCAGATTGCATTTGACCACTTGTAAATTGTTGTGTATTCTGTTCTATGTTAATGATACACGATCATAACTGTTTCATACTCTTTAATTAATTAAGTTTACTAGCAGCAAATAAAACAAGACATTAACTTAAGAAATAAAAAGAAATAACTTAAAAATCATTTTCAATTTTAACCAAGAGGTTACAAAGATCTAATTGTAGGAATGCAAGTAAAATTAAAAGGCATGCACCGCCTTCTCAGTACAAATGATAAATTGGTAGCATCCGAGACCGCTTACATCGGCCCATTCGTCTAAATTAAGTCGCATAATACAGTGACAGTTTCTATTAGTGACAATCATTTTTTTATCGTCTTCCAAATCAATTCTTTTATCATAAACATTATTTCGGGTCGTTTCTAAGAAATCATTTGATAGGTAGGTATGAGTTACGTGTTGATTCTACAGTTAATTTGTAGGTTTCAAATTGGCTATTGCTTTATTAAGAAATGATGTGTAGATGTATAGAGTAGTTACTTATTATCCTTTATCTTTATTACTATACTAGCTTCCGCCCCGCGGTTTCACCCGCGTTCCCGAGGGATCTTGTGTTTCCCGGGATAAAAAACCTATAGCCTTCCTCGATAAATGGGCTATCTAACACTGAAAGAATTTTTCAAATCGGACCAGTAGTTCCTGTGATTAGCGCGTTCAAACAAACAAACAAACTCTTCAGCTTTATAATATTAGTAATAGATTAGTATAGATTATCTAACATAATTTACTTCTATGAGGTTCAACCAATAGTTTTCTTGTGTAGAGTTAATCTACCATAAAAATATCGAGATTTTCTTCTAGTCATCGTTATTGATAGTCGCGTGACGAATTGACTAGTACGTTTCTAGATGCGGTTGATAGAATCCAATATGGTTTTTATATTTATCGTTATCATGCATTATTTCTTCACGAAGCTCAATACATACCTGAATATATAATATCAGATCCGGTTACTTACATATACGTAAATACAATGCTTTGCAGTATATGGAAAAGAAAATTTTAATTTCATTTCAAAACTCACAAAATAAAAAGATAAATTATAGAGAAAGAAAGTAGACGCTCAGTTAATAGCAATACTTCAAATGTTTAAAGTCCTTCTTTGACATGTTTATTTTCATTTGTAACTTCAAGACATTAAAGAGACTATGTAAGAATAGATTTAAAAGTAAAAAGTATGTTAAAATTACTGTTTAAATTACAGTTCACGGTTGAGTTGCATATCCTGCAATTAGAAGAGGACGCGACGTGTAATGAAAGAGGGACTATCATATTATTTACTGGCATGCAATCATATCAGTCTTCGCTCGAGCAATTGTTCCCTTATTTTTATAGAAATTATATTGCAAAAAACATAGCAAGCCAAGTAAAAGTGTCCATAATATCTTATTTTATCCCAGTAAATATAGCGATTCTGATATTTCTTCAATTTATACCGTATTATCAATTTGTTTAAAAATTTAATGACTTTTTCAGTTGTTTCTGTTGGAATACCTATATATTTAATGAGCTTTTAATTGACACTCTACACTTTAACTTCCTATCTTACTTCCCAAAACTAAGTTGTTTTTTTTCGGGTAAATATTTTACTTTACCTTACAATCATCTACGTGAAATAGTCTTATAGAACACTAATGACAGATAAACACATTGAGGTGATTCTGAAAATGTTCCGTTTTGTGAGTTGGTATATTATTTACATAATAAAGTACACATTAATTAAATCAATAAATAATTAATAAGAAAAATATGGAATTCGAAAAACACAAATTTACCTGAAGTACCTACCGTTAAAATCTTAAAGATTAAGCAAGAAATTAAAGATTTTAATGATATCCCAGACGATAATCATAAATACAATGCTCTTGGCCGTGCAATTGCAATATAATATTGCAAGTAAGGACATAATTCTTGTTTCATAAGATCTTATCTGCGATCTTAAAGTGGACTCGCTGAAGATAACACGGAAAGATAACGTACCAGACAATGCCCTTTGTTGTATAATACTCGACAATATAATCTACGGTTATAATATAAAGTTACTGCAATTTTACGGAACAGGATCATGAACAACTCTAAAAATATAAATAACTATGAGTTACGGATAGTTGTACAGATTTATCTCTGGCCTTTCAGAAAGGAAACATGCAGGGTTTTAGGCAAAGTTATCATGTTTGCTGTGATTTACTAGTGCTTCATTCGCCAGCAATATATTTCTATATCCGTAAAGATGATTATCATCAACTTCTTCCTAGTATTTTCCTTACTTAGAACTTATAACATGTCTCTCCACTCCTTCCCGATTCCTGTCCGGGTACAATTCCCGTCCGGACAGACATTTGTGTGCATCTACATGTCTGTTTGTTCTAAGTCTGGGGTATCTATATATATATATATATATTACATATATATATTACATATATATACGTATATCATTAATGTATTAATGTAATTTATCAATTTCTAGTTTCCATAGTGTGTGATGAATGTCCATGGATATTTATTTATTTAATCCTCGCTCCTTTTTACTCTTCCATTTCAACATTCTAATTTCAGTTAAATGCATTCGTGAAGATCGACCTTAATTTATAAGGTCAGCGAACTTTGAAGCAATTAATAGAATTGATTTCATAGTGGTCATTGGAATGAAATTGACGATAAAATGGGTCAATCAATCAAAGCTTAGAGCATATATCTGATTGTATGACTCTATTCCAAAATATAATTTTCCAATCAATGCCAGCACAATAAAAATCAATAATTTTAACATTTTTTTTGTTAAGTTGAGCTAAAGACCTGATCTCTGAATTAAATTAATTAGTATTGCACTTATGGTAATGTTCTGTGTGAAAAGCATAAAATAAATATTTTCTTTCTACATCATTTTGAAGTCGGTGCCAAGTAAAACATAAAAATTACTTAGTCTTCAGGTAACTTTCTTGATTTGTTTTGTTTTCGCGAGTTTTCGTTTTAGTAAGTAGCCCCAGAATATTAATCTATAAGTTTAACGTTTACAATTGATTCTAAATGATACTCTTTATAATGTTCGCCTTTAAATTTTGCCATGAGGTAATATCCATTGGTACTGAATTTACACGTTCGAGCTGTTTGTCATTAAGGAGTTCCGTTGTATGCATTCTTAGTCCAAGTCCAGTCCAGTCTAACACGTCCTTAATCATAGTTAGGTACCTCCTCGTAATGGAATTGTCATAAGCCTAACTATACCTCAAACACTACACAATTCCTATCTGGTATATCTTCGGAGTCCACTGTCCAATACCAATAAAATTTAAATGGAACCATTTTGACGCTATATTGAATCCAATGCAAAAGAATTGATTAAAATCGGTGCGTAAACAAAGAAGTTATCCCTAAAAATAGGTAGTAGTATTGTATTTTCTTTGCCAGTGGTGTTATGAGCGTCTATAGGCTACGGTAACCGCTTACCATCAGGTGGGCCGTAAGCTTGTTTGCCACCTAGTAGTATAAAAAAAAAGGATCATTGAGAAGTTCCGGTGGTCGTCTATGGTCTTCTTCATCTGTTTTACAACACCAAATGATACTTTCGGAATGCAAATGCTTGATTTGTTACCGAAAATACCAAAATCACTATGTATATGCCTGTAATATTTGATGAGTTCCCTCAATTCCTCAGGATTCCATCGTCAGAACTGAATTTTGATAATAATGGGACCAATCTGGATACACCCTTTCAAATAAAAAAATATTTTTCAAATCGGTTCATAAATATCGGCGTAATGAGTGTACATAATAATATTACTGAATTGAGAACCTCCATTTTTTTTAAAGTTGGTTAATAAAGGCAATTGCAATGATTGTTTCGCATGTTTAATTAATTATATATTTATTATATTTTTTATTTATTACTTAGTAGTTTTTAGTAGTTAATTTTATTTCAGTAGGTATATATTAATTTATTGTTACTCAAATACATTTTTATTATTTATCTAATAATCATAATTATTCTGCAGTTAAACCATTCCAATTACACATGAAATAATTAATATAAAATATGAGTCAATCATTGGCCAATTGGTTTAATAACGTTTATCGGGCTATAATCTCTATTAGAGAACTAGCACTCTCTTAACTTGTAGCCAACTAACATTTTAATGAACTACCTAAATGTTCCGATATCTAAAATATTTCAATTAGCAACAATTTATAAAATGGATTATAGTCAATAATAACGAGGAAAATTCATTTAAGTTTCTACTTCATTTGATTAAATTTTAAAAGCAAAGATAATGTCACCAACTTTCAGCAATCTACTCGGTACAGTGCCTATATTTTAAAAGCTCTTTGATCGTCGTTTAAAATTTAATGTAATTAGTGGCGTTTAGATAGATTCTATCTAAGGCTTCTATCAAATGAAAGGTACAGCGTTGGCAAACTACTTAGCGATAACAAACTGATATATGCATGAAAGCTGGCATACCTACAAAACCTATTAAAACTTGTATGATTCAGTCACTTATTTTCCATACTTGGCGTTTGGCTTTTCGATAAAATTTATTCTAGCAATATTAGTTACAATAAGTACTACTTACAACGCAAGAATAATTTTATAATAAAAAATACCATAGTGCTTTTAGTTGTTGCTTTGCAATTAATTGCATGTTTTGCAATAAACCAACTTTGCCTAGGTTCAATTTGTTTTTTACTCCTTGTTATTACTTTTATGTTCACACCTCAAACCTAAGGGAACGTTTTCCCATTATGATACATAATGAGGACACCAATATTGCTGCTAGTGGTGGAATAGCACAAGTTTATTGCTCGGCACTCCATTAAAACTTTCCCGGACCAACCACTGTTGAAACGGTTTTTACTGAATGTCCAAGGTTTGCTTCCCGTTGCCGGGCAACATTAAATATGTCTGGAATGAAGACGGGGTGGTTACACTACCGAGTTGAGTAATTTATATTTCAAAGGAATTTGTAAGTCCTTCATTTGTGGTTTAAATATAATTCTTGTTGGTTGTAGGATTTGATTTAGAGTTCTTACTTTATATGTTAATTCATGTTAGCTAAGTAATTTATATTTATTCTGGGTAGGTTTATATTTGATCACTATCTCACCATGGTAAGTGAGTAATTTGGTCGTCGATTGTTGTAGTGTTGATAGTACATAAGGGCTGAAAGGGTAGCTAGCTAGCTGTCAAGTGCGGTTGCTGGAAAGCAGTGTTATTTAAAAGAAATCTTATCAATCTCAAATTTTACCCAATTTGAGCCGTTCTAAAATTCCCATGTATTTTAAATGAAAAAAATATTCTCTTACCTTTATTATTACTCCTATAATAACCCTTTGGCACGTCGCTGTTGAAATAAGCCAACCTGAAAATCAAACAAACTCATGGCTTGTAAATGGATTACCCGTTTACACTTGCTTACCTTTTTAAATTAGACTTTATACCTTCGCATATTAAATACACTTTAAAATAAGTTCATACTATATTACACGTCGTGTCATTATGAGATCTTGTCCAAATTATTTCTTAAAAAAGTGAAATTTCCGACTAAAAGGAAACTGAGATATTTTTTTTGTAAAAACTAAGTCAATAAATTTGTTGTTTATCAATCCATATGATAAACATTCTATAGCTTTTCTATCCACAGAAAAATACATTTACAAAGAGCAAAGGCAAGTAAAACTTGGCAAGACTTGACTTGCTCACCCTACGAGAGTTAATCTGTGTCAATTGCTTAATTTTGGATAAGCCTGTGAGTTATTCGACTTCTATCGTTACGAACCAACTTGGTTTAATAACTTACGTGATGATGAACACTTTGATTTGTCATTAAATTTTATTATATTATGAGTATCATTAACCTATATGAAAGAGTTTTACATACATAGCAAGGAGATTTCGTTTTTACTACAACCTTCCGAACCGTGCGCTAGTCAGACGACGGCCACTTTGAATATATTTTTATTTTGATTTTACTATGGATAGGGTTGCAATTGATAATCTCACAATAATAAATAGACAGATAGATAACACTTTATTGTTACACAACATATGATTAGTAACACAAAACATAACTTACAGTGAATTTGTTACAATGGGCGGTCCTATCACTAAAAGTGATCTCTACCAGGCAACCTTTGGTGTCTCAGATCACTTGTACACGTGTACCGCGGTTAATAACAATGTAAAAGCTATGTATTTGACGGGCCGGTTGGCGTGGTTGGTAAGATACCCTATCTATCACGCCACAGGTCGTGGGTTCGATTCCCACTCAGGACAAACATTTGTGTGCATGAACATGTCTGTTTGTCCTGTGTCTGGTTGTAATTATCTATATATGTATGTATTTACAAAAGAAAAGTAGTATATGTAGTATATCAGTTATCTGGCTTCCATAGTACAAGCTCTGCTTAGTTTGGGGTCAGATGGCCGTGTGTGAGGAATAATGTCCCAGAATATTTATTTATTTATTTATTTATAGATTTTCAACTTGAGGGTAGTTGCTAGCCAGGTACACTTGCAAAGGAAGACAGGCAAAAATTTATAGAAGACATGGTCCCACCACCAATAGCGATCAGCTATATGATGGCTATATGTTATTAGAAAGCTTTTTTGCTGTAATATAATTGTTACTATTACAGAAAATCTCAAAAAATTGTCTATAAAATACTACTCGTACTCTTGTCATTGTAAAATTAATTATTTATATTAATAATTATATACCTACCTATCTGGAATTTCCAATGCATTAATATTATGACTAGCAAAAGTTGCTCTGTCTGTCTGTTTGTAGCATGGGACCCGTGGAAGGACATTAGTTGTATCCCGAAAAACCAAGCACGATTCCACGATAAACGAATTCCACACGGACGAATTCGCAGCCAAAAGCTAGTAGGAATATAATTTATGAAGGCTCTCAAATTTAAAATTTGTGGGCCCTTTAAAACTTTTAGAGCCTACTTAACTGAACCGGTGACCTCATCATATTGAACACCAGTTTTATTTTACTGTATACCTACATAATTTATTAAATAGCAACCCAGTCAAGTCACATTTATTGCACATCACTGCAAATAAAAGACAATCTAGCTCAAATAAAGAGCTATAAGTATAATACATAGGTATTCATATGTTATATTCTCTTTTTAAGTAAGTATATGATATATATGATAAAGAATATTTCATTAAATTCATTAATAATTATAATATTTGTTTATTAATTGTACCATAAGTGTCGATGCAACGCTAACAATTCATATGGTAAACTATGCATACTGTTTTCGCAAGTATTTCAGTTGACAATATATGCAATATGAGGTCGCATGCATCTTGTGCCGGTATGCACAATGGACGGCTCCGGAATTTATATTGAACACTATAATAGTGCGGCAAATAGGCGTGTAATCTACCTACCAACTTATTATTATGTGTTATATGTAGATACTAGTTGTTCCCCGCAGCTTCACTCGGATACCTGGGATAAAAATAGCCTATAACCTCAAGAGTTGGGCTATCAAATGCAAAAATATTTTTTCAAATCCGACTGACAGTTCCAGAGATTAGCGCCTTTAAACAAACAACCAAAAAACTCTACTCCTTTATTATATTAGTAATAGATATAGAGTACAGTAGGTGGTAACTTCAGTAGCTTTGACGTTCATAAGTGTCTTGGAGTTAAACTGAATTTTTAAAAAAATGGCTCTTACTTTGTATTACACATTACACGTTATTATAGTATTGATTAATTTTAGGTACATAAAGATTGTACAAACATGATTTAGCAGAATCTCATACATTAGAAGATGCATTAAGTAGATAATCATGTTCAGAGAGATTGATTGCAGCTTACCAAGGTAAATCATCAGCTCTGCCTTGGTTTCTGACTTAGAAGTGCTTAATGTACTGTAGATATAGATAATACGATTATAAGTACATTTTATCAATTAAGCAGTGATATCAGCCCTTTCATACATTTTTTTTGTAAAACATAATAAAATTTTATCGAATTTCCAGCTACAATTACTTTGTTATAGAAACAGTGGCGCATTACAGACGCTAAAGTATTATTATTATCTTCATTAATCTACATGTTATGATTAGCCAGCTGTTGGGCATATCGCAATGATCATAATAATAACACGGTGTTTATGTAGTGAATATTTTACAGGGCTGCGCGGGCGCAGGAGGTGGCGCAAGCCTCGCCCACACTGTAGGATCTACTAACGATTTCGAAACCGCCTTGGATAAAGTAAATTCGATAACCTACATCAGTAATGTTTATTTTTATTAGCGTAGGTACGGCACATGGATTATTTTTCAGGGAAACGGATGTCATTTTAAGGTCTGATTTAAGTCAAAGAGTGTAGGAATCGAGTTCTTGGGACTTTTCACCTAAGGTCTTAGATGACTCAATAATACTTTTAACTACAACTACTAATCTCATTGATGTAGCTCATAATTTGGCCGAAAGTGGTAAGAACTCTCAAGTGCTGCTGCCGGTACACACGATGTTTGAAAACATTTCTACTATTATACATATTTATATTTATTTGCTATTGTATTTATTTTATAAATTTGTGTGACAATAGACAAATAAGGGTCATTTTCATAGACTGCCGATATATTCCGGACATGCTATATCAACAGAATAAGAAGGACTGTAAATATATTTACCAGATAAACTATCAGGAACCTGTGAAACTGGTCCTAAGAAGTTTAGACTATTGCTTATTAAGATTTTTTATGGGCCTATACTAATACAGGCTTTGAAGTATGTGACTGTTAATTTAATAATACAAGACAGCGACGTTACTTTTACACACTCGTACCTATTTGCATTTTGCATTGTAAAATAATTTTCTCGTCTGTAAGTAAATACACACAAGCATTTATTTGTCTGTTTGACGTCTATTATGACATTTTCATTGGTTCCGGTGTCCATTTTGTGACGAGTGACAATGTCGGTGTTCAGTCGGACAATTACCAACCATCATAATAAGTATGCCGGTCAATAAACTTTAACATATTTTTTATTGTTTTTCATTACCCCGTAGGTACAATTAACCCGTTATTTGTACCTACTAGGTGCTATCCGTTGTAGGTACCTACCTAGTAGGGAACTTATTCCCTAATAGGCTTTCTATGCTTACTCTACGCCACATCATTCTTACCACAGATTCTGTTTAAACACAAGCATAACCTAATTAAAAAATAGCTCGTCATCCCTATACCTACATATAAAAAATGCAACATATTTCTATTCTATCTGTCTGTTAGTGCGCTAATAAAATAAAAACCTCTAAACGCATTCTGAAGCATGTTTTACAGTTAAGTACCTGAAAGGTTTTTGAAATAGGTTTTAGGCATGAATTGTTACGCAGTGTCTTATAAGTAGAAGTTGACCAGGTCACTACTTCTTCAGTTCTATTTGTGGAATAGCACTCTATCATTCGTAAATATAATTTATTAGCGAATTGACTATAGGTAAGTAAAATTGTAACATACAAAGGCAATCATGATTGCGATACACTATGGTCTTCGATATCTAAATATTAATATGTTCTATCTATAGTGTAGTACTTAGTTCGTAGTTAATTACCTTATTGCTGATAGCAGCTGTGCACTTTCAATCAACATTTTTTTTTTCAACCTTAATTCGTTTTTGCAATGTATCTTACTTTTAAATTTCAATCACGTCTAACAATCAGCCTAACGGATTTGGATGACTTGCCACATAGATATAACATAAATATAATATTTCGGGAAAACATAAGATCCCTCGGGGGCGCGTGTAAAACCGCGGGAGGAAGCTATTTTTATTAATATAATATGATTTAAATAATATATGTTGACGTTAGAAAAACTTTAAAAGCACCATAGATTATAAATTAATTGTCTCCAGAAACAGAGCATAAATAATTCCATTAATGTCAGTCCTTAGTTGAAGTTATTCAAAAGCACCCGTAGTAAATAGTTTAACGGAGAGCTTGGAGAGCCTGAAGAGACATTCGTTTAGACATGTTTAGGGACTTGGCTCAGGACGTCTAGTCAACACTTAACACACCTGTCTGGATACTCGAGGTTAATTGACTAAATAATTGTTTTGTTGGACAAAGTTTGTGCAATGAGTGATAGTGTATACTGGACACATTATTTGTTTTTGTTCAAAGACCTTGGCTTAAGTCTAAAATTTCCCATAAAGAAGTTAATGGCTATTTAAAAGTATCCTGATATTGAGTGGTGATAGGTCAATATTAGTTGCATCGAATGCCGTAGCAAAAGTCGTAGGTTTTAATCCTACAGTGAGCTTGAACTTTAGGTGAAGGAAAACATCGTAAGGAAACCATAGTACAGTGGCAATGTATGTAGGTACTTTGTAGTACCCACCTGAGTTACGGGCTACCACTCTCAAGTTGAAAAGCTGTCGCTAAGCTCCATCTGTTTTATTCCAGTTACTGCACTTGAGAGCTAGTTCCCTTCTTGGCTTTGTGTGCTCACTGTTATAGACCACAACATCACCTAATTATGTTGAGATTGTAGTATATACACAAAATATCTTCTGTGCCGTATTCAGGGGGGTATTTTTTTTATTAACAATGGAACCTAAAACCAAAACAAACAAGCTACCTATATCTAATGCTGGTCAAATGCTAGTGGTATTTATTTAATTGCAACAACAAATTACGCTTATCCCAAGAGCTAGGTACAGATAGCTAGGTAGAATAGAAGTTTTTATGTAATACCTTTACAAATACAGCTTGTTATAAAGGTAGATGTCAATCTTCCAAATTACTGGATTATTTTAATGAGACCTTTCTCTTACCTACATTGTGACTAACAGTCTACCTAATTTCGCAAAATTCTATCGTAGTTGCTTACGACATTAGGACAAACACGCTCTGTATACGGAAATAGTTCAAAGGTTTTCATTTTTGCGCAATTTATCACAGTCGATAACATAGCCGATAAATTAGGTTCCATCCTCCATCATGATTATTGATGATAACATATACTTGTAACGTCCTAATTAATAGTTTTAGTAGATGTCTTGCGCAATATTAATTTGCTTTTGCCCTGGATTGCATTTGCGTGATTAAATAAGATTTGATTGCCGTTTTGTCCATGTTTTATGTCGTGCACCTAAGGTAAAACTTTCACTGAAAGCCTAACACACTTACGTTCATTAGCGGGTGCTCGACAACTTGAGCCCTCTTAATGAAACACCTTACGTTAAATTATTGAGCGCTGGTCCAGTCACAATTCATCATCTGCATCTGTACGGAAGATATTTTGTATGTTTCTCACTATCTTGTTTTGATATTGCAGAATGAGATAAAAATATTTTATTCTCCTCATTTTATTTATTTTATTACGGCAACCAACGTGAAATACACACTTAAATTACATTATACCTATACCACAACACATCATTTCTAAATTGTAAATAAATAAGTGAAATGGATACTAATAGTCAACAAATATTCCTATTGCTTGAAGTAGAAACGACAAAGGGAGCAAAATTTTATATCTTAGCGACCGTGTTAACGACAAGTTTAGTTCTTAGAACGAAGAACGTCAGTCCTAAAAATTAAGGAGAATTCTAAGGATCCAACATATCAACATAAGAGCAGAAAAAGAGTAGCAAATAGCTTATTTTGCATAGTGTGTAAGTAATAATGAAGAAGAGTTCGAAAAACTAAATAAAAACAGGTAAGTTGGCGTTTGGTCACAGACCTCCCGTAAAGGCGACGAAGCCGATACAGCATGCTTGCTCTGAAGAAACCTATTTATTCTAGCCTTCAAGGTCTCCAGGTCATATGAGTCGGATGGTCCACTTGCGTCAATAATTATGATAAGCATTGTAAAGTTCAGAATAAGGTAATGTAGTCTAACTTTGCCAAGATAGACACACGCTCCCGTCATGTCAGGTGCTTTCAACATCCAAGTTTTGCCAATTACGAACGAGTATCCTTGGCATTTCGCACAACATTACTTGTTCATAATAATTTCGCAGTCGAGCATTTACTTTATCATTTTGAATTAATAAATTATGTTAGACTGTAATATGTTAAGTTGGAGGATACAGGTTATGCAGCATTAGCTGTTAGACGACCCTCAGTTTTTTGTAATTATGTTTATAGTAAGAAAATTGTAAATGTAAATAATTTACTAAAAGCTTTAAAATGTTCCCAATGCTTGTTTTCTATGGGATTGGTATTAAGTACTAATATAGATGTACCTACCTGTCTATTTCATTATAATAGAAAGTACTTTTTATTAAAGTACGTACTGAAAATATAAGTAACTACCTTCTATTCAAATTCATTCTAGGTATGCTGGCTATAAATAAAGTTGTGGATTCCAAAAACTGATACGGGCAATATATGTAGGTAAATATATCATAAATTTAAAAGAATACCAACAAATCTAGACAAGTTAATAAATAGGTACGTTAGATTTATAGTCTATGCTTCAAATATTGCTATATTCGCTTGTCAAAGAAGTAGCAATTCATATAGGTGAATAGATTTCTAAATTACTAGTATTTCAGCCATTGTAATCGATGATTTACTGAACAATTTAGTTGATAATGATTCTTCAAGACTGTAACAATTATTATCAACTAAATGGGTCACGTTATATTCACTAAACATCACAAAACTGATTCCCTAAAACTGATTGGAAATGAAAATGCCTTTAGATTAACGAACAGAATAAAGTAAAGTTATGTAGTGATGTAAAGATGTTTGAATTCTCTTCTAATTATCGATAAAGGAGAAAGGTATTTTAGTAAGAGTGTAGTTAGCTTTCGACAATATCAAACAAAGATGAGTTTAAAATCTACCTAAGTACCTTTGAATTAAATATAGGGAAATAATTATCTAACGAATAGTAAGTAATATGTATTGTAAATCTTTTAACGATGGCTTATCTTCGTATATAACTAACTCGAAATAATTCGAATAAGTTCAATTAATTATAGAATTTTCTATACTTAGATTAAGTATTTTATCATCTCGTGAAGTAGTTAAGCCCTGAGGTAAAAAATATAGTATTATATATATATACTAGCTGTCCCGGCAGACTTTGTTCTGCCCTATTTCTCTAAAACAAACTAACATTGATTTTTTTATGTTAATAGCTGCTCCGACAGATTTCGTTCTGTCTAACGCGCCTTTGTTTTGTTTTGATTGACGTCTAATGTTTGACAGCTGGGGACAGAGTGCTTTGTATTGGTAAAGAAAATTGTTGTTTTTACTATTTTCCTCTTATTATTTACTTTTTTTCTCTCCATAAAAACCTTAGACTTGTGAGTAGGTAAGTTAGACAGGAGACCGGCTATAAAAAAAAAACGCGATTGAAAATTAGGGGTTGATCTTAGAGGTTTTAATATAATATTTTTTATTCTAAGTCATGACAAAATAAAAATAAAAATCTTGCCAAAAAAATTAAAGTTTATATTTAACAAATAAAAAATAGGGGTTGATTGTAGAGGGTTGAAAATTTAGGGTTGTATGTATTTTTTGATGCTGTATCATAAAAAAATAAAAACAAAACATTTTATCTAAAAAATAAATTTAAAAATATTGGGGTGGACTACCCTTAACATTTTGGGGGATAAAAAATAGATGTTGTCCGATTCTCAAACCTATCAGATATGCACACAAAATTTCATGAGAATCGGTCGAGCCATTTCGGAGGAGTTCGATTACGTACCCCGTGACACAAGAATTTTATATATTAGAATATATATTACTACAATTGTAATTTTATATAATTTACCAATCACCTAATTTATTGGAGCTTTCTCATCGACATTAATACCGACTTATCGATATCTAAATACACGTATTCTATTACTATTCATCCCTTAAGGCCCCTCGCCCGAACATTTCTCCGCAAATATTTGTTTCAATTAGGCGTCTCAAAGGTCCCTCAGGGTTCTCGACGTCAAACAAATGATGATCGCTAGATCACGAGTGACGTTGAATTACCTACGTCACAATGTGTTTTATTTCATACTCTTTGGGCTTTTGTGACGTAATTGGTTTTCTTTAGTGGTTTGAGGATTTTTTTAGACATATTATATTTGATTTGGTTAGAGATCTCCTCCATACTTTCTTGAATTTAATATTAAAATTTTTGTTAGTATGAAAAATAAAGTGCTCTAAAATTTTCCAAAACCGAAGTAGAGAGAAGAGCCAACTTTGCAAATGTAGGTACCTACCTATTAGAAAACATCGTGACAAAATATAGCACTTCATCTTCACTTTTAACTTTTCCACTGGATTAATTATTTTTTCCATCTACGAGTGCTCCCCTTAACAGACGCGTGACCAGGCTCCGACGTCTTTAATTAAACACGACTTAAGACTTAAATGACTTTTCGGATAATTTTTTGAAGTCTACTTTTTAACTCACTAACAGGATTAAGAATTGTCTGGAAAGTTTTGGATGAGACGAAGAATATTTTTTTAGCGTCTTCTCAACATAATATTTTGTAACAATTTTGGATGGATATGTATTTGTATCGTGTTACTTTGCCGCCTATAGCTTTCATGTGCATACAAGAGCGTACCGTGAATGCTTGCTACAAGTTGAATGGTAGGCGCTTAGCGGGGCGTCTGGTAGGTACCTACATATATTGTAAATCGGAACTTAATATTGCCACGATATGAGTTTAAACGATTAATAACATAATAATATGGTAAATACTATATAATGTTTAAGATTTTTTAACAAACGTTTTAATGATAAGTAGATACTTATACTAATTCTTATTTTGTTTTTCAGGTAACATTGCCTATTCGTGCGTGCATGTCATCAAATTAGTGAGTACTTAGGATACTTTAAAAAACAATGATTTCGAAATTACTTCATGAAATAGATTTATTATTAAATTTTATGTTAATAATATGTAAGCTGATAAATGTGCATATTTCTAGCTATAAAAAAAACATTCATGAGATTTTCTTTT
Organism: Tetheella fluctuosa; assembly: GCA_951216915.1. Taxonomy (NCBI): domain Eukaryota; kingdom Metazoa; phylum Arthropoda; class Insecta; order Lepidoptera; family Drepanidae; genus Tetheella; species Tetheella fluctuosa. Next base: position 7,105,441 of record OX578230.1, read on the forward strand.
GTTTTAAATATCTTATTTAAAACGTTTCAATTCGTATGTTAAATTTAAGTTATTTTAATGTTTCAGACCTTTTTTTGTATTTAAAAACGTGATTACAACCTAGAGAGGTATCAAAGTGATATGGTTTTTAAACTTCTGTATGTCTGTATGTCCTACATATTAGATACCTATAAACTATTGAATTTACTCCGAGATATGGGTACAAAAGACCCGTTTCAGAAGTTTCAGTGGCCAGGTGAATATTCGAGAGTGAACACTAATTTACACGGATGAAGAGCAAGTTATAATAATAGTGGAAGAGGTTGAGGTGCGTATTAGCTGTGTCAAATAATCGTTTGAGGAGTTTTCTGTAATTTGAATTTTATTGTCTCTCTTTATTGTCTCTCTATGGTATTTTTTCTTCATGTTATTTTTTTTGTTATAATTATTTTCAAAGGCTTTTCGTCACTTATGACATCTGAAAAAGTATTTTTGCCGTGAAGTTTTAATGTGGTAAGTACTTTAAACAAAAATTTAGTCTATTTTATATTTGTAGTTAGTTTTATTTTGTTTTATGTATTTTAATATTATTAAGTTGTATTAATATTGCGTATAGAACATAAAACTTTTCACAGAACTCCTATAAACGCTTTTTTGAAAATTATACCCCTTAGGGGGATAAATAGGGGATCACCAGTGGACCTGCAGGGTTCAATTCTAGTTGACTAGTAAATTTAAAATCTAATTGTATTCAGTCAACTCTTATGTTTTTAAATAGTATATTGATATTTGATCGATTAATAAACTTATTTATTTTAAAAATGCCACGTCTAGATATCGAAGTGTTTTATGTTATCTGTAGCTCTATTGTCGAGTTGTTAATACAATTTATACAGCTTCTAGTTTGCAGAATCAGCTTTCTCGCATTGCTAATTGTCACCCTATTCCTCGAGGAAGTTGCCATCTCTACCTTATTAAATTCATTAAATTTTATGGATGTATGTAGCTAAATACTTAATATTAGCATGTATAATCTATTGATAGATTATGGTTATCAGTTCAAGAGATAATAATAATGTAATATAATATATAAAATAATTGTTTGTATTTAAAATATACATAAAGATTTCATATAGCGCAAGCATGCTCTATAAGTAGAAGGGAAGTTAAAAGCTAATTTTCAACATGCGTTGGCCTATTGTGTATTTTTTGCAATCACACAGCAATTGATTGCAGCCGCGTCGCAAGTGCCATCACAAACAATAACATTTATTACGAATGTGTTACTCATTTGTTTGAGTACCCGGAGTCAATTAAGAAATAAAAGAGTTGTTGCTGTGAGAAAATTAACGCGATGTTATTTGTACAAAAATATTTCAATAGGGTATTTGCCTGTATTCAAAATAAATTATCAAACACTAACCAATGTATAAAACATCTAAAAAAAGAGGAAATCTCGATTATTTTAATTTATCCTTTTTATGATTTTTAATGACCAATTTAACCATAAAGAGTAAAGCTTTTGATGCTATATAATTATGACGTCACATGCTTGTATTAATACAAAACTCCATATAAACCTATCGTTTTGACATTTCATAAAAAATTGCTGATTTGAATGTCAGTCAACATCCCAATTGTATTTGCTTATGAAGAATTATAAAATGCAATGGCTAGAAGTTGGTGCTGATATTCTTAGCATCAGTAAATGGACACTAATAATGTTTCTTAGCATAAATATGGACTCAAATGGACACTATAATATGAGGGTAAAAAAATTGGTACCAGGTATAAAAAAGCTACCTAGAATAAAATGTATGTATGTTTTGATTGTGTAATTTACACACTACGTGTAATTTTCACAATTCTAAATCGGTTGAAATATTTAAATCAATAATATTATGTACCTACCTACTTCATTAGGCAGGGGTGGACTTGCCTCTTAAAAATAATTTATACTTAGTACCCTTATTAGCGCCGTTAATTTACAAGGAAACAATTTGGAAATTGTTATTTAATTATGATTTTTTTATTGATATTAAACTGTAATGAATTAAGCTTCAAAAATATTAACTAAAAATATTATAAGTATTAACTATGAACACGTTAATGATTTACCTTATAATTAAACAAGGCTATTTATGGTTTTTATAGTACTAAAATCATCTATTTTATACAAGTATAATCACGTAAATGTTTAGAAAAAATAATAGTAGTGTACAATAATAAGTTTATTTCAATTAATCTATAAAAATTACAAAAAATAACACTAGCTGGTAGTGACATTAGTGGTAGTGACGTTGGATACCATGGCGATGGTCGTGGGTTCGAATCCTACAATGAGCTCAAGCTTCATCGAAAGCTTGAGCTTTCGGAACGAAAACATCGTGAGGTAATCATAGCACGATGGTAGGGTACTATGTAGTACTTAGCCGCCCGCTGACTACCACCCTCAAGTTAAAGTAAAGGTCTGTCGCCAAACACCGATTGGTGTGTTCCGGCAGCTGCACTTGAGAGCCAGTTCAGCATTAATTATCATGGGAGTTTACATAAGGTACTTATACGGTAATAATATAACTAAACAATTCAATGCCATACGTGATGCACATCTACATATAACAATTACGGTACGAGTTAGTGTCTGTAATTAATTATGGCGGCATATTAATTAATCCGCGACGCATCGCAGCGTGGATTATCCGCGAATTCTATCGTATAGACGTGTTAATTTTGCTTTTAAATGATAAGATTTGTGACAGCGTTTAGCTATAATCCTGATTTCGTATTGCTTAATGACTCTCCGAGAGATATAATTTTCAAATACATGGTAATTTTTGTATTGGATCATCAAATACAATTTTTTTAATTAATGATTTTATTTATACAACTTCTAAATAAAATAAATGTTTGTGGAGTAAATATCTCAGTGGTATTGACGTCAATGCAGTGACAAAGAACGTGGGTTTGAATTCTACATTGAGCTTGTAGACTTTACCACCTTTAGCCACATTATTTACATGTGGTCAAATTCAGCTACACTGATAAAAAAAATGCTTCTAATTAAGTAATACATATGAAAAAAGCAGTTTACCACAAAACTTTAAGTACATCAATAGAACGGAAAGGCACTTTTATTTGGCGGCTGCGACAAACACTTCATAGATGATGTATGAATTGCTAGGGGAGATGGGGGTAAAAATTTTACGGCGGCTTTTCCCAAATATATTGCCACACTTTCGTTTATACACTTTGGTATAAACAAATAAAGTATAGGAGAAATAAAGTTAATTTTTTTTTGCGATAAATAGGTAGGTACTGGAAGGGTGTTTTCTCATATAATTTTTATGTTTATTTATTTATTTTATCTTATTATCAATGTAAATCTTCATCGGAATCGGTCTAGTAGTCACGATTAAAATGGTATTAGACATACAAAATACGCTTATACCGTCTCTGTTTCTACGTGGGTGAACATATTCTTAAACGTATCATACCTATGATAAATTCGATAGATATAGTTTTGAGCATTTTATAAAAAAAATAAGTAAAAAGTAAGTAATTACATATGTCAAGCACGCTTAGACGCCAAAAAATAAAAATAAAATACGAACAATAAAAATGTTTTGTTTCCTCAGATTTTTTGGCGACAATAGTAACTGGAATATAGTACAAAGTGGGTCAATTCCGCCAATTCAACACAATTTATGATATGGCTCGGTGCCTCCGTTTATGGTTTTACAGCATATTTATCGCTTTATGACATAATGGGGGCGGTTTATGATAATCGTTGAAATATCGGACACTAAAATCCCCACTGTCTGTTCCAACTTGTCGAGATGTGATCTAAAGTCAAATAAAGTTAGTTATTTTATTATATTCTGAATATAATAGAATTCTAAGAAAGTACCTACACCAATGTATTCATGGTTTAATAAGGCGGTATAAATGACGTAAACCCTGGTCCAAATGATATTGTGTGTGTTGTAAATCGTTCACAATTTTGTGAATATAATTCTTCAAGCGCATAGTTAATGATGTCTTAAGTCGTTAATATTCATTTCATATTTGTTCAAAACCAAACGCAAGTGTTTACGGTTGGCTTAGCTTAATATCTAAATCATTAGAATTAAGCTAAAGTGGGAGTTTGTTTGAAGCATGCACTTTTACTAGGATATACATTTGTTGCTTCTAAATTCGAAATACATCTACTATATTCAATTGCATTGTAACCATTGCTTCTTTTGTATGTATTTTCTTATATGCTTGTGCAGCGATGAGGTAATGTATTAATAGTAAGACGATATTCACAAACGTTCGATGATGCATTGGTAGTGTTGCTGAGTTGTAATAACGTTTCCGCTCTTTACACTGATGTTTGCCGAGCCAATGCAAACAGGAGAGATTGTACTGTACGAGGTCCTTTAGGTTTATATTATATGATTGGTTTTAGTACATTTTTGATGGGTAATATTGGTATACCGTCATATTTGGTTTATATTCTGACATTCACATAATTTAACCACATTTTTTTACCTGTTATCGGTAAATCCATTTAGTTCATTGCAAACCTAACATTACACGAATGTCGTTTTAAAATTTTGCGGCTTAAATATCTACCGATTAATATTTTACATGCTAATATATATTTTTTAAACATAAAGATAACGCACAGACTGGTGTTGCACGGATACAATATTTCACTAGAGAAGTCGGTATTCTCCACGGACATAATATAATTTATGCCTATATATAATCAGTTCTGGATTTGTAGATTTATCTCTCTCTATTCTTTTAGATGATGTGGCAGGTTATTAATACATCGGTCATATACTTTTCAATGCCTGTCGCAAGAGGTAAAATATCAAATCTAAAATGTATGAGAGAAAAGTTTCAAGACAAGTGTACCGCACGTTTGTCGCCTGTAGATGTGGAAAGACGGTGACGGTGTTTGATATATTTGCGGAACACGACAATGTTTGCTTGTTGCTTTTGCGCAAACATCAGTAAATGAGTTTATCTAGTAACTAAGATAGTATAGGTTCAATTTTCATTGTGATGACTAGAAATGAGCGGTTTTATTTACTTATTCTATCTCAATTACTCTGTTTCGATAGATATTGACATTCCATCTCAATTTGCCTATATACATAGTACTAAATGCTAGCTACCAAAAATACAGAAAATGTAATGTAAAAATTCAAAACAGTCAAAAGTTATACTGTAACCACCACTCATAACAAACATGCAATCATCTTTACTAAATAATGTGCCCTTCGCACATCTTAGGCCATTCCCCGAGGATGAACGAGGCCACAGTCGGACTATTTAGTGCATCAATGCCGTTAGACAACAGTTGACCTCTCCGCCTATGGTCCAACTGTCTAGACTAGATTTGATATTTCACGTATCACGGGAAAATGAGAAGAACGAAATACTCGAAGGTCAGGAGGAGCTTTGTAGTGATTGAGTGACTATGGTTTGATATACAGGGTGATTTTGTTATCACTGGCAATACTTGCAGGGGTGGAAGTACTCATCAATGTGAACAACTTTTATTATAGGGCTAACTCTGATATCGCGTAAAATAATATGGTTGCTTCATACATTTTGGTCGAGTAGGTATTGAACTTTTGTATGGAACAGCTGATAATTTTTTCATGATTTCACAGTTAGTCCCATAATAAAAGTTGTTCATTTTGATGAGTACTTCCACCCTTGCAAGTATTGCCAGTGATAACAAAATCACCCAGTATTGTACAGATGACGGTAAATATTCAATAGGTGCCGAACCATTAGTGGAATCAATTTATGTCATAAGAACCATTCCAGGGCGTAAACTGAATAAATGAGATTTTAAGTTACTGAAAATTGGGACTACTAGTCGGTCGAGCTTGGATATGATTTTGATGTCATAATTAATTATATTACTTATCCAGAATTTTTGATAATGTTAAATCACAGGATAAATACTAGTTAAGAAGGAAAAAATCGTTAAAATATTTAAATTCATCTAGTATGTACGTTTTATGAATCATAATGATTAACAAAATACAATGAATACGTTAAGTAACTGTTAGGTAAGTATTAACATAATACTGGCAGGTGGTTCAATGTCAACTTGATCGTGCTTCTACTTTCAAAGTTGCCATGTTTACACATTCACACGGTTGTAGAGTAGTCAAGTGGTTTGTAACTTGTCGTTTGGGTTTACTAGATATTTTTAACAATTTATTTTTCCGTGGAAATCATGACTAGGGCTTTTATGTAATGCTCTGCTTTTATGTAATTTAAAGCTGTTTTTTTTAATAGAATGATGGTTCGGTGATTGTAATCTGTTTCCGGTTTTCCTGTTTTGATAGCAGTCGTCGCAGTACCTTCATTATGTTATACTTTTAAATCGGCTACTAGTTTGATGTCGAGAGCATTACATTACATAATTGCTTTTTTATTTTTAATCTTTTTAATGGTCGATCAATATTAATTTAATATACTAATAATCCCTATCTATATAATATAAAAACGAATCCCTATTCCATTGGTCATCGCATCACGCATGAACGGATGGAACAATTTCGCAAATTCTTTTTTTTGTGTTAATTATTGTCAGGAGAAGGTTTGGTGGTAGGGTACTTTGTAGTACCCGCCTGGCTGGCTACCACCCTCAAGTTGAAAATCTATCGCCAAACACCTATTGGTGAGTTTCGGCAGCTGCACTTGAGAGCCAGTTCCTTCTAGGCTTTGTGTGCTTACCACCTTCGGCCACATCATCACTTAACATAGTGAGATTGTGGTCAAACACAAGCCTATACAAAGTAAAAAAAAAAGGTTCATGCGAAAACAAAAATAAGAAAATTGCGCAGAAAATTTGGGAAAAACTGAAGCTATGGGATTTGTATGAAATTAAACACTGTCATTTTTGCGTTAGATAGGCAGTTTATTGAGGAACATAGGCTACTTTTTATGTTGAAAACACAGGTGAAACCGCGAGGGACAGCTAGTTAAGAATAAAAACATAGGTACAGTTGTATTAGGTTTCTTTGAAATTAATGTAATGCAAGTATAATGCTCAAGTTCAATGTTTTCTTAGAAATATCTACTTTGAATGAGATAAAATTATCAACAATGAAGCTTATTGAAGCATTTGCTGTCAAGGCAATGTTTTCTAACTAACATACTACACGAAAGTATGGGTCAAATGTCGCTCTGAGATATCATTCCTATTGTGCATTGTACTTACAACGCAACGGTGACAATGTTCACTTTCATTACCCGACCTATATGCGTCACTCAAGTGAAAGTGTAGAATATTCACGATGAGTTATGAAAGTATGATCCAGACGCAGAACTGTTAATGGAAATGAAACTGTTGCCTGGCCCTCTAAAAAGGCCGCTCAAGCAATATTGCTAATGCAATTCATTTTTCGAATTCTCGGCAGATCCTACTTATTTCAATATGTTTTATGTAAAAACTACAAATAGTCACATAAATATATTATAATATATATTATATATAATTTAATTAATTAAAAGATTTGATATTGATTAATCTGCCGTAAATTCGGTAAAATGAATTGCATTTTCAATATTGCTCGAGCTTCCTTTTTAGCCCCCCAGGTAGGTGTTGATTACCGATGTCTTATTAGTTTCTAAAGCAGTATTTAAAATAATGATATTTCGAGAAGATAATGAGACTAGATCAGCAAAACTAATGATATTTATTGTAAAATTTAAATAAGAGATAATAAATTTGTAAAGACGTTGAATATTGCAAAAATACTCTTCAAAATATTTCGACTAAAGTAACCTGGTAAATACAAATATATTAAACTCAGGTAATATATCTGGGAAGTTAGGGCAGCAGGACTTAGTATTCAGCTCTATTAAGAAGCTCTGTAGGAAGACGATACGATTTAGTACCTTACCTTTTGGTAAAAAAAATCTGATCGTCTTTATGGGCTCAAAGCAACTTTAAATCTCTTTATCGTTACAAGCCAGGTGTATAACCTGAACTGTTAGCTTTTGCTAAAGGCAACGTTGCAACACAATCACGATCGACCTTGCCTCTACATTTATTGCCGTCTCTTTTTTTACTCCACGTTGTTTTTGTGAGAATCATCGACTGTAACGAAGTTTATTATCTTAAAAGTGTTTGTTTTATTATCGATGTTATAAAAAAATCGTATCAATATGTAAAAGGGAATGAATGTGGTAATAATGAAGGAATATAGTTCCGGGCATGCGTAGTGGAGTGGGACGGAGACAGTCAGACATCGAGTAAACGTCAGTTGTGGCCCGGTCGCCGCACAGTGCGTCGCTCAGCCGTCTGTACCCGCTGGTCTGATTCTCGAAACATAGTACACATATCAAATTTCACGCGAAAATTTGATATCGTCGTCGATATTGTGAAGTGTTTGAAAAAAGTTCGTGTGTTTACCGGTAAATTTCTCACTTTCGTTGAGTTGTTTTTTTTTTGGAAATTGTGCTTTGATTTTTTTTTGCTCTGTTGTGTTTTTGTTGCCCAGTGTTCTTATACCAACTGTCGTTTTAGTAGTACGTATTTAGTTGTTATTATTTTTAATAGCTTAAGTAGTTCTTAAGTAAATAATATCCTATACTTTTTCCTTACCAATATTGTTTCTCAATGATATCATCAACAGAGTTGCTTTATCGTTACTGATAAGTGTTATCTTTTGGCTACGTTGTATGCATTAATAAGTATTGCACATTTAGGACACACGAACCATAGGTAGTTAGTAATGTAAGAGAGAAGTCATTAATGATTGAATGTACCATTATAATTGTTACTAACCGACTCATCACGGTTAGGTAATTCAAACTGATTGTGAGGCTTTAGACATTTTTTCTCTGAATACAATGCAATTTGCTTATTACCTGTCCACGATATTCTTTATTACATGAAGTTTCAAGCCCACTTCGTTTATTTATTTAATTTTGTCAACAAACCTTTCAGAGCAGTAAATTATTCAATTGATCAAATCGTCACACGCACAACGCGTTTTAGATGACTGTATATATTTTGATTCACTGACTATATGAAATACGAAAGACAAAGAACAGATTTGAATATAAGGCGAGGGGTCCTTGAAATTGATCGCCTGGTGCTCCCCAGCCTCTGGTTAACCGATCCCTTGGATATAGCGTAGAGGCACTTAATGCGGTACAAATTTGATTTCGTATCTTTGTTTCTGCACCCGAACATGACACGACTTGTCGATGTCAAAATCCCAACGGGAAAATTACTTCAATATTATTAAGAACTATTTCAAACTGGTTTAACTGGAAAGAAGCGCGTGCCACTGTGAATTTAATAAGGTCCCAACAATATTTGGTTGGCCATTCAAGCGGTAATTTGGACCCATAATGGCGCAAGACCCTTTTTTCCCGATCTGTCTCATTGTTGTACCCATAGGGTGTAGGTCGTTGACATTGGCCTTCCCCTTTTATACTATAGATTTGCAACGATATTTTTCAACGCATGTCGAATTAACAATATATCATTTTTAATCGCATTTTCGATTATTGCGTCATTGGAATACGGTCTCTGTATAACCTTTAGTATTAACCATTTTCAACGTTCCGGATGACCATTAGCTCCATAAAAAAATATTTATGAATGTCTAAAAAGCTCAGATATAAAAAAAGGATGGACCTTTATATTTATTTTTTTGCTATGTATATATGCTTGTGTTTGATTTGACCACAATCTTACCATGGTAAATGATGATGTGACCGAAGGTGATAAGCAAACAAAGCTTGGAAGGAACTGGCCCTTTATATCCATGGCATTTGATCACTGCCTCATACTTCAACGTTTTTTTAAAAAACAGGCAAAAATCAGCAATTGTGATTGCTAGATGAGAGTAATTAGTGTAAATAGCGCATGGAGAAGTCATAACGGTAGTGCTTATTTGCTCTGCTCATGCTATTATATGGAGAGTAGTACCATTGTTGGTATGTTGTCTGATACTTTCGTTAGATTAACAAATTACGTTTGCTTAGTTTAAGATTTTTTTATCTAGCCTGTATTTGTTCCTTATAAATCTTAGAGTCGTTTTATAGATGTAACGATTAAATATAATACAACTAACTGTAGGATTTCTTAAAATTATTTTAGTAAGCATAATAATGTGAAAACCATAATTATCATGCTTTGGATTCATAAATTACTGAATACTAAAACCAGAATCATGGTCAATGACCTTATACTAAGCAACATGTTATAAAACTCGCTAATAATGATAGAGAGCAACACGATCAGGGCAGGGCAGTACCACAGACTGTCGGAAATTTCTAATCACTACCACACACTTTTTCTTCGACTCACTAATGTACAATATAATTGACCAAAACAATGCGAGTACAGAATGCTGACTATACCGTTAAAGAGCGTTAGAATTCAAATATTAGTGTTGCATTGGTGAGGGCAACAATCTTTGATTACTTACTGCCGATTATGTAAACGTCCTTCTTTTTGCATGTGTTTCAATGTTTTCGCAATATGGTCCGGTTATTAAATAAATCTGTCTAATATGACATATAAAATATGCTAATACTAAGCTACATTTCAAATTAATCTGCAACCACTTTTATTTTGACTCAAAAGATATCCGAAATGGTTAGAGTGAAAATCCTTCATTTGCCACCTTCACCTCATTAACAATACCCACATCTTTCATGAGTCTCTTTATAAACATCAACCCACCTTTTCGTAATTTATTTTTGCTCTATTAAATAGGTAGCATCATGGCAGTATGTTTCTTTTTATATTGTATGTATTAGCATCATCAGTAACCGTCGCAGGTCTATCCTAGGGGCGTTGCACCGACGAACGCCGCGATGGAATGTGCCCGATCGTGGTTACGAAACGCCGTGACTCCGCAATCGTGCCTCTCCACTCGAATACGCAATTTTATTACTTATTTATCGAAAATATTTGTTTTCATAAACATCGGTCAAAATTTGATCACCTTTGACATAGGTGAAAATGAGCATTGTAGTTGTTTGTCTATACAATAGCTAAATTCTATTCCGTTAATGGATCCACTAATTGCGTTTCTTGCCCGAGTGCCGGTTACTGCTTCTCTTCATGGCTTTTTAATTACCTCTTTTTATAAGGCGGTACATTTGCTAATGTGGACGGTTAAGGTTGCTCCGGAAAACACAACGGAGTCCATTGTTCCAAACGACTCCTTATATTGCGCATAGCGGTTCAACTTCATACGCTCCGGCCGGGTAAGCTCCACCGAGCATGTGCCTAAATTCTAAGAATGTCTGCAGAATATAATTAGCCGTCTATGGTTTTCTTTAAAGTTAATTAAATTCAGTTCACTTGCGGTGCCTTTAAGTATACAAGTTTGGCGCTGAAAGATTTCCTCGGTATTTTTTCCTTCTCGAGGTTTCATTAGTCAAACATGCTCGAATCCAAGACAGGCTAAGTGTAAAGTCTTATCTCCTCGCTTCCCACTTGTAACGCTAAGAGTGATGGAAGCGATTCGTCATGTTCCCCGCTTAGTGACCTACTTGCATGAGCGTTTCAACTTGAAGCTTTTTTACCAATCGTCTGACGCAAAGTGCTATTAGAAACTGATGGGGGCGAACCCTATGAAGGAATCAATCGGTTACACGCTGCGTTACACGCCGATATTGTTTTATCCTTTTTGATCTATCGGGATCTCTATTTGTCAATACATGATTTCTACTTAAATGTGTCATCTGTCTATAAATTAAATGAAGTGAATCTCAAGTAGCAAAAACTGTTCATTTAACAAGGACAATGAATATTGATAGGGATGCCCGTGCCATGAACGGATAGGAGATTTTTTGCATCATCTTCCTTTTTATAAAGCTCAATGCGCTCAGCTTTTATACATTGATTAATGACTGCTCCATTTAAAGTTGATGTTTCAAACGATCGGTGAAAAAACTTCCACTTTATTGATTAGATTAATATCCTCCTAATCTAAATATTATCATAAGAATGATCACTTGTGAAATTTGTTAAGAAAGTCAATTTAGCCAGTTCAACACTTTCAATTTTAGTATAGACGTTAAAAACAAAACTTGTTATGCATTCTGTTTCTCATTATTCGATTCGTTTGAAGTTGTGATAATGGAAAGTAATGACGGGATGTTTGTGAAAAGATCACAATTATCTATAGGTGCTCAATACGTTTACGGATATTCATCTCGAATATTAAACAAATACCTACCTACCCATTAACCATTCTAGTAAAAAAAAAAATATAATTTATCCTCATAATATTATATTTAGCTAGATGTTTATTCCCAGTCTTTTGTAGGTAGGTAGCACTAGCGTAGTAGCAATAATGAGCTTGCTCTAATTCTATTTACTTTATTATACAAATCTCAGCAAAACCACTATCAATAACATCACATCAATTTACACAGCAATTTGCCATAAAATCATTTACATTCCATAATATCAGTAGAAAGTTTATATGATTGCTTATTCTTTGCAAAACGTTCACCGCAATACCTCTCTTTTTTTAATACCAGCCATTACTGGCTCATTATATATTGTTAAATATATTACGTTCTGTAGAAAAATAATTGGCTTAATAACAATAATTGTTTTATTTAAGTACCAAGTCTTATTATAATGTTACTACAGTTGTTGCAAGTAAGCGGTTTGTTTTTACACATACAGATATGAGATTAACCTTGCAAGCACATTCTACCTAAGTATATCCTGCACGGTTTGGTAGAAAATTGATTTTAAATTCTTCGAAATATTTTTGTTCGGTGAAAAAAAAAAATGATTAGTTATTATTAGTATTTATCAGTATTTAGTATCTCTACCCACAATTATAAGTTTTGAACCTGTTCAGGCTATTTTTTTTCTCATTTGTTGTTTATATTTATTATATAATGCTTTAGAAAGAAAGAAAGAAAGAAAACATTTATTCTGACACAACTGCACACAACAACAAACATGATTATACACATCGAAAACAAGACAATGACAAGAAAATAACACAATGAGAATAATAGTATAAGCAGATCGCCAGCGCGCAGCAATGTCAGAAAAGGCCTGAGCTCAGCATAATGCTGCGGTAAAACCACAACGCTGATTTTCAGCTCATGCCTTTGGTGACGTACGGACGAAAACTAAACAAAAAGTAGAATACTATAATATACTTACAGCCTTTGAAACAAATAAATATAAATAATAATGGAAGAAAAAATAATAATAATAGTAATTAAAAAATAAAATAAGTAAGTGAAGCCCTGAATAATAAAATAATATATAAATTATAAAGAAATAACTGTCAAAACAATTTTTGCCACTATGCTGGAGGGGTTGGGGGGGATATTAGGTAACAATAGGTTACAATACATAAAAAGTAAAAGCAATAATACAACAGAACCCAAAGAAAGTCAAATAATTATATAAGTATATATGTTTGTAGTATTTAGAAATTGTTAAACATTTAATGAAAAAAAAGCCAACATTGTCAGACTGTCCAAAAAATATAAAAAAAAATGAAACCTTGCTGAGTTTCTTGCCGGTTCTTCTCAGTTGAAGGTGACTTCCGAATCGGTGGTAACTTCAGTAGCTTCGACGTTCATAAGGCCCTTCTAGGGCCTAAACTGAATAAATGGCTTTGACTTTGACTTTATTAAAATTATTTATAACTAAGAAAATTATGTCTTTTATAAATCAATCAAAAATTATATTACACTTAACGTAACAAATGCAGTAATTTCTGAACATTATTATTAATTCCCTTAAGTTTTGCCTACAATCTAACATACACACAAGATCTAACCATTCATCAGTATTCATGCCGTCGGTATTAAGGTATCCACCGCTGACACAGCCCGCATCGTTTGCGTGTGTTAACCTGCAATGTTTGTTTGTCCAACCTGAGGTGCATCACAATGACCCTTACACAGTTAAGTCGACCTCTACCCATCCTGTTCACTGGAGAACAATTTTACTTCAAAATAAACACAAAGAGTGTAAAATCGTGAAGATTGTATCAACTGCCACTAGTTTTAACAATCCAAATGCGCAATATGATTCATGAGATAAGATAGCGTTTATCAAGCAAGAAATTACAGTGGAACACGATTTAGGCATATTTGTGTGTAACTAAACGGCAAAAATCCGGACAAAAAACGTAGGCTATGTAACAAAAACACCCCAATGCTGACCTTGAATTTGTTTTTGCACGTTTTGTTGCTACTTGGCAGGTATTGTGGTAGATGTACGTGATGAGATGATAGATTATTTAAATGAATTATTTCAAATGTTACGTTGAACAAATTAAAAGATTGGTGACTATTCAAATCAAAAACTTAATCTAACACTGGTGTCTCATGGAAGCATTATAAAATAAACACAGATCATGTTACAGAATCTAATGGTAAATTTCTCGTATCATCCAAGCTGATTAACATAATGAAAGGTACCTACTATTGGCAAAAAAATAACTTTGTACTGATGTACATACTGTACTTGATTTCAGAGGAATAGTTTCGTTATTTATGGAAATTCAAAAATTACAGTTTCAAATAATCTGCCACTATGGTTGTATGAACAGCACACAAAATCTTCTAAATAATAAATGTTTCCGTAGAAGGAATTCTAAAATGCCAAAGTACAAAATATAGGCGTCATCTAGTTAGTGCGAGTATCCGTAATAGAAAATATTGGACAGGAGTCGGAAGTCTATGGCACATTGTGGCTTTTGCCTTCCTGTGCGCATCGTGTCTCGAATACAGATCACCCTTGTTATGACTCTCGGCTCACTCTGATATTCTTCACTTAGATAACGTGGTGTTTTTGTATTTTCTACACTTGAAATAGTTGTCACGTTCTGTTCCCCATCGATGGTATTCTTTGTTAAGAGGTATTCTGTTTTTTAGCATTAAGTAGGCATTAGCTTCTATATCGGTAAAACGTTTCATCATTATTTATAAGGAACATAATTATAGACTCGTTGTGTACCTACAATAATGGCTAGGTTCATTGATAGTCTGTTTCACATTAGGTCACGTTTGTAGTTGTAATGGTTTGTTTGCCACGATTATGTCTACGCCAAGGATATATCTGTTCGAGGTAGGTTAATGGGTTAATTGAAACTTATTCATTCACAATTGTTAATTTTATGATTGGAAAAACTCACACTTAATTGTTTATTGTTAACATTTTTTAGGCATGGTAATTAAACAACCATAATCCTTCATAAACAGTACTCTTTAGACAGAATATATGTATACTATGGTTCCTCTAATAATGAAATTATCTGTAACCCTATTTTTTTTTTTTTTTTACTTTGTATAGGCTTGTGTTTGACCACAATCTCACTATGATAAGTAGTGATGTGGCCGATGGTGGTAAGCATACAAAGCCTAGAAGGAACTGGCTCTCAAGTGCAGCTGCCGGAACACACCACTAGGTGCTTAGCGACAGATTGTTAACATGAGAGTGGTAGCCAACCAGGCGGGTACTACAAAGTACCCTACCACCGTGCTATGGTTTCCTCACAAATGTTTTCCTTCACCGAAAGCTCATTTCCTTCACCGAAAGCTCAAGCTCATTGTAGGATTCGAACCCACGACCTTCGCCGCGCGGTCCGATGTCACTAACACTGAGCTACTTAAATAAAATTTATACAGGGTGACTTTTTAGTCACTGGCAATACTTGCAGGGGTGGAAGTTCTCATCAATATGAACAACTTTTACTATCGGACCAACTCTAAGATCGCATAAAATAAAATGGTTGCTTCATACATTTTGCTCGAGTAGGTATTGAACTTTTGTATGGAACAGCTGATAATTTTTTCGTGATTTCACAATTAGTCTAATAATAAAAGATGTTCATTATTGGTGAGTACTTCCATCCCTGCAAGTACCTATAGCCAGTGACTAAAAAGTGACCCAGTATTTGGTAATGCTGGATGCAGGCCGCCTAAGACCGGTCCTATTGGAGATCTTTAGGGGAGGCCTATGTCACCCCAGTGGACGTCTTTTGCGGCTGAGATGATGATGATGAATGAACCTAGCATTCTAGCATCATCATCTCCTAGCATCTTTTTAATAATTTTGTTTTTTTTTTGTATTTCTTGTCATAAACTACTTAGATATTGATAACAGTGTAAGTATTTAAACAATATGTTGTATAGGAAATAACATTAGCCCTCAATTGATAAGATTATTGCACAAACCTATGTTGCACATAATGCAAAAGCACGTGCCTCTGTTTATAATCATCTCCATATTGCCGCATTCCATTGCATAAATGAATCACCTTTGTATTCACATTCTTGGTTATCACCTTTATGTGACATAACATGATTAACATAGACGGCCTGGCGACTAGATAACGTTTATAAATAGTACGATTATTTGTTATTTTTAATACAGTGGTCTCTTATAGCATTGATTTTTTATATAACTTTTTCTTACCACGGCATTAGTTATACATACCTAGTACTAGCTAAATATTTAAGAAACTAAAAAAAGGCGTTTAGTCTTTTAATTCCCTGTTACAAAATATAATTTAAAAAAAAAAAACATTTTTACATCCGACGCCTTTAGTGCAATGACATTTAAAACTACAGAGATGTATTACATAAAGTCGGTTAAAAACACGTAGTTTCAACGGTCTAGACGTGTTGTGTCAGTTAATTGGTGCCATCGTTATCAACGGTAATGAGGTTAAACTGGTAAGAATTCGATTATGCAGACGCGTGGCTAGCACCTGCGCAAACGCACCTTCCTGACAGATGATTGGGATCACTTCTTGTTTTATAAAACTTATTATACATAATTTAAGGATGTACCTACTTCGCATAAATTATTCATCGTACAATGAAATTTAATGATATATCATGAAAATCTATAATTAATTTCAATTTCTTAAAATAGAAACGTAAAGACACTTTTACATCAAAATGCATGATTTTGCATGAATCTGATATTTATAACTCAATTTTTTTCATCATCGTTCACATTTAGTTTGACCTGTTAGGCAAGTCCATTGTACTTTAACGGATTTTACATCATTACCTGATTCATTGGTGTTAAAATTTATACGCTATACAAACAAATAAAGAGAAACTGTATCTAGCTACTCACTGGCCTCTCAATAGTCCGGCAACTATTGCAAAACGGTCAGGCATGACTAACGCAGAGAATGATCCGTACCAAATCGTTGTTGTATAACCCAACACGCAATTTCAGCTGATAGTGGTTCTGATTTTAACATTACTTTGAAAGTGCAATATAAAATGGTCTCACATTACATAAATACACAAAATGTTATTTAATTTCAAAAGAAAAATGCTCGTAGAAGAATAGTGCTACATTCCGGTCATCGTGTAAAACTTTGTAAATAATATTCACACGTATCAGATTTTTTCGTTTTGTTTCAACTGTTCTGAACTGTTATTTTCTTGCTCTATAATTTTTTTGTCATTACACATCATATCCCGTTACATTGAAACAGGTATCTGCCGATAAACAATGTAGTAGCTACTTCGTAATGTCTCATCATATTTCGAGAGAGCAATTTTACTTACTGACCTATGTATGACATGGTGAACTCTTGTGAACTTCCTTCATTATGCTTTTGTGTGTGGCATTAGATAACGTGCATTCTCATTTTGATTCCGCACGTATTATTTTCCTTATGGTTTGCTTACTTGCTTATTTAAAGTGGATTTACACAATTTATTATCTCAACCAAATCAAATTAAAGCCATAGATTATATTTAAGGTGTATTAAGGGTATTTAATTATATAATAATATTGCTAATTAGTATGCTTATAGTCCGATGTATTACCTGATAAATAATTATGCATGACAACCAACAGACCCCTTAAAACTGGTTAAAAATACGGCCGGAGCTAAACAAGCTGCAATCGTCACTTTTTTATAAGTACATATAAATCAATCTCAAACAACGATCCGTAACTACCTGTTTCATAATCTTTCTGGAGGCAACGTACTCTGCATCAAAATAATTATAGTTGTTGGGCAACACCTGCAAACTGCTTGCTACATGCGCTTTGCAACATGCCTTGAACATTGTCAGAAAAAGCGAAATAAGAATAAACTTCCCGCTTCCATAAATCCAATCACTCATGACCGCAACGAAAAATACGTAGAAACAGTTACATAGACTAGTAATTTTTACAGCGCCTTATAAGAGTGTTATGATAGTGTACGAAGGTTTTATTATTTTTAGAAGTTTTGAATATTAAGTTCATAATTAACTCTATTTAAATTCAGTGTAAATAAAAGTACTTTAAATTCAGAATAAATCAATTTTCCTCAAGATATAACGCAAACCTTGAAGTTTCAACATTCAATAACAATTACACAATATAATGAGGTCATTAATTGTTTATACTTTCATGTCGTTTTGTTATTACACAGTGTTTACTTTTATTGACTGTAATTTTTAATTTGTTCTTTCGATCAGTTCTTTATTTGTATCAATTACATTACAACGCTATAAATTAAATTGTTTAACCAAATCCTTATAATTTATCTTTCTTTAATCTTACTAAATGTAATCGGAAGAAGTTACCGGTTGTGCAATTACGCTGTTATATAATGATTGAAGAGTTTGCGAGGCGTGAGTGGTCGGTCGCAAATCGCCAGCGCCCGCTGAGCACAGGGTCAGGTCTTGTTGACATGACATCAATTTGTGATTAGTTATGTACTTACATAATTATTTTTTTTTAAATACAGGTAAACAAGTGATTACAAATTCAAACTGTATTATTCTTGCTACAATTTTATTATACCGGGTGGATCTTTCGAAACCTATGCAAGGTTATTGGTCATTCTGAACCACTTTTACTATGGGATTAACACTAAATTTGCGAATATTTTTTTTAGCTTGACGTTTAGTATGAAAAGTTATAATTTTTCCCCAGGGTAAAATTATTCACAAGTCGACGATAGCTCAGTGTTAGGTCGAATACCGTAAACTACTCCATAGTACGGATTTGGATATAAGATTTTATTATCTTTCTATGAATGTAAAGGGACCCGAACTATGATGTATCTTTTGTTCTTTTGTTTGTTTATTGACTAATTGGATTATATCAATAGAAAGGTAATAACAAATGACACTGCAGTTTATAAACATGTGATTATGTTAGATAGAATTTAACAAAAGATCTACAATCATTATAAGTCACCATTGCTTTAATGTAGCATTCAAACGCACTAGAATTTCACAGTTTACGAATG
Source organism: Tetheella fluctuosa (assembly GCA_951216915.1). NCBI lineage: Eukaryota > Metazoa > Arthropoda > Insecta > Lepidoptera > Drepanidae > Tetheella > Tetheella fluctuosa. The sequence goes on from OX578230.1 coordinate 7,124,676, forward strand.
AACTTCAACAAAATGGGTTCACAAGTGGGTCAAGGTAAGGGATCTAATGAAGAGTTTCCACTTGTAAGTGAATATAAGTGGGTACAATGACCAAACGCAGGACGTATCTGTGTTGTGTAGCCATTGTACGGTTGCACCTATGTATTGTATAATATAATAATCAAGGTCGCTGTTTTAGTAATTTAAATTTTATGAGTTCTGAACATTGTACGCTAAAAATATTATTATTTATATTTTACAAAAACGTTACAGTAAACACACTTTAAGTAATTAGCATCAGCATATAGTCATACAAGTTTTACTTTAAAATGCTCCAATTCAAAACATAGCAAAAATGTATTATTATTGAAATAATTCCTTCGCCATTTTCCATAATCTTACATTTAAAATATTGTTAGTTGGTAAAAATCGAGTGACACTCCGGCATGCTCGTCTATAGGTAGGTATAGCCTTTAATAAACTACGTCCATTTGCAATTTGCAAATAACGTCCTTCGCTTAAATTTTCTAATTCGTACGATAATATTTAGCTCGATGGTTTTTATTTACCTTCAAATTTACACAATAGCTATCAGCGTTAATATTGCTAAAGCAAATTCAATTAACAATATATATTTTGTAATCCATAGAAAGGAATCTGTCTATCTGACTAAATGACACGACGTAGCATATATTAGGATTATTTTTTAAATAAATGAACACAAGCCTAATACTAAAATTGCTAATGAAGAAGCTATAATTCAGAAGGTTTCAGTAATGGCTGCGTTATGAAACCACAGTTGAAGTATGGTTTGTCAAACGTTGAAGAACATGTAAACCTAGAATACCTATTAACCTAAATTGAACACTATTGTACAGTTCGTCTCTTCATTGTATCTTAGCTGCCTTGTCATTTAGCAACCGGCTTGTTGACAAAAGCCATGCGTTCGATACCGTTTAACTAGTCACGGCCTCGAATCGATTAACTTTAAATAGAGCAACTCTGTCAATGATATCACAAACCCTGTTTATTTTACACTTCCCTAATGTAGAAATTTGTTTCCTTTACAGACCAAAAATGTAGATAGATCAAAAGTAGGTTGCGCCTACATTTATTAAAAACGATGTCCATTGACCAGGCGTCGCCACTGGTGCCGATCAAGCCGCAAGTGGCGCTGCAGAACGGGGCGTTCATTAAAAATAGCCATAACCGAAGCAGTTTCTGTGGGGTGGTGCCGTCGCCCACCAACGGTAATGGAACGTTCAAAACTTTTGCCGTCAATCGCAAGAGCTGGAGTGGAAATGTGACTCTTCCACTCCAACAGTTCACTCCTGACGTAGAACCGACGCCTCAACTCGCAACTTTTCGCCCTGGAACCGGCACGTTCCCGAGGAATAGGGAACGGAACAATAACAGTGCTTTGAACGGAATATTAACACCTAACGGGAACTCTGTTCAGACATTCAAAGGAAATGAAGTGAGGAGGAGCGGAAGCATAAATGGCCGACGCTACGCCGAGATCGGAAACTGGAGTAAAAGGTAAGCGCTTATAACATTATTACCTGATTTATTGTATTTGTTGACAGAAATCAATATCTTATAGAACATCTCGTATAATGTTGAAGAATAAATAGTTCATTATAAAAGAAATGTGTATGTCTCTGTGTATGTCTCTGTGTATCTCTTTTAAAATTGTTTAGAGAGTAGCAAATTACCTCAGTCAACCATTGTAAGACAAAAGTGCGAATAATAGTAAGTTCTTGAGTTTCACAAAAATTACTTAATTTCATAAAAAAAGCACAATAAAAACAATTTGAAAAATTAGGTAAATTTAAGTACCTAGATAAGGTATGCGAATACGTTGAGATAAACATCAAACAAGGTCCCCCAGGTAAATAAAAGTAGCTAAGCGTAGCGTGTTCCACTAACTTTTACTAGATCGTATTTATTTTCTCCTTTTTTCATCTCGAGTAATTCTGTAACAAGTTTTCCAATTTCATTCTCTCGTCGCTTTCATTTCCTCCCGTTCGGCGGCGTCTTGCTCCCTTAATATTACTTTTATTAGCTCAAAACGTTTAACAAACATTGGTTTGAGAATCTAATAAAGATTGAATTACGCTTCAACAAAGGGATGATCCGTTAACGGAAAAGTTACGGCTTAATATTTCCCTTCGATCAATATTTAATATTCCTTTTGCCGGATCAATCAACTAAATGAACACTAGGTATGTACTTGATTTTTTGAAGCGTAAATAAAGATTGCATTTTCTTACGCAACTTTACCTTCTACAACGAACATAAGCATTAGGCCGAAAGCCCAAATGTTTACCACATTTATCTAATCGAAATCTTCATTATGTTTTATTCGTAGCCAGTCGAAAGTTTGTCCATAATTCTCGCTCACTCAATTTGGGGCAAGCTAACTTGCTCGATAAGACGCCGTCCAATAATCTGGTTGTAGTACTTCGTCTTTTTATTAGGGGCTCACTTTATCGCTCCATGATTTCTCGTCACTAGAACTGATGTTATCACCCCCACTATTTAGCGGTTTTCCTTAGACTATTTATAGATAGTGTTTACTCCAGGGAGGCAAATTAATGTGTGCCGTTACTTGATAAAGTATTCATTGAATATTATAATTCTAGCTTCATCATCAAACGCTTCTCTCATCAGTCACAGAAAATGCACTTTCTTCATGGAATGACTATTAATCAGTAATGTCTATTAGTTCTTATTCAATTATTATAATTTGCATAAGTAGTCAAGGTTGCGTGGTATGTTGTTATTTAGAATGCTATTTCCATATATATTTGCAACGCGTTAAATCAAGCATCTTATCCATGTATTAAAACATACAATTCAATGGAAAAATATATAAATATTTTTTCAAGGTATTTAGACCAAGCTAAGACTTTATTTTAATCTTCTTGAGTGTATCTGTCTGCCTACTTACGTTATGATAACGGTATTTAGAGGTGCATAAACTGCCTTTACAACAATGGCCTCGGTTACAAAGAGACTACAGTGGAAACGCAGTCAGCGCAGTCACTACCGGCGATTGTTTCTGTAATATTATGTTTGTGCGTGCAATATTGTGTATTATTTATTTATTATTGTTGATTGATCCTGGTTTTGTATACCTTAACTATGTCTACAAAACATTATCTCTATCTATAACATTATCATTATCATCTATCGTTAGTTAACTAATATACCTAGGGATGTTCAAAACCAATATTATAGTTTTGTTAATTGCGCTGTGTTCAGCAAATCAAACGTGTATCAGATTTTTCTATATTAAGTACCTACAGCAATTAATTTCAATATTATTTTCAAATTAAATACCTACAGTATTTAAGAGACGTACTCCAACCAGCCGTACTCTGCCTCAGGATAAGAAAACCGAAATTACCCAGACAGCGTCGTGTACGAGTTAAAGACGCTCGTTTCTAATAGAAAAAGTGTTTGTTAAGCCTGCAATTATGGCGAGGTCCCTTGGAAACGGTAATTTCGTCCAATTACGTACGCTTCGACTTTCACTGGATCCATTTGTAACCCGTACTAAATCTACTTGGCCTAGCAAACTTAAGAAAAAACACGTAATTCAGAACAGTTTCCTAATCTCACTGTGCCACACGTACTCTATAAACATTTAATGACTGTTTTAGTAAATATCTCAGATTATGTTTAAGTAGCGCCATAGATAAATCTAGCTTTGTGTGTTACAATGGGACTAATTGCGACATTAAAAGGTAATTTTCGTGTACCAAGTTGTTTGTATATAATGTGTGGTGTACGGTTCCTATAGATAGGCAGTTGACTGATGGTCAATACTATTTCTTGGGTTTTTTCAGCATTATCTTTATTAATTCATCAAAGATTAATATAATATTATTTTTACAGTGTGAGAAAATAGTTGTAGTACCTTTGTATGCATTCACTATTTCCAAATGAAAATAAGAAACGCCTTGATGAATTACATACACGGAAACAAATTGAGTCCTTAGTCTTATAAAATAGTACATAGGTTTCTATTTAGAAAAGGTATGATGCAAGAAAATATTCTACACCTACCAATTATTACAATGTGATATAACTAACAGGGAAGTAACAAAAACTAACATTGAAAAATGTTACCACAAAATGGCACAGATTGATTGCCATTTCAAATATACGTTAACGTTAGTGTTGGAGTAGATGCATCGATATTATTAATGATGGATTTACAAATGTTGATGTTGACTTTCCATTAATAAGTAGTAAGTAAATAGCAAGTCTTAGATTTTTTATAAATCATCTTTGGATTTCAATCATACTTGCAATATGATCCAGAAAAGTAATTTTAAGAGAATAAAAAGTTGACTTTACCATTTAATTGAGAGCCATGGTCTTAACATTTTGTAACTAATATTATCGATAACTTTTAATAAATTTTTAGGCAACACTATTTCCCCATTCAATAGTATGTCGTAACACTTGTGTCATTATGAGTGATGATCGCACATCAAACTTCGCCTGCACATGAACACTGACAAGCAATGATTGAGCGTTCATCAACAGTGAAAGTAGTTATTCTGTTGCTCGCAAATTTACTCAGTTTATTGATTTCGTTAAATACGTATTACGATATGCTAGTATTACGAAAGGATATCGTAACGACATCCCAATGCCTTATTAATAATTGTTAACGATGCACTGTTTGTAATGGACATAACGATAGTATTTTGAGGAGGTAATTTAGACGCCTTGAAGGTGTAGAATGTATTAGATGAAATTCATAAAATTATAATCTTATACACTTCCGATTGAGCCAGTTTCTTTGATAGAAAGTGAAATAAGTCATGCTTCTATAACCAGCATTGACATAATAATTTTAGTGAAAACGAGACCAAGAGTAAAATAAATTGTGGTGTTAATATTACACAAGTTCAATAACCCAAGTTCCTTTTTTACTGGAAAAAGACACAATGGATGGGAATAATATTTTCCTGGAAGACATTTAAACGGGTGGATGAGGACAAAAGGCCGACGGGGAAATAATTTTCTCCCGTGGAGGCAGGACATCTTGCACTATTGTGAAAGGATTTGAAAGACCCTTTTCACGGCTTCCAGGTCCATCATGTGCTTTATTTGATTTGATATTGTGGCTGCATATTTTATTAGTTTTAGTCTAAAATAATTTTATTAACTAGAAGATACAAAGTGCTTAAGAAATTATAGTTAGAACTTAAAAAGTTATTGTGTAATTTGTAAACTTGTGTCAGATAGCATGAAGATACTGAGTTGCAAATTGGAAAAAACAAAACGATAAATATATTTATTTAAGTAATGAGACCCAAACAAATGAACAATTTTTTTTTTAAAGAAGACACATGTACCTAATACAATGCAAACCTTCCAACAAAACCACTTGCATGCGAGCTTATTTGTATCAATTTACGTATTCGTAAACACGTACAAGCCTCTGTCAATATAAAGGGTCCAACATCAGCACCTGTCAGTAATGTTTGTAGAGTAAATAATGTTGCAAATAAGAAAATTCAAGGCGTAGACCCTTATATTGAATATTGAATATTCGAATATCCGTTGCGTAAGGCTGTGTGGAGCCACTCATTGCGTATTCGGGACGCGTGGTGAGACATAAATATCCCCTGTCGTACTCATTACAATAACTTCGTCTGTGCGGACGTCCCCGAAGGCTGCATCGGATGCCGCATCCCATGGGATGTCACTCACTTAGATAATGGAATTCTAGAACGATTTCGTCGATTAATTATTTACAGTCAGATACCAGGGCTGTGGTTGAATAGATAAAATATTCTACTTACTCCTTTCTCTATTTTTGAAAGCTTTATTAGTTTATAATATATATTCTAAACAATTTAAAAAGTAGTTGCTGGTGTGCGAATACAAGCATTACATAGAGACGACACCTACGTATTTAACACACTATAAATAAAAGCTTGTAAAAAAAAACATATCCCTCACTCGCAACTTTCTGACTTCAAATTTGGCAGATGCATTGGAAAGTCGATGCAGCTGAAAGCTTATCACGGTCTAGCGAGCATGGCCGCTCCTCATGGCATGCTCCGTTTGGACGTGTCGCCGATACCAAGCAGCCCTAATACTGGCCCAGCGCGGCTGCTCGTGCGTACACCGCCTGTTTGTTATGCTAATTGGACCAACTGATTTGCACAATAAAACAACTCGCACGTTCGACTCAACTGTTCTAACGAGGCATCCGTCTATTCACGAAGTCTATCGTTAACCAATGTGATAATTTTCTATAATTGCTCAAGCGGCAACTTTGAAATTGGTCGCTAATTACTCGTTACCGTTGTGAAACTAAATAAATTAAAATATATAATATTTAAAATATAGTTGCAATACCTTGGATCAATCAAAAAGCATTGAATCAATTGAGTTTATTGGTCAACGCAGCATAACTATCAGCAAAATCATCGGTTCGTACTGTGTTCATTGACTCGCTTCATCGGAATTGGCGCCGTCGCTAATTGTAGCAAAGTGGCCGTTTAACTAGAAGCTCGTATGAATGGTCCACTTAACAAATTTTATGTGCGTCCCCGATGCTTTCAACCGTTCTATTTCATAAGCTACATTACCATTAACATTCTAAACACCATGCATTTTTAATGAAGAACTAATTATAAAAGCATCAGGCCAAATGTGTTAAACTTTGTTGTTTTCTACATTGTTCTTCAATATTATATTTTTAATGATCTGCTGACAAAATCATGGATAAGCTCCGCCCACTACGCTCAGAAAGCGTGGAAAACCCGCCGCCTTATTTCAGCGTGAATCATCCGTCATGCGTTCTTATGCATTACTACGGATTCCTTATGTCTCGCCGGTGGTTTGCCATGACTCATCATAAAAGATGGATTTCCTTGACCTTTTCGCGTGATTCAATTACAACTTTATTTCAAAGTACAAGTATACTAATTTATCTGCTTCGAATTAATTCACCAATGCTTTCTTGTTTCCTACCAACTTTATGATAAAAGAAAATTATTTTCATTGAAGTCGATTCAACTCACAGTTAAAAGAAGCATGCCGACATAAGAAAATTGCAAAAAATTCCGAGAACACGGGCAAAAATACACAGTTCACGATGACAGCAGCAGATTTTTATGATAATCCCAATTACGAGATTGGTTTCGGTATTTACGAATCAGGTTTGGTGAGCAACGATCGTGGTTTATTTTAAACTGACATACTTGTATGGTGTTATGTCAGAACTCGTGTGGTGGGTCAATCAAAAGATAAAGGCTTGGGGCCGTGAACCGCTGCGGGCATTAATTAAGACCGATAATAGCGGATTGGCACTGTCCAAATCATTCAGTGTTGCTATCGGTACGCTGCACATTGAGCAGGTATGGTAAGCAAATTACTAGGTTCACTTGTGAGGCTTCAATCTGTGTTTGAAAGGCATTGAATAACAACCTAGACTGCAGGGATATTATAAATTATAATTGATGTTTAAATTAAACTAAAGATACTGAGAATGATAATTTAACTTTTGATATTTATATCATCACTTTGCAACGCATAATTCAATATTATAATGCCTGATGATAAAAAGATTAGTTTCTTCGTTAAAATTTTGGTAAACTTTCTATGTAGCAATTAAGTATCCTACTAACTGTCAATCAAGCTTCGAGTAGCCTTAGCTGCAGGCACTTTAACTTAACGTCAATACATTACGTTGGAAGGATATTGGCAAAGGCGTAAATTAATATGAAACTTACTCAGCACATTGTCTAAGAATTTTTTATCGCAAAGTTTTCAAGTTGATAATAACTTTTGCAAAATGAGACTTAAAAACGAGACATTGTAAAATACACTGTAGTTTCATAAGATAACGATGAAGTTCATTATAATGGGTGTTTTTATTTCTGAAAAGCATAGCTATGTTTAGACTATTATACATATGAAAAATTAATATAGTTATATGCATATTTTAAATGAGTGGGTTTTCTTCACCATTTGTATTATATAATCTATATCAATGTTATTACTTCTCCATATCTAATACATCAAAGCTAAAAAAGTAATTTATAATGAACGTATATATTGCTTTCAGGTTCAAATACTGTGGGTTGTGCAGATAGTAATTAAATTATGTATGCTTTAGCTATTGTAGTACGGTCCAAGTTGTTATTCAATAGTATTAGAACTCTTGATTTTTTTAAATTACTGAAATTCCTATTGAAAAAATAGTTATATTCTTTTCCAATATCCTGAAATCGAAATATATGACCTAAAATTGAATTATCCACCAAATAACTGATAACTTATCAGTTATCTGGTTTCCTTAGTACAAACTCTACTTTGTTAGGGATTAGACGGCCGTATATAAGGATTGTCCCATGTTATTATTATAAAATCCATTTTTTTGTTATTCAAAAGGCAATTTTTAAACTCAATAAATCATTTGTATTATTAAAAATAATTAGCGTTCCACAATGAACGCCTCCATTACTTCCTTCTCATTAATTAATTGATTTTCGCTACCCGTTTAATTATAATTCGTTTTTGTTTCGCTGTCGGAACGAACTTTCGCTCTTCATCCAATCCCTTGTTTTTATAAGAATGCTTGAAGGGCTAATTTTGAAAGGTTATCAAATTACAGTGTACAATGCCTTTCATTTTTATTTTTCGGGAGTGATTTACTTTTAAGAGGAAAAGATATCAAATCCATTAAGTTTTTCTGACAATTAGAAGAATTTATTAACATGTATAATACATGTTTCTAATAATAAACTGATCGTTAGAATAAGAATTTGAATTTCGAAATTCAGCATACCCTGCCAAAAATAAAACTATGCAATACATATAGAACTAAAGCGTAGATATAGACGAATAGCAGATTCCTATTGGGGTGGTTACAATAAAAGCAATGCACTCCACTCCTAGCCTCCAGGCAAAGCCGATCAGGTCTCTCCTTTCACTCTATTCACTCTAAACGCTCACGTTTTAAAGTCTAATTTATTTTGGAATAGCATCCCCTAGTATTACAATCGGTATTAGGTTACCGATTGCCTGGAGCAAGTGTCCTGCCGTGAAGCTGTTATGTGTATTTTTTTGGATTGGAATTTTATTGGCAAAGTATTTTGAAAGCTATTGCATTTTTACGTTATACAAATGTTTTTGAAAAATAGATAATATAGAGCAAACTGATAGCTGTACTATTTACTAGTGTAATTATTAAATTTAACTAAATATTTTTTAAGCATTGCAATCTGGACTATTTTGTGATTTTCAACCGCAGCTATCCAGAATTCCCGAAGCGAAGCCACAATGGCATGTAACAGACTGGCAGTCTACATGCCTAACTATGAGGACCTGGGATTTGGTACGTCACGCCAAGCACCATCGCCCTCATAGATTGACAGATAAAACTCTGGAATGGAGCGGAATTCTAAATTTGAAACCAGAATGCCGGCAACTACAAGAACGGATCGGCAGTTGACCTAATTCCTTGTCAAAACATTAATTAGTAAAAATCGTCTAGCCGACGATGAAGTTGTAACAGATGTGGACATCTGTTTGTGTTGGACGATTGCAATCATATTAACTTTATGTTTCTTTAGATTTTTGACAATACATTAATTTCGATATTTTTCAGAGTAATATCTTAACTATGAGTAAAGTTAACTTTATGATTATTTATAAGTTTTAAAGATTATGCAGTAAACAATACTAGTTAATGTTCAAGGGTTGCCTCCCTACTTCCGGTCAATAATATCACATTACCGCAGTTGAGTCCTGTACTGATTGACAGCTATATCCCTGGACAACCCTAATTGTCTGGCCACCCTCGTATTACGGGGAATTTAATAAACATAGAGCTACAACGCACACACTTTAACAACACTGTTTGGATTATAACTCGTGAATACGGGACACTGATTGAAATTGTGATATAGATTGAAATTCACGTAACTATGTATACAGTACAATGTGCAGATTAATAGGTATGTAGCTAGTATTTGCTTGGTAAAATTAATTAATGATCTTTTTTAATTTGTATCCAAATATGTTTATTGTTGTAAAGAAGGTGAACACAAATAAGACGTTTTATATTTTGTTTAAAACGATTGTTGCGGGGTGGCCATAAAATTCAGTAGGTAGGTACGTACTTAACAGCTATTATGTACACGTGAGCCAGGTGCCAAGTAGCACCTGGGGTGTTAATCTAGGTCATACAAGTCAACCATGGTTTATCAATAACTTAATTTAACTTTATAGCTCTTTTCACAACCGCAGCATTTATATGAACTGACTCTATTAAACTGAATCACGTACGCTGGACATTTTTTTTTAAATTTTAAATGGGCTTACGTTTGGCCATCGACTGACCCCACGCGGAGTCAAGACGGGGCCGAGGATGTAGCACGCTTGCCCAGAAAAAACCTATTCAGTCTGGCCTTGAAGACATCTAGGTGTAGGTGTCAGTGTCAACAATGGATGTATGGAAGCCTCCCCTAAGGATCTAACAAAATATGCAAAGTGGTTTTTCAGTTCTAATTTGTTTTACTCAATCCTTTTCAAATGGTGGACCTATAGAGTTACTCTGTACGGAGTACTACCATACATTTTAAACTTGATATTGATGAGTATCGGAAACCGAAAGTTAAAACTAATTTAAAGGTACTGAAATTATAACTAATATAATATTATATAAAAAAGCGACTCAAACGCGGCAAGCAAACGTTAGTAAGAATCATATAAGTACTAGGCAATTATACGAGATTGTTCGTACATTAATTTAGATAGTATACCTAACTGGACTGCGTGGTATCGTTGAAATAAAGCTACCAAAATCGTTGAGCTCGTTCACAATGGATACGAGTGGAAAGTTGATTCGGTTTTCCGTATTATATCCCTCGAGTACTCCCAAATACGTTCCGCAGAGAAATTCAATATTCCGCTCCCAATAATGAAATTGCACTTTGAGTTCTGCTGTGATTTTGATTATTAAATCATGAATTGGATATTGTTAATGGATATATCGCTTTTATTATGATTTTTGTTTCCTTATATTATTATGTATATAAATAAATATTTCGTTATGATGAGAGGGTTAATGATGCCTTTAGTAACTACATATATGTGTATATGTTACGTTAAGTAAGTCTACGTTTATGTTTGATATTTATATTGACATGAGGAGCGTCATCCCATACATTTCGAAAAAATCTATACAAGTATATTTTTTAAGAAAGTAGGGTAACTTTTTATCTCATATTAAAATCTTCCAAGTTGACACAATGATTTTCACATCAGCTAATTGTTGCATAGGTACTCCGTTCTGTGCCGCAACATTGAGTGGGAGGATCCCACTGTTCGTTTCTCGTGATCGCCTACCAAAACTATAATTAGAAGCCATTGAGACTTGCCCTCGAGGTCACCTTATGTATAGAGCCTTATTTTTTATAAGGAAGTATGATATATTCGATCTTTATCGACTTTTATATTGCGGTAAACATGTTCTTGCATGAATGTAAGTTATAGCAGAAATTTTGACTCAAAATTGATTTTGATATTTTTTCAAAAAGATCTGAGATCATTCATTCCCTTAGCATCAAGATAGCTTTTATTCGTTATTGCTATGTTTGATCTTCTTCAGTTATTTCAATATTGTGACCGAAAATTTGTCTTTGAAAACTTGCATTGCTCAGTTTCTACTTACTCCTTGTATGAGACCAGCTCTTGTTTCCAAAATAATTATGTATAGGTCTTATTGTCAACACATATAGGCGTCGTAGTAGACGTATTAATTAACTGCAAGCTGATATAATCCCTACTATCTCGGACGTCGATCACATTAGGCACATTACATGAATGTCATGTACATCTGTAATTGATAGACGATTTACTGCTTTGAGATTTGTTTCAGATGAGATTTATTACAGTATGCATAGGTAATGAGGGTGCATCTTAATATAGTCAGGGATCAGAGGATTATGATGTGCTTGATTAATGATGAACCTACAGTTTATGTTTAGAGCTATATCTTAATAATATTCGATGTACTTATACATAATGGACCGATATTTATTTTACTGTGTTTTTATAATTAAAACGTTATAACGTCGCGTCACCTCAAAATAGCTTTTTTTATAACTATACATTTAGGTCCCAGATTTAATTCCAAATTATGGACATTATGGTAAGTCATAATCTTCATAGATAAAATATTCAAATTTCAATGTGCCGATAGAATGCCTTCCAGTAAAATCTCCTTAATTCATTTCCCCATACAACCGGAAGTCACCATTCTAAATCAAACATGGCGCCAATCCGTGCAATCCCAAATGGGGGAGAGCGCATATTTTAATAACCATAATGGTATTCCCAAATCAAATGGATTTATGTTGTGGTACGTGGGAGTGTATACTAAGCCTCTGATTGAAGTGCAGCCTCCATGTCCTTTTACGCAAAAAGTTTCAAGTATTATGCATTTAAAAAATACATGTTATATCTTAACTTAACCTTAACACTATCCTTTGAGGTTGTCAGTTTCTTTGAAGCTATGTGTCATCGTAGAGGGATAGTGATGTATAGCGGGGGTGAGATGGAAAGAAATGTTCATTAACCCTGTTTTACCATGTGTTCAAAAGTAACTGATTATATCGAGAAAAAAATCAATTAAATTCATGAATGCCAAATATGGGGTTAACTGATACCATGACTGCAACTTTGACTCAAATTAATGGGTCTTTTACCTTCTTTCTTTTCATTAATCGGACGATTGATATTTAAAAAATAATAAATATAATAATCGTATCAGTATAGATTTCTTGAAAAAACATCTCTACAGCAAAAAAGTTCTTCTTAAAAAGAACATCTTAGATTATCGTCATTTTATCATCGGACGATATCGGATACGATGAAGTCGAGAGACCATTTGATTGGCGTGATTGAAATGAATTAGGCAATTATCCGTGAAATAGGGAATTATATTGGAAAATACCTGGTGGTGAGAAATGATAATGAAGTAATAAAATAAAAAGATACACCTAAACAACTCAGACAATAAGTACCTACCTAAGTACTGTTTAAATAAGCAAGGATGTTACGACCACACATTGCGTATAATGATTCAACTATTGAAGCAAATTCATTGTGAGTAATCATCACGTCCTTCAAATTTCAATAGATGTCTAAGCATTTACACATTTCTTTATTGCAAATAAGAAACTGTAGAAACAGGAAGCCGGAAAAGGTTTCTGGAGAATTGACGTACATTTGCATTAGACGGTTGCTTTTACTTTTTCTTTTAAATTGTACTGTTCTATAACTTTGACTTCTTACTTCTTATTTTAGATTTTCTAACAATACTCGTCTGAATTTTCTTTAGCAAAATATTTAGAAGTGGCCCATCAAAGCAACTCTGTAAAAATATTTACAGTGATTGCCATCATCGTCAGCTACTGACACGTTCAGTTTACAAACATTGTTTATGTTTACAATATCTGACGCTTTTCCTGAAGTGGTTAATGATTTTAGAAGGCAGCTGTCGGTTATGCAACATCGAGTTAATGCATCCCGAATTTCGACATGGTTAACGAAACATTTAAAATTACTTACGAATAAAGTAAAAAATACAAACTATGATATATAGAAAACAACCTCAAAGCCCTCGCTGCTGTCGATAGGCAAGGTTCCCAACAGGCTGGCAGCGTTCCCTTTTTGGATGGCCAAGCTTATGCGTTGGCGGAAAAAGCTCCCAGCCCGTCGGTCTCCCGAAGCCTCGATGAGCTTGGATGATAAAATCCGAGCAAATCGGCGAGCCTCGAACCCCCATGGACCCATGGTTTCAACTGCGAATGGCATGAACGAAAAATTAGAACCAAGACAAGCGTATTTTTTAAATTTGGATTTTTCAGCACCGGTTGCAGCCGCCCCAGCGACTTTACAAGTCGCCAGTAAGTGGGAAGGCGCAAGTGTATCTACACACGTGGCATCCCACACCAGCGGCTTGCCAACACTCCACGGGATCAAAGTCATACCATCCGGCCTCTTGCCATCGTCACGCGCAATTCCGACTGGTTCTAGTACAGAAGGCACGTTGGCAACAACAAGAGCCCTACGGATAATATCATTAAGAGCCGCGTGGCGTGAAAAACGGCCGGCGCTTAAAGAGCACGAAAGCCCATGGTGGCCGAGCTCGTTGACAAAGTCTCCGCAGCGGCAGCGATGAGGATGATTGGTCCTGGAACCAAGACGGAGACAAATGCATAAACTTAAAGTGATTCGGTCTAACAAAGTACCGATGTTTGTAGATGGAATGGCTTGCAACCAAAGACCCGATTCCTTCTCAGAGACAGCTAACAAGCGTGCGCGGTCCGAATTTGAAGAAAAATTGGAAAAAAGATTTTGCCAAGTTTTTTCGCATAGAGGCTTGTCCCACTCTCTCTGAGAGTGACTTAAGGTTAGCGACGGAATATTTGTGCCTGGACAAGCTGCCTGCCAGGCATTTCTGGCATCGGATAGGTGAGAAACCTCAACGGATCCAATAGATGGGTCCAAAACAGATCCAACGAGGTCGCCCACACTATATACCGACGACAGAAATGCCGGCAGTGAAATGTCTGAAATTTTCCGCACTCCTAGACCACCATAACACACGGGAAGGGTGGCCTGAGACCACACTTTGTTTTCATTAAAACAACAATTTAGGATTTTAGCCAGAGAAATCTTAATCATGTTATCTAACGTATTTAATAATTGATCAAATTTAAACAAATGGGTACATCGGAGTAAATAAGTAAACTTAGGCACAAATAGACATAATCTTATAATAAAAAATGCATAATGCGCATTGATTTCAAATAGCCGACTAGATGAGTCGTTAAAATTTTGAATCCTTTGCTCAAAGAAACCAGGAATAGATTCGTCTAAGACAGGGGCACCAAGAAGTAGAAGTGACTCCTTTGATAGTAACCTTTAGTAGTAGTTTTTTTTTATAGATATTAAATAACATAAAAATAGACTCATGAAGCCTCATTCAATTTATAAACCACTACTATATTATACGACTACGCTTTGTTACATTTTATTACGAAATCCATGACTCACGAGTCTAAAAACCTTAGATCCGGAATCCCATTACGAATTTTATCCTGCTACAAAAAATAGTTAGATTTGAATAAAAAAGCTATACATTTCAAAGTGGCTAACCACTTGAATATTTTGTTCAGTAATTTGTTTGCGCACATTTACTTAGCAACTTCATCACAATGGTTCGTGTCCTATGAATAAATCATTGAACGCAACGATAGGCTGTCGAATAGACGCATATTGAGTATGAAATGTGAATCGTGCTCGATTACAAGTGAATTAAACCAGTGTGATCGGTTATGAATGATTTCATTTGTCTGGCCATTGATTAATATACAACTGCATTTATCTGTAAACACGTTTGTCTAGTTATTAGTAACAAAACTATCTCGAAATTAGGTAGAATCAACTGTTAATTTTATTTTAACAGACGATATATAAATATTGATGGATTTAATAATGGATTACTCAGAAAATGAAAACACATGTTTTTGATAATTTAAGTGTAGGTAGATTATAGCTATGTCGCCACATATTGTCAGAGAAAATTTACACACGACAACCACCGTAACATTTTTAATACTCCTGAATTGAACATCAGGTGTATCCAAATTGTCGTAAATATTTAAATCGGCTGTGTAATACCGTGCAGGGTGGGTACTATCGTAGAATGCACGCCCAGTCCATTTCCATAAAAGCCTCTTCAATCTCGCAAAACGTTTCGGGAATTTCAATTCGCGCTTAGCGTTTTTTTCGGCCTATGTAGATTTTTCTGCTGTATTTAGACCGACAATTAAATGAATATGTACCTGCCTTAGAAGAGCACAAATAAATATCAATGTATTTATCATAACTATGCGATATTATTATTACAACAATTTGATTACATGCGTGTAAAAATAAAATATAGCATTATAAAAAGGCAAGTTCGCTCGGAATTAGTAGTACGATATTTGTTTCTTTACTTCTAGTGAACTGTAATCACATTATGATATGTAGGGTAAGTCCGGGGTAGTTAGCCATAGTTTTTTCATTGACCTCTAATAATAAAACTGTTATTGTTTTTTAAATTATTAAAATTTGTAATTAAACTTTGAACATTTAACTTTGAGATAATCAACCAAAACAAACAATATTCTGAAGAGTTCATACTTAAAATTACGTTTTAAAAAAAATCACGTCGGGCCATCTCTCCCAGGGTTATCACAACCGGCCATAGGTCTACGGAAAAGATGGCCAGTACCTAATTGTATTGATTTAATATGAAAAGCCAGCCTTTTTTCATTTTCTTCTCCAAACCTAGAAGATAGTCCCATAGAACCTTTCTTACTATTGTTATGTTTCAAATCTTCTTTCTAGTGTTGTCCTCGGGATTCCCAAAGTCTTAGCACCAGCTCCAATGTACGATCCATCATCTTTTGTAGTATTACAAACTGTTTTTAGTCATTCTTCAGTCCAGTTTCCTCGCCAAGCAAGTGCCTTTCTTTGGTACTTATTAGGCATCTGAAATAGGTGTATAAAAGGTAATATTATTATGTCAATCACAAATTATAGTATGGCCATCCTACATCGACAGTGTTTGGCCATCTCTCCTAATCTTTCGTGTGAGATGGCTATAGCAACAAAAAAAAAGTAGTATGTAGGCAAAGCATTCGAACTTTTGAAGTTATTACAAAATACAACTTATGGACTGATCAATTAAAGCTTAATATCTCATTATTTCAAAAAGAAGACATATACACAGTAGACGACGTAAACTCTTTATAAAATATGAGCAGTAGGCAAAACAATTAAGAAAGATTTTACTTACTTTTTGACGTTTTTTCACCGGTGTTTTGCATTACTCTCGTTCCCAAGTACGGCTCGGAGCGAACTAAAGCGAAAAGTGAGTCCTTCTAGTGAGAAACTTTAGAAATATTTGCGTTGGCCATCTCTCCCCTATGGCCAACTACCCCGGACTTACCCTATACTTAGAGGAAGAATTTTAAAATGTATAATAATCTATCTACATTATGTTCTATTTTAGGAAAGCAATAATGCTGTCTTAATTTATCTAAAAAATGTTACCAAAACAGACACGCCTACATGTTTCTCGGCACATAATAAAATTCTATAACGTCCGTTTCATTTGAAACCAGTTCCAAATATAGGGAATTCTATTCTATTACATAAACAGTCAATAAAAGTGTCACTAAACTAAAGCGCGGTACTCACGAGCAGCTGTTAACTTACACTATAAACGATTTATTGAACGTTATATTCGCATCATGATACTAAACAATCTATATACGAGTACATACCCAGTTGAATTACTTTCGTGCCTTCGTGATTATTATAAAAAGTTGATACGCATTTGAGCAATTTATTGTTGTATTCGGTAGTTTAAATAATTTTAAGACTGTGGCGTGTGAGTGCCTACTTAAATTGAGATAAAAAATTACACGTATCTTTATTTTAATTTTATATCTTCACTACGGTTTACGAAACCAACCATAATTGGAATGTTTTAATTTCTTAGGATATTTTAATACGAAAGAAATAAAATAAATGCATACTTGCACAACAAAAAATATCAGCAGTTTATTCTCGTTGATATTTACGAAGTATATTCATTATTAATATTTAAAGTAAGTGCTCTTTCATCGAATTTACACCACAATTGAAAACTTACTGTAACCTAGCAAGTAAGTGTTTCACGGCGCGTAACAAATCGACATGGATGTTAAAGATCGTATGATATAAATTGTATCAGTGTGTACTGGCCACTGAACACGGCATGCAAGAGTTCAGTGATCCCGTCAATGCGGGCTCCAAATTCGGTAGTGGATGCCGACGGAGACATTAGTCGAACGTCTCTGATCTGAGATCATTGGGAAAATGCAGCAAAACATCAATTTGGACTGGTTCTTAATGTGATTGCCCAAAATTGAGACGCATCATGGAAGTTAAACAACTTGAGTGTTTGAGCTAGCTAATTATTATGTGACAATGATATTCATTTTATTTCATAGACACAAATAGAATTTCAAATCAAAACGTTAGAAAATTATTTAGGAATGTTGACATTTTTTAATATCTTTCAGTAATTAAAGGTGACAATCTAGTATATACTAATATACAGACTTAACTGAATAATAATTTTTATTTGTAAAATTTAAACTGTGGGACATAAATCAAACTTTTCATAATTTAATCTATAATAATTCACAGGCCAGTTTACCTTCACTATAAGCAATTAAATAAATCATTGAACACCTGCACTGTGTAGGATTTATTGATTTAAACTGACTCATTTAAAAATTGATACGTTCTGAATAATATATAAAGCAAAGCTATAATAATATATCAAGGCTGCTTAAATGTGGTTTTCATACCACAGGGATCAAATTAACCGGTAGCCAGCGTAACTAGATCGGTTAGTCATGCCTTTTCATCATTTGGGCGGGTGTACTAGTAATGAATCAATTACACGAGTACTTGAACTGTATCGAATAGGCCCTAAAATCGAATCGATTTATAGATAAATCTTCTTATAAGTAGTTACTATACGCATGGGTGCGTCTTGCTTCGACCTATTGCGTTTCGATTCTCTATTGTTTGTTTCCTTGTAGAAACTGTATGGTATTTTTTTACGATTTTCACAATGAATACCTAGGTACTTGTAAGACTGTAATTTTTATGGTTGCAACATTTTATTACAATTGAATTTAATTCACATTTTTCAGATACTGACTACTTTGAGGAAAGATTTTCAAATATCTTCCTTCCTACCCTGATTTAAATCAAAGCATATTATAGTCTTAATAGAATATTATATTTCTTTGAGGTTAGAGAAATGAATAATCCTGAAAAAGTATCCTAAGTTACAATCTCAACAAAGTTTAGTTTAGCACGTTAACATCGGGAACGCCAAAGTAATTTTGAGAGCAGGAAATGATGAAAATGCAGATGGAACGCAAAACACCGTCTGTAATTAGATTACTGCTTCCCTTCACGAATGCTATATTAATGTAACAAGTCTACATTACTCAGCAAATTGCTTCGACCGCATTAATTCACCAGCTATAAAGTTACCTGTTGAAGGGCATTCTCTAGGGAGCCCTCAAAGGGATCTAGGGCAAAACTAAATTGTCTTACTTAAGTAGCGCAAAGTAGATACATCAAAGGCAAAACGGTTTGGACTATTTACAGTACTCAATGTTGGCTTTAAACGTACGACATTTTTTATTACGCAATTAAGCTTGTTTACGAATACATTTTTTACGTTTACGACTTTTTAGTTTACCTTCATTGATTTAGCTTTTGGCATGATTCTTGACATGAATTCCTTCTGATGTGATAATGTTTCCATAATATTTAACAACACTACTGAAACATGTTATTACTATCATGTAGCAATTTTGATAAGAATAACTGGAACGTGTTTATTTATACAGTCTAGTGATAACATATTTTTACACTACTGACATTGTTTCTCTTTATTGTTTCAGGTAATTGTGGACTAAACGTCTGTCGCGTTTAAACATGAAAAACAGCATAGACGTATACGAGGTAACAAACTTGGGATAGTATTTCTGTTTATCATAAGTTTACATCAAGACGGCAGAATCCTTTTACGGCAATAACAATAAAGTTATCAACCCCAGCAATGTTTGCAAAAGCGTCGCCACTAATATTTTCTTTACAGCCTCTTTCGATGATGCACTTTTACTTTTCAAAGCAAATTCAACTTTAAATACATTGGGGAAATGTTTATTTCTAATTAAAGTCATGAGCGTTGATATATTTTGAAACGTGTCTGTATAATGATATGGTATAAACTTAATTGGTTTTAAATTCAGCACCGTCTGGGTCGAAAGTGTCGCAAGTTGCCCTATTGAATGTCACAGACATGGCTCTGTTCACATAAAGTGACTAAAATAAGCCCTCTGATGTCGTAGTGGTGTAGGAAGTGAATTTCATAAGCTATAATGTTCATACTTACGATAGGCATGATTAAGCGATTTAAGTGTTATTGGAATTACTGGCGCTATTTATGAAGAACGTTTTCCGGGTATTGAAGACCGTAGAAAATAAAACTAATATGTAGAGCCTTATGATATAAATAATGCTTTTGAGTAAGTGTTTGTGTATATTTATCATATACGATGTTAGCAGTTGTATCAAAAAATAATAATTTATAAAAATAATACTAAAAATATCGTACAAACGTTTTTGACCGAGTACAAACAGCAAAAAAGCGTAATAAGATTTTTTATTTGCTTTGAAGCGTGTCCCATTTGCGACTCTTTATTTTGTGTTTGCCTCAAAGTTTGCCAATGATTGTTTTTTTATTTTCGAGACAGTATCTAAGATTAGGGGGAAACAACACTTATTCTTAGGGGAGGCCTATGTCCAACAGTGGTCGTCTTGCGGCTGAGATGATGATGATGATCTGAGATTCAGTTTCCGACCTATTGTTTAGAGAGGTCACTTTAATGATTATGTTGATATAAACAAAATAAGTATTTAAAACTATTTAAGTAGGTATTTTGAATACTGAATCTAAAGTATTTGTTTGTTATAAATTTTATGTATAATCATAGCATAAAATTTAAACATTTTACGTTGTAAAGATAGAGGAACTAAACCAAGCAAATGCCAATGAGTAAATCAAACTCATATAAATATACTTTGGAGTAAACATAGCACTTCAATTAACTTAGGCATGTAGCACTATTCCGTTGAAGCAAGGTCCGCTTTCTATTAATTATGTTAAGGCATTCAAGCCTACGCATTCTCATAATCATAGTAATATATACATTTCTTGCCCTTCTTCTTTGCCTGTATTTAGTATACTAGATGTTCTGTAAAATGGCCTTTTAAATAGGCCTTCACATCACTTATGTGTATAATAATGGTTTGGAAGGTTGATTTTGCTAAGAAGAGCTGGGAAGAATCTGAGCAATTACTCATTTCAAAACAAACTTATATCGAGTACATACAATTTTTTCATCAGTCTCACTGGCAAACTCAAGAAGACCAGTCCCAACCAATTTGGCATAAAGGTACACTAACTATACATAATATTTAATTTTCGGTAGTCAATCCATAGACTTCGTGTCAATAAATCTTCTTAGGTAAACTCCCGCACCTTCAAAATACAATATAGGAAGGGTCAGTAAGGAGGTCTTTTTATTATGTTAAATCTTATTGTGACCCTCATCCTGAGGGATGTTTCACTGTCCGAGTTTGAAAGGAAATTTTATTTGGACCAAAAAAGTCCTTTTATCAGACAGTTAACATATTGAGAGACAAACTCCACTCGGCTTCATTCAATATTTACTCTGTTTGTTTGTCTGAATAGCGTTTCACTGAATATATTGCAACAGTTTTTGGTGAATGTTTTTCATAGTTTTTGACGGATGATATTTATGCTCTTTCAGATGTAATAACTTCGACTGTATCAATAAATTTGATTTTTGTTTTGGTCTTATATGGCCAGCTTTTACGATTTATCTTTAAATGGTCTACCTTTCCTTCTTTTTAGGGTTCCGTAAAAACGGGACCCTATTACTAAGACTTGGCTATCTGTCCATCCGTCTGTCCGTCCGTCTGTCCGTCTGTTTGTCTCCAGGCTGTATCTCAAGAACCGCGATAGCTGGACATTTGAAATTTTCACAAATGATGTATTTCTGTTGCTGCTATAACAAAAAATACTAAAAACAAAATAAAATAAATATTTGAGAGGGGCTCCCATACAACAAACGCGATTTTTTTGCCTTTTTATTTCTATATGGTAGTTCCCGTTGACCTAGAATCACGAAATTTGGCAAAAAGCAAGGTCTTACAGCACAAATAAAGGGAAAATTCCAAAAAATTTAAAGAGTGTCCCCATTCATACATAGTTACGCCAATTAATAAAGACCTCTGAGTTGTATGGACGCTCATACATTTAAGAGGTCTAGCTTAATTGGCACCAACCTCAAATAAGGTAAATAAATAAAATTGTGAATTTCCCGTGATGGACGAAGTTTGTACGGAACCCTCGGTGCGCGAGTCCGACTCGCACTTGGCCGGTTTTTTTTATATATTGGATGCCAATTTGTAATAATTTCCATCTTTCATCCATAGCTCTCTGAATATGACCTGACCATTTTCACTTCAGTGTCGGGACCTGAGACCGCATCTCTCGCCTTCTTTTTTTCTAAAATTTCCTTCATAGCCCACATTTGTTTCACGTGCTTTATGATTATCATAGCTTTTATGATATTATCTCCAAACTACGATAAAGGGTTAATATTGTTCTTTATTCACCTGCTTTCCAAAATATTTTTAACCAATTTCTAAAATAGGAAGCGGTACTTCCTAAATCTAATACCTTTCAACGAGCAATTCTTGTATATATATATCTAAATATAATACCTTTAAACGAGCAATTCTTGTATACATATAAATATATAATCTGAATCTCGGAAACGGCTCCAACGATTTTCATGAAATTTAGTATGCAGGGGGTTTCGGGGGCGATAAATCAATCTAGCTAGGTTTTATTTTTAGAAAACGTCGTTTAAAAAAAATACCGGTAATAATACGGTCACCCAGGTACTGCATTTTATAGAAGCAAATATTTGTATGATTCCTTTCAATTATTAACTTTTTTTTTAAATAAATAAATATATATTTTATTGTTCAAATTGACTGATTTTATATGTCATCCTCATTGTCTATTGATTCATAAAAATTCTTCTATTTTTACGACATCTCAGGAATCTGTTAGTTTCAGTTGAGCGATCCTGACAGATTTTCTTTGTAGCCGTCCCGATAGCCTCAGGTCCCGAACCCCTGTATTCATTTGACGAGCATCCTCTCTCTGCACACACCCTATCTTATACCCTTTACAATCTATTTGTAAGATGAATATATAATTTTCCCCCAACAAGAAGCGACGCGGCATTTTTCATTCCCTGCAGGCTAAATGCAACCCTTGTAGGATTCCTTTTCAATGTCCTCTTTATTACAAGGCTTAATACTTTACATTAAGTATATCTCTAAGCTTTTGAGTATGTCTGCGTTGAGTTAAATTCCTTTAATGGCGTCGTTGTAACACACAAATTAATATGTAAATAAACTGGCATGTAGGCAATGCTAAAGATAAGTTGATAGCTTGATTCTACTTCCATTATACCTACCTACATGACAACTTAAGTGTCAATTGATTAGTGGGATCGAATCCATAGTCCATTCGGAGACCGATAATTATTACACTATTTTTATATTATTAATGTTATATTGTTTACATAAAGTGACTAGAATAGGCTTTCTGATGTCGTAGCGATATAGGTACAAAGTATATTTATTTATAGTAATAATTTTTTGAAATGCGTTTTTCTTATGTTGGAACAGGCTTGTGTTTGACCACAATCTCACCGTGATAAATGATGATGTGCCCGAAGGAGGTGCTAGCCAGGCGGGTACTACAAAGTATAGGTTACCACCGTGATAGGATTCGCCACGATATTCAACGTCACTACTGAGCTATACCTACCACTGAGCTATACCCCCTTATTCAGACCTGCTTGGTTGCGGTCCCGATTCGGTAGACGAACCAATTGAGTAGTCTACTGAATAGGATGGCTCCTATTTTCTCATTTCAGACTTCCATTTGGAATGAGGCAGTACAATCGCGGCAAATGAATTTTGCGACTAACACAGCTTCAGCCTAACAAAATAAAATCGTCCTTTCCGATCGGAATGGCAAACAAATGTCTGAATAAGGGGGATCATCACCTTAAAGTTCGTGTTTTAAGTGATTTATGTGTCTATGGAAATCTATAATGATTACACTATTCAATGATTATTAGTTCTTTAGTATTTGATATTCACCAGTTTTATTCAGTATATAAAACGTATAAAGTCATACAAGTAAAGTCGTTAAATAAAAGTTATAGACTAGCAACAACGTTGTTTCATAACTTACCAATGTATTTTAAATGGCTTAAATGCAAATGAATGAGATTATAAACCAGTTAAAGTCAGTTTTTGTTAATGTCTGTACATACAAGCACCTACACACAACAGACAATTTGCATCCATTCGTAGAATACAATCGCCCACACCCGACTTTGTTTACGAAATGTAAACAGATCGGCAACATGTAAGAGGCTTCTCAAATAATATTTTTTCATATACAAAACTTCATCGTCTTGAAGAAAGTAGGTTTTGTTTATGTTTTAAAAGTCTTTCTATTTGATTTTAAGTTACTTTTTGAATCGGGTCGTTTGCTTATTCTTCAGCGAGTGTAGAAGTATTATCAATTTGTAGTAACTGATACACTGATATTTATCTTTAAAAAAAACATAAATAGATATTGATTGAGTAAATAAATTTGAAAACAATATTAAAATGATATGGTTCTACAATTGTGAGTCACAGAACTCATACAACTGGTGTTAATTTTTCTTATTATGATTATGAGCAATGAAGAATTTTGTAGGTCAATAATAGTAAGTAGCAAAAAGTCATGTTAGAGTAAATAGTGCAAAAAACAGCGACGGATGTGTTTGGTCATCACATCACACCAGTGTGCCGGCCATAACGACATAAACGTCGGATTCTCAGCATTGTTTACACGTACGGTCATTCACCATTGTTGCGCACGCGCATGACATGGCTTTATGTAGGTCGCATGAAAATGGCAATTGCATAGTTAACGGACAGTGCGAAAAGATAGCATTATCTATGATGTCTTTTTTGTCGACGTTACATGTCATGTGGGAATTTGAAGTTAAGAAGAATGGGTGATGATTTTTAATAGGTGAAGGTAATAATAAAATTGTTATATCACAATTGTCTTAAAATGGCATAAAAAAGTTCTCATATATATCATCAGATATGCTAGAAAAGCCTATACATTGTGGGCATTTTCAGGCTATTTCAATATTTTACTGTAACGGAAAGTGTAAAAAATTATGCCCGAAAAATCTTTAAAAATAAAACAATACCGTAATTTATTTGGACAGAACAAAACATGTAAAAATAACATATTCAACACTAAATCACTCGTGATAACGGCAATAAATAACTTTAATATCAACGGTTTACAATTTTACAATAGGGAATGTTTACATGTGCCCATAGCGGCGAAGCTTACCGTTGAGAGCACTTTAAATAAACAACATTAATAACGTGTTAAATCCAAATAAACGAAACTGACTCATAATATTTGTTTTATTATCCACATTTAATTATAACGTGGATAATAAATTGTAATAATATTGTGGCAACATTATTAAAATAATAATTATCTTGATAAATTTCTCACACACGGCACAACTTATTCCAAACTAAGTAGAGCTTGAATATGGAAACCAGATAAGTGACATATACATTTTTTTTCTAAATGTTCATTTATGTAGAATTACACCCAGAATCAGGACTAACAGACATTCATGCACACATATGTCGGTCCAGTTTTGGAATCGCCACAACCTACTGCGGTGATAGGTAGGGTATCTTACCAACCACGCCAATCAGCCCGTCAACTATTACCGTGCATTTTACCTAAACTAAAATCGTTCAAGCGTTCACTCAATACAAACATTGATTGCGGAGTTCACGAGGGAAGTGGAAAATAATCGCTGTGAGAATTCAGCGTCGAGCTTGAGTTCTGAATAGCTAGTCTTACCTTTACCTAGGGTTGCCAGGCGTCTGGATAAAGCCGGAAACAGTTAAGCTTTTTGGTTGCGTGTCCGGCCATATTAGACGGTGTCCAGCCTGTCTGTCTTTTGTTAGGCCTTTTAAATTTGTCAATTTTGCAATAGTAGTTACTGCTATACTAAGACTTAAAAATTAAGAGGGTCCAGCCTTTTTGCCCAAATATCCATCTAAGCTGACTGGTCTGTCCGTCTTTTCGGTTTTAGGACCTGTTCACCCTACCTTTACCTATATAGGACAATGGGCTTTATATACCACAGTATGCAGGGAAAGTATATAAAAATAAGGTGTTGGGTAGGCGTATTGCTAAATCCAAACTAAAGCTCATTCTGATGAAATCGACCGGGTTATGCCAGTGGGACCCATTATCGAAGGCTACAATTTCTATGAAACATAACACGTTCTATCGACTTCCTATGTATGAAATGAATGAATAGTATACATTTTGTGTGATAAAACTTTGTGTGTGTGTTAAAATTAGGACATAGATATATTATATATCTATATATATATTTATACTACTAGGTGGCAAGCTAGCTTATATTCGAGTACACGGGTAACATCCTAAAACAAACTAGCATTATCGATTTAAAATTTAAATGGTATAAGGTGAAAAGTACTAAGTAAATTTCCAGACTGTACCTTGGAATAGTCGGTAGGTATAATAATCGTCCGGCTCTATCTACATGAATTATAAAACCGGCATCTTATGAAATGAGAAAGTCCGACCTCAGACCTGATAACGAAGCATTTGCACCTACAGATTATACGTTCTAAGTAGGTTTTATTATGATTCTTAATATCTTGAGAGGACAGAGTAGAAACTATAAATGTGCAAGTAGATAAGAGACATTTCGCTTTACTTTTCAATTAATTATCAATTTATGCTAATAGTAGGTGGTTTTCACCAACGCGCAAACAAAACTGTGTAACAAAAACAAAATACGCGCATAAAACTGTCAACTTGTAATTTGGTAATACGAAATGAAGCATAGAAAACAAACAAGTGAAGTTCAGGTATGTCAGAATCTGTTCCTGCAAAGTAGAGGTCCTTTGTGGCTGCAACTTTTCCACCTTTCAGCGATATACCGTCTCATATTTATCGACTTTCCGCCATTTTCATTTGAGTTTTCAATTTCTATCTTTATAATATGTAGTAACTAACTTTTTGTGCCTTGATATATTTTCGTTGAATATGATTCATTAAGACATTGAAATTAAATGATAATGTAATATTTTATTTACAACAAATATTTACAATCAATGTATAAAATACAAACTATGATATATAGAAAACATCCTCAAAGCCCTCGCTGCTGTCGATAGGCAAGGTTCCCAACAGGCTGGCAGCGTTCCCTTTTTGGATGGCCAAGCTTATGCGTTGGCGGAAAAAGCTCCCAGCCCGTCGGTCTCCCGAAGCCTCGATGAGCTTGGATGATAAAATCCGAGCAAATCGGCGAGCCTCGAACCCCCATGGACCCATGGTTTCAACTGCGAATGGCATGAACGAAAAATTAGAACCAAGACAAGCGTAACTTACTTAAATGTAGGTATTAAGATTAAACGTACTAACTTACCTACACTTTACTACTTAGAAACAGAATTCAACATTTCAAAACCTAAGTTGGGATAATACATTCTAATACTGACCAACATTTACTATGACACACATACTTCGTGATTGCTAAAAAACAATGTATTTTTTATAGTACCTACTTTTTTTAGCGTGATTTTTCGCCTGTAGTTAAATAAAATGATAATTTAATATTGCTTTCCCACTCACTCGTATGCTACAAACACTAGACAGTTATTACTTTAAACCCAACTATTATCAATATGATTATCTTTATAACTGGCTAACGTACTTCCTCTATAATAAATGAAAGCACTAAAACACTCGCACCTAGATAAAATATCACTTCTGTCGGATGCTACTGTAAGGCCAGCTGTTGTAAGCTAATAGTCCTACCAATTCACCGACTATACTTTGATAAAACTCACTCCGACTCAACTTTATATCAATAGAAAGTGGTTTCATTTAAAGTCTAGTATTTAAGTATTAAAATATTACTACCCTTACCTATCGTGTTTCACCATTTGAGTCTATCATTATGAATCAACAATAGTTTATTACCACATTCATAAGACATCACATTCATAACCTACAGGCCCTCTAAAAAGGCCTCTCAAGAAATATTGTTAATGCAATTCATTTTTCGTTTTTTTTTTTTTTTACATAGAATGGGTTTGCGTTTGGCTTCTGACCCGTCGAAAGGCGAAGACGAAGCCTAAGATGGAGCACGCTTACCCAGAAGAAACCTATTCACTCTGGCCTTGAATGTCTCTAGATTGTAGGAGTCAGGAAACAAAGACTCCGGGAGCAAAGTCTCGGCAGATCCTACTTATTTCAATATATTTTATGTAAAATAGTTACATACATATATAGTTTAGTTCATTAAAAGATTTGGTATTAATTAATCTGCCGTATATTTGAAAAAAAATATTACATTAGCAATATTGCTCGAGCTTCCGTTTTAGCCCCCCAGGTGCTTACAAATATTAAAAAAGTACATTACATGTTGACCACGAAATTAAAGAAATTTGATAGGAAATTGTAATTCGTTACCGCGACTAATGTATCAAACCTAATTTATTCTTCAAGATATTCAGTAGAGTTGGTATGACAAGGTGGCCTCGACAGTGGTTGCCAAACATCAGATTTGCGGTCGCGTCGCTCTAGTAATCTTCAAGGTTACCGGCGATGAAACCAACGCGCTTATGTAGATGCATCAATATTTGTTGCAGATAGATAACAGGTGTAAACAGCAACGGTTTGTGCACCTGCTTATTTAACCTTCGTTTTTGATTTTGGAAGATGAAATTAATAATTATAGTAGAGGGAGTAGTTGTTGTTAAAAATTCAAAAATCATTTATTCAGTTTAGGCCCTAATAAGGCACTTATGAACGTTACAAATGATTCTACCACCGGTTCGGAATACACTTGGACTGAGAAGACTCCGGCAAGAAACTCAGCAAGGGACATTTTTTATAGATCTTTGTTCTTTTTATTTATGTAAAAATTTAATTACTAATAACAAAGTTTATAAAATTTTAATGAAATAGTTTGTGTAGCGAACATTTAATTTAAATGCATTCTTGTCTTCTATAAAATCAGAAACTTTATAGTACCCTTTCTTACATAACTTTTGTTTAACTAATTTTTTAAATCTATACACAGATAGTTCTTGAATTTCTTTGGGTACTTTGTTATAGAAACGTATACATTGCCCCTTAAATGAGTCCCTCACTTTGCTGAGCCGAGTTACAGGTACAGCGAGTTTGTGCTTATTTCTAGTGTTCAAGCTATGAGTATCGCTGTTCTTAGGAAAATTTTGTATATTTTTCCGAACATAAATTAAATTTTCATAAATGTACTGTGACGACACAGTCATAATATTTATGGATTTGAATTTATCTTTAAGAGAATCTCTAGGACATAATTTATAAATTGCGCGAATAGCCCTCTTCTGCAGAATAAAAATTCTATTGATGTCGGCACCACTGCCCCAAAGGAGGATGCCGTAAGACATCAAGCTGTGAAAATAACTGAAATAAACTAATCTTGCCGTAGATTCGTCAGTGAGAGAACGAATTTTCCTCACTGCATAAGCTGCAGAACTAAGTCTATTCACTAAATTACAAATATGTGGGCTCCATTGTAGCTTATCATCTAAAGTGATACCTAAAAATACGGTTGTTTCAACAAGATCCAGTTTTTCGCCTTTAATAACAATGTCTGTGTTCAAATGTCTTACATTGGGTTGACTGAATCTGATACATTTGGTTTTTTTCTCATTGAGCAATAAATTATTAATAGTAAACCAATCAACGACTACTGAAAGAGCATTGTTTACGTCGTCAGAAGAATTAAAATCATGTCTATTCACTTTGTAAAGAAGTGAAGTGTCATCAGCAAACAATACTATCTCATGTTTTTTTTCTACAAGGTAAGGCAAGTCGTTGATGTAAATCAGAAAAAGAAAAGGTCCCAGGATAGAACCTTGTGGGACGCCCATCGTTACCGAAGACCCAGAGGAAACTTTACCATTTACATCAACCCTTTGAATTCTATCACTCAAGTATGAATTCAAAAGACTGAGTGCAATGTCTCTAATACCATAGTGGTGTAATTTCCTGATCAGTAATTCATGGTGTACACAATCAAATGCCTTGGATAAGTCACAAAAGACACCGATGGTATCACGTGACTCCTCCCAGGCGCCAAAAATATTCTGAACAAGCTCAACACCAGCATCGGTTGTTGAGCGACCCCTGGTAAAACCAAATTGTTTACTGTGAAGCAGTCTATTACTATTGAAATGTTCCAATAGTTGATTAAGTATAATTTTTTCGAAAATTTTACTAAATGTCGGTAGTACAGAAATCGGTCTAAAATTAGTGGGGTCAGATGTACTACCGGTTTTAAATAAAGGCACTACTTTACTATGTTTCATCAGATCAGGAAATACGCCACAATCTATGCATTTATTAAAAGTGACAGCCAAATGTGGCGCAATACAATCGATTATAGAATTAACAAGTTTAACGGAAAGTCCCCATAGATCAACAGTTTTTTTCAAATCTATGGATTTAAAAGTTTTAATTATGTCACTAGAGTTAACAGGGGAAAATTGAAAATCGACTGCACATTCTGTTACATTTTCTCTTAGTAATGATAGAGCGAGGGTAGGAGAAGAATCAAGAGATTTGGTAGTCGAAACTGGAATATCGGTGAAAAATAACTCAAACGCGTCAGCAACATCTCGGTCAGATTCAATTAATTTATCATTAATCATTAGTCGAAACTCATGATTATGTACTTTGACCTTTCCAGTTTCACTGTTTATAATTTTCCAAGTCATCTTGATCTTATCTTGGCTACTTTCTATTTTATTTCTTATATGTATTGATTTAGCCGCGGCACAAACGCGTTTAAATATTTTAGAGTAATTACGCACATAATTCAGAAAAACTGCATTATGATTATACGGTTTTTCACTATATAGTTCGTACAGTCTTTTCCTGCTTCTATGAATACCGACCGTCGCCCAATCATTGAAAACCATACCAGTTTTTCGTTTAACATTTTTAGAGGTAAATATGGAACTATACTCATTTTTGGTAAGATTGAAAATGGAGTTATAAAGTTGATTTGCATTATCATTATAAGGTAGGTATGGTAATTTACTGACAATATTGTTTCTAAACTTTTCAAGGCGACTGTCACTCATAGGAACACACTTAATATCTTTTTTTATTACCTTTTTTCTAGGTATATGAAAGGAGACCATCTGACCACAATGATCCGAGCTTAATTGACTAAAGACTGACTTAGTAACTGGTTGCAGATTAGTATATATATTATCTATGCAAGTTGCTGAACTAGAAGTTATCCTAGTTGGTTCTAAAAAAAGATTTACAAGATTATAGCACAAGAAAAGGGATTTTATTCTATTAGATAATACATTATCCTCTAATAAATTTATATTAAAATCTCCACAAATTATTATATTTTTATTAACATTATTAAGTTTACACAATGCTTCATCCATATGTTTTTCAAACAAGTTAAATACTGCCAAAGGGGGTCTATATACGCTCATAACAATGAATTGTTCAAGCTCAACACAAGCTATTTCAATAGTTCGCTCAATAGACAGGCTCTGAATATCCTTTCGTTCCTTAAATTTCAAACTATTATGTATTATTATTAGTGAGCCACCATGTATTGAATTTTCTCTACTGAACGAACCAGCAACTTGGTGATTACTGAAGTTGAACATGAACTGATGGGCCTTTAGCCAGTGTTCAGTAATGCATAAAATATCAATTTTACTACAGTTCATGAATAACTCCAGCTCTAATTCCTTGCCCTTTATTCCTTGTATGTTTTGATGCACCAAGTTAATTTTATTATTTTTACATTTATGATTATTATTTTTATTCTTAATTTCAGATATTGGGCAGGAAAAACTTTTAAATACATTATTACAAATTATGCTAGAGGTTGCCTCTATTGTCACATGTTCTAATTTAAATTATTTGGAATATTTTCCAATGTATTCAAACTATTTGGAATAACTTCCAATGAGTGTAAAATATTATGCTGCTCAATAGAAGCAGCCGTCTGTGTGGCCAAGCATTTGGTCAAGTTAAGTATATAAAATGATAGCGATTCTGCTATCTGTCTCTTATGATATTTTAAAAGATGAAAGCTATCTTTAGTCAAATAAAAGCTTTTACTCAAATAATTATTAATATCAATAAAATGAAATTTGTCATTATGACGACATGTCAAAGTATGCATGGTAATATTTAAATTGTGTCTTAAAGTATTTTCCGTCTGTGGCACACTATTTATATAGGGAAATGCATACATTACAATTTGATTAACATTTATTAATGATAATGAGGTAAAGTACCTTATCAGAGAATTTTTGTTTACATTTCCCCTTCTTCCAATTAATATGATCAACATAGTATTTTCTGCAAAATTGCTAGTAATAATTTTCTCTAAAATCTGAGAATATGATGCACCGGGCATACAAGTATTTGTTATAGCCTGACCTAAACATTGGCTAAGTTGTAAACCCATGCCTCTTCCCATTTCATCACTAAACATAACAATATTAGGTTTATATTTATTTTTATTGTTATTGAAGGAAGTGTTTATTAATTCTTTGGAAGTTGATTTTTCAGAAAAGTCAAGCTGAGAAGAATAATTTAGGGAACTCTTATAACATTCACATTGATGGTTTAAATTTAAAGACTCTAATTTCTCAGCATTTGACTTTGAGACCTCTACAAGTTCATTCATTGCCAGAATATATGAATTCATTTGTTTTTGAGAGTTTTCATATTTACATGAAATGGAGTTTAACTTAGTATTTAAATGTTCAATTTCACACTGAAGTTGATATGTGTCAGATTCATACTTTAAAATACATTTTTCTAAATCTACATGACTCATATGAACTTCACTTAATAAGTAAGTATCAGTAGGTTCTCTGTATCTTATGGCACTACTTCTCGATCTACGAAATATAACTATGAAAATTATAATATTCTAAATAAACGTCAAAAAAAATATATTCGTACTATTAACCATGAATGTCTGATAACCAGACTGTAAACACCGGAAGCCATGTCATGCACGACAAATTATTAAGCAGTAATTTTTGTGCCGTTGTCACAATTTGCAAAGTGAAATCTTGGTGTATTACACCTGTCAAGTTTTTTTTTTCATATGTTCCACTCCACTACAATAAAGTCGGTAGTTTTTGGTTCGTCGACCTTTCCATGCATTTTGCAATCCATTGTTTCATTTGTTATTCACACCACGCATCATGCCTTTGTTTTTTTTTATTAAAGAATTCACACTTGAATTTTAAATTTTTTTGTACGTGATTTTGTATTTTTTTTACTTACTCTCTTACTTACTTAAAATTCTTACCAAAGTCATCAGTTGGTATTTTTTGAGACATGCCTACGAGAACTAGCAAACATTACTAACTAACCAATTAGCAAACATTTAAACCTATCTACATAAACCGAATAAAGCAACAGTAAATGCTTTAATATACCTTGGATTGGCAGCAGTTGGTGTTCTTAACGGGTGTTACTTGATATTTCCACCGTTTCCTTTGTAACGTACTCGTACATTATTCGAAAGCCATACAGTACTGCGGTCGTCATGGTCGGATTCCCGGACAATATCCGAAGGGTGCCACCTGGCGTCAACGGCCCATGCACATGACTGATTCTACTGCGTTATCAAATGTAATGTATATTCGGTGATCGAAAAGCTTTGGTAGAGTTGCATAGTCATGAGTATTAGATACCCTTACAGTATCACAAAACCATAACATTACCTTCCGCATTTATACAATTTTTAGATTATTATCGGTGGATCGAACCATCCTGTCACAGGAGGCATTCTGTGCTTACCGATATTTAATGTTTGCTTTATTCAAAAACTCGTCTACCGTAACGGTTGTCGGTTCTGCAATAGATTGTCTTGTCTATGAATATATGTATGTATGTCCTGTTTGTTAAATAATTATAAACATTGAAATTCATTTTAATATAATATAATATCACTTCATTATTATCTAACAAAACATTTACTAGCTTCTACTACAAATTCTACTGCTAGTAGTTTTTTCCTCTTGGTATTTCAACTTGCTAAGTATCTAGTGTGTCTGACCTAGTTATCGCATTAATTATTATTTATAGAAGTTACCATGAAACATATCTGTCGATCATTGCCACCCGGGCATTGGCATTAAAGCCGTTAAACGTAGGTATTATTTTCAACATCAGTACCTACATTGGTTGTCGTTGCGTGAGTGCGTCTCGGGAGTCGCACGCTCTCTCTACAAAAAAAATAATCATTTTAATCAAAGAAAAATAACTCTTAACAGTTTTATAATAGGGCTTATCACGTGTAGATAGATAAAATTGTTTCCAGTCTCGCCTAATTACTAGACGGTGACGAATAGAAGCCGGCGTGCCGTGCGAAATTCCTATGAAATCTTCAATGCTTACTGTTTCAGTGTGATGTTACGCTTTCAACTTGCTGTACCAACTTTTATTGTATGATATATAGTTTTAATTTGTGATTGTGTATCTGATTTTATCAATTCTGTGCAGTTATTACTGTGTACTGGATTTCGGTTTACTTGGAAAGGGCTGATACAGTACCTACTTATGCAGGTCAGTGACTTTTGGAGGTTTTGGCAAAACAGTTATGTGCATCGGTTGTAATTATTATCTTGCATAATTATCTTTCTCGTAATGTAAAGTAGGTTCCTCTGATTATTAATATAAATTACATTGACCAATTAGAATATTACTGACTTATAAATGTAGGTACTAATCAATACATATAATTTATATTATGGGAAACGATATATGTTCTTTTTGCTTTCACCTAGTCGAAATTTAGCAAACAGCATGTAACTTGGTGCCCACTTTCTAACATTATTGACAAACGGGAATTAACAATAGCAATTGGGATTGGCTTTTTCTCGATGTAAATTACCTATATCAAAATTATCTTAACTTCAGGTAACGTATAAAGTAAACTTTGTAGGTACTATAATTAAGAAATTGCTCAAGAAAATTATTCAGATAGTGTGTATAATAACCAAAGTAGCTTTAAAGATAAGAATTAATATCAAGACTTATATCGCGACGCAGGCAACGTAATTATTATAGCAGACATAGAGCCATTACCCTTTTCTCGTTGATCATATACGGTTGACGGCGGGCAGCCCGTCTAACAACTAGTCTCGTGTCGCCCACAGCTCCCATTGAATTCCTTGTAGATAATTTGATATATCATTGTTGATTTGAAATATATATTATATACGGATATTCAGCAATATTTCTTAAATCTTGAATCACAAACAATAATAATAAGTCAGTATCCCATCTGAAAATGCTATTATGAAAGCTGAAGGCTTTTTTTAGGGCTACTTACTTACCGAGTTATGGTAAAGTTCCTGAAGAAATTTGATGTAAAAGCCTATAGGTACCAGAACAATAAAAAAATCTGAATCATCTCAATGAGCTCTTTAGGTACTTACTTACCGTTTACTTATCTCATTAGTGTTTTCATACTAATAAATGACCGTAAGAATTTACAAGAGGCTTGTTTGAAATAATTTAATAATAATAATTAACACCTATTTACCTGTTTAACGACCTTGTTTTATTTTTCAGGTACCTAATAGACGTTCTTATTTGATACGTTAACAGAATCTGATAAATATAGAAACAATTCGTTATGATTGTTCAGTAAGTTGTTCATCAGTTTCACTTATTTATCAAAATTATAACTTGCTTCAATATTAGTTAGAATTTTGTGTAAAATGATCTGTAAAATTATGGAAATAATAAATAACGAGATTTCAAATATCTTCGCTGACATTTCCGCACAATATATCATACTTTTCAATATCCTAGAAAGGCATTCGGCGCCTCGAGGCTCGTTTAACATAAATATTTGCAATTAAAATTAAGCATCAGCACCCTATCCGTGCTATTATTCAAATTGCACGCCACAGGAGACCTCAGAAAGTTTTAAATTAATTAAGAGGGCCATAAGACGGCCCGTTAAGGAAATAACAATGAAGGTAGCCCCTTAACTCGCATCCTTATTTATTGCAGACCTGAGGACTATTACACTTGCCCCCTGTCATCATCTTGTGGCTTTTGAGACCACCCTTTAGAAATTCTCATGATATTTTGGTGTAACGCGTGCAACCCTTATGGGATGCATATTCATTTGTGACTTGCTAATGTTTTCGCCACCAGAGAGTGTTATGGTAATTTCCGGAATGACGGAAGTTATACTGTCAAGGGGTACCTATTGCGGGAATTGTACGAATTATCAGAATATACAAATCCTAACTTTTTAATATTTTAATATTATAAATGCGAAAGTGAGTTTGTTTGTTACCTTTTCACGCCTAAACTGCAAAACCGATCGCGATGAAATTTGGTACGCAGATAGCCTGTGGTATGGCGAAGGACATAGGATTTTTTTTTCCTCGGGAACTCGGTTGAAACCGCGGGGGACAGCTAGGCTAGTTGTTAAAAAAATAAAATGGAATAAAACTACTAGTTCAAGTATTCAGTAATAAACACTTATTAGAAAGATCACGCATCGGTATATTTTACAGTTCTATAGAAATAATTTCTCTCTCTCGCTCTGAAAATCATAATTTATTAAAGTTACATTAAAGTAGTTCCGATTGTAAGTTCCATCAGTAACACAACAAACAACAGTATGAGTTGCCCTTCCATTGTTACCGCTCTGTAAAAACGTCAAACAATTTTAAGCAGAGACAACAGTTTTTAAATTATGTATTCACTTGACGCCACGTAAAGCGGAATGCATAATGGTGCATATGCACGCGTACGGTTGCTTGCTGGTTGGTAAAGTATCGCTTGCACTTTTTCTTTGTCGGTAGCCCGCCGCGGGCAAACGACGTTGGTGCCAGTGCATGATAGATAAAACGCATTTTTCTTAAGGTTTCTGTCGTCTGGGAAGTTTAAAATACCTATATAATTTTCGAGAAAATTGCCTTTGCAGCCTTTATTCTTAGCGTTCATTGTCTGCAACTTTTGAATTCGGTTTAAGAGCTCGTGT
Organism: Tetheella fluctuosa; assembly: GCA_951216915.1. Classification (NCBI taxonomy): domain Eukaryota; kingdom Metazoa; phylum Arthropoda; class Insecta; order Lepidoptera; family Drepanidae; genus Tetheella; species Tetheella fluctuosa. The sequence goes on from OX578230.1 coordinate 7,161,659, forward strand.
CGATGTTATGGTGTTTTTCTTTTGGTCAATGATATTTTTGTGTGTTGACAATGCAAATTACAATCATCTCTGAATATAAAATTATTGTACACAATAAATAAGTTATTAAGTAAACATTATTCGTTTTTTTTTCTATTCTTTATCTTTCTTAATTGAACCAATTCCTTAATGCTGAGTGTTCTTACTTTCATATCAAGTAACTTAATAATAAAGGTCGCTCCCGTTCATAACACAATTTCCTAATCAAAGGAGAACAAACAATTGTATCAAAACGAATGGAGAGAACGAAATCGCTTTATGTATCTTTTATTTACTTTGTAATTCTGTTCCTTAACTTTGTCAAAGGAGGAATATGAAAGTGACTACAGTTAACTAAATTGCTTTTATCATAACATTTTATTTGTTTTCTTGTTACTCTGTTGGACCGTGGCATTGTGAAACTATTTTATTAGACCAGTATGTGTTTTGGCACGTCGTTTGTCGAGAGGCAAGTACTTAATACAACTTGAAATAATAAAAGTAAATTTGAAATTGCTTTACTCGCACTTTTCTCTGATAATGTTGAAATTATTATTTTTTGGTTATATACTTTAACAGCTTTAGAAGTCATTTACAGGAAACTATTCAGGTGAGATTTACTCATGAAATATTAGCTGATTCTTAATTTTATCAGGAATATGTATGGTAAAATTTAAGTAAGAATATGCCTGTGGTTTAGCGTTATGTGTAAAGTAACACTTAAAGCTGATATCATAAATCATATAGACACGCGGTTGTGTAAAGAAAGTACTTACCAAAGTTGTAACTTCTTTTATCGCTCTAAGTACATCCAATATTGAACTTTAAAGTCATCGAACTTTCGATAATACTCTGTGAATGATATGGATCGTGTTATGGGACTAAAGAAATTATCGATACTTAGAAAAAAACTGAACAAACGTGTAGGTTGTGTACACAACTGATATTGGAAGATATCCGACAAAGAGTTTCCCACATAGAACGTTGCATTGCTTGAATTTGTTGACATTTAATTTGAAATTGATAGAACCTTTTATGTTAATAAAATCTCAATCATATTTATGTAGTTTTGATTCTAGTACTTTGCAAATATTGGTTGAGGTAATAGTTAGTTAATTAGAGTTATAAGTCTGTGTTTGACAATTTCACCATGATCAGTAATAATGTGCTATTTTAACTAAAGTGATCATTTACTTCCGGTTAAGGGGACTAAGTTTAATTACTAAGACAGAGTCAGTAGGTACCTATCTGACTATGAATATACGTAACCTTGATGAGCATTACCAATTCCTGTGATAATGCTCATCTTTATTCATATTATTAAATCTAGATTAAGCTATTAAGCTATTCCCCGCGGTTTCACCCCCGACCCCGTATTATTTTTTCCCGATGTTTGTGTATTGTGCTATTCGTGGCGGAGACAAATCCAACAAATCAAAGATCATAAAAATCGGTCCAGCCGTTTTTGAGATAAATGATGTAACTAACCCTACTTTGTTTTGTATATACTATAGATATATATACACATAGATTATCATGCCTTTGACTTAATTATTAACCATCCACACCTTTCTAAAAAGCTAAATATTTACTTCTGCATACCTATTTGTCTGAAAATATAATCTATTATTATAAACATGTGTCACAAAATATATATGACAAGGTCACATCGTGGTGTCAGTAACACTCTATACCATGTGGTTACAGATATAAGATGAAGGATGATTATTTTAAGTGACTGGGAATGTGAGCCAAGATGTAGCTATCTTGTTGACAATCGTAACGTACCATAAATTAACTGATATTCTTGTTGTATGGGGTCTGCGGTTATCCGTTCCATTTCAAACAAAAAAAATATAGATGAAACGGTTAACGTTTCTATTATTTCAAAAGTTAAAAATACTTCTTTCGAAACCATATCCAAATTTAAAGACAAATACTGAACTAAATTAGAGCGATAACTGTGTTCTGACATAATGTGATTAATGATGGATTCAACATAATTATCACATTGTGGAGGCGGCTGTTCGTTATTCTAGAGCTATGCTCATTTCTCTGATCCTTGTTTTTTCGTTAATATATCAAATCCACAATTATTTAAACGGATTTCAATAAAACTTATCTGTTTACATCAAACATAGAAAAAATCTTATATTATGACGTTTTATCAAGATGATTAGCTCAGACTAAGAGGATAAAACTTATCTATTTAAGAGCATAGTATTAAAGTCTTACAACAGAATATATTACATATTACTTACCTCGTGCTGAATAAGAGAGTTCATTCACTCGACCTCGCGTGCGTTCCGAGGAATAATCCCCGGATCTAAGAGATTGTGCCTGAACGGCTTCTTCACTGAATTACTGCAAATAGTTCCACAAGATACAGCAGACTTACAATGCCTTATGCCTGAAAACTAGCTGAAAGACATTCCTAACAGCCTTATTGGGATATCTTCCACTGATACTTGAATTAACTGCTAAAAGATACCTGTTCACATAACAGTTCGTGAACGAACTAGGTAGTAGTGTTATGAAATTTTTGGCTTAGATTTGTTGCAAGCGTTGTTTGAAAACCTACTTTCTATAGGTAATAATTCTATTATAATAATATGCTTTTAGCATTATGTGAATTCATTTATAAGCATAATGGATATTACACTAAGGAATTATTTGATTTTACTCTATATTTCGAATAGCTCACAACTCACAACACAAGTGAGTCACAAGCGGCGCTAACACGCATACCTTCTCGATCCAATTCCAGACTACCCTATTATATTTTATCTTTATCTAGTTTGCTGAAAGTGATCCGACTGGCGCTTGGCCAGGATCACGACAGACAAATATTTTGAGGGCAATTCATTTAGGCCCAGTGCACCGAACCGCGTGCCGCCGCGGACATAAATTCTACCACTATTTATATAGGGCTAAATATAAACATTTGACTTTATTGCCCCAACCAAATTGTGCACGCCTACATCTAATATTAAAACGAGGAAGTTGACAATTTGGTTCACGCGACCTCCCTCTTACTGATCCTAAAGATAATCTAAATAAGTGTTTGATTAATGTAGACCACACAAAATTTCGTTTTTTTTATAAGGTTGACAAGCAGGCAGGCGGTCCACCTAACGGTAAGTGGCTACTGTTACCTATGGATATTAGCAATACCAAGGGGATGCTTTCCCGGGATTAAAAAATCCTCAATAAATGGGCTATCCAACACTAAAATAATTTTTCAATTCGAACCAGTAGTTCCTGAGATTAGCGAGTTCAACCAAACAAACTCTTCAGATTTATAATATTAGTATTGATCGGAAATTTCAACATTTTCATTTTATTTAAACGTGCAAATATAAACATGGTTCAGAAACATAGAGGTGAAATAAAATTGTGCAACTTGTGTGTCACGAATTCATTGCATATTCGAGCTCACGTCCTGCGAAAACCGTCCGCGAGAAAAGAGTAATGCACATAGCAGAAGGACATGAATTTTACACGTTTTGTAGAGAGTAGAGTGCTATGTCACTGGAAACATTGCGGGATCTAGACACACCTTTAGTCACGTGCTTTTTAGCATAAAATGCTCCATAAAAATTTTCCGAGCAGAAAGCATACCTACTGTGTAAAAACATTTTAGAGTTCAGTGTAAACTAACGGTACACTATGATGGCCGTTTTGACAGGAGGGTAGGTACCTTTACTGTGTCGCTATGCTTATCTATATTAAGGTACTATAATTTAAGATACTAATGACAGATAAGGAAGATAACATACAAAGTCAATCACTCAATGAGACAACTTATTTATTCTTCTGAAGCTTCAAGATAATATCTACATTGATCTTGCGAAACTTGGTAATGATACTATTATCATAAAGAGATAAGAACGATATCCAGTGGTCATACAAACTTGTTATCTTGAAGTTTAGCAATACCATAATAATAGTATAAACGCTGAAAAAGTATGTACACTAATTTGCAAAGTTTACATGGCTTAAGACTAAGTTTAACGAACCCATCGTGACTTATGGTTTATGAGAAGCAACATTTTGTTCTACCAGGAAGGAATTTCTAAGAATATCTGTACTAGATATACTGGTCGTCGACATTACAGCTCTATTTGCGCTATACAATGAACCCTGTTCGATAGATATCGGGTTTATGAAGTAATAAAAATAATTATTGCTTTACTCGAACAAATCTCTCGGGATATTTGGAGCATACGTTGCTTTTGGAGGGTATTATGATAATCCTACTCTAAGTTTATTCCGGAAGAAAACATTTTTCATTTCAAAAAACCAGGCCTTATCTAAAAGATTATTCACTGACACAAAATGTTTCCAAAATTATAACAATCCCTAGTTACACTATTTTTTCTCCAGAAAGATGATTAATCCCATCTTTTCATATGTGGTAATCCAGGATAATCTAATGAAAATTATTTTATTCCGGGAAATATACCTATTGGGATATGGGGGAAAGTGCATCATACATAACCTCACACACAAAAAATAAGGGTCCTGGCCTGGCTGAATATAACAATATTACATTGAATCCAAAAGGTGTTTCTACACGAGCAGTGTAAATAATGGGCAAATAGAACATTTCATTAAATCAACGGGGCCCAGAAACGGCTTCGAACCGCAATTCGTAAATTCTAATCGGACCAAAAACCTACTATGGTACACCTTTAAAACATCGTACACTTGCCCTTTTCCCTAGTTTTGTCAATAAGAGTTACGAATGGACATTTTGAAGTAAATTGAAGGGTACAAACGTGTAAATAAATAGGCTTAGAAAAAAAATAGGTATTGTCTGTGAAAGACTTCATATACTTCATAAATAAATGATTGTAATAAATTTCTTATAAAAATTATTAATATCAGAACTTACCGAAGTACTGAATATTATATTTGACGTTCATTTATCTTCGAGGGGAATACAAATGTTTTGTACTTATTTACTGACCTAAGAGATACACAGTTAGATATTTTTGTACTCTTATGTTCGTACATTTCTATTTGTTCCTTCAAAAACATACGTAATATTTTCACAGCTCCACACTAAGGGGACCCTAAGAAAATCGGGGATTTGTCGAGGGTTGATAATGAATCCCCTCACAGTACATCTTCCACAGGAAATGGCTGCAAAGTGTTTTTCTATTATCCGACTAACTGCAGGGTCGGGACCTTGTTGCAAAGAATATGTTCAAAGAAACATGAAATACTTTCAATTAGTAGTAAAATGTCGGAATTATTAAAGCTATAGTTTTGTGTAGTGTTTTCACGCAAAAAGCCTTAACTAGTTATCTACGAGCAATAATCGAATACGGAACCCTATCCTGTGCGTGATCCAAAACACGCAATTGGCCGGATTTTTTAAACAGTAGTGAAAAATTGGCTCCTCGATTAAATATAAATCGGGCTCCATCTTATAAATCCTTTTTCTTATCAAAATCTCTTCACCCTTAAGGAAAGGTATCCTCAGAAAGCAAAGACATTTCGGTAGTGCAATGGTGCAAGACGGTTTATGTACTGTGAACCGTTGACGCGGCACCCTTGCTTGGGACACCCCTACCATTTGAGAACATTGCTACTTTTGAAATGTCTTAATCTTTATGATAATTTTTTCGATCGGTGCGGCAGTTTCAGGTTCTAAAATTTGTCTTTTTATGTATAAATATTTTGACATATTTAGTAATTTTTTTTTACTTTGTATAGTCTTGTGTTTGACCACAATCTCACTATGGTAAGTGATGATGTGGCCGAAGGTGGTAAGCACACAAAGCCTAGAAGGAACTGGCTCTCAAGTGCAGCTGCCGGCGGGTACTACAAAGTACCTTACCACCGTGATCATCACCGTGTACATCCTCACGATATTTTCCTTCACCGAAAGCTCAAGCTCATTGTAGGATTCGAACCCACGACCTTCGCCGCGGCGTCCGATGTCACTACCACTGAGCTATCATCGCCTTAATTATTATACTTACTAGCCTTACTTATTACCCTTATTTCTTTTATATTTATAGTTTTTTTTGTAAAACATTATACTTACTTAGTATATTTTTGGTAGACGCAAAAACATTTCATCTGCTATTATTGCCAAACTAGAGTACATATATGAGCGACATAGCAAGAGTCTTTTTCAAATCTAACCGTAAAGCAACACGGCATGTATTTCATTGATTTTTACAATCATTTTTATTTGGGATTAGATTGTTTTTCGCTGAATATTGTCGATTTAACTTATAAAAGACGTAGTTCTGTAACAGTATACTTAGTCCAGTACCAAACAACAGTCTTACATGGTCAAGTCGAGTTTATCTGTAAAGAGTACATCAATATCTTTATCTATTAAGTAAGAGCCATAGATATAATATAAGTGTTAATGTATCTTATCAAACAAAATATAACAGTTAGAACCATCTTGACTAGTAGGTAACCTTGGCTTGCATTTACATTCTACACGCATGCTTCATTGTATGTCTATTGTTTGCCACTTTATTTCACATCCCACCAATCTAATGTTTATAACAAAGAACATATCACATACCGCTTTACGATTTCACATTCCAACTAACTTCATTAATACCTTAAACATAGACATACAACACACATACATACATATGCCAAGGTAGAATAGTATCTACACGAGAATCAAACTCCATATTTATTGTTTGGTAATTGGCCAAAACTAGAGATGATAAATCTAAAGCTTAGGAGCTTGAACTTATTTTTATATGTACATACTCGCTCTTAAGTGCAGCTGTCAGAATACAAACTTAAGAGGGAATTTTAGCTCTCCTATGCCAGACTGTCAGCTGCCTAAAAATTTTGCTATATAGATAAATGCCGAGTGTGCAAAAAGCTATTTATTTTAATTTAGTAGTTTGATATTCAAGATAAAATCATAAAAACAAATAACAACACGTGTTTCTATGTAAATGTGACTCACTCAACTCGCAAGTCAGTTTAATCAGTAAAATTGGTCCTCGCTAATCCGTACGTTATCTCTGACCCAGTTGTGACAATAGGCGATTGTCCATGGGTTTGTTTGTCGCATGTGGGAGATGCTTGTAATAATATGGGAGCTTTAGGATAATAAAGTTACGTTAATTCCAACGTCATATAATATAATTTGGCGGTCATTGCTATGTTATGTCGATTAATTTATTTATAGAACAATACAATTGTAACATACGAGTGCATTAAAGTACATCTTGCCATCTATGGATTTTATATAATAAGTAAGCACCCATATAACGGAGCTATTTAACGATAATACTTTTAGACAGCCTACAACCTAGTGCACGTACCACAAATATATTATGTATAATTTAATTTTATTTTTCTTATGTTTTTTATGTCTAAATTTGTTTTCTTCCAGAACCTAAACTATCAACAAGCTTGTATATGTATCTATTATTATTATGAAATCGTTTAATCAACATGTTATTTCGGTCGTTATGAAAAATTGCTTAAGGCATCTATTTTATTGTGGATTTATTCAGCAGTTCGTAAGATCGCTTCCCTTGATGTCGGCAATCATGTTATGATTTACAGACAGGAAATGAAGACTTTTGATCTTCCAACTGGACATTTTAACTTGTCCATCTTACATCTGTTAAATAAGATTGATAATGTATTTTTTTTTCATGATCATCTTTCGTTGAGTTTTTGAAATCAGAAACGAATCATTTTTAATTAGTTACTATGACATATGCCTGCATAATAATGTCTGAGAAAATTTTTCATATATATCAAGTATATGATTTATATGACGTCACTAAATTATACTTGAGGCTATTCCCCGAGGCACAAAGGAAATATCGTTCCGTTATAGTGTACTTTGCAAAGGTCGCCTCGCTTGCCATCTGTTTGATAGAGTTATTAAGTTATTTCTTTGCATATTATATTTCTATTTTGGTATTATTGTTTAAAGATATTTCGCATGCCAAGTTTGCTTTGACTGTGTTCTGACAGCTGCACATGACAATCAATTAATTTCTTGTTATGTGCTTAGCATCTTTGGCTACTTACTATGGCAAAATTGTTGTGAAACACAATGTTACCTATTATATTTTAAATGAAAATACCTAGCTACTACACACTTTACACAGAAGAATTCACTGTCTTTCTGAGTTTTACAAAAACTTCTAAATACTGAATTTTTTCTTTAACTAGCTAAGCAAAATAACAGCATATGGTACCCAAATGTGGTACCTAGATACTCCAGGAGAATCTTGTTTCTCATGTCCAATTTTTTCCACAAAATTGTAAACATCTGTGCGCACTGTTAGTAAACTTATTTAGCTAGTCTAATTTCTAATACTACGAAAAAAAATGTTTCAGAATATTCTCACGATTGATTGCGCATATCTTAGCAAACACTTTAAGATATTAGTCGGTTATACCAATTGGTTAACAGTGTTTAAATTTTTAACTTAAGATCAGATAAGATAACTAAGCGAAATATTTGTTATTTGTGCAAACAGTAGTACATCCCACAAATTCTTCTACGTTATTTATGTTTTTTCTTAATCCACAAAAAATACTTACAGATTAAAAATACACAACAGTCTAAAAGGAACAACATGCTTAGCCCCCGAATTGTGGTTTTTAATTAAACGTTGTTAACATCACGTGCTGCCTAAACGCATAAACCTTCTCTAATCGCAAACAATAAAGCGCACTGCGCGCCTCGAATTTCAATGCCCGTTAAATTATTTAGAAAAATACCTCGTTTTAATAAAGGATAATGTAGAAAATTCGCTAAACTTTGAGATGCAAAATGGATGCAGTGGACTGTGGTAGAAAACGCGCCGTCTTGAGTGCTCTGTGCGGTATTGAAGGAAATTTTAATAAGCCAAATTCTGCAAGTTCTCCTGGGAATTTACTGCTTAAAATTTTAATATTTACCTGCATAAAAACATGGAGTTATTTGTTGCATTGTGCATGCCGACTTTGTGGTGTAGGTACCTCTTTATAAACATTTCAAGGATAATGCTTTGTTATGGAAAACATTATGAGTTTATGAGAATTTCAAATTCTTTAACATAGTTTTCTTTAGCCATTTTATGGCGGGCATTTTGAAATTTACTCTGTTAAAACAAAGGTATCAACTTATAACACTTTCTATAGGACTATTGCTAGTAGGACTATTTTACTGTGCATCCATATTAAATTACACTATAAAATCACTTTATTCCAATGTCCTTGTTAAATAAAATATATGGATCGTATCGAATACACTCGGTCCCGAATAGTCGTCAAGTGCTTATTGCATCAATAAAATGCTCCGTAAATACTCAAAGCGTATCCCAGACCGATTCTTGTGCATTTGTACCGTCAATATTATACTATTCATAGAATAAAATCTTATTTCCTACATCGTAAGGATTTGTATTGCTTGTGTAAACTGCAGACATAATATTGCAACGGAAGCTATTGGTCTAGGCGTGGAAGCTCTGCTCTAGACGACGGAATTCTGTGTAATTTTCGAAGAGATTTGAATAGATCTCCCTTAAAGTTTAAGAGTCACTGGTGTGGATTGACTCCTTTTAGATTTTATGGTTAGGTATAACATTTTGACTTTATTAAGTCTGTGACTATCTACAGCAAAAATGGCATGAGTTTCAATTCGTGGCCCTTAAATATTTTTTAAACGTAACATTATACTGTTAAAGGTATACATCGTTAATTTTGGCTACGTATTTTCTCGTTTAATTCAAGTCTCATTTTACGTAATTACTGCTCGACCAAATAAAGTAAATAAAATATATTTTATTTGCAAACAAAATAATGAGATGGGAAACAAATACGAGTCACGACCATTAACCATTGTCTGAGCCCCTCTACGAGAGGTCCAATTAACGTTATCATACCGCTACACAGTTTTCAATAAAGCCCTTGTTTAAGTTAAAGGTTTTATTTTGCGGTATCTTTTTAAAAATAAGTAGTCAAGTACATAATTGTTTTTCAATTATTTTTTCCTAATAATTTTAAAATTGTCAAGACAACTTTTATAGGTCCTGCTTGTTAGGTTAGTTCTTCATTGACTGAAGGAACTTATAAATATATATTTAGCAAATTATTATCTGATGATTATACCTAAAAACCGATTAAGCTTAAGTCTAGAAGTGTAGCCTTACCTGCAATCAAACAACAAGAGTTATAGTCTAAAATCCTTACGTTAGTCGGTCGAGACTCAAGCTGGTCGACATACATGAGTCAGCAAACAGTAAACTGCGGCTGAGCTAGGAAGCTCGGCAGTCGCGGGCGTGGCGGACAAATTGCTGTAATCAAGCCACCGCGCACCGGGCGCTCGCTGTCTTGCTTGCCCCGATACTGATGCCATGCAAGTAACGGGTCCATTAAACAAAAGATTGCTTAGCGGTACGCGTAGTTTGCTTATCATTATCAATGATCGAGGATTCAATTCAAATCTGTTTCTTATTTATACCTACTGTAAATTAAATAGGGGTTTGTTTATGCTTTACACCTGGCAGACTGTAGGGATAGTCTCCAGTATTAGGTATCCAACAAAATTCTCGATATCCTTAGTAAAAACTTACGTTCTGATTAATTGAACTACAAATATATCAGTGAAACTTAGCTTACTGATACTTCAATATCTCAAGGATATGGTCTTGATCTTGTCCACACTGGTCCACCATCATCTCGTTTGATTTTGAGCTATGCATTTCTCTATTTCCTTTTCAATGTAAACAGCCTCCATCTGTAAATTTATTTACTCCAAATGGTAATTTTGTTTTAAGTTTTAATACCTACCTACCACAGCATATATCCTTCTGGCTTTTTGTAAATATATAAGTCCCTAAGTATGAATTCAAGGAACATTTATATTCACTAAATTAATGTAAACACGGGGATTTAAACGAGTCTCTCATTATATATTAACCAAAGAAGGGATGTTCCCATTTTGCTTCCCTTTGATCGACCCTCTTTGCTCTAATCCAGAGGATTAGGAAGCTCTGACTGACTCACTTTTGCATAATTATACGCTTTATCTGTTGAGAAATATCAATTTGTTGGGGTGAGATATCACGTTAGTTACATAAGTTTTTAATTAATTAATATAAACAACAAACACAAAATTAACCATTTCATCAAGTGGTTGTCGATGTACCTATATCATACCTACGTACATAGCCTGCTATTTTGTGATATTATTTATTTTAGTTATTATATGTTATTTCCTGTGGAAAGTTGGATGTTTTTCTACGAGTAGTGCTAATATGTAGAATCTGCCCGAACCGCATTAAGTTAATAAACGTATCGCGAATTATCTCACTGTCTATTTTTATGTAATAACCAGTTTACAAATTGAAAAATTTATGTAATGTAGCTCTACTTAACCTAGTAGGGTAATATGTGATGATTGATAAACTTTATTGAAGAAAATAAAAGTCATAGTCGAAATCAAATTCATTTATACAATTTAGGCCGTAAGAGGGCGCTTACGAAGTCGATACCTCTAGATTGGAAGTTAGCCATTCAATATCCTACCACATCCTTCACACCCGATTCCAAACTAAACAGAGCTTTTACTATAGAAACCCGATAAAAGTTACTATTATAATACTTGTAAATATCCATACTTTTATAGACACAACATAAAAAGAGGTAGGAAGGATACATGCATATTTTTGTACGGGGTAGGTATAAAATCTTCGAGGAAAATAAAGCCTTCAGACTAATTATTCTCGAAAACTTTCAGGCATTAATGAAATAAAATAAAAAAATAAAAACTATAATTTATGAATTAATGTATAAACCCACTCGAAGCCATTCTTTTGTTACCTCACCAAAATTAATAAAAATAAAACAATAATTTCAAATTTATAGTCGGATTCGCTATCAAAGTTACTAAATCTGTAATATCAAGCTCGTCCTCGAAAGATTATCACTTGTGAGTTAACCGCAATAGGCTTGACAGTGACAAGTGACACCGACTTTCGATATATCTGGCGAACCTTATTTGGGTAGTCACAACTCGCAAGGCCCGGGTCACGTATGTAAATGAGATATGAATCGCTTACAGGAAAATGTGCCTCCGATTAGCCAATTGTTGGGGAAATTATAATATTATGTTCGTATCGTTGAATATAAACAGTTATAGTTTTATAAGTAAAGAGTTATTTATTTATTATATATAATCTTTAGGAATGCCCCTATCAGTTTAGGATAGTGTTAATGTATGTATAGTAATCAGTATAAAGGTATACGTTATGTAAGTGCTCGTTATCGGCGCATGGTCCCAAATGTCCCGATTCATTCCGGGTCAGTGAGTGCCGGCAAAATCACTCGCCTTTTGTTTCGACCCAGGGAAGTGTTGTGACTATCACTGCAAAATTACATGACATTATATAATCTATAGGTTTATGCTATAAAGGATAGATAACTGTTGGTTGTGCGCTTTGATCTAAATAATATATTTACTAAAAAGGTTTTAGATGTTTAGTATTCCGAATGCAAAAAGATCTAAAACTACGGATTCAAAAAAGACTAGAACCTTAAACATTATGCAAACCGGCTTGTATCCAGTAAAATAGTGTTCAAAAAGCGTAATTACAAAGTTACCAGAATAAGTAATAATTTAACATAGCAAAATATTCCCTCAACATAACTAAATGGTGGCGGCTAAAAGCCTTCAGTGTAACATCACGTCTGCTGTACTCGTAAGAGCTTTAGCTAGGTGCTGTTATAATCGTATTAGAGTCTGCGTCCCGGTGTTCAGATATTACTCAACGTTTTCCTGGGAAATCTGGTTAGCTTAATGTATGCCGTTATTTTAGTTAAACATTGTGTGTTAAGTTGAGATGTTGATGTTCTGACAGTTTGGGATTTTATGGATACTTTAGGGTCGCAACAATTTGATGAAATTTATTTTTTCTTTTTTAAATTTGAAGAATGTAAATCATCACCAACCAAATCATAGCTGCATAATAAAATATGTCCAAACTCTTGTTGATTCCTTTTATACTTTTAATCGTAAATCCTTTTTTTCTATTCCTATTAATCTGTACCACGATGAAATCCTTTTTTTAAACAATTCTAATTTGAAAAATCTATGCTAAATGAGCTATGTCGCTCAACCTGTAGTTTGACATAATATCCCAGAAAACTTTATCGACATTATCTACTTAATTATAGGAATAGCTCAAGTGTATACAAGTGTCTACCGAAACAAAGAAGATCGTCGGCTCGATGGAAAGTGTGCGGAAAGTGCGGGAGTGCCCGTTATCGGTACACGACTCGAGAGCCCTCTCCTGTCACTCCCGAGTGTAACTTTACTTACGAATATATTTACTATCGGTTATCGATGACGTGTCAAAGTTAACGCACTTGACAGTGTTTTGATGAGTAATGCTGACGGTGAGTTGTTGCCGGTATTATTAAAGTACAGCTTTCAGTATTCTATGAGAATTTTTATGTCCTTAAGTTTGTATACTTAATAATTATATTCAATTAAATCAAGTGGCGTAGGTATAAGTTCAATAAACTTTTGCCCGTTGAATTCCTACTAAACTAACTTATTCACTACTTATGCTATTTTTGTATTAGTAGATACTATATCTACGTATCGTGTACACAAATGTTATAGAGAAAGACTAGCTTCCGCCCCGCGGTTTCACCCGTGTACCCCTATTTTACCCACTTAGGGATGGAATTTTCAAAATTCCTTTCTTAACGGATGCCTACATCATAATAGCTATCTGTATGCCAAATTTTAGTCCGATCCGTCCAATGGTTTGAGCTGTGCGTTGATAGATCAGTCAGTCAGTCACGTTTTCCTTTATATATACAACAACATACACAAGTACTGCTCGGAAATGTATTACAAAAAAATTACAATAATAATAATAAGTTTTCTCTCATTAAACTAAAACGTCCGCGCAAGGAAAAATCATGTGAATTTCAATCGAGAATGAATAGTAATGGTTTCTATTCACAATTTCAATGCACGCGACGGTCTTTTGTGACAGACGCAATGCTATTCACGCGGGACTGAATGCGACTATTTTCACCGCCCGGCGCAAGAGTGTTACAATAAAATGTGCCACTTGCACCTTTGATCCTGAAAACTTGTCCTGTGGTTTTATTTACAGAAGATTGATTTCGAAGATAATGGTGTTTTCAATACTTACTTTTGGTTGTCTTCCCAACTTTCTGTTCCTTCAAAATAACGAAAATGTTCAATTAAAGACAGGACTTGACTAGATGATTATTTTAAGAAAACTTCCCTGAACTAGCTTTTTTAATAAAAGGGAAAAAGCATATTTTCCAGTTGAGAACTGCCGCTGAATTCCACCTGCCGGAACACACCGTTACGCGACAGATTTTCAACATAGGGTAGTAGCCAGGCAGGCGATAAGGTACCTACTAAGAAAAACACTACCACTGATTTTGACTTAAAATACTACTGACGTGTAAGCAGTAATTTCTAAGCACTTTTGTAACGTACCACTCTCACGACCTTACGCACACATATAATGTTCAAACGTTTGCGACAAATATTTTTGAGTGAAAGTAAAGCAGACGCGTCCATTAGGTATATTATTATTAACCGTCGCTATTTCAGAGAGACCAGGGAATTCCTTTGTGTAGCGAATAGCAGGGAGGCCCTAGAGTGGTCACTAAATGAAGAAAAACAAAAGCCGACCATTAGGGCTGTTGTCGGCCTATGACAAACAATGCCACACAAACACTCGGCAAGAATAGGGTTGCCTCTTTAAATAATACATTTAGGAGTTAGTTGTGTCAACATTTAATTTTGATTGTGTTAAGTACTTAGGTACGTTATCAATTCTTTATAATAATTAACCCAGATGATACTTTTTTACGTCGAGAGGCTGTTCGTCCACCTGATGGTAAGTGGCTACGTGTGTAACCACTTGAGAGCCAGTTGCCAAAAGTCCAGCAGTTGTGCTGGAACACATGAGTAGGTGCTTGCCAACGGTAGATGTATAAAAGTCCTACCAAGGAGCGATTTGTTGTATTTTTGCTTTACACCTGCTTACAAATAATTGAAATAATTGTAAGTACTGTATATTGCATTCTTGGTAGATATAGGATGACTTATACGGTTTATTTTAAAACGTAGGTACCTGAGACACCCCTAGCTGAATAAATATATTTTTCCTGTAATAGGTATTTTGGGTGGCATTTGCAATTAATCTCACGGCCCAACCTACTCAGGTATAACAGATTATTTGCACTCGTTATATAAATCTGTTGATTTTGCTTATGATGTTTATTTTGGTGTTCGATTAATTAAAGCGCAATAAAGACACTAAACTCCATAAATTATACAGTTTTATGTATTAATATAACATAGTATAAGAAGGGTCCATCGCAATTTCCACTGCCCTCGTTCGACCCAAAAGTTTTGATGTAGGAATGTCTGGATGACTGATTTTAAATAATAATGTAGGTACAGTTATAAGTACAACATACCTTAGGCCTAAGAAATATTGATTCTAACATTGTTTTTGCATTTTTTTTTCTATATTAACTTATTACCAAATGATGATTGAATAATATCATAACAGATCGTGAAGAAACCAATAGTTGGTACCTACATCCATGATAATCGTCCCAATTTTTGATTCTCATTGAAATCAAGCTAATAAGCAATTTTCCCTTCTGATTTATAAATTAGATCATTATTGTGTTGTCGTCAAATTACGATTTGTGTGGTTTATAAACCTTCTACGATTAACGACACGGCTCACGCACGACTACATATCAAAATTAATTAAGGTTTTCGTCGGTGCACCTGTGACAAAGTTACCGTCAAATATGACATTTTAATTAATGGCGATGGTCGCCATGCTGGCGTCATTCCTGTATAATGACCACAGGGGTGACATGTGAGGCGATGCTGATTTGTTGCTCATCCCTGTGGCACCCTCCGCTGAAAAGAGTGATGATGTGTGCCAAATTACAATGAATAATTGCTTACAAAGTGTTAAATATCAACAACCATAATACACATCTCATGCAACCTACTAAATTCAAATTAGAGTAAACCCAGCCACTTTGCTGTGGCTTTTCGATATTTTTTATTTATTAATAACACTAAAGCTCAGCAGTATCTAGCTACTAAACAAAAAAAAAGTATTCATAAACAGAAGAGAAAATTTAATTATGTTGTATTTGTCTATTTATATATAGATCTTTTGGCGTATAATAAAGATTTGTCTATCTACCTATACTTATATTTACTTAATAGGCAGAGGTAGCGCTCTTGTACAACTTGATCAACTAATTTCTCGTTATCGTCACGTTTGTGACGTTTAGGCTAGCCGACCGTTACTAACAAATTGAGTGTCAACTCCGTGTCACCGAGGAACATTGTTATTACGGCCATTTTTAACATCAAACCGGCGAGACGGGTTAAATTGCTTTACAGACTTTGTTTACGTTCGCTGCATATTGTCAAGTAATATTAAATATGAGTTTACTTTTCATTTCAGCATAAATAGCCAACAAGCTCTGTTATTTTAACAGAAAATAAGTACTATAATTATGAATAAGAGAAAATATGTTTGTGACCTATGTTTCATCTATGTATGGTATTATACATTATAAAAATCCTTGTCCTGATTGACTGGATGATCTATCAACGCACAGCCTAAACCACTGGGGTCAGAAACTTGGAAGAAATATTGCACACTGGTTCCCTAAATGAGGAAGGCATCCACTATGCAAGGATTTTTCTAATTTGTCGTCTAAAATTAGAATTCGTTTTTTTACGCTATTTGTTGGGTCATACTGACTCTATATATCAGCTACAACTTTTTCGTCAAGTAGATTCGGATATGACAGACGGGTAGACAGACAGACACGAAAATAATCTTATAAGGGTTTTATTTTTTCATTAGATGTACGGAACCTTAAAAAGTTTCGCGTCCACTCATGTGGCGAAATTCCAAAAATCCCTATAACGAGTAGAGTAAGTAATTCGAGAGAATGTCGAACGCACTCGTGGTGCGTACGTGGACCAGTGGCGTGTAGAGGTTTTTAATTAATACCTACGCGGCAGCAACCCGGGAAATAAATCTTGGTTAATGTCCTATAGTCTGGTCTGCCTGCCCCCATGTGCTCGTAAGCTATACTCAGATGCACGGTAATCGATTTGTAGCCAGCTAAATAGGTAATGACAAGGCGGCTACAGAGACAAACATTTATTTATTTATAGAGCCTTTAAAAAAACATTATATTTATCTTGTTACAGAAATGCGACATTCCTTGAACCACACCTCCAAGGCATAAGACGGCGAGACAGCCGAAGCTCAGATTCAGATCACGATGAACGGTCCACGGAGGATGACGAGAGATCGCTCCTGCGCAGCTCCCCACGTACGAGACTGCCCCCACCCCCTCCCCCGCCACCAGACGACGAACCTCCCCCGCTGAAGCCTCGAGAATTCTTCGAAAGACTTCAGAGTCAAGCGATGAGGGAGGCCCAAGAGAGAAAACAAAGATCAAGAGACCTACCGATCAAAGACGCCAGTCAACTCTTCCGACCGGTGGACGCCGACGGCAGTCTTGGAGATAGTCTCAGTCAGGTAATTGATTGTATAAGAAACTTTTAAAAACTTTCAAATCAGGATTTCTAAAGTTACCCGGTTGCCTAATGAACCGTCCTACGTTCCTATTTAGTCTGTAGTTTTCCCAGACATTTTCAAACTTTGCTTTCAGTATAATGTGGTTAGTTTTTGCATACTATATTGGATCAAAGAAATTCAATGGAGCATTTGTAATGAAATGTTGTATCGAATTGAAATTTCATTTAGCCGTTTATTTGTGGAGTATTGGAATGGTATACGACATGAAGGGTCGCGGAACTCGTCGCTTCCTTCTACTTTGCTTCCATTACTATTCGAATGCTACAAGAGTAATGTTGTATAAAAGCAATATTTTTCAATTTTCGAATCGGAATTACATTTGCGGCTACGTGAATAGGCGCTTTGCGTGAAAGCGGAAGCACATCTTTAAAGTTTCCATTTGTAACATACTTTGGAAAAGTCGTCTCCACTTTTAAAAATAAATGTGGGCATAATACAGAACGTTGTTATATATATTTGGTATGGTATTGAGTAGGTACCTTATAACTTTACAAAAAATTTATTTATTTATTAATTTTTTTTTTTTGTAAAGTTATAAGGTTGCATGCATGTTGAAAGGTTATCCTTTCAACATGCATTCATGCAGACAAGCAAAATAATCACTATTCCCAATAAAAGTTTGCATTTTGCCGTAAATTGCATTTCTTAGTTGAAAATGAAAATTTATATTGTTAACTTTGTATTGTTATGATGAATAGGGGGACAAATCACAGAGAGGAAAAATAAGAACTGCAGTTGCAACTTACTTATTGTCAAACACAATTGTGAAAGTATAAATCGTAGCAGTGGTAATATATAAGTGCAAAAGAAAGTAACGAACACGGTCCGGTTTGTTGACATAACTAATTGTAATAAGTTTTCGTGCGATTCTTGTTGTTGTTTTATTTATAGGTATTTGTTCAAGCTAAAATATGTATAATAACACACGCAATTGCAATTAATAATCGTTATTTATTCCTAATTATTTATTTACATTTTATAATACTTGGTAATTTGAGTAGGTAAATATATAAGTGCTAAGTTTTTTTTTCATTAATCTTATTATCACGCCAATAGAGTAACGTAGAAACATAAAGGATTGCTTTAGTATAGGTACCTTCTACAAAAATTACAATTAGCCGTTGTTTCACCTCGGTGAACAATATTTGCAAACAAAACACGACCGCCGCGTGCACTCAGAGACCAGAGTTCTCACAAACGGTGACAGGAGTACACTCGAGGTGTAAAACATCTCAGTCAATTGCGGGCGTTGCTTTGTGAATACTTGAAACCCTACCGAACCCTTCTGTTGACAATTGTCGGTTCAGGCCTTCTGCACAGCTTAAAATACGGGATATAATGTTTGTTTACTAATGTACCTTTTTTACAACTCATTTTATAAATTGATTATACAAAATAAGAAGTAGGTTTATCGAATACCACTTTTTTTTTTGGCTAAAATTATATAGGCAGTAGTATGCTTGAATACATGGTTTTAATTAAATATTTATTATAAAGTTATCTTTTCATCTCTCTAAGTAAAACCGTAGTCGCTAGTAATTTCTGTAATCATTTTAATTGAATGCATGTAAAACTCGATTTGTTAAGTATAACTGGTATAAATATGGTACCAATTATCCGATAGCTTTATTATCATATTGCATTCAGAAATAACCGGTCATGTACAATTCGCACAAATATTTGAAAACAATATTTATTCCAAGTTCTAATTTTAAAATTTAAACCATATCATATTTTCTCCTTAGTTAGCCATTATGAGTTGCCAGCATTATTGCTAGCCACAGATGTTTTACCAAAAACGTAATATTCATTACACAACACTTACTTGTCCATTGGGCTGACTATTAACCCTCGAATTAGTGGCCGGACCTAAAGTTAACTGCCTTTCGTGGGGCGTAAATGACATGAGCGAATGACTTAGAATTTTAGATGAGAACCGCAGCTATACCTACCACTATTGCGTTTATGTACTGTAATTAGGCTTTAATTGCAGTATCTGTAAACGTATTGGTTACAGAGGTTTAATAATAGAAATTATACTTTTTAATCGATGTTTTCTGTAAAAGTTAATGTTAGTTAATTGTAAAGTAGGTATAAAAGGTAAATGATTAATTAACAACTACAAAATAATGATTCGCTTCCGCCCCGATGTATCTTATATTTACCGGGATTAATAGTAGGCTATGAGTAGGTATGTGGCAAGTTTGATTCAAAACCATTCAACCATTATGGTGTGTGTCAGTGTAACAAAAACTTTCGCAGTAGTTTATAATATTAGAAGGATGATCTTAAATTTAATGAAACTTTTCAATGTTCTCTAAAAGTATATTCAATCTAAAAGCAAATTAAAAGCAACACCATTTTGAAACTGCATAGTTTAATTTATATTTATTGCAATAACAAAATAGATTAGTTGCTGAAGTTAATTAGCGTAAAAATAATAATAACATTTATAATTTATCTACAATTTTATAAATAAAAATGTTCATGACATATTTATACCTACTTGTCAAGTTATCAGTCTGTAGCTAATTAAGTGAATGTTTCTGTCATACAATATGTAACTATTGGTATATAAATATTAATTATAATTATTGCCAATAAATTACGCAGGTCATTTTGACAGAATATTTTTTGTCACTACGAAATTATTCATTCTCTTTTAAAACTCGTCATTTAAACAACAGTCTTCAAAATTATTGAACTTGTAGGTATAATTAGAATTCTTAAATATATCTTATAATAATGATAATGTTGCTATTATCTATATATAAATGACTAGCTTCCGCCCCGAGGTTTCACCCGCGTTCCCGAGGTATCTTATGTTTTCCCGGGATAAGATATTGCCTATAGCCTATATGAGCTATCCAACACCAAAAAATTTTCAAAATCATTTCAGTAGATCCAAAGATTACCCCCTACAACCTCATAAACTCACAAACTTGACATCTTTATAATATTAGTATAGATAATAATAATCTTTCTGTAGTCCAATCCTCTAGACAAATATTGCCATTAGGCAATTATATAGGCCAAAATCTAGATCTTAAATATCACATCCGAACTGCTGAAACTGAACTGAGGAATAGTATTATAATGGGTATTATATTACCATGCAATTATGTGCCACGTGGTTGGTTAGGCCCTTACAGACGTAACGCAATAGCACTACTTAGTTTTCAGTCAATCATATTCATCATTAGATATAGACGTACATGAAAGGCGATGGTTAACGACTGACTGTTTAAACTAACAACATAGGTAGGTACCGTTGTTATAAGACTATAATTTTAGCCAACGATCAAACTACATCAATACAAGTATTGTTATACCTATCTCTTTTCGCGCGGGACTTATCGAATTCAGTATTTTTTTAAAGGAAATGGTAGTTTTATCCACGACAATTACAACCATTGTTATACACGAAGCGATTATCGTGCTCCCTGCGCTTCCGGCCCGCCCCATCGCGCCCCGTCTGGGCGACTTTTAATCGTCGCAGAATAAAAAAATATATAAATCCATCCCTAGTTTAATTTGCATGCACTGCAGTGCAATACCATCGATTTAGTACACCAATATTGTGGATATGCGCTCGACACTTGTTCGAATGGACGGCAACTGCGCTTACTAAATTGTTGGTCTGTGATGAACTAGACTAGAATATTCTAATATTTATTTTTACCACAATAGAGTTTAAAGCGATGCTAGTTCAGTGACAGCTGAATGTCATGAAAGTTGAGGGTTCGAATCCCATAATGCACTTGCTTTCAGTGAAGGACAACATCGTGTAGCTATATGCAACGAATTACGCTGGATCGATAAAATACAATTAGATCCTTATTTAGAGCCTCCTTTAACGATTTAATTATGAAAACCATGGAAAAATACTTAACACCATACTGCAATAATGAAATAAATAAAATATTACAAACGATATACAACCTCATTCAAATACTGACCATTTTAATTTTTTTTTTTTTATATTGCTTGATTTTAAATTATGAACTCAAAATCCAGTCATAAAAAAATAAAATACTTACTAATCGTGTAGGTATCGATGTATAAATAAAGGTGTATAATAGCAAACTGTATTCTAATTTCTGAAAATATGGGATCAGTAATGTTATTGAATGAAAATGTGAAAATACTTGATTTCCAAACTACGCAACGGGAAATACATAAAAGGGAAGCAATATTTTAATTGACTTAAGAAGGAAATATCTATAAACATTACATAACTACTTATTTTCTTACAACGAACCACTCAAGACTTATGGCAGGTATCTAACATAAGTTACCGCTACACCTAACTTTCTATTAATTACCCGTTAGGAAACTGAACAAAATGCTTCAATTAGACGGCTAATAGACGGAAGCGGCTACTGCATAAGTCAGATGTCAAGTCAATACCCGGTCGAGCGTCGTACGTATGTACCCCTGCCGAGAGGTAGGCTGCCACCCCTGCACACTTTCTGGTACACTTTAATAGTATCTACTTATATACCTATGTTTGTAGTGTACTCAGAAATACTACAAGTACTATGTAGGTACCTACATAAGCGCGTTTGGGCATATTTTTTATACATAAAGAGAAAAAATATGTATCTTGAATCTATCAGTCTTTACCGATCAAATCAAGGACCATTTCAAATTCATGAAATTGATTATTCAAATATTATAAAGCATAATCATAATAAGGGAAAATATAATACGACAATTACTTCATTATTTATTTGTAAAACCACTTATTTTTTTTATAAATTAATAAGAACTTTTAATTAAATAATAAGCACCAACTCAGAAGAATACAAATTACGGCATTTCGATCACAACTCACGAGAGTTGAGTCGACTCGACTTATTGATTTTTAACAACCCCGGGTGAGTCATCTGCTGCACTCGCACCCCCGGCCTACTCGGGCATCCCCTGACTCCCCCGTGGACCACAAACACTGTTTGCTCTCTTTGATTGAACTTGAAGAAACTAAAGGGTGGCCGAGTGAATTGGTACACCAATAACTATTATAGTAAGACCCCGCATTTCTCTGCATACTTTTTTCGTCTGCATTCGATTGGTGCTCGTTAAAAGTTTTTTACAACCTCTTCGAGACTGCGACAAGAGTTTCGTACCTAATAAATAAAAACTTCGCGTTATTTAAGAAGTGGAAAAGTTTCTTCGCGTTTCAAATGCTCGCTTACTTTGTAAGTGGGTTGAAGGAAAATCTGTGGAAAATGTTCAAGCTTCATTCGCTGCTAAATAAATTAGGAATTTTAATTTACTGATACCTACCTAAATGACCCCTAATAAAGTAGATATCCCGTTCCTTTGAAATTGGACCGATTTATGGCGATGATGCCAAAATGACTGTCCCACTTGTACATAATAATCCTGGAGAGGGCACGCATAGTGAGGATCGCTTTCTCTGGAGACTTGACCACCGGTAGCTAAAGACCTGTTCCCGATGTTTTTTTTTTATATTTTATAAACATAATTTTAACTTAATTTGTAAAAAAAAATTACAAGTTATTGAGAAATAAATGCTAATAATATCCTGGGACATTCATCACACACGACTATCTAATTCCAAACTAAACAGAACCATGGGAACCAGGTAATTGAAATAGACATAAACAAGTTTTTGAAATACCTATACAATACTTTTATAGATAATATTTAAATTATGATTTTTCACAATAAAACCCACCAAAACGCCGCTTCGAAAAATTTCAATTTAAGTACCTATCTCATTTTATAACTACAATTATTCTAACATCTTAAAATAGTTGTTAGCCATCTTCGGTACTTTCCTGTCCAACTTCTTACCTAATTAAAAGTTCCCCATTCAGAAATTGTTGCGGTCGCAGGTGGTTTGTATTTTGCCCTAAAACGTTTCAGCCATTTGTAGCATCGGCACACGTGCGACCACTTCGCACTTAGTTCCAAAGTCTTGTAAAAGCCAACTGCTATGGTACTAAACATCAAGCGCTGTATATTTTCATGAGTATCATGGCATGGTCACAGCTGGGACAGCTGAGAGATTGCTGTATAAGAGTTTAGTGGTGATTTGGTAATAGGCATCGCATATTGGAAGCGCTTTCTGCGGATGAATATTGGAGCGTTTTGGCTGCGTAATCTTAGTTATGAAAGTTTAAAGCTTAATAAAGGCTAAGTATAGCAAAAACATACAAGAATGATTTAAATTTATTTAATTATTTAGTTCTATTAACCTTTGCACCTATCTAATTCAACATAGTTAATCAATTACTTGTATTTCTTTGATTTATCAAATTCAAAAACCTATAAAAATATTATAATACCACCACCAGACATTGTCTCCTAATGTATCTCCAACCAAAGTCAACTAATTGCAATCCAAGTTTCAACATAAATCCTGAGGCAGGTATTTGAAGAGCTGCAATATTTGGGAGTGCGGTTCAACGCTATTGTACGCGAAAATTTAACACCTTTATCCACCGTCGGGTAGCAGGGAAACCTTTGTCGCGTATGATTCATGGCGGCAGTTATTATTGTCACCGATCGTGGAATTAATTTCCCGTACAGATTGTCGCATTTTCGGTTTGTAATAGTCGTTTATTGTCATGTTAAAATTCCGCAGATAGCTCGAATAGCTGAAAATTAATTTTCTAAAGTCATTTGTTATCCATTGGTAAAATATAGTACGATATGAAGAACGATGTGTAGTTTTCACATTTATATTACATAAGTAGTTCAAGAAAATATAATAAGAAGGTCCTCTTTAGTTCCCCCTAAACTGTGACCTAAAAATGCTAATTAATTTAATTAAAATAATGAAATAACTAAATGAAAAACTTGAGTATGACTTTCATACAATTTGGTTTGTTTATTCTCAAAAAGAAGCCTAAACATGAATATAAGGAAACCGCAAACTTAAGCTTAGGTAATTATCATTTCTCTTGCAATTTATTTTTGTAGAAGAATTTCCATAGCATAAACATTTAAAATTAAGATTTTGTGCCGAATCTCAAAACGAGATAAATTAAAGCGGCTTTTGACGTAATTTGTTAGAACTTTGGTAGCTCGTGAATTTATAATGACTTGTATAAACAATATAGTACTAACCTACCTTCATCAAGGTTTGTGTTAGGTACTTTAATTTTAATATCGTTACAACAATAATCTTCATATTTTAGTAATTAAAAACGCAATAGAAAAAAATATTAGGAGATACAAGTGTGAAAAAAAATATGTACAAAAATATTGTAGGTCATAGACTTTCCACTTCAGTAAATATAAAAACGACCACTTAAGAACAGTTTATTGTATTGTCTGAAGTAAAATTGATACCTTCAGTAAACCTTTGTAGGAAGACTTAAATTAATCGGCTTACACTATGGTTGCTAGGTAGATAACTATAGCAAGTAGTTATTTATGTCTGTCTGCTTCTCTAATCGGTATGAATATTTCAATTTTATTACTATAGGTAACAAACAGTTATTGTATCAGTTTCGAATACACGTAAGTATAGCTATATAGCATATTTTCTCAATACATTAATATAAATTCCTTCTTCAGTAAATATTGTAGGTATACATT
The DNA here is from genome assembly GCA_951216915.1 of Tetheella fluctuosa. Taxonomy (NCBI): domain Eukaryota; kingdom Metazoa; phylum Arthropoda; class Insecta; order Lepidoptera; family Drepanidae; genus Tetheella; species Tetheella fluctuosa. Next base: position 7,186,912 of record OX578230.1, read on the forward strand.
TAAATTTAAAACTATACAGTGCGCGACTAAATCCCGCATTAAGTCTGCATAAAGGGATTTTATCTCAATTAGCAACACAATTGCATCCTGGCGTTGAATTATTAACTCACTAATGCGCACCCCAAGATGTTACACAAATTTATTAAATCGCCATAATATGAAAATTTATAGTTATTTATTGTAAATCTACTTAGATTATTTGATGAGAAGACTTCTTTCAGATGCAGGCTATTTCAAATTCATAAAAAACATCCGGAGAAAATTGATGCAGCCTACTGAGCATATTTCGCAAAGTTATCTCGATACAACCTCATCTGAGGGCAATGACCGAATACGAAAAAAGGGATACTTTTACATATAAACAACGCAACATACGAAACTAAAACTAGAATAGATGAGCGTGTATAAAATTGCTTGCCATGAACCTTTGTGGTGAACGCCGTCGTACGATCCTTTTGCGGGAAAATCGCGTAATAATATTTCCAAGTTGGTGAACAAAGAGGCTTCTTTCTGTTTGAAGTGAGCTTCGCTGATATTTGTACCAGAAATATTGTGGCCGCTTGTCGCCAAAGTTACGGTTATTTGAAGTGTCTTATATTTTCTGCTTTGGTTTGTTCTTCGAGTGACGTTTTATATCACATTCTGCGTATCGTTTTCCATGTTCCATATGTGATAGGTAATATCGTCATGGAAATAAGCATTATATAATAAAGTTTTATTTAAGCCGAATGAATCGGTATCGAAGCGTATGGAACGGATTGCCTTGTAAAATATATTTATTTATTTCCTTGTATACAAATTGTACTTTTACAGATTTTCAAAACCGTACAAATTGTTCAATTATTATGGCCGCTCTAAGTTCCTCACGGCACATCTACGAATTTCAGCAATAGATTAATAATATAAATTATTCTCTTGATTACTCATTCACGAAGAAGGGGGATTTCACATAAAATTGGTTCTAGTAGAGGGTAAAGCGACGTATTCTTACAATTGCACCTTTATTCGGTACATCCACGGTACATCTATCGACACCTCCGTCAGTCCGCACAAACGTTTTAAATTTGATTACATTAATTTATCGGCTTTGAGTACAATCCCAGATCAAGATAAGAACACATTAACTGCGCACCTCACTTCGTTAAGGTTAAGTCTATTCTAAATGTTCCACCAATTAATACACTCTGTCTATGCACTCTTGAAGTCGCGTACAGCTTTTTGTAAAAAGAAGTACCAGACACTGATTTATTGTTATATTTTATCCGTATATTATAAGATTACTTGGTCTAACTTCCGAACCCTTCATATAAAACAAAACAGTATTATTCACTTTACCATAACGTATGATCATAAAATTGACCATGAATTCAGTTTATTAAAGCCATACGTATACGTTTGAACATTAAGTCATAAAAGCCAGGCGGCAGACAGGCTCTTTCATTGAGCCAGTAAGCCTCGTTGGCTCGCACACCGCAGCCTAAAGGGACACACTAATATTTACCTATTACGATATTTCACGGTCTATATGAGGGCATCCCAATTAGCGAGCATTTTCACTTTGTACGTTATATTTAGTAGTGAAATATCAAATAATTACACACGTAGGGACGACCATTAATGAAAGGGGTTTCTGTATTTGGTGTAATAATGTTAATCATCAAAATTTTCGTTACCTATTTTGGGTTCATTTAACAACATTCGAAGTGTGAATGTATTTTGATTGTATTAGATTCAACTAAACTCATGATAGGTAACAAAAGTTATACTTGAACCCTCTCTGTTTTTCAGAGTCGCGAGAGTTTGTCATCAGACGGCGAGGGTGCTCGAGGAGACTGCTCTTCCGTTGGATCCTCTGGTTCTGATGTGGAAGAGCAACCTCCATGCGACATCGGTCTATTGGAGAGATTAATCAGGACGCATCCAGTATGGTTCCTTCCTGGCATACAGAGGGCTGGTGCTTTTCATTTACTGCAGGGGAAAGAGGAAGGGGTATGTTTCTATGCTTACTAAAAAAACATACGTACCTATGGGAATCGTCACAATTTGAGCTCTTTCCGAATAAATATTTTATACTGTTTTTATTTTTAATTTTTATGTTTATCATAGAAGTAATTTTTTTTTGGCATGCCAATGAAATCGAGACTCGATCGTATAACTCACGTGGTGGTTGGTCACGTTGGCCAGTTCAGTTTTTTAATATTCTGTTTTGTTTTAATTCTTACTTTTTCTTTAGATGAATTAATTTTATACTTAATATTATGAAAGTTTATGTATTAGTATATGTTTGTTACCACTTAGCTCCGTTTAAAAGGATTTTCTTGACATTTGGTATACAGTTACTATATGGGTCCTGAAATAAGACATAGGATACTTCTTATCCCGAGAACGTATTCTAAATTTCAAGAAACCGCCGGACAGAAGCAACTTATTTATATTTATTGTTTTGTTTTTATTTTTGAGATGCTGGAATTGAATGTTAACTATTTAAAAAATAGCACACAATGGTAACCTAACTAGCGAATAAAATACTCACATAAATTTTATGGAAAACTTACAAATACTTATTCGTTGTTGATTCCAGAACTTCGTGGTCCGTCAATCAAGCCAGCCTGACACAATGGCAATTAGCGTCCGACTGCCAGCTGACAAGGGCCCTTACATCGAGCACTACCTCATACAGGCATCCGGCGGTCGAATAGGCCTTGAGACATCTCACAATCGCTTCGACAATATACCCGAACTGATTGCACATTACTCTCAATGCTGGTAAATTCTTAAATATAATTTTAAACAATTTCCACTTTCCAAATATACAAATACCATGAAAATATTTGTTTCTTTTATTATCAATTATTGGTATATCTATAAAAAAATCAAATAAAATTTTATCATTACTTACAGTACCTACCTAGTATGTTTATGACTATTGAACAGTGTCCGCAAAAATATAATTATCTTGACATTGTTTTTCAGTGACGAGTTACCAGTGCAGCTTCAACTGCCTCGTCCCCTTCGAGAAGCTAAGAGCCGGCAGCAGCTTAGCTCCCTGACTCTGCTTGGTCAGGAGTTTTGGGGATATCCCATGGCTAATCTTAAAAATAATCCTAACAGTCTACTCTCACCTTGTCAAATAATAAACGGTGTAGTGCCTATGGCTGTGACACCGTCTGATACTGGATCTAGTCTTAGCAGTTTTAATGCCAGTAAGTTTCGGTACACACTTATTTTAGGACATTTATTTGCCTTAAAACGATAAATCATTAACACCAATGTCATGTCTAGGTACACGAACAAATTCCCGAGAACACATTCTAAATCTGGAAAAAGATCAGAATGTAGTGCTAAAGATGTCTCCGATTGATACATCAGGTTCCCCACCGAGTCAAAACCAGAACCTCAGCACTTTTAAAGGCAGAACTGCTCCATCACCACCAGCAAAACCCACCAGTACCTTTATTAGAGCTCCGAGACCAACCCCACCAAATACATTAAATCTTATGTCTAGCACAGTAAGTATATTATTATTTTTTGCTGTAGCTTAATCGGTGTTTTTTCTTCTAATTTAATGTTAATCAACGCTTCACCTGTTTTCAGGCTCATATAACACAGCCTCATACATTCCCAACCACCAACACGCAAAATTCTCCCACCCAAATGATAAATGTTAAAACAACCCCTCCGCCACCACCACCACGATGGGCGAAGCCACCTTTTACCAAGCCATCCTTGTCGCCAAAATCCGAAGCTGAAGCTTTCAGTCCCATTAATAAACCTTCACAGAATGGAAATATTACAGTCACAACAACAGTAACATTCTGTGTCAATAACACACAAATTCACAACCATCAAATAAATGAGAGCATACAAAGTGATAGGTTGCAACTAACGCTTGCGTCTAACGCCATCAATAATAATAGTAGTGCAGAGTCTGTATTCAACATAATGGAATCTGTGAAAAATATTGCTGAGTCTAATGGAGATTCCCAGGTGAGGAAAACTTCATGTATTGCATGGCGTGTGTGAACCAGTAAATGCTTTATTGCATGATGTTTGGGTGTATTTGGCCAGACTGCTAGTAAATGGTTTGTCTCTAACCTTTAAATAAGCATAAATGTTTCATTTTCTATATAGTCATGAGAAAATGGTACTTACTAACTGTCAATCTTCCTGTTCCTGTATAGAATATGATGCACCGTATGTCACCAGAGGGAGAGTGCATTAATGCAATGACAGCTAGTTTGCACGGAAGCTTCAAAAGACAAATGACTGAGCAGAATAACGTGGAACCTGGATCACCTTTAGAACCACAATCTCAAACAAATACCTCCGAGTCTGTCGATCCAATAGTCAATAGCTTAACAAAGTCAAGCAGCAGTTTTGCTCCAAATCAATTAGTTTCACCTAATGGTACGAACTCAGTCACTAGTGGCATATTTTCACCAACAAGCCAAATTAATTCTCCTATATCGAATGATACTATTTCTTCTAAAAGCAGTGTCTTTTCTCCCGTAAGTCAAACTAACAAAAGTGAGATTTTTTCTCCTGTGGCTCGAAGTTCCCCAATATCTGCTAAAAATGTATTTTCTCCCAATTCCAATCAGTCAATTGTTTCTCCAATTATGGGAAAGGAAAAAGTATTATCTCCAAACACGAACACTACGAGTACTACACCGTCTGGTAGATCGAGAAGGAGTAAACACTCCCATCGAAAGGAGTCCAGACATTATCAGGTAGGGGACAACTATATTTCATGAATGCCAAAATATTTGTATGATGTAAATACGGTCATTACTAACCGCACGACATTTTAATTATATTATCGTGTTTCAATAAAAAAAAATGTGGCAAATGTAAAATATATTATAATAAAGTGAATTTTTAATTTAATATTTAATTACATTCTGATAATTTTCTGTAATCTAATTACTTGTGTAATTTCAGGAGTCAGATATTTTAGAATCACCAGGTGTGTACTACAGGAGTTCGTTGATGGATAAAGTTTCAGATTACGAAGATATTTGGGGTCCGGAAAGTAATAATTGTTCTACATTCAAACCTCTTAAAACTGAAAATGACAATAACATACATAATGGATTAATGAAAAGTAAAAGACCTGACCTTTTGCCTGATACATTACGTAAGTTGCTTCGATATTTAATACACATTGATAATAAATCATAAAATGTAACCATCCTAAAATTAAACGTATTTACATAATGAACTCACTTATTTTACAGCCAAATTGAATGCAGCAAAAAGTACACAATCGATATTAGAAAAAGAAAATATCCACATACTTAATTCAACCGAAAGCTTAAACGAAAAGAAAACCTTATCAGATAATTCTTTGAAAAAGAGCTTCAATAGTTCAAATGAAATTATAGCTACGACAAATAGCAAAGGTGACGTTGTAGCGAAGAGGCCTGATAAACTAAACATTGCTATGAACATGAATAAGAAATTAACTGAAGAGATTGAAGCAGCTTTTAAAAGTAGAGAAAACTATAGTGCTGAAAGTATGGAGACTGTTAAACTGGAAGACGATTGTGATAAAGATTTTATAGGTGATGAATCTGAAAAAGACAACGCTGGTAGTCCTTTCTACGCTGATCCTGTAGATGCTTTAAAAGAAGTAAGGTTTGCTCCAAAAATACTCACTAAAATATAAGATTGATAATTGTATAGTTAATGGTTTATTTTTTACAGGCTGCTTTACCACCCGTACAAAGACGAAAGCTACTCAGAGTCGGAGTGAACTTATCGCAACGTTATTCAGAACCACCCAATCAAAATCATCCGTATTACCCTCTAAGAGACATGCATAGCATAGAGGAACTTTCACGTAAGTACTTGTATGGTAATTAAAGTTATTACCTTTATTGATCATTAAGGGCGGTTAGCAAAACAATTACAAAATGTATTCAGCGCCTGACAATAGGGTATTTTACTCTATATGAGAAAAAAAACAAAAAAAATACAATTCAGAGAACTTAGGCAATAAGCTGTCGGAAAATGTTACTTTTAGTTCACAAAATAACTAAATTAATTTAAAAAATTATTTCAAAGTTTTCGGTTTTTTAATCTGTTAAAAATTAAACAAACGAAACAGTGTAGCCGCCATGATATTATGTCATACGGTAAACAAAAAAGTGTCAACCTGATCCACAATATCAACTCATTTGTATAAATAACCAATTGACGTCATGACAACAGTAAAATGGTGTCCAACGTTTTCGTAATACGCGCGAAAATTGAAAATGTCAAATTTAAATGCATTTTAATGGCACTTATCGATTGAATAAAAATTTCGTGTTTTTATTAGTGGTTTATTAGCACTTTAGGATCTTATCTCTTATCTTTAATACCTTATTCCATACAAAACGTCATAATTATTTTGAGTGATTGTGAGGTAAAACAACTACAGACCGTCCACCGTAAGATGTCCCCTCGTTCAAAAGTTGGTAGCCCTGTTATTCCCTTCGACACCGACAGAAATTACATTGTCAACATAATGGGAAGGGACATGTTATAATGAATATACTGTAGTATTCAAACATTTAAAAGCTAGGAACTATGTTTAATCAAGTGTGACCTACACTTGCTGATATATTTATAAAAATGAAGTTTTCCTTTTCTTCAGCATCATCACCAAACACATCATCGTCAGTCGACAACCTCGTTTCATTGCGGAGTAAGCCAAAGATGAAGCCAGTTCAGCCACCTCGAGTCACCAACAAGCCACCCACAGGCAAGAACGACCAGACTTGGACCGTTGATTCCAGTTGGGAGTTTATAAGTCAGTGTTTATGAGATACAGTAGACACGAGTAGATGTTGCTTCACCTACAACATTTTATAGCTATCCTTATGCACTCCCAAACTCCCTGGATAATCCCTCGAATTAGTTTAATCCAAAATTTTGTAACTCTCTTTGTTTGGCTTGGATTTTAACAATGTTTTGGATTCTTAAACACGTTAATACATAAAAAATGCGTAATTAGTTACAATAATGCACGCAGTTTGATATAATAATATTACCTATATCTGAAAATCATCAATTTCAAGGTTTCGATTATGCTTACCTGAAAAATATACTTGCAGATAAAAACGACGAAACCTTAAACAGTGAAAGTGGTATGTTCCCATCTTTGGCTGAACAAGAGACTAGACTGAGTGGAGTAGATGATGGAGGTCAACACCTGACAGTACATCAAGTTGTTGCTAAAAGGTAATTTAAATGGCGCTGAATATTATCGAAATAAGGGAAATTAGAATTTGAATTAAAGATTAAATTGTAAGATACAGAAAATAAATACTCGACTTGCTTCTGAAAGTCGGTATTCAAGGCTATGACAATTCTTTCCCAGAAAAGGGTTCAAGCAAGCTTACGATACTGAATAAACACGATTGCTTTTTTTTTAATTTTGCTTTTTCGTCGGATCTCAGATTTGTCATAATATTCTTTCCACTAGATTTCCTGATTTACGCCTAAATGCAGAGCCAACTGCTTTGCCGGAAGAAGTGAGATCTCCACCCAGAGCTTCATGTTATGACAACGTACACGATCTAAGGCCATTGTCTGAACAGGTCGGTCCTAATCGTTTTATCAGCTTTTATAATGCAGGAGTGAAAAAATAAGAATAATATCGTAATCAAAAGGAACAACGTGGATAATAGTCTAACATTATTCGAAACTAAAAGTAAATGAGTTTATTGTTAATCATCCGAATAATTTAAAAAATCGTGGGAATTTCATGAATAGACAACATGCCAATTCTCGGAATCTTTATTCCGATAAAAAAGTCCTTCCAAAAGCAGCATGATATTAATTAATCTACCGAGCATAATATGTTTTGAATATTTGTTATTTGGTAAACTCCTAATTAATTAATATTATTATTTTTTAGGCAAGCGACGATGGCACGGTATTTTCAGAACCATGGGATAGCTCGCAATGGGACGGATTGATACCACCATGCAACGGGCAACAACCTTATGATGCTGTAAGTTCATCTATAGTTTACCTACTTAGCCGTAGAGAATAGACAAGCATACAGCACAATCTTTCATAATTAGTTATCAGACGTCTGCCAACTTAATTACTTACGCGTTTACCCACTGTCTGCCATCGATAGCACCTATCGATATGGTAGCTGCCCTGATTTAGTAAGGATGTAATAAGTGTTATACTTATTTATTTGGAAACCAACAAGGTTGTATATTATTTTATAAATAACAATAATAATGGCATCTTATGAGTTTATGGCAATTTTTTTATGTTTTAGGAGGAGCCCTTTGAATGGGAATCTCCTCTTCCAAGAAGAGGTCCTATGCCGGCGACGCGAGCCAAAAGTTTTAGAGATCGGCTGGATCCTTTACTAGGTAAGTTAAATAACCTTTTTTTTTATTTACTGTTAGAATAATTTGTTTTAATTTAATAATGGTCTTAAGTTCTAAGTTGTATCATAAGTATATACATGTTTGTCATTGTGTTATAATAGTACCTAGTATAAATTATATCTTCGAGTAGATAATCAAGTGAGTGTAATGTCGACACACGTGAACATGTTATTGACTCAATCACGCGCATTTCTCTAATAAGTAGCTATTACATTGTGCAAATTGTTTGAGTGTATAATTGATACCTTGACGTAACTCCACAGATGGCCAATTGAAATAACGTTATTAATACGTTATTATCAAATTAATTAACTTAATAGAACACACAATGGGACCGCAGCGCACATCATCTGTTATCTATAATATTAACTCAGTAAATAAATTAATTATGGTTAAAGGACAAAGGTCTGCTCGTGCCGTATATTTCTTAGTCACAGTCAGTAGGCAATGAACTGTAGTCGCAGTTGGTTCCTGATACTTGTGGGGACAGCATTATAACGTGATACCTTTTCTCGTGTGAATGAGAAACTATCGTTTTAAGTCCTTCGTTCACGCGGGACGAAACCGCAGAGTGATCAGCCATGAAGTGGTTCAAAAAGTTGTTCCAAGGAAAGTGCGTGAAGCTGTCTGAACAGAATCTTGGATCCAGTAAAACTGGAGAATGGATGAGTAAATTTGATTCGCTGAATAATTTCAAGCACCCTGATGAGGAATACCCCATAGATTTAGAAGAGACAGCAGTGTCAGTGTCAGTGCCCAATGAAGTGTACGCTTTGACCACTATAAGAAACTTTCGTGGAGACACATTGGATGAGTTTGTTTTTGAGAGTGAATGGGTATTTGTCACTCGAGAGCAGCTAATGGAGCCGAGATTTCAGAGACATTTGGCTAAATCTGATTCTCTGACAACTCTATGTAGATCTTTAGCTGAAAATAGTATAATAAAAAAACGAGCTGAAGTAGAGGCCAAATCGCCAAACTGCCATTGCGATAGTGTCTGCACGAATGAAAACGAGAGAAAACCTGTACGTTTGAACATATTTCGTCGATTTTATAATGCTGTAAAAAGGTTCTGTCGGCGTTTTTTTACCAAGTCGCAGCGATGTGAATCCTGTAAATTAATTTTGGATAATTCTGAAACTATACTAAATGAAGATTCTAATTTCCAATCTGTCAATCTTTACTTATGTAGGTAATGTTTTAATTATGCAAATTATTAATATAACCTTAATAAATAGGCCATGACACATTAGTTTATTGTTGGGAACTACTTAGTATATAGAGATAGAACATTATAGTTGACTGATGCAAACAATCAATTATAACTAGGTATGTAGGTATGATTAAATGCTTAGCGAACAAATTATGCGTAATTCCTGCAAAATCTTCTTTTAATGACTTCAAAATTATGTATTTTTTAACCGACGAGGTTCTATGTTCCACTGTATATATATATATTTTTTTTTGTATGTTCACCGATTTCTCCGCCAACTGTCAACCGATTTAATTTTTTTTCTTTTGTTCGATTGGGTAGATATACTTTCAATTCATCAAGTCAGGATCTGATGATGGGATTTCAGGGAAATCGAGAGCAACCCTCAAATTTAATAGGGATGCATAATGTGTTTTATATATTTTCTAAAACTATTCAAGTATTTGCACCTGGTACTTATCATTTCATGCTGCTGAGCTGATGATGGAAAATATAACTCCTTAATTAACTATTAGGAGTTAGTGAATAATTCTTTAAATATTATAGGTTCGTATAGACCGCTACTTATGTTCCTTTGAGTTAGCCAGGTGAGCTGATGATGGAAGGTACAACTCCTTGTTAGTTAGGAGTTAGGGGATCATTTTTAAAGTACTGTATAGACCGCTAGTTTTAGTTATTTCTAATTATTTGGGTGATTGCGTCGGGAGTCTTAATTTTATGCTACTGAACACTTATGAACACAAAAAAAATATAAATAAATAAATATTATTCAATATTGTTGACACGTGACAAATCTTGATAAGTAGGTAATGTATTGAATACACAATAAACTAAAAATGGAAAAATAAAATTAACTTTTAACAAAAAGGAAAACCTTCTTCAAAATGGGTTTGCACTAAAAAGTATAAAATAACGATGTTACAACTCGTTTTTAAGTCAGCGAAAAGAACGCACGTGTTCCAGAATCTGAAATTCTTTTGCTGAAAAGTTAATTACACAGATATATACGAAAAAACGCCGATTTTACACGTGGGTGTAAATGATAAACGAGAACTACTTTATCAAAATTCAATTAACGTTTATTTATAAATTAATAAAGATTAACCTACCTAGTAGATTTACCATAAGCCTTATTAAGATAATAAGTAAGCTCTCTTAAGTATTCATAATAAATAATATATAAAACCATCAAATACTTTAGGTAGGTAAGGTAGGTACTCAAAAAGTGGGTAAAAGCAATCATACTTTATATTTAAATGCATTTAACCTAATTACTAAAAGGTACTTAATTCAAAAATCCCCGCAAATAAACACAATGTTGTGATATGACGATAGAGTCTTGCTCTAATGAGGTCATATTGCCTATCGTGCATCCTGCATTCAATGTGCATGCACTGACACTAAGTCGTTCATGCACATTGTTAGATATTTCTTAATGCTATTTCAATTGAACACCGTTTTGCTAAGCCAATAATAACTACAGTACACCAAGTGCGCATAAAAACTGTGTATAAAAGCAGTGCCGACCCGAGCATTCCTGGCGCCCTAGGCGAAAGGCTGTAGCGGCGACCTTTTAAGAAAATTCGTGACAAAATAAAGCAATAATGTAAACAGATTAACAGCCGGTTTCAGAGAAATAAAATTACCGAAAAAAAATATGTAGTTTTTAATTTAAAAATAATAATTTTCAAATTGTTAATTTAAAAATAATATTGTATTATTTTTCAATTTTTATGACGCCGATTGCCGCCCCCTTAATACGAGCGCCCCAGGCCCTCGCCTAATTCGCCACCTATATGAACGGGCCGGCCCTGCCTCAATGCTAGTGAAGGGTCACCTCATGCCTCTGTACTACGGACATAGCATCTACATAATAATATGCTCGAAGCTTATTATAGCACATTTTTGTGAGAATAACATATCCTACAATAATTTATTTTAATATCGTCAGCAGCAGCGGGTCGTGTGCGTGCATTGCGCGGCGGCAGAACTTCTCGCGGCGTCGGCGCAGCTTTGCGCGCTTATGCGTTGCACCTCGCACAAGACAAGAGCACCACCTTTGCGCAGAATGTTGACAATTTCATCGCATGCACCTTGGATTCTAAAGAGACTTGTCCACAGGTAAGCTTGGCTGCTAACACCAACTATCACTAGTATGACTTAGATGTTAAGTTGTATGGATTGATAATAAATAATATCGGATATTTTTACTACGGCCATAAACTAAGCAGAGTTCATGCACATAAACGTTTGTCCTGGTGGGAATTCGAACTCACGGCCTGTGCCGACTCTACAAAGTAGCGTATCTTAACAACCACGCCAACCAGCCCATGAAAAAATAAATAATTTAAGATAACAATATTAATTAACTAAATAGATATAATAGCGAAAAGATAATTCTGATTAAAATGATATTATTTTGGTTACAGATTATGATGCGTAACATAAGGCAGTTTATGTCTGGAATGAAGAACTACCTTGTGAAACATGGCGAGAGGGAGTTCGAGAAGGAAGTTGAAAAAGAAAGACTCAAGGTAAGATCATTATTTTCATAGGTTTCATTTTATAAATTAGTCATCAACTATTCAGGCCACATAGATCGATTTATAAACCAAACATTGAGATTAGAAAACGGGAAGCATTGTTTGTCTTGTTGATGATCGAAATGTCCCAAAAGCCTAAAAAAATATCAATCAAATCAAATCTACCTAACTATGGAAGAAAAGTATATCAATTGTACCTATGTGCGTCAAAACATGCAACTATAGTTAAGAAATACAGCTAGGTATACCAACAAAAGAGTCCAAAGATAGCATTAATTTGCAGCTAAAACCAACGGAGTTCCTAAACCTGGACGCCATATTGGAGGGCGTGATGCACCGGCTGGTGGTGCGGCCGCTGCGCGCGCGGCTGTACGCGCTGCTGGCGGCGTGGCACGCGCCCGACGTGCGCCGCCTGCACGCCGCCATCGAGCGCGCGCACCACGCCACGCCGCTGCAGCTCGGAGTAAAGGTGCAACTCTTTCGGCCTCATTACGTGAGATAGTTTAAACCGAGTCTCGTAACACCCAAGTTTTTGTAGCCCCGTCTCGTTGTCGTCGTTTTTCTTATGTGATGGATTTGAAACCTGGGTTTTACTGGGCTTCGCGTTAGGTTTCTATATAATTAGTGTGTTGCTAACAAAAGTGGCTTCTTCCACCCACCTATATAATAGTAGCTGAACGAACACTGTCTCAGTGTACCGAACTAGAAACGATGGGTCTTTCAATAAAATAGTTAACCAATCTACTCATTCCTTACACGTTATGTTTATTGTGTAAACTGCCAAATAAAAGGTAAACACTTGATGAAGTTGTCAATTTTACAATCAATCAAGCTCTGACTTCGTGTTAGTTGTCGTTATCCCTATGTTAAATATGAATAAAACTATAACTATAATGATAATGAAGATGTTTAATGCATTTACAGGTTACAAGTACTAAAACTATTTAAACCTTTTTTCCAGGAATCTACTAAAGTACCATCATCGGCGGTGTTAGCGGTGATCTCAAAGCATTTCCTAAAGATGCAAGAAGCTGACTCGCCATTGGACAAATTAGAGAACCTTTTAGCGGCCATATCCGTCATGTTTAATGCGGTAAGCATATTTTGAGTGTGATAATTATATAAGGTCCTAATAAATGAAGTACGGTCCTTTTGAGGGATGATAGTATAGGTCATAGGTATTCCGAAAATGATAAAATAAAAATATTCGGTCGTAATTTTAATGAAAAAAAAACCTGAAATTGTACTTCATCACTACTATACATCAGCATAATCAGGTGTAAAATTGGTACTTTTATTTATGAAGTACCTACAATTTCAGGTTTTTTTTTTAATATTTTTATTTTATCATTTTCGGAATACTTATAACCTATACTCTCATCCCTCAAAAGGACCGTACTTCATTTATATAATATACAAAAGAATTAAAAGTAGGTATTTAAATGCCCAATATGCTAACGATGTCTATATATAGTGGAGCGTTGTGAACAGTGCCATTATTCAGTTAAGGCCCTAGAAGGGAATATAATTATGAATATCAAGCTACTAAAAAGTTGCCACCGATTCGAAACTCAGCCTTCAACTGAGAAAAACCGAAAATATTCAAAGCATTTTTTTTTTCAATTATATCTTTTGACAGATTCGAGGAGAACGCAGCCTGGGTGCCGACGACCTGCTTCCCGTACTCGCGTGGACGGTCGCCCGCTGCCGGCTAGTGTGCGCGGAGCTCGAGGCGGAGCTGATGGCGGGCTTGTTGCCAGCGGCGTTACTGGCTGGAGAGGGCGGGTACTACCTCACCGCGTTGTTCTCCGCCGTCGCCGTACTTAAGAGATTAGCGCCAGAACCGGGACCTGATAGTGCTGTGCCTGTTAGTTCGCCTTGAGATCTTTATGAATAAGGATGTTTATGGTGTTTTTCAATTATAGTTCCAACTAAATATGGTACTGGGTAAGCCATATAGAAGTAGAAGAAATATTGTTGCGTTTTTCCATGAATTAGTAATCGAATAGAATACCTGCTCTATCGGTTATTTTTTTCAAACGCATAGTGTTGAGTTTTTCTAAACCTATAACTGTCAATTCAACAATAAGGAGCGATAATGTATATTGGAATATCCCAACTTCCTTTCATTTCAGAAGACTGTTTTTGTACTTATGGAACTTTACTTTGACTCACGAGCCTAATTTACGTCACTAACATATTTATCATCCACCAGCAGTGGCGGCGTGGTTCAGTGGACACGAACCGCGAGCAGTGTCCGGTGGCGGTGGTGCGCGTGGTGTTACCGGACGAGTGCCGCGGCTCGATCCGGCGCGTGCCGGTGCCGTGCAGGCCCGGCGCGCGGGCGAGGGATCTCTGCCGTGCGCTCGCGCACGCTGCGGCTATTACCAACCCACAGGACTATGCGCTATTTGCACTACACGATGGACATGGTATGTTACTTTAATTTTAATCGAGATACGTATTTCAATAGGTATTTACATCTCATGTGTAATGTTAAAAGAATAGAATTTAATCTCAGATTTTAGGGCAGTCACTGCCATATGACAATTTGCTGCCATTTGACAATAATTACCTATATGATTGCCTTCTAAACTGATATGGAAGTTTTAATGATGAGCTCGCTCGTGTCGATTCCACGTTAGGTAGGTACATAAAAGAAATTTTATAGAAAAATACTAGTATAAAAAATACCTAAAGAGTTTCCTTCACACTTGGCTATCTGATCTCAAATTAGGCAATACTGTTTTAAAACAATTTACCAGGATATAATTTAAAATATGTTGAAAATGTAACTATTTTGTTCTAGAAACAATGTTGAACGAGAACGATTGTCCTCAAGAAGTGATGTCAGAGAAGAGTGGGCAGAACTTCACGCTGGCTTATAGGAGGATAGATGCCAAAATAGCTTGGCCTCAACAAGCCCTTTTATCTTACCCATAAAATGGAACTGCAATAACAGCTCTGTCAAATTGCAGCAGTAGAAATCTCTTCAAACTGACTGACAAATCCAGTACCTACTAGATAAGGAGTGGGCAATTTCGTCAAAGAAAAATGCTGAATAACAATTTGCCCAAAATGGCAGCTTCCCTATCGCTGGCTCTGGATAATGGTACGTGCAAACACCAAAACAAGGTTGTCAAAACTCATGCTCATTAACATAAGTCTTGGCGTAATTCTTCTAAACATTAATCGGAAAATTCCTATATTTTTATCACCTAAACAATAAAATAAAGTGATATTTTCTACGATATTACCCAACTGATTTTAAGTGCTATCATTCTCGTTAACTTAACTTACTGATAAGTACATTCGCTTATAGGCAGTATTTTTAAAGCATTGCTACTCAACTTTGAGCATACTAATGTCTTATAACGTAGCTTTTTTACTCAATATAAATAAGTAACATTTTTATATTCCGACTGAACATTTTCGTGGTTGTAATACCCAAGTTTTTGTACATTTTGTATAACGTGTGCGTTTTTTATTCGAAGTTTTGTGTGAATTTGTGATGTATGAGAAAAATGTTCACCATTTTAATCGTTCTTTAACTTAGAATAAACAGTTAGATTTTAACCCGACTACCTTATGAAGGTAGGTAGTTGTTTTTTCTTCGAGTGTACGTTTGTATTTGTTCCTAAATTTCGTAAATGTACACAGAAATGAACTCACCAAATTGTTGTTTTTTTTTAAGTTAAATTAAATTTAAGTATTTTTTCTCTAAACATTTTCTAGTGCTAATTCTAAATTTTACTTTTGAAGTATCTATACTTTAACTCTTTAATACTAACTTGTTTATGAACTGTGATGTAATTTGTATTAGTAATATCATAAGGATTGTATTGATTTTGTATATTTGTAGAGGCGTGTCTTAATATAATTTATTTATACATAACTGTAAGGGAAATATTAAACTCAACATTAACATGGATAAATTTTAGCGAAACTTATACAAAAAACCTTACTTAATATTATTTTTATAACTGAAACTCATTTCACAGTTGAATATAGGAGTAACTATACACACGCTAGGTACCTACTATAATATTATAATTATTTATAATAAGGTCTGAGAATCACAATTCATTTCGCTAAAATTCATCCAACATTAATATTCAGATTAATCAACTTTGCCTTAACAATTGCCACAGACAATATTTTTCTAGTTTATTCTAAAATAACATAATCATGCAACAAAATATAGGTATCACTACAAAAATAGTCAAAACAATTTTGAAATAAAGGTCAATATTCTGGATATTGTGACTAATATTATAATGTAATTTAGTACCTACCAATTTAAAATTACTTACATACATAACTTAAATTTAACATATATTAACCCAAATCCTTTGATCGTGAATCAAGCCTCATCATACAAATCTGTGGCCTCAGTTGGCGAATTATAAATCTGAATAATTATGTAACTGGTGTGTCGCACACCATTTTGTATTTATTGCATTATTGTATTAACGTTAGTTATATAACACGTGTATTGTGTTTTGATAACATTTTCAGTCATTTGTGAAAAATTAAACGAATTTTTACAAAAGAAAACATTTTTTTTTTATCCCACCCTATATAAGCGATTGCGCAAACAATGATGGCGCTTATGCAATATTATAATGCATGATTATTTTTATTAACTATTCAAAACTAGAGTGGACTGATGTTGTTAATAAAATCATCACTATGACAACAATGAAGATTGCTTGGATACCCCATCGATTCATCAACTACCCTCTTACAGTAGAGTCCGAATTTTAAGATATTGAGTTGTCCTTTTAGGATTGTATTAGAATCCTAATTCCTTACAATAATGCAAGTAGAATATCCTAAAAAATACCCAACTCCATATTGGGATAGGTTAAACGTGGAATATCCGGTGAGGAAATATCCAGGTACCGGTGTTTCCAGTGAAACTATTGGTCGGAAGTGGAGAGACCAACCTGAAGTAATTAAAAGCTTGGTAAGTCTATAAAATTTATTTTAGGTTGAAAATATTTGTAGGTTTGTATAACACGTTGGTATAGAATAGTGTCCACATTTTCACATCTCGGAGACTGACGAAGATATTGTTTATATGATTAAACAGTAAAAAAATATCAGTAAGAAATGGATTATATTTTTAATGTTTTAACAGAGAGAACCAGTCAATGAAATTAAGAATTACTTGAGGGACTACAACATAACTAAAGAATTGACCAGTTCACAAACTACTGAAGATTATGGGTTCAAGCTTCCCGACACAAAACGGTTCAACAAACATACTTCTTGTACTGAAAACCAATATATTTATCCACCGAGTAAGAGGGTAAGAATCTATAATGCGATTTAATATTAAAGAAATAATATCATATAGACAAGACCATAGTGGTAATGTAACCAGTATAACTGTCTGTGTATATAAAAGAACAAGTTCAGACTGAATGACTGAATAATTTTGGGAACTAAGGATTTTGCAAAATACCTTCCCTAAATAGATATATTAGGGGATGTAAGTATGTGTGAAAATCCGCCCTTTAAATTTTTGTTTTTTTTTTTTACTTTGTATAGGCTTGTGTTTGACGACAATCTCACTATGGTAAGTGATGATGTGGCCGAAGGTGGTAAGCACACAAAGCCTAGAAGGAACTGGCTCTCATTCTATCTTCATCAAATTGATTCAATTTACATAAATGGAGTAACACTAAAGACATAATAAATACACCTCCCGGGTTTGTGTATTGTGTACCTACACGTTATATTATGAAACATAAAATCCTGGTTAGTAATAAATAAATAAAAAATGATGAACGAGAGCTCGAAACGGGTAGGCTTTTTTAAGTCATTCATCATACTAGCACACAGTGCAGTGTAAATGTAAGCCAGCAGGATATAAAGCTATAAAAATACATATGATAAGATTTGTAAGCATAAAATGGTTAAGCTTGCAGAAAGAATACCACAATGTATGGCACACGGGACAACGGAGATGAAGAGTTCGTACACATCGCCAACGGTTCCAGCGAGATTGGTTACTGATAAGGACCAGTTTAAGCATCCAGCCAGTCTACCTCCACTACCGGTAAAATCCGTATATTCATGGATACTACATAATTAATATGTGTTAATACCTTGCAAACTTATCTTGCAGTCTTGATAATTTGACACAATGATTCCTTGTTTGCGCAACAAAATGTTTTTTACCAAAAGTTTGATCTGTCTTATTAATTGATAAAAAAAAATCGTCTTTTATATCATGATGGTATTAGCAACAGTATCCAACTGCTCATGAACATATGCCTATACCTGAAGCTTTGCTTACGAAGTCAGTTGTCAAGTCTATCAAATCACCTGCTTTTCTTCACTAGGCTCCAGTAGAACCAAGTTGGCATAAGGAACTAGAGCCCCTGGATACGACTCATGATGGTTATGAGAAGTACTTAGACCCATATCTTACGACAAGCAGACTGCACCATCGGCCCTATACAGCAGAACAGTTGAATAAAATATCATGCTCCAAGGATGTGGTGACATATTATACTTACGCAGATATTCCTTGGGTAAGTTATCATTGTTGTCAATTTAAAGAAGTAATGAGGAAAAAATAATTAAATTATAATTCCAGACTTAGTACTACCAAAACAAGCCCGTTCGTTATTAGAAATGCATGAAAGTCCCATTTTTCTGCAGTTGGAATCCAGGAGTTAATCAATTAAAAATATGCCTGATTAAAGCATTACTCGTACTTAATTGACTACAGGCAGCTAATTAATATTGTATTTTAGATGAGGTTGATAAGTAAAAAAAAACCAACCAAATCATTACTTAGACGTGCTCATTAATTTCACAGATGATTTCCACATATTTTAGAGCACGTTTAAGTCTGCACACATTAAAAATATATTACAATTTAATATAGGTAATAAGAATGGATATTTTTCCTTAGGTTCGAACCCCTAAACAAAAATACGATGACTGGCGTCTACCACCATGTAGGCCGAAATCCATGTACGACAGAGAAAAATTCAAAGAAGACTTCAGGGAAATAAGAACTCACAACAAATTGTTTTGGGTACCTGGGTTGGTATTGTTACCATGCATTTGTGAATTACATAAAATGTGACCTAATATCATAAAATATAATTATGTTTCATTGTTGTGTACTTAGTATATTAATTTAGTGGCCATTCATACTATTCATAAATATTATGACAATTTTATTGATAGTGGAATATCTAAAATAAATAAAAAAAACCTTAAATACACAATTTACACAATGTACACAATTTTATCCAGTTTTTATTATATACAAATCAAAATAATAGGCCTCTATTTTTTCCAGGACCTTCCGAACAGAAACAAGAGACAACTACATACAACAGACAGCTCGACCTGCATCGCATATCCACAACGAAGAAGAGGACGTCAGGGCATATTATGAGCGATCTACAGCCAACATGGAAACCAATGTACCCCAGGAATATTCCACTGCTCTCAGTCAATTTTCCTCGGAAAATTCACAGTATGGATCCAGAAGACCTTTGTGCACTGTCCTTGATCAGTTTGTTGAGAAGAATAAAAGATTAGAAAAACTAAGTTAGAAATAAGTAATAATTAAGTAGAAATACAATAAGTTTTAATTAAAAGTACATTTTGTTTTTAATCCAGAGATATTCTTTTTTAAAACCATAGAAACCACAGCGCGATTTCTATTTCTATACTTCATATTATGTTAAACAGTTACCTATTTCAGGATATTTCACATTTCATTTAGATTCACCAAAATCTTATAAAAGAGGCAAAGTATTTTGTACTACTTAAATAAAAATAAATCTATGGTATGAGCGTCAAAAGAGTGTCAAACAAAAGGTGTCAAACAACGGTGACAAAACAATGTCACCTTCACCTATAAAATTAAAAAACATATCAAAATGTTCACTAAATTAAATGGAAATTGTATATTTTCTTATAATAATAATGGTGATTTCTTACGGACTATATCTTATACAGCCATACTGGGTGCTGATATTAACCCTTGCAATGATTTACACCATTTATTCACAAATCAGTATGATTTATTAAACTGTTAAAATTCTCGTAAGTTTCATGGTTTTATAACTTGGTTAATACTTATTTAGCGTAGAATGCTATATGCTACATGGATCGATATTTAAGGAACAGCACAGTGCTGTATGTGGAAAGTGGACTACCGTCCTTTAATAATGAGACATGTTGGTGGGACCTATGTCTGGCAGTGCTATACTATGCTGATGATGTAACTTATTCTCCGTTATAACGTACAGATTAGGAACCTATAGTTTATGTTCTCTTGCCCAAAGAATGACACGTTGACCAACAAAAAACAAAATACAACAAATAAAATAAACTTTTTTGACACAGTTAGGTATGCGTTAGTCTTTTGATACAAGTTGCGTAGGTTACAAACATCGAAAGTATTCAAAACTAAGTCAATACTAATGTATGCACAAGATATATTTACCAAATATCTGTAAAAGTTTAACTACATTTTACAGTTGGTTATTCTAAATTCACGGTTACAAGCGGTAATTTATAAAAATGACACGACAATGGATACATATAACGGATAAAATGAATAAGATTAAAATACCGGTATGCAGTACTTATAAATATCAGTAAAACTTAGCCTTAAGAGCATGAAGTGTGTGAAATTGTGAGACCTACACGAGTCTAGAGCCGGATCGACTCGAGAGCCAATAGACGTAGAGTGCAGTCAGCCAGCGCGTACCGTACTCTAAGTGGACCGTTTATATTGAATTATTTACACAAATGATAGAACTTAACACACTCACATAAATATTATTCAAAACACATTTTAATCGTGAGTCTTTGTTGTGTAGCGCGTTGACAATGGTGAAAATTAATAAACTCTTGTTTATTTTTATCGCTTTCGCGGTAAACCAGGTCGTGGGCACTGTTCATTCGAAAAAGGTTAGTGACATCCATATAATGTGTTTAAATTTAATTTTATATTAGATCACTTAAAGTATTAGTAAGGAAGATATGTCATGTATTGTTAATTTTATAGGAAACCTATTGAATAATTAAAGAATGAAGGAAATAATATTATTATATTATTTTAAGGTTCATAGTTTATTTCTTTCTAATAATATCTTTAATAAGTATTGGGATAGTATAAGTTAGTGAAAAATAAGTATCTATAATATAATAATAGTAAATCGACAGCTGTCTAGATGTCTAACCTACGTAAAAGTACAAACTAACTCTTCGCAGTTAAGGCGAACCTAAAACGTTATTTTTTATTATCTTATGATTTATTCAAGATTTTACTTTGGTTTATAAATCATTGTAAATTCTTTAATTCTTTGTAATTACATGGCGGTAGGGTCTTTGTAGTAGGTACCCGCCTGACTGGCTACCACGCTCATGTTGAAAACCTGTCGCCAAGCATCTATTGGTGTATTCCGGTAGTTGTACTTCGAGTTGCCTTCTAGGCTTTATAAGGGTCGGCAACACATCGGCAATTCAACTGGTATTGCTGCATAGGCAATGGTAGCCACTTACTATCAGGTGGATAGCCAGCTTGATAGGCAGCCTTCTGTCATAAAAAAATAATAAATAAACCGTGGCTCCACATTACCGTGAAATCAATTGGTAATTAGGTATGTGGTAATTAGATAGGTACAAGTCCACGAGGTCTAAGTTGAGCTTTGCATTTGTATGAGTAATAGCGTAAACGTGACACCTACACCATCAGTGAGCACTCACACAAATGCAAAGCTCAGCTTAGGCCTCGCGGACTTGTATTTATTTCCTTTTATTTACTTGGTTAATTTTTCTCTCCTCAAACACTATTGAGTCCTAATGCAAAATTGGAATTTTACGAGAAGATATTAATGAAAAACAAGGAGGGGATATGTTCCTTCACATAATTTAGGGGGAAATTCAACCTCTTTGCGGGTAGAACCGTAGGAGTTAATAATTCATAAAATATAGGGATAGCAGTGATTTTGATATTTAAGAATGTCATAGGATAAAATATTTTATTACTTCACAATAAGGTTAACCTGTTAATCCTTTTTCTATGACATTCTTATAATCACCATTTTGGTCTTAGTATAATGCACACAGAAATATGCACTATTTATAACTAGGTACATTGTTCATCATAGTTGCTATGTCAGTATGGATTGATTGCCTATTGTTATAATAATAATATTCGAGCTCGAGCAATATACTTCATAATGCGATTCAATTCATAATTAATCAGTCTCAATTTGCTATTGAAATTATAAAATGTATTTAAATGGTCTATTGTGTTATTATAATATAACAATCTCCTAATTAATACTACTGTTTACGATCTTTAGAAAATTATACTTTTAGTCGTAATTATTAATTTATGCATTGTACACGAATTATTTTAAAGTTGATGTAGTAAAGTAGGTACCGTTTACTATTATACTGGGTGATTTTGTTATCACTGGAAATACTTGCAAGGGTGAAAGTACTCATCAAAATGAACAACTTTTATTATGGGACTAACTGTGAAATCATGAAAAAATTATCAGCTGTTCCATACAAAAGTTCAATACCTACTCGACCAAAATGTATGAAGCAACCATATTATTTTACGGGATATCAGAGTTAGCCCTATAATAAAAGTTGTTCACATTGATGAGTACTTCCACCCCTGCAAGTATTGCCAGTGATAACAAAATCACCCTGTATACACATAAAATTTAAGCAAGATATTTAAGTCTTCTGTCAAATTGTACCATTAATTGTCGATCAACTTAGCTATCAAACTAAAATTTCGGTGTGTTAAGAATTCCATATAATATTTTGTCGTCTCTACCTCAAACGCTTAGGAGTAATTAATAGGTTGGTAGAAAGGACATAGTGTCTGGAACTAACTTTATTTGTTCATATAAAACAGTTGGAATTTATGCAATATTTTGTACCTCAGCTAGATCTTTTAGTTAAAATCAACATGTAGGTAAAGATACTAGACGAGATACATTCACAAGATAAATAAATATAGTGAATGATCATTAAAATTTATACAAATACTAGCTGTCTCCCCCGCGTAATAACCCACGTTCCCGAAAAAAATTGCCTATGTCCTTTTCCATACCATAGGCTATCTGCGTACCAAATTTCATCGCGATCGGTTCAGTGGTTTAGGCGTGAAAACGTAACAAATAAACAAACAAACTTACATTTATAATATTAGAGTTAGGATTAGGATAGTGATGGACTTAAATCGATTCTTTTGTAGATCTAAAATGTGTAATAACACGAAACTGTCGCCTCACTAAGAATGGTCATCAAAAAGAAGGAGCACATTCATCATTGATATTAAAGATTGTAATAGACAAAAATTATCGATATATTAATAAGAAATCGATATCAACAACTTTAAGGTTCAGAAGTGTTGATCCTTTTACTAAAGACTGCGACGGAGGTTAACATCTCGAGTTATTTGGAACAGTGAAAGTTGTCCTGCGACAGCGTGTCTCCAATAGTCCTACATTACTAATACTGACCTTTATATTACGTACTTAGATATGTTTTATACTAGCTAAGAGATATAAAATAATATAAAAGCCTTAACTGTCAATTCTCATAACTATACATACCATACCAGGCAAGATTCATTCCTCAGTCTTTTCCATTCCATTGGATTTTCGATCTCAATAGGTAGGTACATGTACATGTACCTAATAACTGTTCAACTACACCCAATACTTAATTTCTAAGTCATTACCTACCTCTTTGGTTAATAGGTTTTTGTATTTCTTATTACAGCTAGTACTATCCGTATTTTATGAGAGCAAATGTCCGGATAGCAAACATTTCATAGTCGACCAGCTCAAACCTGCAATGCAACTACTTCATGACTACGTCGAGTTGCGGTTCATACCCTTTGGTAAAGCAAGAGTAAGTCTCTATATTTATTTTCTAGTTTGCTTTTCTTCTCTTAGCCTTTGGGCAGAGTTTAATATTGCGTTACTAATCGATCGCCGCACATGAGCCACTTGCTACAAACACAAAATACCGCCACCGAGTTGTGGGCTTCAGTTTTCATATATTTTATAATCTACATCGCACATGGTTGTCACCTATGGTCGCCACACGCCACAAATCATCGCTACTCGCTTCCTGCGATCGCCACTGACTACAAAACGCTGATACTCGACACTGGTGCGTCTCACCGTGATAGGTTGAAAAAAGTAGCGGCCACCGACCACGAGTGGCTGTCCCACGCTTCCGTTACTTAGTAGCCGCTTTTAGCTTCAGGTGGCGGCGTTTTGAGGCTGTGGCGATCGCAGGAAGCGAGTAGCGATGATTTGTGGTGATAGCGAGGTATATGTTATGACTCACAATAATGCAAGACCGAATCAATTTTTGGCCTTAAATCTCCATTGTTGATATTGGATCTCTTACCTCAGTTATTGATCTGTAGGATAAATTAAACTATTATATTGTTATTATTAGATGTTGTTATTAACTTAACTATATTTTAGCACACTTCAAACGGAGAATTTGAATGTCAACACGGAGAGACAGAATGTAACGGCAATATGGTGCAAGACTGCGCCCTGAACAGCATGAAGAACAGAAGCGATCTAGAAAAACTGAACTATGTAATTTGTGAGATGCAAACCCAGGCGGGGACCAGAAAAAGTATGCAGGTCAGTTAGAGCATATGTTTTTTCTCTCAAAGGGCAGCTCAACTGGGGAAGTACCTCCTCCTTACAGAATACCGCCGCATAATATGTCCAAATAATGACTTAATAATCAATTAAATTTGTTTTAATTGAACCCATTAATTGCAATTTAATACGTTGTTAATTATACTTCTATGATACCATTCCTTTTAAATTGCTTTTAAATTAAAACCAATCCCGTGATATCGAAATTATTAGGGCTTATATTTTAGAGAATATTGTCATTGTCTTATAACAAAATGTTTTACAAATTATTTCAGTGTGTCGAAAGCAATAATATAAACACGTCAGAAGTTATGCAATGTTTGTTGACAAACAAAGGTATTGTATTGCAACTTGAATCGGAGTACCTTACCTATCAGATCCAACCAAAGTTTATACCATCGATCACTTTAGACGAGGTTAGTATGCTATATTGATCGTCGTATCATTGCCATAGTGCTTGAATAACCAAGATAACATTTCCATTTGACATAAAAAAAACTTAAATGTAAAAAATACTCAACGATGTTTGTGAAGATTTTCTGAAAATTCACGCCTAATTATTCGCTCAATGGACATTTGGCTAATCAAGCACTAAAGCGACAATAATCATTAATGAAAAAATAATGTTGACAATATATTTTAGATAGAAATTATCCGTTTCTATGTGATTTTTTTTCAATTGCTATTAAATGATTTTTTACAATTAGTACAGTGAACTGGACTACTTTGTTCTTTCACGACCATATCTACCATATACTTAACTTCAAACAAAAGTTGGCTTAAATCTGTTTAGAATTGAACTCGAAATTCTGCCTACATTCTAAACCATATGAAAACAAATGTATTTATAGGGTATGAAGAAATTAATGTCCCAGGAAATTATTTTAACTATATTTTAATATTCCAGATATTCAACCAACAAATCCAGGATCGTTCACAGGTGGATTTGATCAAAACTCTATGTTCAAAACTGAGTCACGTGGACCTCTGTAACCAAGACCGCAGGGATTTGAGATACATACTGTTATGATCACAAAAACTATAAAATACATTGTTACATAAATATTATTTTTTTTATTGTAAAGTGGAGTTTTAGTCGCGCAAGATCTTACCTTTTTACATCGACATATTTATGTACATATTCTATCTATGTATATGAAGGAGCGAGTAGATTGTGTCATCCGTTTGTCATGATGTCGCTTCAAATCTTCTAGAATATATATTATATCTGAATGCCAAATTTCATCCAAATCCTGTTACGGAGTTAAGTGTCTTGACATACAAACTTTCGTAATATTAGTAGGTTTTTTTACACCAATTAAGTAAAAAAAAGAAATCGTGAAACAGCTCATTTTCTTGCCGACTGTATTCCATTTTTCGAAGTAGGCCGTAAATACAGAATTTAATTACTTCAAAAAACATAGATGATCTCCTAAGAAGGTTTTCCTGTAGGTAACTCTAAGGTTGTTGGTTGTTGTGTCCCATTTTAAATTGCTAATCTCTAGATTTAGTTTATAACGTTTACAAATATACCTAATAAATAGCTTGTTTCTCTGACCTACCAAAACATACTAAAAATTAAAAAAAAAAATGCGTGCCTTCATTTCAAATACTGTTTATTAGATAAGACTAGTCTAGGCAAATAGTTTTGTTACGAAGGTGAATTCTCGACTATCCAGCGATAGTAATGCGCGATGTTCGTGTAAACGCTTGGGACTCCCTCACTGCCACAGTTTTCAGAGCCGAATGAAACTATGCCGATCTAGAAATGAGCAAAGTATTTCCATTATTTTGTATTTTTTTTTGTAATCTAGGTTGGAATTAATTATTTTTAAGCAAGTCAAGTAACATTTATTTTTTTACTTTGTATAGGCTTGTGTTTAACCACAATCTCACTATGGTAAGTGATGATGTGGCCGAAGGTGGTAAGGACACAAAGCCCAGAAGGAACTGGCTCTCAAGTGCAGCTGCCGGATTTTCAACTTGAGGAGGTAGCCAGCCAGGCGGGTACTACAAAGTACCCTACCACCGTGCTATGGTTTCCTCACGATGTTTTCCTTCACCGAAAACTCAATCTCATTTTAGGATTCGAACCTATGACCTTCGCCGCGGCATCCGACGTCACTACCACTGAGCTATAATCGCCTTAAAACTAGTACCTATAATAGATGTCAACTTATATAACGCATTGACTCATTGCTCTGTGAAGTATTTTCTTCTACAGCGAAAGGAAATCAAAAATTTTGAGTAGGTATAATTACTTACGAGTATTTCGTCTATTTGAATGAAAGTACAGATGTATGCATATATTATGTCAAAAGATTGATGCACTTTCACCAAATGCAATGAAGAATCACATTTTAAAGATGTAATAAGCTATAGACATATTTTAACTCAACATTATAAACTACTTTTACCATGACAAATAGATATCAGCTAATTATTTCACAATGTTAATTCTTACTCAACTAAAAATGTCAGTAAATCACTCACTTGCACATAATTTCCATCTCTCATAACAAGTAGAGGAGCTCCTCCGAAGCCGGAGCACGCGTCCCTCCCTTCCTCCCCACCAGCACACAGCTGGCCTTCGTGGACGGGGACTGACTCTCCGAAGATACGCTCGCACGTCTCTAGTAGCACAAGGGGTACCTCTAGTTGCTGTTGGCGGCTTACCTGGAGATCACGTATTTTTGTAGGTGATTGTATAAATATTGTTTATTTTCAGGATAAAATCTATAAGGTAGCACCATACCTACTAAAAAAAATTGCACTCCGGGAGTGCCGACAGAGGTGAAAACTTTTTTTTTTTGAGAAATTGAGTTTGAGATTGAGATAGAGATTGAACGTCAAACTGCGTCTCCCTCGTAACGGTGTCGCGAGTCCAGAGGTTTTACCTCATCTAAAAAGAAACTAAACGTCAAACTGCGTCTCATCATAACGGTGTTGCGTCTCAACGGTGTCGCGAGTCCAGAGGTTTTACCTCATCTAAAAATATGCGTACCGCGCTAAAAGAAGTTTACGCTTCGAAAAGCATACCGCTTTAAACAGTCTATGCCAAAATCTATTTGAGTTTAATCCCAGCAAATGTTTTACCTACCTGAACATCACCTCGAATCCGACAATGAGCTTGAAGCTTTCGGTGAAAGAAAACATCGTGAGGAAACCATAGCACGGTGGTAGGGTACTTTGTAGTACCCGCCTGGCTGGCTACCACCCTCAAGTTAAAAATCTGTCGCCAAACACCTTTGGTGTGTTTCAGCAGCTGCACTTGAGAGCCAGTTCAGAGGCTTTGTGTGCTTACCACCTTCGGCCACATCATCACTTACCATAGTGAGATTGTGGTCGGTCAAACACAAGCCTATAGTAAAAAAAAATACAGGTACTTTGGTATATAGGATCTTACGTTTCCAAGGCAGAGATTTTTTTTTTCCTAATTCAAATTGAATGAAACTGGGCATAGACCTACATTATATTCTGGACGATGCCTTGGATACACAAGGGGAGTGGTATGTCGTTGCACATAATTACTACATGAATTTTCCGAGGCGTAATACCTATAAATAGAGTAATATTTTGTTGGTTCTAAAGTAAATATTATCGTATCGAATTAAGTATTATCAAAGTAACGTCAAATACGATGCAAATCATTTATTATATGGTTAGCATGAACAACCAACTTTAATTCAAATACAAAAGACTATACCTATTGTAAGGTCAAATTATTCAAGTCAATGACATAACAAGATAATATTATTCTGAAATCATACCACATTGCTCTGACCCGACAGTTTTCCCCAGCCGACGAGTGTTGCCCGCTCATTTACTACTATTTCCGGTTTATCGTTGAGGCAGATCGGCGCTGCTGTCACTGAAATGGTAATAGAATGGTAACAAGCAGACAGAACACAGGGGTAATTACCCGTCAGTGAACGTACAATGGATAATTTTGACTTTCAAGGACGTTAATTGGATGTCAAGTTCAGAATTACACGGAATATATTTTTATTAGTGCACAACGAATATGAAATTAAATTTAAATATACGAGCACATAATATGATACCTATCGAAAACATATTTTTATAATAACGTTTTCAGATTAAATACGATTCTCTAATTAATTTCGTCGTAATAAAATAAAGTATCATCGTCTAATTTTAAGTACTTTTTAAATTTTTGAAAATCATTCCTTTAACAACGGAAAAACGGATTTCTAAAATGCATTAATTAGGAACTGAAGAATGTTATCAAAACTCACCAGAGTACTTGATCTCGTCCTTCAGTACAATCAATGCTATATCATGCCGGAATATCTTCTGCTCGTACCCAGGGTGAACGATTACACTTTCCACTTTGATTGCTTGTGTGGGTGGCGCGCAGAAGTAGTCGCTACAGTCTGGGCTGCGGCCTATGTCCCATTCACCTACCACTACTGTAGATCTGTACAATAAGTATGCATAAATCGTTATTATGTAAGTATAAGTTAAATTCTAAATTCATGTGATAAAGGTAGAAAAGTTTTGACAATGACAAAAAAAAATTGGTCAGATCATTCCTACTAATATTATAAATGCGAAAGTAAGCTGTATGTTTGTCTGTCTTTTACGTTTTCACATCTATAAACCACTGAACACATACATAGGCTGCTTTTTTCTCGGGAACTCGGGTGAAACCACAAACGGTTAGTTCATAATTATTTCTAAAATGTTATAAAATCTCATTCTTCGCTGTCTATTTGGCATATTCTAGTACTTACAATAATATCTTTATATCCCACTGGATTTGTTCGCAATATCGTTGCAGTTGCAAGTGGACGAGCGTTACAGTTACAAAGAGACATAAAAAAGTTGAAATAATTACAGTTTATACCCCTCAGGTTTGGCCAAAGCGCAGTGGGCGGCAGTCAAAACGACCCGTTTTGAAATTATGGAACCACTGCAAGCAAATCTGACGTTGCCAGAATCTTTATCTGAAATAAAATATTTGCTGAATTGTAAAAAAAACGCATATACCGAAAGACGCACAGGGACTTAATTTATTTACCCACAAAATAGAAGTCTAGGGAATTACAATAAAATTATATAATTTAACACAAACAGTGCTTCAATCAGTTTACCTAAGCTAGTAATATGTAGCTTTTTTTGAATAAATAGCTTTATAAAGCACGTGTAGTAATATAATGAAATGATACATCATATTATAGATTAATAGAATATCCATAATTAAAAAAACAAGTAAACTTACGAGTAAACCCAATCCTCGCGACCCACGGATGCATCCCTAGTCCATCATAATCGATCCCTCGCACCATGCTCTGCCCGCACTGCTGGGCGCCTTCCTGGTATACCCTGCCGCATTCACACGATGGACAGCATACGTAGTCTTCATTGTTGGCGTTGCCGCATGTCAGCTCATTGAGGCGGTGGAAATATCTGAAGTGATAGCCTTTTCATTCTAGGGTTGCTCAATGCTACAACATTACTTACCAGTGGATAAACAAAAGACAGTCCATAGTGAAAAGATAAAGGTTATAATAAATTACTTATATCCTTCACACGTGGCCATCTGATCCCAACCCAAGCAAAGTCTTGTATCATGGAAACCAGCTGATATAATACATGTATCACTTATATCTTTTCTCAATATTCAGTCAAAAATTATTTTATGTGTCTCCTATTCATCATTGTTTCTCCTTTACTTCGCTTAGATTTTTTATAATATTGTGGGAGTGATAAACTTACTTATCAGACGAGAAACAAGAAAAGTCTAGAAGGTCTGATAGCACTGGACACGAACTGATTGGCATACACATTGTATAAGGTGGACATGGGCCCTGAAAGAAAAGTTAATATTAAATTGTTATTTAAAATAATTTCGACATACTTAATTAAGATATGATGTAATGAACTCACTTTAAAATCTAAACCTTCATCGTCACTTTTAACACCTCCCAACCCTGCACTTATTGATATACCTGAAAATAATAAACATAATACTCTTAAAGAACCTTCGGCGAAATTTCTCTTTCTGTACGTGTCTTTTGTAGGAGCTCTCATACTCGTTCAACGAGCATTGCTCATAACATTATTATAAGTGATCTACACAAAAAAATGCTTCAAACGATAATAATGGCTTAAATAACTACTCTACCAATTCTCTTATCGATGACTAGCTTCCGCCCCGCGGTACCACCCGCGGTCCCGAGTGCTCCGATCGCCACAAACCTTACAGGACTACCCGCGGGGCTAATATGAAGATTGTCTGAAAATTTCATCGCGATCGGTTCAGCGGTTTTGGAGTCTATAAGGAACATACATACATACATACTTTCTCTTTTATGTATATCCTATATACCTATGAATTAAGGTCTAGTGGAAAATCTAAAATTATATCTTTAGTGGGAGATACAAAGTTTATATTCATAACAAAACTAACGCAATTTTATTAAACAATAATATAGAGTACACCATCAATACCAGACGAGAAAATTACAGGTTGTCATAAACGACCTTGAATCTAGATTTAATCTATCGTTTATGTCCTAATCGAGGCTACAGTATTGTCATGTGCAATTATTGGTGTGCACTGTATTATCAGTCTTTTAGCATGACAGGCATTGTTATTATGTGTAAACAGTAGCGCATCCAGCCCCCCCCCCCCCGCCCTGGATCCGGGCTCAAGCCCCCTTAAAGAACTAATTGTAGTTGTTATTTCATTTTAAGTTTATAAATTATTATAGGTAAATTATTGCCTTCCCCACCTTAACTTGGATTTTATTTTAATAAAAAAGTAAAACCTACAAACTACAAACTTATTTTTTTTTTTAATCCAACTTTACCAAAAAATATCGGACATGAAACGTTGTATGGGATAACAGGTTTACGGAGGGGCCTTAAGGTAAGAGTAATGGATTTATTAACCTAGTGGTTTCTGTTCTTACCGAATAGCTCATAGCTTCATCAATATCAACAGCGCATTACAGAAAGCCTCCCCTATCAAATGGAGTCAATGTGCCAAATAGCGGACTTCACTACCTTCTACTAAAATGCCAATGTTGAATTCGTGCGAAGTTTTTTTAAGCTTAGAGTCAGACGGGCAGTAGGTATATCCACTGAGCCACCGCGGCTTAATAAAATAAGTGAATTTACATTATCTTTCTTGACTAAATATTATCATTGATATATCTACATTTCTACGTCATTCATAAACAGATAATAATAAAAAAAACTTACTTCCAAACTGTGCATGGACGTTCCACTCAAAAATACAAATACACAAAAACACAAACTTATGCATCCCAACCATATTGTATTCCTTTATTTATCACTTAAATAAATAATAATAATATATAATTCTTGCAATTAATAACTTCTTAGCACTAACACTATTTCACACATTTTAATTATATAACAAAGATAATTTAATTGTTGGCAATGAATCACTGATGATACAGATGAAGCCGACGCCCGCTGGGATCACAACAAAAATGATACGGTACAGAGCCTCCGTTTCGACCGCAATAAACAGATATAATAAACATTTTAATATATTTTTAACAAAACTTAAGAAGTTCAGCATGTTGGATCCTACATAGGCTGGCAAAGGATGTCATCTGAAAGTATCGACCCTATAAATGTTTTTATGTAATTTAGTTGGACTGTGGTACTTAAGTGCGGTCACCGTCTCTCCTATGCTATATAAAATAAATTAAATGTTACAAATAGTTGACGACCCCTGGCGTAATGTGAATCACCGCTATAAACGTTTGCTTCAGATTGGTGCAGGCGTTTACACCTATTCACATCACAGGCTTTTTTAATAGGTAGGTACACGCGAGCGCAAAATAGCTTATAGGTAAATGCTTCATTTGAACATTACCCGTTATTTTATATTGTGGTATTGATAGTGAAAATTGCCAATTACGAGCTATAATAGATAGGTACAACAAGTTGATAGTAGTTTTACATCCAGTGTATATTGAATTTTCTTTAATATTGTATTTTTTTTAACAAATCAGAAATGCGAAATAAACATGGCTAAAGGAATTTTATCTTCTCTATATGTATATACGAAACAATGTATGTCTGTTTGTTTGTAACATAAGCGCTCCTATACCATTCATTACATTACGATGAAACTTTGGTGAGTTGGTTATTGTGGGTACACCCGCGATGGTTTCTGACGAAAATAAAAAAGAGGCATTGCAACGCACGCCGGGGATTAGTTAGTGACTTATAAAAGGTACCTACCTACCTACCTAACATAGGCAGGTATCCAAAAATTAATAACATAGTATCTTCTTGTCTAATGTTAAAATGTAATAGGTACCTATCGACTATATGCAGACTATGATATATATTTGAATAATCGCAAACATTTCATCAGACGCACAAAAAAATTGCGGCCACCGATGCGAACGGACCGTAGCCGCCTAATCTTCGAAAAATCAGTTTTTTATTCCTTTATTGTATTGTATTGTATTGTATTGTAGTAAGTTTTTGTGGGGTTTGGTGTCATTCACATCATTAGGTCATAGTCTCTATATACTGCTAGTTTCCAATTTCTTTTTATTCTCGAGATACTTATACAAATTTGTTAAATTTATATTGGTTCTTATGAAAAAGCCTTTTTATGATTGATGGAAATTAATTTATAGAAGAGAAGATACCTAAGTCCATAAAAATCCAAAGTCAACAAACGCTTTGTAGAAAATCTTATTAGTCGTTGGCAATACTTGCAGGGGTGGAAGTACTTCCAGCGACTAAAAAATCGACCTGTATAATAGGTATATAATTAACAATAACATTTTGGTACATGATAAATCCACTGTATTTATTTAATATTAATCAGAAACTGAAAATAACCAGTGTTTTTATTATTGTAGGTATGTATCTTACTCAGGTACGTACTTAATTTGAGGTAAAATATTATTATAAGCATTAGTTTCGGTCTAGTTTCAAATCTACTAAGCACAGTGATGTTGTCGGCCGCTCAATGACATAGATCACATCCGCACAAAAGGTCACACACAGGCCGGTGGGCCTACGATGTACCCAACGGCCGAATTCACACCATGACACCCCATTGTTAACACAACACGTAAAAAATTACTTCCTAATCAGATAATGGGATAAATTCATACAATTATGCGCGGATTTTGTAAATCGAAACAAAACTGTGATGTCCGATATTGTTATGTCGCATATTATAAATAACTTACAGTAAAAATACTACTATGTTATTTATACTCACAGAAATAGGTATGAAGATTCGTTCAAGATAGGTATTTTAATTTTCTCTTGTTTTTTTTTATTTTATTTTAAAAATTGTTAGTCTTTTTGGTTGTCCTTATATAAGTAAATAAATAAATAGCGTATTTGAAACTCTTTAAATTAACAAAAGAAGCAGGCTGAAAGATGTCTGAAATAAGTAAATATGAATAAAATGATGCACAATTCGAATCATTGTCACAAATTGACAAAATTCTACTGAAATATGGCTTAATATTTTTTTGTGAAACATTTTTTTCCTATTACAACTCATAATTATGACCTGTTATCATTTATGGTAAGTTTTTATGATGAGATTTTTTAATAATTATTTATCTAATATAACATTTTTTCAGATGACATCAATGCATATCAGTATTACGTAAACAAGGAAGATGGCACAACAAACATACACAAGCTTGAATAACATACCATATACGATGTACGGAGCAGAAAGTAGAATGAAACTAACCAGCAGTGCCTCTGAACAGAACGTGTTTCTTACATACGTGTGTCTTATCAATGACCCCACACTAAACATATCTCCAGATTGTGAACAAAACATGAGTTCATTCTATCCTGAAGGCGAAGACGTAAAGTATTTTAATTTATAGATCATTGGTAACATAAAACAAGAATTTCTCTTAGAATTTTGTCAGGAGGCTGAGAAGCGGGCAGGCCTGGTCTGATGGTAAATAAAGAAAATAAATATAATTTTCTCTCAGTGGTAAAAATGTGCAAAATATAGACTACGGTCACCTCTTACCATCAGGTGGGCCGTGGCGTGCTTGTTTGCCAACTTAGTGTAATAATAATTATATATTTTAGTTATAAGTATACATATTATTTCATAAATAGCCTATAACTTAATTCTTTATTATTCTAATTTTAATATGCAGATCGATATGGAAGAAGAACCTATTCGAGTTGAAAGAACAAAAGCTCTTCACGAACTGATCGAATTACATAAGAAAAATGACAACGATGCATTAGAAAAGCCATGCAAAGCTGATACCAAATCATCTACACCTTATGTATGTTATAATTTTACATTAAATGTTTATATTTTTATAAATCAGAATAGTCTACTTCCTAATTCCAGCTTTGAATTACTAGACATTTTATTAATTAATTTATAATTTTCAGCCAATGACAGCGTCTGAAGAAAGCGAACTTTCCGAGTCTGAGGAATTATGTGATTTCCTCCACTGTGACAATGCTAACATTTTAAAACTAACCAAAATGAAGTGGCTTACTGAAGAACAAGACGGTGCTCCAGATTCAAGGTACGGTTTTGTTTATATAACTGTTTGTTTGTAAGCTGATGTCTCAATATAGAGGAATGATGTCGTTCCAGAAAAGTAAATGCACTGACTGGTGCGAAGGTAAGAGTTAAAAGAAGACCAATCTGAAGATAACAGGTAATATTCATAACCTAATAAATATACAAAATTGAACACCTATTCTAATAAAAAATAACTAGTAAAATCATGTATCAACAAAAGTTTGCGATATTTTCATCTATAAACATACATATAATTAATAGACTTTCGGGCTCCCCGTTTTCCCGCGATCCCCTATTTTATTATATTAAGGGTTGAATTTCGAAAATCCTTTTCTTAGTACACCACTAGGGTCCATACCCATGTACTCGAGGAATATTATGGGTCCTCCAAATTTCAATCTTTAGGTCCACCGGTTTAGGCTATGCATTGTTCGCCAGTCAGTCAAGTCAGTCACGGTACTTACTGCTTTATAAGTATAGACTGCAGCTGACTCATATCTCTGAAAGCACATTAAGCCCTTGCTCTGAAATCTTTTCAGTTCTCCATCACTATCACCAACAGCTTCAAGCACTAGCTCTAACTGCAGTTGTGAATCACAAGCCAATCATGATAAGAACAACGGAGATAAATACTTATCTACTATACTCCGCTTGGACAAAGAGCACAATTTATTTGGACTGTCCAACATAGCCATCGTTGGATCGAGACCTTCGAAGAAAATGCGTAAAGATGACGATCGGGCCGTATTTCATCAAACTGCCATTGTACAAATCTGTTGCGGTAAACAGTGTTGCGTGCACAGGGTTAGTCACAAAATTTTCAATTTTATAATATTGTATAGTTTTATACCAAATCCTTATATAAATGTTTACTCAATATTTCTGTTTCAGAGTAATACAGATCTACCGTTTTCACTTAAGGTAGGAGCTCAATTTATCAAATTTTGAATAAAATTATAATTTAGTAGGTAATTAAAATATTTATATTCAAATAACATTTAACTATTTCAGTGCGGTGGATGTCGGCATTGCTACTTTGAACCATCATGTCCATCTTGTATACAAGTAGGATCATGTGCT
Source organism: Tetheella fluctuosa (assembly GCA_951216915.1). Lineage (NCBI taxonomy): Eukaryota > Metazoa > Arthropoda > Insecta > Lepidoptera > Drepanidae > Tetheella > Tetheella fluctuosa. The sequence continues at coordinate 7,223,406 of OX578230.1, forward strand.
TTACCTTGCGTACGTTTTTTTAATCTTACCTATTGTAGGGTAATACTAATATTAATGAGATTCTGATCATAATTATAATATTTATAGTAACACTGTCCAAAACATAATTTTAATTCCATTTCACCATATTTATAGGTCTAAAGATCATCATGATATTCATTCCCCCATTGATTACCACAAAACTACAAACGAACGGACCTCAGCATAAATTAAAATTAAATTTTAGTCCTTTATTTTGATTTTCCGTTTGCTTTCAGGACGATCCACCTTGCACGTCAGTTGTGAGTTATAATTTATAAAGTACTAATTCTTATTTTTGTACATTTTTTTTCACTGATATTGTCATTATTGCTTCTAGTGCACTTCGTGTCCAAGAGGAAGATGTTGTTGCAAAGTAAGATAATGATTGTGTATCGATTCAACCATGATTCTCGTCTATCACACTTTTGTAAGTAAATCGTTGTTTCAGAATTTGTGTCTTACTTCAAAGTGCAGGATTGACTGTAATACCTGCTACGGCTTGAAGGTAGGGAAAGCTTTATTAAATAGGTTACAAAATGGTATCATCACAAGAAATAGGTGTGCCAATTAAAGGTCCTCACTAATAGGCTGTATAATAAGTGACAGATGTATGTATGAATATAAAAATATATCGTTACATAAGTAATGTGAGGAGCGTGTATCGAACTATTAAGTTTTTTTAAACTTTTTTATTATAATTAATTTATATGAGCGGGGGTGAAACCGCAGGGAACAGCTATTATGTATAATATATATTATAATTATATAAATTATAAGGTAGCTAGAAATCTACCCATAATAACATTATAGCCTCAATCGCTTTCTTGACAACACTAATTAATTACATACTTATTTTATATTATTTACCTAGTTCTTTTGTAACGTAAACAACAACAACTTGCAACTGAAAATCTCGCGGAAACCGTAAAGAATTTGGTGAAACAAGAGCTCACTAGGTGATGATAGATATAACTAAAAACTACATGCATTTTTTCAGGTATTACTCCATAAAAAAATTAAACATGAGCCACTTCCAATTGAATTGACCCCGCGTTCAAGTAGCGTGCTCCAAAAGGTAATTAATCATCACTGAATTTTATTTACTACTTGATTTTTTTTACATTTATTTACTTATCATTCATCTTATTTTTTTTTATTCCTCAGCCTGAGGCAGCCAGATCCTGCCACCATATGCCTCAATGCATCCCACCATCATCTTGCTTCCCGTACCTGATGCCGTGCTTCTGGCCAGCGAGGTCGGGCGCGCCTTGCAGCAATCCCACACATTGCTTCCACAACCCACCCTGCCCAGCGCCGCGGCGTCGACGGTCACGAATACCTCCCGAGGAACTGTGTCCGCCAGTTAGAAGAATTCGATTTATTTCAGATCCACAATATTTTAGTGAAATTTTACTCAAATTTTCACACATGGACTTGTTTTAGGGTGGGAAATGTGAAGATTCAGCTAAAAAGACGAAGTGCCCAAATATATTTTGTCCCGGAGTGAGTACCTACCTACAAAATGTAATACGATTACATTTTTGAATTTGTTCAAATGTGTACAAAATTTTTGTCTTATAGAAAAATCCATCTTTGAAACAAGCGATTGAAGCCAGATTTGGAAAAAATTAAATAAATAGATACAAAATGGAAAAATCTAATGAAAAGAGCCACGGGTCTTGCTCGTGCGTGGCCGTAAGTTTAAACAATTTATTATAGTTTATAAAACTAAAATACACTTATTAATCTACTGTTTAAGGCGTGTATTATAATTTAATTATATTAACATAATATAATACTATTATATAATATAATGTAATCTATATAATATAATCTATATAGTAGTATTATATATTATATAATATAATCTATTATATTTAAAGATTAATTTACAACACGTATTTACAATTATAGTATAAAATACAAACTATTTAATTACAATTAAAAACAAGAACAAAAAATACACATCTTAATTTAAAACTATTTACAAAAAGAAAAGAATCTAAATCGCTGCCAGTTGGTAGTGTGCCCAGAACGCTAGCGGCATTGCCGCGCTGTATGGCGATGCTAATCCTCTGGCCGAGGTATTCACCAGCCCTCTGGTCACGAGAAGCGTCGATCAGTCGCTTAGAAATATCGCGAAACATTCGATGGGCTCCTGACCCCCACGGCCCCAGCGTCTCAACCCCAAACGGTTCAAAAATATAGCCCCCATCAAGGTTACTATATTTGCGCCGCTTGTGGTTTTCGGCACAGACAGCCGCGCCACCGGCCCTTTTGACAGTCTCTGGAAGGTGGGACGGTGCGAGAGTATCAACACAAGTTGCGTCCCATACTAAGGGACGCCCCAACTTCCAGGGCATCAAGGTCATTCCGTCGGGTCTCTTACCGTCATCCCGCATCAAGCCACTTGGTTCGCAAATAGCTGACACGGGAGCACTGGCAAGAGCCCGGCGGATGATGTCATTGAGGTCAGAATGGCGCGGAATTCTGCCTGCGCTTTTTACGCACGATAGCCCGCGGTGGCCAAGTTGATCGACAAAAGTGCCACACTGGCAGCGATGGGACATATAAATAGGTGCACCAAGACGCAGACAAGATGCAAGCCGGAAAGTCGATGGATCGAGTAGAGTCCCGATGTTTGCTGACGGAAGCGCTCGCAACCAAAGGCCAGATTCCCATTATATATTATCTATTATATTATATATAATACTATTAAATACACTAGTTAAGTATTTCACTTTTTAGTGCATAATTTATTTTTTGTGCTAAAAAGTAAAATAATTTTATTTACTTACTACAAAATACTTAGAGATCGACTATCTAACTAAACTATTCATCATAACTTAAGTTCAAAAAGCGTGTTGGTTCATTAAAGGCACTCGATTAGCTTTACCTCCTCGTTGCCTTTGGCTTTTAAGTCCAGGGAAGAAAAGTGTGTGTTTGACCTGGATCGGAAGCCTGCGGACTGATATATCCTGGGGTATTAGTAACCTCGAGGAACATTATTAACATTACAAGCCCATGGCGAATATCACGCCAAGCATAGTAGGCGGCAGTTAAGAAAGCAGATAGTACTATTATATAGCTGGCCTCACAAACCTACTCACTTGGAATTAAGAAATGATCTCTACAACCCGTAACCTTGCGAACGGGGTTTTGGCTTGATCGCTTTGGCTATGTGGAAAAAAACCTATACAAATCATAATATTGGAATGACACGAGCCCCACACTAGAGGCCGACGGGGAGAGTATCGTTCATCATCCCCGAATTGACTGATTTCCACTAACAACATCATCAGCGGTCTTATTTTGTACCTACTGGCTAAATTAAACTCTCTGAAAAAATTCAGTATGTATTTTTATTGTACATCAATGGTGGGCCCCGTAACTGGATACTTTACTCAGCCGAAGTTAATAGATCCAACACAAGTGGACAGCAGGAGAAACACAACATTTCCGATATGCTTTTCCCATGAGTATAAATAGAAAGCAATATGCAGACGAGCAACACGACTTCACATTTTTAACTAGGTACTCACACACCATTTAAGCAACTTATTTGGGATCTAAATGAATAAGACTCCTCAAGACGAATCTAATGAGCCCAAACTCGGTGGGTTTATTAATAGGCATTTAAAGGTTTCGTTGTTTCGTCACTTTCCAGCTGCATATAAATTTATAGCACTAGCTTTCCGAACTACGAGTCCATCCGCAATCTCCTATTTGACCTCCTTAGCGGTAGAATCCTTTCTTAAGGTACTACTGTGCGTTGTTTAGAAGTAGTAGTAGTATAGTCAGACAGTACTAAAGTTTCGTTAAGTTAAGAATTACATATAATTGCAAAGATACAAATTGATACTACAAAAAAGAAGTAAGTGAAATGTAAGTAAATAGATCTGCTAACAATTTGTAAAAGTAACAGGTCAAACTAATAAAAGCGTGTTAAAAATAGTACAAAAAATTGGCTTTGCAATTGTTATAATTCGTCCAATTTTTTTAATCTTTTATTATTTCAGAGCTCATCACAAATGTTAGAAATCGAAGATAAGAAAATTAAAAAGGTGAGTCACGATTTAAACACTAAGAGCTATTAGTGAATACTAATTCAAATTTTATTTAATTATGTTCCAGATGAAAATATTTTGCGAATGTTCGGTACCAGCGTGCGCAAGTTGTTTTGTGATAAAACCCACGGTATTTTATTATTTGAAACTACTAAAATATTAAATTCCGGTATCGCGGTAGTTCTCCAGTAATTACAGATGGCGTTTTTTTCTAAGCATTACTAATCACTCCTATTTCTACAGATACCTATCCCAAGATCGAAATCTGAAGAAATAAAAATTAAGAAATGAGTTTGCCATACGAAATCAACATGATGAAAAAGTTACTTATTACTCAGGTAAGTGCCTTAGCCGATCCATTTTTACTACAAAAGATAAAAGTATTTTTGAGTTCTGAGAATGGCAAAAAAATTGTTTTTCGGGGGTTTTAACCAGGAATCAAGAATGTTCAGTTAATCATTATCTAATTAACGGTAACCGCTTACCATAAGGCGGACCGTATGCTTGTTTGCCGACAATATGTTATAAAAAAAGTAAAAATAATCGTTTTGATTACAGATGTTCACGCGAGCAAGCCTGCATTTTGCTACACTTTGTTTAAAACTGCTATGAAAATTACTAAATAATTTTATAAATAAAATAACCTGTTAAAATAAACAAAAACGTTTTCATTTCGAAACAAGTATATAGTAGTAAAATTAATAATCCCTGGAGACTATGTTGCGTTGAATACATTTCTTGTGCGGTGGCATGTCATGATTCATCTGATCTATGACTATGTACGGTGGGGTCCCTTGCGATATGTGACAATAATCACTGCAGTACATGAAAGGTGCTATGTTCGTTTGGTAAGGATTGGGAGGGAAAGGAGCCAAGTCGAACGTTTCTCCATGAGACCATGTTGCAAGAGAAGAATGGGCAAATGGTATTTTGTATTTCTTCTTAGTTTCAGAGACAAAAACTCTGAAATAGGAAAGTACATTAGATTATATTCATTGAAAATTCGTTAATATTTTGTAATTTTCTTGTTACTTACCCTTTGAGGTTATTCACTGGATTATGACAAGCAGCCACTTCTTTGTACTCCTTTTTGACATGGATTCTGTCATAAACACTTCTGTGTACTTTGCTAGTAAGAGGCATCCATATCTCTTTATGTCTCGGACCGAAGCCACGAACCTTATTTATAAAATTAGAATAGACTTTTAAATAATTACAGGATAATCCTCGAATATTTTTTTCCACTATAAAAATCTGGCTTATTTTAAAAACAATAGATAAAAACAACACAAAAACACTCATCATGAGACTTTTGAAAATACAATGTTTTTCCTAGATTCACGTTGCTAAAATTATTATTTACCTACCTTTGGCACACCAATCTCTGAATAGTAAGTAATCTGATCTTTAGCGCCAATTCCATATTGGTCTTCTACTGAAAAAGGCATATGGGAGGCTCTGTATGTTGTAACATAGGGATCTAGCAGTTTTCTGAATCCTTTAGCATTGTCTTGTATAACAGGTGCTTCGTTTCTTCCAGCTGCAACCACCTGTTGATTTAGTCTTGTCATTACTACACGCAAATTTATAAATCGTACATACATATTAACCCGTGAACTTACATCAAAAATATACTCAGGATCAGGTGGTCGAACGGTAATCTCTGGTGGAGCAGTAGGTGTTTTCGTCAAGCCTCTGTAGTTATCCTTCATTTCTGATATGATTGTTGGCTGCGTGATGTTTTTTCCTTGCAACTGAAAAAAAAACCAAACATAAGTACATATTTTTTACAAGAATTCTGAGCATTTAGGCAACGTAAGCTACAAATACAAGGAGAAATTATGTATCATAATTTAGTATGTACATAAGTCCATGGTTTTCATGTTCATTAAACATATTATGTAGTGGTAATTAGACTATCTATAAATTATATATAAACAAATAAACCTAGACTACTTTAAATATACCAACACGCTTCTCAACGCCAGTCATAAATATGACTCTTCGACAGTTGATAGAACAATCTGACCGTTCCATAGCCTTATTCGGGTTGGGCTTCACGCAGTATTCCCCTGTCGTGGTCTTGTAAGTCTCCTTCTCCACAACCATGTCACGTCCTGTAACTCGCTCTGGCAGAGGTTCGTCAATTTTCTGAAAATATATTTTGATGCATGATAATGCTATAATGCTTAGGCATTCTTAGAATAATGATGAGACGAACAGAGATATTAATAAATTATGCGTAAATAAAATAATAATCACAGTCTATAATAATTAAATAAAAAACATGAGTACAGTATGTAAGTAACTCATTATCTCACTATCATCGGAAATAATTGAACCTAGTTACGTGCACTGCTGTTCAGCATTAGATTCTTATACCAGGTAGATATTTCGAGACGGTATATTTTTTAAACTTATGCTAGAAGAACTTTTTTTCCAACCATTCAGATCTGACCTTTATAATAAAAAGTTTGAAATTATTTCAAAATTGGTCATAATAAAAAATTGTTTAGGATGACGACGAAACTAACATAGGTTTAGAAAATATGCCATCTTGAAATATCCACCCAGAATAAATTAGAGCCCAATTTTCCGGTTCTAAAGTCTACCTGGTAAGAAATTTTCCTGTACGTAAGCTCGTTGCATCACCATAACAGCATGGGATAAAGTCTAAAGTCTTTTTAACTCACGCAATCCAAACTATGGGGAATAGCTGGTATATGCCGCAAACCGATGCTGGTTCCGCTCCTCGTCTCATTGTTGGAAAGCCTCAAAGGTATGTTATACTGCACGTTACCCCATGTGTTCACATTTTGTATAAGCAGTTCGTTAAGCACAGGAGGTTTGCAACCCTTTTGTTGTGCCATGATTTCGAAATTACTGTCTTGATTTACAAAATTGTTAAAGTCATGGGTGAAATTATTTTTCGTCCAAGGGATGAATCCAAATTATTACGAAGATTGACGTCTCATACTGTCTATTTGACATTTATTTTTTTCTTTTTAGTCTAAGTAATGACTACAGCTTATTTATTAGTTTGTTAAGAGCATCTAATAAGAAGTTTCATTGAAAGTGAATTAAAGTTTTTATTTTATTTAACACTACAAAAATAATCAAAATATCATAGACATCATTTTCGTGATAGTAGTTTTCCTCTTCCTAAAAGCCGGATTCTTCTCCAGGTCATACGAGAATTCAGATTGCTGGGAAGGTTTCAAGTACATTGGAAGCAGCACGTCGTTTTCCGAGACCCATTCTATTACATAGTCTGTAATGGCTTCAATGTGGGGTGACGATTCAAAGTTAGTGCAAATCTTTAGTTTTGTATTCAATTTGGATGTCTGGAAAGAAAGGGGTTTCATCTAAAATGTATCTCTCAGGTAAAGTAGCTTTCAGTGAATGAAAACATCGTAATGAAACCATAGAACGATGGTATGGTAGGTCTCAATATGAAAATCTATAGACTTTCTGTGCGTTCCACGCAAAGAGGATATTAGGGTATTTTACTCTATATGAGAAAAATATAAAAATGTACAATTTAGATAGCTTAGGCAATAAGCAGTCGGAAAATGTTAGTTTTAGTTCATAAAATAACTTAATTAATTTTAAAATTAATTTCAAAGTATTGTTTTTTTAATCTATTTCTAAACAAGCGAAACAGTAGCCGCCATTACAATGACATCATATGGTGCTGTATGTAAACTAAAAAGAGTCAACTGAAGTATTATTATTATTATTTTTATACTAGTATTCATGCATTCAGGAATAGCACACTAATAAAAAAGATTATAGCTCATTTTTAATTTATAAAATTTCATAAGTCCAATTGAGACCAATATCAGCGCATTTATTTACTTACAAGAGACCAAATAACGTCATGACCGTAGAGTAACATAGCGTCCAGCGTTTTCATCAAACTAGGCGCGAAAATTGAAAATGTAAAATTTAAATGCATTTTTATGGCACTTATCGATTGAATAAAATTTTTGAGTATTTTTTTGGGGCTTATTAGCACCTTAGGAACAAATTGAGACACTTTTTAAAAATGGGTGTAATACCCTATTATAATGCCTACGTTCAGTACCTACCACGCTTTGCCACATCATCACTTACCATAGTGATCACACTCAAACCTAATAATAAAAATAAAACATTCGCGTCAAATATAATATGTATAACCTACAATTTTTTTTTCAATGGTTACAATTTATTGTGTAACTAAGATATTAAAAAAAATACGTGTGGCACTCGGAGACTGCCGCGGTAAAGCTATTGCATAGCATTTTTTATCAACTAATGCAACGCTTATGCAAAATTTGTTTTTTTATTTATTTTTTATATTAATTCAAGTCTTTTCTTTGATATTAATGGATACCTATACACCTATATACTTTCTCACAAACAGCTGCTTACGTATTCGTCCGATTTCGGAGCAGCTCGTCTTAGGTTTTATTTTCGTTACGGAATTTCTTTTTTCGGTCGCCGCGCTCAAAGCCCGCGATAAAAGCTATACTATAGCTTAAAAACATCTTACCGCACTTAGATTTTCGCCGACAAATCGTAAAGCCTCCCTAATTGTTTCACCTTTACGTTGCCCCTGAAATTACAGTTGAAAAGTTTTTCTATTTATATCCATAAAACTATAAAACTTCTCGTAAATTATTCTTATTATTAAACTACTTACCTTTGGCATAAGTTCCTTGACCGTAGCGAATAAGTCATCAGATTGGTCGTAGTACAAAAAGAACGCCCATGGCGATCTAAAGTATTCGTAGAAGTCTTCCAATTTATTGGCCTGATAACCGTAACAATTGAAAATGTATTACAAAGATGGTATACTCAACACATAATAGTGAACAGGTGCTGCTTGTGGGGGCTGGTCTGCTTAAATTTGCTATCTATTTATTAACTATGTCACTCATCATTTTGTTTCTTTTCTTTTTTGTTATAACACACATATATTGTCAGTGAGACTAGATAAATAATTTAATGTAATAAATCTGAGTTGGTTTTGAAAAGAGTAATTGCTGAGTTTCTTGCCGGCTCTTCTCAGTAAAAGCAACCTTCCGAACCGAGTGTTAGAGTCAGACTATTCATAAGTGCTTGTGAAGGCCTATTTGAATAAAAAATATTTTCATTTCATTTTCATTTCATTTCATAATAAGACTATTTAAACTTACAGCATATCTTAAGTGCACATTATTGAGGATGACTGCGGATAATCCGTAGATTCTTCTAAAGTTCTCAAGAGAATACTTTTCTGGGCTCAAACAAGTGATCGCGTCAACTATCATATCATTATTTAAGTGTAGCTTGAAATAACCACCTTTGAATGTTTCCATCACATAACCCTGGAATCAGGCAAGATTGAATCGTTCATATACAATATAAGGTATAATAAGTATTTTACACCAGCTGAAAACAAATAAATAATTATCCCAAAAATATGAAAGACAAAATGTATTAAAAAAATATTACTGTGTCCATTTACCACATTTTATACTGATAAATGAGCATAATGTATTATGTAGGAGTTTTTAAAGGTCTATGACTCCTAACAAATTAATTTTAAATTAAAAGCTGCAAATTAGATGCGTAGTCTCCATGCTATGTAATTTGTGTAAATGAACCTATAGTTTCTACTAACATTATAATTCAAGGATTGCACGTAGTGATGTGGAAACTTCAATCCCGGGGATCGAACATCCAGATATTGTAGGCCTCCTGGCAATTTGCAATACGTCACTATTGGCATCACTAATTCTGGTAGCTTCTCTAACGGTGTTGTAGAATCTCGCCTTTGAAGTAAAAATTTTATGATGCTTTGGATAAATTAAGGTTACACTATATATTAGTGTTATAGTTGTTATAATTAAAGAGGCAGTCTTAGTGAGGGCAAACGCATCAAGACTTTTTCATACGGATATCTTTTTATAGGCTTGAAATTCAATATAGGCAATATAGGCAATCAAAATTTTGGTAATTTATCTGTGTAACAGCGTTTGAGATTCCAAAATGAGTCCCATAGTAGAACTTGTTCATATTGGTAAGTATTATCCTCCCAGCATAGTTATAGATATCTAACCGTACTTATTTTTTACACGGTTCTAACGCATTATAAACTAGAAGGTATATTACTTACGACATAGAAGAGGTTTTACGATTCATCGATTCGTTATTATCTCCGTATGACTTTGTTTCATTCAATGTATTATCAAAGCTCACATTTTTTGTAGAGAACCTGACAGAATTTCGTCCAGGAACATATTTTCTTCCAGAAAACAAAGGATCTAACTGATTTCTTATTTGTGCACCAAGCTTATGAAATTAATATTAATATTCGACTTAACTTCATTTATTTAGATCAAGCAGAATGGCATAAATATAATCGTAGACATTCTTCTTAATCCTATGATATAATATAGTTGAGTGTGTATTTTTTTCTACACTTAGTTACTTTTATTCTGTGAGTTGAACTGTTTAAAGAGTAACGAGATGAGGATGCTGAAATGGATGTGTGGAGTAATATAAAAATAAGTTAGAATGTAGTGCCAGTGACAGGAAACCTTTTGTTGTAAAATGGTCATATTTTGGGGAGGACGAAAGTGACTAAAAGAGTGAAAACAAAAAGAATGGATGTAAAAGTAGTGGATTGTGTGAAGGATGATCTATGAGTAAAAAAGGAAAGGAAAGTTGAGATGACGGATAGCTAAGGTATGTCTGGAAAAGCTTATAAGTAATATCAGAATTATGAAACATCACCTTTTCGCCAATTTCATAAGAATTATAAAACTTATGCCTACTAGTTTGAGCAAAGTAGCGACGGTAGTAAATAGTAGCAGGACCCGCAGCATAGATTGAGGGGTCCTTCGTGGTAAATTTGTGGTCAATTAATATACCACCATCGTATGCTATACCACTTTTGTTTAAAGCTGAAATCGACAAAAATAGGTAATTTCTTTATTATCGGATAATTACCTACCTAGTAAATACTTACTTACCTACATTTATTTCCTAAGTTTGTGTAATTCAAATAAAGTAATATAAATACGGTACATACCAATAAAAGCTTCGGTATTAAGCCCCTGTTTACCATAATAGAAGAAAGCAGAGCACTGAAGTCGCACAAAATGAAACTGTGATATGAATTCCACGTGTGTGAGAACATTGTCGAAGTCTACTGACCATGATTGAAAGTAGTACCCGCGATAAACTGTGATCTTCAAGTTGTTCAGGACTTCACGAACAGTTTGGTCAACCTATGGTGAAAGATTTCAAGGATATTTATTAGTTACTAGCAGTCCCCCGCGGTTTTATCCGCGTTCGCGAGAAAAAAAAGTAGCCCAGGTCCTTCTCCATACCATAGGCTAACTGCGTACCAAATTTCATCGCGATCGGTTCCACGGTTTAGGCGTGAAAAGGTAACAAACAAAAAACTCACATCCGCATTTATAATATTAGTTAGGATTTTACTTTCCAACATAATGTAAATTCAATTATATTATGTTAAGTAAAACTTCAGATTACAATTATTATTAATTTTCAAATATTCATAAAATTGCAAATATTATTTATATTGCTATGAGGTAATATTACATAAGTTTAAATAGTAGTTGCTTCTACGTTATTCTAGGCATCCTCCAATTTTAACCCCATTTCTCTACAAGTAGGTACCTATACCTTTTCGCATTCAGTCCGGCAGTCCAATATTTTTTTAGAAATTATCAGCTCACCGTCTTTCAGATATAATAAGATTAAATATAACTAACATTAATATTACAAAACGCGGGCACTCTAGTCTTATTAGGATCCTCAGGCGGGAAAGGTTCTATGAACACGATGTTTTCCGGTGGTACGTTTAACTCTAGGAGAGCGCTCAAACAACAGTATGCGTGAATCTTGGCACCGTACACTATTACTTTATCTATAACATAATAATAAGCAAGGCAGGGTGTATTAGTTAAAGGTTTTTGTACTCAACGTCACAGGCGGGATTCATTATTTAAACAAAATTTTTGAATTATTTTTTAGGAGGTACTTTTATATACAGAATGATTTTTTAGTCACTGGCCATATCGCATAAAATAAAATGGTTGCTTCATACATTTAGTAGGTATTGAACTTTTGTATGGACAGCTGATAATTTTTTTGTGATCTCAGAGTTAATCCCATGATAAAATTTGTTCATATTAAGGAGTACTTCCACCCCTGCAAGTATGGCCAGTGACTAAAAAATCACCCGGTATATAACTGATGGTTAATATATTACAAAATACCTATTCTTAAGGCCAAATTAATTATTTTTGTACTATTATCTACGTACAGTTATCATCACTTTGCCATGACAAGTTTTTAACGTAATTCAAAGCTTTATTCGCCTCTGTTATGTTATTTATAATAAACACATTCTCAGGTGTGTCCTCAGCTGGGAACTGCATAGCCCGGATATCAACATCATTGCGTATTGGTACGTCCAATCGTACATATGGCTGGGTATGTCCACATCTATCAAATTAAATAAATTATTTACGTAAATAAAAAATAAAACGTAAATTAATTTCCCATTATAAAAACTATAGGCTATTGTCATTATCAAAATAACGGATATAATTTTAAATCCAAACTCATAAATGACCAAAAGAAAATTAAGTGCCACTTAAAAATCGTAAATTTAATTTTATCTATAAAAGTCAATGGTTATATATGTTTAGTATAGACTACGAACAATGAGACATAGATCTATTAACTTTAAGTTACGAAAAATAATTCTGGCCATATTCAAAAATGCAACAACGACGTATAGGAACCTGTGACATGTTCAGACAAAAGTGTCTGTGTTGCGGAGCGATGCTATGTCGTATCGTGACGTAGGTACTTCCTTACTCACACTAAAACAGTATGCATGTGCACGCACACTCTCACATCAATAGACGGACGCACTTGGTGAGATATAATATCTGTGACTATTTGTTTCTTACTTACTTCCTTTCCCTCTCTCTATCCAGCAAAGGCTTCAAATAATCGGGATGCTGATACTGTTTCCCAATTAACAGGAAAAGGAGATCATAGTTATATTTATTGCCATTGGAAATGGTTACATACTTTTCTTGTCTGCAAAACGGAAATTGTGAAGATTATCGTCACATAAACGAAAACACGTAAAATATTCCTATAGAAATGTGATAACGATTTTTAAGTAGGTACTAAGTAATTTATACCTTTATCTAAAGTAGTGAGTTTTCACACATGCTGGATCAAACCTCTAATCTTTGCTACTAACCGAGTCACGAATCCGCACGGATTCACCTCTGGCTTTTCGGTACAGAAAAACATCGGAAGGAATCCTGCATAGCTACCCAAGAAGTCAAATAGAATGGCATGTGAAGACCGGTAATCTCCACTGGACCACCTCGTGGTGGATGGTGGAACGGTTGGTTGAACGGCAAGGACATTGGTAGATACATGAACTTTTGATGGTGATGATACTGATCAACTTTTGCTAAGAACGCGGCGGAGTCTCACTTATTAATCTCCACCATGATTCCATGGACCACGTTCACATAATATGTATATGGTACACTCTTCATATACTTGTCAGAGCTGGTCCGATGTTGAGGGAACATGGTTTCGGCAGCGACCTTAGACTGCCTCACGTATGGCAACCCTTCCGGTGATATAAGCGTCACATTTGTAAACGTGAGGTAGGAAGATGCGTCACTGAAAGAAGGTACGCTACATCTAAAAAACTTAATTAAAAACAAGATGTTCCAACAATCATGATCTTCTATAGTCTACGAGCTAGAAGTATCAGCACCTTAGTAACTAAAAGAATACTCATTAAATAAAACTCAATAGAAGGTCATTAGAAAGACAGGATCTACGCTGTGTTGGTTAAGGTTGAATGGAATCACATTATGTATTTATCAATATTTTTGAGCGGTATATTGTGCTAACACCAGCTATTCACTCAACAAAACACACACCACAAAACTACATTAAATGATGGCATAATTATGACGTAATATGAGCTAATCTAGCTAAACTAGCTTTCGACCTGTGGTTTCATCCGTGATCCCGAGTTATAAAGTAACCTATGTCATTCTCCGGTCCGTAAACAATATCCGTTGCTCCGTTCGGGTTGCTACGAAAGAACATACCAACAGACACACTTTCGCATTTATAATATTTTCTTAGATTAGGATTTTCAATTCTCATTTTAATTTTTCTAGTATCTCCCAGTGGCTCTCACTGGGTCAGCGGTCCACCGGAGGCTCAACCACTGTGGTAGAGACCTGTGAGTCAAGGTTGTCCAGCTGGAATCAGACCAGCGATCGCCACTCGAGAGCCTTCTTTCACTTCAGATTACTGTCTCTAATAGGGCTAAAATGGCAAAGAAACATGTGCTTCTTACCTAAATAGTAAAGTATTAAGGAAAGCCATACTCGTTCTGGAAGCACCAATAATTACCATTCGTGTGGTTACATTTACCATAGGCACGCTGGTATTTTTTTTTCCAAGATACCACGTACTAAATGCCATTCTAATAAAATAATAAATAAATTAAATGATAAATTCTTTATTTAAAAAGTACAAAATAGATAATAATATTATGATAAATTCAAATAAACCTACGCACATATTTTTCGCCAATGTATTTATCTTCTTCATTTCAGGTATAGAAGTGCAATCAATTTCTGAGCTTCTAGGTAATAATGGTATCATTGCCGATGCTATAGAGTTCGCTTTATGAGCCATCTAGGTATATAGGTACATTCATAGTTAGTTTTTATTATGAGTTAATTTCTTAAATCAATCATACTGACAATCTATATACCTACTTTCATAATTGTGTTAATTCAAATTAAAATTAAAATTCTACACTATTAAGTATTAATAATATGATGTGACTATCAGGAGATAGGCATACATATCTGAAAATTGTTACACCCAATATTTTTATTCTTTGACTGAGAGAGACAGAATGATGTCTCTATAAATATTGGAATATGGAAGAAAAGCACGCAGAAACTTTTAGGATTGTAAATTTTTTTTCAATTGACACAAATATACTAACCCATTTATTTCTATACGCAGTCAGCCATAAGAGGGTGGTAGAGCCAGAGAGCCGCATCATCTCTCGTGCAAAGAACCTATAATGCGCTTCAAAAGCGGGGTATACCAAAACTGCTTTTAGAGTAGCAATACCAGTATTCGTCCCTTGACCTTTCACGTGGTACTTGTGACTGTGAAACCACTCTAAATTGAACTTAGCTCGTATGAAGTCTATTTGTTCAGGTGGCCTGAAAGCATTATAGAGTAAATTGGTTTTATTTATGGAATATATCAGGTATTTCATAAGGGTTTCTGGAAACTTTTGGTAGTTATATTCTTCTTTACGATAAATAAGGATTAGATATAGAAGAAGAAATGCGAGGGAGTAGATACTTCAGACAAATCTGAAAACCATTAAGATATTAAAATACTTCCTGCTACTTTCGTATCTGGAAACGGAACATCTCCCTTCGACTATTGAGTTTTATTTTAGTGGCCGATTCAACCAATGTCACGATCATACAAAAGGTCACACTATTCCTAGCATCCTGTACAATGCATCAGGGACCGAAACGATTTCTTTTTAAAATTTTAGATTGCTATTGAAAATTGTCATACTCTAAGACCCCAAGCCCGACAAGCGATAAACCACTGAAGAAAACATAGGCTTGATATTTTTTACTCCTCAGTATGTTGTTCTCGATCGACCATATAGTTTCATTTCCATCTAAGTGTTGCAGTAGACTTGCAATTCTGGGTATGTCTATCAGCTCCACATCGCGTACTCTTAATCTCCTATAACGACATAAATCAATTAATTACATGGTATCTATATCATGTAATAAAAAGGTGAAACAATAATTTCAGAGCACATGGGGTAGCTTATGTGTTATTTCACAGGTATGAGAGTCGGAAACTCAACAAAGAAAACGAAGAATAAGAACAAAGTTTTCGACATCAATTTTCTTATTTGCTCTACGTCTTTCCGTCTCAGATAAACTTATGGTTTAAGTCAATAGTCCAGTCGGTCCCATTCCTTAGTAATCAGTCCCAATCAATCAATAGGGTTGTCCAAATTTTATACATAGTAGTTATTTTTTTAAATACGTTCTTCAATTAAATACTTTTACAGGTGATTCAGTAATCGATGTAAATGCATATCCTTCAATATTGTTTCACCTTTCTCTTACACGTTGTATACCTAATACGTATGATTTAATTATATGGGAATTAATCCATACCCTAGAACGGAGCATCTGTGTGCTACATAAAGAGCATATTTGGAACAAACGTTTCTTCTTTTTGGTACGAACTGCAATAATAACGGTACCGATGAAAATAGGAATCGGCCAACAATTTCACATTAATATATATGATAACAATTCTTACACAGAAATGCTGAAGTAAAGGAAAACTTTTATCAGCTGACGGAACTCTAATTATACAATAGTCAAAATCGTTCATAATTTCAAATGCAGCTTCCAATAAGTCGAAAGCATGTCTGGAATTAACATTTTTTTTTTAATCTAACCAAGTCATACAATACTGTATTTGTTTTAGCATGTTGTATTTGCCCTTCAAAATCTTGACATACTTACAATCAAAAAGGTATTTAGTTTCATATATTGGTATTTAAACATTATAGGTAGTACATACCTACTAGTATATAAGAGCAAATACTGTTTGATTAAAATGAGATATGAATGCAGAGACAGGGTATATTGTATTTGTAAAAATCGCGGCGCGTACCTACCTATTATTACTTATTATTTGTTTGTCTAGTTTAGGTACTGGTTTATAAATCACAGGGGTAGGTAGTGTTGTTAAAAGTTAATAGAACGTTTAAGAAATACCTATCGTCTATGTCGTGACGAAGGCCATACAATTCAATCATAAAAGCATTTGGGCCCCCACGATATATAATTTCTGGTTCTTCGCATTTATTTGAAGTGAACAGTGAGTTCCTCTCTGAAAATTTAATTCGCTTCGGTAGGTAAGTACCTACTTACTACTAAAATTAAAACACACAAATATTATTTAAAAAAATTACGTACTTTTTGCTTTACCTCGCCTTACGTTCTGCTTTGACTGAGCCGAGAAGTCTTTTGACTTGGTCCTTTTATGACAAAATAAGTATTTTTCAAATTATTCGTTATTTTTTTACAGTTAAGTATATAGGTTAAATGTCCTTAGATAAACTTACACCAAATGATGGTACGACAAAGCCTCTGGTACAGCAAGTAAATTAGTGTCAATATTAATAATGTCATAATCAAAAGGGTCCCCATCCAATAAATCAGCAACTGAATAATCAGTTACTTGCGATGGAGTTGGTGATTTTTCACTATAGTCATCAGAGTGATGTTGTTTGTACTTCATCAGGTCCATGCTACGCCTCATCGCTGCATTCCGACTAAAGTTTACCTTACTCAGCTTCTTATTTCTGGGACTTGTTGCATTATCTTTTGATGCATCCTGTAAAATGTCTCACAACCGAACTCAATCAGACATTATTATTAAAATCGCCGATTTTGAAGTCATATCTCAGTCTGTTGGCTCTATTAATTCCATTATTATAACGAACTTTTTACTATCTACCTACCTAATCAACAAATCGGTTAAGGTTAGTTTCTAAATGAGATGATTTCCTAACTAATTTGTAAAATGATTTAGGTAACAAGTATGATACCTATATGTTAGTGTTTTGTTATGTATAGTGATATAACTTACATCTTCGTATAGATTGCCAACATCTATTGCGGTGAGATGATCAAACGGGCTCAATTTACCATGCATTATTGGTTGCCTGTGGTAAAATAATATTTATTTTCTAATCATTATACATACGAATACATAAGCTGTGCCCCGCGGTTTCACCCTCCTTAAAATTTTAAAGAGCCTATAACCTTACTCAATAAACGGGCTATCTAACGTAAACATATTTTATTAAAATTGTTAGTTCCTGAAAGTCGCGCGTTCAAACATACAAACTCTTCAGCCTTATAATAATACTAGCTTACCGCCCCGCGGTTTCACCCGCGAACCACTATTTTACCCTCTTAGGGATGGAATTTTCGAAAATCCTTTTTAGCGGATGCCTAGATCCGTCCAGTGGTTTGACCTGTGCGTTGATAGATCAGTCAGTCAGTTTTCCTTTTATATAAACAGAAGATTAGTAATAGTTTATGGTAAACTACGGATAACCTTAACCCCTATTTCGCCATATTACGTCAAATATAGGGTACTAACCTATGACGGCTATGACTTGAGACAACGACGCCATGACAGCTCATATAGTAAAAAAGGCCTATATTTTTATAATACCTACCTACATGTAATTTAATTTAGGTTCATAGTAAAAATTGTCTAATACCCAAATGTTTTCAGTAATACATTTTTGCGTTTATTCTGCTCTTTTTCAAGTGGTGTTGCTTTTTTCAAACCGTAGAACGGTCGTAGCTCGTAAAGTTTCTGAAGCTTTTCATAGTTAATCTCTGAATTCAGACACATTACACCTACAGCACGTTCATGCTGCTGTAAAAAGTATTTTGATAATTAAAAACCTACATTACTGACAATAATCGTGGTTGTTTCCTTTTTCATCAGGTACCTTCGTTATTTTTGTTTGAGATACCTAGATAGTAATTAGTCCCAAAATGGAGCTACAAATAACTACATAGCAATAGACTTATTGAAATTGATGTAGAGACGCTTACTTCGGCAACTATAATTCTCCTCGGGCTTTCTGGATGTCGTCCAACTAGTTCGCTTATGTAGTAACTACCATATATTTCTTTTAGTTTTGGACATTCCTTATCTAATATTTCTACTATGTCATCGTTGTCTTCTTCTCTAAAGATAATAGTACGTACCTCATTATAATGTATAGGTATACCTACATTTTGCTACAACATACTGCTAGTAGGAAGTGCCGTATCATACGCAATACACAATTTCCATATGAAGTGTCAAAAGAATGTGAATAAATTACCAGACTAGTAATCATCTACTTTTGGGGCCGACTGTTCCTAATGTGAAAAGTGTCATAACACATCAATATTCTGTTACATATTTACAATAGAAACCTCATTGGCATCTGCGTCACATTAACGTCTTTGAAATGTTTTAGTATAAACGATAAAAGGTTTTAACATACACAGCGCGGCGCATTTTTAATTTTGGACAAAATTCTTGACGCTTGAAATGATAGAAGTGGTCACTCATTTTGTCAGTTTCGT
Organism: Tetheella fluctuosa; assembly: GCA_951216915.1. Lineage (NCBI taxonomy): Eukaryota > Metazoa > Arthropoda > Insecta > Lepidoptera > Drepanidae > Tetheella > Tetheella fluctuosa. Next base: position 7,242,787 of record OX578230.1, read on the forward strand.
CATCGCGTCTGGCATAGTATTTGTAAACGTGGCGTTTCCTGAATCTAATGATCTCAACCTCTGTTAAATAAAACATTTGAACGTTAGGTTAAAAAAAGGGATCTAGTGAAATTTATCAAAGGGATTTAAGGGAAGGTCTGTTACTCAAGCAGTAAGGGTATACTTTCGTTATAAGATCTAAATTGTTACACTAACCATACGAACAATTAAAAGGCACCATCAAAATAATATTCATTAAATAAATATCGTTTTGAAACACAGATATCAAGGCCTCGTCTAGAAAATACTCTGTGACCGAGTCTATGCAACCCATGAAGTGTATAAACAAAGTGTTACGGGATAAATAGTATTTCCTGTAAAAGAAACAATTCATATATCTAATAAAAATCACGATAACATGCAAAGTATAAAAAATTGTAAAACTAAAATTATTTTAAAGCAAATAAGGCAAACATTGTACTTACTGGTACATGTTTCTGATCCATATCTCCCAATCGGCGGGATCAACGCCCGTGACGTTAGGATGGTCACAGAGTGCCATGAACCCCACTACTTCTTTGTTCTCGTTTATCATGCATATTGATAGGGGTGATAACTCACTGTAGCAAAATATGCGAAAATGCTATCATGTTTCATGATTATTTTCCATGTGTGCCTAACTTTTCGGATAAGTTTCCTACATATAAAATCTATAAAGGTATATAAAATCAGCATAACAACAGATCTAAAAAAGCTTTAGATAGCATTTGGTACTAACATCAAACTTCCAATATCGACATCACCGAACAATTTCTCCGTATGGTTCAGATCACAAAACAACTTTATATCATTTATATCGCCATCAACGGCTCTTCTAAATCTTCTACCAGTCGGTCCAACATCGAAATCAAAATATATTGACATTGTTAAATAAATGGAGAATACTGACACAAATATATTCAGGAATAATCTATTAGGCTATGAAATTAAACAAGTTTATTTGAATGATCTCATAAATTAAAACCAATATTTACATTTAAAATTATCATTATTTTATATTAATTATTTTATTAAAGGTAATTAAATTTAAACAGTCATGTGAAAAGAAGATATTATCATAAATGGCACATGACACATAATAAAACTAAACTTTTTATTTCAAATACTGATTACCAACAATTAAGTACATTTTCCAAAAGCGGTTCATTCTATGAAATTGTACGAGCTGCCATGTTTGAATGTAGGACATACCATGATACCGCAGATTATTAAAAGGTACGGATGCCCAACTTATAAAGAAATCAAAGCACACGGTAATGTTTCATTTACATCACGATCAACGTGCTAAAATATCTACTTTATTATATAGCACAAAGAATTTCCATTTCTAAAATTTATTTCGACATCGTAATTATTTTTCTCTTTATTATAAATGGTAAAATATTTATGGATTCAATCCACCAATTGGAGATGTACTTTAAATTTAAAATCTTGTAAAATTAAATAAAAGCCAAACGATATTCAATTTTAGTAATATGACATTATTTCAACATTTCAAATATTAAACAGGTATGGACTTCCCTAAGCTAGGCATTAAATATTAAGGAAATGTCGAGCATAAAAAAACATAAAAATTATGTATTCTAATCGAAGACAATTAAAATAATTATTTCTTGTATAAACTAAAACCTTATAAATCTACGTAAAAATTAATAAAATAATTATATAATAACTATACACACAACGGACGAAAGACCTTAATAATAATAATGCACAATCTCAAACATAATTGTATGAGATTCAAATATACATTTGGAAAATCGAGAAACGTATTTGCAAAAAGTTTTTAAATTAACAACACTTGAACTGTACTAATTAACGAGTACAATCATACATTGAATAGAAAAATGTCAAACTTTAATTAATAATTATTAGAAAATTGATTTTCATCAAAAAACCGACCTGTCATTTATGTTTTCATAAACGCGTAGTTGACAGATTGCTAGTTTTAAAGGGGTGAACAAAGAAGCAACATCTACATAGGAAGTAATAGAAGTCAGTCTGTTAAATAAGTGGTGGTAAATTTTTCACTCGAACTAAATGAGAGTGGGATTTAGACCTGCTAACATTATTTGGTGTCGTTTTAACCGACATACAAGTAGCTGTGTTCTGTCGTTGTAAATTAACTTTATTGGCGCTCAGCGGAGCTCTAGGGGTGGCAAATCCATCATTATTCAACTTAAGAGCAGATCGTGTAAGCCTTGTGGGTGTGTTTATGAGATTATTCTTAGGTGTCATCGCATTAACGTGTTGGATATTCTCCTTTCCTATTTTTGGCGTCATTGGTGTTTTCGTCCGCGGAGTTTTTTTCGGGGTAGTTGGGGTGTTTTTTTCGCTTATAGCATGGAACACAATAGTGGGAAGAACTACTTCTTGCGGTTTCGTGTTTGCCATTGAACTACGACTGATCTTCTTTTCGTTGATGTCATCCTGTAAACGCACAAAATACAATTGTAACTTATGCTACCATCGCGATTGTTTCGTGTGCAAATATATGGTAGAAATGTATGACTAGAAGACTGGATGTATTTTATTCTTCTGTTCACAGTATCCAGCCAACTCTGGTACCTTTCTTAAGTCACCCAAACATCATGGTCCAAGTACATCTCATTTAGGGCTCATTTACTGGAGGTTACAACAATCAGTATCACTAAATAGTATAAAAACTACATAGTATAAAACAAAGTCGCTGTCGTTGTCTGTCCGGCCCTATGTATGCTTAAATCTTTAACTACGCAACGGATTATGAAACGGTTATTTTTAATAGATAGTGATTCAAGAGGAAGGTTTTAGTATATAATTTGTTGAGTTTTTGTATACATTGGCTAAAATATAATTATATTTGTTGGAGGTGTCGGAAAAAATAAGCCGTTTGGGAGTTTTCAACGAAAACGCTGCATAAACCCTTTGAGATATAAGAAAATGATGTATGGTGGAATTGTGTATCTTATATAGGTCTATAGAAAAGTCCGCGATGGCATATGTCTATCTGTTAAGGATAACATACTATATCCATTTTAATACTTAAAAAATTGAGCAATTATAAAGCGGTAATTGGAAAGCTATTTACACAAATACGGTATTAATCCTTATCATTTAAAATTTCATGCACATTATTTTACTCTTTTACACCATATAATTAAAATAAATATCTTAGGAGCTATTGTAAATTAAAAATTACGCGCGAGAAAATAAATTCAAGCGGTCTCGCACTAACGTGATACAACGACGGGTCCCACGGGACTCGATGCAGCCACCTCCGCCGCCCGCGCTCCACCGCCCGCCTGTTGCCACGCAACAAGTCGATGCAAAAAATGTAGGCATAATATATTATGCTCTTCTACCCGCGCGAAGCCGGGGCGGGTCGGTAGTATATTATAAATATCAGAAACATAGATATACATACCTTAAAGTCGGTGTAAGTGGTGAGCAGCGTGGTCTCCATGAGCGGGTCGGCGGCGCGCCGCTCGTCGCGCGAGGAGGTCGAGCGCGTCGCGTTCATGGAGCGCCGCCCGCCGCTGCGCCGTGCTCCGTGAGACTGCACACCGATATAACAACATTACGTACAGAACCATGTCGCGGCCGGTGGCTGCCACGTGACTCATACTTATGAACAGGTGCAGCTTTATGGGGCTGGTCTACTTGTGTTCATTTAGTGACTCAATTTTTTTGATAGACAGAAAGTAAAAAAAATGTGATCAAAGTGAATGAGAAGTAAAGCAAGATCTGATACACGTAAATTGAACAGAATTAATTAAATTTATTGCATAGAGAAATACAATCACAATGTACTACTACATAATTCAAAGTGTTAAACGTTGCACTTACCGTACGCTTATGTTTGAGAATGCTGCCATTGACGGTGACTTTAGGCGTTCTCTTCATATCACCCCCATAGTCTAGTTTCCTCTTTGCATTGTCACACTTACTTTCTATTACTGCTCTAGCAGCTAAACGTCCGCTTATACGTCTGGAGTGAACAAAAATATTTTTATTCACAACCTGACTTACTATTCCTTCAAGTTCTGAATAAAGGAGTTAGAAATTTCTATCCGTATTGCCGATTTTGGGAAAAAGGAAAATTGTTATATGTTAATGTTGCTCTTCATTAGTATGGAACTATAATTATGTATACTTAGATACATTAGATTCAAAATCAACTATATTACTTTTAACTACTGAACTGGGAACTAAATACTACATTAAATAATTATTGCTAGTAATAATATACTATTCTAAAATTTCGAAATGCAAAAGCCAATAAATAACTAAAACAATATTTCTCATTCCCTCTACTTACGCAAGGCACAAGTCAAGCTCAATTAATTTTGATCAGAACGCTACTTGTTGTCAATCAAACAAAACTTGCCTTAAAATTATGATGAGGTAATGACTGTTTCGCTTTCACATTCTATATAATTCACAAGCGAGCACTGAAAATGTTAAAGAAGGAATGAAAAATATCTGTAAAATAATTGTTCTATAATGTACCATGGGGACACTGAATTTTTATTGACATTCACATAACATATCAAATATCAAACCAGTTTATTAACGAAAATTGAGTTTAAAAAATAGAGTATTTAGGTACAATGCTACGATTAAAGATATGCACCTGGGAAAATTATCTCGAAACGAAAATATGGTTGCAAGCGACAGAACATGCCGAAGAACTTCATTTTAATCGTAGTACAGTACTTAAATCTTAAGATTTAAATGCATTCTCACTGAAGCTTACCTCTTAACAGTAGAAATAGCAGATCTCTTCAAGGCTGATAGGTTGCTAGTGATCGCGCTTACGGCTTTAGTGGCGCTGCCGGTGATCAGCTGACGTTTTGTAGGCGGCCTGCAGTGCAAAAATCTGCTTACATTTCAATATGAAAGAGAGCATTTGCATCGCGCATGGAAAGCTACTTGGGTCATATTATAAAACTAGATTCAAAACTCTAAAAATAAGCCTTTTTATAGAGCCTGGTTCCAAATTCAATTGTTTGAAATCATGACTCAAAATTTCATTTATGCTTTGATTCTATAATACAGACCTTAGTCGGCTCGGCAAGTAACGTGTATGTTATGTTTAAAAAAAAGAGAGGGCGATGAAGAGAGAGAGAGGGGGAGGGGGGGGGCGATAAAGAGAGAGGGGGCAATGAAGAGAGAGAGAGGGGTTGCGATGAAGAGAGATAGGGAGGGCTATGAATAGAGAGAGGGATAGAGCTCTACAAAGAGCTAGAGTAGATGTGTGGTAGGGTACCTGTTCCTGTCAACAGTGGCAGCTAGGCCGGCGGCGGTGCGGTTGCGCTTGCCGAGCGGCGAGGTGGCGAGCGAGCGCAGCGACAGCAGCGGCGTCGTCGGCGTCAGCACCTGCTTGCGAGCTGACACCTTGTTGTGGCGCTCCTAGCGGGTCACACACCAACATTATTGATCACATCCTGAGACTTTCTTCACATACTTATCCAAGCCCAAAGTAAGAAGAGCTTGTGCTATGGAAACTAATTACCGATTCAATATAAGCTTTTTCTGAATACTTTTACATAAATATGCCAGCAGTGGTTCATGGCGAATGGATAAATATTCGACACTGTAATATTTCTATCGATTTAGAAGTTGTTTCAAATTTAAACTGAATTCAACAAAGACACATAATCCACGTATATTTAACTGATATTACTATATCTTGATCGTTGCAGCAAGACCGGGGTAAAGCGTCATATGCACATGTGATTAAATGACCAGAGATAGCTGGTTCTTTTACACGTAATTCCATATGGATCTACAGTGAATCTCTTTAATTATGAAAATAAAGAGAAAGGATCATACAGAAACATAGTTGCGTTTGAAAATCACTCTGTCGTGAGATTTTAAAACATAACTGCAACCACTTGCTGCTCATAAATAAACCAAAATAATGAAAATTATGGTAATTTTTGCACATTTCCAAGTGCCATTTTTATGTAGCAGCAACTATACTATACTTTGCTGTGATAAATTTAATGTATAAAATTACCATGGCGTATAAAACTTACAGCTTTTCTAGTCTCCCAATCATCTTGCATTAGTTGCAGTAGTGGTTTGCCATCAATGGTAAATGTATTGCCAGTTTTTTCTTCATATTCAGATACCAAGTCACGAATCTGGGCTTCGATTTTCGGCAGCTGTTCAGTTACAAAGAATCATATTAGTTAAATCAAATAACATTATTATGTTAAGCAAATTCAATAAACTGACACATCAAATTTAAGTGGGCCCTGAAACTGCTGGCGAAAATAGCTTACACATAATTTAACAATTTTTTCTTCGTATGTCGTCAAAGTCAAAGTCAGATCTTAATGTAGTTACTGATGATACGAGCCACAAAGCCTGTAAGTTTCGTGCAATCTAGAGATATAAAGAAGTACTAACATTGCTAGCAATAGCCTTCCGTTCCTTTTCCTCGCGCAGCAGCTGCCCGCCGCGGTTGTGGAAGCGGCCCGGTTCCGTCGCACGCGCCTCTAGCTCAGTCATCTTAAGCCACAGATTCTTGCGAGTCTCCACTAGTTCGAATATGTGCCTATTAAATTATCAACGAAGATATTATACTATATTCTTACACAAGATTTCAAAGTTGTACAGATTGACAAACCCAAAATAAGTTTCGAAAAGAAGCCATCTCAAAATATCCACTTAATATACAATGTTCGCTTTGGGCTAGTGTTGCCGATCGATAGGCGACTATCGATGATTAATCGATAGTATTGTTACTCGTAAATAAAAAATACTATAAATAGTATCGATTGTTTTAGACTATCGATAGTTTACCAATTTACAATAGTATTGTTTGCAATATTCAGGTCTAATAGTCAATAGTCATAAGAATAAGGATAATGGAATAACTAAATAATTTCAAATTAAAGGAAAGGCAAAATGTTCCAATTCATGGCGGGTGGCACCTTGAGCGCCAGGTAGTCGCAATACTATTGTAAATTGATAAACTACCGATATTATTATGATTAGACTATCGATACAATATCTATAGTATTTTTATTTACGAGTAACAATATTATCGATACTATGGATAGTTTATTCTTCGCGAGCAACAATACTATCGATAGTATCGATACTACCGATAGTATGGCTTTTTTCAGATGAAAACTGTCGATATTAAAACTATCGATAGTTCGGCAACACTACCTCGGGCTCGTGTGCTGTGGTAAGTAGCATAATAATAATAATTAATAAATATAAAATAAATATTCTGGGACATAATGCCTCACATACGGCCACCTGACCCCAAACTAAGCAGAGCTTGTATGTACTATGGAAGCCAGATAGCTGATATTATTACATATACTACTTTTATTTTGTAAATACATACATATATAGATAATTACAACCAGACACAGGACAAACGGACATGCACACAAATGTTTGTCCTGAGTGGGAATCGAACCCACGACCTGTGGCGTGATAGATAGGGTATCTTACCAACCACGCTAGCCGGCCCGTCAAATCGTTAATCTTTTCAATAGACATATTTTTGTACTCACTTGTGATCCTCATAGTACTTTGTGATCTTGTCGAGGTACAACTCGTGCAGTGTGAGTGTATCCTCAGTGAATAGGTCTTGGTAGTAGTGCACAAACTCTTCACGTTCGCATATAGAGTACATTATTTTGTCCCACATCAGCTTTATCTTCGTGCGGACATTCGCTACGAATACCTTTTTCAACCAAAAAAAAAAGAATTTAATATTGATAGGCTAGTTTTGTTATCTGATATTGTGTTTTTTTTAGGCTAAAAAAATATTGATGACTGACGTCATCAATATTTTTGGTACTAACAGGTGGTTTGCAAGAGAAACCTTGAATTTATAACACAGGCCATTTTTACTTAATCATACTATCCTGTTTCCCAGTGGCGTAGCGTGGGTTTTCGCCGCCCGGGGCTGACTGGAAATTTGCCGCCCCCTCCCCCAATTTTTTAATTATTATTTTAAAAAGTTTAAATATTTTATTCAACTGATTTTAATGTACATCGTACAACTTATTGAAAGACAAGATAAACTACCACTGCTTCGGAAGGAACATCACACAACACAGCCCACTTCGGGCGCCTCCTCTTTTTCGAACTCTTGCGGTTTCGCTTGGCACGTAACATTGCGGGCACGATTTGGAGTTTTTTTTATTATTTCCAATTGAAAAAAATCGTGGCGCTTGCCGCCGCCCTCTTTCGAATGCCGCCCGGGGCCATGGCCCCCCCGGCACCCCCCACCCTACGCCGCTGCTGCTTCCTACTAATCTACTATCTTCTTCTTCTTCTAATATTATAAACGTGAAAGTTTGTGAGGATGGATGGATGTTTGTGACCTTTTCACGCAAAAACTACTGAACGGAATTGGATGAAATTTGGCACACAGATAGAATATATTCTGGATTAACATACAGAATACTTTTTATACCGGGAAAACATAACATAAGATCCCTCGGGAACGCGGGCGAAACCGCGGAGAGGAAGCTATTCTCAACTAATTTTGATCAACTTAGTAGTTTAATTAGACCTACATAAGTGCAATCCTTGGGCGTAAAATTAATAAATAATGGGTTTGACGTTAAAATCCCAATGTAATATCTAACGTCAAGCAAATACTGCTGTTCCACTTGAAAGTTCGTTCCAGGCTTTCCAGACTTTTGATACCATCACATTCAATAGTGAGATTGTAATTTAACATAATATTATACAAGGAAATACTCTTATCACTTAATGGTATAGAATAATGACCTGTATCTTCTGACGCTTAATGTGGTCACACCGCTTGATCTCGTCCTTGATGGCGGCCTCGGTCTGCGGGTGGCAGCCGGGGTGCGCGTGCAAGAAGTTCTCGCGGTACACTTTATCTTCCTCTAAGCACTCCCAGAGCTTTGTTAGACGCTCACGCATTTCTAATACCTAGGGTTAATACATTTTTAGTTTAGACTAAGACTTGTGTACATATTTTTATTCAAGTCATTGTCTAAAGATCAGGAATTATTGAAAATGAAAATGAAAATATTTTTTATTCAAATAGGCCTTCACAAGCACTTATGAATAGTCTGACTCTAACGCTCGGTTCGGAAGGTTGCTTTTACTGAGAAGAGCCGGCAAGAAACTCAGCAATTACTCTTTTCAAAACCAACTCAGATTTATTACATTAAATTATTTATCTAGTCTCACTGACAATATATGTGTGTTATAACAAAAAAGAAAAGAAACAAAATGATGAGTGACATAGTTAATAAATAGATAGCAAATTTAAGCAGACCAGCCCCCACAAGCAGCACCTGTTCACAAGTATGACGCATGTGGCAGCCATCGCCCTCCTCGCACATATTGTAGGGAAGTGAGCGACCCGCCACACGACGCCGCCGCAAGCAAAGGCCTCAAAGTGAGCATGACTACCATAAGCTTGCTAAAAAGAAAAACAATTTCACGGAATATGAATAAGAACACACAATATGTTATCACTGTTACCATTCACATGTTTATAGGGCAAAAAAAAAGTAAGTGTATCATAATAACAATATTAAAAAATTATGATAATATATTACACAAAAATTTATATACATACACAAAAGTAACAAATCTACCAAGCATTATCGTCTTTTAAATAATCATTCACAGTATAGTAAGATTTTTCAATTAAAACAGCTTTAATACGGTCCTTAAATCTTTGTGAAGGCAAATTTAAAATTGAAGTAGGGATTTTGTTATAGAAGCGTGCACCTAGTCCTAGAAATGAACCTTGCACTTTTTGTAGTCTATAAGCAGAGGTCACAAGTTTGTGCTTATTCCTAGTATTGATCGAGTGTACTTCACATTTTTTCAAAAAACCACTAATATTTTGATGGACAAATAATATGTTTGCATAAATATATTGAGATGCAACTGTGAGTATGCCGATTTCCTTAAACTTATCTCTGAGGGAAGTTCGAGAGCCCAAATTATAAATAGCTCGCACTGCCCTCTTTTGTAAAATAAAAATGGTTTCTATATCAGCAGCTTTACCCCAAAGTAAAATGCCATAGGACATGACACTATGAAAATAGCTAAAATAAACTAATCTAGCTGTATCTACATCTGTAAGTTGTCTAATTTTCCTAACTGCATAAGCTGCCGAACTGAGCTTCGCCGCAACAGATGAAATTTGGGAGCCCCATTGTAATTTTGAGTCCAAAGTAATCCCTAGGAATACTGTTGACTCAACAAGATTGAGGGCTTCATTATTTAACATTAAATTACAGTCTACTTTTTTTACATTTGGTAATGCAAATTTAATGCATTTAGTTTTCTTTGCATTTAAAACTAAATTATTCACTGTAAACCAATTTAATACCTTTGTTAATGCACCGTTTACATCGTCATAATTGGATTTCAGTCTATCAACACCAAAAATCAGTGAGGTATCATCAGCAAACAGTACAATTCCACAGGTATTTTTAACATAAAACGGAAGGTCATTAATATATATTAAGAATAGAAAAGGACCCAGAATAGAGCCCTGCGGTACACCCATACGCACAGGAGAACCAGATGATTTAACCCTATTTACATCGACACTTTGAAGTCTCTGCCCAAGGTATGATTGCATAAGATCAAGTGCCACGCCTTTTACCCCATAATAATTTAGTTTACGTAAAAGTGTTCCATGATCAACGCAATCGAAAGCCTTGGATAGGTCACAGAACACACCAATGGCATTCTGCGACCTCTCCCAAGCATTAAAGATATTTTTTAAAAGTGTTACCCCAGCGTCAATTGTAGAACGACCTTTCGTAAAACCGTACTGCTCACTATGTAATAGTTTATTTAAATTAAAGTGTGCAAGTAATTGCGATAAAATTATTTTTTCGAATACTTTACTAAGGGCTGGCAAAATGGAAACGGGTCTATAATTAGAAGGATCCCTAGGATCTCCGGTTTTGACATTCCGTATTATAACAGTAAGCAGTTGAAAGCTATAGTACAAAGCTAGTCATTTCTCATTTAAACTTTCAGTGAAGGAAAATATCTACAGGATATCAAATCAAAATCAAATCAAAGCTCATTTATTCAGTTAAGGCCCTAATAAGGCACTCATGAACGTTAAGAGAGACTGAGAAGACTCCGACAAGAAACTCAGAAAGGGATATTTTTATAGTCTTTTTTTTAAGTAGTATATTTAATTACTAATTACAATGTTTATAAAGTTATTATGAAATAGCTTGTTGAGCGAACATTTAATTTAAATGCATTCTTGTCTTCCAAAAAATCAGAATTATTATAGTACCCTTTCTTACATAACTTTTGTTTAATTAGCTTTTTAAATACTACACTACCTTAACTACACTACCTTGGTACTTTTGTGTACCCAGTACCAACACCATAATTGTGGTGTCATTATATGTACCTACATATAAAGTGTAGGAGCATTCCGAATAGATTATGGAGAAACACAAGTTTATGTAAAAAAAAGGTTCACTTGAGAACCAGATCTCTTTTAGGATTTGCATATTCAAACATTATGTTGACTGTTGAAGGACACAAGCACATCTTAATAAAGTCCCACTACAGATACGTTTATTTGTAACTGCTGGAACTTATTGCCCATTTTCTTGAGGTTGGTAGTCAGCCAGGCAAGTACTACAAGGTTATTGCACACGGCACAGAATATGACAGTGTTGTTATGTATATAAAATATGTTACCCTATTATTAGTCAATTCATATTTCTCCTGCAAATCTTGCCGTAGCTTAGAGAGGCGGTCCATGTTCAGATCTGTCACCTTGAAGTCCACAGAGAGGGATGTCATCACAACGTGCTCAAACTTGTTTTGTGGCCTAATTTGAAGTTTATCTGGAAAATATAAAATAATAATTGTCATCAGATGTAGGTCTAGGTAGACATTAATTTACTTACTTGAACTTTCTACAAAAAACATCTAAACACTAAGAAACTATTGCCAATAATTCATAAAAAAGGTTCTAAAAATAGCAACTTTCTGTATTTATTTATAGGTATGCTTGTATTCCTAGAGCTATAATACATATATAATTATTATTATAGTTTAAGTAACATTACTATTTTTAGCTATACATTCCTAATAACAAGACAAAAGGACTTAGTTTGAAATACCCACCCATAATATCCTTAATTTCAACTTGTACATTCAAGAATATCTCAGTCCTCCTATCTCTCTCTGCCTGCAGCACTTCAAGGTGCTCTTTCAGCTTGTCCAGTTCTTCCTCGGATGGTAGCGGAATATCTTGCAGCTCACGGATGGTGACACCAAGCTTGTCTGTAAGGTCACGCTGCCACTCCAAGAGCCTTTCCATTTTCATGCGCCTTCGTTCTACTTGTTCCCTATACCTATCATAATATAATATTATAGTATGAGTTTTTTTTGTAACTTGAGTAGGTAGGTGATAGTTTTAAAATGGTATTTTCACACTACATTTGATAGGCTGGTGTAGGTGCTAGATACTCTGATTACCACACCACAGGCTGTGGGTTTCCAATCTACCCAGGATAAATGCTTTTTTTATATACCCAGACATAATTAAGTGTATATAAAAGTGTATATATTTAATAAGTAGTACTTATTTAATATTGTAGTATATCAGAACTGGTTTGGTCTGGTTATTTTTCTTTACTATGTAACTTGACCACAATCTCACAATGGTTAATGATGATGTGGCTGAAGGTAGTAAGCACACAAAGCCTTGATGGTAAATGGCTATCAAGTGCAGCAGCTGGAATACATGATAGGCGCTTGCGAGATAGAATTTCAATTAGAGAGTGGTAGCCAGCCATAGCAGGGCATAGCTTAGCATAGTTTGGGATAAGATGAACATGAATGAAGAATTAATTATAACATTACAAGGTCCCAGAAAAAAAAGTTAACTAAAGTTAGATGCCATACCCAGTAATCTGTTCTTCTAACTCTCTCTTGTATTCAACCAACATCATTTCATCCTTGAAGTCCAGGATTGTGATGTCAACTGATAAACATCTGCTTAATTCTTCTGTTTCTTCTTTTAACTCTGTTTAAAATTCAAAGAAAGATAAAAAAGAGGAATAGTCAGTGAAATCAATGGACTTCACCTTACCAAAAAATAAAATAGCACCATAAAATATAAAAATACATACTATCAACTTGATCCTGCATATTTTTAAGTTTCTGCTGTGTCTCATGAATAACATCACGGTGGAGGTCTTTCTCTATTTGTACGAGCTTGGCTATGTTATTGATTTTTGTGTTGTCATCCACTCCAAGGTGTGACCAATTTAGCCACAGCTCTTCCATCATGGTGCGGATGTTCTGGGATATTTCCCGCAGGACTTCATTGCTAAAAAAGTTGGCAATACTTAACATGTGTATGTATAGTTCTCATACACATAAATAATAAATGGTAATATCTATACACACAACTATAATAGGAATGTTGACAGACAAATCAAATCGGTCAGTTTTATTTTAAATAGGGACATACAACATTTATATGGAATTTTGTATTGAATACTGCACTCGGATATGTAAATTGTACAGCATCAAAAGATCTACTGTTTGTGGTTAGTGTAATCATAAAAGGATAAATTTTACAACTTTTTTGTGATGTTATTGTGTAAATTTAGTTAATTTATTTTATAGACTAGTTAGTGTAAAAAGTATGCCAGGCATCCATCAAGTCAAGCAATTAATAGGTTCATAACCAAGTAGGTGAGCTGAATAAAGTAGAGAAAACTATGATATTTTAGCATACATTCATGTGTTGGATAACTTATACTTTTCGCATTACTTATATCTCAATTAAACTGTAAAGATTTAAAATTATGTGGAACATATAAGATATTGAATGTATCTGCTAAAATCGTAATATAACGTATTTTATATGGGTCGGATTTGATTTGGGTGACTCAAATATATATAGGGCATTTTGTTTACGGCTACGAGGTTCTCCGATACGATTGTTGTTAGGAAAAGGAAGTGGTCAGAGAGTGTTTATTACTTTTGGACTAATATCAAAACTTATTCTATTGTAAGTTTAAAAATATCAAACATGGGAATAGAAATACATTCAATAGGTACTTACAAAAGTTTATTCACATCTTCGGTTAGTGTGATCATTTTGAAAATTGGTTTTCAATACAAACAAGACAATCCGAACACCACACTATCCGAAAAATATTAATTTTCAAAATTTTTGTTCAAACTCCGATCCAAAACGAGAACGACGATACGATGAGCCTTGAAAATTTGAACGTTTGTTTTCAAAATTCAGACAATTCAGTACGTTAAAAATCAAAATGTCCAAACCTGCTTCCTGATTGGCTAGTCACTTTTTATCGGTAAACTTCGTTCAGAAATTGATGGTTGATTGAGTGGTTGATATAACCGCAGATAAAAAAATATTACCACCGTACAGAATACACAAAAAATTGTGTTATAGTACGAAAACTTATCTATAAACACATTTCTTTCTATTGAATAACACTCTTTCGAACGTACTACTCAAATTATTTCATTTCATTTTAATTATAAATTTTAATGTAAACGATGACTTTTAGTAGGTATCTAAAATAATCTTGAACTATAACATAGAAATCTGTGTGCGTTACAAATAAATCAATACATTCATTATTAAATGAGGAGTTTGCTCAACGCGACGCGCTGCAACGAAAGCGGACCACACGGCTGGTAGTCTCCATACATCAAATCCTCGCCATACGTTTATTGATTATCTGTGGGCAAACTATTGCAAATGACAGTTTCCCTCCCCTCTTCCTTCATACTTCTTTCCTGAGTCGCCAGAGAATCGACGCCATGTTTGTTTATATGTCAAAGCCAAAAAGACAAGTGCCTTACAGTTTCAAAGTTGGTCGAGTGAAGTTTTGCGTTGATTTATTTCCGTAGCTTATCGTCTCAATTTTGTTCTTGTAATAAGATTGCGGTTTGCAAAATGTACAACAAGTGTTGTATTGTAAATTGTGCTAGCAGGCGAAAGGACGCTAATTTATATCGTTTTCCAAAGAATGAGATAGGACTCCAGAAGTGGTTACAGTGTATCAATGTGAGAGATTGCGAAGCTTATGTGTAGAGGATCTTCGCAAGCACTGCGTGTGTCAAAGGCATTTTGAACAAAGGTTCATTGCTTCGACACGTATGAGGCCTTATTTGTGTTGGTGCCTACCCAACATTGTTTACTGAGAGCGAGATTAGCAGTGGCATTCCTCATACTACTCTCACAGACGATACTGGTAATTACTATTTTAACAATCATAAAATAATGAATATTATAATGTGCTGGCTGGCAGTTCTCTACGGTTTCATCCACGGTTTCATATTGTATAGAAAAAATATTTCAAAAAGCACTGTACTGTGCACTACCTCAACTGTTCACTACGGTTTCATCAACGGTTTCATATTGTGTAGAAAAAAAAAAAACAAAAAGCACCATGCTGTGCTGTGCACTACTTCAACCGTTTATTTTAATTAAATTGTAAAATATTTTCAGATAAAACACTTTATGAGCATGGTTATGCTAAAAAAAGACTACATGAAGATCACACCTATTGCAAAATTGAGGTTGAAAAGAAACATGCAAGGACTGAAACTGGTAATTTCCTTCTTTACTGATTATGTTTTATATATTGTTCCCTAGAATCCATCTGTTTTTTAAGGATCTTCGTAAAATGAAAATGTTTTGTCAATATACCTAATATATTGTATCACAAGCTTAATTGTAAAAAAAAAAATTGAAAAAATTATATTTGATTTCCAGGAATTGATGCTACTCCAGATGTTCTTTTTGATAGGCAAAATAGTGAGGGCATAGAATCACTTTCCATTTTGGATCATGTAAACAATACCATAAAACAGCCAATTCCAAAAGGTGAGGTTAATAATAATTATATAAGTACTTATTATTTTTTAAGTTATAGGTAAATCTTGCTTTAGGTATATGCTTTTCAGCAGGTAATTGAAATGAAATAATTTAAATTTTCAGAAACTGATGTCACACCATCTTCTTTAGCCTTGCCAAACATTGAAGGCTTCACTTCACCTTCCACTTCAGGCCTTGGAAATAATACCATAGTAAAATCACTAAGAGGTAATTCAAATTCTATGAGTATACTTATTATATTATCTTATCTTAAAATTAAAACACCACAAAATTAAGTAGGTATTATTATTAATATGCGGAACCATCCGTGTGAGAGACTCGTACTTATAGTTGTTTTTGTTACATAAGATTTTTTTTTAATTTCAGATGTTTGTTCTATGCCTAAGGTGTTAGTCGGAAGAAGGCACCGGCGTGTAATTTTAAAGAAACAGTCACTGACACCTAATTGCAGGAAACTTTACAATGAGTTTGTTAAATCCCGGAAGCAGTTGGAATTTAGTCATAGAGCACGAAGAGCCTTAAAGTTTTCAAAAGAAAGATGCTTCAACAAACTCACTGAAAAAATGAATCCATTGGCCAGAAAAATAATGTGGATGCAAATAAAACAATGCACTAAAAAAGCCAATGGAAGACGTTTTTCGAATGAAGAAAAACTTATAGCACTTTCAATAATGAAGCAAAGTCCAAAATGCTATCGATTTCTGCATAAAATATTCATATTGCCCTCTAAATACACCCTGAATAAAATGATTGCGGGCTTAAATATCGAGGCAGGCATAAATTCTCAAGTATTTGAAGCAGTAAAACAGGAGGTAATAATTTCATTAATTTGAATTAAAAAAAATTGTCAACCATCTTTTAAAAAAACTTTTTATAAAATAACTTTACACATAAAATAACTAATACATTGAATAATTATTTTTCTAAAAAATTATAGGTTATAACATTTGCATTTAATTTTATTACTTAATATTGCTTTCAGGTTACCACATGGACAGAAAACAAAAGATTTTGTTCCATTCTTTTTGATGAGGTAGCTCTTGAATCTGCATTAACCTATGAAAAAAGCAAAGATACTATAAATGGGTTTGTAGAACTATCTGAAAAAACTAATGACTTTGCTGACCATGCACTCGTGTTTATGTTAAGAGCAATCTATAAATGGCAGCAGCCTTTGGCCTACTATTTTTGGCATATGCTAAGCATCATACACGATCCACCTCACCTTATAAAGGGGTTGAGAAATAATTTTTTAACCAAAGACATAAAATATGAAAATAAAATTTCCAAATGGAACGACATCGTGGAAGTATACAAAACTGACTGCAATCATGCTCAGATGAGATTGCTACATAAACTGAATGACGAACACGTAATTCCAGAAAAAATTAAAAAAATGAAGGTAATTAAGATAAAAAATTTATACCATATCTTCCAGACTACTTTAAAATTTTAATGCTTATAAGCTGACTGATTGTATATTAAAGAGAATGTTATTTTATTGCAGGTAAAAAATTGTGCAAGAGTGCTAAGTAAAACGGTCTCGGCTACCTTGTCCTACACTGCTCAGTTTTGTATGTTCCATTTTATCAAAATTACATTTTTAATCTAATATTTGTTTATGTGTAATATGAAATACTCAGATACTACTTTTTGTTGTAGCTCAATATGCTGATGGTACTCCAGTAAGTACAACATTGAAGAATACGGCAGAAATGGTATCTTTTTTTGATGATCTCTTTGATTCCGCGAATGGAGCAAGTCTTAATGGTAAAAAAAACAAAGGAAAAGCTCTGAGACAAGCTGTGACAGGAAGTTCGGCACACCACAAATTTTGGAATGAAGCCTTAAGAAAACTTAGTAATATTAAATTTGTTGATAAGTTAACTAAAAAAGAAACTGTTGTACCCTCTCTTAAAAACTGGATAACCACAATCAAAAGTTTTCAAAGTTTGTGGCAATTCTTCAAGAAAAAGAATATTAAAATTATGAGGCCACGATATTTTAACTCTGACCCAATTGAAAACTTTTTTGGGCAAGTAAGGGCTTATAATTTTAGAAATAATGATCCGAATCGCCACACCTTTAAATCACTGTTAATCACTAGATTTATTCAATTTCATTCTGAAAGCTATAATTGTGAAGAGGATTCAGGTGAACAGTTGGTAAAATTAAAAGCCTTATTTGAAACCACTCAAAATGACAGAATTATTTCAAATAATGTCAGCTCATCTGAATCCTCTGGCTTTCATAATTTTGTTCTTGAAAGTATTCCAACAACAGCAATCCGAGAAAGGCTAAATGTTCACTCACGTGCCTATACTACAGGGTGGGTCGTAAGAAAAATAATGTCTAAAAACAATTGTCCACAATGCGAAGATAACTTGACATGTCATGAAATTACTTTTGAAAGAAATTCAGCTTATAATTGGATATCGGTTAGGGAATTTAAAAGTGTAAAAGAAAAGAAATTGACCTACCCATCTGAAAAGGCTGTGAGATGTTTCGGAAATATCACTCGGGAAGCAAACGACTACTTGGAAACAAAGCCTCAACAGATAGGTATTCTAAAAGAAATAAAAAATATAATTAAAGCCAAGTATTCGTTTGACTTCCTGGATTGTGCACTACACAAGGAAGCTGTATTAGAATGCTTTCTTGAATTAACTCTTCGATTAACAGTATTTAATTGGTGTAATATAATTAATAAAATAATAAAGGGAACCGATGTGTTTAGGTTGAAAGATAAAAGTTTGCCTCCTATGCAACAAAAGGCTTATGATAAATATAAAACCAAATTAAAAAATAAAAGGATAAATAAATAGCACCAAGGTATTTTATTACTCCGACTCCTATTTTACAAACCCAAGTAAAAAAAATTAGAAAATATTAATTAGGTTGAAACGCTAAAATTAACGAAGGCAAAAAGACTTGTGTCCTTGGGCTTGTTATGTACTATTACATAAAGCTACCAAAAAAAAAAAAAAAACTGTCATATTCATTAGTGTCACTTTACGTAGAGCGATATTTTTACTCTGCGAGTGCCCCGTCTGATGCGTAGCATCTCTACTAAGTCTGTGGCGGACCACTATTTATTTTAAAATTTTAAGTATGGCAACATTTTTGGGACATTTTGTAAATATTAGATAGGTACATGGTTTATTTTAATTCATTTCAGCACGTTTTTTTTTCTATTTTATTTTACGATATTAATATTGATTAGTAGTATAATGTTAATAAAATAATTAGTATCACCACGAATTAAACGGAAATACAGAAATTAACAAAATTCATTTTTAAGTATTCGTTTTTTATTTTAATTTAATTTGAAAACGTTTATTGTTTCTTGACATTTTATTTTTTAGTAGGTATAAGCAGTACTTGCGCTGCCATGGAAAAAATCTTTATTTAAACACCGTAGATAGAGAAGTCATAAATACAATACCTAAACACAACTGTCTAATTTTACGGCCTATAAACAAAATTATTTTAGCAATAAAACTTTATTGGTCATGTGGTACAACACTAGTACAGTCTAAGTCTAAAGGGCGTCACACACGGCGAAGTAAAGTAAATATTTTATCTTAAGATATATAAGACAGTGCTATACTAGTGAAAGAGAAGGGAAGTGAAGGTAGGTCGTTGCTTCTCTTTTCATAGTATAATGCTCTCTCATGATTTAGTATCTTCGCCGTGTGTGACGCCCTTAAGTCTATTCAGCTCAGTGATATATCACTCTTGTATATCAGTACCTCACTAATAATATAAAGATTTGTTTGACGATTGAGCGAACTGCAGACCGTTCACCGTAAGATGTCCCCTCGTTCAAAAGTTGGTAGCCCTGTTATTCCCTTCGACACCGACAGAAATTACATTGTCAGTCATTAGTGCCAACATAATGAGAAGGGGACAAGTTATAATGAATGGACTGTAGCGATGTGTTTTTTTTTACAACACTTGAATGTTTACAAAAACAGTCTTATTTGTACCTACTCTATTAATTTAGTGTAAAGGTTGATTTCCCTATGATCTATTATTATCCAATCACGGACTATCGGCCAGCACACATGCGCAGTGCTTCGTATCGCTAGTCTCTTTCTTTTTTACGTCGTGTGCAATTTTTATTTCTATCTGAGCTGTACAAGATGATTTTTAAGTCACTGGCAATACTTGCAGGGGTGGAAGAACTCATCAACATGATCAACTTTTACTATGGGACCAACTCTGATATCGCGTAAAATAAAACGGTCGCTTCATACATTTTGGTCAAGAAAGTATTGAATTTTTGTATGGAACAGCTGATAATTTTTTCGTGATTTCATAGTTAGTCTCATAATAAAAGTTGTTCATATTGATGAGTACTTCCACCCCTGCAAGTATTGCCAGTTACTAAAAAGTCACCCAGTTATATGAGCTACGTCACCCGTCAACTACGTGTCAATCACCTTTAGTTCAGTAAACTCCAATTGAAACCATATCTTTAAAGATATAAAGATACAATTTGAAATCATGAGCTAAAGAGAGATTAGCTCTTTGGTGACTTTGGTAAAGATATAATATATTTTATATTATTAGCACGCGCGCTACACAACTCTACAAGGCATAACGCGAGCATTTTTATCTCCTTCATCACCGACACGACAATGTAAATATACATCTTTTTAACGCTGTGCTCTATGCTGTGCTCCGAGGTCGCACCCGCGTACCCGTTGCGAACCGCGGGTCTATTAAGCAACTTAGTTGCAATTAGTTTAAATTTGAAACCGGTTCATACAGTGGTTTTCTGATGACCAAAGAGTATATGCATAATCACTACGCTGATGACATTTTCATGTTGCGGTAACTTCCTAATCAAACAGTGCTTGCAAATGGTGCTTCCATTTCTAACAAAGCTCAATCAAATTATAATATTTCTATCGATTTAGTTAGAAGATGTTTCAAATTGAAATTGATTGCAACAAAATTGTGAAATTAATTGACGTTATCTATAAATATTATGTAAAATAAAAAACCATTTGGGCTATTTGGATGAAATAAAAAATATTTTAATTCTTAGGTAGGTAACCCATTGATATTCTCCATTTACTAAAGCTTCATTGTTACCTATGTCATTTTTAGGGTTCCGTACCGCTGTATTACTGTCACTCACGTATCCGTCTGTCCGTCGTCTGTCACAATTTTGTTCCAAAGAATTTTATAACTTCCATTGACCTACGAAATTTACATAGGTACAAGTTTCTACAGAATCCTTGGTGCGCGAATCTGACTCGCACTTGGCCGGTATTTTACTATAACTTGCTTCTACTTTGTATATTATGCTATGGAATGACGGAGCATAGATATTTACACTATATCCTGGCACCTCTTGAATATAAATGTTCTATGCCTGGCACGGAGTATGATGAGTATGGAACCCTTAACACAGCTGTGTGGTGGTGAACTAGTTTTTAGCTTATCTATGTACTGTTAACTGTTTGTAGGATGAAAGATAATAAATACGTTTTGAGCTGAAATGTTGATTATTTTAGTATCTTTTGTATTTTTTATTCATAGTTATTTTGTATGACTGGTAAAATTACTGAATGAGATGGATGAATGTTATGAATGATAATGAAAGTAGATAGGTTTATCCCGGAAAATCAAGTTAACATGTAAAAATATTTATAAAAAATAAAGTATCGGACGTTGGTGCATAGTCAGTCAATAGGTAGGTACCTATACATCTACCAAGAGAGTACAAATCCACGAGAATTAAGAGGCGGGCAACAGCTTGTATTAGAATAAGAGCTATGGGTTGCATCACAATGACCTACCTCAATTTTTTTAAGTAAACTATCAACAAACTTTCCTTAACGCGCAGTGACTTCTCAAACTTTAGAATCAATTAAGACTAACAAATGCGGACTTCCTCTGATGTAGATTATTATTTGATTAAACAGTCAATGAGTCATTATGTAAGAGCGTTGGACAAGACGTCTGTGATACTCGTTGTTAGTATATAAGTACGCTTGTGGGGAACACTTGCATGATTATTAGTAAGTTATGTTCCACGTGACACGATCTAGTCTCGCCTGAATTGTGCTCTTAATGATACCCCTCGTAATAACAAGAACAATTTTGTGTAAAAGTAGTTATGAAGTCATCCGTATATTTTTTCCATCCGTACGAACGCTACCTATATAAATACTTGATAAATGTACGGTAGGAATAATCAGATTTTTAAGGTATATTCATTATTGGGTTTCAATATTTCCAATTATCTATAAATAGAAAACAAAATAAATAAATGAAAATTCTGGGACATTAAACCTCGCACACGGCCATCAGACCCCAAACTAAGCTAGAGCTTGTGCTATGGAAACCAGAAAACTGATATACTACATTATATACTACTTTTATTTTCTTAAATATATACTTATATTAATAATTACACCCAGACTCAGGACAAACAGATATATTCATGCACACAAATCAAGCCATCAAGAAATTGAGAGTAATATTATTGTAACGGACCAAGCGTTGTTAACGTTTCCCTCCAAAATCCATGAATAAATTACTAAATGTGTTAATTCTATGTTAAGTTTCAATTTCATAGCACATCTTATCTTAATATATATATATTTCTTGTGTGCGTGTGTATGTGACTGAACTCCTCCTAAACGACTGGACCAATTTGGATGAAATTTTGTGTGTATATTTGAGCGGGTCCCTGGATGGTTTGAAAATACAATTGGACCCGGTAGATGGCGTCGTAATCGAGTTTGGACAGGACAACGTCTGTCGGGCCCGCTAGTTTCTGTATAAAAATATAAAAAAAAACCTTCTGTAAAATTTGATATTTGTTGGTTACGATAACTCGGCGGGAATGGCTCGAAATGTCTGTCCTGAGTGGGAATCGAACCCACGACCTGTGGCGTGATAGATAACATATATTTCCAACCACGCCAACCGGCCCGTGCCTATTGTTATTTTCCAATAAATTATTCACGTATTCAAGCTTGTTAACGAATAGATACTTAAGTAAGCATGTCGAAGTAAACCCAGTTAACTAGGTTTTACATTTTAGCATCAGAACCTAGTGATTATAGAGCGGTGGTTCCAAGTTCCTACAAACGAATGGGTTGCGATACATACAGTCACTTACTTGCAAGTTGCTTTTCACTGATAGCGTAATGTAATAAATCTAATTAATTTATGCATGTAGCACTACGAAATTTTGAGAAATCAGCTTTTTTATAATCATTGGGAATTAATAAACATGTTTGTGTACAAACTTTCGCATTTATAAATGTTACAGTAGGATTTAACAAACATGCATTTCTCAATTAAAAACGCGCATTGATTCCTTATATAGGTACTTTTTAAGGTCATCGGCCAAAAAAGCTTGTTTGGATAATCCACATTCTTTATATGGGTACCTAGCATATTATTTAATCATTTATAATATCTATTTCATCTGAAAACAGTACATAATTTTTCTTCAAAACCAGTAATTAGATTGGTAAATCTAAACACAACGAACAATTAACTATAAGTACTGCAAATTAATGTGACAAGTGGATATTGCCAAGTTTCACTTCCTCTGATCATCTTGCTCGGTCTCTTTTGTAACAGGAAATCTTTACGGAAGTTACTAAATCGTCAACATAAAGTAACGAGACCGTATTATGTTAATGTGAAACATTATCTTCAAGTTTACGAGATATTTGATTAAGTAAAGTAGGCTTGATATGTAACATTTCCATTCCACTTTCAATATAAAAATAAAATGGAATAAACTGAATATACTTTTAATACTATGATTCTGAACATATAAAACTAAGCAGCAAATCCCTATCAGAATACTTGAATATTTAGAACCTATTAATTTTACTTTCACTAGAAAGGTACCCATACATTAATCAGACCGGAATATTTATCATGTTGTGTTTTAAAACTTGCACGATTACTTAAAACTTTAAATAGGTATATGCAAGAATTGTGTAAAATAAAACGACCACGTATTTATTTTAATTTTTTATTGAATTTGATAAAATGTTGAAAATTCAGTTTAGCGAAAGGCACTAATGACAATTGAAGTTTTAAATATTATAATTTCTATTTTGATCGTTATAGTATCTTCGTTTCTAAAATGTTACATTTGTGTGTGAACACAACAATGTGTTCAAACCTTGTGGACGACGTAAACGTTTATTCTTTGTTTATTATTCACAACCGTGTACATAATAAAATATCTGCAAGAAACATGAGTCGGATACGGATGAAACAATGAAAGTTATTTTTATGGGATATATAACTATGCAAAAGAAAGCATCAGCAAAGTATCACGATAACCTGTGGTTGGTGCAGTTTTGTTCTGAACTAGGTACTTATTTGCTTACAGTGGCTCAAATGTCTCATGGAATAGATTTAAATTTTAAAAGTTAATTTACCTAATTCCTTTACCCCATTGTACACATTATAAGGTAGGTATACCTACGCGTGGCCCTGAAAGTCATACCACAGTCTATGTAACTCTTACAGTCGGCCAACGGACACGTCTAGACAGAGCAATCGTGGGGGGCTTGTGGGGTGAGAGAGGGGCGGTAGCGAGCCCAAGCTGCCATACACTCGCTTGGGACACAATATAGCAATTACGTATGCCTATATGCCTGTATGTAATTACGCTGTGGTCATACCGGGTTCTCCTGCCATGGTATCAATAGGTTGGTGAAAATAGTTGTAAAACTTTATAGACGTGAACGGTAAGGTTTGGTAAATAAGCATTTCCAAATTAGGTACTAAAAAAAATATTAGATAGGCATATTTTATAATTCAAAAGTGGTATAATTTTATGTTATTTCGAAAGTTTTTACTTTAAATTTATTAATGTGCATTTTTATTGGTTTTTAAATTATTTTAAAAAACCGGTAAAATTCGTAATGATAATTATTGTTTTAACATTCCAAAGAAATAAAATGAAAAAAATATTTTTATAATAATTATTATTCATTTATGAAGAAAAAATCTAAAAACTGTTTTGCTGTATGAGGAGATCGTAGCTTCCTATCGTAATTAATAGTATATCTAATATACCTACTACATGCATAGAAGATGGTCCTAACCAAAAAATGTTATTATTCCTCTGGTTTCCACTGAAAACCAGCATCGTAACAACAAACCTACTGCTGCGACATATGCTGAGTGGCTGAGTCCTATGATTTAAACTTAGGATAACTAAACAGTAACTTATGTTTTGAGCTGAATAAACGTTTTCTATTCTATTTTTTTTTACATACATAAAGAAATACAAAATCATTACGACTGATAATAAACAATTGCCAATGATAGATTGCTACGTACTATATATAGTTAGGTAGATGGTTGTTATGGTTACTCGCTCTACTCGGCTCGCAGATTATAGGCAAGAGGCAACCCTGTGGAGTTACGTGCATTGTGAGTCGTTGCTCAATAATTATGTGTGACGAGATTATGCTTTGAGTTCATCGTAACGTAACATTATTAACTTTATTGAATCTATTGTTCATGCATACTATGTATAAAGCTGGCTACTATATAGCTTTTCCGCGCGGTTTCAGCCGTGTTCTCGGGATAAAATATAACTTAGGGATAATATAGCATTCTAATGGTGAAAGAATTTTTGAAATCGGTCCAGTAGTTTTTGAGTTTATTCGTTACAAACATACAAAAATACATTTTTTTCCTCTTTATAATATTAGTATTAGTATGATTAGTATTAGTATGATTAGTATTAGTATAGATGTGTAGGGAAAATATATGTATATAATTATTATTTAATCTGATGTTTATTCTCAAATATAACTTACTCTCAAATATATCTAAATTCTCAAATATTAATTTAAGTTAAGTATAAATAATTAAAAAAAATAATAGAATAAAAAAGATTCTTCTTCTTTTTTGTAACAGGAACTCGAGTGAAACTGCGGGGAATAGCTAGTATTGTATACAACTGAATAACAACTAATGTTTGTTATGATGTAAATAAATACTAATATCAATGCGCTATGTCATGATCGCTCTATCTTCAAGATCTTTGTTGTTTGACAAATGCGAGAAATATGTTAAATATAATAAAATACAATATGAATTTAATTTTGAATGCTACTGCGCACAATTAGTGTCAATATTAAATATGAAATATTACTATTAATAAACATATTGATTTGAAGCCTGATGATAAATAAATCTTTATTTCCACTTGGAAATAAAGAAGATTTTAAAAATAAAAATAAAATATTTGATAAGTATGTCACTGAACATTTTTTAACTCCGGTTTTACCTGGGTTCCCAACAGATCTAATGTCTTCTAAAGATAAATAGTATAGTAATAGACATTATGATAGTTTTTAATTGAAGTACAATCCTACTTGTCATCAGGACGTAATTGAGTAAGTCCACAAACCTTTGAATTTGGATTTATATGATGATGATGATAATGATATAGAGATAAAATTAAGAAAATTTATTCGTTACACAAAAACTATCAAACATATTATATGTAAGTTGTTAGATGTGTTGTCACAATTCTCGCTAGTAAAAGACATCAACGAGCGCACACCAAAAAATTACCTACAACTTGCCAATATAAAATATTTCGTTATTACAATTGAACAAGAAATACTGTAACTAACTTTGCAAATGTTAATATTTCAAGGCCCGTCATGCTCTATCTTCAAGATAGCCAAATATTAATCATATAAAACATAATTGCATCTAACGATCTGTCATAAATTCACTTAATGGTTGGTTTGTTATAAATTATTGCGTGCTGTAATTTATTATACAAGCATGTTTTGTGTTAGCACATTAGCATTATTATATGTATATGTTAAAAGTTAACTCTATATATTGCTAGAAATTAACTTATTTAGTTTTAAATATTGGCATAGATAGCTACTATTTTTACTCTCGAGTAAATCCTATTTATTTGTAAAATTTCACATGCTACTTATACTATTAGTGATATCATTATTATTTACTAGCTTCAACCCCGCGGTTTGGCTCGCATTCCCGAGAAAAAAAGTAGCCCATGTCCTTCTCCATACCATAGGCTATCTGTGTACCAATTTAGCGATCGGTTCAGCGGTTTAGGCGTGAAAAGGTTACAAACAAACAAACTCACATTCGCATTTATAATATTAGTTAGGATTAGGATACTTCTGACCCGTGTTTTTACCAGCATTCCCAATGGATCTGATGCTTTCTCGGGAGAAAAAGTATTGTTTGTTTTAATCCAGAACATATTCTATCTGTGTGCCAAATTTCACTCAAATCCATTTAGCCGTAAGCACACACACACAAGCTTTTGTATTTATAATATTAGTAAGATTATTTCAGATTATTTTCTATCTATGAGTCATATTTCATCGCAAACAGTTTTTCCATAATAGCATGATTGAATAACTTCCACAAACTTTTGCAAGTATAATATTAGTAGGATAGGATAACATATAGTAAACGTATATTTAATAACCAAATTACCAAGTCTAAAGTGGGTTTAAGAAATAAAAAAGTTTAATGTCCCTCTCGTTGAGTGATTGTTTACTAAGTTACGAAACAACAGAATTGTATTGAAACTGTTACATTTATTACATGTTACATGAACATACCTAATTGTATTCAATGGGGATTTGGTATTGTTAAATGGGTCAATCTGCACTTCACTGTTTCTTAGATTTTCGATGAATAAAAAAATATCTAGAAATATAAGAACCTACAAGAATACAGAGTTATATTATTTCAGGAGTTGAACCACTTACTCCATAAATATAGATGAGAAAAAAAAATGGTCCGATAGAAAAAGTTGTTCATAATGATATGTACTTCCTCCTATTCTGCAAGTACTGCAAGTAAATAAGGATGTTGAATGAATCTATCTATATATATAAAAGAGAAGGTATGTATGTATGTATGTTCGTTATAGACTCCGAAACCGTTGAACCGATTGTGATGAAATTTTCAAACAATCTTCACCGATCCGATTAGCCCCGCAGGTACCTAATCCTGTAAGGCTTCCGCGGGTGAAACCGCGGGGCGGAAGCTAGTTCAAGATAAATGATCAAACACCAACTAGTAAATAACACATCTAAACACGGAAACATCGAATAAGTTATAATCGCAATAATTATGACGTCACAATGTAGTATTAAAATATAAAACTCCATTATAAAATCTATATATCTATATAAAACAAAGTCGGGTTATTTACACCACTAATCACTCAAGAACGGCTAACACGATTTTTATGATCTTTGATTTGTTGAATTTGTCTCCACCCCGCCCGACTAGCAGAATAGGTACTTTTTATACTGAAAACGCGAATGAAACCGCGGGGAACAGTTATTATTGTAAAAACGTTGCTGATTTGACATGTCAGTCATCATCCCTATTTATAAAAAACCCTACATGAAACTTATTGGCGGTAACTTGCAAAGTAACGTTGCGTTTTCCTTTTTTTCCTGAAATCTTGAATTTTGAAGACCAATTCAAGCGCACTAGAAGTGAAATGAAACTAATGCGTATACTTTTTAGGTTCTTTTAAAAAGTCCGTGACAAGTAAAGTGGATGGCCACCATTTTACCGAGACCTGACTGACTTGTACGAACTTGAATTTAATGGGACTAGAATTTTAATATAATAATAATAACATTTATATATTGACATTGGCAAAATACACAAGCAACTATTAAAAATATATAAAAACCCTGTATGTATACATCCCAATTGTAAAATGAGAAGACAACAATAAAAATATAAATTTATATAAATATACGAGTATATTAAAATTAGTACAGACATATCTTTTATAATTTTTAAAAATATGCAATATGTATTCATTTTGTAATAATATTGGCCAGACAGTTTAATTGGTAAACCAAATTATAATTGAATAACATCACGATAACACTTTTCGCATAATAAAGTAAGGCATGCTCTACTGAAAGTTCTAATCGGTAAATTGTAGAAATTATACTTTGATGTATTACAATTTAGCAGTTTCGAATATATCACGATTAAAGTGTCTTAACTAGGTGCTCAGTAAAGAGTATAGAAATATTTGAAATCCTTCAGTACTCTAGGTAACGTTGCTTAACTTTTCTGATCGGTTAAGAACGGCTAATCAAGCTACTATTTGAAATGTATTTATTTCATCGACCTGGACCACTTTTGATCTACTTCTATCTATATTCTTTATTGATTCAAAAATATATTTATTTCATATAAAATAGTCACATGACCTTATTTCTTTTTTGTACCTTGTTTTTATGTTACACAAGGTATTCGTTTGATGAATGGTGTGACCACCTTTCGGAATACTTTTACCCTTTAAGGAGCCATTTAACCATTATTATTTTGTTAGTTACTTCAGTAGTTTCAACCTTCAAGCATTTCCTCATAGTTCCTCAACAGAATAAATGGCTTTTTATAACTATAATAATAATTAAATACATGTGTAGCGTCGATATATATATTTTAAAACTCCAAATTGAAATACTTCCACATTTGACGATGTGTTCTGTGTTCTATTGTTTCCATTGTATTTGTTACACATATTGAGTAAGCGGGTAATGTTTTGTGAAACAAAATTTGTATCAAAAGTGCAAAGCGTTTGCGCAAATACATGAGACAATTATGTATAGCGACCGGGTTTGATCAGACGGTTACGCAGTGACGCAATCACCTGACTAATTGTTATAACATTTCTTTACAACATTTTCAAAAACTGGTTGCTCATTGTCAAATGAAAACATACTAATATAGGAATGATTTTACACCATTTCATAATGATATAATATGACTTAACTGTTTACTGAAACTCTTAGACTTATGGGTATTTTAAATTATATATTTGAAAATAACATTTCATTAAAATAAACTAAGACCTGTAGTAAGTTGAGCTTATTTCAAACTTCGTACCTAACTTCATACCAAATGACCAAAAATATGAGATTCCTCGTAAGACGGTATCGCATGCAAGGGATGTGTAGTTCACTGAATATGCAAGATGGATTGCACTGAACCTGCATTAAGGGATTTTAGACCAAACTGCGTTATGGAGCAGACCTTATAATATTTTATCTTTTAAAAGAACTCGTCATTGCATTAATAGGATAATAGAACGTTGTGTAGGTTTCATCTAATATACTAATATAATTAATGGGAAAGTTTGTATGTTTGGGTATTAGTGACTGAATCACGCATAAATGACTTAACGGATTTGGATGAAACTTGGCACAGACATAGATCATATAGATAATTTTCAGAATATTCGTTTATAAGTTTTGTTTTACTTTTAACATTGGATACATTTTATTCCGAAAATTCATAAGTAAAACCGTGGGACGGAAGCTAGCAGTTAATAAAAATATTTATATAGCAAAGGTTTTTTTTTTACTATGTTATTACATTTCATTCTCGTATTCAGATTTTTACAGGACCTAAAAAGTAGTTTCAACAATCTCCAAATTTAAATGTCCTTGCTCTGGATTTTATGCGACAATGCTTTTAATATTCATTTGTGAGAATGCACAACTGAAGGTAATTATCTTTTTATATACACTTTAATTTTTCTGATTATGTCGAAAATATTGTATTATTTAAGGTCATCCAGGGCAAGGAGCAAAAATTCGATGATAATGGACCAGCTAAATACACAATTAAATAGACTAATAATGGAGATAACTGCAAATAATTACATATTGTCAGAATGATCGGAACTATTGACTCATTACGGAAATTGATTTACTGATTCATCCTCATTCTAAAAATCAAATTGATGAATAAATTGACTGTCTCATAAATTTATACTTACCTTCATAATATTTACGCACTCCATTGATACAAAGAAATTTGTTTAAATTATTGATTCTAACAAAACTTCTTTCTTGTTAGAATTAATAACCTATTTTTAGAAAAAAACCTATTGCATAACACATATATTTGAATCACCTAAGCGTTTCACGCATTTATTGATTACCGAACAATTACGAATGTCTATTGAAGATGTTACGTGAAAATCATAGCAAAATATGTTAATGTCGCTCGATCGTACACTTTTTCCATACATCTCCCAATCAATTTCTATCTATTGTTCTAGTTAAGACGCAGAGAGACTGACAATGCGTTCGGCGTACACGTAACTGCAAACAGAGCACTCGTACACTCCACTCGTTAAGTGAAACCGAGTATAAAAGCGATGCAAATTACAAGTGCTGGCATTACCTACCACCCTCTCGTGGAGTAAGGAGTACCAGTTACAACCACAGCGATGAAGTACCACGTGCGTAATATTTTTGTGAAAAGTTTGTGCGAGTGCTTTTTTGTAGTTTCCGAGTGCGCTTCTAGTAACGCGTTAGCGTGTGACCGTGTCGTATGGACTGTGTAACTAATGTGAAATCTCAATGAACCGCTTTAAGTTATTCATTTGTTAATTGAGTTCCTAGTAATCATTTTATTGGCATTAATTTATGTATGAATTCAGTGAAGCATCTACAGGAATCGATTCTTCCTGTTCGGGGCGTTGTGCTGCTCCGTTTTGTAGAGCGCCTTTCTCGTTATATAAAATTCCTAGTGTTAGTGCCCCCGGCAAACAGGTTTAAAGATAGCGCACTCGATGGTTTATTGCAGGTTCTTTAATTGGCAGACAAACTGCCAATTAAACAAAAATACTGAAAATTAAATTAACATTGCATCGAAATATAAATCAATTACTAAAGCTATTAAAAATTAGGAAAGCTTGACAAACGTTTTCACATATTCAATCGAATTAGATCATGGTTGATCAACGATTTAGCAACACAATATTATTCAAATACCTAATAGATATTCTTTGTCATTGCTAGATTTTCCTGGGATTCCTGGCTGTAGTGGCCGCCTACCCTGGTTTCGTCCACCAGGAGGCGCCACAGCTGGAAGAGAAATACGACCATCACGCCCTCATCGGGGAGTCTGGACACCATCATCAAGTTGAACACGAACATGCAAAATCACACCAGTCGATTAAGTTCGAGCACTTCCACCCAGTGCCCGTATACGTGAAGAAAGAACACACCCATCTGTTGAAACACCCGCTCCAAAAGGGCAAGTCTGAACAAAACTTGAAACTGATCCATCCTGAAACTGAGCACAAACATGGAGGTGGTCTCGTGCTCGAAGATGAGAGACACGCGAGCGAGCACTCGGGCCACGAGCATGGAGGTTACGAGCATGGAGGTTTTGAGCATGGAGGTCTTGAGCATGGAGGATTTGAGCACGGTGGATACGAACACTTGGGCGGTGGCTTCGAAGGCTACGAAGGCAGCGAAGGTTTGAAAGGCTACGCTGAGCTCCAACAGCCTGAAACTCACGGACACTACTACCTGGAGCATGCGCAAGCTCTCGGTGGAGACAGCGACGAAGGTTACAAACATGAGAGCTATTAACTGCATCTAGTTAAGCATCTACCGCGGGCATATACTTAGGTGTGGAGCAACCTCCACTGTCTAAAGTAATATTAAGGTCTACTTCTTGCCTGATGATATTAGTATAAATATTGTTTAGATTGTAGCTCGAGTCGCTGATCTGTAGATTCGTTGTATTGATGATCGAACTTTTTAATGTACCTGATTTAGGTTTAATTCTAAAGAGAACATTTTAGGCATTCCTTGATTTATATAAAACTTTGTATTGTTTTTAAAATTGTAAATGTTGATCTTATAATGCTTGGAATTACGTTGTGAAACGTGTAAGTTAAATGTTAGAAAGTGATCAGATCGTGTAGAGTTGATCGACTGCTTGTTCGTGTGTTTGTACTTTTCGTTTCCTCGCTTGATCTACGTTATTATTAATTATTTTAACTAAGGCAATCGTTGATTGAGTACCAGTGAATTTGTGATATTAATAAAAATGTTTGTTTAATGAAATATTAGTTTCCTTTAAAAACGACAATAAAAAAGAAGCCATGATTAAAAAAACCCCTTTATGATTCCCTTTTATTGTCTAACCAGGAACAAAATGTGTAATACAGTATAAAACACCTTAATTATTATTATGTAATGATTACAAAATGATTATGTAGGAGTATGTTGCTTGTAATCTAATCATCGTAACTCGTAAACGAGCTACAATCAAATCATGTAATCCCAAATTAAAAACATAACTTGCTGATTCCCAACAGGAAATTAGTTAATACTTAGTATCGAAAATAAATCTATATTTTCAATTAGAAAATCATAATAATATTAGAAACCCATTAATGAGGAACGATCCCCCTTACTAAATATATTTTTTAAATGAAGTATTAAGTACTCATTGTAATTGAGTTTCGTTTTATTATATATCCAATTGAGATATTGTGAAAGGTATGTAAGTATTTCGCCTAAAACGGTACATTCACATTTCACGATGTGTCGCCAGCTCAAAATATATTGTCGTCACGAAAACTTGCGGAAATTGAACTTAGATAACGATTTACGAGATATACGTAACAACATAACAAGTCATGTTTTTGTCTAAGTTGAAAGATAATGTATTTAAATGTTGTGATGAATAACAGTCAATTTAACTAAAATGTTATATGAAATATATTTATTTACATATTTAGAATTAAAGTAAAAAATACAAACTATGATATATAGAAAACATCCTCAAAGCCCTCGCTGCTGTCGATAGGCAAGGTTCCCAACAGGCTGGCAGCGTTCCCTTTTTGGATGGCCAAGCTTATGCGTTGGCGGAAAAAGCTCCCAGCCCGTCGGTCTCCCGAAGCCTCGATGAGCTTGGATGATAAAATCCGAGCAAATCGGCGAGCCTCGAACCCCCATGGACCCATGGTTTCAACTGCGAATGGCATGAACGAAAAATTTGAACCAAGACAAGCGTATTTTTTAAATTTGGATTTTTCAGCACCGGTCGCAGCCGCCCCAGCGACTTTACAAGTCGCCAGTAAGTGGGAAGGCGCAAGTGTATCTACACACGTGGCATCCCACACCAGCGGCTTGCCAACACTCCACGGGATCAAAGTCATACCATCCGGCCTCTTGCCATCGTCACGCGCAATTCCGACTGGTTCTAGTACAGAAGGTACGTTGGCAACAACAAGAGCCCTACGGATAATATCATTAAGAGCCGCGTGGCGTGAAAAACGGCCGGCGCTTAAAGAGCACGAAAGCCCATGGTGGCCGAGCTCGTTGACAAAGTCTCCGCAGCGGCAGCGATGAGGATGATTGGTCCTGGAACCAAGACGGAGACAAATGCATAAACTTAAAGTGATTCGGTCTAACAAAGTACCGATGTTTGTAGATGGAATGGCTTGCAACCAGAGACCCGATTCCTTCTCAGAGACAGCTAACAAGCGTGCGCGGTCCGAATTTGAAGAAAAATTGGAAAATAGATTTTGCCAAGTTTTTTCGCATAGAGGCTTGTCCCACTCTCTCTGAGAGTGACTTAAGGTTAGCGACGGAATATTTGTGCCTGGACAAGCTGCCTGCCAGGCATTTCTGGCATCGGATAGGTGAGAAACCTCAACGGATCCAATAGATGGGTCCAAAACAGATCCAACGAGGTCGCCCACACTATATACCGACGACAGAAATGCCGGCAGTGAAATGTCTGAAATTTTCCGCACTCCTAGACCACCATAACACACGGGAAGGGTGGCCTGAGACCACACTTTGTTTTCATCAAAACAACAATTTAGGATTTTAGCCAGAGAAATCTTAATCATGTTATCTAACGTATTTAATAATTGATCAAATTTAAACAAATGGGTACATCGGAGTAAATAAGTAAACTTAGGCACAAATAGACATAATCTTAAAATAAAAAATGCATAATGCGCATTGATTTCAAATAGCCGACTAGATGAGTCGTTAAAATTTTGAATCCTTTGCTCAAAGAAACCAGGAATAGATTCGTCTAAGACAGGGGCACCAAGAAGTAGAAGTGACTCCTTTGATAGTAATTTAATGTTAGGTGCCAAATCATTAAAATTTTGAATAATTTTTAGTTTTTCAGATTCAGTAACAGAATCTGAAATAAGTAGCTCGCATTTGGAGCAGTTAAATTCAAGGCCAATTTTTTTAAATAAAATAGGATGAATAATAAAATAATAAATAAAAGAGTTTGATGAGTACGGTGATGAAGGTATAGTTAAGCAGAAAAATATATCACTATTTTATTGGTTAAAGGTCACAATGTGCAATTTGTTCACTTTTTAAGTCTGACTAGATTATTCTTGACCTACCGTATTTCCAACTTTATTTAAAATTGTGCACCTACTTTTACTTTGATGCTAATAAGACGGTATCCTTTAATCAATTTAATTCAATTTAATTTTGAATATCTCTAATCTTGATTTTGCTATAGAACTTTTTAATGAATAATGAAGTGTATACAATATATAAAATTGAAACCACCTAAGAATAAATAAATAATGCATAAGCGAACCGTAAAGCACCGATGTGGGACACAAATGTAACGACCATGGTCCCATTTACGCAATGGCTGCGAATACAAATTTAAAACGGCGACATCTCGCCTTCCTGGTAACATGATTTCGAATTCAAACGGTAGGCGGTCAGCTTTCTACGCGACCATAATAACAGATATTCGAATATATTTAATGATTTAATAAAGCGGAAGGGTGATGTGATGAAATTTTAAATGCCTACTTAAATGATACCTGTGCATTATCATAGCCTTATTTTGACATGAGTAAATAAACAAATATCGCGATAAAAATGACTGATAAAATGTCATTAATATGGTGATTTATATTCCAGGCTAGTCATAAATTTTAAACGAAGTATATATAATATTTATGAAGATAACATTGATATAAATAAAATATAATCTAGTGCAAATACATGTTTTTTACCTAGGCATCGGTAGGCTTTTTTAAAGTGTACTAGAAGATATATGTATAGAGACAAATAAAAGTGTGAAGTTATCATAAAAAAATATCTTTAATTAAATACGACATAACAATAACAAAAACAGCATGAGAACAAATAACAATAAATGCTAACACTTGTAACAATTAAAAATACTAGATTAGTGCTCCCAAATGTGTCGTAAAATAGTTAATTTTTCAGGCTTATGAATAGGTACCTCTACTGGGATCTCTCGTTTGACTTCAACAGGAACGACACGCTCCACGAAGTAAGGTTTGTTTACCTTTACGTATACGTTTCTTGTGACGGTCACGGGAACACGTTTTTCTACTTCAATTGGCACAGGTTTGTCAACTTCTACTGCTTTTGTTTTCACGACTGGATAGGGAATATGCCTCACAATTTCTAATGGTGCAGAAAATTGCTGGGCTGTATTTTCAGGTGCCGCAGCGCTGCTATTGATAACAGCGGGAGCAACCTTGGCAAGAGCTTCCGCTTTAGACAGGACATTTTGCCTTTCCAAGTTTGATCTTAGCCTCTCGACTTCAATAGCATATTTCTGATCATTGTGTTTGGGAGAGCCCTGTAACTCGCGCAATGTGTTGTGGAGTTCTAATTCATTTCTCAGCAACTGTTGTTTCTGCTGAGCTATCACTTCAGCAATATTTTTTTGCTGTAAGAGAGGAGTAAGGGAAGCTAATTTCTCTTCATTTTTAACTAATTGTGACCATTTCACCTCCTTGATTTCATCTTTAAGTGGGTCCTGTTGTGATTCCAAATTAAAACGAATAATTTTGTATTTTTGAAGTTGTACCTGCTCTTCTTGAGCTTCTTCTTCAGTGATTTCCTGAGTAAGATCCTGTCTGACATCCTGTCTTACTTCTTGTCTAGCTTGCTGTCTTGCTCCTTGTCTGGATTCCTGTCTGGCTTCCTGCCTATATTGTTGTTTAGACTGTTGCCTGGTTTCTTGTCTGGCTTGCTGTCTACTTTGCTGCCTATTTGGCTGTCTAGCTTGTTTTCTAACTTCCTGTCTGACTTCTTCTCTGGCTTCTTTACTGGCTTCCTCTATGGCTTCCTCTATGGCTTCCTCTCTAGCTTCCTGACGAGTTTGTTGCCTGATTTGCTGCCTACTTCCCTGTCTAGTTTGCTGTCTGGCTTCATCTCTATCCTCCTGTCTGGCTTTTTGTCTAATTTGCTGCTTGACCTTTTCCTGTTGAGAACGAAGGAATTTCAGACTTGCTGATTGTTCATTAAGTCGATAATTAATATTATTTTTGGATGGGCGCTCTTTCCTGGTTCCATTTGGGGCCACATATTTCTTTCCTTCTTGCTTTGACTTTGATCGGACTTGATTTCGTGAAGCAGATTCCCTAGGTCTTTCAGTGGCTTCATCTTCTTGTTCTTCCTCTTTAACTTGTGGTTCGTTACGGCTTTGTGCAATTTTCTTGTTTTCCACCTCCTGTTGTTCATTAAGAATGCGAATAATTTCTTCTAACCCTAATTCTTCATTTGGGTCTTCTACAGAACTTTCTGATTCTTCTTCAGAGTTTTGTTCAGGCTCTTCACTCTGCTCGGATTCTTCATTTTGTTCGGGTTCTTCGTTTTGTTCAGTCTCTTCATTTTGTTCCTGTTCTTCGTCCCGATCAAGGTCTTCATTTAGCTCAGGTTCTTCGTTTTGTTGTTCTTCGGCAGAATTTTCATTTTCATTCGCAGTCTCGTTTTCTACTTCAGATTCAGCAGAATTTACGGTTTTGATCAAAGCTCCACTGGCTTCTAAAGCTTGTACCTGACTAGGTGTTAGATACAGAACAACTTCTTTTGTTTCATACCGTTGTTCTACTTGCGGGGATGGAGTGGAACTATCGAAAAATCTTTGAGGGCCTGTGTCGTAACGTCCAGCGTATGTTGTGGCAAGCAACACCGAAGCTAATATGCACCAAACCTGTGAAAAATAAAATATTCTTTAATATTCAATTAATAATTAAACGAGATACGTAAGTATTAAGTAAATAATATATTTTTATAGTAATATTAATCTCACGTGAATATCCATGGCTGCGACTTTGCTGTTGTGAGCAGCCTGTGGACTGTTAGGATGCTGTTGATCGTCTGTACCTAAACTAGGAAGAACACAATTTTATATACAGCTTGTGCATTCGTAAGCGCCGAGAGATTCACAACCTGCTCTATGCGATCAGTGATGCGCCGATATCGATTACGTTTTTTTGGGTGAATAAATTATTTATGCTAATATAAATATGTCACCAGTTATTGATAACTAGTTCATATCATGTGCAAAGTTGTGTTTTTAATTGATAACAGAATTTTAGAAATTTTATGGCAAAGTTCACTGGGCACTCAAAAAAATAGCGGTAAATATACTTTCCATTTACTTTAATCACTACAACGGCTATTTTAGATAATACAATCTTATGGTCTACAAGACATTTTATATTTTTACTTCTAACAGAATATTAAACGTACATTTTATTCTATCGATATCGATAGTATAAAATATAAATAAATATAAAGTGTTTTAACGATGATATACATAGTTACAAATATTTTTTGCATAATTGCATTTATTACGGGTCTATGATGAAAATTTCGATCATTTCACAAAATTTCGTTTTCAATTAATTCAATATAAATATTAATCGTTAAATTTATAAATGGAAATGTGTTACCAAGTGCATACAGTCCAATTTCCTAAAACAGAAAATAGTTTTAAACTGGTGCATTGGAATACTTTTTTTTTGCTATCACAATTTTATATAATAACATTATAACTTAAAGTATCCAAATATGTAAATATTAAACAACTATATTACAACATAAGCTACATTTAAAACAACAACAATCCCAAACCTACCCCAACGAACGTTCTATTGTGTATAACATAGCTGCTTATAATAGCATAAAAGATTCTGCAATAGACTTGACCCAACCTCTTCTGGATTTGCTAATTTTAGTTTTCAAGTTTGCACTTTAATAGTCCTAGGCTTAAGTAATTCGGAATAAAATAACAATAAAATGTTCATAGGTCAGTTTAAAAAAAAAGGAATATCTTAGATTGAATAGATTGATAAATATTTTGTTAATTAACGAACAAAAATATTTTATGCCCGGTTTTTTAACATAACGAAACTAGACAACCATAATAATATTATGAAATATGTATACAGAAAATTTTAACTCCAATTATTATACCAATATTTGAATCCCCTTACGGTTAAATATTTTAACATTAGCTTGCTCCAGATAAAAAGTTTTAATTATTGCTCCTTAATTAAATAAAGACCATGAGGCCCTAAAGAAAATTCATTACATCATTCTTAATTTCTTATAGAATAAGTTAAATCTTATTATATGGGAAAATTAATACCTACTAGATTTTAAGTAAAAATATTTAATACCTTTTACGAATTCAACACTAAAAAGCAGGAAGTTATTAAACGGTAAGTATCGACCCAATCATATGCAAAAATATAATTTCTAAATTAAAAAATAGTCCGCTCGTTAAAATTAATATTTATACCATTTTTTTCATGGATCCATTTGAATAATTTTACGGTTATTTATTTCACATTTTTATTTAATCACTTGCATTTTAATTGGCCTAAACATACATATATATAACGACCTTATTATCGATTAGAACTACTTTTAATAATATTAGCACTCAGTGTGTGAATGAACTACTGTGCAACAAATGAATTGCCCCCGGAGGCTTCGCTCGTTTAGATCTTGCCCTGCCACTTTAAGTTCATGATTTTGTAATAATCCCTACGAGATATTCGAAATCATCAGGGTTTTGTAACATCAGATTTCATAAAGGTGACACGGTTTTCATACTCAGAACTTAAAAAGAAAACATTAAAAAGATTGTCATAACATTTTTAATTAAGTACCAATACAGGTAATTCATTATTGAAGTAGGTAGTATTATTTTTTCTTTTTTGACAATTATTTACCGATACAAAATAAAGGGTGTCAATAAGTTGTGAGGTAAATTATACTTGATTTTAAACAGTTTGTGAATATTGAGGTTTTCCGTTATCTTTATTTATAAATTAATATTAATCACATTATTAAGCAATCGTTAATTTTAATTTAGTCATGAGAAATAGGGTTAAATTAAAAAAAAACCCATCAAAATAATATGTATCTACTAAAAAGTATTACTATATTATCGACGAAGCTATTATTATCTATACTTTAAATAAGTTTGCTAGAAAAGCTGAAAAAAAAAGTTTCTATTGTGTTTGTTTTAGTGGTATCGTAATATCGTTAACGGAAATATTTACTACTGTACAAAGTAAAATAAATAGGTACTGTATCAATATATATAAAGAATCAGTATTTATATAAGCAGTGTGTTTTATTTTATTAGCACAGTAGGTACCTATAGTACCTTTATTAAATACAAATTAATCAAATATTAAAAATATAATAATCACGTTACATGCGAAAAAAACGCCTGTGTAAAATATGACAGCAACTATAAGTTTTATTTTTCTACCTCAAAGCTTTACTTCCACAAAGACTGTTTAGGACTGTTCTTTGTAACTATACCGTTACTTATATATTGGTATATTTTCTATTTCCAACATGATCGTAATTTATTGGTATCTCGATTCGCTATTAGCACAAAATAAAGTTTTTATCTTCTGCTGGTAAGTTATATTTTCTATTTATTAATTTTAAAAGGCTAAATAAGTTTATAATTTTTCACTGCATTTAAATAAGTCGTGGAGTTAATAAATTTACAAAGTTGTGATAAGTATATTAGGTATCATCAGCCACTGGGTTCATACTCTTATAAAATCCTACTTGCATCTATCTGCAATGGTCACGAAAGATATATTACTCTTTAATAGAGGAAAAAAAATCGGTTGTCTGTAAAGTCGGTTTACTGACGATAGTTGAACGTGACAACGTCATAAGGAGGCCGGTTGTGCCTCTTTGTCGCTCGTCCCGCGCTCTAGCTTGCACTTCAAGCCTTAAATGGAACCCCTCAGAGCGAGGTAACGCTGCATGAGTCATGTTTTTTCGTGCGTGCAGCCGGCTCCATCAAATTATAAGACGTTGTC
The DNA here is from genome assembly GCA_951216915.1 of Tetheella fluctuosa. Taxonomy (NCBI): domain Eukaryota; kingdom Metazoa; phylum Arthropoda; class Insecta; order Lepidoptera; family Drepanidae; genus Tetheella; species Tetheella fluctuosa. Next base: position 7,283,700 of record OX578230.1, read on the forward strand.
ACGTCAAAAAGGCTTGTGGCATCAATATCGATCTCCGTAGGAAAGTGATGATGTGGTCGAAGGTGATAAAGCACACAAAGCTTAGCCACTGGCTCTCAAGTCCAACTGTCAGAACACACTATAAGTGACATGGCGAAAGATTTTTAATTTACTGATATCTAAATTAGCTTATTTTTAGAGAGTCAGGTCAACCTATTCATTCCAGATGAGCGTGGAATAAAGGTAACCTTTATTAGTTTAACGATGAGTTCTGAATTACTAAAGCCATATGGTGTGCGAAAGACTTGATTGCATTGAAAAAAATATATTCACCTCAAAACAATTTTTATTGGGTATTTTAAAAATTCACAAAAAAGCCACATTTCAGACCCATTATCCATCCAAATACCAAAATAGATAAATATATTAAGAAAAAGAGCCTACCCCCATGTAAAATCTGATTTTTTAAATCATATACTTATTTTTTCATACATTAAATATTATATGCCTAAATAAAACCGTATAGCTAAATGTCTCTTAGGTGCACATTAGCAAAAGTTCCTACATTTATCACAGATTTATTTATTTATAAAAAAAACAAGGGTTTATTATATGTATTATGTTAGGTATTGTCTTTTTTAACATTAACATTTATAATATTTATTTTCATTTATTACGAAATGAACACGCTGAGGTGAATCAAATATACAGGGTGATTTTGGTCATTGGAGAGGCATGTTAAATGAAGCTAGGTAAAAAAATTGTTCAATCATAATAATATTTGAAGTGATGAGGGATCATTTGACAAAATTTCTATCTTCCCATGGACCATCAACTGTTTGTAGGTAATATACAGTAAATGTAAATGAATAAAGGGTTGTATTATCTATAAATAAAACACGCATATAATTTTTCAAAGAACAGTATTATTTTCATTATTTTTTTACGATTTTATGTTTTTCAGGTGGCTTTGCGGACCACTTCGGGTGCTTCCAGAGACCACCAGTGGTCCACGGACCACCGGCTAAGAAACACTGATATTGTGCATATTATTCTCGTAGGTTTATTAGCCGCAAGTTAAACAGGGTGGGCATGACACAAACAAGAACTTGCGTTACTTGTATCAGACGTATCTACCTTATGTTTGATTATGTATTATGATAAATATTATCCTATATTATGTTATTCCAGAGTATCCATACTATAATATTATAATCCATACTATTCATATTATAAATGCGATAGTTACTCTGTCTGTTACCTTTTGACGCCTAAACTGAACCCATAGCGATGAAATATTACGCAGGTAACCTATGGCATACCACAGGTTTCGCTTTCCATAGAAAGTGACAAAGGCTACTTTTTTTCTGGGGAACGGGTGAAACCACGGGACGGAAGCTAGTTGGTCTATATATTTGCTAAATTTCAAGCAAAACCGTTCAGCCGTTTTGGAGCTGTATGCTAACAAAAATACCTAAACACACACGCACCCGTACCTAAGTAAATACTGTAAAGGTAATATAGTTTATTAAAGGTAATCCACTTAATTTTGTACATTAATTTAAAACGGAAATATGACCGAAGGCACAACACACAATTACATCATTATTGTTTATATTATATCTCTAATACTAGTTTTGCGACTTCCATGACAAACTAACTTGCGTTTATACTTAAGTAACTATTTCCATTGTGAAAAATACATTTCCTTGCTACGAACAATACATATGTTGTAGTTTTATTGTATTTTTATTACATGCCATATTAGGAAGTTGGGTTACTGTTTGTGTTAACTACCAATTTTCATCACTTCGTCGGTTTTTCTAGGATGATTTTGATCTTCACTTGTAGTCACGTGATGGTGAAGGTCCTACGAAGATACGGTACAAAAAAATTGCAGCTAGATTACATATTTTTTTATACTAGGTACAATATATTTGAAAAAATTCTGTGAATTTAAATGCACGATTTTTGCTTACACAATTATACTGTCACAAAAATAATATTATTATGTAGTTATTATTATGTATGTCTTAATCCTTTTGATTATACAGAATGTTATCGAAGACAATATTAAAATCTTTACTCGTTTAAAAAGTTGATTTAGGATGAGAAAATTGCACTCAAATCATATTACCGCTTTCATATAAAAATGTATGACATGACTCTACAGTTATATCGATATACCTGTGTCTTTATTACCATCATCCTAACTAATCCTAACTAATATTATAAATGCGAATGTGAGTTTATTTGTTTGTCACGCCTAAACCGCTGAACCAATCGCCATGAAATTTGGTACGCAAATAGCCTAATAACTGACTGTATGGAGAAGGACGTGGGCTACTTTTTTTCTCGGGAACGTGTGTGAAACCGCGGGGGACAGCTAGTATTATATGAATGCTTTGAAACTATACGTACGAAAAACATTTTTTTTTCGTTGAAAAAGGAAAGTAGGGATACCTTTTTTCCTTAAGGCTCCAGTCTCCCTAAAATCAGTGTTCTTGCGGAATTTATCAGAAAAGAAATATTATTTTTTAGTCATCAGAAAATCAATAAATGAAATATATTTTACGTTATTTTAAAGTGTGAGATTTGAAGTTTCCAATACATATTTTATTTTTTAATTTGACGCCACTTTTATTAGCGTTGTGAGGCTTTAAACATACCTCTATTTACGTTCCACGGGTAGAGGGTCTCATTCATGCACACGTTACGAAAAAAATATAACAAAAACAAGAAATGTATTCAGATTACATTTGTCGTCAAATCCTCTACAATAATCTTATCTAGTTACTTTTTTTCAAAATCGTCTCAATTTCTTATTTAAACTGCTTTAAAAAGTTATAAATTTCTGAATTTGACCCTTGCAACATATATTTTTTTCTATTTCTCTAAACCATTACGGTTTAGAGAAATCACACTTTAATCACTCCGCAAGAACACTGATTTTAGGGAGACTGGAGCTTTAAACAGAATTAATACTTAATTCTCTTCTTAAACTTTGCTGTATAATCTTTTAAGATCATATATTTATGTAAGTTTGTATGTATCTAATTTATATATTGTGTGATAATATTTTTTCAAATACTACTATGAAACTGTAACTACGAGTGTAAAAAAAAAATAACAATAATTGATGTTATTAATTTTTTTTCAACGGCCTAATATTTAAATGGAATGTTCCACCATTAATTGAATTGATATTTTGTCTGCAGTTATGCCTCATTTTTTTTGGTTATATCACTAAATTATGTATCAAGGATATAGAAACAATTCATATAGAGAGTTTGTAAAACGATATGTTATATTTCTATTTTTATTTATATGTTTTATGTACATCTAATGACTATTTACATTTACAATCTATTGACTATTTGGTATTATCACGGCTTCTCTCAGCTGTTTCACCAGCAGCAGCTCTTCTTTTTGTAGTGAGTTACGTGCTTGATGATGTGGAGTGGGTAGGGCTTCCATACGGCCACGGGGACCTCCACGTGCTTCTCAATGGGAACGTGGATCTTCTTGATGACTTCGTATGGCCTTTCAACGGGGATGTGTACTTTCCTGATCACCTCGAAGGGCACGTGTTTAACAACCTCTACTGGTACTGGCCTCTCGACATCAACGTGCTCAGTCTTGTACACGGGGTAAGGCACTTGCTTCACAACATCGACGTGTACGGGGTAGGGCTGCGGTACTGGTACTCTAACTTCCTGAGGTACGGGGACGGCAACGGGCTGAGGCACGGCGACTTGTACGTGACGGGTCACCTCGACTGGTACACGACGGATAACGTTCTGTACAACTGACTGAAGCTCGTATCTAGTTGAAGCGGCATCGGGCCGACCTACTGAGAAAGTAGTTCCGATAATTCTGGGAGCTCCAATAGAAGTGGTGACACCAGATGCAGGTAGAGCGGTATCAAGAGCTAGACCACCGTCACCAATTCCGTTTCCAATCAAACCTGGGCCTGCACCGATGGGTCCGTTTCCTATAGCATCAGGACCACTGATGAGTCCACCGGGTCCACCACTGAACCCTCCTGGGCCGCTGGCAATCACCCCAGGTCCACTATTGAGAATACCAGGTCCACCGCTGAGAATACCGGGTCCACTGGCAAGTGATCCAGGTCCACTAGAGAGTCCAGGAAGTCCAGGACCACTGGCGAGTCCATTGATGAGTCCATGTCCATTGGCAAGTGCAGGTCCACTGATAAGTCCAGGTCCACTAGATAATGCTGGTCCACTGGCGAGACCGTGTCCTCCAGAAAGAGATGCAGAGGCACTTGCAAGGGTAGCGAGAGCTCCAGAACTACTGAATCCACCACCGTGTCCAACAAAAGAGTGACCACTGAGCGAATGGCTATCTATTGAGTGACTACTGAGAGAGTGACCACCGAGTGAGTGACCACCTAGGGAGTGGCTTTCTAGTGGGTGTGAATGACTTGCGATTCCTGCATCACCATGGTGATCTTCAATCACCGTCTCTTCAACAGAGTGGACTCCGTGTTCATTTCCAACGATGGCTCCGGTGACGGCTGGTACTCCATATGTATTTGAAGGTGGTCCATAATTTGCAGAAGGAGCGTGGAGAGCCGATGATACATATGAATCGGAGCTGTGATGACCAGTTAATAGTCCAGCACGTGTGCTGTATACTAGCGCTGACACGAAAAGTATCCTAACCTGTAACAAAGTGATGATAAGTTAGAATTGAATTGATTGTTCCGAAGGATGAATTGATATTGATGATCAAGTATTTATTGATCTAATATTATTGTTATCGTTTGATATCATGTCATCAACTTACAACGAACGCCATGGCTTTTAGCTAATCGCTTTGAAGCCAGCCAAATAGAAGCTGTTGTTGTCCCTTCCGAGTGTCGGTGGTTTGTGTTTTGATAACGCAACGGACCACATATTTATACAAGTCGCTCTTCCGAACACCGCCTATGAATAAATTAATATTAGCGGATACGTCCACAGCGTCATCGCTAACAAAATTATGTTAATCTTTGCTTTCGGTCTCCATAAAGTGTTTATTTCCTAAAGTTATGCAAGCGAGAGCTGCCCGGAGCTAGACATCTGGTCGTCGAAACAAAGGAGTAAATAGGCAATTTGTATTTTCATAAAAATGCCTGCCAGTTTAAATAAGCATTCATGATTTCTTTACACCTATAGCTGGTAGTAAATTGAAAGTAATAATATTGTAGGTAATTCTTTAGACTCTATGACAAAATCAGTACACCAAGGGTTCAAAACACTGGGTTAACTCAACTGAATTACACGATTATCATGGCAGATATTATGAATGGGTAAAGTACATTATATGAAGTGTAAGCACCAATTAATTAATATTAACCACGTAAATTTAAGCCGTAAGACCAATTGCGTCCAATAAATTTTAGTTTGTTTAATCACATAGTTTATTGGTAATTTCGTACCAAGGTGACAATATTAAGAAAAAAATATAATTATTTGTACCATGATATCACCCTTGAAATGACAATGATGACTTATTAAAGGGGAATAGCTAGCCATTCAGCGCAATTTCACCCAAGTTCTCGGGATAAAAAAACATACCTTAAACCGGTCTTTCTAACACAAAAATATTTTTTCAAATCGGATCACTAGCTTCGTAGATTACCTCCTACATCCATACTTACAAACATTACCTCTTTATAATATTAATGTAGATAAACGACATATAATAGGGTAAATAGGCATTGCTAGAATACCGAGTTAACTATAAAAATGTGCCATAAAGCCACTATTAGCAATTTTTGGGTTAATATTTTTTGTTATAGGCATAACACATATTGAATGGGATTTTTGATTAATGACGTTTATCTAAATTACCAAACATTGTTTCCATTAAGATTTCTTAAAAGCTTTTTAATCAATGTCTTAGTGCTATAATTCTCTTTTTACCTTTCCTTCATCAAATTTGCGTGATTGATGACAATGAGTGGTTTTTAAACCTACTAAATATTTGTAATAAATAACACTGTCTCAATTTTAACACTTTCTCGTAGTAACAAAAGTCTTCGAAGCTTCCGGTGATGTTAGTTTTTGAACATGAAAAAAAGGTCACCTTAGGAATACGACACCCTCTATCGAATTATAGAATTTATGTAAATACGTCATTTTTATTATTTTTTAATCTTGCTTATTATTAGTAGTAGGTAATAAAGTATACTTACATATTTTTGCATACATATAAAATTTAGAGCTTTAGCTTGTGCATAAAACGACATAATATGTTTAGGCCAATGTTGAGCTTTCGGAACACACCTGCTTGGTGACAGATTATCAAGTTGAGCCCTACCACTGAACTATGGTTTCCTCACGTTTTCCTTCACCAAAACCTCAAGCACATAGTAGGATTCGAACCTACGATTCTCGACGTCACTGCCACTGAGCTATCATGGCTTAACCTATATTACTCCTAACTAAAGATGAGATTTATGGCTAAGCATTAAGCAAGTGTTACGCAATGAAGTGTCACTAGTTCTAAAGTTGATCAACATGAATTTGTTAGTATAATAGGCGGCCTGCAACCTAACCTGTTCGTTTCTCCATCTAATTTCACCAACCTTGTGGGAATTTATGTTAATCACCAATAAAACTTTGGTGACCAATATTCAAACAATTTCCGGTTACGTTTTGACGTGCCTTTACATTATGTAATTCTAAATAATGGCCTACATTGTATTTGATTTAATATTCAATATTAATAAAATTATTACTTAAATTTGACCGGAACTAAATTGTTGAGTAACTAATAAGATGAATAGATACGTCGATATCTTGGTTCTATAAAGATTGTTCCAAATAAGCTTCAAAACTTCAATGAACTAGCTTCGACGTTCATAAGTGCCTTTCTAGGGCCTTTACTGAAAAAAAGACATTTAAATAAAATTAATAAATTAGCCCTAAAATCTTTTGCTTTGTACTGATAACCCTATAGTTATACTTATAAGATACGTATATGATATTCTCTAAGTACCTATTTATAGTTTTAATTTTAATTAAACTTGAGGTTAATATTTTCGCCAAGATTTTAAAGGAGCCCTCGGTGAAGGAAAATATCGTGTGGAAACTATAGCATCATGGTAGGATACTTTGTAATACCTCTCTGGCTGGTTACTACCCTCAAGTTGAAAATCTGTCGCCAAATACTTGTCGGTGTGTTGCGGAAGTTGCACTTGTTGCACTCTTTGGCCACATGATCAGTTACTACAGTGAGATTGCGGTCAAACATAGGCCTATCCTACAAAGTAAAAAAAAAATGTATATAATGTTTGTTTTTAGTATACGGGTCTAGGCACATTATTCCTCCACGATGAAAGTAGTAAACACGAAAATACAACACAAGATCAATCCAAAAGGCGGTTCTCCTGGAGACGGAGTTTCAGCCACCGGTAACTAAGACCTTGTTGCCAGTTGAATGCTATTTTTATACTTTTAAATATGTATATTTTTTATTTAAAAAACTTGTTGGAATAAATGGAATAATAATAAAAATCTTTATTTTATGTCCATTCCTTGACTCATACTTTATACATCATAATATATAGATCTTTAGAAGATAAGATACATATAATACATATAATATTTACTGAATTATTTTATAAGGGTTTCCTGCATTTATAAAATGTACATATGAAATGTTATTAAATATGTTAATGATCAAACCAGGTGCAATATGGCGAAATCAAGAGTATACCTACTTAATTATGCGAACCTATTTATGTATTTCAAAACTTAATAGTTTCTTAATGATGAAATAGCTTCAATGTTGTTTCGTTATTTTATTGTCATAGGCTGAATTTAAAATTAAAAAATGGTGAAATAAATTCTAATTTTGTAATAGATATTTATGGATATTTGTGGCCATCAGTGACAGAATGGCTTTAATTAAAACAAACAGTGTGCCAAGTTTTCATTTTTTTTTCTAATCTGAACAGAAACAAGTTTGAATATCGCTCATCTCATGAAAACCATTGTCAATTGTATAAACAATATTTTTTTTTAATTTCTCCTTACTTATAAGACTAATCTTTCGTATCTTATCTAGTCTCTCAGTCAGTCTGCCTGATCGATATACTTATAACTTGAGAGCTGCTCAGATTTTGATATGGTTTTGTCAGTCACTTCGAGAATTCTTTGAGGAAGGTTTTTAGCTTTGTTTAATAGCGTGTTACCTAATGGACCTACGCAGTGACAGTTTAAGTGTAACCATGTCAGAGACAAAAATATAAGCTTGCTATTTTGTATATGTTAATTGATTTAAGATATCTGAAAGTTGAAGATATATCCTATCGTACCTACAGTATTTTTGTCTAGAGCCTTTTGGTTATTTAAATAGTAGGTACGTCCATTACACCTATAAATTATATATATACACCATTACTCATAAAACGCTATTTAACTCAAATATTAACTAGACAATTATCTAAAGTCACATTGTTTGCACATAATAAAATAAAATCATAACCCTTTTTAGATTTGCCGCGGTAGGGTAACAACCACTTTAGTTTTTGAATGTACTTTAGATCATTTGTTTCTTAAGGCTCCAGTCTCCCTAAAATCAGTGTTCTTGCGGAATTTATCAGAAAAGAAATTTTGTTTTTTAGTCATCAGAAAAGCAATAAAATATATTTTACGTTATTTTAAAGTTTGAGATTTGAAGTTTCCAATACATATTTTATTTTTTTATTTGACGCCACTTTTATTAGCTTTGTGAGGCTTTAAACATACCTCTATTTACGTTCCACGCGTAGAGGGTCTCATTCATGCACACGCCACGAAAAAAAATATAACAAAATCAAGAAATGTATTCAGATTACATTTGTCGGCAAATCCTCTACAATAATCTTATCTAGTTACTTTTTTCAAAATCGTCTCAATTTCTTATTTAAACTGCTTTAAAAAGTTATAAATTTCTGAATTTGACCCTTGCAACATATATTTTTTTCTATTACAAAGTAATGGTTTAGAGAAATCACACTTTAACTACTCCGAAAGCAAAACAAATAAAACATAAAACGCATCAAAATTCCATTCAATTCCGCTGGGAATTGACAGCCGTTCGTTGTGTTATATGTTTAGTTTCAGTAAATTTATTTCAAATGATTTTTTGAATGCTTATATTTTTTATTCGACAGATAAGTAGTTGTTTTCGGAGTGGTTAAAGTGTAATTTAAAATGTAATGTATTGGAAACTTCAAATCTCACACTTTAAAATAACGTAAAATATATTTCATTTATTGCTTTTCTGATGACTAAAAAACAATATTTCTTTTCTGATAAATTCCGCAAGAACACTGATTTTAGGGAGACTGGAGCCTTAATGGGACTAGTTGCCCCAGTAATATTAATAAATTAAAATGATTAGGCCCATGAGTCTAGTTTTACGTGAGACGAGTTGCCTAAGCCTCCAATAATTTGATATATTTAAACTGTACTTATTTTTTATTTCTTTAATGTTTATTATATAATGATACAAAGGGGAGCTTAACCCTTAAAAATGTTTTCTTCCAGACAACCCTTTAGTTATACCTAAGACTTTCTGAAAGGGTGTACTTAGACTATTCAAAAATATTTTTATTTGGATTTTCAAGCATACCATTGAAAAATAAAATCCGAGTAATTGCAAGAAAGTAACATGTAAATTATTATTGCATAGCTGAACATACATAAAAATTTAATAGTATAGCAAACATAAGCATTATGTGCAAGGAATAATTCCTAGCAGTCACTTATTTCATTTGGTTTAGCCATCACCATCAGTAGTAGTTGTCTACCGATTTGTATAGCAAAAGTAGATTTTTCTATTGTGGAATATGTGAATATGTCTATATATACCTAAGTATCTAGTTAACTAGGAGGAACTAGCTACTTAATGATTTTTTATCTATATTATTATTATTATATATGAATATTTTCTTGCTTGATAATAATCTGGGGGCACGGTAGTGCCCCCGCCAAGACGACAAACGAAGCGCAAGGGCACTACCTACCTTTTCTCGAAGCGCTTCGTCGTTTTTTTGAACCCTCATAACTTAGGTTTGGATTGTACCAGATAAACAAAATTCTCGGGATATGATGTCAATAGGGGACTTATTTAACATATAAAGTTTCATTTGTTATATTTTAGTTTCTTATATTTTAGATTCTTATACTTTAGATTTTATTGATATGTAAAAAACCCTGATTTCGTCACTGACTCACTCACTCACTGATGATCATCGAAATTCTAGGGTACTTTCTGAAGTCCTAGAAAGCTGAAATTTGGTATGTTAGTACACAAACAACAAAAACATCCTAAAACTTGGAACTTTTCCCCCCCAACCCCTTAAACTAGGGGATGGAAGTTTGTATGGGTTTTCCTATACAAACTTAATTTCATGCTAGAGATCTGAAAATTATACAAGTACACAGACTTACAAATTAAAAAATACACGTTTCACGGTTCATGGGTGTAAAGTGAAAAGTTTATTCACTGCACAACAGAGGAACTTTTAGCCCACTCTCTATCTTTGCCTTTTTACTGCGTTGATTTCCTGTTTATAATAAACGATAGATCAGGGCGATCCATGGTTCTTAGGCAATTATATTCGAGCTGACTGTTGTGCTTTAACAAGGGAACGTAAATGGCCCAATATCAATGAATGAGAGCATTATTCAAACTTAGCCCTTAACTTTTCTGTTAAACTACAATAGTTCTTGTAGTAACGAAACGGCCAAGCCATATATTTTGACTAAGGTGTAGAGTTTGTGAAATTAGGGCTTGTAGAGTTAGGGCGTCTAGAGTTAGAAGCTTGGCTCTACATGAGATCTGATAACTTTTTGCTGTGCAAGCTATATGGTCTCGTCTTGGCAACATTTTACATGAAACTGTTTTTGGTGGGATTATATATATTCTTCTAAGGAAATAATAAATAAATCAATAAAAGTAGTTATTTCTTTGGATAATCGTTTTAATAGAGTAATAAATTCTTATATTACTATTTACAAAACGAAGTTATTAATTGAATACACAAATAAGTATATTCTCCTAAATTAATGACTTAGTTATCACCCTAGATTGCAGCCTCGCGATGAGCTATGCTATGAATTGAAATATATTTACAAAAGACCGGACTAGGTTGCTATGAGTATTACATGAGGTACATCGGCCGCTTACGAAATCTATGACGTCATCACGCTCACGTTTACCAGCTGGACCAACCGTGGCCGTGTCCATGGCTGTGATGGCTGTGGTGCTCGTGAACCTTGTGGTGCACGGTCTTCACCACCGGTACGGGGTAAGTCTTTACCACAGGGATGGGTACCTTAATGACTTTCACGACTGGAACTTCAACAATCTTTTCAATTGGGACTGGGTGGTCAACCGGTACTTCAACCACTCTCTCGACTGGTACTTTAACGATCTTCTCCACTGGGTAGGGAACGGGCCTGTCGACTTTCACGTGTTGAATCTTGACCACTGGTACGGGTACGTTCCTGACGACTGGCACTTGGACGGGATAGGGCTGAGGTACGGGCACACGGACGGGCTGAGGAACTGGTACGGGCACGGGCTGGGGCACTCTATGGGTTACCTCACGGAGCACTTGGTAAGGTTCCTCGCGAACGCGGTACTGAGTAGGAGCCCCGTTGTTGTTAGCGAGACCATGTATTTCATTGATAACGGGTGCTTTGAGACCCAAGGGAGGTGCTTCACCGCCGAAGCTGCCCAAGGGCGCGCCAACTCCAAGTGGTCCACCAAATGCAGGTCCACCAAGTGCAGGTCCAGCAAGACCTGCTCCACCGTATGCAGGTCCACCAATTCCAGGTCCACTTAATCCAGCTCCACTATATCCAGATGCGCCAATAGGTCCACCTATCAGACCAGCTCCAGAGTAGCTAGCTCCGCCGAAGGAAGCGCCCGAGCTGATTACTCCACCAGAGTAACCGCCGGTGTGGAATCCAGATCCTGAGAATGTGGCTGATGGCAGGGATCCAACAGGGAAACTGCTTGGAGAGAAGCTCGATGAAGAACTTAGCGCACTTGGAGCGCTCAGGCTAAGAGGTGGTGACGAAAAACCGTGATCGTGATGTTCAATATGCTCATGGTGCTCATGGTGTTCATGGTGTGGGTGTCCATGGAGAATTCCTCCATAGGTGCTGCTCACTAGGATGGCTAAGAATGCCAATTTGGTCTGAAACAAATAAAGGGAAAATTTATGATTGTCTTGAATTTGTTTTATTTTTTTAATGATTGTTCTATTGAGATACTTACAAAAGTAGCCATATCGATTAGCTAATCGCTGGCCACTGAATTGAACTTGTGTGTGCTACAACAAGCGACGCTTGTTTGTGTTGTGTCTCATATTTCCTTCATATTTATATCGACGTAGGCGATACGCCTCAAGACGAGACGATATCGAGAATGAGAGTAAAAAAACTAGTTTTTAATACATCTTTCCTTTTCTAACGGAAACATGCGAATGAATTAAATTATTCTGATCGGTTACTCAATACATAGTTAACGTATGCTTAAGGTATATGGGCGCATAGTTTATATTTTGACGATTTCCTAATAGGCGAGATTGGACACAGCTCTTAGTATGGAAATATAAAATGACCCATAGGTGTAATAATTATAGAAGAACTATACTGATAAATTGCTAATGTATGACTCTCATTTAAATACTGGTATTTTAAATAATAGCAATACCAAAGCATTACGTTGAATTTCCCCATTTTAAACCATAATGATCAATATACATCAGATATTTTATAATTCATTTTTTTTCTGTATGATTGACTCAGAAGCAAATATATTATTAAACCATAGATTAACTGATGTATTTTATAACATGATACTTTCTATAATAATAGCCGAATAAGATTTATAAATCCCAAATCAATACATCAAGTATTTAAAAATTAGACAATAAAAACTTATGAACGTTAAAAATGTAGGTATACTACAACCGCGCTGGTTTGTAATATATGTACAGGTACTTAAATTGAGAAAAGAATTTATAATACAACTGTTTTTGTGTTGTAAATGTTTATATCCTAAACTATTAAAATATTTTTCGATAGAAACCATACACCAAATAAACGTACGTATGTCATGTGTTTTTACCAAATGTTCGCAAAGAAGAATGATTTTAATGATTATAAAACGAAGGTCATCATACCTCAAGCAGAAGTTATTATAATACCTAATGAACTTTTATTGACTATTACGGTACAAACTTAATCTTAAACAGTTTAATTTTAGGCGATTATAGGTCAGCGGTTGTGGTCGAATGCAGTGACGAAGGTTGTGGTTTTGAATCCAACAATAAGCTTGAGTTTTCGGTGAAGGAAAACATAGTGAGGTAACCATAGCACAGTGGTAGGGTAGTTTAAGTACCCACCTGGCTGACTACTACCCTCAAGTTGAATATCTGTCGCCAAACACCTACCAGTTTGTTCCGGCAGTTGAACTTGACAGGCATTTCTTTCCAGGCTTTGTGTGCTTACCACCTTTGGCCATAACATCACTTACCATGGAGAGATTGTGATCAAAAGCCTATACAAAGTGAAAAAAAAAAACTACCTAGTGTATTTTTCCATTAGATTCTGTTCAAGAGTTCGAGTGAACTATCAAGTAGTGTGTGGTTTGAGTCTAAAGAACCAGCACTCAAGTAAAAAATATTACTCTTTCACATCTATACCATTTTGCTATCATAAGAAAATATTTAATTGAATAGAGTTATATCTCATATAACCGAACGGCGCCAGTATGTCTGGTATTATTGTTGTAGAACTATTAACTGCTTACGAATTTGGTCTCATACATTTTTAACTTTATCGCGACGATAATCTTTAGTTTCATACTAAGTAAATATATATTCACAATATAGACGAGAGGGCCATGAATGAAGAAGTTTCAGTTTTGAATTAAAAACCTACGTTTAGCTGCCGTTAATAAATCCATATGAATGTCAAGTCCTACATTCCTCGTAGTTCCTTCTTATCAAAGTTATATGTTCTATAACTTTCTTTTTGTCGAAAGTTAACGTTTATTAATGTTTTGAATCTTTTTAATTTTTAAAAAAAGTTGGCAACCATAATATATTCAAACAAGAAGCTATAAATTGAGGATTCAACGTTGCCTAAACATCAAGTTTGCCTACAGTCGCGCCTATCAATAAATTAACAATTAAATAGACCCAGCGTTTACATCACTAGCAATAAACAAAAAGACAGGTGATCGAAATGATCACTATGTAACAAAAACTGTGGATTTCATAACTTTATTTGATCATAAATATCTTCAGCGGGCTATTGGCAACGAAACTATGGGGCCGCCCGCGCCGCGCGCGCCGCCCGCGCCGTTGCGTTCAGAAAGCGCGACGCACGCAACACTTGTCTTAAACACGACATTTCATTAACTGAATACAATATTAATTAAGATATTATTATTAACACCTTCTAAGTATTGTTATTATTAAAACAACAATACTTGGCGTATATTTTGCCCATAGAATTGGCATTGCCATTCAGCGTGGCAATGCTGCCAGCCTTTTTGGCACACTTCCGCTCGGCAGCGATTTGGGGCAAATTTTTTATTTATAAGTAAGTAGTTTTTAGTTTTTAATTTTAATTTTATTTCGTAATACCTACTTAAAATGTTTAAAGTTTTATTTGGTTCAAGAATATGTTAGTTTGTTAGACTTAGGGATTTAAGTTTAATTGTTGAAAGATTATTTATGTTGATTTTTGATAATTATGTCATTTAATCAGCAAAACAACAGAATTAAATAATTATGTTTTGTAAATTTTAGGTTAAGATTTCATAATCTAAGCAAGTTTCGCGCCTAACAACTAAAGCCACAATGATCATACTCATTTCATTAATCATTGTAATAGATCATTATCATTATTAAAGTGAAATTAAAGGAAAATTACACTTAGATTGAATCTGATGTCATATTTTTTTGGTGCTGGAGCTAATTAATTCAATTATTGCCTATCTAAAGCAATAACGTGCAACACGTATAACGTGTCACTTATAATTGTATGTTTATAATTCTTACTGATTTATATTTATTATAGGCACGTACTAGATTCTTAAAAAAATCATAATTTCTTATTGGGAAAAGAAGGAGACAATCTATTAAAATATATATTTATTTTTGTAAAACAATAACATAAAAATGTTACGAGTATTATATCTACATCTAAAAATAACTTAACAAACATTCAACAACACGACACTTCAACTTATCACAAACATAAGATTGGGCCCAGAACATGAAAATGATTTCAGTACATTACTAATTAAATATTATTATTTACAACTTAACTTTAGCTTTTGTAAGTACTGTAAGTGATTGTTATTAAAACAATATATTTACATGATAATACTTAAAAAGATCGTACTATTCATATCCTATACATTATAGTTAAAATAAATGCCAATCTCAATTTACAATAATATAGATTTTCAAAGTAAAACATATTTTTTTAAGAATGCCAATAAAACAGTTAAAACAATAAATTTACAACGTAAAATTAAAAAGTATAAATTGTACATTCAGTTAATAAAATATATCTTCTAATAATAAGCTTATAAAATGTATTTTAGAGTAGGCTGAAGCAACTATCCTACGCCCCCCGTTCAATATTTATGGTATCCGATTTTGCCTCTGCAATTGGATGTGGCGGCCTTAATAAAATAGGTACTGACTTTATATTATCCCCATCGGAATCGGCTTCAAACAATGGTTCAGATTTTAAAAATCGAACGATTTTTGGTTTGTTCAAACGTCGTCTACGACCATTTCTTTCCATTTTACCCCTACTTCTTACTCTCGATGTACGAGGCGGAGGTTTCAATAATGGATATGGCTCATCAATATCAGATTTAGGATATTTTCTTTGATAAGGATGGCGTGCAGATAACAGTGAATTGGGATGATGTCTATCTCCTATTTCCCGGTGCCTATGAATGTATGAATTTTTTGCTCTGGTATCGTCAAAACTAGTCGATAAACTATCATCACCATGTGCAGTCAAATCTGCAATTCCAACTTCACGTGAATTTTCCGGATCGTCTTGTTCTATAACAGCACCTATTGGATGATTATTCGATGCATCAGCTATGGGTACTATGCTTTCTTCTTCTTCTTGACTGCGGGAATATTTCACACCTTGGTACGGGAATCTACCGTTATTATAAATATCTAAGTATGGACTACTTAATGCACCGAGAGCATCGTTTAAGGGAGCCAAGTTCCCACTATTTTCATTTTTAAGCAAATGTTGTAATTGCGAAAGATCAAGTTTAAGTGGCGCTGGCTTATTGAACTGATCCCTTATGGACATCATATCATCTACAGCAGGTTTGCTCTTTAACAGTTCTGCAACTAATTTAAGATCAACGTTGAAAGGATTTGCTACTTTGTACCCGTTAATTGTAGATAATAGACCGCTAGCTTGCGAATCTATTTCAGGTCTATTAACGTTAAGTGCAGGTTGTTTATTAAGCATCAACTTATTAATAGCATTTGTTACATCTAATTGATGACTGCCGACGTTTTGGTTAAGCCTAACAGGTAAAGGCGTTGGTATAACTCCTTGATCAAAGTTGCTATTATGTAAACGTAAAGTGTCAGACGTCAAACCTTGTGTCAACCGATACGGAATATCGTTTAGTTTCAAAATACTTGCAAAATCAGATTGCATTTGGCTTTGAGGACGTTGTACTCCTTGTTGTTGTATATTTGCTGAAGATTGTATATTGTCTTGATAATTGTTCGTTAATTGAGAAATGAAATTAAAAGGTTGTGATGTTGCAGGGTAACTACCTTGATTATAATTTGATTCTTCACTATTCTGTGGTTTTCCGTAATACGTGTTTTGCTCTAATTGTTTTGAACCATCTGTAGAAAAGTAATCATCTGGTTTATTTTTTATGTTAAATCCGTAAATTGAATTTTTGTCTTTGTAATAAGAATCAGCCACGGGTCTATAGTATGATCTCTGATCTTGATCTTTATTGAACTGTATATTATATCGGTTTTCCTCTAACTCACTTACTTTTGATTGAGAATCGGAATTCGAAACAACATTTGATACATCAATGGGGACTATATTTTTTAAAGCCTTAGCATGATCAAAGGGTTGCTTTGTTTTGCTATCAATGGTATTTTCTCTAGAATTGCCATAATAATAAGGTGAAGCTGTAATTAAATCTGGTTGGGAACTACTATAAAGGTATAAATTTGAATTATCATTGTACTTGGTTTTTTGTTTGTCATTATTACCATAAAATGGATTTCCGTTGTATGTTGTTAATTGGTTGTTATTATTGTTAAAATTAGATGCGTAATTGTTAGCATACATTTGCTGTTGTTTAAAATTTTCTTGTGCTTTTGCAGCAGCTTTCGCAAATTCCTGAGCTTCTTTACTCTCAACACCTGATTTAGAGGTTTGATCGTAAGGCCTACTTGTGTCCATGTGGAAATTCATTTGACTTACTGCTCCACCATCAGATTGGCTGATAGATTGATACCGTTGTTGATTTCCGGAGGAAAATATATCAGTCATTGGCTTTTTTCCAGATAATCTCCAACCATAGTCTCCGTTAGAATAATATTGTGGCTGACTCGTTTCTCGCTCTAAATCTCTCGTGCGACTCTTAGGATTATTATATGTCTGGGAATCTGGTTGCATATAGTTTAAGTAAATATTATTAGCTGATGGCATATTGCCAGCGCGATGAGTATCGCTATTAACATTTTCAGAATTAGCATTATTATTATTAAATTCAGTTCTGGTATCTTGATTATTATACGGATAATTTTGATATTGACTCATAGAAACTTCTTGAAGTGATTTCGACAACGCATTCATTGAATTTTGCCAAGAATCTCGAATTGTATCAGGGTATGAAGACGAAGCGGGTGACGCAGTTGAAGAAACAAAGTCATTCGAAAACTGCTGTTGAATATTAATTGGATATCTAATCCCACTAGCGGAATTATCATAATGATCTATTTGCATCTTTTTATTTTGGTCGTTTATATCATAACTCAAAGAATTACTTCCGATTGTCGTCGTAACTCTACTGTTTCCGTAATCGGATGATACAGCTTGAATATTGGAGAGGGGAGACGATACATATGGTTGTAAGTTCGGTGGACTCGACAGGTAAATTGGAGATGAACTCGAGACATAAGAATTGGCAGGAGTGCCGACAAACTGATTGTTATTGGGTAAAGATGTAGATAAATATGGAGTCACAGGAGATGGGGTGCTTACACTATCAAAGGAAAACGTATTTTGTGGATTGAACTGATACGAATTAGGTGTCGACAAATATGATTGACTGTGAGATGCCTTTGCTTCGAGTTGTGGGATTTGGTTCGACTGTAGATTATGATTATCGTAACTAGAAGGAGAAATTGTCGAGAACTGGTATTGCGGCTGCGGAGTAGCTGTATATCCTAAATTTGGAGCTGGAGTAGATATCTGCTGCTGTGACTGATAGTACTGATTTTCTCTCATTTGCTGTAGAAAATCCTCCGGTGGTAATGAGTACTGAACTGCTGCATACTGGTTACTAGCCCCAGTGCCACTGTCTTGTGGATCGGTGATGACGTCATATTGTTGTCCATTCTCCTCCAGTTGCTGTTGGAAAGGGTTTTTGATACGGTAAACTTTTCTGCTCCGCGTGCGGTCTGCTCTAGGGTATTGTTCTTCATTATTACCTTCATCGCTTAAGTGATACTGCACGCTGACTGAGCTTATTGATTGACTGCTCGGATCTCTCTGTATAATATTAGTACTGTAACTGGTAATGGTTTCGATGTCACCTTCGTTGGGTGTCCTCTTCTGAATGCGTAGGATATCCTGGTCGCTGAATCCATCTTGACAGCAAGCGATGTTGACGAGTAATGTTATGACTAGTATCCGTATCTGTAACGAAAAGAAATATGTTTCATTTGGAGACTAAAACAAGTTCATATGTTTAATTAATTATTCATGTTAAATAATAAGTGATACGAACATATATCATTTCTAAAATATTTATTTAAGTATTTCTTTATAATTTTATAATGAGTGGATAAATTATGTTTTTTTATTGTTATTTCCCGTAGTTTAACATGAGGAACCCAATATAAATTTTCGAAAAGATATCATTTCAAAATATAAATATGAGATTAATATACTGCGAGTAGATTAATCTCATTATAATGTTTAGTTAAGAAACTTACTAAATTAATTATTTAATGATAAAGCAGTCATATTTGTTTCCACTTGAAAACATCAAGCTTGTTCATTACATTTACCAGATAAAGTATTTTTATTAAACAAGTGTGATGAACTACTGTTATTTTTATCGACCCTAAGGTGGCTCTACAAGTTTTCCCTTTCAACTTCTGCTCATGGCAGGGGTCAAACTCGCCTACGGTTAGTTCTGGTGTACCGCCCATATCTAGTTCCCTTAAACGAATTTGACGTGAGCAATTATTAGCACTTTCACATCATAGAACTGTATCTAATTGTAAATCTATGAAAGTTTTATCTAGCAAAAACAACTTTTAATGTATTCTGTCATCGAATACCTTGTTAGTTACCAGATGCAATTAATTAAAGAAACTGCAAGTACTTGTAACATGTAAAGTAAATCTCATCTCCATAATCAAAGCATCGAGCATTTTAGTACCTACGAGTAGATAGTGCAAGTAAAGTAACTTGTTAAGTTGTTTATCAAGTTGTCACATTACGAGGAATTTGCGGCCTTTATGTGGTGTAATGAAGATCACTTACGAATGTCACATGCACATTGCTTGCCAGCTTGCGTACTACACACGAGCGGATGGTGCGAGTTTGGTAAGGCATATGCCTGACTGACGAGAGAAATTGACAAACGAATTATTACTAATATCAGGTTAAATTTAAACATTTTCTTGTCACTAACCCTATTCATATGGAAAAATGGAGGATATACAAATTAAGAATACGTAAAAATCCTATGTCAATGTATTGATTTCATTCGCGATACATGTTGGAAATGGCTTATTTTAGTCAATATCTGTAGTGAATGTCTGTAGAAGGCTTTTGGATGTTACAACAACATTCTTTGCTTTGGAATTTACCTAAAGATTAGTATTGAGATGATCAAATATAACGATGACCTGTCTTATCTAGAGCTAGCGTCGCTCACTTGCAAACCATGACGGCGAGACATAAACCTTATGGAGCTCAACCTTGTATAGCACGGGCACCGACCGCTAGGAATGTTGCAAGCGATAGTGAGAAGAACTAGGATCCCTCAGCCGTGAATCGCTTTCCTTATGATCTCTATCAGATTCTTGGACATGAAAGATTGCAGTTTTGTTAGACCCTTCATCACATTTGTATCAAGTATGCTACTAATATTTGATAAAATATTTATTTGGCTTAAAATTAGTTACATATTATTTATTCACGCCGAAGTCACACAAGGAACCCTTATAGTTTATAATGTAATTATTTATGGCTTTTCTGTGAATCTTGTAAAACGAATACTTAATATAAAAATATATAAAATGATAGATATAAATAATAATATTTTAAACTTAATAATCAGGCGTTAAAAGAGAACTTTAAATGTACAAAATATGTAAATGAATGACCTGATTAAACTAGATACCTATACGTAATAGCAAATCAAGTCAAACAACTGAGCACAATAGCAGATCCGTGACCATCTCCAATTTATGAGGTAGGAAACCGAGCACGGATTCTCACAGAAGAAAGTTTATTAGTGTGTCAGATCCGAGAGCTTTCAATTCGTGAGCATTATGCATGCAAGACGATAATAGTCGACTAGGGTGAAAGGGCGAGGCACTTAACTCTTTCAGCCGACGCTACTTGCATCTAGAACTAATGGAATGTAGAGTGATAATAAGCTATCACTTATTATACTTCAACACTCTATTAAATGTTTATTTATTTAGTAGAGTATTTGCGTTATTATTCCCAAATATGTTTTTCTTTCTATCACCGACAGTACTTAGATAGTACGTTTTATTTATTTAAATACTCAAAATAGTTATGGCACAACGTAAGAGATACATGTCTATTGAATCCATCTATCTATCCAATTACCGAGGAAATTGAAGAATCAAATCCAATCCCAAAGCAGATATATCCAAAGTGGTTTTCTCTATGATACCAATGGTACCTACCTACCTATATTTTCATGAGATTATACAAAATAAGACAGCGTTGATGTAATAATATACCACCATTTAAACTAAGCATACACTTTCCAATAACAGCACCCTAGCCCTAGCTGCAAGTTGAATAATCAAAGAGACCCGATGGACGGTACCGGTCTGTCGACGTAAATGCCACACGGCTATATAGGAAAGTAAACACTTGATAACCCTTGAAGCTGTCAACGAGGTAATGGTAATTTTATTCCATACGATGAGTTTAATGTTCCGGTACTAAGTTTCATGATGGGGAACTTGGGATCGGTATATGAATTTAAACTTGTGTGTTTATAGTGATTTAATATTTTGTATTTATCACCTTTAAGATTTGTGTAGCTGTAGGTATACCGTTTATTTACTACATAAAATACTAAAAAACGTTATTCCGGTTTTGACTACGGCTGTAGTACTTTCAAATGCCTAAGTAAAATTTAACAATCATCATCTCAGCCGCAAGACGTCGACTGCTGGACATAGGCCTCCCCTAACGATCTCCAATAATTTTAACAATAGTATTCATAAATACGTAATTATAACAAAAGTATTCATAAATAATTTCAACCTAAATACTTCTAAATGCTTCTATCTTAATACACTCGAGCTTTTCATGAATATTTGCATTAAACCTAGTCGTACAAAAGTAATGGGCTCTACAATGTCCATACAATAAATGTTTTATTAAATACCTTATAAACAATCGTGACTACTAAGCAAGATAAATCGCAAGTTCAAAGGTGATGCGACATACTCTAGTCGCTACGGCTAGGCGGTTTTAGTTAGGATGAGCCACGTTTCTCTGCCCTTTACGGGCGGTCACGCGTTTCACCACGATCTCGGGGTGTGTCAGGGAAAGTCAAATGCTTCCGAAGCACTGTCGCTTTTAATACTACCTGATCGGAGACCAGCTCTTCAGGTCTTTGACACGTCGTGGGAACTATTTATAATACGGAAAATACATTAATTATATTACTCGTAAAGTTGTGTCGTTAGATTTATGTTGAAAGATGACTCTGTATTAACTTGCATTTTAGTACTTGAAAGTACTAAAGTACAAGTTAATAGTAAGTAGTATCTATTATATTTTTAACAATATATATATTTGTAGGATTATAAAGGTAACATTCAAATAAGAAAAAATGTAGGTAAGAAATTGTCTCTGCATGGCTTTTATTCGAATACATTCATAATAGCACATACTTCATTCAATAATTCTATTTTTAGTTAGATTACACAATAATCATTCTTTGTACTTAAGTCTCACTAATCATTTACATTCCTCTATCAATTTATGTAGCAACTGCAACGAAGGTTTATCCATAAACTTTCGTTTATTTCGAAATATTCTACGGGATATAAATCAAAATGCAGCCAAACTGTTGTAGCATTGCGTCAACGATGAAACCTCCAGCTACGTAACGTAGTCTAAGATATCAAGTTACGGAGGAGTTGTAATGGCGTCTATGAATCATGGAGAGAAATAACTTTTGCTATTTACTAATCCTTACGCGAGTCCGCCGATATCCGATTGGTAGATCATTAATGGTGGAGTCTTATGCCCCTGCAGTGCAGTGGAGACATACATGAGTTGTTGATGATGATTTACTAAAAGCTATTTTAGGAAAAAAAAGATATAGGTACACATTTTATCGGAGTAACCAAAGACTACTTAAAATATAAGTGTGTAAGTTTTGATGATGTAAGAGGCTTCGTCGTATGGATGGGGACCCATTTTACGCATTTAATTTAATACGTATTTTTAAGCACTTGTAGGACGTAATTTTAAGAATCGCGTATGAGACGTCTAGCAATGATTACTTTATGTATTCATTATGCTTTTAAAAATAGTTAAAACCATATATTGGTTCCTTAACAGAAAATAACAGACATTTGTAATTTATTTCATAGTATAGTTCTATAAAGTTTTGAATGCAAAATGAATGCATATCTCGTAACTATTGCCATATGCTGCTGGCGCAAATTATAAAATTACGTCCCGTAGGCGCTAGAAAAAGATTTTTGTTAAATAATCAAAAGGTCCCCATTTCGTATTCACCTTAAGAAGGGTTCAACTTTTCAAATTTATGGTTCATTTTCTGATAGTTACATAACACATCTAAAATATCACCATCATTAATTTCGTCTCTCTTTGGTCATCTCTATAGAAGATTTGTCATTAAAAGGGAGCATATTAACCTCGTTTAGATGTTATGCAACTCCATAAAATGTAAGATTTACGACAGTGAAGTAGGACATGGCATCTGTAACTTGAACGAGAGCGACCGTTCACATAACCTTCGATAATATCACAAAGTGCCTTAGAATTCACGTAAGGGTTTCCGGGATAAGAGCTTGAGTGACAGTTGCTGAGAAAACAGCCGTGATTTAAAGACAGGCAGATACGAAGTTTCTCCAAGAGTTTATTTTTTCATACAACATTTTAAATAGCCTGATAGATCAAGGGAAAAATGTACAGGACTCTAGCCCTATCACCATAGCGATCATTACATCAGAAAGCTCTTTCGATGTAGTGTAATTGTTTACTCTGGGTGGGAATCAAACCCACGACCTATGTCGGATAGTTAACCTCCACCGTAACTGACTAGAGTTGAAAGTAGATATTTCCAAGAATATTTCACTAAATATATTTTTGTTGCAGTATGGGAAAAACGTAAAACATGATCATCAATTAATGTAAACAAGTAAAATAAATTACCCATATAATTTTATACACAACTTTGAGATTAGCTTCTATAGTAACAATTACACTACCTCAAAAGAGCTTGCCAATGGCACATAGCTAATATATTGGTGGCTGAAACCATTTTGCCAGTCTTTTTTTTGCAATCCTAATCCTAACTTAATTAATATTATAAATGCGAAAGTGAGTTGGTTTGTTTGTTTGTTTGTTACCTTTTCACGCTTAAACCGCTGAACCGATCGCGATTAAATTTGGTATGCAGATAGCCTATGGTACGGAAAAAAACATAGGCTACTTTTTATCCCGGGAAAACATAAGATCCCTGGGGAACGCGGGTGAAACCGTGGGGCGAAAACTAGTAAATAATAAAGTACAAAATATTCTGTTTGAAAAGTAAAAAAAATCCTATTAATAATGTGATTAAAGCGAAATTTTGATGACAATATTAGTGTGTAAAATTTAAGATTCATTAGATAATATATCCATTATAGATAGGAAGTAGCACAAAATGCGTAAGTGTAAGATTTCACCAGTCTGATTATAAATGACCACGATCAACAGCACGTGTCAATATAAACACTAATATAGATTGTTTATTTGACATTTGTGCCCGAGGCTTAATTCGCGTGGGATGTCTTCTAACTCGAATGTTAGCGGAATCGATTGATAGAACACATGATTTAATAAACCAATGATCGATTTATATAACAGTACAATTTATTTACATATTTACAATTAAAGTAAAAAATACAAACTATGATATATAGAAAACATCCTCAAAGCCCTCAACAAATAACATAACAATAACATAATAATATAACAGTTATTTAATCTCAATAAATAGCTTATATATCTTCAATGAATATTCAAATTCAAGAGATATTCAAATAAATTAACTCATTACAAATAAATTTAATCGTTATATTTATTTTAACGTAGGTAGTTACTTATAAATTTACTAATTTTAAATTTTAACTATAGCCTGAGAACAATTCATTAAAATGCTTTCTTGTCATCTATAAAATCAGAAACTATATACATAGTACCTTTTCGTATGTGTTTTTACGAACTTGAATTCTATTTTTATGTATGTATACTGTAATGATAGGCACTGTCATTATATTAGTGAATTTAAACGTATCTTTAAGAGAAATAATTTTCTTCGATTTAGATTCATAAACAATTTTCTGAAGTAAGAATGCCTAAGCTTGAATTATGATAGCATTTTGTTGAAGACCGATTATTTTAAACATTTCCATAATCTTTCACGAGCCAATAAGATGATAAATAGTACTTCAACTGATGCTTATTGGCAATCAAATCGAAAATTATTCAAATCATTCATTTAACATAGTTTGTATCATATTAAGTGTCAGTGTGTTATGCTTATTAAACAATAATCTTGCGAATAACAAGTTTCTCTCATTAATCAAACGCACTCAGTAATAAGGGATCATCCACAATATAATGATACAAACATGACAAATGACCGTAGCATAGGATCAATGACCAAAGCAATACATCATTATCGTCATATGATGTATATAACTTATCGTCTAATGTCAAATTAGTATTTATGCGTTCTTTACACTTGGCAAAAATGAATGAGATATTATCGATACATTTTTAGATTTATTAGCAAAGTTATAAACTCCGTGATCTATGTAAATTAATGATTACACTTTTTGTGAAATATTTGGCTTAGGTACATTAATTTTTGAATTTAATTATATTGTAGATTTTGTAAGATGGACTCTACATAATTTTATACATAATATTATAATGATATAATGTTTGAATAGGCTTTATCTCATTATTTTGACTAAATAGTGATTTATTGGAATAAATATGGAATTTGGTATGAAACCAAATTGATTTTGAAATTAATCTAGTTCTTCGTCAAAGTCTATACAGCAGGGTGATTTTTTTGTCACTGGATTTCACAGTTAGCCCCATAATAAAAATTGTTCATATTGATGAGTACTTCCATCCCTGCAAGTATTGCCAGTAACTAAAAATCATCCAGTACCTATATATACTAGGCTAGGCTGGAGTAATATTTTACTTCATAAAATAAATTATAATACTAGAAATATTCGTGTATTATAAGTAAAGAGAAGGTGGAACAGTTTCAGTTAAATTAAACATGCTTCAAAGATAGTTCTTTTTATTTGTGGTTTACCTACTTCTTTATTTTTTTTTTCGTAATTTCTTCACTTTTGTCGAGCATTTATCTTAATTATCGTGTTTCACCATCCATACAACTTTAATTGAATACTTTATCTAATTTCACTTCATCATAGGTATTTGAATTACGAACAAAAAATTGTGTTATTTATACTAAATGTATAGGTAGTTGTTCCATATATAAATTAATTTTATAATATTATTTTATACTTATAATTAATTTATAAACTATCATATATTTACAAATAATCAGAAAATTACTTGGTATGGTATACTAAGTTACGGTCAAAAGAACAAAAATTATGTTCTTTTGACGTGTGTGAGGAATAATGTCCCAAATATTTATTTATTTATTTATTATTTATATTGGAGAACTAATAAGAAAACCTAAGAGATATACTTAGAGCATGGATACTCGTACATACTTTCTGTATTTCTTAATGATCTTATAGATTTTAATTATTCTCCCAAACTAAGAAACTGGGTAGTTTCTTAGTGAGGGGTATCACTCATCTTCTCATAGTCATTTATATTTTTAAAACATTAAATTGACTTTCTAGTATACTTACGATTTTCAGTACGGCTTTCATTTTCACGTAATTCAGCTTCAGCACCAACTAACACAGTCTAGAATTCAACAGCACACCATAGTTTTCCACTCTCACTTTACTCCGAGCTCCGTGATTTTAACTTATTAATTATTATTTAATGTTACATGAGACGTGTGAATATATTTAAGGGTGGTTTGTGGTCGTTGGTCGTTGCAGCCGTGGTGAAATGAAGTTCAAGGCTAGTCAGTGTTAGACTTATATACGGGGGTAGCGAAGCGTGGAGGTGCATTTGTGTGGGTGTTGCAGTGGGTGCAGTTAAGACCGATGGACTCGCGGTCTTTGATGCACACTTGCACGTTCAATGGGGCTCTCAAACTTTTATTATTTCTATACTTACATTATTACTAGCATGTGCTAACATAGTGTGATTTACATTGAATGGAGGTCTCAAATTTTTAGTAGACTTTTTTTTAACCCAGGAAAATCCACATGGATCCCCCGCGGCTCCGGGGGGAAGCGGCGGGGTTATGTCAGACTCCTACTGACTAAAAACCTGGGGTGTTCCTACATGTCACTACCGGCTGCTCTTTTTGGAAACTTATAGTTTATTTAATCGTATCAGAAAATACAATATCGAATTATAACTAAATTTAGAAATTAATTAAAATGTGTATTGCCAAATCATTGCTGTGAAATCTATCTATTTTTAACCGACTTTTTATACTTAACCATTTTTTGTACAACATGATTATAAATCTGCTAATTTGGCGTTTATTTATGTCGTTACGTAGATATTTCGTTTTCTATAATGTTCTCTATAGCCTCATCTCATAACCCTTTACTTTGACGTGTCGGCTGGCGTGTTTAGTACGATACCCTATTAAATTGCAGGTCATGGGTTCGATTCCCACTCAATATAGACATTTGTTTGTATGAACATCATCTTATGTTTGAGTGTATATATTTTTATTTAATTTGGTTTATATATAGTATACCAGGTATCTGGTATTCAAAGTACAAGCTCTGCTTAGTTTGGGGGTCCGTGTGTGAGGAATGTCCCAGGATATTATTTTTATACTTGACGGTGACAAGCTCACCAGGTCACTTAAACACCTTTGGCTGATGGTACACTAATACTTCTGATCTAACTCTATCTTCAGGGATAGTGAGCGAGTAGATATTTTCATATCGTCCTAAAGTTTGAGTAACGGTGGAGTATAAGTATGAGCAAGTCTAAGTAAGCTTCTCAGACCACACTAGCATATCAACGCCCGGGGCCATGCTAAATAGACCCCAAGAAACTGACCAATATTAACTTTAATACCATTCGATTAAATAAAAAAAAATAAAAAAAACCCAAATTAAGGCTCCAGTCTCCCTAAAATCAGTGTTCTTGCGGAATTTATCAGAAAAGAAATATTGTTTTTTAGTCATCAGAAAAGCAATAAATGAAATATATTTTACGTTATTTTAAAGTGTGAGATTTGAAGTTTCCAATACATATTTTATTTTTTAATTTGACGCCACTTTTATTAGCTTTGTGAGGCTTTAAACATACCTCTATTTACGTTCCACGCGTAGAGGGTCTCATTCATGCTCACGCTACGAAAAAAATATAACAAAAACAAGAAATGTATTCAGATTACATTTGTCGGCAAATCCTCTACAATAATCTTATCTAGTTACTTTTTTCCAAATTGTCTCAATTTCTTATTTAAATTGCTTTAAAAAGTTATAAATTTCTGAATTTGACCCTTGCAACATATATTTTTTTCTATTACAAAGTAATGGTTTAGAGAAATCAAACTTTAACCACTCGGAAAGCAACTACTTATCTGTCGAATAAAAAATATATGCATTCAAAAAATCATTTGAGCTAAATTTACCGAAACTAAATAAATAAAACATAAAATGCATCAAAATTCCATTCAATTTCGCTGGGAATTGACAGCGTTCGTTGTGTTATATGTTTAGTCTTGGTAAATTTAGCTCAAATGATTTTTTGAATGCATATATTTTTTATTCGACAGATAAGTAGTTGCTTTCCGAGTGGTTAAAGTTATAGGCATGGTTCCTTTTTGCATTTACCATTCGATTAACAATCATGAATTTTAGTACATATAAATAAAAGTACCTCCTTTAGATACGTATTGAATATGAATCTATTTGAATCTTTTTAGCTTGTACAAGAGCTCAAGTTTGCTCAGCCAGGTTAGATTTAATGTACCAACAAAAATTCCAAGGCCTTGTAGGAAAAAAATGTT
The DNA here is from genome assembly GCA_951216915.1 of Tetheella fluctuosa. Taxonomy (NCBI): domain Eukaryota; kingdom Metazoa; phylum Arthropoda; class Insecta; order Lepidoptera; family Drepanidae; genus Tetheella; species Tetheella fluctuosa. Next base: position 7,312,641 of record OX578230.1, read on the forward strand.
CTATTGTCCAGATAGTCGCACAAATTTAAGAAAATGTTGTCCACTGTCACGTATGTTTTCATTGTATAATGAGTATCATGAACAATGTGACTTGTTTACAGCAATGAATTTAAGAAAGGTTGTGTTTAAAATTTAATCTGAAAATGCTTTTGTTTGTTGGTTTACTAAAGTTTAGCTCTATTCCTTAATTTCCAGTTTATTTGTGTATAATTTATCTTTAAGTAGTTTTTCTGTTATATATGTACTTTGCACATAATCTAACTTTAACTTACATAGTGTACTTGTTGTTGGAAATCCTAATAAAAAAATAAAATCTACTTTCAGGTTTTCCTTTGTGTTGTTCAAATTTATTTTTCTCAATTTCCGCCCCTAAAATATTACTCCTTTAAATCGGCTTTCAAACTGAACAAAAATCTACCACCTTAAACAGGAATCGAGCTCATATTATTTTCATACGTATCGCAAAAAAACACCATGCAATTGATGGCAATAGAAATTAATTCAATAAATCGTAAATGTTAAAGAGCTTTTATACATCATCCCGTCGGAACTAACGTAACTTCAGAAACACTTTCTAGCGCATATACAGTTAACAAAGCGCAAGTCCCGCCCTCAAACAGTAACAGTGTTGTTTACAAGCTCGATTAATTCAGATTGCTATGCTCTTTGTTATTTTAATAGCTTATAGTTTGCTAAATTATGACTGCAATACAGGCGATTGCAGGATTCTTCTGAACAACCGAGGAGCGATAAATTAATATTGTGACAGTCGTTGGCACTCAGGGCTACCATTATGAGATCTTCGATTTTGGCATGATTCGACGGATCGATGTGTAAAATAATAAATTTATTTTATTCACATAGCTTTGATCCAGTATTGTACACAATTATTAAATTACAAATACATAATTAAACAATTAGAAAGCAAAATGAAAAAGATCACAATTAAAAAATAAATAATCAAATACATAATTAGTCATTAAAATATATATTAATGTTAATCCATTAAATAAATTTGTCTAGCGTTTGGGTTTATAATGATGTGCCACATAGTTGTACGTTCGATTCGGCATTATTCAACTGACCGAGAGATAAAATATTGAATTTAAATTATCCCTCTCAATTCTAAAGCAAAGACTTTTCAGGGTTAAACCTACAAAAAATACAGTTATGATGTCTTTTATACTCCGCGTCGAAAATAATACGTGCCACTGAATGAACATGAGTCGTATTACAGCTACATAAGTAAACAGATTGGAGTGGAGGAGGTTACACCGACAAAAGCCAAGCTCTTAATTTATATGGAAGGAAGGTAAGTATCTGAAAATGACGCAGATGGTGTCAAATTAATCTATCTTAACTAATATCTAAATTTATACTAATATTATAAAGCTGAAGAGTTTGTTTGTTTGTTTGTTTGAACGCGCTAATCTCAGGAACTACCGGTTCGACTTTCTGTCATTGTTGGATAGCCCATTTATCGAGAAACCACCCCTATCTTTTATTCAACATTAGCTTTTCCGCGCGGTTTCACCCGCGTTCCCGGGAAAAAATATAGCCTATGTTATTCGGTGAAGATGTAGCTTTCTAACGGTGAAGTAATTTTTAAAATCAGTCGAGTAGTTTTTGAATTCAGTCGTAACAAACATGTTTGTCAATCATTCCTCTTTATAATATTACTAGCTTTTCCACGCGGTTTTCGAGGGATCTTGTGTTTTCCCGGGATAAAAAGTAGCCTATGTTCTTCTCCATACCATAGGCTATCTGCATATCAAATTCCATCGTGACCACTTCAGCAGTTTAAGCGTGAAAAGGTAACAAACAAACAAACTCACTTTCGCATTTATAATATTAATAGTTAGGATTTATTCATAGCTTTATTTTTTTTCCTTAGTGAGACATGTCCAGCAGTGGTCGTCTTGCGGCTGAGATGATGATGATGATAGCTTTATTGTTATATGACGAATTTTAAAGTAATAGAATGATTTACAATAATAGTAATTTCTGAAACATATTCTCATATGCATAAGTAAACATTTTATAGATTTTGTAAAAGTCAAACATACTACGTGAACCGTGTTACATCTTTTGTCAACCATACACTAATGTTTTACCTACCTCTCGGCACTGATAATTTCCACGACGCAGCGACAAAATTGTATCACCGCAACGTAGTAATTACTTTCATCCAGTGATAGCATTTACCCCGTAACTAATTGCGTAACTGATTGTAGCAAACAATTTCCCTCACGTTTCCTTTCTGCCTTAACTGAATAATACATACTGTGTTAGCGCCTGCCGAAACTAACATGGCATCGAGCATGGTTGCACGTTTACTATTTTGTAATACTTAAAAAATACTATGGGGTGCGTTACGATTAGCTTTGTATAGCATAGTACATGTCCAGTAAAACTGATGTGTTAAATCATTTTAGTTAGGTGTAGGTACGTCCTATACCTATACTATAATTAAAGTCATCACTAACCATTGGCATGGCTAGGTACCTACATGTAAATTATTTTCATAATAAATCTACGCTTCACTAACTTTTTCTAGCTTACCACGAAGGTAAAAACGGTAAAAGGTAAAAACGGTAAAGCGGACCTGGTAGCTATGTTTGAAGTATATATGAAGGATATTATTCGTAATGAATTTTCAGATTTTTTAACCGACCACTGGTATCAATAAGTATCTAGTGTCTGTTTGTTTATTTTTTTGTCGCTGAACATAAAACTAACATAATAAAGCAATTTGTAATTCGATGTCCATTCATCATTGCTTTGCATTTTAAATGCTCTATGTTATTTACGGTAGTGTGTATCGTAAGTAATGATAGCTTACCGTTCAAGCTTACGCTTGCCTTTTCCTGATTCCTCGCAACCGGTACTTTAGTACTTCAGTACCGGAAAATACGGAAGTTAGTCGGGAAATGAGAGTGAAATGTCGGCACCCACCCAATCACCCTACCCCACGAGATAAGAGATTCATGTTTGGACAAGATAAACCACTTGTTGTGTAAAGATCACCAGTAATTAGCAGTTTCCGTTCATTCTATTCTGATTTCCGATTATGAACCTTAAAATCAGTAATATAATGATGATTTACACTAATATTCATAAAAGTATAATATCCTTTATTATTAATATTTACGAATACATACGTTGATTGCAATAAGTAACTTGCATTTTATTAACAGATTTTTATATATGGCTTATTGCAATGTTCATCCGCAATCTTTATTATTATTTTAGCCCCTTAAGGGTTGAATCTCCAAAATCTTTCCTTAGTCAATACCTACATATTATAAGTATAAGGTATCTATGTGTAAAATTTCATGCGGTCCAGCGGTTTAGCCTGTGCGTTGATATATCAACAGTCAGTCAGTTTACCATTTAGATTTGGGCCTTATATGATATCAAAACGTGTGCGTAGAAAATGTAATCACAATATTACAGTGCCTTGTTATTAAGATCAGTGTATGTCCTACGTAACTCAGAGTATGTATTACTGTAAGAGAATGAAATCTCTTCGACAAACTTGGATTTAAGGCTCCCTAAAATCAGTGTTCTTGCGGAATTTATCAAAAAATAAATATTTTTTTTAGTCATCAGAAAAGCAATAAATGAAATATATTTTACGGTGTTTTAAAGTGTGAGATTTGAAGTTTTCAATACATATTTTATTTTTTAATTTGACGGCACTTTTATTAGTTTTTAAACATACCTCTATTTACGTTCCACGCGTAGAAGGTCTCGTTCATGCACACGCCACGAAAAAAATATAACAAAAACAAGAAATGTATTCAGATTACATTTGTCGGCAAATCCTCTACAATAATCTTATCTAGTTACTTTTTTTCTAAATAGTTTCAATTTCTTATTTAAAGTGCTTTAAATAGTTATAAATTTCTGAATTCAACCCTTGCAAAATATTTTTTTTTCTATTACTAAGTAATGGTTTAGAAGAGTCACACTTTAACCACTCCGAAAACAACTATTTATCTATCAAATAAAAAAAAACTGCATTCCAAAAATCATTTTTAATAAATTTCCCGAAACTAAACAGCTAATATTTAGCTCACTCTAGGCTCTCTGAATGATTAGGTACTTATTATCTTAAACCTTCGTTAAAATAAGCATTCATTCAAACACTAAATTATATGATTAAAAAGTATATTTATTTAACATTATTCTATTTAAAAATATTGCACTTTAAAACAGCCACATAATTTTCTCCTTTAATAAATAACATAATATGTACTTGAGACACTGTTCTGGAATAAAACATTGCACATTCGGTATATACTATTATCTGCATAATAATAATGTTGGCAATTAAATAAATTCAAGTAAATTATCATAACTTTTTTATAGACAATACAGGGTAACTAATTGTATTTGTAAAGTACTCTGTAATAAATAAGTTACTACTGTGAACAATGCCTTCAAGGGCCGTGCTCTTATTTATATTATTATCTACCTTATTATTGATAAAATTATTTTAAATCTATATTTACAATACTATCATTTTAGGAATATACAGCAAATACTTTTAATACATAATTAAGTAATTACGAAGATTTCTTTTTATCGCTTTGTTTCTTTGACAGTAATGAAATACTACTGCTATCATGCTTGTGATCTGGTCTCACCATTCGTTTCGGGTGTGAGTGATAATTTCTCGGGTATGAAGGCTTTTGCTTGCTGACTGGAGGAACGTAATGAGGTCCTACTGTGTATTCTGCCTCGGGATTTTGTTCTTGGTGTGAACTTGCCTGAGTGTAAGCCGACACTGATTGTGAATTTACATAAGACACTTTTTCATGTGATGGATTCTTAAATATTGTCTGTGGGACCATTACTCTGTAAGGCGACTGATATTTGTACGAATAAGGCATCGGAGTAACGTAGCTGACGCTTTGAACTGCTCCCGCATTCTGTGTTCTGCCAGGTTTGTAAGGTAATACTGTTGCTATCGTGTGGTCTTTGCTTGGATAGTTCTCTGACAATACAAGATGATGATTTCCTGAGTCTTCGTGTGTTTGTTGTTGGTATTGGTAACTTTGTACATTCACTGCATTAGAATGAGAGTGCTGTGGCATGTTTCTGCCATCTGGTGAAGTATACGCCACAGCGGTTTCTTTTTCAGCTGGTTGTTGAACGGAATAATATTCCTGTGATTCTAGAATTTCCTTTGAAGATCCATAACTCTGAGCATTGCTAGGATCATATTCTCCAGATACTTCTGCAGAGATCTCGTCCTGAGATGTTCCATATTCTGGCGCTACTGTTCTTGCTGATTCGTAATGACTTGTATCTACATGTGGACTACCATACGCTACGGCTGTTGATTCCGGCGTCTCAGGGTGTACAACTTGTGAGGGAGCTTCATATTGTACTTTGGCAGTTGGTTCTTCCTGTACATGACTTTGTGATTGCTGCTGATATTGCGGATGAACATAATACATTTGGGATGAATCAGACTGTGGAACATACTGATACTGGTATTCATATTGCTGTTGTTGTTGAGGCTGATATAGTGAAGGATCATTAGAAAGAATATAATGTTTCCGAGGATAGCTCGATGGATATCGAGCCATTACTGGTTGCACTGCTGAATATTGTACACCGGAATAATCAGCATGAGTATATGATGGCTGGACATATGGTGTCGCGTAATGCTGTGGTTCATAGTTCGCTACAGGCGCAGCAGTGTGGGTCTCACCAGCAGTTGCAGCTATAGAATTTTGGTATGACATGACTTGTGGAGCAATCGAGTAACCCATTTTCTTGAAATACTGATTTACTAATTCTTGCAAATTGACATTATTCAAATATTGTGACAGTGGATAGTTCTGTGGTAAATTAGCAAATAATTCAGCAGTAGGATTTCTAAGGGAAGAGCTTGGAATCCTTAATACTAAAACAGGAACAACTCTTTGCTCTAAAACTGAGCCATGTTGACGTAAATGATCTGTAGTCAAACCTGCATTTTGATATTCAGGATTTTTTAGAAGCTGCGATGGGTCAACCAAATAATCTTGCATCACGCTAGGGAAATTTCCACTCAAACCTGAAAACTGTTCACCATTATAGGTGGTATATAAAGTAGACGGAGGTGACTGTGATAAACCTTGAGAATGCTCTGATTGCGTATAAGATGGAGGACTCACCAATCCCTTAATGTTATTATAATTTGTCTTAAATTCAGTCATAGGTTTATCATAATGATACCCAGTATCTTGCTTCTCGGTTACTAGTTCAAAAGCCTGCGATGGCTGAATTTCAACTTTTGTTGATGTTTTCGTATATTTCTGGTAATGACCATTATCTTGAGCACCATATGGCGCTGTTTGACGTGAGGGTTGAATATCTTCTTGTGAATATGGGTAGATCATAAACTTTCCTTGGTCTTGTGCAGGTTTTCCAAAATAACTGTATGTGTAACCATTGTTGGTTCTATAGCCATAACCAAGATTTGCATCTATAGTTCTTTTACCTTTAGCTTTTGAGTCTGTATCGTTAACGATTTCAATAGCAATCACAGCTGGAAAGGGTGCCTTGCCTAGAACTTCTCCAGGCTTAACTTTTACTTCACCAGTATCTTTTTTCTTTTCTTCAACAGTTTTAATTCCAAATTTGGCTTCAACTTCTCTTAAGAACTTTTTTTCGTCTTCTGTTAAACTTGAATTTGTTTGTTTATCTCTTTCTTTTACCTCTGTTTTGAATTTCTTTGGATCGGGCTCTGCATATATCGTTGACAGTACTGCACAGAACATTATCTGAAATTGAGATAAAGGTATAATTAGAAATTAAGGAAACATCAGTGAACATTGTATTTGACAAAAAAAATGTGGATAAAAACAGAAACTATCATTGTTTTGATTTAAGTTGCAGTAGTTTAATAAAACAGTGTCGCAATTTTCAACGCTTTTTTATAGATAAATACCATAAAAAAGACAAATAAACAAAAACAACAACAGGTGATTCTGATAATAACATACCTACGTTAAATTAATAATAATTTCATTTTAAATTAGCATTCCTTATTGCAAACATTATCTTATAATAGAGTTGAACAGGTATCAATGATATCTAGTCATTGTTAATCTTCGTGTAAGATTACGACCGGTACCTATACATTTTACCCGCGCCGCGGTAAGTGGTTGCGTGTTTGTATCTACTCGCTCACAAGTCTTCACTCTCTAAGTGAGGACTGCAATTAGGTAACATAACATCATCTTACTTCTAAGTATTCTATCATCATGTCAATGTTGTGAAATTTTTACTACCGTCTATTGCGATATTATGCCAAGAGATGATCGTTTACCTACCTATCAACATTTATTAATATTTTTGCCGGAAAATTAACATAGGTTCGACAACATTTATTGATCGGTTGACCTGTGCCAATTTGAGTGAAAACAAACTTTTTCCGCAATAAGCGACTCAAAGCTACCGTTCTTTTATGATGTGAAATGCCTGGCTTAGATGCTCATGCCGCGGGCGCATTATCGCTCGCAATCAGTATAATCTGTCACTTACGTAACTGCTACTTTCCTACGGAATGCGCAAGAATCACGCGATGTGACCCACATGTTGCTTTCCACGACCCCGAGGTGGCGAGGGGTAATTCTATGTTGTGATTAATTACTTACTCTCCCATCAAAGATTATGAAGATTTACGCAACGATATTTTATTCATAAATTAGTTTGTTTCTTCGATGAAAATTTCTATTTATAGTTTGTATTTTTGTTGTAAGTTCAAATATTATTTGAGAAATTATTTAGTTTTAATTAATTACGGCATTTCTCTCAATTCCAATAAAAAATAAATGTATTTTTATAATGTATACTGTATAAAACTATGTTCGATTATATAATAAATTCAAGAAATATTATTAATAAAAACTTTAAACGACTATAAATGTTGAGCACGTGCTTAAGCGGTCATAAAAACACAGGTGATGTGCATTTATATGATCTTTGAGCCAACATGAGATGAAAGTACCGTCGGGATGGGGTATAAGAGATAAAATAAAAGAGAAAGTATATATTTCCGTCGGGTCCAGTTCCAAGGATTGCAACATTGCTTAACAATACGTTTCCTGGTACAAACGACTCCTGTCAAGATAAACAACTGTAATTTAGAGAAAATGCACGCAACTAAGGAACGTATCCGACGTTATGTAATCAGTTACAGTAATATTGAAAATAAATTAGATCTTATTGTTATTTGCGAATCATTATCATCATATCATTGTTAGTGTGGCGTGTGCGCAATGTACATGACTTTATATCGTTACTACACAATAGCGGTCAAAGTCAGGTCAAAAAGGTGTTTGTTGCGATTATGTCATGACTTGTATCTTATATAATAATATATTGTATATTTTAAGTGGTAAGCATCTCGTCTAAAGCGTTATAATTATAAAAGAGATCCAGAACTGAAAATATAGTAATCACAATTGTTATTAGCTAGAGATCATATTTATAAAGCAGTGCCGCAAAAATGTTGTCACTTAAGCTCCTATTACCTAAACTTATTTTACCAAAAAAAACTACGATAGTGAAATAATTTATCTATTGTAACAAACCTTAAACCTTCAAATAAATCAAGTAGATGTTTCTAAATGAAATATACATATGTGAAGAAATAACTTGAATTATCACCGATGTCATAACAAATTTAAGTTACCCATAACATGGGATTAACATGTCAATAACATGTGATGGGATTTTTTTGCTTTTGTTTTACTGCAATAAATCTCGACTTATAATATTATTTATGGCATTATGTTACAGAAATTGCGCATTTTGTTTATAGCTGTGCTTGGCAGTGCTATAAATGAGTATTCTACCTCTACTAGTAATGCTACCTCTTCTATTACCGATGTTCATAGCAATATTGCACTTACAATTTTATTACTTTTAAACGTACAAGAAATTGTATCATAAGTTTGGTAAACCTGAAAATACATAGTTTGTTCAAAATTAAGAATTGATTGCAATATTTTTAAACTATGATTGTTAATTATGTAGATGTAAAACTTAGCGAAGTGATACCTACTGTGTCTTTGCTTTAACGATATTTCATGTAGGGTTTTTAGCAAGTACTATAAAGCCTACATGAAATATCGTTAAAGCTAGTTATAGGTTTATAGGATTATTTTTGTATGTAGGTAGTTAGGTAGGTATTTAAAAACCTATAACTAACGACCCTTCTACCACTAACAATAATTCTCTTACCCACTAAAAAACTTGCTAATTCCTTTAAAAGAACTTCCAATAAATTTATATTTTATATATTCAGGGACACTATTCCTCACACGCGGCCATCTGACCCCAAACTAAGCAGAGCTTGTACTATGGAAGCCAGATAACTGATATACTACATATACTACTTTTCTTTTGTAAATACAGACATATATAGATAATTACAACCAGACACAGGACAAACAGACATGTTCATGCACACAAATGTTTGTCCTGAGTGGGAATCGAACCCACGACCTGTGGCGTGATAGACAGGGTATCTTACCAACCACGCCAACCGGGCCGTCATATTGATTATCATATCGTCAAATCGAGCAACAGGATCTACAAAGGGTAGTAAACGCATTACTTTCTATCATTAATATTGACAATTAAGGTGAGGCAGAACTTGTTAAGTAACTCGTGATGCTAATTAGGATGTATTTAAATCTGTATGCATGTTTCAGTTAATTAACTCGTACCAAATGGACGTTATCGTCTGATTTCTTAATTAACTTAACTGAATCACGAATAGTATTCTTACCTGAAGACCATGGAACAACATTTTTTTTTTACAATAAAAATGGCTATTGAAATAAATATTTTAAATTTTAATACGCAGCCTTCTGGCTTTATGCTTTAACCTTTTAAGCAAATTAAATTAATTTTCCTTTCATTATTACTAGGCCAATAATAAACATATTGAAAAATATTCTCTTGATTATTTTGTTTTTGCAAGATGTAACATAACAATTCATGTTATGTACTTGTTACAATCATGTTTTCCTTATCTATCTAATTAATCTCTTAAATTATAACAGAACTTTCTGGGGTAGTATTTTTTTTTTTTTATTCAAAACGAGTTATTATAAACATATTTGAATTTTGTATCTTTAATTTATCATTGATAGGTACCATTACCATTTTCTTATGATATTATCATTATAATAACAAAGTAGTTAGTTTCACCGTGATCTTGTTTTATGACGATTACATTATTTTATATACAACTAGCTGTCCCCCGCGGTTTCACCTGCGTAGTGGTATAAAAAATAGTTTACGACCTATTCTCAGACCTACACAAAAATTTCATAAAAATCGGTCGAGCCGTTTCGGAGGAGTTTGCAGACAAACACTGTGACACGAGAATTTTATAGGTATTAAGATAAAGATAGAAAAATATGGAAAGTCTTGTTGCCTCTAGCGTCTAGCCTCTTTAAAACTCTAATATATACCACAACAATTTGGTTTTCATTTTCAAATCTATCCATCGAAAGTTTTATTTAAATTATATTTTGTATGAATGTTTAATTCAATTAATTATTTATTCATGCACTATAGTAAAATAAAAGAGATAAATCTTCCTGTTTTTATTAACATTATTAATTAGAGATTCATTTAAACTACTAAAACTTTATCCTATTAAGAATATAATACGTTTAATTAAAGTAATGAGTAGTAGGTACAGACAGTCAATTACATAACTATTATAAATACAAGAGTCAAAAATATTATTATATAATCATATGTACATATAAATTATCCGATTAATGTATATTACCTCCTACAGTTATAAGTTTGCGAAATTACTTGGTTTTGTAAGCTGCCCATGCTGTTTTGATAATGTGATTTTAATTCATGAACAGATGGCCATTGCATTTTCATATGAATATAAATCATTAGATTATATAACTAGTCATTCTTAAAATTCCTCACCAAATTTTATTCATAATTGATATCCTGCATCATAATAAAAAAATGTATTATTTATGTGTTGTATTTTCATGTATGTATTAATAATACGACGATGAAGGTCATTGACATTTAAAAACAAAGATTTGTATTTTTGACGCCTAATGACTTTGCTTACTATTTTTGTTCCAATCTTCATTTTTCTCCCGCTCCTATTGGAGAAAATTAGGGGAAGCCCATGTCCAGCAGTGTACGTCTTGCGACTGAGATGATGATGAATATCTGCTATATTCCTGATTATTTTAAATTATAATATTTGACTTGTTTTTAAATTAAATTAATAGTTCTTTAAATGTAGAGCACCAATTATTGAGTTAATCTTAAATTTAACCACTCGCATTGTCCTGGATTCAATAAGTATACCCTAGACAGCGAAAATCACCGTTTAACTGGTCTCGAATGGTTTTCGAGGACACTCGCAGCGAAACTACAAATTCTCTTTATTTACAAATATTTACCGCTACGAAGCTGTGCCTTGCGCGTAAACCTCTTGACTTGACTATCCCATGGATGACTTAACTTAGGTGACTCTTTGTGAAATATACCTTATAATACTATACTTTCAGATGTGGAACTAGTCATCAATACAAATACTGTTTAATACCTATGGGGCATATTTTAAAATCGCGAAAAAACAACAACTGTTCGACATACATACATATAATTAGGTACCTATGTTTTATGGTGCATTCATTTTGGTGGAGTTTAGTTTGAAATTTTGAGAGTGAAAATATCCTTGTATGAAGATATTATTATGTAGGTACCGGTAAGTAGGTAGTCAAATCTTATTTATAAATAACATGTTATGATAAATGTATTCATAAAATTTTAAATTATCCTATTTTTGGTCAAAATTTGACATTATACGAAAATTTTCAACTGTTTTTCGGTCAAACAAACAAAGCCACAAACATGGCCAACTATTTGCAAAATGATGTTGAATTGTTGAATTGAGTTGAGCTGTTGAATATCTAGTTATTCGTCTAATCAAATAAGAACCTGTTTTGTTTTTGCATAATTGCCGCCTTATGAAAATAAATGGTAGTATATTTGAGTGCTATTTGCAGCTCTTCAACGTTTGCAATTAGAAAGTCTGACAGTTATGATATTGATTGTAATTAATACAAATAGATACCTAGACTATTCTCATTTTTTTAAATATAGTAAATGTTTAGAAAAAGTCACCGTTATTAACTAGATAGCGCTCAGGTATTTAAGGGTTTTTCTTTTGAGAGTAAGTAGATATCTTTTGCTATTGTCTTCAGACTCTTTTGAATGTATAAATGTGTGTTTGAATAAAAATATTTTGATTTTATTTTAAAAGGCTATTTCATTTTATACAAACTCTCCACAGCTTGCATATGCAGGTGCAACCGTTATGTTACATCAAATTCCGTTTCTTAGACACCGTTATAGCTTCGCAATTTATCTTCAAATTTAACCATGAATATTAAGAGTTTTATTATTTTTACCTTTATTACATTTTAAATGCCAGAATCAATTTCATGTAAGCTTCAGATCTCAATTTAAAAAATGGTAGAACTGCCACATTAGATATTTTATGGCATAAATGGAATTCAATTCAAATATGAAGTAGGTACCTATGAAACAGTAGGTAGATGATGCGTAAATATAGTATCTAATATGTATATTGATGAAACAATGTTACTCGTGCACTATGATATAAAAAGTACATGCCTATTTTTTAAATTATTAATTAAATATCAAAAATATTAACATTGACCCTGAAATAAGTTAGTCTTAATTAAGAAAACAAATAAACTGTTAAAATATTGACAATGACTCTATAACACTGCACAAGCAACCGGTTGTTTTGAATTTTCATATTTAAATCTAAGAGTTCTAGAAATGTACTAAAAGTAATTTATTTAACGCCAATAGAATAGAATATTATTTACTATCATAGTTGAAAACACTTACACCAAAAATACATAGGTACTCAAGTAAAGTGCAACATGCCATGCCTCGTCGAATTATTTTAGTTTAGGTATTACATACAACATTTAATTAAAAATAGATTACAACGTATCAATTGATTAGTCTTAATAAATTATACTCGCTAAAACAAAGGTAAAAATAATGTATGTATGATATAACAATTTATAATGGATTCTTTAAAAAAGTTTATTATATGTTTAATTGATTGATTTTAATAAATTATACTTGCTCAAAGGGTAAAAATTAAGTAATATAACAATTATATGTAAAGGATAAATCAATTAAATTTTCGACTCTCTCACTGCGTCAGTCCCTGCATTTATCACAGATAGGTAGATTAATAAAACTTTGGGTATCATTACATACATAGGTAAAAGAAATATAGATTTTATCTATCACTATTTTCTAATATTAAACAAGTTTATTTACCAGTGCGAAAAACCGCATGGTGGATTCGTGACGTCACTCGCCGCGGCACTTTCTGTCAAAAGAAAAGCAAAACCGATGAGTTCGTTATCAGATCACAACACTGTCACAACACTATCACATACACAATTAACGTAACACCATGACATGTGTACCAAATGTACCTGAGTTTTGTTTGTGAGCCCGAGTGGGTACGTGCAAAGCAATGGTTCCAAGAATCACTATGTTACCTTCTTTTATACCTCGGAAACGTTCTCACAAGATGCGCCGACGCTTCGCTTGACCGAAAGCGCTCACATAAGTACGCAGATGCAGTCGATCCGGCGAACTTGGCTGCGCGCTTTCACTGATCCCCGCGTCACTATTCGCTATTGATATGTTTATTTGCTTATTTTGTCAACACTTTCACAATTTACAGAATTTCAGATTGGTGTTTTGGTGGAGGTGTGGCTTGTCTTGGTGCCGCATTTGATTCGTAATATCATCAAATTAATTGTCACTTTCTTTGTACGTAAAAGTTATATTTTCACCATAAAATCTTTCAATACGTGGTCTAATTACCATTAATATGTAATAGTAAATGCATTAAGTTTATTTTCATCTCAAACGCATCTGAAAATTTCTGGATGATGGATTCAATCATAAATTTTCCTGTGGTGGAAAATACTACCCAACGAGTAAAACACATCATCCACCATCACAAAATATACAAAATTAGATTTACAGTTCATAGTTGATTTAAAACACAAATATAACAACACATTCACTACTATTGTAAACTTGATTAAGATCAAACGACGAAGGCCTATATAATATAATGTGTAACTTGTTCTGAATTATACACATCACATTTCAAATTAGTTATTATGTTAATAAAATGAGAATATTTTAAATAGCTAAAATAAAAATATTTGGCCTATTTTGGTAAGAAAAGATGAACAAACTTAAATAAAATAAAATATGATCGTAATATGCGTGGTAAAAATTGCACTATTGCTTAGCGAACGTATAGTTAGGCCGTTTGCGGCGCTTTCAATTTATTTGCATAAAAGTAGTTAGGCCGCAACGTGCTTTTGCCGAAATATGTTTGTACTGAGACAACACATTAAAAATATTTCATTTTTGTTTGTAAGATAACTACTTCAAGTTGTATTGATAAAAAAAAAATAAGATAGCTACTTGTTTAACATTAGGCAAATTTCAACAACACTTTGTTAGAAAGGCGAAGGTCGTGGGTTCGAATCCTGCAATGAGCTTGAGCTTTCGGTGAAAGAAAACGTCGTGAGGAAACCATAGCACGGTGGTAGGGTATTTTGTAGTACCCGCCTGGCTGGCTACCACCCTAAAGTTGAAAATCTGTCGCCAAACACCTATTGGTGTGTTCCGGCAGCTGCACTTGAGAGCCAGATCCTTCTAGGCTTTGTGTGCTTACCACCTTCGGCCACATCATCACCTACCATAGTGAGATTGTGGTCAAGCCTCTACAAAGTAAAAAAAAAAAAAAAATATCACAATCATGATTTTATATAGTGTAGCAGATTAATATAAAAAAATATCAATCAAAAGTTAATTCAAAAATAACATAACCTACATTGGACAATAGCAAGCTTTTGTAATAACACATTATTAACTCATCTGAACTCATCATTATTGATCTATATTATTATATCGAAATGAGAACGGTTGCACCATTTTTGAACAGTTGCATATTGCAGATGCAAATACCTATTATTATAATTTTAACTTGAACGACCATTGCAGGGCAAGGCTACCCATTCCTCTCTACTAGCAAATTTCTATATCTATCTATCTATACTAATAATACAATAAAGCGGAAGAGTTTTTTTGTTTGAAAGCGCTAATCTCTGGAACTACCAGTCGAATTTGAAAAAATCTTTTTTATATTTGATAGCCCAATTCTTGAGGAAGGTTATAGTCTATTTTTTATGCCGGGAATGCGGGTGAAACCGCGGCGAACATCTAGTATATACATAAAAGAAGAAGTCCTGACTGACCGGTTAACAGGTGATAATCAACACAAAGCCTAAACCGCTGGTCCTAAAAACACGAAATTTAAAGAGTAGGTTGCTTTTGAGTGTACTTAAGTGATTTTCAAAAATCAACCCCTAAACAAGGGGGTAAAACAAGAAATCGCTGTGGTGGAAAGCTAGACGGTAAGACTAAGAAGTAATTTCCGAAAATAAGTATTATGGTACTAATACAAAACATTATAAACAACTTATGCAAGTAACCAGATTCCTAAAAAGAATTCCTAAAAGATAATAATGATCGTAAAGCTAATATTACTATGATTCGATGTTGTAACTATATATAGTACAAATAAAAGAGTACTTAGGTAAGTTAAGTGCTTAATGCGTTCAACTTTAACTCAAGTCGTGACCGACGTAATTGTTGATTTATGGTTTCATCAAACCAATGAGTATTCATCCTAGTACTTACTATAAATAAATAGTATTTAATACGTGGACTACGAGGCAATTAAACGTTCTGATTTCTTATAGTAATGTTTAAGGGTAATTGTTTGTTGTTCCAAATAAAGAAAATAAAAATAGAACCTGCATGCGGATGGCAATCTAAACGCAGCTTTTTTAACTTTAATGCCTTGTATAATATTTTGTTGCAATATTTAATTTAGTTATTTTGTTTAATAAATAATCATTTATCTACTAACAAAACTTCAAGGTTAATACTATTGACAAAAAGAAAACTTTAAAGTATGAAGCCTATATTAAATAATCTAAATTAAATGTGTCGCTATCAGAAGGCAATATGCTGGCGGCATTGCCACGTTGGATGGCAATTCTCAGTAGCAGTTGATTCTCTGACCAAGATATAAGCCAACATTCTGGTCACAAGTTGCTTTGACCAGGCGTTTGGATATTATGCAATAAAAAACAGAATTAATTTAAATTGTGTTTTTTTATGGGCTTAAATAAAGACACGGAGGAAGTAAACATTATAGTTTATGGTTTATGAAGAAAAATATCCTGCATACCTATTTGTTAATTGTTTAATTATTTGTTCATCATCATCATCACTTATTTGCTAGTTTTTGCTATGGAACAACTGACATGTTTAGTAATTTATACAAATAAGTGGTTTATTTTCAACCAAGCGGTAGGTTGAATGAGCCAGCAGCCAAATTTAAACGCGGAAAAAACAAGTGTGTAACATATACATGCTCAACAACTTACTCAATCAAAATGTAAATCAGCTAAGCAAGACTGTAAAAGAACAAGTACAGACGTTATGAAATGGACCGTAATTCTGTTATTTTAATTATCTTATTTATAATTTAAATAAACACAAGTCCAAATTGAATGAGAGACATTAATGAGACATATGGCTCTTCCTCTTTCTGAATCTCTAAGGTAGTTAGCTATAAACTACTAAGTGTACGATAAGTAAATATTCATCTCAAATGTTATTGATTGACATGCAAGTTTAATATTACCCTAAGTGCCAAGTAAGCAGCGTATCTAATTTATAATTAACAAACAAATAAGTAAAAGCGATGATAGCTCAGTGGTAGTGACGTCGGACGCCGCGGCGAAGGTCGTGGGTTAGAATCCTTCAATGAGCTTGAGCTTTCGGTGAAGGAAAACATCGTGAGGAAACCATAGCACGGTGGTAGGGTACTTTGTAGTACCCGCCTGGCTGGCTACCACCCTCAAGTTGAAAATCTGTCGCCAAACACCTATTGGTGTGTTCCGGCAGCTGCACTTGAGAGCCAGATCCATCTAGGCTTTGTGTGCTTACCACCTTCGGCCACATCATCACCTACCATAGTGAGATTGTGGTCAAACACAAGCCTATACAAAGTATATATGTTAAACGTGGTAAAGTGTGACGGTGGTAGGGTACTTTGTAGTACCCGCCTGGCTGGCTACCACCAGTTGAAACTCTATTGCCAAACACCTACTGGTGTGTTCCGGCAGTTGCCTTCTAGGCTTTATAAAGGTCGGCAACACATTGGCAATCCCACTGGTATTGCTAGTGTCCATCGGTAACGGTAGCCACTAGCCACTTGGCTGCTTGACAGTCTTCTGACATAAAAAATATGTCTAAAGACACTATTAGTTGGGAGTAAGGAAATCGTTATTGTGACATAACCATAACACATAAGTAAATTGAAATCAGTAACAGAAAAATTACATAAAATTTTGATGAAAAGATGTAGGATCAAGTTAGGCAATTTACCGATATTTTTTAAATGTATTTATATCAAAACCGGTCGAATAGTTGACGATTACGTGATGTCTCTAATTGCTTACATTTATCGAATCTACCTCGATTTCTGGGTAATTTTCTTAAAATACTCTTACGACATAGACAGGTACATATATGATACCTTTAATGTTATGTAGGTTCA
The DNA here is from genome assembly GCA_951216915.1 of Tetheella fluctuosa. Classification (NCBI taxonomy): domain Eukaryota; kingdom Metazoa; phylum Arthropoda; class Insecta; order Lepidoptera; family Drepanidae; genus Tetheella; species Tetheella fluctuosa. The sequence continues at coordinate 7,330,426 of OX578230.1, forward strand.
CATAATAACATTGAACAAATTAAGATGCAGGAATGTGAAATCATAGTTTTAATAATCAGATTTATTGTACTACTTTTAGAAGTAAATACCATTTTTAGATATATCGCAGTTGGCTTAAAATTCAAAACTTTTATCTTTGAACGTCCTTTAGAGCATTTGTATCTTGCGGACCGAATAGACCCATTCAAATTTTAGGTTTTTCGGTTTGCGGTTAGTTAAAAAAAAAGTTAGTAAGAAGAGTGTCATTGTGAGTCATCGATTTTCCAATGTAACTTTATATCCGTCAAGATAAAACTGCGTGGTAAAGATCTATTAAAACTCATTTATGTCCAAGCATTTAAAGATTATTACCTGTCATTTATAGCGACTCTCTACACATGAAGTTTAATCGAAAGAAAACGCATCTTCAATTACAATAGAGTGAAACCTACATCTCACTCGTTCTGTTTAACAAAAGAGTGCAAAATAGTTATACTTACATATGTAACTAATCATAATATTTACATCCGTTCTCTAGTTTCGGCGCAAAACAAAGATTTAGTTGATCACATTTATCTACATCACGTAATAGTTCCGCAATTTATTCGACGTAATGTAAATTTGGAAACAATGGCGGGAATTCTGCGGCTATTTAACTCAGACGTCGCATAATAATGATAGGACGGAGAAGAGAGACAGTTTGGATAGTATAGTTGCACAACTTTGAATAATAATTTGCTCATTAGCAGAGGTTCTAATTATGTTAGATTATTATTTATAAGCGTGTAAAACGCCTTATCCACAAGAAAACTCATTACCTAAACGTTACTACGTATAATAAGTTTGTTAGGTACCTACTACAATAGTCTGAGAGCAGCAGTGTAGTTCTATAATCTGCATTTTCAAAACTAAAGTCTCGATGTTTCAACGGTAAAATATTGTTACGGTAAAAATATTTTTTTTTTGACTACAATCTCACTATGGTAGGTGGCCGAAGGTGGTAAGCACACAAAGCCTAGAAGGATCTGGCTCTCAAGTGCAGCTGCCGGAACACACCAATAGGTGTTTGGCGATAGATTTTCAACTTGAGGGTGGTAGCCAGCCAGGCGGGTACTACAAAGTACCCTACCACCGTGATATGGTTTCCTCACGATGTTTTCCTTCACCGAAAGCTCAAGCTCATTGTAGGATTTAAACCCACGACCTTCACCGCGGCGTCCAACGTCACTACCACTGAGCTATCATCGCCTAAAATATGGTTAAGATGGTCAACTTAACTTAAGAATAGAAATACTACCACCTGATTTATGGTTATTTGTAATTTTGTAATTTTGTAGAGTGTCATATTCGCACTAGCGAATAAACTCTTTAAATAGAGAAAAAAAATGCTTCAGGTACTACTGTCTAAGTTGTGTTGAAAGAGGTTAGATATTCTAGCCAGTGGATTACTTCTATTTGACCGATGCTACACATAAACATGTTATGATATAATAATAACTACTTCTGGTTTTGAAGATGTAATGTACATGGTAATTGCAAAGTACGGATGCAACCTGTTCAATGTATTATTTTTGTAATCATCCGCACTTTCAATTGCATGTAAATTTAAAGCAATATGGATCTATTAAAGATGTAATGTTAAAGTATATAGTCAATCTTTTATAATGAAATTAAAATTAATGTATTTTACATAATTCATCATCTCTTTGGCTCTTATTAATTACTTCTTAATTACTAAACACTTTCATATTAGCAGCACATTGCCCTATTTACGTCATAACAAACTCTATAGAAATTGCTCAGTGGTCATGATCATTGATCAACACACGTGTAACCAGCTTGCTGTTGAAACCAATAATTATTGCAACTGAGGTCGTTGGCACACCATTAATCTTTTATCCCTTGATGAATGAGATTTTTGATGTATAATTTAATGGGTACTTACTTCTTTATTATTAATTAAACTTTATTTTTTAAATGGAGTCCTTAGTACTCTATATGGTCAAATGTGACATGGAAATGAATTCTTATTTGGCTTGTAGGCAAATTTTTCTATAATAATAATCCGGGACAAATATTCTGGGACACGATTCCGGTCATCTGACCCCAAACTAAGCAAAACTTGTGCTATGGAAGCCAGATAACTGATATACTACATATACTACTTTTCTTTTGTAAATATATACTTAATATAGATAATCATGTGTAGCTATGTAATGTTTAGTTAATTTCTTATTATATAAGTACAGTTCTTTTTCTTATTTCGTTTATTTATAAACAGGGCTTCTGATAATTTTATTTGTTGTTATTGAAGTTCTTGATGATCTCTAAAACCGTAACTAACACTTGCTTGATTGAAATTGTTAATCAACTTAATTGTCAACCGTATTGCAATTACAAACGGTTGTTTTTCAAGTACTTGTATGAATCTCTTAGTTGAGAAATACATGAGAATAGAAATGTTATTGTTGTGCACGTGACTTGTAGATTTTAGCGAGATGTTGCATCATAGAGCCTACCATTATAATTTGATGTCATGAATATTGTATAAAAAATGCATCAAAGAATTTGGTTTAGTCGTCAGTCGTCGTAATACCTCTAAATTGAAATTCAATTTGAGAACAACGGAATTGTTTGTTCACCAAGTACGTGTCGCATCTTTAGACTGATAAAACGATTTAGTTTAGCCTGAATAGCATCGCAACAATAGTGACGTCAGTTATTTCAACTTATTGTATATTTAAAAAATATATATTTTATTAAATTTCGACATAATATCTAGGTATATTTTTCAATGTCAGATATAAACCTCAACAACATTAATATTTGAAATCCAATTAACACCTTTGACTCTAGTGATTAGTCACCGAAGATTTTCCGCTTTCTTACTCTCGACCCCTTGAAAATTGTAACCCGGTTTAGCTGTAGTTACATCACTAATTTATGCATACGCAAATACAGATAATATATAGTTATGAACTTCCCGACCAACGACGCTTGAAGCGATATTTAACCCGGAGAGGTATAGATGGATTAATGCCTATGAAATAACAATTTCTTTGTCTCATTAACGGCTTTGATTGATGATTCAATTTTCTTTATATCGTTTTATGCATTCAGTTTTGTTCTCAATTGTTAATTGAAAAATATATCATTAACTGCATAATCATTATCATCACGTCTGAAGACTGCTGACAATCCATATAGGATAATGACGCAACATAGCAATATTCTTCCGTATTCTACATTCACATAATCTATCAATCTGTATTTTTTTTAATAATATTGCATTAGTCATGTCTTTTTCGTTTAATGAGACTATAAAATTCGTTACATTTTAATCTAATTTTTTTGAGTAGTATTAAATGAAGAAAACAAAATAACTTATAATAAAAAGCAAACTAATACTAACAAACACTTAATTTCCGTCTAGATAATTGATTTGGGTAATAGGTTAAATACCTATTTGTACAAATATCTGACAAATATTATCCAGCAAACACTTAATTGCTGTCTCTGGTTCACCGATTTGTGGTAATACTTAGATTACATATTTGTACAAATATTTGACGTAGTTAATTGAATGATTTCTGACAGACAGATGACCGAGTGACCTGGTTGCCAAGCTAATTGTACGTATCATGAGGATCCAACCAATGTACTCACACATGTACTGTAATGTGCGTTACGACACGGTTCTTGTGAGAACATGTCAGTCTCAGTCCAGGTGTATAAGATAATGTATGAGGACTTGTGAAGTACCAAGCAAACAATTGAATAGGTAGATAGGTAAGTAACATTTTTTAGAGTCTACAGTGTGATATGAAATGAGGAACTCAAGATTGCGCCCGTGCGCATGATTATTACAGAAAACTGTTGAAAGGAATTGGAATACAAGACTTCGGTTCATTCGTTCGTATGGAGCAGATTAGATTAGATTATACTAATGTTTTTATGGAAAAAGTCCATGCCTGCCCATCATCTCGAACCCTTTATACACTTTACTTATTACGTGTTCATGGCCAAACCGATTTTGATAAATTTCGGCAATGAGATAGTTTGGATGACGGAGAGAGACATGGGGATTTTTATCCATAGCACGCGAATAGTATAGATAGCATGTTTTTATTGTACAAGCTCTACTTTGATTGGGATCAGATGGCCACGTGAGAAAAATGTCCCAGGATATAATATACAATCGTGAATTAGAGTTTCGATCGAACATAATTGTTTAATTTTTAATAATAATAGAATGAAAGCTTAGCTGAAGCTGATGGATTGATTGGTGAATAAAAACAACAATATCTTTTCACCTATTATGACGTCATTATAACATTTCAATAACCATTTTAGCGTATTTTAATTTATTTTTAAATGAATTAGTTAATTAATGATGATACTTTCTATTTTGACATCATGTTAATATTTATATTGTGTTTTTTTTTTAATAATACATTAATACTTCCAATAACTATCACGCCACAGGTCGTTGGTTCGTTTTTCACACAGGACAGGCCTATTTGTGTGCACGAAAATGTCTGTTTATTCCGTATTTGAGTATAATTATCTATAAAAAATACTTTAAATTAGTATAATTATGTAGCTTATTATTGTACAGTCATTTAAGTTTATTCCTGTGCTTTTTTGTTATTTTCTTTTTAGGAGTTAATGTATATATTTTAGTCTTTCATAGCTTTCATAGTACAAGCTCTATTTAGTCTGGGATCAGAATACCAAGTGTTAAGAAATGTCCCAATTTTTTATTATTATTAAATCGTAACTAGCCTCCACCCCGAGGTTTCAGTCGCATTTCCGAAATATCTTATATTTTTCCGGGACAAAAGTATATCATATATTATACGAGTTGTAAAAATAACAAACATACATACGCGCCAACTTTAACATTTAAAATAATAATAAATAGTAAGAAATTACGTATCTCAGAGACTACATATACAAAACAATTAAGACTTACACATGAAAATAATGATAAACGAGTGTAAATTACGAAAGATGACTGTAACCTTTCTAACTAATTTTAGTTGATATAACTACATCTCAAATACGTGTTCAGTAGCGAAGGCGTGTGTGCCATCATTTCACCTACTTCAAAGAACATTTGCATAAAAGGTATCTATTACAAAACTGATTGTTTCAAAATCATTACATATTACGCATATACCTAATGCAATAAATTACTTAACTCATCGTCTATATCACATTTAAATTAAAAACCACAAATAAATTGCAAACAAGAGTGCATAATTATACTCAATAAAATTTAGTATTACAGAATATTGTTTCCACTTCATGAGTTTATTTGCAGCTGAGATATAACGCAGTTTTGTAAGATTTACGCAGTTATACGACGTAATAAGTTTAATATTATGGTAATTTAGATTTTTTTTAAAATACTGATTCATGAAAGCACAACATTTCAAATCTTTACTGTTGGATTTTTTCAAATGGAATACTCAGATTGTATCTCCGGCTCCGTGTACAGAACAGATTATATCATTAAATATAACAAATTTTCTACAGTCATGCTCAAATATCTGCAATATGTCAAGTGAGCCACTTCCTTACATTCGTTATCTCTACAACACTGACTGAAAGTGCTCCGATGACCAACAAAAACGTATCACACTAAACTACTTAACCACTGCAATTGTTGAATTGAGAACTGATTTATCATCGAACTGTGTTAATAGAAAACTCACTCAAAGCAAAATTGAACATTATTTTAATGAAATATGCATCATTGACTAACATATTTTTTGAATGCCACTGAATTTGTTGGTATCTAAATTGTCTCTCTTCATCTTTTCTTACGCCACAGAAAAACCTACATAATTTAAGATAGACAGATGTGTTTAAGAACTCTCTAAACGATATTAGAGAGTATTTAACATAAATATATATAATTAGCATTTGAATGCTGCACATAAATTTTATAACGAAACAGTAACCAGTCCGCCAATCTAAACAATTCATTGTCATTGCCAAGTGAAAGGCACAATCTGATACCACGTGGCGCATGTCTCCATTGATGATAACTTCACATTTTCACATACCTTAGCTAATTTATATGGTTTAGATGAAAATATACAAATGCTCCATTTTATTACTTTGGTTATAAAGATTATGTCGCATGCAGATTACCACAACGTTTGTAATGGTTACATTTGACGCAGAGCGGTTACAACATTTATAGCTCTGCGGTAAATATTAGTAATCAAACGTAGATGAAACTAAAAAACCTTTCGTCTAAATAGTCAAACGCAGTTTTTAAAAAGTAATCAAATATTCTGTTGTTTAAAAATTAAACTAATTTTAATCTCACATTATCTCTTTCTTACAATTGAAAAATGATAGAAAATATTTACAGCTGTCAAATTAGTCGTATATCATTGTCATGTACGGGAAAATAGTCGTAACTAATTTTGATGGCGAATAAATTCACGTTGAAATAAAGCAACATCAGCGGAGTGCCTCAAGCGGCGCAAGTATGCACATCTCGACAGAGGGTACTTGTTTGAGCCGTTTGGGGTAGAAACTCTCGGCCCGTGGGGGCCAGGGGCACACAGTATATATAAGGACTTGGCGGAGCGGTTAAAGGAACACACGCGTGACCAGAACGCTGGCTTTTATTTCGGTCAACGGATAAGCTTAGCTATCCAACGTGGAAATGCAGCCAGCATTCTGGGCACGCTCCCATTTGGTGACGGTCTTCCTTTTTAGTTGTTAGTGTTACCCTTTAAGTAATTGTGTATTAAAGTAGTTAACTTAGTTTGTACATTTTACACAAAAAAGCAATTAGACTTATTTGACAGGTTTAAATTCATTGTAACCTCTTCATATTTGTTTTTTGTTTGTTCGACAATCTGTCACCTCGCTTCTTTGTCAGTAGGTTGACAAGCAGGCAGACGGTTCACCTGATGATAAGTGGTTACTGCCGCCCATGGACATTTTCAATTGTTCCGGGAGCTGCATCTGAAAGCCTTTGTATTTTTACCATATTCGGCCACCTTATTACCTTACCATGGCGAGTGTGTTTAAGCACAAAGCTAAGCATAGATAATAAAACTCTCCAATAATTATAATTACTAATGCTTAGTGGTTCGAACAAACAACGCATTCAGCCAAAGCAGAGAAACTTAGATGACCCCTCAACCTGTGGAAAGTTATATTATCTTGGTACCTGACATGAATTCAATTAAATAAGAAATTAAGATAAGGAAAGAGATAAGGATTTGTATTTTGTTATGAAGGTGTTAATAATAACAGAATATAATTTGTTACAGATTACGGTATAAATAAATCCTTACTAATATTATAATCCTAAAATCTACAAAACTTCATCAAAATCCGTTCAGGATTTTGATGAAATTTGGTATGGAGGTAGCTGACACCCTGGATTAACACAGACTACTTTGATCCCGGGAAAACAACACACAGGATTCCTGGGGAACGAGGGTGAAACCGCGGGGCGGAAGCTAGTAAATAAATAATTACAGAATTATAGATCCCTACACCACAATTCAAAATATACATGTCAAAAATCGTAAATTTTACGAGAATAAATATCTATATATATATATATATATAAAACAAACTTATCAGCTGTGGTGTATTTCATACAGACATGATATTATTAATTTCAGATTCTAATCACAATTTTGAAGCCCAATAAGATGAGTACCTAATATTATTAGCTGCAGATTTTCTTTTCTATATATTGAAAACTACATTGAGCTTCTTTAACACTGCAATAACCTGCCAAAAATAAGTTAAATTGGGACACTTTGCTCGTGCGTTCTACTATGTAAAATTTCTCGAAAATGCGGGCCGTTCAGTCGTAGTAAGATTCAAAAATCGAAAAAAATATATATATATAAAACAAACTCATCAAGCGTATAAACTATTTCTAATAGATTGATGCGGTAAGGCAACATTACTAGTTTTATAGTTTGTAAAAAGATTTTAAATGTATATTTGAATAAACTCAATTACCTTATTAATAAAGTTTATTACCTAATACGAAATTTTTAGAATTGAAGAAAATTTTCAGTATAGTAAAAAAAATATAGAATAAAAGCTAATTGTCAGTATAGTTATCGTCCAAAATAAGCATTTTTTTACTGTAACCAAATAGCCTGAATAGTTGCACAGTATTAAAGTATAACCTAAACTTAATTTACCGCACGAAGTATTCGCTAACGTCTCAGTACAGCATGTTATCTCGCGTAAATTTTCACTTTTTTCACCGACGCTCTATCTCGCACAGAGTAATTGAAATGCATGAATTCGGGTGTAATAACCGATGACATGTTTGCATTGCATTATTTATGAGTGTGTGTTTGTATCTGTGGTATTACGATCTCACTCAATTCTCATAAGATTCCAGGCGGTTTATTACGTAATGTACATCTCGGCGCAGTTGGAATTGTTATCTTCTATTACAATTTTGTGTTTTTATGTGGCAACTGTTGGTATACAATGTACATTAAATAATTTTTATTCTTAGTTTCCTTACAAATAATCGGATGTAAAGTTTTATGAATAGACTTTTATCTTATCAGATGAAATGCACACGAGTTCAAGTACTTACTCGTACAAGATCTTTAGTCATTAAAAGATATGATGATGATGATTTAAGGATCAATCATCACTCACTAACCAACACCTACCATCAACTGAGACTCATTTAAACAGGTACATAGATAATGTTGTAACATGTACTGACATGTGAGACCATCATGGGCGCTATTACGACTTCCGGCCACTTGCGCTGGATGATTTTAAGTAACTGTCAGTTTCTACAAATTGATTGAGCAACTTAATGACAAACATGAATCAACGAATTTAGGCAAGCTCTACATATTCTTTTATGTTTTTACTTTGTGCGTGGTTCTGATTTTTTATTATGTTTGGAAGAGTATGTAGTTAAAGTAGACTACAAGTGTGACATCCTACAAATATCGTAATTACAAATGTTTGTGTGCATGTTTATTACGCAGTCACACTGCAATGGCTTAAAGGTTTTGAATTAAATTTTGGTACATAAATAGGTCATATCCAGGAATAAAAAATAAAATAATTTTTGTCCCAGGAAAACGTTAGATACACCGGAACGTGGCTAAAATTGCAGGGCAGAAACTAATAAAATATTCAATCCCCTAGTATTGCAAATGTTCATAGGCTGCGGTGTTCTCTTACCATCAGGTGGACCTAGGGTTTATGATAAATAAAATATGCTCATCTATTTTTTTTACTATGGCAGTAGGTTGACAAGCTGGCAGATGGCCCGCCTAATGGTAAGAGGTCACTACCGCCTATGGACATTGCATGATTACTGAAGAATGAGCATATAAAAAGGTTTTTGCAAAAAAGTATTTATCAAATTTATTTATTCGTATTTTTTTGCTCTTTACTCAGGCTCAAACTCAAACTCATTTATTCAGTTTAGGTCCTAATAAGGCATTTATGATCGTAACTAGATATTATTTTAATTAGTTTTAAAATAAATCGGAGTAACCAGAGAATCCCTTGTAGAAGAATAGCTCTCTATTTTTAACCATTGGTGTTTTAACGTCTATACAATCAATAAATTTGATTTTATAGATTTTCAATTCAACTTTTTTCATCAATTGTGTAAACTATTATTATAAAGTATAATTGGCGGCCCTAGGTGACTGTTTACCTGCCCGATCGATCTAAAAACATATTTTATCGTTAGTTTTACAATATCAAAATTTATATCTTATAAAAACGTGGGTTTACCTTGAACATTGTGTCGCAATGAACATTTTTCCAATTTCTTAATAACATTTTAACAAAACAATTAACATTAACATTAAACAATAAATAAACATTTCACATGCATTTGTATTCAATCTTACTTATCATGGAAAATGATGACTGAAGGTGGAGAAAAACAAAGCTAACAAAATAAATATCAAATAAACAAAAAGAAATACACTTAGTAAATATATGTTGATACTTGTAACAGTTAAATATTTGCTACATAACATAATAATGCGTGACAAAAATTGTATTCATGTAGTTATAAATGAGGACAATTTAATTACAAGTGTGATTAATTGCGCCAGCGCTCTTTTAAAAATGAAGTCTTTAAACGGTGTTCATTGATTTTAATTAAAGTAGTCAGATAGAGTGGGTAATTAAATACCAATTTTATATTGTTCAATGAATTGAAAAAAGGCCTCACTATTTTAAAACTTTATTCTCTCTCTTTTTTCGAATTTTCTCTCACACTCCGTTGTACCAATGTACTTCAATCGTGAACATCGAAAATTTACGTATTTTTTTTACCTATTCCTTTCATTATAAAAGGAGGTCAAGTGAACTTATATTATTCAAAAGGTACCTACTGTGCTAATAATCAAAATGCTGAGTTTGGAGTATAGGCTTATGTTCATAAAGTTATTTTTATAGGAACCAAATATTTCCTAATATCAGCGATTGCTTCAATATATAATAGATAAAATACACTCAAGCTAAAGTTGAAAGTTTACTTTTCTTTTGGATAAAACACTTACGCCCTCTAACGAACTCGTGCAGAATCTTTATAAAGTTAATACATGATATTTGCATCGAGTGATCATGAATTGAGAAGTTCGCTCTGTGCTGCCATCTACGAATAAGTGTAAAAGCTTTTGGAAGTAAAGAGAAAGTAACTAACTTGAAGCAAATAACTTCTATAAACAAAATAAATAACTTCTTTAGATGCCGGTTCATAGCTCTACCGGCAGGTGGCGCTACAACCTGAATGTGATATAATGAATACAATTAAAATTATATGTACATATCTATAATAAATTTCCAGTTGAATATAAATAGCAACCACTACCACACTATCCTTCATTTCGAAAATAATACAGCACTTTATGCTTAATATTTTTTTTACTATTATTATTTTTGTTTTTCATTAAAATAAGTGATTCCATTCAGATATAAAGATATAATAAAAATATTGTCTTAAAAAATACAAGTTCATTTTTACGATCTGGAGAATTTCGAGAAACATATGTACCTACCTACATATACTGTATTTTTCTCATATTACAGGCTTCACAGATTATATTTCAGTGCAAAATTTAACTAGCGTATCTCTTGCAAATTGTTAAAAAAATATGCTACGAAAATTGCCTACGTCCAGTGTTTTTAATACAAAAGACATCAACGCGCTGCCTACGACTTTTGAATATTTAACCGCCTTCTATATTTTTACTTTGTAAGTACGTACATCAATAATGAAATCGTATTTTCCTAGTAGATAAGCGGTTTTTTGTAGAAGCCATAGGGCATTTTTCGTAGTTTAGGTTCCAGTGTCTCACAATATAATAATGTATATTGTCTACATATTATGTACTATGCATGCATATAAGTAGTTGTAATAAGTGAAGACAATATTTCATTGTTACACGACATATGGTTATAGGAGTTATTAAAACCATACTTACAAACAAAGCACATTGTGGTATGGAGTTCATAAATTAATAAACAATTATTCTACTTTATCTCAAAGAAACATTTGATCCAAAATCCGGCATTCAGTCAACATATTATTTATTTATCAATATATACGTAAGCTATTTATTTTTGATAATTTTTAAATGTTGTTTAGAAAGTGGCATAATCACGTATTTTAGATATAATATAATAATGTATGTAATCGTATTGTATAACATTATTATAAAATTAAATCTTTTTTATGTTTTATTTATTTTAAAACTTGAAATTTAGCAAAGTTTAGTATTCATTGGCTTGTTATATAGTCCGTGGAAACCGCTGAATTCAAGTATTTTTGAGCCATTTCTTGAGTTCTATGGAGGAACTAACGAACAGCAGTTTTTCGTCTCAGCGTGTCAACTATCCCCTTGGTATGAACATAATGTTGATAATTCATAAAGAAACTATAAAAAAAATCATTTTATTTCTGTTTACGCGAAAATATTTATGTTTATGAATAGTATATTAAAAAATCATTTATAAACGAGTTACTAAATGCTTAAGTAAGATCTACTTCTTATATGTCAGGCATTTTTAAAGTCTATTAAAATTCAGCAGACATTTTTTATGACATAAACTGGCGTATACATTATTCATACACCTCATTTTAAGTATTTTAATTGCAATCGATACGGGCGTATTCACATTTTGTAACACTTAATAAATCGTTGCAGAAGTTGGGTGTTTTAAAAAAAAACATCTCAAAGTAATTAAATGCGAAAGTGTGTTTATTGGTTTGTTGGTTTGTCCTTCTTTCACGCAGCAACGGAGCAATGGCTCGACGTGATTTTTTGCATAGACATGGTTTTTGGACCGGAAAGAGACATAGGTTAATTTGTATACCAGGCACGCGGGTGATTCCGCGAGGCGAAAATTAGTCACAATATTATTTAATTCCTTTTATAATAATATAATATAATATAATTACTTTAAAACAAAAAACATACCTGATAATCATCTTCTTCAGGCTTTTACAATCAACTGGTGAACATAAACCTTTTTTTTACCCATGAAAATCCGCATAGATACCTCGCGGCTCTGAGGAGACTTCGGGGGAAGCGCCCGGGTTATGTCAGACTCATACTGACTAAAACTCCACCGCATTCCTTCTCTGCCGTATAACCTAACACAACTAACTCTCTGGTTTTTCTCCAAATGCATTCTTATACCGTTTTAAAATAATCGGTTCAACACGCTTTAAGAATTTTTAATAGCCTAATAAAATCAAATGTTACTTTTGATTGACAATTAAAAGATATACTGACGATATTAAAAGAGTCTTGCCAAATTTTAGTTTTAATCAATTCTAACAATTTTGACAACTTAGTGCATCAATGCAAACAAATACCATTAAATTATCATCAAATAGCCTATACGGTCCACTGCTGGAAATATTTTTTTTTTACCAATAATTGGTTCATCAAACAGTCCTCCATTTTCCACAGTCACCTGCCACCTAACATGTTTCAATATATCATAAAAAAAATATCAGCCATAATCTTTCTTACGACAAACATAAAGTATAGTAAAAGAACTATTTAATTCTCAACAGTAACTATTGTCATAGGTCACAACAAATAGTATCTAGTAATAAAAACAGTAATTTGTGGATAGTCCCCCTAGTGATCGTGACTGACGACGACAATTCAACCTAGGCTGTTGTTAAAGTTAGGTTTAGTTACAGACTTTGTGTGTATAAATGTCTCGTTCAAGAAAACTAATTAGATAGACAAGTTAAATAAGACCTCCTAATGTAGGTTTCGGCTATATATTCAGGCTCTGATACTGAAAAATCTGCATCAATACTCTATTTTAGCTCTATAATATTTACATAATCAAAAAAAAAGAGCTTCGTCATCAAATCCAATTCACTTGAGAAAATTTAACATCAATATGTAAAGTTTGTTGCAAGTAATGTTAGTTTCCATATTCGTAATGTAGTAAAAACAAAAGTTTCATCACGAAATATGAAAATTAAGAAGTTTAGAGCAGGAACTACAAAGTCGGTTGTTTAAAAAAAATAGAACTGTGTTTTTTTTTAATCATATTATAAAGCATGTCAGTAAGTTAATAGATGCATATCACGCATTTGTCATGAAATCGTATTATTAACTCTCTTTTTATATAATATTATATGAATAACACAGTTCTACAATAGTTTAGCGTTTTCTGAAGCAATAATTGACATCATGTTTATTTTATTTATATTTTATATATATTATTATATGAATGTGGTTTTTCATTTAATGCTTAGATACTTTTATCTTCACTAGGAATGTATAATTTTCACAATTAATACTAAGATTTTAGTAACCTAGCCTCCAGAATAATTTTACAGAAGTATGCATAATGTTCGAGTCATAATCATATGTTATCTCAGTGCGAATCCAAATTTAGCAAACTTGGTGGACCCAACCCACCAAGTTTGCTTAATCACGCTCACGATTTAAGAACTTCTTTTATGGACATTAAGATAAGAGCTATACTTTAAGATCGTTGTGCGTTATGAAGTACATGAGGCTTCTAGTTGAGGGTGTGAGTAATAAATAAGACAATAATTCACAACAAATTTATTATAAATAACAATATAATACAAAATACTGACCACACAAATTATCATAATTTCACAACACATTACATTGAGACTCGTTGCTAAATTTAATCATCCCGATTAAGATTTTAATCCTTAATTACTAAACTTAATAGAGTTTTGTTTTACAATAAAGGTTTTATTCTACCTTAAATATAAATTGTGACCTTTTATTTTGTACCCAAAAGACCACAATTGTCATGACATATAAAGTCTATTCATTTACTCCTAAAGATACATTATATTTTGTAGACTTTTATTAAATAGGTGGCTAATTATGTGACGATTTATTCAATTTTGGTGATCTTTTATAGTGACCAAATGTGACACCACCAGCTCCAGTATGATACATTTGATTAGGAAGGAACCCTCGCTCAAAATGTCTCGGAGGGACCGGGGAGTGCGAAAAATGTCGCCCACTAGATAACGCCTCGTAAGCCTCTATAGGATCTCTAGCAAAACCTCTCTTCATATATTCTACTTGAACACTTGAAGGTATGTAAGAGTCCAGTAGAGATGTCGGTCGTCTCTTGAATGAAGGACCATAAGCATCATTTGGTCTGTGTGAATAACTACCAGGAGCAATTCCTGTTGAATAAACTGGCTTCGTCAATGGCCGGTACATCGGCAAAACTTTTGGAATATGGGAAAGATGTGGGGGACTTTTAAGTAATAATGGATTGGGATGTGGCAATTCGGAAACAGAACTATGTCTGTATTCATGCGGTGTCCGAGATGGATAGTATCGTTGGTAATCATTGGATGACGGAACCTTATTGAAGGACACTTCTGTATGTGTAGAATATTGTTTGGGCCTTTCTTCCTGTTGCTCGTGTACTTCTTCTATGGTATTTGTTTCTGTGTACTGAGGATTTTGATAATACGTTTTCGTTGCACTAGTTGGACTTTGTGCTTGAACAATAGCAGTGGGATACTGGACTACTGGCATTTGATATGTTAATACTGGAGCTACTGTTGGTTGAGGCGGTGCGATAGTCGGCTGCGAGTAGCTCACATACGTCACAGGAGGTGTGTACTGCTGAATGTACGTCTTTCCTGTGGGTGTAACGTAGGTAGGTACTTCTATGTAATTAGTTTGTGTTTGTACTGCTTCAGGAGAAGTTTGATATCCAGCGACACGAGGCACGCCTGGTGCTGAATAAGGTGCGCTGGGTTGTTGAGAAGCCACTTGCGCGGCATGCTCATTATAATACTGAGGGACTAGATATATTTGCATAGGCACATTGGACAAGTAGCCCACCATCGCTTGCTGAGCCGCCGGAGGCCCATACTGTGGTTTAGGAGTCACTGCCGGTGGTCTCTCTGGTTGTTCGGTCACTGCATACTGATGAACGTAACGTTGCTGTTGAGGTGCTTGTGTAGGATTATCGAAAAAATTGAAAATTCCACTCTTTAAAAATTCAAGAGGGACTAAACCCTGTCCCTGTTCCGACCCGGAACTCTGAGATCGTGGTTCGGGCTGTTCGTAGTCCTTTTCATTTTCGCTCTTCAAATTGTCTTCCTCAATATCTTGCAACTCTATTTTCTTCTCAGCTCCCACCAGTAGGGTCAGGAGAAAAAAAGGTGCGACCTGAAAGTAAAAGCGGAAAGGTAAGTAAGTGAGGTAGACGTCCGAGGTGCACTGCTGCGAGATGACCAGAGAAGGCGCGATGAGGCGTGCCTTTCCCGCCACCGCGGTTGCACCGCGCCGCGCCCAAACCTAACATTACAGTAAACAGGTGAATGGCAAAAAATAGACTAGAGCCCATTATCAAACCGGTTAACGTCGCAGAGTATGTACTTAGAAACGGGAGCTAGCTTTTACTCGCAATTTATGTGGTTATAAGATTCCAACACTTTCGTGTGTTGTTACGTGTGGTTACGTTATGGACTGATATTACCTTTACAATTTAGATTCCAACGAAATTTAATATGATATGATAATAACGATTATAAATTGTTATGACAATTTTGTAGTAACTTTTTATTTCATAAAATATACAATTGAGAATTACAACATTGATTATATCGTAATATGCAAATACAGTTTGAAGAATAGCTTAGATAAATGTGTGAAACTTTTTTCAACTTTGAAAAAGTAATAGCGTCGTCTTACGAAACGAAAACTTCCTTTGTTTTCGCATCACATACAATACGAGTGTGAATCATATTGTGAAGCACCTTTCTATTTTAAATAATTTAAGTACTTACGTTTGACAAAATATTGCACTACTGACCCTAGCTAGACGCTAATTAGAGTTAATTTGAAATTGCTAATGTGAGATTACGTATTAACAGGCGTTGATTAGCCTTCATGAAAATCATCAATTTGCACGCCTCGCAAAGTTAAGTTTATTTAAGACAGCGTGTGAGTAATCATCAGTGATTACCGAGAGCTTCAATCAAATAACTTATGTAGGTGAAAAGGTGTTTATTTTATAACACAACCACTCAC
Organism: Tetheella fluctuosa; assembly: GCA_951216915.1. Lineage (NCBI taxonomy): Eukaryota > Metazoa > Arthropoda > Insecta > Lepidoptera > Drepanidae > Tetheella > Tetheella fluctuosa. The sequence goes on from OX578230.1 coordinate 7,346,985, forward strand.
ACTATCATGCAGGATATTAAGTTTTACTACATATTTATATTACCCTCTCTACATTGGAATATTATTGTAAATTTTAAAATAGACAAATAACTAAAAGACAAACAATTATAATTATATAAGATACGGTGACCAAATCTTATTATCAAATAAAATTTGTGCAATCAAATAATTAAATTAAAGATAGGATGGATACATGGAATGGTAATATTTTAAAAAGAGCGTGGGTGAATATCATGTCTAGGTCGCATATTGGCAAATTATATAATTATATTACTAGATCTTAGTCAAGAATATTGCTTAAATGAATTAAATTAACATAATTTTTCAATATACTGAATCGTAGAGCGCGAAATTCTTCATATGTCAGGGATCATTAGATGGGTGTAATAAATTAGGTAATAATTATATTGAAAACTGGGTTTACAGTAAAAAAAAACGATTTAGATGAACTCTATCTGACTTTGTAATTAGGTACTGTTTTGAAGAAGGGAACATAAGCACGTATTCCAAAATCTCAAATTCTTTCACTGAATCCAAAGTGCTAAAATGTTTGATGTCCCTATTCAAAGTCAAAATCAAAGCCAGTTTATGTTGTCACTTTTAGCAATGTTGTGTACATCTGTAATTGGCGCATGTATCAGAACCTAGTTTTAATCTAACTTAGTTACACTGTGATTGTATTAATGTGTGTGCAGTAGATTGAAATCAGTCTGATTAGAAAAAAAAATGCGTTAGATAGCCCGTTTAGGAAGGTTATGGATTATTGACATCACTGAAACCGCGGTCCATGGCTTTTTTTATATTATATTTAACACGGAATAATCGTGTTTAATATTTTTATTAATATTTCATAAAGTGCAGACTATATAAAGTTACTAAAGTAAGGGTACATATATCTTGTTGCATAAACAACTCAAAGTTTAATCCAAACACTTTCTTTTAGTGTTAAAATTATGTAATTGAGCATCCTACGCTATCCTGCCTTTTAATGCCAAGTAATGTGTAATATTATTTTAATAAAGCACTACAAAATATTAAGCTTTGTATAAACATTGTTGTTTAAATATTGACGATAACATCATAATAGTTTAAAAGATAATAAAAAAAAACGTTTCGGAATTGTTTTGCGCCCACACATTCCGACTTATAAGAGGAAATCGATTTTATACGCATTTATTGCATTAAACTTTCATAAGGTAGAGATCTATAGAGGAGTGAGAAGATGGAGCAAGGTAGTATTGGAGTGGACGTGGCCAAGAGTTGGATGACGATTGCCCAGTAGACCACCGGCCCGATGAGCAGACGACATAGCTCAGAATGCAGGTTAACTGTGAATGATATAGATATAGGACTGGAAAGAGTCCCGAGAGAGATAAAAGACCCAGGAGTTAGTTGTCTAGGTCTCATATGATGGTCACAAAAGGTGTTTCATATTTCCCGTTTCTAAGAAATTATTATTCAAGAAACTACAAATGAAACTCAATAATGTCTTATTGTACGGACAGCAATGGCCTAACTACTAAGCACATGAAAAACAATACCCCATTAAGTCAGTTACCTAATTTTATGAAACAAAAACCAATATTGATGTTAAATGTACTTTACATAGGTACAATTGCATACTAAAGTCATGTTGCAGCTTATAAATCCTCGTATAAATTATAGCTAAACTCTCATTTTGAATTCCAATTCAATCTTTGATTAATGCTAAATAACAGTTTTTAAATTATACTAACATTCTATAAAACCATTTTTATATATACCATAATATGCATTTTAATATTAAGTAACCTTTATAAGATCAACGCATTTGTCGCTGTGATCGACCGCTGGACAACCGCCAAGAAAATGGTAATGAACTTCACAAAATATAGGTTTAATTTCCAAGCATTATTAATATTTATAGGCCTTGATGGTTGATGAGCCATTTAAGCTATTCCTTGATTTTTATGGTTCTCTACATAAATATCATGTATAAACGGATTTGCAGAAAATTTCATAAAAATTCCTTAAATGATCCGTAAAAACTGAAAAGCAAAAATAATAAGGTTTTTTTAATTAACCTTAATAACTAAGTTCTTAAACTAATGTAAGTATACCTAAGTAATTTTGAGTCGGCGCCAAACAAGCAAGCGCATTTTTTGGAATGTTAATGTTTATCACGGGAGATTTCACGTTGCATTGAGGTTATTTCTTTAAATTTAAGGTAATTTAGTGATTTTTGTCTATTGATTGTTTGGCGCCGATTCAAAATTACTTAGGTATATTTACATTAAGAACTTAGTTATTAAGGTTAATTAAAAAAGCTTTAATATTTTTTGCTTTTCAGTTTTTTCGGCGGTTTAATTTTTTTGTGAAAAAGTTTTTTTCCATTTCTTTACTATTGATAAGCTTGTAACGACAATCTCTCCATGGAGACTGGCAATGAGAATAAAGGTGGTAAGCACAAGCACACAATACTTATGAACGAACTGAATCTCAAGTGCAGCTGCCGAAAAATACCTATAGTAGCCAGACAAGCGAGTAGATATGTACTACAGTGCGGTCGCGGATCAGGAGGAATTTAGTGTAATGACCTTTGTGCCTGCCAATGAGAAATGAGAATGACGGCTGTCACCACACCTGTATGAGCGCAACGGCAATATATTAGTGCGCGTGCAAAAGAGATAAGTAATCACAGGTCATTGCACTAAATACTTCCTGCACCACGGCCGCACTTTAAAAAATACCCTACAATTTCAGTACCTACTTGAGAATTTTTCGTCTTTATAGTTTAGGGTCGGCAACTCGTGAGTAATACCCCTGGTGCAAGCGTCAATAGACTACGGTAACTGCTTACCGTAAGGCGGGCCTTTTTCAATTGCCACCAAAGTTTTATAAAAAAAACTGCTCCTCATTATGTTTGTCAAAACCTTAAGCTCAATGTAGGATAGAACCTATGATCTTTGCCACGGCACTCTACTTCATCGCCACTGAGCAATAATCACCTTACGTGGGAGAAGAAATTGTGGAGTGAAACTTGTGAGCAAAATTTTACAACATCTATTTCTCTTAAAGCTCTTGTATAAAAAGCTTATGTTACGTCGGAGGTTTTTTATTACCTACCTTTATAAATTAAAACGCTACAATTGTGTCTGGTTTTGATTGTATTTATGTAAATTTTAGATACCTTTACGAACATATAGGTACCGCCTTATAATTTTCATTTGGGTGATTTTGAATATATGGTAGTTGACGATAGATTTTGCACGATTCAAATAATAATAAAAAATATCATTACATAATAATAATTAGGTCATTAATCAAATATTACAAATTGCTCTCTTATCTAAAACTTCAACTACATACATATAAAAGTCGGTTAAAAATAGGTTATTGTTTAGTAATACCCCTTCCTTCAGTTATTGTTTCATAGCTTTGCTGGATTTTATATTTATTATTACTATAGTAAACCCAGCCACGCTTAGCTGTGGCATTTCCAAAATGTTTTTTATTGATAACACTAAAGCGCGTTATTAGCTACTAAATAAAAAAAATATCAATGCCCAAACAGCAGACAAAATGGTACTTAACTATTTTGTCTTTGCCTATTTATTTATTAATTTGAAATTCGTTAGTTGTGTTGACATGTGTGTGTGTGAAAGTTATTTTGATAATAAGGTATTGTTAATGATTAACTTTTAATAATATGAATTAGTTATTTTCCAGTATATTTCATTGAAACCTATTGTTATCCCCAAAAATATGTTCATAAATTATCTCATTATAAGCAGGCTTTAATATAATTACTCTCACCTTCAAGATCATGATACTGCACTAGAGCACGAAGTCCTTAAAGTTCCTCAAGTCACAGAGCACGAACATTAACGAGCACTAATAGTCTATGAAAAGTCACTTGTGAACACCGCACCAAAGTCACGTCGAACCATTTACCCGCATCTTGCGTCTACTTCAATGGTCTGTCTTCATATCCGGCGTTGCGAATGCAGGTCCCAACTGTCCACGCAAGCGCAGCCGAAGGAAATCCTATAATTGAAACAAACCATTGGTTAAAAAGAAAAAAAACTCTTACTTCACCAATGACTACACCCGATAATTGACTCAACAAATTACTGCAAATCGTTTCACTGTCGAATGCTTTTATGCAAATGTGGAAGAATTTAAATTTAAGTTATTTTTTGTGTTAAGTGAATTACTGTATATGTAAATAGTAGGTTGTTAAGGTACGAACTTTTTTTTAAATTCATGGGTCGCGCAAATGCGTTCGGCCGGGTGCCCGCTCGGAAAGTGGTCGCGCGTATCGACCGTAGTGTTGTTAAATACCGCACTACTCTACATATCGGCGCTGGCGCAGAAAGGCGATCCTCGCATCAAACCTCGCACTGGCGTTGTTTGTTAATAAGTGTAGTCACCTGACGATAGTGACTCCGTGAGAAATTTGGAACGTTTATTCCGTGTCGATCTAGACATTTTCGGAATTCAATTACTGGATCCACTCTCTTATCCGTTTCTTCTTTTAGATGTTTCTAAGACACGCATAGACCTAGATTTTGATTTTGGTCGACTTTCAAAACATAAGGAACTATCAACATTTTCAGAAGTAGATCTATAGCCAAAACTATTCATAAAATTGATCAACGCAAATGTTAATAAATTTGACATAATATAATTCAGTTTCTTGTAACTCCCTTTTCAATTAACGAAGCTTCGTGGGTAGTAACCTAATTAAAATTCTCATTATAGGTATGTGTCTAACTTTACTGTACAAATAACAATAAACTCTTGTTTTAGTTACTATGCTGTAACCCTAATTATAAATTACATGTGGGTTTTTATTTTTATGGTATTCCCACACAATTCTTACAATTTCTCTAACGCCCATTATATTAGGCAATCAATACATATTATAACAATTTTAATTACAAGAAAAATCTATGAAATAACATCAATGTATAAAAAGTACTAAATGAAGATGAACAACATAACACCGCTTTCTATAGAAATACTTTAGCATCCGTGTAAATTCATGCCCACTTCCTAATAACATATCTCTTGCGTCTGAAACGTAACATCCCATTTGTTAAACAATAGAATTATAATTCATAACTTTATTTCGTTCAAGACGGCTAACATGAAAGCATCCAGCTTTAAACTATGTAACAATAATAAGTGCAATACCGATGCTTAAAAGCATATCATTATCAAAATGGCAGTTATTATTATCCAGACTCAATCATGGGATAATTTACTTGCAATATTTTTGTCTATTATTACTTTATTGGCATCCAAATAGGTTTGTTAATGACAGGGATATTAAAACCATACTTTTAGTACAGTATTCAATCCAAGAAAATAGATCGTGAGATAAGTTTTTTTGCAGATTGAGCAATTATCCTATTGAGATATCTTAATTTATGGTTTCCGAAGTACATTACAAGTTGGTAATGTATCATAAAATCTAAGTAAGTACTAAGAAGCGTAGTATTATTGTGAAAGTCTAATAATACAATTAGTAACCATAGAAGGCAGTTTCTATTTAATACCTATTTACAGGATAATTGGAGATCCTCCATGACAAAGTTGACTATTGTAACAAAATATAATTTCCACTCTCACGCAGCTAATTTGTGATCTTATTAATCATCTCTTAAAAACCATAAGCAGATTAAATTTAATTGTAGAAGCGTAATCTACCCGACTCTTACAAAAGAGCGGCGTAAATTATTTAGCTACGCGATAAATCAAATCAAGATTCGCACATAAACCTGAATAGCACTTTTCCAGTTGATCGCTAGCTAGACTTTACCGTGTGGACTATAATATTATTAACTGCTGTTAACATTAATAATTTATATTACAAATGAGCGGATATCTTAACCTTTATATCTATACACTAGTTACTTATGCAATTATTACAATTTGTTCATTCACTCTGTTCCCATAATATCTAGCGAGTGGCAATCCGTATCCTGTTTTTTTTTGATGCGGTTACGTCCGTTCGATGGCAGCCATCATAATTGACTTGAAGATGGCAAGCTTGCGTAAGATAAAAGTAATGTACAGTCCTTTTATTTTAACCGACTCGGAAGTAAAAAATGCCGTGCGTGAGGAATGCAAATTGGTGCGACCAGTTTAGCTATCTTAAAATTTCATGATATTATAATTTAGCTTTACGGGGTGCATGAGTTGCATTTAACACATCAAAGAAGTGCTTAGGTAAGTTATTTTTTAAATTACCTCTTATCATCTATTTTTTTTTTACTTTTGAAAATAAACGAATATTTTACTGAATAAAAGGATATATTATTATGGACTATGATACATAATGGGACATCATCTACCTACAGTATACTAAGGTCAACAAATTAGTGAACGAAAAAGGCCACGATTTTTTTTTTAATGATGGACTCAGGTATCGAAGGATAGGATACAATGGAACTTTTTAGAGAAGACCTATGTCGAAGAACAAGCTATTACGAAAAATAAACCAGTTGCCGATTTATAATATAGAGTAACTAACATTGTAACATATTTATAGATTATAGGAGAAAATATCATAGTAACACAAGTTTTACTTTAAAACAATGGTTTATTTAAGATGAATTTCCACTACATAAAATGAAATTAGAATATAATAGCACTATAATAAACAACATTATAACCGCTTCATAATTATTATTTTTACATCAAAAACATCAACTATGTGCCCTTTGAAATAAAAAGTAAATAAAAAAATATTAATAATAATATATAAGCTGAGGTGGACCAGTTTTAAAAGTTTTATAACATCCATCTGACGTTCTGTTGACGTGTGACAGGCTCGTTAAAATAACCACTGAACTGTGTAATCCGCTTTGTTTCATATCTACAACTTTATCATAACCTTTATCCCACCCAAATATAAACCTTAACCACCTAACAATAAGAAACTTACGTAATTTACACATGGTAATACATTTTGTTTTCGGCCAGTAAATAGTTTTGTAAAAGTTGAATGGCTGCCTGAACTTTAGTATTTTTAGTTTTGTAATTATTTTTATTTTATGAATAGCATAAACAACATAGTAATCAATAGGTTATACTTAACCATAGTCAATATACCTAACTATTAGTTAGTTTTTTTAAGTATAAAACAGAAATAATCTAACTTTTGCTAGCAAGCAGTAACAATTAGAAAGTAAAAAAAACATTATGACTTTTTCAGCCAAAGAACATCCATCTTCCACTTGACAAGTGTGATGCATCAGACCTGAGAAGATAGAATTTGTTCTTACAATAATAACTAAACCTTCAAATGATTTCTAATTAATCTGTACTCGTTTCAGACCCGCATTATCATGTAGGATAACTTCAGGATACTAATAGGTATAGTAACTTATAGCTTAGGTAATCTTAGGTAACCTATAAATTACTCGGAAGGATTTGAAAAGGTGCATTAAAATCATATCTATCTATGTATATATAATACCTTTAAACGAACAATTCTTGTATATATGTATAATCTGAATCTCAGAAAAGGCTCCAATGATTTTCACGAAATTTAGTATGCAGGGGGTTTCGGGGGCGATAAATCGATCTAGCTAGGTTTCATTTTTAGAAAACATCGTTTAAAAAAATACCGAGCAAAGCTCGGTCAACCAGGTACTCATACTTTATAAGTATTATTCACGACCAAGGTCACACAATAATTTATAATGTTGAAATATAATATATAAAAATAAATATTAGAATAAGATGTTGCCTACATTAAAATGTCAGTGTTATTACAAAATGGCGAGAATGAGTGTGTGAACGAATAATAAAATTATTATAAAAACGTTTACCGCAGTTTTTCTATGTTCTAATCAATTATGTGTGGAACAAGTATAAAGTTTATACCATACTATTTATACTATACCATATACATATACTATATAATACTAATATTATATAGGTAATATTATAAATGAAACAGAAGTGAGTTTGTTTTATGGTACCTACCACTTGACGCTTGGAAGGCACAAATCATGATGAAATCTAAACGTGACATGGAGAAAATCATAGGCTACTTTTTGTCCCGGGAACGGGTGTAAAGCCGCGAGATACTACTAGTTTTAAATAAAAATGAAAACAATAATATCAAAAGTGTTGTAAGTGACGTCCCTCCGTCAGCTGTATCGGTTTCACTGGATACTTTCTAAGCAAGTGGAGCAGCGCCGATACCCTGATATCTCTTTATGCACTCCCTTTTGTAATTGATACGCCCATATCTATGCGGAGTTTCTAGATTCTTTATAAAATGACTAATCTATGCAAAGATGTGGTAAAGTGGTTTGACACTAATATTTTGGAACTTTTTCATATGGAGTGAAATAATCTGGGTGAATTGATATGAGTAATAATAATAATATGGAGTTAATGTAACAACAGATTATGCATAAATATAAAACCAAGTATCAAATGATCATAGATTATAGACATTTATGTAAACTGTTCATTATTTTGAGCCGATTGAATAGACGACCTAGTTATATATAATTGCTGAGACGATAAATATAATGATTGTCATAGGAATATACAGCAAACGCTGGCAGAAGCCTTAAAAGGAACTAAACGATCACTAACAATGAAGTATGTTCATGCACTAAATGTTCCCATCGCAAAATGCCCAACATTCGTTAAATATCGCTTTCATAAAATGTTTATTTTCCCTTTCGTAACTATCACAAAATATTTTGGTAACTTTATAGTTAACGTAGGTATAATACCAAGCTGATAAATGACACTTCGGTTTAAGGAGCTTAAATTAAAGACCTGTTGTAAAGGTTTAATGACAGGAAGATAAGGGTGGTAGGATGAGTCTTCACAAATAAATAAATAAATAATAAATATTCTGGGACATTATTCCTCACACACGGCCATCTGACCCCAAACTAAGCAGAGCTTGTACTATGGAAGCCAGATAACTGATATACTTCATATACTACTTTTCTTTTGTAAATACATACATATATAGATAATTATACCCAGACACAGGACAAACAGACATATTCATGCACACAAATGTTTGTCCTGAGTGGGAATCGAACCCACGACCTGCGGCGTGATAGATAGGGTATCTTACCAACCACGCCAACCGGCCCGTACATGTAACAGTACAAGAATATAATACACAAACAATACCTATACAATGACAGTAAATGAATAAATATTAATTTAATTACAATTATTTTCATCCCTATTACAACTGTCAACGTTTTTTTTTCAAACCACGTTACTAAGATAACACTAATTTATCTCTGCCTTGTACGAGTATTAAACTTTGTTTTTTTTGTAAATATTGGATTTTATTTGTCATTTTTGAGTTTCTTATAAAGAAAGAGTAACGTGTTCCAAATTCTCAAATTCTTTCGCTGACTTCAAAACAGAATCACCCAAAACAAAAAACTTAAATAAAGCTGAAGAGTTTGTTTGTTTGTTTGAACGCGCTATTCTCAGGAACTACTCGTTTGATTTGAAAAATTATTTCAGATTTGGATAGCCTATTTATAGAGGAAGGCTTTAGCCTATTTTTTATCCCGGGAAAACGCAAGATCTCTCGGAAACACGGGTGAAACCGAGCGGAAAAGCTAGCTATACATATTCAGATTAGATCTTTATTAACCAACTTTATTTTTATAATAAACTTATAAGAATTTATAAGGAACTTTCGCAGTCAGATTGCAAATCCACTTTGAAGTCAGTTTTATTTTTGTTAAAAGTATTTTTTTCTATTACATAAATCAACTACATCTATTTCTGCCCTATATGAAAACAAGACTTGTAGGAAAGTGGTTCGAAGTCACACAGATTCACTTTTCCTTAGAAAATTATTCAGATTACCGTTTAATGCTTCCCATAATAAATACATACCTAAATAATTATAAACAAAGTTAATTAAGTGGTTTATCGTTCCACTCAAGTTAAAATTAATAGTTACTCGGTGCTACGGTGTCGATTATAATAATTAATTACGTTTGTTTTTACTCATAATTTGTAGTACTCATACAATTACTGCAACCAACAAGTTAAATTTATTATTTCTTAACTCACTCACTGTTATTAATGTGATCATTTTTAATACAAAACAATTTAATTAAATCTTCAAGGTATTATTGTGAAAACAAAATATTATCGTGTATTTTACCTATACCTAAAGTATAAAATAGAAAATGTTTTATTGTTAAAAACATATTTTCAACAAATCGACAGTAAAATTAAAGCAGGTTTTCGACCTAAACTATTTCACATTTTAGTACACTGGAATTCAAATCCAAATATAACCACTCGTTTATCTTATAGAACCAAAAATATGAGGGTTACATTTTTTACTACAAATGGGATTGAATTTTCAGAAACTCTTCTATAATGCACCCTTAGGATACTCTAAGAATATTTCCTGCTAATATCAAATCAGGTCTATCAACTTAGACTGTGTGTGCGTTATCAGTCGGCGTCACAGTTTTATTAAGTAGAACTAGGTATGTATTAAAAAAAAAAAAAAAACAGTTTTTAAAATTGCAGTTTTAGTTAGACACAACCTAACTAATTATGCTGTTCCTACATGAAAGAAATTATTATTTAGTCAAGCTACATAAGACGTAACACGTAAATGAATGATTGATGGATGCGTCAAATAAAATAATTTCCTTCTCATTCAACTGTTCCAGTATTACAAATTGCCTTGATGCGGACATATTTACTTTAGTTTGGTTGAAGATTCATAGTAGAATTTGTAAAATAAAAATAAAAAATTGTAGGGATGTGTTAGAATGATGATCTCGGCAATGGAATAATTTGAAGCATTTCAAATATTTTTAGAACCCCGGCATACTAATTTGAAATTCTACCAAAAACTGGTAACAATTTTTTTAGGTTTTTGATAATATAAATTTAATTTATTTTAATGATGTTGGGCTTATAAAATATTTAATGTAGGTAACTGGGTATATGATGATCTGGTAATGTAATCTCAACATTAAAAGACATTTAAAATCAAAATATTTATTTATCAAATCAATGTTCGAATCTCGATATGATTCATACAATTTTGTGTTATATTATTACATTACTGTAATATATTTATTATTAGTGTAATATTTAGAGTAAGACAAATCACTTCCTATTTGTAAGGCAGGAGATCTATAGATTTACATTTCAAATTAACGCCACTCCGATCGTTCGCCATGCTTGATAGTTAAAAACAATAGACAAATCTCTCTCAATGTGATGTATTACAGAATTGCGATGCGTCATTCGTATATCGAATTTCCCTACAGTAGCGTTAGGTAACTTTTTAAAGCACACATGCGATCGTCAGAACAACGAATAACGTTACGAAATGAGATCGATTTCAAAATCAGTAAACAGTTGTAAATTAACTTTTGAGAATTTGTCATTGAACTTTTGAAAAGTAATAAAATGTTTCGTAAAAGTAAAAATTCTCAAGATATTTGAGAACACACATATTTTAGGTTTATATCACCACTCCTTTATTTTGTAATCCAATCTAACCGTTAATTCGGACAACCATAATTTTAATACAATCAAATTAAATACTTAACCTAAAAATTACGTAGCCAACGTATCGTATTGTAAAATAGTAATTATGACTTACAAGGCATGTCCAGGCATGCCCAGTGTAGGTACTGTTTTACCGCGAGATTCAAGCTAAAGGGAGTCACATTCTCTAGCAACAAGGTACCTATTGACTAGCTTTCCACCCCGCAGAGGTTCATGAGATCTGTTTTTCAGTCAGTCAATCAGTTTCCCTTTTTATATTGATGATGAAAGATTAAAATCACACGTAAAACCGCATTCGTGGTTTCAGGAAAAAAATATTAAAAAATATTCACAATCTACATGAAATTTGACCTGCGGCACGTTTCTGAACGAATACCGTAACACGTTAGCATACCTGTTAGCAAGTACAAATAATTATATTATCACCTGTTTGTAGTGATTCGGAACAAAGTTGTGAATAGACAAAGGCATCTAAACATGCTTATGTAACTGTTTCACACGTTATTATTATTCAGTTGTTTCCAGTTGACGGATTTCAACCAACAGTAGCGATAGCGTTTTGGCAAACGGAATTGATGTAGCTTCGTGATGCGTGAATAAGGCTTTCAACATACCTTTGGCATAAAGCAATTCCTTAACATGAATAAATAAACCATACTGTTTGTTTTATTTGAAAAAATATGTTCTTGTCTAAACCTTCATCATTCATCGTCCGGTGCTCTGCTAATAGGTATGCAAGAAAATGACAACTCTAAAGTACCTAATTTGAAGAGATTTGTAAATTTAACTATTTCGAACAAAATATATCGAACTAAATTAACATAAATGCAAATTCAATATAAAGCTTCTTAGTAAATTCTTACTCCTAACCTTTAACCCATTGTTAACTAATTCTAATGCGACCACAATAGGCATCTGTATTGCAACTTGTGACAACCCTAACTTAGTATTCAAACAGTATAATATATCACTATATTAGTATTGTTCTTCAGCTCGATAGACAATATGATTGACCGATTAGTCGGGGAACGAACGATAAACGTCTATAAAAACGATTAAACTATAAAGTGAAATTGATTTTGAATTTTGAGCCGCAGGTCGTCTAGACATTTTAGAAAGGATATTTGTATGACAAGTCTTTATGTAACTGTGAAGCAAATGGTGGAATGTGAAGAACAGTTGTCCTACACACCCTCATTATGTAATGCCTTAGACCATTTAATTAAGGATAAGATCGCAGTCCGAGATATGCAGTCATGAGAGTCATGAGTGCCTTAAAAACTTAATCTTCAGCTCGGATACCTAATGATAACACCGTTATGATTTGGATCATTTGTCTTACTATAGCTTCCTCAATCTTAATCTCTGGCCATCCTGAAACGTTGGTTCATGCATTCAGATCGACTCCTACGGGTGGTTGGTTTAGTATGATTCACTATATTATCTTTTTTATTGTTCTAAATTAACCTTTACTTCCTGACTTGATCTTTAGCATGAGAAGCTATATTTTATTCAGATGTATTCAAAAGGATCTTGTAATCAATCAATGAAAGTTATTACAATACAGCCCGCTGTGAGCTATTCTCGTTCAATACAAGCTAGGCGTTACTTTCACAGGAAAGGTTCGATACCTGGTTATAATAATGGATAATCAGATACTTGAATAGTTGCGTAATGGAACATGATAAGTTTCCTATTACTGTGGGATAAAGGGCCATTTTATGTTTTTGTTGTTTGTTTTATATTTATACTAGCTGTCCCGACAGACGTTGTCCTGTCCAAACTCGATTACGACGCCATCTACCGGGTCCAATTGTATTTTAAAACCATCCAGGGACCCACTCATATATACACAAAAAATTTCATCAAAATTGGTCCAGTCGTTTAGGAGGAGTTCAGTCACATACACACGCACACAAGAAATATATATATTAAGATTATTTACTAGCTATCCCCCGCGGTTTAACCGTTTAAAAAAGTAGCCAATGTTCTCTCCATACCATATGCTACCTGCGTGCCAAATTTGCCATTGCGATTGGTTGTACCGTTTTGAGGCGTCAATAGGTAACACACAAACAAACTTACTTTCGTATATATAATATCAGTATGATATCTTATACTATACCCACACTCTGCGCTCTGTAAATAGTCTTATGATCTATAGTTTTCTATATACGAAAACGAATATAATGAAGTTTTAAACCTTTTAAATCGGTAAATATCAATATTAACATGTAACAAAATTACATGTAAATTTTATCACATGATGACTCTAAAACACATTAATGAATCTGGGTCTAAACACTAAACAACTAAGTGCAAAAAACTTTAATGAGGAATAAAGACGCCGCCCAGGTAGAAAGTTGTCTTAAAGCAACAAATAATGTGATGTAGGATGGATGTAGGACTCTTGTGAAGTAATATATTACAATTAATAGCTATTACGTATTACAGAGATTCGTTGGCATTGCGTCTATATCGAGATGAGGCGACCGGTCCAGGCAAGTTGTGCATCGAACAAGATTAATAATTAATTTGTTCTTACCAACTACAGGTTGTTTCAAAAATGTCATGTTTATCATAATGTCAACCAAACTATGTAGTTTGATATTTTTAATGGTCATTAACCTAGAATTTGGGTCTACAACTACAACCTCCGTAGTTCTTCCGTATGAAAATTTATAATATGACTATACATAGGTAATAGAATTTCTGAAATGCCTCAGTACCATTTGATAAGTGACCATATGAATGCTTATCACGCAACTGCAATGTAATGATTGAAACGTATGGATAAATAATATGACATACCCTAGATACCATTAGCCCCTCTGGAACGCGAGTGAAACGGCGAGGCGAAAGATCGTTACAAATTATCTTTGATCTAGTACCTAACATACCTAACTAATGTAAATTTTACGGAAAATACTTAAGTAGTCTACTTAATTACTCTCTCACGACCTGAACTAATTGTATAAGGAAAAGAACCAACTTTTCACCTGTCAACTAACAAGTTTTATTGTCATAATTACATTAGGGTTAACTTTTATTCATGAATATTTGGAACGCCAATCTTTACTCATTAGGTCAAATAATAATAAAGATTAATGCAAATTAAAAAAAAAGAATTTTGATAAATATTTTTAGTAGAATTCTAATTCCCTAACAAAGTTACATAACACAATAAAACAGGACTTTTGAAGATGAAATAATTCAGACGTTTCCTTTCGTCACAGACGATTACTCACGCTACCCTCTTATGCAAAAGATTTATGTTCTGACATGTGAAACTCAGATGGGTAGATAAGTAAGATGACGTTATCATTTTCGAAATCTATTATTTTACACATCGAGTACCATACATCTCTTGGATTTCTTGACAAATGATTATTTATTTCAAGACAGCTTCTGTCGTAGATCAAATATAACTTTATATTGTTTGTTAGAAGTGCCTGAGAATGAGTTGCAGTCATCATCATCAATAAAAACTATCAAAACTTTTTAAACTTTCACATAAATTGATTAGTTTGTAAAAATTATTAACAGAGCAACTACTTTTATTATAACATTTTACAGTTTACCATCGGATACTCAAGAACAGAACTTCCAAATCATTTTCAATTTTTTTCTTTCTTCGTAACTAAATCCAACATTCTTCCGTTTTCTAAACACTCTTTATAAAACAGGTGCGCCCTATTACGCACCACACAAATAGAATGATACAAATAAATATCTAAGGCAATTAACCACGCTCGCTTCCCTTTCACTGGACATCTGCTAGATCTGAAGTTACACCACTAATCATTCTTACAAGATGAGTACAGGTATGATAAAAGTTACGTCATAAACATGCCTAAAATACATTTCACACGTCCATCAAACATTTGTACGTTAATTTATTGGAAATCTAGTTGATAGGTTACTTGAGTTTGTTTGTCGGAATATGCAAATGTAACAGAAATAATTGATACAAACTATGATCTATCCACTTTTCAGCATACTTACTTACAATGGACATAAGTAGGATCCCATAGGATATAGAGGTTATGATTAAAATATTTTTATCTAATTCAGCGATTGATAAAAGTAATATGTGATACAAAGTGCTGAAGTTATGTTTGTAAATTTATATTACCAAGAAACTAATATTCTCTGTTATTTTTAATCACAAATTAATTAATTTATCAGAATATTTTTTGTTTTTATAGCGAGGTATATCTTACGATTATAGCCAAAACTATCTATCCCTTTTTATGACTATAGGTTGAATAAAAACGTGAAAGCGTAACTAACGTACACACTTTCGCATTATAATTTTAAGATCTGCGTCTATCATATAGGATTTATCACACGTGTCGACACGTGTTATATTATAAAACTCACACAGAAATAATTAATAAGCCATGTTATTTTATTGTGAATAGCTGACGGTACTAATTAAATTCCACATAATTTGATTAGCTACTTTCAACGTTTGATTGACAAGTCTTTGGAAAAGTAAAATAAGTAAAAGGTTACTATAACCGCGATAAGTAAATAAATACACCAGCATCGCTTCTTTTGATATTTATTTTATGAAACTTATAACTTACTTTTCCTTTCGGGCAAGTTTTTAACCTTCATATTATTCGCATTCACATATTAGTTAACAAACAAACAATGAAAAGATTCCACACTTTACGCTATTTCAGTCATCACTGTAAATGTATTGCCGTAATTAGGTTTATTTGCATTGTTATCGCATACAAGAAGAGAATACATCATTTTGGTCCTTACAACAACGTGTGCCAAATTCCACCAAAATTGGTTCAGCAGCATGGTTGACCAATATACAAAAGCACGGTTGACAAATATACATTTTTAGTTTGATTATAATGACACACAAACACCAAGATTTTTTCAATCACCAATCCAACTCTCAATACTAATACTAATAAGAAAGAGTTACATTTTATTTTATTTATATAGATTCTAAATTTAAATCAGTACAGGGGTAGAAATTCGAAACGGTTTATTAAACAGGTATATGCTAATATTTGAGAACATAGCGATAGCTATGGAAGGTACACGATATCTTAATGTCTAATCTATTGCTGATGCGCGGTTAGGAATGTTGAAAGTTAGATTATTAGATTACTTGCTACGCTAGTGATATCAAACTTGCATAATATATAAGTATGTAAAAGCCGATATGATTATAATTATCATTATGAGTACCTGATTTTCAAAAAAAATGACGATCATTCTTATCTATTGATGTACCTACCTATATACAATTAATTGTTTATTTTGTTGCTGAATTGTTCTGACGTATCTTACAGCCATTGTCATCTTTCAAAATAAATAAATATTTTCTCGCCCTTTATCGCACATTTCACTAAAGGTATTTTAAATTCCATTTGACATGCTGTGACGTATAGAGAGTATTGTAGGGTAAATAAATTACACATTTAATAAAACAACATTTATTTCTAACAAGTATCAATAACAAATAAAGTTGTTAACAATAAACATATCTAAAACAGTCTTCCCATGAATAAATAAAATTGGTTACATATAATGGCAACGTTTATGAAAAAATATAACAGTACATCTGTGGTAATCGCTAAATGCTACGTGAAATATCAATTTCTTATAACGAGACATTACTAATATTACTATAGTTTGGAATATGAAGTACGACTGGCTACGTAAGGATTCTTGTAACTGGAGTTAGGGTCAGAAGAATAGTCATTACTTTGAGCACCAATTTCATTGTCTTCTTTGGGAATACTCTGTGTTATTGGACCTTGTAATTTGTCATATTCTGACGTTGCAGGCTGCTGAGCATATGGTAAGCTATATTTAGCCTGGGAATTCGTTGGATAGTAATTATAGAAGCTTTGCACAGGATTGGGATACAGAACATTATTGTATAGAGAAGGATTTGGCTGAGCAAAAAGCAGCATTGTAGATGGTTGATTCAGGTATGAACCGAATTGAAGAGGCTGGTAGTTCGGAACGTTGTAATGACCTTGTGGTTGATACGAATGAACTAATTGATTCTGATGACTATTAATCTGACTCGATGGATTAGGAATAAACAGTTGCTGAGGGTAATGAACTTGAGGCTGAGATGCGTAACTATTTGGCTGCTGTAATATAGCTAACTGTATGTTACCATTTGTGGTCTTCGATGGGACGATTTGGTATTTAGATTGGTAACCAGGGTTTGGTACAAAATTAATTGGAACAAATTGTGAAGTAGTTGCTGGGGGAATAAGATTTACTTGTGAATGTTGAGAGTAAGCGGACGATGATGACGTATCTGTGGGGGAGTTGGAAGAGGAATAATATTGACTACTGCTTTGACTTGGGTAGTAAGAGTTAGGTACCTGAGATTGATATGACGACGGAATAACAGAATTGCCTTGTGAACTTGGATTCTGCGAATATATACTGTACGTGTAATCCTGTTTCTGGGCTCCAGTTGTGATAGAGTTTAAACTGGTTTCCTTCCCAGAGCCTCTTTTCTTCTGCTCAACGTCGTCAACTTCACTTGAGTAGACAAGCGAAGCGAACGCGATGCAAATCTGAAATTAACGATCAAAAGATCCATCATAGTTAATTCAAAACAGGCGTGGAAGCCAATCAATCAGCTACCTCGTTATCACATTATTTCATTTTGAAATACGAACTCTAATATGCGTTTACACGGATAACAAATTACGCCTGTAAACGCATGATGACTTGCAAATGGCGAAACTAAATGATCCACACTTCAATGTTTGTTGTAAAAAGAGAAAACTTACCAAAACTTCCCATTTCGCCATAATTAATAATGCAAATCGTAGCGTGTGACGCCCACGAGAGTGTAATTACATTATTTTCTTAAGGAAAACGCGTATTGCGAAAGGAAAAGTGTTCTATTCACCGGGGCGCGTGGAAAAGTGCATGAGTGTATCAAGTTCATGCATTTATATGAGCGGTTGTGGACAACTTTCCTACGGCTCCAGATTGCAGCCGCCGCGCTGAGGGAAGTGGCCGATAGGTCTTTGTCCTGCATCGGAACGTATCCAGTTTACAGCGAGATTGTTCACTTCCTACACGCAGATGGATGGTCGGAAGTGCGTTGCATAAATACTTGCATAGCGTCATAGCTATAATACGCTACAAACCTATCTTACTGGTTGAACATTGATTTATATCGAATAATCTTTATCCATACTATACTATAATACTAAATTATAAAATATACCTAACGTTGTTTGTAGTATAACAAGAATATACCTACCCCAACAAGATTTTAAGGTGAAAATAATAAGCTAGTTTTGGAAAATCAGGCGATTTAAAACCCTTATTCTTCTGGTGAAAACCATTTTTTGAATTTGGTATACCTACCTACTAACATTGAATAACCCTATAGGTTATTATAGGTACTAGCGGCGCGACAGCCTTGAGGAATAGACTGTATTTTGTGTTTTTGTAGTAAATATAAATTAAACTGTCCATTTATCGTTACTATATTATAATTTAATATTTTAAGTGCGAAAGTGAGTCTGTTTGCCTGGTCGGTAGAGGAGTAGCTAGGATCACGAAAATAAACATAGGATCATTATTTTCTTCGAGATTACGGGTTAATCTGTGGCGGCAAGTCATTTAAAATTTACATAAACAAGGAACAAATGAATCGGAACTGTCAATAATATTATAATACCTAAATCAATTTATAATTCAGCCACTTTTCGAACGACAATAAAATTATCCCGAACAAAACTTTTATCCTAAATTATGATCATATATTATCTACATTTTAATCGCTACATTCCTAAGCACAATATAATGATGTTAGCGAGAATACGAAGGAAACAATTTATTAAAACACCTGCAACTTGCAAGTAAAAGGGCTACCTCAGAGTGTAATCAGCGAAATATCTTACGAGCTTTCTACCGAGGCCGCGCTATGAATTACATCTAATTGTAGACAGCAAGTGCCTACTTATACTCACATATATAAAATTCATAACATAGATAACTATGCTTGCATTTACATTATTACAATTTAACAAGAGCATTTTCTTCTTCATATTTACGTTTATTTCATAGATGACTTGTGATGTTAGCTACTTCATCGAGGAAGTGATCTTTGATTTGGCTGTAGAGAGAGTTACTTACACAAATCCTTAATTTATCGTTATTTAACAGAATAATTTTGTTTTTTTTTTATTATTTGTATAGGCTTGTTTGTGACCACAATCTCACTATGGTAGGTGATGATGTGGCCGAAGGTGGTATGCACACAAAGCCTAGAAGGATCTGGCTCTCAAGTGCAGCTGCCGGAACATACCAATAGGTGTTTGGCGACAGATTTTCAACTTGAGGGTGGTAGCCAGCCAGGCGGGTACTACAAAGTACCCTACCACCGTGCTATGGTTTCCTCACGATGTTTTCCTTCACCGAAAGCTCAAGCTCACTGTAAGATTCGAACCCACGACCTTCGCCGCGGCGTCTGAAGTCACTACCACTGAGCTATCATCGCCTTAAAATATATGTACTAGCTTGCGCCCCGCGGTTTCACCCGCGTTCCTTAGGGATCTTGTGTTTTGCCGGGATAAAAGTAGCCTATGTACTTCTCCATACCATATGCTACCTGCGTACCAAATTTCATCGTAATCGGTTCAGCGGTTTAGGTGTGAAATTGTAACAAACAAACAAACTCACTTTCGCATTTATAATATTAGTTAGGATGACTTTCCTCTTGAGGTGGTAGCCAGCCAGGCGGGTAGGTAGTATTTAGTAGGTTAGTTTTCCTTCACTGAAAGCTTAAGCTCATTGTAGGATTCGAACCCACGACCATCACCGCGGCATCCAACATCACTACCAATGAGCTATATTCGCTTTAATATTATCAAACTTGCATAATATTCCACATACGCAATATTATAATGCTATTAAAATTCTAGTTCAAATAACAATAAAAGAATGCATCCATATTCGATTTCACTTTCATTTTAATGTTGTTTAACAGTGAAAATGCGATCTTGTAGTCTTTTCTAAAACGAGAACATTGAATAGAATAGAATACTCGATCTGATAAAACCTGTACAAAGCATTTACTAAATGATTGTTTTTGAATAATAACTTTATTTTGATTAGTACTAAGTTATATACATTGGGTAGAGTTAGTTTAAAAGCCTTTTTCGACATTGATCACTTCTCTATATTATAAAATGTTTTTGGTAAAAACATCTACAAAAATTAGTTTACTGGAGTTGATATCTGTAAGCATGGAAATTAAATTTAAAAAATCAAATTAATCTTCAAAAATATTTTTAAAAACATGAAGTTTTTTGTTTGGTTTTTTGGAGTGTTTTTTGGAAAGATTCTAATGCCCTCAAAAGTCAATCCATGGTCACATTTATTTTTCATCCGAGCCTATAAAATAGTTATAATTAATATGTATGTATAGTAAGCTCAAATATTACTAGTCATTCTATTTAATAGACTACGCAATATGTAGGTGTAGGTACTCCTACTACGATAGTAATATTTTATATTCTTTGTTAATACCCAATAATGATGTGCAATTTTGAAGTACGAATCTTCATTTGAAATTAATATTTATGATTATATTTTGAAAAATACCGAAACCAATGCAATGAATTGATTAATATGCATATAAAAAATGTACTAATAAATTAAAATGTGTAGATCAATTAAATAGACCAAATAAATTATGTACTGCGAACTAATAAATGACCGAATCATTTTGAAGCACTATGCACTACAAAAATATGTAAGTAAGCAACTACATCATCAAAAAAATACGTGAAAACCTAGTAGAGACAATACTTGGTTTTTGTACATTAGATAAATTCATAATTGATCACAATTTCAATGTCGCCGAAGAATATCGGTAGGTACCTGCCTGGTTAAAAGAGATAAGAACGACTTTCAACTTTTAAAAAACCGTTTGGAAAACCTCCTAAGCAATAAAAGGATTTTTTAAATTTTAGTTTCGTTATTGGGCTAGGTAGTGAGTAGTAGGCTTTCCGCGTTTTAACGGCGCCATCTATAAAATTATAGGTGAACTAACAACAATTTAATCGTTGAATTGTGAAAGTTTGATACAAAAACCTGCGGAGTACCTACTAGGCTACATAATATAAATTTATGTTATGTACCTGTACCTATATCCATCATAGATGGAGCTTTATACTATACACAATTTCCATGGAACTGAAAGCAACAGCATCACCTGTCCTGATCATTTGAGTTTTACTATTTTTTCATTCGGTCCTTCTATCCGACATATTTTTCACACAATCTATCCATCTCTTTTTCAGTTTTCTTCATCCCGTATATCCATTCACTTTCATATTCATAATTATTTTAGTAATGACTTACCCTCCCAATCCCCCCTAATAAATAATATGTGCATACCACGATAACCGGTTCCCTCTCAACTTTTCAAACCAAAAAGCGATAGGAGTAAAGGATCTCCTTTAAAGTGTTTACTCTTTCTAGGAAAATGGATAAAATATCAATATGTTCAATATGGTTACTGGTTACATTGGTTATTGAGAAAAATAAAATAAGGTTTATTAATAAAATTAATGCTTTATGAGAAAAATTACGCCTTTAATATAAAATTATTTTAACTCAATTCTATTTAAAATATATTAAAATTATTCATATTAATGTTTAACCCCTTTTTGTTTATGTCTGGTTCATTAAAATTAATAATATTTTTTTACATTTACAAAGATTGTATAAAATTCGCAACTTTCACTAAAATTTAAGCCACTGTGTCTACTTAGTGTCTACCAACTGAAACTAATAAGGAAGAGAATTCTGATGCACCTTCTTTTATGTAATTATTACTTTAATTAAATAGGAAATTACTTTCATACTTTCATTCATCCACTTACCTACCCTACCTAGCCAGCCATTTCTGAATAGAATAATTTAGAATATCAACTTATATTTTGTCTATTTTTTTAACTAACAATAAAGTCATCGCGATTTTAATACACACATAACAACATTTTATATAGAAGGTACATAACATAATTATATTGGGAAGGTTTTCTACGCTATTAGATACTTTTAACCCAAGCATAACATTAGCGCCGGCCCTGGGGTACCTAAAGCGAGAGGAGCGGTTGCCAAGTTGCCAAGTTGCCAAGGGGTGCCAAAATGCCAAATGCGAAAAATCTAATTTTCAATAAAAGTTGATACTTATTAAAAAAAACATTTATCATATTATACAAAAATACATTTTATGTGATATGTAAGCGTCAACCAAAGAGCGCCTAAAAACAAACTCCACAATGATCAAGGGCTAGGGCCGGCGTTACATAACATAACCTGAAGCTGAATAAATTGTGGTGGATTTTTGATGGAAAGGAATTAAGACACGGTAATAGACGTTTTTTTTTTTTTTACTTTGTATAGGCTTGTGTTTGACCACAATCTCACTATGGTAGGTGATGATGTGGCCGAAGGTGGTAAGCACACAAATCCTAGAAGGATCTGGCTCTCAAGTGCAGCTGCCGGAACACACCAATAGGTGTTTGGCGACAGATTTTCAACTTGAGGGTGGTAGCCAGCCAGGCGGGTACTACAAAGTACCCTACCACCGTGCAAAGTGCATCTTTGTTATATAGGTACACAAATACATAATACCTACTACTTTTCTTTTGTAAATACATACATATATAGATAATTACACCCAGACTCAGGACAAACAGTCATATTCGAGCACACAAATGTTTGTCCTGTGTGGGAATCGAACCCACGACCTGCGGCGTGATAGATAGGGTATCTTACCGACCACGCCAACCGGCCCGTCAATTATTATTTAATTTAATTTACATTAAATATTATTATATAAATAGGCAAAGACAAAATAGTTAAGTAAGTACCATTTTCTCTTCGTTTTGTGAATCGTATTTATATGTTTTGTTTAGTAGCTATTGCCGAGCTTTAGCATTGTCAATAAAAAAAATGTCAAAGCCACAGCGAAACGTGGCCGGGTTTACACTCTAGTATTAAATATTTAGTATATATATGTGGAATGATTATTTTTTATATATTTTTTAGGAGTTAATTTGTTAATTTATGTTTGCTACGCTGGTAACATTTAATATGTTGTATTTTGATTTTGTCATGTCAAAAATGACTGTTGAGTTGAATTGTGGCTAAGAAATAACGAAATAAAGAGGAATTATAAAAAGTGTTGTGATTCGCTTCAAAATCCCTACAACTTTTGGGGGCTCGTCCGGGATATGAAGGTTTGAAGCAGATCGAATACTGAAGACGAATTCACGTAAAGGCAAGTCTGAAGAAATTGTGCCGAACGTCGCCATATTGAACTTCTTTACCGATATTGCCGACGACACCATATTGGACTGCTTTACCGACAACGCTAAGGAGACCAGTGCTGCCCTCATACCGAAATGATTCCATGCTGCTTTACCGACACTATGGTAGAAAATGTTGCCACTCTAGGAAAAAAATACCAAAACTGTAACTTTAGTAAATTGTAGTTCTTTTTAAATGAAGATTTTCTGCGATTTATTTTTAAAGACCAAAGACTAAGAAATTCACATGATTGAATGAGTCAAAGAAGACCTTCATTTTGCACTAGAGTAAAAAGTTACATTGAAGACTACCAAGAGTAATAACATAATATCACAGCTAACATGCCACCTAAAAAAGATGAGAAAGATGTTAAGAGTGAAGATGAAGAAGAAGAACAGGATGCCACCGCACAGATTTCTTTCAAAGATTTAGAGAAGTCAATGACAATTTTCACCGGAGATGACACCTACCCTATAGAGGTGTTCATAGATGAATTTGAGGACATTGCACAAATCATGAAGTGGAACAAGATTGAAAAGTTAATTTACGCGAAGAGACTTTTAGATGGAACTGCTAAACTATTTTTACGATCTTTGGGAAGAGTAAACGACTATTCAAATTTAAAGAAAGCACTGAAAGAAGAATTTGGACTAAAAGTTAACAGCGCAGTTATACACAAGAAACTTGCATCGCGAAAAATGAAAAATGATGAAACCTATCAACAATATTTTCTCGCAATGAAAGAATTAGCACTTCATGGTAAAGTAGAAGACGCTGCAATCATAGAATATGTTATTGATGGTATTCGTGACTTAGAAATGAATAAAAGCATGTTATATGGAGCTTCAAACATCAAAGAGTTTCGTAAGAAGTTAGATATTTACAGTGATTTTAGAAAAAAGATCCCTAATAAACCTATACAGCAAGGCCACTCATCTAGTTACCATCCAAGCCGCAAAACGAATCACGTGAAGAGATGTTTTAACTGTGGTGACTTGGACCATCAATCGCCTGCCTGCCCAAAGGGAATCAAATGCTTTAAATGCAATGAGTTTGGTCACAAATCGACAGATTGTACAAGTACGAGTAGTAAACCGAAGAAGACTTTAAACATCCAAAATGAAAATGAAGAAGACAAAGTTCCCTACAAGAAGATAAAGATTAACGGACACGATATGATATCGTTAATAGATACTGGAAGCGACGTCAACCTAATCACTAAATCAGAACTTGAGAAGATTAAAGATGGAACACAGGACTATAACACTCAACTTACAACATGTCTAACAGGAATAGCTAAAAACAAAGTTTACACTGAAGGAGTACTTACCGCTAATGTACAGATCGACGATTTCTACACATACGTTAAATTTCATGTTGTTAAAGATAATCAGATTCCTGTAAAAGTAATACTTGGTAACCCAATACTGAAAGATTTTGAAGTTACTTTTACTCCTGAAGGTGTTTTCATGGAAAAAATTATGCACCTTACACTGTTAACGGAAAAGAAAGAAGACAGACAACCATATGACATAGAAGATTCTAAATATACAAAAAGGATTTATAAGATGTGTGAAAAGTATACGATTAATGAAAAGAACAAAGAAAGCAACGTGGAATTGAAAATAATACTTACCGACGAAGACCCAGTTTTCCAAAGTCCTCGACGTTTATCACCTTTGGAAATGAATAATGTAAATTCCCAAATAAAAGACTGGTTAGACAACGGAATAATAAAACCTAGCAAATCTGATTTCGCATGTCCCATAGTTTTGGCTGACAAGAAAGACGGATCACGTCGGATGTGCATGGATTATCGACGTTTAAACAAGAAGGTGATAAAAGAACGATTTCCATTACCCATAATAGAGGACCAGATTGACAAGCTGAAGGAAGGAAAGGTGTTTACGTCTCTTGACTTAAAGAATGGATTCCTGCACGTCAAAGTCCACAAAGACAGCCAAAAGTATACCTCATTTGTAACTCCGCAAGGTCAGTACGAATTTCTTAAAATGCCCTTCGGACTGTGTACAGCGCCATCTGTATTCCAAAGATTCATCAATGACATCTTCAGTGATCTAATAATCGATGGAACCTTGCTGGTATACCTAGATGATCTAATCATCCCATCAACGACGGAAGAAGAAGGTTTACAGAAGCTAGAGAAAGTACTTAAAAGGGCCGAAGAGTATGCATTAGAGTTAAATTGGAAGAAATGTCACTTTTTAAAGAAAGAGATCCAATATCTCGGCTACATCATCTGTGACAACGAAGTTAGACCTTCTGAAGACAAAATTCACGCTGTAGCTAAATTCAAGAAGCCGAACAATGTCAAGGCAGTACAATCATTCCTTGGACTGACAGGATATTTCAGAAAGTTTATCAAGAACTATTCCATAATTGCAAAACCAATGACGGATATGCTGAGAAAAGATGCCATATTTAATTTTGATGAAAGATGTGAGAAAGCCTTTTTAGAACTAAAACAGATACTGTGTAGCTCACCCGTTCTCCGAATATACAATCCTGAACTAGAAACGGAATTACACACAGACGCTAGCGCAGATGGATACGGAGCTGTTCTCTTGCAAAGAAGCCCTAAAGATAATCAACTACACCCTGTCCACTATATGAGCAAAAAGACTACTCCAGCAGAGAGAAAGTACCATAGCTACTACCTAGAAGTTCTAGCAATTGTCACTGCTATAAAGAAGTTCCGCGTATACCTTCAAGGGATACATTTTAAGATCGTGACCGATTGCTCTGCTCTAACAATGACTTTACAAAAGAAAGACTTACCTCCGAGAGTAGCTCGCTGGGCGTTGCTCCTAGAAGAATATGACTATCAGATCGAACACAGACCAGGGATCCAAATAAAGCATGTTGATGCCTTAAGCAGATATCCCGCCTGCCTTGTACTCACAGAAACAACTGTTCGTTTAAAGAAAGCTCAAAATGAAGATGAACACATAAAATTATTGAAGAAGATTTTAGAGACGGATAATTACCAAGACTACATGATACACAAAGAAATACTTTACAAAGAGAAGAATGGTAATCGATTAATCGTTGTACCCAAAAAAATGCAATATGAGATTATTAGAAAGAATCATGAAAAAGGACACTTCGGAATCGTTAAAACAGAAGAACTTATAAATCGAGAATATTACATTGAGAATTTAACTGAAAAAATAAGAAAAGCTATAAGCAACTGCGTCGAATGCATTCTGATATCACACAAAAGAGGAAAAAAGGAAGGTTTTCTACATCCCATCGATAAGGGTGATGTCCCACTATCAACTTACCATATTGATCATCTAGGACCAATGACATCGACCCATAAGAACTACAAATACATTCTCACCGTTGTAGACGCTTATACAAAATTTACGTGGATTTATCCCGTCAAGACTTTAACTACTGAAGAAACGTTAGAAAAACTAAGATTACAACAGCAATGTTTTGGTTCGCCTGAAAGAATTATCACTGATCGAAATGCTGCATTTACTGCAAACGAATTTCAAGGTTACTGCAAAGATGAAAACATATCACATTATACCATAACTACTGGACAACCAAGAGGAAACGGCCAAGTCGAGCGCATTCACCAGATAATCATCGCCGTGTTGAGTAAACTTAGCGCTGATGATCCAACTAAATGGTACCGCCGAGTATCCAGAGTGCAACGTTGTTTAAATGGAACCTATCAAAGAAGTATCGGAATGACGCCATTTGAATTATTATTCGGAAACAAAATCAGAGATAAAGACGATGAGCTGCAAAAATTAATAGAAGAAGAAAACATACAGAATTTTTACGAGAAAAGACAAGAACTTAGAGAAAAAGCAAAGAAATCCTTACAGAAAGTACAAGAAGAGAACATAAAAACCTATAATAAAAAGAGAAAAGAAGCAACTTCTTACAATATTGGTGATTTAGTAGCCATCAAAAAGACACAGTTCTCACAAGGAAGCAAGTTATATCCAAAATACTTGGGTCCTTACGAAGTAGTACAGAATAAGAGAAATGATCGTTACGCTGTGAAGAAAATTGGAAACAGTGAAGGTCCGATTAACACGACAAGCTCAGCTGATCTAATGAAGCCTTGGATTGCACCCGAAGACGATTCATCTGAGGCAGATGAATGAGCAGGACAGCCGTGTGGAATGATTATTTTTTATATATTTTTTAGGAGTTAATTTGTTAATTTATGTTTGCTACGCTGGTAACATTTAATATGTTGTATTTTGATTTTGTCATGTCAAAAATGACTGTTGAGTTGAATTGTGGCTAAGAAATAACGAAATAAAGAGGAATTATAAAAAGTGTTGTGATTCGCTTCAAATCATCTGCAAAATCCCTACATATATATATATATATATATAATATCTAATCATATCTTTAATAAATAAAGCATATATTATATACTTACAGAATTACCTACAATAATAATATTGTACCTACCTATGATATATGTAGGTAGTTATATAGTATGCTATAATTGAAGTCTATAAATCAAAACGTAAATAATAACAATTAAATGCTGCAAATGGTCTACACTAATCTTCGTGGCGAAATCGCATGCGTCTTCAAAGTTAAACTCGCCTTGAACTTCGCTGCAAATAATAACCACATTGTTCCACTGCCGACGAGTTGGCGAGGAGCGAGTTGCCAAGTTTCGCTTAGCTATTTTACGTATTCGTTGTAAGCTAGGTTAACGGTCCGGCAACCCTGCTGTAGGAAAGGATAGATGCACGGAAGTGTATTGAGCTATGAGCGAGCTTACAGCTTCGGCACCATACAGGATATAAGGTAGTTGGCTTCTCTGACGTCCTCAGCGAGGGTTGATTCGCTAGCATTTTACGGAATACACGTAGTGTGTGACTATTAACACCTCCGCGGAACCATTCTGGATATATGGTAAACGGAGAAACTCGCATGAGTATACCATAACGAAGTTGTGGCGGCAAGACCTACCGCAGATGGCCCCTGGTAATCTGTACAGAGTGCTAGGAGGTGTGGCCATTAAAATAAATCTCAGTAGTTATTGTGGAAGGGTATATACGTATGTCTTTCAGAGAAATATATATCAGCTGTAAGGTTTATAAAAAAGAAAAATCAATCGCCACTCGCTTACTCCTCGACAGTGGGACAAAACTCTAAACCGTGACCGATATTATTAAACGGTAACATTCTTTAAAGATTGACTCAAAACTAATGAAAATGTTTATAAAAATGACTCATTTAAATCGTGGATTTATTTAGTTGTCTCCAGTGGTTCTCTCTAAATAAATCTTATAAAATTAAGTTCAAGTAAAATTGTGCGTTAAATTGGTCTGTTATGGATAATTATTCTGACGGGTTTCATGATTTTAATAATAACCAGTTTAATTTTTAAGCTGCTGATATAAATATGCATGGAAATTCATAAGTAATAAGATGAATTGTGGTTTATTCTTCAATCGACTGTTCCATAACATAACTAAAAGTTATAAATATGTAATTTTCTTTCTTGTCCGACATAAATAATACCTAAACGTTTTTCCATTCAATTACGGTGATCTAATGTTGTTGTTGCGGGTGTCTTTTTATAATAAGTGTTACATAACAAGATCTGACAGTTCGGAAGTGAATGCAGTTGACTTCCATTCGGGCCCCAAATGTCCTCTCGACCGTGAACGTATTAAGTAACTGCCTCGTTTACACAATTCACGGAATAAACACATTTATGCACAAAAAAGGTGTTTATGTTATGCAGTCAGAACTAGGTCGTAATTAACTGTAATTGCGGTAATTAGAGGTTTGAAAACGCCAATTACACTGTCTGGGCATGGGATATAATCCATCATAAATGAACTAAAAGGTACAAAGTGAAAGAGTTAAATATGTACTCAAATCGATTGTTCAAAATTTAGATGAAAAAAAGATTGAAGTAGTTCAAATTCCAATTGCACCTGCAATATAACTACAAATCTATCATAATTTTAATTATTATTATTATATAATAATAATTATTATCGTATGTAGAGAACGGTGCTATTGGAAATTTCAGTTTATTTAATGCATTCATATCTCTTTCGTTGAATCAAGTTAAAGTGTTGCGTATAATATTGTTTAGCTTATTTCAATTTCCTAATGTACTTTCTTACGAGTGAAACCGGCGGTCCATGCCTGGTGTTGATTACTCAAGCAGTAGGTATCATGTTTCCTGCGGATGTTCGCTTATACTACATTTCTTGTGTTACGCTCTCTAAAGCCTTCACATAATATCGTCCCATTTATATTTTTCACTTCCTTTTCACCTGATGCTTATTTTATTCTATAAGGTGTAAACAAAAGTCCAGTATCAACAACATACTTTTTTTTTATTAAAAACAACAACAATTATCTATCATACATTAACAATTACGAATAATAAATAAACTCACTTAAATTAATTATTCTATTTACAGAAATTCACGGCGCAGGACAAACGTTCACATGAAAGTGACCGTTGAAAGGAAATTATGAAATATTAATAGTTATGTAGTCGTTTAACGTGTTTTATCACGTGTTGATAACCGGTTCATACAGCTGTAAATGCTATTTATGAGAAGCCACATAATTATGCACGTGTTACCGAAAAGAAAGCACACCAACAAGGTATCCAAATCACGACACGTACTCGAGTGACGGCAAGAATCAAAGCGGTCGCGCGGTTAATTAGCGGAACGTATACGCAAATAAATAGCCAATACTTTCGCCGAAACCCGTGCAATTTCGTTCGGACCACAGCCTACCCATCCCTCACAAATGACTATTAATGTCTATATTTACAAGAAAAATCTATTTGTGGAGATTCTATTTATACATCTTAATGAATACGGGGTTTCAACTCCTCGCTGTACTTAATGGTATTGTATGAGGTTTCGCTGTGGGCGCCGTGGGAGTCCTTGGGTGCACCGTACCGGGAGCCGGCGCTGCCATGACCTCCGAAGCTGTATTTAGGTCCAGAAGAATAAGAGTTCAATGAACTGTGAGAAGATACAGGGGCTCTATATTGTGAGCTTCCTTCGCCGAAGCTAGAAGGGGATGAGTGTTTCGAAGATGAAACGTAATATTGGGGATTAGCGGAAGAGGCAGCATGAGCATTGTTTGAGGAATGACCACTGTAGGATGCTGATGGGATTCCGTATGTAGTACCGGGAGGTGAAGCTATATGTCCGCTTGAAGCGAAAGCAGAGACGGATTCTAAGTTGGAACCGAAACCTTCAGATTTTGGAGATTGGTATGACGGTGCAATGTATTTTGTAGCACCACTGCCGAATCCTCCAAAAGCACCTCCGAAGCTGGCTCCGTGACTACCAGATCCTAGTGATAGACTGTTTAAGTTTCCAAAAGATGGAGCGCTGTAAGATCCAGATAAAGCAGACAAACCATGACCTGAATCACCTTGAACGGAAGAACCTAAGTAAGCAGAAGGCTTGAACGAGGTTTTGGCTTGACTTGGCACTGCGTAGCTGCCACCCAAGTTCTTGAAAGATCCACCAAATGAATGTCCAGAGCCACCCTGAGGGAGACCAGCTAATGCATACTGTTGACCACCAGCACTGCCCAAGGAAAGACCACTGGCATCACCGAAAGAGTGGCTAGCACTGGGTTGACCGTAAGATAAAGCCGCAGACTGACTGGATTGACCTTGAGATTGAGAGGGGTTGAACAAAACAGGGCCAGTAGAACCATATGAGCTCAAGCCCTTAGTTCCAGCAGAATATGAGGGTGCGCTATTAAGAGGCTCAGACAATTGGTATTGTTGGAATTTAGGGAACGAGTATTGGGGTAGGGAAATTTCTTGACCACCTTGAGCACCTGCGTTGCCTAAGTGATATTCAGCTACGCTGTTAGATGGTGTCAGTGAAATGGCTCCAGAGTTGATGCCGTGAGAGAGTTGACTCATGATTTGAGAGAGGTCGGTGCCGACGATGCCGCCGTGACCAGATTGCAGGGTGATGGGAGCCAGCTGGATGGGATGACCACTAGATGGCAAACCTTCTGAAGGGTATTGGTATTGAGCTCCACTGGATCCTTGATCGCCAAAGCTGAAACTAGGCTTAGCTCCACCAATGCTGTATCCGGCTGCGACGTTGATGGCACTGGCGTCTCCATGGCCGAGGGATGGCACCTGGTAGCTATGCGACGATTGTCCTGATGATGGATGGTATCCCAAAGGAGCCTCTCTTTTGTCTTTTTGGTCGTCTACTCTCTTGGCCATGACAGCCCATGATGTTGAGATACTCAAGAGTGAAACTAAGGCGACCTGTAATAAAGAAATAATTAATTTAGTAAGGTCATCTCGTAAAACGGTTAAACTACATACGATTGCTTTAAAGAACAACTGAAACTTGTTTTGTTCAAACGGAATTATTTTAGTGGTACAAGTGCCAAGTTTACCGGCAGCCCGCATGTCACTGTTCAAGATTAAAACCCACATTATAAATTTGATTTCACTTTTTCTACTTTTACTTTACAAAGAAACAAATGTATCTTCTTTTGTACATATGATAAATAATACTTTTATTAAATTACTTAGATTTCAGATTAAATGTTAATGAGTAGCAAGTAATTATCTTGTAAATGTAATTGCATCAATATAAAATATACACGCATTAACAATTAATGTTTAAATTACTTATGATACAATTATATTTTAAGTATCAAGTAAAAATGTATGGAACAGTCTTCCATCTAACATTTATATGTTAATTTTATGTCCAACAACGGTATCCTGCCTGAGTGTGATCCCGAGTAATCCTCACGATGTTAAATGTACGATTACAATATACACCCTTAACAAGGCTTAAGAGTTTACATAAATCATCACCACACACACTTGATATCCTAATAATTCACTTTTTTATTATCACATTACGCGCACTCACCGTGAATTTCATTTTGGATGCTTATTTGGAATGCTCGTCTCGTTGATGAAACTAAATCACTGCACGATGCTTTGTACACAACACAAACAAATATCTGTTAGTCTGCGATCGGTCGGCTGACTCGTACAGCCGCCGAATTCGTAATGTAATGTCGCAGCGTTTTCACCGAATTTATAAGAGAGCGAATGGTGGCGCGCACCCGGCGCTGGCTTGGAGCTGTCGGAAGGGTAAAAGTGTATCGGAGGACCCTTTCACTGCACCGGCTGAAAGAATGGGAGCGAGCCAACGAGCTTCCGAACCCAACAATGAGGTAATAGAAACCGGAACTATTGCGTCACCAAATGATCACAGTTTGATGCACTTATTGACTGAGATGTCGTCGGATGCGTGGCGAACATACGAGATCAATAATAATAAGTTAGTTTTTTAATCTTGATCTGATTCATTTTTGATCGTTTATTTAATTACATTTAGAGAAACAATTGTATGACAGAATAAAACGAGCAATATTCATACAAATCATAAAGATTAAGATGCTAGCACAGATAACGAAGAGCCCAGAGCTTTGGCTTAATGCCAAGTAACGTAATCTTGAAAACGATCTCAAAGGATACTCGTATTCACAATTCAATGTGGATTGAATAAGCAAGAATACGAAATGCACTTTCATTAAATTGCTGCAATTTGTACTCGTGAAGAGGAGCATAGGTAAGGTAAAGTAATTTTTTAAATTACTTGTAATGTATCACGTAAAAAAAGAAGTAACACTTTTGGAATACATATTTTATATATTGTCAGCTAGATAAATTATTTTCGCAATACGTGCCAATCTATACTAATATTATAAAGCTAAAGAGTTTGTTTGTTGTTTGTTTAAACGCGCTAATCTCAGGAACTACTGGTTCGATTTGAAAGATTATTTCAGTGTTGGATAGCCCATTTATCGGGGAAGGCTACTTTTTATCCCGAGAAAACGCAAGATCCCTCGGGGCGGAAGCTAGTGACTACATAACCGGATACGAAACAATAATAAAAAAAAAGATCTTAAGCCGTTAGGTTGGAAAGAATTGGATCAGATGCAGATTCTTTCTACAGCTGTACAGTGTTTTCATCATCATCTCAGCCGCAAGACGTCCACCGATGGACATGGGCCGTAGACAAAGGCACTTATTTTGTATGTAAATTAATTATTATGCAGATCAATAAGACCAAACCAAATCCTAAAGCATTTTTTCAGTACCTATAGCTTAACCATTACTGTCCCTGGAAAATTTTAGGTTCCAGATCAGTGTGAATATAAACGATCTAAATATTGTTTGTTAGATTTATTCGAGTATGATTTATCGCTTATACGCCTAGCCTTAGACGGAAGCCTAGCATAAATTCGGGAAAGAATTTAGATATATTTATAATCAAGAATACCATCATTATCTTCTAGAAAAAGTGACATGTGCAAACCCTCAACGCATGGCTGCCAGAATACGACTGAAAATAATTGCGATTATAAAACTGTTTACTTTATACTGCCAAGAGCACTTAATATTGTGTAATATGGAAGATAAGCGCATTTAATGAAGTAATTGGAATTATTACCCATCTAAGGTCCCTTCCGAGTGAAAGCATCTGTGTTATGAAAGTGCATCTGATAAAGCAATTAAAAACTATCGCTACAACATCGACGTTTATATGATTAACATTTTACTAGACTATTACAAATACGCTGTTATCATTGTTTGTATCTTTTTTTTAAATAGTATGTTAATTTAGTACAAATTTTCAATCTCGCAAAGTCCTGTATGTGAAAGACACGCGATACACAATTTTATTTTAGTGTGCGTATGTGCGGAAGCGCCAGTGCTCTCGACTCATTCTTATCTTCATTAGTTGCAAATTTCAAGATATTTTAATGAGTTTCATTAGCAGCGCGCCGCAACATACAGATACGTTTATTTTTGAACAAACTTGGTGAAATAGAAGAACTGTATCTGTATCAATCGTCGCTGTTCTTAGGAAGTAACACTTTCACCGTAGCACATATCAAGCCATTTCTAACAATTTCTGCCTATGGTTCTATTGCTCATCTGGATACACTGGTTATATTATAGACATTGCGTAAAATAAAGAAAACTATACTAATATTTACAGTTACACTTTCTCACAAAGTTTATTCCTCGTCGTCGGAAACAGTTGTAGAATGGAATCTCAAATTATTATTATTAATATGACTATTGGAAGTAAGCAAAAAGAAAAAGAACAGATGTTATCAAAACACTTTCCTCAAAGTTATATAAGACTATTTTTATAGCATGTGTCACTCATTTAATTATGTCTAAAATAATAATGTCCGCCTTCCGATTCGATCATTAACCTAGAATAAGGTTATTTTTGAATTAAGGAAACCCTAGGTGTAGATATCGCGTAAACCTAAAATGTTTCCATCGTTTTACGCTCCAGTGAACTAATAAAAATACTAAATTATATAATTTAGTTATTTTAAAAAGTGAACAAAGACCCATTAGAAACAACGGCTTTTTATTTTATTTTGTAGTTTTCACGCAACAATTGCTAAATAAATGACAACTTCTAAACTTTCACAACCGCGTTTCCTGTAAAGCTCGTCATATTTACAATAGTTGGTATACGGTTAATACATAAATATCTTTCAGTTGAAATTAAAGAAATGAAATAATTTATTCATGCAAAGAGGCCTTCACAGCCACTTATGAATAGTCAGACTCTAACGTTTGGAAGGTTGCTTTTACTGAGAGGAGCCGACAAGAAACTCAGCAATTACTCTTTTCAAAACAAACTTAGATTATTATATAAAATGTATCCTGCAAGAGCAAGTGCTACACCTGATCATAGTATGCGTTTTGTACTAAAATAGACTCACGTTCCTTAAATTTATGTAATGGCAAATTTAAAAGAGAGGGATCTTATTATAGAAGCGTGTACACAGTCCCAAAAATGAACCATGCACTTTTTGGAGTCTATAAGCAGACGTTTCAAGTTTATGCTTATTTCTAGTATTAATAGTGTGCAAAGACTTAGTTTGTGATTGAAGCATACTGAATACATTTTCAAATTATTACGTTTAAACTGTTATAGCACATAATCACATTATGTATGGATTTGTAGATGGTATAAAAAGTAACGAATGTACATTACATGTTTTAGGTAGGTACTTCTTATTACAACATTGCTTTCATGTTTCAACCCGCATAGTTCCAAAGATGAGTAAGCAAGTCGTGGTCATTATGTCCCTTGGCTCAAACCAAAAACACAGTACCTAATTCAGTAACAACTCAAATACGTCTGCGGGGATCGAACCTCTCCAATAACGTGGGGAATTGGGCTATTTTCCAACACGTGTACCCAGTGAGTATCGTTAGACATCACATGGCTTTGCTTGTTCAAGCTTATATGTTTCCTCAATTTTTTTTTGGAGGCTGATAGCTTTGCATGCTGACGGTCCATCTGATGGTTAGTAGCTACCGTCCCCTATAGGCATTCCAATGCAGTATAACAAATGTATTGCTGACCTTTACAAAGCCTAGAAGGCTACCATGTTTCATTCCCTACTATGCCATCATGACTAAATTTACTCCAAAACAAATTATTTTATCCAATTGAAAAGAAAAAACAAGCATAATAACATAGAGTCTCCACTATTAGCCAATACTAAAATACGTTTTCTAATCTTAACTTCTGAAAGCTTCAATAGATACCACAATTGGATATGAAAGTACCCTACTTACATTATTTTACTATTATTACGAGCGTGTGTTGTCATGTTATGTTATTTTGACTGCGGGCTCTAATTACACCATTGTTTGATACTTCCATGTGTACTACGAAGCTAGATCACTTACGATGTCTATCAACATAATTACTGTTACATAAAACTATTGTATAGTGACATTGATCGCCTATTTTATGACATGTGCACATGTTTGTTTATTGTAAACGTGTTAGGTATGTAAAACATCAAATTATTGTCCTGTTTTGGCAATGTGTTCGTGTTATAAGATCTTTTCTCATGTCCTGGATTTATTTTGTACTAGCTTCTGCCCCGCGGTTTCACCCACAAGGGATCTTATATTTTCTCGGGACAAAAAGTATCCTATATGATATTCCAGGGTATGATCTATCTATGTGTCAAGTTTCATCCAAACCCATTCAGCCGTTTATGCATGATTGAGTCACAATCTTTCACATTTATAATATTAGTGAGATTTAAGCCCCACGTACGAAACCTGAGTTTTATTTTCAGTTTTTTATCAAGTGTTTATTTGTTAGGTCCCTCGTATACATCCATTGAACTTTTTAAAATTAGGTACTTCCAAACTGCGACTGCTTTTACGAAAATAATGTAGGTACTATGATAATGAGCGTTCATCATACATACTATGTTCATCATTGACCGACCCGGCCCGGCACCGGCACGTATAGCCCGACACTGACAGCTATATTCTTCATTTGACCTACACCGACAACCTACAATCGTTATAATACACACGTCACGACTTACTAGTTTTCTTTTTTCCTCATTATTCATTTTCAGACTTCAACCCAACATTTACCTATCTCTTAAAATTTTCACCTTTTTTTCACTCTACTCGCTCGCCCACATGGAAACTTGCGTGTGTACACTTGCATGAAAGCTGGCCAGATACCAGTGGGAGACTTGTTGCCGACGACATGCCGGCGCCGGGCCAGTGAGACAGCGTGCAGTACAATTTCATAGAATTATGCTTCTACCGATGTCGGTGCCGGTGCCGGTGCCGGCCCGGGTCGGCCAATGAAGAAACGCTCAATAAGAAGCGTTTTCGAAGATCGTGTAAAACAATACTTATGTATTACCACCAAGGGTATCGCCCTTGGTGACGCTGTTAGAAATATCGCTATAGGTATCTATAATTAGGTATCATTTAAAACATGGATCCAGTAAGTATGTAATTACCATGAACGAGGTTAAAACTTTCAAAATAATGACTTATTTATTTTAAGATGAAATATTTTTCATTGGGCATGCCAAAAAATATGTTTTACTCATTTAAAAAAAAATAATGTTCTCATATCTCCTAATGTGAAAAATTGCATTTTTCAACCACTCCCTATAATGGTTTACATCTACCTAACGCTCATGGAGTTCTTTGTAGCAAGTTATTTTTCAATTGAATTACTTTACGTATACATTTTACAGCAGAAATTCAAACTTTACCTATCATACACTGTTGCCGACTGTACACAACAAAATACCATTTTCGATTACATAAAATATGTTGTTTTATTTCCTTCAGGCACAGCTATGTTCCGTTGTTCCGAAGCAATTCATCAATTACAAAAACTCATCTAAAACGATTGTATCATTTTTAAAAGTAGGGCATACCATACCATTGAGACGCGTAAGTTTTTTCGCGACTTGCGTAACTTATTACACTGCCAAATTGGGTAGTCGTCGGAAATGAACTTAATTTTCACTTTTATCAGCATTCCTATTTTGTTAGTACCTTTAGTATACCGTGAAAGTTAAATGCATCATTACGTTGGTTATACACTTGACACAAAATAAGAAGCGAGTCATTGCACACAAGGTCGTATTTTGATTTTAGCTATTGGTCGAGTTTAGAATTATCTCTTTAGTTAGAAGTTCCACTTAGGGAATAAATTACACTGTGTCTGGCTGTATTATTATTATTATGTGTATTATTGAAAGAGCATAGCATTACATTCTTAAAATCATGTTTAAAAAACTATTTAGATTTCCCACAGTCTCCATTCTGTGTATCAAGTACTGCCTGTGCTACAACTTTATCTAAAAAATCTTTACCTCCTGCTACATTTTTTTTATTCCTTAATTCTCTATGCGAGTTTGATGTCTCAATTTGAACTCCATACATTCTCCCAACCACACTCACCTCTTCTCAAACACAAATACCTACACTCACATCACCCGACCCTCATATTTTAGCCAGAACTGCGTGCATTAGTATATTAGAGGTAGGCCGTACTATTAATTATATAATATAATAAATATATATAATATAATAAAAGTTTAATGTTTTTAACCGACTTCAAAAAAGGAGAAGGTTCTCAATTCGACTGTATGTTTTTGTTTTTTTTTTTTGTATATTTGTTACGTGATTACTCCGCCAATTATGAATCGATTTTGATGATTCTTTTTTCGTTTGGTAGGTCATACTTCAAAAGTGGTCTCATATAAATTTTATTATGATCTGATCATGGAATTTGAAGATATGACGGAATTCCTCAACGAAAAGGAGCACGAATATCGTGATTGAAATATCTTAATCAATATTATCGACAATTATTATTGATAAAGATATATCATATAAGATAAGGCATATCCTCGATTAGAGACAAATTTTGATAGGTATTCAATACACATAAGAAACTAAAAATGGAAAAATAAAATTAACATTTAACAAAAAAGTAAAACCAACTTCAAAACGGTTTGCACTAAAAAGTATAAAATAACGATATTAGAACTCGTTTTGAAGTCAGGGAAAGAGGAGCACGTGTTCCAGAATCTCAAATTCTTTCGCTGACTTCAAAACGAGTTCAAATATCGTTATTTTATACTTTTTAGTGCAAACCGTTTTGAAGTTGGTTTTACTTTTTTGTTAATTATGTTTTTAGTTGCACCCTCATTATGCCTATATAATATTTACGTATCACTTTTCATGTAGATCTTACTTACTCATTATATTTATTATTATTTGTTATAATTCATGTAATAGTCTATATTGGTATTATCTTAGTATTACTGTTTTGGACTGATATTCGTGACGCACACACCTAAAGGCGACGACAGAATATCAGCGTTGAGGTACCTACCTACTTCAACATTTAAGCTAAGTCGTAAACCTATTTTTTTCTGAGACACAGATTAGATTATACTTAAGTATTTTTTCAACTTTCTATCCATACGATCTGTAAAATGTGTTCTTTTATATTTAGTTTTAAGTTTGAGTGTAAAGTGTGTTTGGAAAAAACAAAAATATTATTATTTCTCTCTTTCTTTCTTTATATATATACAATATATAAGAACACATATCCTACTATAAGTAATAATAACGACGGAAGTGTAACACGGCCATTGGTGACCGACCATATTTCAACATAATATCTAAACGTATAGGTCTATTTTTGTACCTAGACTGGTTCAAGTTTCCCATACCTCACTTCCCGATCATGAATTACTTACTTGCCAATCATGTTTCTGATTATATACAATTCATATACAAGTGAAAACACATAAAAGGGTGGGTATTTATGTAGTGCCTAGGTAATTCACCTGTAGGTATAATATAAAATGATAAACTGACTGACTGTTGATATGTTGACGCACAGTCCAAACCGCTGGACCTAGAGACTTGAATTTTTGAGTGACGTGATAGTCAGTCGACCGGACCGCTAATAAAATTATAGCTGAAATTTGAAAAAGATTGAATGAAAGTTGATGATAGAGTCAAAAGAATTATGTAAATTATAGAAACCGCGTCTAGTTGACCGAAATGTTAGTCATCCTCAGTCCGCGCGTCGGTCTCTGCTAGTAAAATCCATCAATAATACCACAATTGCCGCGCTAGATACGTCCTTGACTCAATAACTGTCGCCCTGTTGGCCCCCTACCAGT
Organism: Tetheella fluctuosa; assembly: GCA_951216915.1. Classification (NCBI taxonomy): domain Eukaryota; kingdom Metazoa; phylum Arthropoda; class Insecta; order Lepidoptera; family Drepanidae; genus Tetheella; species Tetheella fluctuosa. Next base: position 7,387,452 of record OX578230.1, read on the forward strand.
TAGATCCCAGTTCACCCTCTACTAATACACACACTCGTCACAGACACCGGTCACAAAATCTCTTCGAGTAAGTAGTAGCGAATTTTATCTTGACGTCTGCCACTCACTATGATATAAAAACTTAATCTTGTGCGCCTGAGATACAGAATTAAATTATGAGCAACATCAGTGATTCGTATCGTCAAGAAAAATATGTGACTTTCAAATGAATATCTACCATTTAAAAAACCATATCCTGTTTTTTATCATAAGAACTCTACTGTAACAAAGTTATTTCTTAATAAGCCAGAGCCATGAGCTATTCTTATTTACAAGCATTTGGCCTATGATGCAGTATTTAGATTATATTGACCCGCTTTCTATGGTAGTGCAGTTTGACTAATAATATGCAAATCCGTTTTCCACTTCCGACAGCAATTTATTATAACCAACGTTATCATAGAGCTGGTATTTACTGTATGGGGGCTGACGGACATATCCAAGTAATAAAAATGTAATTTCTAAAAATCTATTGATACTTCAAATACTCAAAGCTATAATATAATACTATTGTCACGAGCCTATGGTTTGATCATTCAGAGGTTCTAAGTAATATCTAAGTACTAAACTCATTTTTCTTTAGCAATAAAAACAAACACTCATCATTTTATAACAAACACATTTTAGTTCCAGCAGCTACGTTTGCGTTACAGAATATTACTGTATATTATTACAAGTAACAACAATTACTAATTAATTTTAACAAGTCTCTGTCGAATTATATATCACCTAATAGAATTAAGCTTGACTGTCATCGTTGTGTAACTAATCACTTCCGACCTAGACTTTCGAAAGCCTTTCTAGGTTACTTCACCCTAATCCTCTGAATCACTATTATACAACTGGATGACAGACTCACTGGGCAGTTTAAATTAACAAATTCTGCTTCGAGACTCAGGTCGGTAGGACTTTACACTTTATGCCAATAAGATTAAAACCCGCAGTTCATTTTTATGGCGTATTCAGAGTTTGTCAATAAGTTGTGTACAAAATGAGACCGCTATTATGTCGGGCATGCGCCGGTCTCGGAGACTTTTCGTCTTTTTTCCAGACTGACCACTTTTACTATCACTTCGCCTACACGGCATCGAGACAACATTTACATCACATTTAGATTACATTTTATTATCTAACACGCTCGACTTGATACAACATTAAAAGTGCCAATTTAACAAGTTCCTTTTCACCATACTGATTTGCATAGCTGATTGTTATTGTTGGAGATATTTGCCGGTTACTATCGAAAATGAGAAATGTAAAGGTATTGATTATTTTTTAGATGATTTGCAACTATACCAAAAAAATCTTAGATTGTAACTTCTTTAGTACCACCTACTTTAAATGTCTTTGAGTAGGTACCACCCTAATTTACATAGCGTACTACCTAATGAATGATGGACTTCAGTTCTTCGCTCGTATCACGCATAGAACCTAATTTTATTAAAATTCTATCACAATTTCCGATATTTACTTCAATTAATAAAATTGTAACTTATGTAATGTTCAGATTAGGTATATTCTATTTACAATCACCAAATATCTGTCAACTGTTTAAATTCAATGAATGTTTATGTTAATTTTATTCGTTTGAATTCTAAAACGCATTTTTAGAATTCAAACGAATAAAATTAACAGTATATTCTTTCTTTAAAACGGAAAGTTTCTCAGATATGTTTACTGTTAGATAATGCGTCTGTGGTCTTCCCAGTTTTTTTATTATTTTGTAATGTGTAGGTAATGGTCACTTGCTGTGGTTACTTTAATTACCTCCCATTCACTCAAACATGCTCAGAGTGTAGCTCGTAATAATCGTCAACGCGATATAATTTAATATAAAATATTTCATAAAAATTGAAAGGTAAAAAAAATAATGCTTTTTAATGCAAACACATTTTGGAGATAGTTTTATTTTTTGTTAAAAGTTATCCTTCATTCGAACTATACACAGCCATTGAATTAAATTAAATGGAATTAACGAGATTATTTTTGAATCTACAAACATTGATTTAACTTAACTTAGTCCGGAGAGGATGATGTGAAATATTTAGCTAGCTGTCCCACGCGGTTTCACCCGCGTAGCAGTATAAAAAAATAGCCTACGACCGATTCTCAGACCTACCGAATATACACAAAATATCTCTAATATATTTTATATATTAGAGATTATTATTTGAATCCAGCAAATGAGTCAATGTTTAGCAAATCTGATTGACTCACTGACTGCCTCATTACGGTACAGCAAAAACTAGTGAGAGTAAAGATTTATTTCGATACTAAATTCTCACTAAAAAGACATCATCATCAGCTGTACGGAAAGGAGGCCTCTTCTAATTTGTTAGAGGTAATATAACTTAGTAACGTAATTTAGAGCTTAGAGAAATTTGCGTGACGGATATCCGGATAACCTTATTACAATATAATTGACTCGTAAGTGCCGCTCTGAGTTGTGTATTTGGTAAAATATTTGAAACATTGACATTCTGCCTTCTATAAGGGGTACATTATGGGCCAATACCATTTCTAATTAATTTTTGGCCCCAAATATGCGTCACGACCATTATTGTAGGTGAAAAAATAAAACTAAAAATTAGAGACAGTACCTATACCTTCTATTTATATGGAAGGAAAATTTATATTTACAAAATCTTTTAATTGATCAATTTACATTAAACGAGGTGGAGAGTGGGTAGTGTGTGGGGATCAGTAGATTGTGCCGAAGTAGCCAGGAGCGAGGTAACGACCGCCCAGACCGGTCCAGGGGGTGTTCACCACGGTTGGGCCAGTCACCAAAGTCTGCAAAACAATATAATTAACTTACAGGCTTTACTTCCGGGACCGGGACTGTTTATGAAAAAATACAGTCGCTTAGAAAAACGGAGAAAGTTAAATATGAACCTAAATATAAATATTAGATATTTTTTTCTAATAGTTAGTGGTTATAATGTTGACCATGCAGTTAACGAATAACATTATTTTAGACAATATTTTCGCCTTTTTGTGCACATTGCACATGAGCTAGTCCGCAGTGAAAATAATTTCTGGCATCTGCATAATATTTGCTATCCTTAGAGCATTTAGAACTATCAATCTTACTTTATCTATATTAAATCAAACTTTCGAGCTGTAAAAATCTAAGACATCATCAATTTTACCCGACTGCGTAACAGCAAAGACAGGGTTTTGTTTTTGAAGCAATATTCTGATCTTTGCAGAGCGCCAAGATTGAATTAGATACCTAAAGCATTACACGATCACCGAACGGTATATATAATATTGAATTCACTAATTTTGTTATTATTAATCAGGAACTGAATTAAAGTGTACAAAGGGTGCTGCGCCAAGTGCTGGTAGAAACATCAAATTAATCTTTAAATATTTTGTTTTTTTTAAGTAATTTCGTGTACTCACCCTAGTGGGAATAACGCCAGGTGCGTAGCCACCCCAGGTGGTAATCAGCTGGGGTGCGGCAGCGGCCATGGCCACGCAGAAGAGGAGGAAGAACACCTACATGAAAAAGATATTCATTGTTATGTCATATTTTTACTATGTATATGCTTGGTACCAACCCGTGGTACCAACCAAGTATTAGGTTGAGGAAATCCATGGTGGATATCTGTAATAGTATACCAGGGGCTAAATATGATAATAATAACAAAAAAAATGGTATTGCACGTTGATACTTTATAGTAGTTACCTGCCTGGCTAGCTACCACCCTCAAGATGAACATCTGTCGCCAAACACTTACCGATGTGTTCTGGCAGCTGCACTTGAGAGCCAGTTCCTTCTAGGCTTTGTATGCTTACCACCTTCGGCCACATCATCACTTATCATTCTGAGATTGTGGTCAGACACAAGCTTATTACCTATAGTAAAAAAAAGTAATACGATTTTACAATGTAAATATTTTAAGGATCAAGAATAACTTTCGGATGCACCATCAGATAAACCTAAACATTACTGTAACAATTTGATAATACAATTTATATCAAGTTCCTTCAATATTTCAGCAAACAATTAATAAATCTCTGCCTAATTTATGGTTTCAGATTCTTTCAAACTGACCAAAAAGGATACGAACAAAAATGTTATTAAACATCAAACTTACGGCATATTTCATTTTGATGATTGTAGGGTGTGGTTGTTAGATCTCACTAGAACTGCTCGTAAGCCTTCTGGGTGCAAACTATGCCGTCCTACGGAAGACAGACGCATATATAGTATCCAAGAAGGTCGGCAACCATCGCAGGCAGTAGGTATCCAGCCCTAGACCCTCCTAAGGTCACCTGCCAATCTGAATATTTAATGAAAATACTTGTTGTCGAGAAAAATTGTATAGCAAGTATTTAATTATGCGATCCAGATATGGGGAGCATAATAATTTATTATACTACAATGTTATTGAGCTCAAAGTGGAAAACGAATGATTTAACTAGATAGTATTATCAGTTTGATGGCTTGGCGTGGTTAGAAACACTCGGCATGTCACTTGAAGCCTTTTGTGGAAGAATGCAATGTATGCTTTGATCAATATTTTATTGAAGGTTACGTAACTTGGTTGCAATCTGATTCCAATTGGAACTACCTCTAAATTGATAGAAATTTAACAATGTCGAAAGTGGTTTAATTGCAATGAAGCACTGTTAAAAATTAAAAATAAACATAAAATTGTTGAGGGGGGATTGAGTTGTTTTAAGTCGTCTGCAAAGAATTGAGAATACTCCATCATCAGACCTTGGTCCAGTGTCTGATGATGTAGTGAAAACTGAACATTTAATCGATAATACTAGGAATATCATTTTTTGACTCTTTCGATTTCTCTTTTTCATTTGATTTACAATCAATGGCTATGATGAGGTCCAGATGGTTCAATGGAACTACTCAACGAATGTCGATAAGGTAATCGTGTTTGGGTTCTATAGGAATATAGTACGTATTTGGTGGCGTTTTGCGATACGTAGGCTCTTTCAAGTTGTCTTAGCGAAGTAGTTGACAAAACATGCCAACCAAGGTCTGATGATGGAGTAGAAACTAAACTGTTTAATGAATATCAATAGAATTATCTCTCTATGTTCGGTCACTTTGGATACGTCTTTTTGAAAGCTTTTTTAATCTATGACAACCAACCTCATGATGCCAATAATGAACTGCTCAGCGAGCTACATTAAATTGAATATATTGACCATAAACTGTTTTCGGTGCGAGAGCCGCGGGCGTAAAGCTAGTATATTGTAAGAAACTACTTCTTGTTAACCTTTTAATTTTACAGTTAGAAACTATACCAACCGAGATAAAAGCAATTATCTCGTAGATACATATCGCATTTTCCTTTGTTTACAATAGATATTTTACATAACAACTTATGTTTATTGCTCACCTTAGTAACACTGGTAATGCATATTGCACATAAAACTAGATCGGAACGTAGGCGTTCCTCATAATTTAGTCATTCTGTGATTATATTAAATGCTTATTATGAACTGGTATTATTAACTCGCATTTCAATCAATGGTACCTAAGTAATAGATATTAATAATGAAGCTTATCTCGATATAAAAATGTTTATATAGATTTCTTAATCTACTTAATACCTTATTGAATAGAAGTTCCATGGTTCCTTTGGGGTTTGGTTCAAAATTGTTTGGTAAAGATATTGTAATCCACGATGGACTCAAATTTTGTCAACCAGGTATAGGTAGGTACATAGTAGAAACTCACTAACTACCTAACTAACCCATTAGCCACACTTGTATAACATGAGTCATTAGCAAATCAGGGGTTTTTCTGCATCGAGCCGAATATGCTCATCAGTTCCGCTCTCTCTCGGTTCAACCGCATCTGCTCTGTATACTGCATTTTCGATCCAAACTGCGATTCGATCCGAAATCGCTACCATAAATCGAGCCAGACGACCGGGATGCGTGCGCGACGGCTTTGGTTCTCCTGCATTTAAAATAAACTTTAATATCTAGACTACAAGAGTCATCTAGCTAAATGACCAAACCCATGTGAATTCCATATACGAAAATTATAATTTGCGAACACGTAAGCTAAATTCTACGCTGTTAAAATGTGGGTAGTTGATTGTTCTGCCTGCCATAACTCTTGAGTTCCCTCAAGAGTGATGGCGTGAAATTAAATTTAAGTATAGGTATAACTAGCGGTTCAATTTGCTCCATGATTTCACTCACCTAATAAAATCCTCTTTCGTGTGGCATACTTAGTATGGAGTTTAGGCTATGTGCTGATTGTCAAGCATATAAAGTGTTTTCGTTCATGGGAAGTACCTACTTATACATAAAATTAAAAGCAAACAAATGATTTAAAGTAGGAACTAACCTAAAATTTCAGCAACTCTCTCCAAAACAACATCGGCTATGCTTCTCAGTCTATTAGAAACCATCATCTCTTTCTGACCCTTAGCTATGTAGTCGCATAGACGGTATGCCACCTACAAAAATTATATCTAGAATATCTTTCTTTTGAATGAAATTACTATCTAACGAATATAAGACAGTTCAAAATTTTCGTTTGTGGTAATTTTTTTATTCGCAATTCCTGGATTATTGTTTTTTTTTTTTGAATTTTGGAACGCACATCCCATTCGCGAGCCAAGGAATATCACTATTTGTTTTACCTACACATCCTTAGAAAGAACCTTAATACCTAGATACAAGAACTATACCTACACCGACTCAGGTGGTAGCAATAGCTTTGTATATACTGGGTGATTTTGTTATCACTGGCAATACTTGCAAGGGTGGAAGTACTCATCAAAATGAACAACTTTTATTATGGGACTAACTGTGAAATCATGAAAAAATTATCAGCTGTTCCATACAAAAGTTCAATACCTACTAGACCAAAATGTATGAAGCAACCATATTATTTTACGCGATATCAGAGTTAGCCCTATAATAAAAGTTGTTCACATTGATGAGTACTTCCACCCCTGCGAGTATTGCCAGTGATAACAAAATCACCTGTATAGTGTTTTCGGTGAGTATAATAAAACCGTGGATATAATGACTCTGTGTTCCGCTTTATTTACAACACCACACTTTATTATGTCCCAAATAACTTTATACAACATATCTTAGACCTTCTTTATCTAAGTAATGAAGAATTCCCATATATGAAATAAATAAGTAGTTGGAGGGCTAACGCTTTAGAAACCAACTAAAGCTTGATCTACGCACAAAACTTCTGTCAAAAGTGTAAGTTTTTTTAGTGGCATGACTAGCTAGTCAAAAAAACTTACATAACTTTCATAAGCAAGCTTGCTTATGTACAGTACCTATAGGTAAGTACTCCAAGGGCATGCATGACACAATTTCAGTCAGTCAGAGCGGCGCGGCGGCGTGTAGGCCAGACTTTTGACGTTGCATGAAAAGACCGAGCCACTCTGCTTTACGTGCTGTTACGGTACCTAATACCCTATTTATGGTACTATACAAACCTGAGCACTAAAATTAACGAGCCATTTCTGTCTCAGCCGCAGTTCCCGTGCCTTATCCTCCTGTTCCTTGCGGCCAATCATGCCCCCAGGGCCGGTCCAGCGCTTGGAAGATGCGCTTAGTGCTTGGAAGTATTGTTCGGTTTGTCTACGAATCATAGTAACACAATAAGGCATGTTGTTAATAGTTCAAACATAGCAAGTGCGATGCAAAAAATACTCTTAAACAAAAGTTGACGACATTACCGTAAAAATAGGATCTCTACACATAGGTACCTACTTCATACCCATACATCTCTACACGGACTATTCATAAGTGCCTGTATTTCAATGAATAAATTATTTCATTTACTTAGATAATATCAAAAGAAAGATGAAGTCAGTTAAAAAGAAATGCCTTGGTGAGTTTCTTTTGTCGAAATCTTCTTATTTTATGTGGCAGAGTACATTATGTACCTACCTAACCTTAAGGGCCTTATGAATAAATGTGGTTTTGAGTTTTGAGTCTATGAATACCTAAGACCTAAATCTACCTAAATCACATTTCACTTTTATAATATAGGTAGGTACCTAATAATGTCTTGCGTCTACTACCTATATCAAAAATCTTTTCGTGCATGAAAACGATTATTTTAAACGTCATGACGTTTTGCTCGCGTTCTACTTAGGTAGATACTTACGTTACGTTGGTAAATATCATTGTCATGGTATATATCATGGAAGTGATGATAGCTCCTTGATAGTAATATTGGGAGTGGTAAAGACAGTGAGTTGGAATCTTACGAGAGCTTGATCTTTCGAAGAAAAGAAAATATAACACTATGATAGCATCATGGTGGTAACGTATATAATCAACTAGCTAGACAAGTGACTATAACCGCCATGCACCAACCACACAGTATTTAGTCAATAGCTACACTTGAGAGTCAGTTCCTTTGTAGGTTTGGTGTGCTTACCATTTTCAACCACATCATCTCATGTGACTCAATTTATCTCGTTATAACGATACCATTCGTCCCTTTCTGAACTTTCCCGTTCGAAAGCTAACAACCGCGACATAGCGGCGGACATTATGATCCTGTTAGATATAACCGCTTACTCGGGGCTAAGAAAATAGTCTTCTTCCAAAGCACTCTTGATTTTGTCCCTTCGGTCAGGTGGTAATATGGCACATTTTTCATCCCATAAAGAGCGCAGACGGCGAGCGTTAGGTCGCGCGAGCATCTCCACTCTGTCCATATTGCGACGCTGGCGCGACGCCCGCTTACTGGGAACTTCTCCTATGGTAACAGGGAACATCGAACTTAGGTAATCATTAGAGAGGCTCGTGTGATATATTTATACAATAGTTTGACAAAAAATGTGAAATCTCACCCGAATTCACATTCTGTTGAGATTTTGAGGTGAGATCCGCTTTAGATCCTTTTGGATTTTCCGAATTAGACGCAGTGGAATCAATACTTGGTTTTCCTTTAGGCATGATGAAAATTACACTTATAATTTTAGAAGACCAAAATATATGCTCAATATAATGTTTATGTCATGACAGCAAGAGATTTACCTACAACTGTATATTTACCAATATAATGACAAGCATTTGTTTTAAGAAAAAAAAAACATCTCATAATAGTAACAAACCGTTTTTGCAAGACCTTTTGTTTTTCGAAAAAAATGTACCTACTGCTATTGCAATATAGCAGAAATAATAACCCATTCCTACACAACTTTAACGCAGAGAAATTCTTAAACAAATATTTTGGCTGTAAAATTTTCTCTGCCGCTATTTCGTAATCCACTGCCACCAATTTGATTTTATAAAAATAAAACTTAGCCTATAACCAATGCACGGTTTTAAACGAGTAAATAGACACCTATGATCAAAGAAAGACCTCATGCATTAAAATCCATCCAGTCGTTGGGATGCTTCGAGTGTATAAAGAACCCCACATTGATACACCTACGCGTGAAAAGCATATCTCTGCCTTTGCTTTCGTTTAGTTGGGTAAATAAACGCATTGGTATTTTCATTGCTGATACCCAGCCAGAGATTTAAAATATCTGTTGATACCTACCCAAGGAGCACACCAAAGGCTACACCACAGTATTAAGAGTAGATACCTATCCTACAAGACTGTGGCTACTAGGAACCCTATTGTCTAAAGTTGTAATTTCTCAATAAACGCAGGTCCCTGGATTTTAATTTTATAACGAATATTTCTTGCCGTCTATGATCTAAAAATTCTTACTCCTATGCCAGTTGACACTCATGTGTGTCAACGGAATTCGTACTCACTCGTAAAAAATGAATAGCTGCAGAAATTAAGGACAAAATTTATATTATTTGGTCCTGCAATAGAACATAGAGTAGGTTTCATACTGGGAAGTTAGTTTGTTAGTTAGGAAGTTATAATAAAAGTCGTTTGTACATTCATGAATTGGTACTTTCTTAGCTAGACATTTTAAAACAACCCTGTTCATGACGTTTCAAAATTTTAAGCCATTCAGTATTTCATTGTGTTGCGTAGACAGGAGAGAACACAAGTTTTCATAATTGATATGCATGAAAATTACAGAATAAAAACATTTTGAGGATTAAAAAAAAATATTTATTTATCATCTATTCATGGGCCGCAAGCAAAGCCAATTAGAAAGGTCTGGAGTCCCATCATTGATTTGACCCGCGGGTTTCACCCCTTCCTTATCGTACGGTAGATGCCAACTGTCATTCTTCTTTTGTGCACATGGTGTGAATTGTAGAGGAGGCTGAAACATAAGTTTAATAAATATAACATTCTTTATTAGTCGGACCTTTTAACACCAAAAAAAAACAAAAAAAAAGCTTGTAACTTGTAAAAAGTGAGTTACAAGCTTTTTTTAACATGCAATGTATGTATGTTTGTCCGGGTGGAAACTTGCAAGTCGAATTTCACCCACTTTCCGTGGGCGGATTGACTTGATATTTGGTATACAATAGTATATTGGAAGATAATGCAAGTACAGTCAACAAAAAGTACAGTCACCAAAAAAAGCTTGTATAAAAAATGACATTTTTAACAAAAACTTATTTTATGTGATGTCAATCGCATTCACTGTCTTCTCTTTACTTCTATAGCCCCACCAACTTAGGTATAAAATGGGGATGCCACCATCGAAAATAATGCCTACATTTATTTGACGTTAAAACTGACATTCTCAAAGTGTCTTTAGTTCCGATTTTGTCTGCCTGAACAGATAAGTTGGTGGCACTATACTTATTTTATTTTTCATTTAAATATCGGGCGGTTTTCATTGTGTCCTACATTCGCCATCCACCATCATCTGCAATCTTTACTTTTACATGAATAAATTGGAGCAGATAAACAAAAATATTTATAGATAGCATGAAAAAAAAATCTTACTTATATTATTAAAATTATAAGTGAAAGTTTGGGCATGAGTATGTTTATTACCACTTAGCTCCGTGACAGGATTTCATGAAATTTGGTATATTTACTTACTTTAAGTTTTGGAATAGGACACAAGATACTTTTTATATTGGGAACATAGTGAAGCTGTGGGGATAGTGGTTAATTAACGTGCCATAGTCGTAATTTAATAATTACATACCTAGATAACACATTTCATTGACACAGTCATTGACCCACCAACCTATCCAACTTAAGAAACTCCATACAAAACATTTGTTTTATGATTTCATAATACCTGTATAACATATCCCTTGTTAATATTTAGAAACACCATCCACTGATGCTGCCATTGCCACCTTTTAAACAGATTTCTTATGTGCTCATCTTTCAGTTGGAACTTATGGCCTCGCAATAAATCTTTAGACACAATATCTGTATGTGAACCACTCAATATAGCCGCTGTTATGAAGAATGGGTCATCCTCAGATCTGAAAAAGTTATTATCATTTTTTATGAATGTAGAGAGGGTGGAGCAGTGGGAAAGTATAGGCTAGTAACCCTACAGCCATATTATCTAGAATAATCAAGTCAAAGCCTTAGTCATTTATTCACTATTCACATTATTATGCCCTAGGACATCACTTATAAAGGTTAAAGCTACTAATGGTACTACAGGTTAGGAAGTAATCGTTCACTGTGGAGAACCAGTAAGAAGGATGATTACACAAAATATTGAATTCATATCTAAATACAACTACTATTATATAACTAAGCCATCATGTTGTATAGTTAGTGCAGTTAGGGCTTTTTTCTACATACATAAAATTTTGGGATAAGTACTTACATGTTATCGGTAAAGAAGCTACTAGTTTTCATTATAAGTTGGTCCATAGAGCGTTTTGGCCACTTCAGCATATGCTTCCTTCCTAAAAGCAATATTTTCTTATTTTGCTTTGTGAAATGATCAACTATATTATGCAGCACGTTCATCCTATCCATAGAGTGACCCTTGCCAACCGCATATGCTATGTTTAGTGCATCTAATACAATATCATAGGGGGCAGTTTCCTCTAAAAATTTTGAAAACTTGCTTAGTTCGCTTGGTGAAGATTTTAGAAATAAATCTGAACCAACTATTAATTTTTCTTTTACATTTTCCTGCAATGTTTGAAATTCTTCCGGTGATAAGGTCAAACAGTCCAATGTGTCCTTACAGCATGCACATTGACCACTGAAAAATATACATAAAGTTTTAATACAAATACATAATTATAATTTGATTGGAAGGGCTGTGCTGTGCCTTGGGCTTGACAGGAGTGGAGCAGAAAGAAAGAAAAGAAAAGCACAGTGAATCAAGCTGCTCTACCTCGGCACCTCACCGGGTAACTACCTAATATGGCATAGCACTTACGGTCAGACAATAGTATATTTTTGTAGTATATTTGAAACTTACTTCAGCTTTCTGATTTTGCTGAAATTAGCCTTCCATTCCAGTTTATTATAAACTTCTACAACTTTATTAGCAGTTTCCATTGTAATAATAGCCCAATTTTTTGATATGTGTACACAAATTTCATCTAAATATTTCACAACTGTTTTCTTTTCCTTGTATTTTCTCATAATGTAACTTATCCATTCTTCATAAACATTGTGTTGTAATGGTCTTTTATCATTGAGACTTCTCTGAATAACTACTAGGGCATCTTTCTTCTTGTTTTTCTTAAATAATGTAGCTATTATTGAGCTGTAAGCGGAATGTGATGGAGTGCTACTTAACTGTATATTATCTAATACTTTTATTGCTTTTTCCCACTCATCAATAGCACATAGTGCATGTAAAAGTCGTTCACATGTTGAGAAATCTAAAACCTTATACTGCTTATACAAACTTTTGTATGTATTTAAAATAAACTGCCTCTCAGTATCTGATAATTCTTTTTCCTTTCCAACTTCATAATAGAGGCCTAAAAGCCCATTTATGGATCCCAGAGTCAGTTCCTCGCTAGACTGTTTTATGTGATTAGCAAATGAAAGAGCAGCATCCAGCTTTTTACTACTTATCATAGTCTTTAAAAGTATGCCATTAAAGTTTTTCTCATTAATATTTCCTTGCCTTGATAGCACATTATTCTTCACAACTGACCAATCTGGGACATTTTCTCGAATAATAGATTTTATGTACTCTATTTGATCCAATCCATATTTACCCTTTACAATTGGTGCAAACTGGTCTAACAATCTTGTAGACGTACGAATATCTATAAAGTGAATGAAACATTTTTACAAATTATTATGGAGTAAATTTTCTAATTTAGCGCGAATTTAACAACTACTCACAAGATTTTTGTAGTAATAAAAAGCGACATGGTAAAAACATATCGATAATGATTTGCTATACAATATTTTTCAATAAAAACTAGATTCTGTATCTACTAACTTCACAATTTACGATAGTTTAGTTTCCAGGTTATTCACATCCATCACAAACAAACAACAAGAAAGGTAACCTTTCATTCAAATCAAAGGAAAGGGAGTAAGTTCCAGTGTTGCCAGAACCCCTGAGTCGTAAGTTACGTTTCGTTTCCTGAAATGTTACATTTTTGCTGCATTATTGTTTTTTTATTTTTTATTTATGTGAATTATGTGTTTTTGGGGTTAGAAGTCGGAGGCAAATCGATGTCAGCAACAGGGCCGGCACTTTTTCGTTTGCAAGTTATTGGCCCGAGGTTTCTGAAAAAGGAAATTAGTTGACAAATAGGTAGTACATAGCATAGTACGGCACTTCGACCCTTGACAATAATAACCTAAATCTTTTACGGAACTGATTGATTTCGGAACGGTCAAAGAGAAGTTATTCAAACACAGCTCGCTCATATTATAAATTAATAATACATTTATGATACTTAGGCACTCGCATCACGGTAATTTGAAAAACTTTAACACTAAACTTACTTACCAAACAATAAATGTAATCACCGGAACTTCACTCACGTACTTTTCTTACAGTTGTACGACAACAAACAATAACACAACGAAACAAAACAAATCACAATCAGCATTGTTTTTTCCTGCTAAGTAGCTTCGTAGCTACATAGGTATGTAGCTACGAAACCACGAACGGCGCGAATTTGCGAAGTAGGAAACGTGCGCACACGCTCAAGCAAAATCAAGTTTTAATCCGATAAGAATACGATTCATTTTGTTATGGCGCGTTCCATTCAGAGCCATCTCTGAGTGTGATATGGAGTGAAATACTTTTTAGACTGATTTAGACGCGCCAGGTTTAGGTGCGTTCATTATGGATGCGTTCGTAAACTGATTGCAGTAAAATCTAGTATTACAAATCTCGTTGTTCTCAAAAGTTACAAAAATTGCCTTAAATATAAAAAATACTTACATGTTACGCGAGGGGGTCAAAAGTTACGAAAAATGTAAGAAATGTAACCTTCTGGCAGCACTGGTAAGTTCACAGACTAAGTAGAGATTGAGGAATGAGGTGAGTTAGTGTAATGAGCGGGATGGTTTGTTTGATATCACGTTACGTACAAGTGTAAGTGGCTTAGTATACCATTTTCAGTAATTGAAACTGAGTTCTACGAAACCACTAGAAAATCTATATTTCACCACTAAAAGGAGGTTCAAAACCACCAGTTTTAGTGGTAAATTCACTAAGATTGCAACACTGCCAACCAAGCAATTTTATTAGCAAAGATAATATAGCCAGCATGATTATATACTCTTTGATAGCTAGCCACTAATGTAACTAGTGTACACAGCCCCAACAACACAACCCCCACAACTGAAAAAAGGGCGGGAAACTTCGTAAAATTCAAACGCGGTTTTTCTTGTAGAATTTAAAATTATATTTAAATAGGTGTAAAGGATTGGTATTTGTAGTTTTAGTGGTACTTTCTAGTTATTTATTGTATATTCTATCTATTAGTGTCTAATTTGCCGTGTTATTGGTGAGTAAGTTTATTTATAATTAAAGATGGGCGATCCGCCCGACGATCCTGGAGGGACATTTCCTTCACAATCACCCATGGAAATATTAATTGATGTGCTGGAGTCCTCCATGGACACAGATTGTTCTATTTCCGACCCAAGAAAATTAAAGCGCAAAAAAGTTAATGCCAGAATCGTGTGTGGGTCATGCCATAAAAGAAAAAGGAGACATGGAGATAAAAGGGAAAAGCCGTCTGATTGTCAATGGACACGCCCTGTCTTGTTAAAAGTCTTAGTAAAAATAAAAAATTAGAAGCTCCAATTTATCAAGGTAATCAATTACCCTTGTTTTGTCACGACTTCAATACCCTTATTGTACCACCACGAATCGAATACAGTATAGGAATATCAAAGAGTGATACTAATCAAAATGTCGAATTTAGACGCATTATTGACAATGACTGGCCTGGTTGGGATCAAATCTTTACTGATGCGTCTAAACTTTCTAATACTAGCTGTGTTGGCGTTGGGGTTTACCATTCACAATATAAAATTGTTCAAAAAATAAAGTTACCTCCCGAATCTAGCGTATATACCGGTGAATGCTATGGTCTTTTTAAGGCCATTGAGTATGTCCTTCTATTGAAGCTATCAAAAGCTATAATCTTTTGTGATTCGCTGAGTTCCTTACAATCTTTACAAAGATTTCCATTCAAGTCTCATAAACAGTCTCCACACAGTCAAACAGTCTTTGAAATTAGACAACTTTTATACTTATGCTCATCAAGGGGTTATAGAGTCGTTTTGGCTTGGGTTCCAAGCCATGTGGGCATTTCTGGTAATGAAATTGCTGATCGGTTGGCTAATGAGGCTATTCATGTCGGAGATGTATGTCCGTATACTAATTATTGTCATGACTTGGTTTCTCTGCCTAAACTATATTTACACGATGCGTGGAATGAACTCTGGGTTGATGGTCCTACCAAAGGGAAATATTATCGATTAATACAAGAGTCTATTCCACGTAAGCCGTGGTTTAGCAATCTTCAGTTAAGCAAGAGAATCACTTCAGTTTTATGCAGGCTCCGTTTGGGACATGTTTGTACCCCAGCACATTTGTTCAAATTTAAAATTGTTGCTGATCCTATGTGCTCCTGTGGGGAGTACGGAGACTTGAACCACATATTTTTTTCCTGTGCATTGTTTAATAGGTCTGCTTTTATTTCTGAACTCCTGTCGATCCGTATTCCATTTCCTACTTCTATTATTTGTTTATTATATTATAACGATCCAGATGTATATAAAATAATAGCCAGATTTATTGATTATAATGATATCAAACTATAATTGTTCCAATATGTATTGTAAATAAGTATTTTATCATAGTATAATTATAAACCAATCCTTTTCCTTTTCCAAATTCCTCGCATTTTAATTTTAATTTATATCTTTGTTTTCCCTAACTTTGTCTTTGGCTAATGCAATCGACGCAAAGCCATAAACAAAAAAAAAAAACCCCCACAACTGAATAGTTTGCGCGAGAGACACTTCCAAAGTGGTAAAATGTGTGTGTGTGTGTGTCCCTGTAACTTCTGAAATAAGAGAATGATAAAGCTAAAAAAAATATATGATGTACATTATAATTCAAACTTCTACCGGAAATTGGTTTGAACGAGATCTACTAAGTAGTTTTTTTTAATACGTCATAAATCGTAAACCGCAATTTACCTTTTATTCAATCAACTCAAATATAAAAAAAAAACCGGCCAAGTGCGAGTTGGACTCGCGCACCGAGGGTTTCGTACAAACTTCGTCCATCGTTCGTCCATCACGGGAAATGCACTATTTTATTTATTTACTGTATTTGAGGTTGGTGTCAATTAAGCTAGACCTCTAAATTGTATGAGCGCCCATACAACTCTGAGGTCTTTATTAATTGGCGTAACCATGTATGTATGGGGACATCCTTTAATTTTCAACTTTTTTTATTTTTTAGAATTTTTCCTTTATTTGTGCTGTAAGACCTTGCTTTTTGCCATTTTTTTTTATATTTGAGTTGATTGAATGAAAGGTAAATTGCGGTTTACGATTTATGACGTATTAAAAAAAAACTACTTACTAGATCTCGTTCAAACCAATTTTCGGTGGAAGTTTGCATGGTATTGTACATCATATATTTCTTTTAGTTTTATCATTCTCTTATTTTAGAAGTTACAGGGGGGGGGGGACCAACATTTTACCACTTTGGAAGTGTCTCTCGCGCAAACTATTCAGTTTAGGAAAAAATGATATTAGAAACCTCAATATCATTTTTGAAGACCTATCCATAGATACCCCACACTTGTGGGTTTGAGGAAATATTGAGTGAGTTTCAGTTCTAAGTATGGGGAACCCCCAAAATTTATTGTTTTTTTTTCTATTTTTGTGTGAAAATCTTAATGCGGTTCACAGAATACATCTACTTGCCAAGTTTCAACAGTATAGCTCTTATAGTTTCGGAAAAAAGTGGCTGTGACATACGGACGGACAGACAGACAGACAGACATGACGAATCTATAAGGGTTCCGTTTTTTGCCATTTGGCTACGGAACCCTAAAAAAGACATTTAATTTCTTAAACATAAACCTTATGCATAAACCGTGAACCATTATTATAGATGGTCGAACGGATGGTACGGAACCTTTCGTGCACGAGTCCGACTCGCACTTGGCCGGTTTTTTCAATCTAAAATCTAGCGATAATTTCTTGATCTAGTGACAAGTTGCCACCTCAAGGTGGCGACCCTGCTTATATCATAGTTATCTGGGATGCACAGACTATGGAAAGAGTGGTTAAGAATGAACAATTTAGAATATTCAGAAGAATCGTTTTGGTATTTGGCTCCATGTGTGGACGGTCGTATCGCCTATTTGTCTATACGTCAAATATATGCCATATACTGTCAAATACCTATCACGAATACGCATAGCCAAGTGGGGAGGCACCATTATTAGAGTCGCACAAAAACAACACGACGGCCATTTGCAACAAATGTCAATAATAGTAACTGAGACGCTCGAGAGGGGCGCTTTGATTTGGCACAAAAATCAACTGTCATTTCGAAAGAAATATACCGTCCAGCGTACTTGTATAATGGATGTCAGTGACTGGGTCACAAGGTAATTTATAGCTCAAGTGATTTGTATATTATTTTAAGAGTTGTTATGTACTTATTTAATTTTGCTGCTTTATTTTCTCAGATATTGCGTTTACCGCCGCATCATTGTGATCTCAATGCCATTGAAATGGTTTGGGCATCCATGAAACGAAAAGTAGCTGGGCTAAATATTGAGAAGCCACCCAATCAAATGCCAGAAATGGTACAGAATGCTTTCGATTCCATTCCTGTCGATGAATGGCGTAATCATTGCGCCCACGTCAAAAAACTAGAAGAAGAGTATCGAAAAAAAGATGGATATTTGGACGAACCTTTCATCATACATTTATGCTCTGAGAATGAAAAAAGTAGCGAAGATGATGATTGTCAAGATGAAGATGTTGAAGAATTTAATAGTTTGCAACCCCTAGACATAGTTCATGCCGAACATAATTATAGCAAAAATATTTGAAAATATTTTTTCAAATATTTCCATAAAACTAAGAATATTTTTTTAGCTGGTAGCCCCAATTTCACACCCACGCCCTCATGTTAATGTCATCAAGTGCCGAATGATCCTTGTGGCACTTGACATACTCTTTGCTGGGACACCATTAGTCTGTGACGTAATATCCCTTAGTCGTCTGTGGTCTGTGTGCTGGGATGTGATAAGCGTTGCCAACGTTACGGATTTCCCGTCATATCTAGCGGATTCGGTTATGAAGAAACGGATGAAATATTATGTTGAAGGCTAGCGGATTTTTTAGCGAAATTTAGTAGAGAAGATTATTATTTAAATAAAAACAGATTTATTTTTATCTTTCCAATTTTTTTTTTAGTCAAAATGAAATTGTTATTTCTCATATGGCAGAGTTGCCTTCGTAAATACTACACATGTACCACGTCATAGACAAGGAACCAGTGAGCAAAATAATGTTATAGCCAACCGTCAACTAGAGTCCGCACCACTACTGAAGTCCGTCCACCTCTATCACAGAAAAAATAAGATCCATTTTCATTAATTCCATCGGACTTCATTTAGTGGTGGCGCGGACTCTACTACTGCATCCGAAATTACTGAAACCCCAAATAGTGACGATGATTTAGATAACAGATTTTGGTTCTTTTTAAAGATTATTGCAATTAATTTTATTAAACTTGAACTATATTTTTATTTTGCTTTTTATTTACCTTTAAATTACACCTTTCAAAGGATTTTACTGACGAGAAAAATGCAAGATCTAACGGATTTCTAACGGAATATCGTAATAAAGTCGGCGGAATTTCAAAATTATTGTTAGCAGCACTGGATGTGATTTGTTTGATTACGGTTTGATTAGTGATAATCTTTTTGTGTGCTTCGTATACCCAATTTGTTTGTAATCGAAGAACAGTTAGTTCGAGTCACTTCAAGTACTGAACTAACCGACTTTCAATAATGGATGGAAAAACAACAAAAATGCCGAAGGTGGCAAAGGTAACCTGAGAAACCATATTATGCTCCCTCAGTCTGTTTCTTTGATTAAATGTTGCTTTCGTGTATTTGGAAATTACTAATAATATTCTAACCCAAGGTTAAGAACAAAGCACCGGCGGAGATACAAATCACCGCCGAACAACTGCTTCGTGAAGCCAAAGAAAGAGATCTGGAAATATTGCCTCCACCGCCGAAACAGAAGATTTCTGATCCAGAAGAACTGAGAGATTATCAACATCGTAAAAGAAAAGCTTTTGAGGACAACATTCGTAAAAACAGGCTTGTGAGTACCTAGTTATCACTATAGTACTGTATTCATCTAGCAAGACATTCAAAGTATTATTATCTAACTAGCATCCAACTCCCGGGATCTTATGTTTTCCTGGGATAAAAAGTAGCCTATGTGCTAATCCAGACTATAATCTATCTCTGTGTCAATCCTGATCTGTTCAGCCATTCTGGAGCGAAAGAGTAACAAACATCCATACATACAAACTTTCGCGTTTATAATATTTGTAGGATTTCCTCAATAAAGTTAAACAATGTTTTTATTCTAGGTTATAGGCAACTGGCTTAAATATGCACAGTGGGAAGAGTCACAAAAGCAGGTGCAGAGAGCTCGGTCAATTTATGAGAGGGCTCTGGATGTTGACCATAGAAATGTTACCCTTTGGTAAGAAAGATTTATTTATCTAAATAAGTATATATTTAGAAAATCTTTTATATCTATGTAGTATAACAGTTATCTTGTCTCCATAGTATAAGCTCTGCTTTTGTGCCACATGTGTTTAATATCCCAGGATATATTTATATTCACTTATAAATTATATACATGTCCATATTTTAAATAATTATATTCATCATCATCATCTCAGCCACACAACATCCACTGCTGGATATAGGCCTCCCCTAAGGATCTCCAATAGGAAGGATCTTGGTCTATATTATATTATTTACTTATCATTATAGTTTGAACAGAACCTTACAAGACCATATTAAGAGATGCATAGCCCAACGACATACAGTTATTAAGATGATGACTATGTTAAATGAGAAAATGATTATTTTTCACTTTCAGGTTAAAATACACTGAAATGGAAATGCGTAATAGACAGGTGAATCATGCACGTAATCTATGGGATCGAGCTGTTACTATACTCCCTAGAGTATCACAGTTTTGGTACAAATACACCTATATGGAAGAAATGTTGGAAAATGTAGCTGGAGCCAGACAAGTAAGCAACTTTCATAGCATTTCTGCTAGCATAATATTCAGTACTGGATTATAGTGCTATTGATATATTTATTTTGTAGGTGTTTGAACGTTGGACAGAATGGCAGCCAGATGAACAGGCCTGGCAAACATACATCAACTTTGAATTAAGATACAAAGAACTGGAAAGGGCTCGACAAATATATGAAAGATTTGTAATGGTACATCCAGATGTAAAAAATTGGATAAAATATGCCAAGTTTGAAGAAAATCATGGTTTTATCAATGGAGCAAGAAAAGTATTTGAAAGAGCTGTTGAATTTTTTGGTGATGAAGAACTTGATGAAAGGCTATTCATAGCTTTTGCGAAGTTTGAAGAAAATCAAAAAGAACATGACAGAGCAAGAGTAATTTATAAGTATGCTCTAGATCACATACCAAAAGACAGAAACAAGGAACTCTACAAGGCTTATACAATACATGAGAAAAAATATGGTGATAGATCTGGTATTGAAGATGTTATTGTTAACAAAAGAAAGTACATGTATGAACAAGAGGTTATTGAGAATCCTACAAATTATGATGCTTGGTTTGATTATATTAGACTAGTTGAAAATGAGGGGAATGTTGATGATGTAAGAGATACTTATGAAAGAGCCATAGCCAATGTACCTCCATCTAAAGATAAGCAATTTTGGAGGCGGTACATCTATCTATGGATCAATTATGCATTGTATGAAGAATTAGAAGCAGAAGATATTGAGCGCACCAGACAAGTTTTCAGAACATGTTTGGAATTAATTCCACACAAAATATTTACATTTTCAAAAATATGGCTCATGTATGCTCAATTTGAAGTCAGATGTAAAGATTTAAAACATGCAAGAAAAACACTAGGTATGGCTCTTGGCATATGCCCAAGAGATAAGTTATACAGAGGTTATATTGACTTGGAAATACAGTTGAGAGAGTTTGATAGATGCCGCATATTATATCAGAAATTTCTTGAGTATGGCCCAGAAAACTGTATAACTTGGATTAAGTTTGCAGAACTAGAAACACTTCTAGGTGACATTGACAGAGCAAGAGCAATATATGAAATTGCTGTGGGGCAACCAAGATTAGATATGCCAGAGCTTCTATGGAAAAGCTATATTGATTTTGAAGTTACCCAAGGTGAAACTGAGAAAGCTAGACAGCTCTATGAAAGGTTGTTAGAAAGAACTCTCCATGTTAAAGTGTGGTTGTCCTATGCTAAGTTTGAACTGAATGCTGAAAATGCAGATAATATAAATATTGAACTGGCTAGGAGGGTATATGAACGTGCTAATGATAGCCTCAGAAGTGCTGGCGAAAAAGAGGCTAGAGTACTGCTTTTAGAAGCATGGAAAGATTTTGAAAATGAAATTGGTGATGAGATAAAGCTTGAGAAAGTGTTGGCAAAAATGCCAAGGCGAGTCAAAAAGAGACAGAAAATTGTCAGTGAAGCAGGAGTTGAAGAAGGATGGGAAGAAGTATTTGATTACATTTTCCCTGAAGATGAAATGGTTAGACCCAACCTCAAACTGCTTGCAGCTGCTAAACAGTGGCGTAAGCAAAAAGAAGTCCCAGAATCATCTGAACCAAATGTCACTGAATCACCAGAAGCAGATACAAATAGAGAATATGAGCTGGATCAACAAGAGAAAGAAAAATCAGATAGCGAACAGAGTAATTCAGAAAATGATAATGAGACTAGATAATAAGTGACATTAAATCAACTTATTACTACATAAAAAGTAAATATTGTTTGTATAATTGTTTATTCCTAAATATATTTTAGTCGACATCTTCAGGTCTTACTGGGTGTGTCAATGGTACAACTGATTTCTTTGTTACGTCTCTTGAACATGCTTTTCTCATATCTGTAAAGAAAAATATGAATTTTTTAGCAAAGTATTGTTGAATACATATAAATGAATTACTCAAGTATAACTTTGATTTCAAACTGTACCATAAGCATCCTCATCAGGATCTCCAGAATAATATTCTAATACTGTACGATAAACAATATATCCCAAGTTTTTGTACATATTTATCGCTACTTTATTACTCACTCTGACAAACAAATCGACAAAGTATGCTTTTTTCCTGTAAGATAAAAAATATATATATATTGATACTGGGGCACTTTTTGTAGTGTTCATAAAACTTACATTATCATAATAATAATCAAGTACTTTTTGAATTAATAGAATAATAGCAACTAAGTTTTAACAATATACACTAACTTTTCAGAGACATCCTCAAGTATATTCATCAAGGTAGCAGCCAGACCCAGTCGCCTGTAGTCAGGACTCACAGTTAAAGCTGTTACATGGCCGTGCCAATTTTCACCATGACCTTCTGCTTTGCCCATGACTAAAAACAAAAAGTAATTTAGAGCAGGCACTCAATACAAATTTTAATAGTTTTATATGTTGACATTCTTACTGTATCCCATTATTTCTCCACTTGGTGATTCGACAACTTGAAAATACTCTGGCCAGTGTGCTAAGTATTGCGTGTAGAATGATAACCCATAGGTTTCTGTTAGAGGATCCAAGTTCCTAAATCATGAAAAGGTTATAAATGTATGTTGAACAAATTTTAGAAAATCATTATAACTATCAATCCTTACACATTGTTAAATTTTAACATATCTTCACATGTGAATGGTCTTATAGTAGTCATTTTACGAGATAATTCTTGATAATTTTGTCAAGTTATTTCTTTATAAGCAATAACACCTTTTATTCATTTCATGTAAAATATCTATGTATGTATTGTATGATATTTATGTATGTAATGTAAGTTAGTAACAGTGTTGCCGTTTTATAATTTAGAAAAATGCCAACTTTTCGCCAGAAAAATGCTAAGTATATTTTTTAAAGTGCTAAATAAAATGCCAATTTAATTTAAAGTATTTATTGATCAAAAAACAAAAGCTGCTTCTATTTCGAAGAATTTCTGAAGGTCATCAACAGGTTCGTCTTGTTGTGACGTTGACGAGCCAGTTTCATCAGTCACTGCATGTTCTTGAATACCCTTAATGAGTTTCAGGACGTTATCAGGAAGGAATAAATTAGGAATGACAAAATGTACTCAACTTAAACATAAACAATCGACTAAACCGAATACCGTTAAATCGAATTACACTGAACTATCGCTCGAACGTACAAGTTGATATCTCTGAACGATGCTCGGGATTTCCCCATAAAGTGTTGCCAAAGACGATAGTCCAAAATAACATATTTGTTTGGTTGTTATTATAAAATTACGATTTTAGGCCTCTAGGTTGCTTGGTAAACCAAAAATGCTACAATAATGCAATATGCTAAGTTTAAATTTAACAAGCTAATTATGGTGAAAATATGCCAAATTTAGCGTTAAAAATGCTAAAACGGCAACACTGGTTAGTAATGTACGTACGTACCACAGATTACTAAAATATTTGAGACAGTGCTATACCAGTGAAAGAGAAGGAAAGTGAAGGTAGGTCGTTGCTTCTCTCTTCGTATAATGCTGTCTCATGATCTTAAAGATAAAAATATTATAGTATCTTCGCCGTGTGTGACGCCCTTTACTCTAGCGAGAAACCAGTGCTGCCACCTTGGATTTTGAAAAGGAGCAGTTGAACAAGCTAAAAAGGGATAGCTATTCCATCAAAAGGGGACTTTATTACGGCGGAAACTCAGTATTCTAAGCTCAAAGTTGCATATAACGCATCCATCTTTAAAAAAACTTTTAAAACGTTCACATACCTTATATACCAAAACTGAAGTCAAAACAGTGTTCATCGACGACGACAATTTTCGACATGTTACAAATATAAATGTTCGCTCTTAACATTTATTGCCTTACCAATATAATCCTGCAAAAAATGCAGAAACCTAAATAAAATTACGATGAACAAATTGTGATTACTTCTTAAATTACTCGGTTTATACTTAGACGTAGAGAAGTAAGCACTTGGGGGATTCCCCATTATAAAAGCAGTAGGGTAGGAGTAGCTAGGGATTCCATAATAAAACTAAAAATATACCGGATGAGTGATTGTGAGTGTGACTGACGAAATGTATCCTACATGGCGCACACTGTTTTATAACTTGGTATGCGCTGTGCGAAGTTTCGTATATCTAGACCCGAAAAGGGCTAAAGTGGCAACACTGCAAAAAACTGTACAGTACGCTGAGTGTAAAGAATTGACGTAAATAAACGCTTACTATCACGTTTGCGTTTATTAAAAATTTGTATAGAAGAAATTAGTTCCATGAGTATTCCGCGAGAGGCGCTGTGCCGATTCCTGTAGAAAAATGTCGTAAACGCTAGGGTGATAGTAAGCGTTTTCTAACGTCAATTGTTTACACTCTGGGTACTGAACCAAAGGAAAACCGGATATAATCACTTGTACAGAACTGTAATACTGACACAAACAAAGAGATACCATAGATCACTATTATATACATAGATCATTACTGATACACAAAAAAGGATAGGTATTAGTCGTAGACTGAGGAGAGAGGTACTACGGTATTAGTGGTCTCGAACGTCGTTGTGTGAAATCCACAGAGTACATTTTATATGTGAAATCGGTAGAGCTGCTTACTAAAATATATTTGCACCCATAATCGGTATATGACAAATAAAATACAATATTATTCAATCAAATTCGCTTATTTAAAAAAAATAAACTTACAGTCTTTACATCAAACACTTACGCCTTTAAGACTATCTTTCAGCCAGCCTGAAAATTATTTTCTATAATATTATAAATATTTTTTCTGTTAGCATTCGCGCTCGTACTCGTCAGAAGACATTTTAACTAATAATCTTATTACCTATTATATTTTTAGTGGGCACTTCGCAACTATAAACTCGATTGAAACTTTCTCTTGAAAATTAAGAAAATTAATAAAGACAAATGAATTTCAGAGCGGGAAACCCCCTATAATATCGAGTTATTGGACTCGAGGGTATTCCCCAAAATATAAGGAACATTTTGTAATATATAACTTACTTTTCCCTGTAATATAAAACTAAATGAAAGTGCTGCCAACTTAGAAGTGTAAAATTCGTAGATTTTCCATGTATTCTCTAAAATCGTGGAAAAATCGTAGCATTTCGGTAGGACAGAGCTCATATCAGGAGAAATACCGAAAAATCGGTAGGTTTGCGACCACTAGAGTATATAATCACGGTTGCCAGAGCTCATAGGGTAGGGAGGAAGGGTCGGCAACGCACGAGTGATTCCCCTGCTGTTGAAAGCGTTCATAGGCTACGGTAATCGCTTAGCATCAGGCGGACCGTATGCTTGTTTGCCAACAATGTGGTATAAAAAATATATTTATTTGAGTATATTGTACACATTTTTAATTAAAACAACCAGCAAACCCATCCGGTTTCACACGGATGCTTGCTAATAATACTTCACTATGATTTTAAAAGCATCAAGTACTTGTAAGTGTCCGATCAATATAGATAGTAATAGACACATAGGTAATCAAAGTATTTAATACTAAGTCGGTCACATCACAAGTAAGTCTCGTTACTTAATTGATTAATTTAAATGGGATTATCAATATATTTGTAAAAATAACTTCGCCAATAACCTATAATTTTTATAATTAAAAATAAGCCCTCTGTTTACTCTCGGTTGATGGCTGGTAGACAACCGTGTAGTACCCCCATAGTAGAGATGGTTGCTGATTTAAGCCATATACATACAAGGGATTTTATATTACCTTAATTCATCCGTGATTTGGACACAGTTCGATTGCAATAAAATTATGTCGTGTGTACCTATTATGTATCATACAACAATCATAGAAGTAGCAGTGCTCGATATAATAAAATCTGTCTGTCCCAAAGTAATATACAATCATAAGCCTATTCCAGACGTTGCTGACAGTGGTCGAAAGTCGAAACGACCAGTTGACCGGGCTCCACACAAATACGCTCGATTTAGGGCCATCCTAAATCGGCGTCTTAACTAGGATATGTGTAATAACCACATAAGCTAGAGATGGGCCTTCGGAATTTATTTGGTGCGCAAACTCCAAAGGACGTTACACACGTTGAAGATACTATAATATTTTATCTTAAGATATATGAGACAGTGCTATACCAGTGAAAGAGAAGGAAAGTGAAGGTAGGTTAGGTAGGTCGTTGCGTCTCTTTTCATAGTATAATGCTGTCTCATGATCTTAAGATAAAATATTATGGTATCTTCGCCGTGAGTGACGCCCTTAAGAATAGACCCGATATTCGTGCATAGATTCTTATGAAAATATTATTTTGACTAACTTCGACGTTTCGGTCAATGCAACGAATATTACTAATTCTAAACTGTAGACCAACCAACCATACCGTACCAAACATACCAACCGACCTTGGTATGGTTATTCCAACGTATGTCTGAAGAGTACAGAACCAAAAAGCATCAAGATGCTACCCACCACCCCGATATAATCTAGTACAAAAATAAAAGTTGCCAGAGTGAATAAATTATTGTTGCCAATGTAAAAATATTTTCACAAAGAAGAGTTATCGTCTGACTCCTTTTAACACATGTCGAAAGACATATTTATCACTCTTTTACAAACTAAAAGCTCAAGTGGAGCGATCTATGGGCTTCTTGCATTGCAGTTTACCAACACGACAATGGCCGAATTGTCCGTATAGGATATTTTTTATTGGCCCATACATCCCAACCTGCCATGTCTTTGGTTTTAAAAATGGCGTATACAAGCTTTTTGTTTGCCGGTTTACGCTGTTGAATTGTTTCCCAGACCTCGCGCGTACTCAGACGAGACGTAAACGTCGTGAATATGAAATTACAGTTCATGTGTAGGTATAAAATCAAACTTGTGGACCCCGTGAACGAATTTTTGTAGCGTTATGGTGAATTAGAATGGTGCCTGTGGCTTGTCAATCTCGCACGTCGTCAGGTTACCCATTCGTAACGTAAATATCACCCAGCGAGCGTTTTATATTTCAGATATGACAGCGACGCAAAATAGTAGATAATGGAGAGTTCAGAAGATGATGCGGGCACCGCGACGAGCGCTTCCCGCCGTGAATCGGCGCGGGAAAAGGACGTTCAGCAGGCTGAAGACGTCGATGCAACTAGTTGTTACCAGCAGGGACCGTCCGAGGCTCGAGCATCGTGCCAAACCCCCTCAATGTCGGAGGATAACTTCGACGGCGACAGCATTCCGTCGCCGTCGGCACAAGATGTCAACACCAGCACGGAAGCGATTTTGGATATGATAGACGAAATTGTTGACGGGCCCGGAGCACCGAAACGATTGCCGCCTCTCGTACAAAAAGTCGTTGAAGTTGCAGTTGACGAATGTGCCTCCACAAGTTATTTACTATACGAAAGTAATGCGGTCGAGTTTGAATGCAGTAACAGCCCAATAAAGCCCCAAATTTCAACACCTACCACAAGTGCCAAAAGTGAAAACAGTGAATATGCTGGTATGTTTGATACTCCATTAGAGTGTACAACTCACCATGGTGCAACGGGGAATGCTGTTAATATCAATACAATTAATTTACAAGCAAGTTCATCTGTGCCAGAAAGTGATGAAAGTGCTTTACCTGAACAACCCGAAGTTCAGGCAGTGTTAAATCCGGAACCTGAGACAGTGTTAAATCCGGAACCTGAGACAGTGTTAAATCTGGAATCTGAGACATCTGGTGCTTGCCCTCTGTCAAATATTCCTTCTAGCAGTGAAGTAAAGACTGAAGAAGAACTTACTACTGTTAGTGAATGTGATAATTTGGACCGGACAGTAAAGTGTGTGACATCCAGTGACAATCATGACAATGTTACTGTAGAAAGTGCAGAATCAACATCAAGTGACAGTAGTGTTAGTGAATTTAAGATTACACCTGCAGAACACTTAACTCGGTCTCCTCTACGACGGCGTCTTGTACGGCCTGTACCAAGTGATCGGAGACCTGATACTACAGTTTCTTCTACTGTTGACTCGCAAACAATAAATGTTCACAATGCTGGTCAGTCCAGTTGTGGAAGTATTGCAAAGGATGTCTCTAGTTCATCAGATGCTGTCCCCACTGTACATGCTAATATTAAGCCAGAAGAGATTAGAAATGTAAGTGAAATTAGTATTTGCAAAGCAGAAACTTCTATGAGTCCTCCCAAAAAAATTAAACTTATTAGACAAAAAATTACACCAATTATGATTAATAAAGATAGTGCTCATGAAACTTTAACATCTGAAAGAGAACCATGTCAGTCAACATCCTTAGAGAACTTAGTAATGACCCCTGAACCATGTTCAGAACCTTCTAATACAATAAACACAATAAAACTTCAAGGTCTAGAAGTAAAATCTTTGTCTAATAATGACGCTGAAGATAAATTGACCATCCCAGTAACTGAATCAATTAGAGGAAATATTGAAACAATTAGCTTATCTAAGCCTTCTTCTGATGATGAAAATACTAATACAACAGGGGAGCAAAATCTTGTTCCACCAATTAATCTAAATTTGTGTGCATTGAATTCAATAGAAACACTTAAAGTTGAAAATATAGATGATAAAAGGAAAGAAAATAGTATTGAGAATAACTGTAATTCTTTACCAGATAAAAAGATGAAAGTTGCCCCAGTTGAATTAAATGTATGTGTATCTAATTCAACAGAATCTAATGAAAATGTAATTATATCAGAAAGACAGGGTATTAGTAGAGTTATTACAAGAGAAGATGAAAAGAATATTCCACCTTCTGATATAATCAAAGATGTTACTAGTTTATCAAGTAGTTTAACAAGCCCTGTAAAACATGAAACTACTGAAGAAAGTATGCATGATGAAGAGAAAAAAGTTCCACCTATAAAATTAAATTTGAATGCACCAAACTTGGCAGAACCTAAAATGAATATTGAAAAGCAAAGTATCAACATTATTCAAGAAGAAATTGAATGTACTAAGCAGGTTCCAAAATTAACTATTAAACTAACTGCAAAGCAAACAGAGGAAATGAAATCTCCAGTTCCAAAAGTTACAATAAAACCCATAAAACCTCCATCAGAAGAAGTTACATACATAAAAACTGATACTACTGAATCTATACCAAATGTAACAAAATTAAATATCAAGCCTATTTTAAAACCACCAGAAAAAAATACTGACACTTCTCTAAAGATGCAGACACATGTAGATTCAGATCTTAAAACGGAAATCAAAGAGATACCATGTGTGACTAAGTTGAACATTAAACCAATACCTAAACCCCCTGAAAAAATAAATGATTTTCATCGAAAATCAAGTAGTAGTGAGATATCCGAATCAGAATGTTCAGAAAATGATGAAAGCACTAGTACGTCAGATCAAGCATCAGCATCAGATCAAGGTCCACCTGATATAGTTCCAAAAGTAACAATTAAACTAGGAAAACCTGGTACTCAAAGTGAAGGTAAATTTTATACAGAACAAAATTTTCCAAAACTCACTATAAAGGGCATTCAACAAAGTGAGAAAGTAGATCAAGAGCCTGTTTCTAAGCTTAAATTAGTAATTAGTCAATCAGATGAGAAGCAGTTAGAAAAAATACCCAAATTGACTATCAAAAATGTGTCAAAGGCAGATGGTCAGCAACTTAGCCCTAAATTGACTATTAAATCATTTAAAGCACCTGAAAATAGAGAAAGTGAAATTCCTAAATTAAAAATATCTTCAGAGTCATTTTCATCAAGTACAGAAGTGAAAGAAAATGCACATGTGCCTAAAATAACAATCAAAACTGTCACAAGAATAGACACTGATACTGGCAGTAAAACTCCGAAAAAATTAGCAGTTCATTGTGACAGTCCAGATTATATCCCTGTAGTAACAAAGTTGAATATAAAACCTATTTTGAAACCTACAGATGAAGGAGAAAACTCTGAGAGTTTAGAAGATAAAGTTCCTGTAGTTTCAAAATTAAATATTAAACCTGTAATAAAGCCTAAAGATAATGAAGTAGATTCTAGTGTAGAAGATGTACCTAAAATTATTAAATTAAATATAAAAACTTTAAATAGCCCTGAAGAAAAAACTTCAGAAGAAAAAGACTGTGATGAATTGAATGCTGACAATGATGAAAATAGTATACCTGTTATTACTAAACTTAATATTAAACCTATTGTTAAACCTACAATAGAAGAAGACACCCTAAAAGATTCTGAAAATCAGTCTTCTGAGGCTGGAAATTCAAGTGATGATAATACAGATTACATACCGATTGTAACTAAATTAAATATTAAACCTATTATAAAGCCAAATGATATGGAAGTATCTCAAAGGCCAATTGTATCTAATGATCAGAACATTCCTGTTGTAACTAAACTCAACATAAAGCCTTTGATCAAGCCAGATGACAGTGCATCACCTTCATCCCCTAAAAAAGATAATTTGAAGAATTCTGAACTTCGAAATTGCACTATACCTGTGGTTACAAAGTTAAACATAAAACCTGTTATTAAGCCTGAAGAAATAGAGCAAAATAAAACAAAAGATGGAGGGGAAGATAAGACTATAAAAAACCCTCCATTATTAATGAAAATTAATATAAAAGCTGTTGCTGACACTTCCAACAGTGAAAACCTCTTACATAGTGAACATAATATTTGTAATAATCTGAGTGAAAGTTTATCATCAGTACCAAAAATAAATATTCAACCTTTTAATCATTCAGATATTGACGATTCGCAACCCTTGACCCAAATTGATGAAGAAGTTCATTGTGAGACTGTTAAATCAGTTGTGGAGAAACATACAATTCATACTTCATCTCCAAAAAACATTGATAAACAGGATTGCGCCATCATCGAGCAAATAAAATCTGAAATGTGTATTTCTAAGAAAGAAAATAGTTCAAATGTAGTCATAGAAAATTCATTGCCAACTGAATCATCTCATCATGGTTCTGGTTTTCAAGAATCAGTGAGTGTAAGTAAAAATGTCTTTCTCTTGCCTGCATCACATGGAACAAAGGCAGAAAAAAAGAGTTTAATACAAATCTGTGAAGCAAATGAATCAATAAGCCCAAAACATTTAAATATAAATGCACATGATAATAAAGGTGACTTAATTAAGATATTACCTGGAAAACAGAAAACATCGGTGCAGAATTGTACTTTATTAAAGAAGCTCTTAGAAAACACAAAAGAGGGATTAGATAAGAGATTAGAAGATCCATCACTAAGTGTAAGTAAGTTCACTGCACCTGATAAAACAGAAACAATAGAAATAATTTCTAATAAAAATATTGTAAATTGTGAACATGGGTCAAAAGATTCCACCGTGGAAAAAGTTAATTGTGAAATTTCTCTTAAAAATGAGCACAAAAATATTCCTGCACATAAAAATGACATAAATTGTTCTCTGATATCACCAAAACATCTTCCCAGTCAGGACCTGTGTATAGAATTGAACGAAAATTTGACAAAACCTTTAGAAATAAGTATATCTGAAAAGTTAACAAATCAGAGCTCTGGGCAGGATTCACCCAGAATAATTTTAAAAATTAATAAGACTGATCATGGATCTTCAGCAAAAATTATAACTGAAGAGACGAAAAGACCCGAGACCCTTCAACAAAATTATACTGAAAATACTCAAGAACTTTTAAGTGATAAACAAAATCAAAAAAGACAAATAGTGAACAGTAGAAGAAAACCAGCAACAGATATTGCAACAAGTATGCCCATGGGAAAAAGATTGCGAAGCTCTAGGATTGTAGAGAACACAGAAAAATCCCCTGTTGTAAAACGAAATGTTGGTAAGCGACCACCAACAGCTGAAATTAGTTCTCCACAAAATAAGGAGTCTGACCTCTCATTACTAGAAACAAAGCGATTAAAACTTGGCCAACTTTTGTCAGGTAATAAATCTCTCACCATAACACCTGTAGTTTCAAAAATGACACAGTTATCTCCCACTAAACCTGGAGTAGAAATAAAACAAGGAGTGAAGACTAATCACAGTATATTAAACAATGAGAACTGTTCAAAAAATGGCAACTCAAAGTTACATAAGATACTTTCAAATTTACAATCCAAGCAAATGCAAACAATGCCCTTAAACGATACAAACTGCTTGGAAAAAGCTCAAAGCCTGCCTTCCGAAATAGAATCGAATACTTCGACCGGGTCGGATACCGTCGAAGTCGTCGTCGAGAACAGTCATCCTGAAATGCAGGAAATGATAATAAACGAAAACTCCGAGTTTCGCGACTTCGCCACGGGTATCGATGAAGTATCACAAGATCCGTTGGAGGTAGATAGCTCCAAAATTGAGTCCGAGTGTACGGACAACAATATAAACATTCCTAAGATAGCAGAGCTAACGCCGCAACCTAAGAAGCGTGGACGACCGCGAAAACTGCCGGTCTCGGAGGGCGCCAAACCGGTCTCGTTACCTGTGCCGGCGCTAGAAGAACGGCCTCAGCGGTCACTTCGTTTGACGAGGTATTTTAATGAGTTATTTTTTATTTGTAAAAAAAGATGACTTTATTTTCGTAAAAATTAAAAACTAACCTAATTATACGTAATATTATGAGCATCATTCACACAAACAATTTCCAGGGACCGACCGGCCATCCTCATGAAACCTCGCGGGCGGGGTCGCGGTCGCGGCGGGCGGCGTATTGAGCCGACTCCGCCCCCAGAAGTCATACCTGAGCCAGAACCCGAATTGGTATTGCTCGACGAAACGACCGGCACTATCGATCCTACCAGTAGTAGAATAAAGCTACCGCGGATGACGGAAGCGCTCGATAAGATGCCTGGGGCGTGCTCAACACCACTATCTAGCCGACGCCGTCGGTCGTCGGCTGCCGAAATGAAGCTATTCGACTCCCCTGAACCGAAAGTGGTGCTAGACGCGCTGAAGCTGAATGAGGACATGAAAAGTCCTGAGACGGCAGTGCGCGGGCGCGGCGGGCGGGGCTCGCGGGGCGGCGGGCGGGGCCGCACGCCGCGGGGGCGGGGCCGGGGGCGGGGTGGCGGACGAGGTGCCATGTATATGAAGGTAAGAACTGGCGTTACTTCTTTTATTATTCGCGATGTTTCAAAACATAGCATGGGTCGAATGTTGATAAGGTTATCACCCTACTCATCTTGTAGCCAGAGGGACTAAAGTAAACAATCAAGATGCACAAAGTTTATGTCGATATTGTAATAAATAATAATAGAAAAAGATAAGTTACATACCATAATGACGGTTGGCGTGGTTGGTAAGATATCCTGTCTATCACGCCAAAGGTCGTGGGTTCGATTCCCACTCAGGACAAACATTTGTGTGCATGAACATGTCTGTTTGTCTTGAGTCTGGGTGAATCTGGGTTAATTATCTATATAAGTATGTATTTACAAAAGAAAAGTAGTATATCAGTTATCTGGCTTCCATAGTACAAGCTCTGCTTAGTTTGGGGTCAGATGGCCGTATGTTTTATATCTGCGGATTTAATTCCTCTTAAAGTTTAATAATTACGGTGTGTGTTTAATATTAGTAAAAATTCATATTTCAGGAAACCATGGGTATTTATGGTCGCGTTTGTGGACCTGCCACAACCACCGTCCAGCTTTTCGAGGAGGAAACTTGTATGATGGATGACAATGCCACACCTGCCAAGTATGTATTATGAATTTCTTTATAAACATAGAAAATTCTTCATGTTGAACATTTTATTATTCTCTATTTTCCAGACCTTCACATCTTTTGGATGAGGACTCTCAAAGCTCAGTAAAGAGCTCAACAAATGAAAGCAATAAAATGAAGAAATCCAAGTTTGCTGATTTGTTTGACAGGTAATATATTAGAAAATAGTTTTGACTTAGATAGGAATATTCAAAAAACAGTAATAACTGATGGTATCAATATTTTTAATTGCAGTAATAAAGTGTGGACGGCAGCTGATGTCAAAGAATACACATGGCCACCGCCTGAAAGAGCAGATGTGGAGCATCAGGTACATTCTTTAAATTATTTTACTTGTATAGTACCATTATAAAATTGACGAAATTAGCTTTGTTTTAGAGAGCTTCTATCTTTCACAGTAATAAAAAAAATAGAAAGTGAGTCTTTGTCTGTTAGCTACATTTTTAAGGATGAACTGTCAAACCGATTTACAGGCAGAGGGGTTGTTTGAAGATAAATAGGAAAAGAGAACCCCCGCATTCTCATTCAGTTATATTTCTCATACGGTACAGATTTCAAAAATTCTTTCACTATTAGAATGTTACATAATCCCTGAGTAACATGGACTATATTTTATCCCGGGAACGCGGGTGAAACCTCGCGGAAAAGCTAGTTATTTATATTTTTGTAAGCAAATATAACGAAAAAGATATATCTTATATAAAAAATCTAATAAATCCAGAGGATTTATCAGGAAGTTCAATAATTCTCTAATTCTCTCACAGGTAATGATGATACAAGAGCAAGTGGCTATGTTCCTGAACGTGAAGAGCTTCAAGAGACGGTACCCGGAGCTGAAGCGACGGACGATCGGCGGCGAAGAGAGAGATTATGTGCTCAGCAAGGGGTTGGTCACTGAAGCTTTGTGCGATCTTGGTGAGTTAAATCTTGACTTATTTCTCAGCCAAGAAAGGTACTTGGGTTAACCCTTTTTGCGTCAAGAAAGCTGGGTATTTCTCTAGCCAGCCCAGCTCTTCATCCAAGACTACTGAGATGTCCACAGGCTTCCAAGGCGACCGACATAAGAACAAAAAAGTATAATAAATAAATAAATAAATATTCTGGGACATTCCTCACACACGGCCATCTGACCCCAAACTAAGCAGAGCTTGTACTATAGAAGCCAGATAACTGATATACTACATATACTACTTTTCTTTTGTAAATACATACATATATAGATAATTACACCCAGACACAGGACAAACAGACATGTTCATGCACACAAATGTTTGTCCTGAGTGGGAATCGAACCCACGACCTGCGGCGTGATAGATAGGGTATCTTACCAACCACGCCAACCGGCTCGTCGATAAAAGCTACAACTACTCTTTTATGTTACATATTGTTATACAATCTCAAGGTAATTGTGAAAATAAGTAAGAATAATAAACTAATAATAATTTGAAAACTTATAGGAATCACAGCTGTGGATGCCAGTGAAGTGCTCGATATTATGTTATCGGATTACCCTCACAAATATGAAGAATACAGATCGCATCAACGCGAGAGGCAGCTAGCCGAACCCGAGGAGACGTCGGAAATCAAGATGGAAGACAAGGCGGGCAAGGTAGAAATTAAAATGGAGCAGAAACCTATCGATCAAAAACCTGAACCGCCGAAAATTGACCCTGAGAAGTTGAGACAGGTATTTTAGCTCGTGTTATAAATTATTATAACATAGTCGTGTTTGAAATTTTCTATTTGTGATTATCCTTACACAACATGCCGGGTGCATTAATACTGTCGAAATACGCCGTTCAGTCGTATCGGGACCGAGGCGTGGAGATGATAACTTTAATTATGGGATGTGATATATAATGTGGCCGGAGGTGGTAAGCATAAAAAGCTAGAAGGGATGGCCATCATATAGCTGCCGAAACACCGATAGATACGGAGAGAGAGAGAGGGGGGGGGGTATACGAGAGGCGGGTGTTACGTTACGTATCGCAACGCGCAGGACATGGCAGCAGCGGCCATAGCGTCGGCGAGCGAGTGGAACGCGACGCTGAACTTGTTGCGGCGGCCGGCGTGCGCGGACCTGCAGTCGCTCAGCATCCTGCGGCGCCGCGCGGCCGTCGCGCGCGCGCCGCTGCACGTGCGCCCGCCCGCCGGCTTCTACCCGCACGCGCTGCTGCCCGGCCAGTACCACCACTACTACAGGCACTACACGCCCGATCAACTCAGGTATATACATATACTACCCTATGCTACACTACAAAACTGTTACCGATCCTATATTGCCATAATATATAGATATATAATGTAAGCTAATATAAATGTAAACATTTAGATACTACCCGCTGAACACGGCGCTGGCGGCCCCGCCGGCGCCGCCCTCCCCGGCGGAGTCCAGCTCGGAGTCGGAGCCGGAGTGGGCCGAGCGGCTCTCCTCCAGCGACGACTCCGCGCCGCCCCACCACCACGCTGCCAAGGTACCACCACCGCCCATATTACATATACATGAGAAATGTGCCTCTAAAATTCCCATGAACATATGAAACTAACGAACGAGCAGTGAACAATGTCATCTAAATGTCTAATTGTTCCGTGACTGGATTATATCTTTACTAATATTTCTATAGTTATGGTTTCTATAGTTCTAACTCTGTAAACTTTGAGATCATTATTATGACTGTGTAAAGAATTAAAACGTTCATTTGGTGTTAGTATGCGTAAAGTATACCTGACAATACCGATGACAAATTCGTTGATTGGGCTTTACGTAACTAGCGGTGCACTCTTATGGTGCGCAACAATAACTTGACACTTATAATTTTGGCTTTATATTGTTTTGCTTTGCATTACATCAAAAAAACAACTCATTACAGCGTAAAAAGTTAACGAAAGTGAAGCGCAGCAGTCAAGCAGAAGTAATCGCGGGTACCAGTAAAGACAAAGACAAGGACAAGGAAGACAGTCGAGATGCCGAAGTAGACACATGTCGCGTGTGCAAGCTCCGGCTCGAGGCCAACCGCAAGTACACGCACGAGCGGTTCCTTGTCTGCGCCAACTGCAACGCTAAACGTGAGTCTGGGTTACTATCATACATGTACAGGTTGTTTGAAGTTAAGCCTGATAGCGCACTATTATTATTTGGACTTACATAAAATTACATCAAATCAACTAATTTGAACTAAACAAATTTTAGGTATATGACGTCTATTTAGTCATGAATAAAACATGCATCTAATTGAATGAGATGAGAAAGCCTGGCTGTAAACTTCCAATTTTAACTGCTATTATTTTTAGTACCTTATTTCACTATGATCCATCACACAGTGTGCACAATATGAGCCATCACATCCAATATGCAACTCGAGTTGAAATGGAGTTGAGTATTTGGTATAAAATCTGTAACAGACGGCGCTTAATTTCGGCATTTAAGTGACACTAGTAATTCCATGATCCCTAAAACTATTTTATACTTGAAATTGGGCTTAATTTCAAGTTCATTGAAAGTCACACATTGAATGAACAATCCGTCAGGATGAGTGTTTGGTTAGTTCTAGTACTAGTAGTAATGAGGTGATAGTAACGTGTCCCCGTCGTACTCGTAGTGCACCCGTCGTGCGTGGAGCTGGGCTCGGACACGATCCGCAAGTGCCGCGAGTACGGGTGGCAGTGCGCCGAGTGCAAGTCGTGCGGCGCCTGCAAGCGCCCGCAGGACGACGACAAGATGCTCTTCTGCGACCTGTGCGACCGCGGCTTCCACATCTACTGCGTCGGCCTCACCATAGTGCCGCTAGGTATACTATACTTCATTATATTATCTTATATACATTCAGTCAAAAAAGGAAGGACTACTTGACAGAGTAGTACATCCACATGATCTGATATATGTATACTAATTATGCCACCTTGGACGATATCCCGATAAAAATACGCATGTCGGCTACCAACTTAAAAACCGGCCAAGTGCGAGTCGGACTCGCGCACCGAGGGTTCCGTACAAACTTCGTCCATTGTTCGTCCATCAAGGGAAATGCACAATTTTATTTATTTACCTTATTTGAGGTTGGTGCCAATTTAGCTAGACCTCTAAATTGTATGAGCGCCGATACAACTCAGAGGTCTTTATTATTGGCGTAACTATGTATGTATGGGGACACCCTTTAATTTTCAACTTTTTAATTTTTTTTGAATTTTTCCTTTATTTGTGCTGTAAGACCTTGCTTTTTGCCATTTTTTTTTTATATTTGAGTTGATTGAATGAAAGGTAAATTGCGGTTTACGATTTATGACGTATTAAAAAAAAACTACTAATTAGATCTCGTTCAAACCAATTTTCGGTGGAAGTTTGCATATCATATATTTTTTTTAGTTTTATCATTCTCTTATTTTAGAAGTTACAGGGGGGGGGGGACACACATTTTACCACTTTGGATGTGTCTCTCGCGCAAACTATTCAGTTTAGAAAAAAATGATGTTAGAAACCTCAATATCATTTTTAAAGACCTATTTCATAGACACCCCACACTTATGGGTTGGATGAAAAAAAAACAAATTGAGTTTCAGTTCTAAGTATGGGGAACCCCCTAAATTTATTGTTTTTTTTTTCTATTTTTGTGTTAAAATCTTAATGCGGTTCACAGAATACATCTACTTACCAAGTTTCAACAGTGCTATACTGTTCTTATAGTTTCGGAAAAAAGTGGCTGTGACAGACGGATGGACAGACAGACGGACGGACAGACAGACAGACATGATAAATCTATAAGGGTTCCGTTTTTTGCCATTTGGCTACGGAACCCTAAAAAGCACCGTATTACAATTATTTAATTAGATACTATGTAGACATGGTTGAAATTTGGCATTTCTTCTGTGACCCGCCTACAGATAGAATAGGAAAACAAAAAATATTCAGGGTAACTTAACTAGTCATAAATGAAACTTAT
This sequence comes from Tetheella fluctuosa, assembly GCA_951216915.1. Taxonomy (NCBI): domain Eukaryota; kingdom Metazoa; phylum Arthropoda; class Insecta; order Lepidoptera; family Drepanidae; genus Tetheella; species Tetheella fluctuosa. The sequence continues at coordinate 7,426,754 of OX578230.1, forward strand.
TTTTGCGTTCGGTACTTGCTACTTAGCACATGCTGCGGAAAACTGGCCAAGTACCTACTTGGCCAGTTTTCTCATTTTTATTAGTTTATATCCAGATTCAGTCAATTATTTTTCGCACAGTTCTCCTGGGGATTAGTATCTAGTTGAATTCAAAACTCAACTGTGTTGTAAAAATTCATACTAGCTAACATAATAACCTTGAAAAAAAAATCGATAAGAAGTGCGCGGGGTCCGTATAATCCTCTTTTTTTTGTCATTATAGTAATGTGATTTATTTTATAATAAAATTTGTTGTATTACAGGGCGATGGCACTGCGTAGAGTGCGCGATATGCAAGTCTTGCGGGGCCCGGGAGCCGAGCGGGGCGCCTAGCGGGGCCTCGAGTGGGGCCACTAGCGGGGCCACTAGCGGGGCCACTGGCGAGGCCACTAGCGGGGCGGAGTGGCACCACCAGACGCGCCGCGGCCCCGGTGGACATAAGATTTATTCACACTCGCTTTGCACGCCTTGCGCCAGGTCAGTCTAATATACATTCAATAGCCTACTTTCATAATCGATTGCTTGGTTTTAATATTTGTTTGAAAGATTTATCCCGATTTATTTAAGTGAACAATTTATATTTAGTGACGCATCGATTATTGAAGCTTTGCAATTGGTTTTGTAAACCTTATTATCTTTTTTAGTATACTAGATTCAAAAGTGAAGATTTTAATAAATTATGGTCGTTAAGAGCATTCCAATGTAAATAAATCTATTACGTCTTTTAAAAAATTGGCGTATACAAATACTGTATTAATTAGTATACCAATTTAAAAAACAAAAACATTGCTTGTGATTTAGTAATGATTATTTTCACGTAGTTTAAAAGATCCAGTATGAATAATTAAATTCAATATATATTTCTGTACAGCTATTTCCAATAATGAAATGACCACAGTTAGATAATGATAGATGCATGCAGTGAGCTAGATTTTGACCATGTTCCATTAAATGAGTTACAGGGAGAAATATATTTTCCCTTGAGGTTTTAACATTCGAACAATGAAATTCGCATCAAATCCTGATTAGCAGTTTGCCAACAAGGCGATAAATAAAATAAAAACCTGGTTCAGGTTTGGACTTGGTACATAAACTCGACTTTTTAGAAAATATTTTGTGGACATCCAAGTGTATTCCGAACCGGTGGTAGAATCATTTGTAACGTTCATAAGTGCCTTATTAGGGCCTAAACTGAATAAATGATTTTTGAATTTTGAATTTTTGAATTTTTGACAAAAAATTATTAGATTTGTAGCTCACTGAATGTATACAAGCACCTTTAATACTGTTTTACATGTGGTAATTTAAAATGCATTAAAATACTTAATTATGTACTATTTATTTCCGTTATATTGTTACAATGGATTCTTCACTTTACAAAAAATAATTTTCCTATCTTATTTCCCATTAGTTCCAATTAGATTTTGTTTACCTTAGTGAAGAATCAACTGTCATGCTTCCTTTTTAGTATTTTTTCATTAGATAGTATCATTGTCTATCAAATGAAATACATTTCTTCAAGTTTAGGGGCGCATTCTGTGTGAACTACGGACAGAACTAAAATTAAAACATTTCCATATTGTTTTCAAGTAAAAGCAAGAGGGGCTACAACAAAACGTGATCACAATAACGTTCGATTATCAAGAAGAATATATATCGAGGGACGCAGATAAAAAGTACACAATTTTATAAAGTCTTATAAATGATTTATTATATGTGTAATTTGTTTGACGTTATAACTGGTCTTGGTAGTTCATGTGTCACGTCATCTCATGCGTGTTCGATGTGGACTAACACATGCTGACTCATTCTGTGTCTCGTCTCAACGTCTGCCTTCACTCTGTCGACATCCGCTTTGTCTTTGGTATATTGTAGCATTTTGGCCCCCGCAGAATGATCTCTCTTGCCCCCAATGCAGCGTTCTTACTCAGCACACATTCCCAGTATTATTTGAATAAGTTGCATGCTATATATCCTCATAAGTATAAGTTAATTTTATTCACTCGCATATTTAAGACTATTTGCTCATCTACATTATTGGTTTATTTGTATCATTTTAAGATGAGCAAAAAATCTTCCTAAAATGAACAGTAAAGTAAATTGTATAAAGAGCACTTATTGGTAATTGGGATCCACCTCCTTTCGGAAAGGCTAAATCTTGTTATCTTAAAAATTAATTAAGTTTCTTTAAAAATACTTCCATGACTGATTAGATCTGAAAAGTTGTTACTGTTCCTTTTTTTTTCATTTTTTACTGTTCCTTTTTTTTCATTTTTTACTGTTTATTGGTAATTTTATTCCGAAAATAATTATCAAAGTAATAAGAATAATTGCCGCAGTATAACATCTTGTAATTACTTTCGTGTCTCGTATTATCTTCTTTGATTTTATTTCTTGAAGTTATGGGTAAAGTACTGCGTCAATTATCATCCTTGAATCATCAATGACAAAGGGTGTCAACATCTCATCCGTTCATTGCCCATAACGCTCCTGACTAACTCATTACCTTTACATTATTTTTGTTAAGCATTGACTAACACGGGCGTAGAATATAATCCGTTTTCTTCGTTCGTTCACTAACTTAATTCAAATTGATTATTACTTGTCTTCTGGCTCTATTAAACAACAAAACATAATAAAAATATTTTAAAAAGTACTATATAATTATTCTCATTATTTATCGTGAATTTTAACGGAAAAACTAAACTAAATAAATAAAAATATTGATTTATTAATTGGTGAGCTAAACATTAAATTATATATTACACATTTACCGTCGTCTTATTATGTTAACTAGATCTAGATTATTTATTATAAATTCTCTTTACTTCAGTTACATAATATTTGCAGTAGTTAACAGATATTTTAAACACATAATAATAATGATGGGTGCTAACAACGTTTTGACTTACATACCAGATTTTAATGAGCTAAGTATGATTGTAAGACCTAAGTCTTACGAAGGTTGCGAATAAGAAATTTCATAGAATCCTTATAATCTTAATTTGCTAAACGTGTGTCGTTTTGTTTTCGAGGAGCGCTTCAAAGATGTTTAAAAATATGTATAAAGTCTAGTCTCAATTATATATTATATAATATAGTCCAATTAGCACGAATGTTTCATGGGACTCTATCAAGCTGTCATTTAGGTAAGTATATTATCTAAGTAATTATGTAGTTTTGGACGTTTGGTCAAAACTATATATTTTTTTTATAAATTGGGTTCAATCACAAATTAGTATTTAAATTATTATTGCGCACAAACAATGTTATAAACAATTTAGCTTTGGTGAAGATTAAAAAAAAGATTCAGTAAATGTTTGAAAATCACAATCTTCAAAGTAGTGTGCCTCTACTTCAGCAACACAAGCGTTTGAGCTCCTTGATCAACCGAAAATATATGAAAATGACTGCTTTGTTTCATTGTACTAATAAATTAGTACACAAATGGAAGGCCGAAAATAATTTTGGAAATTAATTAATTAAAATTATGTAGGTTATGTACTTGTTTTGTCACATTGACATCGCGAGTCAAGTAATGGTTTTGTGGAGTACCATTACTTGACTCGCGATTCCTGGAACTCTATTTTTTTTGTAGGTAGTTTTGGGACGCGCGTCCTATTCGCAAGCCAACCGATTACATAACGCAAATGCAACGTCACACGCTTGGAAGTCTTACGGTGTAATCATGGGCTTACAAAGCAACGAATAAATAAGTTCAGACTTACTAAAATCAGTCAAAACGTTATTAGCTCCCAGTCCAAGCGTTTTCTACCCAAACAAGCACATTCTTTTGAAAAAATAAAATATTTTTACGGGTCAATAAAAACCGTAAAGTATATATTTATAAAATTATTGTTCAACTTTGTCATAAGTTTCAACGGTATAATTATAATCTCGATATTTATTAGACTCATGGGACTGTTATATTATCCAAAACGGAGCTAACCGAAGATAAGTAATAAACAATATAACCTAGCGTAGGTACGTATGTGTGAGACCGTGTCCACTGTCCGTCCAGCTCGTGTCTCGTGTTGATACTAATGGCGTGTTTCTTGTTCCGGTGCTTGTGCGCGTACGGTCCGTATGTGTGTGTGCGTACGTAGGGCGTATCGCATCGGTCGCTACTGCCCGCTCTGCGAGCGCTCCTTCATCGGGCCCAAGGGGACCATGCAGCTCGTCATATGTAAGCTCTGCGATAGGCAACTGCATCAAGGTACGTCATACACCAACGAACGAGTAGAACGCAATCGCTTACCAACCACGCAACTCGAGGCTCACTTTATGATGGTCATTCACAAAAATATTACGAATTATTTATCTTCATTCGAGTCGAGCCTCGTGTTCCTGTCTCATTGCATGTGCGTTTTCCCAAATTGAGGATGCATTTTTTACATCCTTTTGTACCGCCCGCTCGCTTCGCATGTATACTATTACGGTTGAGGATGTTTTCTAAAAGTAGCAAGTGCGTAAGAAATGTTTCCTCATGTGACGTGCTTCGCTCGGTTCTTCGTCCTTTTGCATGTTTACATTAACTTCATTATCATATGAATATTCTCGATTATATTATGTAGTATATTAATAATTATTTTTATGCTCGTTTCCATATCGCTATTATTATCCTACCGTCTCATATATTATATCTATGCTGACTTAAACAATCTCTGACATAGCCTGACTGAACACCGAGTCCCGGTATTTGAAAGTTTGCAGTCGGACAGTAACCGTTCCGAAGGATATAGGAAGCTTTCGTTCTCGTTAGATGTGTTTAGATGAAAATGTATAGGTGAACGCATGATGTATAATACACTATAAGCAACCCGCCTCGTTTAGACGGTAGTTGAAAATGTTGGAGCGCATTTAAATACATAGTCATCCGGGGTCGTCGAGAACCGCCGAATTGTGTGTGCCGGGCATTGTCGTGAATAGGTTCCTAGGTAAACGGCTCGACTAGCTTGCGGCATGGGGACGAGCGTTATACACCTAGGTACGTATCCTATACCAAACGTTCGCCATCGATCGAGCCACATCCAATCGCCATCGGTGATAGAGCAAAATCGAAGGTGAACGTGTCGGACGGCCGCGGACGCCCGTTGCTACGCAACCGCGACCGCTACTGATATCCGTCGTTGTTGTCTGACAGAATGCGTTAGACAAACGGTGTCGAAGCTGAAGGTGCTGGACTACACGTGCGCGGAGTGCCGGCGCGGCGGCATCACGTCGCGGGCGGCCGCCGTGCGCCTCGCGCCGCGGACCATCGCCACGCTGTTCATGGCCAAGCGGCGGTTCAACAAGTACGCGCACCGGCAGTACCTGCAGAGCCGGCTGCGCGACGCGGCGGGTCCCGGCTCCGGCGCCGACCCCGACCCCGACCCGGACCCCGCGCCCGCCCCGGACGACGAGCTCGAGCCGAGCGCGCCCGAGGCCGCCCGACCGCTGCGCCTCGACTTCGGCGACTGAGCGACGCCTGTCGCGTGCTCGCATGCTCGCCTGCAGTGCAGTGTAGTGCGAGTGTTGACGATCAACTTGGTGCGTTAACTATTATATGGGAGTGAGTGGCGCTAACCCCCTCAGTGTAAAGAATCAGACCCTGTAATATATCTAGCTGTTATTAGTCTATATGTAAGTCTTATTCGCTTCGGTACTACGGTTGTAAGGTAAACTGTTGCATAAATCTGATTAATATAACGATTAACCCGTAGACTATATATGTGTAAGTTATAGGATAGTGAGGAGATACTGGTTGTATTGTCTCTTTGTGTTATCGCTGCGTATTCTACTTTTTCTACGCGTCGAGATGTCGGTTCGGGGATCGATCCGACGGAGGAACTGAACTCGATCGAAATTATTATGTATACTATAATCGTATCCCTAGTGGGAGATAGACGGTTTGATTTAAAGGACGATGAACATCATAAAGTGGTTAGATAGATAGCTTTAGGTCGCAGATAATTGACGTGTAAACTGTACAGTAATTTAAAACTAACTTCACTATATGGGTAGCTGGGCAATCATACTATTTTTAATAATATTCATAGTTTTGTTTAAATTACCCTGCGAGACAGATCATGTATCGTGTATTCGTCCACGGTTTGTTATTAACGTTGGAAGTGGTTGATTGTGCGTACGAGTGTGGAGTGGGAGTGCGAGTGTGTGGTCGTGTGGGGTGGGGTAGGGTGGGGTGGTCACCGCCCCGTCCTGCTCCTCGACGTGACACCTTGAGGAGTATGAACTTATGTAACTATAGATGAATATAGGTATGTCTATTCATTTGTTCTTTACGAATTAATTAGTTCTCAAATATGAAAAAAAATAAACACATATGACAAAAAATCTGCCTTTTAATGCATTTGAATTGTTTCAAAAATTTTATGTTTGTCACTGTTATTTTTCAAAAGTAGGTGCACGTGCAAATTGAAACAGTGCGCATTTTGTTTTTCGATATAGAATAATTTTAGATTATCGTTAATTTTGCTTAGTAAGGTATTTATTTTAGTTATACTTTTTTATGGATACAGCTGTATACAATCTCATGACCCGTTATTATATTTGAGAATTGTAGCAAATGAGAAAAATCTAAATTCTTCAGGCTCTTATGAATGCATCAATACTATGATGACGAGACTCGACGCCTGAAGTTATTTTCTGATGAACTGATTGGTGTGATTTACAATTTTTCCCCCTAATACACACTTTATAAAAGTTGTTGATTAATTTCACTTTATAGATTACATTTAAGATTACCTTTTTCGTTTTTTTTTGTAGTTTAATTGTACGAATAAAATTCAGCAGCTCTTCTTCAAGTGACAATTATTATTTTCCTTACTTAATTTCAAAGTACAAAACACATAGGCTACCTTTATGTACTAATTATTGCGCACGCGCTCTGGAAGCAATATCAACACGGTGAATGTAGATTATTATAGAAAGATCAAATAAATTATTTAACGCAGAGTTATAATAGTAATTATGTTTATTTTCATTATGAGAAATTATTTATTTATTCTACGGTGTTATGAAGATAGTATTAAATAATATAGCTGAAATGAGTGATATTTGTTTCCAGAGCGAAGCTTCTATTCAGCTGATTTGTTGACTGTTTTTTTTTGCTACCACTAGATGAATAACGATTTCGGTATACCTACGTAAAGCTCGTACCGACACGTGTATGCATTTGCTGTACTTATGGTAATCTTTGCGCGCTATCGTCTTTTAACCACTGCTGTGTGCAATTATCCCCTATGTTGTGTATTATACATTGTATTAGAAATATATTGTATAAGTGCAGTAGATGATCAGTAACTTCATCGAATACTGACAAGTAATGTATCATGTTTTAGTTTATAATTATGCTTCGGTTATATATTAATCATTATTTACTTAGTGACAATTTATAAGGTAAAATTTTATGTCCACAAATAATTTCATCAATCAAATCATGATAATATATCTTTTATACGATATACACAACTGGTTCGGGTGTATCTCACGCCGTAACGTAATTCGCATTGCTTTATTGACACAGGTGAATTCTTAAGACTTACTTGTAAGAGAATAATGATAACTTTATGTCTACTTAATGCAAGTGTAACGTTCTAGAAATCTCGCACTGTTCGGTCAATTTTGTAAAAAAATAAAATAAATTTAATTTGAATATTGTTTTTCTTTAAATTAACATGTAAGAATGATTAATTTCTGATTAAAACACAGAAGTGCAATAAAAAATAATTTATATAATTTGACTTACAGTATGGTAAACTCGGTAGCATAATTAACAAAATTTTATAAACACTGAAAATATTCAGCAAATATATTTTATAAACTGGCAATAAAGCATCTGTATCCTTATTTTTCGATGAAACCTGTGAACGAAAAGAAAATTGATGTACTCTTGAAATACGGGTATTTATTGAAGAATCAATAAAACATATGATTGTAGTGAACACACTGCAGTGATACGAGAGTAATCTGATAAACAAGTATTTTATTTTTTTCATCCGTGATTCATTACATTTTTATGTTGTATTTCGGGAATTATGGTAAGTAACTGGGCAACAAAATCGTTATGGTGGGACAGACCAACCGATATACATTTTTCTCCGAAATATTTTGAACCATGTTCTAGCTACAGCTTCTCAAAGTTTAACGCATTCAAATACAAAGTTCACCTCTTAACACCTTCGTACATCGGGAAAATGTAAGTGCCTACATTATTTCCAAAAACTGTCGAACAAAGAAATATTCGCGATTTCAGTGTAGTAATAAAAGTGGCATAACAATACCAGTTTTTGAAAAGCTGTCATCCCAAAGTATATACCCAGAATATAAAAAAAATAACATTACAAAACGATTAAATAACTCATACATGAAGTTTTGAAGAATGTTCGTCGTTCTGTCCCACCCAGTATACCGAACCAAAGATTTCGTTCCATGGAACCGATGTCTAAAAACAAGTAAAACTTGGAACAACATACATTGGCTACGGCGTAAGTTTGCCTCTGAAGCTGTCTATGAGTAAATGGATAGGCACTATTAGGCACCCTCCAAAAGTAAAATTAATCGGAATGTCCTTAATTTAAAGTATTTTTTAACTTTTGAGATAAATACGTCGGGGCAGATTCGTAGGTTACATCGTTTGCAACGATGGCGGTATAGGTCGACCATGTTCTAAGTTAGTATCGGCTTCGTCAAACTCAAAAGCCTAGATCGACAAACACATTACCCAAGTGTAGGATCACTCGTCGAGCCGGAGTCCGCTGATGGAGAGGAAGGTGAAGGCGTTGTGCAGCGCCAGCACCGGCACCAGCGTCACCGCCGCGCACACGCCGGTGCGTCGTCGCACCGCCGTCACCGCCTCGAGGACTTCACACATGCTAGGCGCGCTCGAAACCTGGTAACATGGGGGAATTAACATGATTTTATTGAAGCGAAACTTAACGTTCGGAGTGGGGACCGGAATGAAAAAATAAGTAGGTAGCGACGATTTTACGTACGCTTCACATAATTTTGGAGGTTATCCCACGACACCTCGGTCAGTATCTTTTATTATTTTCAATTATAACTTAGAAACTGCAAAAAATCTTAGATGTAGCGATCATAAAAAGCGGGACTTCATTGAAAAACTGTCGAACTCACTTTATCAACCTCGCGGTCGGACAGGGTGGAGCGCGAGGATCGCAAAGCACCCGACCGGACCGAGCGTCACACGTCCGCCGCGCGCGAGCAGTCTCTACGGTAAGTCTCCGGCGCTTAAGGTGATACGAAAGCGGGACCGCCCTTTCGTAAGAAACGGGCGAGTCGGTCACCTGATAGAATATCCTCATCTTGACAGCGGGATCGGTGTCCTTGTCCCGGCAGTCGTTGATGAGCTTGGTGAGCGCGTAGTGCAGCACCTGCTCGAGGTCGGCGCGGCGCATCTGCGCGGCCAGCCGCCGGTGCGCGCGCCACGACGCCGCGCACGGGAACGACACCTGGCACGACGACGGCGACGAGCCTGGGGGAAGGGGACAGTATTGGGCTCCGGCTGCTGCATTTGAGTGAGAGTCGATTCCTTTCTAGCAGTTTAAAGCTTTGTACGCTTACCACCATTGGCATTATTATAATGTGACCATGGTAAAAAAACTGGTTATATTGCATGATCGAAGCTTTTTCAAGGTGAAGAGTAATTTGGGATCAGATGATCGTGTGAAGGTATCTATTTTTGTTTACTTAGCAATAGCGACCTTCCGAACCGGTCAAATTTTCAATAGTGCTTATGAAGGTCTATTAGAATAAAAATATTTTATTTTTATTTATTTATCTATACATAAACGTTGGCGTTTCATTTGATAGCTACGTGATTATTTATCAAAAATTAATCATCACCTGTTGCAACGTAGCAGACAAAGGCGGCGACAGTGTTTTCATAGTTCCATCTCCTAGTGATGGCAACTTTGTATTCACCCACATTGCATCCAGTTTCTTCATCTACAATACAAAATAACTTTAATAATTACAAACGACAACCACCAGCTTCACTTCACCAGCATTAATAAAATCGGTTCATATAGCTGGAGCCCCGGGATACATGCAGATTCAGTGTTTGTTAAATATATAGGGGAGGTAATATTCAGTAGATAATAACTGGCTTTGAAGCCACAAGCATGATCACTCTTATAATATATGACAGCTCATAAACTCAGTTTACTAAATCCAGATAAAAAATTGAGTACGCCTTCATTCCGACATTACATAAGTATTATCTGAATTATTTAGGGCTTATGGGGCTTACTTACTTTATCGTGAGATAGTCGAGCATGACAGATAATACAACTGGGTGTTTAGACTACGCCCACTTAATTGAGCAATCATAATGTAATCTATACATCTTATAAAACAGCGCCATACGTGACTGTCTGACAGACAACGCACAACGTAAACCGGAGGACTTAGAGATTTTAAATTTGGAGAGACTATTCCTTGAGTACCCTAGGGGAGTACTAAGGAAGTGTTGTTTTCAAAATTTAACCCCTCAGAGAGTAAAATAGAATCGCAGATATAATGGTGCGAAAAGCTAATTCTGAATAAAATCATCACTGGTTGCATCACTGTTGTAATTTCCGAAATGATATATATTATGGTACAGTCAGAACTCTTTTATGGTCAAAACTACTTGTGGCTGAAACTGTGATATAGAACAAATCTCAGTCAAAAGTCTTTCTTGGTACATAAAAAAAAACCTATAACCTATATTATGTGAAAATAAGTAGATATTTGATCACATAGGTTAGTGGTTTTTTTCAAAGCACCAGGAAAGAGTTTTGAACGAGATAGTTTCAGTCAAAAGTAGTTTTGACCATGAAAGTGTTCGGACTGTGACATATACGTGGAAATAAGTGGACGTTGGTCAGTGGTAGTAGTTAAGATGGTTTTTTTATCTCTATCTATAGGTTGACAAGCAGACAGATGGTCCACCTTCTGGTTTTTGGCCTTTCACATTTCATCAAACGGTATATTTGTCGTTTCAGTGATACGGTATAGAAGGTAGTGGTAGGTAGTGTAGTGTAGTGTAGTGAAGGGTACCGACACTCGAAGCGGTTGTTGTCGGTGTGCGCCCAGGCGTGCCACTCGATGGCGGCGGCCCGGGGCAGCGCCTGCACGAGCGCGTACTGCACGATGGCGCCGGCCGTGCGCCGCTCCAGCTGCCGCCGCGCCTCGCCCACCCCGCCCGTCGTGTAGCACACGCTCTGTACCAATACCAATACCGATACCGATACCAACCATGTCACACGTCACATGTCACATGTCACATGTCACATGTGCTCAACCAAATAACACAACATATCATACGCTACACTGCTACACGTACTGTACGTTATTTAACTACAACGCTGTATAAGTTGTCCTGTCGTAGTCAAGCAATATGTCATTATTTACGTGATCATTTACAGAATTTTTGTTAAATTTCGTTTTATAAGTAAAAACAGTGGTTCGCCAGTAAACAGGGCGAGCGACAATCCGCCGACTCACCCTAACATTGTATTTGAGATAATTATTTATTGACAACAAGTATTTACAATCAATGTATAAAATACAAACTATGATATATAGAAAACATCCTCAAAGCCCTCGCTGCTGTCGATAGGCAAGTTTCCCGACAGGCTGGCAGCGTTCCCTTTTTGGATGGCCAAGCTTATGCGTTGGCGGAAAAAGCTCCCAGGCCGTCGGTCTCCCGAAGCCTCGATGAGCTTGGATGATAAAATCGATACGCTGCGGATGTGCGCGCGCGGATGCATGGCGCGGATGACGCGCGTGAGGTGGCGCAGCGCGAGCGCGCACTGCCGCCGCACGCCGCCCTCCACCAGCTGCATCGTGCCCGGACTGCATGTACAGTACAGTAGTGACAGAGAGACGACAGAGGTACCTGCACGACGCTGCGGATGTGCGCGCGCGGATGCATGGCACGGATGACGCGCGTGAGGTGGCGCAGCGCGAGCGCGCACTGCCGCCGCACGCCGCCCTCCACCAGCTGCATCGTGCCCGGACTGCATGTACAGTACAGTAGTGACAGAGAGACGACAGAGGTACCTGCACGACGCTGCGGATGTGCGCGCGCGGATGCATGGCACGGATGACGCGCGTGAGGTGGCGCAGCGCGAGCGCGCACTGCCGCCGCACGCCGCCCTCCACCAGCTGCATCGTGCCCGGACTGCATGTACAGTACAGTAGTGACAGAGAGACGACAGAGGTACCTGCACGACGCTGCGGATGTGCGCGCGCGGATGCATGGCACGGATGACGCGCGTGAGGTGGCGCAGCGCGAGCGCGCACTGCCGCCGCACGCCGCCCTCCACCAGCTGCATCGTGCCCGGACTGCATGTACAGTACAGTAGTGACAGAGAGACGACAGAGGTACCTGCACGACGCTGCGGATGTGCGCGCGCGGATGCATGGCACGGATGACGCGCGTGAGGTGGCGCAGCGCGAGCGCGCACTGCCGCCGCACGCCGCCCTCCACCAGCTGCATCGTGCCCGGACTGCATGTACAGTACAGTAGTGACAGAGAGACGACAGAGGTACCTGCACGACGCTGCGGATGTGCGCGCGCGGATGCATGGCACGGATGACGCGCGTGAGGTGGCGCAGCGCGAGCGCGCACTGCCGCCGCACGCCGCCCTCCACCAGCTGCATCGTGCCCGGACTGCATGTACAGTACAGTAGTGACAGAGAGACGACAGAGGTACCTGCACGACGCTGCGGATGTGCGCGCGCGGATGCATGGCACGGATGACGCGCGTGAGGTGGCGCAGCGCGAGCGCGCACTGCCGCCGCACGCCGCCCTCCACCAGCTGCATCGTGCCCGGACTGCATGTACAAAACAGTAGTGACAGAGAGACGACAGAGGTACCTGCACGACGCTGCGGATGTGCGCGCGCGGATGCATGGCACGGATGACGCGCGTGAGGTGGCGCAGCGCGAGCGCGCACTGCCGCCGCACGCCGCCCTCCACCAGCTGCATCGTGCCCGGACTGCATGTACAGTACAGTAGTGACAGAGAGACGACAGAGGTACCTGCACGACGCTGCGGATGTGCGCGCGCGGATGCATGGCACGGATGACGCGCGTGAGGTGGCGCAGCGCGAGCGCGCACTGCCGCCGCACGCCGCCCTCCACCAGCTGCATCGTGCCCGGACTGCATGTACAGTACAGTAGTGACAGAGAGACGACAGAGGTACCTGCACGACGCTGCGGATGTGCGCGCGCGGATGCATGGCACGGATGACGCGCGTGAGGTGGCGCAGCGCGAGCGCGCACTGCCGCCGCACGCCGCCCTCCACCAGCTGCATCGTGCCCGGACTGCATGTACAGTACAGTAGTGACAGAGAGACGACAGAGGTACCTGCACGACGCTGCGGATGTGCGCGCGCGGATGCATGGCACGGATGACGCGCGTGAGGTGGCGCAGCGCGAGCGCGCACTGCCGCCGCACGCCGCCCTCCACCAGCTGCATCGTGCCCGGACTGCATGTACAGTACAGTAGTGACAGAGAGACGACAGAGGTACCTGCACGACGCTGCGGATGTGCGCGCGCGGATGCATGGCACGGATGACGCGCGTGAGGTGGCGCAGCGCGAGCGCGCACTGCCGCCGCACGCCGCCCTCCACCAGCTGCATCGTGCCCGGGACTAGCGCGATCTGACCGCATGTGCCTATCACTTCGCCAACCTATATTATGTTATCTAAATTAATTATTTTCAAAAACATAACAGCCTAATAGGCCAGGTTTGACGAGGTTCTTTTTTGGTCTCGCTATACAGGGTATCACTTTGTTATCACTGGCTATATATATATGTGAACAACTTTTATTATAGGGCTAACTTTGATATCGCGTAAAATAATACGGTTGCTTCATACATTTTGGTCGAGTAGGTATTGAACTTTTGTATGGAACAGCTGATAATTTTTTCATGATTTCACAGTTAGTCCCATTATAAAAGTTGTTCATTTTGATGAGTACTTCCACCCTTGCAAGTATTGCCAGTCATAACAAAATCATCCTGTATTTGTATTTTTTGGTCAGATCGATACATTATGGGCTGTCAAAATGGGCCTATTAAACTTTATTGAGACGACTTTATCAGAATTTTCCTCTGATAAAATTATTTTTATTAAGTTTTCTAATGTTACGGGGAAGTATCCAGAGGTGAAAGATGGTCACTATTTGGATATTTTGGACAATCGTGTCATTTATAAATTGATTTATGCATCCTTCCTTCTCCACACGAGAAAATATATTCTAGTGTTATAAATATGCCGCTATCTATAGGAAGGTACGTGTAGTATCCCTTCAACAATAGAAAACCCTACAAAATTATTTCGTTTCCTGGAAATATCCACGAAAAAAATTACCTTAACAGCTTGACTATATGGTCCAATATTAGCGGGCGCCCAATGCGATATACCCTGTACGTGCATCGTGACTCGCTCTTTCGGGTTGATGCTATCAGTCTCATTGTAATTGTTTATGCTTGCTTTGTGCGCAACCTGCAGATATGACAAGTCAGATTTATTCATTTCTTGTTCAAATGCTAGTATCTATGAGATTTGATGGAAGTTCAGCCGTTTTTACAAATTTTAGATCCCATAAAAAAAATATAAGGATCTCCGAATTTCTGCTGAGATGGACAGGCTAAAAAAGGCTAACATCATAATTTGAAGTCTATAATTAATTAATTTACATTAATAAATCTTGTATTACTTTCAGTGAGATTATTTTTATACTATTCGGTATTACCAATCATTACATACCTCGATAATATATCTTATTATGACATAATAATCATTCGTACTGCATGTGATTTTCACCAACATCATAAAATAAAGATCAAACTTCAATACACAATTGATAAGTATATGATCCAACAATCATCAATTTTGTGATAATGTTTACTACACATATATCAAGTGGTTCTATAATTTTAATCATGAGTAAATCAGACTAATTTCATCAATATTCTTTCAGCTTTTATGCAGAGCAATGTACCGAATATTTTCGGTATTGGGATTTATATGAGTGAAAGAGTGATAAATATTAGAGTGCACAGGATGTTACGGGAAATTGCAGAACAAAAATATTGGGTAGATTGTGTGAAGAAACTGAAAATTTATATTGGATTGAAACGTAAATAATGTGTCGACAAAAAATAAAAAGATTTGCTAGGAGACCATAGCACGGTGGTTGGGTACTTTGTAGTACCACCCTCAAGTTGAAAATCTGTCGTCAAGCTCCTATCGGTATGTACCGGTAGTTGCATTTCCTGAGCCCGTTCCTCC
Organism: Tetheella fluctuosa; assembly: GCA_951216915.1. Taxonomy (NCBI): domain Eukaryota; kingdom Metazoa; phylum Arthropoda; class Insecta; order Lepidoptera; family Drepanidae; genus Tetheella; species Tetheella fluctuosa. The sequence continues at coordinate 7,442,105 of OX578230.1, forward strand.
TTGAGACAGCCTAATATGAAATAACCTTTCAAACAATAATTTCAGTACTCACAGCATCTAATATTAGTCCAACATCTCCTGGCAACGGGCATTGCACACACACGCGTGTCGGAGGATTGGGGAAGCAAAACGTGTTCACATACACTTCATTCAACGCTGCATATTCCTCCATATCACGCATGTATATGTTAACTGAAGTGACATGTGTTAACTTCAGATTTTCACATTCCAATAAGTCTGAAATTCACGAGAACAGAGTTAACGACTGATACGGAAGTATACTCGGGAAGTGCATGCCTAGGGTTGTTGTTATTTGTATACCTCTGTATTGAGGATATTTTGTAAACTGTTGAAGATTATAAATCTAAGTTAATATTCTCTTAAAAATCAAAACGTTTATTACACTGAATTTTGATTCCGTTTTATTCAAAACAATGAATATTTGTTATGTTATAATACATATTCAGCCCAGTATGTCCAACTGCATAGGCCTCCCCCATTGATTTGAACAGTTTTGGGCCTCTCAGGTATTTTAATATTATAAATACAATAGGGAATATGCGTGTTTTTTATATTAAATACCTGTAAAATTTACAAAGATATAGGTAGCGGTTTTAATTTCCGTGACGTCATAGTCTATATTGAAACAGTCGAGCTCACCACTCATTTATTCAGTATAGGCCCTGATAGATAAGACATTTTTGCACGTTACAATTGATTGTACCATATAAATTAACAATTTACCATACAAATTTAATATGAAATTTAACGTGAAATAAAAACAGGTAGGTATTTATTCTCTGATTTGATTAAATCTTTCAAATTCGAGGTTGCTTTTACTTTTATTTTATTTTAATAAAGACTGAAATTAAGATATCGGGAAATTGTGCATATTCCCTATTACACAGTCGGACGGAATACACGTGCAAATAAAAGTCTATCAAAATAAAGCTGAACAAGTTTACCTACTAATGAGTTTTTTCATAGCCTCCTGCGTCGCCAGCCCGGTATCGATTCCTTCCCCAACAATACCACCGATGAAATACCACCCGTGTTTATTACCATAAATAGAGCTGTGGTCTAACACTGGCTGTTGTTCACTATCATTCGGGGATTCATAATTATACCCGTCCTCTATACTCTCCGAACTCTCATTCTGACTATCAGTTACATCTAAACTAGTAGAAACATCAGTTTTATCTTCTGTATAAGTGAGCAAAGGGTTCAGTTCGGTTTGTTTCTTTTTCTCCTCCTTCTCTAACTTCTCAATAGAGTCTATCTCCGTCTCGCTTAGTTCTATGTCGCTTATATCACTGAATACAGTATCGCTCAAGTCGTTTAAAAAATCTAATGCGTTTTTGACAGTTGGAGGTAGTTTGATATTTTCGTCGAAGTTTTCCTTCGGTTGTAAGTGCAGTTTTAAGTTTAAATAGCCAACGGGTGCGACTGGATCATCTGAATGCATCACCAGTTGTTTTTCATCTCTGTTGGAAGCAAATGTTCAATTTATTTATACACACAACTTCACCGTTAATAATAATGGGTCACAAATGTACTGACAATGTAGAGATAGATATTTTTTATTGACTTGAATCAAATCATATCCCCCTATCGAAATCATCCAAATAGTATTATACAACTTACATAACAAGCTTCTTTCTGAACAAAGGGCAGTCTAAAGTAAAAGTCTCGTACTCGCCGCCCTCCCCGCATATATTGAGTCCATATTTCTCGTGCATGACTAGAAGGTGCGGCTGGATGTCGCGTATGGTCAAACCCAGGTGTATCCTTGGGTCTAGGCCTAGAGCTGCCACCTGCACAACAACATGTTAACATTTACTTACTATGGATATGTAAATAAAATAATCATTTTTTAATCAAAAGCTAATAACAAACAGATAATATACAAAACTGAGTTTGTTTATTAATATGTGTTCCCGCGATAAAAGTAGCTTTATGTGCTTCGTTCTGCCAAATATTCCCATGCAAAGTTTTAGTTGATCTTTAAAGACGTAAAAGAAATATAAATAAACAAACACTTTTATTATTAGTTGGTATGGTATCGGTGTTGTTAAGTGAAAAATTAATAATTGATGATAAGAAGTATCATATCCAAGATAAATAATGAGGCATGAGAAAATAGATGTTCAACGAACTTCGGGCACTATTACTATTTAACAAAATTTAAATACAAAGTAAATACAATAGTTTATCTTACGCCGAGACCACCAGATTACGTTAGGTCAATAAATTAGCATTATTAATAATAACGACATGTCGTCTATAAGCAACTACATAGTTAGTTTTCAAATAAAAGTTTAATAAAATTATCCAGCAGATATTTCGTTGAGTCCGGCAATGATTCTACTGTATTCCAAAAGAATGTTAAGTCTTATACTGATAAAATAATATTTATTCTTGGGAGTTATGTTAGGATATGCATTGGGAGTAAAAAACTGATAAGATACATGAATGCAAATATCACTGCAGATTCCACTTGTGACGTCCAATTAAACTGATAACAGTATTTTATTACATTTTTAAATGCATTTAGTATTGATAAACAAAAGTAAATCTATATACATGGATATATAATTAATATATCCATGTATAGATATTTTTTTGTATCAGAAGGCAATCATGAGTATTTAAAGAAAAGCTAAAAAAAAGGGTTAGTTATAATTTTTAAATGATAGTTACAATATTATTAAGCTAACCTTTATAATAATAGCTTCCACACCGCTTACTATCATTTCCTGTAAGAGTTCCTTTTGATTTCGCCTCCATAAGTATGCAAGTGAAACTAAACCTAATCGCCGACAGCTGCAAAAAAGAACCCATTATATAAACACAAGTACTTACGAAGATTCTTTTTTGTAATTTGCAAATTGTACAAGATCACCACTGCCCCTAATTTGTTACAAATAGAGAAGACATAAAAGCAGTATTTCATAAATATATTAGAAGCATACTTACACATTTTCGACTCTTATTCTTTGGTAATCGGACAGAATTGCGCCAACTGCAACAGCCTCTATATCTAATTCATTCTAAAACAATAAGCATAGATGTTTTTTCATGTAAAATATGTTTGTATGTATAAAATACAAACTTCAATATTTAGAAAATATCCTCAAAGCTCTCGCTGCTGTCGATAGGCAAGGTTTTTTTCCCTTTCCCTTTTTTATGTTATTTTTGTAACATTATCTCACTAGAGTCCAAAATAAAGAAGCTACTAACTGTAAGTTTTATATAAAAAACAGGGAGATCAAGATAATTTTGTTTTCAATTGAAAGAAGAACAACTAGTTTAGTATTTTTAAAATCTTTAAGGCATCGCATTGTCAGCTGCCGACTGTGATCAGGCCCACTGGAACTATGCATAGCGTAATAGTGTCGGTGTGAACGAAAAGTTGTATGGAAAAGCAATAAACTCGCTGACAGTCGGCGGCTGACAATATGTTTGGTGTGAATGATGCCTAAGGCCTTTTCAGATATAGGTGGTATATGCTGTCACTGTGGCAAGTAATGTACATTTAGTATGTGCTAGTGAACAATACAGTCAACAAAATGATAGGGCCCACTGGCAAAAGAAAAGCAGGGCAACAGAGGAAAAGATGGGCTGACAACATAACAAAACCAGTAGGAAATAACTGGATGAATGTCGCCCAAAACAAAGAAAAGTGGAAAAAGATGGAAGAGGCTTTCACCCGATCAGGGACCATACGAAAATCCAATTTTTTTTTATATTTAGCACTGTGGTAGGGTACTTTGTAGTACCCGCCTGGCTGGCTACCACCCTCAAGTTGAAAATCTGTCGCCAAACACCTATTGGTGTGTTCGGGCAGCTGCACTTGAGAGCCAGATCCTTCTAGGCTTTGTGTGCTTACCACCTTCGGCCACATCATCACCTACCATAGTGAGATTGTGGTCAAACACAAGCCTATACAAAGCAAAAAAAAATTATTACAACTAACAAACCAACTAACACACAATTGCAATGAAAAACTTAGTATGTGTTAAATAAAACTTTAGTAATAATAAATATGTGCTAGTGAAAAGTTTCAAATATTTTCTGCCACAAAGTGATAACAGATAACACCTTTATCTGAAGAGGTTGTTATTGATGAAAAAATATGCTTGATACATGGATTAAGCAAAACATTTATTACTTATAGCAAATATAGTTTGTAATTTTACATACAATAATATTATTTTTTCAATATACATATATATAACCACAACTCAGATAAGTATTACAATTTCTTTTCAAGTACCATTTAATAAAAATGTGTCTATTGAAGCTAAGATAACCCCTTATCAGAAAACATTTTTCTAACAATACTGGATCTACTATATAATGTACAAATTATTATTATTTGTTTACAAAGTCAATGAAACTAATTTAAAAGTCATTAGTAGTTCTAATGACTTTGACAGAAGTAATGGGTGCACTAATAGATTTTTTTATAGTACATAATTGTAAAGTTTATTTCCACTTACATGTGTCATTTATCTACTAATTTTAAAATATGGCACAAAATTATGTAGAGACTACCTAGTCTCGTATAATTTTCTTTATAAGAAAATTATAAAATTCATAAATAAATGCATTGATCCCACCTTTAAATTATAATCATGGAACTACTGTTTTATTCATAACATTAATGGGAATAATTTTGTTGTTTTACATATTATTATCTTTTTACTTTGTATAGGCTTGTTTAACCACAATCTCACTATGCTAAGTGATGATGTGGCTAAAGGTGGTAAGCACAAAGGTTAGAAGGAACTGGATCTCAAGTGCAGCTGCCAGAACATACTGGGAGGTGTTTGGCATCAGATTTAAAATCTATATATTTAAAATTATTTCTATTACCTTGATTTTTGTCAAGAGTCTATACAGGTCCTCAACTTCATCATTATCAGTGGGTCTATATGTTCTGCCCTGGTTGACAGCTACTCCAGATATGATCTCTCTATACAGTGGAACTCCCATAGCTTCAGCATACAAATCAATCCCATGGTGACCCACAGTTTGATACATGTAGCTATCCAGTTCATCTGCAATGTTTATAATTATGTGAATAAAAATTATAATAGATACTATGTAACTTTGATAACAATACATGCAAATTAACCTCTTGGCCTGAATGGGATGTGTCACAAGACAACATACAGTAAATATAATTCCAGGAGTTGCAATTCAAATTATTAAATAATAACTTAGTAATTGAAAAAATATAAATGTGAATGAAAATATGAAATAGAATATAAACATAATTTTGAGACAGGTTTCATGAAAAGTATATCCTGATATATACAATATTATTTATTCAACTAAATACAACATTTAATAATGCTATCGGTGTATTATAATCACAGGAATAGTAAACATATCCAAAACTATAAAAATGGTCATCATGATTATTTACAGTTGTTGTAAACACAAAAAAGGATATAGCTCATTAGATAGTAGGTAAACATTTGAGTTTGAATATGTGAGTAACCTTTATGTTGAGGTTGGAGGTTGGCCAGGGCGACGATCGTGTGCCCGGCTCCGATGCACTGCATCATGTTGTAGCAGCTGTCCTTCCCACCGCTGATCAAAGCCACCGCCCTCATCTTCCTCACGATATTATACCACTTATTGGATCACTAAAACATCCGTTACATAACATTCATAATAATTGTGCGCCCTTTTTTGGCAAAATAATATAGTAACACAACGCGGTATCGTTTACGGCAGTGGCATTTTATCGACAGCTTGAAAGCTTGGAGATATTATTACCACTGACGCGTCTCTTGCTACCACCTGTTCGCAAGTGAATTAAAAAGCAACATAATCGTTATCTATTTTGATAACATTCTTGAATCGCAAAAGAAAATTGTTAGGTACCAAAAAATCTCAGCAACAGTTTCTGAATGATAATGTTACGTTCTGAAACGTAAATCCACAGATATTAATTAACTAACTAGTAAAACGACTGCTGCGTAGGCTCTGACAGTAGCTCAAAGAGTAAAATAATAGACCTATACAGCAGTAGCTGTAGTTAGTACAGTCCATTCATAATAACTTGACCCTTCACATTATGTTGGCACTGTTGACTGACAATGTTTTCTGTCGGTGTCGAAGGGAATAACAGGGCTACCAACTTTTGAACAAGGGGACATCTTACGGAGAACGGTCTGTAGTCAAAAGAGTTGTTTAGTTTAGTAGTCCAGAAAACGTTTTGAGTAGAAGAAGATCCACCAAAAACATAAATGTGAAAGGACGCCAAGTTCGTAACAAAAAGATCTGCAAGATAAGTAGTAATAAGTATTTGGATGTTTCGCCAATAAAAGAAGTGAAATCTAACTGGGAATCAAGTTTTTTCAATGTTCTCTAAATCATTACACCTGTAATGATTTGGTTGCTTTAAAAGAAAATTTGTTATGTTCTTTGCTACTCAATAGTGCGACTTGGCATGTTTTCTCGTAGTACTTTTTTCTAATTGAACATAAAAACAAGTAGCAAGAAACCTCTTTGTCCGTTTGCACACGAAAATAAAATAAAATATTTAATAACGACCAATATCACAAAAAATTATAAAATCAATACATTACAAAAATGTATATAATCGATACGTTTTCATAAAAAAATCCTTGTAACGGAATAATAATGTTTCTTTGATTGACGAATTGATTTGCCACCCATACAACGTCTATGATTTTGGTTGGTTTCAAGTACTCCGTGTAGCGCTCCGCAAATAGACCAATATTATCGTGGTCGATTCGACACTCTACCGTGTGTAGCGCACATTAGATAACAACAGAGAATCTATGAAATGAAACATAATACACCTCGCGCCACCAAAGAAGTCCCGAAGGTCCACCTCTATCAATAGTAGGATTCTTGGACGAATCGATGTTCATATTCCACGGGACTTCTTTTGTGGCACGAACTCTATGTACTACTTTAGTGATTAAGTATAAAAAATCTTTTAAAAAAATGTACAACGATTAGTACATGGAAGTAATAAGTACTACGTACAGTGAATATTATCCTCTTTGCTACGTACAACAGTCAGTAATTACTTCCATGGATTTGTATTTTGAGTATAAAGGGGGTCACACACGGCGAAGATACTATGATATTTATCTTAAGATCATGAGACAGCATTATGGTATAATATATAATGATTATACTATGAAAAGAGAAGCAACGACCTACCTCTTACCTACCTACTTTCCTTCTCTTTCGCTGGTATAGCACTATCTCATATATCTTAAGCTAAAATATTATCGTATCTTCGCCGTGAGTCATTATAGTGTTGCCGATGCGAATAATTTATACTATCAGATACTAGATTTCGAATAATTTCGAAGACAAATGGCGTGTGCGTCAAAAAAAAAAATATGATGACAACGCTCAAAGAAGGCGTTGCACATTTCTTATTTTTTTTACATAGTCACTTTTTGAGACACACGAATGTCAGTCAGTGAGACTAGAAAGCAAATCGTATTGAATAAATCCAAGTTTTGTTTTCTGATGAGTACTAGCTAGACAAATGTTGTATAAACACCATTGGCCGAGTGCAAGCGAGGGACTTTGATGTATATAGGTACCTTTACATACAAATATTTCAGTCTTACATTTTATAACTTACTAGCTTTTCCGCGCGGTTTCACCCGCGTTCCCGGGATAAAATATAGCTCATGTTAATCAGGGATAATGTAGCATTCTAATGAAAACAGAACTTTTGAAATCGGTCCAGTAGTTTTTGAGTTTATTTGTTACAAACATACGAAAATACAAATCATTCCTCAATAAATTAATTAAATTATTAGTATATATTAGTATGACTACAAATAAAGTTGCATTCGTCCATAGTCACTAAGCTTACTTTGGACAACTTCGCGAGTAATGTAAGTTTGTCTATCAGTGTCCATACGCGGCCAATAGTTTGTTTGCGCCTTTACTAGAGCCATCTGTTATCACAAACTTAAAACAAAGAAATATTATATTCAATAAAATTCGACGATTAAACTGAAATCCGCAACAAAACGTTAAAACATTTAATGAAATTATTGATTATAATTTTAGTCAAAGGGGTTGTATCAGACTAAGAAAGTTGAATTACAAGATAATCATAAAAGGATGTGATTGTATTATGTCTTACAACTTTTACAAAAGTCTGTATAAATATGTTGCCAGTTATGAATTAGTTTAAAACTGTTTTATTTAGCTAAATTAATAGTTATGATGAAAATAACTTACTGATAGCGGTTTAATTTATTTTATGTTATTTTTACATTTATGATAATTATTACAACAATAGTGCATTATAGATATTTACTACCAGACGAAGGATGAAATGAAGTGAATGCCTCAAGTACAGACGCCAACAAATGAACCATTACCGTCTGCAGCTGGTTTGTCAAATTATTGATGCGGTGGTTTGAATCACGTTTGAATTTTTAGTGCGAATCTCCGAATTTCCTATTATTCCTTTTCTTAATCTTAATTAATATCCAAATGAACTATTCAACTTATTAAAAAAACCAGTGAAATCTGTGTTAGGTAGTGTGAAACCATGGTTTTGGCCGAAAGAAGTAATGATGTTCGTAATGGGAAGCGGTCAAGGGGGCCAAGCCCCAATGGCCATGGAAGTCCAGATTCCAGTTCAGAAGACGAGAATGGTATGGCAATTTTGAAATTTTACTATGCTTATTTTATGGGAACGAGGCAGGAATCAGGCAGTCGCAATGTCCTGCTTGATTGGTAACTACTTCGTCTAAGTGATATATGTACTTACTAAATACTCGTCGTAACTCATGATTATCGCTTTATATGTTTTCATATGCTTTAGCGTACCTACGTAATTATTATTATTCACCTGACATCATGCTTTATTTTTTATGCTTACCACCATCGCCTTCATGCTGCGTTCATCTCATCATCAATGTAACTTGAAACAAAGCAGTAGTACCGTTTGCAGCCGAGAAGATCAGAGTAGGTCGAGATTATCAGGCTGTTTGCCCTGAGCTGGAGCCAGTGGAACAGAGAAAACCAGAACTCATCTCTGATAGAGCCTTACTGGTTTGGTCACCAACTTGTGACATTTCTGACATCAAATGTAAGTTGACATTATATGAGCAGTTGTTGTTATTACTTTAGTCAGGTACATGTTTAACAAACATGACAATTTGTTTTAGTGGATGAATACATAACTACAGCCAAAGAAAAGTATGGATATAATGGTGAACAAGCACTTGGCATGTTGTTCTGGCACAAACATGATCTTAACCGAGCCTCCATGGACCTTGCCAACTTTACACCATTCCCTGATGAGTGGACAGTTGAAGATAAGGTACTTTTTGAGCAGGCATTCCAATTCCATGGCAAAAGTTTTCATAGAATAAGACAAATGGTAAGTGAAAACCTTCAGTATTATCTTTGTGTTGTAGTAAAGTAGCAAAATAACTTAATTTATTCTAAACAATGTACATTTATTTTGTTTAACAGTTGCCAGATAAATCAATAGCATCTCTAGTCAAATATTATTACTCTTGGAAAAAGACAAGAGCTCGCACTTCACTTATGGATGTTGTCAGTGAAGGTCGCAACGCAACAAGTTCTGGAACTGGCAAGCGAGAACCTGGACCCGTATCAGAGCCGGGTGGCTCAGATAAGGAATCAGATAATGATGAAAAGGTATGTATATTTAGGTATATATATTTCAAAAGTTGTATATACCTAACTAGAGAAATGTACATTTTGCTCATTTTATTTATTGTGTGCAGTGTTCTGTACTGTTCTCATCATTGTAAAAGTTATACAAGAAAACAATACAACATTTTTCATTATCTTTTAAAAAAATTAAATACTGTCTCAGTATATCTGGATTGTCCAATAAATACAAACTATAGTAGCCAGACATAAATAGTAAATGAAAATGCAGAGTGGTTGATATTGATACATACTGATGATTTTAAAACAATTTTTATGTCCTAACCTTGAAGTAAATATGATTTGAACACATTTGCATATTTTGCCTACTTTCTCTTATTTGCTCTGCATGTAGACAAATCAGCCTCATGATGAGTTAAACTTAGTAATATTTCACACTCGGATTAATTATTCAATCATTTGAGTAAAGGTCAATTAAATTAGTAATATTTTTTTGTATATTTGGGTGCTTTAATAGTGTGTTATACTGTTAGTTATGGACATGAGTATGTTGAATATGACAGAAGTGGACTATCCACCGTGGTATTGTCCGTGGCGGGAAGTCCCTCGCGACGGGCGGGGCGTCGCATCGCGCCGCCGGTCAGCAGGGCGCCCAGGTGGGTGCTTTGCTTCCCCACATTGAGTATAACCTCGCTGTCACCATGGAAACTTGATGTTCAGTGTCTTCTTCCATTTCTCACTGTATACTTCGATTGGTGTGATGTCATCCATAATTTGTTGTATATCAGATTTCCTGTTTGTTGGTTGGACTTCGGAATTCCCATTCCCTTAAAGTTATGTTGTATATTTTTGTCACGCCATGTTATCATAGTGACGCACTTTATTATTGTTATCTTTATCATGCAAGTTTTTATTGTGGCCACACAGCTTCTTTTTTTTTTTAAACAACACAATCATTATTTTTATATTGAACAGTAATTTGAAAACAAAACATTTTTATATGTCATGCTTAAATTTGAGTGATCATATAAAGACAATTTATTTCTGTAGTCTATTTATGTCCTTTGAGTATTCCATAAAAATCAGTCTATTTTATCTGGTATAACTTAGGCAAAACTTTTGGCTGTTCCATCTGTAAGAATAAGAAATAATGAAATAATAAATTAAAACATTGAAACTGTCTATTTGTTAAAAGTCTGGGTTACATTGGACTTCATCCTTTAAGGATAATAAACCTATATAAAATCCAAATGTTCAAATAACTGTTCCCATTTCTTAACCATGAATTTAATTAAATTATCATATTTTTTAAATGCTGCTTTTTCATAATGCTTATTTTTATTTCATGTTTGACTGCTCTGCATTTTTGTCTACAGACTATGACATGTGACATTAATTTATGTGTTATAAAATAATGTTTTAATCAATTATACAACATGTTACATCAACACCTCTGTATCAAATTACTTTATTAAAAATATTATAATAATGCTACTAAAGAATAATAAATGCTTTTTATAGATAATGTTTTGATTGTCTTATAGAAAAATATTGTATGTTCCAAAAAAAAATATTGTGTGTTGGTGGAACAAAAAAACACTACAATAAAAAAATTGCCATCATTGTAATTATATGTTAACTCCTTTTTATTTGCATATACCTACCTATACCTATGTATGTATTAACTTGTAATTCCATATTCCTCTCCTTGCAACTTCCTTGAAATATTCCCGCATGCTTCCTTTAATAGCCCCAAATAAAATGGGAAACCTGTATAGTGAATCTAATGTGTGCAGAATATCATTTAATATTCTAATGGGTTTTAAAAGAAGTGTGTGAGAATAATTTTTGTCATCTGTCCGTCCTTGAACAAGAATAGTCAATGTTCTTGTAGGTATAATGTCGGTTGAGGAAGGAATGTAAAATGTTGATTGGGGTTTAGGGCGAGGGCGGCGGCGAGGGCGCGGGCAAGTGGTGCACTGTTTGCGGCATTCTGTGCTCCCAGACCACGGCGCACAACTCGCACAAGTTGTGTCAGGCTTGCCTCGTGCACGCCAGGTCGGTAACGGGTAACGATACTATACTAACTACCTACGATTCATTATTAGATACTTTAATACGTTCGTTGCATTCATTGCATGTCTTAATTCAAATTAAAATGGAGTGTTTTGTGGTTTTAAAGTAAAATTAGGGGAATTGTTGTTTGAATATTGGCGGTAATGTAACAGAGGCACCGGAACAATGCGGCCGCTGTGCGGACCGTCGGGAAGGCGCGGGCCCGGCTCTAAACAGCAGCGGTACAAGCACCGGCTGCCGCGAGGCATTTACATCAATCACGATGATCTCGTCGCCATGGCGACCGGCCCCCAGCCCGGTGATCTCCCGCAGTCCGGCCTTATCAATCAGGGTGAAGCCATGCTAAAAGCTATGGACAGAGAAATTATATCACTAAAGAGACAAGTAAGATGCAATTCGCCACAATGTCGCTATGTAGTACCGTTACGAGACACATTCTCACTCCTACGTTGCACTTGGAACGATATCGGGCTAGAACTCGGAGCGTGGATGTGACTCGGCCAGAGTATGTGTGATGTAATGTGAGAATGTGATAATTAACTGATTTTATTACAAATAAATAGTCCATGATTTTGTAGAGCTAATTATAAGTACAACAATACTGTTTTAGGTGGTATTGTAAAAAATGTATTCTGCACACATAATAGCGATTACCGATTTTAAGTTAAATATATTATTTAAATTTATAGAACCATGCTTATCCCGATTTCTTTATATTATGCTTGATAGGTCGCTACTCGATCGTCCTTGTAGTTTTTTGGATAATCCAGATATGCACTTCACATCGTTGCCGACTTTAAATCTGTTTATAATAATGGACCGGAAGAGGTGGTATTAAGAGTGTCTGTCGTGTCCTCGTAGGTACAGCAGAACAAGCAGCAGCTGAGCGCGATGAAGCGCAAGGTGGGCGAGGGCGCGGGCGCGGGCGCGGGTGCGGGAGCGGGTGCGGGGGCGGGGGCGGGCGCGGGCGGCGTGGAGGAGCTGCGGCCCGGCGAGCCGCCCGCCAAGATCAACTCGCGCTGGACCAACGACGAGCTGCTCATGGCCGTCACCGCCGTCAGGAAATATGGTACCTACGAGTCTACTCTTCTATACATACACTACACCCACTACCCAGTACCCACCCCACGGGACACACATTAGAACTGTGTCATTTAAAAAATTATTTAAAAAAAACCTGTACCTAAAAATCAAACTTCATGCCAGTTTTACAAAAGTCACATCCTCACTACCATTATGCGATTGTGGTCAAACAAATATATCCATTAAAAAAAAGCCGGCCAAGTGCGAGTTGAACTCGCGCACCGAAGGTTCCTTACAGCCTTGTAATGTATGTAAGTAGTTCGTCCATTACGGGAATCGTAACGAAAAGATAAACTAGATTGAGAGACAAACTCAACTTTGCCGTTGGTAAACTGTTGTCCCCATACATCGACATAGGTCGCAGTCAGTTTACCAACTGCAAATAAGTTTATAATCGCAAATCAAAAATTAACAGCAAATTTATGGTTTTCGAATTTATTCCTTTCAATTCCAATTGATTCTAGGTCAATGGGAAGTACCCTATAGGTTTTGATTCCCTTGCGAGTGGTGGGGAGTCTCAAAATATGCGGTAGTATAAACGGCCGTATCTTATGATTGCGTTGACTTCAGTTCCAAGAGATTGCAGACTTGAGTATTTGATATTAATTTCAACGTGATCCTCCACGCGTTCCTGAAAAAAAGGTCTTGGCAGACAGACAGACAGATGGACAACGAAGTGATCCTATAAGTCCTTTTTTCCTTTAAAGGTACGGAACCCTAAAAAGAAAACTATTGGATGATTCCTATAATTTAGTTTAGATGGGAAATAGTGATTATGATTGTGTAACCTATAATGATTAAAACATGAGTGTAAACTATACAGGGAGGGACTTCCAAGCCATAGCAGAGACACTAGGCACAAAGACAGAGGCGCACGTGCGCTCGTTCTTCATATCGTACCGGCGCCGCTACAACCTGGACGCGGTGCTGCGGGAGCACGAGGCCGAGCGCGGCTCCGGCGCCGGCACCGGCACCGGCACCGCGCATCACATACAAGCTGGTGACTATCACATTATACAATGCATTAATTTTACACCCTCAAGTTGAAAATCTATCGCCAAACACCTATTGGTGTATTCCGGCAGCTGCACTTGAGAGCCAGTTCCTTCTAGGCTTTGTGTGCTTACCACCTTCGGCCACATCATCACCTACCATAGTGAGATTGTGGTCAAACACAAGCCTATACAAAGTAAAAAAAAAAAACCTTAGTAACCTAATAAGAAGACAACATTTGACCCTGAGTCACGACTCATCCTTGACTATTATCTATCTATCTATACATATAATATACTGTAGGACCAGAGTGAAAAGGAAGGTCATAGGCTTATAACCTCACATCACATCACACAATAAATACATACACTTATGTATTTATTTAACGCGGGTAAATTGTAAGACCAGACTTTTGCCTTCCATTCTTTTGACTCCTTCCACTCTCCCCAGTTCTGGGCTTAACCCGAAAAATAGCAAGCCAGCTTTAATATAAGACTTTCTAGGACATTCATTAATCAATTATTAATAATCAATAATGCATGCATGGATGATTATCCATGCAACATGTTTTGATCATGTTTTGTAGCTATTCCCCATCCTTACAGGTACAACAAGCACAGAGGGTGCTGAGAGTGCACCTGACAGCACAAATGCTAACAATGGAACCAGTTCTCCTTCAACTAAGGATGAAAAAGTGAGTTAATATGCACTTGTCATACTGTTAAGTACTAACTTATGATTTTAAACTTCACCATTGAAAAAAGGTTCACAAAATTTTACTTGATGGAAATACCCATTTTGTAATTCATTCACCAGTCTTCCTGTTATGACTTGAAGTAATTAATGAACACATAACAGTCATAGTCTAACATACTATGAGTTTATTTATTTATTTACTTCGTTAAGAAGTATCTTTACAGTGAGACCGTAATGCGATAGTGTTGCTTTATATCTATAGAATAAAAATACAAATAAACAAGAACTTATATATTATATTAACTGAATGATTGTCTGTCTATAGTTAATATCCCTGTAAGTTGACAAAACAGAGTTATAATACTAACTTGAAGTGTTTGTATCAGATGGAGGTGGACAGTGAAGGCGTCGCTATTGGCGCGCCGGCGGAACAAGGCGGCCCACCCACCACACCACCGAAACACAAGCCCGCCAAGTGATGAGCACGATCCACATGCTATAAAGCTTGTGTAAATATTAAACCGCACTACTTTATATTATAACATGACATATGATAGACAGGCATCCCAGTTACTGTGATAGTTATTATGTTAGGGTTTCAACTGTACGTGCACGCAGCAAACACGCCGAGATCTCCTTCGTGCACATAGAGAACAGTTGAAACGAGAACATAATGATACGTTTTTCAATAGTCTTTAATCTCATAAGGCTATTGAAAATACATCTATCGTACATAAGGCATAACAGGCTTTAAAATATTATACCATTCCGATGTAACTGGGTTGGTTGTTTAAGAGTCACAGGACAATCATATGTTATTTAGACTTTGACCTACATTCATTGAGCTAAGTCTAAGTAGATATAGGTTCACTAGTGATGAATGGCTGATTGTACAAATTATGTATATTCTCCTGACATGTTTGAGTAAATGAGGTGTTTCAAGGAAATGAACCATCAATATGTTATGACGAAGGATTGAAAATTAAAATAATAATTTTAGGTGATAATTTCTCATGAGTAGAAGTTTAGTAGACACTGACTGATTATTTCACAAGTGCTATTTTGGATACCGTAGGCCTTGGGTTTGATTCTAGAATGGGCAAGATACAATTTGATGTTTCATTGTTTAAAATAGGTTATCTGTATATTGCCTGGTATTGGTTATGTTACATTGGGTAAAAAATATATTTGGTGAAATGTAAGTAAATACAATAGCACTCAGTACTGAGACCTCTGCCTACCTCTTCGGGGAAGATATATTTTTTAATATTTCTGGTATTTTTATGTAAGTATACTATCGCGACCCTACTTCCATTTCATAGCTCATTGTACTGTCATTTACTGTTTCATTTTCATGAAATGTTTTTACAATATGAGCCTTAGTTATACAGGAATAAAGCATATAATGTTAGTGGCCACAAAATGCTTTATATGTCGTCTCAAATAAAAGATAAATTATAGTAATGGTGGAAGTGATTCTAATGATATAGTGTTTGGTTGTAAATGATGGTGATTGAAGTCAGTATACGCTTTAGGAACGCATTGGACTGTAAATAATTATAATTAACTATGCTATTAAACTAATTATATCTTAAATCTTGGAAAGCAAATGTTTCAAATATTTTATATTACTGAGTGCATTTCTTCTTCTATTTTCAGTCGGACAGTTTATGAGCTGTGCTCATGAATTGAATTGTCGTGTCACCTATGATCTCTTCAGATTTAACCCTGGATTTGTGTGATAGTGTTTTTAGGTTAAAAATTGTATCACTTGCCTTATATAATAGTTATAGGTCTCATCTACTCGCATGCTTAATTAATGACATACAATTTAGATCCGTAAAGATTTTACCGCAGGTATGCGGCTCTAATACAAATAGTTTGTATTGTAAATGATCATAGGTTTATAATAGTAGATAGGTTTTTTCAGGTAGATCTAACAATTTATTTATCAATAAGTATACTATTTAAACTTCAATAATGTCCATTTCGCTTCTAGTTTTACTATTAAAAATAACAATTAATTAGATTATTAGGCAGATTTTTACTCGACGATACTCAGATAATTATGTAAATGGCATTTATAATAGTCTCAAAAATAATAATATAAAATGTATTGCAAAATGTTGTGATTTCCCAAAAAATTTGAAACAAAGAATTTTGTTTTTTTTATATAAAGGACTGAGCACTGAAAGTGTGTGTAGCTGCAGATAAAGTATATTATTTTTCCAATACTGCTAGTATCAGAATTATATAGAAGAAATAATATTGACTATATTTTTATACTAGTAAAAAGATGATATCGAGATGATAGGAATTGGTTTTATGCAACATTATAATATTTAAATTTCCATTATTGTTTTAATGTTTAGGTTTCATTTAGTATAATGAACTATTTCGTCATCTTAGCATAATCCTCTACTAGTTTTAATATACATAATGTACATCACGATATGTGTGTTGGTTTGGTACGATTGTTACTAAACTTGGCAATTGTATGTTACCGATACGTTATTTATTGGCCCGGACTTTTGAACCCCTTGGCTCTCGAATGGAACGTGCGTCCTAAAATTTCCTACAAAAAAATATAATACCAGGAATCGCGAGTCATGTTTTATTAACAGCGATTATCCGGTATTTATCCGGTAAAGAGATGTATATAACTAACTATACAGAAGTGTATTACCTTTCTAAAGACGTTGATGAAGTCGCATACAGGCTTTCCTATTACGGACTAAACCCGCACTAAATCAACAGGATTCGAAATCAGAATCGGTCAATATGTGATCACAAATGTATAGCGCATCCTCAATCATTCGCAATCAACCTTATACGTACCCATGATAAGGTACAAGGTTGATTGCTTCACAGCACATCGACCGCGCAGCAGACACATCAATCGACCAATACCTGTACATAAATTTTCATTGTGCTTTTTAAATAAGTCGAATATGCAGTTAAATTCGTAGCTAGACACAGGTAAATACCGTAAAATTAATCTAAGCGCGCAATAAGTTCGGCCCACCTTACGGTATCGTCCGCCTAACATTGACGTAAGCAATATTTTTAACATTTTTTTAATTAGATAATGCTTTTGAAGAAAGCATGATGTTTTAATAAGCAACGGGAAACTATTTATATTAATTTCCTATATCGTGTAACTTTATATAAGCAATTTGGGTCATGGGTTCTAATTTAGTTTCATCTTGAGCGCTTGTAAATATTTTGCTCTTTCTACATGAATTATCTTGTAATCAAAAAATATTAAAATTTGTGGTAACATATTTAAAAACAAACTGGCTCATATCGTTTACTTTCAAATATGTGGCATATTATATAACCTAATCACTCCAAAGAGATCCACACAATGAAGTCATCTTATTTATTGATGCTAATTAGAGCTAGTAGGAATACTTATTGTTACTGAATTAAATTATTTTTTATTAGAATATATTGTGTTCTGTATATTAAGGATATTAATCAGTTTATGAAGTTTTTTTTATAATTAAGTGCAAGCTCAAACAAACTACCTGTATTGTTTTCTCCCGTCATCACGAGCTATGGTTTCCGCAAATGATTTTGTAATCTATCCGAAATTAAGGGAGTTATGATTTTAAGGATAATAAATAATTTTAAGGATGTATAAAAGACGTATTTTATTCGCTATTCATTCCTGTGCTCCTACTTTGTAATTTGTATCAAACTCAATTGGTATAACGTAAATGAAGATAAAATCTACAAATTAGCTAGTTTTTAGATTAGAATATATATCCTTTCTTTTTTAGGTTTCCATAGTCAAACAAGGACCATTACATCATGACATTTAGATGTACCTATAGGTAGGTACCTCAGAATAAAGACTAAAGCAGTAGGTACTTTAGAAGTTAGCAAAGGTTTAGCGCATAAAGGCCCGAACTTGACAATATGAAGTTTAAAAATCATTGGTATAGTACACGCTGGCTAAATGCACAGGCCCACTGCGTAGGCCCGACGAGTTCAAAGGCCTTCACTTTTCTTATTTTAATTCCAAATTCTATTCTTGAAATACTCGTTGGATTAGATTTAAATACCTGCTTATAAAATGAAAATTTATTTATATTCCTAGACATTTTATTTTGGTTGGATGGTCAATAAACGACCAATTCTGATATTTGTTATTAATTAATTTCGATTACATAGCGTATCTAATAATAAAATATTTTTCTTATTATGCGTCGTGTTGTGACTTGTGAAGTACTACTTTAGTCAATACAGTAGGTATTTTATCTTTTCATCTGTGAGTGCCACACAAAATCTTTGATCATTTACTCCTATATCCATATGGGAAAGTGTATGTGTCTGTCTGTTTGTTTGTCCGTCTTTCACGGCAAAACTACTGAACCGATTAAAATGAAATTTGGTACACAGATAGTCTAGAGCCTGAGAAAGGACATAGGCTACTTTTTTATCCCGGGAAAACATAAGATCCCACGGGAACGCGGGTGAAACCGCGGGGCGGAAAGCTAGTGCTACATATTTATACAAGACATTTATTTATACAAAATATGCTGCTGGCACAGAATAAAGAAGAACAAGAACCATATGTATGACTTTAATGACCAGTTGTCAAAAGTTTGATACCTAAAGATTAATAATTATAAATAGCTCCAAAGTACAAAGTTAGAAATCTTTCAATTTTATTGTACCTATTTTAGTGACTAACGAGTAAAGATGAAGAAGATGGGGTCTCGCGTTCTTCGTCCGCCAGTTCTTGGCTCGTTGCGGTTGGCATGTGTGGAAGACGCTCCTTTTATTATAGATCTTGTGAATGAGTCGATGTCTAAGAACTTTAGGGTCGAAAACAAACACGATATTGTTTATCTAATGTGAGTTGAAACTTATTTTAATCGTCCGTGGTCGAGTGTTGCTCGCGGCCTATGTAGATACGTCTTATCAAGTTGAAAATCTTTCACCAAGCACCTAACGGTGTGTTTCGGCAGTTGCGCTTGAGAGCCAGTTGCTTTCTAGGATTCGTAACGGTCGAAAACGCATTAACAATCCCTTTGGTATAGCTAACCGTAGGCGACAGTTTCTACTTACCATCAGGTGGAGCTTTTACCTATGTGGAGGGGTTGTCATATTCATTTTTGCTTAAATCCAAAGTTATGGGTTTCTGCCCAGAAAGTTTAGTGGTGTTGGCAACAGCCGTGTACAGGCAAGCCTGAAGCTAATGATGATGTGATGAATGGATTGTACCTACCGAGGACTGATTTCCTAGATGGTAGAAGTTATATATAATGTAGGTAAAGTAAGGTGCCTACAGAACCCGACATATTTTGTAACTTATATGCCTATTTATGTTTATGATTATTTCAGTGAAAACTGTGTTTTATCGATATGCCAGCTGGATGTGAACGATGTTATCGTGGGTTGCCTTGCAGCTAAAGATTATCCCTTGATTCCTTCGGTGCATCCACTTGCATGGGAAGAATATATTTGGACCAAATACAAGTAGGTCGTTCGAATAAGTAATTAGTGTACTTAAGTATTAATTGTATAAGGCTTAGCTAAAAGGGAAGCTCTTCGACCGGGCAAGGATTTTTCGTGGGAAATTATCATGTTGCATCTTTCGTTCATTATTAGGACGACGTGTTTCTTATACAGTTTTCGTTGACTTATCGCCCTCTTATTATCGCTAGAAAGGTATTCGATTCTATTTACTTAAGAGTAGATTGCTATAGCCATACTACGTAAGATTTGAATGTTCAGTCTGTTTCGTTTACACGAGCTAGTTCACATTAAGTGCGATCGACTGTTCGTCGTACCTAAATGTATTGGATGCCTATTAGCGACAGCACTATCCACATTTGCCTGATTTTTGTCACGATTTCCATAACGGCAGGGAGGATAGTACTATCGTGGATATAAATAGTACTCTGGCTGTCGGACGGAATGAAGAATGTGTCGTTTTGATTTAATATACAAACCAACTACATTACCATTGTAATAAGTACCTATCATCGAAACAATTCCAGTATCCTACTAATATTGTTTGTATGTTTGCCACCACTGAACTCTGTAACGGGTGAACGGATTTGGATGAAATTTGACACACAGATAGAAGATATTCTGGATTAACATATAAGATACATATAGGGTATAAAAATACCCGAGAAAACATAAGATGCCTCGGTATTCTGCCGCGGAAGCTTAATATTTCGTTCTAATGGTAAATTATAATTTCAGAACGATAGAGCTAAAAGCTCGGAATACGTTGTTTCTCCATTTATTATGCTGGAACACAATGTATGGCCGTGAACTTGTGGATAATATGCTCAAATCCGTATTTATGCACGACCTTTACGTCCAGCACATTGCTATGGTGAAGTCTTTGGTTAAATATCCGAGTATGTTATTTTTCCTTAACTACATATTATTTCTGTACACACAATATATACTTATGCTGTGATTTCTGTAAGGAGACAGATAGGTAGCTTTTGTGGTAGATATCTCCCGCAGTTACAACTCTCAGAAAAAATAAGAGTGAAGTTATGTTAGACCACAACCTCACCATGGTAAGTGATGTGAGCTCCAGTTTGTTACCTATTGTTTTCAAAACCACTACCTTCACCACGGCATTAAGGCGACGATAGCTATTATATTGTACCAATAGTGACGGTAGTAGCGTGATGTCGAAGGTCGAGGGAATCCTACAATGAGTTTGGAGAATTATAATAAAAAACAAAATAATCTCTTCCTATCTAATTCTAAATCCCTTATTACAAAGAGTCCATAAAATCTATACTTATTAATATTATAAAGCTGAAGAGTTTCTTTGTATGTTTGGTTGAACGCGCTAATATCAGGAACTAGTGGTTCGAATTGAAAATTTCTTTTAGTGTTGGATAGCCCAGGGCGGAAGCTATTCTCTAATATAAGGCAAAGAGTATCGTCATCAACCAACTAAAATAGTCATATATTTCCACATTTACCTATAGTATTAGTTCCTGGGCACTTGCGTTGCGAGTCATCGTTCAGGCGCGTGCAGGTGATGGAGCGCGGCATGTCTGGCGACCACCTCCCAATCTTATTTATAGCCGACAGGCACGAGGTCAGCCCGAGGCTTCGGGTCAGGAGGGCTGTGTTAGTCATCTTTATTATCTAATTTGAAGCGTGCGCCGCGGTTTCACTGCATTCTTTGCCAAGTAAGGCAATGATATGTCAGTGGTAGTGACGTCAGACGCCGCGGCGAAGATCGTGGGTTCGAATCCTACAATGAGCTTGTGCTTTCGGTGAAGGAAAACATCGTGACGAAACCATAGTACGGTGGTAGGGTACTTTGTAGTACCCATCTGGACAGCTACCACCCTCAAGTTGAAAATCTGTCGCCAAACACCTATAGGTGTGTTCCGGGAGCTGCACTTGTGAGCCAGTTCCTTCTAGGCTTTGTGTGTTTACCACCTTCGGCCACATCATCACCATAGTGAGATTGTGGTAAAATATAAGCCTATACAAAGTAAAAAGAAAAAGTTTCATCAAAATCGGTGCGTTCATATTTTCAGTAGTTAGTTGTATAGTAATGTAGTAGTTAGCTGGTTTGTTCACGCAGCAAACAGATAGATAGACAGATGGACGGACTCACTTCCATATAAGGTGCAGTTACATAGATATTAGAAGTTCTGCTTTTGTAGATAAATACCGCAAAGAAAAGGTGTAAAGTTTAATTTTTTCATGTCATGTTTTTATTTCATTGATAAAAAAAAAATATCCTTCCATTTAATTATTGCCAGTGAGGAAGACAACGACGATATAGTACCGATAATCGAGCGGCACTCGACTAGACTACGCGAAATGTACGGAGATTTTTACGTCAGCGAGCTCTTATCCAGGCATCCGGATTCCGAGAGAGTACTGCTTGTTTGTGAGGTATTGTATTAAAAAATTATATTAGGTAACCATAAGGTATTATAAAGTTATTATAATGTTGTAAGTAGCTTTTAATTAAATGAATCATGAAAATTAAAAGTATATCGTAAAGTTATCTTTTACAACAGCACAAAGAATTAGCAGTGGGAGTGATGTGTCTTAATACTCAGATCGACTATGAAGCCCTGGAGGAGAGCTTTGACATCTCATCGTTTGCTGGTCTCAGGAAGCTATGCAAATTACCTACGAAAAAAAGTAGAGATTTGGATTCTACTATAAGGTTGATAAGGTTAATTTTCGCACCAGTGTTTTAGAACCACGTTCCGGAATAAAATGTATCCTATCTCCATATCTAGATATCTAGGGCCTAAACTACGCATTTTCATAATCAGTTCTTCCTCAAACAGTCTGTCTGTTATATGTTTAACGTGTGTATCTGCGTATATGTCTGTAGCATAGTACCTCCAAAACGGAAGAACCGATTTTGATTCAGTTTTTTGTTTGTTTGAAAAGTGACTTGATCTAGAGTGTTAGCTATGATTTAAGAAAATCTGTTCAGCCCTTTGAAGATCATCAGCTCTTTTCTAAATGATTAAGGGATGTAAGAGACTTCTACAGGTCTGATCGATTCGAAATTTGGTATCCTGATCAACATTACCTGGAATCTGCAGGATACCCAACTCCCTACTAACTTACAGTAGAGGCATCGTGTTTGGGCTCATTGGAATGGTCTCAATTAATAGGTTATAGATAGATAGATAGTGATCAGAGTGTGATGATGGAGCAGCAAGAGAAATGAGGATAAATTGGTGAGGGATTCTAAGCTACTTTCACTCGTTTAATCGATATTAAATTTCGGTATACGATGTAGTACCGTTTGTGGCGTATTAGTGTATGAATATGTAAAGTGAACGAAAGAATGTATGAGTGAATTGAAAGGGTTTGGGTGAATGAATAACACGATTTGGCAATAATATTTATGAAAATACAACAATTGACAGAATACGGAGATTTTGGCGAGGCAAGATCTTGTGTCGCAATTTCGTGTTTCGTCCCGGAAAGTAGGTATTTGTGTATACTGGGTGATTTTGTTATCACTGGCAATACTTGCAAGGGTGGAAGTACTTATCAAAATGAACAACTTTTATAATGGGACTACCTGTGAAATCATGAAAAAATTATCAGCTGTTCCATACAAAAGTTCAATACCTACTCGACCAAAATGTATGAAGCAACCGTATTATTTTACGCGATATCAGAGTTAGCCCTATAATAAAAGTTGTTCACATTGATGAGTACTTCCACCCCTACAAGTATTGCCAGCGATAACAAAATCATCCTGTATGTGGGGATAGAGAATCGATCGTAACGTGTCTACTAGTAATATTATATTTTTAAAATTTAAAAAACATGAAATAAATCTTAAATTAAAAAAAATATGTATTACCCCCCCACACAAAAAAATTAACTATAATGAAAAAAAATAGAATAAAAATTGTTTTAAATCCAATGATATAAATTTTAGATAACGGGTAATAACTTGCCTAATTTTAGTAACTACCCCTTGCTTATATTTTGGTGTAAAAAAAACACACATGCCATCATTGTCATCATCTGCTCTATTATATACATATTGGTCACCCTTCATATCATTTACTTGTTTTTTACATACACGCTGCTGCCATAATGCGAGTAGATATCAATAACTTTTTTTTTATATGAACCTTATTTATTTACAACAAGTATTTACAATCAATTTATAAAATACAAACTATGATATAAAGAAAACATCCTCAAGGCCCTCGCTGCTGTCGACTGGCAAGGTTCCATTTTACAGGTTACATTTTTTTATTTTAATCAGTTTTATCGGGAATCTTTCGGCTACGGTTGAATCGTCGCAATACCTTTCGGAGTCTGCTTTGCGTCATAAGGACACAAGGTCGCGGGTAAGTATACTAAATATCTTTCTTTTTAGTAGCTGAAATGCCTTATCTTATATACGAGTAGTAGGTGCTAATATAGTTAATATTTTGAAAAAAAAATACTGCTGTAGTTACATAGTCATCTAATTCAATTTAAAACCTATTCTAGCTAATCTAAGTTGCGATTGACGATACGATATTCAGATTTACTGAGAATTTCAAACATGTCATATGTTAATGCAATTATAAATTATATAAACGACTATGCATTTCGTTTTAATAGCCACTTTATAACCCCTTTATTTTTTTTTATTGATAGAGAAGTAGATTGATAGCCAAGACGGTAAGGCAAAGAAGTTTATATTTCATCTTATTATGAAGCGTATTTTACCACTCCGCTAAAATGAATACCTATATCGATATAGCGCAATCATTAATTGTTTCTTGTGAAACTTGGGTATATAGCGATAAATCGTGTACGACATTCCTCGCGTCTCGTATATGGGAAGGTTTTACTATTCATCACGTAACAATTACCTATTGTTCTCTACTCAAGGTGACATGGACATTTGATGAAGAGGAATTCAGAGACGTCCATCCGGAACCTACAAATCTATCGTCATCCTCTCCACACTCGGTCTCTCAATTGGCGCAATCCACTCAGCTTGATGTTCTCAACATGCTTGAAGATGATGAAGAACTGGAGTTTGATATAGTCAACATTGATACCAACTTGTTGAGAGTACCTAAATTGATCTCATACGAGGTTTTAGGACGTGGGTAAGAGTTAAATTAAGATACAGAGTATATAAGTGTTCTTCAGAATTTGGGCCACTATTTTTTTTCAATTTGTGTCTTTCTATTTAGGCCTGTGGAAAACATAATGAAGATATTAGATGATTGCAAACATAAAGAAGTTGTAGAAGATATGCCGAAAAAGGATAAAACTAAAAAAATAAGTAAGATTCAGGTCAAATACTATGGAAAATATAATAACTTCATAGAAGAGAAATTTATTTAAATATATGAAGATTTATTAGTTTTATTGATGTTAGCTCAAAAAACAAGTGTTGTCAATGTCGTGTCGGATTCGTCGTGGGTTTGAATACTGTTTGAATACTAGAATGAGCTTGTGCTTTCGGTGAAGGTAAAATCTTATGGAAACTATAGCTCGGTGGCTGTAATGGTAGGAAGCCCCGAACCAGTTTTTTTTTGTTTATGATAATAATAACACTTCAGAGTGTATTCGACTGTTCCGTTACTAACAATTCTTTACACTTAAGTAATTATATCACCACTGTATTATTTATTAAATTATAGCTACTTAAATATTGTTATAGCAACAACACCGACGACTTTTATACCACCAGAGCCCATCCGGTATTCAGGAAATCCCAATGCATTCTTATTGGAACTGTTTGCTATGCACCCTGATTATGACGAGAGGTATTTCTCACTAATTTGTATCATTTATTATTATTATTATTTAAATTTATTATAAAACAAGTTATTTTACGAATAAAATATTTAATGTCAATATTTAATTTTTTACTAAATATCATTTATATTTTTTATATATTACATCTAGTTCTACTATCGAGTAATTATAATGATTATATATGTACCCTTATTGGACTATAGGTATAAGTCATAACATAATCGTCAATTTTATATCTTTAATAGATATGGATTTGACATGCTAGAAGTTGCTTTTGAAATATTCCCCAAGAGAGATTACTGTGTCATGTGTCTACCGTCTAATCATGCATCGTTTCCTTTACTGGAACATTTTACGGTAAATAAATATTTTACATTGAGCTTTATTAACGCACTTTTGTTTCACAAAGTTTAATTATAATTGATTATTTTCAGTTGGTTACACCATACTCCACGCGATTGCGATTTATTAATGATACGCTCTATGTAGCGCACGTAAATTCTGTGAGAGGGTAATTTAATTACAAGTTTTTAAGTTATGTTATGTAATGTGTTATTACTATTTAAATAAATATTAATTTATTATTATAATAGTGATGTAAGTGTGCGCCCAGGGGAGGCTTGCGATATTACCAGCTTAAATAATATATTGGAGCACACGCCGAGGGCGCAGAATCTTTTAGACCTTTTCATCTCTACTCTAAGTTCACACATACTACAGTCTTTTATTCTACTAAGCCAAAATCAACCTATTGGCGTTATTGTTCTTGGGTAAGGCAAACTTTAATATTAATATTCGTAGACGTACTAAGTAGAGGTTTTTGCAAAACTTGAATTTGTATTTATTGTTTTAAATATGTAATTTGTAATTTGCAATTTGCTTCTGTTTCTTTATATTCTTGTTTTAGCTAAGTGGTTGATATAAATAAATTATTATTTTTTAAGACCCATTGAAGATGGAACCGTAATAAGGGCACAGTATGAATTAGAACCGGAGCCTCGACGACTCAGAACTGATGGCACTGTAAGTTTTACTTGACTGAGTACTGGTAGGTTATTTTTTCTACACTATGTCTTTGAACACAATTTCACCATCATAATGTGGCCGAAAATAGTAAGCATATAAAGCTTAGTAGGGAACAGGCTCTCAAGTGCAGCTGCTGGAACACCGGTTGATGCTTAGCGACAGATTTTCAACTTGAGCATATCAGCTAGGTGGGCTCTACAAAGTATCGTACTACCAGGATCATAGCCTCACGATATTTTCCTTCACAGAAAACTCAAGTCAGTGTAGGTAGGAGTTAAGTAATACGCTCGTGAAAACCAAGAATCTTTAGGGTTTCAATTAAATAGCAGCAGGGTTATAAATTATTCTGTTACTTTAGATGTTAGCTGGAATTATGTCACCAATAATGGAGCCACACAGCAGATGGTATCTAAGAGAACTGTTGCGCCAGTCTCGGTACACCACGCTGTTCTGGGTCTGTAGACTCTTTGCAAAGGGCGAGATGGTATGTTAGCATGATATTACTATGATTGCTTGTATTTGAAACGATGATTGTTAAAACTCGCCATTTAAAGATGACTAAATTGATGGAAATAAATTGACTGGTACTCAAAATATATATGAAATGATGTTTGGTAATTATTAGTAATGATAGATAAATTAGAATAAAAACTAGTAGAAACCAATAAATGCATTAATGTTCCTATTGATTTATAGTTCGAAAAAAAAATGTCCTCAAAATTCAGACTGAATTTGGCAGTTCTGCAATTAGCAGATATATAAAAATGCCCACCTGAAATTTTGCACCCGGAATCTCCTCAACGCGATATCAGCGACAGGCTTGCCATCATTGAACCACGTTATCCGTGGCGGAGGCGTGCGCTCGCTTTGCACTCCAGTCTCACTCGGTTACCCCTCGTCGTCCTCTGATATCATCATCTTTAATAAATTTTAATTCTTTTCTGGGTACGCTGCCTTCTGATAGCGACTTTTTTAATTTAGACTATTTTATTTAAGCTTCTTACTTTTAGTCATAAGTTGGTCTTGAATTGTATATTATATTTTTGTTGTATTTTAAAACACTTAATTATTCATTAAACAAAATTTATTATATTTATATATAATTTAATTGTAATTTAATTTTTGGTGGGGTTTAACAATCATCTTGTAAATGACTGCATTTACCTAAGGTAGGTTACAACAAAATTATCAAATTTCAAACATTTAATCTTATGTTTATGTTATGTTAGTTAGAGATACGAAATAAGTATAGGATACTTTTAATCTGTTTCATTTCCATTTTTTCAGAGTCCAAGTCGTAATCTAATGTCGCTAGCGGGTCATATGTGCCCAGTTCACCCTCGATCATCGGTACCAAATATTAGTGGAAACAAATCTTTGGATAAACTATTTCAAGCTATGTGAGTGTGTAAAATAAAATTGCAAACACGAAAAAATACTTTCTAATATGGTTCAACCATAAACCATTGTAAGTGGTTATTTGGTATTGTGTTAACCATGAAAAAACGTAGAACGTGACGAGTTCTTACAGAAAACGTTAGTACATTAAGGGTATGAAATGTTTCAATACCTAAACACGGAATTATGGTCCTGGGTTCAGTGATAAAAAGGAACCCTTGACCAAAATCCGTTTCGTACCGTGGGTGCGTGTGTTGCGGTTGTTGCGGGCCTGTCGACGAGACAGCATGTACCTTATAGGTCAACATATGTCTGTCCTTCTATACCTACATATGAATAATTTTAACAATGTTTAACAATTTTTAAAACAATATAATAAGCAACAAATAAGATTATCAAGTTAAAATTTCAACATAGTCCGACTTATAGTATTTTAGTCCTGTTCTTTGCCAGTTTTATAATTGTGAATCATGAATCGTGCAAATAGAATTACTTAATTAATTATGTGTTAAATACTATTAGTTAGCTGATTTAAGTCCAAAATTATGGCACTATAGTGAATCGGCAACTTCCTCATATATTTTAGATCTGCTCCATTCGCTCTGTGGGTTCTGGAGCGGCCGTTGTCCAGTATGCCTAAAGTCTATGTGAACAACAGTATCGTGGTTGTAGGGGCTAGCCGCACTGGTCTTGCCTTCCTTGAAACTTTATTTTTGGGGTAAGGATATTAATTATATTCATTAAAGTTCATAATTCAGGTCTAATATTTACTAAGAGCTTATAAACCCTTAGTTTTAAATTCACAGCGTGAAAATAAAAGCCAAAATCAAATTGATGCGTCTTGTGCTCTATCCGAAAGGTTATGATTCTGTCTAAGATCTTTTGGATTTGCATCCGCTAATGGATGGCGTAGAATGTTGTTATTATTTATGTAGAAAACATGGGTTTAGTTTAGATTATATGCAGCGACAAGGCATTTGTGTAGGTATTTATGACTTCAGTTTCGAATCTACAATCATCTATTATAGGGTTTCGAGGGCCAACAAGGAACGTTTATAGTTTTGCCATATCCGTCTGTCCGTTTGTCTGTCATGGTCATTTTACTATAGCAAATGAAATTTAGCAGTTTTCTCGTAGAAAAAACCTGCCTACCCTACATGTAAAGGAGGGTCTTTTTTATCATCAAAAAGGTGTTTTAAAAATATAGAGGGTAGTTTCAAACACTTTTCTGATATAATGATTCGTTTTAGAAATCAATAAAAATCTAATTATATTCACAGTAGGTACATGTTGTAGCATTATTATGATGAATTTAAGAGTAATGTATTATGATACATAAGGGAATAAGGAAAAATACAGTAGGTACCTAAAGTGCTATGCAAAGAGATGTGCCGCTTATCGTTTTTAATTAAACTTTCTATTAATTTATAATCATACTGTATTACATCGTACTGACAATGAAACCCTACCCTATGCTTGTTCCAACATCAAATAAAAACATCTTTAAAACTTACAATAATTTAAGCACATTAAAACCACATATTATTATGTTTGTCCTAATTTATTATTATTCATAATATATTATGGAAGATACGCGTACTTACAGTTATATATTGATGAAATCTATATTTCAGTCCAACAGCCCAATACCTGACGTTCAGCAACGTGACCCTGGTATCTGAGCATGGCTTACCCACGGTAACTGAATGTCTTAGAGCGGCGGACACGTGCGTGCCTCGCGACGGGCGGTACACTGACCGCTACCTGAAGAGTGTACCCTTCTACTTTTATTTGGATGTCATATCTGCTGTTATGATCGGAATTGATAGGTAAATATATTATTACAATATATAAAATTATAAGTGCGAATGTTTGTGTGTGTGTGTGTGTGTTTCTTCACGCTCAAACGGCTGGACCAATTTTGATGAAATTTGGTATGGAGGTAGCTGACACCCTGGATTAACACATAGGCGACTTTTTATCTCGGGAAAAAATAAGATCCCTCGGGACCGCGGGTGAAGTCTAGTAGATACCTACTTATGAAATAAAAAGTATATAGTACCTAGTAGTCACTACTGGTAGAGATCACTTTTGGTGATAAGGCCGCCCATTGTAACACAATCACTGTATGTTATGTTTTGTGTTACTACTCCAATCATATGTGTTGTAACAATAAAGCTATCTATCTATCTTTATTATTCTTAAAACTCTCTGGTATGAGCGTACTAAAGTAAATATCTCTAATTAATGAAGTCATTAAATCGCTAACAAAAATTCAAAGTGGCTTCAGTTTCTAATACTTCAACTGTTTTATAAGGAAAAAAGATTTTTGTTATTTAGGAAACAAAAAAGAAACAACACGGATGTAATAAAAACATTTTACATTTTTTTATACATATAAATTTACTTTTTTGTTATTTTTGTAGAAAAAAGAAATGCATCCACTTGAATAGTGGAGGGATGAAGTTCTACGACGAGTTGGTGTTGACTTGTGGCCAGCAATTCCAACATCCTGACTATTTGCACGAACCTCTTGAACTTGTCAAAGAAGTGGAGTGCGTATATATTTTTTTGATGGAATCTTTACATTTAATGTCTGGTTTTTCGTTATTTTTTCGGATACATGACGAGTAGTGGATCTCCTGAATTCTATGGACATGGTGAAAAAAAATCCAAATTAAGTGCAAGTATTTTCATGGTGAAAAATAGAGCTCACCGACTCCTTTGGTCAAATTATAATTTGCTTAGTACATAAAGAATTTATAATTTACGCAACTTATATTTAGTTACATAGAATTAGATTCGATTTTTCCTTGATATAGGATTTCTTAAAATTTTCCATGAACCAGGAAAGGCAAGCCCTGCGACAGAGTGGCTATGGATGATCCGACATACCTGCCAGACAAGGTGCCCTTATCATCCGAGATGCCTGTTAATGTGATGTTGATCAACTCCTTGTACGAAGCCAACATTTGTTTGAGAAAGCTTTTGTGCATGATTTCGGAGGCTCGTTAGTTGGTTTATATTCCTCATCATTTGCATCACCGGCCCTTTTTGATGGGTTTCTTTACATGGATAACTTGGAGGTCTACCAGGCTATTTATCACCACGCATGCGCGTGGAATATTCACATAACTTTTACTATGAGACCAATTCTGAAAGTGCGAAAAAAGGATTAGCTATTCCATACAAATTCAGTACCTACTCAACCAAAATTTATCGAACAGCAAATTTTTTTTGGAGCTTTCACAGTTCATTCCAAACAATTCAAAATAGTCAAATTACACAATATGAGTAGGTTGACCTTCCTATCAAGTTTTATAAATACTATATTTCGAGATGAATATAATATATCTTGGCCGATATTATAATCTCTCTATTTTTCAGAGAATACAAAATTTTGCCTGAGTGATGAAAACCAAGTGGTGGTTTATGGGGAGTGCATAGAAGCCTATAGTTGTATAGCAGCGCTATTAGAGCTGGGTTTAGGTGCAGATAAGATAGCTTTTGTTGAACCATTTCCACCAGAGGACACCACTGCTTCGAGAGTTAACTGCTTCAATAATGAAACTGTAAGTATCACATAAAATAAGTATAAAAAATATACCAATATACCTGGCAAGGTACTGAAGTAAATATGTTCAGGGTATTTATTATCAGTTACCTATATTTACAATCAAAATACGAAATACAATCTATAATATATAGAAAATTTCCTTAAAGGCACAGCCACAGCCGGTGAGCATGGTTCCCAGCAGCATTTCCTATTAGGATAACCAAGCTAGTATTATTTATATGTTGAAGTTCTATCGTATTACAATTTAGTATGATTCCGCAATTATTTACACCATCACGCCGTCATGGTGGTGTAACAAACATCCAAACTACAAATAACTATTCACAATTATAATCATCATCTTACTCGCTTTTATTTAATTTAGGCCCGTATAATAATATAATATTAGGTACTTTAAAAATCTCCCCTCTCTCTTCGATATTCTGCTAAGTTCATCCACCATTAATATGATACTACCTATGTGTAATATTGATTGCAGGTGGATGAGAGAGTCCAAGCAAACCTAGACAAGATCGGTATCCGAGTCCTGCGACAGTGTCATCTAGCTGGTTGGCTACAATGCAAGTCTCGAGTTGAAGCACTACATCTCATGTCACCATTGCATGCCATACGATTGCCTTGCTTCACACTCTTCTATTTTGGATTGAAGGCCATTGACCTGCATGCTTTTAAAGGTATTATCATTGTTATCATCTTGATAACTCTAAGGATGTCCACTTCTGAACATAGTCCTCATCACATATCATATCACATATCACGTCAGAGTAACCTTCCGAACCCTTGCCTCTTCTGGTAAATCATTAGTGCCTGTGATGCCGTATTTGAATGCATAGAAATATTTAATTTCAAAGAT
The DNA here is from genome assembly GCA_951216915.1 of Tetheella fluctuosa. Classification (NCBI taxonomy): domain Eukaryota; kingdom Metazoa; phylum Arthropoda; class Insecta; order Lepidoptera; family Drepanidae; genus Tetheella; species Tetheella fluctuosa. The sequence continues at coordinate 7,474,744 of OX578230.1, forward strand.
TCTACAATGAGCGTAATGGGAGGTTGTTCCGTTAGGCACATATTATATTTATATCCTGGAAAATTATAAATATTTTTTTATGCTGTATACCTATTTAATTTGTTGGTAAGTACGCACTGTGCTCTAGTTCATACCTACTTGCAAATTCTGATAATTTTTGTAATTCAATCGCAGCAATAAATGAATCCGGTCTCGTTTACGACGGTGGACTGGTGGTCGGTCCGCAGTTCGAGACGAACGATCCGCACATATTCGGCGCGGGCACGTGTGCACGATACTCAAGGAGACTCTACGCGACGAAATGCATGCATCGATATTATAGCTCCGAAGACATTGGGGAAGCGGTAAATAATTTTATGTAAATCCCGTCAAACTATTTGTACTTTTCGTAAATTTGTGCTATATACGATGTGTAATCGTGGAAATAGCTTTCGTGACAATAACAGAACTACTGATAGATAACATACTTTCATGTTTCAACTGTACAAAATCTTACGAAAATCATTAATGAATGTCCATATAGGTCCAATAAAATATAATGATGATATTGAATTTGATGCTTAGTACCAGTACCAGCTATTATTGTATTTAAGCAGAAATATCGCGGCTCTTACAAAGATAACATCAAAATCGTCTTAAATTATAGGACCTCCTGTATTCTAAAGTTATCCAAAATTGAAATGATAAGTGCAATTAATAAACTCTTTTTAATTAACAGTTAGCGACACTGTTTTTAAAAAACATGGACCCGTTTATGATGGGCAATCCTGACGACGAATGTTCAAAAACCGACATATTATTGTCCAAATTCAGTTCAAGTTTATTGGCGTTAGTATAAATTATAAATTTATTTGTAAACAATAATTATTATTTCCCCCTGATATTGAATACCAATGTCTTCATTTGCCAAATGGCGTATTCCGGGAGTTGCACTTTTAGAGCGTTCTTTCGCAAATTTGTTTCTTGTACTTTATTCTGTAGTGTTACCTTCTCGGCTACATCTTACCCTAGCGCTATTTCTTACTATAGGTTTGTGTTAGACATAACCTTACTATAGTGAGCGAAGATGTGGCCGATGGTGGTACATACAAAGCCTTGAAGGCAATTTTCGAACTGTCAAGTGCAGCTGCCAACAACGATTGGGGACAGATTTTCAATAGTAGCTAGTCAGGTGGGTACTACAAAGTATGCTATAGTTTCCTAACGATATTTTGCTTCTCTGAACGCTGAAGTTTATGGTAGAATTCGAACTCACCACCTTCGCTATTGAGCTATCATTGCCTTAAAAAAAGTACTTAGTTGTTTGTTATTATCCAAAATGAAAAAAAAAAACTTATATGTATCATATTAATTATTTACTAATTTTACTTCTTATTATCTAATAGCTTCAAAGGGTCCCATGGGAGTTTATCTAGTGGCGTCCGATTGTCACTTTGCGTAAATAAAAGGTATTTATAATTCAATAAATAGCTTTTAATTGATGAATTGAATATTGCACTTCTTATAGTTCATTAATCCCGTAAGTAGATCAAAATGGCAGCCAGTATTAAAATTTGAATCACCAATAGTACAATATGCTATACTGCCTGGACCACTATACTACTTGAAATTGAGGAAACCTGGGCCAGAAATACCAATGGAAGTTCAGGGTTCGTTGCCGCATCAGGTACTTTAAAAATATATTCACTACCTGTTATATAATACACTTATCGGGTAGTAACTATCTACTGAAATACAGTTTTGAATTTGAATCTAAATTACCCAGAAGCTTCGTTATACATGAATAGCAAATGTAGTCTTCTAATATAAAATTTTCGTGTCACAGTGTTTGTCTGCAAACTCCTCCGAAATAGCTTGACCGATTCTTATGAAAAATTGTATACATATTTGGTAGGTATGAGAATAGGTCGTAAAGTATATTTCATACCGCTACGAGGGTGAAACCGTGGGGGACAACTAGTATTGATATAAAATTTAAGGTACTTAGTTTGCACCAGAATTTAAAAATAATATATTTGTTATGCATAAAAATATTACGTAAGTATTGGTATTATTATTGTTTGAAATTCATAATAATGATTAAAAGTAATACCAATAGATTACTGTTAATTCAATTATTATATTAAATAACGTTTAGCGTTTATCATATTATTCAATTATTATTATTATAAAAATATAGGTTGTTTAGGCTTTATTAAGTTTGATCAAATGATATTATGTACCACCCAGGGTCACACATTAATAACCGACAAACACAACAATTACTTCCGTCTGCAACTTAACGCATTGCATTGCGTGGAGGCGGTCACCTGTCTCTCCAACAAACATTTCTCTTCAGAAATCATGCACGAACTTTATGGCAAACACGAAGCATTCTTCAATAAGCTTCTTATTAGATATCAGGTACCAACATCATCATCTTCTTTCTTGACATCTTTTACTTACTTGGTAATAATTATTTTATTATCATTCTTTTTTACACAGTCACGTATACTTACCTATTATATATTTGTTTTTTAATGCCCGGTTTACATTAATTTATAAAAACGCCCTACCATAATTGGATTCTTGTAAATATTATTTTCACTCCAGTCCCGGGGTATTTACGCCTAATTAAACCCAACAAAAATCCATGAATTTTAACTGACTGTAAAAGCAAGAAGTCGACTGAAAATAAACCTAGTGACTGAATGTTAAATAATTATGAATAGCTTAAATTGTCCCACTGCTGGGCTAAGACTTCCCATTCCTTTTTTAACTCTTCTCGGTTGACTGCTACGGTGTACCAGTCCCTCCTGTAAAAATCCAACTCACCTCGCCATTTCCGCCGAGGCCTGCCGCGACGCCGCTTATGATTTTGGGGTCCACTATGTGGTTATTTATTTAAAAACGTAATAATATAATATTTGCAAGCTATAAGTGGCGAACTAGATACAATAATATGTTTTTAAATGTAGTTTTTTTAAAAAATAATAATAAATACATTTCTAAAATCGTTCATTTTCTGCTTCATACTGCTGTTGAAAAAAGAAAAAAGAAATAGAAGATTTGTTCGATTTCTTCACTCAGCCGTGGATGTCAGCACTTTATCAAGAAACTTTCGCAGATTTGTTAATGAATATCAATGACCAAGATTTGGGCACGGTATGATATACAATATGTTTGAACAGGTGCTTACACTCAAAGCACCGACGGGGACACCATTGGTCAACAAAATATTCCTTGTCTTTTCTCTACAGGCAATCCTGTATCCAAAATCAATATTTTGAGTGCTACGTAATTTAAAAAAGGGTTTAGTGTATCGTTAATGAAACAGGAGCCCATTTTATTCTAATTTATAAGCGTTCAGATATTTTTTTTAATTTTTGCAGTACGTTGTTTTAACTAACGAGTAAAGAGTTATATTATATATATAGATAAATTACATAAAATTTTGCATGCAACACATTTGGGTAATGTGTGGTCACTCGGGTCACACATAAACGTAGAAAAAAAATTCTTACGTAGGTTTTTCGTGCCCCAGGTATAGTTGACGATAGGCGCAGATGCACACGAATAATAACTATAGGTTTTGAGCAGAAGTACATTACACTTTTAATTTTATTTTTAAATTTCAGGTGTATGACTTATTAAAGCGTTGTACAGACGAAAGCACAAACCCCAAGGATTCACAAACTCAATTTCAATGTTCAGAGATATCAAGCTGCGGATTTGGTCCTAAGGTGAATTTATATTCTACACATGGCCCCATATGGCCCTACACTTCAGAATTTAAGTGCACGGTGATAATATATTATCGTTTTTATAGGACGCCCTGAATCTTGGCACTTTCCGTTCTCTAATTAGCAGATTTGTCGCAAGAACTAATAGTGTAGAAGCGGTAAGTTATTACTTTGTATTTTTTTGTGCTTCAAAAGATTTAGAAAACTGACGGTAACCTGATGGTAAGTAGTCACCGCCACCTATGGACTTTAGCAAAACCAGGTCACTTTAAATCCACTTCAGCTACTATGTATAGTTTAATATAGAATCCCCGGGATCGAAGTATTTAAAAGTCCCCATATGTTATACCGGGGTATGTGTATATTTCATCCAAATACGTTCATGATTAAATAACTAACATTTATACAAACATACAAACAAACAATAAAAACGATGGGATTTATAATATACGATGGTTATCTGTGACCCATCCTACATAATATATGTAAGGTCCAAAGTACGGACCAAAATTTATTGCTGTAATTTTATTAACATTCGTATTTGATCTACAGGAAAAAGTTGCGAAAGCTTGTGACATACCCTCAGTAAGTATTTTTCAACAAACTAAATAATTTTGAGCTTATATTAAAACTATATAGAGATCAACAGGGAAATGCACTACAATATATTCCTAGTACCTACTTTCGTAGCAATCGCATTATGTATGTGTTTACAATAAAATTGTCATTTTCCACTTCGCGTGGCAAATGTAAATTTTATCGTAACAAAATAAGGGTATCTGCACACAGGAATGTGGTCAAAGTGCGGCGATACGTGGCGAGGCAGCCGCTTTTTGGAAGACTATCAGCGGCGAAAAGATTGTGATGGCACATTTGGATAAGTATCTGAATAAAAATAATGCCACTAACCCACATTATGCTCTCCCAAAGCCTGACTATTGAAAATACCATCATTCAAATATATTTGAGTTGAGATATTTTTACTTTTATTATTCTATTTTTCTTAAGTGATATTTTCTTTAATAAATAAAAGTAAATTATTATTTTTAGACAATTTATTTCATTTTACACATGTTCATTATTTAAATAAGTTTACTTACACTTTATATTTACATAAAAATGCACAGAATGGCCACCGACTGACAAATATTAAAATGACAATTCATCGACAACAGTCTTAATTGATATGGTTTTGTATGTACAAAAGCCAAACCAAATTTATTATTTCAATACTCGATCTTATGATTACTTTACTATGAGATCAAAGTATTTGTATAAATATAGTGAATGAGTAGTTGAAATCACAAACGTTTTGTTTGGCATATTTTTATCTGATAAAATGTAATGTGAAAATGACCGTTTACCGTTAAATTAGACTATAAATAGTTAGTTAATGTTAGGATATCGTTGAGCTGTTTACACCTTATAAAAGTATCATGCAAAATCAATTATTAATATTATTTACAGGGCTGTATTGCAGTGTTAAATGAGACTCTGTACTATGATAGCTCTAAAAGTTACTACAGTTATATCATGTCTATGTAGTGTTGCCTTATGTTTGTTCGTTTTTCATATATTTATGGCAATTATATAGTTATTTTAGATTATTTCTCAGGTAGAACTATCAAAGGCACAAAGCCTCGTATTTTTCTCAGTTAATACAACAATCAAGAAAATACATCACTTATTACTTACTCATTTAAAATTACTGTACAATATGACTAGCATACACAATTTACGTATATTGCGAAACAAGTGTTTCTTTTTAAAATTAAATACTATTTGTACCTATTTATAATAAATAACTAAACACGTTGAAGAAACGTGTTGACTTATATTTCGATAAATTTCAAACTTTTTCAACTTGATTGTGTAAAAATTTCCATCGTGTTTATTACTTAATAACCAAGCTCAATTAAATGAAAATGCAACATTTAAATTTTGATATCTGTTATCAGTTAATTTTGATTCATTTGTTAGGTTCATTTATCTATGTCATAAATACACCCAAAAGTACAATATATAAGAAGAAATACATACGTGATGTCATAAAAAAGTAACAATATTTACGTTATTTAGTAAGTTCCAATATTATACACTCTCTTAGGTTGGCATTTTTTGTAATAGTTTCAATAAAACATGTTCAAATATCGATGTTCAAAGTGCACCACGTCTCCAAACAAAACATATATAATGTTGGGTGTTTTGTACTTAGTACTGAGACCTCTGTTTACCTCTTCAGTGGTACAGTTGTGAAATTTATATAAACAAGGTTATTTATAGTATATACTAAACCTAAAAATAGATTGTTTAAAATCACTAGTAGAATCAATTGCATTATTTATTTATTAAACCATGTATATCTGAACCAACATAAGAAACACCATGATTATGTATTGTGATAATAATGTATAGGATGAATACAGTAAAACTAGCCATAACTTTGGAAGTTTCTATATTAGTTTTTTTTTTGGATTACACTATTTTAAAGTTTTTTTTTGGGTTCTATTAGACATTAGTATAAAGTATTAATAACCTTGTATATATTTTTATAGTAGCTCACTATTTTTTTTAAATGTCTTATTTAACGACGTGGGCGTCGCACCATCAATAGCTCTAACAGCATGTTTGACGAAGATGCCGTCGCAACACAACTAAAAATGCTAAAAAAGTAAGATAAAAGTTTGCCGCTATCAAGGTTGTGCACAAAGGTCGACTACGGCGGCGCATAGTCGTGCGCCGGACCCGGCGAGTAGTCCGCCGCGGCGCCGGCGCCGTGCAGTAGCGATTAGGTCTGGTACTGCAGCATGGGGGCGGCCGCTAGGTTTGCGTGGTGCCCACTGTTCATCCGCAGGGCTGATAGCGATTTGTTGTACCACTCGTCTTCTGCGCTCATGCCTGCGGGTGCGGAGGATGTCATGTCAGCAAAGGATTTTATTTTGGATAGTTTTACCCTTTCATCACAATCTCATCATGATATGTGATGCTATGGCAGTGAGAACTGTCTCTGCATCGCAATAATAAAATAATGAGTATTTAAAATTAATCTATAGCATGGCCTTGCACAATTTAGAAATTTTGAGAATCCAATCTTTGAGAATATGCCTGACCTGCTGCAAAACATTAAATTCAAGATGAACTTAAAAAAACTATCTTCTTTTATAATCAGAGAGATGGGTTTTATTGGTAATGTTTTAACTCCCGTTTTTTTTTTAATTTTCCTAATTTACAGATGCGGCAAGTCTACAGATTTATTATATGTATCTATAGATAACAAAAAATTACAAGTTATTTCGATGTTGGTTTACCTCAAAGAGTAAAATAATATATTGGTTTGGTTTACCTATAAAATAAGAAACTAGGTAGATAGTTACTTGTACTATAGATACTGATATAATTCAAGTATTCCGAAGCAAATGTTCGAAAACCATGAAGCAAGACGCTACGAAATTACGTAGCAAGCTTGTAGCAGCACATTGACTTCAGTTTAACTACATACACGTAGCTACACATAGTCGATAAGCCTCGAAGAGGGTAGGGAAGCGAATAGTGAGATACTGAATCGACCCTCGCGTTTTCTCAAGATGCAATCTCGCCGCAGGAAATAAGATATTTGCCAAGACGCCGCGAGGACGCCCGCCAAAGTAAATGTAGTGGAAATTTTCTTATTAGAATATCTACGGTACGATGCCTCGCTTCCATTACTTGGTCGTTTTTTCTTACGCAGGAATCTGTTCGCCCGCGGCCGCTTCATATTTCCACTTCACGCTTTATCGACTCGCTTTTTTATACAATATTTTTCTACTTATATAAAAAGTGGTATGTGTAACAAATGGTGTTAGCAATTTGTAACTGCCTAAATGCGATTTAGTTTATTTTAGTTTAATAAACGTATGTTTCTAAATACTCATATATTTTATTTGTTGTTGTAAATTGCTTTCCTTTATAATAATAATATGTAGAAAATTTTAATAATTTTATTCATCATACATAAGTTGTATTTCTCAATGTACCAATAGAGTATTAAGACGTTAAACTAAATTTAAATTAGCACATGTCTTGAGTTGAAGTTCAAATTAATAATCTCCGGCCGCATATCAAAGTTTATTAAATTACAGAGCTGCCTACGCATCAACTTAGTGAGGAATTTGAATTAGGTTAAGAGATGAGAAAGCATTTAAATAGAGTCTAGCAATTATTTAGAAAATAGAGATAGTTTTATTTGTAATCAAAAACAGGTAAAAACAACAACACAAGAGAAATACAAAAAAATACATAAATAATAAATACAACAAATAAATAATTAGCAATAACGCACAAAGCTTTAGTATTAAATTAGCCGTGTTGAAATGAAATAAACGTAATACAATTAACCAGTATAAATAAAAACAAATGTTTAGTACGAAGCTCTATGATAAATGTAACAAATGATTCAACTCAAAACATTCGTAAACTACAAATTAATATTCGTAGGTTCGTTTTAACAGGTGTTTTTTTTTGCATGTATTTATATACTACTAATGGACAAATTTAAACAATTCGCAAACACAAATAACTTTTTTTTAAATGTAATGATATACTTTAAATAAAATTCAATACTTAAGATATCAAAATTTTATTCAAAATCCTCAGTGCTGCTAAAAATATCTCCGTTCAAAGGAAGTCACACAAAGAGGAATATGAAACTGGTGGTGATATTAATAAATTTGTAATCAAGTTTTATCTTCTTTTTCAAGATCATCTGTGGCAAGTTAGCGGTGGTCTGTGCGGTCGGGAAGAGCAAGTTTTCCCATTATTATAAGGGATATTTGTATAAAAACGAGGCCGGCACTGCGATCATTCGCCTCGCGCCACCCAACTTTATAATTGCCTTGACGGCTCTAATAGAAACTTGATGAAAGCTGCCGCCTGCCGTCTATGGCTTTTTGTTTTATGGTGGAAACTTATATTTTAGTTCTTATTGCTCTTAGTATAATTTTTACATGATTTACAATTTATATTTTTGAAGTGAAACTTCTTTATCGACGTATGGGAGAAATTTTTGTAGCAAATCGTCACGTTTTTCGGTTACGCGCCATGTTGTTTTTATTATGTTTTCCCGTATTTTGGAAGGCAAAGGGTTCTAGCTCATACAGCCTAGCCATTTATCTTATTTATCTTCTTAGTTTTGAATTAATGTCTGACATCTTAAAATATAAAGGTATGAAGTTAGCTAGCGAAAAATGTTTTTTAGTAAGCGTTACTTCCGTCAGAATTGTAATCAGGGACTTTTCAGAAGTTTCACTTCTACACACACTTTTTTTTTTGTAACAAAATATACTAACAACACATCACATAGATACTCTTAGCTGCTTATTTTAAAAAAATAGAAATTAATCTTTATTTTTTTTGGACAAAGTAGGTGCAATGTCAATTTTAAATTATATCCTTAATAATAATAATTTTACTAGTCAATGAAATACTTCACAATTGAAACGAGTCGACTCACCCATCGTATCTTGCCTCATGCCGACCGCGCTCATGTTAGCGCCGTGTCCCATGGAGAAGCCCTGAGGCATGGGGTAAGAACCGCCGCCCATCTGCGACAGCGAGAATATGTCCTTCTGCAACTCTTCGTAGCTGCCGTGGTGCTGTGTAAACAATATCAAATTTCAATATCTTCAGAAATCACGAATGGCTATCTATAGCCTACTCATATGTACATACATAGCCTACATATATAGGGTATATATTCATAATATAGGATACCCAATGATGGTCTATAATATTATATTATCATCGTCTTTTTATCTAATAAATAGCGTCTATCGCCATGTCTTAGAGTTCAACAATTGTGTAAAACTACGCATTTTTTGTGAGACATTTATTTTGAACAAGATGATTATAATCAGTTTTCCCGACAGCCAAAAGTATCGATCTAAACTAAACAATAGCTGTACATTGTAATCCAGATGTTAAACTTTGCAGTCTACACACATTGACAAAATTGCATTAAATTGTACCAAAATACCACAAACTGGTATATTATCGCACGAAGCACAGGTAAGAGATAATTTTTCCCGGCTTGTTTTATGCTAATAGTTCACATTAACGGCGGCTTCGTGTTTTATAGTGATTAACACCTCACTTAATGGGATAGTGGTGTGTGATTACGTTAGGTTACCGAGCTCGTCGGCCATGCCTGTTAGCTATATCATTATAATAAACTAAAATATGGTAAATCTGCGAAACGATTTATACATAATTCGGGTACATTTTCTGAGCATTTAGTGAAACTACGTGTCTTTCTATATATACCTATAAAATAGTACCGACCCGTGACTGACTGATTGAGTGATAGACAACGCACAGCCTAAACCGTTGGATATAGAGAATTGAAATTTGGAGGAAATATTTTTTACTACACCAATAAAGGGTTTCTCTGGTAAAACCGCGGAAACCTAATATCTAATAATGTGAAATTAACTTTCTAGATTTTGAGGTATTTATAACCAAACTGTTTGATTTATAGTCAAGGGACAGATACTATGATACTATTGCGATACTAATGATGATCAGTCAAGAGTTGTAGTTGGTAACGTCAGTAGCTTCTAGGGCTTAAATTGAATAAATGGCTTTGGCTTTTATTTTACTTCCAATTGCTGTGAATTATAAGAATAATATAACCTATAAATTAAATTGTGTTTAATTTTTCACTACAAATCTTTTGATCGAATATTTCATAAGGAGAAAGTCGAATCATTTTTTAATTAATCTCCTTTAAGACCTCTGTACTCTAAGTCAAGGATTTTCTATATTAAGTATTAATGATAAAAAACGGTAATACGGCAAATAAACGTTAGGATACAATTCAATACATTTTCGTCGAAGCATATTGAAATAATTGAATACATAAATATTTATACATGTATCTATTCTAATAAAATATGTACTATTGTATGTATGTATTCATGTATAATATATCGTAGAGCGTACTGTACGCTGTATTTGCATTATTTTCTGCGGTCGCCACGAGCCGCGTTCACAATCCCATTATCGCGTAATCAGAGCGACTGATTAGCACCGTATGGTAATGAGCGGACAAATTGTGATGAAAACTGCACATGTATACACGAATTTATCTTTTTTTTTTTTACTTTGTATAGGCTTGTGTCTTATTTTATTTTTATCTGGTTGTTAAAAAAAACAATCCCAAACATTACTTTAAAGTTATTGTGACATAAAAAATGGAATATACCATTCTTAAAATAGGTATATACTTACCAATTATGTATAATTATTAATAAATTAATTTACTAATACATAGGGCTCTTTCAAAGTATAGTAAACAAGTAAATTGGACCATCGATTAAAGCTATTGTACAAGAACGGCAATGTCACTATCCGACGGGTTTCGTAGACTCTCGTAGCACTTGCTACGAATTCTACTTTCAATACTCTTTTTGGTTGGTTGGTTCTTCGTATTCTAATAAGGCCTGGCGAGATTTTCAGCTAATAATGTAAGTAAGTATTAAAAGTATTTAAAATAATGATCACATCACATTTGTGACTGTTCTAAATTCAGCAAGAAGTATATATTCCATATAAATTTTCATTTTTGACCCCGATGGTACCACAAGATATTTTTGCTGTCTTAAAAACAGTTCTAACGTATTTATTATTACAGTTTCATTAGAGTACCTCATTATTTTATGATTTTTAATGTATATGTATGTTTTTTGAAGATGGTTTTATTAAATTATTTTGTATGTCTTTTATTAATTTCATTCATGTAAGTTCAAGCTGTTCACTCAAAATTCGTCACTGACCCAGGAAAGGGATCGATAATTGTTTACTATTATAACCTAAAATATTTCTATCGCGATACTTGTAACCTTTACCGTTGAGCCATCATAATATCTCCAAAGTCCATATGCTTAAAATATTTTGTAATAATCTTTCAAAAAAATATCTTCTTAATCGGTTAAGACACATAAAAAATGTAATTATGTAGGTAACATTTTGTAGCACTATAATTGGTATATCTGATTGTACGTACATACATAGTATCAACAAAATTCGCACCAAGAGTATGTTTTTTTAACGAAGAAAATCACGTCATCATAATTATGCACGCTGAAATTTTGGTAGTTTTAAAAAAGCATTGGACCTGTATCTATGAAAGAAATATTATGGCATTATTGGTTATTTTATTAAAAAACAAGTAAATATTAATGTCTCAATAGCACTTGATGTCATATAGTTTTATAAGAGACGTATACCTAATTCTCGTAGTCATGAGATGGGTAGTACATACCTGTGGATACCGGTTGATGGTATTAGGATGCGGATAAGGTTGGTAGCCCCTGTACCCTTGGATATTTCTCATCATGCCGTTGCAGCCAGGCAGCACAGCCGGTGCTAGAGCCTTCTGCAGTTGCTTCTCTTGCTTCCGATACTTAGCTCGACGGTTTTGAAACCAGACCTGGGTGAAAAGAATTTGAATTAAAATCTATACTATAATATTATAAGATTTGTATTTTTGTATGTAACGAATAAAATCAATAGGGTTTTTCTGTACTATTAATTTCAAACATTTCCATCATATTTTTTTATAAAGATCAAGAATGATATTTATATTATTTTATATATATGTATTTAACTATATAAACAATGAACAAAACAAAACACAGGACGGCCTAATCTGTGTGTTGTCAACAGGAATGAGAGCGTGCGTCATTTGATATGGTGATTAGAGCTGATTAGAGGGAGAGGGTGGTCCCTCCCACCCATCCCGGAGGGCGGGGGCAACGCGCCCTCTGTACGCACTCTCCATATAAATAAACCGATACTCCCTATACCTAACGGTTAGTAAACCCACCCTCTATAAATTATAGGTATGTACCTCAACGCATGTGAAGGTTGCTTACTCGATATATATTTTTTGTAAGAAAATATTTGTTAAACTATGGTATAATTTTTTTTTTTTTAATCTATATTTTTTGCATATAATCAAGTTCAAAGTCAAATCCGAAGTCAAAATCAGTTTAGGTATATGAAAGTCAAAGCTCGACCTATTTACTGAGTTACCGCTGATTTGTAAGTCAGTATCCAACTGGGAAGAACTGGCGAGAAACTCAGTAAGGTTTAAGGTTTTACATATTTTTAAGAAGAACAGTTTCAACTAGCACGTACGAAATGACGAATGAACGAAACCAAAGTCGGATATAACAAAATATCAATATTTTCTGGTATTTAATTAAATTATTGAATTAATGATTAGGTATCATTTCTAATATAAGGTATTAAGTAGGGGGCACTCCTGCTTCTTCTAAGCTTTTAGAAAATAACAATAAAAAATATATAAATCAAAGAATCTGTATTTTGTACTTATTTTTATAATCGACCCCTATAGATTGAGAAACGTAGTTAAGTGTATTTCACGTATAGATAGGGGGAGGAAACGTAAATGGGATATTAGTTTTTTCGCAAAGCTACCCGACATCCGCCCTTCACCGCGCGAGCGTTGTAATGAAAAACGAAGCAATTTCCGAACGGTTTAAAAACGATCTACGCATTTTTTTTGTACTTAATGAAATTTTCGGAAAATGATTTGATTTCATGCTTATTTTAATTGTTTTTTTTTCGTGAAACCAAAACCAATAGGTATATATCTATATATTCTATAAAATACCTAGTGGTATTCTGAAGCCAGGATTAAAATCTATTTAAGCTTCGGTGACCACTTACCAAGGAGAAATCTGATCTTCTGACAAAAAGAAAAACCAGGAAATAAATAACATGTCTTATCTGGGCAAGCGCGCTGCATTCTCCTCATCACGTCTCTAAGGATGTAGATCCGGCTAAGGCTACCGAGGGAAAATAGTTCGTGTAGCCATTTCCAAACAAAATAAATGTAAAATATAAAAGAATAGATTAATATTCAAGGTAGTAATGAGGTTTGTGTTGAGTTGAGACTACATACATGTATATAACAAGTTTATTACAGCATCATTAAATATATGAAATAGGTACATAGCTTAAATACATACCGAAATCAATCATTCTTTTCCATATTTCGTTCCAAATTATTTAAAATTTATTATATATTATATACCTTTAGAATCAGTTTGTTAAAACATTGTGATAGTGTTATTTATTTTTGTTTCAGGAAAAGTGTTGAAATTCTCAGTAAACAAAATAATATGAGAATCTATATTAATTTTCAAACAAAATCTTTACAAAACAAGAGGACTATTTGATAAACATTCGAGTTCAACTCGTTTACAATCTATAAGACACAAATTTAAAAGCAGATAAAACTTAATTTAGTAAAGATCCCTCGGCTGAAACACTTTGCTCTGTGTTCAAGAAAAGCTATAGATACCTATTTATTTTCTTAAGAGCGCATCGAGTTATCCGTAGAAAACGGTCGCCTTTAAACTGAAAAAGCACGGGGATCCAACAAAACATTTTCTTATTTCCAATTGTAGAATTCATTTGAGGGCAGAGACAATGTCGAGAGGCGCGCGGGGAGGATGAGCGGCTAACTTCGTTACGGATCCATTTGATGGGATTGCAATGCCTCAGGGGCCACCTCCGCCCGCCGCCGCCGGCCCGCAGCCCTCCCGCGCCCTCCAACGCTGTATTTTTATATCGAAATTTCCTCTAGAAGGAGGGACGCCCGACGCGCGACGTCGCTGTCGTCTTTAACGTTTACATTCTTATGTAGCGTCGCCTAAACGTTAATAGCCTCCTACGGAGCGCGCGTGTTCGAACATGCCGACCTTACCTACACATACACAATGTATTGACGTTTTTCGACACAGCTTCGATATACAATATCTACCGACAATGTTACCTACGCGCTTTTCACGTGCTTTTAATGTTGGAAACCATGTAAAGGTTTCCGATGTAATGTCATTTCACAGAACCTTTCATTTTCTCAGAAGAACATCGTCATTTGTTGCGGTTGAAAGAAAGAGCTTTTCGTCTGAGATTCTGAATAAAATATCACATAAAAGCTTTTTCATATAGTATGAGTGGCAATTGATAAAATTTGATGTAAGTGTTAGTGATAAAAAGATGTTTCTCGCTTTTAGAGATCACTCTTATCAGTTTACCTATAATATTATACATTTTTAAATGGACCTTAAAGTGGAAGCAAAAAAATGTTGTCATTATTTGAGCAACTCATAGATGTTAAAAGTCATGTTCTGAATAAAATATCTAAAGCGACAAATTAGGTACTCCGGGGACAAATCAATAGCGAGGGTCCCGGGGGATTGAGCAATTTTAAAACTGAGATAAAGATCTCTCGCGAGTTACTGTAAGCATTTCGTATTCATACGGTCGAGGACGACAGATGGCGCTTTAATTCAATCCGCCTCCGGCCTACGCTCCAAATTATATTACTCGAGTATTCGCGCATCATTGATATTTCGACAATTCCATCCAAGAACGAATGGCGCGATGCTATTGTATGTGCTGCCTGTTATTTTGCGCAGGGAGCAGTTTATATTATTTTTTTACTCACATGGCTGGTGTTTTTCTGTAGCATTGCTCTACATATCTGACAACGTCATTGCGTTATTCTTCATTGTAATTATACTGGTTTAAATTGATACTGGAAAATATTGTTTTCGGTAAAATAGTATATTTGTCTATTTTGTATAATGTTATTCAGATGATTTGTAAATCCTAAGTGAAGGTAATACTTATGCGAAAGTTTTTAACATCAATGAAAAGGTATTAGTGCCTGTTTAAAATTACATAAGTACCTGCTCAAATACAAAATTTATTTCATATACTGTGTTCTCAACTATAATCGGTTTTTCCTATCTTTCATCGCTTCTGCGTACCATGTGGCCTAAATATGCAGGAATTCGCTGTTAGCATATGGTGGACAATCGGGTTTTAATTTGGAGTTGAGACAGGAAGGATGCATTGCTGCACTTAGCCGTTCGAGGTATTCTCAAGATTCGTCTCCAGCACATCTCGAATGCATCTATCCTTTGTCTTTCTCTGGCCAAAATTGTCCATAAGCCATAATCATGATAAAAACTGCATTTATATTTTTTCTACATTTATAGCAGTTCGGGATAGCCGTGTGGGAATTGTCTCAAGATATTGAGTTCCGTATTTTAGATTAGCTAAAGTTAAAAAGTCATTTCTTGGATGTAGTGTTCGCTTTTATAATAAAATACCTATCTCAGTTACCAAGATGATTGTTTTTAAATTCAAATCATACATAAAGAAAGTTTTAAAAGAAAAAGCCTATTACAAGGTAGCTCATTACATTGAGGATAAAGATGTCTGGAAGTAGCTGCACTCTGCACAAGTGCATCTTGTACATACTTTTATACAAAAGCCAGTAGGTACTTACTTAGTATTAGAGATACTAATTTTTTGTTAAAATTTGAACTAACAAGTTCAAATTTATTAGTTCAAGGTTATTATTTTTTATTTATTTTTCTTGTTATTTTTTCATTTTTGTGTTTATGCGTATTATATTTCTTTAATAATTGTAAAACATTTAATGGGAAAAAAAGCCAACATTGTCAGATTGTCCAAAAAAAAAACAATAAACTAAATATATGAAAAGTGTAACCTTGCTGAGTTTCTTGCCGGTTCTTCTCAGTTGAAGGCGACTTCCGAATCGGTGGTAACTTCAGTAGTTTCGACGTTCATAAGTGCCCTCTTAGGGCCTAAACTGAATAAATGGCTTTGACTTTGACTTTGATCAGTCGGTAAATTAAGCAGAAATTAATTTCGCAAGTAAATTGCGTTCAATTACATTAAGTTAATAATTACAAAATGTAGTGTTTCAACAGAATTAATGAGTGTAATGTGTCTGACCTGTATCCTCGCCTCGTTGAGTTTCGTCGTCCGCGCCAGTTCTTCTCTACAGTAAATGTCAGGGTAATGTGATTTTGCGAATGCCGCTTCTAATTCTGCTAATTGTTCCTGTTGAAATAAAACAAAAGTTTACCACTTAAATACTTTTTTAAATCTCTTAAGGCTCCAGTCTCCCTAAAATCAGTGTTCTTGCGGAATTTATCAGAAAAGAAATATTGTTTTTTTAGTCATCAGAAAAGCAATAAATGAAATATATTTTACGTTATTTTCAAGTGTGAGATTTGAAGTTTCCAATACATATTTTATTTTTTAATTTGACGCCACTTTTATTAGCTTTGTGAGGCTTTAAACATACCTCTATTTACGTTCCACGCGTAGAGGGTCTCATTCATGCACACGCCACGAAAAAAATATAACAATAACAAGAAATGTATTCAGATTACATTTGTCGGCAAATCCTCAACAATAATCTTATCTAGTTACTTTTTTTCAAAATCGTCTCAATTTCTTATTTAAACTGCTTTAAAAAGTTATAAATTTCTGAATTTGACCCTTGCAACATATATTTTTTTCTATTACAAAGTAATGGTTTAGAGAAATCACACTTTAACCACTCCGAAAACAACTACTTAAAACATAAAACGCATCAAAATTCCATTCAATTCCGCTGGGAATTGACAGCGTTCGTTGTGTTATATGTTTAGTTTCGGTAAATTTATTTCAAATGATTTTTTGAATGCGTATATTTTTTATTCGACAGATAAGTAGTTGCTTTCGGAGTGCTTAAAGTGTGATTTCTCTAAACCATTACATTGTAATAGAAAAAAAATATATGTTGCAAGGGTCGAATTCAGAAATTTTAAAGCAGTTTAAATAAGAAATTGAGACGATTTTGAAAAAAAGTAACTAGATAAGATTATTGTAGAGGATTTGCTGACAAATGTAATCTGAATACATTTCTTGTTTTTGTTATATTTTTTTCGTGGCGTGTGCATGAATGAGACCCTCTACGCGTGGAACGTAAATAGAGGTATGTTTAAAGCCTCACAAAGCTAATAAAAATGGCGTCAAATTAAAAAATAAAATATGTATTGGAAACTTCAAATCTCAGACTTTAAAATAACGTAAAATATATTTCATTTATTGCTTTTCTGATGACTAAAAAACAATATTTCTTTTCTGATAAATTCCGCAAGAACACTGATTTTAGGGAGACTGGAGCCTTAAGTGACATTCAATAGAAGAAAGTCAAAAATAAGACATCATAAGTATATAGTATGTTATTTAATTGGCTTAGACGTATTACGTCCGTGTAATTACGCACCATGGGAAACCGCCTTAAGGTATTTTCTTTATTATGAACAAACCATGATACAATAATAATTACTACTTACTATATTTTTTTTTACTAGAAACATCTATTATTTTAAAATGGTTTAAAAAATAAATTTAAGGTTGCCTGTTATTAGATTATAGCAAGTTATGAATCAGAAAATGAACACAGGAAAATCATTTTGACTTATTTTTCAAAAGCTTCATCCACGGTATCACGTTCATGATAAGTTTGAAATATCATAACATATTTTGTTTGTTACTAAAATTGATGCTCATTTACATATTCATGTAAAAAATCCTCTTATTTCTTTGCCAATGTTTCATGATTAGCATATTACGACACAAAAATGTTTTTGATAATTTTTATTTCATGAAAACAATTACCATTATTTTTATTTACTACATTCTGTCTGCTCCGCGGTTTCACCCGCGTTCCCGAGGGATCTACGATTTTTCAAACATTTTCTTTCATACAAACATTGTCCTGACAATTACAAACACAATAAAAAAATAATTATCCAAATAGGTGTAGCCGTTCTGAAGTGATGCACACATACCTGTGTAAATGTGGTCCTGTGCCGTCTCCTCGCAGGTGTGGGACATGATGCTGTAGTGGGCGTGTGCCCCGCGTGCTGTGGCCCCAGTGCCGGGGATAACGCTGACGTACCACCAGATGAGCCCGTGTTGTTCCCACCCGGCTCTGGCTTTAATTTTTTGAAAGCACCTTCCGCTGTTGAAGACAATTTTATATTAAAATAAACCTGTGAATATGTGTGATAAATGTGAGTATATCTTTACAATTAGTAAACCCGTTACAGTTATTGATCGTACAGATACAAGAAGACTTATTTATATTAGCGTACCTATAGTATGTATTTCTCAGCAAGAGTAGGCTAGATCTCAAACTTAAATACCCAATTTATCTACAGGTTATTCAAGATTTGAAGACCAAAATGTTGCGATACATTCCAGCCATACGTTTAAATTAATAATGAAATATCAAATCCAAGTTCTTGGATTTCATTTCTTATTTCAAATTGTGTCACTTCCAATAATTGCTGATAAACTAGCGTATTTACGCTCAATCAGTGATAGTCCAACGGGTGAGCTGGTACGTACCAGTTCAAAGAAACATCGAGCTTCTTATTTGCATAGCGGGCGTTGCGCATCGACCCTTGCCGCTCTCCATCCGTAGGTCAAGTTCGCGGCTCTCGTAATTGTAATTGCGTTGCTTTAACTAACGTTGTTAAGGAGCTAATGATTCCACGCCGAGTGTACGTTTCCACGAATCCACTCGTGCTCGTAGCCATGTTTGTGTATGTTTAGAAAAAGCTATAGTTGGTTAAATAGGGAAGATTTTGTTTCAGAGAAGATTTTAATGGGAAGCCGAAGTAAAATATTAATTACTAGCGACCCGTCCCGGCTTCGTACGGGTAGCAGAGTATATACGCCTTTTTTTTATAAGCATATTATATTAAAGTGAGAATTACTATAGGTAGGTATCACTTACTGTTAAATATACTCTAAGAATTTAGAATTTGAATATTCCGCAGGGCAGACTCCCCACGCCTGCGGCCGTACCGAATAACTGCCGCGCGTGTAATCATTTTGTCGCGAGAATATTTATATTGCGATATCTTCTAAGATATTTGTTTAAACTATAGAGTTAAATATTTTATATTAAATTTCCGCTCTAACGAACATTTATTTAGATATAGATTAATACCAATGGGTTAAATAAGCTTCGCAAAAATTCATTCGTTTTAATCTAAAATTTTAATACTAAAAGCAGTTATTGTGAGTTATCTGTCGGCGATAGGCATATGTTATCGCGGATTTTTTTTATAGCTATTGATATGTTCTTTAATATTGTTCTACATTGTTTTGTTCTACCATCAATATTTTTCAAAGACATTTTATAATATTTTTTTAAACCTTGGGTTACATTATTCAAGTTTTAGTAGGGATTCCTAATTATTTCTGAAAATAAATATAGCTTATGTTACTCGGTGAAGATGTAGCTTTCTAACGGTGTAAGAATTTTGAAAATCTTTCGAGTAGTTTTTGAGTTAAATCGTGACAAATAAACAAATCATTCCTCTTTATAATATTAGTTTAGATTCGTTTAGATTAAATATATCCATCTAACTAAGGTAATAACGATGCCACATATAGCTTTTTCTAAACTAAACGAGTATTAATAATTTAAACATTATAATTAGGTCGATATAATATGTAGGTATATTGTTCTGTTAATCAATTGATCTGTCTTGAAATAATTAATACCCAGATTGAGCTTCAATTAAATGTATTTTTAATGATTCAATTATATACAACCTGAAATGAAAAACTCTCACGCATGATTTCAATTACTCAATAAGGTTCAGATTTGATGTATTAATTTCATAATTTGTGAAATATAAATCGTAGGCTTAATCTCTACGATTACATATATAATTTTATTTTATCTTTACTTAATTTACAAGCATAAAACTTGTCCCTTTACTTACTCTAAGTCCCAAATAAATAGAAGTTAATAAACAAAATAAACGATGAAGAAAAATACAGTTTGTCAATTCAATTATGGTAGTGCATATAGTTGAACGAAGTCTTTCTGCACAAAGAAATTCAGATGGAAATGGTTACCACGTTTTAATTGTATTCCCACATGCCTATCTGCCTTCAAATGACTCATACGTATGTTCGTTTCTCTGAAAAATTCGCATATTGGCGACATAATCAGTTTACCTTCGGTTTCTCTGAGCTTCTGAATTAAGTGGGGGAGATTTTAAAAGCACCGTCGGAGGTCGGTTTGGCAAGTATTCATGCATTCCCTTTGACGGTGTTCCAAGCTACTTACTAATTAACAAGGAGCTAAGTGTTTGCGTCCGCGGTAAACGGGGCCTTTTAACGTTTAAAAGGTTGTATTTTTTACTCTCGTCTATGTTTTTAGGCGCTTTGATGGTGAATATATTGGTTACGCTTTTTATCTGTCATTTTTCCGAGATGCGATTAAGCCATTAGAGATAGAAAAAAGCTTTCTATGTTTATTTTTGGATTTCGTTCATATTTTAGTACATACAGGACGATTTAATTTCTTTTTTTATCAAATAAAAGGAGTTTTAGGAAACCGATCCGTTGTTTAGGTGTAATCAGAGCTAAGTAAATTGTACTATGTATGTAGGCGGGTGTAGTCCTACTTCGCCGTACTATTGACAATTTGTGTCATTATTCGTTCGCTTTTTAAAAACATGCAGATCATGGTTTTAGGGATCATTGAAAAATACCTAGTTGAATGTGGAATCTTTACCTCGCAATTTGATCAGCGTATTAATCTACTCAAGCTTAATCCTAACTAATTTTATAAATGTGACTGTGAGTTTGTTTGTTATATCTTTTTACGCTTAAACCACAAAACAGATCGCGGTGAAATTTTGTACGGAGATAGCCTATTTTTTTCTGGGGAGGGATATAGGCATTTTTTTTCTGGAGAACGCGGGTGAAACCGCAGAGCACAGCTAGTAACTTATTTATTTACTTTCGAGATATTGGTATAATACACTTGCCTGTATTGCATTTTACTGGTAGATTTGTTATCATTGACAACATGCATAAATGGGGAGAGCGGTAAAGAAATGTAACAAATTGTGGGTGCTTCGTCATAAGTCAATGAACAGTATTTCTTTGTAGTTCAAAGCGGAGAACATTTGTTCGGGGGCGTAACAGTGATTCAATGTAACACATCATTAGGGGGCCGTAATCCCCTAATTATGACGATTGACATAAAAGCGCCATCTGTGGCGGTCGAGAGGTGTCGGGTGACTGCCAATGAGTGTTGCAAATACTAAACACTAGTTTGATCAAAGTTGATTCTAGGGAGAGAGTATGTTTTGGAAAATATTTTATCACGTCATCGCACTTTCTGAACTTAATTTCAGAGATAAGGTAGGTAGATCTTGGTGCTAGAAAGATAAGATACAGTTACTAGTTCTAATTAACTTGTAAATATGAAGTTTGTTAACAAATTTACATATCTCAGATGTCTCATTATTAGCAATGGCGCGAAAAATTAAATCAGGAGGTGAAATTCGTCTCTGCATAGAATACTGCTAACGTCCTATGGGCAGCTCACTGAAACAATATTTTTTGTTATCTTATAAAACTTAAAACAACATTGAAAATCATGTCATACTAAAATTTACTAATATTTCTTTTTCAATGAAAATTTCTCTATTGTATTGTAATATATGATGATTTCATTAGGGAAACATATTAACATTTACCTACATATACAAAAAAAATGTTCAAATTTCAAATAGCTTCAATTTAATATCAGAAGTAAAAAGCTTTCTGAATTAAAGTAGGGCTGAGACCACCTCCGGAGTGCCGACGGGGGCTCAGCGCCCTTCAAGCGGCGTCAATATGCCACATGCCCATAATAGATTTATAATCGGGACAAATGCCACAAATCCGCGCGATTGCCATCTTTGATTGTTGACCTGCGTCTGCACTGTTTCATGCGCTCTACTATTAATACAGAGTTCGTCAAATGTGAAAAATAAGCTTTGAGCCATGTTTGTTTGTACTAAACCAAATAATAATAGTTTTTTTTAAGTTTTACAAAGAGCGATAGAAGACGAAATAGATGTAATGTAATAATTAATAAGACGCCAAAGTTAATGTACAAATATACGCAGGAATTTATTGAAATTACGCATTTTGAGTGCAATACTCAATTTGGTAAAAATTGCAAAAGCTCTAACATTTTCGACAAATGTAATAAATGTCGACTAATGTAATTTTTTTTCAGGTAGGTAATTAATTTATTAAAGCGCAGTGAAATTATTTTATTTCTATGGAATAGTTGGATAAAGGGTATTTCGCCTAACTAAAGAATAATCAAAAGTTATAAAAACTTAACAACTTTTAACAGCAAATAACATTTTTTTGAGTGCCAGATGATTCCATGGGGTAACATGCGATGTGAGTAATTACAATGGACTTAGTGGATTTGTAGGTGCCAGTGAGGGTGCGCGGGCGCCGGTGCCAGTCACAATCGACACTCCATTATGTCGAGTGCGTGCTTGACAAGGGATTATTATGCGCATATTGGTTAACTGGCTGAGAGGATTACGACATTTTTTTTATAAATAGTTCTTTATCGAAAAACTCTTTTTTATTTAAAAAGGTGGTGAAAAGTGTTTTGAAAAAGAAATTGTTGCTGAAAATTTTCTTTGTTCAAAAAGTATGCTAAAATGACTTACTAGCTATCCCCCGCGGTTTCACCCGCGTAGCGGTATAAAAAATAGCCTACGACCTATTCTGAAACCTACCAAATATACACAAAAAAAATCATAAAAAACGGTCAAGCCGTTTCGGAGGAGTTCAATAACAAACACGAGATTTTTATATATTAGATAATTATAAAACTATGTCGGTTTGGTTCACCATTTTTACCTAACTCAAGAACGGCTGAACCAATTATTATTTTTTATATTTTTAACTATTGAAACATCGGAAAAATTCACGTTTTTAAAATATATATTTTTTTAAATATCGGATCGTGGGTGAATCCGCGGGGAACAGCTAGTTTGATATATATTCTCTTTTATTTTTTGTGCTGGTCTTGTGTGCAACCGATATATTTTTATGTCCGAAAAATTGCGGATTATATATTCAATACAAAATGTATATGTGATAATATACGAAAAATGTTGCCAGGCCTAAAAATAACACAGGCATATTTATTTATGTACTTATATACTTGTCTTTAATTCAGTTTAATTTAAAGTAAACGAATGGTTGAGTTTACTATTATAATTCCTCTATACAATGCTTCGTCGAACTTTAAAGAAGTAAAAAAATTTTAATCAACAGAAAGTAAAGTACGTAACAAAAAAAATTGCTCCTCATCATTACATTCTATGTTAGTTTAACTAAAATCGCGGGGTGGAAACTAGTCTTTACTAATACTTCTTTATTAGTATAGATAGATTATGAAGTTGAAGAGTTTGTATATGTTTGATAGTGCCAATCTCAGGAACTACCGACCGCTATGAAAAATCTTATTGCGTTAAATCCAAAATCATAAGGTACATATTAGAGAACAAAATTTATACATATTTTCAACACAAAAAATATCATTTATTCTTTAAAATACGCTTTTTACACATTTTTTTTATAGATAAGCAAATTATTATTATATTGACCATTTCCGTTCTCAATCGTACAATAGGTACTTACTATAGTAAAGGGGCACACACATTGCCAATTAGGCAGGTGTGATCCGCACGCGTCCTGCACGCGACACAGATTGCGACCGTAACCTTGTTAAAAAAAATGGGATCTATATGTAAGCCATACAACTGCTCTCTCCAACAGTATAAAATTTACCTGGCTTACTTATTTGAGTTAAAAAAAAAGTAATATTTTTTAATAATATAAATATATAGCTTAATGTCCGAGTATTTTAATTGAGTCGTTACGTTATCTATACTAATATTATAAAGCTGAAGAGTTTGTTTGTTTGAACGCGCTAATCTCAGGAACTACTAGTTCGATTTGTTTTTTCAAATTGTTTCAGTGTTAGTTAGCCCATTTATTGAGGAAGGCTATAGACTACTTTTTATCCCGGGAAAACACAAGATCCCTCGGGAACGCAGGTGAAACCGCAGGGCAGAAGCTAGTTAAGTATATTGATGTAGATGTAGAATGATTGATACTATCTACACCTGTCTCTTTCTATACTTATTGAATAAATAAAGGAGGAGATACCTACATTAAACAGTCATTAAATTCTAATTGACATTTCTGAGTACGGCAGTAAGTGTATTTTTTATTAAATGACGAAATTAATGATTTGAATAATGAATAGGGTCATTATATTTTTGACAATACTAACTTATCGCTTAGAACCAACCATTTAATTAAATGATAAGGAAATAATTAGCAGGACAATTATTCACACATTAAATGATATGGAAGAAGATCAAGGTTTCAAAAAGACAATTACATATCAAAAATAAAACTTATTGTACATAGAATTCTGTACAAATTATGGTACAAAATTCTGTTGTTACTTATATTTTATATACTACTGCTACAATGTTTATCTACTAGCTGTTCCCCAGGAATTCACTCGCGTTCCCGGGATAAAAAATAGCCTACAACCTTCCTCAAAAATTGGGCTAGGAATTTTTGAAATCCGATTGGTAGATCCAGAGATTAGCGCCTCCTTTATTATATTATATAATATAGATTGGAAACATAAAACACTAGTCGATACCCGGCGTGTGCTACAACGCACAAAAAAAAACTACTAAAGCATTTCATATTAAAATTATCTGTTGCTTATCACTTATACGGAACTACGAGTAGGTATAAAGCGTTATCTAATTCTGATATTGCTCACACATTTAATATGTAATGTAATCAATAATATTGGTACCAACACAAAACTGACCACCACCAAACCATTTGCTTTGTTAATTGTTTTTGTAATAATATTATTTAAATGTTTTGATCAGTCTTCTGTCATTATACAGCATAAGCGCTAGTGAAAATATTGTGACCATGAAATCAATTCCTTGTATTTTTTTTGTTTTTTGTCTGATTTTAGGTAAGTCCATATAACTTAGTATTAATACATTAAAACATACATTTTTTTTATAGATCTTTGTTCTTTTTTTATTTAATTTATGTAACTATTTAATAACAAATAACAAAGTTTATAAAATTATATTGAAATAGTTTGTGTAGCGATCATTATTCTTGCTTGATTCTACAAATATATAATTTATTATTTATTGTAATGCCACACGCCACAAATTTAGAGTAGTAGACCAATGTTCAAAGAATATCACACTAATATTCTAAATGCGAAAGTTTGTGAGTGTGTGTGTTTGTATATTTGTTACTTCGCTCAAACGGCTGGATCAATTTTGATGAAATTTGGTATGGAGGTAAGATCCCTCGGGAACGCGTGTGAAACCGTGGGATGGAAGCTTGTGATTAATAGTATGAAGTTTCTATTTAATAATGCAATACTATTTCAGGAATCAGCGTTCCTTACATAGAAGCAGGTGGAATATTTAATCCATTTGGGTATAATAAGAGACCATATAAGGATAGAAGTCGTGATCCATACTCTCCAAAGATATTGACTATAAATGATGATGGCGATGATGACGACTCATTACAGCAAACGGGTAACGCAGGCAGTAATAACTGGTGGCCTACAGATTACACTTCAATCGTTCAACCGGTTATTAGTAAGAATTCTGATCAGGAAGTAATAGGTCAATTTAACAATGGGATTAATAAATTAAACGATAAAAATGATTTACCACCAGGTGGTAATGTTGGTAATTATGGCAGAGCACCAACATATGAACCGATAATGAGCTCCGTAGCGCCACATCTAGAGAGTGAAAAACTCAAGCCAATAAAGGATGAAGGTGAAAATAATATAAATAATGATATGAAGCCAAATATAATGAAATTCATTGTGAAGAGAAAGTTTTACTTTCAAGCAATACCAGTCGTTCCAGAAACTGAACTAAAGAAATATTTTGAAAAAGTTTATTATTTAGAATAATTTAATTTAATTTATAAATAATGATTAATATTAACTAGTTTTTCTCGTCTTTTTAGTATCTCTAGTCTCGTATCGGATTTCTAGTCTTCGCGCATATTTCATAAAATGTCTATATTATTTTAAAGCTATCTATAAAGTATGTATCACATATTGGTCGGTCACTCCAGGTCGGCAGTCTATCTATAGTATAGGCACAAGTTGTGAGGTGGACTCCAGCAGCACGTCTCATGCGTCCATTGTTAGTGTCGACGCTACGTGACGTTGTGTACGCGCCTTTATACCTTTCATATACCTATTTTATAGGACACGTCCATTCGATAGAACGAGGTGCAATTTTAGTTTCTTTATTTTTCAATCAAATTGAATGTAAAGAAATTTAATAAAAAATTCGTAAAGAAATTACACAGTTAATTATTGTCGTTTAAAATTGTCGGGATTATTAGTAATGTAAAATTCTCCTGACAATAACGAACATTTAAAAAAAAATATTGGCCAAATTGGTCCAGGCGTTGTTGAGTTATGCGCTTACCAACACATTTTGCGATTCATTTTTATATTATAGATTATATAAATTTTAATTGGACAGAAGTGGCGCACCTTATTTAAATTAAACACTTACCTACATATTTTTTTCAAGGAAAACCTATTTTTAACATTATTAAAGGCTCATATTATTATAATTTAAAATTCATCTGTCTACTACATTCAATATAATTGTGCGTATTGCGAAAGGCATGAACTTAAGTTATGTACGAGTTTGTACATTGTATAACTCAACTCAACCCAGGCCGCTTGAAAATTCAGGCTTCGCTCGCGAACGGGGGTGAGCATGAGGTGGGGGCGGGGACGGTCGTTAGTGACATTTCGTATTCATGACGTCACCCGCGGGCCGATTGTTTGCTATATTACTCTAATTGGAATTGTAATTATACGCACATACCGGGTAGGTACGGGTTAGTGTAGAGTTCTAAATACGTACATACTTATAGGAGTTAGTGTGTTGTCTATAACTATGCTCTATTAGTTATAAAATAAACGACATTTGTAAATGATTTCTGTGTGATATTAAATAAAGGATCATTTTCATTGATAATCGTGGAGCCTCTGTTTCGGGCGATAGTTGTCTGCCGCTTGTATTAATTATTATCTTGTTGTATAGATAGTTAGCTCGAAACTATAAATATAGTTTATTTACTTCACTAAAACAAAAATAAAAACAAAATCCCCCGACTGTCTGTCTATCTGTGTGTATGTTCTGGGAGTTGTTTTACTGCGAAGCCGGGGCGGGACGCTAGTTATAACTAAACTATGAACGTACCAAATAAAATTACCTATATAAGTACGTGGGGTACTCAGAAAGTTTTGAGAAACTAAAAAAAAGTTTTATGAGTTAAGTTTTTTTTAATTTAATCTTTTCAAAGAACTCTTCACCAGTATCTATACAAAGTTTCATGCATCTAAACCAATTTTCGAAACACTTTTTCCAATCCACCGCGAGACACCTTTTCTATGGCCTTCTCGAACGCTGTTAGCGCATGCGGCACCCAGCGTGAAACTATCCTCCTCACGCGAAGATGCTCATGTAGAATTTCGTGAACGCTTCCCGATCCAATTAGCAGTATGTGCTGACGCTCTTCATACGTAATTCGCCTATTCTCTTGAATTATTTTTTTCACTGCTAGCACGTTTCCTTCCGTAACAGATGTCAAAGGGCGACCACTTCGTTTTTCATCCCTCAAAGTTAGTCGACCGCGATGAAATTCGTTATACCAGTGGTATACGGTTGCTTTAGAAGAGCCTTCATCAATAAATGACATTTGAAGTCTATCCTACGATTTGTCCGGTTTAAGACGACATTTGAAATTATAAAAAATCATCGCGCGAAAGTGTTCCTGACGCAGATCTATTTTTCAATGAGACACGATAGTTCAAATTAGCTCTTAAAAAAAGTGGAGGAATGTTTTGTAATTGGAATGTTTGTATTTTTACTTATAAATAATCGTGTTTTCTAAATAAATTATAACTGGTCAGTGTCACATACATAAAAACTTTTTTTATCAAAACTTTCTGAGTGCCCTGGTACATATTTAGAATCTACTATACATTTTTGGTTAGCTTAGGAAAAATATATATCACACTAATATTATAAATGCGAAAGTTTGTGAGTGTGTGTGTTTGTATATTTGTTACTTCTTCACGCTCAAACAGCTGGACCAATTTAAATAATAAATAAATAAATATTCTGGGACATTATTCCTCACACACGGCCATCTGACTCCAAACTAAGCAGAGCTTGTACTATGGAAGCCAGATAACTGATATACTACATATACTACTTTTCTTTTGTAAATACATACATATATAGATAATTACAACCTGCTATTCAATAAATAGTTGATGTATATTTATTTTATATATTTTTTAATATATGTAATTAGTTTTATTTAATTAATTGTTGTATTATATTAACTATAATATAAGTTTTATGAAATAAACATACCAACCTAGATTTAAATTGGTAATGGGTATTTTAATAAAGTCTATCGTTGTCTATCACTTGAGGTGTTTTGTTTAAACATGATAGAATCCTAATATTTCTTCTTATGTATTTTCGTTCGTTTTATACCAGTACCCCGAGTGTAAACAATGGACGTTAGAAAACGCTTACTATCACGTTAGCGTTTACGACATTTTTCTATAGGAATCGGCACAGCGCTTCTCGCGGAATACTCATGGAACTAATTTCTTTTATACAAATTTTTAGTAAACGCAAACAACTCAGGGTACAGATCACGAATACGCTTCTTAGGTGAGCAATTACCCACCTTTATTTAATCAGGAAAAAGTCGTGGTATTCGAACAGCACTCATAATGAATTTAACAATCATAATCATTATAAGTACTATATATATTTTTAAACTATTGTGTCACGAATGCCACTGTAACGATGCTCTATGATATTATGTTTTAAATCCATGTAATATAATATGCTCTGTAATGAAAAAATATGAATACGTTATTGAGTAGTTCAGGAATCTTTTATTTGATGATGAGTTAACTGCTTCTGTAATTAACCAAACGCTCCAACTGATACTTTGCTCGTATTGAATTTCTGACCTCTGCAATATTGTGTTTATAACCTTGTTGTCTCTGAGGTCATTTAAATCCAACTGATTACTGCTGATAAGTATAGAGTACATTTTCGTAATAATCCTTCTTTTAGCAGCGTCATACTGTTTAGGTCTCAAATCTGTGGGTCTTATCTTTAGTAGGAAAAGTGGTGGAATGCAGCAAAGTAGTAATGGAGGAGACAAATGAGCAATGAACATCTTAGTACATACTACTGCAATAAGATTAATTATAAGTGTGGTCTACCTTTGGCATTTTAAATTACAGTTGTCAATTAGCATCTCCCCATCATGGACATAACTGCCATAGTATGTATCCATTTTAGGTAAGATCTATGTTATAAAATATAGCTGTCCCCCACGGTTTCTCTCGCGTAACGGTTTAAAAAATAGATAAGAACCTATTCTCAGACCTAGCCGATATGTACACAAAATTTCATAAAAATCGGTCGAGCCGTTTCGGAGGAGTATGGTAACTAACATTGTGACATCAGAATTTTATATATAAGATATTGCATTTGTATGAGCAAGAGTAGTAATAAACGGTCATCGATCAAGTACAGTGGTTTCAATAACTCGTATCCCTTCAGTTCCATGGTAGTGGATATACGTGGTAAATAATGTACTACTAAAATATTCGTTATTAGTAGAAAAGAAGAGTCTAAATATCAATGACGTGATTTTTAAGGCTTTTGAATGAAGACAATGTAATTTTAAAAAGTGATATAAGGAAATAGAAAAGATAAGGAATCAAAGTAATAAAAAAATAATAATAAGTAGTTTTTTTTCATTAGGGAGAAAGGGGGTTGCAAAGTTGAATGAGCAATAATTTTTCTGGTCAGAATTATTTGAAACTTGGTATAAATGCTCATTGGCATTGAAAAACAACAGTTTTTTCAACCTCTAATGGGGTGGAAGGGGGCTTAGTATGGAAAATCATAATACTTTCGTGTTAAGGAGTCAAGAGATATACTTACTTTGTTTGCATGGATAGGGCTGAATTTCTTTTTTAAACATCGATTTAAATATGAAAATATTTAATAACAATACTATGCGCTGCGTAAAAACTGCACAAATCTTATAGATTACGAAGGCAATGCCGCAGGCAAACTCAAACTCGAACTCATACTCATTTATTCAATTTAGGCCCTAGTAAGGCTTTTAAGAACGTTACAATTGACTCTACCACCGATTCGAAATACACTTGGACTGAGAAGACTAGGGCGGATAGCTAGTTTCAAATTTATCTGTTATATGTGACTAAAGTATTAATTTCTGAGTTTTTGATTCAATTTGGGATGTTCAGGAACTGTATAATTAAGCCATAAAGAAGTTTATTATAGGTGTAACTTAGAATTTAAGAAAAAAAATAGTAATAATTGGAGCATGTCAGTACTGGATTGTTTTTCAACCCATAAAACCATGAATCAGTAGTATTATTAATCAGTAAAGAACCATCATCGAATCAATAAAGGATCATAATCTATCTATACATATTGATTCGTACAATAAAATATATGTTTTAGTCATCTATAATCTGTCCAGATAAATTGACCTGAATGGAATATTGAGTAGATTAATTTGATTGTAGCACTGATGATGCCTCAATGATCATTTTACTTGCTGTTTAGATCTATGATAACAAGGACAAGCTTGTTGACATGATATACCAGTTATTTCATATTTATATCCCACTGATTCTCTTTTCATTTTTTTTTTACTGTTAGCATTCGCAAGTATTCGTATAATTCTGCGTATGTTACGAATATATTGTATATTTCAAATCATGCCAAATGCCTCGCAACCTGCTATACAATTTTGGAATCATTGTCGAGTCTAACATTAAATTGAATACTACAATACTGACGTTGGATACTAGTTATAGTACCTTTTAGTTCTAACCAAAGGTTAAAATGCCCATACAGGTTTAAGAATTATAATACAGTAAAAAATTTGACAGTGTGTTTGTTGGTTTGATCTTCTATCACGCAGCAATGGAACAACGGATCAACATCCACATAAATTATGGGCTGGAAAGTGACACAGGCAGGTTACTTTTTATCTCTAAGGATCCTCTACTAATAATGTAGAAGTAAGATCCTAGATTGTTTATCGCTATAAAGTTCGCTTCTTGGATCTGTTTTTCATGTTTAAGTCTTCCATATCTAAAGCTGATTCTGGGGAGATGTTTATCACCTAGGTTGACATGCTTTGCTTAACTAGTGTGAAAGTGACGTGTGCTAATTCCGTAACGCTCTAGATTAGTTACTTTCTATGTACACATTGCTACAAGACAACTGCACGTAACACTCTTGAATAACCTTTGAATCTACACACCTGTATGATCCTGCAAGGAACGGCTGAGAGGTGGTACGGGCGGTGTTGCTGCGTGCTCGCCGCCGTACAGACCACCAAACTCTTCTGCGGATGAAGATGACGTGTTGCTGCACTTGCGACCTTTATCTGGAGTGTACTTGCTCTCCCCACCAGAAGACAGGAACTTAGCATCCGTCTGGTGCTCGTCCAACAACCCTGGCACACCGAGCAATCCTCCTACAAGATTCGGCCTTAGCTCCTCCATGATCTTGGAGCCCTGGCCACAACCTCCACCCCCCGTAAAGTTGAGCTGTCGGCTAAAGAAAGCCGGGAAGATATTGAACTGCTGGGGATCCGGCAGCGCGGCTAGAGGCGGCGCGGGCGGCTCGACGGCCCCCGCGCACGCCGCGCTCTTGAACTCCACCGTGCTGTGGCCGGCGCGTTGGCTGAGCGACCAGCGCGGCTCTCCCGCGCTTCTCACTTCGTGATCCGTGCCGTCGCCGTCACCGTCGGCTCGGCCCCGACGCTCACTGACTAACCACATTATAGTGACGTCGCACGTCGGGCGCCACACACCGACCACGCCGCCCCGCGTGTTAATTGTTCGCGACTGCGCGAGAGGACCTCACGTCGCCGCCCACGGGCGAGAGAGAAACGGCCTGCTCCCATACCCCAATAATCGATGTAAAATCTTTATAGGGATGCTGCGTCTCGTTCGTTCCCGGCGCGAGATGCAGCCTCAACTCGGGGCGGGCCGATGGGGCGGCGGCGAAGCACCCGGCGCCGTTGATTGGCGGGGCTGCCTGCCGCCGGCGGGGGCGCCGCGCCAACGCTTCAGGCTAGATACGGTTTTCTTTGTTTTATTGTCCCCATGGCTTCTCGTCGATCTTGCGTTTAAAGTTTATGCATTGCATGTTTTGTTTCACAAAACGCAAAATCACGTATGAAGTTCTTGAGGTAAAACGTGAAACAGAGATGAATGCTTCGAAAATTCACACGAGTGCAATGTGCTGGTGGTGGTGTGTCTTAATGTTGGGATACGGATTCGTATGCGATAGCTATATTTGTTCTTGGTTTTAGATGTAGTAATGTAAAGTTTATATGTAATAATACATAGTTTCTATGCCAATCTAGGTTATCGTCCTACATATTTGTGTTTCTAATTTAAAGCCTTTTTATTTGATTTTGACTTTCAGGGACTAGCGTCATATCCACATTTACGATACCTGATTGTACATACAGTCGACAAGCTTTAAGCATAATCAGTCCTATTCGCTTGCAAGCAGTAATCTTAGTTGCTCCACCCATTGTTGAGACAAAAGGCCTTTCCGATTATTACAATTAAGTATTAATTATAGGATGATAACAATGATATCCTAATGCTGTCAGATAACGCTTGAATATTATGCAGATTCTGGTCATTTGAATACAGATAAGAAAAAAGTACCTAAGTATAGATAAGATACATATATCATTCATTCATTTTTAAAGATACCATCTATGAACCCTACAAAACGCAACTAACCCCTTGACATAGTGGTTATGAATATCATTAACAGTATCAAGTTCGAGTACAGAATGCCGTTTAATAATTCTTCAATAAGGGATGGGAGATATGAATTGATGTTCAATTTGAGATGCTATCTATCATTAGAACTTGAAATACAATCTCGAGCATAAATAATGTACATTGAGTAAAATTCGAAAGCATTTTGAGATAACACCTCTATAATAATATTATTGGTTCGAAGATACTATGTCCGTAATACCATAAAATTTCAATCAATAAATTTAACATTTAATCCCTTTTGAATTTATTGTTTATATTATGTATATTTGATAAGTGCTCGTGATTATACCTAATGTAGATTATGTTTGTAAATGCTAAAGGAAAGGATCTATAGCAACTTATTGGAAAACAAAATGAAAATACAAAATATCGTGGTGCATCCGTTGTTTTTACAATACTCGTGCTAGCACAGAAAATAAATAAGTCAGTATTTACAGTAACGAGATTCTTCCCAGAGTCAGTATGTAATTGATGTAGCAATAAGTTTGTAAGATGAACTTTGAAATTTGGTTTAGGAAAGTTGTGACATCGTTGAAGACAAATGACGATTAGATTATAGATATAGGTTCAAAGAACAGGTTTAAAGGTCACTTATAATAATGCATTTGGTTAAATGATAAGAAATTTTAATACTACTATATTAGAATGAAGCCCTCACAGAAGCTACACGTATTGATGTCGATGTAACAAATAAATGAACATACAATTTTGTCAGGTATTTACTGGACATAAAAAAAAGCTTAATGTTTTCAGTTACAAAGGGTGATTCATCAAGACCGGTCAGTATGGGGAAGTCTTAACATAAATATGTTAGAGAAATTTGTTCTGAGGAACCATGTCGTCGATTTTAGAGATGAGAGCTGCATTCATGGATTTTAGAAAAACTCTACGCCATACGGAAATCGGACCCGGTTATTTTTTCTTACTTTGGATACGTTTGTGTTTTACCACAATCTCACGATGGTAAGTAGATAATAAAGGAGTAGGTTGTAAGGAATACATTTATTTTTTAATACCTACTGCAACGTTTAATATGTATAAAATAAATACCATCACTAAATTGAGAGCTGTAAATAATTAATTGGGCGGAAGGCAAAGCATAATAGAATTTATCTTGTAAACTAAAAGGAAGTTTTCGGGGAGTAAGTAGGGAGGAGTGAAATGTCTTAGAACTTTATTAGTAGTTTTAATTGATTCGCCGCTCCTTGAAGTAAGACTTGGAGCTTTGGCTAAGTTTGAGTAGATAGTTATGTATTGTTTATATATTATAAAGGTATATATTTTCGGAATGGGTCCTTTAAACAAACTTAGAAGTAGGTAACTGGGTACTTACTTTTGTGTTTTGAAGTTACTATATATTAGGTAATCACCGCAATACAATACTAGTTGTAAGATACTTATTGTGTGGCTCTACTACATGAATATTATGTGGGTTTTATAAAAACTATAAATTTGGTCTATGTTTATTTTCTTATTTTTAAGGATCATTGTGATGGGAACATATATTACTAGTGTGTGTTGTTATAAAGACTATGAGCTTTCATTATAACTCATTTCATGTTTGTCATACTGCCATTTTAAAATTTCGACATCGATAGGTACAAACATAAATTTCCATGTAGCGCATTTCGTAAAATATTACGATTCCAAAATAAAAATCATCTTGATAGAAGAAAGTTTAAAATAAAGAACGGAAACAAAAGAAATATGACTTATTTCCGGAACAGTTTTAGTAGAAATAATGTATTATGGAGGGATATTTCAACATAGCATAATTTCGAAATCTATGCTAGGTTCGGCATGTTACAACTTTTCTATGAGACTAACTCTGGAATAGCGAAAAAAAAAACATTTTGAAAAATAATAAGAAATATAATGCAATTAAGTAGGATCTCTGAACGCGAGAAATATGGTAGGTATTTAAATACGTTATTTTGAGAATAAATAGAGGTAATATATTTCTGTTAGTTTAATGAAAAGCCGCAAGTTTAATGAAAATGAATTCAGTAAGGATAGTATTATTATATTAGCATGTTTTTTTTTTCACTTTTTGAAATGGATTTACTAGTTAAATAAATAGTAAAACCACGCATCTTTAAATTATTGAATCACGACTTAAAAATAAACGATTTTGAAGTCGTGATCTAGGCTTACGTATTTAGTAATAATTTAGGTATTAAGTATTAATTTAGTATCATGTTTTCAAGGTTATGTACAAAAATCACTAGTGTGTTATCTTTCTTTAGCTCTACAGATATAAAATGATTACTAATAATTGACGGTCATCATTATCATTTATGCAAATAAAATATTTACATTACTGACTGCGAATTGCAAATAAATTTAATAAAATATAACAGTCATGCAGTTAACCTAACCATCCGTGTTAGGGACAACAATGTTTTTTTTGAGAAAAAAGCCCTATATAATATACTAGATCCCTAAACTTATAAAGCCCAATTACAAAAAAGCAACAACGTTGCAACAAACATAAATGTAATGCCTCAATCAAATAGGATAGGCCAGAGTGAATAGGTTTCTTCTGGGTAAGCGTGCTTCGTCTTCGCCTTTCGACGGGTCAGAAGCCAAACGCAAACTTTTTTTTTTATGTAAAAAAAAAAAAGATATTGTCCTCATCCGAATATTTTGAGACATAAGAAATGGTTTTTTTTAATTTTAATAGCGAAGATAGTCTTCATGTTCAAATGTGAATGCGCCATAAACAACTTGTTTGCTTTTAATTTTAATAGTCACGCTATATAAATAAAAAAATAATAATGCACAAGCATAAATTAACCGAAGTGATTCATTACAATAACATTCACCATGGCACACGAGTACCATGTACCATGTATTATTATTGCATTAACTACCTATTTGTTGTACTATTTACAATTATTGGAAAGAACGAGGCGTCGTGGGACCAACGCCAATACCGATCATTGGGAACTATGGCCCCGTTACATTCAAATTTCAAGCGGAATGCGATTTTCTTCGAAAACTCTATGAAGACTACCCTAATGAAAAATATATTGGTATCTTTAGAGGTGTCATCCCAGTACTGGTGATTAGAGATCCTGAAATAATAAAACAAGTCCTGATTATAGATTTCGATAGTTTCAATTCAAGGTGTCTAGATAAGACACAGTCAATTTTTGATAAAGGTTTATTTTCGATGAATGGCGATGAGAAATGGAAAACTATGAAAAAATTAGTGTCACCTGTTTATACAAAATTTAAAATAAACAAAATGATGCCATCAATAACTCGATCTTTGAATGAATACTTAAAATTCATTGATGCTGAAATAGTTGAGAAGCGATTGGATATGGAAATCAATTCACTTGAAAGAAGGTTTACTCTAGAAATAGCCGGTAAGTTGGTATTTGGCGTCGATTTAAACATTTTTTCTGGCGATGTTGATTTTGAGAAAGCTTTTCATAAATTGTTAAAACCACATGAATTTGGTTCAATCGTACATATCCTAGCTACTAGTTTTCCCGACTTTTTTACACTTCTGTGTCCTATTATTAATAAAGGTACCCAAGGAATTTTTAATGCTTTTAATAAATTCATAAACAAATTAATACAACACTGTCATGACAATAAAGATCGGAAATATAATTTGTTAGACTATATGGTTAATTTAAAAGAAAAAGCGAACAAAACTGAATTGGATACTTTAATAGACGATAACGCTATTACCCAACAATGCCTAACGTACTATGCAGCATTATACTTGGGGACATCGAACGCAATGAGCTATATGATTCAGGAATTGGCAAATAACCAAAATATACAAAACAAGTGTTACGAGGAAACTGTTAATGTCTTTGAAAAATATAATGAAGAATTGACGTATAATTCGGTATTTGAACTGAAATACTTAGAAATGGTAATGGACGAGACATTGAGAAAATACGGCCTCTCACATCACATTCATCGCAAATGTATGTCCAAGTATACACTTCCCGGTGAAAATTTCAATTTAGATAAAAATGTGTTTGTATACATTCCAATACATGGGCTGAATAATGATCCAAAATATTTTCCGAATCCAGAAATATTTGATCCAGAGAGATTCTCATCAGAAAATAAAGAAAAGATACCACAATGTGTTTATATACCATTTGGTGATGGACCACGGCTTTGTATAGGTGAGTTAAGTTTACCAGCACTAATACAAGTAATACTGGTTGAAGTAGTCCAATGTTATGGAGTTGTAACGTGTGATCATCGTATTTTGTGAAGACGCATCCAAACAAAATAATAATACCTTATTTGTTTTCATTCCAGGTACCAGATTAGGAAAGTTGTTGGTTCTCATTGGATTATCAGGTCTCTTAAGAAAGTTTAGAGTAGTGCCATCGAATAAAACCAAAACCAAAGTGACATTCCATCCATCTAATATAGCGTCTGTGACCGCACGAGATGGAATCTGGGTTGATATTGAACGAAGATAAAAAAGTCGTTTAATATTTGATTACAAACTTTTCTAAATAATTGCAAATATTTAGATTTTAATATGAATTTCAATATAAACAAAAAAGTCCTTAAAAAAATAAATAAAAATTAAATAAGTTACTATAATATATTATAATTGTTATCATTTAATAATATATTTTATAACGTTAGTAAATGAATATCATGAGCATATATATAAATTAAATTTACGAAATAATTCATAGTAGAAGTAATAAAATATACCAACCAAATTCTATTTGTAATTTATTTTTGAAAAATCAGTGGACATGTTGAAAAATCTCAGTATGTTTAAATATTTCTACCAATTTAAGCTTATCCTTCGAAGTAATCCTTTCCATACAAATGTTAATTAAACGTTTACTATATTAACCATTGTAAAATATTTAACTTTAACTAGGTACCTGTACTTGCAGGCTAGCATAGCACCACATACTTAGGATTTAATTTTGGAATACGTAAAAAATATTTTTAGAGTTCCGTACTCATATACTCACAAAATAAAAATGGAATCTCCTTAGTGTCTGTCTCTCAATCGGTTTGTTACAGACGTTTTTCCCAGAGACTATTTAAATAAATAAATATTCTGGGACATTATTCCTCACACACGGCCATCTGACCCCAAACTACGCAGAGCTTGTACTTTGGAAGCCAGACAACTGATATACTACATATACTACCTTTCTTTTGTAAATACATACATATATAGATAATTACAACCTGTATTTCATGTATATGATTGAAACGCGAGTGAAACCGCGGGCTAGAACCTTGTTAGTAATCATGAAAAATAATGTTTAGAAGGGGGCGTTCATAAATGCAAAGAGCACGCAAAAAAAAGTTTTTTTTCCAATCTTTGAAAAAATATACATACGTACATACTGAAGTTTTGAAATAATTTGCGGCACTTGTTTTGACCATGTGCAAGGAACGCCCCATCCCACCCCCTTGCTTTAACTGTAATAGACTTGAAATACATGGCAAAAACTAACAATGTCTCGTGTAAGTATAAGCTTATAGTGTAACGAAACAGCCAAATTATAGGCTTTTCACATATAATTGAAGCCACGTGGCCATATTAGGGCGTTGACAGCTTCGAGGGAGAACCGCTACACAAAAGGAAAACATCGAATAAGATTTCAGGGTAATGATAATAAGGTTTTAGGATAAAGTTCTTCGTTTATAGAGACTCTATTTATGTCCAAAATATTATTTAATATCATTTCTGTTTTATTTCACTTATTTTTTCATATCATTAGGTAGATAAGGCTTATTTATAAATAATTAAAAATAGGTAAACTAAAAAGACATCACAGATTTATTTTATATAAAAAAACAATAAATATAAATCATAGAAACCAGAAAAAAAGTTAAATATAGTTAATTATTTACATAGTTACAAAACGTAATGTCTAACGTTTTACAAATATATTATTAAAATTGCACTGAAACTAAAGAAAGCTGCGCAGTGACCATGTTAAATTTCGCCTTTCACGTGGGCAGGGCCGCAAACAAAGGCTCGTTTATAAATAATTCAACCCGTAAAATATTAATATTTTTATTTACATATTTACAATTAAAGTAAAAAATACAAACTATGATATATAGAAAACATCCTCAAAGCCCTCGCTGCTGTCGATACGCAAGGTTCCCAACAGGCTGGCAGCGTTCCCTTTTTGGATGGCCAAGCTTATGCGTTGGCGGAAAAAGCTCCCAGCCCGTCGGTCTCCCGAAGCCTCGATGAGCTTGGATGATAAAATTAATTATATTGCTAGAACTAATTAGAACTAGCTGTTATTTGCAGATACTGCAAATAACAGCTAGTTCACTACACCCGCGTTCCCGATATTAAAAATAGTCTATATAACCTTTCATAATAAACGGGCTTTCTAAAGCAAAAAGATTTTATCAAATCGGATCAAACTTACAAACTTTACCTCTTTATAATATTAGTGTAGATATTAAAGATGATTTTTAACCTTTTTTTTACATGATAAATATTATATTAATCGTTTATTAAATAACGTGGGAATTGTATTTGATACAGAAATGGTAAAATATAGAGTATGAATTCCGGTTTGTCGCGCAGACGACTTGACTGCATCCGGTGGGCGCACCGCGCATCCGCTGTTTCCGGTCTACGGCTGGCGAGATCGAGAGCTTTTAAACATAAATCATAGTAGATATTTTCTGTGCAAATAATATTAATTAATATACAGTTAAGATTATTGTTTTTTTTTATAAAACTTCTATCTTGTATTAAGGACGAGAAAGCTTAAGATAACAAAATTATAGCTCATTATGTAACCAAGTAACCACAGAATAAAGTGAACGTCGAATTTTGCCAAGCCAAAATGTATAATATCTACATAGGCCTAAGTGTACTTTGTGTTTAGCCATCCTGCTTAGGGATATTTTGCACCCATCAATGCAGCATTCAACCATGCAGCATATTAAAAATTCATCATATACTTTATAGGGAGGTAATATTAGCCGGTGAGAAGCGTCACAGAAGTAGGTACTAAAGGGAGGGGGTAATTGCTCGAGATGATGTTTAATAAGTTTTTAATGGTAGCGACGCTGCGGACCCCGACGTTTAACCGTACCCAAATATACACTTTTTAGAACCACCTTTATTTGATCCCTACACCCTTCAACGTTTTCTGTATTAAAAGCGATAGAGAGATCCATGTTGTTAGTTTGCGAGCTCAATGTTTATTGGACGCCAACTATCTGCTGTACTTAGAAACGTTTCAATT
This sequence comes from Tetheella fluctuosa, assembly GCA_951216915.1. NCBI lineage: Eukaryota > Metazoa > Arthropoda > Insecta > Lepidoptera > Drepanidae > Tetheella > Tetheella fluctuosa. The sequence continues at coordinate 7,515,489 of OX578230.1, forward strand.
TTACTTTATAATGCACCCTTTACCCTTTAGCTGTTTACAATTTCGATTTGTTATGATTACAAAATATAGAAATTTCTGTTTTATTTAATTATATTCATTGTTAATATATATCTGTATATATAAAAGGAAAACGTCACTGACTGACTGATTTATCAACGCACAGCTAAAACCACTGGACGGATCGGGCTAAAATTTGGCATACAGATAGCTATTATGATGTAGGCATCCGTTAAGAAAGGATTTTTGAAAATTCCATCCCTAAGGGGGTAAAATAGGGGTTTGCAGGTGAAACCACGGGGCGGTAAGCTAGTAAATAATAATACTGTATGTAGGTGTAACACAAAATTGTAGTAATACTCATATATTGGACTGAATTTACGGGAAGTTGAGAGTAGTCGATCCCTGAAATGGGTGGTCCAGTTGCCCTAAAACCTGAATCAAAGAGTTATAAGAGATGGAAAACCGTATGTAAAGCTCTTAAAAGCATACCCTTTTCAAATCCCACGAAACGTTTGAGAGGTAATTTTATAATTCATCCTTTTGGAGCCCGTTTGCCGAGATTAATAATTTATTCAACAACCAGGATTTGTAAGGCAGCTCAATTGAAAGTAATTAATCTTTAATTAATTATTTCTATTATAAGCACTGAGGACAAAATATCAAATATATATACATTGATAATACTTAGGTACCTACAAGTAGGTGGAGTCAATAAAAAAGTTTTTTTATTGTAGTTGAACAATAAAGCTACAAGTAACTATTATACTAATTGTGGTTTTATTTTGTTGTTTAAATGTGGGCGTTAAAAAAGAGTCACTGAATGTGAACGCTGATTGTTTGCAAAAATATTTTGACAAGAAAATTCTTAGTTACCCCGCTGTCAAAATTGCCGCCTAATTTGGGGCGCGCGCCATTTGACGCCCACTGTTAATTTGAAATTAGAACTGTTAACTTTTTTTATTGCAGCCACGTGGCGTTTATAGCTTGGCCTAAATGCCCAAACATAATATTTAGAATTCATAAACTTTACTTTTTTTATTTATTTCTGAGTTGTTTCTTGCTAAATATCATCTAAAATGATAAAATATAAACAACCAAGCAACCAAGTAGCAGGTAGTTCTAAGCAAAACAAAGATCTGTAAGTAACTAACAGAAGCTAACTCGTTTAGTGCTGATCCGAATGTCTACTACGATGTTTTCGATCCATTTTCGAAAAGTACAACCGAGCGTAAAATTATATCAATTGGATGTTATAAATAAGATTACAGTGTCAGTCGGAGGTACCAATTTAGATGTAGCTGTAATATAAGTTCAATGTATTGGTATAGATATATAAATGCATTTAATGAAATAAATAAGATTTCATAACATCGCTTATATAAAATACATTAGTGCCTATCAAATAAGCGACATTATTCATTTATCGATGTATAAAATTTTGTTTATTTAAACAAACCACATTGAGTACAAATTATGAACTCTTCGGTTTAAAATTCGAAGCTACAATTTAAAAATATTTTTCATGCTGGCTGTGCAACTGGCTGGAAAACATTATTTTTTCTCCGTTTTGTTTTTTCACGACAAAATAACGTTTCGTTTTACTCTTTGCCAGTACTGGTTGCGACGTCAAACGAACGCGCGGCAGTCTTAAAAGCTCATCAATTAGGGACTAAAAGCACCTTCGGGTCTTGCTTACTTGGCGAGCCGCGTGGTTACGTTCCCTCATCAATTTTGTACGGTGCTCTCTCGTAAGTTAAAAACTTTACGTTCTGTGTAGAAAAAAAATCAATGGGACGTAACCTACATTAAAAAGACTGGAGCGTTTTATGAGGTTATTTACTTCGAGGATACGGCAAAATCTAGGACCAATTAACTCGTCCATTCTCGAACTCATTCATCATATGACATTATCTTGGCTTATCTCGCTCAAGTACATTTTACGTTTCCGGTATCTTAATAACATACATATTTTAATTATTGGAGTTGATTGTTTATTTTGTCAGATTGGTAAATTTTGGTTTTGTAAATTATAAGTATATTTAGCTTATCTTTTGTGTTCAAATATGTTCAAGTATTTTTAGTTTCAAGTAGGTACTTACGACAATAGTTAGGCATGTAAATGTATTTCAACACACAATACGAACACGTTTATTTCATTTACCGGAGATGCATAAGTAGCGGTAAAATTCCTGACATTTTTCCAAGATTCAATTAGAGCGGAAAATACTTGTTTTACCATTTTTGCGTGTTTCCACTTTGCCGCTAATACTTTTTATGTGTCACGATACTTTTATATCACTGTGTGTCTTTTATTTTATTAGCAATTACTAAATAACTTTTGTTTGAACGTTTGTTTTAATAACTAAGCATATGGATACATTTTCACATTAATACACTGTCTATTAAAATTCAAAAAATATAATCTGAGCACTACTTTTTATAAATACTTGTAAAGCTTGTCATCTATTGAAAATTTGTACACATTTCAGAAGAATTGCGTCTGCACAGATTATTTCAACGCTAGGGTTCAATTAGCGGTGTCCCATTGTAAAATCAATAGAATTGCAATCGAATAACAATTGATATTATGAGTTAGTATTTTTTCTCACATGCACGATAGATTTTCATTTGATCATTGATCTTCATTAATTAAATATATTTACATTGGGGTGAATTTGGTTCGATTTGAAAGTAAGAAAGTAAAACAATTTATTTCTTCCATAAAACACAATAACAAATACACTTACATAAGATTGAGAAAAATTTAAACAATCAAACTAAAAGTGACTATAATCTGTGTGTGACAAAGTAACAATAAGGCCCGGAATAGCATAAAGTTGTCAGAAATACCCACAACACTTTGTATTGGGCCATCTTGGGATTTTAATTCAATTGTTTTTTCGAGAAGACGAATAATAATAATATTTTATAATAAGAATAAATCGATGATCAAACATGCGAATAAGAACTAATGAAAAAGTAATATACCTATATTATATCCTACCTATCACGCCACAGGTCGTGAGTTCAATTCCCGCCCAGGATAGAAATTTGTATGTATGAACATGTCTGTTTGTCCCGCGTCTGGGTATAAGTATATATTTATGAAAATATTATTAACATCACTAGGTTTTTAACTATTTATTTATACAATAAGATATTTGTTTACAACAAATATTTACAATAATTGTATAAAATACATAATATAACATATAGAAAATATCCTGAAATATCACTAGGTTCAGTTGCAGCAGGTTCCTAGATGCGTGACATGTATATACTTAATTATTTCTATGTAACGTTTATAATTCTACATTAACTCTAAAAATAACTATATGGTTTTTATCTTAGTTTTGGAACAATATGTATGTGGTATTTAGGTATACAGGATAATAACAAAAAGGTAAAACAATAATTTCAACGCATAAAGGGTACCTACGAGTACCTTATAGTCAAGGAATAAGTGGCGGAAACTCAACAGTTTTAGAGTAAAACAACATCAAAGTTTAAAAAAAAAAAAAATTCGCTTCTACGTCTGTTTTCCATCTCACATAGGTACCTACTTGTGGCTATTGTCAATAGTCCAGTAGATTCTAATCAGTCCCAAACAATCAATAGGGTTGTCCAAATTTCATACAATTTTGTAATTTGATAATATCCCAAAAAAATGCTTATTTCTATTCAATACTTTTATATGTAATTCTCTCCTCGATATACATGCATATCGTTCAAAATTATTTCACCTTTCTGTTACACGTATATTTAACTTTCATTGTATAAAAGATCCTTACTCTTAAAATATAAATTAGTTTCCTCACAACTTCTACCCGTAAATATTTAAGAGTATACTAACACAGTGTTGTTTTCCTACGTAAAGAGGCTTAAAACAAAAAAGATGGCGAATCTGAGAGCCGCAAGCAAACCTTAAAAACTTTCCGACATGAAAGTTTAAAAGTGATCCGGGCGGGGTAGCTAGGGTGTGTGGAGGCATGGTTGCCTAGCAACGCCTCCCATGCCCACCCTACGCCGCAAATCTCCGTTTGATACTGAAAACCGAAAATTTATTGTTCCTAACGCACGGGTTTATATTGCATTTAGTTTGGTATTTCTATATTTTGTTTGTTATTTTTTAAATAAAATGTTATTTGCCATGGATGAACTATGAAATCAATATAATAAAGATGCTCATCACTGTATTTAGTATGATGTATCAAAATCGGCATTACAATGTAAAGAATATTGTAGAGGAAGAGGACAGAAGCAATGAAGTTGTAGCCGATTGGGTTTTAAAATAATATAAGTACCAACTTATGTAATAGTATATATTTACATTAATTGATGTAAATTTTAAATAAACTGTATAAGCTATTAAAGCATCCATAAAAAAATCTAAATCAGAATAACAAATCGTGAATACATTTATTGTAACCTTCCTTATTCTTTATACGATAAATAAACATTGTAGTTTAAAGTTTTCTTAATTTGATATCATATAAACTACGCCAGTTTGTGGTAAAAGACAGTGAATTAAAATTTCTGCCTCACTAACAACGTCTATACGAGAACAATCCAACATGACGGTAATTCGTCGCAATTTGTGTTACGTATAGCAAAGACAAAAGGAACATCGTAGAAAGCCTTGAGTGGAGTCAATTAGAATGCAAATGTAAGAAAACGACCATTAGAGAAGCCTTCGGAATACACGGAGCTCGCGGCCCCGCTCATGTATTGATCATACGATCCCTCACACGCTTACATACGCCCGTCTCTTTTTAACTTCCCCACAACAGATCGCTATAAACATAAACATTTTCAAGTTTATACTACAGAAAGGCCTTCTGTAGTATAAACTTCCAAGCCACTTTTTACTTTATCTCATCGCCCGAAAATTGAATTCAGAATACGTGAAACCGTTGAATTTTACGTCTTTTATCTCGCAAGAAAAGTCCTTGTTGTGCCAGCAAATTCTGTTCCTATCTTTAAAGGAATAAAGATCTATTTCAGAGTCAAGTTAAAAGAAAATGAGTTCTATATAGAAATTTCAGGGGTTATTATCGATGGAGGACGCAATGTGCTCAGTTTTCAGTTGTTGACAAGTCCTAGTTGTAGGAATACTTATATTGTATGCTAAAAGATAGAGGGTTGTAAACACGATGATGAGTTTGGGTTTTATAAATCTATAGTACATTATACTTTTGTTTTGAAAATCCTAATTATTATCGCTTGAGTTTTAGAAGTTATCGTATATTTTTGTATTTTTCTTGTAGATAGAGATATACAATGTATTATGACTACATTGCGTATATATTTAAAAAAAATATTATGTAGGTATATTAATACACTGTGCGATGTACTGCAAATGAGAAGTATTATACCTAATGTTCCATTAATGCATTTTTAGGGTTTCGTACCAAAATTATAAAAAGGAATCCTTATAGTGAGACTTCGGTATTTATCTGTTGTCATGGTTGATTTTCTATCCAACAAAAAATAGAAAAATGTGAAGAAAAAATGAGGGGAAAATAATCCCCTCATTTCTGAATTTTGGCTGCTTCGGCAAATAGGGAATCATATGATAGAGAATCTTTTTTTTTTTTGTATAGGCTTGTGTTTGACCACAATCTCACTATGGTAAGTGATGTTGTGGCCGAAGGTGGTAAGCACACAAAGCCTAGAAGGAACTGGCTCTCAAGTGCAGCTGCTGGAACATACCAATAGGTGTTTGGCGACAGATTTTCAACTTGAGGGTAGTAGCCATGCCAGGCGGGTACTAAGTACCCTACTCCCGTGCTATGGTTTCCTCTCGATGTTTTCCTTCACCGAAAGCTAAAGCTCATTGTAGGATTTGAACCCACGACCTTCACCACGGCGTCCGACGTCACTATCACTGAGCTATCAGCGCCTTAAAACACATACACAACAATGTTTTGTGTTACTTTTATATTAATATAAGTAATTCTGTCACATTTTTTACATAAGGTCAAAAATTTACAAAAATAAACGTTCCCTTATCTCTGAAGTTTGGGAGCCGATAAATAATTAAGGCTGATAGATAAAAAAAAAATATTAATTGTTTTTATTATTATCATACAAAAACCTGCATGCACGAGTTTAACTCGTACTTACCCAGTTTTGAATTTTATTTTTCTGTAATTTAATAAACTGATCAATATAAGCATGAAAAGCCTTGCCAAAACCTAATATTATTTTATAGATATTCGATACAGAATATCATGCTTATTTGATTTTCAAATATGAATGAAGTTGATCAGACGCAGACGAAACGAATGATATTTTGTAGCACCCTCTACGAGGGCTACGAACTACGGGCAATACAAACACATAGAGACTCATTGAATACAATTATAATATTAATTGAGGTACCTTATAAAAAAAGATAAGTAAACTTCTTGAAAGAAAAGAGGGGATTTTTCTCTTTTTTGACATTAACAAATCTAAACAGAGTACATAATCATGCTCCAATGCTTACAAGTGATCAGGACCCCCTGGAGCTGATTATAGAGACTTCAATCGATAGGTATGTGTTTAATCGTTTAAACACCAATTTAGTTTCCAAAGAACTGCTAGAGATGATATCCAAGGCCTCTTTCTACTATCGCACCTCTCAGTCCTCTCAACATCCAAGCGAAGATCATCTCCATACTTGTACCTTGATGTCGAACTCTATTAAAAGTTAAAGGCGATGATAGTTCAGTGGTAGTGACGTTGGATGTCGCAGCAATGGTCGTGGTTTCAAATCCCACATTGAGCTTAGCGAAAGCGTACTTTATAGTACCCGCTTAACTGGCTACCACCATAATGTGGGCCACATCATCATAGTGAGATTATGGTAAAAAACAAGGAAAAACACATTTTTTTATTTGTATAGGACAAAGTAAAAAAAATACCATTATATCTCTTTCCTGAACACTTGAATTGTGGATTGTGCTTCTCTCAGAGGTTTTCTTACATAATGCACTATAAGGGCCTTTTAATAAAGTTGAAATGTTTTTTGCGACACATTCGCAGTGCCTCCAGAGTGTTGCATGGGGTTAATATTTCAAAACGATCATTGAACTATCAATGCCAAGTATTTGCTCGGTAGATGATTGTTAGTTGATAAAAAATACTATAGGGTGTAAGGAAAATAAAGTCAATAACTATGCATACTAAACACAAATCCAAGCATGCTAGTGGAAATTGGAATATTGGCATCGTATAGAATCTCCGGTTTGCATCAACTTTTATAACCGACAGTGACATCTGGTAGGGATTCTTGAAATCACAGAAAACATCAAAAGGCATGCGTAACATTCAGTAAACATAGCAAACGATAATGCTTCTTACACCTAGATAATAAAGTACAAATTCACATGATATATTTACGCATGCGCTGTAACATTGATTTCTTGTGTCATCTTTTGACTTGACAGATGTTCAGAACTAAAATTTTGTGATATTGTTATTTTAGCTGTTGAATGAAGGATAAAACTAAAATATCGAGCTACTGAGTGATGCTGCAGCGATGAGAGTTGAAGGTACCATATTAAATTAAATATAATATCTAAAATATTCGAATTCGTTTTTGGAGGTTAATCTTAGTGTATTGACACAAGTTTCTTTACTACCGTAGGTTGGCACATCTCGCACTATAGTGTTTTTGTATTCTACGTTGTATTCGCTCAATTTAGCTCTAGCTAGATATAGATAATATAACGAGGCTGAGTCAATGACAATAATATCATTATGTGGAGCTGAACATGAGTGACTATCCACCAGATGTCTCTGTTTGCTGTTGGCATCATCATTAAAATTAATCTATTTGTCTTGATTCAGTGAAGTAGTTACTACTTTCCACTGATATCCATATATCACACACAGGCTTATTTTTAAGCGTCAATAAATGATTTATTATCTTAGAATTTTTCTCGCCGGCCTTAAGTTTCCAGGTTATCAATACTAACATGTCTAAAGGTCTTTATTCCATTTCATATCACCTTTTTACCACCTCTTCACCTTGGTCATCATCTAACCAGTAAAACTGAAGCCTAGTTGATTGTAACATGCGTAGTAATGTAAATAGGCATAAATCCATTTCATTACAAATCATTATCATTGCATTTTACACCAACACGTAACCAAGATTTATTGTGGAATAAAGGAATTTGTGACCCGTGAGCTGAAGGATCCATTGTAATCGCGAGGGATTAGGGTGGTATCAGCCGATAATACGGTGGGCTGGCCAGGGCTCTTTGAGACACCCTAGTTTTATATTTTATTTAAAGATAGGAGACACACTGATTTTTAGAACAGCGAACATGTTTTCGACTGGTAAACATTCTAACCGTTTAATTACGGTCGGCAACTCACGAGTGAGCTACGGTAACCACTTACCAACTGGCGGGCCGTATGGTTTTCACCTTCCTTAGTGGTATAAAAATTATATACAGAAAACAGAATTCCATTGGTGGACTGAATCGTCTAGATGAATCCTAATATTTTTTTCATATTTTAATCTGTCGTATTTTTTTTCGATTTACTTACATAATATTGTACAACAACAAGAAATGGTAATAGGTTCTAACCGCATGTTCGCATCCCAACAAATAGTTAAGCTTGTTGAACTTTGTTGCAATATGTCACTCACTCCATAGTCCATACCGTTTGTTACGGACACCCCGACATATGTACCGTGCACTTGTCACCATGAGCGCATAATTTGTCCTCCATTATGGCTTTATTTTATACACTGCAGTCTATAATAAAGTAGGGTTCGATTAAAGACTAGTCTCGTCTTTCCGTCAGACCAAATGTTCCATCCGAAACGAGGGGACCGGCCGCACCGTCCTCAAATAAATTATGCATTCAATATATTGAAACTCTTTTGTAATAGATTTTTGTACAAAGGGTAGTATGGCACCTGTTTTTGTTTTGATTTAAGGTACAATTTTTTGATCGAAAATGTGCCTAAAGAAAACAAATATTAATCTATTAAATCCATTTAAGATTTACAAAAAAAGTCGTCATATTTATCATCCATTTAGGCCTGGGTGAAACTTGGTGAAGGATCGGAAAGAATGGCGAAAAGGACTGGAGACTCAGCATTGTAGTTAGATATTTCAATGTTAGATTATTTTATTAGAAACTGCTAATTTATTGACATCAAACATAGTGCCTAATTTGAAATACTACAGAAAGCCGATTATCTTATTTGCATAAAATTACAAACAATGATCAAATACGTAACAATAGCACCAAAACCATAAATTAACATTTAAATCAAAAATAAAGAAGCTAATTTAAAAAGCAAAACATTTAATTTGACGTTACTTTTGAGTATGCGATGACAAATGTAATGGGCAGGGTACTTGTGAAATGAGGTGTGAATATTGCATCCCCGCGGGATATCTTGGGCTCCCCGGGCCTCGTGGACCCCATGGGGATGAGGGTGCCCAGCTGCCCGCTCCCCTAACTACCCTTTATGTTGCAAAACTACAATGCTCTGCAAATTACAGACAGGTATAGAGCATTGGTCTTGCGTTCGTGTATTGTTTAGATATATGTCAAATAAATTGACGACGCGTGTCTGTTTGTTTGTATGATCGGTCTTACTAGGGTCTTGGATTGATGAACATCGACCGTACTATTTATAAAGATCTAAATTAATTTTGCTTCGGAATTGACATTTTGTTTTTAGAACTATGTAGAAAACTAATGTTTCGGCTCTAATAAAATTACATAAAAAAAGCATTTTAAATGAAAAGAATTAAAGATTTTCAGTAACAAATCATGTCTTGTTAATTTCAGCATGTCTTCTACTATTATTGAATGTGATGGTGTCAGGCATGCGTCGGGGCCCACATCACCCACATGGCCAGAGCCCGGTTGATCACAATCATCACCATTACAGACCGAGTGGAGCGGAATCACTCATGGGTGACACTCAGTTGCTACATGATACAAAGTAAATATAACAATATACAACTTAATAAGATTTCACTAAAATGTACTAAAACAATAAAAATAATATTTTAAATAAGTCACATTACACATGTTTATTTAGATTCAAAAGCTAACCAACTTAATTTAAGTATAAGACGTTACATTACCTTTATTTGAATAATAAAAAATGTTTTAAAATGCTTATTTTTACCCATATATTATATTCTCCTTTGTATAGTCGATAATGGATGGCTTGCCGGTCTCTATCTAGTGACAGGCCCAGACAAGACACGTTACCACGTTACCGTTAGCTGTTAAGAGTCAGATCCTGACTGCAGCATCAGGCAAAGAACCTTTGCCTGATGCAAAGCAAGATTTTTTCCATACATACTAGCAAATGTGGTAAATATGTATAAGTTTGTAAAAATATGTAGGTAACACCTACTTTTCACCAAGGATATAAATTTCAGACTATCTTGTCACCATTTCAGAAGGTCATTAACATTTTCGAACAAAGATAGAAACAAACCTTGAAAGTCTATCGTATTTGGTCGAATTTAAATGAATAATATATATAACTCAGGACGATATCGATAATTCATATTTTTTCAGGCATTTAGAAGAAGATTCAGGCGTTCTAACTCCAGAAATTTTAGCAAAGATGACTCCAGAAGAACTGGAGTTTCATTACTTCCAAGCGCATGACTTCGATCGGAATTCTATGTTAGACGGATTAGAACTGTTGAAGGTATTCATGAAATTATTATTTAGAAATTGTATTATTAAAATTCACTGGAAAATAGCAAAAACTACTTATATTTGATTGGTACATACGGTTTGATTTTATTATTTTGATTTCGTAATTCTAGGCAGTTTATCACACAATAGAACATGGGTCTCCAAAATCTGCTGCTGATAACTCTATAGAACCTGAAGCTAATGAACTGGAAGCTTATATTGGTAAGTTAATTAATAAGATAGTTGTTTAGATCAGACAGTGCTGAATAAAACCCATACTTAATGTAATTTTCTTTTTGTGTTTAAATTTAGTAATTTAATTGGTGTTAATGTCAGTAAGTGTAAGTAATAATGATTCAAGTACTCGTAGACTATAAAATAAAATTATTACCACTGGTGCCATACTATTTCAGACACTTTTACACCTAATATAAAATTTTCGAGATTTCCAAATACTTTCTATGTGGATTTTATTAATGTTTATATTCGATGTAAAAAGTATTAAAATACGTAAATATTGATCAAGCGTAAGTCAAATGATTTAGTATAAATACAAAATGCACCAGTGGCAATATTTCAGCGAAAGAATTTGAGATTCTGGAACATGTGCTTCCCTTTCGCTGACTTCAAAACGAGTTCTAACATCGTTGTTTGATACTTTTTAGTGCAATTTAGTGTACTTTGAAGTCGGTTTTGCTTTTTGTTAAAAGTTAATTTTATTTCCATTTTTAGTTTCTTGTGTATTGAATACCTATCAAGATTTGTCACTGATCGAGGATATGCGTTTGAATAATAATTGTCGACAATATTGAATAAGATATTTTAATCGCGATATTCGTGCTCCTTTTCGTTGAGGATTTCCGTCATATCTTCGAAGTCCATGATCAGATCATAATAAAATTTATATGGGACCCTTTTGAACAAAAAGAGAATTTTGAAAATCTGTCTATATATGACAGAGTTGTGCCCGAACATACATAAAAATATATATAAATATCCGAATTGAGAACCTCCACTTTTTTTGAAATTGGTTAAAAATACAAAATCATTTGACTTACACTTTATCGACTGCAATAGAGACATGCATTTTTGTAACGTTTTATATAAAATGTTTTCATGTTTCAGCTCTAGTGGACCGCACTCTAGAGTTAGATGACACAGATGGAGACGGCTTTGTTTCTTACGCGGAATACCGAGCAGCAAGAGCCAACGGCTCTTCTGAGCGAACATCCAGGGTATTGGCAGCAATTGAGCATTGAACATATCTTAGTTGAATTTATGAATAATAAATATTATAGTTTTAGGTGTGCCGTTTAGCAAAGCTTATTCTTACGATAAACGCGACAGTAAAGCTTCTTTTCTACATGTTTCAATATCTGAATGAACGTATACGATCATCCTCTTTATATCGCGCGTTTCTGCTCTCAGGACACTCTGAGATAAGCGATATGCCTAGTTCGATTCTTATATTTTCTTGGGTATAATGGGATGCATCATCATAACTACAAGCAGTAGCTTTGTTCTGTGACTGCAAGCCATCTCAAAGAACAAGTTTTTGGTTTGCTTATTAACGATAGCTTGCAGTTTCGGTACGGTCCGTGATCCGTCTGTATAAATCTTAATAACTTGGCCTCATAATCACCCTTAATACTCTATCCCATAGACTCTATGGGTTTTTTTTATGATGAATTATGTTTGAGAAATGGTAATAAATTATACTATTTAGGTAATTAAGATTAGACTACTTTTTGTATTACTAAAACATGTGACTGTGAAATAAAATAAAACAAATGTTTGATTATTCTTAGAACTACAGATTTTAATTTTTAAATAGCTTTAAACGTTCTTCGTCACATAGTCTCCCTCATCTTTAATGATAATGCATTAGTTTTAAAGAATAAACTATTTTACGTCTTAATTTCTATTTATATACAATGACAAATTATCATATACTAGAATGACTATCTTATAATATTCAAGTTATTTTATGTTACTCTCCGCATTGGTAGCGCGTGTCGCATGAGAAACCTCCCTCTCCCCAATCAGCTGCTTGCTTTATACCTTTGGAGATTTCTTCATATTGATCAAGGTCGATAGTGTTCCTGTAATTTTGCAAACGTAATACAAATATTGATATTAAGATTATGTTGATAGATGACCGTAGAACACCACTCAAGACCACCACTTCAGTTATCTTCTAAATTTTGTTCTGTCACTACCAGAAGAAAGACAGTGAGTTCTAGCTCATAAATTCATTGTTACAACAAGATTGGTTCATCAGATCAATTCAATAATTTATTGAGTGTAAACATTGATTCGGTCGCTCTAGTTTAGTCTCTGGGCAAAAGTAGGTAGAACCTATACTTTTATGGTAAAACTAATACAACCCTCAAACCGTAATGGTCCTGATATTTTGATATCAGACTCGTACAACTATATGTCACACATTTATCGATCACCTTATGTCATTTATTCACGTGACCAATATTAATATTTTATATCTTGCTAGCTGTTCCCGGTATAGAAAAAAAAATCTTATGTTTTAATAGTTATTATGCTATTCGGGGCGGAGACAAATCAAAGATCATAAAAATCGGTCCAGCCGTTTGAATTATAAATGGTGTAACTAACCCGACTTTGATCATAGATGTAGCATTTATGAGTAAGGTCTTTTTTGTTATCAATAAATATTGTTCATACCCTTGTAGCAGCTTAGCTCCTTGCACTAGCAGTTCAGCTCCAGCGGAATAAAGCGCAGCTTGCTGTGGTTTCTGACAGGACAGCCGGTACAGGCAGTTGTAGTTCTTGTGCTGCTGACCAGCTAAGTAGCTTAGGTATAGGAGTATCTCATCTTCAGTGATGTAGGAAGCGTTTTTGTTATCTGTGATTAAAAAATATGTTGTAAAAATACTTGGAGTACTTACGTGTTCACATTCGGAAACCATTTATTTATGGAAGACAGAAATTTATTTGGTAATATAAACTAGGGCCTATTTATTAAAATTATTAACGTTTGAGAAACAAATATAAAAAGTAATAATCCAACCTTTTCTATAGTACCTAGTAGATTTATATAAGTAGCTACGTCTGCTTACACTATACAGTTACAGTACAAAAGAAGCTTTAAAACCATGTTGGCCATTTGGATAAAACCGCGTCCACACTGGGACAGATAATCCTGCAGCAATGGGATTACACTTCTACTGGACATGACAAACCCATCTCCGTGTTATATTGGATTAACTGCGAGTATTTCCACCGGTCAGTTTGTCTGTCACGCGCCACACAAAGGAGTACAGTTGCTAATGAATTTGTTGAACGGCAGATGGGTGGCAAAAGTGATTTCAAATATTGTAAGTGGTATTTCCTGGTCATTATGCCCTATTAATAGAATGGTAGTAGTATTAACTGGTCGCGTGGACATCCATTAAATATTTTTTTGGTTGGACCGATATTTTTATTGACTAGCTTTTGTAATACAACTGTAACATAGATATAATTTTATTTCTATTAATTTCACAGTATATTTATAAGATAAATAGAGCTAATTAAGACGTTGTTTCTGAGTCACTAATTTTACTAAAATCCTTAAAATATGTCTAAAATCAGTAAAATATGTCTCATTTTTAATTTCTGCAATAGGTACTTTATTTATGATCTTATGAGTTTGACCTACCTTCTAAACTTCTTCCATAGTGGTGTCCACCTTTCCATGCGCCGGCGCCAAAGAAACCCGCAGCCAAAATCAACGCTTTTAGAACAATCAGGATCACCAAGTTTGTTAGATTTAAACTCAATACCTGCAAGCAAAAAAATAAATTACGGTCAAAACAAAAAAAAATATATGCAAAATGTATTACGTCATCATCCTGAGGACCCTTTCATGACTCACAATCTATGGGCACCAATTCTTATCTTTTCAAAGAAGCTTATCTATTACTCATGCAATAGAAATGTTTGCGTGCAAGTTTATATTAAAGTGCAATACGGACCTGGGAAACGCAGTCAAAACCAACCTGACTGGTACCAGTAGACCGGGCAATAAAATCCTTCGCTATATCACTGACGACCTGGCCTCCAGTACCACTCAGAAAATTTCCTGCAGCATTAAGGAACGAGGATCGTTCATAAGGAGTAGTATTGTTCACTCCACTATCAAACCTCGCAATCGATTCCTCACTCTCTCTAAATGGTATTGGCGGCTTCTCCCGTGGTAACACTGCAATGGAATCGAATCCTTTCTTTGGGTACATCTTCTTCGCGTATTGAGGCGAGGAGTAAGCACCGGAATGTTCGGCTGAGGCGATGATAACACAAGATAGGAACACGTAAATTGCAACCATATTGGACGCAGGTTAGATGGCGACTGGTCAGGAAGCAGGTAGTGCATACACAATGGGTAGCGATAGGTTTGAGGTGGTTCTAGTGTACTCCGTTGTTTTATCTCTTCCCGGCTTCTTTTGTTTGTCGCACGCACGATGACATCTCCTAATGGCGCTATTGTTGTTGCTTTTTAGTGGCATTTGTATTTTATTAAAGCGACATCAATGGTATCGTATTGGTTAAAACTTACTTACATATTTTCCCTTGAAATGGTTTAAAGCATGTCTAGTAAAATTCAGGTATTATAAATATCCATCACATTCAAACGTCATATAACAAAAAAGAGACGGACTACTTCCATCCAAATCATCTTATGTAATGGGATCGTTTAAGTTTTAATATTTATACTGTATGTTAATTGAAAACAATTAAAAAATTAACCTTAAGCTCAAAGCCAAATTATAACTAACTTTAAACTCATTCTCTCGTTCAGATGCAGGTATAATTGCAAAATGAGACACACTTTTTGAAGCAGTTATATAACATAGATATATTGTTACACTTAAAATAAAAAAAATATGTAAAAAACGAATCTTAAACAATCATAATATTTTGCAAGAATCAAATGCGGCGACGCGACGTTCACAAAACAAACGCAGGCGACAATATTAAACCTAGCAGAACATCTTTGTTTACGTCCGAGATATGTCAATTTTGTTCCGTAATAGTTACGTGTGGTGAATTGGGGCAAACACTTGCTGTTTCGGTGGTTGTGATGTAACAATGCATCATAATAAAAGAGTTTATTAACATCTTGTAAGATTTGAGTAGGTAAGTGTGTCAAATAATATATCCAGACATAAAACTGAGGTAAAGTAATGAATGTCCGTTAAAAACAATCTAAAATCGAGACGAATACTATCTTAGATGTTGATGCTAACGTGAACTATTTCGAATAGATAATTAAGTTCCCTATGATGTGGTACGGGGAGTGCTATTGTGAAAATCGGAAGGTAAACTTTAATTTGACAAACTACAGGCTTCCAGTTGTCTAACTCTTTGCCTCGAAGAGCTGAAAAGCTGAGCTAGAAAATGAAAACATGAGGTGGCAACGTAGTTTGTAGTACTACCACCCGTTCGGAATACACTTGGACTGAGAAGACTCAGGCAAGGAATTCAGCAAGGTTTTGATTTTATGTAAATACAAATAAAATATTTTGTGCTTGTCTTTTACATCTTTTTTTGATATACATATTCTTACATAGTACTTCTGTTTAACTAACTTTTTAAATAGGATAATACCCATATAGTTCTTGTATTTCTTTGAGTACTTTGTTATAGAAACGTCAATTTTGCCCCTTGAATCAGTCCCTCACTTTGAAAAAAAGAAAAAAAAAAAACAACAATGGGATGTCAACCATCATGGAAAGTCAATTTTCTCAATGGAAAAATAACTTTCGATGTTAGAAACAACAAGTGAAACAATGCAAATGTCGATACTGATCTGCTACTTAACTCCATAAAATAGAGCCCATTTAGTATAGTTATATAGTAGTATAGTTGTTAGGTTACATGGTAGATACTCTAACATTCTTGTATCGTATGCACTAAAATCATGTCATTCATTGATAGATAGATGATAGCTGGCTCAGACCCGTCCATAATTGAGATTTATTTTAGTGGCGCCACTTACCTACCTGAAAGGTCATACAGCAAGCTACACTATTCCTAATACCCTGTACAGAGGCTCAGGGACCATCTGCTGGCTAGCTCAGAGGTAGTAACATCGAATGCCGTGACGAGTCGTGAGACGTGAGGTAACCATATCACGATCGCTACCCTCAAGTTGAAAGCCTCGCGGGTGTAGTCCGGCAGCTGCACTTCAGAGCATACCACCTTCGGTCACGTTATCACTTACTATGGTGAGATAGAGGTCAAAAACAGGCAATAAAATTAAAAAAAGACACATCATTAATTTGGAAAAAAGGTCACTGCGGTGAAAGAATTTAAATAAATATAAATCAGACATTTTGCCGATCACCACAGTTCTGGGCTATAACATCTGGGTTCGAATATCAGTGCCGGTGATCATCCACAAGCTCTTTGATGCACTTTCAATGTCAACAATTATTAGGTATATTATCAAAGATATAAAGCGGATACAGAACTTAATTACTTATTTGTTCAAAATTAACGTCCATAAGCATACTGAGGTGCCTAAATAATGTTTATCTTATGTTATATTACTAAACTGTGTTTGAAATAGTTGGATATGATGTTTCAGCCCCTTTAATATAATCATTAGCTTATGTTTAAGCAGTAAAAATACGGGTTCATCAACATTGAATCCTTGGTTAAACAACGGTTAAATAAATGTATGACAATGTTTTCATACATTAGGACAACCCTTGGTTAGACGGCTGATTAATTATTCGTAGAGTCTTCTTCGCAAAGTTTGTTGGGCTAACCTTCTTTACGATGTTTATTATTTATGTCAAAGCATAGATTATGGAAAATCCATAATTCGGGTCTCTAGTACAGTGCTTTTAATACCACCGCTTTCTGTAGGATCAGGAACAAAAAAAAACATGTCAAACCTTTTTGTAAAGTGTCATCTATAGAAGTAGATTGTTCTCTCCTTGTGAAGTTGTATTCAAAACGTTACATATAAATTTCCACAGATGGCGTAGTCTATACGCAAAGTTGAAAAGGTAGCCTCTCGTTAAATTGGTATAATAAATAAACTATAGATGTCGCTAGAGTAAAATCGGTTGTTTTGTGCTGTCTATTCGATAGGTAGGTACAAATATTACAAGAAATAGGTACCAACATCAATCAAATGTACAATCTATAATAAATATGATATTATGCATCCTAATGGCACGCTAATGGATTACCTACTTATATATTTTTATAAGCAGTCTTATATGAGTGCGCCTGAACTTCAAGGCAAAAATCTAGGTAGTTATTTTGAACATAATATGCTTGATATCTTACATAAGTAAGTAGACATATTTACAGGCCATCTCATTCTATTCGTGTCGAAAGAAAGCTGCATTATGAAATATCAGTCAGATAAGATATTAAGAATTTATTATATCATGCTTTAGTAATACAGCTATCTTATTCTATTAGCTAGTTAGTTTTAGTCGCCAATGCTCCTACTGACAAAGTGAGAATGCTAAAAAAACAAAATAATACCTACAACGATTTACTACTAAGATTGTAGTTCAACGGTACATCGTAGACAATTACACGGTCAATGCGGTGTCATAATGCGTTTAATGCTGTTTATTCGTTCAAATGCTTTTGTTCTCTCTTTTGTTGTAAAGCAATGCTCAGGCGCAGTGGCAAGCATCACAGCGTGCTTCGTGAGCGGTCGGCGGTAATCGTGAGAGCGCCTGCGCCGGTGAAAATGTTTTGGTATCAGAAAGTGAAACCGGGTAGCCAGCCTTGACCGTCACAGTGGAAAAACTATGGAGTAGTGTAAAATTCTACGAATAATTGAAACTTTGTTTATTCTGAATTTATCAAATCAGAAAGTGTATTAATTTCTCGGAATATCTATGTTATTACCTGTAGAAATCACAAATTGAAAAAATTATTACTCCCTCCTGATATTATTTTATCCTTTTGGATTGTTATTCAATACACTGCTTTGCCGCTTATATTGTCATTATTTTCTATTATAGAAACGCACCGACACACGCATTTTTATTATAGAAACTGCACTAATAGTAAAAATCGTAACCTAGTATTTTAAAACCACCTATAGAAAAAACTGAACTATAAAAAACTTTTGAAAATAATAATTTAGCTCTGATACCTGAAATTTAGTCAATTTTATTTTAGGAGTTAGACTTCATACTTCATACATATTCATAATTATTTGTTAATACAATTCGTAACCTAATTACATAACAATCAAAATATTACTGAAAAAATCATCAATGTCATGTCCAACGACGTCTCTGTCATTTACATCCGCCGGTTCTTATTTGGACAAAATGCGACGAAAGTGTTTTGTTTCTTGCTCTTGTAACATTTGTTAGAGACAATTACGCTTTCCCAGTTTACCGGCGCAGGCGTGATGCAATTGTATTCGGCTAGTGTAACAATTTATACGTAATGACCAAACAATGGCTTTTTGGGATAACCAAAGTGTTGTTGTTGTGTGGCGTCTTTAAAATGTAGCGTTGTATTTTTTTCAGTATATATATAATTAGGTAAGTAGGTACTTACTCTATGTTAACTTTATTAACATATATGTACTTATTGTGACCATCATTGAAAAGTCTTCCTCTATGGATTTTTTTTGACGAACGTCTTGAGTTGAATGCATTCCAGTGTATATTCATTTACTCTACCTGGTCCGCACCTCCTTAGGTACCTACTTGAACTACGCGAAACTCACGTTGGAAATTTTATAAAAATCAAAATGTCTTAGATACCCTCATTGTTCCGTCACTGTTTAAAAAGGAGTAAAATGTAGTTTACCAAGTATTAGGTCGCGTGTGAAGAAATGTTCCAGAATCTCAGGAACGATGATGACTGTGTGGACGAAGGTTTTAAAAGAATTTAGAGTTGGAATTATTTTACGTTCTGTATTTAGATGGATGTTAGATATGGTCAGTTTGAAAAAAAAAACCTATTATCCTACGTTATAATTTTATCTTAAACATTTTATGATTGTATAACACAAAAATTATAGCTTTCATAAGGTAAAGAAAGCAATTGTTTTTCACCACAATGAAAATGGCAACAGCGCAATTCTTTGAAATCTTTATGGACGATTAAGGCTTCCGTATCTCTCTGAATGAATAGTGTTTCCTATATTTTTTTTTGTTTGGCTAATAAAATAAAAGATGCGAAATAAATTGTGGTACTAAAGAGTTTAAACATAACAAAATATGTAATTGCTCAATGTTGTAATATTTATTCTTTACGAAAATCATGTTTTGTAATATTTTAATTAACTTTTATTTTGTGATCTACAATTCCATTAAAATATTCGTAAAGTTTGATTGTTTTTTTTTTAAATGAATTTAATCAAAACACAACCAATGCTACAACCACAACAATAACGCCATTGTTGAAACAAGGGTAGGGGGATGGGGGAGGGCTATATATAGTGGATATTTTAATTAATATGCTGATGAAAATGAAACCAAGCTACCTCAGGATAATCATGAATTTAGTAGACTGTCTGTCTGGTTCTGAAACCTCGGAAAAAGTTTCTACGGAATTCTAAATAACGAACAAACAAAGTACCTATTTATTTACAAACACAGTCTCGGTCACGGTCGCGGGCCCATCGACACTGACTTCGTCATTTAACGCCAGATGGTTCCTTTATGCTTTCTACTGCATACAAATAGATCTGTTGAGAAATTTCTAAATCATTTATACCATTCTTCGATAAAAGAAGTGCTCAATAATTAACATCCATCATTATTTTCATATAACAAGGTATGAAGGTAAGTATAACAAAAAAAAATAACATTATAGGTACCTTTTATACCTTATAGGTACCCATATATTATTATTATATATTATATACGCAAAAGTTCATTCAAATTATTTTTCAGAAAATTTTGATTTAATGTAAGTTTTTATGAGGAAATATTAATTCAAGTTACTACATACTGAGAAAGATGGGAGTATTTATGTATATGTTACAATTAAAGTAAACAAAAAGTCATCTCAATACAGTTGTGTAAAATAAAATGACGTCATTGAAGCATTCACTTGAGTCTTCTATCTAACGATGTAATTACTATTTGCTAGTCACATGCGCCTATCTACATGTTTGTTTGTTTTTTTTTTACTACGTAAAAGTCTATTTAAAAATCAATTTGGAATTTATTATGGTTTAATTAATTGCATACAGAAACTGCAATTTATATTGCTAGATAAAAAAAATCGTCGAAAGTCTTTCGAAAAAAAAAACAAGAAAATTCATAGATTCATAAAATAAGGTGGCTAAGCAGTGATTAATTCCGAAAGATTTTTCGAAATAAGAATTTAAAAAAAATAGTTCCATAAAATAAGGTGGCCAGGATTGGTTTTAATATTAGGGAGAGTGTTATTGACATTTTTTAAATAACTTGTTGACCTTTAAGCAAGAGTATTGACTAAAACCTTCATTCCTGACATTACTATTGCCTCGAGAAGCTAACTATTAATTTAAATGGTTACCTTTATCAAACATCAATTATATGTCAGTAACATGTTTGATCTACTTCAACCGTTTGTTCGTTTTGTACAGGCCTAGAGGCTACAAACTTTATATGAGATTTCACGGTGAGTTAGAGACGATGAGAGGAATCAGTTTATACGCTTCGCTTCAGCAAAAGTAGCGTTTTAAAACTTTACTGGCTAGTTTCCACCCCGCAGTTTCACTTGGATTGACGGATATAAGATATATGTTTTTGGGGTTTTAAAAATAATTATAATGAAAATGAATATTGTCTATATACAAAAATCCCAGATATTTAGAAGTATCATGATACTTATTATCATGATAAATCGAAACTAAGATACTACTTAGATATGGCCATATAAAGCATTAGAAAAGTTAAGTAAACATAATTACTACAATTTATAACTTCTGGGTTTACAAACCATAAAAGGAACGACGAAAACCTTTCGTATAAAACAATTTGTCTTAAGAGATTATGGGCTGATAAAAAGCGTTGAAAGTTTATCATCAAGATAAGTGTTGTTATATTTACTATACATACTTACATATACGTACAAATAAAGTCTACGTAGGTATGTTTGCATAAAGTTTCTAATAGTTTACTTTTTATTTCTGTTTCCTTTCTCCGAGCGTGATTAGCTGAGCAATAAACTCTTCGTGAATGTTATCCGAAGGTTTTCGAGATAAAAATGCAGGTTAACGAGCGAGCCTTTCAAGATTTATTCCTTACGTATAAGGTAAATTGCGAATTCTTTAGAAGTAGATTGGGCAGAGATGTAGGTTAAAATATTAATTTGAACATTTATTATTTTGTTTCAGACCCGTTTAATAATGATAATAACAATGCAAATGCTATCATAATTTCTAAAATGTATAAATATTATTTTCAAGAGTAGATTTAACCCCGACTATTTCTTTTTTGCCATGTATAGGCCTGTGTTTGACCGCAATCTCACCTTGGTAAGTGATAATGTGGCCGAAGGTGGTAAGCACACAAAGCCTAGAAGGAACTAGCTCTCAAGTGCAGCTGCCGGATGCACCGAGATTTCTTTGCATTTGATTTTATGTCACTCTCAACTGCATTTTCGATTATGTTCAACATTATTAGACAAGATATTAGTATTAATTTATCGGTCTACTTTTAATTTTAGTATGACACCCAAATAGCAAGCAAGTGTTGCGTGCACGCAGCTTATTATAGATTTCGTATGAAATGCAGACCAGTGATCGGTCATTACATTACTAACTCACTTGTCTATTTTTGACAGAAAATGCAATGATTAGGGCTCAGTGGTAGTCTAATGTCGTGACTGAGTCGTGACGGATGACGACTTGAGCTTGACCTTTCAGTGAAGGAAAACATCGTGAGGAAAGTATAGCACAGTAATAGGGTTTGTAGTACCGCCCTCAAATTAAAAAAACTGTCACCAAACACTGACCAGGCATCTAGGCTTTTTGTGCTTATCATCTAAGGCCACATCATCACTTACCATTGTGAGATTGTGATTAAACACAAGTCTATACAAATAAAAAAACCATACATGACTTTCCTAAAAGCAGCTACAGCAGCAACTACATCAAAGAAATCCAAGAAATATCTGTGTTCTGATTGAAAAAGTTCGTTTCACATGCTAATAATATTTTTTATTAAAATATTTTGCACTAATTAGTCCTCACCCACAAATATTCACTGCCAGCTGGCATTTAATAGATTTCATAACTTTTTTAAAATAAATTACTGTAATACTGTACGTACTGGTAATTTTTCGAATTCACAGCTATTAGCAAGGTTAGTCAAAGTAACCTTTGCAGGCTAGTTTTAAGTTCGCAGTTCTGTACTAACAATACATACTGCCATATAATTCCAGATAGATTTATAGTTGTATTTGCGAGATATCTGGCCGGTAAGAGTGCAGTGTGCAATTAGAGCGAAGTTGATCGCGAGATACGGGTAATAGAGCTCGCGATTATGGAGAGAGCAGACACGACGACTGCACGAATAGAGTACCTACATAGTAGCGATGACTATGGATGTTTGTATTTCTATTTTATTTGGGCTAATTATTCTGTGAGGAAAATGTGGCAACTCTAAATAGGTATGAATTTCGGTTTTAAGGAATTATAATTTTTCACAATAGTGTAGATATGTAGAGGCGTTATGAAATCAATCAATCGGCAAATGCTTAAAGAAAATACAACCCAAATATTAAGAGCGTTTCTATATTTAAACAAAACTATTTCTATAGAATATGGAACTCCCTGCTTCTTTGCATATAAGAGAAAACTACATTGAATAGTATAAAATGTGACTTAATCAAGAAATCAGTTGTATCGTGTGGGAAGCATCTGCGAAACATTTCTCCCATCATCAACGGAGAAAACATCCCATAAAATGAAAAACGGTTTCACCCGAGCACGGGTCACGGCCCTAAGAGAGTCGCGATAGTCAATTAAGATAGCCGACGGCAAACGACAATCGCCACATAATTATCTCGCTCATTCGTCGTGACCGAACTGAAATTACCATTGCATTAGAGCGCAGGGAGGGAACTGTGCATCCACAATCAAAACTATATCAGTGGGGTACCGCCGCCACCGGCGCTCAGTCCACGCGCGTCTTGCCCGTGCGCCGACACGCGATCCAACGAAAGTGAAAATAGGTAGCTCAATGAAAATGACAGTACCACTACTTACATTTTGCGTGTTTACATTTGCTTTAGCTGACTCGAATGATCCGACGCAAATCGAAAAATATAATGAAAAACTAAAGACATACCAACTGGAAGTGCCTGGGAAGGATTCCATAACGATAATAGAGAATGCTGATGATGCAAAGAGGTGGAAAGAAATTTCTTTTGACCAAAACAAAGACAATGTCGAGCTGAAAAATTTAATGACGCATATAGTACACGACTTAGACGACGAACGACCACGATGCTATGGACCCTCTTGTCAAGAAGGATACGATACTAATGAAGGACCACATGAAGGATTTGAAGAAATTTTACTTGCCGCAGATAAAATGAAAGATTATCGTGAGTTCTCGAAAGATCGTCTTCAAGCTATTACTGCTTTGGCAGCAAAACTTAAAAAAGATAGATTGAAAGCTGACCGTTACTCAACTATGAGTAGCCAAGAAATTGATGATGATGGAAAGGTATTTACAACCTGGAACCGGCTGAAAGTTAAGCAGCACAAGCATCCATATGATGATAAAGACGGATGGGTGACGCTGGAACCAGTAGCATGGTCTACTAGCAAGATATCAAAGTGGAAGCCAAATGTTAAAAAGCAGAAACCAAATCATTGGAACGAAGACGAGGACAGATTTCCCAACGATAACGATAGATTTTCGTCAACGATTGATACACAAGATACGGGAATGGGTAGTAGTTATAGTTATACTCAGAAAAGGCCTATATTATCTCGACCTGGATTTATAAATAACAAGTTACATGTGCCAGCTGACTACGATCAGGAATTACCTTCAAAACCGACGTGGTCTAACCCTCAACAAACTTCTTACCCAGCTTCGTGGTCTCCTGATGGGGGGAGACGGCCTCACAAGCCGAATTGCGATTCAGATGATCATTATCACAATGACGATACGGTATACTATGGTGTGTCGGATTCTGTAGTTACTGACCCACGACCATCTAACTTCCCGTACGAATATGAAGCT
Source organism: Tetheella fluctuosa (assembly GCA_951216915.1). Lineage (NCBI taxonomy): Eukaryota > Metazoa > Arthropoda > Insecta > Lepidoptera > Drepanidae > Tetheella > Tetheella fluctuosa. The sequence goes on from OX578230.1 coordinate 7,540,376, forward strand.
CTACATCAAGCTTCAAGTTCAATTCAAAAACGCCCCTACAGAAGGCCTACCCAAGTTATTTATGCAGGAAACCCTGACTATGATAATAAGTACGATACTGATCGTGTTTCAAGACCACCTTACGGTGATGGCCAATGGGTTTTGTTATCAACAACGAAAGGATATAGGAATAAGAAGCGTCAAAGATCACTGAGTCCACCTGCTGATGAAGGTTCAGATTATACTACTATGACATCACATCAAGCCGTGGCTTTAACTGTTTTACCGTTGGATAATGCTCATACAAATATGACAACATCTCACGGTGGTTTGCTCGAAGTTGAAAAAAGCTTCCAAACCGTAGAAGAATCGAAACGAGATATGGACAAGAAAAATGATTTAGAAGTGGCTGCTACTCAGCACAGACCGACGAGGAATAGAATTATGAGGAGGAAGGTGGTATCTAATACTGCTCCAGATAGTTCAACGTTACTAGCTGCAGTTGGAGCAGGTATGGTGCCTGCTACCATGGCGATGGTAGTACCCATGATGCTAGGGCGTCGGCGACGCAGAAGAGACATCAAAGAAATACCAGAAGATTTGCATTTAAATAATATTTTGTATAGATATCAGTAGATTAACTTAAGTTTGTTGTTTTCATGAATGACTGATAGCTGTGATTGTAATTTATGTGTTCTTCGTTTGTTCAGTATGAATGTATTTAATAATTAATTAGATATTACTTGAATAATGAAAGATGTACCTTTTACAAAGGAATTAACTAACTCAATAGATGTAAGGTTAAGTGATTAATTTATATTTTTTATTTATAATAAAAATTTAAGATGTTTACACTGATAATTTATTTTAGCATTATTTTAATTCTTACTCTTTGTATCATCAACACATGTACCCTAGGGATATCCTTGCTAAATTTAATTTTGCTTGTGTTATCTACTATAACACCTGTTTGGGAATGCGAAGTTATATTCATAATATATCAACGTCAATTTAATTTATCACTCATATTTTGTGTGTGAGGAATAATGTCCCAGAATATTTATATATTTATTTATTTTACTTTATTTTGAGAGCCATTGAGAGCGAGTAGCCTCCTAAGCTTTGTAAAGGTCGGCAACACATTGGCAATCGCCCTGGTATTGCACGGTGGACATTTACCTTAAGTAGAGCGCCTGCCTGTCAGCCTTCCTCTTTAAAAGTTAGTAAAAAAGCATTAGAACATGTTAGATTAAAGCTGGCACATATTTTTTACTCCTTCATACCAATCCCTTTGGAACGCAGGTAGAACCGCGGTTTGAAACTGTTTCATTTAACAGAGCCTAAATAGGGAAGTTGCCTGTATTCAAAATAAATTATGTAACATTAACCAATGTATAAAACATCTAAAAAAAGGGGAAATCACGATTATTTTATTAAATTTATCCTTTTTATGATTTTTACCAATCTAACCTTAAAATGTAAAGCTTTTGATGCTATATAATTATGACGTCACAAGCACAAAATTCCATAAACCTATCTTTTTGACATTTCATAAAACGTACCTGATTTGATATGTCACTCTTTATCCCAATTACTGATCATGGAAACATGGAATTTGTAGCATATATTCCTATTGTAACATAGGGGTGTCCTAAGAAAGGATTTTCGGTAATTCTAACGCTATAATAAGGATTCTAAAATAGGATATGGCGGGTAAAGACGCGGGGCGGAAAACTAGTTTTAAATAACAGTGACAATGTACATATCAAAATGTTATTATTGAACAAAACAAAATTAGATAATATATTATTATATTATATGTTTTGATTTATCAGTAAGCTTAATTATTGTTTGAGCATTCAATATAATATATTACAAGGATGTCCAAGGGATGTTAATATAAATTAATTAGGTACATATAATTTTAATATTAATATTTGTAATAAACTTCTCCCGGTCGACTGTAAATATTGCCGGTTCTTATTGCTTCCATCAGATATTTGACGCCAAACAGACAAACAAGGAGGAGCACTGCAAAAAAAAATTAATATATTATTATTTAGGAAAACTTTTGTTATATTTTCGCCATCAATCAACATCATCAACAGCTCATTATGTCTCTTCATCTGGAATTATGAAGATATTACATAGTTTTCAATGTTAGGTACAAGTCGAACGACTTTAAATTTTTTTTTTAAATGAATTCGATTGCCAATAAAATTGGGAAAATTTCTACTATTCGATTTAAATTTGGTTTCTTCTTCTGTATGTCCAGAATGCCCTTAAAAATATCTACTCGATTGAAAAGGGGGAATAATTTCGATTCATTTCAGTTGACGCTTCCGGTACATGTGATGTGATATTCCACTCAGGACAGATTGAAAATCTCTTTTGGAACGAGAGTTTTCCTAAGGTAATAAGTTAAGGTACATACGTAAGTTACGATAGTTTTCAGGTAAATTTTCCATACTATTATAAGTTATAATTTAACTAGATGCCCGTGCGTGCGTGTGTGAAAAATGTCCAATAATATTTCTTTATTTTACTATAGTTGAAAATGATTTCATATACTTACAGTCAAAGAACACGATTAAGCCAAGCCGTATCCAGCCGGCAGTTAAGGATTCCCACACTATTAAACTAATAGTGAAGAACAAGTGGAAGAAACTGTACACGAAGAACGTCGTCACTAAACAGTGATTGGCCTGAAAAAACAAACCATTTTCAAGATTTAAGGTTCCGTAGATTTGCATATCATACGAATATTGACTCCCGAATCTATTCCCCGCTTTATCAAGTTACATAGTAAAATATTTTACAAAACTTCAGTTTGCTTTTATTTATAATCTGTCAAAGATATAATTAAGCACAAACACAGTGCTATTATTTAAAATACGGCTTTTTAATAACTCTTTATTTTAATTAAGTACCCTACTACTGTAATAAATAAAAAAACAATATTGATAGACTCAATTGCCTTATAAAATTCAATATTCATATAAAGAAAATCAATTCCCAAAATGGTCAAGCAAATCAAAGATTATATAGACAGGCAGGTAATCCAATTTGACCGTAAAAGTTGTATAGAAAGTATAATGGATATTTAATGAGATATATAACTTTTTATACGTAGATTGTTATTGTTTCCATCAAATAAATTGTGCGGTGATGTAACAAAGTATCTCTATTTTATTTTATTAGTTCCGCTATCTCGTTACATCACACCGAAACCAGGTGACGTGATCGTGTATTGGACTAGGTAGTGATGCGTGACTGAGTTTTTATACTGAGTAATACGTTACTCGAGTTGATTTTGTTACTTTATTTTATTAAAAAATAATTATCTGGTTAGGTATTACTATGTAAATAAATACTGATGTCACAGAAACTTTCTCGATATTTTATAATGTTTATTTTAAATTAGTCTACCCATGTTTCTAAGTTTTCAGGCTTCTTAACGAGTATTCATAGCCAGGTGCCGATAGGAAGGAATGGATAGGAGGAGGATACCCTCATTTACCTACCCTTTTCCTCCAATTCCATGGAATAACTCAAGTTCGTCCAATTAACTCAGAGAATACCAATATGAACGGACAACGAAGGCTTATTATTGACGTTTGACATGCAATATGAGTCATGTCGAGTAGCGTTGTAAATTTGATTCAGAAAACAATGTGCCGTTTGCGGTTTGCCGTTTTTGCATTTGTTTACACTCTCACCGATATGTTGTTTATCCGTGACTTTATTGTCTTGGTTTATATTTGAAAAGTACGATGATAATGCAGTTTTCTATTTCTAAATATTTGTATAATAATATATTCTATATGGTATAGGTATTTATATAAAACATTGACTTGTTTTTCAGTATTAGGTTACAATGATTTCATTTATGACTTTTTTTTTATTATTTTTATTTTAATAGAGGATCCACCTGATGGTAAGTAGCCACCATAGTCCATTATATTAGCAATACCAGGGGCATTGCATAGCACAAGCTCTGCTTAGTTTGGGGTCAGATAGCTGTGTGTGAGGAATAATGTCCCAGAATATTTATTTATTTATAAGGAGCTGACCCTTAGTATACAGGGGTCAGAGACTTCAATTTAGCTGTGTGTCTGTAATGTGGTCTAATAAAGATTTTTTAATTTTAATTTTTATTTAATGTGTTGCCGATCTTTACGAATCCTTAGAAGCTTACTGATTCTTAAGTAAATTATAATAGTAAGTGACATTTTTTTATTTAGCTCAGTAATAATTCAATGTCTTAACTAATAAATTATTACCTCCTCGAATTAGGCTAATAAGTTTTTTAATACTGGGACATCCTTAACACAATGCCATTAAAATTTGATCTCAAACTAAGCAGAAATTATGCAGTAACTGATATACTATTTAAACAATTTTTTTAAATACATACATAAGTAGGTATATAGATAGATTGCAACGTGAACGACATACATATAGAAAATGTATAATTATATATAGTTGTATCAGAATATACATACCTTATAAGCACCACACGTGTACATTATAGCAAAAATGAAGAGCAGCAATCCAATAACAATGTATGTTAAATAATACGCTATTATTAATATGGCCACAAGTGTATCTCTGGTTGGTCCAAATATCTTCTCCAAATTTTGCATGTTTTTGAATTTCTCATCATTTTCGTCATATACCTCATTGTCCAGTCTGCTGAGACCGAGGTCATATAAATGGTATGCTACAACTATTAGTGATATAGTCTGAAAAAAAAAGAATTGTCAAAACATTTCAAACATCATAACATTTCAGGAGTACCTGCTTCTTTAATTTTGATTTTATCGGTACAGTTATAGTATCTAGCTAGGTATTTGGATGTGAGATGTATTAAAAGTTGATAAATTATCTCGTGTTCCGTGAAAAGTCAAAACAATCATGAGTATGGTTTTTTTTACCGCATGGTTTTACCGGCGTTCCCGAAGAATATTATGTTTTCCCAGGATAATCTATACATTATTCCGGGTTATAATCTACCTATGTGCCAAATTTTATCCAACATCCAAAAACTCTCAGATTATAGTAAAGATCGGATCGGATATTAGTTAGAAATATAATAGTAGGAAGTAGGTAGGTATACGTATATACATAATTATAATGTGAAAAAAAAAACAAATTTAGATAACATTATTAAGTTTCACGATAAAAATTATGTCACACAAGTAAAAGTCCCATGTAAATGCTTTCCATTTAGAATTTCAAGCGAACTTCACGTTAAATCGCCTGTTGAAACTTTGAGAGCAATATCACTGCAAGTCAACATAACAGGGGTAATTTTATTGTTCCAATACGGCATCCTTACAACAAATACCTGTAGTCTGGTAGGGATGCGACCCCTAGTTTCGTAATTAGTTTTCTGAGGCACGAAGCACATTGTCGAAGTATAGAAATCGGTGTATTTGTATCTTAGACCAACTAGGTAACTAGATGTAGGGTTGGAAGACATGTAAAATTCAGTAAATAGGAATCTACATAATAATATTATCAAATAAGGAGAGAGTATCAAGGCAATATTATCCTTATTTTTACTCATATTATAAATGCAAAAATGAGACTGTCTGTCTGTTTGTCTGTTTGCTACGTTTTCACGGCTAAACCACCAAACTTGGTAGACGTACGTAGGATAGCTTTTATCTGGGGAACGCAGGTGAAACTTCGGGGCACAGCTTGGTACTTTTGAAAATGTATACCTATATATAAAAGTTGAAATAGAGTCAAATCTGATTAGGTATAGGTAGTACGAGGTTTATTCCTGTGTGTTCCTATATCATGTCCTATTATAATACTTAAAAATATTGTAAATAGAGTGTAGATGTTTGTTATTCAATCATACTGTAACGGATTGGGGTGAAACTTGGCACATACATACATCATACGCTGGAATAATATATAGGGTACTTAGATAAATCCCTCAAGAATGTGGGTAAAACCAGAGGCGGGAGCTAGTTGATAAATAAAATAGTAAGATACTCACAATAAGTATGTATCCAAACACAATATTCCCCGCCCTTAAGGGGAAACAAAATAGAAATTTTCTTGTCATCTTGTTTTCATTTGTGACACTGGAAAAAGAAAATAATGATAATATTATTATATTTTGTAATAACGTGATACGTATGTAATAATAATAATAATTACAGCCTATATCTGCCCACTGCTGAGCACAGGTCTGCTTAAACGAATAAGGGGTGAAAGGGGAATGGGCAAATACTCCACCACGAGTATCCACTGCGGATTGGTGGAGGTAGGCTAGTGATCAACCTACTGTTGGAGTTGTCAAGCCACCTAGCAGGTCTCCAACTAGCTTAACGACTATCACAATTAAGTGATAACTGAGACCAACGGCTTTAATAGCCTTTTGAAGCACGGAAACGCTCAAGATGAAATACCACTAGGCGGTCATCCATCCAGGTACCGGCCAGACTGGACGTTGCTTAACTTTGCCGATCGGTTAAGAATAGCTAATCAAGCTACGCCACGAGCGCTACGTATATAAATACGTATGTAAATTAATATATTATTATATGTGTTTATATATAAATATATTTAGACAATTGTTCATCTACTAGGTACTAGATATATTTTTAATCCGATAGTTTGCTTGTTTGTCCAGTTTGTCACTCAATCATGTTTGTAGGTAATTGCTGAACGAATTCGACTGAAAATTGGCACAAACATAGATCAACTCTTTAATAAAACAAAGAACATTTTTTAAAACATTAAACCCTCGGAAATGCAAGCAAAACCGTGGGACAAAAGCTAGTGAGTATTGTAAATAAAAAAGTTTCCTTTCCGTCAACATTTTACCAATCATTTGAATGATATGCAGTAGTGATGACGGATGGATTCAATTCCCGTATCGGGCAGGGCATGGTGGTTTGAATGTTTTTTTTTTTAATGAAAATGGTAATCCGTAACCCAAGGTTAGGAAAGTGGGTGAAGACAATATAGTTAATGTCATGTCCTTTATACTCGAAGAGATGGATAAGACTTATCCATCTCTTCGAGTATAAAGTCTAACTAGTTAGATACTACCAACAATTTGGGATGTAGGTAACATTATTATATGTATGAAATTAACGTATTCTTATTTCATTTACCTATTTAGAGAGTCCTTAGGGCTGTACGATAAAAAGGGTAGACACCTTTATTTAAGTTGATGATGTACAGGCTTTGATTCGAGTTATAATAGGTATATCAACCGCACTATAGAAGCATAAATTTATAGTAACCTAGATATCGCTTGTTTATGAAATTGTATGAGAACTGAGCCACCATTTGTTTCCTACCTACTATGAAATTAACCATCCCCATTGACCCAGATCACTACCCTTGAAGTGTTTTTACTGTTGATATTGGTAAAATTTGTAATTTTTTTCTACTGGTGCGTAGGAATTTAAGTCGCAAACTAATGCGGGAACGGGCACGCTTGAACGAACGGTTTGCGGTATCCAGCCTACATTATAGAAGTGATATTCTGAAATAGTCGTTATTTCTTTAGAAATCCACTAAATATTTAAAGGGTATTTTTAGGTCTTTAACATGTCGATATGAATATATACTATTACTTGTTTACATAATCTCTGAAACACTACTTAATTCATTTTCTTCCAAATACAGACTTGGAATTAATCTATATAAAGAGGAATGATTTATATTTTTGTATGTAAACTTCAAAACAACTGGACCGATTTCAAAAAATCTTTCACCATTAGAGAGCTACATTAGCCCTGAGTAGTATGGGCTATATTTTATCCCGGGAACGCGGGTGATACCGCGCGGAAAAGCTAGTCATAAAATATTTTGGCCTACAAAATGTGCTTAACGTTATCGATGTTCAAAAATATTTTAGCAAAATAAATAATCAATCTCTCTTTAATGGAAATCAAACATATAATAATTTGCCTCTACAAGACTTTCATGAATTTTGTATTTAGTTTACGATAAATTTTAAGTAGATTTTAATTAATTAGTTTAAATAAATTCCTACGCTCTTAATTAATTGAACACCAATGTAAATACCGTACGATACGTTACGTACTTTTATAACAATTCAATTTTTAAATTAAACTCTAAAATTATGTAGGTAAGCTACTAGCAAGGTTTAAGTAAATTTAATATTAAAATTTCTAAAATATTACCTACAGCGTTTACCATAAACACCTTTTTGGAAGCTTAGCACTCCAGCACGCAAAATTATTGTTCAACATTCACTGCTCTTTCACTAGTTGATAACCACAGCGGAATAAAAACAAAATTTGCTTTGAACTACAGACAACCGATACGTCCGCAAACGAAACGCGATGTGCTATTTTTGGGTACCTACCTAGGTACTTAATTGCCTCGATAGGAGACCATTTTATTTAGGTCTTTGATTAGAACAATGGAGTCAATTACAAGAGTCCATAGAAGAATGGTCTAGCGGAAGCGTCGCCACGGTTCGCCGGGCCGTTTTGTAAAGGTTATTGTAGGGTGAGGGTCCCTGTGAATGAACGGGCCAAGGTCTCCGGGATACAGTGTATAAAAAGAATTAAAAATAACTTAAGATATGTACCTACATACGACATCAAATATTATACAAAAGATAGATTAAAACTGACCTTCCTTTATAATTTAGTGAAGTCCTTCCTCTACTACTTTGTGTAAAATAAAATATTAAGGTGAGCCACAGCTGTCAAAGTAGTTTTGACTATGGTATAGTGTAGTTTATCTTTTTCTTTATTTAACTAATATTGAAAACAATATAGCTTCAACGGTCATTCTCTATTTCATTTTTAAAACGCAAAAACTATTGCTGCTTTATGTAACATTTTCGTTTTAAAATTACCACTTTTGAAATCGGAAACCACGACGACCGACTACGATAGAAAATCACCAAGACAGGATTTGATAAACTATAATATTCATTCCATTATGTTCATTATATGATATGTCGTATATTTTTAAGGTAACGTTCGTTCCTGCTGACACTGGAATTTTATTTCATAAGTAAGTACTGTACATTGTGTACTGTGTCGTGGAGATAGTTAATTGAAGTGGCAATGGGCAGGCTGGCCACATAGCTCTAAGATCTGTTCAAACAGATGGGGAAAGAAGACTCTTGAGTGGTAACCATGTACCGGATAGTAACAAGTATGTGGAGCCTCTACTAGACAACCTTAGCCTTAATTACGATGTAATAAGAAGTAATGTCACAGTTATTATCCAACTAATCCAACTAATATTATAAATGTGGAATTTTGGATGGATGGATGGATGGATGTATGGATGTTTGTTACTCTTTCACGCAAAAACTACTAAACGGATTTGGATGAAATTTGGCAGAGAGATAGATTTTAGTCTGGAATAGCATATAGGCTACTTTTTATCCCGGGAAAACATAAGATCCCACGGGAACGCGGGTGAAACCGCGGGGCAGAAGCTAGTAGGAACATATCTACGATTGAAGATATGCGTCTCGGCAATCTTCGTATTTTGAAACGAAAATATGTTTGTGAAGGCGAGCAAGACAGATAGAGCATACCGACGCGCATCAATTTAAATGTGGTACTGTATGTATGCATATATTCATCTTTATTTGTTACATATATTTACAATTTCATTATTATGTTAATAAATAATCACGCTACACGCCACCTTTTGGTGTCGGTCGACTCAATGAACTCTTTCTATTTGTATTCCGTACTGAAATGACAGTTAATCTAGTTTGCGCTACTTACATAATTAAATGTAAGTAATGCAAGTTATATTGTAAATGTAAATAAGTGTAATAACACTTGCACATATAACTAGCATTTTTGTGGTGCGTGCATCACTTCTGTAAAAATAAACTATTTTAATTCGATTGAAGTATCCGAGTCAAAGATGATATAATTTTTAGGGTTCCGTAGCCTAATGGCAAAAAACGGAACCCTTATAGATTCGTCATGTCTGTCTGTCTGTCTGTCAGCCACTTTTTTCTGAAACTATAAGAGCTATACTGTTGAAACTTGGTAAGTAAATGTATTCTGTGAACCGCATTAAGATTTTCACACAAAAATAGAAAAAAAACAATAAATTTAGGGGTTTCCCATACTAAAAACTTTTTTTTTCATCCAACCCATAAGTGTGGGGTGTCTATGGATAGGTCTTTAAAAATGATATTGAGGTTTTTAACATCATTTTTTTCTAAACTGAGTAGTTTGCGCGAGAGACACGTCCAAAGTGGTAAAATGTGTCCCCCCCCCCCCCCTGTAACTTCTAAAATAAGAGAATGATAAAACTAAAAAAAATATATGATGTACATTACCATGCAAACTTCCACCGAAAATTGGTTTGAACGAGATCTAATTAGTAGTTTTTTTTAATACGTCATAAATCGTAAGCCGCAATTTACCTTTCATTCAATCAACTCAAATATAAAAAAAAAAATGGCAAAAAGCAAGGTCTAACAGCACAAATAAAGGAAAAATTCTAAAAAATTAAAAAAAGTTGAAAATTACAAATATCGTGATTCTAGGTCAACGGGAACTATCATATAGGTTGCACCCAAATAAAAGGGCAAAAAAATCGCGTTTGTTGTATGGGAGCCCCCGTTAAATATTTATTTTATTTTGATTTTGGTATTTTTTATTATAGCGGAAATACATAATTTGTGAAAATTTCAACTGTCTCGCTATCGCGGTTCTTGAGATACAGCCTGGTGATAGACAGACGGACGCCAGACGGACAGACAGCGAAGTCTTAGTAATAGGGTGCGGTTTTCACCCTTTGGGTACGGAACCCTAAAAAGTAAGTAAATGTCAGACGGAAAAAAATATAAATGACGTGTCTGCGTTTATTTTGACGATAACCATTACAACAGTTTTTGTGGTAAACCCCTCATTGAATGTCACCTCTATGCATAAAAATTCAATGTCCACGAATTATTCAAGAGTTTCATGTCTCAAAAGACGCAACCTATATTGTAAGGGCAGTGATGCACATTGCACAACTGCCAGTATGTCGTATTCATTACAATGCATGTGCGCACCTTCCACAATACACCTGTTAGTCATGTGCACCTTTAATCATTATTATTGCTTTTGCCAAGGAAACTTCTAAAATGGAGATAAGCAACAAAGCTACTTGTCAGTTGGAATAAACCCTTTATGGCAAATAAATATGTAAGTAGTATGACTGCAAAACATCTGTCGACTGGATACAAAAACTTAGCTATTTACCAACGTCACAATTGGAATCAAAATTATCTCCTGATTTACATACAATTAACAATGATTTTTTTATGGAAAATGCAATTTGGATTAGAAAATACGACCAGTGCTGTTTTTCCACAGAAATAAGAGATTATAAGTAATAAAATTGAACTTATCGTCATCGTCACCAGCTTAGACAGTTCTATTAGGGAGGATATTACTGCTTCTCTATTTGACGAGAGTGATATGAGTCTATTTTTCCCCACTCAGCCCAATGAGATACAGTGGACCATATACATGGTTGCTAGGTATTCGAAAATGTAAGTATAGAATTTATTATCCTATAAATATATTATCAACATTTGGCAAAGTGCGCCCTTTTGTTTGGAAAGTCCTACCCAATCTCTCAAATGTTTCGGTTTTTACAATGGCTTTGTCAGATTTTGACGAGAAAATCTTTCTCATGATGATTTCTTAGATTTTTTGCCTTTTTACCATAGTATGTAGTAATCCAATCAAATTTAGAGAGATGAAAAACATGCATCAATGATATTGTATAATAGTTTTATGTCATCTATTAGCCTAGAAACATCCAAAATATTTAAAAATGTCCACTGTGAGATACTTATTTATTAAAAGTGTTTTTATTGATGTATGTCTCGCCTTTAGAAACATAGTATGGGATCGACGAACTGGTTTTATTTCTAATTAATTCATATTAGACAAATATGATGAGTATAACGATACAAATGTAGAGATGCCACGAAACATGTTTTCAACAATGTATGTTATTCAGTTGTGTTAGTTGTATTTTTTTGTTATATCAAATGTCGGTAAAATAGGTACATACATATTAATTAAGTCAATTTTGCGATCATGATTTATTGTTTAATCTTGATTGATCCATATAAGATATCGCCATTAATTGTTTAACTAAGATCAACTACTATTTATACCTAATAGTTCCAATATCTCCAAAAGAAAAGTGACATAAATTGACTCACCTTATAAGGTTTGTATATTCGCGCGTTCGCTCTATTAATCCATTTCATAGGGTTTCAAGAAATGAAGTCATTTTCACACATAGTAACCTCGCTTATCCCACAATATTCACTCCTATATCATCTCATTAATAACAAATACTTTGTACCTATATAATTAAATTAAATATTTATGTTCGTTATTTAAAAATCGATATACTATTCGATTGTTACTGCGCAAACGCACGTTAGGTTCCTCGGGCGGTCGGCGCGAGGATCGTCGGCGTTCGGAGGCATACCGGTTACGTCATATAGCAAGGCCAATGCGACCGTGGCTTGGCGACGCAACCTATCGACTTGTCTTATACTCAGATCGTGGAATTAATCGTCATTTGACCAAGGTCGTGGACAAAATTGTATCATGTTCTATTTATTTTTGCCACTGGATAATAATATCTGCTTGCTTTCCAATTAAAATTTATTACTAGATATACCAGACGATTGAAAAGCAAGTAGCATGTTCAACCTGATGGAAAGGTCCATTGCTCGTTTTTAAAATACAATAGTAGTGTACCGCCGTGAAATAGTAGTGCCTTGTATTATTGTGTTTCGGTTAGGAGGGTATGGGAGCCGGTGAAATTACAGGCACAGGAGACATAGCAACTTCATGTCTCAAGGTTGGCAACGCGTGAGTGATACCCCCCTGGCAGGGAAAATATATTATTGTATTTTCATTGCTCGTGGTGTTATGAGCGTCTATAGGCTACGATAACCGCTTACTATCAGGTGGGCCGTAAGCTTGTTTGCCACCTATGTAGTATAAAATAGCTATGTCAGTTTATGTTTTTGACCCAACCTTTTCTGAGGATAATCCTCCGAGAATCCTCTGTTTGTTGTGTCCAATGCTCAACACGGTCGATAATGATGTTATTCATTTTTTTATCTGCTCGTGGCTGGCGGCAGCTTCGAGAAAATATTCTACAAGTTATAGTTTGTATTTTTGTTATAAATTAAATATATTATAAAATAATTACATTTTGTGGTATAATTCAATTTTATTTTAATTGAATATTTAAGCTATGCTAAGGTTATGGAGTAAAAGGAATGGAGCATACAGATAAAGAAAAGTAATATTTTTTCAACATTTTCGAAGCAGCTGTTATTGTGTGTGAGGTTACCCACGCCAGGTTGGGACATGTATATTGTGTGGCGTGGGAGATGAACTCATGACCTCAAACACAACTCTATAATTATCTATGGTAATGACTTTTAATCTCAAAATCTGTCATTCTTATTAATTTATTAAATTCTCAAAGTGACAGAAATATCTGAATAAAAATAATTTGAAAAAATTTACATCAAAGTAGTGTGTATTATATAACACCTAGAAAATGTAATTCAGTATTTTCATTAACTGCAGATAAATGTCTCTAAGTATAATTTACTTCGCCCATAGAGACTCATAAACGCCATAGGGGATCGTTAGTGACGTCATAAAGAGCCATATTGCTGCGATGATACGCAATAAAATAAATTATTGTCTTTATAAGCAGCTAAGTATATGCCTATAGGAACGTATAATGCTATGGGAATTTTATAAAAGTCATAATTGAACGGTTTATGTTGAAAAGTCATTGTTTGTAGGATATGTACACGCTTCGTGTGGACAATACATTTGATTGGAATAATGAACTATGCAAAATCTTCGATGTTCGGGTTTTATTCGTAAATACTAACTAACTGTTTTATTAATAGTTTTCAATAGTCTATAATTTTCCCTATCTTTAATATTAAAAATGTGAGGTACTCTTACTTACTAGGATAAAATTGAACCCGACTCATTCGTATCGATTTATTATATTGTAACCATTAGAACAAATTGAACATTGAAATGTATTCATCCAGTAGATGCGGAAAAAATATGCTGTGACAGATAAACACGAAAGTGATCCAATAAGGGTTCCGTTTTTTCATTGGATGGTTGGTACTTTCACACATTAAAAATAATAACCATACTATGTAAAAATGTTATTGTGTCCGTAAATAATGACTTACAGTTAGTTAATTTATTCAAATTCACCACTGTTGTTTACTCCTATTTCAGGTATATTTATTTATATGAACTCATTGTATAATAGCTGATGTGATCAGTGACCCACAATAAATAAGCAACCATAAATGCGTCGAAAATGGTAATATATTGGTTACACCCACTTTGTAGAGATACATAGAACCGTTTACTGTGGATGATATCATTCTGATATAATTGACAAAATTAAGCTATTGATAGAGTGCATCTTGTAGGTACCTACTTATGAGTGGTAGGTACTTTGTGTCAGAGGATAGCATATTGTGTTACAGGCCTGTGATAAAGCCCTACATTGGGCAAAAGTCAAATAAAAATGATGACTAAGCAAATTTACCAGTCAGTTAATGATATAAATTTTTACAGAACATTTTGTAGGATTATAAGCATTGTTAAGTCATCGTGTCCATGGTTATAACATAATGGAGGACGGTGTTATTAAGAAATAAAGATTATTTTCATACCACCTGCTCGACAATGTCCAATTACCTACATATCACGCAACTTCAACGTAAAGCAAGTCATTATAATTATCCCAAGGAATATAATGTGATTTGAATTTGTGCAAATTTTATATATTCAAATTCTATCAGTGGAGACTTCTTAATGACTTATTTTTTTCTATTTAAGATATATATATTTTTTCTTTGTATAGTCGATAGTCTTCCTAAAACTGAATAAATAAAAAAACAAAAAAAAACCGCTAACAAGTAAACAAATTCAAATAAAAACAATAATGCAATACAAACAATCCCATCATTCTGAATGGCAAAATGCTTCGAGATACTAGAAGCTCCAGAAGCGCCTCTCAAGAACTACAGAGGATAAAGAGTGTAAGTGGCCTATAGTGTACTTCACTGTGAGTGCAGCGGGTCGTGCAAAAGACCCGGTTTCTAGTTACTACAACTATACTTGAGGTCTGAAGAGTTGAGGCACTGGGCTGTAGGCAGTAGGAAAACCTGAAGCGCTCAGGCGTAAAATGCCCAATGTCCAAGCAGCAAAATGTCTTACCACGAAAACACAATTCATATTCAATAATCCCCGAATTATCCTAGTATATATATATAAAAAAATGTCTGAAAAATACTATGTTAGCAGTGGCTAAGTGTATGGTGATACATATTACATACATATAACTTGGATGTAAGATGATGTAAGCTACTGTAAATACACCTTAGCATGGTAGTTATTTTTAGCATCTATATTTGTAACATATGCAGTTAAAAAAATAACCACCACTTCTAACCTAAAATATCCATGACGTTTCAGAATAGGAAGAGAATTTAGAAGTTATTACCTATAGAGTTCTGTGGCTGAGTTAGTAAACTAGGTGGTGATGTATAAATCAGTGAGATAAGTTAAAATAAATGTTGTTTTTTATTTGGCGCTTTCTTTGGAATATTCAGGTGGCATTTAAAAAAAGGGGAATTAGTTTATCAGAAGCTTTCTCATTTACCTGTGGCTTAGTTATAAAATAAGAGTTTGGTGTCCGTGGCAAAAAAAAAACTGTGGCTTAACTTATAATAATAATATATAATAATAATTACAGCCTATATCTGCCCACTGCTGAGCAAAGGCCTCCTTTCACGAATAAGGGTGATAGGGGAATGCGCAAATACTCCACCACGCGTGCCCACTGCGGATTGGTGGAGGTAGGCTAGTGGTCAACCTACTGTTGGAGTTGTCAAGCTACCTAGGAGATCTCCAACAAGCTTAACGACCATCACAATTAAGTGATAACCGGGACCAACGGCTTTACGTGCCTTCCAAAGAACGGAAACGCTCAAGATGAAATACCACTAGGCGGTCACCCATCCAGGTACCGGCTAGACTGGATGTTGCTTAACTTTGCCGATCGGTTAAGAACGGCTAATCAGGCTACGCCACGAGCGCCTCTGGGAACTTATAATATATTTAAATTAATAATAATAATAAATAATGATACTAGTCTATAAGTCGAAGTCAACTTTACTAGTACTTTGGGGTGCTTGAGCCTTGAGGAGAAGGTTAAGTGGTGTGGAGCGTACGTGCTTGGGATCGCTAGAGGGTCTCAAAGACCCAGTTCATCGCTACTACAACTAATACTGACAACTCCTTGATAGATGACTATAGATAAATATCTGTTGAGGTATTTGTCTGTTGTTATCTACCAAAGGTGATTTATAGATACCTCAACAGGTATTTGTCTATTGTCATCTACCAAACTTTAAGGTTTTATTTCAAACTTTTCCATTCGCCTCTCCATGATTTCTTAATAATATCTTGCCCATCGGCAGCTTCGAAGACTAGTATATAATTATAGTTTGTATATAATATTTTTGTTGTAAATATTTTTATTTCTCTTAGCATTGTAATTGCAAAAAAATGATTGTTTGTTACCAATCTTGAAATATTATTTACCAGTAAGTAGGTACTTTAACAGTAGGTAATATCAACTAATTCTACTATGAACTATTAAATATCTTTCCTGAATATTTCTTGAGTTTCAAAACAGCAACAAAACATAATTTGATCGCAGGTTTGGAGTTTTTCTACATAAATAATTATCATATTAGCCTTCCCCAGCAGTTTCCGATTACAGTATCAAATGTCGATCTCCAGGTTCCAAGGTACTTTTTTGCTAGTTTTCATCAAGATCGCTACTACTACTATTAATTTAGGAGATTAGATACGAAAATATACCGTTATAACAATGCTAGTTAGTAGCATTGTGGCTCTAACAAAATAATTACATCGATAATTTTATTGAACTCGATAATAACTGTCTTCATTAAATGATGATTTTAAGGTGATGATAGCTCAGTGGTAGTGACGTCGGACGCCGCGGCGAAGGTCGTGGGTTCGAATGCTTGAGCTTTCGGTGAAGGAAAACATCGTGAGGAAACCATAGCACGGTGGTAGGGTACTTTGTAGTACCCGCCTGGCTGGCTACCACCCTCATGTTGAAAATCTGTCGCCAAACACCTATTGGTGTGTTCCGGCAGCTGCACCTGAGAGCCAGATCCTTCTAGGCTTTGTGTGCTTACCACCTTCGGTCACATCATCACCTACTATAATGAGATTGTGGTCAAACACAAGCCTATACAAAGTAAAAAAAAAAAGATAAATGAATGTGAGATCAAAAGAAAGAAGTAGAAATGTAGGTGTAATTATCTTATAAACTGCCTTTAAGGGAAAATATTATTTAAAACGAGTATTCAACCGTAGTAGGTACCTATAGGAAAATTGGAAGAAGATGTCGCACGAAACGAAGTTTAATAAATGGTATATGTTACGAGAGACTGGAGAGCGACACATTTAATTTTCTTTTTAAACAAGTACATATACTTACTCAAAAAAACCGGCTAAGTACGATTCAGACAATGCATAGTTTTTGGTTCCTTATGTACTCACCAAGCCTATAGGTTTGTTTAGGGTGTTTTTTTTATGTCAGTAGGTTGACAAGCAGGCAGACGGCCCACCTGATGGTAAGTGGTCACCGCAGTGGGTGTTCCGACAACGACACTGCCAGTTTCTAGCCTCTATGACATTATCACGTTTGGCCACAACATCACTTATGGTGAGATAGTGATTCAACATAGAGGCCAAAGACACCTGTCCTTGTCAAGTGACGTAAAAAGTTTAGTTCTATCACTTGCGCCGTCACAAATCACGGCTCGGAAATGGAATGTTTACTCCGTAACAAGATATTGAATTCCCAAGCGGTTAGGTACATCTACGTGAATGATTTCATTATACGCACCATTTAAGCGATGCTCATTTCACTCTGGTAAACTCTTTCCAGTTTTGGTGAACAAAAATTTCGCCATTTAATTGTTTCGTTCGTCCCTTATTTGTGCCGAATCATTAGATAGGGCACTTGCAATAATTGCTCGCTACCCTTTCGGAGCTTTCGCACGAGTTAATGTAGATACAAAAATTGATGAACAATAAAAAAATGATTTGATTTTTCTTTTATTGTAGGACACTTTTAAGGATTTTTATAGGTATTGGGTTTTATGAAATTATAACAAGCTGTAACTATTTTATCGGTATAGGTCCAATAAATTATCCCACACAGGCCTTATAAAGATTGAAGATAGATCGCAAGGTTCTTAAAGGTAGGCCATCAATCTCTGGAGCACTCGAGTCGACCGATTACCGCTGTCGAATGAAACAAATTGCTGAAATCTATACGCAAGATGCGTTGAACTGAGCTCCACTTACAGTACATTGAGCCAATCAATCAGTGTTTATATTTAATAAATCAATATTTAAAAACTAGTTAATATTTAAAATCAGAATTAAAATATAGAAATAAGTATAGTAAAAAGATTACTTGGAAGAAATCGCAGCAATAACGTGGCCATAGTGGTTAGGTATCACTGTATTTCCCTTATTTTCTTTGTTTGTTTGTTTATTTGTTATGTTCTGTCACGTGGTGATACAATAAATTTTATATTCTTCTATTGTATAATACAGAAATTATTAATGACTATTATGTCTATCAACTTATTGGTTAGACACTCAGACTAAGTTATTTGCCGCTTCAAGTTGTCTAGACATTAAATTGTCTTTGTATTATTTTATTTAATAAAACATTGTGTTACATGTTTTAATAAAAAGTACGAATCAAAAAGTATTCACTATAAATCATATTTTTAAACCATACTCCATACAAGAGATGCTAACAAAATACTGCATAGCGAATAAAATAGTGTGACCTTGCGTGGCTTTTGGCAACCTCTGCCAGTCGATACTGCGTCGCTGAGTCATGGGGTAGTTTACTCTTTCATTGCCACGGAATAAATTAAATAGGAACTGGCTTTATGGTTTTATTTGTGTTGCGTGATTAATACTTATTGAGCATAAATGAAAGTTATGTTGAGTAGAGTTTGTGTTAGAGTACACGTAGTTTCATGTTTAATTAAAACTAATTTTGATTGAAGAAGTTGGTAAAACATTCTCATTTGAGTTTTTAATATAGTTAGGATTGTATTTTTTTTTTACTTTGTATAGGTTTGTCTTTGACCACAGTCTCACTATGGTATAAGTGATGAAATGGCCGAAGGTAGTAATCAACCAAACTATTATCGTCCTAATTTTCAAATCTAAACCAATTAGTAGGTAGGTTAGGTACCATTCAAACAACCAAAGATTACGACCCTAAGCTTTCTGTTTACAAAAAAATAAATTGCTATAAAATAAGCAATAATACTGAAGTATTCCATACACGAAGTTAGATAGGTTCTTGGTAGAAAAAGTAGTGCAATATTTAGATGGACGCCGGGAGGGCGCGCCACGGCGGCGCCACCCTATCCCACGCTGCGTCACGGCAACCACAACCATGATATTTATCATTTATAACAAAGAACGCTGATTTTATGTATAGGTGTTAAGTATAAGGCCTTTCATCTTACGACTTGCATCTATCTAACTAGAAAAAGTATAATAGGAATTATGATTAGTGAAGTTATTTATTCACGTTTTTATATACCTACATAGGTACATAATATAATAAAACAGTAGAATCCGGTGTGTCTATACATTGAAGAAAAGTAATAAAAATAGAAAGGGGGTAACTAAAGAAGGGTAGTAGAACATAACCCAGCAATTTTTAGAATTATTTTCTGTCTGTTTGTTTACGCATATCTCCGGAACTACTGTACTAGTTTTCACACGTAGACAGAGATTAATTTGGAGCAGAATATAGGCTTTTATAAAAGTTATCGTCATTTATATATTTTTAGAATTTCCTTTGATATTGTTAGGAAGTTAACTAGAAGAGAAAAGGGTATAGAAATTTAATAAATTCCGCACGAGCGAAGCCGCGGGTGAAAAGCTAGTATTTAGAATAAGGTTTCCGAAAATATTGTTATGACGTCATTTATACCAAGTTATATATCAAAGCTAGAATTGTTCGCTTGCTAAATGAAACTCCGGATTGTTTCCACAAAATATAGATCTCACAAAGGATCTATTGGATAATTCATGAAATCATGAAGCACTATTGAAACTTTCCTTGTTACTGTCTTCGGTTCAATGGGGCGTATGAAGATTAACTACATATATCTAATTTACTTTTGAGTTAACTAAAGCTAAGTTATAGGGTAATTTTCTTATGTAAATTACCAGCCGGTAAGTAGTGACTCTAAGTTTCATAAGAATAATAATTGCGGCCTACTATTCGAACCCGATTTATAAATAAAATTAATTTATAATTGACTCGGTATGATATAACTTTCTTGGATGGAATCGGATTGTTGTAACAGCAATTTTCCATTTTCCCAAAAACAAGGATGGAAATCGAATTATTTCTACTTTGTCGTATCTTAAAAATAAAACATCAAGAAATAGCTTTACGTCAAAAGAGAGGCTTTAGAAATAAATCAATTATGATAAGAGTATATACAATAAAGATATTGCGGCGCCACCGATTGTATTAGTAAATACAATTTAGTATTTCGAGCCATTAAGATACCATCAAAAGATGGATGGTTCAAACGTTGATACATTGAGTTTATACGACGATGTTTTAATGAAAAAGACAACATACATTATAATAAAGTGACTGAAATCTATCTAGCACGTAAGCTAAATATATTTGATTAGTAACTGTGAGATGATCGAAGGTTACCTACCACATAAATATCCCTATTGATAGTCACGAACGGTTTTGAGAAGCTTATATCCAGCGTCACTATACCTATAAGATGCTCTACAATAGATATGTTAAATTAAGATAATTATCATTAAAATAACACCAATTCATTTGCAGAATGGTCATAAAAGAACAAGAAATAATGTATAGACTAATAAGAAAGGTCATTTGGTATATCCTAATGAGCATCGGGCTGGTGAGAGGGGCCGGATACCTATTAGCTAGTCACCTGAATACTGAAATGAATTCGGATAATGGACCGTTTTAATGATCCAAGTAAGAGACAATGCATTGAGAAATAGCATAAGCTGTATAGTCAAACTCCACGATAGATAAATAATGTATTGATGTTTGATATTATTTAAAGGTTATCATTTCAAGATTCAATGTAATGTAACATCGTAAAATATAATCGTTGACTCGTTAGAAGTTCACAAGAATAAGCCATACTATTCGTAGCTAAGCAATAACTTATACTTACATTAATTATTTTTGTTTGCTTGTTAGAAAAGTTAAAATTAGAAATTCATCTTCAAAAGTTTTCATGTAAATTTCTGTTTGATCTTCTATCTGATGGCGATGAACTTATTAAAAGGATAAATTGGTTGCAAATGTTGGTACAAAAATCATTTCTACGCGAACATTTCGTTTTTTGATAATATAGAAAATATTCCTTACTAGCTGTCCCCCGCGTTCCCGAGAAAAAAGTAAGCTATGTCCTTCTCCATACCATAGGCTATCTGCATACCAAATTTCATCGCGATCGGTTCAGCGGTGTAAGCGTGAAAAGGTAACAAAGAAACAAACAAAATCACTTTCGCATTTATAATATTAAGGCTTCAGTCTCCCTAAAATCAGTGTTCTTGCGGAATTTATCAGAAAAGAAACATTTTTTTTTGGTCATCATTTTTTTTGGATTTGCTGACAAATGTAATTTGAATACATTTCTTGTTTTTGTTATATTTTTTTCGCGGCGTGTTCATGAATGAGACCCTCTACGCGTGGAACGTAAGTAGAGGTATGTTTAAAGCCTCACAAAGCTAATAAAAGAGCCGTCAAATTAAAAAATAAAATATGTATTGGAAATTTCAAATCTTACACATAAAAATAACGTAAAATATATTTAATTTATTGCTTTTCTGATGACAAAAAACAATATTTCTTTTCTGATAAATTCCGCAAGAACACTGATTTTAGGGAGACTGGAGCCTTAAGTTATTTTTTAGGACCAAGGATCGAAACGGAATAACTGTAATATGTCAGAGTAATTTTGCTTTGAGACTATTGGGTCTTGTATGAACCGCCATACAGTCGTGTAGTGAAATTAAAAATTAAATGACGTATTTTAGAGTGGTACATTATACAAGAACATTTGAGCACACAGTTTAAAAATAATACGAGCATCAGTTAAATTCTGAAATATGACTGAATCCAATTTTCAATCGATCTAACCGATATAATATTTTACCTTTAAAAACAAACAAATTAATGTTTATGAATATACCTTACATAATACTTCTCTTGACATTCGTGAACGTAACCTACGTAGGTACGGTCAATAAAACTTTAAGTTCTATGTTTTGTGAAGGTAGAAACCTTACACCGTTATTTTTAATTGGTAATCTTACAAGTTACAAACAAAAAGTATTGATATCCTGTTGTACTTATTAATAGATTAATTTTATATTAAACTAAAAGACTTAGGTACGTTTTCATACCGTGATGATAATTTGCAGAGGCGTAGCTTATGCTACGGAGATAAATATAAGACTTTTTATACTATCGCGGGAGACAGCTTGTATCTCTACAATAAACACAAAGAAAATTAATATGGGGCACCATATGAAAGTACTTGTGCAAAAGGTTAAGTAGTTATGAGGGCATCGACTTTTTTTGTAAAATAACAGAACAAAAGAGATTTATAACAAAAAAGTTATAACATTTTTTTTTATCAATTATTTATTTCTAAATTCTGTATTACTGTATTAGATATTTTATATTTTTATAGACTAAATGAAATATCAACTCTTTGTTTTTCCAAGTATTACCTACGGGTTTTCAATAAATAACTCAATGGGTACGAATCTAAAAACTTAAATAAACCTGTAATTGAACTGTAGGATTGGCTGACGCAATAAACTTCTTGGAAAATGTAATTGAAACTATTTTAGAACTGACTGGTTTATGTAATTCCTAAAATAAATCGTTTACTCAACACTTAGAAGGTTTTTTTTAAAAGAAACGTGGGCGATTTATTTAAAACGTAGGTTTTTCTTCCAGTTAACATTCCCAATAGTTTAAAAATTGTGATACCTATACAATCACAAGATAACATTAATTTTGGTTAGATTTCAGTTATGTTTAATTTAAGTTACACTACCTATTTCAAATATTTCAATTTGGGTCGATGTTTGAGTTCCTCAAATATTTATTGTGAGATAAAAAGGCAGGCTGATCCAGACCCGTGCCATTGCCAAGCGGTTACGTGCTCAAAATTCTAGCGTTATAGTCGCGTTGCCCATCAATGTTGATACACTGAGTAATAGTTTTAGCCTTCAGCACTTATTAATTTATGTTGAATATTTTTACTACTGGCTAATAAATAAATCATTAATTTATTAATCCCCATTTGAGTGTAGATCGCGGCAGTATGCAAAAAATAAAAAATGGCGTTACATTATGACCCTTAGTGCCAAAGATTGAGGCGTAGAAGCCCGGAATATAAATATGATATTCTATAAAGAAAATAATTACACTACTTACAGTCGAAATGATGACAAAAAGGAAAGGTGCTGATGAGATTAGAAGAGGAATACGAGATGACACCGCGTATTGAGCCATTAGCACTAGAGGGTTTTCCGCTTCGACTACAATGTCTCTTATTTGTTATTCATGTTCCGCTGAATTCATTATGTTTATTATTCATCTCACAATTTTCTTTTCAAAAGATGTGATTATAGAAATGGAAGTTTTACTATCGAAATATTATCTATGGCAACTAAGAGGTAACAGTAGGTAGGTACTATCTTAGGTTTAAGTTGTTTTTAATAGTATGTAATATAATTAACTATGTAAAATAAATAACAAAATGCATATCTGTCATCTCTTTCAATGTAAAATCCATGACATTTGGTACTTCACTTTAAATTTTTTAACAGACTTAATAGGTACCTATTTAATTTTATTCCAGCTTATGAGACTTACGCCACAGGTGCATGGTAAATGCGAAATTTTGACATAATGCATTGGAAACTGAAGAGCATACTTTACGCTAATTAAACTCATGAAGCTATGAAGGCAACGAGGCAGTTATCATTTAAAATTTTGACGTTTTTATTATTATATTAATTCTTTTAATAAAAATTTAAATGTTTTAGTAAAATAGACAAATATTTGTGTGAAAGTTTTTTTTTACTTTGTAAGGTTGTTATTTGTGTTTGTCCATAATCTCGTGGATTCTATGGTATGTGATAATATAGCCGAAGGAGGTAAGCACACACAGCCTAGACCAATTTTCAACTTGAGTGTGGTAGCCAGCGGGTACTACAAAGTATACTCCTATCCTACCACCATTCGAATTCACAACTTTCGTCATGACATTTTAGGTTACTACCAGTGAGCTTTCATTGCCTTAAAACATAACATTACTTGATTATAACATGGTACTACTTAGCAGACTAGATGATTATAAAAAGTTTCATAAAGATATAATCCATTTGTATTCCACAATGTGCAGACAATGAGCAAAAACTCTTTAGTGAAAAACATGTGATTTGCCATTGTGCGTCGTCGTTATATTCAGACATTACTGCCTGTAGATAAACATTAGGAATGGCTAGGCCATTAAACTTCTTTTATTTTCTTTGCCTTTTAGTACACTATTTATTTTATATGCAATTAGTAAACTTTCTCCAAAATTTGTTAAATCAAGCCTTAAATTTGCTTGCAACAATTTATATTATAAGTTTTAGTTGTTTTATTTAACAGTTTATGTGGATATAATTAATTATGAATTTTATGTATTTCGAAATAAATAATCCTCAATTTTATACAATAAGTATAAATAAAATAGGAAATGAGAGCTTATACCTACTATGGAAATCAGATATCTGATTACCACTGGTAGAATATTAAATATACAATACATATAGCATTTTATTGGAAGTTAGACGATTCACGAAGGTGATCATTGACAACGTATTTAATTTTTTTTATTGTTACTAGTTTCTTCCCCGATGTTTTAACCGTGTTCCCGATATTTAATGTTATCCCGGGATAAAAGTACCCTTTGTTTTATTTTAGGATTTGTGTACATACACTAGCTTTTTAAAAGTAATGACCTGTACGTGGATTACGTTTTCTGTTGCAATCAGTAACAATTTAAAATAACCTCTAAGTCGTAAAAATATTACAATGTCGAAAGTCAAAGTCAAAGTAATTTATTCAGTTTAGGCCGTAGGAAGGCACTTTTATCAAAGTCGAATTTACTCGAACGTGGAATGTTGAATGTGGTTCCATTTGCAATGAAACACAGTTTACAGATGCAGTTACCAGAACGTAGTAAAGTAATCAGATTATATTGAATGGTAGTGACGTCAGACGCCGCGGCGAAGGTCATGGGTTCGAATCCTACAATGAGTTTGAGCTTTCGGTGAAGGAAAACATCGTGAGGAAACCATAGCACGGTGGTAGGGTACTTTGTAGTACCCGCCTGGCTGGCTACCACCCTCAAGTTGAAAATCTGTCGCCAAACACCTATTGGTGTGTTCCGCCAGCTGCATTTGAGAGCCAGTTCCTTCTAGGTTTTGTGTGCTTACCACCTTCGGCTATATCATCACTTACCATAGTGAGATTGTGGTCAAACACAAGCCTATACAAAGTAAAAAAAAAAAACCGGTTTCAAATCGAATCTGATTTGTAACAGAATTACACTATCAGATCTATTGTCTCATTCAGTTAGTTAACTTTCCTTTAATTCATAACATTGTTTGACTATAATTTTGGTAGCTCCATGTTCGCATTACTATTATAATCAGTAGATCAAGCTCAACGTAATATCGCTCGACACGGCTCAAGTACTCACTACATCAGTTAATAGACCTCTCCAGCCTCTATTGAATTACGATATAAATAGATGTCTGCTGAAGAGAGTTATTATAAGTATAATAAGTACCTGTCTATATAGACAGAAATACAGTTTTTAATACTAAGCTTTTTAGTAAAGTTAAAGAAAGCTATCCTGAAATGTTAATTATTATTTTTTATTGAATTACGTATTCTTGTTCGCCACACCCAAAATTTATAATGTTATGTGTAAGTATACGTTTATGCAGCAATATTTTGTCTAAAGAAAAAAAAATACCTACACACCTAGATGAATAAACGAAAAAACTTCACGCGCAATAATACAATGCGAGTGTCCGAGTGAAGCATTCAATTTCGCTTGCTCCCCAGTGTACCCTAACAAAAACGTGAAAAGCGCTTTAATTCGCTTCCCCTATCAGTTATTGTCTACAAAATGCATGCGACCGAACTTTTCCCACATCAGCCGACGGTGGCGTCGAAGCCTTCGCGTCACCATGGCTACGAGACGCTGCAGTGCTTTCTGCCCGCCCTTCGCCGCAGTAAGCGCCCATACTCCACTAAGCGCGGCTGGCTACTCTGCGTCCTCAAAAAATCCATCGATGTATTTAGATTTCTTTTTACGATACAAAATCGAAATTCGAATTTTAAATCCGTTTTAATTTTTAATTTTATTTAACGTGTTTCTAAATAAAATCAGTGATAAAGTGTTTAAAGTTCATAAATGTAAAGCGACCGTGCAACTTTGCAGGGGTGAGTTTGGATGCAGTTGGAGTGTTTTCAGTGATGGAGCTCAATGTATTGTGTGTGTGAGCCATGGATGAATTCTTTCTCGTATATTGGATGTTTATTACGATAACATGACGGCACAGGACCGAGCGAATATTTTCTCCGATGACGACGAGGACCTGGTTAGTATTTACAATGAGATTACTTTACCTGGGTTATGCAACTGAGTATCCTCCGGCTTTGGATCCGTTCCAAGAATATCTCGGAACATTACATAAAGTTTCTAGTATCTGCATTGCTACTTGGAATTTTATTATTATTTCAAATGGAATTTTAGCGATTTGAGTGAGGCTTTTTTAAGTTTATGAACTCTAACTTTCATAATTTTTGAATGATAAGGAAGGTCATACCTCATTAATACATTTTACTATAGTTTGAGACTTACTGATTACCTAATTACTTATGCGTGTAAATTTTTAGAACACTGGAACTATTAGGAATCTTTATTATCGTACCGCGGCAAGGTACTTACGGCACGATTTTACCGTACCAATAATATAGAAGAATTTATTCTACAGACTGTGGAGTCGTCTTTTGTTTCCACGTCCACGGCAGACGTTTCCATCTACAGTTGCTTATTCAACTCGGCAATAGTTTACAACCTCTTCATAAACAATAAATCTTACGCTTCTAAGTAAATCGCATTCTATTTAGAAACATGTCTGCCCTTGTCCGTTTTAAGCCTGGAACAGACTTGCAACACCCAAGCAACGTGATGTGTGTAACATTATGCATATTCACAATAATTAACTAAGATTTATTTTATGGTCGTGATTATTCTCTATAAAGATACGATGGTTAATAAAAAAATAAAATAAAAAAAATATTTTCAGTAGACTAAAGATCGGTTCAGTTAGAGCGGGATGTTTAGTAAAAATAGTCTTTATTATATTCAAAGAAAATTGCAATTAGTAAAATATAATCCTAAACATTGCAATTAGTAAAATATAATCCTAAACGAGATGGCGCAATACTAGCATTATCTCTATTTGAATTGGATAAATGTATATAACTTAGGTATATGTTGGAAAATGCACAAGCAATTAACCACAGTACTAATTGCAAAAATGTTGGCGGGCATTGGCACAAAATGTTGGTCCATTGGACGATAATATCGGATAAATGATCTAAAGGTGGTGAGGACTCATCATTGCGTTTTATTTACAGCATACGTTTTAACTAGAATTTAATAAATATGTAAAAAAATTGCCACATAAAAAAGCGGATCAAGTGTCCTTTAGATATAAATACATGATGATGATGAAGACACGATTGACTGGCGAGTCGCTTAAAATGTTGATAGTATGTTTACACCTTTACTTTCGTGCACGCTAGGTATATAAAGTAGAAATATAGGAGTGGCAACATAAATCTTGAGCGGTACAATGATACGAGCCCTCGTAATGTAGCTCGCGTATTGTTCACCCTTTTCAGCCCTTGCAATATTCACCTGCCTTCGCAGAGCTAGAACTTTTTGCGTTTATTGTGGTAAGTATAGTTTTCTGTTTTCTTTACTGAAATGAGAGTTGGTGCATAAAGTCTAAAATAATAATTTCATAGAAAACTAGCTTTTTCGCGCGGTTTCACCCGCGTTCCCGAGTGATCTTGTATTTTCCCGGGATAAAAAGTAGCCAATAGCCTTCCTCGATAAATGAGCTATCCAACACTGAAAGAATTTTTCAAATCGAACCAGTAGTTCCTGATATTAGCGCGTTCAAACAAACAAACAAACAAACAAACTCTTAGTTTTTATAATATTAGTATAGATTTATATTAGGTATAGATCACCTAAACAATATTTAATTCTAATAATAAAATTAATATTTATAGACTAGTGAACTGCTAACTTTTTGACAGAAAGAATTGTTTCCGACATCATTTCTACAGAAACGATATGCTCATCTAAACTTCATTAATTTGAAAACAAATAAATGAAATATTTAAGAAAAATAAATTATATTATTTTCGCCCAACACAGGAAGTATTCTTCCTGACGAATATTCATTATCTTCCACTTCTCAGAATATCTGCCTTAGGCATAAAAATATTCGATTTTCAATTTTGAAAACTTTCTCAGCGAAGGTTTTGACAGTTGAATTTTGCGACTAAAATAAAAGTTTCCTTTCGAAACTTCAGAAATATCCTCCAGAGATATTCAAACAATCGAGCCTGTAATAAACTATATCACTTGTTTACCATCGTACCCAAGCTCTACAATTGTGGCTCTAGATTCGTGTGCTCGCAACTCATTCTCATATTTATCTGCTTTCTTACTACGCTAAACAAACATAACCACTATTATAAATGTTATAATAGCTTTGTGCCGTCAGTTTCAGAATGTTCTGTGACTATTGTGAAAACAGTATTTCAGGGCACAATACTTACTTTTATATTACTTATGCTTAACTTTGTTGATGTAAGCTTAATTTCCTCTAAAAAATCTTCCTAATATTTTTAAAAACGTAAATTATGTTTCTTTATCTTGTAGTACAGTTCATTGCCTTTACAGACGAATTTGATTGAAGGAGGAAGTATTTGTATTTAAAAAAAACCATCAAAAAAAGATCAGATTGAACCAATGGATCCCATAAATTTGTAATTCAGCGCCGACCTCGCACGGTGGAAATTATTCAGGCCGCCTTTTTTTATGAATTTTATACCGCGGCAAAACATAAATATACTTTCTCTATTTTTAAGGTTATTTCAACAAAGTCTCTGTGGTTTACTGAATAAAATATAATTTGATATAACGTTTTCTAACTCGTGTTTTTTTACCAAAACTGGGTGTATAAAATTTTTATATAGTGCCACTGCTCAGTGCATTTTTTTATCGCCAGTGACAGTTTAACTGGCAAAGATATACAAAATACCTTTATTTATTCTATTAAGGATATTCTTCCGATATATCTTTTTTATGATTTTGCACTCTGATCAATTTAATTTCATCACGTATGAAATTTATAATAGGTACCTCTTACAATGGAAATGAATAGAGAAAATGAAATGATCATTTGCCATTGCCTTACGACATTCAGTCAATATAATTCGTAATGTGATATGGTAATAATCATACGAATAAGAAATACTTCATCATCTTTAATGACATCTGAATTCTTCATCATCTTATAGTATGACCCATACGTCCAATGTTGTTTCCACATAGCAGGTATAATGAAAGAATATTTATTCAGTAAACCACCGAGACTTTTTTTTTTACTTTGTATAGACTTGTGTTTGACCACAATCTTACGATGGAAAGTAATGATGTGGCCGAAGGTGGTAAGCACACAAAGCCTAGAATGAACTGGCTCTCAAGTGCAGCTGCCAGAACATACCAATTTTCAACTTGAGGGAACTTTCAACAGGCGGGTATTATAAAGTGCCCTTCCACCGTGCTATGGTTTCCTCACGATGTTTTTCTTCACCGAAAGCTCAAGCTCATTGTAGGATTTGATCCCACGACCATTGCCGCGGCGTCTGACGTTACTACCACTGAGCTATCATCGCCTTAAAATATATGAAGTTTTTTCTTTTCTTTTCTTGTCTATTAGGTATGTAACAGAATACATTAACATGAAAATTATGTATACACAAACTCAAAGCCAAAAAATGCTTATCTCTTCTAATGTAAACCAAAGGGTTGCTCCGGAACCTGCTCGACTAATTACAGAGGGTATTTTAATTCGTGTAGCGTTAAATCGTCATTAGAACTTCTTGCTGGTAAAGTATGTGACTTATGTTATAATTTATAAAGCACTTAATCTATTATCCATCCATACCAATATTATAAATGCGAAAGTAGCTAGCTCTGTCTGTTACTTTTATATGCCTAAACTGCTGAACTGATCGCGATGAAATTACACAGGTACACAGATAGCCTAAGGTATGGAGGAGGACATAGGCTACATTTTTTTCTCTATTGTCTTATAAAGCCTAATGGGTGATCAATAGTATCTACTAATTACCTTTTAGAAACTATGTTCATACATGAATAGAGAGTTAACGCAAGATTCTGTCATTTCATCCATTCGTCATTATTAGAGTTTTATGTTTAAGCTGTGTTGATGTTAGCTCAATGATAGTGATAGAGGCACAATAGATAGTGGTTTAATGAATAAAAATATTTTGGAAACCAAAGCACAGTTGAAGGGTACTTTTAGTACTCGCTTGACTTGGTACTCACTCTTAGGTTGAAAATCTGTCGTCGCCAAACACCTGGCGCATGGCGGTGTGTTCCTGCAGCTGAAGTTGAGAGCAAGTTCACTACTTGGCTTTGACTTTACCAACTTTACAACATCAACACTTTCAAAGATCTGGATTTCTGGGTTTCTGGTTTTAAGTTTCTGGTCAAAGCAATGACAACATATCTATGCATACAAAAAATAAATCAAACGAGTTGTTATTGTTAGGTAACATTGTAAGACAAGACATGGCTTGTAACTTTGTGAGCAAAGCAATGCAACCTTGCTGAGTTTCTTGCCGGTTCTTCTCAGTTGAAGGCGACTTCCGAATCGGTGGTAACTTCCGTAGCTTCGATGTTCATAAGTGCCCTTCTAAGGCCTAAACTGAATAAATAGCTTTGACTTTGACTTTGAAAGCCCGACCAGATCGGGGGTTGTTCGTGCTGCGGAAACGAGCTTTAGTCGCATGACACTCCCGCCCGAGTCGCGGTGGGAATGTTCTCGGTACGCTAAGGTCATACCAAAGTGCGACCTACTTATTTTATATAAAGCCATCTGTTTACGTGGTAGTGTTACTTGAATGCTGCAAAATATTGAACCGTAGTATTAGAAGCTGATTATCTACTGGTATTTTTATACCTAAGTGTCATTTATACACTACACTGATTTTTATACAAGCGCCATAGCTGGGCTTACTAACTAGTCTTAAATGGTAAAACTACTGCGTTATTTTGTACCTATATTAGGGATATTTTGTATTCATGCAGACGTCTTAACATAAGAGGTCTTTTTTAATCCGGTAGGAATAAGGCTCAGATATTATATCATCAAGAAATGCGAGAGTCGAAACTTTTCAACATTTGGTAAGTACTCTCTTCTAACCTTTGTTGAAGTAAGTCTTCCAAATTTAATGGACATTCTTTACCTACATTTCAAATCTTGAAAGGTTTTATGTAATGAATAAACAACTATATGGTTGAAATTGTTGTAAATTAAGTATATAAGATATTTTAAAGTCCCCCATAACATTGTAACATGTAATAACTTAGCCACGACTCTAAGAAAATTCACAGTAACGACTTACAGAAGAAAAAAATTCACGTGTAAATTTAAAATATTTTATAAGAACTCAACAGGGGAGGGCAAAAAATAAAATTTATGGGCATTTTAGATAGCTACTACACCTTCCCGAGTTTGTCTTTTTACAGTAAGTCATGACAGTTAAATCCGTTTCCTGCGTTATTTTATCATTCCTCCTTTGTTACTTTTCCGTTACCTGCTTGAGAGTAATTTCTTTGATCTTATTGTTAGAATTTAATATTTAAATGTAGTCAAAGTCCGTGTTTTGATTCAATTTCATTATGTAAGAGTATTTTTTTCACATCGCTTTTGTTTCTTTAATGTTACCATCGATTTTCTTTCCATTATTATTTTATTTATTTGTCGATAAATGTTTCACGTCATTTGTGAGGCTCTCATCTTGAGAATATTGATTGAGTTCTGGACGGAAAAATTAATCAGTAGCGAGCTTAAAGAATCAAGATACCAAAATACGTAGATATTTGTGAATTTATTTAAATTTTGACCAAACAAACAAACGCAAAAACAAGCGATATACATATTAAACACAGATATTTATTGTATTGATAATAAAGTTGAATTAAACTATAAATGCGTAATTTTATAACTGAACATTTCAACTAAACCGAACCAGAGACCAATTGCAGAAAACTTTAATACCACATAGTCGCTTTCCTCGTTAGGTAGCCAATAGAACTGATGTAAAGCAAAGTTCTCCAAAGAATTCGTAAGGCTCACCGCAACTCCGGGCGCTCGCGGTTTGTAGGCTGAAAGTCGGACAAACTTATATACCTACAAAGCTAAAACTTTGTTCGTGTCTGACTAGAAATGTTTATTGCATTAATAAGTGGTATTAAATCAGGGCTTTATTGTAATGTTGGTGGATATTACGAGCATAGTTAGAATAAGCATAATAGGTATAGGTAAAATCTTAATGTTTTCCTGTACTACATTTAAACTATGACAATGTATTCAAAGAGAATATAGCCACTACATTTTTATGTATTCATGAAGACCTTAAATTCTAAAGTCAAATCAAATATTCAATTATTCAAATAAAATAATCGTCTGAGATTGAGCAACAGCTGCAAAGAGTACAGCCTGCCTTAATAAAACACAAACAGATTTTAAGGACTTCAAAAATTGGGCTAGGTTGAAAAAAGATTATTTTTATACTTAAGTACCAGACATAACAAAAAAGGAAAAATCACAAACAAAAATAACCGTATATATTTCTATAAGAATTTCTTCTTAAATATTTTAGAGAATTTATTTGATTCATAATTGGAATAATTGTTGAATTACGCATAAAAACTAAGGCTTCTATACTTGTTCCACTTATAATCCTTTTGTTCGTACACATGAGACATGTGTTCGTCTTTGGACTTGTTGCAACAAAAACTGAATCGAAGAGAAAAACATTTTTTTCTTTTATACTAGATAGGTACCAAAAATTGTAAACGGGCGTCACGAAAAACCATGTTTTGAAACAATATTTTTATACTGACGCTGTAGGTATTGAAGAAATAATAAATTTACGTACCTATAAAATTTTACCTGTAAATAATTAAAATTACACATTCATCAATTTTATTATTACCTAAAATATTTACTTCTTACTTACTTAGATATATTATATTGTCATGTATTTTTGACACAAGATGGCGTTGTAATGTTTTCAACGAGTGTTCATGTAAGGATATTTTTCTTATGTGTAAATAAATATATGTGAGACAGTAGTAAGTATAAGTAATTAATACGATATACCTTCATTACGATTACGACATAACTTTGATTTTACATGCTAAGGAAAGACACAGATAATTATATTACGTACAATTTTCCATTGTGGTTTTGTTAATTGATCTGGATTTACTAACTTTAAAAATCGTCGCTTTGGAGGCCAATCAATAGAGCTGTCACAAATTTTTGGAGTCAAGTGCAGTCCAAAGTTTATATACCTACTAGCTGTCCCCCGGTATAAAAAAAATAATCTACGACCGATTCCGAATATATAGGTATACAAAAAAAAATCATAAGAATCGGTCGAGCCGTTTTGGAGGACTTTGCAGACAAACACTATGACACGAGAATTTTATATAGGTCATTAGATGTCGCAGGATGATTTGGTAATTCGAATTTTCGCGAAAATCCTAGGAATATATGGAAAACACGGATAATAAGAAAATGGTGAAAACATTTCTAAAATCTCTTCCTGTTCAGAAACGACTCGGATACTTTAGGTTAGAAGTGGTTATTATTTAGGGTTCTGTACCCAAAGGGTAAAAACGGGACCCTATTACTAAGACTTCGCTGTCTGTCCGTCCGTCCGTCCGTCTGTCTTTCACCAGGCTGTATCTCAAAAACCGCGATAGCTAGACAGTTGAAATTTTCTCAAATTATGTATTTCTGTTGGTTCACGCACATTTCCAAAACCACTGAACGGATTTTCATGTAGATTTCACAGGTAGACAGAACCAAATTAATTTGGGGTAGAATATAGGTAGTCATTGTTTCATTAAAATCGGATATTGCAAAAAAAGTTATCGTCATTTAAAGATTTTTGGAATTTACTTTTATTAGTAGGTACCACTGTTCGTTTCATCGAAATTGGCTAACGGGAAAAAAGTTATAGAAATTTTATAAAGTCTGCGCGAGCGAAGCCGCGGGCAAACAGCTATACATAATATCGATTTGTCGCGGCAAAGACGTGAGTGCGGCGCCCGCGACTAACAAGGTCGCCATATACCTAAGTTTATGCGTATAGAAACGATATATCACTATGTTACTTAACATAAGATACATGCTTATATAACACTTATTAACTACACCACACATCGACCAATCTCTCTAATCAATAAAAGTTTTTTCCCGAGAGAAGGATCTGTTACCACCGAGGAATATTCTAAAAGTTATTTAATTGTTTTTCTTTGCGACATAAAATAGACGCAAGTTTGGATGATAAGAATTTTCCTCTCTATGGATTTTCCTGTTCTATGAAAAAAATATTGTTGTTCATGATTTATATGTATACTTAATAAATTTTAGTAATACTATGTTCCCTTCCTAACTTTAGGCCGCCTTTCAGATTTAAGTAAAACAGTCAATCCAATCTGAAACTAAGTTAAAGTAAAAGTAAACAAGACAGGAGTGAGATAATAATAGGACTTTCACGGAAGGCGGCGCCCAAGGAAGTGGTCTATACAAAAGCAAACAACTATGAACATGTTATTTATTCAGTAAGTATCGATTTCCTGGGGCCGAACTTGCGGGACGTGACCTAACTATTCAAATTTACTTTCCCCCTTAGTGAAGGCTCGTTTGTTATCCTGGCTAATAAGTCGCGTTAAGCTTAGTGTATTTGTCTTTCTTAAGCTTGAAGGAAAATGCGGTAGCCAATTCTTTTAGCTAACTTAATCCTTATATTTTACATAACTTAAATACTAACTGATAAATCCACAGACATGGAGACCTATTATAATATTCTTATGTTTTCTATATATCATAGTTTGTATTTTATACATTGATTGTAAATATGTAAATAAAATATTAGAATACAAATGAATATTCATGGAAAATAGTATATAAATATCAGTTTTTATCGATACTTTAACTAAGCAAGGCAAATATTTATTTAAATAATAAATATACTTTGTTTCATATCAAACCAGAATAATATATTTTACTCCCATTTTTTGCATTTATTACGGTATCTTTATTGCTCCAGTATTTCCGAGTCGAACTATTTTTTTTGCAGGTGTTGTTATTTTGAAATTTTAATATAAAATTCGTAAGCACCTCTGGTCGTGAGTGAGAAATCGTTTACGCCATTTTTTATTTAATACGTTTCAGGATAATTTCCATCTGTATATAGCTCAGAAAAACTCTACAAAATTATAATATTTTGCCAATATTTTTCCTTATATGTTACCAACCAAGGAAATTGTTTACAATTTTACTGTAGTACAAATGGTTTTGTATTTATTCGTTTTCTACGTGTCTTCAACTTGATTATTCCTTTTTAGGGTTCCGTAGCCAAATGGCAAAAAACGGAACCCTTATAGATTCGTCATGTCTGTCTGTCTGTCCGTCCGTATGTCAAAGCCACTTTTTTCCGAAACAAAATTATCATCATTGATGTATGCATGACATTCATGGAAGCCTGACTCTACATGCCCAAAGTCTCTGTTATTAAAATGACAGTGATATGGATCATCAAACAACAAAAAAGCATATTACTTCCACTGTCAAGCCACTGAGTTTTAGCGTTGAAATATTGAGACGCGGTTTTACTGACTCAATGTAAATCTGTAATGTTATGTGAGGATTGTGAGCATGCCAATACATATTCCCGGGTTAGTGCATCGTTTTTCCAGAGGTAATGCCTCTCGTATAAGTCGACTTCCATTTACATTTTACATAAAAGTCATGACCAGCTTAGGCCCTTTCCAACCTTCATAGAATTGAAGGGTTCACAAAATTATCAAATACTTTACACGTTTTAGGATGAATAGCTATAGCGGCAGAGGAAGGTAGGTACTTATATAAATTAATATTTTAACTCACACTGTGTGATGTTTAGGGAGGATTCTTCTTTGACATATTATTATTCAAAACCTATGTTGATTTTCATGCTGAACTACTTTTAGTATGAGATCAACTAGGAAATCGTGAAAAAACTTTTCATGCATAACATCAACCAAGATCAAAATGTATGAAATTTTTTTTTTTTTTGTGATTTTAGTATTGGTCCCAAAATAAAAGTTGTTAAATTCAGCATGATATACCCAACTAAGGTTCAAAAATATGACATCTATAATATTCATCCAATACTAGGTCCTAAACTAAAAAATCTACATGATCACAATCGCGGAAAACAAACTTATGTAACTTTTTTCAATCCATAAATATTCGTTCCTTCGATTTACCACCCCTATAACTTTAAGCTTTTGCACACATGTAACAACATAAAACACGACATGGTGGGGTTTACCACTCGCGTATTTCCAGTCATGAAATTAATTCAATATTCTTCCCTATGTTACGAACTCTATTAATATCGACTCTTGTAGTTCCTCAGATAATATAACTTGTATTGAAACAAGATTGCTGTAACAAACTGTAAATACTTCGCAAGGAGGTCTATTTTAAACAGAGGTAGAGTAAAATAATTTGCTTGTCTTTTTAGGTACCTACTTATCTATAGCATACAAGAGGTATTTATGGTAGGCGTAGTTGGAGGCCATTTGAATATCACTATTAACGTCATATGAAACAACATCAAAACAAAATACTTACATCGCATGACGTCATTGCACCTGCATCACAAAATATAAAGGTATGAATTTAAATCAAATGAATAATAATAGAGTATGCAGCGAATGACGTCACTGCATCTGTATATCGCATTGTACAACTTCTATACAATGAATATACCAAGCAGGTGTAAATTTTATTTTAGTATATTGTGTAAATCCATTAAAATATTTTATTATGAGGTCCATGTCTAAGAGTAAAATTGACTATGCCGGCTATGCCGCGAAGGTCGGAGGAGTAAAATAAAAGGGCGACGCACCGTCAGTGTGTCATATTAGGTACTTGAACCATTTCGACCTACTTTCGATCCCCCCAAATCTCATAAACTATTAACCTTGCAATTCCGTGTGTTCGATAAAATCTTCTTAAACACTTCTAGAATTCCAAATTTCATGAATAAAGCTATCATAGTTTTTGAGTTATTAAGGTCTGAAAGTGCCATTTTTATCACTCGCTGACTGACTGTCTGACACACATCAAAAACATAGACCATTTATAGGCAATTTAGAAACTTGTAATTAGGCGACAAGGCTTGATTTTAGAACAATAAGCGTATACAAAGGAAACAATCTGAAAACTGATTATCGATGTTAGGTATCGACATAGTTATTGGTGCGGTTAATTTAATACTCTCAGCTCCATTACGCCCTCGCTGTCGGTTCGGGCTTGTCTGTCTCGAGTGTGACCAACTTAGCTCACCTGTACCATAATGTACAAATGTTGCCCTCAGTTAGTGGTCGGTTGTCAAGCGTTACAAGTGGTATAAGCTCCTTTATAATTCTAAGCTATTTAGTTGACAACTTCGATATATACGTTCAGTCGCCGATTCAACGCCCCCTATTTACGGTGGCTGGTTGACAACCGTGTAGCCCCTTTAGCTATACGCGCGGAGATGAAAGGAGAGGCACTAACGAACCAGCACAGCCTATTATTATAAATATAATAAATTTGTATTTATAACACAAATTAATGTGAATCTGTTAATAAAGATAAATAACTTTATGAAATGAAATGTTTATTTATTATATTTCAATTCATTCCGATTACTTATTGATAAAAATGAAAATAAACATTTTAGACATAAAGCCTCTTGGTTGAATGAAATTGTAAAAAGACTAGATGTTTTTGTGCTTCTGTAATAAAGTAATAAAGAAGCACGCGGGTATAATTAGGTGCATTATGAACCTAAAAGCGGTGCCATAAGAGCCTCTTTACGAGCAAATGTGTTGAACAATTTATTAAACACAGGAATGGGACATCATTATCCACAGATAATATATACCTAGTATGGTAGGTAAATAAACATGCGATAGCAGTAAACTTAAAAACACATCTATTGGACCTCATTGTTCGCAACAGTGTCATTGAAAACATTGGAGTTTCTCTTAATATGTTGATATCTCGGTCCAAAATTGTCTGGCCTCCCCCAAAAACATAAGAAAACACGATCGTTTTGACGATTAAGCTAAATGACTGATGCAAAAAGATCACGAGGCTATTAACCCTGCGGGACTTATACAGAAAGGGGTAAAAGGATTAGGTAAAGACTCGATATATGATAATGATACTTAGGGAAGAAACGTTTTAGATGCCTCGGAGCAACAACTTTGATATGTTTGCGTCGGGGCAATAACTCTAAAGTCATATGGTTGTTACCCTACCGCGGCTAATCTGAAGGATTAAGATTTATTGTTTAAGTATTTACTTAAACTTAAATAAAAGGAATATATAATATGTACCACCTAAGACGAACCCATGTAAGTTTTTAGGTGATTTAAGAAAAATCTAAAATTGTAGAAGAATAAAATATACGTTGCACAAAACTTTATATAGACTTGCGCATAAAACGCTACTCCCAATAGAGACTCATATTCTTAAATTTGATGTGCTCTATATCCTCCATAAACACAAGTTTTACATAAACGTTGACTGTTTATTAACAATTTTACTACCAAGCTATTTACATTAGGAAATTGTTATTTAAACAGTCTGAATTAGACGCTAGAATAGTAGTAATAATACTTATTTATTTCAAACAACAAGGCCTTTACAATAAATACCTCATAAATAAACATACTAATAGTGACGAGAACGAAATAAGAAATTAATTACTTAACAAAGTTAGCATTTTGTTATATAATTTCAAAAAATGTGACTAAAGTAAGGTTCTCTTTAAAAATACATTTAAACGTTTGCCTCTTCGGAGTTTGTGTATTTTCCGGTGCTCCTTTCAATTCGCACGTTCAAGCGGTAGGGCAGCGGCGGTGTGGCTTGATTACCCCATTTCGGCAGTTATGACATTCTGTCTTCATTACATATAAAAAAAAGTTCAAAAATGTACTCTAGTCTATATTAATCAACTATACAATGACGACTAATGTCATACCTAGATATAATAGATTATTCGATTTTCATCTTCTAATTAAATAGAAAATTATCAATGAAAATAAAGTTTTATTACAAAATAACACGTTTAATCGTAAACAGATTACTAAACATCCAAATACAAGTAGGTACCTACAAGCTTATTTATACAACGTAGAAATGATAATTAAAGTCAACAAGATTTGACAAGAACTGTTAGAATACACGGAGATTGGCTGGTAATCCGATGAGCTGTCGCCAACGCGGCGGGGTGTCGGGAGCATAACAAACTTTTCCATAATGATTATCTCAAAACCTTTGAGGAAACATTTTAATGCAGCCTTGGGAACACTCGAAACGCTCTATAAATAGCTAATTACTTTGGGAAGTTACATTATCCTGCTGTTACTTGAGCAAAGCATAAAATTTCCTAGTTTCTTGAAAGATTGAATAGCGTTTTATAAACATACAGGAATAGATCCAATCTACTTAATGGAATTGCTCGTTAAGTTTTCAATATAACCAATGTAGCAGGAGTATTACAAAATTTATAGTAAAACTTATCAGGATAATCAAAAGTAATTGTATTATGTTAGGTTTCTTAAGCAGTAAAGGATCATGGTTAAACTTTTGTTACAAGTTAATCCTATATGGAAGTTCTATCGAGGACAAAATTAAATTTCATTAGGCTTGAGTTATTTCAGTCTACCTAGATAGTAAATTACTAAACGAATGATTACTACGCAGAAAATAACATGAAATATTATTAGGGTTCCGTAGCCAAATGGCAAAAAACGGAACCCTTATAGATTCGTCATGTCTGTCTGTCCATCCGTATGTCACAGCCACTTTTTAAACTATAAGAGCTATACTGTTGAAACTTGGTAAGTAGATGTATTCTGTGAACCGCATTAAGATTTTCATACAAAAATAGAAAAAAAAACAATAAATTTTGGGTGTTCCCCATACTTAGAACTGAAACTTATTTTTTTTTATGAAACCCATACGTGTGGGGTATTTATGAATAGGTCTTCAAAAATGATATTGAGGCTTCTAATATATTTTTTTTCTAAACTGAATAGTTTGCCCAAGAGACACTTCCAAAGTGGTAAAATGTGTGTCCCCCCCCCCTGTAACTTCTAAAATAAGAGAATGATAAAACTAAAAAAAATATATGATGTACATTACCATGCAAACTTCCACCGAAAATTGGTTTGAACGAGATCTAGATAGTAGTTTTTTTTTAATACGTCATAAATCGTAAACCGCAATTTACCTTTCAATCAATCAACTCTAATATAAAAAAGCATGGTCTTACAGCACAAATAAAGGAAAAATTCCAAAAAATAAAAAAGTTGAA
Source organism: Tetheella fluctuosa (assembly GCA_951216915.1). Classification (NCBI taxonomy): domain Eukaryota; kingdom Metazoa; phylum Arthropoda; class Insecta; order Lepidoptera; family Drepanidae; genus Tetheella; species Tetheella fluctuosa. The sequence continues at coordinate 7,581,446 of OX578230.1, forward strand.
AATTAAAGGGTGTCCCCATACATACATAGTAACGCCAATTAATAAAGACCTCTGAGTTGTATGGGCGCTCATACAATTTAGAAATATAATCAAGCTTAATTGGCACCAACCTCAAATAAGGTAAATAAATAAAATTGTGCATTTCCCGTGATGGATGAACGATGGACGAAGTTTGTACAGAACCCTCGGTGCGCGAGTCCAACTCGCACTTGGCCGGTTTTATTTTCATTTTTCATAATATTAAGATCTCGATTGTTGTCGTAGTTCTAGTTTCTGTTAGTAGAAAGTGATTTACTTTAGATTCACAAAACTATCTGGAAAAAAAATAGGTAGGTAGATACATGGTTGTAGATAAATTAGGTTTATAGGTTATTCGTCCCTTAAAATATATGTAAAAGGCATGTATTGATAGGTTTTCAAAGGTTCCTCGATGCCCTATTTTGTGTAAAGGGTTATTACACCTTAGACACGTGTCAAAGTTAACGGCCTACCGATTACAAATAATTAAATGGAAACTATCAAAATAGTGCCAAGTTTATGGGTTTCAGGGTAGGTGTGTGGATATTGGTATAATTTATCAAGGTCTTCTGTATAAAGATTACAACTTTACTTTGAATTCATCAGAATTAAAAGAGAACACGAACCCGTTATTAACATTATTTAGCGAGAATATAATATTCAAAAGTTCCTCTTGTAATTATTTGTTTGCAAAGAGCTTTGACTAAAATGAAACGCTCATTTTGGAAAACTATTTGAAGGAAATCTTTTGCAGCTTTATTTTGTAATGCCATCCGCATTACAAAATAAAGGATAAAGAACTTAAATGAGTAAGTAGTTTTGAATAACGAGCTATTTTTACATGAGGCTTTGTGCACATCCAAAACCATTCAACTATTAGGGTTCAAGTAATTGCACAAATTATCATTAAATCATAATTTATGACAATAAATATTAACTGACATTCAGGCAAACACATACAAGATCAAAATATGAATGTAGGAATAAAACAGGTAACATTTTCGCATTGATATTTTTACATGAGCTTAGAAATAAATATGGATACTTATATATTTCTTTGCATATATTAGCTTCTTAAAAGCATTAACATTAAGCTTTTTAATGTAAATTTATAAGTCCCCGTTCCTACTAGTGTGTGACAAAATGTGTTGCGATCCCTCGGGAATTTACCCTTCGCCTTCCGTTTCCACACTTTCCGCACCGTAATGTCTTTACCGCAAATACTCGGTCTACCCAACAATGGTTTCACTTGTGTCCTTTGTTGTTCATTGTACACGCATGTTGTTAGCTTGCGTTTGATATTGTACCTATAGTAGCCTGGGCATCGAGCAGCATGTGTTCTTGAAAATGTACACCAATCCCTACGTGTCGTGATACCAGAGTGTAGAGTTCCAAGATTTCCAGTAGTCTCCTTGTTTTTTGGATATTTTTTGGATATCTCCTAGATTTACTAGTTCATAGATGAAAATTAAAAAATGTACATGTTGCGTTACATGAAACGCACTCGTCACGTTCCAATATACAAAAGCAATGCCCAGTGGATTCTTTACGTACTCGACTATTTTACTCCAGCCGCATGTTTCGAAGTCCGAAGAATGAAACGGAACGTTGAAATAAATGATATATTTTTTAGTTTTACACTTATTGAATATTTTATGCAGGTATAAACGTACGTTTTATAGTGCATTATGCTATTTCTGTGGAAATTGTAGGGTATAATCCTCACACTTAACGGCACAACATGTCCGGTCGACATTTGGTAACCAATTTTTTGTGGGCACGCATGTATATTATACAAACCGTTTACGTATTCCAAGTAAATTAATCCCCAAATGCTAGTGCGTGTATTAGAGCGTCAACAAATTGAAAAAAATAATTAAAGTTTTGCTGAGCTTTATACATAGTTTATTGTATTCAGCTAAGAGAAAAGGTATCCAATTATACACAATTATAGGCTTTCTTTGTATGTTCATCATCTTCGGCTACATCATCACTTACCTTGGTGAGATTGTTATTTGTGGTCAAACACATGCCTATTCTGGGACATTCTGGGACATTATTCTTCACACACGGCCATCTGACCCCAAACTAAGCTGAGCTTGTGCTATGGAAGCCAGATAAATGATATACTACATATACTACTTTACTTTCGTAAATACATACATATATAGAAACATACATAAATATATTTGCAAGGTAGTAGATCTCTTAGTGCAGAATTGGCCCGGGGAAGTACTAACACCATTTCTAATTCCGCCGTGAAATAGTAGTGCACTTGTATTACTGTGTTTCGGTTAGAAGGGTATGGGAACAGGTGAAATTACAGGCACAGGAGACTTAACAACTTCATGTCTCAAGGTTTGCAACGCGTGATTGACACCCCTGGCAGGGAAAATATAATATTGTATTTTCTTTGCCCGTGGTGTTATGAGCGTCTATAGACTACGATAACCGCTTTGTTGTCGAAACTAAATGTTTAAAAAACAATTCACAGTATTAATAGTAGGCTTACTAGTTAAAACTGTTTCATCCCTTAACCTATTAATATTATATGCTACAAGAGTAGCAATCAATTTCTTGCATTTTTTAGTAATAAAAAATGTACCCTGTGTCAGTTGTAAATTACTAACAAACTTGTTACAATCAAAATAAATAAATTCATCACTATGACGACATGTCACATTGTACATAAGATTATTTAACCGCCAAATAATTATTATACGTGCCCTCCTAGGGCCTAAACTGAATAAATGGCTTTGACTTTGACTTAGACCTTAGTAGAACGTTTAACTTATAACCTCAATGGGAACACAGATAACAAGAAGGTTAAAAAATACAAACGTACTTAAGTTGAATACATTGAATTCCACAAAACTATACATTATGATATATATATTAAACTCCATTTCTGTTTGCGTGTTTCTATTTATAGATCAGACCTATTCCAAAATAAGCAATTATTTGATCAAACTCTTGAACTAACTATTGGGAAATTTTCGAGTATAAGCTTAAAAGCTAAATAAGTTTAGGCTATGAGTGTTTTCTCTATAATATTGGAACAATGGGCTATTGTATATTATATCGTATTGCTAAATGTTTTTAATATAATTACATATTATTGTCCAGTTTGAATCTGGTTCAAAGTTTGTTATAAACTAAATCATAATAATTATTTTTAATTTCACTTTTTCCTATATTTTCTAAATCTGTACAAGATTTTATTCAGAACTTTGAATGACCCTTTATTCCTTTCTTAGGTTTGATTCACACAGAATAAATATTTGTGTACTTCATTCGCACATGTTTATTTGTTCTGAATCTAGGATGTAGTTGAAAATCAGATTGAAAAAACTGAAGAATGATATGTTTTCATTTAATTAACCCACAAGGCATGACATGAACACGCGCTGCTTGCGGCAAAATAATTTATTTAAAAAAAAAATAACACTGACATAAATGTTAAAAACTTCATTCCAATTAAAAAGCGTGACGTTACACGTAAAAATGTAACGAACCAATTCAACCGCTCTCGCCTGAAGTGCAAAACTGAAACAATTTTTTTTAACAAGTCATAAATTTTGAAACTCTGACGTTGAGCCTCGGGAGATTCAATTATGTTTTTAACAGCGGAATAGGAAAACGCTTAAATATTTTATTTCCTTTTACGTGAAATGATTTATTTCGAGGATTCGGTTATAATATATGAATAATAGCAAAGTTGATTTTAAAATAGCATGGCATTACCACTGTCTATGTAACTCTTACAGTCGGCTAACGGACACGTCTAGACAGAGCAATCGTGCGGGGATTGCGGGATGAGAGAGGCGCGGTAGCGAGCCCAAGCTGCCTATACAAAGCGGCATTTCGCGTGACTTCAAACGCGATAGACCACTGTATGTAATTACGCTGTGGCATTACAGTGAGCTGTTTTTTCAATATGAGTACAATATAAAGTTATTGAGGTTTTTAAAAAGACATAAATATTTAACGACTGATAAATTACACACTTTCGTTAAATCCTTGAGAACTTGCACTAATTTTGAGGTACTTGAAACTTCGCAACAAAAGTAGGTTAATTATAAATGACAATAATAAAAATAATAAAATTCTACATCAATGAGTGCGTAAGTATCCACTGAATTATACCAAGCCAACATCAACAAGCTCCCAAGCCCTCGTCAAGTAATCAAGAGCTATTTAAGGTGACGCCGCGTTAAGCTTAAAAATCTGAAATTCAACGTGCTGCGTCCCGCTCCCTACTATAGCGACCTCTCATAGAAAACCCGCGTAAACGGAACGGGCGTATGCGACAAAATGGTTTTTATTGTTTAATTTAAAAACTACAAATATATTTCATAAAACCTAAGTACAATTTATAGTATCAGTTTCAATTAATATATGTAGACAGTTTGGAACCTCAAATCGATCCTCAATGCCGGTAAAATTGGAATCTCTTATTTTAAAGAGGTCTTATTGATTAATTATTTTGTGTTATAAAAGTTAACCAATCGTGTTATGCAACGTACAAAATAAAGTCAAAGACATGATGAATTCTTACAATAAATTTCAGTTCGTTCGATTCAGTCATTGTTGAAAAAATTGGAATCCATGCAACCAAAATCTTCAAGGCGTCGCCTTAATCAATATGAACAGCGAAGTATGTGCTTCAAGTTTACTCAAACAATTGGCTCACGATGCCTGTTGTAGTAAGCTGCGGGCTTGTCGTTAACCCTCGATTATAGATTTGAGTTTGACTGGCTTTTGTGCCATCTCTCTATGTAAATATACTAGCTATTCATCGCGGTTTCATCCACCTATCCTGGATAAACAATATTCTATGTATGTAGCTTAGCCACGAAAACGTAACGAACAGAAATACGTATATATATTTATATAAGTATGTATAGCTAAAGATTTTATTTTTTTATTATGTCAGAAGGCTGACAAGCAGGCAATCAGTCTTTCTAATGGAAAAAGGCTACCGTCGCGTGTGGACATTATCAATACCATTGACAATGATTGCTAACCTATATAAAGTCCTGGAAGGCAATTATAAGTTTGGGACACTAATGAATAAGTTTTTGCATGATAAGAACGATACGAAAAGTACTTCCACACAATAGTTATATAACACGATAACATTCGCACAAATATGCAATTATGCGTGAAATTTATTGTATTGTAATGTAAATATTAATAATGTAAAGTAATAATGTATATAATATAACATCAAATTAGCAAAATCACCTTTTGGTATTTAGTAATAGTGAAAAAGTATTATGACGGAATAATTATTTCATTCGGAAACCGGTATAAATTTATCACTGAAATGTATAAAGGATTTCTAAAACGAGTGAAAGGTTTTTTTTCATTTGTCGTAAAAAAATATTTGTTCGCAACCCCTTAGGGATTGTCGGGACCTGTTATTAGGTCAATGTAAATAAAGGGCGATTCTTCACAATTGGGTATTTAGGGTTGTCCCAAAATATTCTAAGGGCTAGACAAACGCACCTTTTCCGAAGGCTCTCTATCCTGTTGAAATTATTCAGTCCGAACCTTGTATGTTGAAGAATTTCAATTCAAATTTTATTGAGAATTGTGTCAAAACCTTCTTTTTAAAGAAATATAAAAAGTTATATTTTTTTTTAGATATATGTAATTAGTAAGTAAATGTACCATGAAAGAAGAATGTAAGAAACATTTCTAGGTGTAATGTGTTTTTTACTAATTTCAAGGTGCCTGAAACATAATTCAGTCATCACGCAACGCAACATTAATGTGAAATTGTGAAACATTTTAAGGCTCCCTTTGATTACTACTTTAATAAATTAGTTACGGCAAACAAAACACGCAACTTTTGATATACGTTATCCCTTGCGTATTTTTTTATTGCATGCCGGTACCAAAATTGTTAGAAATGTGATTTGAGTAGCGGATATCATTATTTTTTTAGGTATTAAGTATTTTATTTATTACTAGCTTCCGCCCCGCGGTTTCACACGCGGTCCCGAGTGCTTCGATCGCCACCAAACCTTACAAGATTACCCGCGGGACTAATATGAAGATTGTCTGAAAATTTCATAGCGATCGGTTCAGCGGTTTCGGAGTCTATAAGGAACATACATACATACATAGATACTTTCTCTTTTATGTATATAGATAGATTAAAAAATAAAATCGTAAAGTATGATTGCTTTATGTAAAACTTTAGATGTGATTACTATAAATATAATTATTATTATGTACCATAAGGCGATGAAAGTTCAGGTGAAAGTAACGTCAAATGCTTTCGGTGATGGAAATAATCTTGGCAAAACCATAGCACGGTGGTAGATTACTTTGTACTACTCGCCTCGCTGACACGCACCTATTGCTGTGTTGATCCCAAACATTATATATTTTATTATTGTTCCAGCGACCAAGGCAGCAGAGCCTGGGTGGAGTGTTAAGACGTGAAGGCAACTGGAAGTGCTTCGCGCTGACACTCATGATCACTGGCTGTCTTGCGTCCGTGGTTTGGTGCAACACCGCCGAAATAGATAGAGACCTCATAGACTTTAGCAAGTAAGTAAGGAATGAAACTATGGCAGTAAATTAATGATAACTCAGTGGTAGTGAAGTCAAATGTCCTTGGTGGTAGGTGTGTTTTTGTTTTGCTTGTATTACTTGTATAGCTTGTATATATGGTAGAGGAAAACTTCGAGAGAAAACCATAGCATACTGCTAGGGTTCTTCATAGACTACCTACATGGTTGGCAACCACCCTCATATAAAAAAATTTAAAGCCTCAATCTAGTAATAATATATAATAATTACAGGACATTTATCTAGAGCTTGATCAGACTTCAGATTGAAATAAAATTGTGGAGACCCGATAATGATTTCCGATCTCCAAAACACTACTGTTTGAGCTTGGAAATCTTTACGTGTATTTCGTCCATCTTCTACTTTTATATTGTATTTTAATATATAATTCATGTATCTCAAAAATGGCTCTAATGATTTGGATCAAATTTTCTATTTATACATACATATATTTAGCAACCGCGCTAATCTCTACTAGAACTACTGGTTCGAATTGAAAAATTATCTTAGTGTTAAATAGCCCATTTAATGAGGAAGGCAATAGGCTACTTTTTATCCCAGGAAAACATGAGATCCCTCGGGAACACGGGTAAAACCGCGGGGTGGAATCTAGTTATGTAATAAGTAGATATCCAATCCAGCCAACGTGGCGAGACGAGGGGTAGAGCAGTCCACTTTCTTCTGCTTTCTTTCCTCGCACCGGCATAGTGCATAGTTTGCACTTGTGGTCAAACTATACGGAAAATCACTGCCAATGAATCACAACAATTAGATACCTAATAAAGACTTGACTGTTGAATCAAATTTTCAATTCTTCATAGTGTTTATTGTCTCTAATACTCCAAATAGAATTGTGTTACAACAAATAACAATCAGATTACTAGAAAAAGCTTTCGTATTTTCGGTAAAATCGGTAAAGGCTTAGCCACTTGACACCCTTAACAAAGTGCTCCACAATTTTGCACAGTTAATCCAACCTCTATAAGCCTCTACATAACTCTACTTTTCGTAAATCATTTAGTGATTATTAACTATAATTAATCACAATAGGATTAATGGTATAGGAGTATATTATATGTTACAAATAAACAGACAGATAAACACTGTTTTTGATTTTTATATTAGTATTATATAAAAATCAAAAACAGGCTTCCGTCACGCGGTTTCACCCGGGTTCCCGCGGGATCTTGTTTTCCCGGGATAAAAGTAGCCTATGTGCTATTCCAGACTATAATCTATCACTCTTCCAAATTTCATCCAAATCCGTTTAGTAGTTTTTGTGTGAAAGAGTAACAAACATTCATCCATCCATCCAAACTTTCACATTTATAATATTATAGTAGGATATACAGGTAAATTTTTCAACTGGGTGACGAAATCCGAAAGTAAAAAGAATAACGAAAAATATTTAAAGGAGTCTCGGAGCAAAATTCTAACTTTGTAGATGAAAAAAAAATTGAGGCGCAAATAGCTCGAAATGGTTCGTATGAATAGCACATGGCTGGCTGGTGCATCATTTATATCTTTTCCGAACTTTGCTGGACACACTGCTTAATTAGTACAGAATCTAGACACGCCAAATTCAGAAGCAATAGTTTATAACTAACTAGGTACACCCATTGTGTGTTTATTTTGTTGTAGTTATAGTTATTATGAAGTTCCATTCGTTTTATTTCTGTATGACCTGAAGGGCTGTTTCTAATATTATTATATTCCAAGCCAATCTGTTTTTGGATTTAATTAAATATTGTTTTTTAACTTGCTATTGGCTTGTGGTTTCACAATAATCTCGCCATGGTAAGTGATGATGTGGCCTATGGTGGTAAACACATAAAGCCTAGAAGGTGCTCAAGTGTAATTGCCGAACCATTACTTGTCGACAGATTTGCAGTATGATCGTGATAGCCAGCCAGGCACCTATTGTTTCCCCCTTCACCCAAAACTCAAGCTGCTAATACTATATAAAAGCTTGCAATTCATTAGCTACCTTAACACCAAGCAACTAACACCTAAATTAGTTTTGCATCCGTCAGGCACCCGATAAAGCGGACGGTGCGTGAATCACCTTGCGACGTAGGCTATGCATACATTCCCATAGCCTTCGTGCTGCTCCTCTACCTAGTGTATCTGGTGGAGTGCTACCACAGCACTGCCAGGATACAGCTGGCGAGGAGAGTTGATGTTGCTGCTGTCAGTGCCAGGGTGCAGGCGATGAGGAGCGCTACGCCGAGAGTCTGGTGAGCATTTGTTTTACATGTTGAGTATTAGTTCAGGTAATAGGTTAACCATATGTCCTATATGTATGTATTTATATTTAATTAATTAAAAGTGCGTGCGAGTTAAAAAAATACCTTTTAGGAATCGAATACACTTTCAGTGAAAAAAAAATTCAACAAGATTTCGACTTATAAACAACGAGTAAATGTCTTGCCTCACCATATGCTCACAATTTATTTGGAACGCACCAAAATATAAAATAATTTTGCCCAACAAAATATATGTATCTACAAAACTGATAAGGTGTAAGTATCAAATTACCCCACCTCTTTCTGTACGGGGAGATAGGTACCTGCGATATACGGGTATTGCATCAGCCAATATACTATAGCTATATAACGGTTATTCAGGTAGGGAATTGATAAACGAAAAGAGCTCGAAGCTAATAATGTTCCAATGTATATGTATTTTCCTAATGAATGCTTGAGGTAAGCTAGTAATAATAAATATTATATTCTTTGCTTGAAGGTTATACGCGACATGCCAACATTGATTCGTGTACTTTTCTTTCTTTTATATTGGGTACGTTTATTAAAAGGATTTAATATTATATAGATAATGACTGACAGGTATGGAAAGAAGTACCTAGTTGTTATAAATACATAATTCTATTCTGTTTAAAAAAAAATATATTGGTTTAATTTTGGACACAGTGTTATTGGCTATATTTACAGAATAATTGATTTTGAACTAAATTGTTATATTATGAAAGCTGTAACGTTGCTTATTTATGTATAAAAAAATGGCTACAAACATTAAACTACTACCCACCCTATTCAAATATTCCGTAACATTGTCCTAGCGTACGCAAACAAACTGCGAAATAAATAAACAGAGGTGGGTCTGGAACAACATAACAATGTCCAATTCAACTTGTTATAACTGGACATAATCTGCAAATTGCCTAAGGCACAGTCCAGTACGGATACAGTAACTCAATTGTGTTTTACTTTATTTTTATTAAAAATCCTCGTTTCGTCGACGTCAGAATAAATTCACGTAGTACCTCACGTAGTCAGTTTACTACGTGTAGATTCTATTAGGTACTTGACATTTTAACATGTTCATTAGATTAATCTAGGACTAATTATTTCAATTCGGTTTTTAATGATGTTGATAAGGTAGTTGAAACAAGTAGTAGAAGTAGAACAAGTAGGTACAATGTTTAGATTTTAGAGTTTTAACTAAACTATGTATATTGCATACGTTTTGTAAAAAAATGGGTCATCAGTATAGAATTATACTACGGAAATTATACGGACATATTCACGTTCCATGTGGAACGAATGTACCTATGTATACTTTTTTAGTAACTGTACTAAAATACAAATATATATCACAAAAAAACACATGTAAGTTATTTTACCCATCAAGATGTTGTTTTTTATAAAATAAATGTGCTATTTAATACCTATCTATAGAAAAAATAAGTATACTCTAAGTATTACAACACACTTTTTTTAGATATCCCAACAAAACTCTTTTTTCGGAATAAAAAAAAATATCCGATTCATCCTTAGATATCAAGGTCTTTTTAATTTACTTTCACATACACTTGTTTTGTGTGCGTTACAAACATCAATAGTTTGCTACTGGCAGCAAATTAATCACATTTAGTTATGTGAATATAGAGCAGACAATACGGAACAACGTTTTTTTAATTAATCGCGCGTGGGAAGGCCCCGCTGAGAAAGAGTTAATAATTAAGACAAGGTAAAATAAAATCTTTGTACATAAAATCAACATTTTTCTCTAAGATCTAATCTACCCTTTGCTTAATGCATGTTCAATTATGATACGTTACACGAGAAACACCCACGCTCTTAAAATTTTCAATTATAAATGAATTTAATTCCAGTACCGACAGTAATTGCCTTCCGCTTGCGCCTTTATGCCAATTATAAATGGAAAATATTCTGTTTTTACATGCCTGTATGAGCATATTATGGAGCATTTACTTGTATGGTATAAATAGATGCGAATCATAAATTTTCCCTTTGTGGGAAAGCAATTATAGCAAAGCCCTTTCATTCCAATGCTCATTTTATAAATGGTATGTTTAAAAATAAATGGATTATGTTGTATAAATTTTAACGAAGGACTACATTCAATTCTTTCGAGTTAATTAGTTATTGTAAATATAAGGGTTGTATATTCCCAGATGTCCTTATGATTTAAACTTTGCTCAAGCTTCGACTAAAATATATTTTTCGATTTTATCCAATAGTTAGGCTGCTTTTCCACCAGAGATGTGCTATGCTGCGTTGCTATGGATGCGTTTGATATCCACCAATCATATTCATTGGTCCACATAGCATAGCATATTTCAAAAAGTTCGAACTACAAACATTCATATCTATATATATACGACATTTGTACATTTGTTTTTAAAAATAATCATCTTTTTACAAAAATAAAAGAAACCCACAATATAAATACACGGCATAAAGATAGATTATACCTACCACCATCTAGAATAAAAATGCTCAACTGCAGTCCATACTACATGGCAGTAAAAATATACAATAAGTTACCCTCTGACATCAAATCCGAAACAAAACCTAACATATTCACAAAAAAAATAAAAATGTTCCTGATTGATCAATGTTTCTATACACTTGAAGAATATTTTAATAACTAGTTAATTTTCTTTTATTTATTCATAATTTATTTCTGAAATTATGTTAATGCATCTTAATTTTATTATTATTGGAATCAATGAATTATCATTATTTGTTAAAATTAATTATGAATTATATACTTAATAGGTATCTACCTATAATTTTGCTATACCTGAAAAAGGTCACTAAGTTATTTAAGTCCTGTGTAATAGAATAAGACCTTTGTATAACACTTAGTTGCAAAATAAATTAGTATGAAATGAACACTAGTGGAAACAGAAGCTATGTTTTAATATGGATGGATGCGTGCTATGGGTGGTCGCGAGTGGTGTAGCTATGTGCTCCGCTATATAGCATGGCATCAGTGGAAACCGTCACATAGTTTCGTAGCCTAGCTTTCACATCCTCGCATCATAGCTGCATAGCACATCTCTGGTGGAAAAGCAACATTAAAGTTGTTCAGAATGACTTACCGAACTAAGATTTCAAGAAGTTAACATCGTGAAATACCCATCCTGTAAATGATGGAGCAATGATAAACTAATAGTAGAAGTAATATTATTACATAGTTCGGCCACAACATCATGTACCATAAGCCTATAAACATTGTAAAAGATATACTGGGTGATTTTGTTATCACTGGCAATACTTGCAATGAGTACTTCCAACTCATCAAAATGAACAACTTTTATTATGGGGTTAGTCCTAGTGTGAAATCATGAAAAAATTATCAGCTGTTCCATACAAAAGTTCAATACCTACTCGACCAAAATGTATGAAGCAACCATATTATTTTACGCGATATCAGAGTTAGCCCTATAATAAAAGTTGTTCACATTGATGAGTACTTCCACCCCTGCAAGTATTGCCAGTGATAACAAAATCACCCTGTATATTATATTCTGTATTTTACAAAGTAGGTTCCTACTGTGGTTAATTACTAAATTCATTCATATTTAAGGGCATCACACACGGTGAAGATACTATAATATTTTATCTTAAGATCATGAGACAGCATTATACTATGAAAAGTGAAGCAACGACCTACCTAACCTACCTTCACTTTCCTTCTCTTTCACTGGTATAGCACGGTCTCATATATCTTAAGATAAAATATTATAGTATCTTCACCGTGTGTGACGTCCTTTAAAGGTATTCAGTCTGCAGTCCACAATCTGAAAACATTGCAACGAAGTTTATCTGTTCATACGCGTTACGCGTCCAACTAAAATGAATAAATGAATGATAACAAACAATTGCAAAATAAAACATTGTTGAGGTAAAATAAAATTCAAGCGAAAATGTTTCTTTGTTAGCGAAATTCCCTGTCGTCGATGTTTTTTACCTGTCGATTTTATAAAACACGTTCTACCGTGTTTTTTCCTAAATGTGAGATAGTTGATATCCAATATTATTTCAGGTGGAAGGCAATATGCTACCACTACGTACGACGCAAAAGGCAGGTCACGCGATATAGAAACGGAGACGCTTATACGACAACACAGGTAAACTTTATTTATAAGCATGCCAAGGTATTTTGGCAAATGGTTTTGTTTCTTCAAAGTATTTTCACTTGTATTTCGCGAGAAGGCCGGCTTTTTCTGGCACTGTGGTTTCTTCCTGGAAATACCCAGCGTGGAAGTTGAAATGCTGCAGCATTATCGAGGTGTAGGTATTGATTTAATTTCTTTTTGTAAGATTATTTCTTTAAAATGGGCAACTTAAAAAATGAAAAGATTTCGATATCTTATTGAGTTTTAGAGTTATTACCAATATTCCTATAAGAAATAACTACAAGCATCATCAATCAGTATCTTTAGAAAAAAATACTCTGAATGTTTTGTAAGTAAGCAAACTAATTTCTACAGTATTTATCAATAGAGTACCTATATATCCAAAAACTTGATTCTTAAAAATAAATAAACCTACCTTAGCGCCTTTGTAGGTTTACAAAAGGGCAAGCACATCTTTTATAATGTGAACTACTAAAACCACGGATCTTTTATAAACAAATCCTGTGTAACAGCTTTATAAAGCCTCCTTATATTACCTCCAAACATATGTTAAAAACCATACAGCAGCTTTGAGCGCTGAACTGGGTTATACACACAACGGCATTGTTTGTTGGGGTATGACCTCTGAACGGCGAGTGAATCGAAAGCATCTGCTCCGCATATTAATGTTCCTACATACTTGCGTTTCAGTTACCTGTTCAATGATTGGTATTTAACATGGAATATACTGACAACTACCTTTTGGTTTATTAGTGTGGACTGAAATACTCTGCATTTCCCTAGGACTTTATTTGTCTGAAAACAAGATTCTATTTAAGTAAAATACTTACTAAATACATAATAATTCAGCTTGTAAATATCTTCAATTTATTAAATGTCTATTATCTCGGAGGCAATGAACCCAATTCTAGTCCTAAAACAAAGATAGATTGTTTGATATGAATCCCGAGCTAAAATTATCTCATCGTTTAACCTCAATACGACCGATTTATGATTTTTCATCGATCTCATATCCGAGAAATGAACTGCATCATATAGTGCATTAACTTTATTTTTCGTCAGGTATACTACGAAAGGGTGAACACCCACAGTGCAAGCACTTCGTTTGCACACGCTTGTTGCGGAGAGCGAGATGCTTCCAGGAACCTAGTGCTGGACACCAAGACTCCTATCACTAAAGTTCGTTTTAGCAAAGGTTTCGCATTTGCTAATATCGAAGCGGCAAGTGGTAAGCGATATATTTTTCTATCTTTATTTCCTATTTTCATGAAATGGTTTTAATAAATGATTGTTTCTAGAATTCGAAGACCAAAGATCAAGATTCTTTGCGGAGCATGAACGGTTTGATGATTTCATGGAAATGCGTGAGGGATTGGACCTAATTGGAGTTACTTCTTTCAAAGAATACATGGTTGCATACAGGTTAGATACGAATGCTCTGAAAATTCTAATAGGTGTAAAAATGAAATCGGGAAGTTATTAAGTGAATTATTTTTTTAGAGATGCTGAACGCTGTCCATGGTATTCATCGCAACTTCTATTCTGGACGCTATCGTGTCTTCTACTTTCATGGCCTTTACGCATTCTGATAGAATGTAATACAGCTTACGTACACTATACGGTTAGTAGACTTCAAGTTTTTTCATTAATTTTGGGAACAAAATACTAAGGTGTTAATAATTAAGTTACAAATTATTTCAGATAACAAAAATATTTGGTACAAACTATGAGCTGGATCCAAGCAGGCAGTTGGATTTAGAAACACATTTATCGGATACATTACCACCAGTAACAGCCACAAATTACGCTTGGGCTTTAGCTGATGAGCAATGTGCAGTTCTGTGTTCTGCACCTCGTCCACCTAGAACTCTTCCACTATCGCATGCCTCTACCGTGGATAGCCTCGAACTGTTCGCAGCTATTCGAGGAAACTGTGCCTTAGTTCCCTCTTATTCAGAAGCTATGCGTATCGACGCTGCTCTAAGAGAAGAATCTACTGAAAATCCTCCAAACATTGGAGTTTCAATTGACATCGAACCAGAACACAGGCCTACTAGGCCAAACATAAAAGCAGCATCTTTCGATGAGCCTACACGCAGGCCCAGAGTGACCATAACAGAGACTCACTCTAGTTATAGTATCGCCGCCAATGCTAGATCGCATGAAGGGAAGCAACAGAATAGACGCTCTTGGGCAGGAGTGTTGACTACTGCTAGAAGTGCCAGACAAATTTTAGATGACTTTCGGGTGTCTAATCCTCCTCCAAGTTACGAACCTGTTCCTGAACCACAAGTTAGAAATGGTGAGAATGCATTGTATTATTCTAGAGAATTATCTCCAAC
Organism: Tetheella fluctuosa; assembly: GCA_951216915.1. Classification (NCBI taxonomy): domain Eukaryota; kingdom Metazoa; phylum Arthropoda; class Insecta; order Lepidoptera; family Drepanidae; genus Tetheella; species Tetheella fluctuosa. The sequence goes on from OX578230.1 coordinate 7,596,803, forward strand.
TTGTTCTAGGGATCCATTTGGTGGTCGAGCTCTAACTACACCTACAGATGAGCCACCATCATATGAAGAAGCATTGAGGCTTCCTGCGCTACGGAAGTTGACGCGGTCAATAACTGGGACTGATTTAGCTGGACCAAGGCGAGCGTTTTTAAGAGATGTCCTAAATAGAAGATCTTGTTTGGAAGGTGTCGGAGTGTTAGCAGGCGCAAAAGTAGTTCGATTGCCGTATTCTGAATCAGGCGATGAGACACCGCTATAGCGCTTCTACTTTGGTGCAATTATTGACTTTTTATGGTGCAATAAAATTATAATAGATACACGTAATAATAAATATGATGGTATAGTGGATAAAATAGATGACGCCATTTATAGTATGTTATATTCCTATTAATGTGCTTTGGAATTAAGAGAAATAAACTGAAAAAGAGCTTGCGCAATTATTATTATTACTTATTATATGCAATAGTACCAATATAAGATAGGTGAATATAAATATTGGAGTTGAATGTTAGTCAGCAATACGACATGTTGCTAATTAGCACAAATATTTCATAACGAAAAAAAGTATTCCTTCATAATGAATGATGATTTTGTGAAATTTAGTAAATATTATTTTTAATCGTTTTATGAATGTGAACTTCGTCTGAAGTAATTATTTCGAAAGATCTTGTATCTTTTAATAAAATTATGGTAACAGATTAACATAATTTTAATCGTTTTCTTTACATTATATTTATCAATTCTCATAGTCATTTTCAATATTCACTATGTACATAGGTACTCGTATATTGTGAGCCAAAGCCCTTTCTTTTGATTCGTAGAAGTTATTTTCTTTTGTTTGCCAGCCCAATTAATAAAGACGAATCGTTTCAATTTGGCGAAATCTGTTACAAGATTAGATTACCTGCTGTAAAATATATTGAAAGAAATTAATTAAAGCGAGAACTTTTTCATACTTGAAAATAATTTTTAATTATCCTTTGTTTTATAATAAATTTCTATTTCAATTAAATCTTTACTTCAATAATTGGAGGTTGGAAACCTTTATAAAACGTGGCGTTATAGCAAGTAATAAAATGTGTACATATAACTACATAACTATTGACAGATAAAAGTAAAATCACCCAAGTAAATTTGCCAATTTCTTAGAGTGGATGGATAGAATAAGCAAGTTTTAATATTAATGAACGGAGTGCTTTTAAGTAGGTACTTATGTAAAATGCTTTGATGGATGTTTGAAGGTCTTTATCGTCATGTTGCATTCAGATTGTAAAATAAGATATATTACAAATATGCTGATTTGATTATATATTTTACATATATCAGTCTAATTTATGAATGTACTTTTTTAATGTTTACCTACCGTTTATTTTATTACTTATATTATTATTTATTTATTATTTGAAACTTAACTATTTATAATAATATGATAAATAAAATATATGCTACAGTTGATATAAGCAAGGATCAAAATATATTTTACGTTATTTACTATCGACGCAATATATAGTAATTTATTTTATAATGTGATTCTTAAACCAAAATGTTTTGCTAATAATTAATATAATTACGTATTTATGTAGGTATAAGGCGGTGCCTTGTATCATTTTCTAGTTATTGTTAATAATAACTCGTAAAAAATAGAGCTGAGTTTTCATTTCTTATATTATTAAAACAGTCACATAGGGATTTTCGTATTAATGTATAGGCGTAAGATATACAATGGCCCACAACAGTAAAACAAACCTTATATTAAAAAAAATATAAAATAAATGCAACTTTGTTGAGTTTTTATTACAAACCACTCGTGAGGGATAATGCCTGCGTTTAAACTTGTACCGCAACCGCAACTTTTGAATTCAGAATTTTGTCATTATAGATAATAATATAACGTAAATTAAACTTTTTGATGTCACAAAACAGAAAATATACAAAATTAAAAACCACCGAAAACATAAAAGTCTACCGTTTCGTGCTGTAGTATATATTGTGTAACCAGTTAAATGTGAACTTTGCCAAGTGATACTAATTTAAGATGTGGATAATTAAAATTCTCGAGATTCAATTGACTTATCCGAGGAACCAGGGAACCAAAATGATACTTTGAATAATTACGGATTTGTGCTTGATAAGTTTAAATCGTGTAAGTACTTTTAAAAGGAACTCAAATTATGATTACATAAATATGTACATCAAATAGAATATCTATATAATAAAATAGAAAGGATTTAGATAAGTGTTTGTTGTCGATAAAATGTTGAACGATAAAAATCTTTCTATTTTTTATTTATGTTAAGTATAATGTTTGTTATTTGCAATGCCGTGACGTTATTTTTTTATCTAATTCTACCCATATATATTTATTTTTCAATTTGGATATTTTGAGATATGAGCATGGGATACAACCAATGCTTGGTTCATCATGTCGACTGAGATCGTGGAAATATTCAGTATGAAAACTTTGACATTATTTTCGCGATTTCAGAATAGGTTTCGCAAATATACCATTTCGAAATATCCATCTGCTATATGTATATTATACCTTTATTCATAATTTCTATACACTTTAAGACCCGTCCAAATATCTCTAATGAATATTTTAATACATTTTACCTTCAGCGATGTGTATGAAGCTGGAATAATCTCAGAATTTCTCTTATATTATTTTAAGTGTAGGTACATTTTCTTTATTATTTGTAGCTTTATTTACCATCTATCTATCTTTTCTTCAATATATAAAACTGTGTAAAATTAGTTTCGATGCTTGTATATATTAATTAGGAGTAAATTATGGAACAAGTTTGATTAATTATAAAGTGCCAATAAATATTAATGAAATACGTTATTAACCGATATATTACATTACTAGAGCAGAATGCTAGCCGGTTTCGTAAAGCACAAAGTGCATGCCTCTTTAATAAAGTGTCTGGGCTATGGATTAGCTATTAAAATGTATTAAAATAAGACACCATAGACGTAAACTAACGCTTTCAATATAAAAATAATTGTATATTAAGTTACGCTAAAATTAAATATTTTCGATTGTAAAATTATCGGCGAACAAGAGAAGTTTATTATTTTCAATAAACTATGTTACATTTACGATTCGTTTCAATACTTATCCACTTGCAACAAATTAAGTCTATTTTTTTTAAAATTCTTGTGGAACCTTTCCTAAAAGTTTTTCAATACTACACTTGAAAAATATACCACGCAACTAAGCACAAAATACGCAACCACGATGGTACCTTATACTTAAGTATTCCGCTGAATTAAATAACCTATGTCAAATTACATGCGTGTGATAAAGAAAACAGTTAATAGAAAAGGCCTGACTTATTTTACTAACTGTCTCACTAAACGCCCAGTCCAAACCCTTTTGCACAGAGGGTCCCATATGTATACAAGAAATAATGGAGGATTTTTCGAAATTCAACCCCCGAGGTGACAAAATAGGGATCGTGGGTGAAACCGTGGAGTGGCAAGCTAGTGTTCAATAAACACATATTTATAGGCATTGGTACCTGAATACACGAGGAAGTTATTTAGGAAAGAGATCATAAACTGCCAGTTCATTCCTAATCACGAGCTAAAAATCGTATCGGAATGAAATCCCAGTAAAACATAACAACTACTTTATATTCGTAATAACTACACAAATTAGCATACACATTTACTACGATAAGACGATGTAATATCAAAAATAACACGATCCCGCTTTTTTATTACAAGCTGTGAGGAAGATCTGAGCTAGTTTTACTGACAATAAATTGATTTTAGCAAAAAACTTCGATAATGGATGCCTTAGTTTCCAGTCTCTGCGGAAGCTGTGAGATAATACGTTAGTCAGTCGGTTTCTCCTCTTATATGTAACATATAGGAGTATTAGGTATATTAACATATACGATTATTATATCTATATATTAACCTTTGGTATATAGGTAGGCACTCAAAAAAGATTACATTCTATTACGTACGAGTGATTTTAAATATTTATTTTGAATCTTCAACAGTTGTCTAGAGTCTAGACTTGTTTGCTAATAATGAATTTAATCCTGTAATAAAATAACAAAAGCTAAAAATAATTGGGTACCTACTCCATCGTATATTTTTAAGAGATTATCAAAATCGAATACAGAAAGGTAATCTCTTAAAAACTTCTGAGTCACAAATTTATTTACGAGTTTTTCATGGGGGAATAAAATGGAGGTGAAAATCAGTTTACGAGTATTTTCATTCTCAATTCGTTTTCACACCATTGAACAATTGCGTCTGGGGTTGGTGTGATCAATGAAGATGGGCGGATCACACGTCCTTCGCAGCAGACACGATGGATAGAAAAGTTGCTGGCGTCATGGTGTTCGTTTCACCGGAATGCTGAGTAAGTATTTCATATGCAATAAGCTTTTTCAGTTCGGTTAAGTGAGTGAATAAAATTATGTTATACTAGATGTTTCCTGATGTTTCACCCGTAAAATCCCATCCTCAATATACAGGCTATCTAATGCAAAAATCATTTATATCTCTTCATCATATTAGTGTAGATAATATTTAAAATAGGAATTACCTCTGATTAACAAACTTAAGTCGTACAATTTAAAAAAAACTGGTATAATGTAGTTCTTGTTACTACACAATACATATACCTACCACGATATTTTTTTTTAAATCGTTCAATGATTAGTTATCATTCAAACAAAATAATAAGGTATCGATAAGATTGTTAGATAAATTCAGAAGGGTCTTCGTTTCCAATAATCCAATTATTTGGTACCGTGCCTGGCAGAGATTTAATTATCGTCTTCAACTTCTATCGACATTTACTGGGTTTAAATATTATACGATTTAAGCCTCTAACGACGATGTTTTTTCTTGCAATTATATAAGTCTGAAGTACGCAAAAATACACAGATCACATAAAGTTCGTGTCGGGTTTTTAATCGACTTTATATACAGATTTATATTCATAGTTGACCCCATATAATATACCAAATCGTAGGTAACGTTGTTTTGAGTAATTCACAATCACAGTAAATTATTTTTATTTTCTTTTTTATATACTAAATTGTCTTGCGTTTGGTCACTGACCCACCTATAGAGGATGAAGATGAAGCCTAAGATGGAGCGCGCTTGCCCAGAAAGAACCCAGTTTAATAAGTTTCGAGATTGGTATGATATTTGTATTTTGAAAATGTTGCTGTTTCATTTAGATAATATCATGGGGCAGTTTCCAATTCTTCGAATCAACATTTTCGCTGTCTTTTCAGTTCTAAATAACCACCACAAGTAATGAATTCACTAAAATAAGTCAGTGTCAAAGAACTTAAGTCAAAGTTTAAGTCAGGTTTTGAGTTGATTGATTAAAACAATTGAATTTGAAACCTGAATCCTATGATATTAGGTTTATTTTCGATAAGAATAATTAATTATTGAAATTTGTCTTTAGTTTTTAATCTCGTTCTAGAATACGTGCCTTTATTATTTTGGTTTAGAAAAATATATAATAAAAGATTCACACGACGAACACTCTGTCATAGTAACTTAATCCAGCTCAACTATTCACTAGGAGAGAGAACCTCTTGAACCTCTGATCAACCACCATTTCTATTTACTTTCTACTACAGACTAACTAGCATTGAGTATGGAAACTGATCTATGAATAGATATTGTAATTTCCATTTCAACTTGGTTAAGTTAATTTGGTCGACCATCGTACCAGGTTACACGCAGAACTTAATTACTTTCCTATCCCGGTCCGAACATCAGCCGCAATCCCGGAATCCCTGGATATATTCCACTTCGGGTTCGATTGTCGCACTCGTACGTGATATACGAGTAGCTAATAATCCCTTACCTTTCGCCAACGTATTTTTGCCCTTACGAAAATAGCGCAGAAATAGTAAGGTGAAATTACTTTCAGATTTTTTTGAGAAGTCTCTTATAATACTTGGAAGCTACAAATTATAAAAGGGTTCGTTATATGGAGTACCTCTTTCCTATTCAATAAGATTGATATATATTAATACTTATCCATGAAGATCTCTAAAAAGCGTTGGTTTTGGTAAAAAAATAAGAAAAACTGCCTAATGCCCACATTTTTTAAAAGAACATCTTTTAAATTACAAGATTTCAAAAATATCCACAAGATATTTCAAAACTTTCTGTGTTTATTTTAGTAAAAAAACTTAAGAGCTAAAAATTATAGATAACTTTGCTAGCGAAGTAACTTTTGTTTTGGGTACAGAAAAAATAATGTATTTCAGTATAAAGTAAAAAAGTGAACGATTTTTCTAGCAAGTTCGAAGAGTACCTCCTTGATAAATGATTAAAGCTTGCACGACCAAGTTAGACCACGTAGTTCTCGTAGCTTTGTAGCTCCATCTCGCCGCTTCGTAGGCATCTACGGTTACGAAATATATTTAGGTACTGCGCTGTGTTACATTTATTGCCCCGTAGGTTTACCCGCGTTCTCGAGGGTTATAATTATAATGCTTTCCCGGGGTAAAAAGTATCCATTGTATCTAAGGTATGAGCTATGTAGCCAAGTTTTATCAAAGCCCGACAAGCCATTACGAATTTATTGAGTAACAAACATCAGCACAAACATAAATGCAAACATTCGCATTTATAATATTAGATGGCAGTTACAGGTTACCTCATTGGTCCTCCTAGGGTGAGTCTGAAGTCAATTGCAAGCTACGGATTTAGTATCCATGTATAGAGTGTAATAAAAAAGAATAGAATGAAAAATAGTAGATTTAAAATGCTCTAGAAACAGACATTAAATATTTTCTTCACTATTAAAATAAACAATAAAAACCAACTAATCTAGCAAATCTTCATTAATTTTAACTTCAAATAAAAACCTATAATACTTTTATATGAAAACTTAAAGTTTCCAAGAATTATAGAGCATTTTAATTACAAGACTTAATTCGTTGAATTTCTTTACGAAACATATTTATATATTCTTAATTCTCTTTGAAGTAAGTAAATCTTTATTAATGAGTTTGATCATGAATCAGTAAGGTGAGATGATCAAGTGAGATCTATTTGAAGTCTATCCACCCGAAATTTGTCGCCATTACGACGCGTCTTTTTGTCGCCGCTAATCTCATTCATACCTTACTACATCTTTAATATCCATTAATGTATTGGAATGAATTTAATAAAAATCTTTACATTCACTATTGAGAAAAAGAATGCTATATAAGCTCGTAGCAAAAACATTACATAGTGCAGGCCTTAACAGTTGACATAAAAGGGTTTCAAGTAAAATGGTTTTACATAGACCTTTAAAATCAATTCAAAACCATAATAACGTATCTAAACAATCAGCTAACAACAGCTTTAATCTACTCAACAGAGCCTACATGCAGGCAAGTGGTGGTAGTCAGAATATCAGGGGCTGCCGAGCCGTAGCGGCTGGATCAAAGCAACCGCGCCTTTGATGTGCCGCCGAGCGCAAAGCGCCTACCTGCCGCTCAAATAATGTTACCGTCCAAACACACCTGCCTCATAATCTGATTATTAAATATTTCAAATGTTTATCTTAAAAGTTCTTTGTGAAAAGTATATTCAGATAAAATTTCTTTGTACAGACTTTGATCTTGTTTGATATTTAAGTTAAAATTATAATCATCACTCTGAGCCGTTAAATTTAGTTATAACTTACAGTGTGTAATAGCTCTTAATTTTTTAACCAATTTGAATTCTGGCTCAATAGCTCTTTAATGTCTTATATAGATACAGTACAGTTTAAATTGGCATCACTTGATGTTCACTGTTCGCGCTGTGTCCGAGACAATGATTCAGGACCTATCTCAAAATGTCAATTCCGTGTGCCCATCTCAAAGGGACAAAGGGAATTTTATTTCGAAGTTGTTAGGCCTTTTCCTAAAACGTGTCGAATCTTCGATCTGTTTGTAATGCCACTTTTGAGAGACAAATTAACGAGCTTGCTAAATTCTTGGAGCATAAGACTGAAAACGATTTACATTTGTAATAACATTGTTAACATTAATTAGAGAACGTAATTATTTTCTCAAAAGTGACAATCTGAATCATTGGACTTTGTTGAAGTAACTTGAGGATGATGAAAAACGGGCCAGGTGGCATGGAAGCTTGGCATGGACGCGTCCTGTGGACAGTGACTTTCTCTATTATCTAAAATATGTTCACTAATTGTATGTATTATTTGTTCGTTATTTACGTCATGCATTTTTATACTTATTTATTGGAAAAGGCGACGTCTCTCTGTCTGTACATTAAGTTAAAAAAAAGAATGTGCCAAAGGGAGTTAAGTATTGACCGTCAGTAAAAACTATAACACAACTCCTTCACATTATAAGGTAATTCTAAAAAACAGGATAATATGCAGTCCATAATATTCCAAATTGCTTGCTGAACTTTCCACAAAGGCTGTGTCGTATATCACTGACCTAGTGGTCAGGTGACAGTAGTCAGCGGAGGAGACAGGCATAGGCCCAGAATGAATAGCCTATTGGTAAAAACGCTCATAGGTACAGTCTGAATTCGGTTTTATTTATAGTATTTTTACGTTGGTTTTAGTAAGGAATATTCATTATTTAATTTACAGTTTTGTAAATTAAATTTCACGGGATGTTTAAATGACTTGTTGTATGCAATTTTGTATCATAAGAAGTTTATAGCTTGTGTTCCGCACATAATTGATTAGAACATATATATTGCAACATTATAAATTATTGTGTGACCTTGTCGTGAACAGCGAAATATATGGCGTTGTATAAAGGTCGAAGCTAAATGCCAATCTATTATAAATATTCAATATATCCTAACTTAATATTATAAATGCGAATGTAAGTTTGTTTGTTACCTTTTCACGCCTATACCGCTGAACCGATCACGATGAAATTTGGTAATCAGATAGCCAATGATATGGAGAAGGACATGGGCTAATTTTTTTTTCAGGAACGCGAGTGAAACCGCGGGGGACAGTTAGTACAATATAATTAAAGATATCATTATGAAAGCGGATTGTACGTTTTGTATTGTTTACTCAACCGATGTATCGTTATTACGTCATAACAATCCAATTGCGCACTTTTACTCGATTGCTTTTTATTAATCTCATCAACTTTGTTACACACTCGTATACATGTTCACTACAACAGTCAAGTGTCGTGTGTGCTTATTAATTGCTATCGATTTTGACTCGATTCAAAACAAGCTACGAGTGTTTAATTATTAATGCAATTTCAATATAATTTGTTGAAGTATGGCGTAACTGCACAATTATTTTAGCTTTAGTGGTACACCTTCGTTTACTTACCGTTACCTTCTTTGAATTTATAAGCGAATTGGGAGCGCGCTCGATGCGTCACGTTTCGGATGCGCTATGAAATTTTTATAATCTTCTTTGCAATGTATAATCATTATTAGGTGATGCTTGAAGACATATTTAATTTTATGTACGTGCGCGTGCGTTTTGGACGCGCGCCTCTACACTTATTATAACAAATCCTTTAGATCATGATTATTTCAAGCGATTTGGTACAAATGTTGTTATAATAGTTAGTTTTAGTTTTATTTTGATTTATATATTTTAATATAGTTTCGTATATTGACGCATATGAATGTTTATTACTATATACAAGGGGCTTAGGTTCAATCTTAAAGGATAACCATGGTAACAACACATGTTCAGCAATGAAAATCACTGTGTTGAATAATCCTAAACGAACTTTTAAGATACCAAGTTGCTCACCAATATTTACTACAGTACAAAGGTCCTCTCTAGGGGTATTAACTAAAGACACGAGATTCACTTTATAGCTTCACTTGGCTTATCATAAAATGGACGTATAATAAAGACTACCTAGCAACAATAATGTTGTTACTGCCGGCCGCGTAAAGAAATTAACTTCTAACGACATACTACAAGTACAGTCCAACGGGTTTACTAGATTACTAGTTTCTGTCCCGTTCCTGAGGGATCTGATGGTTTTCTGGTCAAAATATTTTCGCACACACAATTTCGCATCTATAAGTAGCAAGATTTAAACTATAGATTTATAATATACATTACGACCTATTCTCAGACCTACCGAATATACACACAAAAAAAAACAAAAATCGGTCAAGCCGTTTCGGAGGAGTTGGGTTACTAACACAGTGACACGAGAATTTTATATATATAGATTAGTAGGAAATTTTCCAGGATTCGTAAGATATTTTTTTTTTTTTTGCAGAATGTCGAAGTAGCTAATGGTACTTAATGAAACATGGCGTTAATCCCACTCGATGTTAGGGAAGGGTCGTGCTCCCGAGTGATGTTGATAATATATAGTATCAAACGGGAAAAAGTATAAATTTGAAAAGCTACCTGTAGGTACCAGCTCAAAAATCGAAATGTGAGTTTTGTCTGAGGCATAGTTTCCAAGGAAAATACATAAGGTATGTTTAGTTAAATCTGCTCCCTAATATTTATTACCACATAATATTATGAAACCATCATAAAAGTATCGATCAAAACTTGTTATCTCTAGTTTTAATAAAGCGTCGCTATAAAATGTAGGATACACGATACTTGATTAAGATTCAAGTCGCGTTTCCTACCGTTTACGATTCAACAGCTGAGCTAGGGTTGTCTACGACTTAAACGTGCTCCAACTCATGCAGCATCATACGTAACCCTATTATGGCCCTTATAACATTGCATTTTGATAACGTGTGCTTGATTTTCATTTACATGCGAATAGTGAAGGAAAGTATCTTTGTGGATACCGGTTTTTTGACAACCTTAGTACCTTTATTTAATGCTATCAGTAAATTGGTATTTTCTGGATAAATGTGTCCCAAATTTAAGTGTTACAAGAGTGAAATGAGTTTATTGACCTAGTGAATTAGATGTAGGTAGGTAAGCTTATTTTTTAATCTGTATAGAGGTCATTTCGGATACTAAATGTTATTAAAGAGTTCAAAAACTGCTAATAAATTATCCTGGAATATTACACACGGCCACACATATAAAAAAAAAGCAATTCTTGTAAATGGAAACCAGATAACTGATATGACACTATAATACTTTTTTATAAATGTATACTAGCTTACCGTCCCGCGGTTTCACCCGCAAACCCCTATTTCCCCGCTTAGCGGATGCCTACATCATAATAGGTATCTGTATGCCAAATAGCCCGATCCGTCCAGTTTTGAGCTGTGCGTTGATAGATCAGTCAGTCAGTCACCTTTTCCTTTTATATATACAGAATTATGATTTATTAGCCTTCCGCCTATTTTACCCCCTTCGGGGTTGAATTTCCAATAATCCTTCCTTTGTGGATGCCTTCACTGTATAAGGTAAATAAAAAAAAATATTTTTATGAAAATTACAAGTCGTTTGGGATGTGCGTTAGGTCCAGCGGTTTGGGCTGTGCGTTGATTTATATCATCAGTCAGTCGGTTTACCATTTTATATTTACAGATTATTATGTTTTAATTACTTACATATAATTTTACTTTGAAGGATTCTATTTCAATTTACATAATTTAACATGTCTGATTCATTGTCACGTTTTATACAACAAAGTAGCTATAAATAAAATAGCAACTGAAAGTACTCGATATAAAAAATAGCGACAGTATAAACTTTGTAGTATATTAATTATTTCAATTTAACAACAAATCATTTTTAGCATATTAAGTACAACAAAACTATGGCTATAAGATATTGTACCAAGAACTGAACAAACAAAAGCTGGTATTTGTTGTGGTTTAGTTTAAACATACCTTCAACTTCCTTTGTTAAGATAAACAATAGTTTGTAAAGACGTAAGCCAGTTTTAGTTTAATTTATATTAACGAATAGATACATGTTCTTTTAAGCCAACAACTCCGAAAGTTTCACCAACTCCCAAAAACTCCGTGAGTATGACTATAGCATTCAGTAACTAACAGTTCATTCATCGAATGTTCCTGGTCCTAGGTTGGTAGTAAGCAGACAGAGCCTAGAAAGGTTCGATTCCGTGTTGGGTAAGATGCGATTGACGTTTCTTTGTTTATAAATTATCATCCCGGGATTGGTAAACTACGAAAAAAACTAAGGTACGGAAAAGAAAGACGGCGATAATAATGCGGGCAATGAAGCCTTTGCCTACCTTTTTGAGGGTAATGACTGTTAATGCTTGGAAAAACAAAGAAATGTAATGAATTAAAAAAGCTGAGATGTAATATTACAAATATTCTCGTACAGAAAAAAAGCTAAAGCTAAACATGTCGTAAATAAAAACCATTATATTCTTTCAAATAGAAAAAAAAAGCTAAATTTAGAAGCAAACAAGTATTATGTCTACAAATTGCTTCAGAGACATCTCCAAGTCAACTCTCTCTACAACTTTCAGTTAAAAATATATATACAACGCGAGAGAACTTTAGTTAAATTAAATGTAAACTTTGCTCTCAACGGCTGATGGAAATACTGAGAAGTAGCATAACAGCAGCGTAACATATTCGATTAAACGCTGACACGAAGAATGGTTTGATATTTATGCAAGTAATAATAAATAGGAATAGTTTCGAAGAGGAAAACCGTCAGCCTACTGAGAACCTTGCCTGTCGGCAGCTGCGGTAAGTTCGAGGAGATTATGTATATATTATATTTTTTATTTTGTATTTTTATTACAAATAAATAATATAAAAGCTATAATAGCTATAAAAGCTATAAAATAAATAATAGATCAGCAAAATTGGATTGTTGACTTGTCATTAATTCCAACGTCAGACCCTGGACACTACCTTTTATATAGTACTAGCTGTCCCGGCAGACCTTGTTCTGCCCTATTTCTCTAAATTTATTAACTATTAATAAATACTTATTAACTATTAATAAAATTTATTGTTTTTTTTTTTTTTATCAAAATTTAATAAATTAAATAATTGTCTTCAAATTAATTAAATTAATACCTAATAGTTAATAAATCCTTCTATCAGTGTATTGGTGACAAGTTTTCTTATTATTTGACTTACCTTTCACAATAATAAAACCAGGTATATTTATTAAACACGTACACGTTTTCCTTTTGATTTAAAACTATTTCCAAAAAATGTTAAGTACAATATAAACAGGTACAATAATAGCCGTTGTTGGCGGGAGCTCACAACACGTGTTTATTTATTGAAAATTGAGGGTTGTATGTATTTTTTAATGCTGTATCATAAAAATATAAAAACAAAAATTTTTATCTAAAAAATAAAAATAAAAAGTTAGGGGTGGACTACCCTTAAAATTTAGGGAGATGAAAAATAGATGTTGTCCAATTCTCAGATCTACCCGATATGCACACAAAATTTCATGAGAATCGGTCAAACCGTATCGGAGGAGTTTAACTACAAACACCGCGACACGAGAATTTTATATATTAGATTCGTCAAAACAATCCAAAGAGTCCAATCACGACGAGGCTATGCTGTGTAGTTGAGAATTTCTTATGACTTCACCATCAGACCAGCTCAAAAATACCATATGGCATTGTCTTCCAGTTCTGAGCTATGTTTAAAGTTTCAAGCTTATAGCTCATCGGGAATATAGTTTAAAATCGATTGGAAATTTTGTACCGAACAGACAAGAAGGTAAGTTAATGAAACTAACAATTTTCAGCTTCCTCTCTGACAGACAGACATAACTTTCACATTTATAATAATCGATTAAGTTCTAGAGCTATAGTGATAATCATATAGGGGAAAAGGACAGAGGAACATGTAATTTGGAAATCAACAAAATATGATTTCCAAATTACATGCTCATTTTTCAAATCATGTCAATCTTACCACCCTAAACCAACACTGAATCAAATTATATCATATATACAACTGTACGTACATACTTGAGAGAATAAAAGAAACAATGGACGAGTAATACTGAACACAAATGATAACACTGTGGAACTTTCTTCTTGTAACTTTGCACGGAAGCGTGATGGATTCCCAACTCGTAGTAAGAAGACATCCTATATTCTTATTGTACTTATATGAACTTGGTATTGGGGCAGGTTTCATAAATATTTAAGTACCCCGGATGTTGTTTCAATTGGGCGTTTGAAAAAAAATTGAGATATGAAAGTAAGCCAAAAGTTCACCTAATCAAATCAAAATTATGGAAAGCTATTTGTAACAAAAAAAAATGATTAAATGTGAGGGAAAGAATTTTAGAATTTAGAGATTGTTCGATAATATGTTAAATGATTTTTGATCACTTTTTCCACGTAAAGTAAAATGTACAATTTACTTGCTTTCTTTCTATACCGATTCAAAATAATAGTTGGTATATATTAACGGATTAAATTACCGCATAAATTCACAAACATACTTACGACCCATTAATTCCTTACCCTGTCTCATTCTATTGGGTATTTCCAATAGCACTCCTATACCAATAAAATGGCCAATATCTCCCCATTAACCAAACTGGTCATTTATAGAAACGACATGTCGTTTTTCATTTATTGATTCATTGCAATTAATTTAAGGTGGAACTGTTGCGCAGTCTAGCTGATCTCCGATTTCAAACAACTTAAGAACGAGCACCTTCCTGTTTCTTAAAAGTTGCTACAAGTTGCAATACTAATTGTGCAGACACAAAAATATGAATGCACGTTTAATAACTGGCTATTGATAATCTTTGCTCAATCTTTAATCAAATTTATACTATTCGCATCTACAGCAAACAGTATGTAAGCCAAGGGATACGAAGCAAAGGCGCTGCAAAGTTAGGCACGATGTTTGACCAGTTACACTGTAAACCAAACGTTGTTTGTGCAACTAAACCATCTAGTTGTTAGTTTTGTACCAAACATGTCACCAAGTTTAATTAAATGCTAACAGAACCAGTCTGTGTTGAAATAACACGCACAACTAATTAAGAACTTAATAGTTCACATAAGGTAGTGGATAGGAGTAAAAATAATCATTTTCGTATCTAGGAAGGCGTTTAGACAGTAATAAAGCTATTAGCAATTCAGTTTATATCTTGATGAGATAGAATTGATATTATGTATGTTTACTTAGAACAAACAAATAGTTTCAGCGATAAGGTATGGAAGAAAAGGACTATGTAAATGTACTAGCTATTTGTGCTTTATTTCTGTACTTATATATTATGAAGATTACTTCTTATAAATCGACTTTAAGTACAAAATTGTTACTGTAAAAGGAGCTCAATAAAGTATATTTAATATGGTTATACAACAGAAACAAAACTAAAAAAAATGTATGATTTTATTAAATAGTAGAGAAAAGTAGAACTCGTAGAACAAAAGTTGTTCAGTTTGATGAGTTGTCTGACCACCTGTCTGATATTATACCCGAAATTTAAACGATGAAATTACCTTTGATTTTGATCAGAATTATTACTAAGTAATTTGCGGAGATTACTAATGAAACCGTGACACGAACACGTGTTGATCTATAAATCTTATTATATTAATTAACTCTTAAAAAATAATAAGCTAATAATAGAAAACTGGTGTGAAGCGTAATGAGGCTTTTATCGAAGCCTTCATCTCTTCCATTGACTAACGAGTGTCGGCCGTGATGAATAGTTGGCTAACTTACTACAGGGTCATTACACTTTACTAACTTAAAGGGGTGCTTTACTGAAAGTTAACGCGTGTGGTGACATGAGTGTGTCAATGTAATTAATTTATGTTCTATAGTATAATACAATGAGATAGTAATTTTATTATAAGTTGTCAAAGTCATGAGATTACTAACTTATTACTTACTGTACGAAGTTAGATGTGGATTAAGACAAAATAATATTATTAACTATGTATCATAACTTTCATACCACTCAAATGAATGCGGCAGAATTTGTCAAAAAATAATCTAAGTCAAAGTCATTTATTCAGTTTAGGCCCTTGAAGGGCACTATGAACGTCTAAACTACTGAAGTTAATAGATTTTTAAACAAGTTGATACTAGGTGTCCATGGATTACCTGAGGAAACAACATTAAAATATTATAAGAACCTAAGAATATAAAATATTTATTTATTTATAGGCATGTGTGTGAATGCTATGTGTCTTTTATAAGTACATCATATTTTTATTTTGTAACTTAAGTAATTTAAGTACAGTATAAATTACATTTTACACCGATTCGGACTTTTGTGACTATACATTCTTATTGATAGTGTTTAGGGAAACCTATTATTAGCCATTTGTTTCAAGTAATTCAATGTTTTTAATTCTATGTAACGCTGTTGGTTTTCTAACTAAATAAAATAAAATAAATAAATATGATTTTAAAATTTTCATGAATTACCTTCAAAGCTCTTAAATTTTATTTTTTAAATGCATGGATCTCAACAGTATTTATTAGTATCGCCACAGAACAAAACTGCGAGAGTAGTACGACACCTAAAACTATGATAGAATATTTTCATTTGAAACTGTTACAATTACATTTTCCACGTTCATGGTATGTCTGCTAACAGTTGGAAACCAGCAAACAGTCCGGAGTACCTACATTTTAATATGCAAATACCGTAGCCGTTTCGTAGTACTTCGTAGCGGTACGTAGCACATGAGCTACGTACGTAACGCATTTGTGAATAGATTTCTCTCAGCATTCAAACACTCTGTTTGCGTTTACGGCTTGATTATACGCCATAGAATTTGTAATTTGATCGTTTTGGGGGACGCATTTGATTCGTAGTATTGTATAGCTTCTACCGAAAG
The DNA here is from genome assembly GCA_951216915.1 of Tetheella fluctuosa. Taxonomy (NCBI): domain Eukaryota; kingdom Metazoa; phylum Arthropoda; class Insecta; order Lepidoptera; family Drepanidae; genus Tetheella; species Tetheella fluctuosa. The sequence continues at coordinate 7,613,518 of OX578230.1, forward strand.
GGAACATATTACTGCCATTACGGAAAATATGTTTGGAATTAATAATGATTGAGATATCGTTTCGTAATGTACCGTAATTTTGTGCAATATGAAAATAGTTTTGTATTTACTAATAAAGAAGCTTGTCCCGATGATGCCGTGGTCACTTCCACTGAGCTATCATCGCCTTTCTAAATATAAGTACTAATAAGAATATACTAAGTAAAAATAAACAAAATATCTACAACTTTAACCAAAATAGTTTGAGAACCTCTGCCATATATACACGTGTGACCTACACTGTATGCATGAAATATAATACTATACCTTTTTGCCCTATATTTTGTTTCTACCTGGAAACTGAATGCGTCACACATTACACTTGCAGGAGTGACGTGTCGCTTTATTGGAAATTTCCATGTAGGTACTCCATGGATTCCAGTATATTGAATGTTCCAATAAAACTGCAATATACATTGAACGGATCGCTGTAGCTTATAAATATGCATGTTTTTTTTTGCTTTTATTTGATGGTGTATGGTTTAATTATTTATCTTCATATACATTTCATCGTCATATTAAATTTAAATACCAATTTTTTTTATGTAAATGTAAGGTATAGGTATCAAACGTGCTAATCCATGATTTTTATAGGTATAGATGGCAATAAAAACTTTTTTTTTTTTAAAGTAATGTATTTTTTTTTATATTGAATTCGTTACTTAATATTCACAATACCGACACAATATGTGCTATTATATATAAATTTACTTTATATAGTTTGCTGACAAATACATTGCATGATTAATTTATATTTCCCTCGCATTCAAATACGTATAAAGTTAACCTACTTACTGAAATGTATTTATCCCAAATACATGGCCTATAACGAAAGCTAGATATTGTTCCGACCTTAAACGACTTTATTTTGTTTGTATAACACAACCTTGGGTCCATTTCGCCAATAAGTAAGATATCTAGTGACTATTTTATAAGACCTTACATTTTCATTTATGACCAGAGAATCTAAGATCAACTTATAATGGTGTTATACCTCAGAACTTGGCAAGATACAATGTTAACGTGACGCAATCTTACAGCTCCCATGGCACAGCTATATCTGTTTACACCTAATTTGAAGGAAAATAGTTCATATTACTTGGTGATAAGGGTATTACTTAATGTTGTCATTATAATAGTTTGTCAGGCTTGTTTGCAGACTCATGGGCGTCGTTGTGGCGACTACCAGTCGCTGTTGGAGATGAAGTCATTTGCGAGATAAGGATAGATATATTAAAATTTATCTTAAATAAATAAAATAAAAATATCTAAATTTATATTATTATTTATTTATTATTATTTATTTAAGTTCAGTTTTTTTTCAGATAAAACATAAATTAAATTGATCCATTTTCAAATTAAACAAATCACTGCTTTCGTGATATTTAAATAACTAACAAAATCCAGCAGAACTAACATTATTTTATGTTGCTTGATTTATATTGAAACAGTCTTTTAGTGTGGGATTTGGCATAAGAAAGGCGGCGAACCCTATATAAGTACACACATTAATGTAATATTCATAAGGAGTGACGCGGTGTTTGTAAAGCCCTTTGATAGAGCGTGATCCCGCCTAACTAGTTGAATTAAACATGAACACAGTTAACATGGTTGATGTTTTCATGTAGGTAACAACAAAGGTGCTGTCATGTCTTGCCCAATAATGGAGATGTTCATAGATTATATTATCTATTTAATATAGACAAATGTCTATGAAATAGATATCGAACATTTATATACTAAGCTAATTTAATACAAATTCATATAAACTTATATACAGGGTGATTTTGTTATCACTGGCAATACTAGCAGGGGTGGAAGTACTCATCAATGTGAACAACTTTTATTATAGGGCTGACTCTGATATCGCGTAAAATAATATGGTTGCTTCATACATTTTGGTCGAGTAGGTATTGAACTTTTGAATGGAACAGCTGATAATTTTTTCATGATTTCACAGTTAGTCCCATAATAAAAGTTGTTCATTTTGATGAGTACTTCCACCCTTGCAAGTATTGCCAGTGATAACAAAGTCACCCAGTATATCATGTATTGTTATTGAATATAAATTTCCAAAAAAATGAAATGCTTATTCAATATTCAGTCTTGTACACCTGAGAAAAAACAGAACTTAACTTACACAATTTTCCACTGAATAGTTAATATTACTTGTACCACTGAAAACTGATTAATTTATATCAAACATCCTGATATAAAATACAATGAGAACTTTTATTTTCAAGACCTCAACATAAAGTAGGAGGTAAACTTTGCAAAGACTTATTTATGTGGTCAGAAAAAAAGAAATATTCAAATGTAGTAGCGGGGACTAAGTTATATCCGTTCTTTTGACGTGATTTTATTCAAAGCTCTAAGAATACTACGAGTTTTTCTTTATTGCTTGTTTTGACTAATAACACCGTAGCTTGGTAATATTTTTCTTGATGTATTTCGTAAGAAAATAGTAGATTGTAATCAACGAGTATTTCATACATATAAAACTATAGTATAATGTTGGGAACTTGATAAGATTAAACAAATGTATTCGTTTTAGTTCTACCGATATAATATCACTATTAATTTTGTAAATTCTACGATCACTAGCCTTGAAGACGATTATATTTTTCAGACTAATAAAAAGTTGTATAGCAACTAGTAACCTGAATTTATTTCCGTATCACACCACAGTGTGCGCGAGAGCAATTTAAGGTCACAGCTATCAAGGGAAATTACTTTCTCCAAACAACCCAATGTAAACCCTGCCGGCAGATTGAGGCGGAGTTCTTTTTAACATTTTAATTTGAACTCAGTATTGGTGTAATTTCTTCACCTTTCCGTTGGTATGCCTTTTTATTGAATAAAAAAGTGGCATTCCATTTTTGTTAATTAATGGACTCGTATTTTATTGTTTAATAATATTTTTTAACAATTATTAAGAAGCTACGTTTAAAACGCTTACAACCATGACAGGACGATGGTAAGAATTTTGGAGTGAGTACTTAACTTTAACATTGCAAGGGAAAAAATACTAGACTGTGTAGTTTATAGTGTAGGTACTAGCTTCCGCCCCGCGGTTTCACCGGCGTTGCCGAGGGATTTTATGTTTTCACGGGATAAAAAGTAGCATATGTGTTAATCTAGGGCGTCAGCTACCTCCATGCCAAATTTCATCAAAATTGGTCGAGCCGTTTGAGCGTGAAGAAGTAACAAACATACAAATACACACACTCGCAAACTTTTGCATTTATAATATTACTAGCTTCCGCCCCGCGGTTTCACCCGCATTCCCCAGGGATCTTATGTTTTCCCGGGATAAAAATTAGCCTATATTCTTCTCAAACAAACTCACTTTCGCATTTATAATATTAGTTAGGATTAGGATTAGTGTGATGTGATAATGTGATCTTCCCGATTTAATTATTTCTTCATCATTAGTAATATTTAATTTATATTTTTTTAAATATAACGTTACTCGATCTATAAGTCCCACAAGGATCGTTTTCTATAGCACGTCGTCGTATTACTCAAGGTAATTAATTATGTTTATATCAAGGGACAAGCTATAAATGAACACAAATTATTTACACTAAACGGCACAAACCCGCAGGCAAGACTAGACATAATATTATGTTAGGATTATGTAAAATTAAAAACTAAAAACTACTTACTTATAAATAAATAATTTGCCCCAAATCGCTGCCGAGCGGAAATGTGCCAAAAAGGCTGGCAGCATTGCCACGCTGAATGGCAATGCCAATTCTTTGGGCAAAATATACGCCAGCCCTCTTGTCACGGGAAGCCTCAATTAGTCGAAAAGAGACCTCTTTAAACAAGCGATGAGTCTCCGGTCCCCAAGGTCATAGAGTTTCAACCCCAAATTAATATTGCTATACTTGATAACAGATATTATCGTAAATCTCTATTCCTGTGTTTTAAAATATAATAAACTGCAAATTTAGTAGCCTCTGCATGTTATCATATTTTAGAATGTTATAGTACTATCACAGTCTATGTAACTCTTACAGTCGGCCAACGGACACGTCTAGACAGAGCAATCGTGCGGGGCTTGCGGGGTGAGAGAGGGGCGGAAGCTGCCATACACTCGCTTGGGACACAATGCAGCCTATACAAAAGGGCATTTCGCTTGACTACAAACGCAATAATAGTACCACAGCGTAATTATATACAGTGGTCTATGGTATAGTGTACAACTATAGAGTGTATCGTTTAGTTTTTCTCCGAACAGTTGTCAAGATAAGATGGTAGATGTTAAAAGCACTGCCCTCCGATCAAACATATAAAATGCTATAAATATGATATTTACCATTGCAACGACAGCTCAGTGGCAGTGACGTCAAATACCGTGGCAAAGGTCGTGGGTTCAAATCCTACAATGAGCTTGAGCGTTTGCGTGTAGCAAAATATAGTGAGGAAACCATAGCACGATGGTAGAGTATTTTGTAGTACCCGCCTGGCTGACTCTCAAATTGAAAGTCTATCGCACCTACCGGTGTGTTCGGCCAGTTCCCTTCTAGGCTTTGTGTGCTTACCACATTCGGCCACAACATCACATGTCACGTGAAGATTGTGGTAAAACACAAGCCTATAAATATATACAAGATAATGTACGTGTTTTCATAGCTAACTCTCAGTGGTGTTATTTTTGCGCAAAACAATCATTATTTATTGTATTGGAGGCCACTGCCCTTTCGCCTTCCTATTGTCAGTCTGTATCCCATTTAAGAGCTTATCCTTTTAATTAAATTCCATTTCACGAAGTGAAATCTATTTATTGTTGCACATAATCAATAACGTTGCATGACTTCATTGAATTGCAAATGTAGATGTACATTTCATCCCGCTTTAGTCACGTATAACCACTTTATATGCAACTGAAGGAAATCCCCACTCAGTTTATATCTGTCATATGCCCTCATACTGTGCACTAGACTATAGGGTATGCAAATCTGCGTAACTGCCTAATCGAAGCTCTTTGTTAAATATAATTTGCATCGAAACAAAATGCCATTAGTTTGGCTAGTTTAGCAAACTTGACACCTATTGTAATAAAGTTATTTATCGCATTGTGGGATGTGTATTGTAGTTATTACATTTTATTAATAAAAAATAAAAAAAACATTTTATTTCAGGCAACAACGTTTATGAATGAAAACAAACTCCGCCGTGCGTTGTCGCGTATCGTCCGAAATAAAGCCTATTTGAAGCGCAATTCCATGAATATCCGTTTAGTGGTTTCAAAGATTAGCGTGACATTAGACAGACAGACAAGAAAAAGAAATCTTTTTGCATTCTGCTACTCTTCCTTCATGACCCACACTCCATTTTTAGTAACAAAAAAAAATTACAGACACGCTGGTTCTACAGATTTATTATTTTAATTTCTACTAGCGACCCGCCCCGTCTTCGCACGGGTAGAAGAGCATAATTTTGCATAATATTATGCCTACATTTTTTGCATCTACTTGTTGCGTGGCAACAGGCGGGCGGTGGGGCGCGGGCGGAGGTGGCTGCATCAAGTGAGACCCGTCGTTGTATCGCGTTAGTGCGAGACCGCTTGAATTTATTTTCTCGCGCGTAATTTTTAATTTACAATAGCTCCTAAAATATTTATTTAAATTATATGGTGTAAAAGAGTAAAATAATGTGCATGAAATTTTAAATGATTAGGATTAATACCGTATTTGTGTAAATAGCTTTCCAATTACCGCTTTATAATTGCTCAATTTTTTAAGTATTAAAATGGATATAGTATGTTATCCTTAAGAGATAGACATATGCCATCGCGGACTTTTCTGTAGACCTATATAAGATTCACAATTCCATACATCATTTTGTTATATCTCGAAAGGGTTTAGGCAGCGTTTTCGTTGAAAACTCCCAGACGGCTTATTTTTTCCGACACCTACAACAAATATAATTATATTTTAGCCAATGTATACAAAAACTCGACAAATTATATACTAAAACCTACCTCCTTAATCACTCTATCTATTGAAAAAACCGCTTCAAAATCCGTTGCGTAATTTTAAAGATTTAAGCATACATAGGGACGGACAGACAGCGACAGCGACTTTGTAGTGAAGATTTGTTAATGTAAATAGCCTACTGATAATAATAAGTTTTATTATCAACAAATATTTACAACAAAAATACATACTATAACTTATGATGTTCCGTCCGACTAGTCGGTAAAGCCATCCCGCCACTTTCGTAGTCGGCGACAAGTTGATGACTATTCGGCAACAAAAGAAAGTGGCCGGATAGTTGCCTTTACCGACTAGTTGGAACTTCACTAACTATAACATACAGAAAAATTCCTCGAAGCTACCGCCGCTACCGATGGACAAGGTTTTCAACAGGCTGGCATATATTTTTCACAAAGATTCGCCATTCAGGGTGGCAATGCTGCCAGAATTTTTGGCACACATCCGCTCGACAGCGATATGAGGCAATTTTTTTATTTATAACTACCTACTTTAGTTTTTAATTTTATATTAGCTTGTAAGTATTGTTTAAATATGTAATTAATAAGTAGCGATTACTTAATGTAAATACCACATCATTTTTTAATATTTTTACAACAAAAACTGGAAATACATATTATTTTTTTATATTATGATTAACTATGTACAAAAGTAAACTTTCGTTTTAATCGTTCTACTAGATTATCACATATTGATAAATTGTTGAGGATGTTTACTTAATACGTGAGCTGGCTTACAATTGAAATCTCCGTCCCTGAAACGTCGCCTGTCGCGACTCCAAGACGCCAACTCAGTTGAAGGACGCAATGGCGCCGAGGAGTCTGGACAAAAATTCCAGACCCAAATTTTATCGAACTTGAAATCTTAAGTAAACAGCAATAAAGCATATTATTGAAAAGTTTGATTCGTAAAATTCATATCAATATTTAAAATGACAAGAACAAAGTACCTACTTATTACGACGCGACGTTTACACTAAAGTTTATTATTGTTTATGAGAAATTCTAATCAAGTAAGGCTTTGACGAGCATTATTATGTCTTCTCTTCAGAGAGTATTTTATTTTTAACTGCTCTATAACTAAAAATCTATAAAGTAGATTTTTATTTACTTATCAATGAAAATCAACTTGAAAAACAAACATTTAAAATTAATAATTTACATTCTACCGTAGAAGTGATCATTATTTATTCATAGCACGTGCTAGAATTTCTTCAAGTCCGTAATTCCTTTATCATTCAATATGGCCTGGCCTTGTGACACTTATATATATATACTTACTAATTTAAATAGGCTTTCGTTAGTGCTTTCCTAAACCTAACCTCATGAATAGGCTTTAATTAAATGGAAAGCGAATGTATTCCATTTTATTTCATGACATTTACAGCATGTTGATTACTTCATTGTAACCTATACCTCCAGGTTTTACCCCTGAATTGAAATAAATACTATATTACGCACTACAAATCATAGGTGTGGGATTTACGATGATAGTTACCTAACCACGTCATAGCCTGAAGCTGCTTTTCTTATCATAGACTAGTGTTTAACCACAATCTTACCATAGTACAGTCACGAGCATAAATATTTATAGTGTACCTACACTTAGTAAAATAATTCTAAAGCGTATTTTTGTGAAATAGCCATAGCAACTTTGAGATAACATCTATATCAATACTATTTTCGTAACATCATAAAACTTCAATGAGTACTTTCAGAGAAAATCAAGTATCAAAAAGATTAATTGCGTAGGTATATATTTATGCTCGTGACTGTACCTAATTGATAATGTTGCCGGCTCTCAAGTGCAGCTGGACAGTATACACTGCTAGCTGCTTGGCGAAATATTTTTAACTTGAGGCCGTAGTTAATCAGGCGGGTACTACTTATAAATCTACAAATCACCGTGGTAGGAATAAGTACTTCCCTTCGCCGAAATCTCAAACTCATTGTAGGATTCGAGCCCAAGACTTACGCTTACTTTACTTACTTACTTACTTTATCATCACCTTTTTCATAACCTGTAACATGTCATCGATCATTGCCACATCTAACTTTGAGTTACTTATTTGATTACGAGTATATGTAAGCAACTCAAATTTGTATCTTTTACAAACTTACAAAAATGCGTAACCTATTCCCTATTTATAGGCAATTTTCCTTACAAAATCCATGACACGGTAAACTATTATACGTATATTAATTCCGGCCCATTTCTTGCGCGAAATTCCGAAATGCTCGTTCCACCTTTATGTTGCGATGAAAAGCCGTAAATGTTCTGTATGTTCGGCCCCCTACCTCGTTGTAACACACGGAGGTCACCGAACATTGATGCTATCGCACTTTTCCGTTTTTGCAATTTTTCTCCGCGTATCAACTTACTATTTTTTAAGTTTTGGTATTGTAGTTTTTTTTCTTCTTTGTAGTATATATCACTTGGCGTTCGAAATCATCCTCTTTCGAATCAAACACCAGAACCCTTCTCCATATTTTTGTTTCAAAAATAACAAACAAATACTATATCCGTTAAATTGATCACAGTTTAAATGAAGTGTAGTCCATCCAAAAAGGGAACGCTGCCAGCCTGTTGGGAACCTTGCCTATCGACAGCAGCGAGGGCTTTGAGGATGTTTTCTATATATCATAGTTTGTATTTTTTACTTTAATTCTAAATATGTAAATAAATAAGTGTAGTAATATAAGTAATCCTACTGATATTATAAATGCGAAAGTTTGTGTGTGTGTAACTGCGTATGTTTGTTACCACTTAACTCCGTAACAGCTGGTCATGAAATTTGGTATTGTATAATAGGAAATAGGCCCTGTAATAGGAAATAGAAACCACATACAGAATACACATTCTTGTTTACAAACATTACCCTACTTTTGAGTTCGCTGTAGTTTGGGACGCAGGACTTAATATTATCCAACGGTAAACCCCGCTTGTTAATATTTCATTCAAATCAATATATATCGGGAGGCCTCGACGCGCCGGCATTAACATAAATAATGACGTCACGAACAGATATTTCATCTACAATTAAGCAAACAATTACTCAATGTCTCAAGTTAAGATAGCAAGAATCGATTTATTCTAAGGCTATTTGTACACAATATTAAAATTCATCTTTAGGAGCATTTAATAATTCCATAATTTACTAATATTACTGTGGTAAATATTTTTATTTATGCATATTTTAATACTTACTTTTACTTTTTACTTTTTTTATTATTGTATAGCTTGTATGCTATTGTATAGCTTTTATCGCGGGCTTCGGGGTTTGAGACCGAATCAAGAAATTTTGATAAAAAAAAAACCGTAACGAAAAGACCTAACACATCCAACTATATGCTATTTGTGAGAAGGTATTAGGTGTATAGGTATCTATTAATATCAAAGAAAAAAAAACTGCCTAAATAAAAAATAAATACATTAGCGATATTAAGATATATATATATATCTCTCTTATTAAGTCCGCTGAAAATCTGTTGAAATTTTGAACCCACTGAGGGAGAACTTTAGCTCAAAGTTTGTCAGTCGCTGGGCATGCAGCAGACATGGCCTGCCAACTACTAGCTAAGAATTAATGTAATTTACAACACTTAAGGGTATTAAACATTACATTCATACTATAAACTTAACTATACTACATATAGTGTAGTCCACCACCGAACTGACTAAAACAATACGTAATATAGAGCCCGAACACAAACATTATACGATACTTTTTACCCCCAAAATAAACATTAGTTGTCAGAAATTGCCAGTGAAATTTTTACTCGATACCTAATCGACAAAATTTTTAAAGTTTTTTTTTTTTTAAAAGAAGAGTACTTTAGTAATCACAAAGATAACAGCAAAGATACTGTTCCTATCTCTGGTAATGAGGCTAGGGGGGACATTTATGTACCATCTGTTCCGATCATTTCATTAGAGGGACGTGAACGACGCTTTCCAAACTTTATAAATGAAAAAAAGAAAAACAATTTATTTAAATGCCCTAATTATTTTAATAATGGACTGTCACACAATTACTTAAGTATCTCCTATCCATGGATAGGATGATAATAATGATAAGATGTCATGACATCTTATGAGATGTCATAACGTACCTACATGATTTCCAAAATACCCATCCTGCCATACCGAAATAGATGTAATAAAAAGCGCTCTCAAAATGTAAAATGTAATACCTACAGACATCACACCTACCACAATAAACGGTTTTATTACAATTAATTAAATGAATAGCATCAATTTATACATTTGGTGTTCGGCTTTGCAACTCTCGTTTGTACTAAATTTCTATCTTGTTTTCTGTAGGTTTCAGACCATATCTTCATAATCATGATAAAATGTAAGAAAAAAATTAAGACCGAAAGGGATATTAAAATAACATGCATTGTAATACCAAATTCCATGTACCTAAGTAGTAAGTACCTAAAACATTTTGTAATTCCTTTTGTTAAGGCAATGATAAATCTTTTCTTAGTTGAGGTGGGGAATAAATCTCAGAAAAGTTGTACCTTTGATTGATGATAACAATTTTTCCAAAGGCGCTCGCCCTTAAATACTTCTCATTGCTTCTCTTTACTGAAATAATATCTCAGCTGTATCAAACTATGCTTTGCCACAGAATTCCTTTATTTATATAATTGAATGTTAAATTATTGAAATTAGATATAAGTAGTCAGTTCATATTAAATAATTTTGAGTTTGAATAAACCATTTGAAGCACAAATATTTCCTCACAATTAAGTCCCGTGCTTATAAGAGCAAACTTCTTTGTAATGCAAAATTCATTGAATAAAAAATATATTCAAGTGGCAATATCTTGTCGGGAAATATATTTCTATATTTATCTGAGAAAGCGAAGGTGAATCATTCAAGGCTTAATATTTTTTTGAGAATATTTCTTCGTCCTTTCCTTTTCTTGATAACTTTTGTGTTGATAATAATTTTACTAGATGTGACTGATTTGACAGTGAAGAGGCAATCGACATATTGATTTTATTGCTTTGTTTCCTTTGTTTTTTTATATTTGCTAACCAACGCATAAGCTTGGCCATCCAAAAAGGGAATGCTGCCAGCCTGTTGTGAAGCTTGCCTTTCTCAATACTGCCAGAACATATCGACTTCAACGTTTACTTAAGATAGCGCAAAAGTTATTTTAGACCAATCTTTTTTAAATAAAGTAGTATATAATTTTTATATTTACCAAGCTCCGTGTATTCACAATGTAACATTAAAATATTACCTCAGAATGTATATCTTGGATGTTATCGTGAATTATTCATGTAGTTAGTAACATCTTCCGACCAGACTATTTCTTTCACCATGTTGATTTCGTAAAGGTACTTTACTACATTTTCCATGTTATTTTCCTTCGATAAAAATATTAATAAGAGCAATGTTAAATCCTACTACAATACATGTTTGGATGTTTGTGACTTAATCACGCATAATTTACATTGGATTAGCAAGAGAAAAGATCACATCCGAAAATAAAATATAGGATACTTTTTATCCCAAAAAAAAAACAAATATCCTACGAAAATTGCGGCGCGAAAGCTAGAACGTGATAAAGATTCTGGAATAGTAGGTACAAATGGGTATTTTGCCTACATATCCCACTTGTCAATGCCCTACAGTATAATTATTTTACATCGTTTTCCATAGTAAATTATTGGGTAACGAGAAACAAATGCTAATAAAGAAACATAAAATTCATGATGATTAACTTCAAATGATAAATTTAATTGACTCAATTCAGCATTCTATTAGTACGTAGTATTAGTATTTATGATTTAAACATGATGTTTGATTTTTCGACTATATCGACACAAAGAAAATTGTCAAGGTTGTCAATCAACATTTAGACGAATATTTTGGAAAAAATCTAATTTTTTTGCTGTAACAGAAATAATTATAGCTGGGGTTAATAGGTTGGCTCGCGAATGGGACGCGCGTCCCAAAACTACCTACAAAAAAAATTGGATTCCAAGAATCGCCAGTCAACTTATACTATAAAGCTTTTAAAATATACTTAGAGTCAGTAACAAACATCGCAATCCCACTAATAAGTAGATATTATGAATAAAATATTGATCAATTTATTTTATTGTATCTCCGCCGGGATGCCTTTCTTCTCAGAGTGATTTCCTAACAGCAGGACGACCGAAGGGAACCAATAACCTAATCCTATCAATCAATTTGTTACCAAAATATAATATTTGATGGATAAAATAGTATTTGTTAGGTACAGATAGCTTCAAAACTAAATGGTCACTTTAGTACCCTGTCATAATAATCTATTGTTATTCTCTTGACACATTGTACGAAATGCGTTATGTGACTCGGTACTAAAGTGATCACCTACTTTTCGGGCTGACCGTACCTATTTTGATTGTTTCTGTTGTTCTTTCAATGTTTGGAATCGAAATTAAATTACGATGAAATAGCTGCACTTATTTGATAACATCGAACTCTTAAACCGGTTTTCAAGGTTTGTTTTCATAAGTCCTACTCAGAAAATTATAAATATTTTTTTAACGTAAAGTGTCGTGTACCCACAAGCTTTAGCAAACTTTGGTTACCTAGTGTAAATATAATATAATATTTCATTAATCTTCCCATTTCTATAAACATTTCAACTAAAGGTATTCATTTGAAATGGCAAAGAAATAACAAACGCAGGGGGAGGTCGCACCCTCATCAGGAAGACATTGCCAACAAAAACATTGGCACCGTTCGTACACAAAGCTCTCTCAGAATAACTGCTTACCTCACACGCGCCTTATTTCTGTTCCTCATTGTTTATACGTGTGTCAGGATTAGTGCCTTCACCGACAATTGGACACTTTGACCCACATTATAGCCTGAATCTTATTGGAAATGATATATGGCTTGTAGTTTATGATGTTTGTTACTGAGACAACACCAAATGAGCCAATACCTAAAGCCTATACACTTGTGCTATAGGCTATAGCGCCTATAGCGCTCAGTTATTGACGTTATTGTCTTATTTGTTCATAGATATGTTTTTGTAATATCTGATTTGATAACTTGTACCATCAACGGTTTTGATAAAATTTATTCTATATTTATATGTGGATATATCACCCATGGTCCAAGTCGAAAAGATTCAAAGTCATTATTATCATGACATCATCCTATTGTGAAAATTTTATTGTCACTTTTCGGTTATTATTATCTGACTCCAAATTCACACGAAATGAAATCACCCAAATTTGTAATGTTTTCATAACAAATAAATTCAATAACAAAGTTATTTTTAGAAAGGTTATATGTATCGCTGTTTATAGATTACTCCCACTCCAACGCTTTCACATTTTCGTAGAACAACAATAGAATCAATCACGCTTAGTGGCGCGAGTCTCTATATAACCACTAAGTACTAGCTAAGTATTATGCTTATACCAACTGCCCTAACTTGTTTGCTGTTGATGGATTGGTAGGCTGAAGTAATCCACAGAAATCAGCGTTGGAAGTTAAGTGATGTAAACTGCGGGAAAATAAAGTAAAATATGTTTAGGAAAATGTGGTCTGAAGGTGATTTAACCTTTTGGCTTAGCGAACGGGACGCGCGTCTCAAAACTAGGTACATATAAAAATATAGAATTCCAGGAATCACGAGTAAAGGCTTATCAGTTTTAAAATTTACCCTAATGTTTTTTTTTTAAATGTTGTTCTTCTGACTGCCTGTAGGTACTGTTATCCAAATAACTTAAAATTGCGTTAACATTTTTTTTTAATTTGACAAAAGTAGATAATCTTAAATTTTGTACCACCTGTATAATAACTTTGACGACAATCCTTTGGCAAATATTAAGTTAACTAAACAGGTGCTGGTCGCTACTTAGATTAGAGTTGCGGTTTTCGTACCAGGAGCGCTCGTAATAGGATTACTCCTCATTATGCAGAGCTAATTCATAAAATAGCTACAGACAACCTATATTTGTATTCTTTAAATACATATAACGGACCTTCGTAAATTGCTCACATTCATTATGGGATACACAAAATTAAGAGCTATATTCAGCGCTACGTCGTTGCGCACTATCCCTCAATCTCGTACGTAATTTAACGCAAAATTGTACAAGTAAATATTAATTAGCATTCTCACAGTTTAGTATTTTACGAAGTTTATCCTGACTAGAAATTGGGGTTTGTTTTTTAAGTACATGTGATAAAATAAACACATTTTGTATAGGAATTTACTATAACCCACTGCTGGTATGTAGAAAAATACCCAGAAAACTTACTTAGAATTATTATTATTTTATACCACATTTAGATAGATATAAAGAAAGACTATATGTAAATGTATCTAGTCTTTATTTGTGAACTGTAGGTTACATAAAGATCTTAAATAGAAAACAAAAATAATCTTCTACGTCCCGCCACACAGGCATACATTGTTGGCAAACAAGCATACGGCCCGCCTGATGGTAAGCGGATACCGTAGCCTATGAACGTTTGCAACACTAGGGCTATCACTCGCGCATTGCCGACCCTTCCCCCCTCCCCGATGAGCTCTGGCCACCTTACTCACGTGCAGGAACACATACAACTATAAGTTATTTGGTTGCGGTATTCTGTAAGGTGGACTTCCCCAGTCGAGTTGCACTTTGAGGGACATATCGCTATGCTCTACCTCTCATTATAATAATATTTTATAATATACTAGCTTCCACCCCGCAGTTTCACCCGCGTTCCCCAGGGATCTTATGTTTTCCGGGGATAAAAAGTAGCCTATGTCCTTTTCCATACCATAGGCTATCTGCATACTAAATTTCATCGCGATCGGTTCAGTGGTTTAGGCGTGAAAAGGTAACAAACAAACAAACTCACTTTTGCATTTATAATATTAGTTAAGAAGTTAGGATTAGGATTTTCTATTTACTCGTATAAACAAACACATAATTTTCATAAGGTCACGATTTTTTTAGATTTTCACACTTTCATTTTTTAACAAAAACGTATTAGGTAATACAAAGGTTACATATTCAAAATAACTTCTCATCACCAACCAAACTTTACAAACATTAGTGACGTGAACAACAAGCCGGCCCATCAATTATTCCCCAACCGACGTCAATTAGGTCACCATTCACCAGCCGATTCGCTATTTCATCCGCCACTGCTCGTAAATCCCGCAGTATACTGAAAACCATCACTATACCCATCATTAGAGCAACCCCATTATTTAATGGTTGTCAACTTTGAACATACTATTTGCAAGTCCAACTTTTTACTAATTACTACCCATTACCAATGTATTAGTTTACTAAATTTCTTACGTGAACTTTCAATTTCTTTAATTCTTGACTGAAACGCATTTACGTACTCTATCATATGTGTTCAGGATTTGAGATCGAATCAGACAACTTGATTAATCATATTTTAAGTACTATAAAATATCTCTACAATAATAACCTTCATTTAACGCGTGGACCGTCGATATTGAAGAAAACAAAAACGATATATACCTATGTACATAAAAGCGACCAATAATTTTGCGAAGCTAAAAATATTTTCATATAAATTAAATGGAAATGTTATCAAGAGATACTTACATCATTTCACAATATCGCCCCTACAGTTCTCAGAACGAGGATGGCTACATTGATATTCAATCAGAGTAATAAGATACATTAGCATAATTACTACGTCTACCGCATCGTGTATCATAACAAAGCCTTGCTTTTACCACCCCAGGATCCACTAACATGATTACCCCGTATCTATCTTCACTATTTCACGTACTTACTTAGCTCTTAATACATCCATGTTAATTTACTCATTAGGTGTCGAGACCCCCGAAAATGTTTGAGCGAAACAAAAAAAATGTAATCAAAATGTTATCATATTGTTCCAGAAAACTAAAAAGCAAACATGGAAATATCATAATGTAGAACGTTTTCTTTAGGGAATGACTAGCGAAACAGCCAGTTAATGAGTTTAGGCTGCAATGACATTGCTACTTTCTCACAAAACGAGTATTTTGAGCCTCCAACTTAATTACTCCCCCAAGACGGTAAGAATATAAGGCTTGTTTACATTTTGTAGTAATTCACAATAATGACGCTGAAATATTACATGTACGTAATGATAGAATTGCCTGTCAGTGGAAGCGAGAAGATTGGTTTTATGCTTTGAAGGTATGCAGTAAATCTTGTGACCGCACCATGATAGAAGCTACCTTCAACACACAATTTTAAGGTTCTATAACCAATGAGGAAACCTTTTAGTTTAATCATATCCCTCATAGTTGTGAGGTAAAGCTACAATTAATTTTTACATAAGTAGTCTATCATAATTGTAATATTTAATAGGTACGTGAAGAAAAATATATTGCACAGTGCAGGGAATGTTTGATCCATCGATTATTCATTATTTTGTATTTCCGCCATATTTACTCAGGTTGATATGTTAACTTAAAATAAAATGTATTGTATAAAATGTAATAATAGTTTATTTAATGATTTGCGATTTATTCAAGGAAATATTCTCTTTTTTTATGTCGCTTAGAAAAACAACTAATAAAAATAACGAACATGAATGCTATATTACGTTATTTCATATTATCTGAAGGATTGTTATTGTACCACAGTCTGAAGTTATTTTATTTAACAAAACGAGCTTGTGTGAGTGCGGCAATAAGATCAACCCCACAGATTAGGGTCACATTGTCTTACGCAACATCCGCATTGTTACAGACATGACATATTTTGTATATTAAATTGTAAATAAGTGAGTTCTGTGACTCAAATTTTCCGCAACTCTGTATAATGTATAATTGTTTAATGTAAAAATAAGACATAAAATTAATTTA
Organism: Tetheella fluctuosa; assembly: GCA_951216915.1. Classification (NCBI taxonomy): domain Eukaryota; kingdom Metazoa; phylum Arthropoda; class Insecta; order Lepidoptera; family Drepanidae; genus Tetheella; species Tetheella fluctuosa. The sequence goes on from OX578230.1 coordinate 7,630,420, forward strand.
AAACCAAACTTCAGAGGTGTTTCGATTTTTTTGATGAGAAGTATATATGTAGGCACAGTTAGAAAAATTCTAAAGGGATTTCTCTTATAATATTGATTAAAATTTTATGGTGTTAAAAGTATAGCATTTTCAAAATGTTATTTCAAAGTTGCATTCGTATTTCACAGGAGAATCGCTTTCGAACTTTAGTAAATGTAATGTACCTAAATATATTTATACTCCTGACTGTACACTAATCCATCTCCGCTTCAAGTACAAAATACTACTGCGATAGCGACTAGATGCGACTTTCTATTTCGTCAAATAATGGACAAAGTGTAGTTATGCTCGTGACTGTATCTTCTAATTACCTTCATAATAAGAAGTTTTATATAAACAATACTTATTTAAACAAATTAAGCTAATTAAGCCCACTATAAAAATTTATTTTAAAGGTAGGTAAAACATTCTCACCTGCCCAACATTTTCAAACAATCCACGCAAAACAGAAGGGTTGTGGATATTAAACACACCCGGGTTACCCGGTTACACATATAACGCCTTTAAAAGCTCAGGAGGGCATTTCTGCGAGTCGTAAATGTCCCTACAGGTTTTACCCTATCTCGGAATTTTACTAGGAAATATCACTGAAAATGTTGTAAATTTATTTTATAGGTGGTGTTATGTGGAATAATACATATTGGATTTATTATATCGTCTTTTTATTTATTATACCATTAGGTATGTAATATATCGTTGTAGACTACGTGGATTAAATTAACGAATTTGGAAAGGTAGGTACTTACCTCATTCATATATGTTCAAATTCAATTCAAAGTTTCTTTATTAAATGAACTCATTACAAGTATTTCTATGTGCACTGATGTAGGTGAAAGACGATGCCCACCTGTGTTTTTATTCAATAATCAATCAACAAAAGACCACACTCAATCAATCGGTTTTATTTTGAGACTAACTGTAACTAATAACCTACAGCTAAAAGCTACAAATTTGAGGTAGGTACCTACTACCTAGGTAGGAAAGGTACTTCCCCTTCATACTTAAGTTCATTAAAAGCCCCTATGGCTTGATAACACATAGCAATTATCTTACAGCATTTTCTTCTCACAGCCATATTTTCTCCAAAGCTTCCAACTCAAAAGTGTAAACTCAACTCGAGCGAAGTGTCGTTGACACAACAATATAAAGGCGTGCTCCCATTGTTGCCGCGTTGCGATAAGCTATCGCTCGCTATGAACCGATCGACAGCGTTATCGGTTGAGATAACAGTGATCATGCTAGCGCTAGTGATGTTCGATGTTGGTGAAGGTTTTTTAATTTTGAAAATTTAACGAATATGTCTTGCATTTTAATTTATTAGGTACTTATATAGGTCATCGGCAGAAGGTCATCGTCAGCGCATCAGGCATAATTTGCAGTCAAAACGCATTGGTTCCACCTGATATTTATTAATAAGGTACCAACATATGGTTTTATAAGTTGATTAGCGTTTCCTGGAATTCTATTTTTTTTTGTAGGTAGTTTTGGGACGCGCGTCCCATTAGCGAGCCTATAGAGCGATTAAATAGTTTTAAAAGCAATATTAATAAATATAGGTAACTACCTACTTACTAATTCATTGCTATGCACCCCATGTGCGAAACACAAAATTACGCACCGTTAGAATTTATTATACCTAATAGATTTATTCAATTAAAATGCAAGAAATATCTGTTAAAGTTTCTGGGGAAAGAGTTTTTGAAATAATCTTAAATAGGCAAGCAGAAGTCGAAAGTTAATTTGGAAAAGATTCGCCATTATTAATTGTCTGTGATTAATACCTACTTATTTAAAACCTTCACATTGGTATAATAATTGCAGTCTTAGAATTGCAGCTATTCAAGATGTTACCACATTTCCATTTATGTGGTAGCTATCTATAGAAAGAACCTACAAAAACATTCATTCCGAATGAAAGGCAATTCTATTTACAAAATTATACATCGATGTCACTATTCTGCAGCTTCCTTGTGCAGTTACGTTTGGCAAAGTGACTTCCATAATCTACCTACCCTCAAGGCAACCGTTCCTTGTCTATTATTTGTCTATGTCATAGCCGCAGTATTGTCCGTAATACCACAGTCTATGTAACTCATTCTTATTACGCTGTGGCAATACTATGCTTAACTTGCTACAAGTTTTACACTGCTAACAAATTTATTAAGTGATAATACTGGGTGATTTTGTTATCACTGGCAATACTTGCAGGGGTGGAAGTACTCATCAATGTGAACAACTTTTACTCTGGGACTAACTGTGAAATCATGAAAAAATTATCAGCTGTTCCATACAAAAGTTCAATACCTACTCGACCAAAATGTATGAAGCAACCGTATTATTTTACGCGATATCAGAGTTAGCCCTATAATAAAAGTTGTTCACATTGATGAGTACTTCCACCCCTGCAAGTATTGCCAGTGATAACAAAATCACCCTGTATAATGGAATTACCTACTTGGTCATCTAAGTAATTGCAAAAAAAAAAATTATTGTTAACTAGCCCGATTTCATAAAATCGAATGTTTCCCAGGATAAATTGTAGTATCATAATTTATCACAGCGTAATTACATACCTTAAGTGGTCTATCGCGTTCTAACCTGTTCTTGTGGATTCTACATCTATATCGTTATACCTGCATTTTTTTATTAATTGTGTCTCCTATCCTTTTTCCTGCACATTTATTTCATCATCTGCGTCATGCCAGTCGATGAATGCCCACTTGTAATTATTACTTGTTTATCAACAATGACAATAATATTAGACAAAAAAAGAGGTTGGCAGATAAGTTACTAACGCTCACATCCCATATTTATCGGGGCAAGCTCGCATTGCGAGAACTCGAAAACTTCCTATTTGAGTCATTTTTTTCAAGTATATAATTAGTATTAGTCCCCTGTCCCTACTGAAAACCAGCGTCGTAGCAATATGCACACCGTATTACTGCAATATTATGCGAGTGGGAGGCCTTTTCAGCTCTTTAGAATTAGTTTTAGGTTAAGTTATAGATCTAAGATCATTATTTTTTTGTAAGTATTGAGATGAATACCTTTGAAAGGGAAAATTTGCCATCACGGCAACACCAGAAATAACTATTATTGTTTCATGTGCGGCCACGCCATGGCTACATCTATAGGTGTTTTATCTAAGGTCATTGTAAATTTAAAAAAAAACCCTATAGAATCTATGGACACCTTAGCCAAAAATAGTTTGTTTCATGCAAACTATTTTTAATTCAAAATTGCGGCTTACAGTGCCATCTAGTAAAATAGTTAACACTGCAATGGGTATCACGGACATCTTTACGTGTGTGATGAGCGATGTGTCCCTCACTCATGAGTTGCCTCGTTTGAGGCCCTCGTGATAGCAAATTGAAAGAGTCCCTCAAATTTTAAATATGAACCGCTTCACTCGTTCTTCGCTCCTCATTCTCACTCGATCGCGAGTCGGTCGCGGTGGCGAGGTTGCTAGTACGAACGAACCGAATGAAATGAATGAATACGCTAATATTATTATTTCCGTGACCATTATTCAGTTAAATTATGAGCTTTAGTGAGTTTACATTTAAGGTTTGTAATCAACTGTCATAATTGTGGCGATCAAACATCACGAGCGAAAGAAAACGAGGTGTGAGAGAGATGTCTATAATTTCGCGGTGAGCCGCGCCTGACCTTGCGAATGAGGCGGCGTTTCAAGCAATTCCTCACCTCATGAGTACCTCGCGAAGTAAAATGAAGTACTCCCTCATTCTCATTTAAAATTGGCGAGTTACCCATTACTAGAGTGTAACCCGAGATGCTAATAAAACGTAGATAGAGAAGTCCTGTCTACTACGTAATAAAAGTATAAAACCACGATTTATTTTTACTCTACGGCTATCACCACAGATCACTATAATGTATGTAGCTAATGCATCACTCACTATGTATTTCGCCTGAAATTCAAACAAGATGGCGCTTGTAATAAGGAATAACTTGACTTGATTTTTAGCCGACTTCAAAAAAGGAAGAGGTTCTCAATTCGGATGTTTATATTTTTTTTTGTGTAATGAGGACATCATCAAATTTAGTGTTCTTAATTAAATAAATACGGTAAAAGTAATATGCCAAATATTTGTAATGCTCCTAAAAATGTGTGTTCTTTCTTTAGGTAAGTATTTTATTAATATTATGAACTTGCCTCGCAGTTTCACGCGCGTTCCCAAGGGGTCTTATGTTTTCCCAGGATAAAAAAATATACCTATATTATTCCAGGTTGATGAGCTAGGTTTTATCCAAATCCATTAGGCCGTTTATCAGTAAATTGTACCTACCTACCTACCTACCTATAGGTAGGTATGTGGGTAGGTACATTAATTTGAATTAATGTGATATTAAATGAATTATAAGATAATCGGAGGTATATAGGTACTTATCCTAATAATTTATATTCAAGTGTACCTGGTAGATATAATAGTATGGGTACCCACCCACATTACCCAAGAGTAGTACCTACTACTCTTTCTTGGATAATATATTACTTTATAATTTGTGGGTACTACCTACCTCACTTCTGCTAGTGAGCCTTTACAACAAAGTAATATCTCACTAGGTTGCTTACTACTTGCTGGCTGGCAACACTATTAGTTTGCTTTTGTCTATGGATACATCACATGACCCCTTTATTTTGTCCCCGTGATCAAATTGTGAAAATTCAAAATAAATACGCGCAATGGCTAAAGTGAAAATTGACGTTGATGACATGCACGAAAATTCACTTGATAACAGGTAAAATACAGTTTTATATTGTGAGTGTTGCATTACATAATTAAATCAATCGCCATCGAAGGTCATTGCTTTATTTTATTATAGTTTTGCAACTTGGCAAGCTGTTCAGTGTTCGTACTCAATTTAGATTTTATACTCATGTGTTGTGTTTGATTTACCGCGTTTATTTACAGTGCAGACGGCGAATATTTGGGTATGGTGGATGAAGGATCTTACGGTAAGTTACCAGTCTTTCCAGACCACAGAACTATGCCTTTATTACACTAAAATCATAATTTGTATCAACAAGCCATAATATATATATTTAAAATTATAGTCGACGTTAGCCCTTATTGAATTCCACCGTATCAAATTTAATTACCCATCATGTGTTAGGAAGCCACAGGTTATTAAATTAAGTGTAAATTCAATTACCTTTAATTTCAGGAAGTACTGAAGAGAGAACACATTTAGTGACACAACCATACTTGGACTCCAACGAAAACGCCTCTTATAATTTCAAAGACATATGTAAGTGAATTCAACTATATTTATTCTTATGTTATTCATACATATTATTTTTAACCATTTACAGTTTTGTTAACTTAACACCACTTTAGAAGGCTTTAATAGTGTGTCTAACCACCATTATATTCAGCATATCAATAAAATTATTCTAGCCATCTTTCCAAAAATATTATAAGGTACTTATCATCTCTATAATTAAAGAAAAAAAAATTAAATGAGAAAAACATTAACATAATGATGAAGTAGTTTGTAGTACCTTCATAATATATTATTTCTAGCTGACCTGGCAAACATTGTTTTGCCAAATTATTTCTATTGAATATTTTAGTAGTCAAATAAAAAATAACTAACATATCAAATTGAAGTACTTAATGCTAGAAAACAGTATACTGATAATGTATTTGTTCTTTTATTATTTTACCTACCATTCGCAATTATAAAATATGTTTATTATTTATCTTTTAATTGAAAATGATTTCCAAAAATTTTGCACACACTGAGTATTATATTAATAAATAAATTGTCATTTAATTAAAAAACGCGCCTAGAATCTTTTTTATTTTTAGCAAGGAGATCTAAGTTTATAGGTTTGAATTTTGAAGTAATAAACAGTCTTGTGACTCTGATGGAAATTAACAAGGCAAACCTCATTTTTGGTTTGTGTTTTAGCAGTGTTAGTGGGTTTCACATAAAGAGTGGCTTAACTTAAACTATTGACACTTATCTTGCATTATAAATATTATTATAATTATTAAGAAGTTTTATAATAAATAAATTAATAAAATTGCTCTTGAAAGTATGGCAAAGGTTGAAAGGAGTTCGAATCTTACAATGAGCTTGATCTTTCAGTGTAGAAATTAAAGCATAGTGTTAGGGTACTTTGTAGGACTCATATGTCTGGCTACCACTCTCATGTTGAAAATCCATCACCAAGCACCTTTCAGTATTTCGGCAATTACACTTGAGAGCTAGTTGCCTTATAGTCTTGGGGTGTTTACTACCTACAGCCACATCATCACTTATCACTAAGTTCTTTGTTGATATTGTTACAGCTGGTTCGGTAACCTATAAACTAATCCCAATGACTGGTGATGAGACAGGCAACAATCCCACACACTCCCCTGTTCATTGTAAGCATTATCAGCTCTTTTACAATACCACATAATATATAGTAGTACCTGGGCGACCAAGCTCTGCCCGGGTGAATATAGAGAAAATGAATTTTCCCAGATATGGGACCATAAACCGCCATATTACAACATTCATTGAAATGTTTAGAGCCATTTTCGAGAATGTGATTACAAATATAATATAGAAGTATTGCTCATTTAATAGTATAAGATTTACTGCATAACCCTGTTGCATTGTATAGTCTTAATCATGAGTTTGATGTTTGAGTTTGTTATCAATGTTTACAACATGATATCCTAACTAATATTATAAATGCAAAAGTGAGTTTGTTTGTTTGTTATCTTTTCATAACTAACCGATCGCGATGAAATTTGGTACGCAGATAGCCTATGGTATGGAGAAGGACATGAGCTACTTTTATTTTCGGGAACGCGGGTGAAACTTCGGAGGACAGCTAGTTTAATATAAAAGTGATATGTATGTAGCTAAAACAATTGAGCAAATTAAAGCTTCCATTCAACCCTTCTGTCCATCATTTAGATATTTTTTTCACATAATGTATCCATCCATATTAGGTGTGTTCTTATATAGAAAATGTTTACTTAAATTAAATTTGATAGGTCTTCCAGATGCAGAGTATTTTGTTATAAGTAATCCAGTTGAAGTGTTTGGAACACCGAGTACTCCAAAGAAGGCTATACAACGAGATCCCTTGCAAGTTAAAGTAGTCACTGCTAAAAAGGTATTTACTTTATTTTAATTTAATGTTTAGTTTATTTTTTTATTGGTGAACAATGTCCTAGCAGAGCCCTCTAGGGATGTTCTTGAGTAAGGGTAACAAAAATGGGCCACCAAATGCATGGTATGTGATGGTGTAGCTGAAGGTAGTAAGCACACAAAGCCTAGAAGAGAAATGGCTCTCAAGTACAGCTGCTAGAACACATGTAATAGGTGTGAGATTAGGGTTGTCAGGTGCATTTGGGTTTTTTGGTTGTGTGTCCGGCCAAATTAGAGGGTTGTCAGGCTTTTAAATGTGACCATTTTGCTATAGTAGTAATTGCCGTTTTATACTAATACTAAAAAATTAAGGGTGTCTGGCCTTTTTGCCCAAATGTCCGTCTAAACTAAACTTACTGGTCTGTCCGTCTTTTCGGTTTTAAAACCTGGTAACCCTATGTGAGATCCTATGATTTGATCCCAGGTTAATCTACTAATAATCTGATAGATTCACAATTTGCCACAAGAGACATATCTTAGTAAAAAACCCCTAAAAAGAAAGGTATACTATTATTAGTACTTTTGCCTTTTGGGATAAAACATATTTAACTTTTGTAATTTTATAACTGAAAATGAATAAAAAAGGTGTCCAAAATTAATAATAGAGCATGTAATAGAATTTTACTACCAATGTTCCTAAAAATACTTTGCCCATTCACAGCGTGACGACAAAAGGCGAGCGACTCACAATGAGGTAGAAAGACGCCGTCGAGACAAGATCAACAGTTGGATCACAAAACTGGCGGCACTAGTACCAAACTCCGGCCTTCCCGACTCTGCCAGCAAAGGAGGCATACTGGCTAAAGCGTGCGATCACATCACAGAACTTACGGGAAAACAAAAGAGGTATGTCATTATTTTTCATCATTTGTTATATGAACAATCCCTAAGTGTGCTTTGTTGTCTTAATCATGGCTGTATTTGGAACTGCATGCTTGGCTTGTGTGGAGAAGATTGTTAAAAGCTGATCCTGACTATAACTGGTATAAAAAATAGGTAGATTTGACTACAAATTCATAGTGTACATGACTGCTGATTTTCATAGAAGTTAGCCAGCCAGTAGGTGCTGTAGGTGGTAACTAAAAAGTATAATAAATAAATAAAGACAAATAAATAAATAATATTGTTGCAATGCACGCTGCATTGCCCGTGCACGTGCCAACAATACCTACTTATATTTTCCATATTTTCAGACTAGAAAAACTGGAGGTGGAAAACGACAAACTCGTACTAGAAATATTGAGGCTCAATCAAGAGTTGACTGAAGTGCGGAAAGAAAACTCATCAATGCGTAATCAGTTAGCGGATAACTGCATAGTTTTGAGTCACAAGCCAAAGGGTCAAAAGTCCTAGTTCTAGCCAAAGAGACTGAGCCTAGAACTAGGTCTGAGTAAACAAGGTGCTGACATCGTAGTGTGTGTTAAGTGACGTCACAAACTACAGATAAACACTATATAATCAGTCTTATTATGAAAACAGATCATTATGTTACTATTATGTTTTTAATTGATTACCAAGTGTAATTATCATTATATTATTAATGATTATTTGTTTTATCATCAAGGACAGTTTTATTGTTTTTGTTTTTTTTTTCGGTTCTACTGAAAAGGACGTCTTTTTATTGAGTACGCTGAATTCGTAATTGTTGTTTTATGTTCTCAATATAGTGGAAGCTTAGTTGTTAATTGAAGTATAATTTGGACACTTATTCAACAAACCATTCACTACATGTACCTAATTAGAGTCACTACGCGTTAATAAACATGGAAGTGGCTGTGATTTATACATAGGACGAGGCACTAAAGTTAACTAGATAAATTTTAAGGTTTAGTTTACAATGTTGTAAGGAAGATTGTAAAAACAACTATTTATAATGATACAAAATATAAATAAAATTAAAGAACAAAATTAATGCAATTACTGCACTGGAGCCCATTTGCACATATTTCGATATGAAATACAAACTCAGATTCTAACCTACTTACTTAATAATAAACTTATTTATTTTTAATTTCGTGCTAATGGGTCCAATGTTATATAGTACTGTTCTAAAATAAAGAATTATGTTGTTCTAATTATACATTTTTATATGATACTAGTTATAAATCACTTGCGATAGTGAGTGTAATAATTTTAAGTAGTAAGTTAGTTTTTTAAGAATTGATTTGTTCAGTTATCACATTATAGATAAAGAAATTTGGCGGTAATAATGCATTTAACCAAATATACAGTTAGTACCTACAATGTCCTGTTGAATCGGTCAGAGCAAACTTTTATTTTGTATATTTTTTTATATAGTTCAGACCTTATTAAATATGATCAGGTGTTGTTGAAATATTTTGTGTGTTTTATTATACTGTGGGAGAGAGTGACCGATATTACACATTGTGCGTGCAGGAGGGTGAACAATGACAAAAATATTTACAATTAAAAAAAAAAATTGGAATGTCTCTAAATTAATGAAATGATTGAACTAATCCATAATAATTTCACAGTCTATATAACTCCTGCAGTCGGCCAACGGACACGTCTAGACAGAGAAATCGTGCGGGGCTTGCGGGGTGAGAGAGGGGCAGTAGCGAGCCCAAGCTGCCATACACTCGCTTATTACGAATGCCTATACAAAGCGGCATTTCGCGTGACTTCAAACGCGATAGACCACTGTATGTTTTTTACGCTGTGCTAATATTATAAATGCGATTATAAAGTAACTCTGTCTGTCTGTTACCTTATTACGCCTAAATAGCTGAACCGATCGCGATAAAATCCCCTATCTTACCCTCATATGGGTTCTATTCTGTAAAACCGTTCCTTAGTGGTGTACTAAGGAGGGGTTTTTAGGCAGGTTTGTTATACCTAGGGTACTGAAGAAACTTCCTCCAAATCACAAATCTCTAGGTCCACCGCTTTAGACTATGCGATGTCCATCAGTTACGGTAATTTTTTATGTCATAAAGATACTTAGTACTGAGGAATGATCCTTTTTCAGCTTATTAGTTAAAAGAATCAACATAATCCGTTTTTTTCATCACTAAAAATCAAGTCAGATTTTTTAAAATTTGAAACTAGCGCGCGCATTTTCCTAGCGCCTATTATTGGTAAAAAAAAATGCGCGGGAGCGAATAATGGTGTCGAACTGGAGCGTTCGCGGAGATGGCAGACGTGGGCCCGACTCATTTAAGACAGTTTAACTTAACTTTCTCACCGTAGAATGTACTATAGGTACACATACTTCTAATTCTCTAGGTATACTGGGTAGATATTTTGAGATGGCATATTTTCATAACTGTTAGGTTTTTCATGCTGAACACAGCTTTTACTATGGGATCCTGAAACCGACCACGATATCGTGGTAGGACGTGTGCTGCGTTGGAAACGTTAAAATCTATATAAAGTCGGCCCACTGGTTATCGTTATCTGACGTGTACCAGCAAACCAAGCAGAGAGGGTTCAAAATTAATTACGGCCTCTTTTTGTGTCGGGGATTAAAAATAAAATCTCAGTAATTAAATGGAATAAGGAATCATTTATGTAACTTCCTTTATTTGGTTCAAATATTCATCTCATATCTTTCACAACATGTAGCAAATATTGACCATCAGTTTCATCTTCAGCTTACAACAATTAATGAATATCAGTTTATTCATTGACTTGTAACAAATATTGACCATTAGTTCCATACTCGGCCTATTTGAATAAAAAATATTTTCATTCATTTTCATCCTCGATTTGATCTTAATACTGACCATCAGTTTCTTCCTCAATTTGATCCAAATACTGACCATCAGTTTCTTCCTTTTGATCCAAATATTGACCATCATTGTCAGCCTCGCTTTGATCTAAATATTGGTCATCATTGTCTACTTCACCTTGATCCACGTACAGACCATTTGCTTGATCCAAATATTGCTCATTTTCGCTTTTGAGCGAACATTTGACACTGTTGTATGCATCACATTTACTGTCATAAGGCATCATTGTTCTACCCTCGTAACATGATTTAGATTTTTTTAAATGCATTATTAATGTTATTTTCCTCACAAAACTTTTCTCACAGTAATTACACTGGAATCGTTTCTCATCTGAAAAAAAATAAATGGCTACCATGTAAAAAAATGTGCTATAGGTAATATCTTAGTGAAAAATTTAAGTCTGTAAAATGACCTGTATGAAGTTTTAAATGATTGACAAGTCCATGACGACGCGAAAACTTCTGGTCGCAATGATCGCATTCGAACGGGCGTTCACCGGTATGACGCCTGAAAAAATACATATATTCTTTATAAGACACACACACGCTTCGGCCACATCATCACTTACCATAGTGAGAATGTGGTCAAACACAAGCTTATACAAAGTAAAGAAAAAATAAATTATGATTAGTTAAAATATTAGTTACCTCATATGGTTTTTCAAATCGGAGAAACTGTAAAATCCTTTGCTACACTCTTCACAGTGATGAGTATAGCTTTTTGTGTGTCTCTTCATATGTCTGTTGAAGTTACCAAGAGTAGTGCTATCTGCACCACAAATATTACAAACATATTTCTGAAATATTAGTAATTTTTACATGACCAAAGAGTAATAATATCGGACTACCAATACAGAGATATTATGCTGTACCAATTCCACTTAAGCGGAATATGGATAGGAAGATGGTGATGAAGAATAGTGATTGGTCTTATAAAAATCTGTTTACAAGATTTTTTTTTTCCCTTTCGCCCCTTCAGGGCAGGCTAAGGTCTTGGACCATACCGCCTCGTCTTCAGTACAAGAACTATCACTATTTAGTGTCTTGACAGTAGTTGAGTCAGTTTTATTATGGTTCAGTCAAACTGAGCAAAGGTACATCCCTCTATCTGCCAAATTTGATTGCAGCGTCTCATTCGCGCACACACTATGCATTTGAAATGATATTGATACTTAACATATTTTTCTTTTATACATTAAAGTAAATACTAACTCCGTAAGATCTTTTTATATCGACGCTAGTCCCCCCGTGTGTTTTTAGGTGCATATTTAACCTCGTCGAAGAATCAAACTCGAGAGAGCAATTTTTACATTTCAACGGACCATAATGACACCTGAAAAAAGAAATATTCTTTGTTTTAAAACTGGTAAAAAGTCTTACCACCTTAGAACGTCACAACACAGTGAGATTGTGATCAAACACAGGCAGGCCATGCATAGTTAAAAAAAAGTACTTATTTTAGTAGTCACGAATTTCAGGAACGCTTGGAGGTATCAAGTTGAAATGAATATCAAATACTTAGGTCTATAGTCCCTCAGAGCTGTAAAAAAATCAACTAAATCACATTGAAAATGTTGGTATGGAACACTAACTGCCGTACTCGGAGACGTCAATTAGGATTTAATGTCTGATTAAAGTATGTCCATCTTTGTTTATTTAATAGCGATAAAAAGAGACAGGACTAGAGATAATCAATCATTAAACTTAATTGACGTCTCTGAGTGTGGCAGTTAGAACATAATGTTAGCAGACCAATCCTGCTCTCAATGAAGTTGAATCCCTTCACACTATATCTTTAAGTTTAAATTAGGATACAAATTATTTTTTGTGAAGGAAAACGTCTGCTCTTACAGGAAAAAATACCAAAAGAGTGATCCTGAACAGATTCCAGTTTTTATTTGAATTAAATTTAAATAAGTTTTAACTGGTGTATGTACAACTTACTTCACATGGTTTTTCAAGTCGGAGGCTCTGTAAAATCCTTTCCCACACTCATGACAATAGTGAGTGTAACTCTTTGTATGTCTCCTCTGATGTAACTTAAAGTTGCTAGGAGTATTGCTTACTGCATTACAAATAGTACAAACATATTTCTGAAATATATTTATAGTTTATGTTACAAATACCAAGAATGGAACTGATGGTTCTATGCTACAAGGTATAATTTTATCGACAAATTGATTTGAACAGGTGGTTAGTAACATAATGGTAACCAACACGTCACCTTCACGTATATACGACATAACGCATGCCACTTCATACTGATTTAGATTTCTATAGTAAATAGATAATAACATATTTGACTTATCTCTCTTTCATACACGTTATAGTGCGAATCTTGTAGGTTTAGCATAATCGTAAACTATTGGTACAAGTTGTAAATTTGGCAATGTAATAAAATTGTTCATACAAAATTGAGTAATTAACTTACACTACCAGTGTCTTTACGATCGTAAGTCCCTGTGTGCGTTTTCATGTGCATATTTAATATAGTCAAGGATGCACATTTAATTGGACAATATTCACATTTAAATATTTGATTAGGTTTCTGAAACAAAAAGAAATGTACGTGACAACGGTCGAAAGTGTCGAAACGCTTGATCGTTCGTATAAATAAAGGGTGTATTCCCACATCGGTTGCATCACCGGTACTTCACCAAACTGTTACGAGGTGTATCTAAATATGCACTGTGACTTATGTGTGGAGATGACGCCCTACACCTCCTACAGAACTATATTTTTAACGAATTCTTGCTTTGACATTAAAATATATATATTGTTGTTATGTTTGTTACCATCATTTAAAGTTCTTACACACCTACCTGTGGTTTAGATAAGTGAGTTTTCATATGCCTATGAAGATTAGCCCTTCCTCCAAAACTCTTTCCACATTCACCACATATTTTTATATCATAATTATTAGTCTTTTTCAGTGTGATTTGATGTTTAATTGTTAAGTGCTTCTTAAACATTTTTGCGTTTTTGAATTGTTTTTTACATGCTAGACAAAACAGGGTGTTTAAGTCATATATCTCTTTGTCTTTTGTGACTTCTGCATCTTTATCGTTTTCTAAATCGCTATCGTTCTTATCAATAAAGTCTGCTGATTCGTTTTTGATAGCATCATTTTCATTTAACTCTATGGTGTCATTTTTAAAAAAATCTTCTAGTATATCAACATCCCCCTCTACATTATCATACTGTTCTATATGTTGGCCCGTTGTACTGTTAGCACTATCAATATCTATTTTATCACCAAATAATATATTTGTTATTGTTGGTGTGGATGGCGCTGTCACATTTGGAAATACTGCAAAATTAATAAAGTATTTTAATTATTTTACATCCAACTAGAGGAAAAATATTTGTAACAACAGTTTTAATTTCAGAGCTTCATAAACAATATTTGATTAAAAACGAAAGATATTACTTACCTGCTGGAGAAAGAAGCAATTCATCTAAAGAAAATGCTTTATTTGATTCATTCTTTAATGCTTCTTCTAAATTTTTGTCAATTGAGCATACATTATCTTTAGTTTTAATAACATTATTCAATTCAGTTTGCTCTATGATTGCAATATTTTCAATATAATAATTCAGTGCATTTTTCCCATTTAATTCCGTACTATCTATGAGATCTACATATTCTATTAGATCACCATCGTCTTTTAGATCACCATTGCCTATTCTATCATGATTGTCTAAAGTTATTCCATTTTCATATTCTGTAATACTGGCCACATTGTTATTAGGTAATAGTTCATTATCTACTTCTCCATCTCTATTTATAATGTCGCCAGTATTTTCTAGTATTTGCTTTGAGGCGAAATAATTTATTTGTTCATATTGCTCCCTTGGATCAATTAATTTCTTTGGAGTATAGCAGTGGTCGTTATTTACTGAATGGGGTGTTGAGAATGGGCTAAAACTGAAAAATATTTTAAAAGGTTGATTAAGTAAGCTAATTATGTAATAAAAAAAACCAAGTGCATGTTGGAATATAGGATTCCATAGTCATTACTATGTGGTATAGTCTAGACCGTAACATACCGTGAACGTAAATTAAAAGGTTTAATGAAGTATGAAATATTAAGCACGAAAGTAATCTTATTATTATTCAAAAAACGAATCCTAACTATTATTATAAATGCGAATGTGAGTTTGTTTGTTTGTCTGTTACTTTTTCACGCCTAAACCAATGAACCGATCGCGATGAAATTTGGTACGCAGGTAGCCCATGGTATGGAAAGAGATATAGGATACTTTTTGTCTCAGGTACGCGGGGGATAGCAATGGGGGCTATCGTTTTTGTGCTCACCAGTTGGCGCCACGGTCGAGTAAGGTACTATAAAAGTTTGTTATTAGGGACATGAAAACCATCTTTACATTTAAATCATATTTAATACCTTAAACCGTACCGTAAAAATATCGAGCATGCCTCAGTTTTACGTAGTTCGTACGTTTTGTTCGAAAAAAAAGTAGGTAGGTTTCCGAAAGAAAAAACTGTTTCAAAGCACTGCCATTTAATAGATCCGTAACTCATATTTGCCATAATTAATCTCAGGTATTGCAAAATATTCACAACATTATTCTAATTAGAAATAAACCCGCATAGCCTACCCATAAACAGTGAAGTTTGACATTCCGAAGACTTCACGCTACACTAGCGCCTCTAGCGGAAAATTCTCACGCGATAGCCACCATTCCCTTTGCTTTGTGGCTTACTGAACAACAAATATAAAATATACATGAAAAGGAAAAGGAGCAATCATGTCTATGTGAGTTGCGTGAGTTGTCCACCACACGCGCCTTCACGTTTATCACTTCGTGGATGATCCGCGCTTCTGTATCGAATACTTCTTATAGTTAATTCATCACTAAATTGGTAACTATTATGTATATTACATTATAGTGAATAAAATAAATTTACCTCATATCCAATCGGAAGTCAGTATCAATAGAAATGTCATCTTGGATCCACTGAGAGTCGAGTGAGTCATCCAAAAGATCCGCCTCCTCTTCTATCACTTCGCGGATGATCCGCGCTTCTGTATCGGGTACTTCTTCGCCTTGTAGTATATCCGACATGAAATTGCGGATGCTAGTGCAAGTTGATTCTGTAAATTATTTTTGATTGGTTGTAATAAGTAAGTTCTTACTGTTTTTTTTTAAATCACAGAATTATAATATCAAAACAATCATGAATGTTGTGCAAGCAGACATACATTACTATAGAGCAAGATAAGCTGCATTCATGTTATATGAGGTAGACACCTCCAGACATACATAGACATGTAATAAGGAATGGGTAATACCATTGTCATCATCTCTACATTTCTGATTAGCTGGTGTGCTATTGCCACTCAACATTGGTAGTCTGTAAAGAAAAAAATAAAAATAATTTAAAAAACAAAATATAAGGTTCACTTCCCAAAATAATAAGTAACTCTAACCAATAAAATACCACCCAACTTTATTGTAGGTACCTACTGCTGGAATAACTGTTTTATATCTGTTTCATTGAGTCCACAGATCAATATACATTTTACGGTTATTTCTATCTGCAACAATAGCTAGTTCACTAATAACTTAAATTATGAAAACAAAATCCAATTTATCAATTTGGCAGTTTCAAGTTTCCATAGCTTGACATGCTAACCACCTTCATTGAAACTAATTAGTGGAATAATGATTACCCCGGGAAAGGTATGGACCCCTAATCTACACATAAAAATAACTTAATAGGGATGTTGACTAACATATCAAAACAATATATAGGTTTTATGGAGTTTAAACTAAATTGTGACTTCATAATTGTACAGCATCAAAAGATCTACTCTTTGGTGGTTAGATTGGTAATTAAAAATCATAGAAAACAATTAATTTTACAAAATAATTGATGTATATTTTTAAATGTTTCATACCGGTATGTCAAAGTATCATCATGATTCTTGAGGAATGTGCAAAAATCTATATTATCTCCAATGTCTTTTAATGCAAGATAATTCTTGAACCTCTTGTCTGAACTTCGACACTGTTTCTTGAACTTGCAGGATAACTTCATGTTTAAATAACACTCTTTGCATATTAGGAATGTGAATGCATCATTACGTTTCACCTGAAATGCAGTAAAATTAGATTTTTATTTCAAGTTTTTATGTAACTTTGGTAATTTAGGTCCTCTACCATGATCAGTATACTCCTTTAAAATATGATCAAATTCCATGTTTAACTGGTGAATAAGATTTATAAATTGGTCTTAAGAGATCACAGAATAGTTTTGAATGGTAGATTTCTGAGAGAAACCAGTGATGTAGCAAAAGCATTAAACAGTTGCGTTAGAATCAGGCAGTATGTGTTAGAAGTTAGGATGTGAAGGAAGACTGCAATTTATCAGTACCACTCCCCCATCCCGCCCCATAGAATACCGATTCTAATATTGCTCTAGGTTAAGATACCTAATTTTAAGAATAAATGTTGGATCTAGTAAGCAAAATTAGCCTCCACTCAACTCCTTGCTATGGTTGTTATTATATTTTATTTCTACTCCACCTAGAGGTTTCTGCAAGCAAAGGCAGTGTGGAATTCTCTACACCCTGGTAAAGAAAAAAAGTATTGTCTTGGGAAGGCCTAAGACAATACTTTTCAGCAACTCCAAATTATTGCAGCTTGATTCTAAAGCACAAAATATATGCTATGTATCTTTGCAGGTGGAGGCATCACATGGGGTAGGTACCTAGGGAGAATCAATCCCTATACGACTGAAAATCGGTAATTGAGGTCTCTTGATTTGTGTATACTATGTTGGTGCCTATATTCATGACATCTCTCAACTACTCTACAGCTAGTGAGCTTGTGAGACTTAATGATTGAACAAAATATTCTTTATTGTAATATCCAAATATACATAGAGGATGATAGAAACAAATAAGATCATTGCATAAAGGAGAAGTTTATTTATACTTCTATACTAATACAAATACAAATAATAATATAAGAGGAAAGATTTGTATTTTTGTATGTTTGTAACGATTATACTCAAAACCTACTGGACCAATTTCAAAAATTCTTTCGCCTTAAATGCTACATTATCCCTGAGTAACATGGGCTATGTTTTTATACCGGGAACGCGGGTGAAACCCCGCGGAAAAGCTTGTTTATCATAACAATGATATTTATTTTATATTGCATGAACTGTGAGGCAATGCTGCATGCATGTTTATAAGGTAGGTAAACATATCTGGCCAGTATCTAAGTCATGTCATCCGTAGCCACCAATAGTGTGGACAGAATCCATGTCAAAGAAAGGTTTTTGAGATCAAACTAGGATAATAATTTTACCTGCAAGCTGGTAGAATAAACAAACAGCCTTCTATTTCTTTCTGTGTACTGTAATAGCTCAGTTGGATCATCAAATTTGATCAAACAACCTCTACAAATCCCTTCCATTATTGTGATATCACAAGAAATCTTCTTCACAAATTAATTATTAGTTGCTTGAATTGTCAGTCATGTATTCTAAGAGAGCTCGATATATGTAATAAAATATCGATTCATTTATTTAATATTATATTATATCGAATCTATTCGATATTATCGAATCATTTAAGTCAATATATAATCCGATATATGAAATATCGTACGAAATTAGAATGTTTAGGAAAAATAATTATTAATATTTGATTTGTGGGTTACTGTTTTATTTACAACAATCATTTCTACATATTTACTCATTTAAAACATGATCTAACTTAGCTAGAATAATATATATAATATAATAATAATAGGTTTAGATAAGAAATATTGGGATTAATAAAAATAAAGTTGATTGCTTTTTTAACCTTGGCGTGTTTACTTATTTACTCCTACAATACGATATATTGAGAATATCGATGTTATTTACTGATATACTATATCGTTTAACATCGACACAATATTTCGATATATTATATCAGAAAAAATATCGTCATTTTTTGTACATGAACATCACTAGACTGCGTTGCAGTGCATATCGGAACCAGCCCATCGTCACTAATGTATGAAATTATGAACCAACATTGGAAATAGAAATAATTCTATCGAATTAAAATGACTGCTGATGCATTTTGCTAACAAATACCATACTAGTTTTCAAATATAGACGTATTATACTTTGCTTTAGGTTGGTAATGTTGGTATGATTGATCAAATGTCATTACGTCATTCATGTTATTTCTCGTGAATGCGGTGTGCCTTGTTTGTCATTTATTGTGTTTTAGATCAAATATATTAGATGTTATTTAAATGGGGGGCAAATCTTTAAGAAAATGTCAAGTTTATGGTGTCAGGCGTGTGAGACGATCAACTTTTGGCGTATTTTTGGCCAGATTTCCACTTGAACCGGACAGGTCGGTAAACTGATGTTTTAACATTTTTCACCCAGTGCCTTCAATAAAAAAGGAAACAGGAAGCCAACTAACTCTAAATCTCAATGCGCCGCTAACTCTCAGATGAAATTCTTTCATCATTTCCTATTGTTCCAGTGTTTGAAAAGCCAGAAAAAGATTTATTGGTATTTATAATGTTGCTACCAATTTTTTTTTAATTAAATTCAGGCATGTACTAATTAGAATGTTTGATTATGTTACAGTGGTTTCTGCTGGAGGAGTCTTGAGTACTGTTGAGGAAGCAAAAAACTATTTTGAAAAGCATAGTCAATTTACTTTATTATTATTATTATAGCATACATTTGCCCTATAAACATGTGAATGGTAACAGTGATAACATATTGTGTGTTCTTATTCATATTCCGTGAAATTGTTTTTCTTTTTAGCAAGCTTATGGTAGTCATGCTCACTTTGAGGCCTTTGCTTGCGGCGGCGTCGTGTGGCGGGTCGCTCACTTCCCTACAATATGTGCGAGGAGGGCGATGGCTGCCACATGCGTCATACTTGTGAACAGGTGCTGCTTGTGGGGGCTGGTCTGCTTAAATTTGCTATCTATTTATTAACTATGTCACTCATTATTTTGTTTCTTTTCTTTTTTGTTATAACACACATATATTGTCAGTGAGACTAGATAAATAATTTAATGTAATAAATCTGAGTTGGTTTTGAAAAGAGTAATTGCTGAGTTTCTTGCCGGCTCTTCTCAGTAAAAGCAACCTTCCGAACCGAGCGTTAGAGTCAGACTATTCATAAGTGCTTGTGAAGGCCTATTTGAATAAAAAATATTTTCATTTTCATTTACATTTAAATTAGGAAACAGTGCCAAATATTAAATTCAAATATTATTAAAACAGAACAAATTTCTGCGAACGCTTCGTTAATGTGTTAATAAAAATGATCAAAAAAAATCGTATAACTTTTATTATATGAATACTCGTAATACTCAAAAATAAATATACTGGTAAGTAGTACAGCAGCACGTATCGCACGTTTATCGATATCGATAAACAGTAGTTACTGGAAGTGTCAAGCCCTAGCGTTCCTTTTCATTATGTTGGTTTGGTTGGTAGTATTGATTGATTGGCACATATTATTGGTGTATTGGCATATACGTAGTATCCCTTAGTAGTTTGTGATTGGCACAAAGTACGTTCATAATTCGGTTCAGGGGCTTCTTTGAGAGTGCCGACTCTTAAAACGTAGTGATTTAATCCTCTCTCATCGGAACATACCCCAAATAGAATTATAATCTTTAATAAGATTATAATCATCTATCGTTTAGTTTAGAGAAGAGTCGAATCATTCACGGATTCTTTCTTTGAGTATCTAGAGAGGTCTATTTATTTTACTCTTTGATCTAGAGCAAACCGACAGATGCTTTATGTCATTTTGTAAAATAATGCTGCCATATTTATTGTAATAGTGATCTCAGTTCAAGGTGATTCAGCTCACCCAACAAAGATAATGTGAACTAATATTAATAATAATCATAAATAGAGAATCTTTACGTGTTAATAGATAGGAATAAATATATCACTGATACTCAAAATATTAAAGCGATGATAGCTCAGTGGTAGTGACGTCAGACGCCGCCGCGGCGAAGGTCGTGCGTTCGAATCCTACAATAAATAAATATAAATATTCTGGGACATTATTCCTCACACATGGCCACCTGAGCCAGATAACTGATATACTACATATACTACTTTTCTTTTGTAAATACATACATATATAGATAATTACACCCAGGCACAGGACAAACAGACATGTTCATGCACACAAATATTTGTCCTGAGTGGGAATCGAACCCACGACCTGCGGCGTGATAGATAGGGTATCTTACCAACCACGCCAACCAGCCAGCTTGAGCTTTCGGTGAAGGAAAACATCATGAGGAAACCATAGTAATAAGTAATGAAACAACGTGTGCTTGTTGTACTCCATATATTGACAGAGCAACCATTCAACAAAAGAAGATTGACCAAAGACCAAAACCCATAGACTAATACATAACACCTGCACCCTTATTTACTAACTATCTTAACTACTACTATTACATAAATTGTATACCCGACAAACTAACACTTTGGTTTTTACAACTAACTTAGCATAAAAAAAAATATTTTAATCTAAACTTCAGTCAAACTCTAAATCATAGCGTTGGAGTGGTCTACGAATTCTAATCGAATAACGACGCTGCACCATTTGTGCATCCGAGTGCGGCACCAGCGCTGCGTCCCCGGTGCCCGCCACGATCGGTCCCACCAAGCCCGCGGTATCGCTCACTGGTAACGTCATCAAACTCGGATGTAATGATATTTCTTTATTGTTGGTCACATGTTTACTGTAAGTTTCACGTGGGCCGACTCCACCCTCTTCGCGTCCCTTTAGCTGATTTATGTGCCTATGAATTATTGTACTATCACTAGTAGTTATACGATAGTCAGTATCAATAACTTTATCTTGGACTTTTCCCGGCTGCCATTTGATATTAGTACCATAAGCTCTGTACCACACATCGTCTTCTACCTTTAATTCCCTATTCTTACCCGCCGCATGATTTTCGTGTCGTTCCTGTAACATCCTAACTCTTTTTTCACAGTCCGGTTTCAGACAATCCAGCATCAACTAAAATTAAAAATTTCATACCTCTTATTGGACCTAAGAAATCTAAATGTACCCTAGTCCAAGGCCGGCTCGGCCACGGCCAAGAACGCGGCAGGTGCGCGGGCGGCGCGCTGCCTACCGCCGCCGCACACACTAGACACAACTTACATTGCTTCTCCACCGCTTTATCTATACCCAGCCACCATACATAGCTACGAGCTAAGCTTTTAGTTTTGTTGCTATCCGACCTAATATACTCAATATCGAAATCATATACCGATAATATTATGGCCCACCGTTGTAGCCGTCTCGTCGTCATGTTAGGTACCCCAGAACCCAGTCCGAAAATACTCACAAGTGGCTTATGATCTGTTTTCAAAATGAACTTCCTACCATACATATATTGATGAAAAATAATTGCAAGAGCCTCTTTGTGAATTTGACTATAATTACGTTCGGCCGAGGTGAGCGCCCGCGACGCGTAAGCAACGACTCGCTCGGTGCCATCGGATCTAGGGATGAGGCGTATATACTGGTCCAGGTCTAAAGACCCAGTATGAGCTTCCCAGTACGCATACTGGGAATGTACGGCAGAGACCCGGTCCGTACTCGATAGGTATTGTCGTAGGCGCACGAGCTACGCGCCGAACGAAATCGTATGACAGTACGGCCAGTATGTACCTATAAGGCTATACCTGTAACTCGCACCCGTCGGTCGGGTATAGGTACATACCTGTCGGGTGGGTATAGGTACATACCCGGCGCACCCGGTCCCCGTTCGACACCGCGCCTCGTCACAGAATACGAAGTTAACCGAATGGTTAGGGCGCCTCCCGATCGTGCTCGTATTTAATGAAACGTATGATTTAGGTGTACTAATGCATGTAATTCGTTGAGACAAATTTGTTATTTATTTTAATTATTAAGAATAACACAAAATTATCAAGATAAAATTATATTTAATCTAAGCAACATCTAGCGAAGCTACAATGCGTGATTTACCTAGGTGCCTCCAGCCTTTCATGCAAATGTAACGCCATCTGACAATTCCAATACATGCAATAATTAAAGATTTTTAATCAAAAATATGTACCAACCATGTTTAAATAAAAATATTGTTTAAAAAAACTTGATAACTGATTAGCACATAAATGGTAAATATATTAAACGCCTTGTACTTATTACCTAGTCATCAAAATATGTTCCAAAGGTCGCTAAGAGTCTCCAGAAGAAGGCCGCTAAGGCCAGCCCTGAAAATACCGTATGCCTGGTATTGAATTTTGCGGATATATCTCATGCCTAATCGGATCCACACTGCGCCAGCACCACGCCTAGCCTGTATGGGCTCGCGTCACACGTTACTTTGTTGTACCCACCTGGCTGGCTACCACCCTCAAGTTGAAAATCTGTCGCCAAACACCTATTGGTGTGTTCCGGCAGCTACACTTGAGAGCCAGTTCCTTCTAGGCTTTGTGTGCTTACCACCTTCGGCCACATCATCACCTACCATAGTGAGATTGTGGTCAAACACAAGCCTATACAAAGTAAAAAAAATAAATAACATAATTAGAGAATTTCTCAGTTATAAAAAAGTGTTTTGATTCACGACATAAATTAGTGAGTGATTCAAATTTAAATTCAAATTCAAAAGATTCTTTATTAAATGAACTCATTACAAGTATTTTTAATCGTCACTTCTTTCAATTTTATATATTAGATATGTATATTTCTTTTAAATTAGATTACGTATCAGTGATTGATGTGAATCATTTTGTTGCAAAACTATGTTTTTTCTTCAGTAATTGGTAACACAGTAAATGTCAATTTACTTACTCCATAGTATCCAGTCATTCATTCATTCATCGCTCATCGCTGCAAAATAAACAATGAGACAATTGACAACGGAGGAATAATAAATAAAATATAAATAATTTATTTGAATAAAAATGGATAGCCAGAATACAGTTGATTCTGATGTAAATGTTACTATTAGTAAACCGACCAGAGTGTTGCATTTCAGTGATGGAGTTGACGAAGAAATAGAGGAGGAGAATGTAAACGAATTGGAAAATAAACCAAAACAACATGTTGATCCAGTGAGTAAACAAAGCACGTACCTAATCTAAAAGTTCGAAAAAATAAACCTTTAGACGTGTAGATATCATTCTAGTAGATATAAGGCCTTGGGAGAAGGAAATAAAGTGGTGCGTCATTAGCCATACTGGATAAGCATGTAGCTGCTCTGCATTTTTGAATCATATTTATTTTTAGATTGTTTGTAATCTTTAGTATACTCATCTCAGTACTATTGGGTTGAGTGAATAATTTGGTAACCTTAAATTAAGTACAGAATTCTGTTCCATCTTCAGGTGGTGCAAATGGATTGTATTATTTGAACAAACAAATAAAAAATACCAATAATTCATTTTGAATTTTTCTGTTTATCAGATAAAGATTTTAATTATATAAATATGTTAAATGCAGTGGAAACTGTATTTCTGTAATCATTATAATATAAGATCTATATTGGGGTTGCTGTTGTTTATTATTGTAGCTTGGGTCTATGGTCAACTATTGAACATACAGCATTGGCAAAGAATAAAAAAATCACCATCTTATGTAGATAACTAGTATTTCTATAGAGTGCAGGGAAAATATGAATCTATGAAAAAGAAAACTAACTGAATGTCACAAATTAAAAAGTATTTCCAAAAATATGTTATGTTATATCAAACCTTATAATTTTATTTTTAGAAAACCTTACCATGGGGTCCCTGGTTCTCTCATGTAGCTTGGAAATCTGGCACAAAAGTGTTGAATGCTGTTGACTATGCAGGAGAATCGTTGGCTGGATTGTTTGGTATTACCACACCTAAATATGCAATAGAAATTGCTGAGCATGAACGGATGCAAGAAGAGAAAAAGAAGATTGAGGATGAATCTGCTGGTTGGATCCCAAGAAATGGCGGTGGGGACATACCCTTAGTTTTGAATGAGCCTGTCAAAGTTTATAAACCTGAGGATGCTTAGGGTACTACCTAGACTTAATCTTAATAATATTTCAAAGCTTTATTTTCACTTTATTTTATCTACTTTAAGCAATGATAGCAAATGCAGTAACCAAGATTGTGGTTTGAATCCTACTACAAGCTTGAGCGAAAACATTGTGAGGAATCCTTGGAAGCCTGACTGGCTAACATACTAAAGTTGAAACCAAGAACATACTGCTATCAGGTGGACTGCCTGCCTGCTTGGCAACCTTCTGGGATAAAAAAAAAATTAACAACACATTTTTACACATTGATTGTTATTTTATTAATATTAAAAATAATAAATAATGTTATTAATTAATTAATTTTATTTTCACTGTAGTAAAGGGTTTATTTATTATGTCAGTCATTAATTAATGTAAAACTTTTATGTTATATCTTGTAAATATTTTCATGTTGCTGCTTTCATGTGTCAAATAAATTAATATTTTCATGTTTTATTTTAGCATTTACTAGCTTCCGCCCCGCGGTTTCACCCGCGATCCCGAGGATCTTATGTTTTCCCGGGATAAAAAGTAGCCCAAAGCCTTCCTCGATAAATGGGCTATTCAACACTAAAATATTTTTTAGTTCGAACCAGTACTTCCTGAGATTAGCGCTTTTAACCAAACAAACAAACTCTTCAGCTTTATAATATTAGTATAGATTTAAATATTATCTGTTTCAAAAGTTATAGTTTCTCTATATCTCATGAACTAGATAGAGCATGTTTGCTTCCAGAATTGGCCGCCAAAAATATCAGATTTTGTCGGTTTCCTGGTTCAAAAGTTAAACACGACTTTTGAAACGAATATTTCAACCTTTCCTTTTCGTCCCTTAGTTCCATTTGTGGTACTGTACTTGTTCGCTAGATGCCAGTAGTGCAATAATGTGTATTTGCGCCACCTATGGTTTTGCCTCGGTATATAGAGGTTTTGCTTACTTAAGATATTTGTATATTGTTATTGCACCGCTAGATGGCGTTATCTCATTATTGCTAACGCAAAGGTTTGATTTTAACCCATAAAAACAGACTAGTGTTTTTGTTTGTGATTGTGCTCTGTATATTTATTGTCACTAGCGAAATTATTTCATATCACAAATCATTCTAATTTTTTAATAATATTTTTTCTTCGGACCGTTTTAAATGTTCCCTTAGTAGGCAATTTACCTACGACTTGTCTTCTTGATCATAGGTCAGCATCTCAAGTAGGTGACCGAGATCTTAAGTACAGTAATTTAATCTTACACCTATACTTATACAAAGTAATCGTTACATTCAGTGACTTTAATAAGACTTACTTTAGCTTGAAAAGATCACATGTTATAAATTACACCTCATACAAAATTGGAAACTGTTGTAACTGATGTTGCCAACTGCGAAGAGATTTCATCTTTAATGCCATGAGTTAAGGTTTTAAATAGAATGTTCATAGTGCATATGTTATTGTTTGTCGCTGTTTAGCATGTGATATGTCGAAAAGTAAACGGTTCGAGCTGTGTCCGCAGATCAATATGCGTGATGCGCGAGGGTGTTTAAAGTCCCGCGATTGGCCGACGTGTGTGGGGCGGGGCTCATGTGTGTGAGGCGGCGCGCGTTCGACACGAACGCAGCGTTTTGGCGCCAAATTGGGCGCTAGTATATGTAGATAGAGGATTCCACTTTTAAAAAATATGTCGTGAGACCAATATAGTATTGAAAACTGAATTGTTTGTACCAAAAAAATATTTTGATGTAAGTAGATAATATATCTCATCTAATGCTGCAACGTGGAGTATTGAAGCGCCTATCTCTATGACTGACTACAATGCCACAGATAGGTAAGAGTAGATATTTTGGATCCGACTGGTGATGAAAAATGTGTAGCCATACTGTGTGTTCCAGCTTTAGCCAGTTTCCATCTAGTCATTGTGAGTTTATCGGTCGTTTCGTCTGTCGCGACCCTTAACACAACACGAGAAAATAAGACGAAATCGAGACCATGTTTTAGGTACCATAATCTCACTATGGTAAGTGATGATGTGGTAAGCACACAAATCCTAGAAAGAACCACTCAAGTGCAGCTCCTGGAACACAGAATAGGTCCCTGGCGATAAATTTTCAACTTGATGGTGGTAGCCAGCCAGGTGGGAACTACAAAGTACCCTACCACCGTGCTATGGTTTCCTCACTATGTTTTCGTTCACCGAAAGCTTGCTCATCGTAGGATTCGAACCCACAACCATCATTACGGCATTCGTCGTCACTACCTATCCAGTTGTAGTATTTATTATCGCCTTCAATGCCCCCCCCCCCCCCAATGAAGACTTGCTTTTGCCTAAGATAGGTACAGTCAGCCCCAAAAATATAATATGATCACTTGAGTAACCTGCCATAATAATTTATTGACATTCTCTTGACTTTTTGTATGGAACTGTTAATTGTTTATTGTGACATGTGACCACACATACCTACATGTCTTGTATTTTACCAACAATATATTGTTATAGATAATGTTTATAACTATTATAAGTATTCCCAGATAGAGATTTATTTCTATCAAATAAAATTTGACGATTTTGCGAGAATGTACCTACCAACATATAAATTATAATTTTTATTATATTCATCATAATTTACGACAAACTCCATAATTATTAACTAATTCAATAATTCGTTAAACATCGCAGGTCATTCCAGACAATATAACACTGGACAATGGCAGACCAGTGTTGCCAGTTACGGGCAATTTTACCCCAAATGTTAACCCTTAAAAATATTGCAAATTATAAAGAGGCGCGTGATCAAACCAGTTATAGTCAAATGAACTTGAATTTCTGGTTATCCATCAGTTATTGTTGCGATATAATTTTTTGCGTGGATTTGCCAAACATAATGATTTTGTATAGATTGTATTGTTTGAACTAGTTTTAGCTAGTTCACGATGTTTGAATATAAATGAAATTTTGTTGTTTTTTATTAGTTTTGATGGGTGGTCACTAGACAGCACGCGTGTGTTGCTCTTTGTCTGGAAGTAAGTAGGAACTCTAAATGAAATTATTACAATGATACATATTATAATTTCTATCAAGTAATACTTCACTATATTTTGTTAACCGACTTCAAAAAAAGGAGGAGGTTTCTCAATTCGACCGTATAAGTTTTTATTTTATTTACCTATGTAGGTAGGTAGTAGGTACAGGCCCACATACCACTCCAACTTGTAGTATTTTACCAATTCTACCAGAGAGACCACCATGGAATTAACTATTAACAAAAAGTAAAACCGACTTCAAAAAGGGTTTTCACTAAAAAGCAGGTACCTATAAAATAATGATGTTAGAACTTGTTTTGAAGTCAGCGAAAGTGAATCACGTGTTCAGAATCTCAAATTCTTTCGCTGACTTCAAAACGAGTTCTAACATCATTATTTTTGACTTTTTTGTGAAAACCCTTTTTGAAGTCGGTTTTAATTTTATTTTTCCATTTTTAGTTTTATATGCGTATTGAATACATATCAAGGTTTGTCACTGATCGAGGATATGCATATCAATAATAAGTGTCGACAATACTGAATAAGATATTTCAATCGCGATATTCGTGCTCCTTTTCGTTAAGGAATTCCGTCATATCTTCAAAGTCCTAATATCATTTATATGGGACCACCTCGAAGTTTACCATTTCAAACAAAAAAATAAATTTCAAAATCGGTTCGCAATTGAAGGAATATATATATATTTTACTTTGTATAGGCTTGTGTTTGACCACAATCTCACTATGGTAAGTGATTATGTGGCCGAAGGTGGTAAGCACACAAAGCCTAGAAATATCTGGCTCTCAAGTGCAGCTGCCGGAACACATCAATAGGTGTTTGGCGACAGATTTTTAACAGGCGGGTACTACAAAGTACCCTACCACCGTGCCCACCATGGTTCCCTCACGATGTTTTCCTTCACCGAAAGCTCAAGCTCATTGTAGGATTCGAACCCACGACCTTCGCCGCGGCGTCTGACGTCACTACCACTGAGCTATCATCGCCTTAGGTTCTATGTTCGACTGTGTGAACATAGAACCTCCTCCTTTTTTGAAGTCGGTTAAAAAAGGCACCAGAGGTCGCGGCACCTTTTTGGCAGTCAGACGCCATTTGCAAATCAACCGGGGGTAGGCAAGGCAGTCTGGTCTGCAACAGGGATGAGGCGTCTTTGTGTGACTGCGTCCTGGGGCATTGAGAGACCAACGGAGAACCATCAGAGGCCATGAGAGTGAAGAAGATAACTACTGTTATTACTATCAATTTACTATTTTTTACATTTAGTTAGGGCTTGCAAACTACAGGATTTTTTTAAATACGGAACCATAACAATCTTATCGCTACATAACATTAAAATATTATTAATTTGTTCAAGTTACCACACCTATTTAGGTACTACAAAGATAACATTTAGAAAAAATAAAGAAAGAAATAAAATAAAAAAATCGACCTAACATAACATTATAGGGTTTAATCAAAACACTGGATTCCCTAAGGGTTGTGATGAAATCATGGTTTTGATCAAAAATATAGAGTTCAGGTAAGTTCAGATTTTGATGAAATGGGAACATGTTTTTATCATTACCACAGAATACCTAATAATTGGCATTAGGTACTCATAGAAAATATAGTATTTTGATTAAAATCCTAGTCTAGGTTAGTACCTACCTATTATAAGTATGAACATGTCTAAGTGTTACTCTATTCACATTGGGATCAAGACATTAAAAGGTCATTAATTACATATAAAAATTTATAATCACTAACATAAACTAGGTACGTATTATCTAATAAAATAATATTCATTTATTATATTGATAAAAACTATATAGATAAGTATGTTTACAATTCGCTAATAATGAATTTTTAATCATTGAAAACTTTACCTCGGGCAGCTTACAAATTCGTTAGTCGAAAACCCCTGTCCTAAGAGCAGATGTTCTAATTTTAATTTTGCATACATTCGCAATGTTGTTTATAAAAAATCCTTTGTGGCCATTTAAAAAATAAAGCTTCCATTGACAATATGGCATGCAAATTAGATAAACTCGTGGAATAAGGGCTTAAATATGAAAAGTTGTGGAATACGAATTTGAACTCTATTTCTAATATCTAAACATTAAAAATTTCGTACCATTCGTACCACAAAGCGCAAACTGCGAAAAATATTTTGTTTATTAAATTTGATACAGTTTGATCGCTAAACTGATAACGAGAAAGCTCAAAATAGAATATAAAGTATTATTAGGAATACAATTTGCATATGGATATTGCACAGTGCACACCTTTCCTCGTTGATCCGTTCAATGCATGTTGACTGACAGCTTACATTGAATAAGGGATATATTTATATAAATGAAGTATATACGTATAAGGTACCAAACCTCAAACTACTTTGTATTTTATCACTATTAATTGAATCTATTTTAATAGTTTTAAATCTTGTTTTAAAGTTAAACATGTTTAATTGGATCCAAAATGAATAGGTAAATGACAATGGAAAATAAAATCAATATTTATTTTCGCGTATTTAGCTTGAAAAGTGACGCTTCCACTCCACTGAGTATTTTTACAAGAATAACGAAAATACTAGTGATACAATTCATGCTGAATCTTGTTGGAATAAAATTAAATATTTCTTTTTCTTTCTTTACTTTGGTATTTGTTTCGTTTGTCGTGTGCTTCATAATCTATAGGTACCTAACCTTCTCTTTCAAGTCCATGGGTTCACCCATCTCTTGCTCATCAGCTCATGAACGGATTTCGACAGTGTG
This sequence comes from Tetheella fluctuosa, assembly GCA_951216915.1. Lineage (NCBI taxonomy): Eukaryota > Metazoa > Arthropoda > Insecta > Lepidoptera > Drepanidae > Tetheella > Tetheella fluctuosa. The sequence continues at coordinate 7,661,236 of OX578230.1, forward strand.
CTTGTAAGAATCTCCGGCTAGATTATTTTCTGTGCTAGATAAGTTATCGGTATGTACGTAAAGAACGCTTTGCAAATATCAAATCACCTATCTGGTGGTACCTACTCCCTACCGATGACTTTATTTAACTGAGAAGCGCCTCAATTCTTATAGAACTATACTTAGTACCTAAGTACGCTCATCATGGATGCATATCTGTAAACTATAATCGAGGGGCCCATTTCCGGTGCATAAATAATAACAATAAATCGTTAACCATTAGAAAGGGGTGAGCATTTGAGCAATATGCAAAATAGTTGAGTAGAGTTGCCAGTATTCGGGTTTCGCAATATCTGTTTCGTCACTGAAATGCGCGTGTTCCCTTTTTAATCGGGTATTATGCATTTTTTTTTCAAATCGCCAGGTGTTGGTATATTTTGAATTTTATTATTTAGAAATGCTATTGGTAAATATGTATTGAGGAATACTAATCTACGTTTACCTTTTATCTAGGTAATAGAATGATGTAGCGATTTAATTTATTGGCTATAGAATTAGATTCTAATAAGTAGACAATTATTTTAACCTTTATCGTATCATTATTATCTCTACATTAGCCGTATACTGAAATCTAGTAAAAATTGATTTGACAATATTTACATAATACTATGTTATGTAATTTAATTTTAGTAGGTAGGTACCTACAAAAACATAGTTATATTAAAATATTGGTATTTTTTTAATTTTTATTATTAAACAAAATAACTTCACTTTTAAAATGCTCTAGGTACCTAAACTAAAAACCTGTTTTGACCGCTACGATTTTACAACAACAAAAAATTCGCAAACCAGTCGGACCAACCCTAAACTGCAGAAGGGACACTTAAAACCTTTTAATATAAACACAATGACGGACGCACGTTTCGATAACGGGTGGGCAGTGGCTGTCACAATGGGGATACTAGCCGATTAATTCGGGACACAATGACCAGGGGCTTGCCCGAGAGGTCATATTTAGGTAGAAGGGTTAAGGGTCAGTGAGGGTTATTGGTAAATAGGAGCGTATGTCCGAATACCGGGGAGTGACGGCGGCGACGTAGTTACAAAACATGTCGCCAGTCATGGGTTGAGTAAAATTTATGTGTTTGGTTTGCTCTTTAGATTTTTGTATGGGATTTTTGGTATGTTTAAGTTTATTCAAGTATGACATTACATCATTAAATAATCATAATGTAGCTATTTAAAGATTGTCTAATGATGAACTGAATTTGTATTGGTTGGAGTTGAAGTGGTTATTTTTCAGGACTTGCTATGAGTGGGCATGTGTTTGTGATGATGTAGTCAAAGATGGTAATTACATAAAGCCTAGAAGGAAACCAGCTTTCAAATGCAGCTGTAAGAACATAGGTACGGGTAGAAAACGTCGATGTTTTTTAATGAGGTTTAGGTACAATTATAAAAGACAAAATTTGTCATTGTTTTTAGGTCACATGTACATATTTTATTATTAAATTAGATATTTATTCATGTAGATTGCTTCAAATGTACCCACTTCTAAGCTTTCCCTTTCAACAGTCTACCAATGAGACCCAATTTATTTTCAAAAATTACAAAAGTGCCCTTTTACATTTTGATTTATCTTAATTACACAATAACGGAAGAAGTCAATAGATGGCAGCACTTCAAATATAATGACGTCAGATCAGATCTGGGGCGATACTTATCGGGCCAAATAAAGCACTCTACTGTCAAATTGAAAAAAATAAATGTAACGCGTTCTCGCCAAGTGTGAAATTGTTGATGATATCTTTTTGGGTTTTTGTCTGTGTGTTTTGTGTGATGATGGCACAATAATAGAGCAGTTTGGGGTTATATTTATTTTATTATTCAAGCGTTCTCTAGAATAGTTTTTAAAACTAATAAAATTATTAAAATGGCAAGCATTTTAAGAAATAACCTATGTATTTTATGTCCACCAACAGTGCATAAAATATTTAAAAAACCTATGTATTATGTCCACCAGTTAGTGATAGGTGATTCACAGAAGTGATTTAAAAAGTTTTTCTTTTTGCTAAGTTTATTATTTTTTTCAAAAAGATTAATAACAAAACATAAATAATATAACATGTCGTTATTGTGATAAAATAAAGATTTTGTTTGAAAACTTTGGAACTACGGGGCTAATTATGGAGCAGTTTGGAGAGTAAAAATGGAGCTAAATTATTATTTTTGTATTACCCAGAGGTAATATAGTATTAGACATCTAAAGGAATCACAACAACAAAATTTAAAACTAAAATTCAAAACTTACAAAAGAAAATATTTGCATATCGAATAGGGATCTTGACTGACATAATATCAAATCAGCTACATTTTTGAAACCTCAAATCAATAGGTTTATATGGAGTTCTGTATTAAATACTAACTTGTGACGTCATAATTGTATAGCGTCAAGAAATCTACTCCTGTGGTAGTAGGTAATTCAAATCAATTTTATAAAACCATCGATATTTCCGTGTATTTTTTGATTTTTTGATAATTTATTTTGAATACAGGCAACATCCCTATTATACATGAAACATACACACTAAAAGTAACTACGTGATTTCAAACGCAAATTCAACTTTAACACCAAAATAACGAACCGTACTGAACCGCAGTAGCAAAGGGTTAACTCTTTGTACGCTCGCATATTAAAAAAAACTCAATGCAAAGTTCCGACGTGTCTAACCCTTTCACGTCAGACAAAAAGACCAATTTTATATGCGGACCCCGGTGTCTCATTTCAATAACGCATAATAAAAAAAAGAGATAAAACTTTTTTACCCACGACTCTTTAGGGTCACATTTTTTTACAGGGTTGAATCCTTAATTTGCAACAAGGTGCATCGCAGGCAAAATAGGGGTACCGAATATTCCAATGAGTTGTATAGTGAAAAAGTAGCTAGGGTTACATCTCGGTTATTTTTTCCCAGAGCACTGCACAAAAGAAGTTAGCGATGTTTGACATTGATGTTTCGATTATAATTAATAATGTTGATCTACTTTCTCATGGTTATCTTATAATGGTTTAGCTACAGGTAGATAAATCGATTTTATTGTAATTTCTATATACTTTTTATTACTTACTTAGCTATTGTAGCGTTTTCAAAGTTTTGAAAAGTAAATTCTAAATGTAATCACAATTAGGAATAAATTAGGAAACCCATTCCTACAGTAAATTAAGATTATGGAATCTTAATTAATTATGTACGTGTAATACCTATATACGCGTAATACCTATATACGTGTGTATTATGTACTTAACGTTCGTATATAGATAATTAGCTATTCATGTAGCTTTGAATGATTGAAGCCTCCCGATACCGCGATGCCTCCCTTATGAAGCCTCTATATAATTTATAATGTACGCTTTTAATTTTGGTATATATACTGAAATTGATTCTTCAATGAGCAAAGTAACAAAAGTAAATAAAATAAAATAGTTTTGTCTTAACAGAGTTGTAAAGTAGAATTTAAACATACATAATAAAATACAGTTTTTGCTCCAATGCTCAGTTGCCATAGCAACTGCTGCTATACACGGTGTGACAGACGGCTTTGATTTTGAGCTGTAATTTACCCAAACAGCAGAAATAACCGATATATTGACATTTATAAAAGAGAGCTACAAGAATCGACGAGTTTTTATTAAAATATAATGGCCGGACTCATAGATGTTAATATTATTTTAATTATTTATTAAGTACATTAATATTGATATAATAAAAATCTTTGGTTTTTTAATTATTTATTTTTAAAAGCAGTAGCTTATCATAAAAGGGTAACATAATTTCGAGCCATGATTATAGTAGGTAAATGTTTAATGATCCAGTCATTTCATCTTTATACCTACTATACTTTTAGAAAACAAAGTGCAGAAAATATTTTATCGTATATTAATATTAAAAGACACTCTACGAATTACCTTTTAAAAGGCAATATGGAAAATATACTCTTTCCTTCTTTACACGCTAGTGCCTTCTCATAATGTATTCCATCATTTCATAACACTACAACATATAAAGCACCCACCCACCCCTTTGCAATCCATACTGTAGTCGACAGGTACGTACTATCACAAACGGGCTATTTTAGAGCTCTGTCCTGTACAGGATTTCCTTTGCGACGTGTGTCTTCAAACAGGAAAATGTTAGCCCCCCCACCCGTTGAAACACCCCGCCATCCTGCTTAGTTGACGAACGTGTGTGTGGTGTAATGTATGGGTGATCAGCGGGGATATCAGTTGATTTTGCAGTTATATTTTGCTGTTGAGAAAGGGTTTTACTCACATTAATTAATTGGTAATGTTTTTAATTACATACTTTTAAAATACAACAAAAATATAATATACAGTTCAAGACCAACTTATGACTAAAAGTAAGAAGCTTAAATAAAATAGTCTAAAAAACTTGTGACCAGAATGCTGGCTTATATCTTGGTCAGAGAATCAGCATTGCCATCCAACGTGGCAATGCCGCCAGCATTCTGGGTACGCTGCCTTCTGATAGCGACTTTTTTAATTTAGACTATTTTATTTAAGCTTCTTACGATTGGTAATGTAAATATTAAATATATTGTCACAATAGGATATGTTGTTGTTGAAGTTTGAATATTTTTTCAAAATTTCTGATTATATTGGTGAGTATTTTCACCCCTGCGAGTACCTACGGCCCTTGTTCAACCTATCAACCTGTAGGTTGATATGTATATAACTGGATGGATATTTTTTTGATAGATCCAACAAAGACTTCAAAAGAAACCATCTTCAAATATCCACTCGGCATACATACGAATTGAGATCCTCCGCGTCGTTTAAAAAGTAATGTATTCCATAATTTCTCTACCGAATAATTCCTTCTATAAATTCAACAGTGTAATGTAGATTTATTTATTTGATATATATTTTTTGCCACAACATAGGTAGGATCATTTAGTATAATCTCGCTTACATTTTGTATCTTTCACCATTCAACTAAACATGCGTTGTAGCCACCCTGCTTAGGCGACCAAACAGCGAGGGTGGCTATATACCACCATCGCATGATATATAGTGCCCCTTAAACTTAAACGGATTACCATTGATATATTACGTGGATTCGCAATTCAATCTCGGATAGTCGATCTTTTGCGCACCGCTTAGATGTGATTGCTTTTTGAGTGAACCGCATTTATTGTAATTACATGTAGCTTACATGGCGTGTGATAAAAATAGTAAATTTTCTTACAAAGTTTGATTTAACATGTACCAAGACGTACTTAATTACTAGTTTTAGCCCCGCGGTTTTAGCCGCGTTCTCAAGAAATCTCTTGGTTTTCCGATATTAAAAGTACCCTATTTATTCCCAGGTATGATAATGATCTATGAGTTTTTATGTACAAAAGCAGAACTGAATCTTCTTATGTATATATAAAAAGAAAACGTGACTGACTGATCTATCAACGCACAGCTCAAACCACTGAACGGATTGGGCTAAAATTTGGCATACAGATAGCTATTATGATGTAGGCATCCGCTAAGAAAGGAGTCTTGAAAGTTTCACCGCTAAGGGAGTAAAATAGGGGCTTGCGGGTGAAACCACGGGGCGGTAAGGTAGTGTCTAGAAAAAAAAAGATTTTACAATTGTCATTTAGTTTGTAGGTAATCATTACCAATTTCATACAAATTTCGGGAGCGGGATGGATATCCGATATTTTCACACGTAAATGAATAATTTATAGATAGAAACGTTTTACTATTTATTAGATAATTATAATAAAAAAAAACGGTCTTCCTTTTGAGTTGTAATTGTTTTTTTTTTTTACACGTAAATTATATAAATAAAATAAATAAATAAATATTCTGGGACATTCCTTTGCGATATAATGCATCTCAGCCTAGAATATAATATTTCAACACTATAATGAAAACCACGAATAAAGGAGCCATTACTAAATACTGGTATTCCAATTTCAATTTGAACACAGGTGGCAGCACTCTGTTAATGGCGGAGTGTTGGTACCTCCCTCGGTCCTCCGCAAGGTTGGTTGCCGTGAGACAAACCACAATAGAGGGGTACGCATCACACGTCCTTTCATCACAGCCAAGGAGCGAAGGGCATGCGTGTGTGGAGTGCGAATTCAATTTTTATTGGATATGGTATCTTAAGTAAGTTTTAATTCCAATAAAACAGCTGTCTATTATAAAAGCTGTGTAAAATGTTTGGATATCTATCTATGTCTTAAATTAGTAGAAATGGTTTAGTACATTTGCATGTTCAGTAAAGTTTCTTTATAAACGTAAATCTACGGGATAATAGCTAAATAGTATAACATTACAGATCTACTTATCCAATGACATAATGTTAAAAATTAAATACCTTTGATTTAAAATTTTATTTTATTTAATTCAAAATATTGACTTTTAAATACTTATATTCTTTTCGTGTTCCTCATACTCCTTAGACCATCTTGAACTCGATTCCTTCTTTGATATCGACCGTGAATACCTAAAAAAATAATGAATTAATTTAAAGGGACACATTGTCGAACTGCCTTCTCCGAAATTCACGCTGTACAACATACTACACAGTATAGGGCGTGTACACACGAGGGGAGGGAGGCGGCGCGTGGACAGGCATTCGAAATGAAGAGTGCTTCACAACTACGTCTGTCTGCCCTCTGTCGTCGTGATATGTGGAGGCGGCTTTATAAATAGTTGTGAAAAAATCTTATACAATTGATTTTTTTCGTGACCAGCCTTGTAAGGAGCAGGCTAAATCAATTTTTCACATCACACGCCACCTTTAGCAAACATTGACTATTCTAATTACACGCTATATGAGCTAATTTAATACCTACCATAAGATACAACTGAGATTTAAAATACATGTGAGTACAGGAAAAAAATAGGGTGGGTGTAGATACTATGCTCACTGCCCAATAGGTCGGAATAATGTGCGTGAAGATACTTTATTTTTTACCATTGATAGGCTTTTAATTGACCACATTCTTACCCAAGTAAGTGATGATGTACCCGGAAGTGGGATGTTATGAAGTTATTAAATGAATGCGGACTGTTAAATGTGTTACGAGAATGTTACGAAAATTAAAAAAATCTATAGGAAAAAAGTACCTAAGTGGTGAGATCGCTAGAGGTCATAAAATGTTTGCCATCTCACCATCTCCTTCAAATGACATGTATTCTAGAAAACTTTACTAAAAACCATTCCACACTTGTCCAACCTCTTGCCTTAAGGGTAGTGCTATACTCATATCTTGGGGCCGCGGCGCGTCCCGCTCGTCGACTGCTAATGGCGGACCAACGTTTATATTGAAATACTCCATCGAATTGTTATGTTGCCAACAACTGAGGAATGCCATGATGAGGGCGATGCACTTCAACTGGGGGCGTTATACTGGATGGTTTTTAATAAATGTGGGCTTTTTGTTTATGAGCTGTTCAAGAATTTTTATATTTAGGTAACTTGTGAAGGAAGATTCATAATTCCTTGCTGCGAGTTGGTAAATAACGCTTGGAAAGTAGGATACAGCTTCGGTTTTATATAGATAACATCAATTCTAATCTATACTATTATTATAAAGCTGAAGAGTTTGTTTGTTTGTTTGAACGCGTTAATCTCAGGAACTATTGGTTCGATTTGAAACATTTTTAATATTATAAAGCTGAAGAGTTTATTTGTTTGAACGCCTTCTTTAAATGTTGGATAGTCCATTTCTTTTTCTCAGGAACGCGGGTGAAACCGCGCGGTAAAGCTAGTGGTCAATAAAAGCTTCTAATGAACACGTAGTGAAGCATACATTATATACCTATATCCAATGTATTTGTTATTTGACATTTCTTGTACTGTTTAGATAAACTTAACTTCTAGTGTACATACCACCTTTGAACATATTATCAATTACCGTGGTGAAATTGTGGTCAAAAACAAGCCTATCAAAAGGCTACAAATTGAATTCACTGAAACTCAAAATACGTTTACTATTAGGCGCCTTATTTTATAATTCATAATTCAGATATCACATACAAGTAACACTGGTAAACAACAAAGCGCGAAGATATTTACATTTTCAGGTAGTGAACAGACAATTCGCGGCCGGTTGTCATGGCTACGGCAAGATGGCCGACGTCTACTGCGGTTTCCAACTTCGCCTCTAGTTCCAAATTGTTCCGCGAGTATTTTAGAGCGAGCGTATGTATGTACGTGCATAATTACATTATATACGGCAGGCTATGTACGACGGTCCCACTAATTACTGGTAGCGACAGCAACGCCTCGCTACACTAGTTTATTTTGGGACCTCAATTTAGGACCTATGTGGAGCTCTGATATTGGTACCTTTGTGTATAGTTATGGCATTGTTCTCGAAGTACCTACCAATATTTAAAATTATTCTCTGTTTTGCTCTACCAAATATCGAAACGTATGTACATACAACGTTATAAAAATGCATTTCTCAAAGTCATAGACTAGGGGTAAAAAAAGTCGGCGAATTAAACAAAAGAAAACATTTTATTTTTTAAATAACTACCACAAAACTAATCTAATCTAATCTATCTAATATTGTGTATGTTAATTTCATTAGTAAACCAGTCATTAAAAACTTCAATTAATTATGAATATTTTTGATCACTAATTGCCCTTTTCTGCTGTCACTCCCCGCGTCTGAAGGATTAGTTAAGGAGGATTTAATAAGAGTTCCTTAGATAAGTGTAGCGAGCGCTTCTATCTAATACTCATCAACTTAAACACCTTCAAGGAGCGCCTCGTGTGAGCTCCCCTGACCCATGAGAAGGTCGTATTGCTAATTAACTACGTAGATTTTGCATTTTTCTTGGTTATTTCATCTTAAGGAAATGTTTTAGGCGCGAGGTTCATTATCTACATAAAATATCCACATTGCAAACTGATAGGCATGATATGGTAACTAATATATTTTTTAATATATTTAAAAAAATATATATAAAGAAGATTTTCTCGAAACTGCCCCTGCTGCTGAAGTTAGAGGTTGTTATTTTCACACGTCATTTACCGTCACATAGCATACAAGTGATGTTGGCGTGACTGATGGGTGAGAACGCACTACATTGAAGGAGCTTAAAGTACAATGAAGGAGAGGTGACTCCAAGGTTGTAGTCAAAGTTCCAACTAGCGTGCGTAAAGCAAGTTTATTATTGAAATATGGATTACAATTATTCAATTAAAAAAAAAAAACAATTAAAGATGTTCCATTATTATCTGTAATCCATCATAATTTGTACATCCATTCAGTTTGGGTTCACTGTATTAAAAACATTAATGTTTTTTTCAGAATGAATGATTAGTCAATTGTCGCCTGAAACTAACGGCTTTATCCCACGTAAAATATTCTTATTAACAAATTATTTTAGTAATGTATAGTTTTGTGTATTAAAATTACAATGACTAACCACCATCATGATGATGATGATGAAAGTAAAATTAAAAAAGAAACTAGGAACTTATAAATTCAAAAATCGACCAAGTGCGTCGGACTCGCGCACCGAGGGTTCCGTACAAACTTCGTCCATCGTTCGTCCATCACGGGAAATGCACAATTTTATTTATTTACCTTATTTGAGGTTGGTGCCAATTAAGCTAGACCTCTAAATTGTATGAGCGCCCATACAACTCAGAGGTCTTTATTAATTGGCGTAACTAAGTATGTATGGGGACAGCCTTTAATTTTCAACTTTTTTGTTTGCTGTTTGCCAATTATTTTTTTTTATATTTGAGTTGATTGAATGAAAGGTTAATTGCGGTTTATGATTTATAACGTATTAAAAAAAACAGTGGTTTTATCATTCTCTTATTTTAGAAGTTACAGGGCACACATTTTACCACTTTGGAAGTGTCTCTCGCGCAAACTATTCAGTTTAGTAAAAAATGATATTAGAAACCTCAATATCAGTTTTGAAGACCATAAGAATCCATAAGTACACCATACGTATGGGTTTGATGAAAAAAATATTTTTGAGTTTCAGTTGTAAGTATGGGGAACCCCCAAAATTTATTGTTTTTTTTCTATTTTTGTGTGAAAATCTTAATGCAGTTCACAGAATACATCTACTTACCAACTTTCAACAGTATAGCTCTTATAGTTTCGGAAAAAAGTGGCTGTGACATTCGGACGGACAGACAGACGGACAAACATGACGAATCTATAAGGGTTTCGTTTTTTGCCATTTGGCTACGGAACCCTAAAAATGCCCTAAATAGCTGCCAAGTGGAAATGTGTCTAGAAGTCCGGCAGCAATGCCGCGCTGAATAGCAATGCCAATTCTTTGGACAAAGTGATTATAATATGATGATCTTCTGGTCCCCAAGGCCTCAGAGTTTCAACTCCAAACATTGAAAATATGTTAGTCCTCTGTAGACTAGCATATTATTTGCGATACTTGAGGCACTCTTGTTGTGCAGCAGCAGTGTCGGCGGCTACGTTTATGACTGCGGTGGGATGGCACGAGTGTTCGACGCCTGTAGTGTCCCACACCAATGGACTACCCATTTTCCAGGGCACCAATGATATAAATATCATCCGGTCTCTTGCCGTCGTTAAAAGTCCCGATGAGGAAGGACTCTCCGCCTCCCCTGTTTGTTCAGGATAAGACCAGATGGACCGAAGTGTCCGGATGGTTTACTCCTAACAAGATCCAATATACCTCTGCCCGCTCCACCGAGCACGGCATCAAGGTAACCGTGCCCACTTCACAGGACCACCGGGCCCTGACCAAACTCCTTAAAGAGCGTAAGGTGGCTTTCCACACTTACACTCTCCCTGAGGAGAAAGCCCTCCGGGTGGTGATCCGCGGCATCCCCCGCGAAATCCCCACCTCAGAAGTCGAAGCCTCCCTTAAGGAGCACGACCTCCCAATACAGTCAGTGCACCGGATGCACAAAGGACGCGGCCACGAGCCGTATAACATGGTGATTGTGGCACTGGACCAAGGCAAGGCCGGCAAAGCCATATACAGAGTAAAATCTGTGTGCGGCTTGAGCGACGGCTTCACCGTCGAGGGCGTCCGAAAGGGCGGCTACCCCTCCCAGTGCCACAACTGTCAGTTGTACGGCCATTCCGCCCGCAATTGTTTTGCTCCCCCCCGGTGCGTGAAGTGCCTCACACCTCACGCCACCAAAGACTGTGACCGCCCAAAGGTCATAGATGAAAACACCCCGCCACCTGGTTGCGTTCTCTGCAACCAGACCGGGCACACCGCGAACTACCGCGGGTGCTCGAAGGCTCCCCGCCCTTCGCGCCATTCAACGCGCAAAGCCCCCATTTCCAACCCGGCGCAGACCGATCTGCGCCCTCAAAGGCACTCCCAATGGGCCCGCCTTAACTCTAATTCTCCTAAAGAGTACCCTCCTCTCCCTAGGGAAGCGTTTGCTCTCTCCGAGCAAACCACGACCCAGCCACCACCTCCTCCTCCCAAGGTTTCCGCTTGGCAGCCGAAACCCACCGCAGCGCCTTCAGCGCCCGCCCCGCCGTCACCGCCAACCCAAACCACCCGCCGCGCAAACCCGTCACCAAAACGGGACCAAAACCCTCCGTCGAGTGTGGATGCGGATTTCGCACTCGTGGAGCGCTTCATCGAGTTCATAAACTTCGATGAAATTAGGGAGCTCGCCGATATTATTAAACAGAGCGAGGGCAACGGTCGTGCCCTTGCATCTGCAGCGCTGCGATTTAACAAAATCGCTTGCCAACTCGATCACTTTCGCGTAAATCCATAATGGATATTACACCCACGCGCGGTAGAATCAAACCCCGATCCCTCAAGTTAGGAACCTTCAATGCCAACGGCATTATAGGTAAACGAGATGAGATCGCAGAATTCCTGCGAGAGCATCAACTCGATATCCTTTTGGTACAGGAAACATTTCTAAAGCCCTTTCATAGGGACCCTAAAATTGCGAATTATCAGATAATTCGCAATGACAGACCCAACGCCGCAAAAGGCGGCACCCTCATATATTATAAAAGATCCCTTCACTGCTCCCCTATGGACGCACCATCCCTAGAGTACATTGAGGCTTCAATCTGTAGGCTCGGTATGACTGGACACTCATCCATTATACTAGTCTCGGCATATTGCTCCCATTCTCACAACCTACCCGACTTAGGAATGTCACTCAAACGTGACTTAGAATCCCTTTTCAATTTAGGTAGCTCAGTCATTCTGGCGGGCGACCTAAACGCGAAACACACCCTCTGGAATTGCGTCGCAAACAATACCAGAGGGCGTATTCTTGAATCCCTCCTCGGGCCACTCAACGTGGACCTGATCGCCCCATACGAACCGACTCACTTCCCGGACATAGTGACTCACAGACCCGACATACTCGACGTGGCGCTGCTGCGTAATGTAAACTTACGTTTGCATGACTTAGCAGTGCTACACGAGCTCCAATCGGACCACCGGCCTGTAATCCTAGAGTTTACACCGCGCGTAGGTCCCCCAGATTCAGGTCAACCCTCTCGCACCAAGGTCGTGACGGACTGGGACAAATTAGGCGAAAGCCTCAAGGCGACCTCGTCCGTCCATCTAGACCGTATCCCTGACAGCCTAGTCACCGCCGACGACGCTGTAGGCGCTATCGACTCACTCACAAGTCACGTGCAATCGTTAGTTAGCGATTGCTCTCGGACAGTACCAGCGGAGGATGACCGACGCTGGCACTTGCCCGACGACATACGTGACCTGCTGAGGGAGAAGAAAGCCGCCATTCGCGCCTACGATAGAGCTCCCTCAGAGCAAAATCGTGTCCAATTACGAGCTCTCGAACGTGCCGTCAAGGCACGCATCGCAGAGTATCGCGAGAATCGCTGGGGCCAGACCCTCAGCGAAATCAAGCCCTCCCACCTAGCCTTTTGGCAACTGTCTCGTGCCCTCACAAAGGACACAGTAGTTCCAATGCCTCCCTTAAAGCGACCCAACCTTCCACCCGCCTTTGAAGACGTGGAAAAGACCGAATGCCTCGCCGAAAGTCTGGAGGCTCAATGTACGCCCAGTTCTCTCCCTATTGACCCGCGTCATTTGGAGAAAGTTACAGCCGAAGTAGAACGGAGGACCGCTCTTCCGTTACCTCCTCCCGCTCCCCCGACTGACGACGTCGCCAATGACGTCAACACAAATGACGACCCACTTCCACCCGCGACCCATGACGAGGTGAAAGCGATCATCGGGAAGTTACACCCTCGTAAGGCCCCGGGCTCGGACAAGATCACCAACAGAGTGATCAAACTCTTCCCAGCCTCCCTTATCATGTTATTGACGGCCATCTTCAATGCCGCCCTCTCAAACAATATTTTCCCACACCAGTGGAAAGAAGCCCACGTGATTGGGATCCACAAGCCCGGCAAACCCAAGTCCGAGCCCTCCAGTTATCGTCCCATAAGTCTGCTCAACGTACTGGGCAAGATTTATGAGAGAATCATTTATGTCCGCCTTAAAGCATTTGCCGATGCTAACAAACTCCTCCCAGACGAGCAATTTGGGTTCCGACCCAAACACTCGTGTGTTCATCAAGTCCATAGAATTGTTGAACACATCTCCACAAGTTACCAGAGAGGTCACATGACAGGCGCCCTTTTCTTCGATGTCGCAAAGGCATTCGACAAGGTGTGGCACACAGGCTTGATCTACAAGCTTTACACCCTAGGTGTGCCACCGAGACTCGTGACCATCTTACGAGACTTTCTGTCGAATCGCCTCTTTCGATATCGGGTCGAAGGCGTCCTGTCCTCACCACACCCCATTAGTGCCGGTGTCCCGCAGGGCTCGGTACTATCTCCCTTGCTATTCACGCTCTACACGAGCGACATCCCTAGAGTCAGGAATACGCAGTTCGCTCTCTTTGCAGACGACACTGCCGTATATTGCTCAGGCAAAAGCCCGCCCGCGATCTCTAAGAAACTCCAGACCGCAGCCAACGCCCTAGGCGCTTGGTTCCGGAAATGGAGAATAGAGATCAACCCCTCCAAAAGTCAGGCGGTTCTCTTTTATAGAACCGACCGAAAAAGACGTCCCCCCATCCCCGATCCAGTCACACTATTCGGCGAGCCGATCCCTTGGGAGAGGCAAGCCAAATACCTCGGTGTGACCCTCGATGATCGCCTATCCTTCGCTGCACACATAAGGGCGGTTCGCGCGCGCGCCGCCTTTGTGGCAGGACGACTCCACTGCATGATCAACGCCCGGTCTAAACTTGCCCTAAAAAGCAAGGTTAGACTCTATACCGCGTGTATCCGTCCAGTCATGACGTATGCGAGCACCGTGTTCGCTCACGCCGCTCCCACACATCTCCACACCCTTCAGGTGATTCAAAACCGTTTCATGCGCAAAGCCACGGGCGCCCCGTGGTACATGCGCAATGAAAACCTCCACCTTGACTTAGGTCTCCCTACAATCAAACAATTTATTAAACGCGCCTCGCGCCGATATTTTGATACCGCAGCGCACCACGCGAATCCCCTGATAGTCAACACTGTCACATACACCCCGTCCCTTATTTCCCGCATCCGTAGGCCTAGGCACGCCCTCAGCGAACCAGACGATGCCACCACTTTAGCTCAAATCGAGGCTGACGAAGCCCGAAAACAGATACAAATGCGCAACCGACAACCAAGATTTCGTCCTCGCCGGCGAGGACCGTCGCGACGTCCCTCTCAGTCTCGTCCCGTTTAAGCGGCCCGAGCTGCATATTAGCAATCCGACCGATCCCCAAATAATTATAATTGTTTGCATGCTAAGTCCTCCCTCATTCCCCAGGCAACGTCCTGAGCCGAGGTCGAGCCCCACAGGGGGCACCCTCAGGCTACCGTTGCCCAAAATTATTTAGTTTTAGTTTTAGTTTTAAGTAGCGGTTGAGAGCCCTCAGCGCTCACCGCAAAAGTCCGCGTAACGGTGGAAGAAGGTCCCCTGGACCCACCACCTTCCTGTTCCAGTAAAAAAAAAAAAAAAAATTGCCGTCGTTAACTTATTTTCCTCAACAGCCAAGGAAAAAATAAACTCAACTAAAACACTATCGGTAGGTACCTATGTCCTAACTTTAAACTTAACTATTTACTAAGTTCGACAATTAATTAGTACATATATTTCGTCGTAGGTCTGCGTAATATAATATGACCAAATTACCTACATCGAATCTACTTCACCATAAAACACAACCAATTTCCGTTTAATCTCTAAAAATTCTAATAGAAATTCATGCGTAGAGAAATCAAAGGTGCGCGATGTGAGGTGACAGCCGGATATTAATAACTGGGTTATCCGGCAATTGCCCGGGGCGTGTAGCGAGCGATCTGTGTACTCTATCCATAGATATTTTTTATATTTCTATGACTCTATCACACTCGGAATTTACTGTATGTGGGTGTATGGTGACGGTATTGATGCGATATCGCCGTATAATTTTATAGCCATCGCAGTTTTACCTAATAGTAGGCTAGACTCTAGCTAGAGTATTGTTTCACCAGTTTTAAGGCATGTAGAGAGTCACTAGGCTATGTGTAAATACGACTATATCAAAGTGTTGTACCTAACTATTCGTTGTCAATACTTGCCGTTTAAATCGCTCGCGTGTAAGAGCCCCATATGTCGAACTGGTATTAGTTGTCATGTAATGTAGATACGTGACGTTGCGTCGTACAAGGGACGTACAAAGCGGATATTGTACGGCGGTTGGTATTCGACGGCAGGATATTGATGAACTTCCCATTATATAGTTGAAAATAAATTTTAATAGGTGGTTTTAGGTTACCGAAATTAAGACAAGATAAGTACTGTAAACTAATAGTACTTTTATTAAATAACAATAAAGTATTTAAAGGAAATCTTTTAACGAAATTCAGTTTATTTTATCAGTTGTAGCTCTACTTAGTTGTTCCTTCGATGAAAAAGATACGTATTAAACAATGCTATTAACCAGCCATATCCTTTAAAAACAAAGCATTAATTATAATCGTGGGAACATAACGGTACACACACGAACACAATTACTGCTAAGCACAACCGGTCTCACCACAAGGGTTCGCCTAAACGCCGAATTTTCCCGACGTACAGCCTCGCACCATCCTACCCTTGCCGAGATGGAGGGGGGGCACCTAAACCACCCCCCTTGCCGGGCTCACACGTCTATCCATTTGCCAGCTAGTTCCGAGCTAAATTAATTTCAAAGCTCCTTATGTTACGTGCCTTGCGGCTTTAGCTCGCATGTGTGCAACGCTTCGTATACGAGCTACTTTCGGAAGGCTTAACTGAATATATAGTACGTGGATGTGTGTGTACATTATTGTGTATATAAGCTAAGTTTACGGACAACGCCTTGTTAAGGGTTGAATTAGACGATATAAATCAGTCTGCAAGTTTCTTGATGTTGATCGGTGAGGGATGTTGTTGGATGTTCGGATTTGTTTAATGGAAATTTAATCAAATGAATTAGTTTTGTAATTTTGTCTTGAAATCTAGGTACGTTTTTTTAATCCTGACTTGGTTTGACCAATGGACTGCATGTCAGTCATATGGCCGCAATGTTATCTGTAACAATTAAAAGGCATAGCCCATTGATTTCAAGTATCATCGTTTTATTATCGAAAGAGATTACTGGTTATTAAATTGATTTCGCAATACATTTATACCAACCCCAATGGCCCAAGTACCCAATACAAATAGCATATATATACAAAACGATGATTTTTTATCTTTATAGTAACCTATTTGCCCCCCTCCTCATAGCCCGAAATCTCCACATGTTGGCGCATAAATAAACTGACAGCCTGCGTATCACCGGATATTGCTCCAGCCTACTACAGCTTACATAATGACGTAGTATACTATATTGCTTATGATTTTGATACTTTGGATTGTAAGTAGGTATATTTAGGAACGTATTTAGTAAAATAATAGATGAACAGTTATTATTTCTTCAATAAGGTCGCACACAGATTTTGCGTGGAATAACTCAGTGGTTTGAAAAATTGACTATTTAGTATGCGACCTAAATCTCTTTAGTGTCGCAACTTTTCCAATAGACTTAGATATCTATTTTGGATGGAGAAGAAACAATTTTGACTACATCAAGTTTTTAGGGTGGTGGGTATGCTTAATAAGCACCCACCTCCTAGTTACGTGCATGAACTATCTTCTAACTATAACAGACACGTTCCTATTTATGTCTACAACTGGAACTATGACAACTTTACTGATGTTCTTCATGAAAAAACAATGAAACCCACTTTTCTTTCTAAAACTTTAATATATTGATTAGAACCAATAGTGTGTAATACTGATAATTTTATGTAGTGTAATTACGATTTGTAATGTCATTATTATCGTTACGTTTGAGAATGGCATGGGCACGGTATTATTTTGTATGACAGTTACATTTCTATAGATACATAAAAGCTGCAATCAAAATCTTGACTGACATAAAACACCAATTAAAAAAAGCAAAACAATAACGCCACCTGGATTAAACCAAACAATGAAATTAAAACAATTGACCGCTCAAAAACAAACAGTTGGACAAAAACTACGAAATCCATTTACATATCCATCACAATCTACCCGTCAGCCATGTGCCCGTGTGCCTTTATTCTGAACGTCACGAATCACGATCAAAGAAATAAACTGAGATTAATTTGCGCCCTTCGAAACAATAGAGGATCGCGCGCTAACAAAGGGCTGCGTCAAAGGGCAAGAGCTGAGTTTACTCTATAACTCTGCATGTGACTTCAAAACTTATTGTTTCACCAATTGTGAGAGTTAAACAATGCTTAAATTAATTCGGTGTATGATACGTATTATTTTAGTTTTAAACTTAGAGAGTTATTACTGCTAAATCGGACACGATAAAAATCAGTAGCATTTCTGTCCTTAGTGCTAGTAGGTAGGTAAAAAGTGTACCTACCTACTAATACTAAAGCGATGGGAGTTTTGAGAGAGGTAGGTACTAAATATTCGGCTGACCTATTTATATTATTTACTAGAGACAAAGAAAAAGACTTAAGTATACTGTAATCAAAATATTGGGATAGTATACCAACGAAACTTATTAAGTTAAGTCAAAGATAATAATGGATTAAAAATATAAAAACATATTTAAGAAGTATATTTTATTATCCAACGCCAATCAATCAAAATACCAATAAACAGCTGTTCTGAAAAAAGTACGTTTATAAAAAATGGGAGCAATTTTTCTTTTTTCTCGGCGGCTGAATTGCAGACCACGGTATAGCTTCAAAATGTCTACCAGAGCGTAATATTCAGTTCGTCAAATGGTAATCATTGAGGGAGGCATTATACATCATGGCTCAGATATCACAAGCTTGCTATGAGATTTTTACTCGCAGAATGAGGCAAAAAGTCTGTATAGGTACATATTTTATGTTCATGATGATTGAGTCGCGTGTTTGATCATACTTGATTTCAGATTAGGGGTCAAATGGGGAAAAGTTGAACCACTTAAATAAAGATAAAATAGTTCTCGTAGGTAGGGGAATAATTAACTTTCATTTTTATTCCTTGTAGTTTTGCTTAAACAGAAACAAAGCAAAGTGTAAACTTTACAATCTAACGCAGGAGCCTTTGAAGTCGTTATTCTCGTACCTTCTACATGTCCAAGTCATAGGTAATAACTAAAAAAATCAATTTTAATAATAAAAAACACGTTATATAGATATACTGTTTTAACCAATATATCAAAAAGAAATGTATTACATGTCATGAAAAACACATTTTCTCATCAAGTGAGAAAAAACTTTGAGTTCCCAAGCACGTAAGCCTACTCGAAATTATTTATTTCTGCTTATTCGTACATGGCTCTTATTGGGAGTAAGTAAGGTTGAGATTAGGTTGATACTGGACTGACAAAGAGTTAAAGGTTTAATACACGTGACGTAGAGAACGCTAGTTGTTACGTTCGTAACAAGGCGAGCGCATCAAAGGACGTTTTTCAAAGTGAACGTGATTCTCGACCGATGCTCTAACAAGTCCGCCTCGGGTGAGTCTGGGGAGACTAGACTCTTATATTTTTATCGTTATTTATTTGAAGACTTGAGGGAGAGATGGAGAATATTTTAGAAAATTTTAGGAAAGATACGCACGCAGATGATATTGTGTTGAAGTTTTTTATTGGTTATGTTGTTAAAAGCTTTTAGTTTGATGATTGATACTCATAATATGTATTTTGATTTGATTACGACCATTATTTAAAAAAAAAACTATAACATCATCGAATTTGTATCCATATTGTAAAAATAACCATTTGACAATTTACATGATAATTGAAATAAATATAAAAATGCTTAAAATTATTTCCATTTCTAAAAATGTTATTGGACTTACTCTACCCTCCTCTTTGAGAAACAAGCAGCAATAGCAATAGTTTCGACAGTACCTCCACTGGGACTGGGATTAAAGCCGGGAATGGATAACATGGCCCATATGTCTTATCTGTCACCTCGCACCAATAGTTCGTATCGATACAAAGGTGGGACTGATTGGAATTCTGAACTTGTATGTGGGCGTATAGATAGACTATACTATGCACGTTTAAGTAAAATGAGATACGAAACTCGAGTATTTATTTTTACTTAATTAATCATTTTAACATGTCGTTATCAGCCTATCAGAGTATATTTACTTAAGGTGTATGAAAGGCATAAGCTTCCCTCACACATTGGCTTGGCATTAATTATAGGATTTCACACTCACCTTAAAAACAGGTACCTACCAAAACAATAATTTTCCTACTTGATTCAAACTAGGCTGCTATGGTATGAAAGAAATATATGCCAATAGCTTTCATAACACATGGATCTCTTCATTTTGGACATCGTTTGACAAGTGCGGCCAGGTTTTATACAAAAATGCTCATGGTTCATTCGGTAACCTGCCTGCCCTGCTCAAAAGTCATTTGAATTGAATTTCTATTAATTCCTATTATATTTTCTCATACTATCATATTTTCCAAAATCTATCTTATATTTTAAATTACTTTTGTTGTATAATAAAATATTATTTAAAACATTGAATACAACCTTTTTCGTAAGTTCATACCTGTGAAGCGAGGGAGCAAGCGCTAAGGAATTTGTCTCTATCTTATTGTGACAGAGATTTATAGTGGCCGCGCTTGCCCCACCCTCCCTTGCCAACTGGGGATTTAACATACAATATCTTGGTAATTATTATATTTGGAGTACCTACCTATCGAAGTTTAAGTGTAATATGACGCAAGCAATATGCGGTGACATATTTGTGAAACTTCGTCAACTTTCGATACTTTGAATTTTTTGCATTTATTTCATCTAAAAATAATATGAGGAAAATATGATGTTACCTAGAGGTAGCTATAATATATTGTCTTATGTAAGATTCTAGCACTCTACTACCATATTACAATTAATTGCTTAAGCGTAACTTGAGTTTGTTATAGGTATATAATTTGGATCAATGGTTTACACATACATATTTTTGATAATCCCAATTTTATTAATAATAATAAATATTCTCTAACTGTACTCTATTCTCAAATAGAGAGCCTTTTACCCTCTAAACTACACCACTCAGTTAATTTTCACATACTGAAACGAGACTTGCGTAATATATGGACTGTCGAACGGCTATGGGGCACCATGCTACTGAATATACTGCTGTAGGGAAACTGTGTTTCAAGATTAATGACTTGTTTGTTATGTATTTGGGTGCAGGGATAAGGATGTTAATGGAGTTAATTTTATGGGGAATTTGCTTTTGATTAAAATTAGCTATCGATGGCAGATTTGTATGGGTTAGAACTTTAGGGATAGAACTTTAGTATTCTACGCGGCATCCGCAGTTTTTGCTGAAATAGTTTCCTTTTTGGCCTCACACAGCTGTATGTATAAATATAAATTAAACACAAGTTCAACCTTTACTGTTTTTTTGTGTGTGTGTGAGTCGAAATTAAATGGAATCTTTGGTTATCATTTAACTTTTTACGGTGAAAGTATGGGAAGATAATTTTGTTTAGGGTTTGTATATATGAGTCTTTTAACAGCCCACTTTCGATGATAAAATTATATTACAACTAATATTAATGTAGAACCTTCAATGACTGTATTTCATAGAAATTTCAATCTTTGACAAAAACGTTTGCGTACAACATTTTATTTAAAGAGACCCAATTTAAAGGCTTTGAAGTAAAGGGAGGTCTATATATCACATATAGAGTAAAACGCCCACTCAAACACTCACATACATACATATAGGTACCTATATATGTAGGTGGAGGGCACATAGCCTGGGGGCCCGTCAAACGCTCTGAAAGTCACGTATGCCTGGTGGCCTCGGAATGTTATTATCCAACACTTACGCACGAACGTACACTCACGCATCCATATACCTACGTATAAATGTACGTATAGGTGTCTATAGGTATACATACTCAGGCAGCAGCCCGGGCATCTCACGGCCCACACGACCCCGACCGAAGGGACAAAGCGAAACGGGTTTGTCCCAAGGGAAATTCAATATTCGGGACTAAACCTTAACTCCCCCTTAAGACACCCCGTCTGCCTCCCCCGGAATGCTTATATGGCCACGACGTGTATCGATTTTCTTGCCAAATGGAAGATTGGTGTCGAACCGTTCTCGGCGGACGAATGAATGATGTATTGGAGTGGCGACTGAATATTTCACGTGTGTGTGTGTCTGCCACCTTCGGGGTTTTGTGTTTAGCCACCGTATCGGCTCTGATGGAAATCTCTTTCGGAAATTGATGTGAATTTTTTATTTCGGTAATGCATTGCGGCGGGGGTGACAGCCGCATTTCTTTGAGCTCGGCACCAATTATATCTGAAATGCTCTTTGAGGTGACTGATTGGATCCCATTGCCTGCTTTTAGGCATGTCACTGTTGCTTATTGCCCATTTTGATGTTTATGGGGTCGCGTTTCGGAGATATGCCTTTGTTGTTATGTACTTATATGCAGCTTATGTTTTTAACCGACTTTAAAAAAAAGGAGGAAGTTCTCAATTCAGTTGTATTTTTTTTCTCTTAGTAGATACCTACATTACATAGTACAGTTATACAGTTAACTTACAGTTTTCATTGAAATAACAATTTAGTCATTTTTGAGCAATAGGGCATTGAGTTGTACCAAACTAGTACGTACAAAATATGGCAATACTCCATACTTCACGTGTCATGTTTTAAGTTATTCCCAACCGAATCCTTTAGAGAGAAATCTCAACTTTTATGCACGTAACATGTCATAAAACCGCCTCATAAACCCCTATCATAAAATGCGTTATAACAGAATTACTATAAATATTTACTTTATATACAGTACTTATTTACAACATTGAGTACCTACTGCGTACGATATTGTCTACTATTTTTAGTATGTTTTGGCCGCATATACCTAAGTATAAGATTGTGCCAGACATAATGTTTTCAAAGGACTTAGTATGATCCATGTAGTACATACCTACTTATAATCAGTTAAGTATTTACTCTATTTTGGAAAAAAAAAAAAAAAAATTGATTTATGAGGTGATTCTTCAATTGTTTTTATATTATAGTTAATAGTGTAAGTGTTAGCTAGATTTAAATACAAATCTAGCTAACATTCATTAATGCTTCAAGGTTTATATGTCTCATAAACGTGAAAAAGTACTAAATCTGATCTACTTTGTTGCATTTAAATAAGGTAAGGATCAAAACATTGTATGTTAGTTTCACATAAACTTTCAATATGATTCTGAAATAGTTATTACCTATTCTTACATTTCGTATCATTACAATTTTGTAATTAATTCCACCTTTAAAACAAACAACTCGTCCCGAAACAAATGAAATCAAATTGAGTGCAAACAAGTTGAAAGCTCATACGACCTGTGTGTACCTTACACACACACACACACAACATACGTAGAGGACATTAGTATTAGTAGGTTTCGGCCTTTCAAAGGCCCCTTAGATCGGGGGGCATGTTTGGGGTAAGATTGAGCGTGGGCGGGATGCGGGGAAGGGGGAAAATTCCAAGATGGCCGCGGACCGTGCTGGCCATAAGGGTAAAATACGCCGTTATATATTTATATGAGAGTTTATGCTTGTATTGGTCAGACTCGAGCTCTGGTATCGATTATTGGTAGCTATATTACTCTATGTTGGACGATTACCTAATGGTACAGTTGTTTTTGATGTAGTAAAGGGTTGATAATATTGAATTTTGATTCTTTTGAAGATTTTGAGGAATTATGTTTTCAACTTAGCTATGGACTATTACATATTTAATATACGGAAAGATATGCGTTGAAAGAGCAATTTTATATATGGAGAAATAAATAATGTTTAACACAACTAACTATAACAGTTGTTAATAACTTTAAACAATAAATTACGGGACCTAAAATATAAATATTCCATAAAATTAACGCAGTTAGCCGTACCAAAGTAAATAAAATGCCTATAAAAAGTTTAAGATCTCATTATCGCGCGGGACTGAAGTTTTTCCTTACTTCACTCACGCCATGCTCACAGAAACTTTGCAAATACGTTATTTAATAAACAGTTACAAATACATTTATCTTTTTACATCTTCGAAGTTCACACAATTATCGACTCTACTAGAATCTAGTATAGTTTAATTTGTCTTGACATTTTTTGTTTCAGGTGCGTACTTTCCTACGGTAATATGTAGATGTCGCTGAACATAACAAGCTAAACTTTGTCACATTACTTTTATAGAGCACCATCTATCTGTCAAAATATGGAGACTATATAATTTCGTACATACTTAGGTAGGTATTTTATTATTCTCAGATGTGATAATCTAAACAATAACATTACATAAAACATTATTTCTGTACACTGTTTAAGTTGTCACATATTTATTGACCAGCTTCCTGTCATTGTTAAACAATGTGACGTTATTTACGTGACCAGACCATCAATATTCTATTTATGAAATATGCGTTTTTAGTTAGGCCGTAAATTCCTAAGAAAATGATTAGAAGTGGAAATTGTAATGACAGGAGTGTCCAGATTTCGGCTAAAGATAGCGTAACTTAAATTGTCTCGCTGTTCAGATTTATATACCTACACGCTTTTGTATTACGTAAATAACTCACACATATAAAGCTATAAACCGAAATTCCTTTAACCCGGGTCCATCCAAGGAAGGGTTCCGGTAGGTGTCATAAATTACAGCTCTGTTTATCAGAGAGGGAGGAGGGGGTTCCCTCCCGCGGTTTTACAGTTTATCGTCCCTCCTATATGAGCCCTTCGTAGGGCTCCGTAGGGCGAAGGGTAGTGAATTACAGGACTGTTACTCAGCGGAATGTACCCCCTAAAAGTTTTAAGAAAAAAACGTCTCCCTTTGGAATCGTGGTCACTACAAGCGGAGTGAAAGGCCGTTTGCTTTGTTTCGAGTTACATTAAAGTAAATAGAAGGTTTTGCTTTGTCATTTTGTTTTAGGATTATTGATTAATATTACTAATTAACAAAATAATTGAAAACAAATCACATAACGAAGTGTTTGATTATATCCTTAATTTAAGAATGTTTAACGATGGATTCATGGATAAAAGAACACGTAAATAAGTCTACTCGTGCATGTAGGTAAGCATATTTTGTCTCTTTTCTATGTTAATAAATAGTAAGTAAAAGGCACAAAATACAATAAAAAATAATCAACAGGTTTAGCGATTTGCAGTAAAAAAAAAGTTGATCTCTTGAAAAGTTCGCAAAGTATCAAGTTTGGTCGGGCGGAGTTGCGCTGCGCCTTCCACACGCGCGGTCAAGCGGATTTTCTTTCATAGAGTAATGATTCGCATAGATGCGATACCCAAAAAAACATATTATAAAAGTAGACTTTTTTAAACGTAGATACATTTTTATTTTCTTGGTTATGTTTCTAATTTGATTCAGAAAACTAGCAAAAATAGAAACCAAATATCCTAATTTGAACTGTTTGTATACAAAAACCTACAATTTGAAACTAACAATAGTTATTACTCATTTATGATTATATTTTAGTAGGTTTTATGTAAAAGCTGATAATAATTAAAAATATGATAAGAAGAGCGAATAAATGTTTTAATTACGTATGTCGTTTACGAAGGTCAGTTTTAACTTAGCTTATGAAGATTAGGTAACGAACAATCTTTAAGGTGCAACAATATTAGGCATGTAACTAAATTGCAGCTTGAAATAGAAGAGTAAGAGATATAAAGTCAAGGATAAAAACAACATGCAAAAATTTCTAGTTAATATACCTTTAGTATTGTTAAGCTAGTAGGTATACTTATGTATGTAACTTGTAGCTTGATATTCAAAATGTCTGCGCTGCATACTTGCAAAATTGTCGAGATTCATTATGAATTCGAAATTCGAACAAAGCAGCGTCAAGTCAGTCAAACGTCTATGCTATATACTTGCGAGTTTTGGGAGGTCTAAATTACTCTGTGGCAGTTGACAATGTAGGTGGAGGCGTGCGGTCTGCGGGGCCGGGTGGCAGGGAGGGTCGGGCGGGGGGGTAGTGACACAGGCTACCGGTCACCACCGCTCGTATTGATTTGTTGTATCGCTCGTCCTGCAACAACCATCCCTTTCTTGCTCAGAACAACAAATATATCACCGTCTCTCTCCCACACGTGTCCCACCCGCACGTGGGCACATACGCCGCGTATGTGTTATCGCGTACGTGTGCGTGGATTACTATGTGATCTACATATGTGTGCGTTGGGGTCCGAATATTATGTACCCTCGCAAGAATTTCAGTGAATACCTTCTATTTGGTATAAAGGGCAGAATTAGGTTTTGTTAATATCTAGATGACGATAGTTAATGGTTTCTGTAGGTTTCTAATAGTTAATTAACCAAAAAATGAAACCAGCATGAAATTGCTAAAAACTAAAAAAGCCAAAATAGTCTGTAATGAGACATAATAATTATAAACAATGAAGTTAGTTAACGAATAATAATAAAAAGTCTATAATTTTATAAACAGTTACCTATAGTGGGACAGTAGATATAAAGTAAATAAATAAATAACTAAAAATAAACGAGCAAAGGAAAGACTAGCTAGACCTACATGAGGTACGATCGACAAACTTCAAGCATGATCAATTTTTAACCTTTTCGCTTGCAAGCAGTAATCATAGCTCGCCCCGCCCATTGTCAAGACAAAAGCCCTTATTGTGTAAAATCATTTGTTGTATTGTCGACAACCAGGTAGTCGCTGGTCGCTGCACACAAAATTAGCCTTATGGTGGTCATGCTTGTACTTTGTCGTTAAGCTAGCGAGATTTTTTTTTATACAACATTGTGTGCAAACAAGCATACGGCCCGCCTGATGGTAAGCGGTTAACGTAGTCTATGAGCGCTTGGAACACCAGACGTATCATTCGCGCGTTGCCGACCCTTCCCCCCTACCCGATGAGCTCTAGATTTAGTATCTAACAAAATATAATGTATTGAGCTATTATCAATTATAGTACCGATAGGAAAACTGTGGTAATAATATGCAGCAATGTGTGTATTAAACAAATTTGACTCTATGTAGGTAATCTATATTAAGTAGTTAACAAACGACCTAAATTATATATAATAATATATAGATATAATACATGCTTATCTTCGAAAACACTGAACGGATTTTCATGGAGTTTACACCGCTTAATGCAATACGAATAGGGTTTATTATCGAGACTTTATTTAGAAATCGGGTGAAATTAAGAATATATATTTTATAAAGTCTGCGAGCGAAGCAACGGACTAAAAGCTAGTTTGAAACAAATGTCACATTCAGTACGTATTTGCCGGCAGAGACATAGATATCACAAGTCACAGAGGGGCATATGTGCTAATTACTACAGAGGTATATCCGCATACTAACTACCCACTGACATCGCTTTGGAATACTAAACTGAACGTGGGCTGACAGCTTTCATTGCTCATATAACACTGTTAATGGAATTTGCTTTGACAGACTTATGTATAGTTGATTATGACTTCTATGGTATCGAGGGTGAATTAGAGTCATGTAATGTGGGAATATCCAATCTAAAGATACTAATATTATAAAGCTGAAGAGTTTGTTTGTTTGTTTGACGCGCTAATCTCAGGAACTACTGGTTCGATTTGAAAAATCTTTCAGTGTTGTATAGCTCATTTATTGAGGAAGGATATAGGTTTTTTATCCCGGGAAAACCCAAGATCCCTCGGGAACGCGGGTGAAACCGCGTGGAAAAGCTAGTGCTTAATAATAAGCGTTTGTAAAAAAATGGGTTATGACTGGTACTGAAGAATAAAAAGCCAATAAGTTAAATGAAATACCAAATAATATAGGCCAGCGCAAATCGGGCAATACTCTATAATAAATAATATTATACTTAAATGCGAATATGAGTTTGTTTATTTGTTTGTTACCTCTTGACGCGTCAACGGCACAACCAATCGTGATGAAATGTCACATATAGATAGATCGCACTCTTAAATAAAATCAGGATACCTATTTTCCCGAAAAAACATACGATCCCATGGTGTCTCCATCGGGGTGGAAACTAGTTACCAAAAATTTATTGTGAATGTGACGTCAGTGTAGAGGAATATAATGTAATAACTTATTACTAATATGTTAAAATAATACGAAATGTACTGAATGTGACGTCTAGATAACATAACCTAGGCAATCTATCAAACGTGTGTGCATTATTCGGCAATAAAATTATTTGAGCTATCTTTAAAAATCTTTCAAATAACATAATATATATTACTAACTGTCCCCCGCGGTTTCACCCGCGTAGCGGTATAAAAAAAATTGCCTACAACCGATTCTCAGACCTACCGAATATACCTACACAAAAAAAATCATAAGAATCGGTCGAGCCGTTTCGGAGGAGTTTGTAGACAAACACTATGACACGAGAATTTTATATATTAGATTTCTTTGTAGAGCAGCACTATTATTTTTATTATTCGATTTCTTGTTTCCGGTCACCTCATTAAAAACAGAAAAGTCTAGAATTGAAAAAATACTATACTTTTCCCTTATCACTCCAAAGAAATTGTTGCCAGCTCCAATAATTTTACGTAACTAGTGTAAAAGTAAACAAAATAACACGGAGAGGGAAACTTTCCTCGTTTTTCACGAGGGGCCCACCCGTAGTGCCGTAGCTCAAATTTCCGACAATATAATAGCGTTTGAATTTAATTTCAATCTTTAATACTGTCGTGTGTGAGTAGAAAGATCTATCTTCCATAGTTACATGAATCAAAGTATAATTTTTTTATACGTTTACAATGAAACCATAAGATGGTTATCAGTAAATTGATTTGTTACTCGAATTATTTATTTATGAGTCAAATAATTGACAAAAGATATGTGGAGCTATATTTGTTATAAAGAAGCTCAACGAAACCAGTTACAAAGTTTTCTTGTATTTCATGACGACATTCATTCAAACCTATAACCTCGAGTTAACCTTTTAACAGAACACACGTGCGTTCACAAAATTATAAATTAAACGTAAAATTTCCAATAAGTCGTAACCCTCAAGAAAAAAACCGGTCTTATGGGCCCAAGCTGCGAAAATATTAAAACTTTTGTACATAATGTAGCGAACATGCGAGGGTCATTCGGCCAATCGCCCCCTTCGAGTGATCGACGGCGACCCGAACGTGCGTCGGTCAACTTCGAATAATGAATTCACGAACAGGCCCGCCAATAAACAAACCGTATATCATTCGTTATTCAAATATACATTTTTAGTGAATGGTTGACCCGTTAGCCCACGCGACCATTTGATGGTTAAATATTTTCAGTGGGCAACACTGACCACTGGGTATAATTTATGACTTGTAAATTGAAGGAGAAATAGTATATTTTATTTATCCTACAGTTTATATTTATCAAAAATTTATATTAGCTTCTAAGTGGATCTTGTCTTGTTCATAAAAATTGCGATAAGATTAAGCATTTATTATGTCATGGTACAATGTTAATTGTAACGATCTACTTTATTAATAAACTGACTTGTAATTAGGTAGGGGAGAAAAAGGCGGGAAAATTGTATTACTTTGGTGTTTAACACGAGTTTAACGCTGTGTTTTTCTCCCCCACAATCATAATTGTATTAATTGTTATGTCTAATGTTTTTTTAATTTCATATTTTGGTTAAAGAAATGTAATCCTTGGGTATATAGGTAGCTACATTTAATTCGTAAAGAAAAATATTAATATTATTACAATTCACTGAATAGATATAAAAAAAAAATTGAATCTATCTTTTAGGTTAAGCGCTGTCTGACGATAACAGCAAAAAGAATAAGAAGCTATTTATAAAATAGAATAGATATGAACACTAACTGAATTTATGACAGAAGGGACAGCATTTGAATTCAAACATGGATCATAAATTTCTAATATTACCTATATTGAAACGGTTTGGATTGTAAAATTAAATTTTGCATGCAGAATTCCGTCGCCGAGGGGACGCGGATGGCGTCGTTTTATTTGGTAGGCGTATATAATTTTATTGCCAGGGACCAATGGTTTGCGAAACATGTCGGGCATTTCTTATTTTGTAATTTATGAAATACTTTTCCATTTAATTCAACCTTTTTTTATATTATGAATTGAAATTAAAAGTGAGGCAATTTTATTTAATTGAAACGGTGATTTTAAACATTTATTATTTTGCAATACTAACCGCGAATTCTCTAAGCTATAATTAAAATGGATGGATATAGAAATTATACTTATCTAATAAACCTATTGAAAAATCTTGTGGTTCAAAAGACCCCGACGAAATTGTAGTATTATAACGACAAACAAAGCCTTTACAATAACGAATAAACCTCAAAAAGAGAAAATCAAAAACAAACATCACGCATCCTTCCACTCTAAAAATAATAACATATTATGTCCTTGCAAAGTGCTCGAGAGAGGATTCTTCAAACGTGTTTCACCTCCATTACCCCCTGGAGGTACCCCCTGACCCCCCCTAGTAACCGTACAATAACTTCACCCTCACATGGTCATAACGACTCCCGATAAGGGTCCGTGAGACCCTCCGTAAATCACCCGGTATCTACATCTGGGGCGACACCCCCGCTCGGCTATGTACAGCTTTAAAACATTATATAGATACTTGGACATCCGAATTTTGGAGGTTTTGTTTGGATCAAGTGAAAGATGCTGCTTTGACTTTGTTTTAACGTCTACAGGTTATAACGTTGTATTGGTAGGATTGCGTCGGTTATTGTTCTATATCTATGACTGTATTTTATGTGTAAATTACAAATTATATTATTTGAGTTTTGTGTAAAAGATCACCTTCAAACAATTACCACAATAATTATTTTCTACATTTCTTAATAAAAATATACATAAAATTATCGACAAAAAAAAACATTTTCATGCGGGTTTCAGAGGATACGTTAACGTATCTTCATCTGAACGTATCTATTCGTATATTGCATATACCTACATTATTCAATTTCATACCTCAATGAACAACTCAAGGAATTTCCAAAAACAAATATGGTGCCGACCAATTTTCATGAAAGTCTACACACGAACACATTAAACATTTACGTTCCAAACAAAAATCAGATTTGACATGCCCTCCGTAAAATAAAAATATTTTGGAAGACTTTCCCTCGAGAAAACTGGCGAGTCTAATGTTTTCTTTTTATTCCATCGCGTGGGATGACGGCATAATCCATCAGGGGGTTCAGGGAGGGGAGAGGTGCATGATCGATTTTCTATACAAAAGGGAACCCCGTAAAACTATGGTTATTGGATATTTCGGGCCGAACATCATCTTGGGACGCACTTGTTTGGTTTATGCGCTGGGCGAATCGGAACAACAACGCAACAAGGTAAAGTTAAAAATTATTACATAATTTTTTACCTTCCTATTATTTATTTTTATTATTAGTATTACGAGAGGCTAGAGACAAGACTTATTTTTGGAATTGGTAACTACCTATCTAACACTCAATTCTCATGTCTAAGTATTGCGTGGCAAAAACAGCAGTGTTGAAATTTTTATAATTATGATTTTTACAGTTATATTTCAGTTTTTGAATCAGCCTAAACTGATCTATGAAATGCATTTAAGCTGAAAACCACAAAACATTGAAAACCAAACACCGTCTACACACCTCTCACTCTGTTCTTTACGTTCGCTCCAAAATAGGGGTGGATTTATGTTAACAGGAAGTGCCCCGGTGAAATGGCGTCCTAAGCCTTCAGATACGGTTTATGTACGGAACATTATACGTACTATATGATGTGTATTGTGTATGCCGACGGTACAGCCTAGCGAAGCATGATCGATTATTAATTTAAATATTTTTAAATCAAAACATAAGATTTTGTTAAATCGTTTCTAATTACGTAATGAAAATCTTTGGATGTTATAGTGGCGCAAAATAAGGAAAGAAATAACATTAAGCCGTTGTCTTTTAAAATAAACCGCACAGGTACAAGCTAAACCACAAAATAGGCACTATAAAATAAAGATTCTATGGACATAATTTTATACTAATAAAACTAGATTTTAACACGTAAATCATTATTACATGTGCTACGAAGCTACGAGGTTATATGCTACGAGTATTTCTACAACGCTGCGATTACAACCTAACAAAATAAAATAGAGAAACCGAAAAAATCTATATAATTTACTTTAGCAAGTACTAATACTTTCATATAATATGATGTATCTACACATTTGTTTACTTTCGAATTTGTATATACATATCTTATAAATAACTAGCTTTTTAATTTCACCCGCGTTCCCGAGATAAAATATAGCCTATGTTACTTGGTGAAGATGTAGCTTTCTAATGGTGAAAGAATTTTTAAAATCGGTCCAGTACTTTTTGAGCCAATTCGTTACAAACATACTTACATACAAATCTTTCCTCTTTATAATATTAGTATAGATGATCCCAAAATGTATAATACTTACCTCAATAAGTAGTATTTTATGTCATACCTAATTAAATCTATTATACAACTTCATGTTACAACATATTGAATTATAATTTAAATGTCAGTATTTTATGATGCTGAAGTGGATTCGTTTAGGGCTTAGGGCTATTTGGGGATTAGGCAGTCGTTAGGGTGTATTCCTGAATGTTCTGTTATGCCATAGGCTATAGAGGGGCATATTATGATGTGAACTTTGGGGTATTATAAAATATATTTTGTTATAAATATAAATAAAAAAAAAAAAGATGTCAAAAGTTGTGAAGAAGGTGTCAGATTTAGTTATTACACAGTTTGGTACCTTGTCTTCCTTATTTTAAGACTTCTTTCTTACGATAACATTTACTCCTATACAGTACTTCAGAATGCTGTTTTGATTTGACGACTTTGAAGGTTTTCTTAGTTCAAATAACTGTTAGGGCTACAATTGAAGCCCTCGAGTAGTTGTGCTATTTTTTTTTATTGAGATTAACTTCATTGTTTGTACTATCTGTCAATCTTTTGTAATTTACTTCGGAGACGATTTCTTCTTAATGACTATTGGTTTTTTTTTATTAAATCGCTTCGACGATCTATGTATCAAGAACCAATACTGTACTGGAGTTTTGATACAGACAGGTTCTTCAGAAAGCCTGGTATGGTGTTGTTCTCTTCTATATGTTTCTTATCTAGTGTTCCTCCTTATCTCACTGTCTATATGTACCAATTTGCAGGTCGTCAAACACTAAAGTCACATGTTATATAATCACAAACATCACAAGGAAGTACTATTCGTATCAAACATCAGAAACACACTAATCTTTGTTCAACACCCGAAGTTAATAAATGCATCAGCTCCTATTGAAACTGTGAATAAAATAACCCCTTCGCTACCTCGACTGCGCGTACGCATGGAAATTAGATCAGTAGGTAGCGCCGGTCTATTGTGGCTGTCAAACTATTAGAGTGAGGAAGTTTTATATTTAGGAAGTGTTCTATTTTAATAATATTTAATAATGCATATCCAAAATACTGGTAAATGAAATGTTTTGATTCGTGATTCACCAATTTTTTTTAGATAGGAAGTTAAGGTAGTAAGTAGTGTAGGTAAGTTTTTAAATTTAAAATTAAATATATTTTAAAATACTGAATTTAAATTTAATTTAAAGCTTCAATTTAAAACAAAAAATATTGGGAAATGTTGTATTCGTATGTTTTTAAATTGATATCCGCAAATAATCGCTAATTTTATAGTCAGTATCTTGAATTATATTTTGTATTTAATTGTATGAGATCAGTTTTCTTTCTCAAGTTAAAAGTTTGAGAACCAATATAAGAGATCGTATGACGCGATTGTGAAACATTTTTTGCAGTCGCTCATTAATTCGAAGTTGTAAGTTCATACAATAGCAACCCT
The DNA here is from genome assembly GCA_951216915.1 of Tetheella fluctuosa. NCBI lineage: Eukaryota > Metazoa > Arthropoda > Insecta > Lepidoptera > Drepanidae > Tetheella > Tetheella fluctuosa. Next base: position 7,694,660 of record OX578230.1, read on the forward strand.
TCCGGTGCGCCGCGGTCTCTGCAGCCATTGTGGCGTTATCACTGCATTTGTGTTTCCTGACGCTTCTTTTTATTATGTAGATTAGGGGCTTTATCAGACCCGGATTTAGATAACGCCACATTTGCGTCTCCAGGCCTGCAAAAGATATTTTGTGAATCTAGTAGTTACATAAATGTCATTAATATTGATATTTTTTTACATTTACTTGGAGCTGCATAATATATTTGTATTCGTACACCCTTATAACGCAACAAACACCAAAATAATAGTCACTAACTGCCAATCGACATGACCAATCATGCGTAACGCGAGATCAATGCAAAAACAGCAGTCAAATAAATCTAACGAGACTCTTACATCTGCATGTCATTGGAATAAATCAAATCACCATTGAATGCATCCGTAAAATATTTTTGAACTATTTTGAATGTATTCTGTGTATGTCATAAAAAAAACTGCGTCCCTCGTAAGTCAACCCGTTCACTGACACGTATTCAACGGATATAAAAAAGTTACACCCATATTTTGCACTTCCCGGTACGAATAATAGGGTCTATTTATGCATTCTCGATAAACGAAGAGTATTTTTTTACTTCTATTATAAATCAAAATGTATTATTTATCTTTGGAGAATCAAAATCTGCATCCTATTGTTATTCGGGATATGCGGTATGTCAAGGGTGTAATGTTTTTATGAAACGCACTATGCTATTTAGCTAATAATAATAATATTTGCGCGTAATAATATCGCGTAATGTTGTAAAATAAATTTAAATGCATCCTTAAACTTTATTTCTATTTCACTATTTAAATATATGGTCTATAAAAGTCTCTGCGCTCATTCTAAACTTAGTAGATTTTATCGCACGCATAAATAAAATGGTAGAACGGCCATTTTGAATATTTGAGAGCTGAGGGTGTATTCGACCGTGGGGCAGTAATTATTTGATTGCAGTCAAGAGGTTGCATGCCGAGATACCGGCTAGGCGGCATTGTTATTCTCGCCTTGGCGGGGTAAAAGTACTTCACTCGAGTATTTTATAAAATGTACGACATGTCGGATTCGCACCTACCGCGCTCGAGGGTTAACCGACATTGAATTTACTCTCGTTTTCAGTATAAAATAAAATCAGCATTATAAATATAACCCTTTCATAAAATTGTAACTATCGATTGAATTAATTTGCATAATATTTATGTGCACAAAAGATTTTTTTAAAATCCATCCTAAAATGTTACCCTGTCGAACATTTCACCACAGTGAATGGCTCCAAGCTTATCAATTAGTAAAATATCGGTAACGTACAGCTTGCATATCAAAATGCATATTATTAAATGCATACAATAACTAAAAAGTTCAAAGAACATCTGACACTGGCAAGGTGACAGGAACTAAAAAAAACGTCACACACAGAAATCTCGCGACCCTTAATCTGTTCTATTATGCATATAATTATTATTTCCGATACTCTATCAAAGAAAATAACAGTCCTTTTTGCATATGCCTTTTAGACGGAAGTGTGAATAAAAAATGTCACCCTCAGGTAGTAAAAGGGTGACCCAAGGGTTTTTGTAAGGGTAGGTAATCCATGATCGCAAAGCTATAAATGATTATTATGCATGCTTTCTCAGGAAGATTTAGATTTGCCCGAGGCATATGTGAAGAAGTATGAAAGTACTTCCTTAGGGTCTAAAATTATGGGGTTAGCATATGAGGGTTAACGGAAAACCGTTTAAACTGGACTGTACTCTCAAATATTGGAATTTCAAAAATGGAATTGAATATTTATTATATTGCCTTTTAAAATGACGTCATGTTCTTTGATATTTTTTTGTAGATGGATAAAAAATACCCACCTTACCGATCGAGGGTTCCTATTGTGTCACTGTTTGTTTGGTTTATTTTTTATGGGTTTCAGTCCAGGTAATCCCATGTCCTCTCGCCGCCACTGAATGGGTTGTGACGTATAAAAGGATTATTTTCTAATAGATAATTAATGATGTTACTGCGCTGTCACGGGTTAGTTGGCTACAATAGTATTTTCTGTTGATATTTGTTTTTGCATGAGTTATGATGGTATGATAACAATATCATATCAATATCAGGTAAAAACCTACGATATAAAATCCTTAACCAAGTCATCTAAGCATTTTTTTGGGATGATTCCCATGATGATTTAAATCATCTAATTAATTATATTTTATAAAAAAAATATTTATTTGCACAAAAAAAATAGTTACAAATTTTCAATACAGATATTAAATATGAAATTAAGAACGCCTATTTGAATGAGCTATAGGTTTACACATCAGTACTAATAGGATATATTATCATTCCTAGTGCAGTCACATCCCGTCTTTACTCACAAAAAATAATTAAACAAAACGTAGGAAGTGAGGAGACGAAAACAAAAGACAGCTGCGAAGTTCATCGACCTACGGCAACGTGGCCGTAACTTTCATTCTTAAAGCGAACCAAGTTAGTAACCTACTTTTCATTAATAAGGCGAGCTAAAAAAATGCACGAAGAAAGTATCAAAGATTGAGCGGAGCGCGAACTTCGCTAACAGTACGCGAAAGGTTTGCGTAGATACGCCCGTGACATTCTTTGTGGATAGTATAACTTTGTATTTTTTAGAATCTAATTGTCTTCCTGTAACCCTGACAAACCAATAATAATCATTTCGATTATTATTTTATAATATTATTATGTTTGTAAATTTAATTTAATTTTATCATTTCGCGAATTCCAAATACCTAGTATTTTACCTTTTTTATATACAACCTAAAATAATAATATAAAGTACCTTACCTTATGATTATTTTATGGAACAGCAATGAACTATTGATACTTGCGAATGATTTAACCCAATGGAACAAAATAAAAAAACAATATCTAATATATCAGCACTATCCTATCGTCAATTTTTCCCCGAGTTTCCCGCCAGACGCCGAGACGCTGAAAAAAAATAATTAAAACGACCGCCTGCAAAAGCGAAAGCCCGCCGTCTGCCGCGTAATTAGTACAATGGACTTTCCTGACTTTGAACTTTTCAATATCATTTTTGTTCATCTTTGAAATTATAAAAGTTGCTTCTTAACTTACTTCTGAATGGCGTTTAATGTTTATACTGATGAGTTGTGAATGATTTTATTTGATTTGGTGATGAAGCGTAATTGGTTATAAAGACTAGGATTATGTTTAAATATTTGAAGAAATAAGTTCGAATAAATCGGAATTTAGCGAGACTCTTTTATTTATGAGTTATGAAGTTTTGTATGATCATTAAGAAGTTATAATAATATCTTACGTACTAATTAATATCTTAAATACTTAATAGATGACTTTAATAATTTAAGACTTAAAAAAACAAAAAAAATAAATATAATATACAATTCAAGACCAACTTACTAAACTAAAAGTAAGAAACTTAAATAAAATAGTCTAAATTAAAAAAGTCGCTATCAGAAGGCAGCGTACCCAGATACTTAGATATGTGGCTAAACAACTAACAAATAAAACCTTGCTTATGTAAAAAAAAACTGTATAAATAATGTTCTATGTCTAGTAAATCGACGACTTTACCTTTGAGTCTCTTGTCCTTCTAACTAACATCGATAACGTACGCAAATTCTAGTAATATCTAAAGAACTAAGTATTAGGCTCGTATTGAGCCTAATAATAAAATAAAATTGGTAGGGTAATTATCAGTCATCAGATAGCTGCACTTATTTAATCTTCCCCTCTAGAGTCGACATACAAAGTCTGTGAAAACTGAAATTAAATTTCCAAAACAAATCACGAAGATAAGTTTTTTCCAAAATCCAATCCTCCGCAATATAAAAACGAAACGAATTGTCAAGAAGCCTTACCGGTCTTTTAATATTCTTCGAAGCCTTAATAACCATACGAGCTACACTCGAGCCAATTTTTCCTTGTATATTGAAAACTTGAAAATTAATTCCACCACCTAATTTCCTACACGTGAAATATGAGGCCATGTTACACGTACCCTCACGCACGCATGTGTGCGTCACGCAAATTTCGTTACGTCGCCATAGGGTTGCCGAAACTACCCCCCGCCTCCCCCGTGGCATCAATCTTCACCCCCGCGCCACCTACGATCGTATAATACAATAATATATGTCTAACTTTCGGACCGGCCCTGTAGGTAGCTGCGTCTCCTTCTCTCATTGTAGATAATCGGACGATAGACAGGGATAGAGAGTGCAGTGGGGGCGTCCTAAAGGGTGTAGGGAGTATGTAGGGGGTACTATTGAAATTGAAGCGGGGTTTAGGCGCGGATGACGCCTGGATGGAGAATGGATGGAAATTTCCTCAATTTAGCGTTTTCGCCAACAAAGGATGATGTTTAATTTTTGGGGTTTTTGTCAGAAATTGCGGTGATTGTTGTATGCATCAGGTAGATAAATAGAATAACAATAGGATGGTTATTTTGATGTATGAATAGATTTCATAAATCAATTAAAAAAATATGATACCTAATTAAAAATCACATCGTTAATTTTTCTTTCACATTTATTATTTTCCACTACTTTAGAATTAATTTAAAAACAGAATACTTCCATCTTTGTCGCCGTTGATACCTATTAAAGTTCCAAGTGCCCAGTGAACATTCTTAAGCTAACTGACACTTCCAATTTTGAAATAATACCATAGAAAATAAAGCGTTTGACAGACAGGAGGTCGAGTAGAATGAAAACAAGCCCAGCGAGCATTCCACGTCCCGCGTAATCCGAACGCAATTAATTAAGCCGCAGAAACTTTTACAGCATCCATTTATATTCGAGTCGGGTACACGCTGGCACCTATTTGTGTGTACCTACCTTTATCTTTGTTTAGAACTTTAGAACGCCCTCTGGCTGTGAGTGAACTAAACTGGTATTGTAGGCTACGTGTACCTAAGTTATAGAGCGTCGTTATTGTTATGAGTTATTTTAGTAACTGAGATATGCTTTGATATTCTACTAGCTTCAAATATTTAGATTTTATCACAAATATATTTGGTTTGTTTGTTAAAGTATTATTTGTTACCTAGTCTCAATTTGATCGACTTCTAAAAATAGCTATTCCTAACTGTATCGAGGTTTGTACATGTTTATAAGTACTCGTTACGCTCAGTAACGCTGGATGCAGGCCGCCCAAGACCGGTCCTATTGGAGATCCTTAGGGGAGGCCTATGTCCAGCAGTAGACGTCTTGCCGCTGAGATCATGATGATCGAATAACCTCATTTGTAGCGAGTAAGTACTTACCACTTACTCGCTACAAATGAGGTTATTCGATGCGACACAGTAAAATAAAATTATTTTACTTGTTGTTTTTAAGTTAGGATTATGTTGCTCTAGTAGGTAAGAAGGACATAGGTTATATTATATTGTTATTTTGTAGTAGCGTTAAATAAAGTATATAAATTATATAAAAACTACCTTATCACCCCGCGGTTTCGCGGACCTCCCATTTTACCCCTCCCATTTTACCCCTCCCCTTTAAGGACTTTATTTTGAAAAACCTTTCCTTAGTGGATTTCAACGTTATAATAGTGTGTAAAATTTTAAGTTACTTAATCTTGCGGTTTGAGTTGTGCGTTGATATGTCAGTCAATTAGTCATTAAGTTTCTCCTTTTATATATAAAAATTGTACACAAAAAAAGTACTATTTTAAATATTTTAATGAAATATAAATATTTAAATAGCGAGATTAGCTAACGAGAGAGTATCTATTAGGCAGGACATATTATTGATTAGCCACTTAGCTTATAATAAAGTAAGCATTAGTTTATAAACGGTGGATTACCAATTAGGTAAAGTAGTTGTTCAAAAAATAAATAAACTCTACCAAATGAAGATAATTTTAAAATAGAATGAAGTCGGTAAAAAACGTCATCATCAATTTCTAAGTAAAATATTTACTCAGAAATATATATTACAATTGTATTTCTATTTACATAAATCTAAAACAATGCTAAATACAATGTAACTCTTATTTTAGATTGCATAATAATATCAAGATATTTGCAAAAACAATCTTAATAAGCAGATTATTAGTTTTAAACCTACACAAATTCTACATCTTTATAATGCCTATACTCGTAGATAAGTAACTAAATTAAACAAAGAAAATCCAAGCAGCTAACACCTTACAGTTTCTAAGTACCTACAACGCAATGACATTTACAACACACCTACCACGTACGTCTTTACCTACCTACTACATCTATAGAGCCTTATCTCCCACGTCAGGCCCATACTTAAGCTGGAGGGGTAACTTGAAATAGGAATAGTCGCATTAGGCTCCAAAATTACAGGCGACCGTCACAGCCTAACGTGGTAAAATTGCTCAACCACCTGGGGGGTTAACCCTCTAACACCCTCTTACTTGTGCGGCAACTTCGGTCTTTAAGACCAATGTTAATACACGTAAAGCCTACTTTATGTTATTGTGTTTAAGTTGGTTTTTGTGTGGCAAATGTGCATAGATCTCGGACTCGTAGCTACGTCTAAATGTTAGCGTTTGACCCCACTTCGTATTTCGGGTCCGTGAGGCCCGGTGAGGGTAGGGAGGGTTGTTTTAGTCATCAATAATGTTAGAAGGTAAGCTTTAGTGGAGACGCGCACGATTCGTTTATGTTAGCTACTTTATGGTACATTTTCTGTAACTAATTCGCTATGGCATTTAACCTAGATTTTAGAGGGTTGCTAATAGTTGAACCTTCAGTACTAAAACTGGGTATTTTTGACAAAGGTTTATAGTGGTAGATTTTCTCATTTTTTATTATCTTTTCTGTTATCAACAGTCAACGTATACCTACATATATATTTATGTCAATGGATATTTATAAATAATAAATTAAAATTATTGTACACAGAAAACAGCCACATGGCCTTTATGTTATATCGTTCTAAAATAATAACAAGTAACCCAATATTTGAGCATTTTTGCTATTCATTATATTTTTTAATAAATAATTTTACCACTGATTATGCTGTAAATGGTTTTAATTAATGCTTAGTAGTGATGAAGTACAATTTCAGGTGTTATATTTCATTAAAATTACGACCGAATATTTTTATTTTATCATTTTCGGAATACTTATGACCTATACTATAATCCCTCAAAAGGATTCGACCGTACATCATTTATTAGGACCTTATATGTTGTTCACATTGACGGATATAAATTCATTACATAAAGTCCTAGCAAAAACGGCTTCTAAACAATCAATTCAATTGCACAACACTAAGTAAATACTGATTGATAAATATTTTGACCGCTAAGGGTTCCGTTTTATATATTGGATATACCAATCATTGTGTATAATTAAGGTGGAGCAGTCATATTCTAGTACAAAATCCTTTTGTCTTATCCATATTATAGCGACACGAGGCCGTGACGACAATCTCACGGGACGCGGCTTATCAATCACCGTTGATGGAAAGCCACTAGACCGTGGGGACCGCCTCTACGTTGGGGATTTACTTTTATCTGTGTACCTGTACTGACTTGTGAACGTGGCTTTGGCCGTCTTTGTATCGGGATTATTATAAAATGGACTTACATTTGTTTGAAGCCGCCCAGAAAATTATCCGAGAGGAACCCGAAGAAGGCAAACCCTGTATTAGTTTATTTTTAGAATTGAAAACAAGAATCTGAAGAAAACACAACATATTAAGTAATAAACTACCTACTTACTTACTTACAGGTAACAAACATGTACACAACAAAAATGAATTTATTATATTGTATTCATTATTAGGATTCAATAAAAAATAATTGGAAATATTTCATTATTGCACTTTATTATAATAACAATTAATACTACATTATTAAAATATAAATACAAACAAAATATGTAGTAGGTAATATAAATCATTATGCATAATATAGTTCATAATAATAAATAATAATAATTTCATATAGTTAATATTTAGCAATCTGTCTTCTTGTCTATGTCAGTGCTACGCCGTAGCTGTAGCTTCGTAGACCCTACTCGATCGGTAATTAATAGAGAAACTGTCGCCATCTATAATTTCTCATAAACATTTGTGAATTAGTAACGCTACTTGACGATAGATAGCGTCAGTAACTTATTGGATTTTTGTTTAAATCTTACTTGAACTTCAGTTGAATTTATCTTTTCTTATTAGGTTACATCTTTTCTAATAACACTATAATTTATAGATCTACAACAAATGTATAATACGAAATAAAGTGGTTCTTACGTTTATGTTTTTATAAGAGTTTTAGTAATCAATAAATATGTTTTCTTTCTTTCTTTCTAATTTTGGGTTAGGCATCGCTTGTCTTTTTATTTTAAAATAAAATATTTATATATTATACCTACATCTCATAATGTTTACCAGGCTGAGGAACAATCAAAGTATCTTACTACATTTACACCAGAACATGGCTATTATAAAGATAGGTATACTATATATACCTATTCTCGTATACCCAAGTTTTATTTCACAGTAAACCATTGAACATCCACAGTATTGTGTTTTATTGCTTAAACGTGTAACGTACTACTCAATTTGAGTTTAAATACACAGCACCGAAGACATTTTAAGGGAATTTACTGTCAGGTGCTCTATTTCCCCGCAGGTGAATACCAACTGTCAGCGTTCTTGAGATGGACGGGGTTAAAGCGGGGGCTGGGGGACAAACGGGGGACAAACGGGGGGTAGAAGCACCTATTTGTCTTGCGGGAGACATGTGCGATCGCTTGCCACGATGTTTGTTTATTTGTGCTTAGAATGTTTTAGTGGATGGCTCGGTTCAAAGGTTTAACCTAAAGCTACCTAAACTGAAGGTAGGTAATTATTTGCACGTAAACTCGCTCGAAAGCTTGTCAGAGCTCAATCTGTTGTAGATGTAGGTGAATATAAAATGTATATTAGTATTTATATTCTTGAGTAAATGACGATAAGTGGCTATAAGATGAAAATAATCAAGATTTTTCTAACTTAAGAATGAAGTTATTTTTGAATAAAGTTATTTTTAATATAGTGTACACATACAATATTTATACAGATATATAGAGCTAAAACCACGCCAACATGTTACATTTATTTCAGTAAAATAGCGCCTAACCAAAACTAATCTCATATAACCAAGCTGTTACGGTTAAGCTGGGCGTACCTAAGTTACGTGCTGTTTTCATGATAACTGCTCAACTTTGACTGCACCATAAACCGCGGGCCCTTCTAATTGTCGAAGGCAAAGGGTTGTGATTAACCGCTTGGCTGAACTTGTTAGGGTATTTAGTAAGTAGATAGATAATCGTGAAGATATGTAGGTATATTTATTGCTTACTTATGTTTCAAAGGTTTGCTTGACAACTGTCTAATAGACAAGCTCTGCTTAGTTTGGAATATTTCAGGATATTATTATTATTAGCTAGAATAGAATAGACAGAATCTCCATTTTTTAAGTTAGTTAAAATAACAGAGTGTCTTTGACTTAGCTACGTTACCTAACCTATATGCGATATAAGATAAATCTAAATTTAATTTCAGACTACCCTCGGATGATTTTAAATTGAAAATATAAAAGATCAGCGCAGCTTCGACGCCAATATATGGGCGAACAGCCTTACGCCGGTATAATCCGGATCAGAGCGGGTAAATACGGAGGTTACCGGGATGGCATCCGGTAGGTAAATAGGATCATAAAGTATGTATGTATGTTTGCTTTGATATATAATAGTTACTAAAATAAATATAATATTTACGTGTGTGTGTGATTGTGTCCACTTAGGTCCTTTTCCAGCTTTGGATGAAACTTGGCATTAAACTATTAGACACTTTTTATCCCGGGAAAACAAATGTACCTTCAGGAACGCGGGTTAAGCCGCGGGGTGGAATCTAGTATTTATTTATTCTGTGTAAATACCGAATACCTTATTTCAGGACTTGTGGACGTTTTTATACCAATGGCAAACAAGCATAAGTAAGTACATAATTTCTTATTATGTAAATACTAGTTTCTGCCCCGCAGTTTCACCCAAAGTCTCGAAAAATCTCTTGTTTTCTCGGGACAAAAAGTATTCTATATTTTATTACATCATCGATATTATATATCTTCGTGCTCAATTTCATTCAAATCCATTCTGTCGTTACGGTGCAATTGAGTAACAAATATCCACATAAATATAAACAAAAAAAAATGTATTTATAATATCAGAAGGAAGTAGAATGACACTATAAGGTGCCACCCATGACGTAATACCTACATTATATTCATCACTTCATACCAAAATACTTTGACATTTCCTAACATAACTAACGTAACAGGAATCCATCGCCACTTCAAAGAGTAATTTTTTCCCCAATCCACCTATAATTAGACCGCAGGCGAATCTTGAAGTTCCTTCATCAAGATATACGCCCCACGTTAGTTTGGTCTTAGTTTAATGTATGCACATTATCTAAGCAAGTTCTGTACGCTTCCATCTCACCCCGGCCTCCCCCTATTACGTGTGCTCAATTTAGTTGGTGCCGACGTATAACTATATACATATATATATACCTACCAACAACTATTACAGTCATGCACTACGATTTTGATTAAGATTAAGAGGTATAGGTACCTATAGGTGTATGTACACATGTGTGTGTGTGAGATATTAGGAAATCCTTGCAAGGAACATTTAGAGAGAGAGAGTATTGTCTTGTTCTACGCCGAAGTTGAATTGAGAATAAGTATGAGTAATTTTGGGACCTGACTTCTTGGAAAATTATACTTGATAGAGATTAAGGAAACTCGTCGCTTTTCTTGAGTTCCTCTTTGTTTAGGTATTCATATTAAAATGACTACTTTAAACTACTTATAACTACTATCTACAAAGGCTATAATATAAAATGAACTACAATATTTTAGTGCTTCGTGGAAATTTTCTATATATTTTAGTTTGTATTTTATATTTTTGCTGTAAATATAACAACAATTAAATAATTTTTGGTATACCTAATTTATTAAAATAAAATGCAAATTGATGCCTGGAGTAGTTAGGTAACAAATGTAAGTTTACATCTACCCTCAGCTTGGCTATATAATCAATACTTATGTGCTATTACTGGTAACAGTTTCAGTATAATCCATTATGTTACCCATATGGCGGCACAAGTTTTCAACGCACGGTACTTAAGCGTCGCAGTCATTGAAATTCACTTTGTGCTGCCAATAGCTCTCAGGCTGTCAATTATTGAGACCATTAGAGATCCGAGCTAAGTGTGGTTACACTTATATCTGCAATATTGACAAAGATATATTTTGATTTGGAGACCGTGACATTTATCCCACATGTTGTTTTTTATTTTTTTATACCACATCGTTGGCAAACAAGCATACGGCCCGCCTGATGGTAAGCGATTACCGTAGCCTATGAAAACTTGCAACACCAGATGCTTCCCGCCTCCGCAATGATCTGGCGACCTTACTCACGCGCAGGAACACAACTATAAGCTATTTGGCTCTTTGAGCGTTAAGTCTAAGGGTATATCAATCAATAGGTGTAAAATACTAACAAAATTGGAAAAATAAAAGGATGTGTTTTAGATGCCGCAGTTAATTCCAATCCAACTATTCTATCAAATATAATTTTACCTCTGATAAATCATAGATGATCACTAGCGACAAAGTTTCATTGCTCATTCCATACATTCCCATAATGTCTATTAAAACTTGACATAATTAGTTTCTGTGTCTGAATAAACCACAATTAGTCTCTAATACCAAAACAAGGATTATATAGATACGTTATTGGCTCAACCAGGCTATAAGTTATGTACATAAGCTCAATTCCACATAGCTCGGGTACATGGCATGCAGACAAGTCCACGACGGAATACATAATGTGAGGGTAACAAAGCCGCATACCTACCTATTGCCCGCCAAATTCTAACTCATGATGTGCCGTAATTTATAGAAGATTGCGGATTTTAAAAGAAAGGTTGTTGTAGGATTTAAGAACAGAAAATAACATCTGAACTCTATTTTGGGGCAAGTCTCCCAGGTTGCCGATAAGCTTCGGATAGTATATCTGATAGATATTTGATAATGCTGTCTCTTTCATTCGAAATAAACAGAATGAGACGACCTGTGAAAAATTCTACTAGATAAGCTATTAGGTAGGTGTCTATCGTCAACCTATGAGACTGACCCTGATTTACTTAACTTTGACTACGACGACGATGTGCAAAATTGCTCCGTAAACGATAATTAAGGTTGATGAGTTAAGGGTTTCTACGAATATCACGTGAACACCATAGCACGATGGATTGGTACTTTGTAGCGCTAAAGTCTATCGCAAAACAGTTTTCGGTGCGCTTGAGAGTCAATTCCTTTCTAGCCATTGTGTGCTTACCTCCTTCCGCCACATTATCAATTACAAAGTGTGATATTGTGTTCAAAACAAAGCTACCTTATTTAAAATGGATTAGATCAGAAAAAAGTTAAACAATTAATAAATTTTCTCCAATAAAACTTGAGATACTATTGTGGGGATGACTGGAAAAGTTAATGTTTGTGTTGCACTGGAGAATTAGTTTTAGATATTTCTCGGAGTGACTCAAGTTTCTCTTCCAGTTCAACCCTTGGGTCGTTCCGCCCGGGCGGGTAAGCAACAAAGGAGAAATTTCACCAAAACCATCTACCCACAAACAAACAGCCAAGGCGTTTCGCATTCCGTCCACTGGAAGCTTTACTAGAATTACACATGTCACGCCGAATTCAACCTTATTATCTTGAACATATGTCCTACATGTAGATATATGAAGCTCATGCTTTCGCAGCATTATTAGATGTTTGTTTTAGATGGTATAAAGTTTCCTATTACCTTTTGTGTCGTTAATTTACATAATATTGGTGTAATTTTAGAGGTAAACATTTTGGTATTGGTAAATTTTAGTACCTAATTGGGTTAGATTTTATTTCAAAGGCTATGTAAAAAAAACGTTCTAAAAGAGATCAAATTTGATATAGGGTAGGTATGATCGGATTTAATCAGCTTTGTATTGAAAATGAAGTCTTTGTTTCTATAAAAAATATAAGTATTCTTGTGTACAGTAAAAATACGTGCTATTGATTCATATGACTGAACCCGCAGGGTAAATACTATCTCAGTATAAAATTAAACCCAGGTCTATCACGCATCACTTACAAGTGGAACAAGTTCACATATACAAAGTGTTGTTGCCAATATAGGCTGTATATAGAACGAGTATGTATGCGAAGGGTTATTTACCGTACGTATTTGCCCCGAGCGAAGCGAAGCCCGGACCGCTGGGTTACAAACGTTTGCATTACCAACTGGATATCAAATAGTGGTGGAATGGTGTCGATGTTCGTTGTCGATAATCTTGTCTTGATGTCACGTTAGTATATAACGTGAGAAGAGAGGTATCGAGACGATTAGTCGTTCTTCTCTCCGTTTCGCTCTTCATGATGAGATATGGTTGGTAGGATAGGTACTTGTTATTCCTCTGTTATTGGTGCTATCCTGATTAATTAATAAAATTACGACATCAATTTTATTAATAACTAGCTTCCGCTCCGCGGTTTCACCCGCGTTCCCGAGGGATCTTGTGTTTTCCCGGGATAAAAAGTAGCCTATAACCTTCCTCGATAAATGGGCTATCCAACACTGAAACAATTTTTAAATCGAACCAGTAATTCCTGAGATAAGCGCGTTCAAACAAACAAACAAATTCTTCAGCTTTATAATATTAAGTATAGATGTGATTATAACATAATTTATATGAAGCTGTGATATGAGACCTATAATTGATATCAGAAAATTGTATGAGTTCTTATATTGATATAATGGTCAATATAAAAAAAAAACACAATTAATTTTGATTGGGATACATATTAGGTTAACTTCTATTGGATAATTGTACATTTTCAAATTTCATCCTTTTTAGGTTTGGTTTGATAGACAGGAGATATAAATTGGTTTATTTATTATTTGGAATTTTTATCAATAGTAATTAAACAATTTAATCTAATTTAATCGATAAATATTCATGATTAAATCGATAGATAACCCCAGCTCTTTTGTCAGCATAGCCCGTGGTGCTTGCGGGGCGAAACCGAATTTCCGAAACGTCTAATAAGTTGGATGTTAAGCTGACAGCACCATGTACTATGTACACGACATTACCAGCCTCACAAGGCCCCCCTTCCATATCTATTTGCATAGGCTGATAAGGGGAGCAAGTAGTAAATGATAGATCATGTTAAATTGGATGGTGTGAGTGTGTGGGTCTCATTTGCCTTCGCTAGTTACTCCGTAGTTGGTTGGAGGTTCAAAATTAGGAAATGTTTAGTTAGACTTTCCAAAAGGATGTTTGTTGAATTTAGTCGTTGGGTTTTAGAAAATTGCTTTCCAAGTTTCTGAAGGGGTTAAATTAGAAATTAGATTGATCTAACAGCTAACAGAATAGGGAAACTGAAAACAAAGAAGATATTATTAAGATTTTGAGAAATCTTTAAGTTTGGATGATGTGGGTAAAATTCCTGAATTTACAGTAAGTCCTATAATCCGGTTTAGGCTTTCACTAAGCGTTAAGATATAAGATTATTCAAGAAGCGCGCCCCTTTGTTATTGCAAATGAGGTGTCCACTTACCATAATGTGGACCGTCTGATTGCGTGTCATAAAAAAAATATGTAAAGTGAGCTTACGTTTGGCCATCGACTAACCCCAGAAGGAGTTAAGAGGAGGCCGGGGATGTAATACGCTTGCCCTGAAAATGTCTATACACTTTGGCCTTGAAGACATCTAGGATATAAATAAATAAATAAATAATAAATATTCTGGGACATTATTCCTCACACACGGCTATCTGACCCCAAACTAAGCAGAGCTTGTACTATGGAAGCCAGATAACTGATATACTACATATACTACTTTTCTTTTGTAAATACATACATATATAGATAATTACACCCAGACTCATGACAAACAGACATGTTCATGCACACAAATGTTTGTCCTGTGTGGGAATCGAACCCACGACCTGCGGCGTGATAGATAGGGTATCTTACCAACCACGCCAACCGGCCTGTCAAATATAGGTGACAGGAAACACAAACGCCGGAAATGAGTTCTTCTCCTTCACTTTTCGCATAAGGAACGATGTGTCCGTATAAACGGGAAGTCGACAACGTGTGGATAGAAATCCTCCCGGCATCTTGTGCTTTGATTGAAAAAATGGGGATTGTCGACGCTCGTAGCTGTCTTCGAAAACACGAACTCGTACGTGATTGGTCGTCACTCCTCACTACACAATTCAAATCGATCTAGCGAACAAAACGGACATTGTATTACGGCAAACATTGATTGATATACGATCTCTAATTAAACTACAATTTTTCATCCACTGAAATATTCATCATTTATGCAAGCCTCCTCCTCTGCAACAGGGATGGAGGAATGACACTGTTTACTCTCCAAAATATATCCCATAGAAAACCGACAAAAACTTTTTTTTACTTTGTATTGGCTTGTGTTTCCACAATCTCAAAGGCATGCAAAGTCTAGAAGGAACTAGCTCTCAAGTGCAGTTACCGAAACACATCAATAGGTGTTTGGCGATAGATTATCAATGTGAGGATGGTAGCCAGCCAGGCGGGTACTACAAAGTACCCTACCACCATGCTATGATTTCCTCACGATGTTTTCCTTCACTGAAAGCTCAAGCTCATTGCAGGATTCGAAACCACGACCTTCGCAGCTACATCCGCCGTCACTACCACTGAGCTATCATCGCCTATAAAACCTTATACCTTACGTCGATGGACAAGGTTTGTTAGTTTCGCTTCGGTTAGTGAAACTGAGTCTCCTTGCATGACGGTTTATTAAATAAGATCATCCAACTGGTATACTTACATTATTAACTAGAGATACTACATTCATGGTTTAAACTGTTTTCCCATATAAATTTTTATTATGATCTGACCATGGACTTTGATGAATGACGGATGAAAAATAGTAGAGACAAATATCGCGATTGAAATAATATCTTATTCAATATTGTCGACAATTTTATTAATGATAGCTTTTCCGCGCGGTTTCACCCGCGTTCCCGGGATAAAATATAGACTATGTTACTCGATGAAGATGTAGCTTTCTAACGGTGAAAGAATTTTTATAATCGGTCCAGTACTTTTTGAGTCAATTCAATACAAATCTTTCCTGTTTATAATATTAGTATAGATAAGAAATAACAACCGTTGAGAAGCAATACACGTGAAGAACCCATCATTATCATCGTAATCAGCCTAGGGATGTTAATAGATAAACATATTATGGATACCTGAATTCTTCCTCCCTTCCTTAAGATTTGTTTTAGTGGCCCCTCTTACCTGTCATATAGAGAGGCACACTATTCCTTGGCCTCTTTTTGCAAGGGACTAGGGACTATCTTAGTAGGTCTTGCTGCCCTAGCTTTCGCTACCCGAATTACGTAACTCTCTCAGAATCATAGTTGCAGCGATACCGATGATAGTTGGAAACAGAGTTAGAAGTACCAATATGTACTAAAAAGCAACTGTATTCTGAGAGCTTTACATAATCGCCCTACAGGTTATTCTACTTAGTGAGATGTCTAATCATTCGACGTTTTTCTCAGTTTCGTAATCGATAACTGCTCTTAAAGTGACGAGGTCTGATGAATACAAGTATCTTAAATCTTGATATTCAACAAGTATGAATAAATCGGATGCAAAATATAAAATGAATCACCTACAAACCGATAACGAGTATAGATCGCGGAGTTCCCCCTCGGTTCGTCGACACCAGATTAAAAGACTAATTAAGGGAAAAACCGGCAAAAAAAAACGTTTAACTTCTGCAGACGGAGCGTTCACTTTCCACTGTTTGGGGCAGGTCCGGGACGATTTTTACGTCAGTTTTCAGTCTTCTTTTATGATGTCGGCTTGTTGTGAATTGGTTGCTTGACTAACTTTTAATTTCAGTTTTTCAATCAACTACTTTAGTTTTCATGGTTGAGCGTTAACTATATACTTTGGATTTTTCATCTATAATGTTTTTTTTTGTTATAGGAAATGATACTAATAGGTATACCTACCTATTAAGTATGAAGTTGAAGACAAGTTAGTTAAGGGATTATTAGATTATTTAAGATCTACTAAGAGAGCTATGATTGCCTTAGGTACCTACCTGTATTATTTTTGCATCTTACAATCATCAATTTGAATTTGAACACACCTGTTAAAATGAATATTCGGGCGTCCTTCAGGAAATCAATCGGCTAATTGATTTAACTATTATTTATTTTTATGGTTAAACTTCATAATCTTAGTTATGATAGTTATTGATGAAGATAATTATCGTATGATTTTTCAACGAAGCCTAATTTTCAACAACAGCCAAAACACAGCATCCCCACAATCTTGCTCTCGCGAACATTGCCGCGTTGAGCAATCATAATGAATATTTTATTTTATCATAGCGGGCTCCCCCCGCGCCCGTCGCCGACGCCTCACCCCCCGCCGCCTCGCTCAGCCATGAACTTGACACCGAGCGAAAAATTAGTTCACAAGGCGAAAGTGAACTTGTACAGAGTTTGCACTTTTTGAACCAACCTAGACTGAGATAAAAGAAGTTCGAGACGACAGTCGCGAAGTTTCGCTCCGCTATAACTAACTGTTAACGTATTTATAATAAACACATGTTACATAGCATTGCTAATTAAGCTTTCATAATTCAAAGTTATCAAATAAGCCTTATCCGGACCCTTTTTTAAATAGTTCAAAGCCCCGAGAGCGGGGCCTACTTGTGAATTAACATACTTTAGTCAAAGCTACCAAACTAACCGCGTACGGGGAAAAAAAAATCTAACGTATTTCACGCATTCACTCAGTGTATGAGGCTAATTAAAAAAGTACAGAGGTTGGTTCCGCAAGTGGTGTAGTTCCGCCACTCTCCGCTAGGCAGCGCTTTTCGCTTTGACGAGTCTTGGGGGGTTTTTGTGGGCTTATGGCGTGTTTGTGAGGTTTCATTTTTTAATGAGGTCGTGTGTTCGGGTATGAGCGTCGGGGATTGCGGGCCACCCCGTGCTTTGTGCGGCCGATAAGCGTCACAAGTCCCAGTTAGGCGTACGGCACGCAAAGAGACCGTCTACTTTACAGCACCGTTGTGTGCGTGCATGAAAGAGTTACACTGTTCATTTATTCATAGAGTCCCGCTGATGGTAAGGTTATTAGAACGAGACTTTTATCACGTCGCTGTACCTTATATCTGCCCATGAATACGAAATGTGCGGTGACGACCACGTGTCACAAAGAGCGATTTGCTAAATAAAAAAAAATAACAACAATGGTAATATTGTTAAATTTTATTAACTCCTTACCTCTTTGAAACATGTATTGAAAATCCACCAGATGAAGCATCGAAGTGGCGAATTTTCTATGACACTTTCTGGGTAGAGACTCAGAAGGGATGGTAAGGAAGTCGTTAACATGTATGGTAACCTAGATTAATTAGAAATAGCTTACTTAATTTAATAAAATGTTTTGTTTTGATTAAAATAGGTCTTATCAGGCACTTACGAATTGTCAGACTGTAGAGAACCTACCTTCCTGCCTTATCTTTACACATAATAAATCTGTAGAACCAGCGTGTCATACATTATTTTTTAACTTGAAAATGGAGTGTGGAGGATGTAGGAAGAGTAACAGCTAGTAGCAGCTAGCAACAGAAGAGTAAATGCTAAGAGACCCTTTATTTCTTGACTTTACTAATAACATTCGTAATAATTAAAACAATGAAAAAGCAAAACAAAATTATGACAAATATAAAGGGAGTAATGTCATTGTTTGTTAAGGGGAGCGTTGCCACCCAGACTAGAATTCCTGTATCCTGGATAACAGCACCTATCATTAGGGACAGAGGCATGAACTAAAGAATTAAATAAAAAATACACTCAAATTGAAAACTATGCTTTCTTACAAAGTAACATTTAAGAATGAAAAAAAATGAGAATAATGAGAAGGAAAATTCTGTTTCATCATAATTATGTAAGTTATAATAACTAGCTTTTCATCATCATCATCATCATCTCAGCCGCAAGTCGTCCACTGTTGGACATAGCTTTTTAAATTAAGTATTTTAACAAAATAAGTAGTAAGTAAAAGTAATTAGCGGAACTATATAGAGTAATTTGCTAATTATATTATAAAGAAAAGGTGCTAGTAATGAGATTTGCTGTTGTAAGACTAATAAATCGAGACTATTTCTCTTATAATATTGAGGCAGTTTTTATTGGTATAGAGAAGCGCCCCTACTTCACCATGACGTAGGTATCTGCTAATCATTTAGCCATAAAAAGGTACCTAATAAACTATTATATAATCTGTGCAAATGTTATTTAAATTATGTAACTAATAAATAAATGAATACTTCAGTTTAATAGGCTATTACTACAACTCCTTTAGGGTTTACAACTTGCTGGCTACGACGCTATATAAGTAGGTAAAAATCAACATCTTATGATCAACTTCTTACCTACTTTAGGTACCTGTTTTACCTATCTGATATCTAGATTTATGTAGACCTATTTTCTCCTAATTGGTAAGACTAAAATAAGAACCTACTAACTACATTTCATTATGTGGATTTAATGTTTTTAGAGAATGAATGAAAAATTATCATTAATACTCAGTCTGTCAGGAATAAAAGAAAACGTGTGGAGTGTAATTGCTAGTTGCTTTTCTAGTGGTAACCTCTCATTCTCAGTAATTTTACAGTGCCTTTATAAGTTTTGAGTATCATTCAAATGAGTAGTAAATTATTGTAACAATAATATCTTAGATAACCACTTACTAGTTAATTGGTTGATTGTAACCATAGTTAGACAACATTTTGTGTCTATTGGAAATATAAAAATCTAGTGTACTTACTAAATAGACTACAAAATCAGAATACTTACTTATATGAATTCTTTTGAATATAGGTACGGTATACTGGGTACAAGTACAAAACAATACGTTTAAAAAAAAGTAAAAGTATTTTCTTGTAAGATTTTTTTTATCAGCGCCATCTACCAGCGAGTGGCTAGTCCAACAATAAACTCATAGATGGCACTAGTGAGCAAATAAAGTGGAATATTATGAAACTGTATTATTTGAGGAAGAAATAGGCATAATAATTATATAGTAAATTAAACAAAAGATTTTTAGTAAGAAAGACTGAACTAAAATTTTAATTATTAAAAAACTATAGCGAAAGAAATGTTTCATAAATATTTAAATTTATTTGATGTAGATTTTAAATTGATTTGAAACGAGTTTTCCAGGCGTAAGAACAATTTAATAAAGAATACTAATAAACTGACTGTTTTTGTTGACATATAGGTCCATCTGATGGTATGTTGGTCACCGTCGTCTATGGGCATTTACTTATTTGGGGGATTGCCAATATGATTTTGTGTAATAATTATTATTATGTAGTGGAATATTATGAAATTTTACCTTATCATAATCACATCAGGAAGTAATAAATATTAACTATCCTCAATTACTTCATTTGATCATGGACTTTTATTTTAGACATAACTAGCTTCCGCCCCGCGGTTTCACCCGCGTTCCCGAGGGATCTTGTAGCCTTCCTCGATAAATGAGCTATCCAACACTGAAAGATTTTTTCAAATCGAACCAGTAGTTCCTGAGATTAGAATTAGAATTATTTATTTGCTTTAAATGTGGTTTTACAATAAGGTCTTACAGTTAAAACATGATTCAGCACATTTAGCTTCTAAAATAAGCACGCAAATACATTTTAATATTATTTTAATTACACTCTCTATTTATTATTATTATTAACAATATTAGTATTATCATTATATTATATATTATTAGCGCATTCAAACAAACAAACAAGCTCTTCAGCTTTATAATATAAGTATAGATTAATAATAATAATAACGAATAAAAAAAAAGTAGTCTTAAGATAAAAAAATAAATAAAGGACATAATAACGAATAATAACTACCTTTAAACCTAAATATTAATATATAATAACTACAACAATCCTTCTTAACTAAACGATTTTATTGATTAAGTACAAATAGTTATAGTGAGATTATTTAACTGCTAAAATACATATACAATACTTGAGTCTAATTTATAAATATTAAAAATGAGTATTTACGCGACAAGCAAAACCTTTGACAAAACGCTTTAACCAACGTCAAGAAAAATAAGCAAAATACAATTCCAAACACGAAAATCCAATGAAAAGCGCTGTCAGATGCAAAATTCTTGATCAAATTTATTGAAATTACAGCATAAACATAGCATTTATTTTTGGAATTAAAATGACAAATCCAGCGTGTGGACGTGTGTAGTGGTCTATATATCGGTGTTTAGAAAGTGGTGAAATGGTACGGTGGAGGTGCTGCCTTGTATTGGCAATGTTGCTGATCCTCCCGGCTAAGAGTGGCTCCAAGTTTGATGACGATGAGAGGGACGAAGAGTGAGTATTGGTGATCGTTAGTTTGGATCAAACATTGGTAGTATTTTGAAGGACGTGACAGGAACCGATTAGTGGGATAAATGGGGCGTAAATAAGGAGATATCCTCTACCCATCAGCAGTGTGTGAATGTGAATAGTAAAGTAACAGGAACAGCAGGATTGACTTTCATGCACACCTTGAGAGACAAAGTACAGCAAGTATTGAATTTATTGGCTGTAATGAATTTGTAATTTTGTTAATTTGTAGTTTCCGACCGCTGTTTTGCCTGCGTCCACGGAATAATACTAGTCAATGTATCTCTACATGTTATACGCTACTCACGTACCAAATTCATCACTACTGTCTGTGCCGTTGAGCAGTCAAGAGATAACAAACATACAAACTCACTTTCCCATTTGATAGTATGATTTATTTACCTTTATCGTTAGTATTATGAATGTTGAAGAATCTATGAATGTCTATTTGTTACGTTATCACTGCTAAACTACCGAACCTGGACATATTACCCGTATTTTGGTAATGTAGCGTGCTCATATCTTACGACTAGAAATAGCAACTAAGTATTTTAGCTCTAGGAGAGGCGAAGAAGGTGAAGAGGACGACGATGAAGAGGAGGACGACGATGACGATGATCAGGAAGACAAGGCTGAACGTGGAGGAGGCAGAAGGGCACCAGGGCTAATACCGACACCCAAGTCACTCTCTTTAACAAGAACTACAAAAAAACGGCCATTAGAATGCTATGTCTGCGCTTACAAAGCTGAAACACCGTTGAGATCTTGTTTGGACCCCACAAAATACAGGTTTTTAATTATAAATGTTAGCTTAAAAATAGCTTAAGTAGCCATCTAGTCTTAAACTAAGTAGAGCTTGTACTGTGTAAACAAGATAACTTAGGCTTACACTGCATAATTCTACATGCACTTTAAGTACATAGATATTTACGCAGAGACATAACAAAATAATCATAGCATAATATTTTATGACAAGGTATGTAAAGGCAGTCTGGATGCATGCAGTTCATCCACACTGATTACGATGGTTGTCGACAAATTGGCAACTTTAGTATATGAGATTGAAAAATTATCATCGTTATTAGGATTAATTAACTGTTTATTGATTTATAGACTTTAATTTTAAAAAAAATACAGATTAAAAAAAAAATTGTATGTGTTCAAACACTTTAGATCTATTAGCTTGTTTGTTTGTTTTCAGGGTGCATACTATAACATGTCACAGCGCAGAGGACAAATGCTTTACGTCGGTTATATCAAAAGGAAATACTTACGAGGCGGTAGTACGAGGATGTCGTTCAGGTTGTGTCGGCTCGCCGGAAACTACATGTTGTGAGGTACTATTAATTTATTGTTTAATTTAAGTACGTAAGATATGTAGCTGGTTTATAAATGGACTAGCTTTGCGCCCCGCGATCTGCGGTACAACTTTCTTAGTGCATGGGATGCCTATGTTATTTAAGGAACCTGTTTGCAAAATCTCAAGATTCTTAACCAAGTAGCTAAGGCAGTGTATTGATAGGTCAGTCAGTCAAATAGGACAAGTCTTTTTATATGTGATGGATAGAAATATATTTAGAAAGCTTTCAACTCAAACTCTAGCATTAAAATCATTCGATTGGTCTAACTCACAGACTAACTCTAGAGACTACAGATGGAACATAATGATTAAAATTAAAATAAATAAATAAAAAATGCTGTCGAATTAATTCTCGAGAATTGCGTTACAGCTTAAAAACTTTTTGTGTCGGTATAAAGAGCTGACAGAAGATAAAAAAACAGTTACAGTACTACGATTCAAGTTATGCGTTTCGGCAATCTAAGTACTTCGACACAAAAATATGGTTACAAGTGAGGGCGAGTGTGACAGACAGAGTATGCTGATGTGCATAACTTATAATCGTAGTACTTTTTTATGTCAGAGAACTGACAAGCAGGCAGGCAGTCCGCCTGATGGTAAGTGGCTACCGGCGTCTATGGACATTGGCTATACCAGTAGGATTGCTAATATGTTTCGGACCTTTATAAAACTGACTTTCAACTGTTACTGCTGGAAAACAGGTATTTGGTGACAGATTTCCTTCACCAAAAGCTTAAGGTCATTGTAGGATTTGAACCTTCACCGCGGAATCCGACTTCAATACAAATGAGCTGTCATCACTTAAAAAAAAAAACCTAATTTCCAGCTAAACCGCTGCAATAACCAAGCCTTCGCAACGCCAGTTCTTGTGCCCCATGCGCTCGCGACTAGTACCAGCAAATCGAACAAGACGATCCCACCTACCATACTCTTCTTTGTCACTATTCTGTTGGTGCTGCAGACAGTTGGCAAGGTTGCTATCGTTTAAAGCAATTATGGACCATTCCACGAATATATCATAATCATCGTTACTTGATTGCTATAGTACAATTCTTCTATTTCTTCTATATCATGTCATAAAGTTGGCTTTAAAATTTTCTCGATTTTGAAATTATTTTTTTATTTGCGTTTCAAATGGAAAGTATGACAATGTGTTAATTTTTAATACATTTAAAATATTTTTTAAGTTAAACTAAATTATTAGATGACGTATACATACATGGTAAGGTCCAAAAAGATGCTGTTCACTAAAAATAAAGTTTAAGATTAACTTTTCGTTACACTTGACGAAAAATCATGTCGACAAATGTATGAAAGAAGTATATAAATATAAAACGTGAAAGTGTAAATTTGTGGTGAATTGATGTGGGACGTGATGTTTTTGTAAAGTGAAATACAATATTTTATTAGTTGTTGTTGTATTAATTTTTTTACGCATCTTTACGTTTTATTCTTTTGCAATATTTTAATAACGTTGAATTTGTCTCGAATCTACTTTTACTTATTTAAAATATTTTTTTCTTAGTTTATGACAAAACTAGCTTTCGCCCCGCGATTTCACCTGCGTTCCTGAGGGATCTTATGTTTTCCCGGGATAAAAAATAGCCAATGTTATTTTCCATATTATAATCTATCTCAGTGCTAAATTTCATCCAGATCCGTTCAGCCGTTCGGGCGTGATTGGGTAACAAGCATCCATCCATCCATCCAAACATTCACATTTATAATATTAAGTAGGAGGAAGTAGGATTATGGCCGTAATCCAATTTTATTATGACGACAGTACCTAATCTACAATTTATCAATACAATTTATAAAATAATTATGGTGGCTAATTTTATTAATTCTTTTACGAAATTAACTAAACCCAGAAAGAATATACCTTATTACTCGAACCTTTCATAATCATAACCGCCATCTACTCGACATTTCTTCAAAGGACACACTCTAAAAGGCGCCCTTAGCTTTATAAAAGCCTTATGATTGAAAGGCAAGGGAAGGGTCACTCGACATCCGCGGTCAAGACGCCTTTCCGCCCAATTGATCTGCTTCCGGCCGGCGGGGGCGCAGCCGGATGTGAATATGAATTATTCACGACCATATACCACCGAAGGGTTTTATGGGAAGAATAATGTTTTGAAGTGATAGTAAAATTAGCTGACTATAGTCATAGTAAACCTATCATGACTAGGATTCAGAAATCTTATACTAGGTGAATGGTTTTTTTTTATCTGTAAAATAGCAGACATATTTTTATTATATAACATCGCCTAATTACTGACGCAGATTATAGGCGTAATAGAGAATGTGGCCTATATTTTCTTTGAAGTCTCTGATATGTACGTATACATACGTGTTATAATTAAGCATAGAGTTTTCATTCATATAATATATGAGTGAAAATAGATGTGGACTGAAACTACCTATAGGTAGGCATATTTTTTCCAAAGTGGATAGCTATTTAGCTCCATTGGAATAAAAGTTATAAGTGACAAAATTTAAATAAATAGAAACTTGTTGATAAGTAATCAAAGATCAAATCAACCCCTAACCTAATCGCTTAAACCACGTGTGAAAATCACCCATAGGAAATTCCAATAAACTCAACAATTTTCTACCCTCGACAACCCTCAATTTAGGGTGTCCAGTGTGTTAAGAAGCCAACTCGCTTGTTCTCGACATATGGGGCAAATCACTTGAAAGGACAGCCATGTCCATCTGTATTTGTTGTGGACTTAAAGCGTATAGGAATACGGGCTATATCTAATAGTTTGAATGAAAAGAAAAGTTGGGTGTAGAAAATTTTTGAGGGTGGGAAATTTCTCGATATGCCAACCGGACTTGTCGGTGATTTTTATTGGGCATAAACAGGGGATCGGCGGTGTTAACCGAGATTTGGGATCGTGTGAAAAGTTTGGACAAACAATGTGTGAGGGTGCAAATATTGGACCAATATTTCCGTGTTTGATTTGAAAGTTGAGAAGGTGGATAACTTTTTGTTGAAGTATTTCGGACCTTTGTTGTTTGATTGTCGCTCACGTGTTGTTTTCTTTTATGCAAAATAAGAGTTTTATGCGTCACTGTTTTTATGTATTAGGGCCTTGAGAATGTTTTAATCCAATGAAAGTAACATTGGTTTCCATTTTGCTTACATTGTAACTATTTACTGTAATTCGCTTAAGAGTGTATTGCAAAACAATCCAAAGAAAAATCCTATAACGTTTTTATTTTTTTACTAAGCACGTGCTTTTTAAACGTATTATAAAATTGCCAAAGGTACACCTAGTTAAGGTAGAATCCACACCTGGTGTCAGACAAGACACAGAGATATGAAAGCGATGATCGATAGTATAATTTTGCACGCATCATCGGTCAACATTGGGGTTTGCACAACATTGATTTTGTGCTGTGATTCGATATAAGTCATCGATATGAATTATCGATACTCGATAAAATGTTTAGATCGAAGTTTCACACCTAAATGATACACCTAATTTTCCGTTTCAAAAATCAGATTTTATAACTAATTCAGTTAAGTTGTCAGTAGCTAAAACCTAGTTAGGTTCATAGTTATTCA
This sequence comes from Tetheella fluctuosa, assembly GCA_951216915.1. Taxonomy (NCBI): domain Eukaryota; kingdom Metazoa; phylum Arthropoda; class Insecta; order Lepidoptera; family Drepanidae; genus Tetheella; species Tetheella fluctuosa. The sequence goes on from OX578230.1 coordinate 7,721,135, forward strand.
ATGTAACTATATCGATTCAATTTTGTGCTAAATCTGAACATTAAAAATATTTAGTGTACTTTCTTGAATTACAAAAGTTATTTTAAAAGGCATATCTCTATGCTCTACACTTATTTGTTCCTAAATTACTGGGGTATACCCTACTACAGTATTTATCAACACATATTTTACTCTTTGTTTACGTATTATTGCCTACCCCTTATAATTGATCCCCGCAGTTTCTTTGATTATATTAAGTTTAACTTTACTCAATAGCTCTCATGAAACTAAATCTTACATGTCATGGAAATATTATAATGTACTTTGTGAATTAATTATTAAAATTACATGCTTTGTTAATTATTATAATAGGTAGGGTATCATAGTAGACCTAAAAATATGTTAGACCACATTCCCGTGGATATTTATGATTTTTCGGGATAAAAGGTATCCTGTTTTAATCCAGGATTTGTGCCAAGTTTGAGCCAAATCTGTTCAACCGTTTATGCATGAATGAGTCACAAACATCCAAACAGACAAAATTTCACATTTATAATATTAAGAGGATGTATAGTATAAATCGTAATTAATAATAAAAGCACCAACATCATTATAAAATATAAATTTATTATAGATTACATCACTACATCACTAGTTAATAGTGACAAGTTTAATTCGTATTATTGACCAGATGATCAATGATCTACGGGTATTTAGATCAATAAAATTATGCAAAATCATCGTGCACATTGTCATTCGTTCATATTGACCGTTTTACTGTATTATTAGGGATATTGCGCTTTATGTGGTGTAATCGTTGAATGTTATCCGAGACGGTTGTGGATGTTATAGTAATGTGCCAGTCATTGTGTAAACGGTTTTATTTTTAAGTAGCCTTTGGCAGCAAAAATTGCGTGGTTTTTGAAATACTGTGTATACATAACGATTCTATGATAAGGTAAAAACGGAATTTCCTACCCTGGTCCAAAAATTATACATTATTATACGTATCTACGTATCCAATTAGCAGAAAGAAAATATAATGTGGAACCATAATATAATATATTTATTTGTCATCGAGTAAAGATGGACTAGTTAGGAACGATCAAATTTTGTATATACTTTCCTCTATTCATGCTTAAATCATAACTTCAAAACAAGTATTTACGATAATAGTATAAAATACAAACTATAGAATAAAGAAAATTTTCTCAAAGCTCGGGAGCTTTGAGAAAATTTTCTTTTACTGCTGACGGGCAAGGTTTCCAACAGGCTGGTAGCGTTACCTCTTTGTATGGCCAATGCTTTGGCGGAAAAAGCTTCCAGCCCGTCGGTCTCCCGAAGCCTCGATGAGCTTAGATGATTATCACTGAAATGTTTTTTAAAAAATGATTGTTTTTCAATATTACAAAAGATCATTAATTTATTTTATGAATATTTTAGGTACGTTTAGCTAATGCAGTTTAAATAAACTGCCATTTACTTAAAAAGTGGGTACCTACTTAATAAAGAAAATGATTTCCAATAAACACAAAATATAACAACTAATATAGGTACCAAAACAGTTTTCAGTCGCACATTAGGACAAAGAATACAGCGCAATGAGTAATGCGAATACTCTTGCGTTTGTTGCCCGGCGGCCGGCGCGATGACCGCCGCGTGCATAGGCTGGCCGAGACACAGTGCAAAGTGAACAGTAAGTCAACTCAAAATCCTTGTAAACTTGTAACCTTGTTTGTCATTTCAATCCAATCCTAGTGAATTTAAATCAGATTACCTAGAAAGTAGTTGAAGAATTCATAGGGTAACCTTGGCTACCAGCAGTGGTTATTTAGATGATGTCATAATATAAGACGATATCTAATGTATATTGTAGGTATAATTTACGTACTGTTTGCTTTTTACTGTGGCCAAGGGACGGTCTCGCAAACACGTCGCGGATATTTGCGTTTGGCCGTTTTTTGTTGGCTCCCTGCCAGATGACCGCTGACGGCGGCGGTAGCTCAGATTGAAGTGCACTTGGGACATACAGGGTGAGATAATTTAGAAATTCATTATTTCTTTATGTCTACGATTCTAGGTACGGAATTCAGAATGTTTGGCATAATGATTAACTTGTAATAATAGACCAGTGGCGTGGCGACGGCGTTGACGATCTCTTGTTATATAGATAGTTTAAGAGGCTCAGGAAGTAGATAGTTTTAGCATGAAAGCCCATTCAGTAAGGTGCTTAGATTTTGTGATTTGACGTATGATATGTAACAAATTCGATCAAAATGCATTTTGGAATTGGAATCGGTCGTTAAAAAAATAAGTTTCTATCAGAAGAAATGTTAGGTAGGTATTACATCAAAAGTACACCCACTATGTACACTGGTCTGCAAAGTGCATTAACTCGTCCGAAAAATGTATTTTTGCCTCACGATAAATAGCCGGAATTTGGCTCCCGGTGCGTCGGAAAATATTTGCCGATAACTCCGCTCTTTGTTGATGCATTTATTGAGACATTTCGTTAAATTTATTTTTTTAACATCATTGTGCTAATAACGTTGAAAGATATTGGCTGTTTTTTCCAAAAATATTCCTACAGATTTTATTGAATTATTTATATTTTTATCTACTTGCCTGCTATAAAATAAACATTTCAAATCAAATTAGTTATCAATCAAAAAAACAATTTTGTTATTGAATGTTGTAAAATCTAATTTTTGAGTTGTGTTTAAAAGAGCTTTCAAATAGAAAGATTAAAATTACATGAAAACGTCAAAAAACAGTTTTCAAACTCAACAACAACTGCATCTTGCTCGACTCGAAAACACGATCTCTACGCTTCAACCCAGCTTTGCCACTAAAACGAGAAGCTATATAACTAGATTTAAGTCTAAGACCTTGCAAATTAAGTACCCCAGTCACATTCATCGCTAAAACTTCGCTTACGCATGCGGGTAATGTCCATGAAGGCAAAAACTACTGTAAAGCCTACAAAGACAAGTCCGATTTGGTTGGATAGTGGATAAATTCACTTATCTACTTGGTCCTGCTCAACGTTCTGAAGACTAAGTTTTTCGACTTACGATCTTAGTTATTGCTAGTTTTAACAAGGGTACATAAATGTGGAACGGGTATTATCAAAAAAGAAATGTTGCAAATAATAATATCATTATAATTTTATTGACAAATAAATAATACTTTTTGTTTCACCACATTGAATGAAGTAATTATACAAAACATAACTTACAGTGTTACAATGAAAGATCACTACCAGGCAACCTTTGGATGGAAAGTGCAAATTTAGCAATAGGAAGGTCTTTTTATTTCAAATACCGTGTAACTTTATTTGTCCTTGGTTTGTTTATACTTGCTATTTTGTGTTTATTGGATATCGAAACGAAACGATTTTAATAAAAAATAATGTAGCCAACTCCATACAACATTACCCGAGCGGACAGTTCTATAAAGGAAACTAGCGGGCCGACCCTCTAATTCACCCCACACACGGGTATACGGGCTTGATTGAAAAGTTTCACCTTAAAACCTTCAACTTTTCAACCACTTCGAGTTACAGTGGTTGCTTGACAAGTCCGTGTCGCAAAGTTTGCTACTTCTCTTGTTACTCCCGCTTTTGTTACAAATTGATGGCAGAACCATTTGGCTCTTTGGTTTTCTATAATTTGTTGTAGTAATGACTCCGTTGAATGTTGGTGACGTAAAAAGTTATTTAGTTTACATTTTTGTCTCTGAGACAATAAATATCTAAGTATATGACTATTAATCCTGAAGAAGTAGAATAGCTCAGCAATACGCATTTACAAAAGTTGGATTTTCAATATGCGATACTAACAAGTATATAACTTAGGAATGCAGTTCATCTGAAGCCCTATGTTTTAATATAACATTTTATTACGTCACCACCGGTTAATAAGCTTTTCAACCAGCTCGACGGCAAAACAATGTAAAATTATTTATAGAGCCCAGCCAGTAATATATTAAACAGTGTAATTCTAAACACGAGTTCTGTCGCAGGACAACTACGTATATACTAATTGTTGGTTGTGCAACCACGCAGGACAATATTGTATGAATGAATTATCATCCAGAATGTTTTGTTATGGATGTAAGAAATGTTATTATATACTAATAATCACTTTTAATAAGCAACCGAACTAACACACAAAATTGAACTTATACATGGAGTCTATCGTGGGGATAGCGGTAAAAGAGTACACCTACCTAGGCGCAAATTTAGAAGAAAAGAAGAATAGTAATGTCACAAAATCTGCATAGAAATATGGTCTTATCGTCTCATCATAATTATATAGGTAGGTATCTAAAGATATTTGGAACAATATAGTACATGAGAATATCTGTAAGAGGTAAATATCTAAGAAATACATAATTATATGTAGAGTGATATGACTTATTAGTAAAATTTAAAAAAATGTGTGGATGTTGACTCAGCCGAATAATCTATTACGTAGTCGATTTTGATATGACTTACCAAGCCAGACATTTGTGTGCATGAAAATGTCTGTTTTTCCTGAGTCTGGGTTTAATTATCTATTAAAGTATGTATTAAAAATAATAATATATGTATTATATCAGTTAGTTGAAATTTCTTGGCACTCTCCATTGTTTTTGTATCGGCATTGACACGGTAATCATTGGTTCAAATATATTTAATGTAGGAATTAAGATAATGCCATGAACTGAGGCCATGACTATTGTGAATTCATAATTTGATTGATGTTTATTGCCTTCTGTCAGCGAGTGTTGGTCAGTCCGTATCGAACACCCAATCTTAACTTAGCAGTTGGGATGTTGAATATATTTTGTGAGTACGACAGTATCCTGGTCTTAATGGTTATGCTATGTGTTGGTTCAAGGCTCACTGTAGTGACATTTACTTACCTACTTGCTCACTTAATTCCTAATTTGTATGATACTTTACCAATAATACACAATTGGTAAAGAACAACAATTAAAACTAATTTTCAAAAGGAAATTAAAAGAATTTTACCAACATGATAACACACACATCTCCCATGTATGTAAATATAAGTATTTGGACAGTTAATTAACGATATTTTTTTAATAGGTCACCTAGATTTACTAGTTTCACCCCACGCACTCCAATACTATAGACACACAATGGTACTGGCTCGCATATTAAAACATTATTCAAACCGGTCATTACCATAATAAATGTTAATAAAGTCACTGTACATGCGCATTAGCCGGCGGTAAATCATTTGAGGGTTTGCTATTGGTTTTTAGCATCGGCCTGTATCAATTATGGCGCGGACTATGGCGAGCGTTTATCGTGTGCTTACGGAGATAATGTGGCTCTACTTTACATTTAAAAATAATATGCATATTAGTATCGTAGAATGTAGACGTAGCTGATCGAATGTAGTAGATCTTTTGTGACTCATACACGTAGGTACTCATGATTTGATATATGTATTTTAAAGTTATTAAGTTAAAAATGTATTATATAACAAAGTTAAAGATGTATTTACTAAAAGTTATTAAGTACTGACCGTAAAAAAAAAAATTAAGTACTTAGAACTTTTTTTTTTCGTATTATTTATGAGACTATTCTTATTTCGTAATAGATTCAATAAGAATACGATTTGAAAAACAAAAACATAATATAATAATTATTCCCCAAGTAGAGCATTTTTTCCCTCATTAGCACGTACGGGCGTACATAATCGTGGTATCGAAGATGCGCGCCCACGTGCGATTGTCCTGCAGGATGTCGGGACGCGTCTCACACGCCAAGTCGACCTGACTAATATATGTAGCAGTGTTATAACGGTGCTTGAATATTCATAGTGTATCGCCGGCTTTATTATGCTAATTAGAGGATTAGGTGGGTTTGTTATTTTTAAAGCGAAATCAAATTGATTGGAAATTTATAATGTTTATTTTCGGTTTTTATCACTTCTAGGATATAGCATTTTTGTTCTCTTCGTATTTATACTCTACCTTACATAATGTGTGAGTTTGACTTTAAATTTTCGAAGAAGTTTTAATAAGTGACTGCCATTTTATTTGCCAGGAGCCAGATCCATACCTACTAAAGTTTTTAAAAAACCTTATTTGCTTTTGTAACCATTTTTGTAATATATAATTGTAAATTAAATTAATTAAAATTGTGGCTCCAAAAAACAACAAAGAAACCATCCGAACAGAAACCATCTCATTTACGCGATACCGCAAAAACCCGTTGAATGTTCATCTTCACATTAAACAAGCGTGAAAATAGCAGATAAGTTGCACGTTCCCATAGTAACCCCATGGTGCAATGCAACAGCTGATCCGGGCCGCAGAAGGCCGCAGTCGTTATCGGTCAGGCGGCGACCTTTGCGAAGATGCCGCGCGACCGCTACTCGACACACCATGCGCGAAGACTGCGCGATGCCGGTGAATAATTTAATTTTAATACTAACTATAATATGCCGTGTAATAAAAGCTAGGAAGCATTATATTTTGTTCTTAGCAAATATACTGGCATTGCAGAAAGTTTCTAAAACTTAAAAATCTTTTATGAAAATATTGGATGATATCGCATATTATAGATAAAAATTAAATCATTAAATGAAAGATTCGTGACTATTATATTGTTTTTGGTGTAAATGGTCGTTCCTATAACTGGCAAATAAAAAAAAAAAAATGTGAATTTTATATAAAACAAATATACCTAATTATATTAGGTACGATACATGTTTTTGACATCATAATGAAAATTTATTTTGTATTGAGCAAATTCTTTTACAACAAACCGTATTGTAAAATGCTGCGATTTTATACAGATCTGTAACTTTATATCCATTATTAAGGAATTTTAATAATTAGGTATGCAGTCCATTTTTTACCTAATCAAATTTTATATTTAAACATTCACATATAGTATACTAGCAACATTTCGCATAACCTGAACCATGCAGTGGGACAGTGACATTTTGCGTCTTCCCCTCTTCCCTCTCCCCGCTTGACCTTAACAAACCTTTGCACTCCATCCGGCCAACACAACCGTATCTTTAGCATTTGACTTGCTTAGCAGCTTGATATATATCACCGAGAATCCAGGAATCTGGATCTTGATGTGAAACGAAGCCGCCTGAGCTTGTGTGAATGTATTAGAATAAGATTTGTGGCGATATGAGCAACATTTCTATGATTAGGTATTCATTTTTTCGTTTAGATCACACTACTTTAATTTAATGCATTGACAATATGAATTGTGCAACCTGAACATACTTTGGCAATTTATCTACTCCCAAAACCATTAATCTAATCTACTTACGCATATTCCACAGAATATAATATGGGCTTATTAGTGTCCGCTGACATTTACAAACTAGCCGTAGATTTATCATTCGAATACCACTTATAATAGCACAAATTGTCGATCGGGAACCAATCCGATTTATTTTAAAAGTTGCCGCACGAAACGGTTGACCTTTGAGCATTCTCACAGTTATGAATAATATCCTATGAACGAGGGAATCTCATTGCAAACAAGGGTTTAAAGAGGACAATAGATTTAGAATCATTAAAATTCAATAAGCCATAGTTTAAGCAATAAATCTTCATAGAAGGCTATCGGTGCACGAACAATCTAATCCAGACTATTCCCGTGGCTATGCCTTGGACTCGCCCATTGTGTAATCGTCGGAATGGGCCAAATGGTATTCAAATGGGTGCCCTTAGAGAGCCCGCCGGCAATTTGTGCACGACAGAATGTTTTGACACTTTCATACATAAACATTTCGCTGTTTAAAAATCAATGGACTAGTGATACCATTCTTGGGTTAAACTATGATTAAGTAACCGCTTCATTGGCGGCCAAATTGTCTACCAGAACCGTTATTCATTTTTTTAATGAAGAAATCTCGAATAAAACCTAAAAAAGTGGAAGGTTTTTGCTTTATTTTGAAGCATTCTTTATTCACAAATATAATTAAAAAATAAAGACTATAATTTTCAAATAGTTTTTGACGAGCTAGATTACCTAACTGAATATATTTTCATCTGTAATTATTCCTAAAAGGAACCTTATGCCCTGTTGGTATGCATTTGTAAACTTAAGTCAATCGGATGCTAACACAAACCTGTGAACGTGGCTCCACAATGACATAATATATTTTCAGCACGCCATTGTGTGCAAGGTGAATGCTGTTACTCCGAACTCCTTGCGGTCACCACTCGCTTATTATTCCCTATTATTGCAAATATAATAATATTATTATCGTATAAATAAACAGACTTCAGATGGGACGAAATAAGGAAACCGATTTGGGATTGCTTCGTAGATTTATAGACATACACGGTTTTGTAAGCGTTGTTACGACTATTCTATTTCCTGTACTTTTGAGTGCTTGAATAATTTTCATGTGCGTTCTATTACTAAAATCTTAGAGGGGTACTTTTGATGTTGTAAAACGTAGGTATATATTTGTCTTGTATGTTTTTATGAAGGTACTTACTCATTTATTAATCAGCTTCGATCACTCGATTAAGAATTCAATGTGATTTTCTTTTTGAAACCATAAATTACATAGGATTCATGCATTGCAGCTAAATTGTAGATTGCATTTTTGAATGACAATAACAATATCTGAGCATATTTAAGTTTTGGTTAATCTCACTTCCTTCATCAAAAATGTTTATTACATTTATTTACCATTTAAAGAATTGCTTGTGCGCAGTGTATGTGTTTATGAGCTGTTAAGGGCAACAGGCGAGGCGGGCCAAATGTCGTAAAATTGAACAATTGTTCACCACTTTCCCCTGATTACGATACTTTACGATTTGTTTGATTTTCTCTTTTGTTACCACATTTACGTTGAACACTCTATTATGAGTATTGCTATGTTAAGTGGGCTTACTCAGGAAAAAACAAGGGTTGCTGTTTTTACGGTGTTTACTCACCCCTTACATCATTAGTGTAATAAATCAAGCCAAGCTCACGTAGTTCAGGTATGTGATGAGTAGACTAGTAGTTAAAACGCAACCTGATGGCAACAGTAAAAAGGGAAAACCAAATAATGTATTCTAGTACTGTATAAAAGAGTATACAGAGTGGATACTTTGAGATGCCATAACCCTATATAGATAGGTACATATACAATATTTGTTTTATTATATAAAACTGTCAGCACCTTAAGTGATGATGTAGCCGAAGGTGGTAAGCCCACAAAGTTATCTAGATCATGTTTTATCTGTCTGTCAAATTCATCCAAATTCGTTCAGCAGTTGCAGAGCAGACACACAAACATTCGCATGTATATGAATAAATAAATTTTTGCTTAATAGTTCCTAAATCCTAAATCTTTATCACATACATCATGCTACGTGTCTTTTATACATTGAAATATCTCCGATAATAACTTGCTTTACAGACGAAATTATTTCCAAGCTACGCCATTAAACACAGCCATAGAGATATTCCGTATTTAATTTATTTGTATTGGCTGAATCCACTATAATAATGATAATGAACAATGATATTCTGTGTTATACGTACGCCATAATTGTTCCGTGGACTGACGCAAATCTTAGGGCAGGGGCCAAGTGAGATCCATAACTCTTCTGAATAACTCAAAACTACAGTGCACAAATGACCACAGATTAAAAATATCACCTACAAAACAGTAAGATAAAATCAGTTAATCGATTAATTTCTTAGATACGATTCTCCTCTGTGTAGTTATAAGGTCACCTGAGCTAACACACGTCCCAAAGAGACTCGATAGGTCACTGAGGGGAAGGTCATAGGTCAACTTGGGACTGAGGTCAATGTTACATTGTCATGTATGTAGATATTGTGACGTCTGACAATTCTGTTTTGTCAACGACTTTTTTGTGTTGTATTGTTTGACTTTTAACTCCGCATTTAGCTGAGTATCTTGTTGCTGGGAATTTCCTTCAATTAACATGATATAGCTTAATTGATAATAAAAGATATTATTCAAAATCATGTAAGACTAGTAATTCAATCTGGAACGAATGTGAGCGCTCAATCAATCTTCAATAAACGCGTGATAGTGCATGTTCCATTTTAGGTAGGCATATACGTGCTTAGGTGTAATACCACAGATTAATAAATAGGTAATACATGTCTACGTATTTAGAGTTCCATTATGATTGAAACTATGCCCGAGAAAATTTCAACCTATGTTTATAAAAAACAAGTCAATTTTACAAATGTTAAAGTAAAACATTGTGACATATATAGTTTATGTTTTTTTTCTCAGGTAATTTGTTATATTATGATCTAGGAACAGGAACAAATTATGCTTTCTTTGTACGTTTAAGTTAGAAACGATAGCGTGTCCATACTAACAGCATTTAAATCTAATGTATGTTGAGGGAAAATTATCCATGGCATATATGTATATTTAAAAAAGCTTTAGCAGTCAAAAAACTATGTGTAAGAAGACTACTCTTTTTAAACTTCCTTAATAATCTTTATTTGGTCTAACGGAGCATTAATTCACTTCAAGTCAGGATAGAATCATCGCTCTGAAAACTTTTCTTAACAAATTGGGTCCATAATACAATACAACACAATGCTCTTTTCCTTGTAGAGCAGTTTTATTTCAATACTCGTAGACGAGATAAGTTATTTCATAAAAAAATTACGCAGTTTCTATCTTTTCTGATGAAATAGCTACCTACTGGTTGCTAATAATTATAAGTTATACCTAATACAACGCGGCTGATGTCTGATTATTGATTTGCAATGCATGCAATTGACAGCTACCGATTGCTAACCGTCGCATGTCGCTTATACCTTGCATTACAGCGAAACCACCCGGCTGATGGCTGATGGTATTGTCACGTTAGCACAGATGTGGGTTGACAACGTGAAAGTTGATTGTTTGTCTGTCATCGCGACGTGGTTGGAACAAGTTAATGATATTATGCACTCCATGGGGGACGTGGAGTTTTATACGAATAACTGTTATTGTAAATCTTGATGCATTCATTTAGTGATCATTTTATAAAATACGACTTCAATATAGTAAGAAAATCTAGATGTTAATGTTTAAAAAATGTTAGTTTTATGCTTCCAACCAAAATATATATGTACCTACGTAGAGTTAGTGTATTGCAACATTATCATAACTGTGTACATTATTTATTATCACTTCAGGTTCATTGGTATGTACGTGATTTTTTTTACTACCAAAACAACTTAAAAATAAAAGTTGACACTTCTACTCACTGCATGATTATTTATAATTCATCAGCCTCACAACTTCCTTATTGGACTATCAAAGTTCATATCTTCATCTATTTACAGCTCTATTGTTTAGCATCTACCGGGTTATCAAATCACAAAACCCATAACCAACAAAGTAGGAAGACTTCATTCGGAAGTAGCGTGTTTTTCCCTCGTGGTCCGTTCGGGGCATGAGAATAGATCGTATCGCTGTCTCGCTTGCGCACACGTCTCCGATGTACTGATAACAGATACACGTGTCATGCTTTGTGCACTGCGATGTCAATTTTAGGATGTCTACGGTTAATCTATAAGGAAAATCATGTTTTTGATGACTTAAGGAGATGAAGGAAAGTTTTTGTCAAGCTATACAAAAATATAAAAAATCTGAACCTATGGGAGATAACAAGTATTCTTTAAAAAACACAGTTCAAACAATGATTAAAACTTTTTTGCTAATGTACTAATTAAAATATTTTTGAACAAAGCTGACCTCAAATCCTAAAAAGAACCATTCGCAAGTGAAAAATCTTCAAAAGTAACATTGGGCTACCTGGCCACCCGATTGTAATCCAGGAAATAATTTCCAACTAAGAAATACCAACTAAATGAACTCATTCAAAAGTCACTCTATTAAACGGAGAACAAAATTAGGTGGTAAGTGATCCTAATTGCAAGCAAAAACGTAGTTTATTCTAATCAGTACGATGTACGTGAGATGCGTTATCTTCGAGTTCCCATGGTCGTGTTTATAAATGACCGTCGTGGGGTCACCGATGGTCTTGCTGATGGTCATCGCTGTCTCAGCCACGGTACACTCAACGACGAAAATATATAGCTTTTAGAAACTGATTTGGCAACTAATAAATTTACGGATGGTGCGTGAGGAAGGTGCAGTTTCGATGGCGCGATTCCGTTGTGCGTTCTTTGAGGGTTATTCGATGACTTGTGATTATGGTGCCAAGATTAATGTGTTAATTTAGTCGTTATCCGATTAATAATGTTGTTTGTTACAACTATTCGAAATAGTCATAGAGTTTATTATAACATCTTCGTTTATTTCTAGATGATTTTGGACCCAATAAAGTCATTTACATCAATAATTCTCAATTCAGGAGTGAAATTATAACATGTATTTTTTTTAATTGAGAATAATATTGAGTTTACTTTGATAATTCTATTTCTCAACTAACTGTACTTTGACAAAATGTCTGCAGCAGTTTTTGCGATGTTTTAGTCTCTATAGCGTTAGATAAGACTGTTTTGTATGGTTAAGCTGATGATTTGGCACAATCTTTGGTCTTTATAATGTGTTTACGTTTTATTTTTCCTTGTATTTTTGTTTTATAGCTGCTACTTACTTAACGAGCAAAAATTTATCAAAAAGGGTAGAGAAAACATTTGAATATTAATTTAAACAGAAAGTTATGAAAATATATTTAAATTATGTAAGGAAACAAGTTAATTAAAGACATCGTTAGTAATTTGTTTATTGAAGAAATAAATCAAATTGCAGTACCGCGCGATCTTGTTACGAATCAATTGAGTTTAGGTCAATTCGAGGCATAATATTGAACTCCAAAGTTGGCAGCCAAATGCAAAACCAATTCTCAATAAACGTCTACTTAAACACATTAAACAGTCAATAGTTATTGAATTACAGCATGAAGTGATAAATTTACAGATTATATCAATTTTGTGGGTATTACATCCTACGGCCATGAGTCATTATTTCAAAATTTTGCCAGTTTATGTAAATACTCAAAATGTTGACTGACAAGTGCTAGACGGACGAGACAATAATAACTAATGTCTTCGAAAAATCTTATGTCTTCTAAATGACACTTAATTCTATGTATTAAGAGCTATGATTGATCCATTTCCGTTTTGCGAAACTTAAAATATAAATGTTTAATATTATAATAGAATCGAACACAATGACTGCGTAGGCGTCGTTTTGTAATGTTAGAAAAATGTCAGAAGGTAATGGAATACAGTTTGGAAATGACCATTTTATATTTTGTTTTTATTGTGCTATTATTGCGTTGCGATCACCTTTTGTTTTATTGCTTCATAGAATTTGACACATTAAATATTAGGTACATTACTGTATTATCAGTTAGTGGGAAATCGAGATTTACGTAAAAACAATTTGTGGTGTATGACTGTAATGAAAAATTGAGAAAAGATAAGTACTGAAACAGTGATATCTCAAGATATCTACTGCCTTTAAATTTCAAAAAATCCCTTTTCGAAAAATTTCAAAAGGCCTTTTTCCTTGTCGATACCATATAGTGTGTCAAGACTTTTCTTTTACTTTATGGGATTACTCTAGATACTGTTGTACTTAGGTACTTACTTACTTTGTTTCTGCAACAAGAATTCTGAGGTTTTGGTTTAAAATACAATGATTTGTAGGTATTTTATTTTCAAAGATTAGGTATGCACACAGATTACTCCCAATATCCAATTTCTCTACAAATTAAGGGAAATCAAATGCCAGCAACTCCTTCTATCCATTATTATAATTACCTCTATTACGTACATTGCTAGTACGTTGACGGGTTCTGTATAAATTATTCTTAAGACCAATACGTGCATGGTAATTACTGTGGACAAATGAGCGCGCTCAGACACACAGTCTGCAGACAATAAGTAATACTTTATTGTTGTTATTCTTTATTTCGTATATAAGCTTAGAATTAAAAAAATACTGAATTCCCTTTTTACAAAATACCTACATATCCCACTTGCATGTTAGTATGAATTATAATTTATAACTTACTAAGATTTATTTATTATAAATGAAGTATATACAATATTCAAGTTATTTTTTATAGTTTTGTGATATAATCTATTTGTTTTCCTATTGCAAGTTATAGTACAAATATCGGACAGACATCCATCCGCTAACATTCATATTATAACTTATTTAAATTTTAGTTTAAATATACATCTTCAATCACAACTCGGTAATTTATTAATTTTAGCCTTTATTGTTGAATAAAACATAATATTACAAAATATGTGTTTTAGTTAAGAACATCAGTTATTCATTTAGTCGACCAACAAGTCCCGTGACACATAGCCTCTTCCAACTGCTTTCAAACTCTCCAATTGCTTTGTAGAATTTGGTACAACTAGACAATAAGGTAATTAACATAAAGCTAAAACAGTCGAGTATACGCACCCTCAGACGTGTAAACACAACATAGGTGCGGGCACCACAATGGCGACCACCACGCATCGCATTCGCATAAACGCTGCGCCCACGCACCTGAATCCATTAGCCAGTGATTAACTTGTAAGTGTGGGCCGAACGAGAGCTTTGCCCACAAAACTGCTTTGTTTCGGTGTTAGTTTAATTTTCATGTAACGGAAGTGCTTATAGTCCATTAGTAGTGAATTAGTTGAATATTGGATACTTATATTATCGATGATTGAATTGCATTTTACATGACATTAATATAAGATAATCATCTGAATGACTAATTAATAATTTTTTACATCTTCACTAGGTACCAAACATTCGTGATTGTTTTGGATATTTTTATTTAGTTATTTTATGACTATACCTGACCAACTTGAATAGATTGGTGGAACCTACTAAGCTTAACATTATTAAGGCAAACTTGAAGCCCAAACTTGAGATCAGGTATAATATATGAGCTGTTGATGTTAATAATAATAAAGGAAGAGAAGACAAAGTATATTTCAAGCAGAAAGAACTTACTTATACTACTGATATAACAAATGGATAAGTTCATATTCACAAAAGTACAAATTGACCTAAAAACTACAACAAACTGATATTTAACTTGCCAAATCCTGGTAGAAAGCTACAAGATGCGCCCGACTAACAAATTGGTGAGGCGACGCGCAGGTTGTGAGGTCGCGCATGCGCCGAGCGGGGCTGCGCGTGAGTGGACCCACGCTCGCTCTGTACCTCTTCTTTTGTCTAACTTGACAGATTATTACCGTAATTATTCATTTATTCATCAAAGTACACGTCCCTTACGTTCTTATTATGCTATCTCAATATAGGGAAAATTAGGGTACTTTTAATTATTTATTTATATGTTTCATACATTGCTGCTCATAGATTTATCATCAGCTAACAGTCATCCACAGATCGACATAGACTTTCCCCAAGATGTGCTACGATATCTGGTCCTTCACCATTCGTTCACACCTACTATCGCTATCTTCTCATATCTTTGATACATTTTTCTTCTACATTATCTTAACTACACCCTTGTTGATGTTCATAGTTAGATAGCAAATCTTAGTGTAAGGTGAATCTACATGAAACTCTAATTTACTTTTCTTTCATAATATAATAAATCAATATCATACACTAAAATGTATTTATTTATCACCATGACCCATTACTTTCCCCACCGACCTGACACTGAAGCTTTCGATAATCTACACCAAAGATGAGTAATTCAATAAAGGCGCGTTTATTGAAAATTATCACGTGTTTACTCTGCGCCGGCGCACTGGGCGCACGCACCGCCATCTCGCGGCATATAAATCAATCAGGCTTATTATTTAAAGCGGAGATTCGCCTAAGCCTAGGGCTGTTTCTTGGTTTAATACGTCTTGGATATTTGCCATACGACTACTTTCTACTGAGCTTAAATTGTGTACATACCTCAGTGATTAACCTGTAAATGCTATTTTAAATAAAGATTTGTCGTGTCAGATTTTTTTTTTAATTTAAGAGCTTTTTGAATTCATTTCATATCGACTATAGTCGATTTTAAAATGTTGTCAAGTTAGTAATATGTTAGCTCCACTTTTGAAGACTGACATGCAGGCAGGCGGGGTCCATCTAATGGTAAGAGGCTACCGTCGCCTGAATATACATTAGCAATACCAAGATTACCAATATGTTGCCGACCTTTATGAAGGCTAGAAGGCATAAATCAATCATCACCTAAATATATAACACCGTCCGACCATATATCGATGATCTATATAAGCACCAAATCTACTTAGCGAGAGTCCAGCTAATCAGCATCACCATTCCCAATAAGTGTTCGCACTTAACCACGGTCCCAGAAATCACGATTCTTATATTTGCCATAAATATTTACGGTACTCCACTGATTACGCGTCTAATGCGTAATATTAATTCTAGAAATATATAAAATGTAAAGCCATGGGAACACGAGATTTGAATTTGTTCCTATGGTATGTTCAAAACTTTGCATGCTTAGCAATTGCTCAAAAATTTTGTCGTCTAATTTGCTTTTGATTTGATAATTGCTCGTAGATTTTCGATCATCACGTCTTCTCTCCAGTGATCACGTGGTGGAGTGCAGTAGTCATCTAAAGGTATGTACATCTTTTCTTGTAGTAGGTCTAGTCTGTAGGTTTTTTAATCATATAACTTTTAAGTTATCGATTTAAATTGATAAAGTGATAATTCCAAAAAAAAAAAGATTTAGTAATCCGCACAAGTTTCCGCCCCATAGATTTAACTTACTCCCAAAGGATCTACTGTTGTCTCAGTATAATATATCCAGGGTATAATCAGTCTAAGTATCAAATTTCATCCAAATCCATTTAGACATTAGGTACGGTGTGATTGAGTAACATACATTCACACAAATATACCCACAAACATTCGCATTTCTTATATTAGTAGGAATTAGGATAACTTTCTAATCATGAATCATAGATAATTAACATTAACACTTTCAAAGAATTAAATCCCTGGATCGATTGAAATCTATAATTCTATCAGTTCATCGCTCTGTAGGTACCTTCTGATGATGTGAGCGGAGGTCCTAAGTTAGTAACTACATAGTCGTACGTTACTGAAGATCGTGCTCAAGTCGCCATTGGTGTAATCTCAGGGTTTCATCGTCGATCAATGTCTATTTGAGATATGTATGGACTTGGGAATATAGAATGATATAATAACATTAGATTATGAACTTTTATTATACCCTGCGTATTCCTGAAGGTTTATGATCAAATTCAATTTAAAAGGTACAAATTTAACTAGAAATCTTAAATAAAATTTGGCAATAGATTATAAAAAATAATTAAAACAAATATTAGAATACACATACAATACAATAACACAGAATACAAAACCATTCAAAATTAGATTACCTACAAGTATGAGAATTGATCCAGTAGCTTATTATGAAGCTTAACATATCAGGATAATTTATTTCTCCATGATTTTTGTAAAGGAAAATGAAAGAGGAATGAATTCCCGTCTTTTATTTTTCAGGTGATAAGTAATTTCCAATCTGCAAAAAAATAAAAATCGTATTAAGTAAAACAAATTACTTTAACAATGCTCATATACTATTCGTCACTCGGTAATTAAAACAAAAGAGTAAACAAACGGAACCCCATGTGAATCGAACGGTATCTACAGGGTGTTAGAATACCTTTAGAGGCACGCAGGAAGCGCAGATAATGACCGACGGCGTGTACGCGGTCCCGTAGCAATGAATTAATACTGCCATTGCTATCTTCATTGCGGTCATACCTATGCGAGCTACACACATTAGGTAGATCTAGTCACGAATAGGACACTCTGTATATGCCAATAGAGTAAATAGTAAGTGTGTCTGTAATCATTAATGTACAATAGAAATAATAAATAAAATAAATTGCTCTAATAATCTGAAATTACATGTTTAGAAAAAAAACAATAAGTATCTACTAGGTATTTAGGCTTTTATTTTAGGTGGAATGTGGGTATAATATAGATACTCTATTTATTTTCCCAATTAAAAAAATATATGATTACAAAAAATATAGGTAAAGGTGTCAGTATAGAGTATATTATGTACTGACACCTATACCTACCTCGTCAGGTTTGATAGTTGTGAACAATGATGTTATAATAAAAAAGATCATTGATAATGAAAATATATTTTTGTAATTGGGAAAAAAATAAAATCAATTTATGTACTTACCTACTTACACAAATATCAAACAATTTACCATATAAAGCATTTGGGAACCTTCAGGGCTTCAGTGTAGGGGAAGCTTCGGCTTTCGTCTATATGTTTCATTGCTGGTAGGTTTGTATACCTACTTGTGCAAGTGTGCTTATTAATATTTGCAAGCCGAATTATTAGTGAAAAAAAAATGTCTGTACGAGTAGTAAATGTTGTATATCAGTTTTCGATTCCATCACAAAATCTCTGCTTAGTTTGGAATCAGATGTTAGTTTGGCTGTGTGTGATGAATGTCCTAGGATAGTTAGTGTTGTTCAATTCATTGTGGTATTATCATCTCTACGCGTATACATAATTGCAACAGCACAACCCATCCTAACCCGCTTGCATACAATCCTCGATTGTCGATGAAATGCTCGCCGGTGTAATTTTCTAGTAAATAAAATAGTCTGTGATAATGTGTTAAAGTGCAAAATGCTGAGATGATCTTCAATTGTGATCCGCTTCCAATACATCTTTATGCTGTTTACATCACTTTATAAATTGGTAGCTTAATAAAGTTGCGAAATTTTAAATGCTATACTATTTATGCAATAGGGCAAGTCTGGGCAAGTTTGATTTTTAGTGTATCTGTGAAATATTATGTTTGCTATAACGCGTAGTTCTTTTTTAGAAATATGAAAAGGAACAGAACAGTGCAGTTTATCAAGTCAAGGCATTTTTTTAAAATAAATTATTATTATTTCATTTACTCTCCTCATATATCCATTTACATTTTTAAATATAAGTTTAAAAAAATACATTTAAAAATATAAAAAACAGTTCCCCACCGGTACCGGGAACAGGATCCTAGTTAACGGTGGTCAAGGCTCCAGAGAGAGGAGCTTCCTCACTATGCGTGCCGTCTCCAGGAGCACTGCTCTCTGAATTTGGCCCTTGATCCAGCCGCGTAACGCGAGCCTCTTGAGGTGTCTGTCGAGACCTTTAGTTTGTCGGATATCATTACTTCCCAGAAATTGATTCTTATTAGGAACACTATCGGATGGTGTAATAATACAGTGTGTTTCTTTTTTCGGGTTCTCGTTATCTATTCAACGGGTTCGATTCCTGGCTAGGAATATTGATTTTTCAAAAATTCATTGATGCAGTTTTAGTTTTCATCACAATCGGGCTCGAGATACCTTTGAGTATTTTTCACTATTCCTTATAGTATAGGATTTGGCCATCCACGCCCACTTGCAAAATTCACCTGAATTAATAATCTCGTGTCACGGAGTTTGTGGTTGAACTATTCCGAAACGGCTCAACCGATTTTTTATGACGTATATTTGGTAGATATGAGAATAGGGCCTAAAGTATATTTCATACCGCTATGAGTGTGAAACGGTGGGCGACAGCTAGTATTACATAAAATAATTATGAAAAATCATGTGGCAATTTATTGGTAGAAAAGAAGTATTTCGTTCTTTTATGTGAAAAACTATCCCTATCATAATTGCTTTATTAAAACGATCTAAACATATTTTAAAATAGTAAACATTATGAGAATCTAAACAGTAAAATAAAGTTCATATAGTATAGTATAGTAACAGAAACAAAATTGTTTTAATAAACAAAATTTATTTTAACCAATCTCTTGGTTGCACGCTTTATTTTTGCTGCAACACACAATTAGTTATTTCAAAGCTAATTAAAATAATAAAATGAAGGACTTAACTGAACTTCTCATTCATAAATAAATTGACTATTAATTGAACAAACCAATTACCATTACTTACAGATTTTCCATTCCCATTAATAAACGTTTCAGCCATACAAACTATACCCTCACGTCACATAGCCAGCCAAGCCATTTGCTAGAATTCGTGCTAACATTCGACAGGTCTTTCGAACTATAGGTAGGTACCTATTTCATAATCTCACGAAGAAAATTTTCTGAGCCAAATACAGCTGGTACAAGCGATTATGAACCTTATGCTTATAATTTTATGGGTTGGTGGAGACGTGTTATACAGAAGGTAGCGGAAAGTCATGTATTTTCGGTTACCATGGCGACCGAAATGTCGGTGAGGTGCAATGCAATAGTTTAATCTGACTGCGGGCACGACCACACGAACTCGCCGCCCGCAGAGACCTTGCGGGACAGGTTCCACCGCTCGTATTTGTTAATCTGCTGTAAAATAAAGACGGTGTAGCCATCATAATGTGTTGTTAAAAGTCAAATTGAACAATTTATATTACCATTAATTTGACTATAAAGAATGGTATTTTTGATCACTTGAAATTTATAGTTAAAAGCTCAAAAGAAACGATAACTATTTTTTTATATTTTTAAAACTGAGATAAGACCTACTTAATACTTACTTACTTCCAGTTAAGGAAGAAATTTATACAACCTAACAAAATTATACGCCTAATAAACTGTTTCATCTGCGCAGCTTATTATTACATGAATGAATTAATTTGATATCCAAGATTAACTTTGTTTTGAAACCTGAATAGATATAAATTTAAGTTAATCTTTAGATAAATAGGTTTTAAATGAATAAAAAAATATTTTTATTGAATAAAATAATTGCAAGTTATTTTTCTCTTAAAACTAATTTCTGAAAATAATTAAATTGCTTTCATAAATTATGTAAACATAGTGGTGCCACCAGCCCCAGTCGCAGCGGTCGTGTCATCCGCGAGTGGCGCAAGCGGCGCGGACGACTAAATATCAACAGCGCATCACCTCACCTAATGACTCGTACAAATAGCTGTTTCAAACAACACCCTCTATTATAATGTAAGATATGACTGTATACATGCGTTATTATTGTGACAGCTAGTTGAAAAGTTGTTTTGTAATATTTTTTATTTTAGAATTTTTTATATAGATGTAATAAGATTTCATGAAATGATTTTTCACGATTTCCTTTTTCAATCGTGAAAATAAATACACACATAAATGATTTCAAAGAATAGGAAAAAAACTTGAATTACTCGAAATTCATAATGTTGTGTACATAATATTCAATTAATAAATATCCTGGGAAATTTCACACACATTCTTCACTCTAATATAAATTAGATTGCTAAAAAGCTACAAAAATAGTAAAAAATATTGATATATAAGGTCTAACATTATTAACTGAGGTCCCTTTAAGGCATTAGGAATGTATAGATCAAAATAAATTATATGAACCGAGAAATTAATTTAAAAACTACATAAAAAAATAACAAGGACTCGCGCGCAGCCTCGTCCCGCCGAGGTAAGAACTACTTGATAGCAAAACAAATTAAAAAAAAACCTGAATATTTTATTTCCATTTATTAGGTTACTTTTCACCTAAAGACGCAAAAGCCACGCCTCAAAAGGACCTCAGCTAATTAAGTTAGACCTTGTATTATCAGTTTACACTCTTTAAGAATATCGTAGGTACCTATTTAATTAGTTCAAAATTATCCTATCATCATAAATTTCATTAGTTATTTTAATTGTAACAAATCAATATAAACTAAAACGTGTTTATTAATGTCAATACAGACTGACGTTTAGATGTTGCGTCGTGCGCGCGTGCACCCAATTACTGCGATTTTTAGTCGCCTAACGACCGGACGGAACACGACTAGTGTGAATGCCTCGCAATATTCCCATAGCTCCTTTTACTTTCAAATAGTCTTCAACGCTATTTACAATTATATTAATTCTAATAGGAATTGATAGATTTATCAAATTTTCAATCGATTTTCAAATAATGAATGATAGAATTATAATGATGATAGAAAGCTTAATTATGAATCTATATTAGATTGCTAAAGAGGCTTTCCCTGACATAAGCTACAATTGTACTCTAAGAATAATTTTGGCACAACCAAAATATTGAAAAATGTGAGTAGGTAGTTTGGAATGCAAAATGACCGGCAGCAACCTATTTAATTATTTTTTATTCCTACAGATTATGATCTTACTAAAGCTAGAACTTATCCAACTGTATGAAATAGCTTGGGACTTATGAGTAAACCTTAATGTTTTGATATTAAAATTTGGTGCCTTAATGTACACTTCTATGGAATTACGCAATTATTATTATTATGTACTGTATTGTTTGGTACTTGATCAACGGATGTGCTAAGTCTCGGTCACAGGCAAGCGTAACCTCTAGCAAGCGTGTGGGCGCCGCTTCGTGTCCGGCTAGCGGCCGACTAGTGAAGTTAAAACATCGATATCGGTGGATAAAAAAAAACATTAAATTTTGTGATCATTTGTAAATGATGGTGTCCTTGATAGTGTTTGCTCCATTATGTTGTAAATATAAAAAAATATAACAACTATGACCAGTGGCGTGCCTAGGGCTTTAGATTAGGGCAAGCCCAACCTATATTTTTGTGGGTTCTAACCGTTTGACGTAAAATCCATCTTGTTATTTCTTCAATCAGTAATCTTAGTCTTCAACTATCACTTGCTCCTTGAGGGTCCTTGAGGCGAGTTAACCAAAGCACACTGAAGGCATACTACTTCTAGATAGATTATTTAAATTGTCATAACCGGACGTATTCCAAACATTTGTATCGTTCGAGAAAAACAAACAGCTCCAGCAAAACAGCTTGGCTTGGCGGGCTTGCGTTAGCTTTGCAGACGTGCGTACGAGCGGGATGGAAGATGTGGAATATTGTGAACGTGTGTGCTGTACGCATGAAGCGGCGCGCGTGTAGTAGTGAGCGTAGCCGGCCGGCCGCTGTGTTCGGGGTAGTTTACCTACATCGTATGACCGCGCGAACTTTTTAGCGCGAAATTCAAATTATTCGATGTTTGTTACGTGTGGGTATAAGTTAGGCAAGCCGGGCTTTTGGGCTTGTATGAAGGTACCGCCACTGACTATGACTCGAAGAAACTTATTTTTTATTCATGTCAAAAATGATTAAGCTACACATTCTTAAACGGCTAGAAAAGTACTTTTTATAATAGGTAACATGTATAATGCTCAAATAAATCTTGATAACCTGCTATGTGCGGCACTTCTGAAAAGGTGTTAGTAATTTATTTTTTTATTTCACTTTTAAAATGAACGGTTTGTAATACAACTCTAAAACAAACTGTATCAAAACTATCGTTACTAGGAAATATTACTACATATCATCTTTTTTAAGCATATTATCGATATAATATTAATATCGATTCTTGTCATCTCGAGAATAATCGATTGCATGAGTCATTTGGATCGTTGAATATCGAAACTTCAAGTATCATTCTAGGCAACGCTAGGCGTAACAAGGGATAATTCTCATGAATATAATGTGACCTTAGAAGGTACAATGATTGGAGAAACAGATATTTGTATTGTTAGGATTTTGAAATTTCGCTATTTCCACAACAATAAATAACTTTATTATGTCTGATTCTTTACGTGGTGCATGAGCATTATTGTGCAGTTTAAATATTAGGTTTGGTGTATCCCTACTATCCTACTAATAGATGGATAGATGGAGGTGTGGATGTTAGTTACTCTTTCACGCAAATACTACTGAACGGATTTGAATGAAAGGCACACAGATAGAATATATTCTGGAGTAATAAATATAGGATACTTTTTATTCCGAGAAAACATAAGGTCCTTCGGGAACGCGGGTGAAACCGCAGGGTGCGGGTCTCGTTTTTTATACTTATATATTTCGACAGTAATATTATTACATATAGATAAAATTCAAATGGCGTGTTATACATTGAAATAGAAGTTGACATTTTATCTGTATGTGTTATATTTCCAAAATCTCTGAATAAAGTCATTGTATTCAAAATATCTTTTGACTTGCTAGTCAAAGGGGTTTTAAGTATTTCCGAGTTCAATGTTTTTTCCAGGGTATGATTTATCTGCTTGTCAAAGTTTATCCAACGAATCAGTCAGTTGCGTCGTGATTGAGTAAACAAGCATATTTTGCATTATGATGAAAATAAGTATTTTTCAGAAAAGGGTACATTATTAATGCGTGATTTTTTTTTTCGTTACTTTATTTTCGATCTCGGTATGAAATGAGTACTTCAGTAGACTATTAGTTATTTGTGTGGAAATAATATTTTATAAACTTTATACAGTAAGCAATCCCAAAGGGTTTTGTATACTTACCATTATGTAAAATGTGGCATTCCTTGAAATAAAGAAAAACTTTTTTGAGACTCTATCGTTGCAATCCTTTTCCCCCCACATCAGACTAAAGGTCGCGTCATACTTTACAAAGTACGATGCGACTAATATTTTAGTCCTTTTACGTGGAAGTAAGTTTATAAGCATTAGGTAGTAGGCATCCAAAACTCGTAAGTAATGAATTATGTAGGTATGATATTTTCGTCAATTGATATTTATTTTTGAAAGCTGAGCCAGGTATGCCAGTCGCTACTATTTTCTAAACTTCAGTGACACAATAGAGTTCTATTTGCATAATATTTTTCATTAGTAACTATTTTCCTCCCCGCTTTATATTTTCAGGATAAGAAGTGATTTGATGGTTTGTAATTGTGACAAAATTAATCACGCTTTGTGCCATCACGAGATAATAAAGAAACAAACTGACTTTCTAGTTTATAATATTAGTCGGATAGTATGGGAGGATTTTTTTTCACTTTGTAAATAGGCTTGTGCTTGACCACAATCTCACCATGATAGCTATGATGTGGCCGAAAGTGGTAAACACACAAAGCTTAAAAGGGAACTGGCTCTCAAGTGCAGCTGGGTACCTACTTATATATATTCCTACTAGCTTACCTATTTTACCCCTTTAGGGGTGGAATTTTCAAAAATCCTTTCTTAGCGGATGCCTACATCATAATAGCTAGCTGTATGCTGTCTTGAGCTGTGCGTTGATAGACCAGTCAGTCAGACACCTAATACACATAATAATTATTCACTCTACATTATCTAAGGTATGGTTTACAATTTGATGTAACAAATTCACATCGACCTTTGATCTCAGTCCAAACGTGAAGCGATGTCAAGGATATTGCACTAACTCAAGCCAATAAGATCTATGACGGATGTAAGTAATAGCAAGGTTACAAACAAACATCTACATGAAGCCACTCCTACGCATCGATATGGGAAGTTTTACAATGATGC
This sequence comes from Tetheella fluctuosa, assembly GCA_951216915.1. NCBI lineage: Eukaryota > Metazoa > Arthropoda > Insecta > Lepidoptera > Drepanidae > Tetheella > Tetheella fluctuosa. The sequence continues at coordinate 7,746,379 of OX578230.1, forward strand.
TCCTATATAATTTATTCATTAATTAGATATAGGTATTATTTAATATGAGAATTTAATCGAAATTGATATTTACACAAAGCTAAGAAGAAAATTGGCTTTTAAATGCAAGGGTAGAATCTCAACTATAGTTGCACCTTAGCTACGGCCTCTGAAGACTCCTATCAAGAAGTTTTCAACGCGATTAAATCGGTAAAGGTGGCAAAATATAAATAGCTACAAAAATGCAAAAAAAAAATAACTACATATAAAAATGGATATCAAATAAGAAATATCTACTTCTGATAATTAAGACTACGAAGATATCACGTGATGTAAGTACACATTCAATCATTATTTGATTCTGTAAACAGCTATATACTAACCAATATTTTCACACGAACTATTCCAGAAAGTTTCTATACACCAATTAAACTTTTTGCTGAAACTATCGCATCTTCCCATTATAAAATTAAACCCACAAAGATCACGGAAGGACAGAACAATGCCCACTATCCACTCGCTAAATACAACTCAATTAATACAGGAATGAGGAAACCCTTGTTCATATAATGGTGTGATCATCACACAATAACTGTCCAGTCCATGGTAATGAGTAGTTGGCTTTCTCAGCATCTTGGGTACGAATGGGTATTGTCTGCGCTTTTCCTCGTGAAAAACTTATAAGTGTAATGATTGCACCGTGAACTATATATAGTTAAACTGCAGTTAACAATTGTGTTGAGCTGTGTGTTTTTTTAATTATGATTGATGATTCAATTTATATACGCTAAACTAGTGTAACTGTTTGTAGTGGTCGCTAATGACCTTAGATGTTAAAAGGTATCTAAAAAAATTATACATATACACCTCCAAAGATTTTCTTGGAACTTCGTCAACATCTAGTGTTAGTGAGAGTTAAAGTCGTGGAAATATATACATACCCTATATCAAATTTTAAGTTAATACGTAAGTATTAAACTCAGAGGTATACGGGCTCAAGATCGTGGATCGGTGCATTCACCACTGGGCCACCACACGGTTGCAGAGCTACCACATTATAAGTGCTCATTTTGCTTATCAATTCTTAAAATGCTAGCAACGTAATCAAGTCGCCAACATCCAAAGATTAATTAACCTCGGTTTAAAGAACTTGGTGTAACCGTACATTTTCATATCATCGCATATGAGTTGTGCACGTAATTGCGTTCGACGAGCGCTCTTCCAACCGAAAAAACATCGTCTCTCTCATTGTTCTCGCCAATTTTCCCACATTTCGCCTTTTACAGTTACACTAGGCTTCCTGATTTACAAGCAAAAAGTGTATAAATTGAATTCCTCATACATCTACAGTGCTGAGCTGGTTTCGTACAGTTTTTTATAGGCTAGGAAAAGAGACTTCCTGGGCGATAGACAATAGTACTACTATGATGGTGTTATATTTCTATTATGAGTGCAGAAACATGTCTAAACGTCGCAATAATTTTCAAAGTTTCAATGAAAACTTGCACTGGAATTGGAACGTTGCAGTTTAAGATTTTTTTTAGTGCAAGTGGAATCACAATCCGAAAATCAGGTGTTTACTCGATAAGTACACAGTAATTTTGCCTAAGTGAAGTAATTTTGCCAATATATCCAACAAACAGATATGCTATATAATATTGTGTCCACTATGTATAATGCGTCAACAACAACAACGTATAAAACTTCAAATCCCGATAATATGCAAATGAGTAACACACCGAATACGGTCAAAACGAGACTTTCCAACTAATTTCCGACAAGGAATCGTGCAAAGCAGATTCACATGAGAAACGACCACTGTATACACGTGAAACTATCAGTCAAACTACTACTTAACATCTGTATAAGTCACGTCTCACGATTCCAAAGGAACTGAGAGTAACAGTTTAATAATGTCCGCGCCGGTGACCCCACAACGACCCCAGTGAAATACGGTTGAACGGACTGGGGGCCATATTTTCCCCCATGCATCGTACTAAAGTCGTGTCTTCCTTGGTGGAAATAAAACCGAGGTCCATCTCTAGGGCCATCGGTGCCTCAGATGCGCTATTTTCCAACCTCTTTACCTAACATCATAACCGCCCACAGTTTACACTCTTAATTCAGCTTTATCTTGATTTAAATAAAGTTGAACTCAGATTGGATAACTTATGAAGTTAAGGCAGATGTAGATAGTACTCTGGGATAATGTCATGGGAAGAGCTCAATGAACGTGCGGACAGCGCGTGGACTGCCGACCGGAGGATCTCGCAGACTTACTCGTGTCATTATACGAGCGAATCTGATCATTATCTTCGTGGCATAGGGTTGCTTTTGAGTAAATATGCAATAGATAAGGTTGTAGGTGATATTTGCGGTGGTTTTCCGTCTTAATAAGTGTAAATCTGTTCAGTGTCATCGCTTTTATTGCCGAGTTTGTTTCCATTAGTAAGTTGAGTCATTACGAGACGTAGCAAACTATGATTTGTTGTGTCTAATAGTTCCGGGTCTTGTTTGTCTATGGTCAGTAATATGGAGAAAGTACATAAAGTTTTCCAATATTTATGGATATTTTAACTATGATAAATGTTTAAATAACTTTACGAATGATTATGTTTCCTCATCAGTTTACCGGTTTATCCACACGTTGGTCTTGCGTAAAAACTAAATAACAATCCAGGAAGCAAGATATTTTATAATAAACTATCTATTCGATTTCTATGTATAACGTCTCAACTGATCTACATAACATTAATATGATATCAAAATGCGACGAACCAAAAATGTCGCGTAAACAATATTGCCCTTAAACAGTTAGATAAAAATCATTATGAAAACAATGGTTTATTACCGCTGATCTATTATTGATGTATCTACGTTTCGTATTCGTAGATTTAATATGTCAGTGGAGTATTATCAACTCTATGTAATGTACCCATATCACGGATGCCGGCTGCCCTTTCCCGTAGGAAGCAGTGCGGCTCACTGACCCATTGCCACGGTGCGGCCACGTTGGTTGCTCACTCTATTTATGTGTCTGTGCATATTAACATTTAAAACTGAACAAAGTTATTATTATTACTCATACATTTCCTTGGTCAAGCTTTAATGTAGAAATCTATTACATTTCGTTACTTACTTCGGTAAAGCTGTTCGATTCAGTAATACTGTATAGAAGGAGCCTTTGCAAATATCTATTGTTGTTTATTAATGGTTCGTTATAGAAATATTCTCAACATCGTAACGTATTTTTCTACATAATTGTAGTGACAAGTATAGGTATTTTCGAATATTATCGAACTGGGAGTCTACTCCCCCTTTTTTAACCGACTTCAAAAAAGGAAGGTTCTCTATTCGATCCGTATGTATGTATATCCGCGATTTTCTATTATACTTAGCTTCAACTGATTTGTTTTTCATTGTAGATTTTTTTATAAATTTTCTTTTTTGAAAAAAAATGTTGAGATCAATCTAATTTGAATCACTAGAAAAGTTGGTAGTAAGGCCCCACGATTTGTATGTAGAAAACCCTCTAAAATACCATCACTTCTTGATTAAATCCATCCTTCTATAGTAGCGATTAAACTATTGGTGAATACCCAGATCAAAACATAATTGAATAGAAAATCAATTCGCATCATCGGAGGATTCCTGCATAAATCAAATTGAAGGGTACCACAAGGCATTACTATCCAACAATTATTACCTTTAACCTTATTTTGACATTTGGCTGTGTCGCAAATGGCCCTGAATGTACCGCTGGAGATGCGGACTATCTTTCATCGAGCGTACCTGTGAAGTGTGGGAGGAGTTTTGAAAAATAAGTGAGGACTGCAAAGTTCAATATACGTCTTCCGAACATACAGTTGTCAACGATTTGGTCAAAGGATTTGAGTAGCATTTGTTTTTCCAGCTTCTCCTCAACGTGTCCATTGATTTGGGTGTCTCTTTCAAACTACCGCACCCATCTGCGTTGAACTATGTCTATTAATTTTATTCCTGCCGTTTGCTTCATGACATCCTACTAATGTGTGGACTGAGATTTCTACCCTCTATTATGTGGAGGCTATGAGTCATAGACTGGAATCTAAAAAAGCCTTGCATGAAATTATTTGTTAAGAATTAATCAAAGCAGGTGTCTCAAATAAAGCACCACTTCACTGATTGGTTTGAAACCTGAAACTATTTATCAATAAATAGCAATTATGATTGTTAGCAGTTTATTGCCTATAGCTTCCGCCCCGCGGTTTCACCCGCGTTCCCGAGGGATCTTGTGTTTTCCCGGGATAAAAAGTAGCCTATAGCCTTCCTCGATAAATATATAATTTAGATCATAATAATTGGACAAAATGTTATGTACTTATCTATGTTCATTTAGACAAAAGAATTTACATAAGTACAATAACTATTCCACGTAATTATTATCAGTGTTTAATCCCATGTTATTTCCAATTGAAAATCATCGCAGTGGTGCAATCTATACAGATCGCGCCTCATAGATTTATCGAACGTTAGCATCAAAACAAAGTCAAGAGTTTGTGACCTTTGAGCTGTTTTAAATATTCAAGTTGCGCGATCGGAGCCAATATGGCAATAATTCGAGATTCATAATTGTTTGCAGCTTATTGTGCCGTGTCTAACTGTCAATCAATTCACTTTCGAACACTCTGATCTACATTGGCGTTAATGTGGTATTATGTAGAAGATGATCAATAACAATATGATTTATCAGTGTCAGTAATAGTTTCATAAATCGGGCCTAAATTATAATAGTATCATACATTAGCTCGGTGAGCTGTAAGACAGAAGACAGAAGAAATAATTTCTACTAAATAGGTAGGTATATTTTTAGTCATTTTGTGAGTCCTAAGGAAATTCATACTTTGCGAAAAAATAAATAAAACAAGCAAGCGGGCACTTTGATAAACTTTATTGATGAATATTACCTTAGGCATTCCGTTTGCATCGAGATATGGTCCAAACCATTTTATCTGCGTTGCTACCTCTCGCACGTATCAGCCGCGCCTATGATTGTCATTGCGACGCGGTCGCGGGGAGGGTCTGCAAAATGTTAAACGTGATCGATGGGATGGCCGGCGCTTGCGCAAGTATCTCGTTAGCCAGTGACCGTGACGCCCCGTCGACTGCCCTGTGCAGATGAAGCGGATGGTAAATGGATTAATGGATATGAAAATATTTGAATTACTAATAGTTCTTTCGCATGCATTTACAAGTTGGCTGCCTTAGCTTTGAAAATTGTACCTCTTCCCAAAGGTGTTAGTAAGGGCAACTACAAAGGATATGCCATAGCATCTATATGGCACTAGAGCAACTTTGCTTTGTTGGTTGATCGTAAGACCTCTCTTCACAGGCTCTAAGATCAATCAATGACGAATGTAAACCCAGCCTTATCACAAATCGTAATATTAGCGTTTTTAAGCTCTTGCACCCAGTTCCCACTATAGTTATGGTTACTTCGTCTCAGTATGTAGGTTAGGCTACGTTAGGCTGGTGCACACGCTCCGTTCGTGTGGCGCAGTCGTGACGTCCGTCAGTGGCCCGCTCTCACGGATTAGTCGGCAGCACCGCAGAGGAGCCGTGCATTCTGCAGACGTAACTGGAAACTAAATTTTACTTACTCACATGGGTTTGTAGTGATTGGCTGTTTTTTGAGAATCTTTCGATAAAATATTCTAAAAGAAAAGTTAAACAGCTCTTTTTGCCTCCGACATATGTATCTACTCTAGAAGATTCTGAATTGTTAATATAGTTCGATGGTACAAAATGTTTTGTTTTTATGATTGCCAAACATTTTCTTCACGTATCTAAAAGAGAAGTATCTACCTACTATCAATCCATGTCTTTAAACTGAATGTTGTTAATCTGCATCATAACTATCATGTGCATAGACCATGCCCAGACATAGGTACTACACATGTATTTTCATCATCAGAAATATAGCCTGACTATTATTAGGTATATCTGCTCAATCCGCCGGCCACAAGCATAAATTAAGTAGCACATACTCTAGCCAGGATCGGACGGCGTGAGACCGGCCGCCAGTCCGGCACGATCTCCATACACGAGCGGCCACGATCACTCTCTCGATGGCTCTCAGGTTGCTTTGTTATGTCACTGTGCACGGTTGGACGGGATTTATCACTGTTGCGATTGTTTCAAAATTGTTTGCTGGTTGTGTGAGTCATTAGGAAATGCTGTTTTAAATTGTCAGGCTGGCTAATTATTTTCAATAATAATTATTCACGAATAATAATTATTCTATTTGTGATAATACCTAGATTAATTATTATCTGTCATCAATGCACAGATGCAGTATCTATGGGACTTGGTTATACTAATGTACAAAACCTAATCCATGGTATGCATTCGCATAATCAAACCCAGCAATAACATTGCAATTTACGCAAAGGGCAGTTACAGACTATGCAATCGTATGCGCGACCAAACAACGCACTATAAACGCGGTAACGCAGCGTTTTACGAGCGTTTTCGCTTTCGCGCCATTTGCAATAAATCACCGACGCCACCAAGTGGGCGACGGGTGTTGGTGCGCTCCGCATGTCACACCGAATGATGGTCATACTTGAGTTATTCAGACGGGCAGCCTGAGGAAGCGTTTCCACCGGAGATGCGATCTGGCTTAACTCGCCAATAGGATCTCTTCATTAGGCCTATGACGTGCTAAGCTGTGAAAATTAAGATAATGAAATTTAAGGTCCTTTTGGCGAGTAAAAAACACTTCCCTCACTACGTATCTCTGGGGAAAATGCAGCCTAAGTGACTTTTTGAAATATTGTTTTGGAATTGTTAAATATTTGCAAAATATAGCCAATATAGTAAAGATTTACAAAAATACGTATAGAATGTAACCTTGCTTTGAATTGTTTGCCGGCTCATTTCACTGGCGTTCGTTTAGTTTAGGCCTTCTTAAGGGTTGCTTAGAATTAGGTTCCTCTAATTAAGTGCCTCTCAGAATAACTAATAGGCTTTCAGTTGGATTTAACCATAATTTAATTGCGAATACTAGAATTTACACATAACAGCGTTACTACTATAATTATCTAGTAGTTTTTTACCGCTCGTCTGCAACCCTTTGGTAACGGGACAAATTTTCACTTCGGCGCCGTCGGTCGTACATCGATTCACCATTTTACTGTCAATACATGTAAACGTCTCAATTTAGTCCAAGTCAGTCTAGCCAATAAGCTAGATACTTGGATGCTTTTGCAAACATGTGAACTAGGTACTTTTAGGTTTTTTATATTAGATTGGCTTGAGTTTAACTGTAATCGCACTGTGTAAGTATTAATATGGCCAGTGCATCTCAAGTGAATGTTATCAAAATACACTAGCAGGTGGTTGGCGTTAGGTTTCAACTTATTTTACTAAGATTTATGGCCTATTTTAACGAAATTATTTACAATCCAGATATAATAGACATGTATGTCCTGGGTGAGAATTGAACCTCCTTGGCAACAAGCCAGTCCAACACATTAACCTACTTATTATTTTTATTAAATTCTGGAAAGGACATTCATCTATCGCGTGAATAAAAAACAATCCAACATAAAAAAAATGTAAATAACTCTACAATAAATAAAATTATCTATTTGACCACTATCATTTTCATCTTATAAATAAAGCAACACTGCACAAAGGAATGGTCCTTACAATGTCTGACCTAAACATCTGAATAAACGGACAATAGTGGTAAATTAGAGTTTCTTACGCCAATTTGTGGCACTAAGGGTTCCGTAGCACCATAACTGGTTATCAAAGAGTCGTTTGTTTTCATTAGGACGCTCTCACAGCACGCGTGTGGCTTCTGCAGAGTCTGAAAGGTTTTTAGTTAGATTTTGCTTGCCTAGTTGCCTACATTTTAATAGCTATTTGCGAGTTGATGCTAATAGTATAGTAATAAGAATGTGGTTATTTATAAGAAACATTTTATTAAAAAATAGTGGTATATACCTTTTTACGCAGTTTTAATACATAGACCTATTAAGCCCTCTAGTAACTGTCGAAACCAAAATAAATTACAACAAAATCGAAATGAAATTTCTGCTTACTAGTATTGTAATATAATTGCTGATGAGTTAATATGTAGTTATAATTATTCTAGAAATGTAACATATAGTTTTGTTCCATTTATGGTGGATAGTCTCCATTTTGAATTTTTATTTTACGATGCGTTTTAATTTATTACTTCTATTACAAGCGTAGTGAGACATTGTTTTTAAATTTGAGCCTGAGGCGTATGGCAATTAATGTACTATGTATATACATATTATTAATTTTGTATTATTCAAAATGTCATAGAGCTATTACATTGGTTCTTTGGTCAGTTATTTATTTATAATGAACCAATGTATGGTTTTAAATAGTTATAAAAATATAATTTATATATACAATAATCGCAAAATTACGTCCCATAGGCGCTTAAAATTAATGTAATAGTATTACAACGCAAGAACGCAATGATAAACGTTCAAAATGAGGAAAAACCTTACGTTAATCACAAAGGCATACACTACACTTGTATACTTGACTCTATAGCGTAAATTAAGCAGCTAACAAGATTATCGTCACACATAATTACACATATTAATTTCCCAGCGAACATTATCAAGTGATCGTTTATTAATTGTGACGGATTGCCGGACAGGCCGATTACACGGATTAGCATGGACTCCGGTTCCATGCACACAGTTATTGAATTTATTTTTGATGTTGACCGTCCTTTTCAAAATTATCTATAACTGTAGTAATAATTTAGATCATTGTGTACATATGTAGGGAATCAGAAACGTCAGTCACATGATCGCTTTGAATTGTTGGATCCAGAGTGATGGATCTCTGGAAAATTAAAAATATAAAATGAAAAATATTTATTTACGGTAACTTAACTACTACAATAACCTCTATAAGAAATACCTTGAGCTAGTCTAGAGGTAAAATAACTTAAACTAACCAATTTACGTTAAGGGTGGAGGAATAAGCCACCCCAAAGTAATAAGAATTTTGATTGATTAGTTAGTTAGATGATACAGAAAAATACTAAATTTTTACTCAACTAAAATTGAAGTACGGTAGTAAGGTATGTATTTTGATAATATCTTTAATCTATTCTGTAATATATGTAGTGCAAAATATTTTTATGTTAAAAATATAATTATATCATATATAAAGAGGAAAGATTTGTATTTTTGTATTGAATAAACTCAAAAACTACTGGACCGATTTCAAAAATTCTTTCACCATTAGAATGCTACATTATCCTTGAGTAGTATGGATATGTTCTTGGGATAAAATATGTTTATATATTACGCGGGTACGCGGGTGAAACCGCACGGAAAAGCTATTTGGTTAATAAAAATGCAAACAAGCGCTTAATCTAAAAAAAGATTAGGAGCAATCACGCACAATCGACACACACGTGCATTTATACTTCAACAAACGGAAGGTCTGTATGCACTTCGCCTTCTATAAAAAAAAAAAGTAAAATATGAATAGCATAAGTTGAAGAAAAAGTTTGAAGCTTACGGTCAGCTCCAAAAGTATTTCAATGTTTTATACAAAGTGTCAAGAGAATAATAATATAAATAGATTATTATACAAGTATACAAAAGTGATCACCTATTTTTAGGGCTGACTGCACCTATGTGCCTATGCAATTGCATTTCTCCATGATATTTATGGATATTCATATTTTTTTCAGACAGGAACTAAATTAGCCAAAGTGTAGAACGTGCGTAAAGCTGTATCGGCTAGCTTACGAACCCCTGGGCATTTGTGTTATTTTGCCCTGTAACCCCTAAATATTGGGCCATATATCACAAGTCTAAATGGACCTTTTCATTATTAATATTTCTTTACTATGGCTGGTATTATTTAAGGGAGGTAGGTAACTAAAGTTCTTTACCATTACTAAGGTAATTTTACATTTTTAAGCTATTGTATAGCTTTTATCGCGGGCTTTGAGCGCGGCGACCGAAACAAGAAATTCCGTAACGAAAATAAAACCTAAGACGAGCTGCTCCGAAATCGGACGAATACGTAAGCAGCTGTTTGTGAGAAAGTATATAGGTGTATAGGTATCTATATTAATAGAAAGAAAAAACTTGAATAAAATAATAATTATAATTGCATAAGTTGATAAAAAATGCTATGCATTAGCTTTACCGCGGCAGTCCCCGAGTGCCACACGTATTTTTTTATTTAAAAAATTACCTTGAAATATATTTTTGATGCGAAAAAAATCATCAAAAAGTCGACATTCATTATTTTCTCTTGTATATTTAACCTGAGACTTAAAACTTTAAAATTATTCAGGGTAATATAGTTTATTCAAGGAAAAATAATAATTAGTAAGTATTATGAAATTCAACTAAATTATGCTTTGTACTTCTTATTGCAACAAAAAAACTTATTGTATACCTATTTATGTTCATAGCAATGTGTCTACAAAAATATTTTACGTGTTATATTATATTGTATCATATCCGTAAACAAATATAATAAATTGATGGATGTTATTACAGAACTGATAAGCAGGACGGCGGGCAGCGTCGCACAACAATTGTTGCCAATAGGGTAATTGGCGGCCGACCGCGCGCCAATGGTCGCACCGTTATAATTGTACACTTATGGCCAATGAAAACACACTCTTAGGTATATGTTTTACTTGATAATACTCAAAAATACTAACATCGTCTCTACAAGTACCCAGTCGTAGTGGCCGGCGATCGATATCCCAGGTAAGTAGCTAAATGCCCTAGAAATGTATACCCCCATGCACCGTGAGAGGTAGTAAGTGCCCAGTCGTAAATGGCTGGCGATCGATATCCCAGGTATGAAGCTAAATGCCCTAGAACTGGATATTCCCATTCCCCATGAGATGTAACGTAACGACCGTGGGAGCTATAATTAAATGGTAATTAAATCAATTTAATTATGTATGCATTTGCAGATGCTTATTTGACGATTTTTACTTTTAGATGTATGCGTTAATCACTTCAATACTATTTATAATTATGTAGGAAACTCTATTATTCAAAGATAGTTAGTTAATATAAGAATACAGCATACATTTGATTCCTATAAGACATAATTCTACCAATTAGAAAAGCCTTATAAAATATTTTACCTATTAATATACTTAGTCACTTTTCGTGCACTCAAGTGTAATATGGACGCGAGCACGCGGTGTCATCAGGATGTCCCGTCGGAACGCTCGTATCGAGTGACGACAACCTGGAATAGTGTCATGCGCATCGTTTAGTTACTTTAGATCCTACAGTGGCTGTAAATAATGCTATGTGACTATTTATTTTCACGTTAAACATATTGACCTCTTCTAAAAGCCCCTTTCTATTATCGTTTGACCATAATATCAACATGTTATATAATGGTGTAACCATTTTTCAATTACCTCACTTATTTTGGCGAATATTTAGACGAGAATGCGGCTGCTAGATGCTTAGTGCCAGATTTTTAGAGAGAGATATCCTTTTTGCTTTTTTCCGATATATTGTCTATAGTGTGTGTATATAACTGCAACAAAAATATACAAAACACTATTGCGTAAATCCTATGTATTGCATTATCCTATGTATTATTTATTACAATTATTTTTTACTGTTTATGTAAACTAATAGAGCTTTCAAAGCTCGATTTACAGTCATCAATATTAACACATATAAGATGAGCTGTAATTTAAATTTATGCGTATTGCAACTCCAGCCTATACACCCGTAGCCACTCAGCATGGATATCGGTCAAGGCGTCCAGGCGATGTTAACTATAATGAGTTAATCCAACCCACGCCCCGTATTGTTTCACGTCCGTCCGTCCGTCTGTGCTCATATCTACATTTTAATATGAATGTATTTACAAAATTACACATGCACTTTGTTAGTAACAAGTTAATCGAATTTGATCTTTATCTCGATATCATAAAGATTAACAGTGATGGTTTTTAGCCGTAAGTAAAAAGTGGTAATAATGTACAAATGGGCTCATTGTCAGGCAAACGAATTTGCATGATGTATGAAAGTAGAGGCGTTATAGAGATGCAATAAATGATTAATATATGTATGTAATAAGTTTGTTATGAGCTTAAAATGAGTACCTATTTATAATACTGATGAGGTTTCAATGTAGCGCCTAATTCTAATCTCGTAAGAATCGTATTGGAACAAATTTGTATAAACCATGTTATTCAGCGTCAAATGGGCAAATTACTATAGCAACAAGAATCAGATTATTACTTTCTTGTACCTTGTTCAGGTATTTTTTGCATTATGGGAATATTCCAAACTGTAGGTCATAGAGAAAAACGCTAAAAGGAATAATTAAATAGGTTCACTTAAAAAAAAATACAGTGACATTTAAATTTATTTGAAAAATGTGCGTTTTCGTAAATGTATATTATAATTATATATAAATATATATAAAAATTGTAAGTAGGTAATCTATTGCTTTATTTATGAATGAAAATCATAGTTGCTCCTCAGTCCCGAATACGCAGAAACTTTTTTGATAGGATTTCAATATAGATAGCTTTCTCTGATATTATTTTGTAATTGTAAAGAACATAATTATTAAAGAAAACGAATTAGATTCTTATTGGTGTAATATATCAGATACTTAATTTTGTCTCTAGATGGTTACCTATTGTAAATATAAAACAAAAATTATATGATTTTTATCCTCATTATAAGAAAAAAATTAATCACCCATAGAAATAAAGATAGGAATAATAAAACATGTCTCTTATAAAACATCTTTATTGAAAAAAGAAAAAAAATGGTAACTTATTTTAAATTAGTGCTTTCAAAATTTCATATTACTTTTTAGTATGCGGATCGATAAACTCCACACAAAAATAAATGAGTAACAGAACCAAAGCTACGGCAAAGGTAGTGAATAAATAACAAAGAAGGTTCGATGGAACTAATAAATAAATTGAATACTGTACGTCCACCCTCCCACGCGCTACGTTTTGCAATGCATCTATTAGATTTTGATAGATCCATGATTGTGAGTCACCCGATGCGCCCGCGCAGGCGAGTGATTAACCGACAGACAGTTTAGATTATGCGCTCAGGGCTATCTTTATTTTTGATATTATATTATCACTTGCAAAGGACCAACTGCTGTTAAGGTAAGTAAGAGTTCAAGTTCTATGATGAAAAAGAATACGTTGCATAATAATTTTCAACTATATGAGTTACCAAAGTATTGTAAACTTTTCAGCAAAAGACAGAATCACAGATTTACTTAATACTCCAGCTGGAGTTCATTGTATTGAATATTGATTTTCATAAAATATGAAAGCAAATAACAAATTATACAACAAACAATACTCATATATAACTATAATACGTCTGTCAACAACTTGATCCATCATGAGAAAAAATCACAAATAACGGTACATTCGATCATTTCAATAAAGCGCATAAAAAGTGGACAAACATCTGCGTACGAGCTTTGCGTACGATATTCAAAAACTTATGTTTTTTTCATGGACAATAATGGTAACTTGACTACCGCGCTATCGTATAACAAAGGTAGGTTGAAATGCATCGAAAAATATTCCCTGCAATAAATAATATAATGTGACTTTATATTTTATAGATTAATATATATATTTCTTGTCTAGATATTATTCTGTAATTATATTTTTTATATCTGGAGAAGTTAATTTTACTTTTCAGTAAGCAGTATTCTGACTATTATTTTAAAATTAGAACAGATATAAGAAGAATAGCTTATCCAGCAATTTAATAATCGGTTCTTAAAGTTTAATTCATAACTGTTAATTTGCTTATTCAATAATCTGCTCAATACGAAATAATGCGTCACTGATGCTAATGGCTAAAATAATTACAGTATTGTGTGTTCTTTTTTAGAGATTTTATTCAACTCTTACGCAAGTGTATGATCTTAAATAGGTAGGTATTCCTTATGCATTTAGTGTACACGACATAAAAATGCATTTTACCCGCATGGTCTTCAAATACACATGCAAACTTGAGTATTAGTGATAACTAAGCGATAAAAATACATTGGACGTTTTTAGGGATCAGCAGGTTTCAGAGAATTCTCCAACTAATATATAAGTTGACTCGCGATTCATGGAATTCTATTTTTTTTGTAGGTAGTTATGGGACGCGCGTCCCATTCGCAGGCCAACCGATTATAAAATGTTCAAAAATAGTGTGGCCATATCGAGTGACAGAAAAAAAATGAATGTCACGTGTTTATCTTTTTTACTTTAGGGCCTTGAGGACCGAAGTCCCGTCGATTGTTCAAAGAGGTCTGATATCGTTCATTGAGGCCTCTTGCCATTGCCATTCAGCGTGGCAATGATGCCAGCATTCTTGGCACACTTGCGTAGCAATTGGCATTTTTTTTTTTTGGTTTTATGTGTTCTAATAAATACTGTGTTTATATAAATCAAAGGATAAAACTTAAAAAATAAACAAAATTTTATGTGAAAAGTGCCGTCGTTTTTACCGACCTTGACTCCTTTTTCATATTTATGTTTTTGGTGGGATATATACATTATATTATATCTACTTAATCTAAGAAACCAATACAATTTTTGGTGATTCCACGGCTAGTCTGATCCCACATTTATTTTGCAGTCACAATTATTTCGTTAAAATTATCAATTTGATTTTTTTTTTATGAAATGCAGATGTATATGCAACCGTGAGAAATCTGACCAGAACCAATTTGCAATAAATAACTATGCACATTTGGCTACTTCTGTCCTCCGTTTAAAAAAATCACACACGGACTTTTGGGGGCACGTTTTTTGTCCTTCACCCCACAGTTTTGGCGCACATTTTTTCTCTTATTCAAATCACAAGGTAACTTTACCCTCAAGTTTTTTACCAAACAATGATTTCTTTTCTTTGAACTGTGTAATTTATTTTTTTAACGGTCCACGGACTTAGGGAATAGCCCGGGGTCATAGGTGATGCTAGGAGTCTCAGGAAGTTTTTTAAAGGATCCTTTATCTTTTTGCACATCTGCCATCTTGTCCGATATTGTAAATTTCGATGACAAAAAGATGGATGCGTATTATTCGCGTGGGAATTGGTGAAGATTAAAAAGTATGTTGCTAGCTTTCGTTTTTTATGTTTTGTCCAGCTATTATACTTATTTTTTTTCTAAAGATCACCTCGGTTAAAAGTCATCAGCGCTCATCATAATGTCCTCGTGAGGCTAACACCTTCTAGTCCATGAAAAAAAGTCAGTGTCGACAATTTATATGTATACCTAGATTATCACCACTTCACGCATAAAGAGATCCAACGATCAATGGCCATCATCGGACTAAAACAAAAACGCATTGTGGCATGACGTCACGGCGCGGGCGCGGGCGCGGCGATAACTCGAGCTCATTTACGACTACCCGCATGTTGAGAGGACAATATGAGGACAATCGATAATGCTAAACACGAACACGTGTGCTGCGGACTGTGAGCTGGCCCATTGTTTTTGTCTCAATGGCATTTTACTGGAAAGTTTATTGGCTGCTTAGATTAGATATTTGTTATGAAAATTTTCTTGTGACGTTACTAAGGATATAAAATAATTTATAATTAAGGAAAATTACCATTTGTCTAATTAACAATTAAACGTTATCAGTTCCTATTAATCTTACTTAGTAAAAGAACGTTACGAATATTCTTACCTCAAACAGATAGCGTTGATGTCTTTCCTTCGCTAAGAAGATAGTAAGAAACGATCAGTCTCAACGTTAATTAAGATATCCTACAAATATTAATTTTCTTCTCGTAAAACACCTATGTTAGTCATGTTTTTGCTATAATATATTTCAAAATCTGTTAAACTCCTGTAGGCACAAGTCTAACTAACAAAAATACCTATAACAAATAATAGTATAGTTTATTTTTGTTGCTTTTAGATTTGTAAATAGAACTATCACATTTATCCTTAAAGAAACATTCAATTTTATATCAACAAAAATCTTCAATAAACGTTCTTCCTCTAAAAAAAGTATCATCCACAAACAACAATAGAATTGCCTAAGGGTTACACAATGTATGTCTATCGAATCGCCTGAGACCATCCTAAAGGATTAACTACCATTCTAGGAGTTTATACCTACCGAACAATCACTATGGTAAATTTTTTATCGATTTCGTAGCCACCACCTGGTCGCACATTTTTTTAGCATCGTCATGTTATATAGATAAAGTCGCCGAATTTTACTGTAAAAAAGCTGGTCAAGCACGAAAATATCCATAAACTAAGGGTTCCGTCATATATAGTCACAGCATCGCGTTGCGTTGGTCAAGCGGTGCCTGATTAGTTGATGTCTAAGGAATGGAGTAATATAAATTGCTTAGAATAAAATAATAAAAAAGATTAGGCGTGTGGATCGTCAAAGGTATTTAGCAGTGAAATACTGCGATCATTAGCTTTTTTCTCTGTATCAATTCTACATTACACATTTTTCAATGATTTTCAAACCATTTTCGCCTTTATTAAATCATGCGAGTATTTATTTAGTTAACCTTTACCAACTACGGAACTCTAAAAATATTTTGAGAATCATAGGAAGCGTAGCGTGGACAGGACAGTAGTAAGGGTGCAAATTTTAAATTGAACTTGATAGGTAGGTAGACTTTACAGATAAAAGGGGTTTTAGAACGGGTCGCATGATTTGTGGACGTATAGATACGATAAGACTTTTTTATTGTTGCGAAATGAGATTGAAGAAAAGTGCTTTGGACTTGAAAAATAAGTTTGCATTGTTATGTTTTATTGTTTGTATATATTTTGCTTGATTGAATGATAATTAGTAGGTAATATTATACATCCCATGGTTGAAAATACCATGAAATTTTAAAATATGATACAATTAATTTGCTAAGATCAGGCTGGCAAAAACTTCAATAAAAATTGATTAAAAAAACCGGACAAGTGTGAGTTGGACTCGCGCACCGAGGGTTCCGTACAAACTTCGTTATCGTTCATCCATCACGGGAAATGCACAATTTTATTTATTTACCTTATTTGAGGATGGACCTAATTAAGCTAGACCTCTAAATTGTATGAGCGTCCATACAACTCAGAGGTCTTTATTAATTGGCGTAACTATGTATTATGGGGACATCCATTAATTTTCAACTTTTTTTTTTTGGAATTTTTCCTTTATTTGTGCTGCCTTGCTTTTTGCTATTTTTTTTTATATTTGAGTTGATTGAATGAAAGGTAAATTGCGGTTTACGATTTATGACTTATTAAAAAAAACTACTTACTAGATCTCGTTCAAACCAATTTTTGGAGGGAGTTTGCATGGTAATGTATATCATATATTTTTTTTAGTTTTATCATTCTCTTATTTTAGAAGTTACACACATTTTACCACTTTGGAAGTGTCTCTCGAACAAATTATTCAGTTTAGAAAAAAAAATATACTAGAAACCTCAATATCATTTTTGAAGACCTATCCATAGATACCCCACACGAATGGGTTTGATGAAAAAAAAAATTTGAGTTTCAGTTCTAAGTATGGGGAACCCCCAAAATTTATTGTTTTTTTTTCTATTTTTCTGTGAAAATCTTAATGCGGTTCTCAGAATACATCTACATACCAAGTTTCAACAGTATAGCTCTTATAGTTTCGGAAAAAAGTGGCTGTGACATACGGACGGACGGACAGACAGACAGACAGATAGACATGATGAATCTATAAGGGTTCCATGTTTTGCCATTTGGCTACGGAACCCTAAAAAAGGAACTGCGATCAATCATAAATATTTATCTAAGCTGGTACTTTTGTGGCTATCATATCATTTAATAATAATATATCTAGTATATTGGTCACATATTTATCACATTATTGTGAAGAAATATCTCAAGATATTATTATTACATTAAAATATCCCAGAATATATTTTTAAATAAACACAATAACAGCTTATATAGTCATCGTGCGAAAATGGCCCAAACAATTAATATATTCAATACATCGTCGTATCAATACCGTAACGAACGTTAGCCAAACAAGTCATGGTAACCGTGACCCTTAGATATGCATAAAAAATCTCACCCCAGATTTTTTTCCAACCCTTTTATGCATATCCTGTGTCGCGTACAGTGTTACAAGTCATATTTAAATAATTTATGTCTCCCATAGTGGTACATAGTTCGTTAGTGTATTTTTGCATCTGCCTCCTAATCACAAAACGTGTGCAGGCGTTATTTGAAAGATTTATAAATTGTTTATTTTGATTTATTTCAGGGAATCATGGGGGTAAACTGAGAAAATTATTTTTAATTACATATGAGTACGTTCAAGAGTTTTACGCAAACATTTGTATAATATACTGACTGGTGATATCAACGCGGAGCCTAAACCACTCATCCTAGAAACACGAAGATAGGAGGGTATGTTTCTTTTGTAACACAGGAATGTTCTAAGAATGGATTTTCCGAAATTCCACCCCTACGGGGATAAAATTGAGAATAGTGGGTGAAACCATGTCGCGGAACACTTATACGCAATTAAGTATTAGTCCAAAATATGTTTACCTCTATTTAAATAAAACCATTTGTAAAATGAGGATTTTCAATAAAAATAAACACAAAAAAATATAAAAATTTATAAATCTGAATTTTTAATATTTTTTAACAATAAACATAAACACAAACATGATACGTTTTTTTTATATAAGTAGAGAGCTTCGAATATTAAAGCACAAGGTTATACAGGACTCAAAAGAACAATGGAACTATTTTAATATCAAATGATATACAACAATACGGACAACTCAATTGACACATTGTTGAAAGTGAAAGGGATGAACAGCTATTGTATCGAGTTGATTGTCGTTTTGCAGTCTAAAGATCGTGTCATTCTCAGTACCTACTATGACGAAATAGAGCAGTATCGATAATGCTGTGGGTACGCCCTATGCGAAATATAACTATCGACAACTGATGGACCTTGGTTTGGTTTCTATCTAATATTGTAATGTAAAATTTTACTAACATTCTATTCACTTATAATTAGTATATCCTGGGACATTCCTCATATACAGCCATCTGATCCCAAACGAAGCAACGACTACTATGAAAACCATATAACTGATAAATTACATAAACTCATTTTTACAATGGACTAAGTATTAAGATTAGGTCGTATGGATTTCATCATGATAATACTATTGTATCTAAAATAATAAATATAAATAATAAAAATAATTGGCGTATCGCTTCCCACCTAGGACTAATTTGTTTATGAACATGACGTCTATTAGATCTGAGTGTGGGTGTAAATACTTTAAAATTATACCTATATTTACCAGTAGTGCCTATAAGCTATCTGGTTTCCATGATAAATCTCTGCTTAGTATGGAATCTGTACTTTACACGACCATGTGTGAAAAATGTCCCATAGTATTTTTGTTTTAATTTTACCTGTAAAGTTAATTTTCTAAAAAGCTCTTTTGTCTTTTAACACATTGAATAAATGAAATAATATAAGCCATAAATCTGGCTTAAGCAAAATTAACCGCTTGTCCTCAAACCCAGTTAGCTCCCGATAATGGGTCACAAAGTTTTTATCCCATTGTTTTTCAACACCCCTTTTTTATTTTTTTTTAAACCAACAGTAGTTCCCCACGTGTTTTTCATGCACTTTTTATGAACATTAGCCGTATTTTTGTCATCTAGTTTATATTAAATTACTGTATTTTTTGTGTGTAATGAATATGCGGGATGCATTAATGTATGCAATTGTAAAGTAACGAAAATGAGCTACCATTATCGCTGTTATATTGTTTGTCTGTGACGGCTGTGACGTTTTTTAAAATTGCCTTTTTATGAAACATTATTTTTTCTCACACTGAATCATGTAGGTATGTATGCTGTTTGGGAGTTTTTCTTTTAATTTAATTATGAGAATAATAACGAAATGGTCATGTATGCAAAAACAAGCAAATAATTTTTCCTGATTAATAAAGTAAGCTTACACAAGTAGCATTCAAAAAAGAAAAAAAATAAAAGCGATAGCCAAACTTTTATCAAAACTTCAAATTCACAATCAATTCCACTCGTACGTGAAATCAACAATACCCACCGCGGATGTATCTACCCACAGATCTGATTCTCAATAGGACACTGCGTGAGAAAACTTAAAAAACATTCTCGCACATATAAAAAACGCACTTACAGAATTATCAAAAACCCCTCGGTGATGTCCCTTGCACAATGCAATCGCATGCACCTTGGATCTGCCGAAGATACGATGCTTAAAAAATGTGCATATGTTTTTATAAACAGACTACGGGACTCTCAGGATGTTTAAAAAAACGAGGGGTGCGTTCTTGTCCGAGACTTATGAGCCTCGGCAAGTGGATCTGAAACTTTTTAGGTTACTTTAAAAATAAATAAATATTCTGGGACACTAGTCCTCACACACGGCCATCTGACCCCAAACTAAGCAGAGCTTGTGCTATGGAAGCCAGATAACTGATATACTATATATATTACTTATCTTTTGTAAATATATATTTAATAAATATAAATAATTACACCCAGACTCAGGACAAACAGACATGTTCATGCACACAAATGTCTGTTCTGAGTGGGAATCGAACCCACGACATGCGGCGTGATAGATAGGGTATCCTACCAACCACGCCAACCAGTCCGTCTTTAGACTTCAAACTTTTTAGAAAAAAAGCAAAAGGAAAACTTGTAGGTACAGTAGTAATGAAAGTTATGTATGAAATAACAATGATAAAAAAACACAAATCGAATATACAAATTTTTGTGTACGCTATAATAAAATTAAATTCATCAATGAATATATATTTTTGAGAACAAAATTTAAGATTTTTTTTTTCTGTGAGAAATTATATTATTAACCTTTCAATATTCTCCTATATTTTCTGTGACTTATATTTATTATAGATTAAAGTTTGGATAACGGTGCCCTCTATAAAATAGCTTTTTATTTGAAACCACGGTTTTTGATGAAATTTCTCTCGAGTGGATGTTGTGTGTGAGTTTTTTAGGCGGAAGTAAATAGTCCTCGGCTTCCGACTGTTTTGTTATTCTGTTTGTCCGATAAGGTAACATAATTAAATTAATAAATATACATATTCATCCTTCTGCTTCCAACGGTTTTGTTTAAAATATTAGGTAGGTTATTAGCTAAAAAATAAACATGGTAAATATTAAATTATATATTTTTTATTATTTAAATTTAAATATTGAATTACAGAAACAAACCTTTTTTGCGCATTTAGGGTTGGTTCCATAGTATAAGTTGTTTGTATTAATGAGTTTTTTGAACCAAGAAAGTTTAGCTAAACAATTAAAGGTAAACCTGTATGATAATATTAAATAATTTGAATGCAATAATTATAAAAAAGCTGACAAGATTCATTCAACCTACTTTTAAACGAGGTGAAGTGATATTTTATAAATTTCCCTAAAAAAATAAGTTCAGGCTTGAGGCTACAATAATAAATCTCTCAAACAAATATCCGTTCATAAACTTTCTTCTATGTCGCCTCACATATTTACACTTACAGTTTCCTGCCCTACACTTTTTTAACGTTCCCACAGATACCCGTGTGTTTTTTTTCATGTAGATTAGAATTAACGGTAAAAATCTCTCCCCTAAGGATGGACTAATTTATTTTCTTTGGATTCACAAAAGGAGATGCGGTCGTCTTTTGTTTGTTGATGTCATGGTGTTACTAGTAAAAAAAACAACGAAGTTGCAATTCTGGTTTTTTATATGATCGTTCTACTGTAAGGTGTAACTGTCTATGAATATAAATGAAAGTGTAATGAAAATTACAGAAGTCTTGTATTTGATAAACATTAAATTCAATTTTTCGAGTTTAAATGTTTTGATGCGATTAAATGGTTCGCTTATTAAATGAGAGAATCTTTGAACTTATAGGTGAGGCATCAAAAATAATAATAATAAGGATGTTTTTATTAAAATATTTATCTTTCTCGTGATAGAGGAAATAAAATTTTGCTTCGGCTAAAAAAATCCACCCAGTAATATAAAAAGAAAATGTATGCAACAGAAATGCATAAATCAACAACGTAATTATTTTTTTGTGACAACCATGTTACGAGAATGTTTTTGTAAACAATAAGAATACACAAAAAAGTTGCGAAATCAAACCCCAAAGGGTTCTTCAAATTAAACCGTCATTAGAAATTTTCTTAAAAAAAAGGGACCACGCTAACGTGAGAAAATTAAGCCAGTATTTTTTATTGAAAAAAAATCTGACTGCATACAATATCGGGACCGTTGCATCATTTGCATGTTCTATTTTGCATTCGAAAAAAAAACATTTAAATTTGATTTTTTTACGACACCGGCAAAGATTGACACCATATAATTATGAAAAAACCTTCGCTACCGCAGTCCTATTCAGTTAGGCCCTTTCATCTGCCGGTCAGGTAAAGTGAGTGATACAACAATGAAGCCCGGATTTCCTCTCTTTAATACGAGGACCGACCTTTGGCTCACGTGCAGATTCTGAATGAAGCATCATCGATTTTCCATGGGCGTGATTGATTTTGAAGAGATAGTTTTGATGTTTTTTACATTATCGATTTTTATTGATTCGACAGGATATTCTTTCATTCTATATATATTCTTTCATTATTATTCTAGATGGATGGTTGAGTGTCTATATAATTATGTTAGTAATAGAAAAGCTTATAAAATGTAGGTACCTATTCAAATATCAGTGTAGGTGTAATGTAACTGTTTTACAGTTTGGCAGACTTATTAATTAAACTATGTGACTTTTATACGTATATTAAATAAATAAAAAAAAAAAAATGGCGTTCTATCAGTATTATATTTAACATTAAATTCTACAGCATGTACAAAGGAATTCCTTCTATCTTACTTATTGGTATTATGAATACGAAGGTTCGTGGATGTTTGTTACTCAATCCGACTATAACGGCTGAACGGATTTAGATGAAACTAGCCACTTAACGCCATGTAGATAGAGAATACCTGCTACATGAAAACATTCAATCCCTCGACAAAGTGTGTAAAATTGTGGGTTAGAAGCTAGATTAGTTTAAGTTATTTTATGGAATAGATATTTTTTCGTTTTGTAAACAATATCTTATACTAGTTACAATAGGTACCATTGTATTACAAAATACTTACATACTTTTAAATGATGAAAACAAAACTTAAGTATGTAATTAAGTATCTTTGGCGAAGAAAATCTAATTTACATTAATTACCCACCTAACTTCACAGTCCAGAATAATAATTAAACCACTAATGAAATTAGATAAAAACGACAAAGCGCAATAAAGTCAACAAAAGCGGCCATAAATTGCGGAGATTATGCAACGGCACGGCTTTGCCTCTTCCTGGCTTTGGGACCATAAATTTCATTTCACTGCAAGGTGGTCTGACAAATTTGCGGTCGAGGCTACTAACTGGTACTTTTACCCTATTAGAGGCATAACAAATTGTGTATGAAAAAAGTTTGACAAACTTTTGAACGGATGGAAATTTCTGAAGTATCCACAGTCTCGTTTATACCTAATTATACTTATTTGAGGCATGTTACATTCAACCAATGAATGCATGAATTACTTAGTCATCATAATTACTAAGCACTCAATTAAGTAAGCTGTACCTACTGCTAAATGTAATAAAATAGATTTGATTTTTTATTTCCATACGAACAATTTGCTGGATTTCCAAAAGACAGCACAAATTATCTACAGAAAGTAGAAAATACCTTAAATAATATTGCATTTGAAGCTGCCTCATTATTGTGGTAAAAGTGGGCTATAAAAGTTGTCCTTTGCAAACTACCGCTTGACCGAAAGGGATAAAAAAAGGGACAATAACTTTGTGACAGCAAATGGGAGTCACTGAGCAGTCATCGGATACCGATCGCCTATTTTTTGTTGATGTCCCAAGTATTTTGTTGCATTGTAATTGCTGTGTAATTGTTTTCGGACAAATACATTATGTTAGTTGTTGTGTTTTGACAATAAAACAGTAGGTAGTAGACCTTTTCACTAGACAGTGGAGTTAACGTAACGTAAATACATTTTTGTTGTAATTTTTGAATAAGTTATATGACAACTATTGCATATTTAGTTGAATTTACAATGAAACAGTGGTAAATAGTTTAACAAGCATTGTGAATGGTATTTCTTTGACTATTTTGGTTTTTTTTGTGCTGTTTGGTGACATCTATGATTAGTTTGACAATAGAACAGATAAGTGAACCTTTTTATATGGTCCAAAAGTTGAAGTAGTACTTATAATTAGATTTGTAGTTTTTATGATTTGCTAAATTGTCACAGAAATAATTTTCTTGATTTATTTCTTTAAAGTCTTGTTTATTAAATAACTTAATGGGTATTTTTGCGTTTAACAATATATACTCAAGATGATTGACAATGAGGTCCATTACGTGTAACGTTTAACCCGCAATCTGCACGGTTCACGGTTGTCGACCGCACCAGCACGAGTGGCCACGCTCGGGCGACCAGTCGCCGCAGCCACTCGCGAATTACCCCATAATTTCACTGCGTTGGCCTCAGATGTTATTACTGTACACCTCAAATATGGGATTGTAAATAACATCATTTATCATCTTATCTATTATAAGTATATATTTACAAAAGAAAAGACTACTTTTCTACTAATTTTACTACTTTTATCCATAGCACAAGATCTGCTTAGTTTGGGGTTATAGATAGCCGTGTGTGAGGAATATAGTCCCAGAATATATATACCATATATGAAAGAGTTGCCAACATTTTATCACTTACGGTATCCAAGGGAAGCCAGCTCTCTTCTTTTGGAATTGAAGACAGACGTTTACAGAGTCAGGGCTGTAATAAGTTAAATAATGTTTAAAAACGATAATTCTAGTCAAGATCCAGCTAGGAAGCTGGTGGAATAAGGATGGTATCATAATAGAATCCCTATATACTCAGCATACTCATTATAGTTAAAAAGCTGTCCTAGGCTTAATCTCTAAAATCCATCTAGTAGGTATCTATTCAGATTATTCGTTTAGTCAGATCAGTAAAACCGCTTCACAATTCCCTACCAATGGCCAACAATACGTTATGTACTCACTCCGTTATCGGTTTGCGGTCGGTTTCTCTTGCAAGTCGTGAGAAAACCATCGTGCACCATGGTTTCATGGTAATTGATGTCAAACGGCAGCGAATGATTGTGTGGTGGGACTGATGAAGTCCGTATTGATGTTATTGTGATGATATGAATGGCTGTTTGTTTGTTTTGTATGTGTTAATTGAGCTAAAGTTACTCAGTCAGTAGTTAGCCTAATTAACTAAATTGACTGCCTGACTTATTACCACCAACAAGTTGAAAATCTATTGCAAAGCTGGTGTCTTCAGCAGCTACACTTCATAGTTAAGTCCCTTCAAGGCTTAATGTATATATTATCTATCATCATTATATATGTACCATGAGATTAAAGTCAAAACAAATAGAAATTGTAAAAAAGTGATAGGGAAAAGAAAGGGATAAGAGAGGTAGAGCATAGCGATATGTCGCTCAGAGAGCTGGCAGTTCGACAGGGGAAGTACCTCTATCTTACAGAATACCGCAGCCAAATAACTTATAGTTGTTCCTGCGCGTGAGTAAGGTCGCCAGAGCTCATCGAGGAGTGGGGAAGTTTTTTTTTTTATTAAATACAAATATACAAACTGTGGCATATATAATATTATATTGAGAAACTTCCAATAAAACTAAATCGATAACTCGATTAACCTAAATACCTACTGCTTGGTAAAATTATATTATTCTAATGGATTCCGCCCTGTGATTTCACCCGCGGTCCTTTGGGTTCTTATGTTTTCCCAGGATGAAAAGTAGCCTATGTGCTATTCCAGACTATAGTCTATATCTGTGCCAAATTTCATCCAAATCCGATCACCTGTTCTGCCGCGATTGAGTAACAAATATCCATCCATCCATCCAAACTTTCACATTTATAATATTAAGTAGGATAGGATTAGTAGGATACTGTAGAATGACAATTTTGGACGCGGTCTATTGACGCTCGTATCTATGTTGTATCGTAGATGAATACTTCAGTACAAAGTGCAGGGGAGGACGTAACGCAAAATGCCTACAGCTTTTAAAAACTCTCTTACGTATATATGTATGTATTTCATAAGATATGACGAATGCAACGTGCCACGTTGATTGTGTGTGGTCCAATGGTGACACTGTTGGCTAATATTTGTTCACGTATGAGATACCCGTTGGAAAGTACCACTAAGTGAGGTGGTAAGCGGAGCGGCAAGCGTTTAATTTTTTTTTTGTATTGATAAAATAATATGGTGACTTTATTAATGAAGAAATGCTAATACCTATAACGTTTTTCTCGTATCAAACAAGAACATATAATTGTAAAATAAATTGAATAATTAGTGGCGCTTGCTTACCAAATCGTTTGTGACGCGCTATTTGCCGTGTCATTTGTTTTTCTTTTCTTTGTTTATACATTGACATAGTGAGCATTCTATTTATTACAACACTAGTCTAACACAAATTACAAACCATTTGAATTAACAATTATCTAAGTGATTATATAAGCACTCAAAGTGTAGGATTGTATTAATCTCCCCTTGCCACTACACTCGACATCACTATCATGGATCTATCATTGCTTAAAACAACGAGATAGACTAAAAAGAAAAAAAAAATAGAAATTTGCTATTATTATTAAAGTCATCAAATAAAGTAGTGAATTGAAAAGCATTTTTTAAGCCTACAATATATTCCTTAAAACATACCTACAGATTTTTTTCTAATATGTTCATACCCGAATCAACATCTCTCGCGACAAATTTACAGCCCAGCTTTTCTCCGCAATGTCCTCGTAGTCGCGGTCACCATATCTTTAATTAAATAGCGTAATGATATCAAAATCTCTTTAATTACACACTACACAGTCCGTTGTTATGCGATATGATAACACTAGGTACTATGTTTGTCAGAGTAATCTGTCACTTGTTTTAGTTTTTTAAAAAAATTTAAATGTGGCGAGTTTGTTTACTTTGTTAACAGGTTTTAAGCCGTGATGTAATGTAGGTAAGTAATAATAATAAGTGGTGTGGAGAAATAATCTATTTCATCTTGATTTTGATATACCCTACGGATATAAGTATCTACAGAAAATGCCCACCCTCCAAATTGACAGATAAACTCAAACTCATTTATTCAGTTTATACCCTGATAAGGCACTTAAGAACGTTATAATTGATAAGCTAGGACTCTATTGCATAAAGAATAGAGTCTGGATTTCTTATAATATTTAGGACTCACGCAGGGCACCTATTCAATGCTTGATTGAATCCTCTGATATTCATGAGACCTAAAATATATAGAATTCCAGAAAATCGGATCATTCAATTTCACATTCAATGAAGTTCATCACCCATGGAAGCCCCAAGACTGAAATCGTTGGGAGTTCATATTACATGTGGATAACAAGTGTACCATTTTTTCGTGTTCTATTCAAATAATATATCAACCTTCGTTAATATGGCACGAATACTAAACCACGCGTGTACGAGTGAGATTTTCTGTCTACGTTTTAACGGCAGTGAAAATTGGTAGCAGCTTCGACTCACGAGTTTTATCCCGGGGCAGCTAGTAGAACAATAAAAAGCAGAAGTTGAGTCCTAAAACAACACAGTTGCGTTTCACAAGTGCAATTTCGCAATAATGGCGCTGTGTCTCACTCAGTTTAGTTTTAATTTCAATTTGCTTTGCTGTGTCCAGACACGACCGCCAGGTAAGGCCTGTGATACACTTGATCAAATGATATTAAATTAGTTTATGTTAGAGGCACGTAAAACTTTAGTCAGACGATGATTTTATACTGAGTGTATATTTTAAGATGGCATATTTTTGAAACCTTCTTCTTGCTGGACAACTTTTACAACAGGACAACTCTGAAATCGAGAAAAAAAAATCATACATTTTGAACTTTATTGTGAAAGGTTTTAAATTTATCATCGCGATTTCTGTGTTGGTCCCATAGTAAATATATGTTTCGAAAATAAGCTCCAAAATACTCCAAATATCCACAGTATAATTACAAAAAATACATGATCTGCATAAAATGTAGGTTTACATTTTAAAACAAATTACACTAAATTGCTTTTATTTTAAAGCAATAACATGGAATGGACTTTAAATGTTTGGTTAGAAACATTTCTATCCGGAGACCACATATTCTTCATAAGTTTTATTTGTTGCGGTCAAGTTTGAAAGCGACGTATCGATATTAATTTTACGCTTGACCACTTCGAAAGCTAATGGAAATAATAAAATGTACATCGCACTAGCCATTTACGTTATTTGAACATTATTATGCCGTAATAAAGTTTAAAATTTAATATGGCAGTTTGAATGTAGAATGTAATCTTGAAGTAAATACTCAACCACAACGGTCAATATACAAAGGTGGGTGAAGTTTCAAGTTTGAAAATAAAATACTTTTTTAAATTGTTACCTTACATTAGGCCAACATGTGCATGCCCTGTAGCTAGGGCTTAGAGTAGCAGCTACAGTGTTCCCTGTCTGTCATAAAAGGCGTCTAAATGGGGACCTTTGGGGCCGTGGGCACTCGGGGCAGGGGCCCCGAGCGCCGTCTTTAAAGTTGAGAAAGAAGGAAACTAATAGAGTTCAAATAATAAACAAGAGAAAGACTAAACTCTCATAAAATATAATTTTTATTTTACACTGGTATATTTTAGACGGTATATTTTACACATCAAAATATTGTAAGCAGACTTTGTAACAAAGGATAGCAGTGTAGAGCTAACCTTACAGCTTAATATCACAAGTTAAGATGGACGCAATTAGCTTGCGGTTAGGTTTGCAACACTTGAATTATCCCGCAACAGCACTGCAGTCTGCTATGCTCCTTGCCTGGTTACATCATCTACTTTTTAATTATTTTTTTATAAGTGCTAGTTTACTTATTTTTTAGATTAAATTTGTTTATATCTATGTTGTTTTTTTTTATCACAAGTCTCATAATTATTAATTTTAATGTAAGGTATAGATTTCTCTCCATCTTTTAATAATAGAGTCAGAAATCGTTTAGTATTTACTTTAATATTAACATTTAATGATTTTTTTCTCTAAACAATAATCTAGGTAAAGTAAAATTACATTACTGATGAATTGAATTTACAACAAAAATTATCTGTAAAACAATGATACCAAAACAGTAATAGTATTTAAACGACCGGAAAGTAAAGCCCACTAATCGATCGTACTGAATACATAAATTTTCAGTTTTACACTGGTCCTTATCCCTGTCAGCAAAGGACAATGTTTGTTTACCAATAATGTATGCAATTGGCACACGGCGAGCCGGCGCGGGTGCGCGTGACATGCCTGCCACGGACTCTGTATGAATACTGTGGCTAATACGATGCCTACAGCAATTATGTTGCTTCCATTTGATTTGGAACTTTATTTGAAGTTCTACAAGTAGCTATTGTTCTGAGGGATACGGAATAGTACCAAATAAGTACCTTCTGATGTAGGTACAAAATTAGTTTGCGTAGTCTTTTATTTGAGATTTTTTTATTATTTTGTACTATTAAACAAATCTAGATACGAGGACTATTTAGGGGGTCGGTCCCAGGCAAACGTGTTACGGGACTATCACAAGTTTAAAAGGAAAACATGATATATTAACCATGAAAAAATACATCTGACAAGCTAGAGAGCTAATTGCTAGAACAATTTGATAAAGAATAAACATTGTAGATGAATGTAAAAAAAATAATGAATATCGCTAAAAACGTGCGAAAAGCACGAATAAGAACGAACACATAATAAATTATACTTCATTATAAACTACAATGTTTAAGGAAGTTGCTGAAACACTCGATATTCTCTCACTTTAATGAACATGAGATACTGCATGGTCATCAGTTTGGTTTCACGAAGGGAAAATCTACTTCCGATGCAGCTGCAAAATTATTGAAATCCATTTATGAGGCTTGGGAGGGTTCACAGGATGCAATTGGTATATTCTGTGATCTATCCAAGGCCTTCGACTGTGTCGACCGCCGTACACTGCTACTAAAGCTAGACTATTACGGAATTCGTGGAACTGCTTATGATCTTGTTCTATCTTATTTATCTAATCGTCAACAAAAGGTAGGGATTAGTAGTACAACATCTGAGGGCTCTTTAATTGAAATGGGGGTACCCCAGGGCTCAATACTAGGACCATTTTTGTTTTTAGTTTATTTAAATGATTTACCATGTATTGTAAATGGCCTCTCAGATATAGTCTTGTTTGCTGACGATACTTCGTTGATTTTTAAAGTTGATAGAAAAGACAAAGAACTTATAAGAGTAAATGATACCTTGTCAATAGTCTCCAAATGGTTTACTGCAAACAATTTGTTACTCAACTCTAAGAAGACTAAATGTTTAAGATTCTCTCTACCCAATGTAGCACAAGTAGATAGTCAAGTAATAATAGATAGCAGTAATTTGGACATGGTTAATAAAACTGTATTCTTAGGTTTAACATTAGATAATAAATTACAATGGGGTCCTCATATAGATTCTTTGGCAGGTAAATTAAGTTCTGCTGCATTTGCTGTAAGAAAAATTAAACAATTGACGAATGTCGAGACGGCTAAACTAGTCTATTTTGCTTACTTTCACAGTCTTTTATCATACGGTATTTTATTATGGGGAGCAGCAGCCGATATTGAAACTATTTTTATACTACAAAAAAGGGCAATTCGTGCAATTTATAGTATGGGTCCTCGGGACTCATTAAAGCATTTATTTAAAGAAATAAATATAATGACTTTGCCTTCACTTTACATTTATGAAAATATAATGTTCATTGCATACGTAGAAATATAGGAATGTTTAAAACAAAAGTAGATGTCCATAATATAAATACAAGGCAAAGAGAGAAATTAGTTGTTCCATATTTTAGGCTAGCCAAAGTTAGCAAGTCATTCCTTGGTAATTGCGTTCGTTTTTATAATAAAATACCTAACTCGGTAACCAAGATGACCGATTTTAAATTCAAATTTTACGTAAAGAAAGTTTTGAAGGAAAAGGCTTATTACAAGGTAGCTCATTATATTGAAGATAGGGATGTTTGGAAATAGTTTTAGCCAGTATGTAGCGTATTCGCTATTATTTAATAAGAACTTGTTTGCGTTACATTTTATTATTTACTTTGTATTGGTATTTTTCTTTTTGATTTAATTGTATATTGTATTATACATTTTGCTGTTATTGAAAAAATATAGCCAATAGTCAGATTATAAAAAAAAAGAAAAATATTTATAAAAAATGTAACCTTGCTGAGTTTCTTGCCGGTTCTTCTCAGTTGAAGGCTGATTTCCGAATCGGTGGTAGCTTCAGTAAATTCGACCTTCATAAGTGCCCTCCTAGGGCCTAAACTGAATAAATGGCTTTGACTTTGACTTTGACAAGACTTCAGTTTTGTGAAAAAATATCGCAAACATTCAAAATTTTTCGCCCGAAATCTCCATACAAATTACTATGGCGGCGCGTTCCATTAGATTTTTTGAAACTTATTTTATTATCTAAACGCTTTTGACTGTGACCAGAATAATAATATTTTAATAAAATAGGCACTTAGGGTTTTAACACATTCATACAGGCAGTCAGGCTGTACCTTAGCTGATTATCTACTGAATTCATAAAATATTTATTTTTAATTAGTATATTATCATATAGAAATATTTGAACCCAATATAACTATCTTTATGACACATATTCACTGATTTATAAAATATTCTATAAAAAATCGAGCAAATTCAATTACCATATGTAACAATATCAGTAACGTCATAAAATATTTGACAAGATATTTGATTATCTGTCCCCTGTGAGATTACAGGAAGACATCTTCATAACAGATGGAAGTTAATCGTCGGTCTGACTGTTACAATCATTAATACACATTCGCGTACGTCCGAATAAGCAATAACATAGGGTACAGTTCACTACCCAAGTTATGCTACACTACCCTTAAAAATGTGTTCCCTATTTCGAACAAAGGTAATGTATTTTGGGAAAAACTTTTGTTGGTGACTGTACATGCTTTTGTTTGCGATGGACTGTCATTAGTGATATTGATATATTGCTGGGAGGTCATAAATTATTGGAAGAAAATAAAATACCTATTTTTTCCTACGAATTATTTTATTTCAATTATTAAACCACGCTTGTGCTATGTACCAAAAAAAAAACATTTAATTTAATGAAAAGTTACAACCAATCGTGTATGTAAACTGTCATTGAAATTTCATGTTTTTCTTTTCCCACATTTAACTCCAATGCTAACACATGTCAAGTGCGAATTTACGACTCTATACAATATAGAGAACAACTGAACAAAACATACAATTGCAAAAGTAAACTAAATACTCGAAAACCGCCAAAAAATCACGAACGCCTCATTACATTCGCATCCAAAAGTGTTTTGCAAAAAAATAATGCAGAAGATATAATAGTCACGTAGGTGGTCTCCATTTTATGACGTAAAATAATAAGGGCACCTATGTGTTCTATTCTATATAATAATGGGGGTACAATTTCTGTGGGCAGCATAATAATGGATGGTCGCGCAACGTTCTCTGGGTGGTCGGATTAAAACGCAAAGCCGTGGATTAAGCCACATCGACACGTGTGCCTTTTTGTGCTTTCAAGTGGCTTTAGGCAATTGTGTGCCTGATTGTACACCTAGTGATAAGGTAATATAATGCTTCATAGTTGCTTTCCATGTACATACATACACTGTACAGTTTAACAGACTAACTTATTTAATTATTTCATGATACCTAGTTGGTTTATATTTATTGCTAATATTTATAGGGATTGTATAAATGTTGAAGTTATTTCTTTAATTTCAATTGTTTAATTGATAGAAATGAATATTCATTTCAAACAAACAGGAATTAGCGCAGTAATCTGTGAAAATTTCAAAACTCTGACCAAATAATACTTATGTGTACTCAGCTGGTATAACTTGGGTCATCATAAGTTACCAGTTTTTTATCATCTTGTTCAATGTCAAATAAAACCTTACATAATTTTGCGTATATTTTTAAGCCAAAAAATTCAAAGGTATAAACCGCCCACAAATAATACGGCTACCGTAGAGCCTTAACGCGATTAGTATTTTTTTTAGCATCACCAAAATTATTTCACACCTAGCTGCCACCAACTGCATTTATATCTTCAAAATAATAAGGTGCATAATCCAATGTTGTTGGTTTTGGAAACAGCAGAAAGGACTTTGTACATTTATGCAAAGTCCTATTGAAAATGTCAAACGAACCGCGAAGAATTTTGCCCGAGAAGCACCCGTGTTTGGCTAGCGGACAGCGCTTATAAATAAGAATTCTCAAAGAATCTCGGTCATGTAATGGCATTAAATTTTGGCCAGATCAAACCAGAATAATAGTGTTAAATTTCGTGAATCGATGTTGAAATATGATGGATCTGTCGGCGAAAGCTTTGTTGCATTTTTTATCTCCAATTTTAAGGACGTGCTACCGCCAAAGACATTCTAGAAGGTTTTGCTTCCTCCTATTATGCATACGTATCAACTATCTATTTTTATATATATTTAAATATAGCATCATCATTTATGACTACGTCAGAATTATCACACAAATAAGTCAAAAAAAAATGGTGGGTATGAACCTTGAAATCATTCAATTTCGTCATCACTCTTTTCACAAACATTTGGCCAAGTATGCTATCCACCAACATTTTCCAAATATTTCCATCCGTTGCAAGGGTCATCCAGGGTCCCCGAAGTAATGATAGTCCCGGTCCTGAATGTGCTGGTCGTGAACACGGCCGGTGTGTTATGACACATTAGCGCGCATGCGTTGACAGCTCAGCGCAATTTGCAATTAGCTATGGAAATATCATGCGCTTCATGGCGTTCTATGGTCACCGTAGTGATGTAACGAGATGATGTCGATATTCGTATAGCTATTACTATGTTTGATAATACATTAGTATTATTGCAGTCGAATTTCAAATGAATACTACTCGTAAATAATACATAAATAATATTTGACGTGAAATGTCGCAGTGCTTAATATCTTCTTGATAATAACAATGGACAGATCACAGAATAAACACACGATATCTCAACGTGAGGTAACTTTCTATTACCCTGAATTAATCTACATCAGATATTATAAACTTAAGTAAAGAAATAACCAAATAGTGAGACAACTGTTTCTTAGTTTTATTGTTTAGCAAATAAATCATGTAATACCCAACGGAAAACTACATATCTGTGTTCTAATTGTTGCTGTTATATACAGCATAAAATGTATGTTAACTATCAAGTAGGTATAAACAATTAGGAATGGTGAAACATAATTTTATTAAAAACTAACTAATTGACTCAGGAGTGACTATACGGAAATCCATTACATGATTAATAATTCCGCTGGTTTGCCTTGTCTTAAAATTGGTTACTAAATATTTGTCTTTTGTATAATTTTATTAAAAACTAATCAACATACTAATTTTATTGATCATCATCAGCCTTGTATGCAGTGGCTGGACATAGGCCTCTCTCAAAGCGCACTCTTTTCAGTTCCTTGCCATCCGCATCCAAATCTTATTGATGGTGGTAATAGTCCATCAGGCCGGGGGGCATCCCACATTACGCTTGCCAAGATGCAGACTTCACTCCAAGACTCGTTCGCTCCATCGACCATCCGTTCTTTGACAGACGTGCGACAGTGTCCACGTCTCCGCTCCACAATTGATGTTTCACTTGAAAGTTCTTCATAGAAGAAAAACGATATCATGTGTTGTATCACATACATGTCAGAATTATTTTGTTTTTATTCAGATATTTCTTTTGTTGAAATAAAGCCTTAATGAGTCCCAAAAATTAAATAGTTATATGTTTAACGCATAACTGAGTAGGCTCCTGCAGTAGCGGAGCGGTGAGGGTGTGAAAGAGTAGTCCTAGCAAACTTATAATTATATGACCTAAGTCAAAAATTGCTGCTGATATATTATTTACTAGCTACCCCCGCAGTTTCACCCGCGTGTCCGAGAAAAAAAAGTAGTACATGACCTTCTCCATACCATAGGCTATCTGCGTACCAAATTACAACGCGATCGCTTCAGCGGTTTAGGCGTGAAAAGGTAACAAACAAACAAACTCACATTTGCATTTATAATATTAAGTTAGGATTAGAATTTTAAAACCGATTTTTAATTTAAGGTATTACTCGATAACAATATCAAGAACATAGTATGTACATCTCTAAATTATCTCAGAGTAAGTCGAGAGTGTGCCGTAGTGTTCACGAAATAAGTGATCATTATGTAATCTTCAGACGGTCTTGGGTACGGGACTGTTCTAGGAACCTAGGTCGTAGAAATGGGATATGCAACTAAGATCACATTTTTGATATCATGAATTATTGAAATAATATGTTGTGCAGTATACAGTTGTTTTGCAAATATTTTATTCGTCCTATTCATGTATTATTATATTATGGACATTTTCAAAATGTAAGTGACTACCGAGTAACAAAATGTAGAGACTTGAACGAACTTCTTTGAAGAACTCGTTTGTCGGAAATATGGTGTAATATTTCAATATTTTCTAAGTTTCCTGATATTATAATAAAGTTTTTTATACGTTTGGACACGCCCATAGGGACAATGTAGAGACAGAGAATGGAGCTCTCTTCCCCAGAAGAAGCCTATTCACTCTACCATTCAAGATCCATGTAAGCTGTCATGAAACACACGCCAGAAGCAAGTTCCTGCTGTCCTCATAATGTGTGAGGGTGCAGTTGTCCGTATTTTTTTATAATCTAGAAGTACGGCAGGACATTTTTACAGTGTCTAGTGGTTTGGTGAAAAAATTGACATGTATCAAGTTTACTGTAGTTCATGTAATAAGTTTGACTATGTATCAAGTTTATCGAAGCATTTTTAACACTCGCACTGAAAAAACAAGTGATACACAAAATTAATGTCAACAATCAGCTATCGCAGACCAACCGGTATTTTATCGGTCGACAAATTAATTACCGGTCGGCGTTACCAGTACGGTGGGATATCGGTATCATTAGCCGTGTATTGGTGTCGCTTTTTTTGTTTCAGGTGGCCTTTATCTTATCTAAAGAGGACGTGCGGGCGGTATATAGGCTGCTTCATTGTAACTTACCGTCCATTCATTAGTTATTCGATTTCGAACTTTATTTCAAAAGATTACATTCTAATTTTGTTTAAAATGTACTTGCACTTTTCTCATTATCACTGTCGTTGAAAACTAAGCTATATTTTTGAGAACGTTGAGTTACTTTCAGAGTACACTGAAGTGTTTTTTCCGGTAGTTTTACAGCGCTATGTCGGTATGTTGTTTTCCGATAGGCATGTAAATAAGTCGGTAGATGGATGTCTGGTCACCGACCATTTTGTTGGCGTTAAAGCAAGATAAGGTTTACTGGTAGCGTATTTTATGTGAAACTGTGAAAGGTTATTATCGGTCATGGGAAATAATATAATCTAGGTTTGTACTACAGGTAAAAAGGTGACGGGCCAGTTAGCGTGAAGGTTAAATACTCTGACTGCCACGCCACAAGTTGTGGGTTCGATTTCCATCTAAGACGATAATTTTTGAGCATGAACATGTCTGTACGATCCGAGTCTTTTTTTTTAGAATATAAAGTAAAATATTTGGCGGTCAATGTCTATACGGGGTGGGATCAGACGGGTTAGGTATATCGTTTTGTAATTATTTATACATTTTAATTTTTAGAAAAAAGTAGCCCAAAAACATATTATGTGATTGGGACCACAGAGTGAAATAAAAACTCTGCACTATTTTATAAGTGGTTTAGTCTTTTTAGACAAAATTGAGTTTTCTGTAGTCAATCATAAACAAATCTTTTAAAATTATCAACAATTTTACTGTAATTGTCAGTAACTAAAATCAGTCACGAAACTTTCAGAAATGTTGATTGTAGTTCAAATAAAGTAAATTATTGGATTAGGAGTTTGATTGGATTCAGCACAAATTGGACACGGACTTGGCTTCAACTTGGACTTTTGATATTTATGATGGACGGGTCTTTCTTTATTCTGTTCTGTTATTTACTTCAATCTAAAATTGGGTCTTCGGAATCCTGGAAATTTAATAAACCTTTGGCTAGTCAATGTTTCATTTCACAATTGTTATTGTGTCTCATTTTTAGGATGTCTATGACTGAATATTGCTTGTCTGGTTTATCAAGCCGCTGTAGCTGTTAGGGAACTAACCCTATAGCCAAGTTCCAACTGATGTGATCCAGCCACTATACTAGATAATCTTTCTAGACTTTGCGTGCATACCACTTTCACTCACATCCATATCACTTACCATGTGGAGGTTCTGATCAAACACAAGCTTATCCAAGCATTTCCTATGGAAATTATATTTAGCTTTTAAATTACTTCAGGGCTAGAGTTTGTTCGAAGGAACTTTCAAAAAGAAAGTCAACATTGCAGGGAAATAACAATCGACAAGTTATCGACAAGGAAAGGCATGAGATTTTCTATAGTACATAAATAGTGCAAATTTAATTTTGTATTGCATTTTTCTTTACAATTTTATTTAGAATCATTGTTGGAAATAATGAACAAGAAAAAAAAAGTTATTTCTTGGCAAAAATCAAAGACTGTGTTCCTTAAAAACTGTTAAGAGTGATGTTTAGGATTCTGTAGTGTATATTACTAAAAGTTTTTGATTTTCAAATAATATTTTCGGTATCGAATAAGCCATTTAATTAATTTTCAAAACTAAGGTAATTAATGATATATTTTATATTAGCTTTCACCCCACGGTGTTGCCTGCATACTCGGGGTATTCTGTAGCCTATGTATGCCACTCTCCGGTCTATAAACTATTTCTATGCTAGAAGTTACGTCTATCTGTTGTGACGTTTCTGCGTGGTAGAAGGACAAACCAACAAACACACTTGCGATTATAATGGTAGGTATTTAACCCACATGGTGTACTAGATCAAAGTGTATATCTCAATATTATTATCATAGCAAATAGTCATCTTTTACAGATTTCTGTAAATAGTTATTATTTGTATAGGAAACGTTTTTACTATCCTCCATCGGACCCTAAAACCATCTAACAATACAGAAACCACAAAGATTTCTATCGGTAAAACCGCAAATATCTAATTACATTGCCTATTTTATGCATTCCTTTCTTTCTAAACAATGCAACTTAGCTTAAAGCTGTAAGGTTCATATTTACTGCCGCGTTATTGTAATAAAAATACACGAATATTGTAAGCGATAAATTGCGGCACCAGAAACGTTTTTATCCACGTATCACAGAATCATTGCTTGCAATCCTTGAAAAACGAATGCAATGGGTAGTATTAGAGCGGTAATGGAATGGTATACAGTGAGTAAAACCATGGCTGGTTCTCATGGGTAAAGCGATGGGGTCCCATCCCGTACCATTCGCCACTGACCGTCGTGTGCCCCACGCGACCTTTCACCTTAGGGGACTGGATAGAGAGCTGAATGGACTCGATCTGGATCATAAATATTTATTTTTATATTGTTTCTTTAAGAAAAGTAATAAGAATAATAAATCATAATTTCAAAATATCTGTGGCAAATGATTGTAAATATAAGCCAACAGATTTCCTAGATAAATGAAAACTTTTTCACTAGGTATAGGTAAAGATATGAAGGTCCCTCTCAGCTTATGTCTATGTTTTTCAAATTAGGCCCTCATTTTGATTGAAATATAGGTACTATCAATGTTAATATATACATTTGTGTAAGATAAATTTAACTCTACAATTATTGAAATGAAATACAAAAACGTTGCCACAAGGGATCTACTCTACAGTTTCCACCTGACAATAAATCGAGCTCAATATGAATAACTATCTCAGATTATACCATTGATAAATGGATGTATGGCACCAGCCAATTGCATATCCTCGTGAAAAAACAAGTTACCATGAATAATAATTTATTTAGTTTTATGGCAGAAATCACGGTTCGTTGCTAATGGTAGCTGACCGTTTGGGGTCCGTTTTATTACATTTTTTCGATGAACGATTAATGTAACGGGCCTACAGTTTCCGTAGGACAATGTGCCACATAAATTATATTGGACAAATACAATGTTTCCGAATGATATGCATAAAGCGATAGCTGTGTTTCTTTCTATACGATTTGGTATTCTTACATCTTTAAGCAGATGTGATTTTTACTTTAGTTCTGATTTATCTAAGAAAGTAAAGTAGATAACAATAAAGCTTGTGACGTAGAATATAAATATCAAGAAGGCATCTCCAGCGCACAAATTCTTAAAAATCTATGAGTACTATTACGACCAAAGGAAAAGTAGCATAAAAAATATTTAAAATATATATACACCGTTATCAAATACACTGTTTACATTGTCTCAAGAATATGTCGTCAAACATACATTTACCATCGCATACTATTTATAAATTGCATAATATTATTATAAGGATTTATGCAAGATCTTTCAAAGGACATCGTGAGGCTATAAAGATATACAATTGTGAGATTGTGCAATCACACGGACGCAAATATGACATTATTGTCGTTACACAGTGTAAATAGGACGAGACTGTGAACAATCAAGAATTAAATAATCATAAAATGAAAGGCTTTACTAGCCTCTATAAATTACGACGTTATCTTGTACTGACAAACACGAGAATGACTCTAAATTAAATAATACAATCTGTTATCTGCGAGTATGTAATCAAAACGGACATGGGTTTCTACGGGTTGAATTTTACCTGTTGTTTTATGTTGAGAATTATTCGTGAAGCTTCGTTCATCTTTTTCACCGTCATTATCATCATCAATATTACCAGACTTTATATTTGACATCATCACTTTTAAAATAGCTTTTTCACCATGCATTTTTATATACCGTACACCTCATTGATACAGCCATTGTCGTGTTACATAAACACGTCGGATTGATTGTTTTAAATTATTTTCTAGACTATCTTCATTTTCAGCACACGAGGTACACAATACGAAACTAATTCAAATGTAAACTAACGTTGAATATTTACCTACCTGTTAGATGCTGATAAGGTAGGTGATGAGAACAATCGCAGTTTGTTTCCCACTCACAGATAAAGTGATGATAAAGGTTCTATTAATGTGGTCAAAGGAAATGCCGGTGTTTGCATTTCTATGTTTGATTTATACTGTTTCCTGTCATTAGGTTTTATAGCTCAGGTTAGTTTACAGCTGCGTAATAAATATATTATTTAAGTTTGTTACTGAACAGCATCTGACAAGTGAATGTTATGAAATGTAATAATATAGAGTAAAAAATCTAATCTATATGATAAATAATCGATGAGACATTATTTAAGTACTTAGAAAGGTAATAAAAAGTTCAATAGCAGGTATACTTCATAAAAATGAACTATTTCATAAAATTGAAAAGAAAATGTGAACAACATAATTATAACGAGAAAAAAACCAAGAAAAAAAAAGCGTTATCTTAACACGGAAGCATTGGACATAGTGCACCGTAAGTTGTTATGTGCCACGGAGCATAGGAGCAATGGTCTTCGAGATAATTTGAGGGGCAGCAAAGCGTTAAGATCGTTAACTCTCGTGACGTTTGTCATTTGGACGCAAGCGCAAGGCTAATGTGTGTCTTTGAGGAGCTGAACCGAAACTGAAAGGTGGCCAATTCTAGTAACCGTGGAGAGATGTAGATGTAGGATGTAGTTTAAGAAGAAATTCTGCTATCTCAAGATTATTGGGCGTTATTAGATATTAAATTGGTAGATGATATTTTTGACAATTATTAATTATTGGACCTCTTTGATACATAATATTAAGCATTGCAGTCATTAGAAGAAGTATCGTTAATCTTTCAATCGTCAATTTAAATTAATTATCTGCCATAAAATATGCTCTTGACTTTAAATTGAAATGTGCGAACTACTTTATGTGGTATTTTTTGACTAAGAATAAAACCTTGTTCTAAATGACTGACCGATAATCTGACTTGATTTCAAATCAATCTCAAATCTTGATCACTTGATTTAATGACACGGTCATGATAGACCAAAAGCCCCGTTGTAGACAATGATGTACAGAATCATAAGTGTGACGGAGGACAAATGACTTCCTACAAATGTGACCGGCGGGCACGCGCCCGATCACCACGCGCCGTGACGCTGAGCTTCTCAAGACGTTTTGGTCAATAGTTTGTGTTAAGATGGTGTTTTTAGAAGAACTGCTGAATTTTATAATATACTACAAATAAATTAAGGACATTCTCCTATGATGTGTATGGGTTATTTGATTGATGAATTAAGACAAAAATATGAGTTGCTAATTTATTTGTGTCTAAGTTATACTATTTTACTAGATTTTTTAACTTTAATTTTGTATGGAACTTTCGGTTAAAATTACATATTACTAGTTTCCACTTCACGTTTCCAGGGAATTTAATGTTTTATTCCAGGGTATCTGTACGTGTCAAATATTGTTTAAATCCATTCAGCCGTTTATTGCGAGGTTACAAACATCTTAACGAACATTGACACAAACTTTTGCATTTATAATATGTAAGTATTATAACGATTGTCTAGTTGTAACGTTCAGATTGTGGTTCACCAAAAATAACCTTCTTAGCACACTCGTAGCCAAGCCATGGAACATGGGAGTAGTAAATTGGAAGATCATACAAATCGGAGTACGGTACACAATATTAGTTCACCTACTGAACGCATGAACATAAAGTAACAAAACAAAATAAGTCCAGTAGAGGTTTGCATTCAACTGTCAAGTAAGTGTCACAATTTAAGGTAGGTAGTATGTACATACCTTCAAGTTTATTGTATTTCATTCGTTTATGCTCCGGTGATTAGAAACTTGAAATTGTTACATTTTTACTTTTTTGAATTACTGTCTCAAAGTAGT
Organism: Tetheella fluctuosa; assembly: GCA_951216915.1. Classification (NCBI taxonomy): domain Eukaryota; kingdom Metazoa; phylum Arthropoda; class Insecta; order Lepidoptera; family Drepanidae; genus Tetheella; species Tetheella fluctuosa. The sequence goes on from OX578230.1 coordinate 7,788,479, forward strand.
AGGTACTTACACTTTTAAATTGAGAGATCTATAATGATCTAAATGTTTAATACTGTTACAAAAAGTGCATACCCGAAATTGGGTTTAAGTAACAATCAAAATTTTAATAAGTTGTATGTTTAAAATATTATAAAAATAGTCATTATTCATTTTATGACCATTAATATCATAAAAAGCCAAATATGGCATATGGAAAGCTGCTTACGACTTGTATGTACTGTGACTTAACCCTTTAAAATTTAACCCATTGACCGATTTTTAAACGTCCATACTTCCTGTTTAAATCCTTTACGGTATAAAAGTTGAAATAAAAAATCCAATGTACCGCCAACGGATGGTTTTTTTTTAATTTTTACTAAAATGCCACTTGGTAGAGAAATAGTGTCATAGAAGTAATATATAAGGCGATATATTTAGTTGCGCCAAAACCATTCAATATTATTTTACGAATTTTGTTGTACCTAATAAAGTGATGTTTTTTTAACGCGTGTTCAAGGCATATAATTTAAGTGGTCAACATTCGAGGATTTATACCGTATCTTCGTATTTTGGTTTTATAAATCTTTGAGTCGTTAAGGATCCAATTTTTTTTAGTTACTTATTTTCAAAATCTACGACTTACCTACCCTCACGAAGTAAATCAGGTTTACGCAAAAAAAGCTGTAAATTAGCATATAACGACGCGCTTTTATCTCGGTATCAAGAAAAACCCTTTGCATTATGGACTTCAATTGTATTTTTTCTAAACACGCATGAAGAATGTGTCTTGGTCATGTTTTTTGTTATTTTTTATTGTCTCTTACTTACCGTGTAATTTACAGTTTGTTTTTTTAAAGAAAAAAAGGTTGAATAATTGTTAAAACTGGTTGCTTATAAATAGTTTTTTTAACAACTATGCAACCCTTTTCTCTAAAAAAACTCTCTTCTTTTCTCGAGAAAAAATTTTGTTGTGTCGGGTTCTTGAAGATGATTTAAAACTTATTAATAATTTGGTATGGTATAACCTAAGGCTCTCCAGATAAAACAAAATAATTGAAAATCATTCGGTACTTAAATTTTTATTATCTTATAATTAAATCAAACTTTATAAAGTTAATTTTATATATACCTATAGGTATGATTTTTTATAGTCGTAAATGTCTATAAAAATCATAAATCCACACCAAATATTCACCCCATACCAGGTCACGCATACTTTTATCAAAATACTGAAATATCCGAACCGCCCGCCCAACGGCATTAAGGCGGGCAATAGCCACAGGCCACGCTCGACCGTGCCGTCTCCGCCCCGCCTTGTGTGGACACCCCCCTACCTCTAAGGGTGGCAGCCACTTAGAAGTAAAGTGCCCTTAGATACTTTAGTGGTAGAGTTAGACCGTTTTAGGGTGATTTTGAGAGGTTAGGATGGAGGTGGCTGTATCTGTTTTGAGGTATGTAGGTAAATATTTTTACAGTTGGAATATTCTCAAAAGGTAGGTAATTAACCTTTTTAGTCATATTCACTATATTAATTATTTTACTATCATGAGAACAGTGGATATATGCATATGTAATATAATTACGATATTCACACATAGGTAGGTATGTGTCACGTATAGTTTTAAAAATATTTTTTAATCTTGAAATTGTGACGTAGTTTTTTATTATATACCATATTTATTTATAAATAAAAAATAAATAGCTTAGCGTGTGTTGTTATAAAGCCCAACTCGCACATCTGTATAGACTCGTAATGAAATAGCAATAAGAACCTTATCTACAAGTAACGTTACGTTAGATAAAATTTGCATTAATACTCACTAAAAGTTAGTAAACAGGAAGAATGTTGCATCACGTTTTAAACGGTAGTTAGCATGGGGCTTCAAGGTCTCGATCTACTGATAAAATTAAAAGTGTATCATTTTATTTGTATGTACAGAGAATTTTACACTAACTGGAGTTTAAGTCAAGGGGTATTAGTTGAGCAATGGTCACCTTAGAATGAGTTTTTGGGTATATATTGATATTATTAGCTGACTCTCTTTAAGGTTTTAGAGAAACTCTAGAGGAGATTTTGAGGGTGAAATAAATCTTTATCAACCCCTCAGCGAAATTGTGTTACTTCTGTAAGTAATTTTTCTTCTCTCAGCGTCTCTACACTATCATCACCACCGATGATTAGGTAGCAGTTACAAACTGGTGGTAGAGTCATTAATGTTCATAAGTAAGTCTGACCAATTAATACACCGTCACATCAGTTAGTAGCAGATGTATCTAGGTAGATTTTTGAAAAACAATCTTTTCCAAATTTGACAATAAAAAATATACTAGTATTTTTCTGCTTGACTGTCCCTTCCCTTTGGTAGGATAAATACATAAAAAAACCAGGAGGCACAGTAAAAATATCGATTTATAAGGTTGCCAACACACTAGACGGCTGTTGGCAGACCATAGCGTCCGAGGGTGGGGCGGCGATGTCCGTGCCATGACGTGTGACCTGTGGCCTCTGCCCACCTTTACATACGTTCCTTGAACTTTGCTGCGCTGAAATATAATGATATGATTGGGTTTAGGTAGTTTGAAACTTGAGTATGGACGCAAAGAAATAGGTGTGTGCAGAAGGTAAAATAAAATAATAAAGTTGAATTTAAATTAATTAATATATGTAATAACACTGAGACATAAGATTTATCTCCCTACCTACATTAGCCTCTTCATCACTTCTATGAAGCTTACAAAATCTCCACTACAATATTTTCATGATTATTTTACTAAGATTTAAAAGGTCTGAAAAATATGACCTTTTAACTTCCTTAATTCTGTTAACATTAATTATAAACAGCACATAGTTAAACGTATGAATTATAACGAGCATTGGCGGCGTGTCGCACGGAACGTTCCGATAAATACGAAGTCAAATGGCTCAGTCAGTCACGAAGGCCAAGGATGGTTGACATGCAATCTAGCCACAAATTATTTATATATGTACAGATTGTAAAAATATTACGAGCCTTTTATTTTCTTGGACCCAAAGGTAGATTCTATTTTGATAGTTGTACCTTTTCAGCCATGACGTAATTAAACTATAATGTTAGGGAAATATACAACTAAACTTTAAAATACTTTGCAAGTACTTACCTATTTAATAAGTTAATATTGTTTCAAGTAGATACAAAATGTATTAGGTATTTTTCCTAAAGGAAGCTAATCGTACATGATATGTTAAAATTGCATCTTTTGATACGATTTTCTTCATCATCATCATCAATCTACATCAGTTCACTGTTGGACATAAGTCTCTCCCAAAATACCCGATCATCGCCTCTCATTCTCTAGTGGCTGCCAGATACCCTGCATTTTTTTCTTAAAATCAGTTAAATTTTAACATTTCCAATAATGTAGGTACCTCGCTTACTCTTCCTTAAACTTTGCTTCATTAAAGTAGAATTGATTATCGAATGCACCAAATTAAGATATTCAATTGAATTGTAACTTCCCCTAACCGCAGACTATCGACAGACGCATATAAAACGCATTCCATCAAAATGCGACCCCCGCATTGCGAACAAAGCTCAACATACCGCTTTGTGCAAACTATTTAATAAAATCAACAGAAAGATCCGCGACGCGATATTACATTCATTCGATCATTCACTTCATTCACCGGGATTTTTTAAATTTAGGTACAAGCACTTCGATTGGTACTACAGTCGGCTTGCTTTTGAACTTGAGAATTACGAATTTCTGCTGGCTGTCGTCGCTTTGATTATGAAGACAGATTACGTACACCCTCAAATTGAGAGCGATGCTTTGCAAATGTACTCGTTGTGCTATATTTATTTGAATATGGAATGGAATGTCAAGGCTCATGATTTCATTCATTAGTTTCTTAAAACTTTGTAAGTAGTAAATATTATGATTATTACCATAAATTTACCGTACAACCTAAGCTGGATACCTGAAGCGGATGCTCACTTTTATAATGTAAAGGTGCACTTAGAAATAATTTTAGGATGGCAACATAAGTTTCAAATCAATACAGGTGCTTGTACATTTTTTCTGTAAAAAATAACAATGGAAATAATTGAAAAAAAAAAACTTAATTGTAAGTTATTAAATCCCTAAATACGGCTAGACAAAAAACTTGTCCCTACAAAACCGTTAGAACACAATTCGTTTGGCCTGTTCAATCAAAAATTTCATCAAGCCTTTAGAAACTTACTAATACGCTAATTCAACATATTGTGAGGGGTCTACTTCTTCTAAAAAACGAGGGCCAGCACAAAAGGTAAGAAAGGGTCAGGCAACTGTTTTTTGTTTGTAAAAAAAATCCTTACCAGATGGCCGTGGCGTTTAGCAACAAAAAACGGTGCGTGCTCAAATTTTGTGCAAGGAGAGATAGCATGGAAACGGGATAAGTATTTTAGTTTGTCTACACTAATTTAACAACTTTAGTCGTATTTTAGGAGTTACTTTGATTAAATTAGAGTACAATGTATGTATCCAATTTTGCACAGTCTTACACCTTACTAGTAATTAATCATTTTGTGTAGTCCCAGCTTAATACTGTCGGATCAAAAAGAAGGCTTTAGTTTCATACTACCAAAAATATAAACGTCCTATACAAACAGTTCGCCCAATTTAAAGCCCGTGTTGAGTTGGGTCAATAATCAAACCTTCAAAAAGAATAACGTGTGCTAACGATATAAGAGGAATCATTTTGATGCTAACCCTACATTGTCCTTACACAGAAAACGCCATGACGATTTGTCCCTACATATAAATTTCTTTATAATTAATGGACTAAAATACGATATTTTGATATAACAGGATTCATAGTTAAGTAACAGGTGGTCAACTTTTCGGTATTTTGCCGTATCATGACCGTATGGCCAGTCTCTTATAAAATATGTATCGAAAATATTGTATGCTTTTTAAAATATATACTAAATGTTAGCAAATAGGAACTCATTGCTTGAGCAAGATGAAAATCAAATAGGCACAGTTCTCTTTTCAGCGACTTCGCTTGTTTTTTAATATAATTTCATTCATATGCAAGTTTTCATAAGCTCTCTTCACCGTGGCATGAATAGTTTATAATTTAGACTTAAAGTTAGCTTTTCAGAACTATTAAAATTTCACCAGAACTAATTAAAAGCAAAGTTTACCTATCTATAATGGTTGATGACCATAACCGTATATTTTACGATACCCGATGGTATCAGATCAGTAGCTAATTGTTTCTATGTCGAAATATTTGTCCCTTTTTATCTTCAGCATAATCTAATAAAGAAACGGTCATTCTGGGAACTTGTACCTGTTTCTTTAGATTTGTGGTGAATTGCAATTAATTTTTTGTGGTATTTTTTCAGGTTTTATTTGGACAAAACTGCTGACATAAAAACATTTAGTGAAAATCCGACAACTAGCTTCAGGTACAATTTTATTTCAACTGTAAGTAGGTAGATAACTTTTAAAAATTCATAAAACCCGTACATGCAAATTAAACTACCTCAAACTTTTTGTATAACCAAAAATTACGTAAACCGATCCACAATAGTCCAAGTTAAATATAAGCGGTACTTAAGACACGAAATTTGAATTAAACAAAGTATAAATCATAGTTAAATAGCCTTGTGAATAGCCTTCGCTGTACAGTTAAGTCTATTGTGAGATGTTTTGAGTACACGTCTCTAATCAAATGGGACATTAAAAAGAATTATTACTATATATAGTTGTCAAAGTATGAATGGTAAATCCGGAGTTTCATATGAGCTTTTATGCCGCCATAAAGAAACTGTGGTAAGTCACTTTTTGAGGTTTTGCAGCTATAGTTGGTTTGGGGTCAAAAGTGAGAGTGATTTTTCTATTTTCATTCGTTTGTTCTTGTTATCATTACAATTAAAATATTTTTTTCTATTTTCTTTGGATCTAAAATGTATCATTTTACACAAAGAAGCTGTTTTGATTCATTAAGGCGGGCCTGTTGGCGTGGTTGGTAAGATAGTGTATATTATATAAGTATATATTTACAAAAGAAAAGTAGTATATTATCTTATCTTATATAGTATATATATTATTATCTTGCTTCCATAGTACAAGCTCTGCTTAGTTTGGGGTCAGATAGCCGTGTGTGAGGAATGATGTCCCAGCATATTATAGAATTATATATACCTAAACTATATATAAACCTAAAAAATATGATATATGTAGGTACAAACTGAGCAACAACTTTCAGTGAAGGAAAACATAGCTCGCCATGATTTCAGATTGTGGTCAAACACAAACTTATGTAAAGTGAAAAAATAATGGTTTTTATGTTTTAGTATGTTATTATCAAATTAAAGCAAAAAAAACATCAATAAACTTATTGCTTATTTTAAGTTAATAGTAAAGCTACGCATTCATTTTTTTTAAATTAATTGCTCTAAAGCGAGTACCTAACTACTGAAAGCTTATAACGAATGGCAGTACCTACTTAATTTTGCAATAACATTTGTTCTTGATGGATACTCGCTGTATTTAGATTTTTAGGTTCCGTAGTCAAATATTATTTGGCAAAAAGATATCCGACTGTATTTCAAGATAGTTTCACTCGGAGAATATGGATATAGCATGGTTGAAATTTGGCAGGTGCGTTCTGTAAGCTGTCCTGTAATTAAAATATGCAAATTAAAATGATTTATTATTATTATTCGTTTCGCATCCGTTAACGTAACGTCACCAATGAGTCTCCTAGCTTGATGTGCGAGGGGGGGGGGGGGGGCATTATTGCCAGGGGCATCCAGCTGATCCTTCCTTCTGATGATTCCTCATTGGTGAACTCCACAACCGGACTTGTGCTTTGTACAGTTGAAGCAACTGTTTCATCATAAAGTGTCGCTTAACCTTGCATAGGATGCCCAGTTTTTTGGCAGCGGTTTTTGCCATTGACTTAATAGAACTACCAAAATAAACGTTGGCAGTAAAGGGCATATCAAGGAGATCATGCTGGTTGGTGATCGGTAACAATATATCTTAGAAAGGACGCTGTTTCGTGATAAATAAATACGACAGTATTTTGGACACGTAGAACTTGAGTTGATTGGCTTCACCCTAATCAGAGACTGTCTGCAAGTAAAGCTGGCCAATTCTAAGATATATGTTGAGGTGAAAATGCTAAAAATCTTGTTACCAAACAAGGGTAGGTACTTATACCTATTGTAAGTTGCTTTCACGTTTTTTGCCACCGAATACGATATGCTGTGTGGGTGTATTACGTACATTTTTCGTCACTTTCATATCTTCAGATAAGGTTACGAGTTGAACGCATGCGCGATAAACGCGTGATGGACGATCACGTAAAGTTCGTTCTCACGTTAGGCTTAAGAATTTGTAGATATTCCATGATTTTTTGATTTCTTGTCGAGAGGTGCGACTTGGAAATTAAAAGTCAGGATTGATACTAGGCTAATTACTGTTTGCTATAATATAAAATGTAATCAATGACCGTCAAACATAACCTTCCCAATAACCAAAGGTTCTGCTGGTATTTTATGTTCAGACACTAATTGCAACAAAAATCACTTAAATTAAGATAGCAACTCCCAACGGCCACATTATCTACATTCTGCTTGAAGGAAGGCAACATTAATTTCAACACAAATAAAAAACCGTCAACTGTGTGTCTTCTATATCTACATAAAGCCACTTCTGCACTCACTACATTCTTAGTAACCGCAGACGGGTACTCGCTGATAATGCGCTGCTCGCTGATGGAGATTGATCGCGTCATCGCGCAGTGTAAACACACCTTTATATACCTACGTGCGTCAGGGGATGTACATACGCTGGACCTGATTACGTGAGACGCATGCCTTATGTATTTAAAAAAAAGTGTTAAAATATGATTCTTAAAAGATAACTTTTATTTGGAGTGTCGGACTAACTTCAGGAAACATAACTAAAATGTAATTAAAGTTGAGTTGCTTCTGGCGAGACTGTAGAGCTAAGTTAGTTATTGCTTTGACCAAATAGTTACAGGAATATGTCTCCGCCTTTGTTATAAATGCTAGAACTAATTTATATTTAATTGTTGATGATAATAAATAGTAAATGTTGTCCGTCCGTGTTCGTAAATGCGTGCAAATGTATGGTTTATAGTAAAGGTGACACGAGGCTAACTTTCGTAGATAAAAAAACAGGTTTTAGGCAAAGCTATTATCATATTTGGGGGCACCGAGGTGCCACCGCAAGTCGAGACACGGCCGTACCATCCTTTTCTCGAAGCCATTCGGGCCATTTTCGACCCCCTGTAACTTCCTTGTGAAAAAAACTAGAAGCCTAAATTTTCAGTGATTTTACATAAGCTTAAGTATATACTATAAAATAATACAGATAGCTTGATTATTTTACTCAATTCTATTGGTTTCATTCTATGTAGAGTAGTGATATCTCACTCTAACTTCTTTTGGATAAAGTACGTCTTTTACGTGAAAAGACTTGTGTAAAATATTCCAAAAAATTGTTTGCTTAGTATCAGGATTGATTCTTGATTGATAAAAACCCTCATTCATGTGTTTCATACAATTTTATTTTGTATTGCACAGGTTTTTATTCGTACTGTTTACTTTATTTTACTTACATAATTTTCACCTTAAATCTGGTTGTATGTATTGGCTCTTTGGTATACCACTAAGAATAATGTTATAAAAATAAGCTAATATTATGTAAATTCAGAGGTAAGGATCAAATTCTCATAATTATAACTGTTAAACGAAAATTAATTATAATTATAAGTTATCTTCATCACCATCTCAGCCGCAAGACATCTACTGCTAGGCATAGGCCTCCCCTAAGGATCTTCTATAGGACCGGTAAAATAATTATAAGTAAGACTCTAAATAAATAAAATATATAAGGTCCTAATAAATGAAGTACGATCCTTTTGAGGGATGATAGTATATTTTTTTTTAACCATTTTCGGAATACTTATGACCTCAAAAGGACCGTACTTCATTTATTAGGACCTTATATATCCTGGGATAGACTCTAAATAATTATATTTTTTTGCATTTAGTTCTTTATAGTCTCTAAAGCTTCCCACAACAAATATATCAAAGGGAAACGTCACAGTTCGGTTTGCTTGCGTCTGGCAAGTGGCAATAAATCGGACCTGCTTTACGAGAGGCCGGGCGGCGGGTCCGGAACGTGACCGGAGCGGGGAGCGGGACGTGTCTGTTGTGAGAGATGCGATTTTATACCTTGCCTTGAAAATAAAATGCTATGTATATAACGATAGTATTTTAATTCTTTTGTATTAACATATTTGTACCAACCCGCGTAAATATGGCAAAACTGCAAAACCACAGCCTGTATACACACATCTGTTGTTGGTATGCTGAGTCAGTGAGATTTTAAGCTTTGGTTACCTACACGATTTCATCACATCTATTACATTGCTGAATTTTTAATAGTGACGACATTTAGTTGGGTCAATTAAAACAAGCCTATTTCCTTATTTGAATAAGCTTTCAATTGTGTTGGTACTGCCTATAGTAAGTAGTAGTAGTACCTATATATTTTTCATGTATATAACGGTTTCATAGCTGTGACTTTAACATGTTTTTGGCTGTGCTATGTATGTTATGTACGCATCCATTTGCCTCCCCTTTTATTTTTGACTTCTAAGCGAGTTTGCACTAAAAGTATAAATTAACAAAACTCTAATCTGACTGGATAATAAGGTCCTATTTTGAAGTCAGCGAAAGAAATTGAGATTTTGAAACACGTGGTACTCTTTCACTTCTTCTCTTTTAATTTATATTTATCGAATTGAACAAAGCAAAACGAATTATGTTTGTTTACTTATTCAAACGAAACTAATGTATCAAGTCATTGAAAATTAATATACAAACAGACCTATGTAAATAGTTTTACAACACTGGTCAACATATTATTACACTTTTAATTATGTGCAAATTGAATACGTTAATATGATAATAGAATCTAATTAATACATACTATAAGCGCCCAAACATCCGTCGCAAACTATACACGCCGACCACAAAAACTATCAAAAATCTTCCCACATGTGGTCGTTTGACAACCGTAGTAAAAAAAAAACTATTCACCTTTATGATTAAGGCAATAAGTTCTAAATTCGAATGGCATTGTCTCCTGCAGATATAAATAAACATTTTTTTTGCGTAAGGTATTTTTTCATCGGCGGATAAATAGGTCGCAGGTTATTTACCAATGCAAGGTGCAACCAATGTAACGGAACTATGGCGACAAAATAAACGTTATGGCAATATTTGACATAATGGTGTTATGAAGATAAAGGAAGCTGTTGTTTTCAGATGTAAAGCTGTGTTTAGTTTCCATTTATATGTTGTATGTGATCATCAAGTTGTGATAAGTAGTTAGGTATATTAATGAAGTTATTACTTTCAATTTCTTGAAATTTTTTCACTAAAATCTATGATTGTGTAACCTACCTACTAATTTTGAAAGAGATTTGATCGATTTGGGTTGTAAACGTTTTTAAAAGTTATCGCTATAAAGAATATCTATACTAATACTAATATACTAATAATAATATTATAAAGAGGAAAGATTTGTATGTTTGTAACGAATAAACTCAAAAACTACTGGACCGATTTCAAAAATTCTTTCACCATTAGAATACTACATTATCCCTGAGTAACATGGGCTATATTTTATCCCGGGAACGCGGGTGAAACCACGCGAAAAAGCTAGTAGTTTTATAAAATAAAATGCACATACCATTCTTGAAATCGATAATAATATTTATTATTAAATATGCATCTGTAATATATTTATTCAAAATATCTGTGAAATTTACAAAGATAGAGCGATATTAAATTGCGTGATTTCATAGTCTATGCTGAAACGGTCGAGCTCACTGTATAACTCAAACTAAAAACTGATTTATTCAATTTAGGCCCTGATATAGCACTTATGAATTGATTGATTTACTATGGCGGCATAGCCTTTGACGTCACGATCGAATGCTAAAAACAGTTATATTTCCCTAATTGAATGTAATTTTTTTTTAATGGAGACAAAATAAAATAATTTATTAGAGAAAATAATAAAGGATAATTTCAATTTGCTTACTTAATCTCATCAAATTGAATCATGGCATTTTTGATCAATAGCCAAATTAAATAAAAAAATATTTTATCGAATCCTCTAATAATTGCTCTTTATAGTTTTTATATGTTTTTGTAACATTTTAAAAGAGTTTGTAGCCCAATGCTTCGATGGGATCCTGCCAATGTCCTTTATATATCTACTAATTAAGCAAAAGAAGATGACAATAAACTTTTAAAAGTATATTCATAATATTTATTACCAAGTTACGTGCAAGTTTCGTGACCCATCATTTCGCAGTTACCATATTGCATCTGTAAGACCAAACAGTGGTTAAAAATAGTCGCGGAGGTGGACAAAAAACATAGACCGCGTCTCATCTGGGCCGACTTTACGCAATATGGTTTTTGACCTTATAACCAACGGATATTTATTTTATCATCAGCTTATCCTGTGGGATTATTCACAGAGTGTTCTGAATTTGGATATTTAAATGGTAGAATGTTTAAAAAAAAATCAGTAAGTACCACACCAGTCTATAAAATCCTTATTGTATTGAAGATTACTTAAAAACTTTGTACTTTCTCAATGCTTCATGAAAAAATCTAGATAAGGAGATAAAAACTGTAAAAAAATCAAATGAAGAAAATCTAACATCAATAACAGTTCCCGCAGTCTTCATGATCAGTTCCGTATCATTTCTCCTGTCAACGTAAGACATGCGAGCGTAATTACAAAGTGTAGCAATATAATTTCATTGTGCAAAGGTGGAGCACTCCTACGCTACACGTTTTTTGTCAGCGTCAGGTCAGAGCCAAGCCACGTAACGGTGAGAGCGACGCAACGACATCCAGATGCGTCGGTTAGCGGTATTTCACCGTGATTTTTTGTCAAATTTCTTGCAGCCTTTGCACCACAGTGCGGTTTATGAGAATTGTCAATATGAGGGTTGATTTTGACGTTTGAATTTTTTTTTTGTAATTTGGTCCGTGTCAAAATTAATTGGAGATCACAAAAATTAGTATGCACGAAATAAAACGTTACTAAAGTTAAAATTATTAATAATCTTATTATGCTTCTGAGTTGACCCGTACCATATGGTCAGCCTTGATTAAATATAGCACTTTTAAGTACAGTCACAGACACAAGTCAGTCGTGTTTATAATTACAATTGAATTGCAAGACTGGTGTGAATATACGGATGGGAGTAATGCTTTGGAAAAGGCTATGTCTAGCAAGTAAACTACTCCTGGGCATATCTTAGTTAATGATAGTTTAATATCTAATTATTTAATTTTTAAAGATATTAGAAAACACACTGGCGTTTCATTGAGAACCTCTTCTTTTTCGAAGGTTTTATATTCTGTGGATGGAATAGCTCCTTTCCGGTACGATAAATTGTGGTGGAAACCATGGGTCCATGGGGATACAAAGGATGCCGATTCGCTTTGATTTTATCATCAAAACTCATCGAGGCCTTGGAAGACCGGCAGGCGGGTAGCTTTTTCCGTACAAAAAGGAAACCCTGCCAGCCTGCTGAGAATATTGTCCATCGACAGCGGCAGTAGCTTCAAAGACATTTTCTATATACTATTATTGTAAATATAAAGTAAATTTGTTATAATATCCTGATTAACAATCGGCATAATGATTCCCTTTAGAAAAAGTTAATTATACTCCATATCGTCTGGAAGATAAGCTGAAGAGACGCATGATACGTAATACGCATTATAAGTAATATACAGTTCAGTGACACTTTTCTCATCGGCTGTCCAAACAAACATACATGAGGGAATGTAAATTCTCATACAAGAGTTACGATGTCCAGCATGTGTGGCTATCCGGAGACATATGTGTCTGGCGACCACGTGTGAGTTGTCCCGCTCCGATCGAGTCATGGTAGCATGTTTTGATGAAGGAAATGAAGGTTGGGTTGAGTCTATTTAAAGGTATTCAATATACTAGCTAATAACTAAGAAGTTTTAAGCTGGTGGATGTTGCTTTGGTTGATATTGCGGTTGGTGGATGGAATCCTTAAATTATAAATTATTGTTATTTGAAATGGTTGCCGATTTGCTACTGTTTCGACAGTTGCCTTGTAAAGTTTTTTCTAGGTTATGTGAACTTTCCTTCTACTGCTACAATGCATGATATTTTCAAAAAAATTAAATAGAGTCCCAGAAATCCCTGTATAAAATGTGTTCAATCGAATGACAAAAAATATTCAATAAGCAAATCAAATTCTCTATCTATAAATCCAAATATACCAAGAATACGATGTCCACCTGTATGATAAAAGACCCGGGCGTGATATCACGTCCCATTCAAAAGGATACCACTGAAACCTTGTGACAGGCTGTAACATAAATCACGGTCAACCTACGTGAGAATCAAAATATAGCAACCGAAAATGACCTACAGTTTTGACGATTTAGAAATATGAGGTTTGGAAAAAATAGGGACAAAAAATAGCTTGGCCGATCGTTATCTGTAAATAGGGATAGAGTAGAGTTGGATGCAGCCGGTTTTTTAAAGAGCTGTAAATTAAACTTTTGTAAGTTTATCCGAAGTTAGTAATAATCCTTATTCACAATAAAAAATGGAATAACAAATTTGAGTGTTTTAGCAAATGCCTTAACATGGCACAAAAAATTGATGCAAATTTACGCATATTTTTAATCTCATAAGATCATAGGTTAAATCACGAACCACCAATCTTAAAAAAAAGTATTTTGTGAGGATATTTGGATTATACCTATTTGGTACGAAAATAGGTCATATCATAAACTTACATGATGTTCTTTTTATCGTAAATAGTTAGTAATAAGCTACCTATTTGTAAATAAGAACTTATCGCATACTAAAATCAAAAGAGCTTCACCAATATAACGGCGACACACATTCTAAACTAAAATAGCTTTTTTTGGGTCCAAAGTTCCCGTGAACCAAAAAAAGTGTACCGTTATGGACACCACACGCGTTTTGCGTAAATCATCTCAAGTGGAAGCTTGAATTGTGGTAAAAAGTTATTGGACGTTTTTAGAAATGGTTTCTTATTGGGCAAATATACGTACCTATTTGATGAAAGAGATTTTATGTTTACGTTTAAAAAACCAAAATTGACGTCCTCAACTTCTCATTAGTTGTGGCCGTGAATAATATTATTATATTATTCTATATATTATTATTTATTATTTAATAATTTAAAACCTACAATTGCTATTTTACAATTAAACGTCAACATGCATATGTTTTTGGTTATGTACTTTAAGTGCATTTTTCACGGCGATATTTTATCATCTCTAATTTAGTCGGTGCCATGAGGATTTTACAAAAAGCGCTTAAAATCATAAGACTGCAACATGTGTTGCAGATACCATCAGGGACTGAGTAGGAGTAATAAAAAATAATGTTTATAGTCAACTTTAGTCGCAATCTTGAAGAGACAAAGGGACAAATTTTTAAGTGACCGCTTCGATAAATCGGGCCTCCTTGTGATTTTTTCTTGACCGTTTATATAATATTAGTAGTCCCTTTTTTATGTTAACAAGTTTCTCATATTTAATTAAAATTCAGTGTTTGTCCGTCCTACCATTCTGTTACTTACATTAAATAAAAAAAAGGATTCAAGTATTTACAATTATAATATGTAAATATTTCAATTTTTGTTTTTAATATGAATAAATTATATATTATATAGTTTATTGTGGGGAAAAAAGAGTTTTAATCTTATCCATGTTCAAATCATAAAAAATTTGATCAAAATAGAAGACTATGTCGAAGCTTCTTCGACGAATTCAATTCCATCAATCAACTCTTTCGTAAAATGTAAAAAAAAACAGTCAAACAGTCTGGACAATGCACGGGTCCATATCACTAAGGAGGTCTATCAAAAGGAGATTAGATCGAAGACCAACAATACCCGTAGGCGTTTATAGGCCCCATAGACCCTGCGTCAAAAAACTAAGAAACATGAAACTCAGGAATTATTCGCATCGTTTCCTTTGAGATTTTATAGAAACGTTTTTTCACTGCAAAAAAGTATAAATGAGGGTGGAAGCTTGAAAAAATTGTGGACAAAGGCCGGCGCACAAAGAGGTTTCTAATGCAGCTTTTTCTGATGACCGTATAGTTTTGATCTAGTTTATACGGGTATACCCGTGTTATTTCTACCTGTTCTATAAGCTGAATCTATTGCATTATATATATTGGGATTAAAATTAAACCATAATTACGCAGTCAGCAGAGCCAGTGCCTTCAGCTTTGAGGATTCCAGAAGTCTTCTGTGACCATTAAAGTAAAATAAGAAACTTTTGATTTCAAAAACCTTCTTCACTCAAAAGTACAATCACGTACACAAGTGACAGAAACCTCATATCAAGCGCGTGTCGCAATCGATCACGACGCGAGTGCGCTCAAACACAATAATTTGAGTTTGAAGCAGGGTGGGGCAGCGACAGATTGCTCTCGTCCGTTAATGACAGGCCGCCGAAGCGCGTGTGTCCAGCCCGCGCTCATTCAATGCAAATTCACATGCACGCGGGTTGGAAATGCTAGACACGACAAATTACAACAAATAGTTTTGTGTATCTCATTGTGTAACTGACGTGTTAAAAATAATAGATTTTATAACTGGACTTGTTTAAACATTCGTGCTGTAGTGGGCTAGAACAAAACAATGCTTATTGCCTGGAGTGTTGAAATTGTATTTTGAATAGTTAGTTTCTGTGTGGTTATAGAATGTAGGCGTTTCTTAACAGCATGCTACTGAAGTCTAACCTTCTTGTTTCGAATAATCGGCTCATCTAGCCAGAGGGCATCCTACACTACCTTTGTCCGTTTGTAATTTTTGAATGCCTAGATAGGTTTGAATAATAATAATAAAAAAAAAAACAGTCAAGCTTTACACAATAGCTTATAATACTATATTAGATTAAAGGATTTATTTAGTCAGTATTATTTAGTCTTTTTTTTTGGCATTATTTAAATATAATTGTATTAAGTGTCATTATTCGATTATTTATAATCTCATAAAACTTATATACGAAAGCATAATTGACATAATGCACGACTCCTCTATAAAATACTGCAGTCTTTATCTTCATACACAATGACCCTTTGCGCGATGACAGGCCGCCTGCCCACGCGCAAGCTTGTTCTAATCACACCTATCTCAACGCTTACAAGACTCGTCCATTCATACATATTTGGACCGATTTTTTTACTTTTTTCAACGGTCATGAGTGGGCAGACGTTTTGTTTTATTGTTTAAAAAATGACGGTTAATCGTTTTGAAATTGAGGTCATATAGGTGTTAGTTTTGATAGAATCAATCAATACATATTTTTATTTCAGTTTTTTTTTATTTGTGAAGAAATGTTTCAATTTTATAAAAAAAGAAAATTGCGCAATATTTACACCCATTAGTACCTATTGAATAGAGTGACACAAATTTAATTTTACGCTAGTTAAGTAACATGAAGCAGTGAAAGCCTGTTTAAAATTTTAAATTAGGAACAGGGGCGAGTCCACACTGGCCAGTATGCTAATATCAACAATATGAAATGTCAAACTCCTCAACTGTGTTGTGTTGATGACTGTACACTTTTGTGGCCACTCCCTATTATTTGACACGATGGTCGTTTCAAAATATTATGGGTCATCATTCATAAATGAATATCAATTCATATTTAAATTTTATGAAAAAAATAAGGTTGTATCCTGTTAGAACTTATATCCGAAAAATTTGAATTGAACATTATTTTGTCATAATTTAAATAGTTATGAAAATAAAAATGAATATTCAGTTAAGTATTATGGTGCATTTTAATTAAGCTTTAAGTATGTACTAATAAATACAATACACAATGGCTAAATGTGGGCGATATGATTTAGAGTACAGTCGTGTACATAAGTTAATAACTAATTAATTGGTAAGTAGTACTAGTAGCTTTTTTATCAGACGCTCGATCACTACCAGCATCTAGCAGAAGCAAAAGCAAGAACAAACACACACATAGGAACAATTTTTGGCAATTAAAATAAGTAGAGACGGTCCACCTGATAACATAAGTGGTCAGCGCCGCCTATGGACATTTGCAATGATTATTATAAGATTCTATACTTACGTTGAGTACCTAGTGAATAAGAGGAAAGGACTCCGACTATCGTGTATCGGAAGTAGCAATAAAGTATGTAATGATATCATCAAAAAATCCCTTTTCTTCACCAATATTACGGGCTTCAATAACTAATAATTTTTACTGATATTTAAATATCAGTTAAAAAAAATGTTTTAAATAAATTATCTAACATTTTTTCTGTTCTCTTCGCAACTGTACCAAAAGCTTAGTAGATCTTCACTATCCTACGCATTCAGTGGGCAGACGGTCCGTTTAGCAACAAAGCTATCCACAGTTCATCATTCTAAGCCCCCATTAATTACACGCCGTTTACCTCTCATTATAAATAGACAAAACCAATTATATATTTCACAACATCTCACAGAGTATTGTGATGGTACCGTATGATTTATTTAGATTTTTCTCCAACTGACTGTACCTTAGTTAAATGAGGTTTGTTGTACAAATTTTACGTAATAATGAATCATATTGAAAGTGAGATTTTTGTTCTTTCTTTCCTTTAAAATGAAGGATGGGTTTAAATGCACGGTATGATGTAATTCGTACTTATTTAGCAGTTCTTCGGTAAGATCAAAGACTTTTACATCCTTCAATTATTCCTCTATCATTCATTATTTTTTTTATTACTATAAGCTGGACTTATACACGAAGGATACTTAGTGATGGCGTCTTTTTGAAAACTATGTTTGGATCGTTATGGAGAACTACTTTTAGTATGGCAACAACTTGTCAATCTGTAGTCATAGTGTAGTTTTTCTTTTTGTTAATCATTTATTTTCGAGCGCAAACGAACAAAAGTATTTTCTATTTTATGTCAAAAAACTAACAAGCAGGCAGATGGTGTACCTAATGGAAAATAGCTACCTATGGACATTAGCAATACCAGAAGAATTCCCAACGTACTGGCTCTCAAGTGCAACTGCTGGTACACACTGATATCTATTATGAGTATTTTTATAAAAAAAACATTGTCGTAAAACATCCAACATATTCTACTAGGTACCTACCAGATATAGCATCATATTCACTGACACCAAAGCCTTAGGGTTAATGGCACGGCAACTGCTGTCACGCTGCCAAAATAAGTAAAACCGCGCACCAGGTGAAAGCTAACTGACCAAAACCTAAATACTCAATATACATGAACACGCCAACCGCAATGCTAAAGAATTTATTTAGTATTAAATAAGAGAGAACCACAAGAAAGGCATATGGCTAATGATTCTATAAATATTGGGAAGCTTATTCGTTTCAGGGGTCCGTTACCAACATTAATTCCACAAGGTTTAGAATTTAAATTGAAGATACCCGTAGTTGGATAACTAATCGATAGATCAACAATACAATCAAACTGTGTATATCTTTAAATACTAAAACGTATAGCAAGTCGTTCATGGCACCCTAATAACTCTAGAATATAAAGGCGTTAAAATTTTTTGAGGATAAATTTGTGCTTATGTTTATATTGATAAGTTTGTGATGGTATGACCGAAGGTTGTAACTACATAAGACCTATAAGGGATATATGGTCTCAAGTGCAGGTGCTTAGGTAGGCGATTGGCATTATCTGCTGTTCCCAAAAAATCAAAATTCGAAGAGAAACGTCCAAGAAAGAGTTTTCATCTCAATGCTATATACACCTCACCATCATACTTTCAAGATTTCTCCCCATTCTTGTAAACGATAAAACTTATTAAATTTTACTATACATTAAGTAAAAACAAAATGGATAAATAAAAATAAAATATTGTTAACTGAGACATAAAGATACAGATAACAATCTATACAATTATAATAAACCTGTAGAACCGGCGTGTCTATACATTTCTTTTTACCGAAACAATAGAATGCAACTTTTTTTCTTGTCTGTCTGTCTGTTTGAACACGCTAATCTTCTAACCACTGAACGGATTTTCATGTACTTTTCGCAGGTTAATGCGGCTTGGCTTGGCGCTTTATATGGGCTTTATTTCATCGTAATAAAATAACAGCAAAAAAAATCTCTACAGTCTCTATTTTAATTTATCTTAATAATTAATTTATCACGCGGTAATCCACCAATCATCTCTACATTACAGTTGTAGGCTTAACAATCAAATCCAAAGTAGCGAATTCACAAGTCGGCCCTTTCCGACCGGCTGCCAAGGATACCGTGTGTGGTAATCACTCTATTGACAATGCAAAACATTATACTTGTCCGGTCCGGAGATAATTCGCTGTGCACTGCACAATGTTTCCGTGGAGTGGTGCAGCTGTTATTTGATAAAAAAATATAAATATTTTGAACAAGGGTTCCATTTTCAAATTAATTTTAAAAAAATGTTCAATAATATTCAAATGTATTTTTCACCAGGAGCAAATTTTACTCCCCGAGATGTACGTTTGCGTTTGCAAAGCTTGTTTATTTATTTACTACTGGCTTCCGCCCCGCGGTTTCACCCGCGGTCCTAAAAGCTCCAATCGCCACCAAACCTTACAGGATTACCCGCGGGGCTAATATAAAGATTGTCTGAAAATTTCATCGCGATCGGTTCAGCGGTTTCGGATTCTATAAGGAACATAGACGTACATAATAATACTTTCTCTTTTAAATACATAGATTGTAATTAAAATCAGTCAACTGTATAACTGTATCACACTAGATAACCTTCACTCCTTTTCTATGTGTTAATACTTACCATGTTCAAAATTAAGACTTTGAACACACTCCATACATTTCCCTCTGACCGCACGACAATGGCTGACAACATTTGGCTGAACCGCGAAAGTAGGATTGTTGGCGTCATTGTTTGACACACACGAACTCCGACTGGCATGCTATTATCGAAAATAATTCGTTTTTTTAACCCTTTTAAATAATACGGTGGCCGAAGGAATGCCT
Organism: Tetheella fluctuosa; assembly: GCA_951216915.1. Lineage (NCBI taxonomy): Eukaryota > Metazoa > Arthropoda > Insecta > Lepidoptera > Drepanidae > Tetheella > Tetheella fluctuosa. The sequence goes on from OX578230.1 coordinate 7,808,579, forward strand.
CAAGTGAAGCCATTGTACTAATAAAGACGTTTCGTTCATTATTAAAATTATTGTGGCCAGTATAGACTCGCCACAATAATTTAGGTACATGTACCTATAATATTTAAAATGAAAAGGTTACTAAAAACCTTGTATTTTATTTTAAAAAATAACGTTATTTCAGATAAAGCGGTAATGCTGCAAGTTAGGTACGTAGTAAGTAAACATATTTTATGAAAAATTATGAAGACACAGCAGTGACTAATTTTAATAATTTTATTTATTTGTTTATGTACTTGAATATATTACCAGTACCAATTGAAACTTCTGACTACCTTTTCAGACAGTGCGTATACATCACACAGTGTGAATTGTTTTTTTTTCGCCAACTAGCCAAGAATATCCTTCGACCAAAATTATAAAACTCTTTAAAAAGGGATTCCTAATTCAAAATACAAATTTAGAACGTGCATGACCTCCAGCCCACATGGCTGTCAGCCCACAACCAGCCAGTCATTTGTGATTCGGGCCGCGTACCCATTGTTTTACTTTTATTTACATTTGGGAACCCCGATGTTTCGACAGCTCGAGGGCTCGTCATATTGCGGTACATTGACAAATTTAAAACGACCCTTCAAATTCTATTGTTTCCATACTTTTAACTCTTCATGTAGAGAAAAAGAGGGAGCAAATTATGTTGGTTGTTTATAGTCTCTGGTCAGTAGCAAGCATTCTTAATACTTTCTATACTGCTTGCAGAATTCGATAACGTATCAATTAGACATTTTGGCACTTGATCAACTGTTACATGTCAAGGAGAGTTAGGACGATGCATTCATCATTAGTCCTACAAATAAAGTTCAAGTGACGTTTTATTTCGCCTGAGGTATCGCCATATCTTTTTATAAGGCCTGTTTTTGTAGGCCATTTAGTCCATTCATGCTGTTAGTAACTCAATATAGCGCAACGGACTTTTGTCAAAATATTTACTTTGCTCGAGGATTTTAACAATAGTCCTCTTAACTAATAATACCCTATGCATTCAAATTTGAAACTGCATGGAATTGTCATTCTAATTTCAACTGTTCTTTCTTTGTTGGCGCGTTATTCGAGAATCGATTGTAAAATTTGATACAATCGAGATAGATCTTAAGATAACAGAGGGTATCGTATTGCGAAGTTTTTGCAAGTTCTCGATAGTTTAATTTGATCTGATTTTGTCAGCTGGGACAGTGATAATGATGTGTGAAAATAAATAAGTTAATATTATATAAAATAATAATAATAATATAATATAATACAATAAAATGTATATATGCGTCTGCTCCGTGCTTTCACCCGTGTTCCCCAGAGATCTATTGTTTTCCCTGGTTAATTAAAAAGAATCCTATTTTTATCCCAGGGTTTCTATCTATGTGCCAAGTTTCATTCAAGTCTGATCAACTTTACTGCGTGATTGGTTAACAAACAACCACACAAACATGTACACAATTCATAAAGAAACACAGCAGCATTCGCATTTAGATCTTAGTAGGATTTTTTTTTTAATAAGAAGGTATTGTAGATAGACTAATTAGACAGATGAGTCAAAAAGGATTTATACATAGTTGAACGACATTTTTGCATATATACCTAAACTATACCTTACTTATTACTTACCTTCTGACTTTTTATGATATTCTTTGAAATATACAAAAATTTATCAAATTAAAGAAACACGTTACCACTCTATTGTAAATAATTCTTAAGGAAACAAAACAAAAGTAAATATTGAGAATCTAGCTTATGTATGGCATAATAATAAGCATTGAATTTTGACCCTTATTCCCTTATAAATAGAATTGATTTACCTAACGACGGCCAAAAGTTTTTGTATAATTAAAATCGGTAAACGCGACAAAAACTATGACCCCCATTGAACAAATGGTCATTATTCAACTGGAGTCTGTTTGTATGTAAATTCTAGGCTTCATCTCGGATGACCTTGACCCTAGAGTCATCAGGAATGAATTAGGAATCGAACTTGACCAAGGGTCAGGAGTCACAGATGTCAGTTAATGATTGACACAACACTGACGTTAACGACTTTTTTGTCGACGGCCATCTTTTTGTCGAGAAGGTAAGCTGGTTGTTAAATATTATTGTTTTTATGTGACTTCGATGGTTGTACATAATTAATTATATATTTATTTTATAATCACTGGCACGTGTAAGATAAATGGGACAGAGTACATATTATACGAGGATATTTTTAAGGCGATGATAGTGGTACCTAGTGACGTCGAATACCTTGACGAAGGTCGTGGGTTCGAATCCTACAAGGAGTGTAGAAATCATAGCACTTTGTAGTACCCACCTGGATGGCTACCACTACACCACTTACCACGGTTAGATTGTAGTCGAACACAAGCCAATAGAATGAAAAAAAATCAAGGGCACATAGTCTATTGGCCGGTCAATATGTGGTGCCGGTTAGTGCCTTACACCTCACACACATCTTAACATTTTTAGGGTGCCACTGGCGCTCTGACTCACCCCATCTGTGAGGTTTTATAGTCACAATGACTTATTTTTTATTATTTTAATAGGTATTACTTTTTTCTGTGTTATGTACTTACGGGAAATTATCAAATTACGTAAATTTTAGAGACTGATTAACAAAAAGTGTAAAGGAGACAAACATTTACACAATAAAACATCTATGTTGAATATTATAATAAAACTAAATTGGTCTCTCAATTAACTTTATGAAATAAAAATTCACTAGTATTTAATAATATCCAATTAACCACTGTCGAATTATAAACTTCAAATCAAATAAAGAAAACATTTGAATACCAAACAATTAAGTAATCGAAATTCAAAAAGTATTCCACCTGAGCGAAGTGACCCGTGACTCGAAAATAGGGCGGTGTTGTATTGAATCCGCGGCCGCCGGTCAATACCTCGTGCCTGCTAGTGCCACCCGCCAATGAGGGTAAGCTGATTTCGTGATTAGATTAAAAAAGTATTATTCGAATTTTAAAAATAATGGTTTGAAGTTAATAGGGTAAATAAACATTGTGTTTATAAATAAAACTATTAGCATTTTTATGTTTAGAGTTAATCTCATAAATTATGATGATGATGAGATTTTATTTTTATATTTGCGTCCACTAGTTACCTACTATTTTTTTAGTTTGTAGGTATATTATTTTTTTATAATTACTTATTTTACCTAGCTATATTAGCATTATAAGCTATATTAGGGTAAGTCCGGGGTAGTTGGCCATAGGGGAGAGATGGCCAACGCAAATATTTCTAAAGTTTCTCACTAGAAGGACCCACTTTTCGCTTTAGTTCGCTCCGTACTTGGGAACGAGAGTAATGCAAAACACCGGTGAAAAAACGTCAAAAAGTAAGTAAAATCTTTCTTAATTGTTTTGTCTACTGCTCATATTTTATAAAGGGTTTACGTCGTCTACTGTGTACATGTCTTCTTTTTGAAATAATGAGATATTAAGCTTTAATTGATCAGTCCATAAATTGTATTTTGTAATAACCTCAAAAGTTCGAATGCTTTGCCTACATACTACTTTTTTTTTTGCTATGGCCATCTCACACGAAAGATTAGGAGAGATGGCCAAACACTGTCGATGTAGGATGGCCATACTATAATTTGTGATTGACATAATAATATTACCTTTTTTACACCTATTTCAGATGTCTAATAAGTACCAAAGAAAGGCACTTGCTTGGCGAGGAAACTGGACTGAAGAATGACTAAAAACAGTTTGTAATACTACAAAAGATGATGGATCGTACATTGGAGCTGGTGCTAAGACTTTGGGAATCCCGAGGACAACACTAGAAAGAAGATTTGAAACATAAAAATAGTAAGAAAGGTTCTATGGGACCATCTTCTAGGTTTGGAGAAGAAAATGAAAAAAGGCTGGCTTTTCATATTAAATCAATACAATTAGGTACTGGCCATCTTTTCCGTAGATCTATGGCCATCACAACCGTATACCCTGGGAGAGATGGCCCGACGTGTTTTTAACGTAATTTTAAGTATAAACTCTTCAGAATATTGTTCAAAGTTTAATTACAAATTATAATAATTTTAAAAACAATAATAGTTTTATTATTAGAGGCCAATGAAAAAACTATGGCAAATAATATGCGATGAAAATAAAAATGAAATATCAGAAATCATCCAAATAGGTGAAAACAAAACATTGAAAACATGCTGTATAAAATATTTTTTCAAATAGAATGTTCAAATATAAAGGGTTACTACACCGATGATGTTATCGTAGCGTTTGGCGAGCCTATCGCCCGCCAACAATGTACCAGCACGCGCCGACCACGGCGATTGTACCAAATCGGACCCTTTCTTTTGTCTAATTTACCTTTTGTTTTTAAGAGTAGACCGCGGTTTTTGATAAGAAATAAAAATACTTCACCCAATTTATGAAATCTTATTTTTTATACACAAACGACAACATTTTTATCAAATAGATAGAGATTTATCATTAGATCACCGGTTAGAGATCACTAATCTAAACGATAAGCCAGCTGTTTATAAGACAAATCACGTTAGCAAAGTTACGAAATCTCAATTATGATTTACAATAGGTGGGTACAACAAAACATCCTAAACTATCAAAACAATATTCTGTAAATCCCACATAAATTCTAACATAGTATGTGGCTACCTAAAAGGTTAACGCTATGAAAATGTTTCGGATTTACCTTTATAGGTAGTAGAATATAAAATATTTTTTTGTAAATATACCTACGTCATTTTCATTTATGGTTATTATTAAATATTTTTTTATGACAACATTTAAACTTTTAAATTATATTAATGTAAGAAAATTTCTCAGAGTATTTTCAAAGTAAAAAGAAACTGAACAACAATTTTCATCAATATAGACACTATGAGAGAACATTAAATTAATTTTCAATATAGTTGGTACTGATTAACAAATTCAAGTTATTCAGTTTTGCAATGGATGAGTAACGTTGTGAGAATATCAGGCGGTGTGTAGGCGTGAGTAGGCAAATAGCTTTCGAGCTTTACAACACCCTATTTAAAATAGCTATTGATGAAATAATATAATTAAATACCTGATTAAGTATCTGAGTAGGTATATAATATTGATCGTGATCTGAAACGTAGACAGAGTAACCGATTCTCAAAGCACTGACATTTGATTCGCATTTCGATACGATGTAACAATGTATGTATTCTAATAAAATACCTGAATAACTGAGAGCATGATTTTGTCATATATGTCATAACAAATAACCTTGTTACCTTTAAATTTAGATCCTATTTACAGTAAATGTATCATTTAAAGACTAGAGGAAGGGAAATGATAATTATCACTGATATTGCTAAAATTGTCACTGCGTCGGAAATAAAGTCTTCTACACTACAATAAAAAAATTGTTTGCAACGAAAACAGCTTTAGGCAATACTAGTACCTAGATTCAAGCAATGACGAATAAGAAAGTTGTATGACATCAACTTAATAACTAATTACACAATAAGATTCTTCCTACGTGAGTTCCTACATCGATATTTTTAGTGCAGACCCATTTTCTAGTAAATTTTATTGTTGAAATATTCTTTCCTTTTCCAATGTAGGTAGGTATAATTTTATTCCTAGATTCATAAGCCTAATTCTATCTCAGGTTATATATTTTATTAATTAAAAGAGAAATTATCTTACGAAATAGAAAAAATAGCTAGCTCTCGAAATTCTAAACCATATTATAATATATTAAAATCCATTCATTTGCATATCCTATCTTCATTGTCTAGACTGCAGAGGTAAATTCCTCAAAGTTAATGTGAAGCCTTTTCTGAATTTATATTACAGGTTGGTAGGCACTGCATTTAGCGTTTAGCTACTGAGCTATTAGCTCGCTTTACTGGATTTTGTGGTACTAAGGATGGGAAAAATTTACGATAAAGTTTTATTTTTTTTATCTTACTAATATTAGGTATACAAAAGTTTGTGTGTATGCTTATATTTAGATGTAACTTGGCACATGTATAGATATTCAATATATTGAATAAAAAAAAAATTGTATCCCTAGTAAGTATTAAAACCTTAGGAGTGTGGGTAAAACCGCGGCACGGAAGCTATTAACTTAGGTGTAAGCTTAAATATTAACTAACTTATCAATCAAGAGTTTGAAAGTATTATTCCAATTTAATAATAAATACTGATTTAAATTAGCTACTTAATTCAATAAACTAGGTGAAATTACATTGATATTAATATACACGCAATTCAAACAAGTATGTTATCTTGCGTCTGTTGCTGACAAGAACATACATGAATTCACAATCAAAGTCTGAATTTGTCTTGATTTAAAAGTTATGATTTATATTTAAAAAAAGTTTATATAGAAATCACAATTAACAAATGAATATCGATCACAAAGCTCATCACTAGATTAAACAGCCGTCGACATATTTGGCGCGACTCTTGATTAGGTCTAGCGTCGTAGGCGCAACGTTGAATCACACCTCACCACTCGGATTCGTGAACATTCATCCTAATTAGTATTTTACGAGTTTACATAATAAATTTTAATAACAAACGGTTATTAAATCAAGTTAATATACCATATAGGTTGGAAAAATAATGATGAGTTTGTAAGTATACGGTGATAATATATTTCTTAACTAGCGACCCACCTCGGCTTCGCACGATAGTTGTATTTTATAAGCAATTTTCTACAAAATATTTACAAATTATATAGGTAGGCATACAAACTTCGTTTATCGTTCCTTTTATTAGTGAAAACCGTATCAAAATACTTTGCGTAGCTTAGAAGAAGTAAGCGGAGAAACAGACAGAGGCCGATAGCTACTTAGTTTTATTACTATTTAGAGGTACCTAGGATACCTTACCCTGTTACCGTAGCGTTTTGCAAGTTACGCTTGAGAGCCAGTTCCCTTCTCAGTGCGTACATACCATCTTCTGTTACATTGTCACGGTTATATTGTGGCCTATCACGAGCATTTTCATGGACATATCAAATAAAATAACATAGTGACAATAATGATTAAATACCAATTGAATCCACCTACTATATATTTAACACGGACATATTAACAACACACTTATTGTTAAGGGGAAGTATCTTACAGTTAAAATAAATACATAAAATGTTAATGACTACTTCTATTTATTTGTTTGTATCGCTAGATGTTAATGAGGACCGAAGTACTTAAAGCATGTCCGTTTTAAATTTAAAAGCTTGACGTCCCTCCCTTAGTTTTCAGAACTATTTCTGTCACGGCCAAGCAACTAAAGCCACTTGGACGCTCCTCTCTAGCCAGCAATTTAAATATTTATTTTACTTTGGATTGAAAGTAAGGTTTAAGATTTTATATTTATTTTTTGAACTTGCAATGAATTTTCTGGATAAGGATTAACGATTTCATCATATACATCTTTTTTGTGTGAGAGAAAAGAGTTACACATATTAAACTCAAATAAATAATCGGGAAATCATTCCTATTTTTTTAAAATGGACAATAAGATGTTAGCCTCAGCTGATTTTTATACCCTTACGTGGGCAAGTTCGAAGATAATTGTCTTAATCGGTCTAGGTCTTAACCGAAAAATACTTTTATAGTTAAGTTATATGTACTATTACGTTTTACGTAACCTTATCAAATTGGAAATTGATCATATTGACTCTAAACGATAATCTACAAGGCATACTATTTCACTAACCAGGGGATGTTTATTTTTAAACTCAAAACCAAAGGCTACTCATCAAACATCCAAATACCGTCAGAAAAATTAATTTTCGGTAAACGTTCAGCGTAATAACAATTTTGATAGCTGTAAAGTTAATTTTGTCACAAGTTTCTCACATAGTGACATTAATTTCTGTCCGACACACGTGTGTACCATACCGTGCCCTTGAAAGGGACTTGCAAGTCTCGATCTATTTTAAAACACGTTAAACTGCGTCCCTTACGTTAAGGAAAGGGGATAGAGCTCTTCATAATTGAATATTATAATTTATGGGCTGAAATAAAAAAATATCGTATTTATTTATGATTTTTTTATGCAAAGCGTTTTGTATGGAAAAGGTCTAAATAGGTTGTTTAACTTCTTTCAGGGCTAACACTGAAAAAAACAATTCTGAATATTATTTCCTCATTTCAGAAATAATAAGAAATTAATTTATTTGGTAGTAGTTATCGTTATATGTTGTTAATAATCATTAATCTTATAAGGAAAGTGTTGTTTTATCGACAACCACTAATTTTTTTGTTACACTCTTATTAAATACTATCTTTGATTTATAACATCCAATTACTACCTGATCGAAAATTTGCATTAGGTATAGATTTATTAAGATGAAACATAGAATGTATAGTTTACCTATAAAAAGTCCATGTCAACACAAATCAGTAAACTCGATACTTTCTCAGATATAACGTTACATGTCTCAAATTGAGCAATTTTCTGTATCCTGTCCCACATCTGTCACAGAGGATGGTTAAAAAAAGTGTCCGTTGAAATGTTCAATTATAGATACGATATACTAGAAAAAATGTACCGTAAGTTTGTTACGTATCGTATAGAGTTGTTAAGGTAGCAAAATGTAAAGTTGTTTCTCACACTTTGATATTCCAGAGTAATGCCGCTTACAAAACTAGCAAACGGCTGTACAAGAAGAAGAATGTCCCAAGATATGTTTTTTATATCACGTACATTTTGATAAGTAAGTACATAAGTTTATTATTTTATTTTATACATAAATAAATATATTTTTGTAAAAGTTATTAAAGACCTTGAATTGTGATATAAAGAATTAATACGAATATATTTTTCGTTACTAATTTCACTTACAAGTTAGAAGTTTGGAATAAAAGAAGCAGAACAATATTTTCCTCATTCATCCTAGTAAAGAACCCTAATAAGGGTTCATATCGAAGTCACCAACAAAATTTCCCGCGCCGCCTAGCGTCGAGTAGCGTCGGAAAATTTTGCCTCGTACCTCTAAACTACGCGTACATGCAATACCATCCCTTTTCATACAGCCACACACCCTACACATGAGCGAGATAGACATACATAGGTCACATTATCTCGCGCTTTCCACTCGAGAAAACGGACAACCCTTTATCTGTCTCTATTTTCGGCGATCACATATGACTATTGGAAAAGGACGGAGATATTGTCGTAGCTTTTTACAGCTGGACATAAGATGACCACGGAGTTTTCAACTTTCTTGAAAACCAGGATAAACCAATAGCTAAACAAACCAACATTAGCGCTAAAACCATAATTAAATCAATAAACAATCAATCACAGAACAATTTGAAATTTCAATAATCGAACCGCTATTCCAAAGTTTGCGACACAGTTGGGAAACAATTATGAAAAAGTTCTTTTTCGACGCCCGTTCTCACAGCAGTTAAGTCCCGACTGACACTCATAAAACTTATTAAAGTCAAGGACCGAGATAAGTTCCTCGCGGCGTCTTAAGTAAAATAACGTTGGAAGGAAAAAATGTGCTGCGGAAAGTTGCCGGAGTGAGAGTGAAGTGAAGCCTTCCTCGTAACTCAACGTGTTGCTTGCGTACTTATTTAACAGCATTGTTTCTGTTTGCATGTTTTAAAATTAGGTAAGCTTACGTGTATTTTTAAATTGGGTAATGATATTATTTATCGTATTTTTTTGTATTAAAGATAAAATGTTTATTTTATGCTAGAGCAAGGATAAAGTTTGACGGTATGGACTTTAAATAATAAAATACTAGGACTAGTATAACCAAACTCTGCTTTAATTACACAAAAACGTACACAAACATATTTTCTGACTACACAAAGAAGACTATTTTTCTAACCAGTCGGCTCTACGACGTCACGCGGTGCTACGAGTCGCGTAGCATACGTAGACACTTGCTACGAACGTGAGAACTTTTACTACAGTGACGGAAAATTCGAACGTGGGGTCAAAAATCAATAAAAATAGAAGAATTATATTTATTTTTCCTAATTATAAAATAATCCAAAGAACGGTGAACATGAAATAAATAGTATACCTCATTACAAACGAAAAGCTTTCAGTAATAAGTCATAAAACTTTCTCTTTGAATTTTTTAAACCGTCTGATTGCGCAAACTGACCGCGTTGTGGTCCATTCAATTAAAAATTCCATCTTCTAATCGAGTCATGAAATATGCAAGCAAATATTATCCCTTTTCTTTTGTACGCGCTGCATCTTCGCCCCACCCGCGCACGCACACCGACGCACGGCACTTGTGATTTATGTCCATCTCTTTCACTCTAGGGAGGGAGGTGACACAGCACGCGTGATCCGCTCTCTGTCGATCAGCCGAGGCGGTGGCGACCGCGAGTAACCCCTGGCCACTTCGTGTGGACTCGCACGCGCCAACGTCGGCCGGCCGAGCGAGATAGCACGAGTCGTGGACATGCGGAGGCCGCGGAGCCCTCGCGCAAAGGGACACAGGACAGACGCTCTCGGACATCGGGCGAGAGCGGGTGGCCGGCCGCGCACCTGCTTCGCACCGCTCCGCACGCGCGACGTGCTTGATCGCGAGACGCCACTTTGAAATATCGTAAACATAAGACAACAATTTAAATTCCAAAATTATTTTGTTACGGTTTAATTCTGAAAATTCCACCAACATTTTATTTGAAAAGTACTCTATTTATTTTTATCCCAAAAATATTTTTAACATCTTACGGACAGTGACTGAAAATTTTGTTGTTTGGACTGAAAAGTGAAGAAGTTTTAGCTGATACTTAATGGAGTGTGACCAACTGACTCGTATGCCGAATCGCAGAATCGCCACTAGGTGTGGATAGATTAGATAGAGCACTGAGACGTTCATTCAAGTGTTGATAAGACCTCTTTATGACCAGTCGATTTTGGCGTGCAAATATTTGGCTGACGTGTGAGCCGAATCATCACAATATGAAAAAAAAAAAGTAATCTATGACCCAGTAGAATTATTTAATGCTAAGGATGAAGAAATTAAGAAGATGACTAAAATTTTCGTTGAATTTTACCGTCGGACTTTTGAGTGGGGATTTGTGATATGACCTGTCTTATCAATAACGTTTTAAAAATAGGACGATAAGCCGCTGGACCGTCGGCGGCACATGTGAAGTGAGCTAACGAACTGTCGCTAGATAGTAATATATTAAGATAAAGATTTCTGAGGATAAAATAAGTTGTTGAAGAACCAAAAATAGGTGAACAAATCAAGATGAGAATCAAGATGCCAGCTGTACGCATCGCGCAAGGTAAGTTACACTTAAATCAAATGCATTTTTCACTAATTATTTTTCAAAATACATTCTATTTATTTATGTAAAAAAAATAAGCAAACACCAACAACTCTACAGAAACTTTTAATGTTAAAATTTACTTACCATTAAAAGATAACATTTAAAAAACAATCTAAACAAACACGCAATTCCCATCTACACTGTTCCATATATGATGCAGAAACTCTATTCACTGGCAACGAGCTACTTAATAGCCAAGCTGGCGTGTCCATATTGACACAAGACGACTGTGGTCATCTCCACTTGTCCGAAAGGGAAGGGACACCATGAAAAGATTTGCTAGTAGCCGCTTTAAAATATTCAGTAGGCTTGCTTGAAGCTCGTCTTGAATAGATTGACATCTTGATGTGAAGTTTTAATATAATCTCATTAAAGAAACTATATAATATATAGTTTCTATATAGTATATATTGTGGTGATTAATTTTAAATCTGTAAGTGGAAAAAATATTCTAAGCAGCTTCAGTGGAAGTCAAAAGAATTTAAATTGGAAGTGTTCTTAAAACTGACTCAAAATTGCAGAAGAATATTTTTTATTCCATGAAAATAAATTGGATATCATGTTGTTGGAAATCTTGTATTTAAAAAAAGTTTTTTTTTTCTTGGCAGTTTTTTTATTTTTTATTTTGCAATTGAACATACGTACAAAGGAGCAGAAAGATAATAAAGATAAAATAATACACGTCTGTCACGTTTTCAAACAAAATAAAAATGTAACGGTCACCATACACACAAATGACCATTAAAATGCTTATCTGATTGCAAATGTTAATTTTCATAAAAATAACGTTCTTATGTTAAAAAACGATAAAATGAATTCATTATTTGTATGTTAAAGATTTCAAACATCACTTGTATTTTTCTTGCCGTTGTTGCATTAAAGCTAAGTTTAACCTTGATCTTAGACCAGTCATCACTTAGTCTATATTTACCATATTGCAAGACATTACATATTCATTAAATATAGTTAAGTTTACTATGACCATAAACGCAATGCAAACAAGTTCTAAACCGCTTGTTTACCTATTTTGAAAACTTAAATTAATTAAATTAACTAATAAAACAAGCAATAAATCACTTTCAAAGGAGGTATTAGGTTAATTAGATATCTTTATTTTTACATTAGAAACTGTCTTATGAATACACTCATTTTCCATTGTTTAGCCATATTTCCCACTGGCCGACAGTTAGTTAATTTAATTAAGCATTTATAAGCAAAAGTGTAGCATTTTATTTTCACATGCTTTACTTTACTTGACAATAGAATGGTCAAAATTAATAATTTGGACTCTGAGAGCGACATTCTCTGAAAAAAAGAAACTTTCGAATGCTTTACTCTTTGTATTAAATAATTTGGGTTTTCAAATTCCACCTTCCATAACTTTATCTCCTCAAAATATGATGTACTCAATATTTTTTGTCTTCTTAATATGTCATCAAAGATCATGTTATTTTTTCATGTAAGTAAATTCTAAAAGCCGTTAAATTATCAACATAACTTTACTTCTTATTATATTATTATTCGTGATATATGTGCACGTCGAGCGTCGACTCACGCGCACAGATTATTCTCAAAACTAGCGTTATCGCACACATGGGCAATTAGTCCAAGTTGACCGGAGGCGACGGGCAACTCTGATTGGTTGGTGGCATTATGACGTCATCAACGTCTGCGGCCGTCGCGCCCGATTGGTCGACACGCGTCATTTCATCGATGACACGTTTGTTCTTATTTTGTACGCAAGAAGTTGGAGGTACTTGGTTTTTGTCGTAGCTAACAAAGGGACCCCATTTTCATGTTACATGAAATCTGACGCTTTTGTGTAATGATGTATGTATGCAGCACATAAATATTGTGAAATTATAAGTATTCCATAAATAAAACTATACATTTAAGCAGTTAACACATTGATGAAACATCTGATAAATTTTAAATGAAAGCTGCTAAAAGAGAAGGCACAACAAATTAAAAATTAAAACAGTCGTTAAGTTTTAACGCGATCCCAATTACGGCTGAGGGCAGGAAACCTTCTGGCTTTTTTAAACCCTCCTCAAAAGTGTGAATTAGGGAATCGTAAAATTACTTTATCAGGTGCGAGACCAAACGGACGGGGGATACCGCGAGCGTAACTTTTGAGCAAACTTTTAAAAATCCAAGTAAACTTTCCCACTCCAGACCTAAATAAAACATTAACCAAAGCACAGTTTGTTTTAACTTCGGAACGTTTGTCACTAATTGATATGGGTTTTTGTGTCCTCTGACAACTTTTTAATTAGAATTGCTTATGTTTTTTACCGTTAATATTATAATATCTTTTACCGTACTGGTGTTTGCTCAATAAAATATATCTGCTTTTTATTTAAGCTTATCTTTACAATTTTATTGAGCTAAGCAAAATGGTTATTTCGCGCAGAAACTAATCAATAATCTACAGACAACTTATGCATTTTTTATTATTTCATATATAGTAATTATCATAGATAATATCAAATATTTTATATGAAACATCTGCAGGCATTTTATTACATTCGACAATCTTCATTTTGCGACCATTGAATTCTTTGTTTAAATAATTATAACAACCTTATTAAGTAGTCTCACTGTCAGGGTTCTATAATAAACTGCGACCAACATAATTATTGCCACATTTATTTGCCATTGACTTTACATCAAAACCGAACGGATGCCGCATAAAGGTCTGCATGTCAATTTAAACATTGCCTATATCTTGTCTTTCGCCGCTTAGCGATTCAATATGTCTTCATTAAGCGAATATAGAAGCATCGCATTTACAAGCGGTACCTTCGATCTTGATTCTTGGTCAAGAATTATTGGCAGGAACATCTTTAATGTTGATAACTCCACGTACCTAAACGACTATTAAGGAAATATAACAAATGGAGTAGATAAAATATTAAATTTATTTTTTATTTTTTTAAAAGAAACGATATTAAAATGAATTACAACAATTAGCAAGATAAAAAAATATGCAGAGCTAATAGGTTTGACACTAATATTCCCATCAGTAAAACAAAACAGGTAGTTATGATTATTGTATAACGAGAAGATTTAATTAGACAATAAGCTTGATCAGCATTTTTAATTGTACCTGCTAGGTAATGATCATTAAAACAGCCGCAATTTATAACCGTGGGAAACAAGAGATCCATCACAAACTTGAACTAAAAGGGAGTATCAATAAATTGAATTCGTCAACTAAACATATAAATTTAGCAATTGACATTCAACATCCATTAGAACAGGACAAAAGAGACGAAGGTGCATCAGATAATTTATCTTGTCCAGTAGCAGCCAGTGGATATTTAAATTATGGGAATGAAGTTAATTTTCTTATTTAGAATAATGATTTCGTGCACGGCGGCCACCCGTTTTGAATTTCCAACTGGACTGTTATTTTTTATTTTTTGCACGACCGGATCGATTGGCTTTTCGTATTTGTGATTCCAAAGATAAAGACGTATGGATTTACATATGTTATGTCAGCGGAGGTCCGGGTAACATTTAAATTGGATTTATTAGTCCGGTCCTATTAAGCAGAGCAAGCGTCGTCGTTCGTAGCATCGTTGGAGGCATATCCAAATGTTATAAATGACTTTGGAATGGTAATATTTTTTTTATTGTTAATTATTATATGATGTGTTAATTTATATAACCTATAAGAAATTAAACATTTCTGTGAATGTGTGAACAATATTTTTTTTCAAACAAGGTAAAGCAAACAATCCTTTCTCTAAGAAGAGGATTAACACTTCTGACAATACAAATCGTGTTACAAACAATAATAACAGTAGCCAAACATTGAACTTTTTATAAAGGCTTCTACATAATCTATAACATTTAGATGAAACAGTGAGATAATTTAACACTTCAAGTTAGTTTATCTCGTACAAGTAATCTTTATTGTGTATTTTTATCATGATGATATTTGGAAGTAATGATTATGATCGCTGTGCATTGTAAATATTGGAATAAATATTTATAGAGACCTATTGTATCAAATAATATTATGATCAGTTTTTGAGAAAATAAATAGTCATAGTGTACCTGCAAGCAAGTTTGAGAAAGTTTTTTGAATATTTAATTAATTTTGATCCAAATCCCCTTTGACCAATGTCCGCCCATTAGGCTTTATAAAATTCCCAGTTAAATAAATACACAGCTAAAGCACAATGGAATAAAAAACGTTCATAACAAGAATTAATTTATTGTGAGCAGACCACGATCAATAGCCAGGGAGTGGGTGGACAGTTTCTCAAGAGTCCATCTTTGTCAGGCTTTGATACCAATTTGTTATTGTCGGCCTTTCAACGTTAGAAACGATTTAAAGTTTGGTAGGTGTTATCGGCCTTCTTTGGATTAAACGCTTCAGCTATGAACAAAGAGTTGAACTTTATAGGACATTTCTTTACATCAATCAGGGGAGTGAAGAACGCATTGTACAAATATCGAATCAAACAAAAGCTGCAAAGATTTTATCAAATATCAACAGAGACTTGTAGAACAGGTTGACAATGGACCCAAATGCGATATAGAGGCACCTGAATCTCCAATATTTTCCCATGGTCAAACTCCGATAAACACCTTTAAAAAAAATAATGGCAGCCTGCCTTTGACAAACAATTGGTCAAAGGTTTTTTTTTCCAAAACAGGCTCAACAGTCCGCACCTACATGAGTTTGAATTTTCTATAACTTTACAATACAGAATAGGGTTGGTATCCGAAGGCAAAATAACTATTGTGCATCATTATGTGACACCCTTTCATCAATTTTAACAGAAAAGGGCTTACAAGTGTCACTTTCTTGGTAGAATTTATTGTAACCCTTGCTTTAATTTAGTTCAATGTTGTATCATTTTTTAAGCTTAATAATTCAGCATAACTACTCTCAGTTTTTTATATCATTGTCTTATCACAGTACTCATTTAAATTATATGATAAGGCATGGATTTTTTTAACATCCATTAATATTTATTTTACCTTTATATTACTTTTTGCTATAATTCTGCTATTTCTATCTGAATCAGCAATTTTTGATTGAAGGGAAGATTGCTACGTGTCATATTCTACCTGATCTTTTATATCGACCATTCCTCATCCCTGAACTGTCTGTCTACATGAATGATTTCTTCGTGACCATTGTCCAATACCTTTTGATTCGTGAGCTTAAACTCTCTGTTTTTTTTTATCGTTCGCCATACATGTCAAATTGGACAAACGCGGCCTTTTAATAGAGCATAGCATTTGTATTGTATTGAATAACAACCAGTTTTGAAGGTTTTTTGGCTTAATTGGTTGGATGTTTTGGTTTTATTATATATCTACAAGCCTTCGAAAGGCCTTTGCTAAACTAAGTTTACGGACTTTAATCATATCTTTTCAAGACGTTAGGCATAATGGATAAATGCTGCCTTCTGATTTGCGACGAACCAATAAATTGCAGTCACGCGGTAGTTACTGACTGAAAAGCATCAGCTTTGTGATTTCAGCTAGTCGAATTTCCTCATCGACAAAATTAAGTCTTACCATAGACTTACGTATCAATAGACTTCCAGCAAAAAAGCCTTACTATAAAACCCGCGGCACATTTAACAGTATGCTGCAATATTTCAAAGGCTTATTGTTTCGCTTAAGAGATTAAGTGGGTGTTAAAAATCGTAAGACACATAACCAAAGGAGTGAAAGATGATAGCTTGATGTAAGTTTATGATTTATGTTCTGTTGTAGCTTATGTTTAGCATTGTTCTTGGTTCACGTGTGAGGTGTGGGCGTTCTGATAGATTTATAATATATCGACCTTTGACTAAATACTGTTAATGTTATAAAACGATTCAATTTACTATCTATTCATTCGTGTTGTGGTAAAATATTTGCTGCAAATTGCGACTGATTGAGTGACAAATTGATTGAGTTGTAACTCTGACTTAGTCGTTTGCTTTAGTGATAGTAACGTCGAATGCCGTGGCAAAGGTCTTGGGTTCGAATCCTACAATAAATTTTAACTTTGGGTGAGGGAAAACATCATGAGGATACTATAGTTTGATGATAGGGTAATTTGTAGTACTCGCCTCGCCACTTACAATGATGAGATGGTGGTCAAACACAAGCCAATATATTATTATAATAATCTCATTATATGGTTCAAAATTAATCACTTTACAGAAATTACAAAACAATTCTGTGATCAACTCCGACTAAACATATAACTTAGTAAATCAAACTTCTCGCAAAACATTGAACCTAGCGTATAGGCTGTACGTTATAATGCACGTGCCGTTAAATTATTCTAATAAACAAGTTTAAAGCTAACCACATATCAACCACGAACGCCTTCTATCGTCACACATGGTAGGTGTGATCGCAATATTGCATTTCCGGTTACACCACCACGCTCCACCGGCATAAGGACGTATCTGCATTTGTATGCTGGGAGCTTTCCCATAGCGGGCAGTTCGTGACCGTTTGCCTTGTTAACGCGATGACCCGACTTGAGATTATGCACTTACATCCGTTTGAATGATGACTGCTTAATTGAGAGCATGTGAAGTGAGTTAAGTGTATGGTTGTAAATAAATACGTGACTTTTTGCACTTAAAGGTAAGAGATAACGGATTTAAGCTGGATAATTCAAATGGTTTTTTTTTATTTAATTCTCATTTGCATGCTGATAAAGATAAATATTTAATAAAGGAGGATTGACATATTTAATAATTTATCAAACCGCTATATTTATCTGCAGATAAGAGAAACACGACTTGTGAAAATAGACCCTTAAATAGTAATAAATGTTCATCACTAGATTAAGTAAATTTACGAAAAACATCCAACGTGACGTGACTAATACTTACTACAGACGTACATTCCTCAGTTTGCTATAATTTCTCACACTAATTATAACAAAATGAGTGACACTGACTGAGTTCTTAGACTATATACTATACTATTTCTTGCTCTAAATTTTTTATCGATTTTCATAAAAAAATATATATAGGTTAGCTTGAACCATAGATATCCTAACAATCAGTTATTTTTTAAATCTGAAAACGTGAGTGAACCCGCGGAGTCCAGCTAGTTAGAAACTAACAAACTAAAATGCTTATAAACTTATTAGCTAAAATAAAAAAGCTAGCACTATTGCCATTGAAGAGTTAATATAATAAACACAAAAAAAAAAACATTGAATGGAGTCCTAACCCGCAAACATCCATAGATGATACAACTAACTGTAAACGCAGAGGCGAACAAAACTATAAATTTGACGGCGCGGCCGCAACCGAGATCAGCTTTCTTCCGATCGGCAGATAACCGACGAGTGACCCGCGTGCGAGCTCCTAACATGGCCTATTGTCTGAGCGAGAGACGGTTCAAACGTTCAACTAAAGGTTGTGGAATCTCTAGAAATGTGCTATTACATTTAATGACGTTTGAAATGAGTAGCAATGTAATTAGCTTAAAATTGTACATTTTTCTTTTCTAATTTTACCATCAATCACCCTGAACTTGAAAATTTTTTGCCAATCACCTACCGGTATGTTCCGAAAGTTGCACTTGAGAGCCAATTGCCTTATTTGAGTTTGAGTATAAACTTAGAGATAAGGTAGGTAGGTAGCTCTTTAAGGTAGTTAGTTATGTACAAGAAATCTTTCATTGGCAATGCTTGTGCATTGGCAATAATTATTTATAATTATTATTAAATTGCATGTCATTTCTTTTAAAAATAATTTTGTCACGTGCATTTAGGACCGTCGGACTATGCAAACTGTAGGGTTTCTAATTTACTTAATGTCGACCCAATTAAAGTGACAAAGTTTATCTTGTCGATCAAACATGTGATTACATACTGAGTATTATACTGAGTACTACATTAATTTTATAAGTAGAATAAAAAAGCGATACAAAAAAAAAAAATCTACTTCAAATTATCATATTTCTCGGCATATCTTTTCATAAATAACTCTATGACATGAACCGCGCTAACCATTAAACTGTGCGACTTAATTCACGCTATAGATAATTGGTTTCATCAACGTACCTTACCCGTTTACAAAACCACTTTAAACTGAAACTCCACTCCCTTCTAGGAACTAATCAAATGTGTGGAGACCGGGTGTGGAGACCGGGGAAAACGCACTGCAGAGTAAGGCTCAAGATATACTGGTTTTATGGAGATATGAGCAAGAAGTTATGGGAATAAGATCATTGAGGCGACCTGGCTAGTTTTTACGATGGTAGAAAATCAGCGTCTGCTCACGATATATTAGAAATGTTGAGATTGAAACATAAAATTGGATTTGTTTGATAAATAAAAAAATGAGAATTTGTAGTGACTTATTTTTCATTTTGGGTTGTAGATACAGTAACGGAAGAATTAATGGTAAGTTTGTTTGAAACCGTATGTACAAGATTAAATAGTACTATCAAAAATGCAATTCATACATACGAACTTTATGAACGTAAAAAAAATACTCAAATATTTGCCAAGTGTCCGCTTTCACTCCCACGCTGTCGTGCATCTTTTTCAAAGGTGGTATCCAACCCTTTGATACGATCCGTCATCAAAACACACAATGGTGTCCACAATAGGTTCCTTGACCAGAATCAGAGCACATATTGTGAGAAAACTTTTTTGCACATATGATAAATTGATTTTGTCACGGTCCTTCCGTCTCAGATGGTCCAATGTAATTAAAAGCGTTTCAAGCGCGAAACTTGGTTTTGATAATTACATATTATGTAGGTATTTTGTGGATGTTCTGATCTGAGAAGAACGAGGTGGAATAATATGTCTTCATTTAGTTTAAGTTTTGTTTCTTTTTTGTAGATCCAAACTATTATTTTAACAAATCAAAGTAGAATTTACACAATCTTCATCGAATACAATCGCATCAACATCATGTGAACAGTTTTTGGGTAAGCCACATACAGCACCTATCAAAGCCGTAACACACAAAAACCTTAACACAAGAGATAGCCGCGAATCTCGATACATCCACTCCCGCGCATCACGCGCCGCTATTGTCCATCCATTCTATAATTACCGGGTCGAACGGAAGACGCACCGCAAACACCTGTTCCGTTTTCACACGGTCCACAACAGGTAACTTCACCCGAAAATTCGGATCTCTGATCTCGGACAACGGTGGTGTAACAGTATTCTTGTTGTTCTATCATCCATATTTTTTGCTATAATCTAAAATTCTTGTTCGATTTTAAAATTTGAATCTATTGAAAAGGTATAACAATTTCTGTTTTGATTTTGAAGAATAATGCTCTATTTTATTGCGGATTTTGAATCGTCCGTACATTAATAACAACTGCGACTTTAATATTACGTACTCGAGTTATGATGTGGATTATCGATAGATTGTTTAAATTGCTTCATTATCTATCTATCATATTAGTTCGAAAAAATAATAGCATTGTCGTATTTCTGTCCAAAACATCACGCGCAATTTGTCGCAGCAGACCGTAGGAAATCGAATTATATTGTTTACCCCCCATTATTTGCGTCAGCCTACCAGATGTACACTCAATGTCAATCTTCCATGTTTGTTTACCTAGAAATAGCAAACATTTTGCCCTGCTTAGGGTCACTCTGCTTTTATTTTGCCCAAATTTGATTGTCATAATATAATTACGATCAGTTTTCTGGCAAATCTCTGTGGCAATCTTGAGTTTCCGAAATTTTTGATCGTTATAAGCTTTGTTTCCGGAATTGCGTAATAATTTATAAATTTCGTACAGGTAGGTATTTGACTTGTTATTTGTTGAATAACTTTGTTTTGACCAAACAAGATGCAGGTCTATTTGGGAGTCGTCACTACAAATTTCATCCAGCTCCACTGGTACTGGTCAAGAGTTTTACAAGTCATTAAAAATAATTTAATAAATAAACGATTTGATTTATAGCGTTTGATGTATATAGTAAGTACTTTATTAAGACCAGTATGTCATAAATATTGCGTACATTACAAGACAAGCTTTTCTACCCAATAAAAAAAATGACGTCTAACCAATAATTCATGCTAAATATAACGCGGTACAATTATAAGTCATCCATCTATAGTGATCTGTGCAAAATCATATTCATCCGCTAATACCATTTTCGCAGTGACATGCACTTTTTGCCATTCAAATGGGGGACAGTTGTATTTTTTTCATATGAATGTAAGGCTTGAGACCCTACTCTCGGGTACCACGAACGATTACGCATATTTTTGCTCGCACGTTATTAGGGGTGCCGTGTGTGAAAAAAATGTACTATTATAAATAAAAGGAGCCCAACAAAGGGATGGGAGAGCGATCGGGGTCACTAGGAAACGGCGGTTTTGATACGGGATTTTTTTACCTGAGACTTTGGGGGGCTCTTTTTTCTATTATAATTTAGAGACTCAAACTTTATTGAGGTAGCCAGTCAGTCTGTGTTCATCTGCGAAGATGATCACATGCTTTATGACTTTAAGGACACAGTTTGCGAAGTAGCCAGTGGTCTTCAGGACAAGAAAAAATTCAATGTTTAGTTTTAAGTTTGTGCTAGTTGAGTTTTAAATGGACTCTGTTTACTGAACAGTGGTGCAACCGTGGATATTTATTGAAGAAAATGGATCTGTCATCGAGGAGTAAGTCAAGATTTTTCGACTCCGGAATCGACTTAAGACGTAAAGGTATTTCTGATGTTACATTTTCAAGAATAACTTCAAGCAATTGTCTCGCTTGCGTCAGGACAGAAGTCGATTTAATAGTAGTGAGGGTAGCTATACACTAGGCAATAACCAATGCTGAAGACAAATTGGAAAGTAATAAGGCAGTGAAAATGATATCTGGCCCCAAAAGATATCTATATATGAATCTCGACGAATCGTTTGGCATTCACATTAACATATAAATGAGTACGTAAGTGGACGGAACGTTATACTATATTTATGTCTCCCTTCTTTGATTGACTATATAAATTGATACCATTTAATTTGGCCGCAGCATTAGATTTATCATGATAAAAATGTATTTCACCCGAGAGAGTAGAAATGCGTTTATTGGCAAGAAACCTCAACAGTGTATCATCATAAAGGGATATTTTTAAAAGTATATTTTAGATAAAACTGCATTCCTCGCATGTATTGACCGCAAATATCTTGCCACAGAGGCTATATGTCAAAATAATGACCGCGAAGTAATAGGCAGAGAGGCTGTGCTAGAAATGCGGCTCTCTACATAGATCATTAAAAAAATTGGTTCATACAAACATTAAGCTGTTTTTATGGAAATTGGTTTGCTATTTAGAAGGGTATGAAAAATAGGATGCAGTATCTATATCTGATTTTTGTCTTAATGAGAATCTAATTGGATACCCTTTACACT
Organism: Tetheella fluctuosa; assembly: GCA_951216915.1. Lineage (NCBI taxonomy): Eukaryota > Metazoa > Arthropoda > Insecta > Lepidoptera > Drepanidae > Tetheella > Tetheella fluctuosa. The sequence goes on from OX578230.1 coordinate 7,831,281, forward strand.
TTTGTCCACCAATATATATTTTAACTTTTTCAGTGTAACTACCCATACTTCCGGGTTAAACATTTTTTATTCTATTAATATGAATTTATTTCAGATATAAGTCCATGTGTATACAAAAAATAATAAATATAAACATGAAATACATACAGTATAAACTCAACAAGCTACATACATACTTAGCTTTATAATTTATGGACATCCTAACGACTCCTTAGTCAGTCTTTCACTAAGTATAATCTACTCGTATTCTAAGTTCAAATATTTTTCGCCATCAGGTTTTTAAATTTTTAAGTTCAGTTCACAATATTACAGTAAGGGTTGGCTTCGTTACTACTGTTACTGGCAGCTTTCCCGACCGGACGTCGGTTTATGACCCCACTTTTATTGCTTAAGGAAAAACCATAACTCTTATTTTTCATACTCTTAGAAAATATAAAACACATGCATTTGGTTTGTGCTTTGTTTGAGAGAAAATTATTGTGGAAATGGATTCTAAATTCAGTTCGAAAACTGAATTTTCTTTTGAAGTGTAGATATGTAGTGTACTATTTCCTAAATTCATTAATCCTGTAACTACCAGTTCGATATATCGCTGGTTTTTGTATTCTGAAACTAATAGCCACATGGGCTATATTTTCGCCAATTCAGTTTTTATATTTTCACCACATACATAGATATAATAAATAAAAGGCACTGGCTGTAATAAATACAGTTCCTGGCAATAATTACAGGCGGGCAGTTAACGACAGTGCGCGGAATTAAGATTTTTGCCGTAAATGCTCGCCGCTCTGCCGGGATAAAACTGCCGTGCCAAGGATTAGGGGTTAAGTGTCCGCCTTAACGGGTATTGTTCTAGTGACGTACTGGAATATCGATATCGATACACGATATCTAACTGAAAATTTGAAATTGTAATTTCTCGGCCTCAATGTATGAGCTCGTGTTTATATCTATGGCAGCACACAACATTAGAAATTGTTTATTTTTGTTTATATTATTTTCTTTTTGATATGTAGGTTTCCTTTTTGATCTTATAGATAGACATATAGCGCTTAATTGTTACACTAGGTAAATATCATCATTGTCCTGAAAGTGATATGGAATGCTACGTATTATGAAAAAAAAACATATTTTCTTTATTTCTACCGATAAGCATGGCATGTTGCCAAGGGTACTTAATGATTTGAATTTTGGCAAAAAAAAATCAACAGTCAAAATCATTGATACATTCGATTAAAGCTATCTTCAAATTTAACTTTATTAATTAAATATAATTACTGCAGAATTCTATCGATAAGAAATAACGATAACAACACTAACGCATCGTAGTGTAGTGGCAGACAGTCCGGTGTGGCGTTTTTATTGACACTCATACGGTGACAAATATCTTCAGGAAGATAGGCACCACACTTACATTTCTCGAGACATCTCGAGTACTCGCCCATTTAACACTTACTCTTGTATACTGCTATTTGACTTTCAGATTTTACTTTTAATTTTATTAGTCTGGTTTTATTTTTTTTTGCTCTTATTCTTTCTTTATTATTAGCTGTATGATATTTGGACTCTTCTAACATCAGAAATTTCCTTATTTTGCTAATAGTTGAACAAAGTACATATAATAATACCTATTATACCTACTCTATATCGATTATGACAAAATATCTACTTTAAATGGTTACCAGTACCTACTAAAATTGTTTGGCATAAAAATGAGGATTTATAGCATTTGATTTGCAAGTGTTGTAAAACGTAGGTTTTAAGAAGACACTATCTCTTTTTATTATATGACGTTAAAATGTGACGGGTATATTTAATACTTGGTTTTACTAAACATAAACTATCTCACGTATTGAGGGGGATAGTACCAAATTCGTTGGTTCTAGTAATTCACGTAATCATAAATATTAATTTATTGATTAAGTATTAGAAACTCAATTTGTAGACACAAAATATGCCTGACGGTTTTTTAATATTACAGCTGATTTCCAAACTTAGCATTTTGTAATAAAGACTTTTATTGCTTGCTGTGGGCGAAAGGAAAAATAATCTCATAGTTAAACCGTTATCGACACCGCTTGCCAAAAATTGACAATATAAATTTTCAATTTTTATAACCAACATTTTCTATTAAGGGCAGTCCTTCCCTTAGTGGAGTCACGTTACGCACCTAAAGGGAAAAAATGGCAAGAGAATAGAGGAAAAAAATTCAAATCCGTCTAACGAACGCCAATACACTAGAGGCCCGTGTTTTCCTCCAGTTATTTCGAATATTCGACCCTGTATTGGGTATCAGTAACACGATTACTGACCCGACCTTAATTTAATCAGATGCCGTGGCCGCTGTTTTTTTTTTGTCACAACCCTAGGGAATTTTCATTTAACTGTTATGTAAGGTGTAATAAAAATTGAAAAAAGAAAATGTATACCTACATACTCTAAATAATTTTTCTACGCTTTTATTAAATGACCACTCTGCCGGACAAAATTAGCACAAGCTGCACACGTTCAATCTATTAATTTGTTTAAATAATGGTTGTCCAAAATCAATTTGTCCCATTTAAATTTCTATTATTAATCAACACAAATGAATGACACAATGTTTTTAGTATAAAAAAATAATAAATTCAGCATTGGACAGTGATCCTTTGGCTCCCTAGGGTCGGAAAAAAAAGCAAGATGGAGATAATCAGCCGTTTTTGTCGCTCGGAATTACGTCGGATAATTTGATTAGCTATCGGTGGGCGAGAAGCGTCCCCTTAAGAGGTAATCCTATTTTATAGGTAGGTCTTTTAATCTGATAGATGCTAGGTGTTTTATGTTGTATTTTATATTTATTAATGTTTTGCGTTTGTTATCTTAGGTCAATAGATATACCTATAGCGGAAAAGCTGATGGTGAAAAGATATTTTATTATATTTCATTGATTATTATTTACTGATACTAGTCGTCATTTAGTGTTATTGATTAAAGAGTAATTATTAAAACTTAATTACTTAAAGAATCTCTATCGTATGTTTTTTCGAGTAGGTATGAAATCTTTACGTGTTTTAATTTCAGTTCACACCGCAATTATACCAGGTATGGGTGTTATACCTAGTTGATTTTTTTTTAAACAACATTGTCGGCAAACAAACATACGGCCCGCCTGATGGTAAGCGGTTACCGTAGCCTATGAACGCTTGCAACACCAGGGGTATCACTCACGCGTTGCTGACCTTTCCTCCCTCCCCGATGAGCTCTGGCGACCTTACAAAGTTATTTGGCTGCGGTATTCTGTAAAGTGGAGGTACTTCCCAAGTCAAGCTGCTCTATGAGCGACATATCGCTATGCTCTACCTTTCTTAAATATGTACGTTTATTTACAAAAATTAACACTATTGTGATCTTTCACTATAACATTTCACTACCAAACTTCATATATCAATCTGTATATAACAACTGCAACTTAAAAGTATATAATGGCAATTTTACCCGCACCATTTGCTAAGTGTAATTAAAGGTAAAAAAGCAAGGGTTGCCGAGTGGCCATGTTGAGAAGTGTGACGTCATTAGCACTCTGTTGACACAACCCGCCTAGTGCCGTGAATGGCGAAGCAAAACTGCCTAGATGGGCGTGTTCCCAATACGGTGGCCTGAGTTTTGTCAAAGACATTTCTTAACTCTTGAAACACTTGAAACTCTTTCACATAAAACATACAATATTTTGTTGATATCAATCTTCTTAATTAGCTGAAGATAGGTTAAAGCTACAATCTCTCGATTCGATCATAACAACTGTTATTTCAATAAAATTTGGTATAAGCTTTGAGTGAAGTAGGTACTTACCTACCTACTTAGTTCAAATCCACGAAGCTCGTATGTATCTTCTTTACTTTTCAATGTTAGAATTTTAATTATGTCTCATTTAATTTTATACGAGTTTATTATCGCCTTTAATATATCAAAACTCGTTGGCTCAAATTATTAAAATAAATCAAGAATGAAGCACAAGGAAAATAATCAGCAATTTGCCGTCATAGGGCCATTTAAATGCCCTTTTGTGCCAAATGTCCATTTCCGACAACTTGAGCCTTTGAGCAACGAGCAGTCAAAAAAGCCGATGTCAATATTCACATAGTACCTCTAAGGATAAAGAAAACTACATTCAGATTTAGGTCTTATTATAAGGGAATAAATATAATTTTATGTGTATCCGAATAAAATTCACAAAAATATCACCTACTTTTATTTTAATGGCGAGATTTTTCCAAAATGCAAACTGATTTAATTCATCATAAAATAATATATTACGTTTATATAACACTTAAGTACACATTCGCCAACGGCACAAAACTCCACAATTGAACCATAATAACTTTGTATAACAATAAATACACCCCCGCAACATTTGATAGCAACTTATTATTTTTATTTTCGCGGTATTGTTGTGAAAAACGTTCGATTTCTATAGAGAACGTGGGGCGTCGGTGATCCCCTGCCAATTAATATAGGACACGGTGGTCAAAGTTGTGTCAATTTTAGACATATTTTTTGTCATATCACATTATAGATTGGTCCGCAATCAATCTAACAGAAGTCTGCTTCGATAAATATCAAAATTGAAAACGTCCAAAAAATTTTACTGCTCTATTTGCAATTAGAATTTCAATATGATTTCACAAATTAACACAGTGCCACGATTCACAGCGGTGACAGCACAAAATGTAATTAATAATTTAATGCAGCGGCCGAGCTCAAACTTTGCCTTAACATAGAAGTTAGTTCGAAATTCGAATCTCACACGTCGTGGTGGCGACCTTATGTGGCAAAAAAACAAAACTCAAATATAACTGACATGTTACGGCGTGTGTAGTAACGAGCTAATTTAAACTTTTCGGAGCTCCAGTCCTTTTGGAGGGTGGCTCCCCCTACATCGTCACCTGAGGCGTCCGACTATCCATACGGCTATATGGATTTCAATAGCCAAAAATAAAATACATGCGTGGCATTTATTCATTTTAATCAAAATTTTACATGCTACTAATATGTTATTGCACTTTGTACCTATTCTACCTAATTTAAAACTACTTATACAGCCTATATTTACACTTTACATTAATAAATAACTACGTCCTTTTTGGCAAATACACCTCTATACGCCCAATAAATCACATCGCACAATTGTGGAAACAAATATCTAAGTTGTGGGTGTAAAATCTTGTCTAAACAGCGCATGTGTGGGCTGACCACTGTCCAGTCGTAGCCGGTGGGTGTGGCCGGCTGCTATTTGTCTGAGTTGACCCACTGTGTAGTAAATCCAATATTTCCACTTAAATAGATATTGATAGGGTTCGATTAGGTAAAAGGTTCAATAGAGATGCTCCAATGAGTATTATAGAGCGGACCATGTATAAGGGGCTTGGTTTATCGTTTAGAAAAGTTTTAGGATAATATATTTTATGTTTACGTAGTAGGTTGTCGATATTATTTAAGAACTGAACATAATTAGGTCATTTCATTATGAGATACAGGCTGATAAATTTTAAGTGCCTGACAAACAAAAGAAAAGTACCACTCGCATTTGTCTATTAACTAAATCCTTGCATAAAATCATAAATCATTTAATAAGACATTCAAATATAACACAACTAAATACTACACAATTTGATTCATGTGATCTATAAGCCTGACAAATAGTGATACAATATTATACCGGTAATAGAACTTCCTATAGGAAGTGATAAAAAACAATATCATTTGCCACGAGCCATTGCTGATGTACAAATAAAATAAAAAAAATGAACACGACATTTACATAATATACCTACCCCCTGTACAAACACTAGGTACGGCATTGTAAACAGTACGACCGAATCACGTAGTTTTTTCGCTATATTAATTTAGTACTCGGATTTCAATGAACCCTCGTTGTAAATTATGCCGTAGGAAAGTACGACCTATATTCCTTCATAAAGAAATTGAAGGAAAAATAATAATAACGAGAACGAATGTAAGGGCGTTTGCACAGTACCTATGTGAAATTAGCTCAAGAACGGCTTTGATGTGCCGACCAATTGTGCGAGACTTGAATAATGTGTAAACGACTTTAATTGTGACGTGTCAATGGTGATGTCGCGTCTCGGCTAGTTTATTATGTGCAATTACAATTAATATTATGTGCATAATAAATAGATTATTTTGTAGAATAAATATGGAAATAAAAAGAACATTACTAATAAAGTCTGGAATAAACTCACAGTGTACAATTTTCCGGTAAAAATAAACTTTTAATAAAAAAAATTAACAGGCTTCAAAGTGAGTTCTAAAAATTAATCTAACAATCTCTAAAAATTATAATATAACTATAGTTATAGGAACTCAGATTAAAATGACACTTATTTACCAGTTGTAGCCTGTTTTTTGAAATATGTTAAAAATCACACCTGACACAAAATATCATGAAGAATTAAAAAAACATCTGTTTTATATACCAATCGCACAAAAAAATAACTTTCTTATCTCAACAAAAGAACCCTTTCAAAAAGACGGACCACAAGGAATAAGACGGTTATTACCTCAATTTACCATTGAAAGATAAGTGGTCAATACCACAACTGACACCTTAGTTTTGAACACCGTGACTGCAACAACTGGTAATTAAGTGTAATTTTACACTTATAGTGTAAGAAAGTGTCTTTGTCCATATGTTGCGTTGGCCGAATGTTGTGAAACAGTTTCTTTTTTAATAAATATAATAATAGCTATTGAATGTTGTTTATCTTTTAAAACGTGAAAGGGTGTCAAACTAATTTTGAAATCTGTTGTATGAACTTGGGAGTTGTACTTATGTTTTGTGAATATAAAGTCGATAAAAGACCTTGATACATTACTATGCATGTGTATATATATTTATCGTTCCTTTTTTTAGTAAATGAAAACAATTTTAATAGTAAAATTCAATAAGTTGAACTCGTATATAATTTCTATTTTATTAAATTGTAACACACAAAATTATAATTAATTAACTAGCAAATTAATGATTTAAGCACCTAATATATTACCCTTACAAATTAGAAAATGTTGATTTCTCTACCGATTAAACCTCTTACCTTATAAGAGCATCAGCCGCATATTCATAAATCCCCTTTTTCTCTCCAGCGGATGCGGACAGCGCGGCAGAGGGTGGTGGTTCCCCTATTCCAGGGGTACCAGCCGATACCCTCACCTGCGGGGCCTGTCGCAGAGCCTTCGCCCTTGCTGACATTGTCCGCTTTATCCAGCATAAAGTCTCCGCCTGTGATAAGGACCTGACATCCTACCATTGTTATAGTGTTGGTGAGTATTATTGATATTATTGAGAAAGTGTAATGGCTATCTGGATCTAACATTATGTCTGATCTAAGGTAGATTATAATTTAATAATTATTAATCTACAAAATCTTTCGATTTTTCATTTTAAATGGTTGCAGTACCTATACGTAAAACGAATAATTATAAAGATCAATGAAAACGTTTCTGGTTACCGTACCACCGTTTCCTCACGATGTTTTCCTTCACCGAAAGCTCAAAATTATTCATCAACATCATATTCGGCCCGTTGATGTTCAGTGTCCACTGCTGAACATAGGGCTCCTCCATTGATTTCCACAATGAGCCATGTTTTGGGCCACTAGCATCCAACGGCTCCCAGCAACTCTGACCAGGTCATCAGTCCACTTAGTGGAAGGCCTGGCAAGCTTATTGTAGGATTCGAACTCACAACTTTTATAACGGCATTCGATATCATTACCTAAGCTGTAATCGCCTTAAAAAGTCTTTTCACCATTAAAAAAAGTTAACATTACCATTTACACCGTGCAGGTCCAAACTCTGACCAAGAAGATGGTTCAAGACCAAGCCAAGTGTCTAGTAATAGTGCAACTGCGAGGAGGCCTTCGCTGCTCACTGCAAGGAGACCACCGAGCAGTAGGGTTCACACACCTCCCTTGGTTAGTCCGTCAATGGCACCACCTGATCTTCTTGAAGATGGAGGTGCTTCTAGTACGCCTAAGCGATTATTGGACGGTAAGCTACATTCTAACTACAACATGCAGTTTATATTTTTTGTTTGGATTTCACTTTTTTAGTAGTAGTTGGTGCAGTACGTGTGTAGCTGTGTCATTTGAAGAGATTCTCGGTCAATAACTTTGTAAATTAGTTTAAAAAAAAGAATATAATTCCTTAAATAAGTAGTCAAGGTCAAATGTTATACTTGGTCAATATTATAGATTCTTCAAATTAACAAATGTAGTAAAATTAAGGTTATAAAAAATACCACCCACCCTAGCAAATATACTTGACTTATTTGAACGTACTAAGAGTGTTCCTAATTCAATCATTCATCCACAGAAGCTGATGCAGGAGTATCAACACCTAAAAGAAGAGCATCAACATCCCCAATGCCTTCAAGTTCCCCTGAAGAAGACATCAAACCCAAGATCAAACAAGAACGTATGGACACATCTAGTTCCCCTGAGGATCATAAAAAATCTAGAACTGAAGTCGCTGATGCCGAATCAAATACTATGCACAGTGGTAAGTGTATTATTAAGTTAAACAAGATTTTTTAGCAAAGAGCATTCGCGTGATTTGAATACTTAAAGATTATAATATACGGTTTCTTAACAATAATCCTCACTCTTCTGAAACCAAATGAATTCTGTATTTCATTATAATAGTTGGCACAGACGTATTGGTCACAAACTGAAAAACACGTGCGTCTGACAAATTCTTTTTGTTTCCAACACCTACGTCATCGCCTTTACACAGTCCGGTATTTAGTATTTTATTAATGATACCTTCACGTTGACAGCATCAAAGGATTCGGCCTATAGAGACAATTTTATCTTCACTTTCAATTCCCTTTGTCCAATAATGTGCAAGATGTTGCACAACAACAATGTTAGACGCACGTAATGCTGACGTCATCATACGTCTATTTACGATTGGAACTTAATCCCGTCACTTTACGTCACTAGCCAAAAGGGTGTTTAGTTTTAAATCAATATATATTTTCCTTTGTCTCTATTAATACCAAAATTTCATAGATTAAATCTGAAAAGATACATTAGTTTTGATGCGAAAGATTAAAGTATCCAAAACAACCTCACTTAATCCAACTAAAATAGACGTTACTCTTTCATCTTAAATGTTTTTCTAAGGAGCCCAATAGACTAATCCTCTAACGGTCCACTAATAAAATTAAAATAAATACAAAAAAATAGATGCTCAAAATCTCGGAACATCTGTATAAGCGAGCAATCTTGCGGGGGCTGTTCGAGAAATAATCTATCCGAGAGAGTAACCCTTTGTGCCAGCAGATGTGCTGTCATTTGACACTTTTGTATTAAACCGTTGCACAACAAAAGCTTTCTTAAACCCGAAAATTGTGCACCGTTCGAAAATTTTAACCCGCATAATATTGTCAGCCGCTTTATAGAAAGCGTTTTGGTAAACAATTGTTAAGACTTGTTACATTTCGATGTAACATGAATCATAACTACCTATATACCATGATCCCTTCATTTACCCGTTTTATTATGCTCCAAAGTAAAGCCTTTAAAAACATAAAAATAAAGTAAAATTCTAATTATAAATTTATTTTCAATGATATATATATATATATATAAGTATAGGTATATATAAGATGAGCAAATCTGGTCAAAAAAATACAAAATCTGACACAAAATATAAAACGATAGGTATAAATGGCGTCAAAATGATATCGTTGCGCTATCATTGAAATGTCAATAGCAGGTTTGCTGCAACACCAGTTGTTTCGGCTTATTGAGTTTATCCTAAACGTTCATATTAACCCCTTCGAGTGAGCTGTCAAAGCAGCCATATTCAATAAAGGGCTCCACTACAATAAAATATCACAATATATTATATTGATAACAAAAAACAATGCTCTATCAGACTATAAATCTAGTTAACTTTTAAAACCGCATTGAAAACGGAAGCTTATTGTCAAAACAAGGACATAATTCTAATGGTGACAGTAAGTCGCGACCTCGTGCCAACTTTAAAAGGGATCTTAATTTTAATTGTATTATTCCGTACATATTAATTAACCCCATCGCTCTATGAACAGATATGGGGGATGTTTTGAAGAAAAAAAATATTTGCATGAACACACGATTGACGTGCGCGCATTGTTATCTACTGCCTTTTGTGATGACCCTTATGTTAACCACGATGACGCTACTGACAAAAGAGCTCGCATATTACGTATCGGTCATTTAATATTCAGCTTTTGTAGCATTCGTTTAAAGTTCAATGTGGAAGGATATTTAAATGTCGTTAATGACACTCCGTAAGCGGGTGACTATGATATTATAATTGTCAAAGATGCTACCGAAGCCCCATTGTTAGAAACGGCCTTTTATAATTTTTTCAAAGATAAAAAATGTTTGGCGTGTTCCTGACACGTGGTTGTACGCTTATGCGCTCGCCGTGACCTATGGAACTTCTTTGAGTGTGACACAATGGTCGAGGATATTTTTAGTTTTTGTACTGGCGGGAAGGTGGCTAAGTGGCGCGTTTTAAATAAGTGGGTTTTAATTTTAGACATGACGTCTACGACTTTGTTAAAGGTAAGGGGAAGAGTCTCGTGCCTATCGCGTGTCCTTTGACAATGTGCTTACCGGTTATATTTGGAAGGACAAAACTGGCACCTATCGGAACTCGGTACAAGTTTATTCAATTACACAGCTCAGTATTTCCATACATTTATATAATTTAAGTGTCGTTTACATTACAAAGAAACATTCTACAGAAAGATAGATACTGTGTCCACAATGTGTCGCCTCAGTCATTACCATCACAAAACGTTGGAGAACCGATGGCCGTCAGTTATTTGTATCAAAACAAATATTGGATCAAGTGTGGATCGAGTCCAGTGTTTGGTCTCCTTTGTTTGGTTTACAAATTAATGAAGGATTGTCGGGCTGGATACGTGTTTCATATTCAAATCATGTTGATCGTCACCATTTCAAATATTTCCGTAGAGATAAATGTAATCTGGATTTACCAGTTGAATCATAAGTAGCACTCTTATTTCAACTTAAATGTTTTTTTCTATAGAGTTTAATTTTGTTTCAATTTCAAATGCTTTGTGCAGCTATATTTAGGTTGGAATGGTCTAGAGCGGCCCCTGATAAAATTATCGTTTTAAACTTAAGTGCGCACGGTTGGACGAATCGCAAAGCGCTCGGTCAGACCAAACAACATGGCTTTTTCAAGTCTGCTCATGCAAATTAAACGTCAACAAAAGAGTTTCGTTAAATATGGAGAAAATCCGTTCTATCTGCGAACTAATTACGCATTCATAGACCGTTTTCTTGATAAATGATCGCCCCCGCAAATGATTCCTCGATTAAGTCCCGTCCAAGATATTTCCATATCAAGACATGTTTTCTTAAGGGTCGACCACAAAAGGGCCATCTCGGCGCCCAATCTTTAATCCTATCTCGGGACCTTTGCGGGCGAATTTAAATTTCTTTAGAAATATCGTCTTTATTATGTACGTGCGGGTTTCTATTCCTTGTGACGTTCGTGGGTGAGATAACGTAAGTTAAGTCCGAGAAGAGATTGTTGTGAAAAAAACTACCGCTAACTTTGACGAGATCCCATCTGCGGAGAGGTGCCCACACAAATTTGACCTTTAAGATTTAACTGTTTAAATCTCAAATGGAACGCAGCGGCCGGGATTAGTAGAACCTTATTTTGTATATGAGGTGATAAGTCTTTATGAGGGGTCAACCTTTTCTATAGTGAACCTCACCCTTTTAGTGAAAAGAGTCCGTTGATAGCTGATTTAGGAATGGTGATAATGCATTCAGTGTGTGTAAATATATCATAGATTTAGTTTATGATAGATTGCCTGGAGGATCTTTGGAGTGGATGTCTATATTGTCTGTAGTTTTTTAACCAACTTCATATTCGGTTGTATTATTTGGATGTTGTCTCTAGGTTAGGAATTTTGGCGGATTGCCGTTTGTATTGATTATGAACGGTTGCAGTTGAATAGCTGTCATAGTTGCTTTGTGGCCGGTTGCAGCATGGGGTTAGGACTGGTGACCGGTCGATGGTATTCGTTAATTAAAATTTGCAATTGCATTTTGTTTGGTCGAAGCTCTTGCTTGTTTAAGATAAATGTATAAATTAATGTACCTACACCTTATTACAATTTCTAGTGTAGAATTGAAGATAGTCTACATATAACTAAATATAAATTTCAGTTTCTATAACTTGCCCCAGTTTCAAAATAATTTTAGAGCTTACAATTAGTTACGTACCTTTAGTATAACTTAACTTGTCTTTTCTCTTATATCGATTACTTTTACAATATAACAGTATATCAAGTATCATACTCAAATATATTCCATTAAAACACATCGGACGCGAAATCAATTTTAAAGCACGTCCATCCACTTAGTTGTCCCAGACCTCCCCTCAGAATTTTATTGTTTTTCCTCCATTTTTTGTAATATGTGGTAATGGTCGTCACACATGTGTCGACAACGACTATTATGAGTTTAAAATAGCCCCACACATTGAGGCAAAGGCGGTCGTAGACCAACTCCAGTGATCATATTGCGGCTTAATTTTGAGTTTTATTACATTGCAGCATTGTTCTGAAGACGTATCCTACAAAGTACTAAAACCAATATGGTATTGAGAAATTTAGGTAACTTAATATAAGTTAAGTACTGTATTTTTATTTTTTAGGTTTCTAGTTTAAATAAATTTAGTTATGTTTATGGAAACTTGGGTCATATAAATTTAATTCCTTTCAAGAATTTACTTGGTTTAGTATATATATTTCTTTTGTATTTTTGCGTAACTTAGTAATTTAGGTATATTATTATTTTTATGTTCATGTATACACCCTTTGTCATACGAGTAGATACTATAGTCCTTTTTGGTGTTTGAATATCTAGCTTACATTGTATAATAATAATATGAGGGCAGTGGGATACATTATTATATTATTATTAAAAGTAAAAAAAATAAAAAAAAAACGCTGTAAAAACATAAACATAAAATTCATAATTTATCTGTTAAATCTTAGGTGCCAGACTACATTTTAAATTATTATTGACTTTTTTTTTAAACATATGTTTTTATTCTACTCTACAATAATTTAACTATCGATGTTTTGATGTTAAAGGAATAAAATTGATTTTATTTACAAAATTGTAATGTATGAAAACTTCGATAAAGTCACACCCTAATAAGTATAGGCGTATCTAATTTAAGTAGGAGGGCGCGATGAGGAAACAATTTGTGAAGTAACGTGATAGTTTACAAAAATCACGGCTTTAGTAGCTCAGTTTGGGTGCGGGAGCCGCCATTTTTAATAAACGCTACTTATATAATCTTAGTAATAATTTATAGTACTTAACGTCAAATAACAAAATTTGCATCTATATAAATAAAAATCATTTTTTGAATGTATGTAAGTACATCACTTCAGAACGGCTGCACCTATTCAGCTAATTATTTTTTGTTGTATAAAGAAAATGTTTCAAAAATCGTAGATCCCTCGAGAAACGGGCGAAACCGTGGAGTGGAAGCTAGTTTATAATATTAATTGAGTTGGAATTGCTAACATCCTATGGTTTTACTCGAGTTTACGAAGAGTCAACTTTTTGTACCGGAATAAAAAGTTTCCTATATTTTATTTTGGGGTATGATATATCATCTTCATCATAATCCGTTCAACCATTTTGGTTTGGTTTGGCTATCACATTTTATTTTATATAAAATTAATTGAAAAGTATATGAAAATAATTGAAAAGCAATCTATGATAGAGTTTATTGCGACAAAATCACAATGTGATAGAGCCCTAAAATAAAAAAATAAAAAATATGAAGTTTTTATAATCTAAATAACTTAAATAACTTGATAATATGTATCTAAGGTCGGGGTCACTTTTTATCTACCTATAAGTTACGAGCCATCTTTTGTTTTACAAAACACTTGTGTACAATTGTACATTGACGGTCAAATCGGTCAATCCAATATACATATTTAAACAATAACTTACAAATTGAAATTATTTTTTCAGTTGTGTAAGTACTTATGACCCAGACATCATTGAATTTATGCGTCATGGTAAAGGTATTCTCATAATTTTTGTTGCACTGTAGGTATACTCGTATATACTAGCTTACCGGCCCCCGGTTTCACCCGCGATCCCCTATTTTACTCCCTTGGGGGTTGATTTACAGATAATTTCTTCTTAGTAGATGTCTACGTCGTATAAAGAACATGTGTGCAAAATTTAATGTATCTAACCCCAGCGGCTTAGGCTGTGCGTTGATAGATCAGGGAGGCAAAGACTTCTTATATGTATAAAGAATAAACTTATTTTAAATTATTAATTTAATAAGGATATTTTGAATAGATAGAGAAAAAAAGAATTTAAAAAATCTACAGTAAATGCGAGCCAGATGAATGACTGAAAAAATAATGGAAATTAATATTGAGTTTTTGAAATAAGAATAAAATAGGTTATCAGAAACTCAATCATTTTCATGACTCAATAATATCGAAGTTTTTTTATATAAATTTACTTTGATATGTTATGAATTATAATCAAAATCTCATACACTATGTGTACATTTCAAGAATTTTTACCACTATCTTGCGGCAAGCAATGTGTCTCGTAGTTATGGGTCACAATTTGCACCATTTGGGTTATGACTTCGCACTAGTATTAGGCTGTGTTGCCACTTCAAGCGGGGACTGACGCACGATATTATAAGAAATATTTATTCTTATTTGTGTTCACTTGTTTGTGTTGAGTTCTATATCTTGAAAATATATATTTTATTATGTGTTTATTTATTTAGTACTACAGGTAAAAACAATTGTTTTTTGTGGAATCTAGTAATAATTTAAGAAACTAAAATTGGTAATGAAATAACAAACTAGAATACTATGTAGGTACTTAATTTGAACAATAAAGAAGTAGACAAAAGATAAAAGTTTATTCTTTACCTTTTATCTGTTGTCTCTACTAAGATCATCTGGTCATATCGATAAAACATGAAACTAAATGGAACGGAATATAAAGATGAAAGGATATTTAGAGGCTTCGGGCACAGAGTAAGTAAATAAATATTATCCTGGAACCATTTAATGTAGACCAGATAACACTTGTAAATATAATACTTTAATGGCTGTTTACACCAAACGCAGAACAAACAAATGCCTACGACCTATGTTGTGGTAGTCAAGGAATCTAATCTTTACGCTAACCGGCCCGTCATATATCAAATGCCTTCATTAAACAACAAATTTCCCACAATTGGCTGTAACTTAAATCGCTGTTCGCGAACCGTCTAGACGCAGCCCATGGGGGGTTTGCGGGGAGGGCGGAAGGGGAAGGCGGTCATTCAGCGCAGCGGCGCGACGGACATCCGCCGCATAACAAGTCGATGGCGAGTCTGGAACGCTGCCGTTCTTATTTCACATTTCGCATAGATTCAAAAATAGAAAACGTTTGGTTTTTTTTCCATTTTATTATTAGGTTTTTGATTAGTGCTTGATTTAAACGAGTCTGGAATATCGCTATATTTTTAATTCTGGTTTCTCTTCAACACGTATAAATCTTTGCCTTTTTTATTATAACACATTTGTAAAGTTTTAAATATAGAACATGTTCAAATAGAAGGCTATTTAAATTTTTTCGTATGAATATAGGTTCCTACCTACCAATATTATGTAGAATGGTGAAACAAAATCGATGACGTCACACACAAGAATTAGCTTAGTTATTATTCAATAGTTAATTCTTGCAAATTAATGATAATAAATAATGAATCATCCAGTGTACATATTTTGTTGGAAACTGCGTTTTATTTTTGCACTTCAATTTTCAGATTATTCGTGACTTTAAACGATACAGTACAAATATGAATAACATAATACGTATGCTGTCGGGTGGTTGTCTGTAGTTTCTAGTGGTGTCCGCTAGAGGCGCTGGGGTGCTAACAACTGTTGTCGACGCCGGAAGCAGTGCCGGCGGCTTCCGGTCCAGGAATGTTCTATATGGGCCGTAGGAATTTCGCATTTTCAGCTCTAGTTTTGGGATTTATTAATTTAAACTATTTAAACTTTAAAATATCAGATTTGTTTGGTTTAATAACGTTAAAAAGAAAATTCTTAGCACAATTTTCTGGCATAACTTATGTTTGATGTTTTATTGTGTTTTGCTCAATAATATTTTACACGGCCTAAACCGATGGACCTAGAGATTCGAAAATTCGAGGAATTTTGAATGAATACCTTATGTTGAATATTTTTTTCAAATTTCCACCCCAAAGGGAATAAAATAGGAGATCGCGGGTGAGCTAGCATAATATAGGGTACATTTTCAAAACCCATTTCTCATAAACAAGGTCGTCACATCATCAAGTTCAAAAACTTCCAGTTAAATTGTATAATAATACTAATAAACTAACCACCACTACACAACTATTATAAACCATATAAAACTAATAAACACATAGTTATAAAATATAGAAAAATCCAGTGTCCATGACGCAAATACGACCGGAAGCGCTTTTCCCGCGACTGCCCGCGCTTAAGCGGTCCACCCACCCGAACCACGGATATGGGGGGGCCTAGGTGGCCCACCCCCAGGTCTGGACCCCCCCTGTGTTTAAAAATTTTACCCCCACTGGATCGTAGCCACACAATGGCCGGTAATCAGCGATTGCCTTTTGAAATCGAAACGGTTGTTAAACTTTTTGTATGTTGAATAACCTGTGTTGGAAAATTGTAGTCGCTTTATTGGATATCGGTGAATTAGATAATCCTTAGAATTATCTGAGTAAGCTCGCTTTTTTTATAAAGTAGTAATTTAAAATATTATTATAAAATATTGTTATTGTAAATAGTTTTAAATTAAGATGTGTACTTTTTGTTCTTGTTTTTATTTCCCTTTTTAATTGTTTATTTTATTGTAAATAAAGTAATATATTTCTAGGTAATCAATCTAGGTAATCATATCTCTATCTAATATTCATATTGAGTAATGTTTGTTTTTATATGCCGTAGTTTTTGTTAAAAAAATACATTTTAATCTCTTTTATCTTAATATATAAAATTCTTCTGTACGTGTGTTTGTCACCTAACTCCTCCTAAACGACTGGACCGATATGGATGAATTTTTGTTTGTATATATGACTGGGTCCCTGGATGGTTTGAAAATACAATTGGACCCGGTAGATGGCGCCGTAATCGAGTTTGGACAGGGCAACGTCTGTCGGGCCCGCTAGTATTAATATAATATTATTTAAAACCTTACAATTATAAATGAATCTTAACTCTAAATATAATATGAATTCAAAACATGCTAAAATATTCAACCTGGTACCGTTTAATACCGACCACCCAAACACAATCAAACTTTCTTCCATTCACAATTATCACTATTATCACATACCCACACACGCAACATGCACACGCAAACACACACACACTGACCGTAGATCTTATCAATGGTTGAAATTACATGCTGTCGGTAATCGGTGTAAGCCGGTATCAATCGAATTTAGAGCCATTCGATACTAGTTTTGTTGACCCTACTTTAAACAGGCTAGATATGGTCAGCAATAAAAAATTGATTTAGATATCCTTTTTGTAGATAATAGAGTCTTTGTACCCCAAAATTGGAGCTTAAAAATAAACTAATTATCTGAATATTTATATTTAGGATACAATACTTTACTTCGGAATCATACTCAAATAATATTTTCATTGCTTACAACATTAAAAAATGGAATACATTACAGGCCTCTTGTGTCAATTCAAGTCCATTTTCCACATGACTGACTTTTTAAATTAGCAATTTATTTATTAAAAAAATTATATATTTAATTTATTTACATATTTACAATTAAAGTAAAAAATACAAACTATGATATATAGAAAACATCCTCAAAGCCCTCGCTGCTGTCGATAGGCAAGGTTCCCAACAGGCTGGCAGCGTTTATTTATTAAATTCCAAAACTAATGTTCCATTTGAATGGAAATGAGCTATGACGTCATACGTGCAGTTTCAAATATTTTTACTGATTGTAGTATGACTGGCAATTCAAATTCCGAACATACAATAAAATTATAATAATTATAATGTTTCCGTGTATTTTTACACACTCCGTTAGCTATTATTATACGTATTTTACAAACATACAAGAATATTAAGGGTTTTAATATTTTTTTTATTTTTTTTTGGTATTTGTTTGCTATCTGTACTATGATGACCAAAACGCAACACAATGAACAATGCCCTGGACAAAAAGGTCACAATATTGATATCGCGATATATCTTTTTATGTACAGGCCGTTGTTTAAACCGTTACAGTTGATCTTATTTTTCCATTCAATTGAATAATAATCTTTTAAATGTCATATGCTTAGAAGCCATAATATAAAAGGTAATTATTACCGTGGCAGATTTTCAGGGCTACATTCGCATAGTTAGTAATGACTTAAAATAGCGAGGTAAATGTGTGGATACGATTTGTAAAATAGTTAAACTTTATTTGAATACGAAGTAAGTATCTTTGTCATTCCATAAGAATTAAAAATAAAGGTAATTGAATATTTCTGAACATACTGTAGATATTCTTTCCGGTCGGTCACAATCTGACCGTTACATTTCAATAATCGTCTTAACAGTCAAGATCGCTTATCGAGCCGCGCCTTCTAGCTTTAGTGATGGGCCTATATATCGAAGTTTGTAATTTTCTTTAAATAATGAGGTCCATATCAACGTCAATTGAAACAATTGATTTTGGATCTTGAACCTATGACATAAAGTGTATTGTTGATTAATACAATACGAGCCTAAGATGCTTTAAAATCTACATATCTATATAAAAAAATGAATCGCTGAAATGGATGTACGCGCATAACTTCCGAACGTCTACACCAAATTGTATAATTCTTATTTTTTGTTGTCATTATTGTCAAGAAAAAGTTTGTATGGAAGAAAATCATTGACAGAAAAAATATACCGGGAAGGCGGGTGAAATTGCGGGGAACAGCTAGTTTATAATAATAAATACTTAAATGACCAGTGGTTTGGGCTCTGCGTTTATCTCTCAGTCAATCAATTAGTCAAGAGTTGTTCATTCATAATATAATAATTATTAATTTAGTTTTTCTGGAAATGCTTTTGAAACATGGAAAAAATACTATGTTATTAGTTTTGATAATTAGTATTTTATTATTTCTAATTTTAAAATTAATTACATAATCGTGAAGTTTTTCTTACATTGCACGTCTCTATGAGCTCGCTGAGACGTGATTGTCTCCACAATAAAATGTGTCTCGAGTTCACAATGAACAATCAAATTACAGTCAAAACCCGCTCCCCGTTTGGACGCGCCTTGACCATATGACCTCATATTACATACACTACATACATTATGTATGAACACCATTGACATTTATCTAGTATCTTTGACCTAAACTTAGAATTGAATACATACATTTATGGACAAACACCAATTAGTTACTTTTGATTTGAGTCATATAATTTTGTAAATTGGTACTTTACATCCATATTTCACTTCTTTATAATCAAAGAGTAACTTTATAGCCACTTATTGACTCTTTTAGTTTCGTTAAAACGTTTGTATAACTATGTTGGCTTTACACTCAAAGATAATAAAGGAAGACATAGACATTATCGTTACATGTAACCTAAATCTACATAGTTTAATAAAAAAGCTCCCTATTCATTTTTCTCTTACCGGTATAGCGTTACATATATAGATTTCAATATCAACAGTCTTAACCCGCGCGTGCGTACGTGATACCCGAGCGCGTATATTTCATAAGATTTTAGAGGTGCATGAATCACGCGGGACACGGAGCGGCTATCACTCACCGCTGCCGACGCACAGAACCCTTGGACCTCTGCCTGCTTAGCATGCACGCCACGCACACACCCTAGGCCCAACACTACGATATGTGAGAGCTATTACTAGACACTTTGCCCGTGTTAATATTGCTCTAAATCTTCTAACGGGAACCGTTTCCATCTTCGCTGCTATCACTTAAGGGCTGCATGTTTTAACAGGTGTTTTTTCCTTGTCCACAGAACCGAGCAACTATGTATGCTCGACGTGTAAGGCTCGCGTGCACTCTGCATGGAGGCTGCTTCAGCATGTTCAACATGTACATGGGGTGAAAATATATGTCGAAACAATGCCTCAGCAACTACCGAACAAGCAGAATCACTCATCCTCCAGCACTTCTTCATCGAGTTCTGGGTGCTCGTCAACTGGCGCACCTCTGCCGCCACCATCACTACGACACCATCCGTTATTGCCACCTCCGGATATGCATTCCCCCTTTGGAGTTGGTGGGCTTTTGAGAATGCCATTACCAGGTAGTTTACCACCCTTAGCCCACCCTTCAGTTCCTCCAGCGCCTCTGTTTGCGAGGCCAAATCATCACGACCGGTTTAGAATGGAACAGCTCGTTTCAGAGCAGTTTCGTCACCACGGTCTAAACCTAGCTGCTGCAGCGGCAGCTGTGGCGGCTAATTCTCTACCTCCACATCAAGCATTCCCATCACCGGCAGATAGGCCTCCAATAGTGCCTACGTCGATATCAGGTCGAGACAGGGCTCCGCCCGTATCACAACCACTCTCACTTGAACCCCAGCTGGATTTTTACTCGCAGCGCTTGCGGCAACTGGCCGGTACGACCAGTCCAGGGGCGGCCACAGGCAATTCGAGCTCTCCTAGCCCCAGGAAGCATTCTCCTCCGTTCGCTTCCCCGTCGCCCTCCCGAGTCGGTCAGACTCCACCGGCGGGCGCCGGACCCGGAACGGTGGACACGCCTCGAGAAGCCACGAGGCCACATAGTTCAACGTCACCAGAACGTCGGATCGAACCAATGGCGGCAGACGCGCCGCCTCCAGAACGCCCGACTTCAACTCCATCCGTCAAGCGCAACAATGATGAAGCTGTCCATTCTTGTGAGTTCTGTGGTAAGAAATTCCGTTTTGAAAACAACTTAATTGTTCATCGCCGCTCACATACGGGTGAAAAACCTTTTAAATGCTCAGAATGTGATGAGTCTTTCGACAAAGCTTCAAAGTTGAAAAAACATATGAAAGTTCATCGAGGAACTGATAACAATGCAGAAGAAGGCGATTCGGGTGGGGATACGGGTGAAGATGATTCTGAAGATGAGTTAGATGATGAGGATCTAGAAGGCGACGAAGACGAGGAAAATGAAGAGAATGAAGACGTTGAAGAAGCAGAAGATCTGACAGTATCGAATAGCAGTGCTCCATCTGCACCGTTAAGAAAACCAATGCCAGCGCTTCCTGCTCATCCACCATCAGCATCAGTTGTTGGTGAGCTTATGGATAAGTTTGGCTTATCAAATATTGCTCAATATAGCGAGGCATTCAAACAAGCACTACAAGAGTCAGGAAACTCGCTTAAATGGCAATTGGCTAAAGACCGCGATAATAATAACGGTCCTCCTAATGACAAACCTAATGGGATGCCACCCACCGCCGCTCTACGATTAAAAGAGGAATTTGCAAAAATGCCACCACAGCCGCATCCTCTCTTCAACCCTTTTGAAAATCCCTTTGAAGCTTCCAAGCGGATTAAACTAGATATGGAAAGAGGTGACGGGTGGTGGCTACCTACGTTACATTCACAAAGACCACCCGAAAATATATTCGATGGTCTTAAGAATAGTGGAAATGGCTTGTTACAAAATCCTCTGTTGAAGAAGGAGGGACGACGAAATGACACATGTGAGTTCTGTGGAAAAGTTTTCAAAAATTGCTCAAATCTAACTGTTCACCGACGCTCCCACACGGGGGAAAAACCTTATAAATGTGAATTATGCTCGTACGCGTGCGCTCAGAGCTCAAAATTAACGAGACATATGAAGACCCATGGACGATTAGGAAAAGACGTGTACCGTTGTCGATTTTGTGAAATGCCCTTCTCTGTCCCATCGACGTTGGAGAAGCATATGCGTAAATGTGTTGTGAATCAAAGCAATGGTGCTCCTTTAGCTCTATCTGATGACTCGAATGCGTGTCGTGACGAAGCCTCGTGACTCTACCCGTGGGGTGGCCTTCGCTTGCCACCACCTATCCCGCCCAGCCAGATCTTCTAAGGCCTAAATCTCCTACAGTCAAAGGTTTCGTTGCATATCGTACCTCTTAGATTATCGCAATTCCTTTGCACGGAACGTTTGCGAGCTGAATCAGATTGACTTTCATTCAATATCTAGTCTTAAGAATTGAATTTTGACTAAATTATAGTTTATGATTATGAACTGCAATATGAGCCCAAAAGTTATTTGCACCGAAGGGCATTAATTTAGTTATTATATCTTAGGTGACATATCCTTTGTGTACTGAACGAGTGTTGAACTGTTCCCGTTGCATTGTTGATGTTAGTTTTTCAAGGATTTTTTGTTTGGTTTTAAAGGCTGGAGTAATTTTACGGCTCTTTACGTTACGTACTTTCAATTTTGTTTTGACATGTTTTTATTTATAGAAAAAAAAATGTGGAAACCAATGCCAAAGTTAGCTATGTTGATTTTACCTTACGATTTAGTTTTTAAGCTGTATATTTGTCAATTAAATTAGAATTTTCCAGTATTTTCTAGGATCTTCATAGTTTGATGTAGTATGTGTTTGATGAGTAAGTTGTTTCGTAATTTTTAGGATATCGTGTACAATAATAAGCAAAATGTTTCCTATCCTAGATAAAATAAACTTGTGTAAATAATCGATGTAAGTGTAATGTGTAAATCGAGTACCTACCTATTGATGTTCATAATTTATAAACACGATGGTGATGTTTTGCAAATTATAACAAAAAATTCGATGAAAAAAACGGTGAGTTTCCTGTAATCGGTAAAATTATTTAAGCATTGTAGAAAGCAAAATTGGAATCAATTTTATGGGTAGGTGTTATTCGTAAAGGTATTTGTATGTTTAATTAGTGATTAAATTATTAAAATTTAAAGTATCATGTGAGGAGTTCGTTCGTCGTTTCTGTGTTTGTGGAAGCTAGTTATTTTATTAAGACTGAACAAAAATATTCCAGTTTTGTTTTAAATTAATGTTTCATTGTGATCCTTGGGATGAACTTCACTCGTACCTAAATTTAGTCCAAGCGTGAAATCTTTCAGTATACGTACTTAATGTAAATTATAATAGAATTTATATTAGATAATTATAAGTAAATTATAATAGAATCAATTTTGTTGTCCATTTCTGTCTCCTAACATATTAAGCTTGTGCTGTCACTGTCGGCAACTGCTTACAATGAAAAATTTCCGACAGTGACAGTCATAGAATAAAACCAATTAGGTCTTCTACAGATGATGTATTGAGACATACAAAAACTATTTCTGAATGATGTGTTTTTTTATGTCATCTGAACAAGACCTATTGTTAAAATTTAAATTACTCATTAAATATTGCGAACATTTAAAAATATATTTGAAATTAAGCAGTTTTTTAAAGTATTTTTTTTGAAAATAGAACTACTGCTTGGTTACAGTATTAAAATCAACAAAATCTTTCAAAATCTATTTTAAAAGATATTCGATGAAGTAAAAAATTAACTTAATTATTACTTCTTATTTTGAAAAATTCTTTCGTGTTCCAAATATGTGTGATTTTCTTATTCCACTATAACTTACTATGTAAGTAATTATGTACATTTCCACTACTTAGATAATTTCTGTAAAAATAGGTTAATAAATTATAATGGATGGCTCTATGTATTTAAATTAAAGGATGACAGAAAGACACAAAATAGAATAAACAAAAAACTAAGACAAATTTTATTGTGTAACTACGTGAAAGATGAACTGTTTTTATTATTTTTCATTTTTATTATTTTTATTTCAATAAATATCCACGATTTGTTAATCATGTGTGTTGTTTGATTTATTCCTTGTATATTATATTCAATAAAGACTACAAATAACTCTAAGGTTATTAAAACTCCAACAAATATAGTCAAAACTCCTAAAAGAATCCTATTTAGCCAAATATTTATTGTCATTTATGTGTTGGTCAGTAAAAGACCTTGATTTTTATCAGTGACTAATATGACTCAGGAAATGATAATGATAAACATTTCATAAATTGTAATAATCGGTCAAGTTTCACAAATAAACGCCGCTTGAAGCGAAAATCGTCGTATATTGATAAGATAAAATATATACTTTGATAATTTCATATAGATGACTATGTCTTTATATAGCACTGATATATTATATACTAGATTCCGCTCTGCAGTTCCACCTGCGTTCCTGGGATCAAAAATATATTTTATTCCAGGACCTGAAATACCTTTAGGTATACAAAATTTTATGAAAATCCGTTCAGCCGTGACGGAGCTGAGTGGTAACAAAGATTCACACACTGACACAAACCTTTTAATTCTATTATAAATAAAATAAATCAAAAGTTAATTGAATGATTTAAAAACTGTCTTAACATCGGATTTATTCAATTGAAATAAATTCGTTGTTTTTTTCTAATAGTCTTTGTTTTTATATCACTAAGGTGACAAACAAGTATAGTCTGACTCTAATAAAACCTTTGTCCAATATACAAAATACTTTGAACTGGTAATTATAAAGTTACTTACCACAAATTGATCTAACTGATTAGTAAAACTTGTTTCTTCGATATTTATTTTATACAACATAGTCGGCATACAAGCACACGGCCCGCATGATGGTATGCGGTTACCGTAGCCTATGAGCGTTTGCAACACCAGGGGTGTCACTCACGCGTTGCCGACACTTCCTCCCTCACCGATGAGCTCTGGCGACCTTACTCACGCGTAGGAACACAACTATAAGTTATTTGGCTGCGGTATTCTTCCCCAGTCGAGCTGCTCTTTGAGCGACATATTGCTATACTTTTCTCTGATGACATGACTATAATGTATCCCATAACCTATAGGTTAATACGTAGATATATATACGGAACCTACCTATATAAAGGGTACCTACATACCCACGCACATTCTGATTTACTATAGCTTCCCCTTGCAGTTTTACCCTGTAGGATGAAACCAATTAACGATGTAAAGGAATCGTTAATTTGCATATGAGAATTTGTTACAAAAAATTACTGCATACTTACCTATAGCAACAGTATATACAATCAAAGATATAAAAACTGACAAAAATATCTCATGCAAAATAATAAGAGGTAGGCATAGATAACATTAGGGTCCAAATGTAGTACACTGGCTATTCACATACTAGGTCATTTAAGTTTCAACGTAGTAAGTAAGTAATCAGTGACGTGGTGACCATTGTCAATCAGGCACATCTTCTGTATATAAAAGGAGAATCTAACTAACTGACAGATCAACGCACAGCTAAAACTGCTGAGTAAAGGAACATTAAACTTTGCACAAGTTATAACGTAGACAGGATTTTTCAAAATTCAGCCGCTAAGGGGATTAAATAGGGGATGACACCGCGGGGCGTAAAGCTATTTAGATACGAATCCTATACTGAAAGGCATATAGAGTACGTAATCCTTTATAAGAGGCTGCATAATAAAATGTGGTACCTAAATTATAATTTCGGTAGGTATATCATGGATTTAAAATTAGCTATACAACATGTACCGTAATTAACTTCACACCCTGAAATTATTGTTACAAAATCAGCTACTGAGTCTATTCCGTGAATTGAAATTTTTCTTTTACCTATTAAAAAATGGCAGAAACGACTAACCTATATAACAAACTAACTATATACTTACGCTTACATGTGTTTCATTGTATGGTTCGATATTGAGATAGACTCTTAATAGCACAAGTTTAAACCTTAGTGGTTTTTGGTTGCTATTTTAATATTAATTATCCTGTATTCTTTTGTATAAAAAAAAATCGTTTGGTTTCACACGATTTCCCCATTGGGATAAATCTTAAATATAACGAAACTCTTTTTAAGATACTATTTAAAAGATTATTTTCTGTTATACGCACTTCTTGGTACATACATCATAACTCATAAACTTTACCGAATATTAAAATAAATAACTTGCGGTAAGTGATGATGTGGATAATGGTGAGGAAATGGCCCTCAAGACAACTTGACTCAGACTTACTGAACTATACAGGCCCTGATTTTTTACATGAGATGTTAGTCAGCAAGTTTGTTAAAGAAGACGAAATGGGATTCGGTTTATAAATAGCCCAATTTAATAAAAAAATATATACACTATTTTATATATAATAAAATAATTATATTATTTTATATATTATAATAAGCCCGTTAGAAAACTGTAGATTGATATAAAATTTAAGAAAACATCTTGTCGTGAGGAAACCATAGCACGATGGAAAGGTACTTTGTAATACCCACCTGGCTGGTCCACCCTCAATGTGAAAATTTGGCGCCAAATACCTACCGGTGTGTTCCGGCAGCTGCACTTGAGAGCCATTTCCTTCTAGGCTTAGTGTGCTACCACCTACGGCTATTAACCCTTAAATTAACCCTTATCATATTTAAAGATAAAACTTTTTTCATACCAAATTAAATCATTGTACAAGCATTTTTTTTAATAAGAATATAAAACTTATAAGAAAAAAACTTGGTTGGTGTTCGTTCAGTATTTTATTATTATTATTGTTCTAAAGCAGTTTTAATGAACTACTAGCGCCATCTGTGGTCGAGTAGTAGAGCTAATAAGAAAATTTTCACCTATTGGAATATAATTTTGAGGTATGGTGCAAGTGTATCAAAAAATATTATTTTAATTAATGTAACATTGTGTAGACATCATTAATTATAAATTATCAAAGCCAAACTAATTTATGATACTTTCTTTATTTGTTTTGAACCTTTTACTAGCATGAACCTTGATGATTTTAACTTTTTTAGTTTTTGTTTTCTGATTTTATTCAGTGTATTCATTATTCATCTACAATTAAGTACCTTCCTATTACTGCTACACTAACGCTTGTTGTGATTAATGATTTAGTAAGTCAATAAGTATTCCCAATAATCTGGCATAATAAAAGTATTTTGGTGAGTGGCCAAACACCTAGAATCTAACTAAAGTATGAAAATAAATGTTCAATTTATCTGCTAATAATTTTAGTGACGATTCAAGAAGGCTTAACTTAACTTAGCTTCAAGTTGCCAAGGAAATCTTTATCTGTCATCGGTATTTCAATATTTCCATACCTTGGTAGGTACAATTTATTTTTATATGTAGGTACCTAATTTGTACTACGCGTAAAAATAGAGTCGTTCTTACGACCATGTAGAATTTACACAAATAAATTAAAAATCATGATGCAAACTTGGAATGTTAGGCTTCTAGTTAGAATTAAACTACAAAAAAAATGTCTGATTAGATATCATTTCCTCCACAGTCTATCTCAAATTGATTTTGATCACGAAGTTTCATGAAATTCTAAAAGATGTCGCTGAATAAATATTTTCTTAAGAAAATCACAGATGTCGGTAGATTCCATTCTACATTCAAATTAGAGGGCTCTACTTTGAAAAGTAGGGTAATATTTAGTAAAATAGTTTGCCTTAGTATTACTATACCTAATATTTATCATTCGCAGCTAGCTTACGAAGGGTAGGTAAAGGTACAGACTCTGCTTCAAACTAAGTACCTACTTAATTTCAATTTCTAAGAATTCCTGGAAATCGTAACCACAATCGGTTCAAGTAAACCAACGCGGTGTGAAGTGAGCCGGGTTAATAATTCACCGTGACGCTGACTCTATGTTCCTCTCGACTAAATTAACAAATTATTATCGTTCCTTAATGTCGGAACTTTCCTTTTATCTCCGGGCCAACTGTCTCCCCCGGGGTTGACCAAGTCTTTAATAATAAAACAAATAGCAACTTTTCTACTTTGTTATTATTAGTTATGAGGCACTGCCGTTATTTAAAATTCAGTGGTTATTTGGAGGTGCTACTTTTATTTGTTCGTTGCGTTTCTATAGCCTATTGGAAATCCCTTACATACTTAGTTGAAACATTGAAATCTAATTGAATTGAGATGTTTTAAAAATATATCTAAGTACTTTGATTTTAATAAGGTTTTTTAACTTGGGAGAAGTTGTGTCCAGCAGTAAACGTCTAATTTCTGATTTATTATTGATAAATTGGAAGAAAATCCAATTCTATAGCTTTTAGTAAATTTTGGACGGTTTCAGTAGCTGAATTTAAGACCTAATTCCCTTCAAAGCTTACTGTGCATTCCACCTTCCGCCACATCACATCAATAGTCAAATGTGAGATTATATAAGTCTTATAACTATCGTAATTAAATTATCATAATAAAAAAAAAATGATAATTTTAAATTTTTAAGTTAGGTTTGCCTGCTGGGAACCTTGCCAATCGGCATCGGCGGCAGCCTCGAGAAGTTATTAAAAGTAATTTTTAATTTCCTCCAAACTTATGACCTTTTTTGCAAATAAATGACAAGTAATTAAATATTTGAATAATTTTATTAACACATACATTTTGACCTTATTCTATTTTGTATATGAACATGTGGCACACTGTAGGTATGGAACACAATACTATAAAAATAAAAAATAAATATATATGTCTCAATGTATTAGGAGAAAATATCCCAATAAGAAAAAATAAAAATCCAATTCAATAGCGTATCCCTTACCCGCCCCACACCAAAAAGGTCTCAACAAGAATGAAGCCCGGTCCCATATAATTGGAATCCCTCACGCACACGAGTGTAACTGCCCAGTGGTTTGACCAATGGGCAGTTACCGTGTGTGACCCCGCCCTATGCGTGGACAGTGGTCATGTTATTTTGTAAAGGGTAGTTTATAAAGTAAAATGAGCTAGCATTATCTTTATCTCAAGTCAAAGTCAAAGTCATTTATTCAGTTTAGCCCAAGGAGGGCACTTATGAACGTCGAAGCTACTGAATTTATCACAAAGTAAATGCATACTATTTCTTATTCGCGAAGTTGTGGAAACAGTTATTTTTGGAAAAGGTAAAGGATTTTTTTTACTTAATATGAGTACATCAAAGTCAACTAAAGCATTGAAAAAATTTACTTTATTATTCAATAAGTAGGTACTTATATATTTATTCGAAATTAGTTTAAACAGTCTTGAATAATTCTAATTTTGAAATGTAACTATTTGACTTGTTCTTGTGCACCTACGTAATAAAATAATTAATTTATTAGTTTTCCTACTTTCGAAATTAAATTATACCAACATTATTTTTTTTTACTTTGATATTTGTTTAGGTCGTATTCAAGTTTTTAATTCAACTTTTAAAAACACATCAAAAGTAGTTTGTCTAGTTAAACATGACCGTTAGAAAAGTTTTTATTAATATTTTAACATTATTACTTTTATCTATTATACATTTTGACCATCTGCTGTTTTTGACAATGCAATTTTTTGGCGAATGCATTTCGCAAGTGGTCTACGAGGGTTGAAATTGAAAAACAGGTTTTAAATTTGAACAATAAATTCTAGATAAAGTGTAATTTATTTTTAGAAAAATAAAATAGCATATTGTCGAACGTTAGCATACGTAATAGGTACAATAAAATATATAGTTATATGAGTTTGCAAATGATTGTGTCACATATTTCTATTTTGGGTTAGTACCCTATGTATTTTTTTTTTCAGAAACTGAACCAAGCCCAAACGAAACAATGAAATAAAAAAATTTTCTTATTTAATCCAAAAACCACAAAAAAATATCCAGACACAATACCTCTATTCTATAAACTAAAAAAATATACCAATAACCCTAAAACACTCAAACATCATTCAAAACTAATAACTTATCGGAGCATCAACACTATCAATAAAAATAATAATAGGCGAGGACATGTGTTTCGTAATAAATAATAAAGCATTATTATGAGAAAATTACATTTTTTACCCCACAAAGCGCACGCGTTCGGAGGGTTGTAGATTTAACAGAAAAATGGTGAAATGGGTCGGAGAGGTCACTCTGTTCGAGGGCTGTATTGAAGGGTTAAAACGCCCTAATAACTGGTCAGACAGACCCATATAATGTAAGCGTGTTTAGACTGGAACGGGTTAGATTATTTTTAGTAAAAAATGCAACTGAATAAAACAACCACAAATTATTTTTATAGGAATGAAAAAAGGTATAAAGAAAAATAAACAAATTCAGTAGGTATACCTAGATACGATAAACTGTATAACGATAATATTTCTCTAAGTTTAAAAATAAATAAAGACACATAACTAATATATAAACCAGTACAAATATTTAGATAGTAACAGTAGCTACTTAAGACTAGAAACCACGCCTCCGACATTCAAAATCTTCATTAAAGACCATTCTGTAGAATGTAATCAAAGCAATAGGCAAAATAGGTGTGCATAGTTATGAATAAACCAATATATCTTGACACCCCACACCCCCTTCGTTTCTTCAACTATCAGATTAGAAAAGGGACGACAAATAATCCGACAGAGGTCTAATTTGAACAGCCAAGTTGAGCGCTACAATCCGAATCAAAATTCAAAACCGCGCTCTCTCTTAATCCGTGTTGAGGATCACAATAAAAGGTAATACATTTTAACTCTTGCTGTGCTGCTAAACGATTTTGAGCTTTATTATGCAGTTGCATAGGATCACAGCACCTTAGCTTGAGGGAAAATAAGATTATCCAAGCGAAAGTAGAAGGTGAAAGGGAGACATTTCGTTGTAAGGCGCGGCGTATAGTGAGTTTTCAAGAATAATCAAAACATAAATATTTATATTTGTCGTGAAGTTACTAAATTATTATTATTATTTTTTTTTCAAATTCAAATATTTATATAGTATCGTACTTATCGAGTATCCTTTTTAGTGTTTTTGCCTTGGTACAGTGCACTAATAGTAGTAATAAAAAAAAATTAAACACTATTTAAATCACAAAAATGCACGAAAATACAAAAATTACACTATTGTGCTATCAAATAGAATAAACATAAGATTTTTTTCAATAACTTAATAGGTATTGACTATGTATTTCCAAAGAACTAGGCCTCTATTGGACGTCTATCTTCAGCTGCGGATAATTAGATATCACTAGAATAAAATGATGGTTACAATATTACCTATATGCCTACTAAGCTTTATAAAAGTTGCAACACATAGGCATTTGACGGGCCGGTTGGCGTGGTTGGTAAGATACCCTATCTATAACGACGCAGGTCGTGGGTTCGATTCCCACTCAGGACAAATATTTGTGTGCATGAACATGTCTGTTTGTCCTGTGTCTGGGTGTAATTATCTATATATGTATGTATTTACAAAAGAAAAGTAGTATAATATGTAGTATATCAGTTATCTGGCTTCCATAGCACAAGCTCTGTTTAGTTTGGGGTCAGGTGGCCGTGTGTGAGGAATAATGTCCCAGAATATTTATTATTATTTATTATTATTATTTCCCCTGGTATTGGTGTCCTTAGGTGGACCATCTGCTGCTTGTCAGCCTTAAAACAAAAAAGTTTACAAAAAAAAACACAGTGAGATTTTATCAAATATTTTCAATCCATCACATGAGTCAGTACCCGCTCCTCCTTCTTCCAGGTGGCGGTCGGTCGGCTATAAGCAGGGTAGCTCGCACTCATTTGGGCGCAGCAATTAACTGGTAGTCGTGACGCGAACACATAACACAACACCGAATATTGTCGGTGTGTTTCACGCTACATGCTAGCGTAATTTGGGTAGGAAGGAAATGGTATTTTGTATTCAGTTAACTGCTAAGTTTGGTGAACATAAGAAAACCAGAAACATAAAAAAAATACTTATGCTATAATAGGAATTAGGAACTGAATTATCCATTGTGATTGTGACCGAGCGCCAATGTTAATGAAGTCCAGATTTAATTATCAAAAGTCATCGGTCATGATTAATTATTCAAACTATAGCAAATTAGAATTTTTATTCAGTCTTAGTTTACCATTCTATTGTAAAGTACCACAAACACGATGTTACATAGAGGTATATATTTTCTTTTTTAATCAAAATTTTATATCTCGCTTAATCTGTATCCTAGATTTAACTGTGTGAAATAAACAATCCAATCTAATTCTGATTTATAACACTAAAATTGTATCGGTAATAAATATTAATTTCCAGTTATCAGACATTTTAGCGGAGCTCCAAAACTACCGCAATGTAATTTTATCCCAAAAAAATATGTGGTAAGTTTGATTCTTTTCCTATGCTATTTATTAAATACAAATAAATCGTGAACATAAAGAAAATAACATGTCATCGTGTATTGTGTAGTTCCTCGATACCTTTAACACACATTGTAGAGGAGTCAGGGGCAGTCTATTTAGTGTTGTATTATTTTTATTGATCGATTTCGTTATGTCAGGGTCTATTTTTTATGTATAACTTCTTCTTTTTTAACATTATATTTAAAGAATCATCAATTTTCTTAAATACTATTTTCCAGGGCCCAACTCTACAAAGAATTGATAAAGTAAGATCTGACAACATGCCACCAGCTGTATACAATATATACAAGAAGCCGTTACTCCTGCATCAGGGGCACATGCAGTGGCTTTTCGACAACGAAGGTCGAAGATACCTGGATTTAATCGCTGGTGTTGTTACTGTTTCCGTTGGGCACTGTCATCCGTAAGTTAGAAGTCATCTTACAACAGTAATAATATCCTCGGATATTCTTTACACGGCCATCTGATCCCAATCTAAGAAGAGCTTGTACTATGGAAATCAAATATAAAACATATACTACTTTTTTAATCATCATCATCATCATCTCAGCCGCAAGACGTCCACTGCTGGACATAGGCCTCCCCTAATGATCTCTAATAGGACCGGTCTAGGGCGGCCTGCATCCAGCGTTTTCCAACGACCTTTACAAGGTCATCTGTTCACCATGTAAGCGGACGTCCTACGCTGCGCTTGCCGGTCCGTGGTCTCCACTCCAGAACTCTTCGGCCCCACTTTTTTAATGCATTACATATACTTATAGATTTAGACCTAGACATAGGACAAACAGACATGTTCATGCACACAAATGTCTGTTCTGAGTGGAAATTAAAGCCACTCAACGACTGCTAATTGTTGCTAATTATTTTTCTACTAACCTAAGTTAAAATCTAAATACTGATTGAAACATAAACATAACTACATTTTATCAAAATTTATGGAACTCACTTATAATAAATATGCATGCGTAATAATATTGCCATTCGGGATAACAAAATTAGGAATTACAGGCCTTGACATTGTTTGTTTATTACTTTTTCCAGAAAAGTTGTGGCTGCTATGCAAGATCAGTTAACCAGTTTATGGCATACAACTAATATTTATCGTCATCCAAAAATATACGAGTACGTTGAAAAGCTGGTATCAAAATTACCCGATAAATTAAATGTGAGTTGTATTGAAATAGTTAGCTTTTTGAAAATAATACAACGTGTCTTATGAATTGCGGGTGATTCAGAATTGTGATTGATATTTTTTTCTTAGCAACAACATAGGTATAAAAAAAATTAATTAAAATATCTCAAAAATTTAAAACAAAAAAAAACACAACAAATTACTTTACTTTGACAGGTAGTTTACCTAGTGAACAGTGGCACAGAAGCAAACGACCTGGCAATATTATTGGCCAAGGCTTACACTGGTAACCATGATGTCATATCCTTGAGGAGCAGCTACCACGGCTACTCTACCGGACTGATGGGGCTCACGTCGTTACAGTACTATAGGATGCCAATGCCTGCTCCGGCTGGATTCCACAATGTAAGCATTATTAATGTAGCTCTTTTGAAAATATTTTTTTGTTTTATATTTTTCATTTATTTAGAAATATCGGATATTTTACTTATGTATAGTCTACACAGCGCTCGTGGCGTAGCTTGATTAGCCGTTCTTAACCGATCGGCAAAGTTAAGCAACGTCCAGTTTGGCCGGTACCTGGATGGGTGACCGCCTAGTGGTATTTCATCTTGAGCGTTTCCGTGCTTTGGAAGGCACGTTAAGCCATTGGTCCCGGTTATCACTTAATTGTGATAGTCGTTAAGCTAGTTGGAGACCTCCTAGGTGGCTTGACAACTCCAACAGTAGGTTGACCACTAGCCTACCTCCACCAATTCGCAGTGGGCACGCGTGGTGGAGTATTTGCCCATTGCCCTTTCACCATTATTCGTGAAAGGAGGCCTGTGCTCAGCAGTGGGCAGATATAGGCTGTAATTATTATATTATATATATTCTACACGCATAAATATAGTTAAATAGGTACCTACAATTAGTAAAATTCGAAAACGATGTTCTCGTGAAATAACGATTGCATCTTTGATAAAACACCTATAATACCTGTATATATTTATCCTCGTGACTGCACTGTGTAATAATAAAAGAAGTCTCTATTACAGGCAGCTACGGCTTGCAATAACGTTACAGTTACAGTTTGTTTAGTTTAAAGATACCTACTTAATAAAGACACTAATGTCTACAGTTAAAATTACTTAAATACCTTCCAAATAACGAACTATTGTTTTGTCAGTTGGGTGCATAAAATATTGTTCAAACAGGCTTTGCTCCCAGACCCCTTCAGAGGAGTTTGGGGTGGATGCAGAGACTCCATTTCACAAGCTCCTGGAGCGTGCACATGTCCTGGAGACTGTGTATCTTTAGATCACTACATCCATGAGTTGAAGGACGTATGTATTAGTAAAATTTTTAATTTTTTGTTTTTTTTTTGTTACTGGTTGTAGGTGGCTACTGATTTTCGTTTTTAGCTTTTAGAAAATTCAGTTCCAGCCGGTAAAGTGGCGGCACTATTTGCAGAGTCTATACAAGGGGGGAATGGCACCGTTCAATTCCCTAAAGGGTATTTAAAGAAAGCTCATGAACTTATCAGAAAGTATGGTGGCGTCTACGTTGCGGATGAAGTGAGTAAAAGCATAAAGTTTTCTTGAAGTCCTAGTTTTATGACTGGAATTACAGTACTTTTCCGTAAAAGTAGAAACAGCTAGAACTAAAAAATATTTATTTTGTAGGTACAAACTGGTTTCGGCAGAACCGGCGATGCCTTCTGGGGTTTTGAGAATCATGGTGTTATCCCGGATATTGTGACGATGGCAAAGGGTATTGGGAATGGGTTTCCGATGGCAGCAGTGGTTACCACGAAAGAAATAGCTGCTGTACATACTAAAGCTTACTTCAATACTTTTGGTGGAAACCCTCTAGCGGCAACAGCTGGGAAAGCAGTTTTAGAAGTAGGTTGTGATAAAAATATGGTCAACAAACTTGACTAGTAGGTGGTAGTGGTATGTGGCTGAATGAAAGTGACAAGCACACTAATCCTAGAAGAGATCTGGCTCTCAAGCAAGTGTAGTAGTTGGATTGTTTTTCAACTCAGGGTAATCCGGGTAATTAGGGTAATAGTCAGCCATGTGAGTAATGTAGTACACCCTATCAATGTGCCTTGTTTTTCTCACGATGTTTTACTTGTCGGAAGCTTATGTTTTCTTAACCTAATGGTTATTGAAGGATTCTAGGAGGTGTCAGACGTCACTACAACTAAGTTAAGATCTTACATGTCTCCCTTAAATATTTCCTCAACCAAGTGAACCTGTAAAGTTCTTGTATCAAATGATATATTATTAGATATTATCCAGGTAATAGAAGAAGAAGAACTACAGAAAAATTGCAAAGAAGTTGGACGATATTTTATAGAACAGTTGATGGAACTGCAGAAGGTGCATCCAATAGTAGGTGATGTGCGAGGAAAGGGTTTGATGTTGGGGGTCGAGCTGGTGGTTCCTGGCACGAAGGAAGCATTGAGTGCAAGTGACGTGAACGATATACTTGAAACTACGAAAGACCATGGGATTTTAGTTGGACGTGGCGGAAAGCTGAGCAATGTAAGTTAGTTAATTTACGTTCTAGTTCATATTTAATTAAATCTATGTCCAATGTAACAATTTAATCATAGTAATGTATTTTATATCATTTCTAAAGTGAAAGATTGTTTCTGCAATCTAGCACATTTATGCTAATAGGTGTGTTTTCATACATTTTCGTGCACAATGCCTCTACTGAGATTTTTTCTGATCTCGCACTAGTTTATTTTCAGTTTTGTAATCGTTTTCATTTCAGGGCAAACATTTTCTGTTTGTACTACTTGATAAATCTCAATTATTCTTATTATTTACAGGTACTTAGAATAAAACCACCAATGTGCATCAATAAAGACGATGTAGACTTTGGTATATCTGCATTGGATAAGGCTTTTAAAGCTCACTCTAATAAAAAATCTGGTTCACGTTAAAGATAACAATTTATTTATTTTAATTAACAGATATTCAAATTGGGCACATTCTCTTTCGAAATAAACGGAAAGAGACGGCATGTAATTATAACTACCATATAAACTATCAGGAACATATCGGCAAACTGTAAATACTGGCACATAACTGTACAAAATGTTACTGAAACCTAACTAAGTATAAGTATAGCATGAAACAAGAATTAATCATTTCCTGGCAAACAGGTATAACGTACCGAGAGGTAAATAACAAAGAAATATATAACACAAAAGGCTTCCAGGGAGGGAATGTGGACAATTTTACACGAGTATTTACAACCCCGCTGTCCAACGGTCTTGGGAAATTGCCGCACTAGTGATGGGAATGTGGTGTCGTGTATCGACACAGGGCGACTATGAGATTTTTTTTTTCGAAAACAAGTGGAGTATTATTATGATTTGTTCTGATTTATAAGCTTTATTATGGTCTATCTTTCTTCCAACAGTTTTATCCGCGTCATCGGAATAAAAAGTAGCCTATAGACCCCTTATTCAGACCTGCTCGGTTGTGGTCCCGATCGGGTAGACAAACCGATTGAGTAGTTTACTGAAGAGGATGGCTCCTATTTTCTCATTTCAGACTTCTTTTTGGAATGAGGCATTCGATCGACCGGTACACGATTGCGGCAAATGAATTCTACGACTAACACAGCATCAATCTAAATTTAACGAAATAAAATCATACTTTCCGATCGAATAATCACTCTCAGGCCCATAAACTATATCTATGCAAAAAATTTACCTCAATTCCTTGCTCCGTTACTGCGTGCAAGAAGGACAAACCAACAATCACACTTTCGCATTTATAATAGGGATTATTGTATATAAACTTATATTTGATCATGTAAGATCATAATATTAGATTATATTATGTAGCATAAACAATTTCCTAACATTACGGTTTTTAAAAAAATATGGAATATTTTTTATTTATTTTCTATATAAAAGACAGCCAATTAATAGTTAAGACACAAATGTACTAATCATTTTCTTATTTGAAAATCTCATAGATCCATGAGTGTATGTTCTTAATTTGAAATTGCGATAATGATAAATACTAAATTCAAATAATTATTAGCGCACCAGCTGCATTCTGCAATCAGACGTTCTAGTACAGGACAACTTAACATCTCGTTCAGTCTTCGGAATTCTGAGTCTGGGAAGGAAGTGCAAGTTATTAATATTACAGTTAAGATGATGAGTATAAAGCGATGTTATTATTTTTTCAAAATAAATAATTTTTAACTTTTATATTAAACAGAAAAAAGTATCGATAACAAAAACCAAGCATTAGCCAGCCATCATCAACACCGCATTTGGAAAATCTACACTTAACCAGAAGAGCCAGCCCTCCCATTTATCCTTACACTCGCAGTGTCCTGTCGTGGAGGCGTCGGGAGCCTCCCCAGGGGGGCATTGTAGGGGTGCCTAATTCAGGGGGGCAAAGGGCATTGGGCGCTCGCGCAACCACCTAAACGGTGCTAATGCTTATTTCATAAAGTTGTGTTCTTTATTTGAAAAAAGTTTGCTTACACTGTTATAAGTTTTTAATTTGAAATAGTTGCTAGGTTATTTCCCATTTTTTTAATGGTTTAGATTATTATAGATAGATACAAGTACTTACTTGTTAAATAAATATTGTCCACGTATAAGTTATACTGAGATAAATAAGTTTTGATACTTTTACAATAAAAAAGAAAGATTAAGAAATTAATTTATTAACTTTTTAAGTTGAAAGCAATTACTATCACTTTTTTAGGACTTTACAGAGCTTAAAAAGTTCAGCGCCATGTACAGCTAGCAACAATAACAAACATAACCAATTAAAAACCGAACTCATAATTTAAGCAACATACATAGATGTGAAAAGTTATCTGTGGGACCCCGTTTCATCCCAAAGGGGGGTCGAAGGGGGGCGTTCCGGGCCATCAGTCTGGCCACGGCAATTCAGATGATGAATTAATCCAACAAATGTGACGCTATCACTTAGCCCTAATGTACGGGTATAATGTTACCCCGAAAATTCACGAAAATTTTGGCTCTTTGAAAATCTACCGACTTTAACGTTACGTAGTCTTTCGTTTTGTAACGATCATGTTTTATGCCGGGCCGTTTGATGCGTGTTTTTATGTTTAGTTTACACAATGATTATAAAACATGTATAAAGCTGTAGCTTATATATTTTTACCGCCTTATATACTTTGGGTAGGTACAATATTACACATAGATTGTTAATATATTACGTAATCACCTAAAAAAAGTATAGATTACAGATATATAAAAAATGGCCTGATTCTGTGCAAATAATAATAATACAGATTACAGATACAATATTAAAACAGAATGTTTTTATCGGTTGCCATCTAATGATTTTTGACAAATGATATAGAGCTCTTATGCTTTAATTGCTGTCAATAATAAAAAAAAAAAATTCAAATTGAGAACATACGCTACAATAAATCCTATAATAGTACTTCCCGCACATATCAAACTAAAACTCGTTTGAAAATGTGACTACTCGGTATAAAGGTGTTGTTTTAATTACATTATCAGGCGGGCACACGCGTCGGGTGGGGGTGTTTGAGACCCTTCTCACGGGTTGAAAGACATTCAAATAATAGTCTTTGGAGAAAAGTGGGACGTCTACAGGGTTACCATTTGCTAGATAATTGTTAAATTATCGACTGTCATAGAAATAAACAGGTATTTCTTAATCACTGCATAATCAATGGATATTTTTTTTATTATAGTTTACATACATTTTGTAACAGATAACTGTATTAGCTGAAATTAAAACTATATATTTATTTAACAAATATTTACTATTTTAAATTATTTTTGAAAAATTGTATTCTTTCTAATTATATTTTCATCTTTATTAAAATAAAATCAAAATTGTCCAATGGTAACCCTCTCAAAGTACGCGTAGGTACAATGTTCCCGGGGATGGATAGGAAGTTTTGATTACGATTCGGCTGTCACGCTTGACGTGTTCAATGAATTGTCCTAGACGCTCGTAGACATGTTCCTTAGGTCTTAAGACTATTTGTTTTTATGTAACCGGCTTTAAATGAGACGTTTGTTATAATGATTTTATTTATTATATAGGAATTTAAAAAATATGTTGTGCTGTCTAAATTTAAAATTTATTCCACACTTGTCATCACACATGCAACACGCATACATCCATATTAAATACGAAAACGTTGTCTGCAAACGCACACAAATGCAAAACTACGTACAAAAGTTGTCAGGGGGGTACCGTTGACCAATAAGCATGCATTTAACCCTTCACGAGGATTAGAGGCGAGCATTGTTTCAAATCCCGGAGTTTCGCTTTTATGTTTGAATTTGAACGAGCGGCCATTTTGTTCATTTAAAATGGACGGTGTAACAATGGGTCACCATTGTTCGTGAGAGTGCTAGACGGCCCGACTGAATCTGCAGTACAGAATGTTGCCATTGTTTAAGCGTTTCTAATTTTGAATTTTTCATATGACTTCATATAGATACATACATGACATTTAGGATCGAATTAATTTTTTTTTCATTTCAAAGATAAGCCTGTAGACAGTCCATCGAGACTCTCTTCTAATTTTTACTTTTAACACAATCTAACATGAATTATGGTGGAAAAGAAGTTTATCATACTGACTTACCAGATGAAACATTAAAATAAGTATTGCTTAATTATTTGATGCTTTATATTAACAATCCACCATTTACAAATCGTTCTCTTTTCCGATGTTAAGTCAAAATTTTGATTCAATCCCAAAACCAGAATATCTTGTTCCTATTGTCACGTTTTAAACAGCATTTTGGGGTCATATAACTAGATCACTCTTTTGTACGGTCATACGACCAACTGCGCGGTGGGCCAACAAAAAATATATTACCCGTTTTGGGGCAATATTGTCTAATTTTCGGTAATAAAGTTTTGTCAACAGAAGGCGCGTTAGACCGCCGACATTATTATAGGGTTAACATTGACAAATTATTACCAGTAGAAAATAATGTAAGTGTTGATGTTTGGGATATTTAGTACCATCGATCATTTTTAGTTTTTGTTATTATTAGCTATTATTTTTTAAATTATAAAACCAACTTTTTAATAATGTACGTATCATATTTATTCTTAGCTACATTTTACAAAAAGTTCTACTTATTACTTCTTTATAACTATTTTACCGTAACAATTTAGTAACATTCTATAAATACCTTTGGATTTTTGGATTACAACCTATAAAGTATTTTAGAGTATTAAATAAGTAGTTAGAGTATTTCATAGAATTAGTAATATAGAAGACGACTACGAATTTTCACGATTCAAATTTACAAATCACACTTCTATTTATCACATAATAAACCATTTAGAAAACATAACCATACATCTTAATCTAATAAAACCCAAAGTGCGCAGGCAAATAGGAAACTAATCATTCACCAAAGTGAACTATCCTAGCATCGAAATTGCATTGCAATCAGTCTTTCGTTCAATACGTCTTGCCTTAACCAATTACAGCGCTTTGTCCGCTTAGCCAGGCTTCGACGCACATCAGCGATTCCACCTGAGACTGAATAAGAACATGTTCTAACTTAGATGCTTAACTAATCTGAAATTTTTAATACTTACCTTATCAAGTAATGGGTTCTTTATCATACAAAACACGTAAAGTTAGTATTCCATTGATAGTATGAATATATTATTGAGCAACTGTCTCCCAGGGTAAAAAGTATCTTATATTTTTTTCGATGTCATATGCTACCTCCGTACTAAATTTCATCACGATTGGTTGTGCCGTTGATCCGTTAACAGGTAACAAACAAACGAACTCACTTTCCCATCTATAATATTTGTATGAAACATAAATATTATGATCAATAGTCATGTCGGATATCACAGTGAATATTGGGGGTTCGAGTTTCTGGTGGTAATAATAATACTGAAGAAACTATAGCTTGGTAGAGATTGCCTGGTTGGTTACCCCCTTACGACCTTCAGACATATCATCACTTACCACGGTAAACTTGTAAATGTATCTATAAAAGATACGTAAAAAATATGTAGATATAAAAGAAATGTCCTGACTTACAGAAAGCTGAAAAAGAATAAAGAATTTTTGAAACTCAACACCAATGGTAAAATAAGGAATCGCAGGAAAAACCGTGCAGCGGACGATTCATTATATGAAATAATCTGTTCAGTTGAACTGTTAAATTCTTAATTCTAGTCTAATTATATACTTACACTGTACCTAAGTCCATGTGAACATACAAGCTTAGCGCAAATGTTTCTAGTAAACAGGAATTAACATTAGCATACAAACGACTGTAGCAAGACTATTGGACTGTACTCCCGTGAATTTATCTACTACATATACCTACGTACAAAAATATATGTAATTATAGCTATTAAGAAATGTAGCGATTCCTGGACTCAAGAGCTGAAAAATCATAGATTGTGCTTGCTTTTTATGTTTAGCTATATGAATGCCGATTGGGTTTAGATTTATTATTTTAATACCTTATGTGTATTTTCTGTTGGTTATTGAGTATAGAGTTGT
Organism: Tetheella fluctuosa; assembly: GCA_951216915.1. Classification (NCBI taxonomy): domain Eukaryota; kingdom Metazoa; phylum Arthropoda; class Insecta; order Lepidoptera; family Drepanidae; genus Tetheella; species Tetheella fluctuosa. The sequence continues at coordinate 7,873,260 of OX578230.1, forward strand.
TTATTTCCTTATACAGCATGTTTTCTTATATTTATCATTGAAGCTTTAATGAAAATATGATTTCGGAAATTTTAACACATTCGTTTCTTCAAACAGTTGTTGTTTTTTTATACAATTTATATTTCTAGTTTTTATCCTTAGTTTTCGTCGTTAGCTTACATATATTTTCATCCAAATTTACATTTACTTCCAAATATTATAATTTATAATGATACAAAGAATTTTGGCCAAATGTGTACTGAAAACAACAATGAAAATCTCTTGGAATACAGTGTAAATTACCAATTAGTAAGCCTTTTATACTAGTGCTAATAAAAAAACAAAAAGGTAGATGCATATTACAACGACATATTAAAGGTTCCGTAGAAAATCAGTTAATTTCCTTATTTTCTCTTCGTGACGTCATAGCTTTATGATCTTTTGTCTTATAATTAGGAAGGTAACTATAATTTAAAAAAATACTTAATTTTTACTTAGATGTGTATTTTTAACCATAAAAATAGTTTTGGTAACATAACCGGCGATCTATTTTTATATTTTAAATTAACCAGATTCTGTCACGTATCAAAAATTATAAATAACCTAGAGCACTTTATTGCTATAGGCCATGTAAACTAACTAAATCAATGTAATAATGGATACCTAACAAAATTTTAACGTACCGTTTTTACATCAAGCAATTGCACTCCTAATAAAAAAAAAAACTATCGACACTCCGCGTGTTATACAGGCGGTACCTTAATTAGCGCCATGCTATCAACACAGAGTGGCCGGGAATTGCCTCTTTTGCCACTATTGTTGGGTATTTTTTGCCACTTTTTCTCTCAATTGTAGACTTGTCACGTGGTGCGTCGATGTGCCAATTACGAGTGCACTGCTATTGCATTGCGATGTGTACCCTATTGAAATGCCACTGAAGATGTTAATTATATTGGTTTTTGTGAACAAATTTTTCTTCGTTTTGTTTTTCGAGAACGTTGTTTTTTTTATTAACTGGTGAAAACTTATATTTAAATTTCCTTAATTACAACGTTTGCGCTAGAGAACACGTTGTGGTTTGATTTCTTATCAAAATCATATAAAACAAATAACAACAAACAAGGGTGATTAGTGATTACTCATCGTTATAAGCAACTTTTACTATAATAATAATATTCGTTTATTGTAACAACCTGAGACCCACTTATTAATAATACAATTTTTTCTTTCAAACTTTGTTACTAACAACCAGATGTAAAAAAAATGTATTAAATAAATAGGACTAACTCTGAAATTTAAAAATAAAATTATATTTTTGATACTAAAAGTTAATATTCCTCGATCAAAGAGTATTTTCACCTCTGAAAGTATGTCTCTTGTACAACCTTTCATACAGTAGATATAAAAACCAAAATATTATCATTAAAATAGCATGCATTATTACATACTGAACATCAGAGAAAGGCCAAAGAAAGTTAAAGAGGGATTTAACAGATGCCATAATTCCCTATAAATAAGGGTAAGAAATAAATATTGTACCGAAACAATCATCTGAAACGTTGAAACGGTCGTTTTGTACCTGTCTGCAACGTTCGCCTCTCGATAAAACCACCTATGGTTTTAAGAAGCGAACAGCACTTAGGCGGGACGGCTTTATGCCCAAGTTATTTATTTTTACTTAAACTTATTTAATTTTCAATGTAAAATAATTTGAGTTACACACAAGTCTTTATACTAACTTCTTAAAATGTTAATTTACATATGGGGTTAATTTATTTTTATATTATTTTTATTCTTTCAAAACATATTATCGTAATTTTTGTTGATATCATACTTTATATTGAATATAATTTTAAGTAGTGGTAATTTTAAGTATTGGTGGTAAATTCATAATGGTGATATATTTTATAAATAATAGTTTAGATAATGTTTATTAGACTAGTTTAAATGTAACACAATGCTTTATTTAACTTGAATTATGATTTTATAAAATTCCATTTTTAACCTGTAAGTAGCTGCAAGGACAGTGCCCACGTTGACGTTAGAGTAGGAAGTGGTGTCGTCGCGAGCGCATTTGGTGAGTAATTATGATTTGAAATTCCGACGCGGCCTCTCAGGCCTCACGTCAGTGCTTACAAAGATTTTTGTTTTATTTTTTGTTACAGAAAACTGTTATTTTTACAGATATTGTAAATTTTGTATATACTAGGGGCTTCAGGTAGTAAAAGAACACAAGACAGTTGGTATTCCATTAAAAACACTATATAATATACGCGGCCTCTCAGGCCTCACGTCGGTACTAACGTTACAAAAAATGCACGTCGTTACTTAAACGTTGAAAACTATCATCAGGTTAATATTGATGGTTTAATTTCTTGGCTCCATCTCGCATGGCGTCGATCGGAACCGAAGGCTGCTGAAGCGGGCTGTCATTAAAAGGCTTTTAATTCTTGATGCTTTCCCTATTCACGTCGATACATGGATCTGGAACAAACATAAAATCGTTTAAGTATTTTATATAAGTACAAAATAGATATAACAGAGACCCGTATGTGGAACAAAATAAATACTTTTAGTATAAGTAATGCTATTTTATTGCGTGGTTATTTTGTTGAAAATTTTTCACAAAAAATATCTTGATGTGTATAAAGGGTTTTGACAAACTTTGGTGGCTAAATATAGGCACTGCGTATAGAATGGCTGTAATTAAAATATGAGAGAGTGAGGAGTGAGGAATTGAATATATTAAAAAAATGAGGGATATGATTTAGGACAAGGCCCATCCTAATTTAGAATAAGACAAAGAAGATGATGAAAAAACTATTAAAAAAATACACACATCATATTAAAGTGCCATAAACTATACAAACATTAAAATCATTTTTGAATGAAAAATATAAATTGCCCATTAAGTTAATTCACTGTCATCTGTGATAAAATCTCCATATCTATTACAACAGCTTTATTTATTGCGTATTATATATCAGTCAGTTATTTATATTATACATTGTATATTCTAACCCTAGGCAGCGCGCATCATCTTCCCTTTGAAAACCATAATGCAAAGATTCTTTTGTTACCAACCAACGTCGACATATGCGGAGCGTTCACTGCACTCGAATCAGCTCATTAAAGTCTTTCCTCCACGTCATTTCCTTCAGACATCGTGTTTTCAATCCTTGTAAATGTCAACAACGGCCCATTTATTGTGAGAATGTGAGCTTGTTACGTCAATCCATTATAATAGCGTTGTTGGAGAATTTTACTATTTTTCTGTATCACAAATGCCTCACGTCTTTCATTTGAAAAATAACCTGTTACCTCGACCTTTTATAGGCAATAATTAATGAATTATAACTTGCAGTAGAGCTTATAGAGGTCTATGAGACCCATCACAACTGTTTTTACAGATTAAAAATGACGGAATGTTGAGCTTTTAAGGTTGTACAGCTGTCGCACATAGAATCATTAAAATTATTGTCAGAAAATAAAGTATTTATATGATAACAAAAAGAACAAACAAAAAAACAAACATCTAAGCATGCGCACAAAACAACAGGCTGTATCCGTTGTCGTTTCCCCGACTTTCCCGTTTGCTATGACACTTTGTGACGACTCACTTTTTAATTAGCGTATTTTTCTTTGTGGCGGCCCTGTGTAAATTAGCCTGTGATGTGAAGTGCGGCTTCGCAAAGCCCTGGCTCTGGCTCTGGCTCTGGCTCACAAGCCACGCTGGGAACTACAACGCGTATCATTGGCCTCGTTTTTATAGATGCTACTTTTGTGTGCGCGGGGCATTAGTAGATTAATGCCCTTTGATTTTCTGCTAATGAAAAATAATTGTGACGAATTTGACAATAAACTCTAATTCAATCATCATCTTTTTGAGATCATGGTTTTCTGTTTTAAACTGTGTTCAAATGCTAAACATAATTTGTGAGCCATACTATGACAGTGCTCTACTGGTATAAGGACTAATAAAAAAACCTTTATTAGTGTATCCAACAATAATTCAATAATATAACTTGTAAACGTAAATTTCAAACAAACAAACGCAAACACTACCCAAAGGCATTGTAACACATTAGAATTTTAAGTTCAGCAATTTCAGCAGGCGGGAAGATTAACAAATCCCAATCACGGGAGAGATTCGCGTATTCATACCAAAGTTTTCCGCCCAAGAGTGAGATGGATCATATTCATTTGTTTGAGCTAGAAAGGGATATAAGCAAGTGTGAGGGTTGCCAGTACATGGGTCTGACATAATGATATATTAATTTCTGTCGCGAGCTCCCATTGTTTTGGTAGGTATTTTACGATGTGACGTATGGTCATTATGTTTTCATAGTTTCATAAAGACGGTGGATTCTAAAGACTCCTCCGGGTGCTTAAGGCTTTGTGCGTTTAATGATCGAAGTATACGTACGAGTATGTGATGAATTGCGCTGTTATTGCGTAACGTTAATGTGTTTTGATGTCGTAATGTGTGAACTAGATTTGGCTTTAGCTTCCACCTTTGGTATTTCAATTAATATTTAAACAAAATGGTTTCTCACCGACGATTTGTTCAAAATTGCAAGTCTTTGCAAAAGATAATTGTGGGACTTTAACTAAAGTATTAATCACTAGCTTCCGCCTTACGGTTTCACCTGCGTTTCCGAGGGATCTTATGTTTAATCAGGATAAAATGTATCCTATATATTAATCCAGAATGAATTCTATCTCTGTGCCAAATTTCATTAAAATCCGTTCAGTAGTTGTTACGTGAAAGAGTAACAAACATCCATCTATCCTCACAAATTTTCACGTTTATAATATTAGTAGGATAGTAGGAAGTAACATGATATTGCCGTTTTCATCATATTAAAATAATAATAATTTAAATAAAACTTTTATACCAACCAACAAAATAAATAATTTTAATACACAAGTTAAATACATATAAAGTAAATATATATTTCTATGGTATAATATAATATTATAGAGCATAAAACAATACATCATTATCCATTCGCTAATGAAGCAGTCGCGCGGAAAGCTTTGATATCAAATACTCCGATCACAACACTAAGTAATCGATGCATGATGAAACCTTCCTATGTTTTAATGAAACTAATAACTATGTTATTAAAATAATAATATCTTGGAATTCTCTTCACATACAGACATTTAACCTAAAATAAATAGATATAAACTAGGAATCAATCCTAAGACCTGTGGCATGGTAGTTGATATCTAACCTAAATCAATTATATTATTATAACTATTAAAGACTTTTACGTAAACAGTACAGTAAATACGTTTCTAACAGTAACTCAATCAAACAGTAATGGCTACATAAATTTGCACGTACCTTGGCACATAAAATAAATTGTAAATTAGATTAGAACATTAATTTGTTCATTCATCAACAAACGTTAGAACTCTCTGGAATGCGGGTTATGCCGCGGAATGAAATCTAGTGTAAAAATATGCTTATGAACAAATTGTACGAGGTACCCAATAAAAACGCCTTTGTGTTTGCGTTTATGTTTTGTGCTACTGAACGCTTTTTTTTACTATAGATAACCTTGTCTTCATCCGCAATCATACCACTATAAGTGATGATGTAGGTAGACGGAAAGGAAAACATCGTGTAGAAACCATAGTACATGGTAGGGTACTTTGTACTGGCCTAGCTGTCTACGACCTTCAAGTTGAGATTCTATCACCAAGCTCCTACTGGAGTGTTCCACCAACTACACTTGAGACTTGAGAGCCAGTTCCTTCTAGGGTGTGCTTACCACCTTCGGCCACATCAAAAACTTATGACATAGAATTACGTATGGATTCTTTAACCCGATCCCAAATAAGTCGAATATCATATTTCTTGCTAATAAAAACTAACAAGCTATTAGTAAAACTTGAACCATTATAAGGGGGAGTGTCTAAACTAAGATAATTAGCGTTTCTAATGGCCAACCCTTAACACATGGTGTGGTACTCATCACGTTGCAAGTCATCTTCGTTGATGGGGGTCCGTGTTATGTGCCCGTGGTGTGTCAATCAGCTTTAGGTGCTAGAATTATTTTAACTTTGAATTCAGTGGTTGGAAAATGAAATTAAGTTATGAATTACATTATGAATTCATAGTTCTGCTTTATTTTGGGATGTGTGCTTCAATTGAATAATTTTAAACAAGATTTTTTACCTATTATACATGTATGTCTCCTTGAATATTATTTCACCTAGTTACCACACGTTGTATAGTATTTCTTATTTATTTTTAAATAGTTTTGCTGTAAATTGATTGCAGTCGTAGACCTAACTAACTACATTCCTATATCAAATACTGTAGAGGAAACGATAAAAAAAAAACAGACTCACCATGCACACTTTTTCTTTGATAGTGATGATTCAAGTTAAGTGTTATTTAATAATTATATCAATTAATTACAACAACAACTCAATCCGTCCAAATTACTTAAAATAAACTGTCAATAGGATTTGATAGGATAATTACTAAGACAATATTTATTCAGGAAATTTGCGTCATATCCAACAAATAAAGTCTCAAATCACCCATCAAACTCGACAATACGTGCCAACTTAACATATTAATTACACAAAACAAACACAATAACAGACAACACACACCCAAAGCGAAATATTTCACTAGATATCCGACATTTCTTATCCTACCCACTTAAAACCTCCGAAGGGCAATGGGCCCTCTGAGTGTCATTCATCAACGACTCTACGAACTTTGTATGTACCCAAACCTCTTATTTGCCTCGCCACCCTTCACTATAAAATTCGACCAAATGTACTTTACTTAACAATCACACACTAAACTCTATTACTACTATCATTAAAGTTTACATTGGTTTGTTATAACTGCACCGCGCAGTCGTTTCGAGGCATTAATTATCGCTTGAGTCCCCGTTTTAGGGTAAACCCTTTCGGAAATTTTCGTCCCTTACTGGTCACCCTTCAGGTCCATAGCGCGTGCCTTAGAGTCATTAGTATGCGTTATATAAACTAAGGTATGTTGAAAAGGATCGGTTTAATTTCGACGGTGATATTTGTAATTTCGTTTGAAATGTTAAGTTTGTACGGTACTGAATGAATATTTAAAGTATGGGACATACGTCTTGCATTTGATGATTTTCATAAACAGTGCGAGTAAAATTACGAAATTGATAAAAGAATAACAAAAATATAAAAATATTACTAAGATCCATTGCCGTTTATGCCAATTTTCCTGGTAAAATTACCTACATCAGACAGAGCAATATAAGTTTTATTTTATTATTTCTAGAACCACCAAACCTTGTAGTCAAAAGAATAACAATCTCTTATAAGTTTCGTAATTAAATCAAAATAATTGTCAAACTCAAGTTCTCATCCGTTGTACAAGATTAACATATTTCTATTAAATGCTTCTAATGAGACGTCAACTAAATGTCAACAGAGGTATCACACAGTACCTACCTGTTTACCCTTAAGTGCAACGAAGGGTGGATGGTATGCAAAATTAGTTTTCCAATACACAGTCCCCTGTAGTAAACCGTATTAGCTTATCTTTCCACTTGGCACGCTATAAATTGGTCAAAATCTAGCTGGCTCCTCGACTTTACCACGTATTGTGAGTTGTAGGGTGACTGTGATATTGGGAAAATCTAAATAATCTTGATTATTAAAATATAATCGACACGTCATAATTACAATTGCTATTTTTTGTTATTAGACTATAGACATTATATGTTTAAACATTCTTCCAGTGTGGTTTGATGACAAAACATATGCCCATTTAACATTTAATCATTAGCAAACTGCCTTAAAAAATATTTTTTTAACAATCATATGGCCCGCCTGATAGTGAATGGTTACCGTAGCCTATTAACGCTTGCAACACCAGTGGGATCACTCGCTCGCTAATCCTGTATTTTTTTTTTTAATTTGTTTTTTTGTCGAAATTTCACTAACATACGAAAAAGAACAATTAATTCTGAACTTTCTTTGTCATTAACCTTTTTGGTTAAACGTCCTGCTCATTTACAACATCATTGTCACCCTAAGCAAAATCCAGTGGCTCTTAGAGAGGTATCAACATTTCGCTATGTTCACCAAGTAGAAAGATAACATCAGAATGGAACACCTACCAACAATATGTTCTATATTGCCTGCAACTTACCAGATTATATCGTTTTGTTTATGTATTCGACTGTACGTACATAAATTATATTTGACGTTGAGTGTACTTGAGATTTTATGGGGGATATTGAACTAATATGAGATATGCTGAATGGAGATTGTTATTACTGTTAAGTGGATAAGTTTGTAATTATTTAAGTATCATGGTCTTGTAATATTGGTCAATGAAGTAAAAACTGAGTGCTTCTCAAAATTTATAAAATTATCATGAGATTATGAATTGAAATATGCAGTTAAGCTTTTTCGATATATCTATTATTATCTTTAGGATATCTTGATTGCAGAATTTTATAAGAAAACACTTTCACTCATAAATTTTTTGTCTATCTCAAAACAGCAACCAAAGAGAAAACGTTGCCAGCCTGCTGAAAAACTTACCCATCGGCAGCTACGATAGCCTCGAGGAAATTTTCTTTATATTATAGATTGTGTTTTTAATTTTTGTTGTAGCTACACCTCGTTTGTATCTTTACTAAAATTAAAAACCTGAAGAGTTTATTTGTTTATTTGAACGCGCTAATCTCAGGAACTACTGGTTTGATTCGAGCTTTTTCGCACGGTACATAACCTTTCTCAATAAATGGGCTATCTAACACTGAAATAATTTTTCAAATCGAACCAGTAGTTCCTGAGATTAGCGCGTTCAAACAAATTCTTCAGCTTTACTATAATATTAGTATAGATGTATATTTTACAACATTTATCTTTCAGCACTACGTCCATCTATCTATCTATCGAGTTTTAGGGTGTATTTTCATGAACTTTTAAAATAGAGTAATAAAATTGGAAAAAATATTAGGTAGTAGGTATACCTTCTAAGATTGGGAAACTGTGTACATATGTTAAAACTGTTTACTAAAACTTATCATTTGTCAATCTCGAACTTCTAAGCTACAACTATCACGTCAAGTATATTTACATTTTACACGCTATAAACAGAGCTATACAAATTTCCATTATACTTAGCTAAGAATCACTTTTAAAACGTAAATGCAAATACATCTCTATCGGTTCAACTATTTCTAAGGAAACATAACATACCACAGAAAAAAAATACGTTCTGTCACCGTAAACAAAAAGTTTGAGAAACGGTGCGTCCAAACTAAACATCTCTAGCGTAATAACATCTCTATACTAACCCAGAAACAAATTTTTGACCCGCAACCAAGTTCCATTATTATCACAGAGCACAAACTAAGACACAAAACTTAAAGATACGGCACTACCCCCATCCCATACAAAGTAATCTTTACACGCGCCCCCTAAGCGAAAGCTTCCAAACTGTGGAACAAAGTTGGAATAACTTTGGAAGACCAAGGGCTGTTTAGAAAGGACCCCAAGTTGTGCGGGGCTCTGAAATATTAATGTAGTTTCACAGAATCGTATATGAGTGGTATAACGGTTTCTTGATATTTGCTAATGGTTACTAGTCGATCGTGTTATGGAATGTCATATCTCTATATGAGTTGAGATATCCATGTTTCTGTGATAGTATATCCATGTTTCTGGAGTTGTAAACTGGGTGTATAAAGTAAATATGTATTTTATTGCCCACGCTATAGCCCCAGCCTTATCTTTAAGATGGTGACGCTTGTCAAATGTAAGCCCATCATTTAAAAAAAATAATATCAAATTAATTTTTATTACATTTTTGTGGAATCCAATTACAAGTACTTATATTTGATTTATCACTTTAAGTTCACCATTTTATCCAGAGGTAAATAACAACCCAAGAGAATGTACCGATTATAACTAATACTATATCTTATCTATACTATTATAAAGCTGAAGAGTTTGTTTGTTTGAACGCGCTAATCTCAGGAACTACTGGTTCGATTTGAAAAAAATATTTCTGTGTTGGATAGCCCATTTATCAAGGAAGGCTACTTTTTATCCCGGGAAAACCTAAGATCCCTCGGGAACGCGGGTGAAACCGCGAGGCGGATGCTAGTTTCCAAATAAGTATTAAATAACCTTTTTTTTTACTTTGTACATTTTTGGTTTATTGTATTTGACCACAATCTCACCAAGGTATGTGATGATGTGGCCGAGGGTGGTAAGCAGCCAAACCCTTAAAAGAACTGGATTTCCATTGCAGCTGCCGGAATACACCGGTACGTATTTTCATCTAGAGTATGGTAGCCGGCCAAGCGGGTACTACGAAGTACCCTACCACTGTGCTCACGATATTTTCCTACACCAAAAGCTCTAGCTCATTGTAGGATACCAACCCACGACCTTCGTCACGGTATTTTACGTCACTATCACAGAGTATCATCCTTAAATAAATAAACTAAATAGATTCTACTGTTACCTTAAAATGGTTTGAAACTTCAATACGTTATAGTTACTCATAAAATATCAACTACCTAAATATTTGAATGCTTAATAAAAAAAAACATACACTTTTTAGATATCGCCAAAAAAACAGAGAACAAAAAGATCCAAAACGTGTAAGTACGCCATTGCGTGCAAACACGCACACATACATAACTAACAACAAATCGTACGTGAACAACTCACACATGCAAATAACGCACCCACACCGACACAGTCGACGAGCAAATTTTCAACATGGCACACGAAGTTAGGGGTGGACTACACTCGTGTCCTTCCTTTTGATTGCAATTAATTCGGAAACTAGGGGGACAGAGGGGGGTGCGGTGTGCCCCGGGGAGGGGGAAAGGGTTCGTTCGGCCAATGCGCAGGGCCGAACTTGGGAATGAATTGTTGGAGTTACAAAGTTGCTACAAGTGTTTGGTTTGGTTAGCGGTCGTTAGTGTTTTGGAGTTTTGTTCCGATTGTTTTGTGTCACAATTAAGGGTTTCTTGTTGTAATTTTGTATTGGATTAGAATTTAAAAGGATGAGGTAATGTGCTGATCATCATCATCGTACAAACATGTAAATTTCAATATATTAAGATAACAATCAAGGTATTAAATTACCTACTCTGTACTAAATTAATTTCCTTGACTATTTATCACACATATAATTTTTAAACTTAAAATGTTATCTTAATATATTGAAAATTAACATCAATATTAGACCAAAATATGCTATTAATTTTAATAAAAAGTTAGTTTTTATTATAAAAATTAAATTAGCAAATTATACAAATTTAAAACTCAGTCCACCCCTGCATGTCAAACGGTCTAGCCCGCCATTGCTCTGTGAAAAATACCCAGACATTTTTATCCCGTACTTATAACCTGTTAGGAAGATGTTTTCTTTTTACAATTAATTTTTAGCGTTTACGCTAGTGGTCTATATAGTTAAGCCTTTCTATTTTTACACCATGTACCCTTAAAAATATACCCAATTAACCTATTTATTAAACTTAATTGCCTTTATTTGGTAATTTCAATATTAATCAATTTAATTTAGAATACATTTGTGTATATCAGAAGCTTGAATGCTACGAGTGCTACGACGTAGCACAGAGCAGTGTCTACGACCACGCTGACAGTTGCCGGCTACGAATTAGGTTCGGTTCATGCAATTAACATGTTTAAATATTGCAAACATAAAATAATATTAATGAACTTTGGTAAATTCCATGATACTCTCCGCTTTTTATACTCAAGATTAATCTAACTAAGTTAGAGAAACAAGTATAATCTTGATGTGTATTTTGAGTATCGCATATTAAATAAAAACAGATATTTTCATATATCAAAACTTTAACATCTCAAGAGACTTGTTGCACTTACTTTAAGCTGATCACAAAATAACAAACAAGTCATGACACCATAACCGTTCCTATATATTATTTATAGGTGTCAACTTTGTAGGATATTTTTAAGACAATTGAAAATTGTATTTCTGAATAAAATTGCCAACGGCATAAGTTGTTTTTAAAATCTATTCCTAATATTCTCCCTCTCAAGTAATAGCACACCAAGCATGATTGCTACGTATGTAACTAATAATTAAATATCTACATATAAATAGGCAAAGACAAAATAGTCAATTTTCTCTTCTGTTTGTGAATCGATATTATTTTGGTTTAGTAGCTTCTGACAATATTAATGTTATCAATAAAAAAAAAACCGGTCAAGTACGAGTCAGACTCGTGCACGAAGAGTTCCGTACCATTATCTATAAAAACGGCAAAAAAAATATTTTATTCTGTTTTTTAGTATTTGTCGTTATAGCGGCAACAGAAATACATCATCTGTGAAAATTTCAACGGTCTAACTATCACGGTTCATGAGATACAGCTTGGTGACAGACGGATGGACAACGGAGTCTTAGTAATAGGGTCCCGTTTAACCCTTTGGGTACGGAACCTTAAAAATTGGAAAAGCCTCAGCTAAACGTGGCGGGTTTTACCTAGTAATATTAAAACAGAAAGTCTGTTTATATGTATATTTTTTACGTTTTCACGGCTAAAAGAAACATGGACCACGGAGATAAATACAGGATACTTTTAAGCCGTGGAGAACAGCTAGTCATTTATTGTTCTAGCAAGTGCACTTTTGAGTCAGTTCCTTCTAGGCTTTGTGTGCTTACTACCTTCGGCCACATCATTACTTACCATGGTAGGATTGTGGTCAAATATAGATCTTTGAATTTTTTTTATACATCATTGTTGGCAAACAAGCATACGGCCCGCCTGATGGCAAGCGGTAACCGTAGCCTATGAACGCTTGCAACACCAGGGGTATCACTCATGCATTGCCGACCCACCTCGATGAGCTCTGGCGACCTTACTCACGCGCAGGAACACAATTATAAGTTATTTGGCTGCGGTATTCTGTAAGGTACTTCCCCAGTCAAATAGAAATCTGACTGAAACTCAAGATCTTCTAACAACTTTGTGTCAACATTAATTTAATTTTCATCATTATCTCAGCCGCTAGTAGGCCTCCCCTAAAGATTTCCAATAGGACCGGTCTTCAATCACTACCGGTTATAAACTCATCTCAATATGACACCTAACCTTACACAACCCTATTTATATGTAAATTTCAACTGAATCATTAAATAAAAACGAATCTCAACCTGACATTTGACCTCACCTCACAGCATCCCTTTGACCTGACCTGCCAGTGACCTGACCTGAGTTGACCACAATCTAAATTATACCGGTTTGAGATTCATCTCATGATTAGGTCTAATAGATAAATAGGGTGAAATGTTCCATGGTGTTATGTAGGTTTAAAATGGAATAGAAATAACTTTAACGTTTTACCCGCGTTCCCGTGGATACCTAATTATGATTTTTCGGTATACCGAAACCGTTTAGCCGTTTATGCGTGATTGAGTAACAAACATACAAAATTTCACATTTATTATATTAGTAAGATAGTAAGCTTACATTTAAAGTTTTCTAAAAATCTTTTTTTTATATAATATTATTAAGTTTTTTTTTCATACTTTTCTCCATTCGTTTTAAATGTGTTTACCAAATAGTTTGTATTCCAATTTGAAACTTAAAAGATTTGGTCCAACATCAACATTTAGTTTGAACATCTACAAGATATAACTTTTGCGATCGATCGTTATATCAACCGAATGCTGATCACAATAGAATTGCCAATAAATTAATCTGGCATATCTCAAAGACAGTTCGGAAGCGGGAGGCGAGCGCCCGCAGCCATGACTGTGAACTAAAATGAAATTACATACATTTGTTACAGTTATTACTCTAAACTTATATTATGTAGATTATGCTTTCGGACGTGATTATTAGGTAAGTACTTGACTTTGATTTGATAAAGGTGCTTTTTTAACGGACGTCACGTAATGTTTAATATTTGTTAAACAGCAGTATATCTCTACTAACTGTTATATGTATATACTAGATGTTCACTGCGGTTTTACCCACGTTCGTAGTATATATTTTTTCAATTCAAATCAAAGAAAAACGAGTAATTCAATCAAAAAATTATTTTGACACGTCAGAAAATATTTCATAGGAATAAATTCTTAACATTACACACATAGGTATGCGCAACAGAACACTGTCCACTCCAGACAACAGCTACACACACGTATAAACACATCTACGAACCCTAGACCCTAACCACAATGGGACATAGCATGAATATGCTCTAACCCTTCAGGTCCACCCGGCAATTATTCAAACAGAATAGTTTAACAGAAAGGATTGTAAGGACTGCCTTATCTACACATTTAACATCTTAAGTCACAAAATATCAAATACAATTTCAACTTTAATGTCAAAGGAAATGAGTTAATTTTCCAATGGAATTGTATTGGGTTGTTGTGGTGGGTTGCATAAGCATGAAATGGTACGAAATTTCAGTATATTTAGAATATTTATACATTCGTCCGACGGGTCTAGGAGATGCGGATGAGGCCTCCCCGAGTAGGTACATAATAGGTACAGTGATTTACTACGGTACTGTGTCGGTGATTTTAATGTAATTAGTCTGGTCGGACTGTAATTTACGCCATTTTGCATGGCGAATGTTTGTTTAGTGAAAAATATCGGGTTGTCTTTAAAAAATCTGTGAATTCTTGTAAAATTCAATGTTTAATGTGATACATAGAGTTTATTGAAAAGTTTATCTTAATGACTAGCTTTAGGAGTTGAATTTCGGAAAATAATTTCTTAGTGGATGCCTATGTTATAAAAGGTATCTGTGTGCAAAAAATCATGTTTTTAACCCAAGCGATTTAGGTTGTGCGTTTATATATAGAATTTTAATAAGTAGATACCAAATTTCTGATCAAGGTTGAATCACTCCTTTATTATATTAGTATAGATATAATCCCCCTTATTCAGACCCATTCGGTTGCCATTCCGATCGGAAAGGACTATTTTATTTCGTTAAATTTAAACTGATGCTGTGTTAGTCGCAAAATTCATTTGCCGCGATCGTGTACCGATCAAATACCTCATTCCAAATGGAAGTCTGAAATAAGAAACCATCATATTCAGTAGACTACTCAATCGTTTCGTCTACCAAATCGGGACCGCAACCTAGCAGGTCTGAATAAGGAGGAGCATGTGTTGTGTTGGGTGTAGGTCCGGCGCACCCGGACACGTCGTACTACGTGCGGTATTTAGCTTTTATATATCCATATCGCTAGAATCAAATGGTAGGTTGCTTACAGTTGCTTATTTTTTAAAAGGTAGTATTTATAAGTAGTAGTCAACCATCTTGAATCTCATTTTTTACTTCTTGTTCTTCTGGTCCTTATAGAGTCTGCGTAGATACATACACCGCAACTATATGCCGCTACAGCAGCGCGACTGAATCAAGTGATAGCCGTTATGTGAGTTATGTGATAACAGTTTAACGTCAATGTACCCTTAAAGCAATAACCATACAAAATTAAATAAGATTACAAAACACAATTATTCATTTTAGTGTAAGTACCTCTTAAAACGTGTAGCGTAAAACATCAAGTGTAGACCCACATTCTGTACATATCTTCGTTACATTGTATGGAGATGGACTTGGTAAAACATTTCTATATAAATCGTTTAATTTTATCTCTATTTATAAAATAACATATGTTCTCTTTATTTACCACAAGTATTTACAATCAATGTATAAAATACAAACTATGATATATAGAAAACATCCTCAAAGCCCTCGCTGCTGTCGATAGGCAAGGTTCCCAACAGGCTGGCAGCGTTCCCTTTTTGGATGGCCAAGCTTAGGTATGCGTTGGCGGAAAAAGCTCCCAGCCCGTCGGTCTCCCGAAGCCTCGATGAGCTTGGATGATAAAATCCGACCAAATCGGCGAGCCTCGAACCCCCACGGACCCAAGGTATAAAATTATGTGAAACGTATTCACTATAAAGTTGATAATAACTTGGTCAAAAGGTAACCTCCGTCTTGGAAACATTTGAAATGAAAATGTAGAGAAATTGCTGCGAGTGAAAAAAAAAATACAATATATAGGTACGTTTTATTAATATAACGCCAGTAAGGGGCATATTTATATGGGTAAATATGGACTCAACAAATACTACTTGATGAAACCAACTACTTTAAATATTTTTTAAACATTGTTCCAGGTAAAATAAAGCCGTTTTTGATATTGCAATGTAGCAACTCTATTTCTCGAAATATTTATTGAATTAGGAATACATTTAAAAAAATCGACAATGCCGCCGTGCGATGACGCAATTTTCATTTTCATTTCTATACAAAAATTGTTCTAAATTTAAAACAGAAAAAATTAAATGCAAACAGCATTATATATCTGGTCATTAAAAAATCGGCCCACAGTCAATTAAATTCTAATTGGATAGCTAGATGCACTTGAGAGTCAGGCATGTGTGCGACTATGCAAGCCTATCCAATTAAAAATAAAAATCCTTCTCCATATACGCTATGGCTACGACTGAAATTGTGAAAACGACAATGACCATGCGGAATAGTAAGCATCAAAATTCCATGCGAAAAGGACTATTAGCATAGAGCAAATGGGAGTTTAGTTTCATTTAATGCTATATTAGAATTCTTATTGGTCAGTGAATATTGGATCTTATTAGAAACGAAAAAAAGAAAAACATTTTGAATTTGTTTATATGTTTATAACACATGTAAGTCTCCCTATTGTTTTTTATATGGATATTGAATTGCATCGGTTACTTCTTTGCATAATCATGGTATCAACATTTGATTAAATAATCTAGAACTGAACAAAAACAACCAATATAGGTATATGTTACAATTTAAAATGTGGCTAAGATGAAGACAGGCGCGTGCGATTCAATTTTCGATATAAATAATTTAGTTTATTTTAGGTATATTTTTATGTATGTGACATTTTATTATACAATCATTAACTCACCCAATATTCTTCTGATAAATTGTTAAATTAACATAAAGACGTAACCTAGAGTCCTATGACAGATGGACAGACAGATAATTGTATTATACTAACTTTATGGGCTCAGTAATAAGGTCTCGTTTACACCCTTTATGCACCCTAAAAACAATTACAGAAATAGTGAACACGTGCAAGAATTCCACAATTGTGTAACTTTACAAAAACAATTACTACCACATACCACGTCATGTAACTCCGGGAAATTATGACTCCAAGAATGACCATGCGGAATGTAAACCGCCAAAATTCCTGACTCCGGTCGAAATGGGGTAGGTTCGCACCCCACCCTGCGCTTTGCCCCCTCCGGACGGCTCCTAGAAAGGTATGTGGACGAATTAGGAATGCAATCATGGTCTGGTATTCACATCTTGATATTGTTCTAGATTTTTCACTGTAAAAGTTTCACGTGGAACTTTATTATAAAGACAATGTTGAGAATTTATTTTTAATATTTGACATTCTTTACTTCATATTCTTTTGGAGTTGGTATAGAAATACTTATTTACTGTCTTGCTTCACAGACCATGTTAACATACCTAGATGTTATTATTCATGTACGATATCACGATTACAGTACGAAGTATGTTTTTTTTTAGTTTACACATATTCAGTCAGCGAACCAAGTCTCGCTTGGCTAGTTTATCAGCTTTATCAATATATGACGCCTCCTCAAAACCTGACTATCAAAACATCAATATATAAGCATACATAGCACATAAACGATATACATACAAGTGCAGATTAATTAACAAAAAGCGCCCCCGCACACGCCGCGTTCAGATTGCGGGCGGGCGTCCGCCCGATGATTAACGACCTAGCATTCCGGGCTCCGGCCCTGTATCGCATGATTAATATGTAACTACGCATTATGCGTGTGTGAGTTAACGTGTGAAATCATTGTCCATGTATAGGATATGTATATAGAAGCGGGGGCAATATTTTTGGATTTTTGTCGATGTTAGTACGATTATGATAACTATAAACTGTCAATCGGTATCTAATGAAAATTCTAATTATTATTTTGCTTCTTAGTTATGTCATTTACAGTGTAAGAGGTAGCTTATGATGGCTAATATGATCACGCGATATCCTACTCTATATCTACTGTTAGAGACTACCTACACGTTGTAAACATTATACTGTTAGTGTGCTAATTTTGAAATAACCAAGAACTCCGGTTTCATATTGGCATGATTATTGAATTGCAACGGGAAATGAATCTAAAATATTTTGAGATTCGTACGTCGGTAGGTTATTTTATCAGTTTCAATATGAAACAATTTATTGATCGATAAAAATGTTAAAATATTTTGAAAGTAGTTCCAGTTGCTATAAAGTCTTGTTTGTAACAATAACTGCATAAAACAAAAATAGAAATAGCCATATTTAAATCATTTTCATACAGAAACTGATAGCCACATGATTTTATATTGATTATAGACACGCAGGTCTCTTCAAAACTTCCTAATAGATATTACTACAAGATTAGAAGTGCCACAATAAGAAATCATTCCATTATTAAATGCTCAGATTTTACAACGTATGTAAATAGGGCTGCCCCATCAGTCAAGCTTTCTTCGACGGGAATAAAATTATGTGAGCATAACACCTCCATCACGCGCAGACCCTACATTAATCATACACACCGAGACATAACTATTTACTTGTATTAGTAGACTACTGATATAGGTAGGTATCTTAACTTATTTATTGTTTACAAGAAAAATAATTCCTTTTGCATTCTGTTATTCTTTTTACAACACCCACACTCTATTTGGGCTAAAAAAAATAATGAACAGACACGCTGGTTCTTCTTCCAATCAAAGTGCTTTAGTACAAGGTTTTGATGTTAGCAAACGCCTTTATGGTTACTAAAATGACTAAAAATTAGAAAAAAAATACGGAAATTAGTTCCACGAGTATTCCGCGCGAGGCGCTGTGCCAATTCCTATAGAGAAATTTCGTAAATGCAAACGTGATAATTGAGTTTACTAACGTCAAAAACTCGCTTTAGGCAATCAGACAAGCAACTTTGATTTATAATATATCAATTTCTAATTATAATCTAAGCGGTATTTTATATTTAATAAATAATATAATAATTACAGCCTATATCTGCCCACTGCTGAGCACAGGCCTCCTTTCACGAATAAGGGTGAAAGGGCAATGGGCAAATACTCCACCACGCGTGCCCACTGCGGATTGGTGGAGGTAGGCTAGTGGTCAACCTACTGTTGGAGTTGTCAAGCCACCTAGGAGGTCTCCAACAAGCTTAACGACCATCACAATTAAGTGATAACCGGGACCAACGGCTTTACGTGCCTTCCGAAGCACGGAAACACTCAAGATGAAATACCACTAGGCGGTCACCCATCCAGGTACCGGCCAAACTGGACGTTGCTTAACTTTGCCGATCGGTTAAGAACGGCTAATCAAGCTACGCCACGAGCGCTTCTTAGCTACGCCACGAGCGCTTCTTATTCTATTTTATGTTTGTAGACTAATAATTATTCTTCTCTATGACCTATGATAATTTATGGTTTTATTGTATTAGAAATGGTATGGTGCATTTAATTGTTTGTACATATTTATTGTAAAGATTTGATCGAAATGTTTATTGGAATTTTCTTTTAACTGTCGCTGCGTATTTAGTACTTTATTTTATTTTTGTGTTTCATAAATTTAAATTATATTATTGAATTCCAAATTGAATTAAAGTTCTCTTTCGCCTGAAAGTTTTGTAGGTATGTAATGTAAGCACCCACCTACATCTCATTTAACAATGGTGTTAGTTTTAACAAAGCCCTGTGACGCCATTCTAATGTCCACCCATTAAGAGATTCCATCTCGTTCTAATATATTGCCGTCTCCCTCACTCCACCCACTTCCCCCTACTATTAAGCAAGAGGTGTAAAGGGTTTGTGTTTTTGAGTATAGGCTGGACGCTTCACTGGTCTTTTGAAAATGCATGATAAATTTGCTTTGTTTTATTCTCATGTTCTCGAGCACTTTAAAGAAATAGGTACTTCTTTGCCAACCTTAACGAAAAGATTTTATGATATTTTTAGAACAAGATACTTTCACTTTCATTAACCAAGCTCTATTATGACTCTCTTACATATATCACGGTGAGATTATAGTCAAACGCAAGCTTGTTACAGTTATAAAACAACACAAGCACTTTAGAAAAAGTGAAAATTATTTCAGCTACTTAATCAATCCTCGTACAATTAAGCCGTTTTAATTTTAAAATTAGAATCCGACCCAATAGGGTATTTGACTGACATTCCAATCAGCAACTTTTTATGGAATGTCAAAACGATAGATTTTATATGGAGTTTTGTATGAAATACATGCATGTGACGTCATAATTATATAGCATACTCTTTATGGTTAGATTGGTCATTAAAAATCATAATAAGGAAAAATTTAATAAAATAATCGTGGTTTCCCCTTTTTTTAGATGTTTTATACATTGGTTAGTGTTGGATAATTTATTTTGAATACAGGCAAATACCCTATTTTATACAATTATTTTTTAAATTGAAATGAGAGAAATATAAAACAAAAGTAATTAAACATTTAATTTTGTATATACGCAGGTACTTAAAAGAAAAAAAAGCCCTTAGATTTTTCTCAGAGATACGCGTAGAAACATTTGTGAAAGGCGAAATTTTGCAGCAGAATAGATAACTTGAAAGCAAGTTCAGGATTTCTTACACACGAGAGCGCAGAAATAATGAGATACCAACTACTTACTTGGTACAAAGAAAATTTATCGGTACAAGGGGCTGGTAACAATATGGACATAGAATATTGTCTTTGTATCTTATAAAAGTCGTACATTAGAAGGTAGGTACAAAATATACCTATGTAGGTTTAAATAGTTTTTTTTTCTAATCTGCATTCTTAAAATATAGAATAGAAATAATGTTACAAACTACTTTCATAAAATGTATAAATCTCAGTTTCATGTATAAAGACGAACTGAGGTTGTAAGTTCAATGAATTAGATGCGCATTTATTTTTTCTTAAGAAAAAGGGTTTATCTTTTTATCTCGACTTTTAAATTACCGAATCGAATAAAAAATGACAGATCCTTTAACATTTTTAAAAGTAAACTACAATAATTGAAAATACTGTTTGTTAATCTTGTTTAAATCTATAGGTACTTAGTCTTATCTTGTATAATACACATATAATCGTGTGCGAGTAAATATCTTAGGTAACTGTGTGCCTTAGATATTACACCTTAGATATTTACTTTTATATCAGCTGATTTAATTAGTTTCGTTCGTGACTTTTTATGAAATGTCAAAACTATAGGTTTATATGGAGTTTGTATTAAATATATATTTATGACGTCATAATTATAAAGCATTATTTATAAAAGTTTTATTTATGGTTAGATTTATTTATTTACTGTGTAGTTTAGATAACAAATATTGAAATTATGTTTTTTAATAAAATTATTTTCTCATAGGATTCCAATAACCAATCTAACGTTCAACCCCTTAATTTCCTATAAGATTTGAATTCGTTAAAATGGGTGTGTTTCAATAATTTAATTTCTTCCAAAATAATAGATCAATAACAAAATTGTTATATTTTGTAAAGGGGCGTAGAAGAGGGGGTTTTAACACACTTTTGATAAGGATATTACTCGGACTCAGTAACCAAGAAATTAGTTTATTTTTGTGGTAAGCACACACACCCCAACAGTTTTTAAGTACAGCTGTCGGAACACATCTCGGTGCTTAAACCTCTACCAATTTTAAATGCTCATGAAAATTATGCATAACATCGCCTGTTAAGTCCAAGACAAAATAATTTCTATATCAGTTTATACCACGGTGACACATCCACCACCATTTCCTAATTTCCCTTCCGCAAACAACCCAAATAAATACATTACCATGTACGTCCAACAGTCGATCACAGTCTGGTTGATCAATCATAACTGAACTCAATCGGTCCACAGCGGATATGGGCCCCGCCACCATTGCCTGGCACCGCCCATTTTAACTGGCGGCTAAACGAGTTTTTGCCTGGGAAATGAGTAAATGTCTGGGCAGGATGGCTGAGCGGGTGAGAGTATTTATTGATGTAGACTTGTTTTAATGTTGTGAATTTGTTAGGTAGAAATTTTATTATTAATTGCGTTCGTAATAACATGTTTTTGTCATTTTTTAAACCAATTGTTACTTAATTTATCTAGCTTAGGACTGCCTCGCTTCTGTAGCACACTTGGTACTGTTTTCACGTGAGTATATAAGAGTTCAGGCCTGTCTTGTCGATATTGCTCATAGTTTTGTATCACTTATCTGTCAGGGCAAAATTAAATTATGGGTATACGATTCCCGTGATGGATGAACTGAACATACCTCCTACAAGATTGTACGGATTGCTGTGGCAGATACATAAGTCACTTGTGGTGTCGGATATACCGGCAATTATGAATTATGCCGATTTTTATTTTTATTTTACTGTGTCTGCATTACGAGTACAAATACGTGTTGGGTAACTTGAAATAAAATGTATTTTATCTATTTATTTGAATCAATAGAAATGTACTCTTGTTACTTGTCTACATATCTTATAAGAATAAAACTAATGATCTTTTTGAAACTTAACGCAACTAAGAAGAAAACAACGTAAAAAAGCTAAACCATTTCATTTATCTGAGGGCACGGTAGTGCCCCCGCCAAGACGAGCCAAGCGAAGCGCAAGGGCACTACCTACCTTTTCTCGAAGCGCTTAGTCGTTTTTTTGAACCCTCATAACTTAAGTTTCGATTGTACCAGATAAACAAAATTCTCGGGATATGATGTCAATAGGAGACTTATTTAACATATAAAGTTTCAATTGTATAGCTCTTATACTTTAGATTTTATTGATATCTAAAAAACCCTGATTTCGTCACTGACTCACTCACTCACTGATGATCATCAAAATTCTAGGGTACTTCCTGAAGTCCTAGAAAGCTGAAATTTGGTATGTAAGTTAGTATTAGTACACAAACAACAAAAAAATCCAAAGTTTTGGAACTTTTCCCCCCAACCCCTTAAACTAGGGGATGGAAGTTTGTATGAGATTTCCGCAAATTTTGATGCTAGAGGTCTGAAAATTGATATATAGGGAACTCCTTGTTATAAATAATAAAATACATATTTTAGGATATTTAGTAAATCACCCCCCCACCCTTTAAATTAGGGGATGGAAG
Organism: Tetheella fluctuosa; assembly: GCA_951216915.1. Lineage (NCBI taxonomy): Eukaryota > Metazoa > Arthropoda > Insecta > Lepidoptera > Drepanidae > Tetheella > Tetheella fluctuosa. Next base: position 7,896,479 of record OX578230.1, read on the forward strand.
TTTGTATTGGTTTTCCTATACAAACTTAATTTCATGCTAGAGATCTGAAAATTATACAAGTCCACAGACTTCTTGTAAACACAAACATGTATTTTTTAATTTGTATTAAAAAATACATGTTTGAGGGTTTTTTTAAAATCATCCCTCAACTCCTTAAATTAGTTGATAAAAGTGTATATGGGGCATTCGTCAGGTTTCAGATCAGAATATTACTATACATTATTATTATACGAATAATATTATACTACACTTATGCACTTCGTTAAAAATTTAAATGTGGTGACAAGTATTTACAAAAGAAAACTTCTATGGGGATGGGAAATCACAAAGGATGTAGGCCCCGGTTATTGTAAGATAAAAATCGTAATGTAATACGTTGTATATAAGGTTGGCCTTAAAAATCTGATGACATAGTAAATCAATCGACATAAGCGAATATAGGTTTTTTTATAATATAACCCTTTATAAACAATCTTCAATTATTAGTAGACCCTCGTTGCAAAGTGCAAGCAATGTCAATAGATGGCTTTTTTAAACAAGCTATGGTTTCGTTCTCACGATTATACTTAAGACTTTTATTTTAGACGTAAGCGTGGGAAATGATCCCCTAGACCCACCACCTTCTAGTTAGGCAAAAGAAACAGTGGGTCATGAAAAAAAGGCACCTCTGATGTGCAAGAAATCACCCCAAAAAAAGAAAGGATGATCAAATAAAAATATTATCATTAGCAACTAACTTACAAAAAGAAGTGAAATCCCACCAAAAACATTTTCTAATGGTTCCTCTGTTGTGCAGTGAACAAATTTTTCACTTTACACCCACGTGACGGTAGCGAAACGGCCAAGCCATATATTTTGACTTAGGTGTAGAGTTTGTGAAGTTAGGGCGTGTAGAGTTAGAAGCTTGGCTCTACATGAGATCTGATAACTTTTTGACAGTGCAAGCTATATGGTCTCGTCTTGGCAACATTTTACATGAAAATGTTTTTGGTGGGATTACCATTTACACCTTAGCATTTAAATCAAACAATCTGACAGATAAAGAATGAAAAACTTCTACATCAAACTCGCTCAACAAAAACCCGTGCATCAACTTTTAAATCGCTTAAAACAACGTTTAAAGCTGTAAAGTCTTCCTGAAGTCTTTCACTCTTACTCTCGACGGAAGTTCGTTGCATTTTTCACTTCGCCTTTCCGCTAACTTTCACTCCGCGAACTTTGAGGAAAAGCTTTTTTGTGCTTTTGTTATATTTACCTAAAAGTAGATGAAATTACTAGGTTCTTTTTTGCTAATAAAATTAAAGTTAGAAACTGATGAAAAATAATATTTTCCATATAAAATTACATTCAAGTGAATGATTTCCTTAATGTTTTAATTATTGTACTCACACTAATAATAATTGCTTTGTTTCATAACATCGAAAAGACCGGTGTAAAAAAAAAGGTTAAAATATTTCTAATAATATTATACCAGTAAAACATTTTTATCAAAATAGATGATTGCTTTTATTTTATTAGCATGAAGCAGATAACCACACACTTTTCAAAACATGCAAGTAGCGACCTCTGGGGTTATTATCAAACCGTAGAATTTGTTTGTAGGGTAGATTTGTGCTTCGCTACTCGATAAAAGATGGCGCTGTATCACAACAAAATTCTTATTGGAAAATTTAAATAGGTAAGTACATACCTTAAACTTTGCAGCTTACTCGCTACTCTACTAAAATTGTTATAATAATTTATTTCATCAATTTACAGGATGGTAAACAAGTACGTTTGTTGCATTTACAAAATTACAAATTGAGTAGGTAGTAAGCAGTTAACCAAAACTAGCAGGTCTGGCCAAACTAAGACAAAACTGTATTGTAAAGTATGGAATCAAAATATCAAGTATGAAGAATACTTAAGAGTCGGAGTCACTTTTAGGGCAATAATATCAAAGCTATGGTATAGTGTAATACATGTCACTCATGATTGATAAAAAATATACCTAAAAACGAAAGCTAAAGAAACTCACTGTACCCAAAAAACACACTGTCATGTACATAATTCGCTTGGAAATGCCACAAATAAGGCGACAACCGGCGAAATATCTATTTCGGACCGGCTGGACCCGCGTCACTCTGTCACGGTCGCCCCGGAGGCCCGCTGCGGACTGTGGCGCTATTTGTGAGCTGTAGCGTTAGCAAAACTTTTTTCTAATAATTACTTTAAATGTTATTTGTTCACAAAAGGGTGTCAATCATATAACATCGAACCTAATACCTTTGAAAACATCATTGAGAACATTTTCAATACAAAATACGATGTTACCGTTGCAATGTTATTAAAGGGTATGTTCCGTCCGATATACACTGTTAGCACTGTAAGGTGTGACGTCACTTTAGATATAAATGTCCTAAAACTTAATTTTAAATATGTTCAAAAATTTGCTCTGCTCTGCGAGCCTGTCTATGTGAACGGACCCTAAGTCTGTAGTGTTAGAATTATAACAAAACAACTGTCAATAAGTAATTACTTGTAAAACCACATAAAACTGAATCAAAAGTATACAATACAGTTAACGTTATTAAATGTTACCTTCAATTAAATATTTTGGAAATCTTGTAAGAAAAACGAGGAGTCCTAATATCTTGTAAAATATTTTTATTTTTTTACTTTGTATAGGCTTGTGTTTGACCACAATCTCACTATGGTAGGTGATGATGTGGCCGAAGGTGGTAAGCACACAAAGCCTAGAAGGATCTGGCTCTCAAGTGCAGCTGCCGAAACACACCAATAGGTGTTTGGCGACAGCTTTTCATTTGAGGGTAGTAGCCAGCCAGGCGGGTACTACAAAGTACCCTACCACCATGCTATGGTTTCCTCACGATGTTTTCCTTCACCGAAAGCTCAAGCTCATTGTAGGATTCGAACCCAGGACCTTCGCCACGGCGTCCGACGTCACTACCACTGAGCTATCATCGCCTCGCCAAATATACATAATAATTAAGTACCTACCTATGTTAAATTTTGATTTTAGACTAGAAAGCTCATCTTATTCGAAAACTTAAAGTGGCCTACATTATCGTCTCTTTGTTATTCTATGGCCTACATAATAATTTATAAGACGGTATTATGAAAGCTACGTTTGTTACCCTAGCTAGGAAAAGAGTACCTATACTTATGAGACATAGTAAACGATCGTAAAGCACGTTTTAGGGTTCCTAATAGGAAAGTGCACAGATAAACTAATATATCATGTATTGTATGTGTGTGATAAGACATTTTTTTATATATTGTTTAAAAAAATCTCACATTAGTAAAATGGTTATTTTAAGCCATCGCACGTTTAACCATGGTAAATAAAAACAAAGCTCGGTTCATACTTACATATATGTTTACTTTACTTATGTATGTAATCTATAAATTTATTATCATATAATATAAATAATGGTATTGTTTTGATAGTATTTTAAAATAATACTTTACTATAATAAAAAAGTATATGTAGTATGATATACAACTATAGTTGGTATATAGTAGTAGTAATTAATTCTTTAGGATGTCACCAGTATTTAGAAATGCGTTGATTCCGTCACTGTCTCTCAACTATCAAATTACGAATGCGAGATAGCGACAGCAATACTACTAGCACTGTTTCTTAGTACCTAATGTTTGTATATGCGGATGCAGGAATAGTATGCAGTAGATATTTAAGTTGAGTAGTCAATCTATCGGTATAACGCTTTAAAACAGTAACATGCACCACACAATAACTGTAGCAAAGTTAACGTCTACACAGGAGGGGTATTTCTTCAAGTCGACGTTAGGGCTACGTGTGTAAACACTGTCAGTGTCATGTTTAGAAAAAAAGGGTAGAGCACAAAGCAATTTCAGGTCTCATGTTAGTGCAATTTGTTGAAACGTGTCATTTTGGTTGGAAGTCGATGAGTCGTGTGAAGTAACCTTTAGGGTACAAATTGCAAGATGAGCTTGTAATACTTATTGTGCATTCTTGCAATATTTTTTGGTAAAATGGTCAATCTACAGACCGTGACATGAGTTTGAAATTACTTTTCGAATGTGGAATTATAACAAAAACTTTTTTCAAATATTAAATATAGGTACATTTTAACTTTTAAATATTCTCAAATGTTGGTTCAAAGGTTGATTGGCCCTCAGTTCAAATTTGACAACAGGTACCCACTCCATGCAAACACATCATCTTGGTTCGATAAAACCATAAATATAAAAAAGTCTCTATGTAAATCCAAGCAAAACTTATCGAATAACTCATAGATAAAAAAAACTGTAAACGTAATAGAAATCAAAACTACACAATCGCACTATACTAGCCATGGGTCGATCCGTCGACCATCCCCCTGCTTTTCGGGTCCCACTGCCCACAATAATTGTTCCAAACTAAATATCACTTTACGTATTTAGAGTAGAGTCGAATTTGGAATGTAATTGGTAGGTAGTTATAATGTTTTTTGTTATAAAGGTTGTTTAGGGGTGTACTGCCCACAGCGAGGGAGAACTGGCCGCAAAGGGTCGGCCGTCCGTGCCTCGTTTAAACGCGCCTTCGTGACTAGTCGAGTTCGGCCTGTATTGGTACGAGTTATTTTTGATCTAAGTATTTTGAGTTGAGATTGATTTTATTAATAATGTTCCATATCCTATACTTTCATTTATATTTTTTTTGCTATATAAATTTAATTGGTTACGCATGATATACTTTATCATTAATTTTATGCAAATATTTTATTTTGTAACCGCATACGATTCGCGGTTTTCACCTTTCAAAAGTAGGTTCTTACATATTTGATTTTAATTGATGCGCTCTATATGCTAAGTTTCATGCAAATCTGTAAAACCTTTAAATGATTGATTAACAGAAAACATACACACATACTTTTATGTTATTATGAGGATTAATTTTATTGCGTAATTGGTGTAAAATGGCTATATAAAAAAACCTATTTCTACTTATACATTTATTATTTTTAATAAAGTAGCTAAAAGCGTATCTAAATTTAAATAAAATAATGAATTGTGTGTGTTAATTGAAATAATATTTCCTCAAAATTAATCCTAACTTAATATTATAAGCTAACTGTCCCCCGCGGTTTAACCCGCATTCCCGAGAAAAAAGTATACACCGCGGGGGACAGCTCGTTTATAATAAACAAATTAAAATGATCAAGTAGACTTGAAAACTCCTACGAGGCACGAAGGGTGTATCCGCTGTGCATACATTAGGCATAGATATCGCAAAGCTTTTCGGTAGGATTAAATTAGTTAACTTATTTGCGTAGTTGTTTTGTATTCGACCTGAACTGGAGGTGGGTGGGACAGAGGGTGAGGGGGGGTAATCAAAACCCGATTTACGATTATATTCTTAGATTTATCTTAATCTAGGTAAATTGGAATCAATTATGAATAATTCAAAGGAAGAATCAGGCTTTTCGTTATAGATTGGAAAATAAAACGATACTATATTATATTACCATAATTATAGTTAAAATTGAGTTGATAGATTAATTATTTAGGTACTTCTTACTAATTATTTATTAAGTATGTAGTCATCATCATCATGTACGTTTCACTGAAAACTATCAATAGAGTCATGATTTTTTTTTATTATTAATAATTGTGTTTCATTTTATATTGTATAAAATACAAACTATATATATAGAAAGCATCCTCAAAGCCCTAGCTGCTGTTGATAGGCAAGGTTCCCAACAGGCTGGCAGCGTTCCCTTTTTGAATGGCCAAGCTTGAAAAATTTGCTTTGTATTTATCCTAACTAATAATATTAATAAATGCGAATGCGTTTTTGTTACCTTTTCACGCCTAAATCGCTGAACCGATCGCGATGAAATTTGGTACACATATAGCCTATGGTATGGAGAAGGACATGGGCTACTTTTTCGGGAACTCGGGTGAAATCGCGGGATACAGCTAGTACTATCAAAAATGTACAAAATACAATGTCCTTATTCAGATCTGTAAGGCATTTATAAGTCAAAGTTAATATTAATGTAGTATAACAGAAGAGGTAATATAGGAGATGACATTCAAACACTAAGACTTACATTCGTCGGACAGAAAGCAAATATTGGCACATTACGCGACCCCTGCCCCTCTAAATTGTAATAAAAAGTCACAACGTCTTGTTCCGACCACGCATACCCGTGTTATTTACACAAGTAGACGTACTACACAGCCCTGCGGGTCTATTACGGAACTTTTTTTTAAACCGGTTCAATATGACGGTTTTCGAAATTACCGTTACGTTCTGACAGCTGCATTAGTTGACATTTCAAATTTTTACATGCTCATAAATATAATCTTAGATAATAATGAATAAATATAATATAGGTAAAAGCAAGATACCAAAATTCTTATCATTAAAGAGTTTCAACTATGAAATTAGTTCCATTCCAAATGACAAAATTACTAATATTTCACTCAATGAGAGTGGAATAGGAACGAAACACTATAAGCGCTTTTAGTGACACTGTGGCGTTATTTAAAAAAACACACGACAAAACAAAAAAATAGGGGCAAATATTGTCAATTGCAAATCTAGCTTAATTGCAACTGGAACCATTTATACATTGTTCTATTTTTACGGCTAATTGGATTGTTGCAAAAAGAAACTGATCGCATCATAGTTACGTAATCTACGTACTTGTGCGGAACCTGGGTCCGGGAGTGAGTACGGACCTTTTTCATTTCCTCACAAAACATGTTGTTTTTATTAAAACAATTGGGATCGGTCATGCTGTTTTTTTTGTTTTATTGAAATATTGTTCTGCGGACGTGTATGTAAATATTTGTTTCAAGTTTCTGCTATATAATATTACTTATTATGAAATAACTTGGCTATATTATGTAGAAACTGTGAGTAAATATTCTATTCAACTGATTCGGGTCTGATTTCAAAAGTTTTGCGGTTAAATATCAAATTGATCTTTAAACTACGTTCACATTTAAACTAAGTTAATTATTATCTTTGTTATCAGGTGAAATTATTTTTCCTATTTTGTATAATTATAAAATTAAATGGCTATCCTAAATCACAAGGTAAATAGGTGTGGTACGTTTTGTTATCATAGAGTTCATGTTTTATGTTCATGCTTATCTCATTTTAAGGTTATTAAACGACTTCAAAAAGAAGGAGGTCGTCGGAATCTTTTTTTTTCAGATATCGGTAAGCGACTCCTATTGACTTGATCTTGTTTTGCTATTTCACTGTTTTTTCACCATTTAATAATAGTCTTTATTTAATTAATTGTTTAAGAACTAATATTTAAAACTGCAGCATCATACGTTATCAAGAGCCTGTACAAAAAACTTTTGTGTTTTTTTATTAATTTTGTCATGAATTTGTAGTACCTAGGTAATTTTGTGAAAATTGTAACTACCTACCTATTACAGTTAAAAAGATTCAGCCATGTGACAGCCATACGAATAGACGGCATAGGCACCATTTGAATACAGAACCCTAATTAGGCCTCAAATACTATCTAATATCTCTCTCTAATATTTATGATAATTCTTTAAATTCTTTTTTTTACTATTTTCTATATTCGGCCTTAGCTCACAACATAAATATTCATACCGTTGCTATGTACAAAACAAACTATCTCTACAATATTGCAAACAAACAACCATTCTTAGGGACAGTACACATTGGACACCGCAATTTATAAGCGAGTCGGGTCCGGGCCCGGGTCGGACCCAGAAGAAAGGGTTCGCGGAACAGCGGCTGTTATTGTATCGGAAGGTGGCCCGGCCTTAACGGGCTTACACTAGATAGAGCTATGAAGCGATAGACTGGACAAAGTTAGACAATTTCCTTTGTTTATATTTCACTGCTGGGGCAACTCACGAGCTTATAGTCTAGACTAATTGTACTTTAAAAAAAAATGTTATCCAGATTTGAACAATTGGGAATAATAAAGTAGCTTATAATGAACGAAAAACAATACATCACTAGGAAAGTTGCGAGGTAGTTTAAAATATAGTGTAAAATAAAAAATAATAAAAGAACAAATTGGCATTTATCTTGAATATTTTGAGGTTATGTTATTAAGTGACCTCTACAAAAGTAGAATTTTTATGATCTACAACTTTTCTATTTTCTATATACTTTTTATTTTGACGTCAACTTTGCCAATTTTTTAGAGACATACCAAATTTTCACCCCTTTTCACCCCTTAAAACTACCCTGCAATCTTCCTAGTCATTAATTTTTTTTTATCGTTCATAATATACTTAACCAACTCCAATTGTTCAAATCTGGATATCATTTTTTTTATATTAAAAATGATATCCAGTTAGCCTAGACTAGCCTTATTTTTGCATTTTAAATTTAATGTGTAATCACTGTAGTCATCAAATATAGTTGTATAGTATAAAAATGTTGCTAAGTTGCAACTAAGAGTACAACCAATTTTGTTTGTATGATAGTATTATGAGACCTGTTGCTGTTGAAAACAAACTATCTCTACAAGACAAGTTAACTTTGATTTACTCAGTAAGATTTGAGATAATAAAATATCTTTATCATGCCGTGGTACAAATTTTACCACGAAGTGACGTCACAACTTACCCCACTCTTATACTTTGATGCGCTATAACTTTGTATTTTTTTATTGATTTGATAAAGCAAAAAGTACGTGTCCAATATGTTTTGATAATCTTACCCACGGACTAATTAGAATGTATTTGCATTGACCCAGGACACTACCTTATTCTTACACAATAATACACATACCAAAATTAGCTTAAAAACTATACAAATATTTCAAATTTCCCAAAGAACTTGTCTAAAACTACACCATTCCTAACTCTATAAGGTCACATTTGCAAATACAACCGTTTTCATAGTGTTAGTGTGTACTTATTGCAGTCCCTTACCCACACAGGCACAGAAGGGACAAAGGTCACCGGCCACAGCCTTCTTATATTTGTTTAAGACGTGTATTGTACCCGAAACCCTTATTTTAGTATACATTTTGTATATAATATTGTATCTACCTGCTTTGTGATATTTACGCCTAAATGTTCGCCGCCGGCTGACACCGATATTTTGGATACATGTTTTCTACATTTAATGTTCATTGTATTTAATTTAATTTTATAGTTGTCTTTAGAATTTAAGTCAGGAATACCGATACGAGAAGACATTATTAGAGTTTAAAACAGTTGAGAGCCAAATACTTGTGTGGACATTAGTCCATAGAGCGATGGCCGCCACTTACTATCAGGTGGTTTTTTATCTGCTTGTCAGAAATTAGAAATTTATATCTGACAAAAATATGTTACAAATCTATGATCATATTTAAATATTATAATCCTGGTATATAAAAGTATAATCAAAAAATATTTTGCGTACTATCTAATAAAGGATTGATTTTAACTTCAAATTAAATGTATTAGGTATGAGAATAGGGTGCAATTATTCATAGATAGATATATAAAGGCAATATATTAAAGATAAATAAAATATAGCGATGATAGCTCAGTGGATGTTTCATCGAATGCTATTGGAAGGTCATGAGTTCGAATTCTATATTTAGCTCAAAGGCCAGTGCCTTTCATGCTTGGTGTGGTAACTTTTGGCCACACCATCACTTACCATGGTAAGATTGAGTTAAAAAAAATCCCAATAAAATGCCATCAAAACTCGAGTAAAGCCAGATATTTATCACCATCATCAACAGCAGCAAATATACTTCCGTACTGCAGGGGCACGAAGCTTCCCTAGCAATGAGGGACATTAAGGTCATATCCCACCACTCAGTCCCAGTATTAGATTGGGGTACTTTACAGGTTTTTGATTTTTGTCTATTGGCACGGAAATGTTTCCTTCTCTGGCAGAGATGCCCAGAGGGTCCGTAAGTAAGTTAAAATTCACCCTTTTAATTGCAGTTCGATACATACATACGTTTCCTATGGCGTATCGACAGATGGAAACTACTAAATAGTAATCTAAATTCAAATAACTAATTTAATATACTTCAAAGCGGCTAACTACGTAAAAGTGTTCCACAGTAAGGCCCCTAACACGTCTGGTAAATAGAGGTTCGATCTAATAGGGCCTCCTGAGGCTCTCAAACGTTCAATCAAAATGATAGGTAATTCAGTTACACAACCGCTGGACGAATACCTTCCTATCTAGTATGGGTGAGAGGAGAAGTGTTAGAGTTTTTATTTGCAATGTTTATAATTAAATTTATTTTTAAGACTTCTTATTACATGGATTCGTTGAAGGCAGTTTATTTATATAACTATAAATAACTTTATGAAAACATCTAGGCATTGTGACTCAATCATGACATATATAACGGAGGAGGGCGATGATATCTGCGACATAGTTTCAAACTTCTGCAGATGTCATCGTTTCAAATGAATTATGTAAAATAGTGTTTTTGTTCATGAACATTTTTTTATCTTATCTTAATTACATACTTCCTCAATTGTATCTTTGCAATGTATCTATCTAATATTTAATTTAAATAGCTTCCGCCTCACGGTTTCACCCGCGTTCGCGAGGGATCTAATGTTTTCGCAGAATAAAGAAGTAACTTATAGCCTCCCTCGATAAATAGACTATCCAACACTAAAAGAATTTTTCAATTCGAACCAGTTGTTCCTGAGATTAGTGCGTTCATACAAACAAACTCTTCAGCTTTATAATATTAGTATATATATATACATTACTTGTACCTATACATCGAAAATGAATGAAGTAGAATTGTGCTTTGGAAAAAACTTATATTCAGCAGTGGACAATAAAATGTTATTATCACTTTACAGGTCAATTTCAATCAATAAAACTAAAGTAAATAAACTAAAAAAAATATGAAAATCATTCTTCAGTCAAGTGTCATAAAAAATATTTCCCTTTTCTGAAAAACTTTTACACTCACGTGTACCCGTCGCATCGCCGACCACTACACGTATCCCCCTATTCCCTAATTAATCCTGTATCGCACCGGATCTCCGGAGTTTTGCTCCCGTAGGATGACCTTACCTTAATTCGCTTAAATCCCTTAAACGTTCGCGTTGTTTACTTTTACTATTACATATTTTATTATACATATGTTGTCGTGGTTATAGTGTGTATCTGCATTGTACAATGTAATAGTATGTAGCATAATAGAAAGAAGAAAGAAAGATGTTGATAAGATTTTACTCAGTTTGTTTAAGAAAATGCCATTGGGTTTAAATTCTACAAGAGCGTGAATTTTAACTATAGGGAAATATTGTGACTCAGCCTAAAGTTGTTAGGTTTACGATTTGCTACCCTCATCTCAAGAATCTGTCGCTTATCATCTAATGTTCGGCTTAAGCAGTTATACAGACTTATTTAATATTTACCATATTATACAAATTAGTTTGCTTAGTATCACCAGCTCAGTTCCCCATGAGTTTTATGCCATTTTATTTTGTAACAAAGCAGTAGGTACTAAGTGCCTTAGGCCTCAGGAAGTTTTGAAATTCGCGCGACACCACCTAATACAAAATTTTCACTAACCACTAATACTACTAATATGGTCAAATACATATCTACTTATAAGCAAATAAGACAACTATTGGCGCTTACCTTTGACATCGTATTAGACTCGCAATTCAACGTGCTAATGTCGTCAGCTTTTTGAAAGCTCTCCTCACTGGCGGTGTATTAAAGTTTCTTTGAATTTATTTTAGTAGAATTTTATTCTCATTAAATTGTTATTAGGAAATTGAAGAATTATATATATGGATGATATCCCAAACTATGACTAATAAATCACACATTCTTTATTTCTACTATCATTAAATCTAGAAATATCCTACTAGATATCAAACATAGGATTATTTAAAGGCGCACCGCCTTGCTCATTATTATTAATCCATCTTATCCAAGTAAATATAATTTCATACAAGGGATAGTTAAGGTACTTATGACGTACGTAAGCAATTAATACTTGAGGTAGGTAATCTATGGAGAGGCCCTATTTTGACCCTTGGGGATGACCCTTGCTTAACGAACTGTATGTTATATATTAGTTGATATCTTTAGTTAAAAGTTATGTACTTAAATTTAATTATGAGTGGAGAAAGGATATTGAAAATAACAGTACTATTACCTAAATTTTTCAAGCTAATGACGTCACAATGGTTGACGTCATCAACCTGAAGTTTCCGCTAGTATTATCAGAGTCCTCTAAGTTTGTCAGAGGCCTTTGTTGCTATTAAATTTCCTAGTAAAGTCTCTAATTGCAGACCCTTGAATCCTCAACAGTGCATACCCTATAGCAATATCTCTAAAACAATAGAAATACCTACCTACCTATTTTGAATGGAGTTTATTCAATGTTACAACATTTAGGAAATGTTATATGAAATATGTGTCTTCCGAATAAATAATTAAATTTAAAAAAAAAACTATTCTTTAGAATTGTCAATCCGATAAAGCACGAATAAAATTGGATAGGCATCCAACAATTATGGACTGATGACGTCGTCGGTATGAGCTTAAAATAAGTGGTTCGAAATTTATTGTGACAATCCATAATGAAGATGAAGAAAACTTCAAATCCACCACTTGCTCATACTCCATTTTTCCCACACTCAGTTAAAATTATTCATATTCCAATAATCACACAAGTGTAAATGTAAATTAACCCTCTCGAGACAACGGGAGAAATTTTGCAAAAAGCAGCACACTCGGGTACCGTGGGCCCGCAAAGTTAGCGGGTGTAATCGATACGGCCTTAGGGCTTTGGGTATAAATTAGAAGTTCCATCGATCACCGACGCCCTTTGCCCATCGGCTCGTACTTTATTGATAGTGAATGTTAACCGATAGTTCACTGAGTTACGTTTAGTTGGACAAATATTTTTAGGACGAATTTATTACTTTACTTGAAATTGTTTTTTTTTAATTTTATTATTTCATACAAGGGATAGCCCAGGACTCCTTACGTGAAGAGATTGAAGAAGTCTTTTTACTCTAATGATCTCAAGAGTGTATGTGTCAGTAAATGAAGACACTGGAGAAGTTAGTCCAAATATATTGCTTATACATGTGGTGTACTTTGCTATTAAAGTTTTTTTTTAATTCCGTGTTTTCTTGTTTTTGTTATCAAAGGTGTTTATTTGAATTCATATACATTTTGTATTTGTAATATCAAAATACAAATTTAAAAGCGATCAAATTCTTTTACATAATACCAAACATAACTACCGTACTTAAATAAAAAAAAAGGTATTCGAGGACGCCTATAAACATATATAGGTAAAGGGAAATGGCACTTAACGTTTCCTAAAGGATACATTATTGAGGAGAGCTCTAAAAACAACATTTTTACATCCTACCGGCAGGACGACGCGCATATTTTATTGCGGGTAGCTGGGATGACCCTTGGATCGGACCTGAAGACTTACAAATGTGAAGAAGTGTTATGATAAAAAAGATTTTTTAGATGATAATAAAGCGTGTAAAGATAGGATATTGTGGGAGAAACTAGATACCACTATCAGGTTGTCTCAATTAAGCCAATAGTCAGATTATAAAAAAAAGAAAAATATGTATAAAAAATGTAACCTTGCTGAGTTTCTTGCCGGTTCTTCTCAGTTGAAGGCTGATTTCCGAATCGGTGGTAGCTTCAGTAAATTCAACCTTCTTGTGCCCTCCTAGGGCCTAAACTGAATAAATGGCTTTGACTTTGACTTTGAATACGTTTTTTTTACGCAAGCAGACAGGCGGTCCAACTGATGGTAAATGGCTACTGTTGGAGACCGTATAGATAGTTTAATACTGGCATTTAATCTATTCTATATTTGACTGTGTTTTATACATATGTCTGTTTGTGTGCTTTCGACATTTGTAATTATATCTGAGATGTTCTACAATCTGCTGGAAATTGATTCATTTATGGACTTTACCTATGGACTTTAGCAATACCAGTGGGATTACGACCCGACCTTTATAAAGCCTTCTGGCTCTCAAGTGCAACTACCGAAACACACCAATATAGCTAGGTGACAGATTTTCATCATGAGGGTGGTAGCCAGTGAGGTACTACACTCATGTTGTTTTCCTTCAACGAAAGCTCAAGTTCATTGTAGGATTCGAAACCACGACCTTCGCCGTGGCATCCAACGTCACTATCACTGAGCTACGCCTTTCATACGTTTAATACTTACTTACCAATATTTTATGCAAAAAATTGTGTGGATGTTTGTTACTTAATTACGCCGCAATGGTTTGACAGTTTTAAATGAATTTGGCACATAGATACTTCTGGAATAAACTATAGTACCTATACACCATATTTTTTTTATCCTGGAAATTATTAGATCTCTCGGAAACGCAGGTAAACCCAGAAGCTAGTTTTATAACAGAAGTATTTTTTTGTGTTTTTGGTAGCTTTTGATATGTGCTTCGACTGATTAATATGACAGGAAAATAATTTACCATTGTTGATGTCATGTAGTATCCATATCATTTCATTGCTCCATATTCTGTAACAAAAATATTTTAAAAACAATTATCAAAAACATTTTATGTAAGTAACTACATCTAGTTTACGAATAAAAAAAATATATCAATAATATTATTAGTCCCACTCTAACCCTCTTGAGTTCTATAAGATTCTGGTACCTGGCCGGTCCCGCGAGGCCACGGGGTCTGATGGACGGACTTTGCCGCGCAAGGGTTAACCTAAGTCAATATAAATATTTGACGAGCTTGCTGTGCGTTTTACTTTACTACACTCTGTATACGGATTTTCTTTTAAATATATAGTTGTAAAAATAGTTCCATTTTATTAAAAGGCTTACGTTTTGACAGGAACATACATCTCATGGAATTATATCGAAGCCGATAATTTAGCTTTTCTAAAAACGAGAAAACTAATGGTGAAGAAACCGTGTCAGAAAGTAAAAATCAAAGGTATGTGAAGTCAACCAAACCCCACGAGGTTCGCGCGATAGCAATATGGCCTTAATCCCCCCATTTTTAGGGGCAATTCAAGGCCCTGAAGTAGGAACGTTATAATTATAATCTGTTGTAATAATGATGATAAATTTCTATGTTGAGGAAACGAGGCAAAAACGTCAACCGATCTACACAAACTTCGCTTCGCGAGATATTTTATTTTTTACCCAATAAAATAGTTACCTACTCAATAAAATCATTACTATCGTGCTAAAAAATAATATGGAAGATAAAACACTTAAAGTAATAGGACAATTTCTAATAAACAAACATATTGTCAGATAGGGCGAGGTCCAACTGACAAATACAGGGTAGTTGAGGGTAGTACGTGAGAATTACCCGGAATTTTATCCCGGGTTCGAACCCTGGGCTGTCCCCTGGGTTACCGCTGCCGTCCGAAAACTTTGTATTTGACCCTACAGTAGAAATGTATACATAGAGTTGTTATTCAAAATATCTATGTACAAGGATAGTTTGCTCCAGCAACTAGTACGAGTTACTACTAGGTATTACTAGTTTTAGCACTAATAGTACTACTACTACTAGTACTAGATACTACTCTGGCAGCTGAAATTGAAGGTCAGTCTAGCCTTAGAGTGCTGACCACATTTGACCACATCATCACTTATCATGGTCAAATTCTGGTCAAATATAAAAAAAACTATCCTTAATAAAAAGAAGATAACATTTTGTTTGATCATTATTTTCTATTAACATAACGTATGTTAATAGAGTTTAATTTGTGAAAATCTAGATGGAAGTTGATAAGATGGAGCGTTTACCTCAGCGCTTTTAAGCTTAATACCTCAGCTTTATAGCCAGTTATTATCTTTAACTAACTAATCTAACTAATATGCTTGCAGAGCTAAATGTAATCCACATATATGTACATCGATATGTTTAAAACATCATTAGGTTAACTAGGCAAATATCCTTCTAGGCTTTGTGTGCTTACCACCTTCGGCCACATCATCACCTACCATAGTGAGATTGTGGTCAAACACAAGCCTATACAAAGTAAAAAAAAAAACAAAACATAAGTAAATCTTTTCGAATATATATATCGTTCTCACGTATATAGAATTAGGTCAGATTTCAGAAATTTTGTCACAGTTATAAAGAGCTGGTATTATCATCGCCATATAATTCTGTCGACACACGGTCACAGTAAGACGTAAGGGCAGTATCCATAGTTTTCTTATCTACTCACTCCACAACATCTATAGCTGAACGAGTCTCCAGAGGCCATGCCCCGCCTATTTACGGCCTGTCAATGACTAGTAAAATTTAGAACCGACCTACCATTGATATAAATGTTTTTTGTTTTCCCAAAACGACCGTTCGAATTGTAATTTAGTGATGTGCTCGAATGAGATGGTGAAGTGTAGGCATGTATTGTTATTTAACATATTATGTAGTCTATGTTTCCGGGGGTTTGCTGATCTTGCTTATGGGAGGTGAAAACTGCAACAATAAATTGGGGCTCTTTATTTTCTAATAGCTACATTTATGGATCTGAATTGTTCGGATGATTGTTAAGAACTCAATCAGTATGAGAATAATTGTCTAATAGGTATTTTCTTCTGAAAAATACCTGTGCCAGGACTGGAATTGTTTTTTATTGAACTTTTCATTTTATCAATTATATTTTATTGCATTACTTTGTTTAGGATCTTAATATTTTTAATGTAGGTATGTAATTACTATTCCTCATTTATAGATATCAGTAGCTGTCTTACAACGTTAAATCTACGACTGTTGTGTACATACACGATATAACAAAGAGTACGTAGCCCTTTTTAAAGCTTATAGTATAAAAAATACAAGCCTTCCTTTTTAATTATTTCATAATTTAATTCTGTTGATGTATCTTTTTAAATATATAAACCATGACGCATGTGTGTGTGTGTGTTCATTTAAGTCATGTCCCATTTTTAATTGTTTGTAAGAAGCTGTTGATAATATTGTGTAAATAAATAAAGTCGAATAGTTAAGAGGACACGTGTAACTGATATAAAATCGATCACTCTACCGTCACAACAAGTCCGCGATAAGGGCGCATGCATGCATGCATATTAGAGTGTTACATGCATGCAATTCGCAACGTATTAAATTTCAAACGGATTTCTAAGCTTTTGATGCATGCCGCATGGTTTCACATTCAATTTCAACTATTTCAGACGAGTTATATTATATTGTTAGAAAGTATAAGTTTTCTATAAGTACGATGACAAATCATTTTTGAATTTAGAAATCAAATTAATTTTTATTTTGATATGAGTTTATGTAAAATGTTTAAATGTCTGTAGTACTATAAAATTACTTCACAAATTTGAAAGATAAAATTATTTGCACCTGGTGAAATTTTAAGCAGCCAATGACTGACGAGAAACCTTCCCGCGTCGACATCCCCTCGCTGACCAATAGCCGACCGGTTCCCAAACGTGCCGAGTGGCGCGTGCCCTGTCCAGTTTGTCCACTACATTACAATAGGGGAAGGGTCCCAAAAACTTGCCTTATCCACGCGTGACAGCGGTCGATAAAGGCACGAAGCTACGTTTTTATAGCGTATAAATTGACGATGGACCGTGGATGTTGGTTTAACTTCTATAGATTCGGATAAACATTTATCTTTTGTCACCTTTTGTCAGGTACTCTCGTGACAAAAGGAAGTTTGACACGGGCGATATATTTGACCACTTAGTGGCCATAACTAGACAGGGGATGTGTCAGATTATTTAAAAGATTTCTCTCCCTAAATATAATGTTTATTTTGTGGTCGTTTTATCGCATGTTGCAGACCTGTTTGGAAATGATATTACAATGGGTGAGTTGTTTGTAAATAATGGAATGAATGTGATTAATATTGAAAGATTTATTTGTTTGGTACAAAATATCAGAAAGTTAAGCTACAGATTTTTGAAAATAAATATACAATAAGATTTTTTTATGATATACTTTCTTAGGTGTCAACGTGTTCTCATTACCTATTTAACTACTTCCAAAAAATCTCCAAACATGCCTAGAGATAACAACGACGCGGACGGGAATATTGTATTTTTAATTAAGAAACAAACAGCCTTTCAATAATCCCTACGGTTCTAGGACACATTAATTTTAGACGTCCAGAAGCGAGAGTGCAAGAGGGCCACATTCCTCATAATCCCGCCCTAATGCTCTGTCCTTTGCAAGGGACATTTCCATTTATTATTGAGCACTTAATTTATGTGTTTTGTTATGGACCGACAACTGGCTAGTATACCTCACGAAAATGGAACAATCGATCTTATAATTCAAAGGGAATTTAAACTTTATCTCAAACTAATAAGAACTAAAGTATCTAGCACTATTCGAACATTTAGGATCTTTACGCTTTTAGTAAATAAACTGCCTCATCGAAGATTTTAAAATGGAGCAATCGTACAATTGGAAACTTTTTGAGTAAGTAAATAGTGCAGTTTTCACATTGACATAGTGTGGTACTTTTTAAACTTTTCGGATTCATAAACTTGAAAAGATTAATAGCTATGCTTTGCAAATTTCAATTCAATATAAGCGTATCAAGGTTGTAATTTGCAAACCATTGTGCACGATATAGGACGTTTTGATAGATTGGTTGATCACTTAAGAATTGTTTAGACAATACACAGCAATCCGTTCGCTTCAGAGCCAGGTTTTGTTTAAGAAGGGGTGAAATGACATTTGGGATAATAGTAAATCCAGGGAGTTTAGAGGTCATTTTTCAAAATAAGTAATCAGATACATATCTATTGGGATATCTGTGTTCAGTCAAAGGGAAAGTTATAGCTAGTAACATATAGTGACCTCCTGAGATCTCTACACTGACTTACCACGGTGGTATGCCAGTGGAACTGTAATGTAATCGAATAAAATTATATTTTTTTTAGAACGAAGTTTCTTTACGGAGCTTTCGGTAGGTGTTAACTTGCAAAAAAGGGAACAGTAACGAAAAAACGTTATAATACATGTGTGTCTGAATTAGATAGTACACGCGGCTCTCTTTTATAATAAAAGACAGACGTGATGTCGGCAATTATTCCCCCTCTATGCGACTTTCTCGGAGGTTTAAGATTTAAAAAAAAACAAACAAAAATCCAAAAATCTTTTTTTTTTGTTTAAAAGCGCTAATCTCTGGAACTACCAGTCGGATTTGAAAAAAATATGTTTTTCATTTGATAGCCCAATTTTTGAGGAAGGTTAGAGGCTATTTTTCATCCCGGGAACGCGGGTGTAACCGCAGGGAATGTATCTATTTGCATAAAATTGCTTGCAATTGCAATATCTATACTAATATTATAAAGCTGAAGAGTTTGTTTGTTTGAACACGCTAATCTCAGGAACTACTGGTGCGCAGGTGAAACTCGTACTTTAAAATAAACTTCGTTTCTGGCGGGGATCCCCCGACCCAACATTACTTTTTTTTTTAATTCTATTTATGACATTTTCCTAAAGTTAACTATTGAATGAAGTTCAACTTTAGGTACATATTTTTCAAACATATTAACGTTAACATAAATGCTGGGTCGGTTGGCATAGCGGTCAAATACCCAGGCTCTCCCGCTACAGGTCGTGGGAACAAATAATTGAGTATATGAACATGTTTGTTTGTTCTATAAAAGTTCTGCTTAGTTTGGGATCAGATAACCACGCCAACCAGCCTATCAAACTACTTACTACTTAGATACTTTAAACTTTATGTGAGTTTTTCTATCGTTTTTTTTCTTTTCACTATGTATAGGCCTACATTTGACCATACGCTCACCATGATAAGTAATGAAGGTAGTAAGCACTTAAAAGCCTAAATAGAACTTAAACGTAAGTAATAAAAAAAAACCAAATGACTCAGCTAAGTGTAGTCTAATATTATCATATTTCGTATGTAAAGTAGAGGGCTCTTCGGTATACATAAAGCCTATGAAAGCATAAAAAATCAAGGAAATTCCATGTGAACCGAAACACATGGAGAATAAACAGTCGAGTAGATACTTACAAAAATATGAAATTCACCACAACATTTGCTAGGGACGGGAGAGGTGGGTACCGTTGACAAAAACGGAACTTTGATAAAATTAAGTATAAACGTTATTTTGTATTCGCCCGACAAGATTAACACAAAAACATAATGATAATCATAATTTTAAGTCAGTAAAAATTTGAAGATATGTGTATGATATTTATTTCTTTCATAAACAGTGACAACTTACAACATTGTTTGGAATTCGTCGATTCTAATTTCAAGGTTCTAACAAAAACTAACTAAAAAAATATGGTTCAAATTGAAAAGATGGAAAATTCAAAATCGACAAAAAGGTATCATGACTGATGTAATTAATGACTAAATTCTGTTCAATATTCACATCTTGGTATTTTTTTTCATTTGATAAACGAATTCTCTAATTAAAAAAACTGAAATACAATTTTTCTTTTAGATACGATTTCTCATACTATATATTTTATAATTACAAGGTAATTTTTCGAAAAGGTAAAATGAAAATAATTTTAGAATGTTCGTTGTTTTAAATTATTATTTTCAATTTTATATTTTCTTGCGGACCTTATTCGTTCGCTCGTCCATAATACGAGTTGATAGGTAGATGTATTAAAAAATAGTATACATTAGACATGAATACGACATAATATTATCATACATGTGTATTTTAGATATATATTATGTAATATAATATTGTAAAGTGGGGGATTACGCATCACTTTGTGGGACAAATATAAGGTGCTGCTCAGATTTTATTATTGTCTGGGTCTGGTTTCTGTAAATCCTACATTTTACGTGGATTATATATTATATTCGTAAGATAAATCTGTATATTAATCCAACTTGGATATAAGATGGATTTCAAGTAGGTATCTGTTAACAGTTTATGTAAAAAAAAATTTTTTTTTTCTTTATCATTATAACAATTGTAGGATAAGCCCCTACCATCTGATAATGAATTATCTGGCCTCCTGTTCTAACCATAATTTATTCGGTATTCGATTTTCGTTTATTATAGTAGAGCTGATGATTTCCACTTTGAGTAGGTGAGATCTGTCTACCAAACAGAAAAAAAAAATGATAATCGTTAGTATTAATGAATTTGTTTAGTTACATAAAACTTGTAAACAATATTGATGTTGATTATATTTTATTTATTGTCTTACATATTTAATTCATCATTAAAACCCTTTCAAGTTTGATTCTTTTTTTTATAAACAATAGTATATTTTTTAAACTGAACTTTATCAGTAAAGGGCGGGCCGGTTCCATTAGTTACCTATTGACATACCGACAGACAGATCGCTACGTGCCAGTTGTCCTCTCCAACCACTACTATTTGCAAAAACTAGTGCAAATAAATATATTAATAAAAGAACTTTAAAAATTCATAATGATATTTTTCTGGATGTACTAAATATTTTTATCAATCAGTCTTACGCCTACTTTATTTTACCATTTTTTATTTGAATACATGAACTTGTCAATTCTTTATCTATATACCTAGTCTTGCCATAAATATTGTCACAAAGAAAAAAAAATATTTTTTATTGCAAATAATATTTATTACTTTTACAGTATGTTAGTTTAATACATAAATAAAAAACAATTTAAAATATAAAAAGCTTATTCGAAGTGGTCTCCATTGGCTGCAATACAGTCCTTTAAACGTTGAGGCCAGTTATCAATACAAGCACGCACTCTTTCCATGGAAAAATTCTTCACTGCCAATCGTATGGATTGTTTTAGGGACTCCAAATTATCATGGCGTTTAGAGCAAGCCGTACTCACTAAAACTGACCATAAATCATAATCCAGCGGATTAAGATCGGGACTAGACGACGGCCAGTCTTCAGCTCTGATGAAGTCCCAAACGTTTACTTCCAACCAAGACTGCGTGGACTAAGCTTTATGACCCGGCGCCGAGTCTTGTTGGAAGGACCATACTTGGTTATTGAACATGGTGTTGTTAAGGGGCTTAACTACCTTCTCAAGAATGGTATCTTGATACACTTGTGCCGATGTTTTGATACCTTTTTCACAAAAATATGGCTCAGTCACTCCTTCATAGCTAACACCCCACCAAACCATCACTGAAGTCGGATAATGCCCACGTTGCACTCTGTCGACTAATTGGGAAGCTTCCTTAGAGCTTTGAGCATAAATACGATCATTTTGTTTGTTAAAATGTTGCTCAACTGTAAAGATTTTCTCATCCGTAAACAAAAAATTTCTGTGACCTCTCTTTGCGTACCGCTTCAGTAGTTGTTTCGATTTTACCACCCTATTCTTTTTTAAATTATCAGTTAAAAAATGGCCAGTGCGTCTCTTATAGGCTGCAAGTCCTAAGTCATCTTTTAAAATACGCGACATGGTTCTGGGTGCTATCTTCATCTCCCGAGATAAAATCTTTTGCTTTCGGACAGGATTTTTTCGAATTCTTTCCCTTACTGCTTTAACCACCTTTTTCGTACGAACACTACGTGGACGGCCAGATCTTTTTCTGTCACAAGCAGAGGAGGTCTCATTGTACCTATTAATAGTCCGGTACACAAACATTTGACTAATACCAAGCGTATGGAGAGTTTTAAAAATTGCATTTGGCTCCATACCAACTTTGTGTAATGCAATCACAGCGATTCGGTTCTCTTTATCACCCCACTCCATTTTAATATCGCAAAATATTGTCCAATGTATTGGCGCCAAAATTAGAAAACCCAATGAACAATCGTATAAAAATGACAGATTCCAAATTCAAATGTAATATCTTTCTTATTTTTAATTGTAACAGTATTTATGGCCAGACTATGTATATATATATATAAATGGATCGCCTAAATGTTTGTACGCGCATAACTTCCGAACGACTGCACCAAATTGGATAAATCTTTCTTTTATGTGTTCGTTATTGTCAGGAGAAGGTTTGTATGAAAAAAAATTACACCAGAAACCCGGGTGAAACCGCGGGGGACAGCTAGTTACTTATAAAAGATGCTTATTTATTTTTGATACCACTTTTTGGTAGTTCTAAATGACTCAGTAAGTACTATTGTATTGTAACCAAGATGGTACAAGGGTAAGTTAAAAACCCGGGACTTTACTACTCGTACTACTCGTAGTAAAGTCTCGGGCAGTCGGAAAGATTAATGTGGTTAAGAGTTTCAGTCGAACTGTGACTTAGATAGTAGGTAAAAGAAACATTATTCACTTTAAGATAAAAAGTTTGGTTTCTAAAGATACGGTACTACCTATTCCAATATTTCCCTTGTGCTGCAAGTCAATTTTTTTCTACAAAATTTTGGTTCAATTTGTACCCTTAGAAGTTTTATTTTTAAAGTAACAAAACTCAAATATATGGCACCAAAAACTAGCACACTGCTTGTGTCAAATATATTGTATCTGAAAGTCAACCGTATGATGGAGGCATGTATCACTACCCCTAAATAAACACGATCTAAAAACCTAACACGCCAAACTCATTCCTACATTATCATGACAAAATGCCGTCATAAGGCGAAGCCCAAAAAACTGGACCCCTATAACTGTCTGAAATTTATCACGAGCGCTGAAAACGTCTTCAGTTTAACCCAATACACTCGGTCCTAAGTAAACTTTAGGTAAACTTAAACGGCTGAGTCCCTCTCTCGGCCACATTCTAAATAAATAACATCTAATGGGGGACATTCATCAGTGTTTCCACGTTTTTAGGTGGATAGACCTCACTCCCCTAACTGTCTACTGTTTTGGAAAAGTTCTTTGCGTACTCGTCCTATTATTTTGCTATAGAAACATCAATCTTAACCTTCAGTTTTAAGGTACATTTTACTATGAGTGATAATTGTACAAAAAGCGTTTACTAAATGCACAGATTAGCGTTGGCGAGTGCAGAGATATGAGGGGGGAAAGAATGGTGGGCGGTGGGGTGGGACAGAGGTCCACCCAACACCCCTTTTTGTTGTTTTTTGTTGCATTTTTTGCGTGAGCGCGTGCAGGGTTTGGACTATGCAGTCCGATGTAAGTAATAAACTATTTTAGTATTTTCAAAGATTGTATTCTCATTTGTGACTTACACCAATAAATATTTCTAATCTATACACAATATCTAAATATCTCAATTTCATAAAAAAAATCAAAACAATCATGAATTTGAAACAATGAATCAAATCAGACATTAAATAAGGTAAGGAAATATCCAGTAAAATCAGTAGTTTAGACATTCATAAGTGCCTTCCTAGGGCCTAAACTGTATAAATAGCTTTGAATTCTTCCACAATATAAAATATAAATACAAAATAACATTTCTTCCATTGCGTAGTGATCCTCATCACGTGACGTGCTATCGGCGAGCGCATCCACGGGAGTGACAACGGTCGCGGATCGGCCCGCGGTCGCAAACCCTGAGCTATTTTAGATTCGTCACAATTTTGTTATCTTTGTACAGGGGTAAGTATATTTATTTATAATACCTATAGGTAAACGGTATGTTTATAATAAAAATTACATCGTTAGTATGCTACACGAGACATGAGTTATTAAAACATGACATAAAAGATATTAAAATTCGTAAATATCACCGAAGTTGAACAGTGAACTGGATCTCAATCCGGGGGAGTATTGTAATGTATAATAATGTATTCCAATACTGAATATGTTTGTGTTTTCCGGCAGTTGTACTTGAGAGCCAGTATCTACCTTTCTAGACTTTGTGTGTTTACCATCTTCGACCATATAAGTTACCATGGTGGAATTGGGATTGTGGTCAAACACATGATCTATGTAAAAGAAATTAAAAAATGAAACTGAATCTCAATGTATAGTTTGAACCCATGACGTCACTGTCCCTAAGCGAACACCATAATATCAGCCCTAACTTCTTAAATTTATGTTAAAAATGTTATTTAGAATAGAAGGTCGGCACCTTCTATTCTAAATAACATCACTAGCTGACAACTTCTAAAAGCATAGAAGCGGAACGTGTAATATTACGAATTTGTACCGTAACCGGCCGGTAACAAGTTGCGCTTGTATTTTAGCAAGTTTCCGATCGCAACTGCGACCATAATGTTGCATGAAAATTCAGGATCACATATCTATAAAGTGGCTTTATAATGTACTAAAATGAAAATTTCATAAAGAAAATAACAGAAGGTTTTTATTCTAAAACTGCGTTCTGAACTAAGAACTCTCCTCCTTTCAAATTAGAATTAGAATGTATGAAATTCTCCTATGCTAAAAAAAAGAAAATAAAAGTATAGGTATTTCAATTTTAGTCTAAGCATTTCTATGTTTCATGGAAGAAAAATACCAAAAATTACTTTTCTATTATTATTATATTTCGTAATTTCCTGTGTTTTTTTATAATACGCAAAGTTCAAAATAAAATATCATTACACCCGTTAATTGAGTAAATAATCCACACACAGAACACATAACTTTTCAGAAAAACGGTAGAATACAATGGCGTCAGTGACAATATCAGCTGGTCACCCCAACCGAAGCAGCTGCCAAAGGCTAGAGAGGAAACGGTAACTGAATGGAACTAAATTCCAAGCGTTTCCAATGGTAGGTACAGTCGAGACCATTTCACTGGCTGGACTTGTCGGAATGCCGTTAACTCTGCATGCTCTGTATATATGTACTTATACGTTTTTAGTGTAACTTCTGATTGGTATTGTACAGTCGTGAAAATAAGTGTAAACATTTACACAGTGAAGGTGTTAAAATACAGTGTTACATTGTATTGTAAAAGAACAAAAAATGTATAGAAATATAATGGAATATAGAGTTCAAACATAGATTGAGCAATAAGGGAATAACTGTAGCAATTTTTTTTTGTAATATTATTATTAAATAGCCATATAAATATTATATTACGTGAACGTGGCGTGAATATTCTTTTTTTTTCATAATAAATGCTCACACGTGCAAAAACCATATATCATTAACATTCAGAGCGTACATAATATCATAAAATATACTATCAAAAAGTGTAAGTAAAAACCCCGAAATAAGACACCGTCTTTTGTTATCATTGTCTGCCTACCTATAACGAGAGGCAAGCTTGGTAACAAAAACAAAAGAAAATGGCTCTATTATGTGAAAACAACCCGACGACTAGCGCGGTTATATTCACCCGTGGGCTGAATTTATACGATATACTCTATATTCAGTTAACCAGCATACTTTGGCATCCCATACGTCGTACAATAAAACCTCTCGTTGTTTTTTTTGTAAGTAACGAGACAGGCAGAGTAGGTCTCACTAAGCTGGTATGTAGAACATATTTCGAATATCTAAAAGTATAAATTTCGTTGGTAAGCTATCGACTTACTTTTTATATTTGGTGGAATTGTGGTATCGGGAATGGGCCACTGTTTTCAAGACAAACACGCATTATGTCGTGTGTTAAAAGTAGGTATGTATGGTTTTGGAATATTCTGCACTGGATCACACTGGATGTTTTTTTATAGAAATATTGTTTTAATTTTATGACACTTTTTCTAGGCTTGTATTGGTTTTACGACGGAAAGGCACAAATGTAAAATAATATTCCGATTTGAAAAAAATATCAGCAAGTATTAATTAATGTATTTTTTAAAAACGAAATTCTACCCACAAAAGATAATCAAAACGTTACAGAAATTGAAGAAGAATATAGACAAATTCCTTTACATAAATCCAACCTTTACATAAATGATAGAGCTAAATATTTTCACAAAAATAAATAAAATAGATATATGTATACATAAACAAAACTGTATCACATAAAAATATATAGAGCTCCTAAAACGGAAAAAATGCTTATGAAAAGTATATAGGTACATATTATATAAATGTATAAACGTTACAGCGTTCCGTAAAGCTCCTACATGTGGTGTAACAAAAAATATACTCAAAGTATGCCAATTTCCATATTATATTTTTGTGCTAAAGAAATTTAGAGATGAACAAACAAACATTTTATATGCTAGTGTTATAATTTAATGAAATAAAAGGAAAATATTTGGATAACATCTAAACACAAAACATGGCGCTACCTACTACAGGTTCGCCAAGTTTTTTATGTTTTTTGAGTGAAGATTCGCTGATAATTACGAGGCAAAAAAGGATACTAAGTTACATAAAAAAGCACATAGACCCAATGGAATATACCTAATTAAGTTTTCTGTTAAATATCCTGTAGTTGAATGTACTATAAACGTAGTTAATTAAGATTAACCAATATAGCAAAATAATATTTACCCTACAAAGTCGATAAACACTAATATACGAAACAAAGTCCATACCATTCTATACATATCTATCTATACGAAGGAAAGTTGTCTTCACACTACGAATAACCTCAACAAAAGCAGTTACCTAATGCTCGCGTCCTCAAAAGCCTTAATCTTTTTGTACCTCTAATTAAATTAACAAAACCCAGGAGCGCGGAAACTGGACACGCACACATAGATAAATACCCGTACAACAGTCGCAGACGCACAAACACATAGACAATGGGTTGCGAAATGAAAGGAAAGTTTGTACGTGTGGGTAAGATCGCCGTGCGTGTGTATGTGTGTGTTTTAGTTAAGGGTCGTCATTTCTCTTGGACCCTCCCCCGTAGTGTCCGCAGAAAGGTGAGTTAAGATGGAATCACATAGAGTTGATACTTCATTTTGTGATTTTCTAAATGGTATCATAATCTATTCATGATTGGGATTTATTTTAATGTCACAAAGTGAAGTCGTATACAGTTCAGACTGAAATGTCAGATTTTTAACGGACATCAAAATAAATGTCGATGATTTTCGCAGTAGGTATGAGTCGTTCATTAGGCTGTGTGATTACATTCTTGACGCGGATTCGGGTACCTACCACCGGGCAACAAAGGTGTAATTTATTTTTATACTACTAAAGCGACAAATAAGCATACAGCCCGCCTGTAAACAGTTATCGTAGCTTATTGACGCTTGTAACACCACGGGAAACACTCGCGCGTTGTCATCCCTGCAAAAATCTTTATTTATGTTTCTACGGGCGTGATGCCATAAAATACTTTAATATTTAAGTCGTAAAATGATTTAACATATGGTATCTGTAAAAATATACGAAATGTATTGCAGGCCTTCCTTCGTTAGAACATAATATATTATGTAAATTAAAACCATCCATCAACTCTATACAAATACCACAGACAAACAGACATCCCCCGGCATCCTCCCTCGGACTTTAATATTGATCAGTGTCCGGCCGCGGTCAGGTAGTCTCGGCCACGGGGCGGCGCATGCGTGTTCCCTGCCTCTGCCTTGCAACATGTGCCTGTATATGTATTGGAAAAAGTATTAAGTTCAGAATTTCGAATTACTAACGTACTTTTGCATTTTTTATGTTATTTCTACTTTTGGAGCTTCATAATTTTTGAATTGCGAATGACAAATCGTATTTAGCTATACATAATGTAATATGTTTTTATATTTTGAAGATAAGCCATAAAACAGCAAAATAACACCTTTTAGTTATACAAAAGAATTTGAGATCTTAAAAGAGATGTTGAATTATGACTATACTTATTTTTATTTATGTACCTACTTTAAGACACTCAACCATAGATACAAGAAACAAAACCTAAATGTCGTGTCGTACTGAAATTACCAAATAAAAGTATAGACCATAGATGTATCTTATTCGCTTATACGCGCCAAATATCTATTTCAAAGGAATCATAAGGCGAGCATGAAACCACTATATTGCCTTATCTCGCAACATTACAGTAAAAAGATTTCCCCAGATTTAATATCAGAAAGAAGTCCCTAAATTCCGTATCATGTAAAAGAACACTTTCAATATTGGGATTGGTATCCCTTTGGCCGTAACAAGGTTTTATTAGATCCCACTAAAGGGCATCCCCGCACAAAGGTAGCACAAGAAACCCTTTTTCTACCTTACTTCAAATATATTAACTGTCCCACTACCTTTGGTAACTAGGATACGATGGGTACTGGATAGGTAGTCCAAAGATGTAATTATTTTAACAATTAAGTCTTGATCCATTAAAGGACATATTTTGATTTCAATTAAAAAAGTAACATCCAGTACTGTGTTAAATATTAAGTAATTAATAAAAATTCTGATAAAATACACCAAACATCTTATTTGTTAAATGTCTTGAAGGAAACTGGCTCTGAAGTGCTGCTGCCGGAACACACTAATAGGTTGGGGATTTTCAACTTGAGAGTAGTAGCCAGACGGGTGTTTAGGGGTAGCCAACCTAGGCTTAGAGATAGGGTACTAATAAGTAAAAGTGCGAGGAATATAAGTGGTAGACATATTTAGTATCACATTTTAATTCAAAATAACGGTTAACTCTGCAATTTGAGGTACTTTTATACAAGAGGCTCTTTAATAAGCAGTACGATTGACTATAGACCCGAGATCAGACTATTAGCATGTTTGCACTCACTATTTTGTTTTTTGTTTTTTAAATAGGTACAACTAACAAAACTCTTTGGAACAATATTTTCCATTCCTGTATTTTTTGCATCCTAGGTCGGCCAGCTATTTGTATCTCCCGCACTTTTATCAGGGGAAATCATGCCTTATATCTATACGGATATAGCATAAACGGCGTTGCTTGGATATCGTTGCGATGGTGATCGACGATTATTCGAATACCTATCTATGTAATATCGAGTCTTGTGCATGGAGTATAAAATGTCTGAACCATTTGAATGTAGTTTTAAAATGTAATTTTATTGCGTTGCATCAAGTTATTTTAAAGCTCGTTTAACATACTTTGTAACATATTGTCGTATCTTTCAAATTAACTTAGTAATTATTTATGGTATGGGTGTAATTATCTAGAAAAAAAGTAGTAGGTACTTATATGTATTTAGTATATTCGTTATAGATGACCATAGTACAAGCTCTGCTTAGTTTGGAATCAGATGGCTGCATGTGAGGAATGTCCCAACATATTTATTTCTAAACACTTCTACCAAAACTGAAATTCTGCTCCTAAAGTATTTAAGTTAGTCAGTTGTCATTATCTCTCTGTTTGTCTGTCTATACATTAGTGTGCTTTCAACTCGTGAACCACTGCTCAGACTTTGGTTTTCAAAGTTACCCCACGGGTTTATTGATGAAGGTTTTCAGCATTGCGCTGTGACTAAAGGGACCTACGATGTTTTAGAGTAAAAGTTAGAGACAAAAATAATCACGTAGGTGGAGCCACAGGTATAGGCTAGTACTTTCTATTGTAAAACGCAACGTTACTCTGTCTGTCTGTTTGTTTGTGTGTTAATGATACGAGAACTACAGCAGGTAATTTGATACAGTTTTCACAGTTACCTAGAGGCTTTAAACAGTTACAGATGAGGTTATTTTTGTAGTCTACATAATAATTACATGTATTATTGCTCTATAATTAAAAAGATGCGCAGTGACCGCTTAAGTGTAACAAGTTAAAAACAAAAAATGGGCGAGTGAAACCACAGGCATAGGCTTGTTTTCTATATTACTTTTTAACCGTCACCCACGGTTTAATTCGCGTTCCCGGAACAAACAGTAGGATGTTTATCTCCGTATCTACGGCTATCTGTGAGCTTAATTTCATCACGAATGATGTCAAAAAGTAACGAAGAAACAAACAAACTCATTTTCACATTTACAATATTAATATAGCGTTTTTAAATAGGCTCCATGCCAATTTATTTACTATAGATAACAATATTTATCCACGCAAGTCCTAACAAGTAGGAACATTAACTATCAAGAATCACCTAACAATCTACATATGTACTTGTAAATTCTAACAACAAGTTGTAACATACTGCGATACGGAACAAGTTCATATCTTACAACAAAGTTTGGTGAAGGCAATGGCGCGTGCTCTGAACGAATGTTGCCATTCTTTGTCAGTTTAAACGGGCAGTTTTGATTTTAAATTAAAATGTTTGTATCATTCTGTAATATTTTCAGTATCTAATTTATTTTAAGTTATTTTGATTATGTATTGTTATACTGAAATATTTGTATTTAGTATTATTAAATTATTTGGAAAGATTATATTATACATAACAAAGTCAATATAAGGGAAGCGGCCAAAAAGCTGTGCTAGCAAAAATGAATGCCCGGCCAAACAGCAAACATACTAATGGCATCGTAAAGTAACGTATAGACGGCCAGCATATCTTGACCCCACCCCCTTCTCACATGAAAAATCAATGCAATAATCGTCCAGAGGTCACGATACGCTAGATGCGTAGATCCAAATGTAACAACGCACCATTTGCCTTTATTGGCCATTTGGCCAGTACGAATTTGAAATCTGTGTTCGCTCTAATTGATTCTACCCCGATCCATATTCAAAATTGTTTTATTTAATCTAGGATAAGAGTTACTTTTAATCAGTAAATGGCAAGCATTATTTTACTTTTTAAAGTCGTATTGAATTAATGAACAAAAGTTGTTTTCTCATATTCCTTTCTACCTACGTTTAAACTGAAGATACATAGTTATATGTATACCGTTAATTTTTAAAATAAATTCATATGAATAAAAAAATTGCTGTAAAGAAATTAAAATAAAAAACTTTAACAAGTTTAAAAATTAAGTTCGGTAACTAAAATATTTGAAAATCAATACGAGACAAATGTGTGCATAGGTTTTCCGTCCCTTCATTAATGTTTAAATGCTATCATTAAAATAAAATTATTCCCTAATTAAAAACTATTTTTCACTTGAAGTTTATTAAAGAAAAACACAAATAATTAAGCTTGTAAAATTATATTAGCGTTGCAACTAATCCGTAGCGGTCTCGTAGCGTCGTAGCACTGGCGGCTACGGCGTGTAGAAGGGGGTTAAATTGCAGGGGCTACGAGGGGGGTTACTGACCGCGACATTTGTTGCCCGTCCACCCTGTGTGAGGCGTAATGTACTTAGTGTTTATGTGTGTGCATTTTGTCTATGTGTGTGTGCTTAATTCATGAGGGAATTAGTGGATGTAGGTCTTAAGGAAATCTTTTGTTGTTTGCTTAGTAATGGTTGGTGAGATTTTGATGAATTAAATTGTTGAAAGTAAACTTAAAAGGTTCGATCAAATTCAGAAGTTTAAACGTATTTTACGATTTATAAAATGATTGTACTCTTACATATTTGTTAGTGTGATTTTTTTTCAATAAGATTATAAAAATCTTTATTTTAAAAAACTATTTTAACACAGATTAAGGGCTCGATAAAAGTTTGATTTAAATATTTTCCCCTTAACTTTGCAACTAAGTGAAGACAATATTTTCCAATTCTAACTAAAATTGTACACCCTAACCCTGCGCCTACCGACGGGGTACTTTTGACAGAGTCGAAAAACGGCCCAATGGACCCACAGGGGCGGGCCCGACGGGAGAAACTGACCAACTCCCTCACCCCACTGGCTATTTACTGCCGATTTTATTTGCACGACATAGCGGACTGTAATGGCCGATGCTTCTCAACCCTCCGAAATTGCATTGCATAAAAGTCGTCATTAAATAAAAATATAGAATAACAAATTCACTATGGTTAGATGTAGTATTTAGTGTAGAGATGTGTTAATTCAAATTTTCGTGCAAACACTGACAATATTACTCAAACTAAGTATACGAGTATTGGTAGATTTAAAACTTGAATCTCAAACAATTTTCTAGTAAAACAATAATGAGATTTTACTTGAAGATTCCGCATATTATTATAAAAAAATAAAACATTATCTATACTTAATATTATGATTCTGAAGAGATTATTTGTTTGTTTGTTGGAACGCGCTAATTTCAGGAACTACTGGTATCTAATAAATAATTAATTTGATAAATTATTTTAGTGTTGGATAGCCCATTTATCGAGGAAGGCTATATATAGGCTACTTTTTATCCCAGGAAAACATAAGATCCCTTGGGAATGCGGGTGAAACCGCGGGGCGGAAGCTAGTTACTAAAATAAACTAGATAACTTGAAAAAGTCAACATACGTTTTACGCCACAAATAACATCACTAACAAACTAACATCGCATAAATATCCATGTCGGGAGTAATTGGACCTATCCGAGAAAAATACCCGACATCTCCTCAAAAATATGTTACGTCTGTACCGAACCATAATTGTCCTTTGAAAAAAGAATATAGCATAACGAAGTTGAGTTCCGACTTTATATCAAATATCACGCATGGCGCGATCCTCCCTGCCTCCATCCGGACAGAGAGAGGGCAATAAAAAATAATATATTGGAATATGTTGGAAATAACAGCGTATCATCCTTTGCATGGATACAAAGCTCATACGAGGACATTCGTGAGGAGTCCAGCCTCTTTTTATTGTCTTGAGGAAACTGCTGACGTATAATGGCGTCTTGTTTGTTATTTTCTTGTATGAATAAAATTATGATACTCTTTATTACAATGTTGGGAGTAATAAGGAAGTTTTGAGAATTTACTTTGTATATCGTTTAGAAATGTGTACTCATTTGTTTTGTTATCTACGAATTGGTTCTGTTTTAGATAATTATGATTTTATTCGATATATTTAATTTAAACGAATACATCTTAAATCCTCAGATGTCCTATACCACCTAAAATAACACATATTAAAGAACCGCTTGCTCAATTTATACGATAAGCCTAAATTGCTAAAAATGTTAGTTCCCTTGAATAGGTATTCATAATAATAATCCACTCACCTTCATTTAAAAACTAAAAAACAACACGAATACTAAATTAAAACATGATCACTTCTCTTCACCCACCACATTGTTTAATCAATCACAAAATCGAACTTCGATTAATGCGCACACGCACTCCCGAGACGGTTCGAAAAAGGAATGGATCAGGAAGTAAGGTAGACCCAACCGGGTCAGGTAGGGTTATAAGAATTATCGGCGCGTTAAAGGGTTAACTGACAAAAGGTGTAATTATTATTAGAGGGTTAAGGGGCACACAAAAGATGCTTTCTGAGACGAGTTTTGGGTTACGTTGAGGTTACACGCGCGGTTTGTTAGGTATGTTGAATTATTTAGTACTTGAAAAGTTTTACTTAAATATTCTCAAATGTTTAATCTACTTTAACAATTCAGTTATTATTTTATTCCTACGGGATTTAGATATTTTTGTTTTTTAATAATTGAAACTGTTTTTTTTAATAATGACGACTCTTATTTCTCATAATTTGTAAGAAAAGTAGTAATTATTATATGATCATACAGGATTTTTTTTTTCATACAAATATAAATGGAAACCTTCCGTAAGTTTTTATGTTTATATACAAGCATGAAATAAAGTTTTTCACGAACAACTTAGCTCTACCTGACTACACTTTCACGTGTGAAATTCCCGACTGTCGTTTTGCAATATCTCCGAACTAACCCTTCAAATGCAACTTAATGTACCTGAAATATCCCGACCCAATAATTCATTATCGAACAATAGTTACACTAACTCATTTTTATAATAATAGTAATAACTGAACCCTTTACCGGTGAACCGTTGTCTGTGCGACCCTTGCGAAATTTTGACACAAATAAAACACCCGTTCCAACATACAAATATTTAGGAGAAAAAAATGCGTTCGATTTTTAACTTTGTCTCTGGCCATAAATCAGTTTAGAAATAACAAACTGGGTACGTTCGATTATTGAATCGAAAAGTAATCAGGTAACTTTTTAAATTCAGTTCGTGCGACCGTTTGAAAAATAAAAGTAGGTATACATGAGTATATATTTTTTTGTTTTCATGTTTCAAATTATATCACCAAAGAAAATTTACCAGAAATTCTTTATTTGGTAAAGAACTTATACTTCAAACATCAAATGAAAAAAGTAATTCAATTGTTCGTAAAGCACACTCACACTTGCAAGAGATGTTAGATAAGATTCAAGGGTAATTTCGTACTTGACGTGTGCCACCGACTAGAGCACTACAAATTATATGCCTAATTTGCTTTTATTATGCAGATTTCATTTTATCTGATTAGCAAAGTGGTTCTTAGCTATTTTTATTTTATCAATTTGATTTTGTGTACTATTGTTGAAGGGGACGTGTTTTTTGCATTAAACTTAGGAATATCTATGTAACTATATAACCTATTTCATTTAAAAGATATTTTCGACTTTTTATTATGTGTAATAATGTTCAATATTTTTTTACTTTTAGGACTATTACTAAAATATTATACTAAAAAAGATAAGTATAAATAATTGCACGTCGTTAACATCTGCTTCCCATTTACAATATTCAAATGGAACCCTCTATGCAAAAATTGAATAGTGGGTCTAGTGAACCCCATTGTCGTAGATCAGGTATACGCAAAAATCGCAACATTCAAATTAATAAAATAATAAAACTAGTTCGTGATCTATGCAAGGGTTAAGTCGCCATTGTTGAGGTTATAATAGGGATTTATCTATAGATATTTTTTCTAACGTGTTTCGTTATGTACCTATGTACTAGCTAGATATAGTGGTAAATGATGTTTGAATATCTATGCTTTCTCTATAAAAAGGAATTTAGCTTCTGAGATGTTTTAGAAACAATAAATGTGTTCTTTACTTTTTTTTTAAATACCACTAAGGTCGCAAACAAGCAAATGGCCCGCCTAAATATATATCCTACAAAAAAAAATTATGTGCCCATTATTTTACCAGCGCATATAAACAAATACCTATATCAAATGCCAAAATAATAAAACTAAAGGTCGTTTAGGGTCATGAGAACTTACAAACAGTTTACTAAAATTTCACAGCTAACACCTCTTGACATTGTGATTATGTCAATTGATGGCAAAAAATACCCAAATGGGGGAAACAGGGTTACAACGACGTGTTTTGGGTTAAAAAAGTTATTATTCCTAACACTAATCACACAAATGATATTTGTATAGCATTTTAGATATGAAGGGATCATTTGTACCCACTTTTTGCGATAGTTATTGATAGGGTTATCTTATTATGGCGTTTTGGAGCGTTTATTTTTGTTGCGTTAATGATATTGAATTTATTGCGGTGTCATAGTCAATGGGAAAGTTTAACTGATTTTATTGTTGAGCAAGTATTAGGTACCTAATAATATTTTTTGTTTTGTACTTAGATGTTGACTTGGTATGCAGATTTACTATACCTATCTACTAATGAATGCATTTTAATTACGTTGATGTCTTAAAAAAATATTTGATGATTTAAAAAATATGTTAATTTTATATATTACTATGGCTTCTTTCGGCTTTGTCACATGATCTACAACATAAATCAGTTATTATAATTAATACTCATGAAATAGTATAGTTTTAAATTTATTTTCACACATAAAAAATGCGAAATTCGTAAGTAATTCTAATTATTTAACAACCTAATTAAAACTTATTTAACTAGTAGTAAATATTTAACAATAATAATCGTATAATCCCAACTACAAAATCCAAAGCTACACTTAAATCCTTTCACAAAAATATTTGACATAAAAAAGTGACACAATCAATTGTATTTAGTATTTTGGTAGCTTACATCGCTTCCGACACTGAACTATATTTTTTTTACAACACCCAAACTATTGTAACATTTTGCAAGAGTCAACGAGCATTTTTTGTTCACTTTTTTTTTGTAAAATCCTATTTCTCAGATTTAAAGGGATTTAGACACTTTGTTGTGGCAACAATGACATTTGTGGAGATATATTTGTTTTGATTTAGCAAAAAGTTAGTTTTGTATGTTCCCACGAATCACACAAACATAAATCGATATAAAACATAAAAAAAAATACGTTTAAAAATTATATACGTGTTTGCCATACCTCACCAAGTAAATTTGAAAACCTAAACTCCACAAATTTTCTGCTCATAAAATATTCCATTAAAAAGAATCCTACCAATTCTCAACACTCGAATAACGACGACAAATCCTAATCATACCACCCCAGCCTCCCCTATTATTGGCATCCAATCTCACAGCTCCAATACTTGGCTTATCAACATTCGGACACCATAACAGGCCTTTCCTAGCCTCATACATATTTTAGGGGACGTACACCCCTTTTGGTCAACTGTCAGTAATGATTTGCTGCCTTTTCCCCATTGAACGCCCCCGTCTATCTGCACCAGATTAGCTTGACCTTCAAAATCTCAGAGAGCTCAAGCCTACGAAAGGCCGATGTAAGTTAGTCGTGTTATAGGCCAGGGGCGTTAGGAAAAAGTTAGATTATCTACTATTTTTTTCGGACGCACGGAAGCCGGGGTGGATATCGGTGGAAAATATGGCTTCCTATTCGTATATATTTGCTTTTTTGTAGTATTTCGATTCGTGATGTACAGGATTTGTTCAGTCTGGAGTTTTTTCTTTTTGTATTTTTCTTTTTGTGTCCCAAATATGCCACAAGACATGAAATATGTACCTAATTAAAGGATCGCTATTGTCGTCTCATATCTTTTACATCAAAGCCAAATATTTCATGTTAATTTGCTTTATAAAGAGTTTTTTAACTAACTTACATCTTACCATATAATATATAATCCTACTTTTGGTATCAAAAAATATTTAAAACAACAAATAAATCAAGCAAAAAAATCAGATGCGCAACTCTTTTCACGCTCACAATTTTCAACAGTTAATAACCTACCCATTTGAAGTGTCGCCAGCAGATATAGGTTTTCGCTGTGCAAACAAACATTTAGGTTTATTTGGTTAACGTTCGCAAAGCAACGTGACACCGCCAGTGGCCGATGGATTCGGCACGGCAAATAGCATTTGTGGATTTGTAAACAACTTCACTTGGCTATCGTATTACTTTACTTTTGACTAAACACCTCTATTATTTAATATGACATCACGTTTTCTTTATGATAGATTTTATAATTTATTTCGATACGTACTTCAGATCTAGGTTAAATAATTACCCCGTTTTTCTAATTGAACTTACCTTGCAAATAGAATTAAAAATAAAAGTTAAAAATAAAAAAAAACGTTGAGTTAGAACTTTGCTTGCACATTTTTAACAAGTAAAATAAAGCCAAGCTTTAGCTTTAAGTCAACATGCAAAATGTAATGCAATAATAACAGAAACATTTGAAAATTTATATTTATTTCAAATTTATCAAGCAAGTAAATATGTATGCTACAGTTTATTTTATTAGAATAAAATCTCCCATAGTGTTGGATATTAGAGACTTACGAAGCTGGTCCCATCAATTAAGTACATACATTATAAAATTTGAGTGTTCCTTCAAGCATTTTTTTTATTTGTTTTGTTGTATGAAATGGTTGAATAAGTGACACAGTGAGTGAATAATCTTATCTTAATATATATAAATCTCCTGTCACGATGTTTGTCCGCGATGGATTCCTAAACTACTTAACCGATTTTAAATTAAATTGGCACACCGTGAGCAGTCTGGTCCAACTTGAGAGATAGGATAAACAGCTGGACCGATTTGGACAGAACAACGTCTGTCGGGACAGCTAGTATTAATATATAAATAAATTAATAATTACTTTATTAACGTCTTCACATTTTTCCTGTCAAAGTCAACTCAATGCTACAGAGATATTGTTTATGTAATAGGAGTTTGATCAACCTTCGATTATCAATAAAAATAAAACATACTTCAAATAAATTCAGTACGAATTAATTAGTATTTAATTAAAGTCTGCAGGTAATACCTACTTATTGAATAAATATTTGTCACTTTGACAATGGCATTTATTTTTAATGTTTTTTTTTCATCTTTCATTCATTTCATTCATAGATTTTATAATTTATTTCAACACGTACTTCAGATCTAGGTTACATAATTACCCCGTTTTTCTAATTGAACGTACCCTTGCAAATAACGCAAGCTTGCAATCTATCACGCCGCAGGTCGTGGGTTCGATTCCCACTCAGGACAAACATTTGTGTGCATGAACATGTCTGTTTGTCCTATGTTGTATGTATTTACAAAAGAAAAGTTTTATATGAAGTATATCAGTTATCTGGCTTCCATAGTACAAGCTCTGCTTAGTTTGGGGTCAGATGGCCGTGTGTGAGGAATCATGTCCCAGAATATTTATTTATTTATCTTTAAACTAGTTCATAAAATCCATGAATTATTATTTGTTACAATTTTCGGCTAATATCAACTATGAAGTAATAATAGCAAGACGAGTAGGTCCATTTATAAACTAAATTGCTGTATCAATATTATTTGCACAATCCAGTTTGCTGAACCTTCACAAATAAGTTATGATAACTTGTTATAACGTACCGAAAGAAAAAATATGATCATGTTTGTTCACCCTCAAAATGTACAGAAATAGTGATGTAGATTACACGGCTCGTAGAAGTGACACTCAAAAATGTAACCTTCATTTAGACCTCTACATATTCTTACTATAGAAAATTACCTGCTTTAATATAACATAATTATATACATAAATCACATAATATATTTTAAGACGACTGTATGTTTTTCATTTATTTCTAACTAGATTCCATCCCCCGGTTTCACCCGCATTCCTGAGAGATCTTATGTTTAACCGAGATAAAAGTATCCTATATGTTATTCCAGAATATATTCTTTCTGTGTGCCAAATTTTATTCAGATCGGTTCTGTAGTTTTTGCGTGAAAGAGTAACAAAAATCCAGACATCCATCCTCACAAACATACACATTTATAATATTATAGTAGGATAGTAGGATTTGCTAATTTATAAAATATGATAAAATCCTCCTTAACCTCTTTAACGTTTATTGTATTAGGTAAAATAAATCCTACAAGCCTCACAGAGGCATTGCTCTCGATGGCACAATTACTGTACCAAAGATTAATAAGACCAGAGCCCAGACAGTCAATCACGCACGCCCGTCGAGTCTTCACCTCGCTCCGTCTACCGGAATAAAAGCTACGCATGACCCGTACGCTGAGACACTTTTATATCTTTTGAATTTGGAATGTGTGTTCGATTTATGAATTGCTTTTTGTTTGTTGTTATGATTGTTTCACGTAACTACAGTTTGGATTGACCGTTATATGGTCTATTTTCTTCATTAAGATTTAGCTACAATATCTACAGTAATTTACTGATATATTTGATATTTTTAGTCTCATACTATTATAACCCTTCAAAAGTCAAAAGCAAATACAGTTGCATAGCCTTAACCCTTATTATTTAAAAAAAAACAGCAAAATCCTCTATCATCTCGTGAGAACACATGGGGTATCTAAGACCTTTCCACCTGGAGTCGCACCGTAATATAACTGTACAAAGACAAACCCTTTGATATCCGCTTCGGCTCGAAGAGACCCCAAGAAATCAAAAAGTTGAAGGGTAATCAAGGGTTATATGGCAGGTGGCGGCAGATGCTTCCTGATTCGCGTAAAATTATTTTTCTTTTATCTTTTTTTTCTTACGTAATATTATTTTATGATCGGATCTCACGTCGTCTAATGAGGTGTGAAAATTAATAGCCTGCTATTCAATATTGAAGATTGGGTAGTAAATTTATGATAGCGTTTTTATTTCAATTCACTACTCGAGTAGTATGGTAACAGCACCTGTTCTTAATAGAAAAAAAAAACTCTGTACAATACAAACATAAAATACCATATAGATAACTAAAAGTATACCATTATATAACGATGAATTAAAACTTATATTTATTTATGTAGATTTCAATGACTATTCACTGTAACGTAATAAATATTATCTTTACTACCAAAAGTAAAATTAATATACAAATTACGAAAAAATATACTACTCACCATACGGTAAAACTATGCTTAAGTACTTATAATAAGTACTCAAAATAATATACTTCAAACTCCTACAATGCCCGTCAATCTACTCAAGAGCCAAATCCCACTTCAAATAATTAATACTCATTGGGAACATCGGTCAACCCTCCAAATGTCAAAGAGGCCGGATATAAACTAACCGCCTTTTCTTTGCGCTTTAAAAAAGAAAAAAAAAACAACAAAGCCACCGGCAAAAGGGTTAGTGGTACACAAAAAAGAAGTAAAAAAGTACCTTGGCAATGTTACGCCAATTTTGCTTTCAAGGAAATTAGATATCCTCTTACAATGGAGACGGTCCTTTTAACCCTTTGTGGACGTGTGGGAAAAATGCAAGATCGTATTAGGTGTCTATAGTGTTGTAACGGGACAGTCGCTTACTTTTTAACACCGTTGCATCTGCACATTTTTTTTTGTATTTTTCATATAAAATAATATTTTACGCTTATGTTATAATACCTGCTTTGTTTTATAGACACGGTAGTACCCCCGCTAAGACGAGCCAAACGAAGCAGGACACTACTTATCTAGCTTTTCGCGAGGCGTTTTTAATGCCATTGTGAAATAAGTAAAACACATACTTACGCTTAAAACTATATTGACGGGTCGGTTGGCGTGGTTGGACAGACATTTGTGTGCATGAACATGTCTGTTTGTCCTTAGTCTGATATAAATATGTATACAAAAGAAAAGTAGTATATGTAGTATATCAGTTATCTGACTTCCATAGTATAAGCCCTGCTTAGTTTGGGGTCAGGTGGCCGTGAGTGTGGAATAATGTCCCAGAATAATTATATAAATATATTATTACTCCACACTGTAAAAATCCAAAAGCAAACGAATGTAATGTAAAACATTTCAAGCATAAAAACAAGCACCAATACATCAAACCCTTTCGAAATCCAAATTAATTTGTTTCGCAGTTCCCACACGTTAGCAGAGCCAACGTAACAGAAAATGCTAACATGCAGAAGCAAGAATATTACATCAAACAGGAGACTGCTCGCGGTCGCGGCGGCCCCCGCACGTAATTTCCCATAGGATACCTCTCAACAAGGATGACTAATGCCCGCCGGACGCTCTGTTTCCAACAAGAAATGTCGCTTCTACATTTGTATTGCTTTTTGCCTTTTTCTGGCGGCTTAAAATGAATTTGTGCTACAACATACATTACGACACGTTTTTGTGGAGATTACCAGTCTTGTGCCTAGTCAAAGCTATCTAAAATGCTTCGGCAGACTTGCCTCATACTGAGTGTAATTTATAAGTTAATTAAATCTCTAATTAGCATCAAAATAATGTTTTATTTGACCACAATCTCATCATGCTAAGTGATTTAAAGTGTAAGTGTAAGTTTTTTGTGTTATTTATAGTAGTAAAATAGCTGTACGTCTTTTCCTAAACGGGTTGACCGATATTGATGTTTTTTTTGTATTGATGGTTAGGTATTAGCTATAGTTGACCTAGTGGATATAGGAGGCTCTGTTGTCGACATTCAGAAATGGCTCCGCTATATTTAATACTGAAATCTAAGCATCGGCTAAATCCTCATTGTTCTTAAATTAAAGATTTAAGCTCCTAATTAACCATTCTATATATGGAAAATAATTATATAAAATCTTACCATATTTCTCTAAATTAGTAGATACCTAATAAAGTTAGGAAATATCTAAATAACATATTTTCATTATTTTTCTCACGTTAATCTTATCTCAACAAGATAGTCCCTGCCAAACCATGATGACAAGTATATTTTTCCATCGGATGATGAACTGCCTCCTCACAATACGAGTCGCTGTAATCGAATTACCGATACATAATCGATACATAGGATATCGAATTGAATACTTGGACGTATCCTCTATAATGCTATATTGATGATACTGGCACAGACTGATTAATGGTTCCGCAATGTTGGATACAATAAGAACTTGAGACCCAGAATATTTTAGGGTTAAGAATTTTCTGTTGCATCGGATTGTGAATCATACATTACAGTTTTTGCTTGCAACCTATTTTCAAGAGAGTATATCAGAGCAGTAATGTAAGCCATTAGGAAGAGTTATCGATGACATTTGTGATACAAATAATGGAGGTTGAAAGTAGGGTTGTCGCCATAGTGACTT
This sequence comes from Tetheella fluctuosa, assembly GCA_951216915.1. Classification (NCBI taxonomy): domain Eukaryota; kingdom Metazoa; phylum Arthropoda; class Insecta; order Lepidoptera; family Drepanidae; genus Tetheella; species Tetheella fluctuosa. The sequence goes on from OX578230.1 coordinate 7,939,362, forward strand.
GTAATTTTGCGTGTGTTATGTAGGGTAAGGAAAAATGTGCGAGATATGGACTTGGTTATTATGTAGTTCATACTAATGTTCAGATGACAGTGATTGTGAGCACTTAGGTATATTGGGTGGTTTTTCGAGTTACTAACATATATGACATTTATTACAGCACTAGTTTCTGACTCGGTGTTTCACCCGCATTCCCAGTAAAAAGGTATCTAGGTAAGTATGGACCTATAGTAACTATATTATTACAAAATAATTTAAAATCCACCCCTAATTTCTAGTTTTTCAATTTTTTATGCACGAAAGCTAAATATTTCGAGAATAAAAAGTCTCCCAAACTTTTTCACCTGCTAATGAATGTCCCGTCAAAATCTTTACAGTTTCGGTGATTAGCTCGGCCAGTAAACAGACATACAGACGGACAAAAATTAAAAAACGAGTAGGGTTTGGGTTTTGATAACGTAGAAATAACAATATGAGCTTAACAAAAAAGCCTTTATTGTATACGAAGTCGCAAACATACACTTAAATTTTATTTATTTATATAGATTCATACAAATGAGTGATTTTTAAACTAAATTCAAACATCTCAGCTTGAAGTTATTTGTTTTCTCTCTGGTCTAACAATAATATCTGCAGTAACGTAGTAAAATTCGGTCCCCACAATCAGAGGTATGGAACATTGGGATCAACCAACGTTGAAACTTTATTGATAGACGGTACCTAACTAGTGCCTACCTAAGCTATTTTTAAGTTACTCTTTCACATAATGAAAAATTGTTAATGTTTTCGTGAGACCTATCCTATAATTTTCTTTTCATATTTTGATAGTTTTGAGTTGGACAAGATTCACACCTATACTGGGTGATTTTGTTATCACTGGCAATACTTGCAAGGGTGGAAGTACTCATCAAAATGAACAACTTTTATAATGGGACTAACTGTGAAATCATGAAAAAATTATCAGCTGTTCCATACAAAAGTTTAATACCTACTCGACCAAAATGTATGAAGCAACCGTATTATTTTACTCGATATCAGAGTAAGCCCTATAGTAAAAGTTGTTCACATTGATGAGTACTTCACCCCTGCAAGTATTGCCAGTGATAACAAAATCACCCTGTATAGAAGCAAGATAGTTATATTTATTCCCTTTTTAGTTTTGCACAAATTTGACGTGATCATTAATGTAATTTTTAATAATTTTATGTATTTCATTGCATTATATATTATGTAGTCCCTAGCCAAACTGAGTATGATCTATGTTTTTTCACAATCTGAAGGTGATAAGCACATAAAACCGTTTGTAACCAGCTAAGTTGGTACTAAAAAGTATTCTACCACCTTGCTTCGAAAAGGAAACCTCAGGATGTGACACAGAACATGAGCTCATTGATGGATTTAAAATCATGACATACATGGCATTCTATTTCCTAATTCAAATTTTTAAATGTTCGCACTGAATACCAACGTTTTTCATTTGTTTACTCCCTTAACAAGTTGTGTGAAAACCACCATAGGAGTCCATCACGAACCCGCGGCGTGCCAAAATTATCGCACAGTGGGCGGTGAATGCCACGAACAAGGACCAGCGTGTATAGTAAATTATTTTATTTCCTCGGTAATTTGTGGTTATAGAAGGAACGATCTATTAACAAAAAATAGAAACTTTCATAAATTGAAATATCTTCACTCAACAGACTGGTTTTATTTTGTCAATTAGTACAATTTCGGTTCACTATACAATACTTATTTAAAGTAGGCACACAATATGTTGCAATAAATGAAGCAATCTAGTTTATAATAATACCTAGGTATTTAATATTTTATCTTTAAACCAAACTGCATAGCTGTTATATTTAGATATACGCCTAATATAAAAGTACACTTAATTATGTAACAGTATCTTCTAACCCATTTACATTAAAATTAACTGATGATCAAACTCGCAAGCTGTCGCATCTAAAATCAATGGGGTTTTTTATTATTAATGGTTAACCCTTTGTCGCTACGGTACCAATCGATTTCCGATCCCCGTGGCTCAATACAATGCACATTTTAAAATTTAAAATCCGATATCTGTATAGTGAAGATTTTTTATGCGACTACGATGCATTTTTAACCCTTCATCGTATGTCCATGACAGCGGTTCCCAAGTTTAGTTTTAGTTTAAGTTTTTAAGTTATATTATTTATTATAAACATTATAAATTCCTGAAAACAGGCTAACAAAACCTACATTTACATGTTAATATGATAAATAAAATTTTAAATAATAAATACAGTAACCTGTAAGTGTTATTGACAATAAATGATGTAAGACGTTAACCATTTGAAATGAGTTTCAAGCATAATTTTCTCACATAAAAGGTTAAAAAAATAGATACATTGCCAGCACCTTATAAACAACTTTTATACTCTAAACATACAACTTTAAACCAACTAAACTTATTCATTATGCAAGTTTGAGAACCAGTGGTTAGGGATTGCGTAACCACGCGATGTCTGTACGTGACAATTTAAACAAATTCTGGGCCATTTGGCTTCTGGGGTGGCTCGCTTTTTTAAGCACTTATTTTGAATAAAAAAAAGTGCTATTCAGCCATATTCACCCGGCAGATGAGATGCGGGTTGAGTGTGTGGTCTGTAATGAATGTGAACGCTTCTAAAAGATGGGCATAGATGCTTATTCTTTGCATAATACGAGTATTAGCTACGTGTTTGTACTATTTATAAGTGGTGATATTGTTTAAAGGTTGCTCAAGTTAGAAAAAATCGTAAAATTGACATAAAGGAAAGAATTAAAACATAGATAAATACAATTTATGATTATTTTATAAGTAAGTAATAACTAATGCGTAACAAATGCGTTCCAGCAAATTAATGACTTTTTTTATCATTCCTTCAAAATAGGGTTTTAATTTCTTCACCCAACTCAACTCATCATTGATTTATTGTTTCCTAATAACAATGGCAAATTTAATATTCATAAAAATATATACAACATATAGAACAAAACCCAATCAAACATCTGAAGTCAGTATTCCACGAATCCATTCATGTAGTGAATATTTAATATTTTCGCGCCATATGCGATCCACTGACAATGGAAAGGCGATCCCATCTAGTGACGTGCTTTCTTCCAATAATCCCACATAGGAGATCAAGACCCCTCGGAGAGGATTTAGTTGGGTATCATAGTTGATAAAAGTTTCGCTGGTTCAGTGATTTAATATTTTAAATTGAAGGTGGCTTGGTGGACATTTATATTAAAACAGAAAACGGGCCAATTTCATGTAATACTATTAAACTCAAACTCATTTATTCAGTTTAGGCCCTAATAAGGCACTTATGAATGTTACAATTGATTCTACCAATGGTTTGGAATACACTTGGACTGAGAAGACTACGGCAAGAAACGCAGCATTTTAAGTTATAATACTTATATAGACCCAATTTTACATAATAACAATGTTACAGCTGCGGCTACATTTGATTACGATTGGAATATTTTGTACAGGGAGTGGACTTTAGTAGCAGCAAGATTTGGTCGACATTAACCTGGAAACTAAGAAGATTCGCTAGCCGTGAGTTTGCCTTTCTAATTTCAGAATTTATTATAATGCTCAACTTGTTGTCTTCTCAGAAGTATTGAAGAATAAAATAATAAAAACCACTTACACATACCATCTACACGCGGGTTCATGATTATGTTTTATTTCAGAACCTAAAGTATCTTTATATTTATTTATGGACAACCAACAAAACAAACACTTGCATATAAATACACTAACTTAATAATAAAACAGTTTAAAGTGATGCCTTACTTACAGGTTGCCACTGCATGCAAAAGTGGATCAAGTTAATTATTTCAGCTATTTATGCTATGGGTAGTTTGTTACTCGAATTCTATATAAAAAAGCAGCAAAAACCTACATCAAAAAAATATATAAACTAATTTTGAAGATGGAGAACAAGAAAAAATTTTGGTAGTTGAGGTTGAAAGTATTTTAATAATTTCGTTTTTAAATTTGTTGCGACTGTCATGAAATATGTCTAATGTTTTATTTTGACTTATTTTGTTATATATTAAAATTTTAAAAAAATCTGTTAGATAGTTACGGAGCTGAAGAGTAAATTATATCGTAATAATTAGAAGGAACATAAAACATCGTAATATTACATTCAAACGAATATTAACGCTCGTCTTTATGTAGCCCATTGTCTACAGACTCTGATATCCCATTGAACTCTTACACAAAATTGATCTCCTCTGCTAATTGGATTTCAACAATCCTAGAAATGTCGTTGACCTTATTATATTAAATAGCTTTTGGTAGGACTTTTAGTGACAATAAAAAATAATCTCAATTGGAAACAATACTTTTTGAAAGATCAGTTCAGTGAAAATTCACACCGAAGATACTTGAGTCAACTTATTTTCAAAAAAAAACTTTGAAAATCACGAGGATAACTGCGAGGCATAAGCTAGTCTCACACACTATCTATATTTATCAACAGAAACCTCCTACACCATGTTGCATCCGAGATATCATTTATTAGGGAGAGACAGACCAATTTATATAGTAACATGAAAGAGGGGTCAACAATAATTGAATGTAAAAAATCGTCGATTTTGGCGCCCACCGTGGGGCTATGGCGCCCACTGTGAGACTGCGTCACAAGGGGGAGTCAATACGGCTATATAATTTTAATATTATATGATGTGCACCATACGGCTACCAAATTTGATGCGATGCTATGCATTAAAGTATAATTCGTATCTTACAAGCTGATTTAATTTTAGCGTTATCTTATTTTGATGATAAAATTCACAGAATTCACTAAAAGATAAAATTTTGCCATATTATTAGAATAAAGGTAGGTACACTAAAATAATAAAAAAGTAATAAGTTTTAATTTTATGCAACTAAAATATTATCCATGAGTCCATTCTACTGCAACTTTCCAGTACGTATATACACATGCTATACCTACGCGCAGTATCAATGAGATATCCCCTGGCGTCTACGGGCAGTCTCGGCAAAGCCTCTATAACCTTTGCACTGTGAATTGGATCTACTGGGACGGTTTTATGTAGCATGTAGCCAATATGTAGTAAAACTTGTGAAATAGGACAATGGATAGTCAAGTATATATAGAGCAATGAAGGGAGATAATTTGAATATCGAATAAGAATAGTCTTTGTTAGCATTTAATAAAATACAGAGAAAAGTATAAAATGCTTTTATTTTGTATAAATTTTATCGATTGTAATTACTATGGAGTGTTATCATATTTATTTTCGGCATCCATTGCTAATGACTTAAATATATCACGTCATACATCAGGTCACACATAAGAGGTCATCATTAACGCATCTATTCAATAGTTTACCAAATGCAAGTGCTCTTTCAGAAAGATACTGAATATTTTTTTGAGGGATATAAAAGCTCTGAAAATCATTTCCAGGTTTCAATATTACATACCCGGTACCGATGAACCCGATCCACAAAGCCCCTCTCGGACCAGTCGAGTCAGGCCGGTATATATCTTTGAAAAATCCCATATCTCCCTACAAGAATCATACGGTCGCCCGCACACGCCTACATAATGTACAACTGGCTTATAGAGTTATGCTAGATGCGATTTAATGGTAACTTCATATGCATGTTGAGCGTACTTGGTTGTTTACTCCCTTTATTTCATTCAATAGCTACGCTAAAGAACTGTCAATTTTGTATTTTAATTTGATTTTTTTAACATTCGACTTGATGACAGTCTTATGTCAGTAGATAGGTGCTAGGCAACAGGTTTTCCATTTGTAGGTAGTTGCCAGCCAAGTGAAGACACACAAAGTAAGTAGGGTGGTAGGTACTTAGTATAGGTGCTATGGTTTCCTCATAATGTTTTCTAATACCGAAAGCTCAAACTCACTGTAGGTTCAAACCCACACGGTCATTGCCACGGCATTTGAAGTTACTACCAATAAGTGGTAACAGCATAGTTTACAAACATTTTTATCGTAAATTCATTTATTTTAGAACTTGTTCTATTAAATCACTTTATTACTTGTTTACCACGGTAAAGTTCATTATTCAACATAGTAAAATATGCATACCATATCACATCTAGTAATCCAACATCATTGCATAACTACATTCACAATACAGCTTTTTTATACATTTTCTGATACATTTCTTTTCCAATGCATCTTCGGGGGCGATATTATTTGTGTGATAGTGTCGGTGATGCGTTATGAATAGAGAGAGTGTTTTAATAAAGTAGTTTGGCTCACATGTGCCGTGATTTTGTTTGTTTATTTTTTTCCTAAAGTAAGCCCATAAGAAAAAATCGATAGATTATGTATGACGTATGTATTTTAAATAAAATAAAAGAAAAAAATTACATGAATTTATACAAAAAGTTTTTCGTTTCGGTATAGGCACCATGGAAATAATTATCACAAATGTATAAAATATACGTCTAATGAATAGAAAAATCCTAATATCAAAAATTAAAAGAAATAAGCGTTGACTCAATCGAAACGTAACGAAAGTCAACTTTTAAAAACAAAATACTAAGATATCGAAACAAAATGATCACAGGATCGTTTCATATCAAGTCACGTACATCGTATACACCTAAAAGCTTATATTCTTTACGATTCACCACATTGGGTATCGTTTGATTCCAAATGTGTATCGAATCGAGCCACTTTAAATGTTACGTGACCATATGTGGAGGGGAATATGTACTTGGAAGGATTTTTCGGGCAAATCCATCGATGTTACAAGAACAGAGGTAAAAATTTTATTGACTCAGTTTTCTTACCTTTATTTGAATATATACATTAAGTTATATAGTTACGCTCATATGATATATTTTTCTTCATATAATAAATGTCGCTTCAGTATTATTTTTGTCTTAAATTATAAATGAATGAAATTTTATTGTAAAATTCTAAGTTTCTTTAATAAATTAACTTTACAAACATTACAATGTAATGAAAAAAGGGATTTCTAACAATTTATGACGGTACAAATCGTCTGCGCTCTCTTTTGTTTCAGGTCACCTGAAAATACTGAAACCGGATTGAAGACAAAGGCTAAGAAAGATGTAATTTAGTAAAAGCATAAAAAGGCGGACTTTTCTGCGTAAAAATATATATCCAAAATACGGGTTCGCAAAGTTATAAGAAAGACAATACCACATTCCATCCATTGCAAAACTGAATTAGCTTATACGAGATGCAAGACATAAAGCATGAAGCATTGCCACCGATGACGTCATAAAACAAATGTAAGCCCGCAAGAGCAGTGTAGAGAACAGTGGCTCGTAAACCGGTTCCCAATAATCCGACGTCGGCGGAAAAAATAGCCATAGTAAAAACTCCTATCCGTACCTAATAACCCGAGAATATTATCAGAGAGTCGTCGGGTCATAACCCGAAATTGGTTTCGGGGTCCGTAAGTCCCCAGTTTTATATGTCGCATTATGAAGGCCGTCAAACGAATTCACGTAGAAAATCGAATCTATATACGGTGATATTGCCGTCTCCCGGTCCTGGCTGGCTTCAGATAATAAAATAATATACCTCTTTTTACGCCACCTCCTTTCGCAGAGTTCGTTCAGGGGTCGCGGTGACCCGTGCGGTGAGATAAGGGTTAATATAATTAATTTCATATGCATTTCCTCCTTAATTTATTATTGTAATATTACAATTCCATTAAGTCTAACGCTAGCATGTTCTTATAATAAGTAAATGGGTTGATAAAAATTGAAAGAAAATAACATTTTTTCTCTTATCGAGTGAGCACGAAAAGTTTTTTCATTTCGCGAAGGCCCTCGCAACCGTCATATATATACGTGAAATAACAAAAATTTAAGAACAAAAACGTATAAAGTGCCATAAAGGAGCTTTCCTTTGTGCCGCCGCAAAAATCTCTGGGATGGGAGTAATCGGGCATTTTACATAAGAAAATAATATATTATTCAAAATCCACACTCGAGCACACCGCCCCATATACTTATCGGTAATAATGCTAGCTCTCCATTGCCGCTGCGTCACAAACACGAGCATCTCCAAAATTATGAAAATCAGCCTACTTTAAGAACAAAAAATATAACACATTAAAATTTTACAATTATGTTTCAATTTTGGAGAGTGTAAAGACACATTAAAAGTATAGGTACCTACACATTATTATTTAAAAATATAAACGTGATGGATTAAGGTTCTCAATAAACAACACGATATTTTAAATGAATTTTATGAAATTAGTCTTTTTTGTTTATTTGCACTTAGGTGTATGTCACAATATTTATATAGTATTATGATTAATTTGATTATAGGCATGAACACAATTTTTATAACATGCCTTAAAATGCTACAAAATTTAAAAATTCACACTTACATCACTGTGCCAACCAGTTTCCAGCCCACCTCATGGTTCTAGCTCCTTGGAAATAAAAATAGAAGCAACGAGTCCCGAGCCGGGCAAATCCACCGCTCAGAGCCGCCCTATTATGATATTTCTTGATTCAGACCCCCCTTTGCTTTACCTAGATAAAGGACAGTGCAAAACTTATATATTATACTTGAAAGTTGATCTAAGCTATCTCATTTAAGCTATAAATATTTATTATTATGTAAGGACTTAACTAAATAAGAATTATTGATATAATTTAAAAATAAATATTTTTAAGTGAACCTCACTCCATTCGACACTGGCAAAATGCATAAACTGTGTGATGCTATTAAAAAAAAGTGCACTTCATACTTTTTTTAAAACACACGTATCATTGAAAAAAATAACTTGACTCACGATTCCTGGAGTTCTAGTTTTTTATTATGAATTCAGTTACAAGTACTAACTTTTTTCATCAGTTACATAAACTCTGATTATATAGATTGCTGATTCATTAGTCGTTATCAACAATGAAAATGATCTTGATCTTGAAGTATGAAAAGTAAATATACTTGGCTAGTATGTATATTACACGCTATTGATCCCACTCCATAGAATAATAAATCCCCTGAAGTCTATAGAAAAGATTATATCTTCATATCAATAATATTATATATTTTATACTATTCCTATGACAGACATACTTTGTATGAAATAAAGTAGTATGTAAACTACATATACCTAATAGATCTATTTGAAAGGGAAAGTAGCTGGCTGTTTACCACCCTCAAGTTGTAAATCTATCGCCAAGTGCCTACTGGTGTGTTGAGCTGCTCTTGAGAGCTAGTTCCCATCTTTGGCCACCGTCACTTACCATAGAGAGATTACGGTCAAATACAGGCCTGTGCCAACATAGTAAGAAATTCTATAAATGCCAAAGCTAATGTCAATCTAGGTGTTTTCTTATAAGTTATTGTCAAATCTAGATAACATTACTTTTCAATCTAATCGTGATTCAAAAATTCTGAAACAACAAATACAATTAGGTGAGGCAAAGGTGAATTCCAAGTAGTTTTTTGCAAACTTGCAAATTGCAAATATCTTTTTCCCTTTTGGTAAAAGCAGCAACGAAAAGATTTACAATTTTAATGCTATTAGCCAAGCTACGCATGTGATGTCCAACAAATATAAATTTATGTTTGGGGCGAAAAAATGAGGTTTTCGTAGCATTAAGAACATTATAGACATGTGAAAATCTTTAAAAAAAAACGAATCTAAAAATATGATGTTATATGATATTATATTTTTTTTAAGTAGTTAGATTCAATTGACTTAAAAATATATTTACGATAAATTTCTCGTTGTATCCAAATATTATATGATTTTTTCATTTCAACTAAATAAATCTGGTAAATATATTGATTATGAACGTAATTTGCTATTATCTTGGAAACCACTTATGCTGAATGTATATGTATTCGAAAAAAAACCACCAACACTTCTATCACTTTCTCAAGTCTACGACCAATATCTCATGAGATCATGAATCTTAAACTAGGGCGCGGCAAATAAAAAGTGTCGTGTCTGTCCCCCTCGCCTGAATTATGAAAATATCGATAAATATCTGGAAGAAGCGTGTGGGCTCGCACTGCGGGTACATTGCATTGCACTATATGGTATGAGTAGGTATATTGGATTTGAGTTTGCTTGAAGGTAAATTTAAAAAAGTATTATATCTAATTAGGCTATTTATTGACTTGGACTTAGGTATAAAGTATAAGAGTAAGTACAATAATTATACTTAGAATATTTTTATTCATAAATAATTATAGGTAGTACAAAATTTAAGCTTATACAAATTGCGCTTTATTATGACGTCGAATTACAATTAAACTACTAATAAAAATGTAATTAAAAAAAAATTGAATTAAAACGTGAATAAACTTTTTTTATACTTGAGTCATAGACTTGGCAGTAGCAAGCACAAAGAACCTTAAAGGTGAACTTCCAAGTAGGTACATATTGCTGAAATACACCAGTTGATATTTTGCTACAGATTTTCAACTCGAAGGTGTTAGCCAGCTACCCTGGTAATGATTGACGATTCAGGATCCTTCGTAAAATGGTCTTATTTATACATAAATATAATCAAGACGAAGTAAATAATAGGTTACATTGAAGGTTGCAGGGTTAGTGAAGGCTTGAAATATCGCCGGCTCAGCTTACGGCGACTTACCCATTAATTTAAAGACCCTGGATCACTTACACACGATTGTTAACCGTTTATATTTTAATTTATTGAATTTATTTACCTAGTGTGTAATAGCATATGTGTGTGAGTGTGTGTGCTTGATTTGTCTGTGAATGTAAACATCGTAAGGAAGCCATAACACAATGGTAGGGTTCATTATAATAGACCCGTCTGGCCCTCAAGTCAAAATTTTGTCACCAAGGACTTACAGGTGTACTTGAGAGCCAGTTCCATCTAAGATTTTGTGTTTACCACTGTCGTCGGCCAAATATCACTAACCATGGTGATATTGTAGTCAAAAAAAAACCTTGTTAGGTAGGTGGCATTTCATTCACACAAGCAAGGATAGTTTTTTCTTTTACCAAAAAAATATGAATTGAAAATATTTTTAACTATTTTAAATTATTCTGACGTCTATGAGTGTGTCATTGATTCAACTTTACAAACATGCAAAAACAGTGTTAACTAGCAACACTATCTATTTATCATACAACAAATAGGGTATAATCAAAACAAATTGTAACAATTTCTGGGAGTGAACCCCGCTTCGCACGCTCGCCATATGCGAAAGGAAATTGCTATACATGGTGTTGAATAGATCGTCCGTATCTCTGTTTACATCTGCATGTTACAAATGTGTTACATCAAGACAGTGGTGAGGTACTCGCGTTACTTATCTAGCACCCTGTATATGCGATGGGGTTTAGGGTTGATACACTAGTGTATTGTCAAGTTTCAGTCAATTGGTTGTTTGTTTAAACACTTATCGTAGCTAAGTCATGAGACCTCAAAATATTTACACTACCTCTAAAGTTATTATGGCAGACATTTTTATTATTGAATTAGAATTCTATAATAACAAACCTTTTCAAAAATACACAAACTAGTGTTTTTTTTTTGTAATCAATGTAAAAAATTACAATTTAATAAATTACAATAACATGAATTACATTGATATACGATTTCTATTAAAAATATATTTATTTATTATACTATTTATCCAATTACCATAACAAAATCCTTTCATACTAACTACAAATAACTAATACACAAACAGGTCAAGCCCCATCTCAAATTTTACCCTATTTATGTAAATAATTTGACCTTTGACCCAGCATCCTCTGATACAGTTCTGATCTCCGCTTTTGTGATGGCACGCGACTATTTGACCAGGTTATAAAAAAACTGGTTTTTGGAGTATAATTGGATTATACTCAGCATCCCCTTGCTACACTTTTGATCTTGTGTCCATTTTACAGTGAGACACTTGTCTCCTTGTGTCAACCGGTTCTATTTTATTATTCTATGGCCGTTTTAGGATACTGCTGACCTTTTGAATTCGGTGTAAATGTCTATAAATTGGTTTCAATACAATTGTTATATAACCAATAATACATTTGTATTGAATAATTGGGTTAGTTTTAAAGCAATTTTGCAGTTATGCAGTTAAAATAATATTTGTGGTTTCTGGTTTAATTTATTTTCTACAGTCAATTTAGACATCATAATTATGATATTATTTTGCCAGGTGTCTAATTCATTCGTTCCCTTAATTTAATTGAAATTACAATACTTATTTTTGATGAATTGACAGCCCTATATGTTTCAGTTAAACGCGCCATATGTACATTTCAGGCAGTGACCAAACACCCGCCCACCGCCCGGCGCGGCCGCCCAAGCCCGGACTGACGGAAATGGAAACAACAGTGGAAACTTGCGAGTCGACTTTACTTTAATCGATTGCTACTCTTCGCTTCTGTTCTCCTGGCACCTCCGCTAAAAGAACCTTGGAAATTTGCTTTTATTATAAAATCACAAATAAAAAATCTTACATTTCATAGAATAAAGGAAAATTAGATTTCTGTATCACAATTTCAAGCCACACTGTAATAATTATTCAGCGAGATAAGCCCAGCTACTTATGGTATCAAGGTGCCAAGTTTTTTTAGCTTTTTAAATCTTATATCATTATATTATAATTGTACAATCCCGCATCATCTTCTGTAATCAAATATGATATGGTTTAATTTGATTTCACTAAAGCAACTTTAAGTATTTTTAATGTTAGTACATGCCTTTATTTATTTTCTTATTATATAATATTAATCTTGCGGCTGAGATGATGATGATGATGATTCAGTTTAGTCAGATTTACTCATGTTTTGTAAGGATGTAAAGGAGGAACTGTGCAAAGTCAGAATTCCACCATGATTGTAGTACATACCTAAATAGTAACACTATAAGGCCGCTCCTTACCACCCCTGTTCCAATAGACATTGTCCTCCGCACATTTAACAAGCTGATCCTAAGCACGTAAGGTTCACTACCGGCCTTACCCGGATAAGTAACCCTAACTTAACCGACCGGCATGTAATAAGTTAGCTTGATTTAAGTTACAATAAAATATTCGTCATTATCATTATCCTGACTGAACCACTGACGGACATAGAATTCTTAAGATTGACACAGTTTACAGTCTTGACCGTTAATAGCAGTTGTCTCAAGGATTTGAAGCAAGTTATCAGTGGGAGACTAATCTGTCTTCTCCACGATTCTGGTATATAGGTATTTGCTGTTTAATATTTCCACCCCAAACTTAGCCATCCCCTAATTTGTTAGTGAAAACTGTCATTATCATTTTACGCTACGGTTTGATTGTTAACTTCACTTAAATATTCCCAATTTGTTGAAACTTACCTTTCAGAAGTTATTTTGTCCAAGCTCCACACGAATAAAATTCAATACTAACTCCCCAAAGCGTTGGTGCTAATATGAAACAGGGTGAGTTACCCCCTCGTATACCATCTTCTTGCTCACTCTCACTCTTTTTTATATTGATGTCTTTTTCGCACGCTGACCGCTTGACCATTGGTTGCTTTAAACGAGTTCACTCGTAGATGGGTCGTAGCACATTCGTAGCACCTCATAAGCTACACACACATACAAACGTAGGACGTGTATATTATTTTGATAGTGTGGATATGTAGGCGGAGAAAAGACGGCTATTTTTAGAAAGGTAAATGGAATATATGAAATCGTACGTTATGGAAATAAATAAATTGCTCAGGACAGGACAAACACTCGTAAATACTTTTCTTACCCGTTTCATACTTGCTAGATACTTGTTATTCTTGAACCGGGTAATAGTGAACTAGTTTAAAATCAATAAAATACCCGCCCACTAATTGTTAGGTACAGTCATCATCATCACTGTTATCTTCGTTCACGCAAGTTTTAAAGCGTTACATACTTATAGAACTCGATCTTTTGAATTTACTACTGACTGTGAATCAAATCAAATCATTCCTCATCTAATCAATTTTGGGATACCATTGTATAAAAACTCAAGCAAAGGATATATATTTTTTATTTTGACTGTTTGTTGAACTTGTTCGAGCATTATGCAAAATTACTAATCCGATTTTAGCGTATTTTATACTACAGCTAAAAATATTATAATTTTTCAAAAAAATACAAAAATCTAAATATCCACTTACAAATAACACGTTATCCATTATATCAGCAGACGTGCCCTATATCTAGATATGCTAAATTTGAGAACACTATATCTGATATAGCCTCCTCTCGAAGGTTGAGGTTGGCAAGTGGGCCCGGGTCCGACCTAAAACTTTAGGGTAAGAGAGATGGCTCTTTAAAGTGATATAACAGATTCTGTCCCAATGTACCTACTAAAATATAACTGTGTCTTGCGTTATGATTTGTAATTTTATTGTTAGATGAGCGAAGAAGATTTTGGCCATCTATATACAGTTTTATTTATTTATTTTGCAGAAAACAGCTATTTACAGCAATATCATTTTGTTAATAAAACAATGGGTTTAACAATCTTTGAGATATTTTCCCCGTTTTATAATAATTGCGTTTAAAAGTAACTAGAATACTATATAATGCTAAATACTTCTTTTATCTCCATATTTATAAAAGGTGTTATTTTTGAAGGGCTAACTTTCGTCCCGCGTTTTTTCTCGCATTTCCAGGGTACAAAGTAGCCATTGCCCTTCTCTGACCTGCCAGCTACGCCCATGCACAAAATCAAGCCGGTCCGTCTCCGTTACGACGTCAATTTTGTATTTATAATATTAGTAAGATATAGGACCGAGACAACGATAAAGTTCAAGAAGACTTGAAAATCAAAAGACTTGGTCGGTGGCTGGTTGACAGCCGGGTAGCAGCCCCTTTAACCTTGTAAGGTAAGTAAACTGTGATTAAAAAATATGTCTTGTATTAATTTTTTTAACAAATATGTGTTAAAAACAGTTCAAAGTCAAAGTCAAGTGTTATAAAATGAAATTGAACTACCTACATAATATTGAACATGTAGTATTATTACATGTGAAGTTTAAATAAGAAAGATTAATGCCGCTCTATCTCCATCTATAAATACACTCATCGGTTTTTGTTGAGGAAAAATAAAGTAGGCGTGCTTATAAGTAGGCATGATAAAACAATTATAAGTGAATAGTAAAATACTTAGTTCAATCGAATAAGTATTATTAGCTTATTATTAATATTTAATTTAAATATAAACTAAGTTAGTTTGACAAGTAGGTAACCATTTTCAAGGGAATTTGATAAAACCAACATAGATATCTGGGTTAGCTATGTATTTTTCAGTGGGCCAAGGGATTACCCACAGAATTACTATTGATTTGGGAGCGCACCCGCTCGGCCGCTTTTCAAATGAGCAGGCCTATAGGAAGTTTTTAGAGTTGTTAAGCCACATTAAAATTAAGTATAGAACAAAAGGTTAAGGTAGCTTGGCTTGATTTAATAATTTGGGACAAGTCCATTACACACAAACCACAGTTATGCTACTTTTTAAAAATGGGATTTTTTCATCATTTGATTGATAATTGATATTTAAAACAAAAATAAAAGTCAGACGGATTTTTCATTGTACGAAACATTTAAAAATATATACGTAACTGTACGATAGTTAGTTAACTTTACTCTTATTCTATTCAAGTCAACCTTTAAAAATATACAATTCCAAATCAGTAGATATAGATATTATGGTATGGTAGATATATATATATTATTACTTATTAATAATAAAACTCAATAGCAACTCTATACAGTTCCAACAAGAAACTTCGCAAACCCAACCTGAATTTATTAAGCCGGACCCTAGAAAGGTTGCCGTATGCAGATAAGGGATTTATTTAGCGGAAAGGTCCGTCCTGGCCCCTGGGTTAGCGCTAAAACGCCTTTTGGGTCGACGATGACCAGGATTGGGACCAAATTTATTGTCGGCTTTCGGATTTCGCGTTGATTTATTCGGTCTCGGTGAATGGAATCAACGGAACGTCGGATGATAACGTTGCGTGGGTTTTTGCATCAAGATGATGTTTGTTTTATTTAAATTAAATGATGTGGCAATAATAGATATGCTTTGTACACACCTGACTCAGGATCCAGAATTATATAATGTAGATGAGAAGAAATACTTCCAGCAGAACATCCCTTCGCTGTAAAAGGTTGTTGGTTTGCCCTTCTTTCATACAACAACGAATCAACGTGATTTTCTTGCACAGGGATAGTTTATGGACCGGAGAGGTGACATAGGCTACTTTATCCCGGGAACGCAGGAGAAACCGCCGAGGGAAAGCTAGTATTAATATAAATAAGGCAACGGTCCATTATTCCGATTATTCGCTTAATGTAACAACTACTTACTTCATATTATTTTAAAAAATATTCTACTTCAAATATTAATTATAGTAACGTTTGTTATGCAAGCAAAGAAAATCTATACAAAGAGCATAATGCTGAGTGAAGAAATCTCGAATTAATCTTCATCAAAATGTTGCTTACTATAAATGACGATTTAGGTCCTACCCTTCTCTAGAAGTCCCCAGATTTTATCAGTTGAGTAAACCTACAAATTGATTTCATAAGTAAGGTAGGTACCTACCTCGTCTATGGTGCGGGCGACAAACTTTTTAAACTTCTTTAGTCCTACCTACCTATTCAGCCTACTTGAAAACTTAGATATTACAAGCGAATGTGATATTAAAGTTATAGACAATATTTTGTTTGAATACAATAATTATAAATAGGTACTTGATTTAAACCCACGCTTCGTTGTGGCTTTGCCAATTTTTTTTTAAATTGTTAACAATGACTACTAAACAAAAAAATATTTCACAAACAGAAGAAAAATTACAACTTGTCTTTGCCTATTTATTATACATAAAAACCTCTTTGGTGATAAATATATAGCATAAAAAGGAGTGAATAACCTTGCATTGTCACGTTGGTACCATCCTGCATGAAAATGACTTGTAAGCCTATCCCGGCCTTCAAATAAAGGCACAATATGTTTCATTTCACGAACAACATGCGACATATTGGACTTCGGACGGTGAAGTCGACGTGTAGTGTAGTAACGAGTGGGACGGCCAGAGACGGTAAATGGCGCCAATTACCCGCCGGCCGCTACGTGACGCGATTCAAAATCGGGGAGACGGGGGCGCACGGTTTTTACGTTGGGACATTGTGGATAAGCTTTGCAAATACGTGGTTCTGATCTTATACTTATATATATATATATATATAACTAGCTTCCGCCCCGCGGTTTCACCCGCGTTCCCGAGGGATCTTGTGTTTTCCCGGGATCAAAAGTAGCCTATAGCCTTCCTCGATAAATGGGCTATCTCACACTGAAACAATTTTTCAAATCGAACCAGTAGTTCCTGAGATTAGCGTGTTCAAACAAACAAACAAACAAACTCTTCAGTTTTATAATATTATTATATATATAGTATAGATATAATATAAACATGTACAATTCTATTTTATAGATAATAGGTACTTAGGTGCAATAGTCGTCTGTCTAAAAATCAATGTATAATATAATACGGGAAGTGAAAAAAAAGAGTACCTACTTACCTCACTCGTAAATAATCTGATATGTATTTAAATTCCGTTTTAATGGTCACGCACTTATCGACTAATTTTCTGTTTTCTGTTATTTAGGCGATCTTGGAAAAAATCTTATAAGAATACTACTACTGACCTCTATCGTATTAGAATAGCAACTTCATTGAATGTGTTATAACTTTCCTATTATGTTCGACTACTCAACGATAGATGGCACTTTTTTGTCAGAAGGCTGACAATCAGGTAGGCGGTCACCCTGAGTAGCTAGCGTCGCCTATGGTTATTAGCAAAACCAGTTGCGGACCTTTATAAAGCCTAAAAGGCAACTGTCGGTCAGAACACACAAGGTACCTAGCGACAGATTTTCAACTCACTCATTGAAGGATTCGAACTTACGACCTTCCCAGCGGCGTCCGATATCACTACCACTGAGCTATCATTACCTTTTATTTTATTTTCTGAGATATTTTTTTTTTCAAAGAAATTTTCGAGATGCTTAGTTTATATGGCGAAACATGTTCTGAAATTTATTAATTCTTATTTAGTACCTATTTATACGGTTGTATAGTTTTTAAATGCAAAACATAGATCGTATCCACCCTAACCTCGCAGAATGTTAACTCGGACGGTCCTAACCCAAAAGTTCGTCGTTTAAAATACACATGTATCCCGACCAAAACACGTGCGTTTTACGACCTAGGGGCCGCGCCACGCCACACTATTGGAATCGGCCGCGAATGGAGGCCTTTTCAATTTTTTACCTTTGCGTGAAATATTGCTTGTAAGGCTGTGACCGACCGGTCGTTAGGCCTCGTACACTGCTGTTTGGGACGGCACGTTTTGTCGGACAATGTACGCAGACGTGTGATGGATGGCGATAATATTTCATAGTTTTGCGGTAGACAACTTGTTTGGATGTCGGATGCAAACTTCCTTTTGTATTTTTGAATTGTGTTCGTACGAAGTCAATGTTTGAAAAATCGCATCATATTTTTGGCAGATAGGGACGGTCCAATTGACCTCCTCATGGCGTTAGCAAATAAGGACATTTTCCATAGGTAGGTACTAAGGGATAATTGAATATTAAATGCTGATGAGTTATTTGTAGTACCAATCCATATCTCGACCATAATTTTTTGATTCAGTCGATGATTAATTAGGTGATGATGGAATATCGGTAAATTAGAAATTCAGTTTTGAAACAAATAAATGTTATATTTACCCATATTTAGTTTGACATTTAGGTACAATCTTGTGATTAATTTAATTAACAAGAAAAATGTAAAATTATTTTTTCAAAAATTATCAGTAAACAATGACTGAACAAGTACCTTTATTGGAAGATCGCGTGAAATTAACAATACATGGATGGTAACTATTAAATTACAAATAAATTATTATTATTAATTTACTAAATCAATACAAAATCTATTATTCTATTGTAAATTTGTCTATAATGCTTACAATTTTAGTTGATAGCATTAAATGAAGTATGTTATACACTTTGTACATTATTATATACAAGATATTACATTACATAACATTGATGAAAAATAATTAATTACATAGTATAACAACATTTCTCAACAAATGAATTTTCTATTGAATTTTGGGGCTACATGGTTCTAAGTAGATCTATAGTTTGCAAATAACCTACGCATTTCTAGAGCTCTATTTATCGGTATTTTAAATTGCATTGATGAACGATTTTAAACCTTACTACGTGATTTTATAACACTAATTCATTACGAATTATTTATTTCCAAGACCGCATTCTAAACAGTAAAATTATAAGAGTTCACGTGAGATCAAACTGTTTGAAATATTCATTTATTTTTAATTATATTATTTTGATTTTAAACTGTATGTCAATTTTGTAATCACATTTCGATACAAAATAAATAACATTGACGACTATGCAAATAACATGTACAAATTGATTCATAATAAATTACTACATTCAGATAAGACAATCATTGGCATTTCTCTTTACTACAGATACAAATTCATCACACGAACAACATTCTCAATTAAATTTTGTCACAATAATCATTCTACCGACATTTAATTTACAAAAATTTTGAAAGAACTTTAGACAAGTGATAAATATTTTTGTAATTATATTTCATAACAAATTGATACAAAATATGATAAAATGGATAGCACCTTCAATTTCATACCATTTTCAATCCTTGTCTATTGCAATAAGATTGAAAATTAACTGTCAACTTTAATTACAAGAAATTCGAGGATATATTAATCTTTAGATACAATTTGAACTATAGTCTTTATAATTTTGTTACCTTTCTCGTAGTGTAACAAATTGAGGCTTGGGTCGTTGATTTTCTCTTCCAAAAGGTTTATTAGTTCAACCCTTATGGTTTTCAGCATCTCTGCTACCTGGAAACAAAGAGTTTCTTTATAAAAACAATTTAACATTAAATTTTAATAGTTGGCATGAAGGAAATTATGAAGCCAAATAGGACTTTAAATCAATGGAGATAAAGAGTTATTTTCTTAATTATGATCTAGTGCAAAATATACATTGATTAAAATTATCACAGGCGGCTAAAGGGACAGCTATATGCGTGTCGTTAAGTCGTTATTTTGGGAAAAAAAAAACCTTATATAAAAGTTATTTTTAATACGACGACAGTGACGATCATAGGCGTCTAGGTGGCTAAAAGTGATACGACGACAGTACGCCTGTTGACGTCTGAGTTTTCACTTGAATTGAACCAGTACGCCGCACAACGACCAATCTTCTATACTATCTTAAAGAGCGGCATGTTATACTGTCACCACAGGTATAATTAGGACTTTCGCACTGTCACAACAAAATTTAAAAAAAATGTCTAAAGGTATCGCCACGCACACATTCGTGTTTTTATGGTCCCCTCCCTACTCACACTAGGCTCGTGGGCGTCGGTGTTACATGGGATCAGTCGAGTAGTGCACCGCTGCTGGCGCTCCTGCGTGTCGCCACATATTTTCGAGCAGCATTGTTATATAGAAAGTAAGTACTGTAGGTACGCCTAAACCCGTTCTGTCATATCATTTTTTTTTTACCATGCGTTGTGACTCTACGCCTGTGGTGAATGTATGAAAAATAATAGTGTCTAAGTAGCCACATCCAGTGAGATATTACTGTCCATCAACGTGTTAATGTCATTAAAATAAACTACTTATAACTTACTTCATGTTTATCCACTTGGAACATAATCCATCCATCTTCTAACGACACTATGAATGTACCGTTGTGAAGTTCCACTGACAGACTGCATCCTGATAACAAAACAATAAACAATTGTTAAGTGATGATGCGGCCGAAGGTGAACTTTCTTGAGAAGCAACATTTACTTGCCGGAGTTAAGTGAGTCACACACAACGCAGATACGATAATATTTTATCTTAAGATATATGAGACAGCATTATATGTACTAGGAAAAGAGAAGAAACTACCTACCTTCACTTCCGTTCCCTTTCACTGGTATAGCACTGTCTCTTATATCTTAAGATAAAAAAATATCGTATCTGCGTAGTGTGGACTGCTTTATACTAAGTATACTACGCCACATTTGATATTATTATTTGGGAATATAGAAAATATTTAGTACTAGCTTCTGCCCAGGGGTTTCACCTGCGTTCCCGAGGGATCTTGTGTTTTCCCGAGATAAGAAGTAAAGTATGTTATTCCAGGGTATGATCTATCTGTGTCAAATTTCATCTAGATCCGTTCAGTCAAACATTCACATTTATAAGTAAGTAAGTATTCATAAGATATTAAGAATTTTTTCATGCATCAAAAACACATCATACAAAACTTACCTGAAAATAAGATAAGTGGCAACTGTGGCACCATACTACACTCCCTTATGAACACTCTTGAAGTCTTCACCTTCTCCTGGTACACCAAGTACGGGCTAGCGTAGTACCCTATAGAGGCATTGATAGATGAAGGGTGTAGGGCAACGTAGCCATCTGTTTTGGTCTTGAACTTCAGTTCGTCTGCGTTCGGTTGACGCGGTATAGCGCCTCCCGCTTGCATGTGGAAGGATTTCTCCGGAGTAAGAACCTAAATAGGTAATAATAATGTTAGGACATTATATTGTTAAAGAAAGGAAGATAATATTGGCGTTTAGGTAATACAATGTATGCAATCATTTGCTAATTTTTTTATGTCTTAAGGCTGACAAGCAGACAGGCAGTCCACTTGATGGTACGTAGCAACCGTCGTCAATAGATATTGACGATACCAGGAGGATTACCAATGTGTTAACGATCTTTATTAAGCCTAGAATGCTACTGAAGGAAACATCGTGACGAAACCATAACACGGTGGTAGGGTATTTTTTACATGAGAACACTGATTCTCACGATGTTTCCTTTCACCTAAAGCTAAAGCTCATTGTGGGATACTATATTATTATGGGATATCATGAAGTGTGACCAAACGAACAATCCAGCATTTTTTATTTGAATTATGAAATACCTTGACAACATTTGGATATAGCGCTGCGCATAAAATAGCTGCCAGCAGCCTGTCGTTATTTCCATTTTCATTTAACTGTAACAAAAAAAAAACAATATAGTAAGGGCTTGTGATTTTGACAGTAAGAGAAACTGATTGGCTGGATCCAGAAACTTAGAAATGTTCAACTAAGGATTTAATAAAACAGGGCATAAGCTAAAATTATGTTCTACATACTTCTTCCCCAGTCAAACTGACGACAGAATCTGTCCTCATCTTCCGTCTCAAAGCTGGCATATCCGGCACAAAGCCTATAGAGGCCAATAAGCCTAACAGCTGGTGCTTTATATCGGCCAACATTAGTAAGGTTTTGTGAGATAGGAAGTTTTCACTAGCGAACATTAGAGCGGAATGCGTGCTGCGTTTCATTGCTTCCTGCCATTTCTGGAATAAATATTTCATAGATTATTAAAGATAATATAAATATCCTGAGAAATTCTGGAACTCATTAATATTTTAAAAGGATTTATTTTATTTTATTATTTTAGGAAAACTTACAGCTACCACAACACAGGTAAATATAAATATAAAAATGATGAAGGCCATAATGATGTACTAATAATAAAACATAATTATAAATACTAATAATAAACTAGCAAACACACAGTCAAGAAAGTAATAGGAGATATTTAAACATTCAAACAAATATATAACTTACCCTGTATGCCCTTAAAGTCGTTAATTGATCACTGTTGGAACATGCAAATTCTTTCCTCTTTGCATCAGCCTCAGACTGAAAAATAAAATATTCTAGACTAAAATACTTAGTATAAGAGTTGAAATTTAAAAGACAATGATCGCGGAAACTAAGACGTACCGTCTGTATATGCCAGGTAATAATAAAATACATTTTTTTCTCACAAGGTACATTAAATCATCAATTTGGAAGAAATATCTTTACTAAACGCACGAATATAAATAACTAGCTTCCGCCCCGAGGTTTCACCCACGTTCCCGAGGGATCTTAAGTTTTCGCGGGCTAAAAATTAGCCTATAGTCTTCCTCGACAAATGGGCTACCCAACAATAAAATATTTTTTCAATTCAGTTTAGTTCCTGAGATTAGCGCGTTCAACCAAACAAACTCTTCAGCTTTAAAATATTAGTATAGATTTACCCACCTTCTTACCAAAAGGCGCCACAAAAGGACTCTTGTGGCTCAAACAAGCCGCCATAGTTAAAGCCGAGTCCACACAACAGAATATTGCGCCGAATAACATTAGTTTGCCAATTCGCACATCCACCGGCAATGCTGCCAAATGTTTGCCAAGTGCAGTCAAAGCGTAAGATTTGTCCAACGCGCCAACGTCTTGGAGGCGGCAGAGAGCGCCATCTATGTTCTGTTTTGTTGGCGGTTCTATTGTTTTACCTGTAGAAGAATATGGTAATTTCAAGATTTTCTAGACAAATGGGGGACTTTAAAAAAAATGATATATTATCTATTATTTTTTTTCAAGCCGCTTACTGTGCACCAAATCTAAGAAAAACCTTATGACGTTCACGAAGATCAAGGAAAAATCAACCATATTGCATCTCAATAAGGTTTATTATTAATTCTATGGTAATAATATAGTTGAACCTTATCTTTAATCAATAAGGACTATTTTTATTCTTATAATAGAACGAATGACTGCAGTAGAACTGCGTCCGTGAAATGACAGGTGTCAATAGTGTGTGTGCGAGTAAATAAGATAAAAATAAGTACGTCTCGCTTACACAAGTTATATCGTTTATCGCTCTTTTTATTAGTGAAAACCGTATCAAAATCCGTTGAGTGGTTTAGATAAAGTAAGCGGAAAACGAGACAGATAGCTACATAGTTTTTACTCTTTAGGGATCCATTAAAAAGCTCAAATGAACTTACCTAAAACCTCATGTACGCTCATATCCTGAAATAGTGGCAGTATCTTGATCTTCAACACCAACTGTTCCAACGGTATCCTATGTATTTCAGGTACAGGCTGCTCTAATATGTGGTGATGATACCGATGGGAGGTGTAAAGGTGAACGCAGACCCCGGGCATGACTCGACCGGCTCGCCCTTTGCGTTGTTTCGCGTTCGCGCGGGATACCCAGACTAAGTCCAGGGATTCCATGTTACGGTTGGAATCGAATCTGAAGTAAGAATTGAGTATACCATATGACGTCTTCTTTAATTTGATAATTCTTTTTCTATTAGGATTTCAATTATATTTATGTAACACTATATTTGTAAATCTATCTTTCACTATTTAAGTATAAAATTTAGGAACTATTGAATGTATTACGCTTATGATTGTTGTTGAAAAATGAGCTTTACAACAAATTTCTGCTGTTTAATCAGGTGGACTTTAATGTAAGTCCATAAAGTTTAATTTTCTATGGCACTCACTAATGTCACCAAGTTATAAATACCTCTTTTCCTTCATCCTCCCACAATCAACAACAAACACACAATCATCGATAGTGACCGATGTTTCCGCAATGTTTGTAGATAGCACGATCTTACGAACCCCGGCTCTAGGTTTCTTAAACACTAAGCCTTGCTCTTCGCTCGATAATGTTGAGTGTAGTGGCACAAGGATGTACTTGCCTTTCCTAGAACATAATGGGGGGGTTGAAAACGTAAAAAAAACATATTCCAGCCATTTCGAAAAATGTTCAAACATGTCACGTATTAACTTTTTCATCCGATAAACATCAAGGGGTTTGTGGAAAATAATGTAAAAAAATAACAAGTTTCCTGTGTCACATCAAACCTCAAGACAATTTCATCAGCTTTCGGAATATAACTATGATTTTTGGTAAGCTATGCAAAGACAGACTCGCGAGGTCTACAGTACACAGCCACTGGTACTCATTAAGTATAGTCTTATTAAAAAAAAAGTATATTTGCACAACTAACTATACTTACTTGGGACTAAAAGTGTGGCTCTCTGCTAGTTGATCGTGCAAAGACATGATCTCAGCGATGCCGGGCAGAAATATAAGTATAGCGCCCTCTTTAGGCCACTTGTGGTCACCCTCCACTATGTAGGTTAACACGTGTTCTACTAGTTCCAGGTTTATCTGTGGATAGTATACTTACAGTCAGTATGAATGAATTAATGAAAATATTTTTTATTCAAATAGCCCTTCACAAGCACTTATGAATAGTCTGACTCTAACGCACGGTTCGGAAGGTTGCTTTTACTGAGAAGAGCCGGCAAGAAACTCAGCAATTACTCTTTTCAAAACCAACTCAGATTCATTACATCAAATTATTTATCTAGTCTCACTGAAAATATGTGTGTGTTATATGACAGTAAGGGAAAAAATATATCAAAATTATGAGTAACTTAGTAAACAAATGGATTGCAAACTTAAGCAGATCAGCCCCCACAAGCAGCACCTGTTTACAAGTATGACGCATGTGGCAGCCATCGCCCTCCTCGCACATATTATAGGGAAGTGAGCGACCCGCCACACGGCGCCGCCGCAAGCAAAGTGAGCATGACTAACTTAAGCTTACTACTACAAATAATACAAAGAGAAACTATTTCAAG
Organism: Tetheella fluctuosa; assembly: GCA_951216915.1. Classification (NCBI taxonomy): domain Eukaryota; kingdom Metazoa; phylum Arthropoda; class Insecta; order Lepidoptera; family Drepanidae; genus Tetheella; species Tetheella fluctuosa. The sequence goes on from OX578230.1 coordinate 7,964,974, forward strand.
AAATACGAATTATAACACACAATATGTTATAAAAATACAGTCATAGAACTGAATTTTATAGTTTTTATAGTACGAAAAAAAATACAACCGAATTGAGAACCTCCTCCTTTTTCTTAAAGTTGGTTAAAATAAATAAATAAATTTCTGTAATAAATAATAAATAAATAAATAAATGTTTATTTCTAAAGTGGTCTACTAATTTCTGAGGACCGAACTTCTGAAAATATCTATTTACAACATTATTTTTATCATACCAAAGAACCGATGTAGCCCAAAATGATTTTAGGTTGAAAATAATGTATAATAAATTTAATTACAAAATACCTCATAATGTGGAATATATGGTTGTTTTAAAAATTACATTTTTCATACAAAAGGACGTTATGCTATTTTTGATCAGTTTTTATTACAAAGTAACATGGCATAAAATTAATGGGAATCGATTTTTCTGGTTATACTAAGTAAACTAATTTCTGGAATATTATGGTATACACTAAGAATAATCCTGAAGTTTGTATGTTTGTTTGCTAGTAACATGCATTTCTATACCATTAATTTGATTGCAATGAAATTTGGTGAGCTAGCGGGTGGGGGTGTTGGTGACCTAAGCACCTCAGATGCGCCTCACAGTTTGCGCTAACTTTTGGTAGGTATATATAATTTATTACCTTTTCAGAATCCATCAGATACATGTTCTTGCACGTCGTCTTACTGCATTTCGGGTATCTGGCTAGCATTTGAGAAATAGTGAGGTTGTCGTCTCTTATCGATGTTTTAGGCGGTTCCGTCGCTTCTGAGCGTACGTCGCTCGTTTCTAAGTCGGTCTCTAGATCTTGTCGCTTGTCTTTGTCACCTAGAAATTATAGATTTTACTAATGAGAAATGCATTAATTAATTATATGTTCATAATTTCATAATTTTTTCACGTGTAGCGGTATAATAACTTACCCTTCTTAATTTTCCGTGTATAAGGACCATTTTCTTCTAATACGTAATTAGTAGTTTCCATGATATCTTCTAAGAAAAATTGTTCCACTGGGAAAGTTCTACCTGAAATATAACAAATAGGAATTAGAAATATAGTAAATATCACCCCAAAATTAAGGGTTTTAAATAAATTAGGGACAATAAATAATCCATAGACCACTAATCTGTTCCAGTGCAGATTTGTTGACATTAAATGCCTTTCGATTTTATTTCTCACGTTGGGACCTTATCTGACTGCCTAGCAATGGATATTCCTATTACTCCATCCTTTTCTGTCGCTCAAACTTATCGTTGCACATTCAATCCTCTCGCTCTAGCAAATATGTTTAACCGACAGAAAGGGATGGAGAGATGGGCGGTCAGGTAATAATATGGTTCGACACTTAGGCATACTGATTTTACAATGTTTTTCTTCATAAAAAGCCAGTTAGTAAATCCATCTATTAAACTTCACTTTATCTACAGTAAACAACAAATCAACCGCAATTATATGTAAAAAATATTGCCAACCTGGAATTTCCAAAACCGGTATCTTGTCAAAGTACTGTGAAAACAGTTCGGCGTTCAAAGTAGCACTCATTAATATAACCGTTAAGTCTTTCCTCACTTTGACAAGGTCCCTAAGGATGAGTAGGAGGAAATCACTCTCTTCAGATCTTTCATGGACCTCGTCCACTAATATATGAGTAACGGAATTCAGTTGTGGATCGTGTTCTAATCTACGAAGCAGAATACCTGTTGTGCAGAATGTTAGACGGGTTTTTGAGGATACTTTGCTTTCTAATCTTATCTGAAATTTTATAAAAGGTTGACATATGAACGATCCCTAACAATGTTACTCTGAATAAAAATACGGAAGCAACAAATACAAACTAGTAAAGATTTAAAGAAAATAAAATAAATAAATTAAAAAATAAGCCAGAAGACTATTGGTGCTAAATAAACATACGAATCATTTGATATTTTTAGTCAGCGTCAGTTAATAGACATAAAAAAATATTACCCTAAATAAGAATTGTTTCTACTATTTTATTTAATAACTAACTTGTCTTTGTTTGCGTCATAGGCTTGATATTTATTTATTATTATTTATTATATCACTCTCCTAGATAGACATGACGAAACAATACGGGTACCTTTTTCGACTACGAAACCCTATAAATTACAATGACAAAACGAAACTAATATCACATAAATGATGGCACGCTATTGGACACATTTCCATTGTATTTCGGTGGCGCCATCTACGATTACCTTTACATAATGAACTATTCGTTTAATTTTCATTTAGTAAGAATCATTCAACTGAGTAATGCTCTTTAATATTACTGTATAATAGCATAGACTTAAAGGTAACAGCAATAAGGAGCACAAAGTGTAAATACCTGATAACCAACAACCTGGCCGGTCTTCTCAACCCGTTCCTCAGCGACTCTATCTGCTACACCTATAGCAGATATCCTTCGTGGCTGAGTGCAGATAATCTCCACATGTTCCGATCCATCCTTATTGAAGTTATCCAACCAATTGTCTAGAATGTACTGCGGTACTTGGGTGCTTTTACCACAACCTGTTTCACCGCTTATAACTACTACCTGGGGATTAAAATATGGTACTGTCATATCACAATGATTTAGGTATTAGCCTCCTTGGCTTGCGAATGGGACAGGCGTATCAAACTTACATAAAAAATAGAATTTCATAATGGCAAGTCAAGTTTTTAAATGCCTTTATAAATTAGCCCTTTTAGGCAGATTGATAAAAAAAATACAGTAGTAATATTTAATATATACCTGTGATTTTTTTATTGCATTCAATATTTCTTTCTTCTTCTGCCAAGCTGGTAATTTTCTCCTAACTGACATCATTTTATTATACCTATTGTTTTCTCTTTTTTCTAACCACCTCTTTGCTATATCTCTATTTTCTTTTAATACTTCTTCCATATTAACTCTAGGCCTATTTTCTTTGCTCTGACCTTTCTTATAATGTGATGGTAAGTTTTTTTTTAAATCATCACCTTCTATTAACTGAGGAAACAAGGCATGTGAGGGCTCAGGAAAAGTCCTTGTGTCAACTTGTACAAAATTAACTATTTCTTCTTCATTACTAAGCAATTCAACTAAAGAATATATACTTGGTATACCATCTTGTGCTAGAGTTTTTGCTTCATCTAACAACCGGCCTGTAACCCGTAATAATGTCAACTCTGGTATAATCTCAGTGCGGTTTTCAGTTTTAAAGAATAGCAAAGGTGGCTCATATGGATATATTGTTTCTTCCGGAAATCGTATTTCTAATTCGTAAGTAATTTTAGCATTTTCCTTATTTTCTGTGTCTTCTGACATATTATTTTCAACATTAGTTTCATGTAAGAACTTACATTTGGCGCCAAATCTACAAGGACCTTTGAGAAAGAGTTTGCAGACTTCTTTTGGTTTCGTTTTAAAGTTACTATTGTAATTGATATTCACTTTCTTTTTAGGAGCTTCAACAATTTTGCTTTCATAAATTTTTGTTAAGAAATCCATGTTTAATTTTACTATCCAGACATTGTCCTCTTTGACTTTAAAACATGAATCATAAATAGATTCCAGTACAGCTTTTTCATCCATTCTCATTTCAAGTAATTCTGTTATAGTGAGAACATTTTCTGGTTTTTCTTCTACATTTATCTGGAAGTATTTGTAGAATAGTAACTCTAGAGCTTTATCTAGACTTTCAGCTGCTATATCTAAGGCTTCTGCACAATGGGCTTTGTGGAAATTGTATCTGTAAAGATTTAAATAATGCAGTATTATCAAGCCATAAAATATTTTTACAATGTTAAAATTTATAATTGTATGGGCACGCTATGAATGATGACAGTCATATTATGATGAGTGCTTTCTATGAAAGAAGAATTACTTAAGAGAAGATTAGACCTGACTACTGAAGATGGGAAAAAGTATGAATGGAATGTGTAAAAGAAGTCATGTGAAAGAAATGTGCCAATACGGTTTTTGCAAGTCTCCTTTGCTGTGATAAGGGCAGAAAGATGATGATAAATATACCATACCTCTCTAATTTGGCCAGTGCAAAAGCTCTTAATCGGGTTTCAGAAGTCTCAATATCAGGTTTTGTGTTCAGAGAATAGTCACAGCCTCCTTGCACCACAAGATTACCTCGCTCCATCCAATAGCGGTTACTGAGATTACTGCCTTTATCCTAAAAACATTCATCATTATTATGTATATAATTTTAGATTTGGTTATAATCTCAAATCAAGTCACCTTTGTAGGGGGTTGGGAAGGGGGGGAGGGGTGGTGGAAGGGCGTTAGTCACGTTTGGCACATCTCCGGCAGCAAAAATTACATTTTATCACTTGGTATGAACCCCTTCACCTTAACACCCCATATCTACACATAACTCAAATTCAGGCAACTTGATATGAGATCCAACGCTTAGATTGTTTCAGGTTATACATTACATACTATCTACTTAAAACATTGTGCAACATACAAATATATGTAGACTAAGATAATTTATTATCTGATTTCCTACTACCATACAAGTTAGTTTTATGATCAATTTAAAATAAACATTTCTAACATAGATACTTACTTTGTAAAGGCTGGCATTACCAAGTTTAAAGTCAGGGCCATGAATGAACCTCAGGGTTTCCAACACATGCTTCTGTGAGTCCGAATTGAGTCGAATCGTTTGCATTTCCACTTTAAGTTTAGGATGAGGCTCTTCTTCAGGCTCATTCTTATTTTTTCTATAACAAAGCGAGATTTTTGTCACAAAAAACTGCCACACAACATAGTAAATTTTTATAAATTAAGTTGTCATACCTTATTCGAGCGTCCACAGGCTCGCGGAGGAAGAAATCTTCGGCTAATTGTTTGCTTTGATAATCCATGATGAAGGTCAGATAAAAATTTATAGCTAGATAATTTTTTAAGTACGAAATCGAAGAATTTCAATGAAACTAATGAAAGAAAACGTAGCTTACTTGCACCACCATCCACACCACACGCATGTATAAATGTCAATGTCAATGTCAATATTGATTGTTAGCAGTATTGCCAACAGCGCGGGGTCCGATGTCACCATTTTTCTTGTTGTTGTAGTTCAAAAAATAACAATTTATTTATATTTATACCTACTTTAAAAAATATTATATTTGTAGCATAAAAGTACAACTAAAAATTAACTTTTAACAAATATAAAAACCGACTTCAACGTAGGTTTGCACTACAATGTTTAAAATAACGATGTTAGGATTCGTTTTGAATTCACCAAAAAGGACGCACGTATTTCCTGCACGTGGAGTGCTGTGCACAAAGAATTTAATTTTTGTAAATAATGTTATGTAAACAAAATAGCTAAAATCAAAAATCAGCAAAGGGCTGTAAAGTACCGTACTTTACGACTTATCCAATTTTACAAGCGCTATCTCGTATAATAATATCTTCTCCGCATAATTCGGCTTGATAGTTGCACTTTTGCTCAAAAGGTACACTATTGCATGGAGGATATTGACCTGTTCCACTATTACTCAAGAGATGTCACTATTTTAAAGGGGACAGTGTAATTACTCTTAAAAATTGTTATATTATAGACTATCAACACATACATTATACAACACATTTTTTTGTCACTGGTTGAAGTACTCGTCAATATGAACAACTTTTACTGTGGGACCAACTCTGTATCGCAATAAATAAAATGGTTCCTTCATACATTTTAGTCGAGTAGGTATTGAACTTTTGTATGGACAGCTGATAATTTTTTGTGATCTCGAGAGTTAGTCCCATGATAAAAGTTGTTTATATTGATGAGTACTTCCACCCCTGCAAGTATGTCCAGTGACTAAAAAATCACCCAGTATATTCAATTTTTTTCTATAATTCTTAAATTTCACGCAACGCAATTTGCCGTTATAGTACTATCACAATCTATGTAACTCTTTCTTACAGTCAGCCAACGGACACGTTTAGACAGAGCAATCGTGCGGGGCTTGCGGGGTGAGAGAAGGGCGGTAGCGAGCCCATGTTCCCATACACTTGCTTGGGACATAATGGAGCAATTACAAATGCCTATACAAAGCGGCATTTCGCGTGACTTCAAACGCGATAGACCACTGTATGTAATTACGCTGTGGTACTATACTCTTTGACTCTAACGAACAACGCGGGGTCGGCTCACTGCGCTGCATTTCGCTACGAGCGTTTTGCCACGGTAACGATACATTGCGTATGAGGTAATCAAACAAATCAGGTTTATTGGATTCCCTTAACGTTCTTGAAATAACATGTACCGGTCATTTTAGTATGAATTAATAAATTTACCCCATTAGTCTGCGGAGGGTTGTCCCTGTATTAATATGACATATTACCCGAAACTGACCAACCGTAAACAAAGCCATCCATTCTTTGACCTAAGAGACCTAAGAGAGATTATTTTACATTTGGGAGGGCGGCGGCTTTATGCTTATTTATGATTTGGCTAATTTAAAGATTCTGGTCCAGAGTAGCCTAAATGGTGAAAAATTAACTACGTTGACAACACTGATCAAAATTTTAAAATTGTTTTGGTCTGTTTTTTTTTTGTTTTCCCTTATTTTGGGAAAGCAAAGGGTTCTAGCCCATACAGCCTAGTCATGTATAGTATTTCTTCTTAGTTTTAAATCAATAATTATGTCTGATATCCAAATATAACATAGGCCAAAGCCAAATCTAGTATACATATAGTCAAGTCAAGTCAGTCAGATTTAGTAAAATGGTTGCTGTTTTACTAAAACTTTTCGTGGTCTATTTGAGACAATATGAAAAGTCACGATACACACATTCATTTAATTTCACTTCACTCGTGTACTCGTATTGATCATTATTGGACAAAACGCCACCAATATCATTCAATAAAATTTAAAATACACCGATTTCATTACACCGAAAACGCAACGTCACTTCGCAAGTTCCCGCTAAAAAGCCATGGTCTGTTCTTTCTAAGCTAACGTCAAAACAAGGTGCCCAGCACAAATAATAAAAATAAATTCAGTACCGGTAGTAGCCAGGTAGGTGGGTACTACAAAGTACCTACTCTTGCACCATTCTATATATTTCTCACGATGTTTTTCTTCGCCGAAAGCTCATGATCATTATAGGCTTTGAATCCATGACCACGCACGGTACGTCACTACCATCCATAGCGTTATCATTGCCTTACTTACCGTATGAGAATTAAATATTTAATGTAACGAAATAAAAAATAAGTTAGTTAAGTACCTACCTATTCTTTAACAATTAGGTAGGTAATGTACCCTACAAAATTACTTTATTTACATACTATATTTGAATAAAAACAATTTTTCATACCAATTTACATTCGTAAATCGTCGCTTTTCGTCGATGCTAAGTCGTGACTGTATCAGGGATTTCTTTGACAATACCATTTTCATAGGCTAAGAGACTAGAAACAATTCGTATCAATATTTAATTACAATGAAATGCAAAATGCTTGAAAGGCAAACCTTACTAAGCGACAAAAATCCGTAAAATGAGTTATAAATATAATATTCATTTGTAACAACTGAGGCCCACTTGTTAGTAGATATTACAAAAAAAGTCAAAAAAAGTTCTTACAAACTATGTTAGTGACAACCTAAAATTAAAAATGTAGGGTAATGTAGTAATTATCAGTTATTACGCATTATCACGTCTATGGCGTGCTGCCAGTGTCTTCAGGATACTTTTGGGATTACACCGCATCCTTTTGAGTAGGGAAGCGCTCTTCTTACGAATGATCGCATAAAAGTCATCGGTTCTAGCCTGCGCGAACATAGTCGAGGCACTACAATATCTTGGTAGTCCCAATAGAATCCTGAAGCCATTGTTATACTGAACTCTCAGGGCACTGAGTGCCTTCTGCATATAGTTGGTCCACAGTCCACTCGTGTAGAAGGTTTGGCAGCATGCTTTAAAAAGTGTAGCTTTTGCCTCTTCACTACAACGAGTGAACCTATGAGCCAACATATTACATCTAGCAGCCTATGCCCTGCGTTCACGTTCTATGTCAGTCTGATCCTTAAGGTCCTGGGTAACATAATACCCCAGGTATTTGAATTGTGTCACTCTCTTGAGTGGTATTCCATTTAAAGAGAGAAAGGGATCGTAGTCAATCTTCTTTCCGGGGACCTTAAAGATCAGATATTCACTTTTCTGTACATTGTACACAAGCCCGTGACTATCCGCATACTCTGCGCAAATACATAGTAACTCTCTGATCGAGCCGGCTCTTGGACTCAGCAGCACCATTTTTATTAGTGTGCTGTTCCTGAATGCATGAATACTAGTGTAAAAATAATATTAATAATACTTCAGTTGACACTTTTTAGTTTACATACTGCACCGTAAGACGTCATTATAATGGCGGCTACTGTAGGTATAGATACATTATTTTAGTCTGTGTTTGATCGTTAGTCAGTTACGGGACAGTTTCACTCACATTCCCGGTACAATAAAAACTTCCTCTAAATACAGCCATGAATCATAAAGATCACATTGTCATAGAAATTCCTCCTACTTAGTTGTTTTTGAAATATAATGCGAACAGACAGAAGAGACGGAAATAAATATTTACACATTACTTACATTTTATTAAATAATATTTTAAGGTGAATTTATTAGGGCCCGGACCCTAGCTTTATAATTTATGTTACCTAGGTACTTGTGTAATTTCCTAAATAAGTAATTTATTATACGTATAACGTATAATGTATTCTTTGGACACATACTTCACGTGACATATTAATTGCAACACTCAATCCTACGTGCGGGAATAAGCAAAACTTACGGACAAACCTCATAGGCAAAACCTTAATAGGTTTCTCGGCGTCAACGCACTATACTCACCTAATTGATCACGAATCAACATAATAAAGCCGAAATCATCAGTTTGGCAATTTTATTATATGGTAATACTATGATAGGTAGGTGGATACTAGATAACGTTAACTATAAACTAATTTCTTATTAGCAAAAGCTATAGATTTGTTGTCTTTGATTATGTATACGCTTTTGTTTTTCCACAACTCACCAGCTAAGTGTTGATGTGGCCGAAGTAATTTGTCGTCACACACCAGTAGGTGCTTAGGGTGGAACCAACCAGGCACCACAAAGTGCTCTACCTACCACCGTACTATGGTTCTCTTAAGATGTCACTACCACTATAATAGCTACAAGTTATTATTTAACGGACCTTATAACTTGAATCGCGATTCCTGGAATAAAAAAAAAATTGCACTCCGGGAGTGCCGACAGAAGTGATAACTTTTTTTTTTGATCTCAATCTCAATCACAATCTATATACGTGGGGCACTCAGAAAGTACTGAGAAACTTTAAAAAAAAAAATTATGAGTTGAGTTTTTTTAGTTAATCTTTTGAAAGAACTCTTCGCCAGTTCGCATACAAACGTTCATGCGTCTAAACCAATTTTCGAAACACTTTTTCCAATCAGCTTCGAGACACCTTTTCTATGGCCTTCTCGAACGCTGTTAGCGTATGCGGCACCCAGCGTGAAACTATCCTCCTCACGCGAAGATGCTCTTGTAGAATTTACGCTTCCCGATCCAATTTGCAGTATGTGCTAAAGCTCTTCATACGTAATTCGCCTATTCTCTTGAATTATTTTTTTCACTGCTAGCACGTTTCCTTCCGTAACTGACGGTTGTGGAGTTTCCATCACAGTACATACTTATAGGCAAATCAAATTATCAGAGTTGTTTCGAAGGAGGATGACAGAAAGAAGAGCGTTTGAATGGACTGGCTTTATCCATCAAGACATTGCGACAAAAACGCTAACGCTAACGCTAATGAAGTGCTGGATATCTTTAGCAGGAAACATAAAGGAAAGCTGTCATTATTAAACAAGTCATTTTAAGTTTATTTTTAACAGTTAAATTGTTGATTATTTTTGCCCGTCTGCTCCTTGTGCTCTTCGCAGAAAAGAATCCTGGATCCGCCCTTGGCCACGTATACAGGGTTATTTTTAAAACACCGGCAGTGCTTTAGGGTGTGGAAGTACTCATCAATATGAACAATTTTTACTATGGGACCATCCCTGAAATCACGAAAAATAAATATAACTTTTCATACAAAAGATCAACCTTGCTAAATCAAAATGTATGAAAAGTTTGAATTTTTTTTCACGATTTCAGGGTTGGTCTCATAGTACTGTAAAAGTTGTTCATATTGATGAGTACTTCCACACCCTAAAGCACTGCCGGTGTTTTAAAAATAACCCTGTATAATAGGTATTTATAGCTCTGTCGGGGCATTATTTTTTTTACCTTTTTGAATATTAGGTATTTTATTCTAGAGGAAGTCACAATCAGCGCTTTCAATTCGGAAATTAGTTTCACAATCAATATAAATCTTACACACACTAGCTTAAATTTTATTTCTCACCCATCTTTACAACTCACTCAAAATCCATTTACGTCTACGAAAACTCATTTCAGCTATATATTAACCATTAATTAAACAGAATTTCTATTTGATGGCAGCTCCTAGCCTACAACAAATATAAGTACTTAATTAACTGTTAACAACAATGTCACTAAAGTGCTAACAAGCTGCGCGTACGACTGTTATACAACCGAATGTCCATGTAGTGCTAATGCAACGGTATGTATCAATTTAAAATAACGAATATGCTAACATGTGACACAGATTTGATCCGGTTTTTTGGACACTAATTTGAGACTAAAACTCAAACATGTTTCTAATATGTGGTACTTCGTAGCACGCACCTGGCTGACTACATCTATTTGATCTTTCCGTAATGTTAAGTTTTCCAGCAGCCACATTTGAGACCCAGTAGAATTTATTTGCTTACCATCTTCGGCCGCTTGATGTAAAAGTAAAAAACAAAGATTATTTTTCATCATCAACATTTCCATTTTTAAATCTTAGAAATCTAACATGCATGTCAAAGTCAAAGTCAAAGCCATTTATTCAGTTTAGGCCCTAGGAGGGCACTTATGAACGTCGAAACTACTGAAGATACCACCGATTCGGAAGTCGCCTTCAATTGAGAAGAACATGCAGACGGTAAGTGACCATTCGTCGTCAGCAATACCAGAGGGGGATTACCAAAATATTAGGTACGAATCTTTACAGAGCCTATAAGGTAACTCGTGCAACGCCGGAACTAATCGATAGGTACCTACTTAAGATATATGCATAGACATAGGTAGTCAGGCGGGTACTAAAAAGCGCCCTACCACCGTGCTATGGTTTCCTCACGATAGTTTCCGAAAGCTCAAGGTCATTGTTGGACAAACCCATGATTTTAGACTGAACTAACTATTATTGTTTCAAATCATTACGCATCTACCACCCACTTTTTGTTATAAGTCACTTTGTGTCATCGGTAAGGGAAGTTTGACTAAATTCATCATAAATTATTTTATTGGCCCAGTAAAGCGGCTCTTTCAAGATTTGTCAGATAGTAGATTCGTCGAACTTGCCAATTGTAGAGCCTTTACTGTATTTTCCCAAATTTAAATGAGTCATGTGTGGTTTCCATTATAAGTTCTCTAATAATGGGTGCTTTATGTCCAATGGCCATGATCAGTAAAATGGGTAGCTTTTAACATATTAATTGTAAGCTAGTTCAATTTTTTGGTTTCATTGAAAACCTAGTTTTGATTCAAGATCGATACAATTGAATTTTAATTTTTATGTTTATTATCATTATTATACACAATCTATTTGTTATACTTGAATTCTCGTTTTATATGAACCTAAAAGTAAAAAATAATTTCAAGGCATATTTTTCCACAATTACTGAAGATTCACGTAAACACATAAAATAGGACCATGAGTTTGATATATTTATAGTGAACCTTGTTATATCTAATAACATTAGTTGACCATTTGATGACCCCTCTGCCTCATTGTGTATTCCAACTACGACCGTGCACTCGCTAAATGGTATACAAATACATGCAATCTTGCACTACCGAGTTGTGATTAAGACACTGTGTAGCATACTAATGCTTGACGGTAGATGATAGGAAGTTTGGTACAATGTTGAGGTCATGGGGAAATTGTTCGTGATTCAACGAATATATTTATTAAATAAGGCGCGTCATATCGAGGAAATATCTTGATAATCTATCCTTAACTACTAATTTGGAATATCCATAAAATATAAATAAAGAATTTATGTACTTCGACCATAATTTCTTAATATCTCGCGATTCCTGGAATTAGTTTTTTTTATTTATTCCTAGTTTTATTTCGCGAGCCAAGGATTAAATAAGAATTCACTACGAGTATTTGGATGGTAACAAAACAAAAACTAACATCTCAAATAATGTCGATTTCTAAAAGAACCAGTTTTTGCGGAGTCTCTACACTTTCGACTGTTAATCAGTTATTGCATTAATTCAGGTTTACAATGCCTGAAGATGCAGTAAAGCTGACAAGGATAAGAGTATTTATCGTCCAGTACACACCTCGGTGTATAAACTAGGGATTAAACTTTACCTTGTTCTTTAAGAGGTCTATAAATATTGTAAAATTTTGCGAAATAAAATCTCACAATTGATTTCCGAGTAAAAATACAGATATTTTAAAGACAGAATAAATATTATTAATATTGTTATTAACGATAATAACGATTAGATTAGTTTGACACATGATATGTATTTCTTAAGGGAAATATAAATTTAAAAAAATTAACCTAACCTAACCAAAATGCACAGCGAACAGTAGCTGAACTTATTGCTTTCCTTATAACTACGTGTCAATTTATTGTATTGAACCTATTTACTGGATTGGATGACTAGTTAGTATAGAGCTTGGTTACTTCGTGCATGTCGCCAGCCACGTTAAAAAGGGGTTTACCACCAACATGATCGTCAGAGCTTTGTCTTACAACAATGAAGGTATGTTTGTTACTATAATAATGTAATTACCCCGATAATATTCATACCTACCTATTAGTTAGGTATAAGAATCATCAATTCATCATTGATTGATAAAATCATAAAAAATATTCACAAAATAAGTAATTACTTATACCATTTTTTTTAAACTAGATTTTACCCGCATTCCAGAGAAAGTACCTAATTAATTTTCCAGACTAAAAAGTACATATCTTATGTTTTAATCTAAGGTCTATTTATTTTTCCAAGTTTCATCCAAATCCGTTTACCCATTATGAAACTTGATTGAGTACCTAGCTAACAAAGATAAATAGAAAGCTATTTAATAATAACACCTAAAGTTAGGAAAGGAAACGCTTATAATTCGTCGATACATATTGTTTTTGAACCTTGATAAGGATTTCCGTGAGATGAATGAAACATGTAGCACCTAAGGGTAACTTGATGATCAAGGCATCACCTGTGATTGCTAATAATTCGAAGAATACCTTCTGATGTGAGAATTTACAAGGTAATGTGCAAATGAGAGTCACTTCTTTACACAGTAATAGCACAGCGTAATTACATACAGTGGCCTATCGCGTTTGAAGTCACGCGAAATGCCGCTTTGTATAGGCATTCGTAATTTGCTCCATTGTGTCCCAAGCGAGTGTATGGCAGCTTGGGCTCACTACCGCCCCTCTCTCACCCCGCAAGCCCCGCACGATTGCTCTGTCTAGACGTGTCCGTTGGCCGACTGTAAGAAAGAGTTACACAGACTGTGGTAATAGTAGTATTCTTTGTCACCGAGTGCCGTGAAATTATTCTATGAGCTAGCTCAATTTTTTTTATACTAAAAAGACTCCCGTGTCGAAAGTTTTGAAATTGAAACCTACAATGAGCTTGAGCTTTTGGTGAAGAAAAATATCGTGAAAAAACCATAGCACGGCGGTAGGAAGCTTTGTAGTACCCACCTGGGTGGCTTCCACAGATTTTGATTAGGCGTGGCTACCACATTAAAAATCTGTTACCAAACACCTACCTATATGTTCCGGTAGCTTCATTTGAGAACCCCTTACCTATGCTTACCACTATCAACCACATAAAAACTCACCATGGTATATGAACCATGGAATAACATCAGTTGATATAAAATAGATTAACTCGACTGCTGAAAACAGATTATTATCTCAATCTAAATCTATATTTTTTTTTTGCGTCGCAGTATTTGGTCAACACCCTGGTAAATCCTTGATCCACATCCATAGTATCATCATCTAATGATCAAATGACTGCCAATAAACCTTAATTGGACACTTGAAACAACCTTCAAACATCCGTATGACGCGTGTCGTGGTTTAGCAGGCTTTCTCGCTAAGTCCATAATACTCGAAGATGGATTAACCAAAGATTAGTACTGAAGAGTAAATATTTGTGACGCTTGACTAATGGCGGGTAATTTCTTCCTCACTGACCGTAGGCCGTCAAGGTCATTGACATTTCATGTAAAGTCTTCCCAATGAAGTGAAGTAGACTAGCTCTTGCGCAATTGTTGATCGGAACTATGGTATTGCTGACAATTTTTAAACTTGAATCCCTGTTCTATTGTTGAGTTTAATCTTTAATCAAAATTAGGTATTAGAATTAGGGAAATTGAGACTTAAAAATGACATAAAAAATAGTGTTCAACATAATAATTGTGTAGATAGTTTCTGTAAGTATATGAATCAATCAACAACTACTTCTGCGCTTCTGTAGTTTGTATGACACTCATAAAGCGTCACAAATTAATAAATACTCTTTTATAATTAATGTCAATTCAATGACCTATTGTTGTTATAAGTAGGAATAAACAATACAGTAAGTTATTTCCCTTTTAGAGGTAAGTAGCTAACCTACATACGTTTAACACTTAGGGCAGCTAGTGAGCTCATATTAAACAAAAGCAGTTATAATATTAGGTAGTTTATATTAGTATTCCTTTTTTGAATTTTCATTATTGCGACTACTACAGACTAAAATATGGCAGTAAGGTAGTGCAATAAGGGTCGTACGTGCCGTACAGGGTCATAAATATCGTGTAGTGTAATAGGGGTAGTATGCTCTTGAAATCGGGTAGTGTAAAAGAAAAAGCATTAAAACTTATTAAACACAGTACAGATAATATTTATATTTTATCATCTAACTAATATTATAAAGCTGAAGAATATGTTTGTTTTTTTTGTTTGAACACGCTAATCTCAGGAACTACTGGTTCGAATTAAAAATATCTTTTAGTGTTGGATAGCCCATTTATCGATTTATATCCCGGGAAAACATAAGATCCCTCGGGATCGTGGGTGAAACCGCGGGGCGGAAGCTAGTAAGGTATATAGTTACATCTATTTTCCAAGTATAGGGCTATTTCTTGAGTATCTGCAGATTCTGATAAAATATATATTACCAGCGCCGTTTCTGACAACCATAAATCGTGGCACAGCTTTTATATAGGTACTACAGGTATTGTAGGTTTACAGACCCATTCCAGATAACTTTATACAATGTCCGACAAAATTACGTGTATCGCAATGAAACAGCTTTTACGTCATGATCATTTTACTTGTTTTATTTTATTTTCAAACTTACCATTACAGTCACTAAACAGGGCTTCGTTTATTTCTACGAAAGTATACTAACTTTATAAACAAGGTTTGTCCCATTAGCCAAGATTAACCCAAGTGACATGTATACGTAGACAATACGTAATTTACACTCGGAAGAACTGAACGTGGATAAAAACTATAATTTTTATTTTCCTTGGCATTTCTGTAATTAAAATAACCCTAGTGACGTATAAATAAAACATTTCATTATTACTTATAGGCATAGTAATTGAGGCGTTGATAGCTAAGTAGTTACATGGTAGTGACGTCGATTGCTGTGGTTCATACTACTATGTGTATAAGCCTGTATTTGACCACAATCTCACCATGGTGAGTTAGGTGAGATGATGTTGCTTAAGGTAGTAAGAACACAAAGCCTAGAAGGAACTGGCTCTCAAATGTAGTTGTCTACTGGTAAGTAGTTGGGTAGCGACAGACTTTCAACTTGAGTGTAGGTACTAGCCATCCAATTGGGTAGTACAAAGTACTTAGCACCGTACTATGGTTTCCTCATGTTTTCCCTCACCAAAAGGATCATCGTAGGATTCAAACTCACGACCTTTGTCATGTCATTCAGCACTACCACTCTGAGCTTTGAACTCTGAGCAAATCATCGCTTTTAAAAATAAGCTTGAGCTTTCGGTGAAGGAAACCAGGGTACCTTCTAATGACTATCTATGACTATCTTAACGGGCCGGTTGGCGTGGTTGGTAAGATTCCCACTCAGGACATACATTTGTGTGCATGAACATGTCTGTTTGTCCTGAGTCTGGGTGTATTATCTATATATGTATGTATTTACAAAAGAAAAGTAGCTGAGTATATCAGTTATCTGGCTTCCATAGTACAAGCTCTGCTTAGTTTGGGGTCAGATGGCCGTGTGTGAGGAATAACGTCCCAGAATATTTACTATCGGACTGGCTACCACCTTAAAGTTAAAATACTGTCAGCAAGTACCTACCGGTGTATACTGGCAGCTGCAGTTGAGTTGCCAAATCCCTCCCTTTGTGTTCTCAATAGCTTCGGTCACACTTACCATTAATAACAAATAAAACTCTTCTAAGAATTTACTGTTCAGTATCCATATGCTATGTTTATGTACAGTCAGCAACGTAAGCTAGATATAAAATGATAAACTGACTCACTGGGTGATATATCAACGCACATCCCAAACTGCTGGACCTAAAGACTTGAAATTTTTCATAGATACCTTAGTGTATGTACTGTAGGCTGACCAGTAGGCTAGTAGCCTACCTCCACCAATCCGAAGTGGGCATGCGTGTGGAGTATTTAATCATTCCCCTTCACCATTATTCGTGAAAGGAGCCCTATGCTCAACAGTGGGACATATAAAGGCTGTAAAGGAAGGAAAAGGATGATATCTTATACAGTGTAGGTCTAAGGATGGATTTTTGGAAATTCCACGCATAAAGGGGGTAAAATGGGTGAAACCGCGGTGCGGAGGCTAAAATATAAAAAAAAACACATGTACCTACCCTAAAACTATCCATGGTGTAGAAACTTATAGTAGTAGGTTTTTTACACACATCTATAAAAAAAAAATTATAGCCTTGTATTTGACCACATCTCATTATGGTTCACAAAGCACAGAACTAGAAGGAACCACCTATTTAATTTATCTTTCCTTATTAGGTGTAAATACTTAGTTGTTGGTCTTCTGTGAATCTGTTCAGCTACTTGTGTTTCTGACTACCTAACCTAATAGAAAAAAAAAAACTTTTATTCTTTTTTTTTATACCACGTTGTCGGCAAACAAGCATACGGCCAATGTAATAACATGAATGAAATTAATGAAAAATTTATAAATCAACTCCAATATAATTATTTCATTTTAATTTTATATTTTTATATATTTTTCCATTCATTCGAATACATAGTTTCGACCTAATATGATTCCCTAACTAACATTACGTCAAACGAAGGTCGAAATTAAAAATTCACTATCAGCGAACGAGTGATGTAACGCCCTCTCCACACATACCATTATCAAACGCAGAATCCACTTTAATCCCTAGTCGTAAACGAAATCTTTCGCCTGAGCGTGTTAGTATTATCACTACGTCAGTACGTACTGCCTATAACTATGTCGGCAATAACCTTACATATTATCCTTTACGTCGACTTAATGTGTGGCGTTGTCACTCAAATATTTAGAGCTCAACGTATAAAAAAAGGACGAATCCGCGAGCGGCTTACGATTCGCAGGCGCGCGCGCCGGGAAAATCATTCGATTGCATCGACCGCTCGAGTCGAACGTCCACCAATCGGGAAGTGTTACCAACAACGTATTTTTTATATATACTCCGTGAACGGGAAATAAATTTTCACAACCAATTGAATTTTCACCGCGAGTTTTTTATTTAAATCGTATATCGAACGCGAGTGTTTTCATTCATGTTCAACTTCAATGAGTTCTTTCGAACATGTGGTACAAAAATGGGAGTCTGTGTCTAAATGACCTCAGTTTATGTCAGAACCGTTTCACGAAAACATTAGAGAAATTGAGAATTCTGATGCTTCAATTGGACTTGCCCCATAATTGGACATTATGGATTTTGAAACGTTTGTGATTTCGTGTGATATTTTTTGAATTTTGTGACGGACGTAAATAAACTGTGATAGCGGAGGTCCTAAGGACTGTCGATATTTTAATAATTTATAAAGAGTTTTTGAAAAAAACCTAGTCAAGATGATGTCCAAGAAGCAATTGGCCTGCATGCTGGCCCTACACATCGTGTACCTGCTAGTTGGTGCTAGTATATTTTATCACATAGAGAGTCCACTAGAAGTATCTCAGAGAGCGGAAGATAAGCTGGAAAGACTTGAAATTCAAAGTAAGTGACCATTAGACAAGATAATAAAGTATCATGTAAGTGGAAGTGACCTCAAGTTGCTCGAGACATTTGTACAACATTGTCACTTAACTCATTACTTCTTAAACCTAAAATTAAATTGTTTCAAACCACAAGGACTCTTTTTTATAAATGCATTATTTGGTTTTCTAATTAGTATAATTGCGGTTTTTTTTTTACGATATATCACTTTATTTATATTAGGGTATTATTGAACTTATTATTTTTATTATTATACACTGATTAGACACAATTCTGAGACCTGCTTACCTCTTTGTACATTATGGGTGTGAAACTTAATCTCAAAACTCATTTATTCAGTTTAGGCCCTAACAAGGCACTTATGAACGTTAGATAGTTACAATTGATTCCACCACCGGTCATACACTCATGGACTGAGACTTCGGCAAGAAACTCGGCAAAGGTTTTTTTTATTATTTATGACAAATTACAAATTATTTATTATATTGAAATAGCTTATGGACCGAATTTCATTTCATATTTCTTGGATTAAATGTCATTATTTAATATTTACTTATTTGTATTTTATTAATTGCTGTTATTTTTTTATAGTTATGTAATTTTGAAACTTATCCTGTAACTTAGGGGTCTAAACAGTGTTTACGGCTTACGAAACATGTGATGGTAAAGCAGACATCTAATCAGATAAGTGAATAACATGCTGTTTTCAATGCTGCACTTCACTAATGTATATTTACTTTATCTATTGATCCACTTGCACTATCAACAAGCTTCTGTTGCAGCTCTATTAGTTATATCACTAAATTATAGTGAATTTAAAATTTAAAAATTTATAATATACGAAACTGGAGATTTTTTATTTGAAATAATAAGATAAGATAAAATGCTTCAAAATCTCACAAACATACGAATCATTGAGATCGCATTCTATCAGCTTCCTGCAAATCTATTTGTCTTTAAATAAAAACAATTATCATTTTGGAGATATCTGCAACTCATCGATCTACTAAGCCCGCATGTTTAATTGCGGACGTTATTTTATAGCTTTGGTCCCGCGGTTTCACCCGCGATCCCGGGATAAAAGTATCCTTTTGTGTTAATTCACACCATATTCTATTTGTCGGTATGCCAAATTTCATACAAATCCGTTCACCCGTTAACTTTTGCATTTACAGTATTTATAGTAATAGTAAATTAAAATCTACCTATGTAACTATTACAGCAAAGTATTAAATTAGACAACAGTATTAACAGTATTGTATTATTATAAGTATCTACTTATAATAATACAATTCAGTACAAAATTATCAACATTTTCCAACGCAATACAATTTACTCTCGACACTCCTCAACTTCACCCAAACCCCTTCATTTAATAGAGCATGTGTCATCGTCATCCTATTGTGTTTATTTTTCCACGAGAATCGATAAAAAAAACTTGAAACAATCGACATCGCAGATCGACTGACGACAACACTTGAATTAGACCTTCGATTGATATGAGAATGGGGATGAGACCTTGTTTCTATCATGTTTATTTAATGTTTTTCACTCATATAGAGGCTAGGTGAGGAGATGTTTGACAACATTAGACGAGGCGAGGCTACAGTTGACGTAAATAGTATTTGTATAAATGTGGGTTCCCAACTTTACTCAATGTTCCATATAGCCGTAGCACCCTAAGCTCGCGCGTCCCGCTCGCGTCCTTTGACCCGCGCCAAAATACCGACTTCAAAATGAAGTAAGGGTAAAGGAGGAGAGACTACGAGAGTACATACATCACTCTCTTATTTAGGATATAAACCTCTTTATATTCTTTTAAAACAAATATTTACAATCAATGTATAAAATACAAACTATGATATATAGAAAACATCCTCAAAGCCCTCGCTGCTGTCGATAGGCAAGGTTTTTTTTTTTTTTTTACTTTGTACAGGCTTGTGTTTGACCACAATCTCACTATGATAGGTGATGATGTGGCCGAAGGTGGTAAGCACACAAAGCCTAGATGGATCTGGCTCTCAAGTGCAGCTGCCGGAACACACCAATAGGTGTTTGGCGACAGATTTTCAACTTGAGGGTGGTAGCCAGCCAGGCGGGTACTACAAAGTACCCTACCACCGTGCTATGGTTTCCTCACGATATTTTCCTTCACCGAAAGCTCAAGCTCATTGTAGGATTCGAACCCAAGACCTTCGCCGCGGCGTCCGACGTCACTACCACTGAGCTATCATCGCCTTAAACAGGTTTCCAACAGGCAGCGTTCCCTTTTTGGATGACCTCTTTTATGAATTAATACTATAATCTATTTAATACTTATTTCCACTTCTTAAAATATTGTTTTAGAAAGGATCGATGCATTAAATAATTCTAAATGTCTCTTACAAAATGGAACAAAAACTGAGAATGAGAATAAATAACTCATACATGTCGTTTATACGGAAAATAATTTTGTTATAATAATGATTTAGTACTGAAATATTAGGTCTCAGTCTCTTTACCGCAATTAAGAATCATTTAAATGGTAAATTGAGTTATGATAAGTTACAGCACGAGTTAATTAAATAACTCCTTATTGAAGTTCCATTTAAGTATAAGGAACTTATTAGGTAGACATCTTTTGATATAATTAACCTACTATGTATAGCTACGATAAATGAAAACGATTCCAATTTTACAAGTGTTGATGCACTAAAAATAGTTTTAATGTGTCTTTTTACAGTAAAAAAATGATACCTTTTTTTACTTTCGATAAGCTTTAGGTACAATAATGCCCTTGTGATGTGTTAATGATGATGCGGCCGAAGAGGGCGTACATAGTCTACCTGAATAAAACACTTATTTAAAATGTACTATTTTCTTATGATAAAATTCATCATTTTAATTGCCTCCGCAAAAATGTACTTAGAGAACGTAAATATAACAAATCAAATGACTATTGTTTTAAAGACAATAAATCAAAATTCATTATCGTGCAACCGAAAGAGAGAAACTTTAATTTAAAGAAAGACAGGTTCAAAATTATATTGCAATGAACTTCAACGAGTTGAAATTAAAGAATGACACACATACAAAAATATCGTTACAGAATCTAATAAAATTCCACGTACATGTTATTAACAGTGTTTTATCTCTCTGAGTTGTTATTTCCATCATATTATGTTTTGTTTAGCCAATGTTTGTAGGCTAAGCAGAAACGTCCAAGTTTAATAACCCTTTGTATTTGTACCATCTAAAACAATGTTTAATTTCCGGAATTTGCTCATATTAACATTTTTAGAGGGCACTGTAGTTCTAACTTAACTAATCATTACTATTTCAGCATTATCTAAACATAATCTTATTGATTTTTTATGATAGTTATGTCTTGAATTAGTTATATTATATCAGTAGAAAATCTTATTTATATTAGAAAGGCTTTTCACGCGATAATGGGTAGTGAGTGGAGATTTTAATACTGCTAACAGGAATGCTTCTTTCTTCTTGCGAAGCTCATTTTAACTGTAATAAAGGTATCTTATAGACTGCTTAAAAAAATCTCTGGTCGATAACGCGGCAAGTGTTTGTATATGAGTGAAGTGATTTTCTTTACATTCTTAATATATACAATATATTTTTTTGTTAGGATAATAATAATAATTATTTTGATTTATTATTTTTGTCCACAATTACTTAAAGGGTAACACTAACAACTAAAAAGGAAGACCGTCACCAAATGGGAGCGTGCCCAGAATGCTGGCTGCATTTCCACGTTGGATAGCTAAGCTTATCCGTTGACCGAAATAAAAGCCAGCGTTCTGGTCACGCGTGTGTTCCTTTAACCGCTCCGCCAAGTCCTTAAATATACTGTGTGCCCCTGGCCCCCACGGGCCGAGAGTTTCTACCCCAAACGGCTCAAACAAGTACCCTCTGTCGAGATGTGCATACTTGCGCCGCTTGAGGCACTCCGCTGATGTTGCTGCGGAGCCGGCTCTCTCTTCTTTTATTTATTATTTAAAATATTTTTAATTATGGTCAAATTTTGACATAGAAATAGACTATTTGATTTGTTTCATAAATTCAACACAAATCCCTCTACAACTCCAGAATAATCTTTACCCTGATATAGAAAACTAAAAATATGACAACAATGGTGTATCAATACTTAACAATTGTCAATCCATAACACGTAATTACCGATGTGTGAATGTAGAGCTATTGTCATTTATCTCATTGTCCGATGGGTATTTTGCACTTAATTCATTGTATAGTGCATCTACTGATTTTCCTTAATGTCGATGCATGAAAGTGATCTGTTGTGTTGCTAACTGTATATTTTGTTCAATATTATATGATCTTAGATTAATACTAGGATTCTGTTCATCACTTTTTATTTATTTATTCTCACTATTAAATACCAATAGGTTTATACCAATGAATACTAAAGTAACTGATTCTAATTAAAGTTTATTCTCTCTGATATACAGGATATTCACAAGAATACTGTATTTCATCTGTTAATGCAGAAAAATACACATTATCAGTAATTTACGTCACATTGATTATTCTACTTCTTAACCAATCGTGACGAATTCAAATGATAGTAATTTGACTACTTTAAAAACGAGCGGTTTGTCTTAAATAAGCCTTCGCTTAGACTAATCACATAATGGATACGGCAGAATTAACAGAAGCAAAACTAAGTAATTATAATTGTACAAAAGTTGTGACATAGAAAACATTCCTCGAGGCGACAATAAAAGAACACACACACAAAAGCCACTCAATAGGTAATTACTGCTAATACATGTGTAATTAAAGAATACATTTGCTTGAACATGATCGTATCGCTTTGACGACCATCTTAACGTTTCTGGTGTAATAGAAGATTTTACAAAAAAAATGGCTCACTGAATGTGAATTGCCTTTTGAGAAGGGAAGAGACAAAAATGATTTGCTGTTGAACTAAGGAAGCGTGTAAAAAATATATTTTCTATTCTATCTACTTATAATGTCTTTAAATATGTAGATATCGGATAACATTTAAGAAAATAAAAAAATAATAGCAAATTTAAAGGAACGATTCAACATTCCATTATTCAGAACGTCGTATTATACACAATAGAAATAAATCCATCTGGGTTTTTGGTATATCAATAAATTCCCTACATAGTGTAATTTCTATGCACGTAAATGTGTGTTGATTCGGCAAAAGTCAGAAAAATAAATACGTGGGGCTATACAGGTTGACCAGCCAGATGCAAATTTATGTCCTAAAGTTGTACTTTGACGTCAGTTTTCGTTAATAGAATATCAATTAAGTAATTACAATGTAGTTAATTTCCTTTAACAACATTTGTTTACTACGGTTTTGGGAAAATATAATTAATTTTAGTGAATTTATAACTCATTGAAGACGAATTTTTGCTTACCCTGAACACCTTTTTATTAATCGTTAGTTTTGCATAATCAAGATAATTTATGAAGAAACTAAAAGTTATAAAAAATCAATGGCTTTAATTTAGTTAAACAGCTATCGACTCAGCGGTAGTCAATATAGAAATTAGACAGATCTCAAAGATAGATAAAGTCTATTTATGAATACATAATTATGTAAACAAGGATAAGCATGTGTTTATTATTAACGAAACAAGCTCGATTACCTTAAAATTACAACTCGGTCATGAGCAACTCACGTATGACTGGCGACTGCAACAAACAGGTCCTACCTCGAATTATTGACTGTTTTCTAACTGGGTTTATGTTAATTTTAGTTATGTTTAATGATGCTATATATTTTGAACGAACAAGGTATCGCCTTTTTTGGCTGAATAGAGGCATGCTTTTGCTCTGTTTTACTGAACACCAATGAAACTGTCACTGTCAACTACTGTCAAGTCATTTATTAGTGATATGCTTGTCAACCATTTTTTGTTTTTTTTTTCAAAAGATCACTTTTGTATTAAATGTTTTTTTCGCGATTTGAGGGTTTGTCACGTAGTCAAAGTTTTTTTATACTTATGTGTACTTGCACTTCCTAAAGCATCAGTTGAATTATAAATAAACCTGTATATTTATGAATGAGTATATAATTATTATATTTACAATCAATGTATAAAATACAAACTATGATATATAGAAAAAATCCTCAAAGCCCTCGCTGCTGTCGATACGCAAGGTTCCCAACAGGCTGGCAGCGTTCCTTTTTTGGATGGCCAACCTTATGCGTTGGCGGAAAAAGCTCCCAGCCCGTCGGTCTCCCGAAACCTCGATGAGCTTGGATGATAAAATCCGAGCAAATCGGCGATGCTCGAACCCTTATTAATTATTATATTTGTAAATTATTGAGATATTTTAATACTATAAAGTCAATATTTTAATATGTAAATTGATCTATCTTTATAATACTTTGCTTCATTTATTATAATCCGACAAATAAATTGATTTTTATATTATTCAAACGCGAAAAAATGTATTAACTCATTAATATTTCTCACTTTTATTGATATTTGTGATGGTATTTGTTCAAATCACTGACCACCCATTCAGAATTCTGAACTTACTTACGGATCACTACTGGTTTTTCAGTGAAGGAAAAATACCCCAGAAGATAAATATGTATAAAGGTTTGTGAAGTCTGCCGATCCGCACTGAGCCAACGTGGAATACTATGACCTTCGTTGAAAGGTGGCGCTCATGCCTGTTGAATAAGGATACTATCACGTGCTGATTTTTCAAAACTTTAAAAAAGCGATTCCCTCCTACCTCTCAGTTTATTAGGTGGGCGACTTAAAACTATATTTTGCGACCCAACTTATTATACTAAATTATCACTAACTAAATTTATCACGTTCTTCGTATGAATAAGGTCGAGATTTGCGAATCCCATCAATAAAAAAGCCTCGAGTTTTTCTATAGATTAGCTCATATCTAGGCTTCGAGTAGCCATATTTGGTGCCAGCTACATTTATCTGTCTCTAGATGTTGCATTTATTCATTCTTCATTACTTTTTGTATCAATATAACCCAAATACATAATAGTACCCTACTTCGAGTACTTATCGTGAATTTAAGTAATTGAATACTGTGTTGAAAATAGAATTAGGTAAATTTATATTTTTTTTCCATAGTATTTTGCAGTTCTAACTAAGGAAACCTTGTCACCCATTTTAAAAACCAAGAAGAATAACTTAAGTATTTTTTTTTAGTTTCATCATCATCTTGCAGCTTTTTTCTTCCTCAACTGTTTATAACCTTGATATTTATCTGTAGTAAGATTTTTATAGTTTTGATAAACTAGCTAATCTTTCGAAATCTCGAAATATCCAGAGATCTATTAATATTCTAACACCATGTGAGGAAATCATAAGGAAAATGGGTCTTGAATGTTTGAGGCCGGCGAAGCATCGTCCTACCTTGCCGCGGTCGGCTGCTGAATCTTTGATGGATGGACGGGAAATGTTTTTCCTTAATTGTATGATGTATATATGCTCTATTACTGCTTGGAAGCTACATATTGTCATGTCTCATGGCTTAATGACGTCTTTGGTTTAACTTTTCATGACAGCTGCTTGGTGGCTTATAAATTTCCTGTAGAACCTGGGTTGTAAATTACAGGGTATAGTGGATGTCTGCGAAACTTTAGCAAAGATGGTTGTTATTTTTAACCGACGAAAAAACGGAGGAGGTCTCAAGTCGAAGCGTATATATTTTTTTAATCTATTATGAAACTTATGAATCTTTAGTAAACTTAAAGATCAAACTTTTTTTAAGATTACTTATGTTTCAAAAGATTGTTTAATGGTTTGTTGTTCTGTGTCACTAAGGGGGTTGAGGTCTGAAAAAATTACAAAGTTAGGCGTCATGTCAACGTACGATAACTTAAAAAAACACAGCCACTATTCAATTTCTGAACGTAACTTTATCTGAATCGCAGTTTATGATTGGGGGATTCTCTGATTTCAGTGGTAACTATACCTTTATTTGTTCTTTCAATAACGGATGAGTATTGAACGCGTAATGCCGAAAAAGTATCGATAAAAAATGAAATTGTAGCTACTTTGAGATAGTCATCCAACTAGATTCTTAGACTAAGTTTAAAACTAAACTACTCCTGTCAATTTGACTCACTTTTTTTGGAGAAAATTAACCAAAAATTAAGGTTGTATGTGATTTAGATCTTTACATAAGGCAATATGAGTCAAAATGACAGGAGTGGTTTTTTTACACATACAAAGTGGACAAGGGTTTTTACCAAACTAGGTAACTTTTTCGACTTTGAAAGAAAACCTTCAGAGCTGAAGCATATCATTCAACTTAAGGTTATTGAAAGTTTTAAACTTGCAAAGTCAAGGCAATGCATTGTAAATGATAACGAACTTGAACATAAACTTTGAGTGTAGTGTTGGGGACATGTGACCATATTGTGCAAATATCCAACGGCCTCCGTCTTCTGTCGTGATCTAAAAATTAGCCCCCTAATTAGAGATGTCGCCTGTTGTCATATATTTGTACAATGATGATATTACATGCATTACTTACTTAAAATTTAAATATTTAATTCGAGCGCATGAATTCTGAGTTTCACTGATTTATTTACCCAAAACGCAATGAGGAGAGAGGATTACTAAAATGTCGATGAATTTACAGCCTGAAAGCAGTTCTTAAATGGGAAAGTATGGCATGTAAATTATGATCCAAGGAAAGGACAAGACAAAGAATATAAAATTATATTTTTTGCATTTTGTTACTCTTCCTACATCACCCCCAACCACTACAGTTTTATTATACGCCACAGGTCGTGGGTTCATTTGTGTGCATGAACATGTTTGTTTGTCTTGAGTCTAGGTGTAATTATGTATATAAGTATATATTTACAATAGAAAAGTAGTATATGTAGTGAGTATATCAGTTATCTGGCTTCTATAGCACAAGCTTTGCTTAGTTTGGGGACAGATGGCCGTGTGTGAGGAATAGTGTCCCAGAATATAGTGTCCCAAAATATATACATTTGTTAATTTATTAACATAACTTAAAATATTATAACAAAATATCAAAGGTAAAAAATTGCGATTAGACCGCCACCCACAGTCAGGGTTCCAAAAAAGTTGGCGACATTACCTCGTTGAATTGCGATCTAATACATTGCCCGAGGTAACAACCAGCTCTTTGTTTACCTGATATACCATTAGGTCGTCTGGACATCTCCGCGTACCTCTGAATCCCATCCTTTATGGGTATTATTATTTATTATAAGTGACGCCAACCATTTTCAATATATGATGCCCCTCTACAGAATTCCCACAGTCGTCACAAAATAAACCCTTTACCTATATTCTCGCGCGTTCTTGATTTTTCATTACAATGGTATCGTGATCAATACAATTCTTCGAAAACCTGACGCAATGACAAAAAACTTCGCAAACTCTAACCAATTTATAAAAGATCTGTATAAAAAAGTAAATAATAAAGTCCTTTCCATGGATCATTGTAGTTTACTCGTCAGTCATAAGATGAATTTCACGATCTTACTAATTCGATACGTGGATGTCACACAAAAGTAAATACAACTGAATTATTGTCATTTAGCATTTTAAACGGTTAATGCCATGTTATGCCATTAGTTAACACATGTTAGTTATTGGTATTTTATGAATTTATTTGTGAGTGGTAAAATATCAGATACATATTCGAATTTTTGATAAATAGGCCAAGAACCGGGAGAAGGAACTCTTTTGAGCATGGTCTTGTTTTAGCCTGTACAGTGTAAAATACACTTTTTAATTTTTTATTATAGGCCGTGCTGCAATATATTTACTAATCAAAGCGTTAATTCCGCGTTGAAAAAACATTCCATAGATCTTTATGTATATCATTATGTGCCTTTGCACATAATAAATCAACTAAATATATGGGAAGTAGGAAAGCAGGTCTGGACCAGGGCATATGCCTTTCTGTCGGTGGACAACGCCCATGGTCGATCCGATAGTAAAACTTGTAATTTGAACAACCACCTGCCAGTTTGTTGACTAAATTCAAATCACCCAATAGAAAAGCAAAAAAGTAAAGATGAGTCTCCATGAATGCAAAAATCCTGGAATGTTTCCATCCCTAAATCTAACCTTATTAAAATTCCACAAAACGTCCTTTGCAGTGGTCTTGACAGTGACACCGACCTTCGTAATCACAATAGTTCTATTCAATTATATCGTAAATCGATTTTATGTCCGTTTAATGGTAATCGAACGACAATGATGATCCCACCGCGCCTTCTTTTCAAGCGTACTATAAAGATCTTTGAATGAACGCCGCTTTGTATGAAAAAACCACAAACGACTTCCGTGACCACGTATCATTTTAATTGTATCTTTAGATATATTTTAGGGTTAAATATCGGTAGCTTCAATATAATTATGGTATTTTTTTGATGAATCAGTTTTTTTCTTTGATATAAGTATGTATATGTGAGACAGATTCATAAGTTCATAGGAAAACATCGTGAGGAAACCATAGCACGGTGGTAGGGTACTTTGTAGTAGGTACTCGCCTGGCTGGCTACCACCCTAAAGTTGATAATCTCCGGCAGCTGCACTTGAGAGCCAGTTCCCTCTAGGCTTTGTGTGCATACCACCTCATCACTTAACAGAGTGAGATTGTGGTCAAATACAAGCCTATACAAAGTTAAAAAAAATATTGTATAGGACAAAGAAAAAAAATTAAATAAGCGCATCGTTTATTGAAAAAGGTCTCCTATAGACTAATATGGTTTCTTGTTACAAAAGGGCTGGCATGTATTTTTCCCAAAATTGGCATTCCTATTGCCAGTCTTCTTAGCACTCTTCCGCTAGGTAGCTATTTGGGACAAATATTTTATATAATAATTTCAGTTTTCATTTTACTTTAGCTTGTAAATATTTTGAATAATTTAATCTAATAGTAATGACCACTAAAGTGTAATTAATTCCGAAAAATAATTTTATTCTGAAATAAACTGTAAAACATATTGTTTTGCTCTACGCTACAATTCTAGACTCCACCCTAGTCAATATAAGAGTGGGTTCCCACGGTGCGCGGTTTCACGAACGCACACGCCCATTTCCCAAGCGAATCTACACCGTATTGCTACAAGCACAAAAATCAAATTCGAAGTTCCGTAGGAGAGTTTTGTTTCAATTGTATTTCGATCTTTATAATGTTAGCAATACAGTGCAAATTATGAATATAAAGAAATATGTGCACTTATGAATTCATGTTGCGCGATGTACCTACCTAGTATTTCGGAACGTTAGTTTACGCTGACTCAACATTGGTACTTTAACTTCAAAACAGAACACATTAACAGTTGTCAAATAAGCGTTAATTGTTTTATTATCCACCTATTATGGCCTAATATTATGTACGACATTGTAGTTACGTTCTTTAGTTAGTTAATAAATATTCTGGAATATTTCTTTACACATGGCCATAGTCGCAAACTAAACGAAGTTTATACTATGGATACTAGATAACTATGCTATATAATATATTAGATTTGTTAACATAATGTAATATTATATAGAAAATAAAAATAGTGAAAATAAATTGAACTGTTGCGTAGTTAAAGTATCTAAACAAAGTACTAGATACACCAAACAGCCCATCAGTACGTAAAAGCTACTTAACATCCAATGACGACTTTTTATAGCTAACAATAAGATGACAACAAACTATACGCTCTGATTTAATCCAACTAACAACAAAACACCATATAATTGATTACAAAAACATCTAATTTGTGTTGAATCGCGCGTAAAATTGTCCCTTGTAAAAACTTGAGTGTCTAATTAATTCATGCCCTATATTTATTTGTTACACCCAAATGATTAACAAACGAGTTTATTTTACTATGTGGTCAAGTAATATTTCACCACAATCTCACCCAGGTGGTAAAGAAACAAAGGGAACTTTCTGTCATGTGTAGCTGGCGGGATCGGAACACACCGGTAGTAACTTGGCGATAGATTTTCATCTTGAAGAGATAGCTAATCAGGCGAGTGCTACAAGATACTCTACTACCCTTTTGTCCTCATGACGTTTATCTATAGCTCAGCAGTAGTGTCGTAAGGCGAAGATAGCTCAGTGATAGTGACGTCGGATGCTGCGAGCTAAGTTGAGCTTTCGATGAACAAAAACATCGTGATCTTACTTTGTCGTACTCGCCTGGCTAACTACCACCCTCAAGTTGAAAATCTGTCGCCAAACACCTACTGGAGTGTTTCGCCAGTTACTTTCTAGACTTTATAAACAACACATTGGCAATCCTCTGGTAGTATTGATAATGTCCATAGATGGCGGTAGCCTTCTGACAAAAAAAGTGTTCACTGAAAGCTCAAGCTCATTGCAGGATTCGAAACCACGACCTTTGTCACAGCATTTGACGTCACTATCATTGAGCTGATCGCCTTAATTCTGTATCCTAAGTGATCCCAATTGGGTTTTATACGATTTCATTTTGTACCAAAATTTATCAAATATTACTTATTATATGAAAAGAGTAATTTCAAAATTTATAAGTTTTGGTAATTATACAAAATTTACTATTTATGGGTTCTTTAGTGCACTAAGAATAACGTAGGTATACATAGAATCTAAGGTACTAAAATGTAGACTATACATTTTTACGTGATCTAATACTTAAAACACTTCATACTTTGTTAATTAAAGGAAATATAACAAGTTACATTTATTTACATAGATTTAAATAGAACATCACGAGAAATGGCAGTACTTACCTAACTTTGTTTTTAACAACCTTGTTTGTTAAAGTAACTCATACCTCACGACTTCACGAAACAACCAGTAGTTCCGGGAGAATGAAACCAACTGTTAGAAATAACGATTAAGTAAAGCTGCTTTATTTTGACTCTATAAGACTACACAAAGGAACAGTAAGAGGGATTTTTCCGAAAATCCTCACTGAACTATCTCCAGATAGACTTGAACATTAATTAGCCTTTGCCTGAAGCTGCATACCTATGCATAATACTTTGGACCTCCAAATTGATTGGACTAGGGGATTAGGAAACCAATTTTTTTAGTCTTAATTGAATTTCTGATAAAAAATAAATCAACTGAGATGTAAACGTCGAAATACATCTGACATACATACAAATTATCTTCTCAAGTTTTAAGGAAATGCACCTAGTTATTTAAATATAATAAATTTAATTAATTATTGTAATTCATGGTATCATCCTCATCATCATTATCTCAGCCGCAAGAGGTCCACTGCTGGACATAGGCCTCCCCTAAGGATCTTCAATAGGATCGGTCTTGGGCGGCCTGCATCCATGGTATAATCATAGACAACGTCTACCAGACACAATTCTATAATAATCTTCCAATAACAAGAATGATTTTCACCCATACTTACCTTTTTTTTAGATCTCCTATACGAATACTACATACCAGACGACCCTGAAAAGCAGGATGTGATTCTAAGGAAGTTATCCGACTACTGTGGGAAGTCCATGTTTAACTACACCACTGAAGATGAGGAACCTCCTTTCAAATGGGACTTCTACCACTCTTTCTTCTTCTCATACACCGTTGTCAGTACTATTGGTAAGTTTACTTTCATATTTAAATATCCATTGAATTCATTTTTAACTAGATTCTGGTACAGTTTATAAATCTACTAGCTGTCCCCCGCGGTTTCACCCGCATTCCCGGTATAAAAAAGGAAATATTCGGGATAAAAAACTATCCTATCTTTTAAGTTGGAAGAAATCACATATTTTGAAAAAAAAATACGCTAAGATCGGAAAAGTAGTTTCGGAGTTCATTGCGGACTAATATCAACACTTTTTTATGTATTAAGATTAAGATATACAGGGGTGTATAGATTTATGTCGATGTTTTCCACATTCGAGAAATTAGTTTGCTCAGTATAACTAGTAGAATCGTTTTCTGTGAGTTTTGTATCATATTATTTATTGCCAACTGATCTAAAACAGTATTAAATGCAATTACCCTCTCCTACTAATATTATATTTGCGAAAGTTTGGATGGATGGATGGATATTTGTTACTCAATCACGCCATAACGACTGCGTTCAGTCGTTATGGCAAAAGGCGTAAAATATGGCACAGAAAAAGACTATAGTCTGGAATAGCATATAGGAAACTTTTTATCCTGGGATAACATAAGATCTTCGGGACCACGGGTGAAACCGTGTGGGGCGGAAGCTAGTATTGTAAATGTGAAAGTTTGGATGGATGGACCTGAGGTTTCACCCGCAGGTCGGAATGCTTATGGTACGGAGAAGAACATAGGAGGCCACTTTTTATCTCGGGAAAACATAAGATCCCTAGAGAACGCGGGTGAAACCGCGGGGCGGAATCTAGTGAGCTTATAAATACAAGAATGGCACCGTCATACAAACAATTCTCAGACAAAACTTAACCACTTACGAGTTCAAAAGTTCTGAAAGTGAGACAGGAATACTGGTGTCAAGCGGGGAACTATGGCAGATATGCCATAGTTAGCAGGTATTTGCGAAATTGCAACGCGACAGTTCCGTACACTGGTAATCTAATAACGATAGTAACTTATAACATCATTAACTAAGACATACAACAGCTTATGTTACTAAACTCATGATATTACATGATATTAGTTGATAGATAAATAAAAAAATATTCTGGGACATTATTCCTCACACACGACCATCTGACCACAAACTAAGCAGAGCTTGTACTATGGAAGCCAGATAACTGATATACTACATATACTTTTCTTTTGTAAATACATAATTATCTAGATGATTACACCCAGGAATGTTCATTCACACAAATGTCTGTCCTGAGTGGGAATCAAACCCACGACCTGCGGCGTGATAGATAAGGTATCTTACCAACCACGCCAACCGGCCCGTCAACAATGTATAATATATAAATAAACATCATTAGAATAATATAAATACTTATTAAAATTTTAATGATGAGGGTTGCTGGAACCTGTTACGGTAATGGTGTTAGGTAGTGGAAATTTCCAGGGCAATAATGATGATCATTGTCATTCTATAGCACACTATGTCCATGTTGAATCATTCATTGGTAGCATATAGTATCCAGTGAAGCAAACATCATTAGTTCTGTCACCATCGGTGCCCTATGCAGATAGGAATCAATGAATTATGTTTCAACCTTAGGAATAATTTTCTCGTATATTGATTCTTGTTGATATTTAAAATGAATTATCTTTGATCTTATATAGGACAGATTTATTACTTAATTTGTAATCTTATTAAGATATTTATTTAATATAATCTTTATCTATATATTATATGAATATACCTAGTCTTGCCATAAATATTGTCACAAAGAAAAAACATTTTTTTTTATTGCAAATAATATTTATTACTTTTACAGTATGTTAGTTTAATACATAAATAAAAAACAATTTAAAATATAAAAAGCTTATTCGAAGTGGTCTCCATTGGCTGCAATACAGTCCTTTAAACGTTGAGGCCAGTTATCAATAGAAGCACGCACTCTTTCCATGGAAAAATTCTTCACTGCCAATCGTATGGATTGTTTTAGGGACTCCAAATTATCATGGCGTTTAGAGCAAGCCGTACTCTCTAAAACTGACCATAAATCATAATCCAGCGGATTAAGATCGGGACTAGACGACGGCCAGTCTTCAGCTCTGATGAAGTCCGAAACGTTTACTTCCAACCAAGACTGCGTGGACCGAGCTTTATGACCCGGCGCCGTCTTGTTGGAAGGACCATACTTGGTTATTGAACATGGTGTTGTTAAGGGGCTTAACTACCTTCTCAAGAATGGTATCTTGATACACTTGTGCCGATGTTTTGATACCTTTTTCACAAAAATATGGCTCAGTCACTCCTTCATAGCTAACACCCCACCAAACCATCACTGAAGTCGGATAATGCCCATGTTGCACTCTGTCGACTAATTGGGAAGCTTCCTTAGAGCTTTGAGCATAAATACGATCATTTTGTTTGTTAAAATGTTGCTCAACTGTAAAGATTTTCTCATCCGTAAACAAAAATTTTCTGTGACCTCCCTTTGCGTACCGCTTCAGTAGTTGTTTCGATTTTACCACCCTATTCTTTTTTAAATTATCAGTTAAAAAATGACCAGTGCGTCTCTTATAGGCTGCAAGTCCTAAGTAATCTTTTAAAATACGCGACATGGTTCTGGGTGCTATCTTCATCTCCCGAGATAAAATCTTTTGCTTTCGGACAGGATTTCTTCGAATTCTTTCCCTCACTGCTTTAACCACCTTTTTCGTACGAACACTACGAGGACGGCCAGATCTTTTTCTGTCACAAGCAGATGAGGTCTCATTGTACCTATTAATAGTCCGGTACACAAACATTTGACTAATACCAAGCGTATGGAGAGTTTTAAAAATTGCATTTGGCTCCATACCAACTTTGTGTAATGCAATCACAGCGATTCGGTTCTCTTTATCACCCCACTCCATTTTAATATCGCAAAATATTGTCCAATGTATTGGCGCCAAAATTAGAAAACCCAATGAACAATCGTATAAAAATGACAGATTCCAAATTCAAATGTAATATCTTTCTTATTTTTAATTGTAACAGTATTTATGGCCAGACTATGTAAATGGATCGCCGAAATGTTTGTACGCGTATAACTTCCGAACGACTGCACCAAATTGGATAAATTCTATTACGTGTTCGTTATTGTCAGGAGAAGGTTTGTATGAAAAAAAAAATTCACCGGGAACGTGGATGAAACCGCGGGGAACAGCTAGTATTATATATTTTAATACGTTTGATAAAGTCCTATGTACATTTTCTAATAAAATCTGTGTATAGATACAATAACTTACCTACAAACGCCTCTTTCCTCGCATTAACTCTCTTTCATTCGCGACATGAGTAACAATAGGATTGTCATGTAGTACACCTATAAATTCAATTTAAATAAGAAATCCTACTTATATATTTTAATTAGTAGTCATAAATTATTACTTGTTACATCTATACTGGGTGATTTTTTTGTCACCGGCAATACTTGCAGGGGTGGAAGTACTCATCAATATGAACAACTTTTTTATGAGACTAACTGTGAAATCACAAAAAAAAAATAGCTGTTCCAGACAAAAATTCAATACCTACTTGAACAAAGTGTATGAAGCAACCGTTTTATTTTACGCGATATCAGAGTTTGTCCCATAGTAAATAATAGTAGTGATTAAAAATCCTATAAAACAAACTCGTGTTAGTTACACCATTTATAACTCAAGAACGGCTGGACCGATTTTTATGATCTTTGATTTGATGGTTTTTTTTCCGTCCCAAATAGCAGACTAACTATTTAAAACATCGATCTTTTTTTATAGCGAAAACGCGGGTGAAACCGCGGGGAACAGCTAGTTTAATATAAAGTACTTTACTAAAAGTACTTTATATTAAATTAAGATAGTATTAGATCCTAACTATATTTTACAGAATACCTTAAAGATAGATAGATAGACCTTTGTGGTATAGTTATTTATCATTTCACGATTCTAATATTGTATAATATAGTAAACAGTTAATAAAATAAAATAAGTAGGTAATAGTGCAACTTTTCGTTCGGTTAGCGCGGGAGCAAAGGCACGTGCGTCACGGGCAGTCATGGCGAGCGCACGCGCGGCAACCTCTGAACTCTTTTGCCATCTTCGTGAAGTTATTATGATTAAATATTATTTAATATTGATACTTCTAAATTTCAGGTTACGGTAACTTGGCACCTACAACTCACTTATCAAGAATCTTGATGATATTCTACGGCCTCTTCGGTATACCGATCAACGGTATTTTGCTTGCAAATCTTGGTGAATATTTCGGAATAAAGGTAAATGACTTTAAAGACCTTTTCTTAACTTCATCATAATGGATTCTTTATTTTATATCAGTTTTTTTTAATCAACAGGGAAATTCATGAATCTGAGAATTATGTCTATTGCCATACTTTTTAGGGGATTTCCATTAATTCTTTTGTGGTTTTCTCTGCACCAAAATATGATAAGACCGTTTAACTAAACCTATTTAGATTACATACTTGGGGATTAACTCGCAAACAGACCAAATTGGCTGTCATTAACTCATTAAACAATGCTTTTTGGTTAAATATTATTTTTATTCTTGTTTTAACATTCCAGCTCATATCAATTTATCGCAAATACAAAAGAAGAAATGAAAAGCGTGCAAACAGCTTAGATTATTTCTTCCATAACCTCGGAATGCTCGGGCTGATCTTCCTGTACCTCGTTCCTGGTTTCCTGTTTTTCATATTCCTGCCTGCCTGCATCTTCGTAGTGTTTGAAGGATGGGACTACGTAGCTTCTATTTACTATGCGTTTGTTACGCTTACTACAATTGGTTTTGGCGATTTAGTTGCAGGTAGTTATTTAATAGTTTTATTTTACTTTTGATTCAATAATAACATGTTTAGTTTTAATTACCTATTATTATAGTTTTTTTATTGTCTGATTTGATTAATAATTTCATATTATGATAATTAAATAATTTTTATTGCTAGTTACTTAGTTTTAATTATATTATTTTGGAGCTACTTGTGAATACTTACCGATTAACAAAAATGTAGACTATATTAAAATAGAGTGGAGTAAATTTTGTATGATTAAATAATGCAAATGTACTACTTCTATGACTAACTTTAAAAAAAACCTGTACATTGCCATCTAGTGACGAGTGGCCGAATCAACTTTTAATTTTGAAATTCTGTTCCAATTAATTTGAATATTTATTTACAAACATTCGTTCACAGACCAAAAGTTATTGAATACTTCTTAAGAAGTTTTGATAATTTCATATTCAAATTTTCTTTCAGGTACAGTGAACAATGGTTTCAAATACGGGTATTTCTTCACCTACCAAATATTCCTCATAGTCTGGATCACCTTCGGTCTTGGATACATCGTCATGTTGCTCGGCTTCATCACCAGTGGCATGCGATCAGAGCGCGTACATAGATTAGAGCAGAAGTTTGCATATCAGTTCAAAACTACACAAAGCAGAATCTTGCAAGGATTCACAAGAGACATGTCTGCTTTAAGGAAAATTATCAATGAAGCTAATTTGATAAAGATAAAGGTTAATATATTTCACTGATTAATCATTTTCTACTGATTTAAGTTTTCATATTTTATACTACTATCAGTGATTTCATAAGTTTTG
The DNA here is from genome assembly GCA_951216915.1 of Tetheella fluctuosa. Lineage (NCBI taxonomy): Eukaryota > Metazoa > Arthropoda > Insecta > Lepidoptera > Drepanidae > Tetheella > Tetheella fluctuosa. Next base: position 8,002,586 of record OX578230.1, read on the forward strand.
TTTTTTCAGCCTGTCTACGTAGAGTACTCTCCATATCTATATAGAAGTGCAAGTTGTCCTATCCTCACTTTTGACGTCGAACCCAGAGGACCCATCGTCAAAAGACGTCGAGCTAATTCTGAAAACATTCAACTTTCAGCCAAAGACATGCTTCGAATACAATCAGATACTGATTTACTTGGAATAGACAAAGAAAAAACATTTACAGCCTCGGCTATTGTAAGACCAGCTGAATTGCTGGCTAGAGTAGTAAATGTATTGGGTGGTATGGAGCAGCCTCAGCAAGAAAAAGGAGTTCATTTGTTTGATGACGAGCACATTCTAGCCAATGAGAAACCACCATTCTTCAGCATAGGTCACGATAGAATTACAAAAAGAGGGCGTGCTTTAAGTGTCGCTGTTCCAAACTATAAAAAGGAATCGATAGCAAAGGCTAATAATGAGCACACATGGACTAGTGGTGATGATGCTGAAAGGTATAGAAGAGAAGCAAATATACGAAGTGGAAAGATTTCACTACCTTCCAAAGTTCCTCCAAGTAGCGAGGAAAATTCTCAATCTCAGAACATAATTAGTAGATTTTTCTTTAAAAAACCAAGTACAAGCGAAAGTCCTGCAGAATACATTAAAAATACGATGAAAGGTAAAGTAAGTGAAGGAATAAATGAAAATGTTAAAGATACCTCTCGGCCACGTCGTGGAAGTATATTTCCATCTTTTAGCTTTGGAACGGAAGAAAAAAGTGATGCTGATGCATATAAAGAAAAAACAAAACGCGGAAGACATAGTATTTTCCCATCTTTCGACTTCAGCCAAGATGATGATGAGGATAATATGGCAAAAGCTTATAAGGAGAGTACAAAACGTGGTCGTCATAGTATCTTTCCAACTTTCGATTTCTCTGAAGATGAAAACGCAGCAGCCATTAAGGCATATCAACAAAAGACTAAAAGGCATAGCATATTTCCAACATTTGATTTTAGTGAAGACGAAGATGCCGAAGCTGCAAGAACATACAAAGAAAAAACAAAATCAGGTAGACATAGTATATTTCCAACATTCGATTTTAGCGATCCTGAAGACGATGTTGCAAAGAGCTATAAAGAAAGTACAAAACGTGGTAGACGAAGTATTTTCCCTAGTTTCAATTTTAGTGGTCTAACTAGCAACGATGATGACGATACGATGGATGAAGATGACGTCCAAAAATATAAAAACCGAACGCAAAAAGGACGATTTAGTTTATTCCCCACGTTTGGTAAATCTAAGAAAAACGATGATGATGTAATGCCTGAAAGTTCAGATGAACTTGTAGAGTATAAAAATAAGACTAGTCGTGGTCGTAATAGTCTGTTCCCTACGTTTGGAAGAGATCGTAAAACCAGTACACCTGAAGAAAGTTCAAGTGACCTAGAAGCTAGCATAAGGCAATATCATAATCAAACCAAAGAAAATCGTAGCAGTGTATTCGATAGTGATGCTCAAAGATATATAAATTCAACTGAGAGTGGTCGCGGCAGTTCGTTTTCTAATGAACTAGAAAACTATAGAAATAAAACGAAACGTGGTCGTCCTAGTCTTTTTGATTCAGATGTGAATATAACTAGTCTTCCTGAATCAGAACAGGTTGAAGTTCTGGAACATACTAGTGTAGCTGACCTACTTCGTGCATTAGCAGTTTTAGAAACAGCTGCTCAGGGTCCTCATTGTTCGAACGAAGTTCATGGTCTTTTAGACTTAATTACAGAACCCTCTACTACTCAGACTAGAAGACGTGGTTCTATAAGACCCGATTTTTCAATACCAACACCACCAAATCGAGAAAGCAATGATGAAGCTTCTGGTCCTAGACGTAGAAGGGTATCAGCTAGGGCTGCAGCGCCACAGTTTACGCCAACATTAGCGACGGTAGTAGCTGGAGCAGAATTGCAAATTACAGCAACTGCAGCTAGAGAAAATCGTATGTCGATGCTTTCGCAGCCTCCACCTCCTTATACGGAGACTGCAGCTGAAGGAGAAACACAGAAACCTAGAGTAAGACGTTATTCGCCAGCTCCGAATGACGCTGGGAGATCAAGTACTGGTCCAGTGCCAAGACTCTTCTCTCGCTTGAGGAAAGAAAGCCAAAATATAGAAGAAGGTGACTCCCGGCGCGGCAGTTTAACCGATGTTGTTATAGACAGTCCTAAAGACAAAACGTAACCTTAGCTTTCCTAGTAAAATTTTGACAAACAATATTTAATATTTATTTTTATGATAAGTTAAAATTAATTTGATTATAAATATAAACCGTCCAAAGCTTTGATTGTTTTATTTATCTTTTCTATTTCATCAGGTTGGGGTTAATTAATTGTAAACACAAAAACTATGTGATATTCTTTTTATTTAGTACCTCCAAATATGTATAGAGTCTTATATACTTGTATATTCACAATAAGTCTTAAATCTATTTTATTTCACTAATATAGTGTACTTATAACAAAATAAATACGTATAATGATTTTTAAATAATTATCAGTACCGTCGATAGTCAAGAGATATCGAGGACTAATAAAGAATCATGACATATATTTTGAAAAATAAAGAAATAGTAAACATTTTTTCTTTTTTTCTGAAAATGAGGTCTATTAAATTGTTCAATGGCTAATTATAGTGTAATAATTTGGCTATATTACGTAATAAGGTATACACTCGTCATCCATCATTGCCAACATGATAGTACGAATTGCGAAACACGTTAAATTAACACTATTGGTGGTCCCTATATACTAACCTAAAATGAGTATTATAAACAACTTATAATTGTAATACTATAATATGGTTTGTAATACTATATTAATTATTTACAAGAAATAACTTTATGATTAAAATAGGTACATCTTTGCGAATTTGGAAGGTAGAATCTTCGCGTCTGTGGTCTTAACAATGCAGTATCTGGTACTGCTAAATGGAAAACACATAAATGTGATCTGTACAGAAGTTCAATATGCGTGAGTGATCTCACAAGTCAATAATCATCAGGTATCGAAGCTATCCTGTCTTACATCTTTATCTATACTAACATTTGAGTAACACTTATCTATATTTCCATTGTCATCTTGACTTAGGGATTCAAATATAGATATTAAATTATTTAGACCAATGAGGTAGCCATCTTCGTGATTGCCTACTTTCCAAGCAGAATTGTGGTCTATATTCACATTTTCTGGTACTGGAACGGTTTTGGCGAAGTCTATCATCCAAATGGAAGCTTTTCTTTTGTCGTGGACGAAAAGTAATGAACTGCCGATGAGCTCGTGTGTTCTGAAGAAGTGTGACTCGTTTAACGTCGCTCGAATGTTTTTCAATCTTTCTAAGTATCTCGGCTGTGGAAGAAAATTTTTATGTTCAGAATAATATCCATCAACTCTTAGACTACTTACATAATGTTGTATTCTGAATCTAGAATTTAATTTTATAGAACAACCTCAAGATACTGCCTTAAATTAATGAACATTATAATTACCTGAACGTAAATAATGTAGTAATGTGAAACTTACCGCAGCATTAGGACAATTGCACGTAAAATCTTTAAACGCTTCAACAATTTGATCTCTAGTTTTGGTTGTTTTGAAGTCTTTGGAACTTGTCCCGTCAGCTTTTTTCACTCCATCTATCCTGAAGCCTAAAGTTGCTGTTGAACTGATAGTCTCCCTCCATATCATGTATCTGGGCTTCGTCACTCCTTTGCTTCTATGTTCCTCTTCCGTAGGCGCTTTGGGGTCTATTTGTATCATCTTTTCGTACATGTCCTGGAATCAAATGAATTACTTATTAATTAAGTGTATTAAAAAAATATTGTGTCAATAAGGGAAAAAACCGCTGCCGCTATTTATGTAAATTGCTTTTACGTTTCTCAATAAAGACATTAGAGTTATTATTTTTATAATAAAAGTAATTTAACGGTTCATCGCATTATTTCCATTATAGTATAATGACTTTATATATATTTTTATGACAACTGTAAGCGCCATTTTAAGATTACTGCATTCCGTTTCTTATCAATGACGTAAAACTCTCAATTAAAACAAGTTTATCTTTATATTTAAACATTCTCTGACTTTGTCAGATAAATAATGAATTACTGCTTCAAAGTTAACTTCAATAAATGCAGCATGTTTGTATCAAATTTGGAATGCTTGAATAAATAAATCAACAGTTTTTATACATTTTACGACTAAGCTTATAATGATTTTGGTCGGTTTTTAGGGTTTTAATCATCCGACGGAAAAACGAAACACATTTAGGATCACTCTCGTGTTTATCTGTCTATTTATGCATCTATCACAGTTTATTTTCTTTAAATGAAATTTGGCACATAAATATAGAGTTACATGACGGACGTATGGTGGACAATTTAAAAATTAAATAAAACACACACACACACACACTTCCACTCGGCAGCGATTTGGGGCAAATTTTTTATTTATAAGTAGTTTTTAGTTTTTAATTTTAATTTTATTTAAGTAGGTATAGATTAAGGTTATTTTATTATTATCTAAATGTTATTAAATAACCCCAAGTTAAGTGAGATAAAAAATAAAATTTCTTACTTATATTTCATTAAATCTTTTTTCTAGTGTACCGTGTGACATATCAAACGAAAAGGTTTGTATGGTTTCAGTGAAGGAAAAATTTTTGGGAGAACCATAGCATAGTGGAAGAGTACTTTATACCCGACTGGCTGGCTACCACCCTTGAGTTGAAAATCTATCGCCAAATACCTACCTGTGTTCCGGCAGCTCCACTTGAGAGCCAGTTCTTTCTAGGCTTTGTGTGCTTACTACCTTTGATCACACCGTCCTCTTATAATAGTGAGATTGGTCAAACAGATCATTCATAGTAAAAAAAATACTTTTTATACACTTAAGACTTATATATGATATGTCCAAAAAAAGGTAATGAATCCCCGACACGCGAGTCCAACTCGCACATATCCGTTTTTTACTAGGAATTCCATAAATACTTGTAATACTTATTTCTTAATGTAGATATTCAAAATATGTAGCTTACTTTTCTTAACTTAGTCTTCTCTTTAGCTTTCGCCAGCTCTTCTTCAAGATATGTCCTCACTCCAATCTTGCAGTCCATCACACACGGGCTGTCAAAGTCGCTCAATAGATCTTGCAGTTGTAAGTATACTGTTATAGTGCTTGGTTAAGAAAATAATCTTGAAATCTTTACTAGAATAGAAAATTTTTAGAGGATTCCCTAGGCTATAAATAAAGTAAAATAAAATAATATACTCTGTAATGTAATGTAACAATCTGTTACCATATCGGTAGCACATTAAACTGAGTTTATGTGTTGACCTTGAAACATAATAAATTGTTCTGCACCTACAAGAATCTTGTCCAAATACACCTACACTAACACAAAAAAAGTGCTAAATAATCCAGCGCCGAAAGCGCCCAGATAGCAACAGGTGTGTAAAATCAACACTATCTGTTGTATATTGTTGGTTTGATTTTGAAAAAGGATACATTCTCCATCATCACAGGTGACTTGACCTTTGTATTCAGGTACAAACGGCCTCAGGACATCTTTCATCAGCAACTGGAATAAAAGAAAATAACAGTTTTAATGTCATATGCTTTCGATGCTCAAGCATCAATTCTTGAATGTAATAGGGACAGTACGTACAAAGTTCTCAAAAAAAAAAATCAGAATGCAGGCAAAGTCACCAGAACTACATAGATATTACTAAACAAGAGTAAGGATCATCCAAACAAAAGATAAGACTACAATTAAGAACTATTAATATCAGACATTATGCTTCTGACGCAAGAGAACCGGTCATCATAACCTGTCGGACAGGCATAGGATCCAAAAATAGTTGCAAATCTAGGACTTAAAGATTAAATAAAGTAGGTACATGCAATTTAAAATACAAGAATTGATTTTTGTTAATGAAGCTTGTTGGTATCTCTATAAAATTAGACTTTGTCCTTAACAATAACTGTATAAAAAAAAACATGTACAATTGAGAACTTATTTCTTTTTTTTCGTTGGATGTAATAGTTGTTCCTAAAGATACGTCATCCTTTGATAATTTTACAATAGTTAAAAACACAAAAAAAAAACGATGCTTCGGTTACTTGGTAGCGTAATATTATACTGAGCAAACATAGTATAAGAAGACAATTGACACCGAGAAATTTGCACGTCCAAACTGTTGGCACGTCATTTACCGATTGTCACATTTGACGTCAATCTATTATGTTTATATTTAAATAATTTAATGTGGTATCATATGTTACTAAGTAAACTATACTTTTGTGTCCCCAATATAGGTTGATGGATACTTTAATTTTGTTAGTCACGTGCCGATACACGCGATGGTCATTAAGTGTATACTTACTGTTTAATAAAAACAGTGATCGAGAAGCATTAAATTGGATAACTCTTTGAACTCAAATAAATAAATAAAAAACCGGCCAAGTGCATGTTGGACCACGCGCAATGTAGGGCTCCGTACTTTCCGTAGGGTTCATGTGTTTTTGTTGTTAACATTTAACGTTAACGAAAAAAAACGTCCCCACTTTACGTGTATAGTACTGGAGGTACACAAATTTTTTTTTTTCAAGATTTTATTTTACCATTTTGTCGGCGTGATTAATATATATATCCATACCAAAATACAGCTTTCTAGTACTAAAACTCTATGAGATAAGTTGCGGACAGACAGACAGACAGATAGACGGACATCGCGAAACTATAAGGGTTCCTTGTTGACTACGGAACCCTAGTACCTCTTTGCACAATACAACTGCAGTACTTAAGTACTAAGCTATTGATTTCATTAATAAATAAAATAAACTAAAATAATTATATGACGTAAAAAACAAACAAATGGTAAAAATAAATTAATAACGTAGGTAATTAAAAGTTAAATTGTATAAAATAAATATTTAATCATTTAGTAGGTAATGAGTGTGACCAAAAGTGGATAACATTGACGTCAAACAATACTATGTAGGCACTTGAATTCTATAAATATTATATCCGTCAATATTGGTTACCATTAATATTTTTATTCCATAAGTACTAAAATTACTTCAAAACTACTTTATTTGTTATATAGTTTATATAGGAATACTTAATTATAACAAATTAAACAAAATGAAAGACAAAGACGAAGGCAAAAATAATAAACAGGCCCTAAAAATAGTTCAAGATCTCTCCATATGTGCTAAAAAAAACTCCTTAGCTTATAATATTTATATTAAATCATACGCAGATATGGGTTTTCCCATCTGTCAATTTATTTGCACACATAATGAATTCCTTTTTTAAACAACTAACTGTAATATATGTATGTACTTAGATATATTAACTTAACAAAAAAAGAAGTTAGAGATCAATAATGACATAAGTAAATTACGCGAGTGAAATTCTGTGGCAAATTTGAAGCTCCTGCGAGAGGTACCTAATGTTGATTTGATTATAAAGAATAAAGCAGCATTGAATTGTAACGAATTAATAAGACAATATCAGGCGTCAAATAATTCACTAACAGTGCATCTTAGAAATAAATAGGAAGTACAAAACACAGATTAAAGTAGATACGGACTTGACATATCTTCAACTAAAACCTATCTATCTATGCCATATAATATAAAGAATTGAATTTATTTATAATATGGATTACATAAATTCGATTGAACGTAGGCTAATTTACCCGAATAATAATACGTCATATAAATTCGTGGAACTTGGGTTTATTGCACTGAAAAACAGAATATTTAGATCTTCTGAAGTCGTATTGGAGTAACTTTTCTATATTATTGATGCTTCAAATATCACCTAACTTACAAGATATACATAGCATACATGGCTAGGTAATTAAGTAAAATCTATTGGCACATTCCTAAAATGTTACCCATGGAGTGGTGGAAACTTTATTGAAATTATTAATAGTTGTAGTGATATTTGCGGTTAAATTACAGGAAAAAATCAATAAATAGCATTGGTAAAATTCCCAATGTATGTAGTATTGAATGAACTAATTCTGCCCATGAGTTTACTTACGTAGGGGAAACAGCTACTCTCCAAACTAAATGACACACTCTAGAAACAAACTTTTCATAACGTATATTATGCTTGACGTAAGCAAACATTATGGGATATATAATTGACAAATTCACCCACGCGGATAAACCTGCGGTGTGGAATGGTGGAAGGAACTAAACCAGCCAAAATTTCAAAGATATAAGTGATTACATAGACGGTGACTAGTATGTAGTTTCCCTAATTAATATTTCTCATAACTAGATAATGTCAGATTTGACGTCATATGTTAAGATGGAGGAAAATGGACATCGTTAACATAAAATTTTAACACTGGTTTGCCTGTATAAATAAATAAATATAAATATTTAGGACATTATTCCTCAGACACGGCCATCTGACACCAAACTAAGCAGAGCTTGTACTATGGAAGCCAGATAACTGATATAATACATATACTACTTTTCTTTTGTAAATACATACATATATGTTCATGCACACAAATGTTTGTCCTGAGTGGGAATCGAACCCACGACCTGCGGCGTGATAGACAAGGTATCTTACCCACCACGCCAACCGGTCATGGAATAAGCAGAATCGTGCAAACCTTACCACAAAATATAAATAAGATTGGTTAGAATCTTGATATCTGGTGAGTTCATACAACAAACTGTGATTACAAACTGTATAAGCAAAAGATGTATGGTCATAGTCAAGCTAATTTTGATTTTAAATAATGTTCGATTTTGGTTGGTCATATTTGGGTATATTCTGATCCTAATGATGACCAACAGAATCAATCGGAATATTTAGTTACTTGTAGGCTTTTTGCTGTTGCATTGATTTATTGATTGATTGATTGTAGATTTCCTCAAATGATTATGTTAGATAAGGAAGTAAAATTTAGAAACATTTGGTTGACTCTATTAGCCATTGGGATTTGCCAAATACCTAATTGGTTTTTTTTTTGCAGGAAACTCTTCCATAATTGTACATGAATACTAAATGGCAGTTACACCAAAAAGCATTTAATCTCACCTTAAAGCACTTCTCTTCCTGTGCACTAAGCTTCTTCAATATCGTACCCTGGTCAGGACCCGCTTTGAAGTTCCCTTGATGACCAGCGAGCTGGATCCAAGGGTACCGCTGTTTCTTGTAGGTTTGGAAGAACGGTGTCCACTGAACAATATTGCGAAGCTTCCGCCATCTCTCCGATTGCTGGAATAAGAAAAAAATAGATGAGTCATAAAGCAAATTAGGAACATTTCTTTTAGGGGCTATCAAATGACATGATGTTTTTTCTTGGTGCATTTTGCAATGGTTAGATAATTCTACTCAAAAATTCGAAACGTTTTGTTTAATTCTTATTTATGATTATATACTACCTACCTTTACTATAATGCTAATGAACCAACATATAAACAATACTCTAGATTTTTTGTGGTCACAATATAGGCGTATAACAAACAACAATACCACTAGGCATGTAAACAAACATAAAAAAATCTGTTGTTTGTCTTGTTAACATTGTATTTAAAATTAATCATATAATTTTTTTCCCACGGACCTATCCTAGAGCGTATAATGGAAAAAACGCATTCTTCAAATGACGTATGTCTATTATAGTTAATTATTTTAGTTCATGTTAAAAGGTAATTAGAGAATTTTATACTGGTTAAGTTAGAGGTAAAATATGTATAGAAATTAATACTGCGCATTTTAAAATATTTACCATTGTTTATAATAATAGTTTATTTGTATGTTTATAATGTGGTTAGGTACAACGCACATCAATAATGCATCCGATGTTTGAAAAGTAAACAATATAGGGAAATTAAATGAAGTGCCTACATTTATACAATAAGTTAATATAAATACATAGATGTATGTGGGTATCTATTATTTTTAACTAATTATACTCTTTTACATATTTGTTACATTCAAATAATAATAATGATCGAAAAACTATAGTTACTTTTTATTTAAACGCTACACTTGGAGTTATTTGTATAAATATAACTAATATTGTGTCTTTAGTAGGAGTTGGTAGGAATTTCTCGATGTTTCTTACGACTGACACTAGATGTCGTTACTAGGGGTAGATTTAAAACGCGTTTTCGCGGTCTTATTAAAGTAATAAAAACAGAATGAAGCTACACAAATGAATATTATTTAACCAAACCTCTACGATTTTTATATGAACAATTGCTTACTTAAGTATTTTAACAAAAAAAATTACCATCACAAAATATTATTATATACCTATCTAATATAAAAAATTAAAAAAACAACATTTAACAGAAAGTTTACTGCCTCAATATTCTATTGCTAAGAGTTACTACTAACCTTTTTAGTATTAGAAACGTAAACACAAAACGCGACATCATAAAAATTCTCCATGGTAAAACAAATATTCCCGGTATACATTCTCGAACAAATCACAATAAACACACTAATTAATAAATGACACTCAACACAAATTGTTTCATAGAGTTGTTATTCAACGCTCAACGCTCTGTAGCTCACTGGTTGAAGTCAAGCCAGTACTGCCGATATAAACCAACATTATGGACCCACTGACTCACATGGACGTACAAAAAGACCGCAACACAACTATGACGTCAGTGTAACAACGTTCGATATATTGAGTTTCCCCGTTTTGCCGAGACGATAAATTCAGTACTGCGAACCTATCCTAGCGTCATTTTTGAAATGACGCTATAAAATATTAAGAAATAAATTAAGTTATTACGTAGTTATTGTGAAGGTGTGTCACTAGTAATTATAAATAATTATTATGGTATCTTAGGTTGTGGTAGCCAAGTAGTGTCAATTTCTAATGTGATAATAACGATAAGGTCCTTACTTAGCTCAATGTAAATCATCTAAATATTGACCTCTTTCACGATAAAACTTGTTCTATATAAAATGATTTGATATTCCTTGCTTAAAATGTGTTTTAGTGAAGAAACTGAATTTTATAAATATATAAAAAGTCAAAATAGGTCAAGTATAAAGTCTATTTATTATTTAAATATATAAGAAGATGTGCAATGATAATGTCAAAATATTATACTTAGTCTTTAAATTTTTTTTTTTATTGTGACATTCGTCACACATGGCCATCTGACCCCAAACTAAGCAGACACAAGCTCTGAACGCAATGGATAACGGATAACTGATATAGTACATATACTACTTTTCTTTTGTAAATGTATACTTATATAGATAATTACACCCAGACTCAGGACAAAAAGACATGTTCATGCACACAAATATCTGTCCTGAGTGGGAATCGAACCCACAACCTGTGACGTCATGGATAGAGTATCTTACCAACCACGTCAATGCTTTTGTATTTTATAATTTTAAAGATTTGGTGCCTATACAAATATCTTAATTAATTTGCAATGTAATCTAATAACTTACAAAGGCACTTTATTGTAAAATGAAAATCAAAATCGTTTTATTTGAAAATAAATGTTATATTCAGACCCAGGATACTAATTCTATTGTTTGCAACTAGACTCGAAATTAAACTGATATTTTGATGGATTTCCTACCGTTAATAAGAAGAAAAAGCGAAGAATAAATCGTGATCAAATCAAGAGGGTCACTGATAACTCACATACTTGACAATGATACATTGTTTAAAACTTTGTATTATCATTTAGCTATTAGCAATGGCGTGCGCAACTATCATTTTTTGTTGTATTTCTTATAATTACAACTGTGAAATCTATACTTAATTTTGAGAGAGGTAGAGCATAGCGATTATGTCGCTCAAAGAGCAGTTTGACTGGGGAAGTACCTCCACCTTACAGAATACCGCAGCCAAATAACTTATAGTTGTGTTCCTGCGCGTGAGTAAGGTCGCCAGAGCTCATCGGGGAGGGGGGAAGGGTCGGCAACGCGTGAGTGATACCCCTGGTATTGCAAGCGTTCATAGGTTACGCTAACCGCTTACCATCAGGCGGGCCGTATGCTTGATTGCCGCCAATGTTGTATAAAAAAAAAAATATTATAAAGCTGAAGAGTTTGTTTGTTTGATTGGACGCGCTAATCTCAGGAACTACTGGTTCGATTTGAAAAATTATTTCAGTGTTGGATAGTCCATTTATCGAGGAAAGCTATAGGCTACTTTTTATCCCGGTAAAACACAAGATCCCTCGGGAACGCGGGTGAAACCGCGGGATGGAAGCTAGTACTTAATATTATAAAGCTGAAGAGTTTGTTTGTTTGGTAAAACGCGCTAATCTCAGGAACTACTAGTTCGAATTGAAAAATTATTTTTGTGTTCGATAGCCCATTGTAACCATTTATCGAGGAAGGCCTATATATAGCCTACTTTTTATTCCGGGGATACATAAAATCCCTCGGGAACGCGGGTGAAACCGCGGGGCGGAAGCTAGTATCAAAATATACTTATATTTTTATAGTAAATATTTTCGAATCCAGACGACCAAACATACAAAGCTTTTATTATCGTATTTAGGTATAATATTTGAATGTGTTTTTTCACATAATATTTTTTTTGAAATATCGTTACACAGTATTGAATACCAAATCGTATATAATATTTGGTGAATCACTAAAAATTTTGCGTTTGCGCATTCGTCTAATGATTTTAACCGTAAAGATGATGAATCAAAATCCATGAACCAGTACAAATGTACAGTCATGAGCAAAAAACATTGGTATTCATATGCAATTGACATGGGTTCAAGAGTCAAGTATGTGTATGTGTACAGGTGAGTAGAGACTTGAATAGCAAGTGGATTTTGGAATAGGCCTACCACAATTTTCGATTGCTATTACCAAGTATAATTCATATTTTTTGACCCAGGTAAGCCCAGGTTGAATGTGGTTGCAGGTGTAACCACAGATAATTCCAAATGAAGATTTTTTTTGGGTTTAGATTTTTTTTTATTGGAAATCTTTTACGTTACAGCATAAGGAAAGTTCTAGGTAAAATGGAAAGTACGAGCTGATTACTAATATATGCTGAATTTGAATAAAAAATATTGTAATTTCCACAGGAGAATTTGACATTTTATTATTAAAGCCATAGAAATAATATCAGGAAGGAATTTCCTAAAAGTGCTTAGTGCTTTTCAACAAAAATCGTGAAGTTATCATTGATATTATAGAAGAAAACCCTTCTAAACTCTTGTTGAATATTTCAATTAAAGCAATCAATTTTATTAAATGCAATAAAACAAGACCTCCAGCATTGTTCCATGGTGTTGACGTCGCAAACGAATCGTAGAAACCGGCGCACTACAAAACGGCTAGCCGTAAGAAAATTCGGTTCTGTAAATCGGCTAGTTAATGTTTAGGCAGATTGTAATAGGGCTAAACGTTATTCAGCTATATTGTATTTGTAATGGCGTTTTGGCGTTCTGCAATGCGACTAAATATTGCGTCATCATTTATTATAACGAACTATTAAACCGTATGTGTTTTTTCTGTCTTCAATGAGAAAAAAACCCTATTCTAAAAAAAATACTCGAATTTACTAGGAAACATAAGTTTGATATTAAAAAATATATATTAAAAAGGCTTGGAAATAATAAAAAAAATGCAATTTTTGCAATGTCAACATTTCGACTGAACGTTCCGCCATATTGTTGAACGCACTGCTACTATAACTTATTACCTTAGCCTTAACTCCATTAAGTGTACAGAACTGAGCTATTTGTAAAGCGGCTAGACATTTTGTATTATAGCGGATCCTACAATTCGGCTGCGACATTTATACCGCCCCATCACGTGATACACAGCAGTTCATCAATTAAGTTAATTTACTATGAGATCATAAAAACTTGCACGTTCACAGCAATCACTGATTGAATGTCGCATTCTTACAATTTTTTATAATAGTTACAGTACCATATAAGCTGCAGTTAGAAAGGACCTTTGGAAATGTTTAGTATTTTAATGTTCAGTTAATTATTTGAACGTCATAGTAACACTCATTGCATTGATTAACCAGATTTTTGCATCACGTCTCCAGTGACGTCAATATTTTATAACTTCCTCAGGGTCTTAGTGTTCAGATGCAGGTTCAGTGATGGGCCCTTATAGCGGCATGCCGTACCTCTGGAACATGCCTGGATAGCAAGTAGATTGGTTTTCGCTAGATTACCTATTATTGTAGTACATTAAAATTTAAGCGAGCTAACAGCTCCGGCACGATTCTGGAGAAACGGTAGTTGGCTTGTCTGATGTCCCCAGCGGGGAAGCGCGCGGTAAACGATTATAAAAACTCCGGTACCATTCAAGACAAAAATAAGTGGGGTAACTCACGAGCTTTATACATGTTGCTAGGAATAGTGTGCTTCCTGTATAATATAACGGTTTGATATGTGGGGCCTCTAAAAGCAATCTCAATAGGAAAACTTTAAGGGTCTGTTCTTTACTACTGCTCAGCTGCTATGTCGAGGCAATGTTATGTAGATTAAGTGATTTCACATTGCACTCTCTGGATTCACATAATTTTGACCGGGTTTCCAATATCTCGCTCGCAATGAATCTCTCAACCAGTTTTATGTTTCTGTTCTCATTTTACTTTAGCCGTAACGGCGGCACTTCTTTACAATTCACCACTTTTTACCATGTCACATTATACACTTTCATAGTTACCGGTACTTTGTGCACAACTTTCATCATACTGCACTGTGGTGAAACTTTTACTGAATTTCGACACAAATGAACTGACGAGCTTGAATAAAACTCGATGGTTTTAAAAAAATATCATTAGAAAACATTTGGCATTCAATTGCTTCATCACAAAGCAAGATTTATTTCAAATCCTATACAAAAAAAAACTATCCTACAAAATGTAAAAAATAATTAAGAAACAATATGGTTTCTCCATCATATTCTAAGTGTTAATTAACTTTCAAAGTGGAAGTTATGATATGCAGGTATTTCAAGAGATCAATAAATTCTTATGTAGATATCCTTTTAGTAACCACATCCTATTGCGGTTTGTGATCGTGATCTGGGTCATTATATTTTATTCAACACCCTTGTAGTGGTCAGATTTGGAATTATTCAATTGATTTGACTTTGACAAATGACAATCGGATCAATTTGCATGTGTTGAAGGATACAAAAGGCCATTAGGATGTAATTTCAGAAGTTGTGCTCAACTATAAAGTCCAAAGACTTTTGTTTCTTTACACATTTTAAACCATTTTCCAACCTACGGTTTTACCCGAGCATACTTGATTTTTTTGTGGTTAAAATTTATCCTGGTTCATTCCAAGATTTGATCTATCTATTTACCAAATTACATCATGATTCGTTCTACCGTTGAGGCGTCAATTGGAAATAAAGAAACTCACTTTCGCATTTGTAATATTAGTATTCAATGAAGATATTAAGTATGACCTGTAGTAATTATGGTAATTATTTTAGCCAAAAAGTTAGATTTACGTACAATTTAAATAGTATCATACCCAAGCAATGAGGACAATATTTAGAATATGCTATACATAGCATATAGCATACGTACAATGTTGATATGCTATTAATATTGTACATATAAGCAAATACGATCAATATATAAGTAGATGGGGGTTTGAGGCTCGCCGATTTGCTTGGAGTTTATCACCCAAGCTCATCGAGGCTTCGGGAGACCGATGGGCTGGGAGCTTTTTCCGCCAACGCATAAGCTTGGCCATTCAAAAAGGGAACGCTGCCAGCCTTTTGGGAACCATGCGTATCGACAGCAGCGAGGGATTTGAGGATGTTTTCTATATATTATAGTTTGTATTTTATACAATTATTGTAAATACCAACAATGAGCTTGAGCTTTCGGTGAAGGAAAACATCGTGAGGAAACCATAGCACGGTGGTAGGGTACTTTGTAGTACCCGCCTGGCTGGCTACCACCCTCAAGTTGAAAATCTGTCGCCAAACACCTATTGGTGTGTTCCGGCAGCTGCACTTGAGAGCCAGATCCTTCTAGGCTTTGTGTGCTTACCACCTTCGGCCACATCATCACCTACCAAAGTGAGATTGTGGTCAAACACAAGCCTATACAAAGTAAAAAAAAAAAAAAAAAAATACTTGTTGTAAGTAGATGTTTTACAACAAGAAATCGCAGAATGAATAAGGTCACAAACAACCTAAACGTCATCACGATAACTAAAATATAGGTAGGTACGTACGTTCCGGGGAAATTATATTTCCATACAAGTAATCATTTAGCAGTACCTACAACGAATCTACATTTAAAACAATAGGCACCCCATAAATAGAATTTAAATAGGATTTTTAAAAATTAACAATTCCCGGAAATTGTTTGTAATTCTGAGGTTTGTTTTTATTTAAGGAAATTTAAAAAATAACTACAAATAGGTATGTATTCTCTGCCTTCGTCTCACAAAGGTTTTGAAAAAGACGACAAGAAAACATCCCCTCTCTTTCTATAAAAGGGCAGTTACGCAAGCATGAAAGAGACAAGGCTGAAGACGTGGGGGCAGGTGCTATTATGTCAAGAGCGCCAATGACGCACGTAACGGCTTTGACGAAACGCATCTGCTAGAAATAAGACCTTCTTATAGGACGTTAGTATTATTATTAACTTTTTGATTTGTTATTCGAAACACGATAGCGGTTTATTGTCAATTGTATGCAATTACTGGTAGGTACCCTTGGGCTTTGGCACGCGAAATAACCAAGTAGTTATTAGGGAATCGTCAATTTTATTATTTTTAAAATGTCATATGTATTTATGGAGAGTATATCTTTAGAACCCGCTTCAAATTAGCTTCATCCGAAACTAATTCAGTGATTAATTTATAAACAATTCTTCAAAACTCTTAGCGAATGCTTCCCTTCATTATTGTCACTCCAGGATAATGAAATATATTTGGGAAAGTACTTACAAATTATTTTGAGTTGGGAATCCCAAAACATTAACAAATGGTGTTCCTACAAACTTTATTCAAGCAAGTGAGTAGGGAGCCCATTTTTGCAAATTTCCGGACCTTAAATAGAAACAATGGAATTGCCCCGACACACTTCTAAAACAAATTGGTCTATTATTTTATTTATATTATTAGGAGGAACCTTGAGATTGTCATGGGCACACTAACAGTAACTTTTTATTGTAATAACAATAATGTTTTAGGACTTACTTTTTTTTTACTAGATCTAGCATTTGACCATAATCTCACCATAGTTCGAGATGATGCGGTCAAAACAGGAACCGACTTAGATATGAAAACGTAAATACCAAAATGAGTAACGTTTAAAACCGGGATCTACGGTTTTTCTTAGTGTCGACTCGCACGCAAAATTACATGCCATTAACCCAAAAATACAATGACAAACATGCACAGATAAAGTAGCGCAGATTGTGTGGCTCTTCGTCATGTAAGAAGAATTTTAGCATTTCCTAAATCTTAGGTATCGTTTGACTCACTATGCATTGTCAAGTTCTTTGAATTCAACTTTGCTTAACGAGAAATCAACGAAGACGCTGTGACGTCATTTACGCAATAATTTAAAAAAAATGTTGAATAGTCGAGCTGTGAAAGTGGTAGAAACTCACTTTCGAATTAATTACCTAGTATAATACTACTTTTAATGCGTGATACTATTTTATGATGGTTTGTTTAGTTTTAAAATTCTTGAGCGTAAAGCTGCGATTGGAATCCAAATTAATTTACCTATTAGCAGGCATTGTTCAGAAAAATCATAAACTAGACACTAAGGTATTGAAGAAAGTATTTTGCATCATATGGTTGTTAGTAGATTGCGCTGTTCCAACTGAACGAATTTAGCCGAAACATAGTAAATTATTCTTTAAACTACATATTTTTGGCTGTTGATTTCTCACACGGTTTTGGACACGGTTGTAGCCGTCCGGTTAAAGCTCAAAACTAATAGAGTTAAAGTCAGCGTAAATTTAAAACTTGCTCGTCACTGTGGTTACACCTGGATTCCCAGACGACCCACTGAAATTATTGTAAATTTTACAAATTCAAAGCGATGGGCCATATTACCAATTTCCTTTGTTATATTAGAGTAACATAATTATATCTTCGAGTCTTTTACAGATTTTTAACTTCTCTCCAAAGGTTGCTTGGTAGTCTGGTAGGGATCACTTTAGTGATAAGGACGCCCATTGTAACACATACACTGTATGTTAAGTTTTATATTACTACTCGAATCATATGTGGTGTAAGAAAAAAGTGTTATCTCATCACATATCTCTAGTCATGAATTCTACAACTAAAACAAAACTGCAAAAATTTAACCAATAACACGACAACGTGTTGACAAATATCTTCGCTATGTATTTAACAAAGCTATAAATCTGACATTTTAAATTATCCGTAATAATCTTTTGATCTAAGAATTAGTTAGACGGTACCATATATGACTTGTAACCACACGTCCATTTATAGACTGAATTTTATTTATTTTTGTACCAGTAGAGATGGCTTATTAAGATATCCATAATGGGTATAACGATACGTGTATTTCTGTTTGTTTATTAAACACCTTAGAAATAAAATACAAGAATTTATTACACAGAATAACAAATAGCATTTTAATTTTATTGAATAAACTATCACCGAATCAAATTTTTCCCATGCTGTTCCCAAGTTAACGAAACTTTTAAAAACCTTTGATATTATATAACTTACATTAAAATTCCAAAGAGCCTAAAATACATTACAACCTTTGACTATGGATTTAACAAAGTAAAAATGTGTTAAAAAAAATTGAGAAACAAATTATTGTCAGCTCAATTCATGAATATATAAGAAATTGGCATGTTTTCGTTAATACTTCACTGTGTTATTTTAAATAATTATCATAAACATTCTGTGCATCAAACCATATATGGTGCATACATCTCGCACCAGTCGTTAATAAAAGACACGTTTGGCTTGACAACTATGTTAAATACACAAAAAAGTTGAATCGAATAGATGCATATATCTACATACTGTGGGTTGAAGTTACGTAAAAGATTTTAATCGTTATTATCCCGGTGTTTTTCCCGGTTTTAAACGTGATAATGTTTAAATTTTTAAGAGTAAAATTTATTGTATGTCTGTCTATGGTTTTAAAGTTATTGTTAAAAATTTCACCAATATTTGTGTTGTGGTTGAGGCCACGAGTATTACAAACAAATAAACATAGATACTAGATTTTGACACTATTGTTTAATCTATTTTATTTTCTATTTTGTATTATTTTCTTTCTTTTAATAATGTTTCACAGTTTACTTATAATTTTAATGAAGGGAACGCTGCCAGCCTGATGGGAACCTTGCCTATCGACAGCAGCGAGGGCTTTGAGGATGTTTTCTATATATCATAGTTTGTATTTTATACATTGATTGTAAATATTTGTTGTAAATAAACATACATAAAGAAGAAAAAGAAATTATGAACAAAACAAACTTTAACATCGATATCTTTTGTAAATATCATTACTCAGATTTAGTTTTAAATTTTAACTTATAATTCGCCAGCAAACTGAACTTTGAGCCTCTCAAATTGAATACAACAACTATGAATAGTTGGTGATTATGAATCACTAGTATTATGGGCAAATAATGTTTCATCATTGTTTATGAGGTATGACGCTAATAAATTAGTATTATTATTTGCTATTGAGGTACTCAACACAAACAAATAAATCTTAAATACAAGGGAAAAACAAATTTGTGGTTGGATGATAAATTTACGTTTTAGACGATTTTAGAACTGAATTGAATTAATTTTTTGCTGTTGTATTATCTCCGCAAATCTCTTTTTGTGAACTAGAAGCATTGGACTCTGGTTGAAAAAAATATACCTACCTATACCATTTTTTTCCATAGTAAAATTAACGTCCATTCTAAAATAGGAAAAAATTTAAAAGATATTTATTTACTTAAAATAGGGTGGTCGATGGTTCAGTGACCCACCACATACCTGTCCCATCAAAATAAAACAGCTAATCAATAAGAAGAAACCGGCCAAGTGCGAGTCGGACTCGCGCACCGAGTGTTCCGTACAAACTTCGTCCATCGTTCATCCATCACGGGAAATGCACAATTTTATTTAATTACCTTATTAACATGCCAATTAAGCTAGACCTCTAAATTGTATGAGCGCCCATACAACTCAGAGGTCTTTATTAATTGGCGTAACTATATATGTATGGGGACACCCTTTAATTTTCAACTTTTTTTATTTTTTGGAATTTTTCCTTCATTTGTGCTGTAAGACCTTGCTTTTTGCCAAATTTCGTGATTCTAGGTCAACGGGAACTACCATATAGAAATAAAAGGGCAAAAAAATCGCGTTTGTTGTATGGGAGCCCACCTTAAATATTTATTTTATTTTGTTTTTAGTATTTGTTGTTATAGCGGCACAGAAATACATAATTTGTGAAAATTTCAACTGTCTAGCTATCGCGGTTCTTGAGATACAGCCTGGAGATAGACAGACGGACTTAGTCATATGGTCCCGTTTTTATCCATTGGGTACGGAACCCTAAATAACAGGTATTTACAATATTCCAATAACACGCTAAAGTCATATTCAAAAACAACATGACTCATAAAATGGAACACCTACCATTTTAATATTATACTCTCAATTTTATCATAATAATTTATCTATTAATGATTTTGCTGCCAATTACTGATTAAAGCCCCCCTAAACAAGATGACTGTTGATA
Source organism: Tetheella fluctuosa (assembly GCA_951216915.1). Taxonomy (NCBI): domain Eukaryota; kingdom Metazoa; phylum Arthropoda; class Insecta; order Lepidoptera; family Drepanidae; genus Tetheella; species Tetheella fluctuosa. Next base: position 8,023,337 of record OX578230.1, read on the forward strand.
GTAATATTCATCGATTTTTGTATGGGATCTACATAAGAGAACGATTTAATAACGTGTTGACATCCACCTTGTCTATGCCTCTCTCATCTTTATTCATCACTGATGTTATCCAATTTTTTTATGATATTTTTGGTATCATCAGCCTTATCGAACCATACGAGTATCAGACCTCTTTCTTTATTGGTTCTACATTTTACTATTGAAATAAATAAATGTTTAGTAGAAATCGATTATCGATCATTAGCCACGGATGTTGCACATCACTAATTGGATGTATAGGCAAAGATAGATAGACTACACTCTGAGTTTTCATCCGCTAAGCTCATACAAAACTGAAAACAATATTTCGGAATCGCCAATGCTGTGACAGTACTACCTAACTAATACACGTTCGCCAGAGGCAGCAGCCTATATAAAGTTAAATTTGTGGGGTACAAGGGTATCTTATTACGTGAGATGGTAGTAAAACCCAGATTTTAAAATATATCCGTAATTTTTTTAGATCATATATTAAATAAAAAATAGAGCAGAATTAAAAGAATTGAAATACACTTCTCATCAGAAAAATCGAAAAGGTACTGCAACAACAACTCTGAAGTTTGGTTTTAAATGAATTAATATGTTTTATTTTTAAATTAAACAAAAAAAAAGTAGGGGAGATAGGGGAGCATTGGGCACTTTTTTACTTAAGCCTTAATAAAAATGCATTTTTTTAACAAAATCAACTTTTTACTCCTTATATTAGTAGCACATATATTTGGCTTCAATTATAACGAAGAACACTTATAAAATTATAATCAGTCTCAAAATTGCAAGAGATTTTCTGAATACTGTCAAAAGTGCCCAAACCTCCCAATGGTCGGGAGGTTTGGACACCTCAATGGGAGGTTTGGGCACTGTATTAAATAGGCCACTTAATGGTAAATTACTTGAATTTAGAAGATGTTATGAGGTACTCTGACTGTTTTGCTTCTTCATCTTCAGCGAATATTTGGCAAGATATGCATTTAGAAGAAACATCTTTTACAGTGCCTTGTTTTAAATATCTTTGGAGATTTGATCTAGGTATGTCGTATTTATTTGCAGTCGCTTTAATTTTTGCTCCCTTTGTAATTTCTTCTATGGCACGTAATATTATTTCTTTAGGGATTTCGCGTCGCTTATTTTTCTTTTTAAATTCAAACGGCATTTTTCTAGAAAAAATAATATAATAATTAGTAACACAAACAATAATAAAACATCAAAAGTATTTAGTATTCAAATTGAATATTTACACGCAATTTAAACCCGTCGAAATAATGTTCTTTTAACAGAACTTACTTTTTACAGCGATTGCCGAAACAAACAATAGTGGCGGCAGCATTGGGCATGCCCAAACCTCCCTTTAAAATTAGTGCTCAATGCTCCCCACCCCTTCATTTCACAAATAAATTCAAATATGTTTTTTGTAGTCTAATGTTTTACCTTAATTTATACGTTAATATTAGCTTTCGTAAACACATAACTAGATGACAATACAGAAACTTACGGCTTTACGCAGATCACGTTGTTATTTCCTTCGAAATCACATCAAAATATTTACTTTTGCACGCACGAAACGGTCGACACCATGTGACACTGACAACTAATCAAAATGGCAGATGACATTAGCCTGAGCGGTGTTGCCAGTTAGTAAGCTAAACTACCACAGTATACAAAATTAAGTACCTTTCATACGACCCGACTTACAAGGTGGTGCCCGAACCTCCCGACTGCCCAATGCTCCCCTATCTCCCCTAATAATGCCAGATTATTGCGGATATTATAAGGCATCGTTTAACGAATATTAATACTTAAAATTAAATTTGTTTAAATATCGTGTTTTTTTCAATAGGTATTTTCTTTCCTTTAAGAAGAATTTGTACCACATGGAAGCAGAGATTAGAGCCCGGGGAGGAAATACGAGATACTGGTTACACTTTTTATATAAAATAAATGTTTTACGTCTTCGTTTCAAAAAGTTTTAATTTGAAACAATAATATTTGTTACGATACCTTATAATATCCGCAATTAATTGGTATTATTACATTTTTTGTTTAATGTAAAAAGAAACATAAAACTCATTCAAAACCAAACTTCAGAGGTGTTTCGATTTTTTTGATGAGAAGTATATTATAACGAATAAATAAATATACATAGTTAAATCTCCTATGAGTTATAAAATGTAGTAAGTAAGCAAAAAGTAAATATCTTGAGAGCACCACTCATTCCCATGATACAAGTTATTACTTACTTTGTACCCCTGATACAAGCCTGAAATTCAACTGTAAACTTTATACAAAAAAAAATTAAGGCTTAGTTGATTAATAAATTCACTTCTTTTCATTCCCTAAGATTAAGACTTGTAGTAGAGACTGTAAATAATTTTCATATGTCAGTTTTTAAAGTAGGTTCTGGATTTGTTAGAATAAACTAATGAACACTCAGAACATGGTCGTTCTATATTTTATTCACAGAACATAAAAAATAACCATGTAACATGGTAATATCGTTAGTATAAGGCCTTATTTAAATAAGTGCCCAGCTCTAGAGAGCATGATTGGTTTTTTGTCAACAAAAATGTCAGAATGTAGGTTAAGTCTACTTTAACATGTAAAGTATATTATCAAATTGTAGTTAACTAGATACGATATTGAACGGGTGGAGTAATAAATTGTAGTTTTTAATGATATCTTACTTTTTTGTGATCTATTAAGTAACATTTTTTTTTCAGAAAGGTGCGAATATCTTATTCAGTCTTGGGTTAATCATACAATTCGAAACATTCACACTCTATCTCTTTCCCGCCATTAGAAAGAGAGAGAGACAAAGACCAGCCCTTTCGAAGTTCCGATTTTGAATTCGACCTCAAAGACAACCGTTCGGAAATTTGTACTAACTAAAGAAATTTTGCAAAAAGATAATTATGTCTTTTAGTTGTTAAATATAATATTTTTAAAACATAAACATTGACCATAATGACGTACATAGTTCTCATAAATATAATCTCGTGTACCTAATCAAATATAAGTACTTATACTTATATCTTATCAAAATTATTACCATAAATTAATGTAATTTATTGATATTTTAACATATTGTTGTATTTAAATGAAAATAAGTATTTACTGCAAATAAAACTGATATTTTACTTGTAAATATTTATTATCTCCTAAATTGTTCTCGCTGCTGAAGTGAAAAGTTATGTGTTACACAAGAGCAAAGTTTTGTGCATCTCGTGCCTTTGAATCCCTCGCCACACTCAGGATTCAAATTTAGAATCACTCGCTACGCTCGTGATTCAATCGTTGAATTCTTCGTTTGCTCGGGATTCAAAATCACTCGCAGCAAAAAACGACTTTGCTCTCTTGTTGCACAAATAACTATTGCATTTAATAGCTCAATTCTAGAGAAAGGTTACTTTTTATGCTGGGAACGCGGGTAAAACCGCGGAGAACTGCTATATTCAATAATGCTTATAGCTAGAAACTTTTATTAAACTCTACTATTAGTAGCCAGGTCTCACCTGGCTGTGAAAATGACCCCGTATTGGCTGATCTTAAAGAATCTTAAAGATTGTTGTATTTATCCCACTTTGCCCTAACTCAATTTTCTATTTCACTCCTAAAATTATCTTTTTCTGTCCATTTGTTCGGGCTAATAATAGGCATTTTTTATATCGGGCACGGGGTTGAAACCGCGGGAACAGCTAGACCTATTATAGAAATGTATGACACCAATGTAATAATTAATTTTCAAAATTTACTAATAATAATTTTAGGTAGTGTGGTGGGTCAAACAATATCATTAAATGTTATACAGTCTATTTAAAATAATATGACGTACATATATCTCATTCAGTGCATGTACGTATGCATGCTTAATAGAGATGTAACAATAGCTAATTAAGTTTTGTATTTGGAACATCCTAGGAAATTGGAGATATCATTATTATGTATAGGCAAAGACAATAGTTATTTGTGCAACAAGAGAGCAAAGTCGTTTTTTGCTGCGAGTGCTGATTTTGAATCCTGAGCAAGCGAAGGATTCAACGATTGAATTCTAAAATTGAATCCTGAGTGTGGCGAGGGATTTAAAGGCACGAGATGCAAAAATCTTTGCTCTTGTGTAACACACATAACTTTTCACTTCAGCAGCGAGAACACTTTAGGAGATAATAAATATTTACAAGTTAAATATCAGTTTTATTTGCAGTACTTAAATACTTTTAAGTTAAAAAGTCAATAAATTACATTAAAAGACAATTATCTTTTTGCAAAATTTCTTTAGTTAGTAAGATATTCCGAACGTGTTTGTCTTTGAGGTCGAATCCAAAATTGGAACTTCGAAAGGGCTGGTTTTTGTCTCTCTCTCTTTCTAATGGCGGGAAAGTGATAGGGTGTGAATGTTTCGAATTGTATGATTAACCCAAGGCTGAATAAGATATTCGCGGCTTTCTGAAAAAAAATAATTTAAAAGTTACTTTGTCTCACTCAGTGAGCAAAATCGCATTTTGCTCACTGATTTCAGGCAGCAAAACCTACATGTTTGAGCTACTGAAGTGAAAAATAGTTAGGTACCACGTCTGATTGTGAGTCGATATTTTTGTTTAGTAGCTATAGACGAACTTTACTGTTATCAATAAAAAAAATTGGAAAAGCCACAGGGTTATTCTTAGTTTAAATAATTATGATAATCATTGCATTCAATAAATTAATTGTGTCTTTAATTACATTGCTTACCTAATAACTATATTGAAGATGTGTGATTTTCGTTACCTGTAAAAATGAAAATAAATTGTTAGTTGGTACCAAAAAAGTTAATAATTACAAAATAAGAGTAGAGTAAATAATAAACTGGTATTAACTACTAATACCACCACAGCAAACGCTTACACATACATAACCAATAATTACCAAAGCGCCTTATTTGCCAGTCATCTCATTTGCCAGCCACCAGATCTGACTTTCAGGGTTCAAGGTACTGTAACTGGATTGAACCAGAACAACCTCTATCTCGTAAAAAAATGTCTAAGCAGCAACTTTTTTATCTACGTCACACCATAATATACGCAAAAAAACAGTTCAAATTTCTCAGAGAATGACGTAAATCGAGACCGGAAATTAGTGAGCAAAAAATGGAATGCCTATTGAAATCCACTCGTGCGCATCAAACCGTATAGGCGAATAGTACCAATTTAATCAATACATAAAGTTTAACAACAATGCAATGACAATATAAGGTGTCTGATAACTCGGACATTTCATTTTAGATATTTATTTATATCTAACATCCACCCCGCGGTTTCACCCGAGTTCCCTGAATGAAAAGTACCCTATATCCTATTCTAGGATATAAAGTAACTATATACAAAATAACAGACATTCGTATTTATAATATTAGTAGGATATACATGTAGTTAGTTGATATACATCATGTACATACCTATATACATCAATAAAGTTATTTATCAGTATCATTTAGTTTGTTTTTCATTTTTTTTTTTTCAAGCAGTTATAACACACCAAGTAAACAAAATTATGTCATAGATTTGGCATTTGGTTGAGCCAACTCTTGGAAAAGACTAACGTCTGACTACAGAAAGACCACTACATAAATTTAGAGGCCTCTGAGTTTCTACCTTTTCCATATTAATTAATATCGACTTGACTACTCATTGAGTCTCAAATAAATGAGAGCATTTTACTGGATGAAGTAAATATTAATAAATTTTAAGGTGACGCGATACGCGAATAACCCAGTCCCGCACTGAACTAACGGGCGAGAGAGAAAAGGATTTAATTTAAAAAAAAAACAGATCATCTTTTTTGGAAAAGTAACCAAATACTTAGTTCCCTTTGTATTAGATCTTAAAATGTCAGTTAATATTTTCAAGTAATTTATATAGATAAAATAGGAGATAAAGTAATTTTAATTAAAGGCACATCTATGAAAATTTTAAATTATTAAAAAATAGTTCCTATTTATATTTTTTACAAGTCTCTTGCATTAAAAAATGCAGAGAAAAACATACTTTAGAATCATCATTTTGCGTATATTAGCATATACCAAATGCACTGGAATGCTAGCAAACGTTATTTAGTGGTCAATAAAATCGAGTCATATATTTACAGGAATTTATACAATTCTTGTAAATTTCGTGCACTGGCAGACATAACGACGGTACGGAAGGAAAATTAAAACATGATGTTGCAATAAATAGGTAAATAAAATACGTATGAATGATTATTACCCACTAATGATCGTTTCGGGGTAAATGAATAACTTGTTATAGGAATTTTTCAATCATAAACATTTTTCAAAATCTAAGGTTGTTGACACCATGTTATGAGTGCGATACATTGCGTAATATATTTTCAAGGTAATTGAATACAGTAAGTATGTCTAGGGATATTCAATGATGAACACGACATAAACTTCATTCAACAAGGGTAGTCTTTTTTTATCAAATTCAAGAATATATTCATTGCTGTGAACACAAATTAATGTGGTACACAGTTCTTTCTAAGTGTTTTTTTTTTCTTTTAACTAAAAAAGGTGTAACATTCTTTTTGGTGATTAAATATACCTAACTAGCTATTCCCCGCGGTTTCACCCGCATTCCCGGGATAAAAAATAACCTACCTCAAGAATTGGAGTATCAAATCCAAAAAGAATATTTCAAACCAGTAGTTCCAAAGATTAATGCATTTAAACAAAAACTCTTCACCTTTATTATATTATAGTATAGATAGGACTCTACTAAAGTAATGAAAATATTTCTTTCTCATGCCTGGAATTTTAAATACCAAAATGCAGGCCAAGGTATAATTTTACAACTGTTTATATTATATAATTAAGTATTTACGCATAAATAATAACATATAATACAATACGATGTGTAGGTATTATAATTTCGTATTACACTATAATTACTTACGTAATATTGTCAAGCACATATACTTTTTTATTAAAATAAAAAATCAATGTGACGGAACGGTTGGCTTGGTTGGTAAGATACATTATCTATCACGCCGCAGGTCGTGGGTTCGATTCCCACTCAGGACAAACATTTGTGAGGATGAACATGTCTGTTTGTCCTGTGTCTGGGTGTAATTATCTATAAATGTATGTATTTACAAAAGAAAAGTAGTATATTATGTATTATATCAGTACCCTGAGTGTAAAGAATTTACGTAAATAAACGCTTACTATCACGTTTGCGTTTACTAAAAATTTGTATGGAAGAAATTAGTTCCATGAGTATTCCGCGAGAGGCGCTGCGCCGATTCCTATAGAAAAATGTCGTAAACGCTAACGTGATAGTAAGCGTTTTCTAACGTTCATTGTTTACACTCGGGGTACAGTTATCTGGCTTCCATAGTACAAGCTCTGCTTGGTTTGGGGTCAGATGGCCGTGTGTGAGGAATAATGTCCCAAATATTATTATTATTATTAATATGGACTTAATTTTACAACAAGTAAAATAATATATGCAAAAGTACTCAATCACGTAAAACAGATTTGAATGAAACTCCGCACAGAGATAGATCATATCCTGGAATAAAGCATGGGATACTTTTTATAAATATGTATATACAACAAAACACATGATATTTTATATGTCAAGACAACACGTGTATAATCGTGGGGCGAAAATTTAAAATACTAGCTCCGCCCCGCGGATTCACCCGCGTTCCTTAGGGATTTTATGTTTTCCCTATTTTATCTTTATGCCAAGTTTCATCCAAATCCATTCAGCCGTTTATGTATTGAGTCACAAACACACAAACTTGCACATTTATAATATTAGTAAGATGAGCAATTTGTTTGTTTGCAATTCAGGTTTAATTGACAGGGAAGTGCGATAATGACATTATATATTACTTAATAAGGTCGAAGCGATTTACGAAACAATTGTTTATAAATAAATTATATAAAATAATGGCTATTCCGCGCGGTTTCACCCGCGTTCCCGTCATAAAATATAGCCCATGTTACTCAGGGATAATGTAGCATCCTTATGGTGAAAGAATTTTTCAAATCGGTCCACTCGTTTTTGAGTTTATTCGTTACAAACATACAAAAATACAAATTTTTCCTCTTTATAATATTAGTATAGAAGTATAGATAGATATAGATTAAAAATAGTAACTAAACTAAGTTAACGATATATTTTAGAACAAAAACTAGTTTCACTTACAACTAGACTTGTTTAGACATACGTCAGACAATTTTAGGACAACAGTAAAAGTAAGTATGTTTGTATATGCATATATGTAGTAAACTAGGCCAGTGATGACGTCAATGCACACAGTGAACAAGAAACTAGCGTATGATGGCTTAGAATTGCGACAAAAAATAATTATACAACTGAACCTTTGACGGTGATTAATTGTTGAAAACATAATGAATTTCAATAATTACATATCAATATGGCATCATTTTTCTGATAAATCTATCTATACTAATATTATAAATCTGAAGAATTTGTTTGTTTGGTTGAACGCGCTAATCTTAGGAACTACTGGTTCGAATTGAAAAATTATTAAAGTGTTAGATAGCCCATTTATTGAGGAAGGCTATAGGCTATACTTTTTATCCCGGGAAAACATAAGATCCCTCGGGAACGTGGGTGAAACCGCGGGGCGGAAACTAGTTGGATTATATATGGATATTCGAATTTTAAATCACTAAACTTTTGCAATTTCGATGATATTTATCGAAACCATTATACAGTTTTTCTTGATATTATTAAATTTTTAAAGAATACAGGGATCCTACGTTAGTCAATTATATTTGTTTTTAACTATCAATATCTCAGTTTTATGCTCACAAGAAATAATTTATAAAAACTAGTACTATTAAATTGTAATTAATGCTAGTGTTGTGCAACAAAGTAGGTAATTAAAATATATATATATATATATATTTTTTATTTAATTAACTTGCTCGAACAGAATTATTTCAAGTGTAAAATGTTTTATACATTTAACGTGAATTTATAAGCAGGACAATTTAAATACACGTAATTTTAATTGTCCTGCTCATAGGATTCTGTTATTACTTTTGTACTAAAGGAAAAAATATATAACGCTTAAATTGATGGAAACACATCCTACCTATTACTTAACAATTATTTTATTTTCCTTATAGGATTTTTTTTTTTAATTTTTTTATTACCTATTAGGTATAATAGTTTGTATTTTATATATTATGTAAATTAAATATTTAATATCAAAAAAATATATGCGAGTGTTTTATAATAATATGTACGTTTGCTTGTTTCTCATGTTTGTTTCTCAATCACATCATATACTCTTGGGATACTTTAATCCCGGGAAAACATTAGATAGATACATCTGAAACGTGGGGCAGTAACTATATAAAATAGCCATGAAAACAGCAGTAAATGTATAACTATCGGAAGATACTCGGCTTATTTTTTATCGTATTCGTAGAATTTTAATACACATCACTAATATCAAATACATTTTGTAATCACACACTATTCAACAGACAACTAGTTTCAAAACCGGCTGTCAATATACTTATAACAAATTGTCGATAATGTGTTGCATTAATATATTGTAGCACAGGGAATGCAGCATAGAAATATATTCATCAAGATATAAGAAAATTATCGCTTTACGGGCCTTACATATTAACAATTTTACAGCAATGGTTTTGCAATAATCAAGAATTAAAAAAACGAGAAACTTAAATAATTGATTCTAGATTTTCTGTTAAAAAAAATCTCGCTTAAGACGTTACGGAAATTTGTTTCTTATTTATGTAGCATTTCAGAGTATTTTGCTACTTACATAATATTATAACTCTGTACAAAGTCCAATGCACAACTGTAAAATGATCATAAGAAACCGTTATCAAATAAAATAATGCCTACATCGTTATTGACAGAATATTTTAATAGAAATGACATGTATAAAACATAATTGCTTATAACTAATTCTATCAATATGATAATATCTCGTTACATGGTGTTTAATAATTCATCATTGCTTGCACCCACATTGTATTTGAAATGAATCGATAGTGCGGTGCACTTTGATTCGATTGTACGACAGATTTTTATCTCGATATCGTTAAATTATTACTTATATGTTTAATCTCACTATATATTTTTCTCATAACAAACATTAGAAAAGGATACAAGAAAATTAGTTCTATTAGGAAAATTGCTTGATTTCAACGTGAATTCATCCATTAAACTAAGCTATCAAAATTTATCACGACTATTTTCGCATAAATGACAATTGCATCGATAGACTAAGCTGGCAGCTATAAATATTTTCTATCCTCTTTCAATAATGTTTGTAAGAAAGAGATACCTATAATGAGATTAACAATAGTTTAGTTTGTAAACGATTATAATCATTGACAATTACGTTCATCATTTTTTAAAACAACAGGTTTTTGAATCGTATAATTTTTACGCATTATCTTCTAAAATGCTTTGAATTTAATATTATTTTGACCTCAAACGTCACTTTGAAAAACTCAAGCAAATATTTATTCCGCTCTCAGTTTCATTTGTGGGTTTACTGACATATCATTTATTTTATTATTTTGTGCACACACTTGTTTGAATCTTAAATATTTTACGTCCATGTCACATTCGAGATAGGTATTTTTATCACCTGTGCTTAATTTGGTTTAAATGTATATGGCCTTATTTTGTTTCTTTTGTAGCTTGTGATTACATTATTGGTGATTCCAGTAAACAAAAATACCTAATCTTCATAATATCGAAAAACTTAGAAAAGGTATATTTTAATTTTTTATTTTTAATTGTTGCATAACTATTTTTGTGGTTATCATCTACCCATGCATCTACCTACATAAAGAAGAACGTGAGATATGCGCTATCGGTCAGTCGGCGACACTGATTGTAACCAATCTTCATAGTTTTATAATTATTTTCATCGTTGTCGATGACGTCAATTAGTTTGGTTATCTATCCAAGACAATGATCTATTTATAACGACATTCAATGTACGTACCTACATGTGTGAAGAATTTATATTATGATAGCATACCCTACATTGAATGTGCAAGTCTAGCGACATTAGAAATTGTATAAATTGACATTTAGTTAGCGTAACGCTAATTATTATAGAAGAATTTTATTTCATTTAAGGAGTTCAAAAACACAATATTTAATCATTTTTGTGAGTCATAAATTCAAAACTAGTTTCGTATAGTTATTTTTAAAAGACCTATCTCACTAGTTGATAGTGTAAAAAAAAACAGACTTGAAATTCATAGTTCGGACCCGTGCCTAGAAGTATTATTTACCTACTATTACAATTATCCTTATCAATCCTTGCCCATGTTACTTTACCAAACTTCTATAATATCTATGGTAATACATTAACCTACGTACCTATATGTAGTGACGCGACGTGGTCCCATAAAGTCAGTAATTATCTCTACTATGGTAATACCATATTACATAACCATGAGCACGTACCAGGCATTCATAAATGGCGAGTATACGGCAGGACCACCTCACAGCTTATCTATTTATGTACAACACCTACGTGGAATACAAGTTAATTGTACCCACTGTGAAATTATTACTTAGGTACGTATATGCATATTGCAAAGTTCGTGAACTTTGTAATTAACATGAAATTATAACGTCGATACTGATACTGGATGTAATTGATTAACGGTAGCTTAATTGGCATTTACCTTTTGAATACAGATTCAATCTCTTAATTAATACATGATAGCTCGTAAGTTAATTTTCTACTTACCCTACTTTCTATCACCATCATGAGAACAATCTGTAAGTTTACGATTCCTTTGAACGAGTACATCGTTTAGTTATATAGAATCTATCAGGCCTCCCTACGTAGCGTCTTATACGTACGTGCGTATTTTATAATGTTTTGCGAAAACCTCATTAACTTGTAGGCATAGAACTTTACACTCAACATTACTGGTATAGATAGCTTAGCAAGAAGCTAAAGTACTATTAATTTACTGATAAGACACTTATGTATGCAAAGAACAGTAAATAGATACTGCATTAGGACAAAAATGATTGCGGGTACGGAGAAGCTGTTATTTTTGTTTTTAAGTGATGTATGGCCAAAGATGGTAAGGAGACAAAGCCTAGAAGGGAATTAACTCTCATGTGCTGTTGCTGGAACACAAAACTTGGCGATAGATTTTCAACTTTAAGGTGGTGACCAGACAGGCGTTACTACAAAGTACCCTACCACTGTGCTACGGTTTCCACACGAATTAAAAACAAAGCCACAGCATATACCTAGCTATTGTATTTTTCTCTACTTTATTATTTTTGTGTAAAATATAAATATTTTTTCCATGATAATTACGAAGAAATGCACAAAAATGCTTTGACTCCACCAGATTAATGGCATGAGTATAACCTAGTATCTAAGTACATCATTATAAGGATTTATGGACATTAACTTCAGTCACAACAAGTCTGTTTTGTATTTCTATCGTTATATCAGTTCATAAGGTTATGTAAGACGTCAATTTTGTCTCAATTAGATAAGTATTCAGTAAGAAAATCATTGAAAACTAATAATAGATACATAAACATATTTTCCGCACTATACCCTATTAATTTATATATCTATTAAATACTTCGCGATAATTATACAACAGTTGTAAGATTTTTAAGGAAAACTATGTAGTATTTGTAAAATATACGCTGCAAGTGGAATTCTAAGCTTCCCACGATACGTATTTCATTCAATAGAATTTGTTAAGTAAGTCGTTACATTTAATTTAATTTTATGAGACAGATGTGAAGAAATCTGTTACTACATTATAATAAAACAGTTGGAGATCGGTAGGTAGATCGGTGTGAAGCCAATTTTCATTTATCTTTGTTTTTGGCATTCAAGAAGTGCAATAATATTTAAAACAAAAAGTAATCAATTTTTGATTAATTTAATAATTAATTTACCGGACGGTATGTCATTGGTGCCCTGGAAGATGGGTAGGCCTCTGGTGTGAGACGCTACTTGCGTCGACACCCTCGCACCATCCCACCTTCCAGACACGTCTGTAGCTGCCGGCACTGCTGCTGCACAACAAGAGTGCCTCAAGCGTCGCAAGTATGCTATTCTACAGAGGACTAACATATTTTCGGCGTTTGGGTTTGAAACTCTAGGGCCTTGGGGACCGGAGGCTCATCGCTTGTCTAAAGAGGTCTCTTTTCGACTAATTGAGGCTCCCCGTGACAAGAGGGCTGGCGTATATTTTGCCCAAAGAATTGGCATTGCCATTCAGCGTGGCAATGCTGCCAGCCTTTTTGGCACACTTCCGCTCGGCAGCGATTTGGGGCAAATTTTTTATTTATAAGTAAGTAGTTTTTAGTTTTTAATTTTAATTTTATTTCAGTAGTTATATATTAAGGTTATTTTATTATTATTTATTGTAAATCATTAATTATAGTACGCTTAAATATAATTATTGAAGAGTTTTGTAAACGTTAATAAAACTAACAGCGTTTTTTTTTGCTTATATTGTCTGAAGTAAAACTTAATTTGTATAGGCTTGTGTTGGACAACAATCTCACTATGGTAAGTGATGATGTGGCCGGAGGTGGAAAGCACATAAAGCCTAGAAGGAACTGGCTCTCAAGGGCAGCTGCCGGAACACACCGGTAGGTGTGTGGCGAGATTTTCAAAATAAATTATTATAAGGCGAAATATTATTGTACCAAGGTGCCAAAAACACTTGTTTTCCCTTATTTTATAAAGCGTTGATGCTTGTTTATTATTTTGACATTTGTAATAATCTCATTTTATATGCAGTAGGTTCCACGGACAATCAGAAGCCGAAGACATGGTATTTATTTAAATTAAATAACTGTTGAAAGTAACAAGAATTTAAATGTCAAGTCGTTATTTACACAAACAAACGATCATGTAAACCGAATTTAAATTATATTAATATCTCACGAAGAAATACATTGTCGATGTAATTAAGATAAAACTTAAACACTTGGTAGCGAGCTTTAATGGCGGAATTTGATCTGATGAAAGTCAGAACTCAGAAGTCCAGATCACAAGTCCTCGACCGATAATATTATCTCTTGGGAACATAATTGCACTCTCACTTAATGTACTCTGAAATAAGATAATGAACTCTTAAACTGCCCTAAAATTAGTGTCTTGTTTTATTTTTTATTCAAATAGGCATTCACAAACATACGAATAAAGACTCGTTTATAATAATCTACTATCTTTTGCCTCCGCTTTAGGCGCAGTTCTAGGTTGTTAAAGAATTAGTAAATAATAGATAATTCAGATATAATGAAAACAACTAACATAGACATGTAGGCATACAAATAGAAGAGTATATACAGGCTCAGTTCGTTGTTGTATGTTATACAATTAGGTTCTTCATTTGGTAAGCTCAATAAGTAATTTAGTTCCGCCAAAATAGTTTAAAATATCAACGTTCACGATTTCGTCATTAATGTCATTATGTAGATTAATTTTATATTCTGAGCTTTCACTTTGTAAAAGTAATTCTTTCATGAGACATTTTAAAATGTAACTACATAATTATAATTGTGGATTAAAATGGAAAGCGGTGAAAGCGTGAGAATTTCGGGTAATTTATATCGCAGAATGATGGCTGATTTATTTAAAATACTAATTGAAAAATTATCACAGTTGTAGTCTACGAATAACTTAATGAATACATAGTATTTACCATTAAAATATAGATTAGCTATGTAGCCAATCGATTATTTAATCGATTTATTTACTAATGATATTAAAGTATAGTTAGTAAACTGAAGTAGTATCAAAAAGTCTGGTACTTAATAATCGTCTTAATTAAAAATTCATAAAGGTTGAAAGTACCTCAAACATAATCGAAATATGTGCAACTGTTTAACATACAAATTATCTTTTAGATAACAGCCACCGTATACTAAGTATTACTTGTATTTGCATGAACATAGCTGAGGTAAAAGATAAAACATGCTTCTTTGAGTTAATAAGCGGTCTATAGGCACAATTATGTTCTATAAATAGGGTTTTAAATAGCTTATTTACAGGTCTAGTTGCTGTTTCTGTAAAGTGGTTGTTATAGAACGCTTATTTCGATGATACTTTCTTATACGTAACATAAAATGTATCAAAAAGAGGTGATTGAAATTTTTTGATCGTAATATAAAAAATATACCGTCAGATGAGTAGGCGAAAATCTAATATATAAAATTCTCGTGTCACAGTGTTTGTCTGCACATTCCTCCGAAACGGCTCGACTGATTCTTATGAAAATTTTTGTGCATATTTGGTAGGCATGAGAATAGGTCGTAAAGAATATTTCAAACCGCTACGCGAGTCAAACCGCAGGGGACAGCTAGTACTTATATAAAATGTCGAAAGTTTTATTAACTAAGCAGTAACCGTAAAATAAAAGTAGAATCATAAAATTGATGTTTCTGTAATGTTTGTATTGGATTGATGTAAGCATTTTTTGGGAATAAGCTTAAAATATTTTATGCAAAATATTATATTATAATTTCATTGAAATTGAACCTTTAAAGCATCTAAGCTACTGAACTCGATTTTTAAAGTAACTTAGTGAGAGATTATTTGAATACCAGTTTATGATAATGTTAGGTATACCAGTTTTTGTCGAAAAACAAGTTACTTAGCATTCATTACACGCGCACTAATTCGGAATATTCAGCCTACATTGTTATAAATTGTATGTACATTGTTATATTTTGTGTCGGTGTGAGGATGACGCAAGCCAGACAAAAACTTTAAATACCGAAGCGAATTGAGATGTCTTCTTTTCTTATAGTGTGAGATAAATATAATCGTAAGGTATGAATAGTTGCCAAGACTGAGACAGGATATTTTACCATATTTTTCTGTTCCCGGGCCCCTGAAGGAGAAGTCACTACAACAGTGATATCCACATTCTATCAACGTTATGAAAACACAAATATTATCGTTATCCTAACTCTCCTAATCCTAACTTTCCTAACTAATATTATAAATGCGAAAGTGAGTTTGTTTGTTTGTTTATTACCTTTTCATGCCTAAGCCGCTGAACCGATCGCAATGAAATTTTATATGCAGATAGCCTATGGTATTGAGAAGGACATGGGCTACTTTATTTTTCGGGAACGCGGGTGAAATCGCAGGGGACAGCTAGCAAATAATAATAATACTTGACTATGAATTCCATAAATTCACTACATAATAGTAGATATCTTTAGTTATATTTTCTGTAAATAACAACTATTATTCAATGCGATAAAAAATCTAAAATAAGACAGTAAATACGTCATTTTTTATTAAATTGGAGCACCAGACATCTCCAACATATCGCTGTCTGGTTGGAATATTCCCTTTATTTTTATATAAAAATTGTGATTTTTATTCAAAGGCGATAGAGTCATAGTTCGTTAAGCAAGTGTGTCAATCTAATTTTCTGGTCAGATGACACCATTATAGCGTAGGCAGGTCGCAGGTTATCAAAGAGTCGATTACTGCAGACAGCAGTTGCATAATGGGTCTGGCAAACGAGACCTTGTATGTGTAGATAGATGCGGAGTACTGATTAGTGTGTAATCCCGAAGGTGTATTTGTAATGTCATAATAATATTAAAGGGGCCAAGTAGCCTACACCTGGGCAAACTCCTCGAAGGCCCAAGCATCACGTGGCAAAATAGGTAAATAGGTATATATGGGATAGTTAGTATACCTACCTGGCTCTTGAGAGTATGATACATTAGTTACCTGTAAGTTGAATGTGATTATCACTGAAAACGCAATGAAATTGAAGCATTTTACCAACAATATGGCGAATGCTACACTCATTCTACAATAAAGGTCAGTTACAGCACTGACATACATAATTAATAAGTTGGATCTCATGTTTATCATTTAAAAGTATATACTCATCAAGCGCATACGCACATCGTCAAGTGTCATGTTTATAACTAGTTACAGATTACAAGAAACGTCGGATGTAGGCGTAAGCAATTCTTTAGTAGAGTTAATAATATGTTCTGTTAATGAGATACCTCAGGGCAAGATGATTAACAGGCCATGTTTTAACAATAACGAAACATGTTTTTGTAATTCACAAAACATTTTATTTGTTAGCTACATGAAATAAGACAATTGCTCGAACTACTTCACTATAATAATAATATCTGATCCCAAACAAAGCAGAGCTATTATATACTACTAGTAAATATATAATAAATATAATGGACAAACAAACATGTTCATGCACACACATTTTGTACTATGTTCCAAATCAAACCTACGACCTGTGGCGTGGCAGTCAGGGTATCTCACCTCCACGCCAAATAATAAGTTATATACCTATAATAAATAGATAGGTAATATAGGTTGTGGTTAGTACACACGCTGTGTAAAATAAAATTAAACCTTAGACTTAGCAAATAAGAATATACAGATCTAAGCAATAGCATACAAAGGTCTTGGAGAAGTAGATATTTGCATTTAATGAATCGTTGAAATTATTAATTCAATAGCATTCTATAGGCTAACTATTTCTATTATATACTAGCTTGCGCCCCGCGGTTTCACCCGCTTTCCCGAGGGATCTTATGTTTTCCTGGGATAAAAAATTGTCTATGTGCTATTCCAGCCTATAATCAATCTCTGTGCCAAATTTCATCCAGATCCGTTGTGACGTGGTTGAGTAACAAACATCAATCCATCCATCTATCCAAACTTTCACATTTATAATATTGGTAGGACAGTAGGATTTGAGACTTTTTTATAAAGGGAATAACTCCATAAGCTGTTCAGAATAGGATGATAAGCACAGCACGAGCCGAGCACATGGAAATTAAATAAACTACGAGATTGATCCAGGAAATAATGACTCACCAGGGACTGAATGGTTAAGTTTATTGGCAAGTACCTACCTCTTTATATTAACACAGCATTATATTTCTTAGTCAAAGTCAAAGCCATTTATTCAGTTTATAACGTAGGAAGGCACTTATGAACGTCGACGCTACTAAACCACTGGTTCGGAAGTCAGCAATGAACTGAGAAAACCCGGCAAGGAACTCAGCAAGGTAACATTTTTTTTTATATTTCTTGACTATGTTAGCTCCATTTTGATTCAAATGATTAACAAATTTTAAAACTATATTAATTACAGAATAGATATGAGATTTATGCCTGCCTAATCACCAAAATTATTAAGAATTTTTACGGTAGCGGTTAGTAACTAGCACGGATACGGACGGAAACCTATACCTACATGTTATGATGCTAGCTTTCCGTCCCACCACTTCACCCCCTATTATTTTACTCCCTTAGGATTTAATTTCGGAAAATCTTTTCGTAACTTCAAGTTTCTAACTCCATTAGGTTAGGCTGTGCGTTGATAGATCAGTCAGTCGGTCATGACAAGACTTAATATAAATTATGCTACATTAGTGCCAAGTAAGGCGATGATAGCTCAGTGGTAGTGACGCCGGACGCCGCGACGAAGATCGTGGGTTTGAATCCTACAATGAACTTGAGCTTTCGGTGAAGGAAAACATCGTGAGGAAACCATAGCACGGTGGTAGGGTACTTTGTAGTACCCGCCTGGCTGGCTACCACCCTCAAGTTGAAAATCTGTCGCCAAACACCTGTTGGTGTGTTCCGGCAGCTGCACTTGAGAGCCAGATCCTTCTAGGCTTTGTGTGCTTACCACCTTCGGCCACATCATCACCTACCACAGTGAGATTGTGGTCAAACACAAGCCTATACAAAGTAAAAAAAAAAAAAAAAGTTAAAAAAAAACATAAAAGATAAATAAACGCAGAATAAAATAAAAATGTTTTAATTAGTTAAAGCAATGGTCATGACGAGCAAAATTATGATATTTTTTTATCTCAAAGTTCAACAAACTCCCACAAACAAAATCAAATCGATTGTAAAGGTAACAATGCATTGTAATCAAGCATATTTAAATGTCTATTAGGTAATTTTATAAAGTCATCGGTGACCAAGCGCATGACAGTCTCAAATTGATTTCCACCTTCATGCTATTCACTTGTCATTCCAAAATGTCACTACTCCTTCAGCGCTCACCGCAGAATTCGGGTTTTTTGGCGCATACGATATTCATTATTTCTTACTCTATTTAACTCTAAATTTCAGCCCGCGGTTTCACCCGCATTCCCGAGGGTGCTTATGTTTTCCCGAGATAAAAGTATCCAAAACATATTCTATTTGTGTGCCAAATCCAATCCGTTTTGAGTGAAAGAGTAACACACATCTATCCATCCTCACAATCTTTCACACGTTTATAATATTCAGCTAGCTCTAGAATGTTTACTAACGACCCCATAGTTGCTTAAATATCACAAGATAAATAACAATAGGTAAGTAAATGTTAAAAACTCTACAGTCTTGAATCCGTCTTTGAACCAATGATTAATAATAAAATTAACATTCTTGAAGAACGTAACAACGCCTACAGCATTTAGTTTTTATCTACCCTCGAGTCAATATACGT
Organism: Tetheella fluctuosa; assembly: GCA_951216915.1. Lineage (NCBI taxonomy): Eukaryota > Metazoa > Arthropoda > Insecta > Lepidoptera > Drepanidae > Tetheella > Tetheella fluctuosa. The sequence goes on from OX578230.1 coordinate 8,042,898, forward strand.
CCTTGTCATTATAACAAAGTTATATGAAACAAAACAGGCTTAATACTTTAAAAATGTTGGACTATAATTGATAGATCATCAAGCCATCTATTAATCTCTTCCCACGTGTGTTTTGTTTATTTTTAATCGTTTGTGTGTATAGTCTAGCTATTGAGTCGTCACAGTAATAAGTATAACATAATTACAGTTTCTTATGAACTCCTTTAGAACGAACCACCTTCAACGCGTGTTGACCTAATGAGGTCCCCAAACAATTAAAATTAAAATAAATTAATCGATTTGTAAATTACCTACTGAAGATAACAAACGATTCTAACGTACCTAACAATATAAATGCTTGCTTTATTTTCTAACTTGAGTCTATATTGCGATGTTGATGATTTCAATAGAAATAATAAATTTTTACTTCTAAGTTATTTTTAAATTTACAAATTCACAACCTTTTCTTCGGAAAGTTAGAACTCCTTAATTTAAACTTTAGAATCTCATCACGGCCCACATGAATTGGTTCCAAATGAGGCACATCGACAGATTTATAAAGCAAAAACGTCGATTACCTGGCTTCATCGTCTATCGAATGATTTGTGGTAATGGTAACCGGCTCTAGCGCAGACACAAATAGCACTTGTGGTGTCAGGTAACAGAGGTATAATTGCGAATACGGTTTGTAGAGCAAATTTATACACCTATGATTATGGATAATAATTTATAATTAGGTACAACTTTGCACTTTGCAGTAAATAGAGACTGTATAAAGTAAAGCGTAGATGACCTAAGAATTGGAATATGGATCCAATTTGGATTGGTTTGTTTTCAAGTGGTGATGCCTACAAAGGATGAAGATGATGATAATGTATGAGTGATCGGTACGCATAACATACAGAAAAATAAAACAGACGATTGAGTGACAACATTAAAACATACACATATGTAATTTGAATTTTACACACGTATAGAGTTATAAATATGCAGTTAGAATAAGCCTACGAAACAATTCCACATTCCAAGCTTTCTTTTCAATGAAACCCATACTCTCAATGTCAATTGACTAACCGAACAATAGTAGTGTAAGATGCGTGAAAGTAAAGAGGTTATTGGCACGACACAACACAAGTATAACCAGGTAACGGTGTATATACGCAATGCACTGACACCCATTTGCAGTGAAAGCATCCAATCATCATGATCGATAACATTATCGATTATCAACGGATTATATCGATAGTATTGGTACCTTTTTAAGAAAACCTGTTATGCTACTACTGAATTAGGCATTGCCATGACATTAATGATGAATTTTGGATTTATCTATGTATTCTTTTAAGATACTAAGAGCCTGTCTGACAGGTTGCCTATAAGTTACTGATAACTTATCTGATAGATATCTTTACAGGACGTCTGATACTGTTATTTTTAGAAGAAATAGACTGCGTTGCCATAAATCTGTCAGATAAGCTAGTTTATTTTTAACTGAGAGATTTAGCATTAGATATCGCATCTCTCGTATTCAGCAAATTCTTGTGCTTTGTTTCTTGGTTACTTTTAGCAATGTACAAAAATACGAATAAACTACTTTGTATCCTTTCTTTGTTTGCTGAATTAAAAGTTAGATAAGACACGTATTCTAATTTCCGTGCCATTTTAAAACAAGTCTCTACTTATAAATTGAATCAGTTGTTTTATTTGAAAATAAGTTTGAAGCTAATGTTGTTCAATAACACAAAACTAGTTGTCTAATAATAAATACTGGATACAATAAAAAAAAAACTTGTCTACCGCTTCGTGAGTGATGATAATGTATAAATTAGTAATTATAAACGATATAATGTCATAATAATTATGAATAATATCTTGTAAGGAAAAATGAAGTCTTTCTAAGAACTATTTATATGTTGGATACAACAATTACGGACTAGAATGTCAAACTGCGTTGAAGATTTAGCTCCACTTTTTTGTCAACAAAAACTGGGACAAAGTAATTGAAAAAACTCGTTTAGAGAGCAATTATTAGTGCAATAGCTTCGCCCGCTATCCAACCAAATAAATTTAATAAACTCACATTTTCAACGATTCTCACTCCAAGTATAAGTAAATTTAGAAATAAATTTATGATCACATTAATTTGGGTCAAAGTCACACCAGTAGCAACGTCTCCATGTTTTCAATTTCAAATCTAATATGTATTTTTTTATATTGATGCGTAAAATCTTGTATTTGTTTGTGACTGAGAAGACTAAGTTTTCGTTCGCAAAAATATTAAAATATATGCTCCTATTACCATATGTTTTACGTTGTAGAATTTGTTTATCTCGACGTCAATTTCGATGCCAGTTTGATGACGATTATCCATGGATTTGCGTTTCAAAAAAAAAATTCCTCCGACGAATTCTTTCAATCAATCTTTTGTATACATATTTGTAATTCAATGCGGAGTTTAAATTAGCTATTCTATTGTTTCATATTCGGTTATTATTGTCACGGCAGTATCTGCTGCTTTGATACTTTCAATTTGTTACAACACAATCAAGCTATTGGAGTTGTAGATTTATATCTAAATTAGGATATTGAATAAATAACTAACGTACTAAAATTCCAACAAGGAATACAAATTGCACTGCGTATTTACCGTTAAATTAATGATTATAAATATAGTATTTCTAAATACCTATATTGAGTTATTCATAAATGGCAATTTATTTCTTGTAGGTTACTACTAGTATTATATAATATTTTAAAACAATTTATGAAGTACTTATGTGTACGATACGTTATCAATATGGTTTTCCTTATTTATTACCTTGTGTGTAGGTGGAGGCGGTTCAGGAACATCAGAATCCCATTCGGAGCTAAGGTCATCACTTGATGCTTCAGTGTAATCCTCAGTCCATGGCACTTCCAGTAAAGAAATCTTCATCTGATCGTATCCTGGAGATAATGTCTGTGGGCCATATCCAGGCGGTAGGGGACTGGAAGCTCTACAATCCTCACAGTTGCAAGGTTTTGGTCCTAAAGTCTCCTTGGGAGGAGAATCATCTTTAATATCTGACCTGGAGTTTCTTCTAGCATCCCGTTTTCGAGCGCTACGTGGGGAGAGTCTGTTATTACACTGCGGTGGTATATAATATCTCATTGGCTCTGATAACCTTCTACCACTGTCTGGAGTCTCAATTTTCACGGTGGTTAATAGGGACATCTTTTTTGTCAAAGGCTGTCGCTCGTCTGTCTGTCTATCCTCAGGATCCATGGTGTAACGTATGATCGGTATCGTAAACGTTAATTGTTCGGTGCACTCCGGCATTGTTGTGTACGATCACTTCGCGAAGAACTGCCTATCACCTGACATTGAGAAATGTAGCCACATTTTTAAGTAAAATTACACTGATTGTCACTTATTTTGCACGAAAGCACGCGGGCGCTGCGTACGCAAGCAATTTAAGTACTGCGCACGAGTTGTGGGTTGTGAGTTCGCGCGGCAGCCTCTATACGTTGTGCGCGCGCGCAACTGACTGGCTGGTTTGCTTGCTTTGCTTGCTTGACTCTTTGGTGCGTCGATCCGCAAGATATGCGGGTGATAGGCTGGCGGTTTATTTAGAAATCAGTTAAACTCTGTGCGTGACTTCAATATAAATCGTAAATGTTTTAATGCACTTTTGTAATTGTCACCGATGACGTCAATGTTGGCCGTAATTAATGGGCTCATTTTCCTTTTGCCTTTATTATTATAATGGTTAAGTGGAAGTTATAATATGTGTTATTTCAACGCATTCTATTTTATATAAAGCAAATACGACATATTTCTATTTTCTATTATAAAACCTATTGTATGTACCTTCTTACCATGTGTCACATAGGTAGGACTTGACGTCAGTTATGTTAGGTTAGTTTTATAACTTTATGTAATAACTACTTTTCTAGTTTTAGAATAATTTCGGAGTTGAACTGACTTTTCATGATTTTCCATCAATATCTGTTAAACCCTTGAACAGTTAACAAAATTATTACAAAAACTTTACTTATAGAAAGATGTGAAATAAAAAAGAGTGCAACTTAAAATTAAATGTTATGTAAGGTAATTATGGTAGGTACTCTTACAAAATTAAGCACAAAATGCCCCAACAAATTATTCTTAATGAGTCCAAAACAAAATTTAATTACGAGACTTAACAAATTAAAATATTCTTTGACTACACTGTGTAATATGTAATAATATTTTGTTCAAAAATTCTGAATTTTCAAAATATCTATATAAGTATCAGTAATGTAAGTATATAACACGAATCTACATATTGACATTTAAAACCTCACAACATTTGTGAGTTACAAAATAAAATGATATTTTTTTTACGCATTTAACTACAAGATACAAAACCAATACGTTACAGAAGATCAAGATAAATCATTCGGTGACAACCATTTATATTGATAAATTGACATTAATACATAAGATATAGCTACAAAAATCTTCGTGGCATTTATGAATATTCAATAAGCTCTCATGACGTCATGGTCACAACACACACTGGTTTTCAAAAGACATAATTTTAAAGAGGATGCTAATCTGCATAATTATTAAATCGAAGCTGTCAAATAGTTTTTTTTTTCATTGAAGGCGACATTGAATTCGGAAACATAAACATAAAAGGTTAATAATTATCGTTTTTGTAAACAGATGTATTAACTATCACACAAAATCCTACTAATATTATAAACGCGAAAGTTTATGAGAATGGATAGATAGATGGATGGATGTTTGTTATTCTTTCACGCAAAAACTACTGAACGGATTTGGATGAAAGGCACACATGTGTGTGTTACAAAAAAAGTGAAGGATGTATTCTAGATCAACATATAGGATACTTTTATCCAGGGAAAACATAGAATCCCTCGGGAACGCGGGTGAAAGCCACGGGGCTGAAGCTACTATTATATATATTGTAACGTTATATAATATACTATTAATATTATACAACTGTCTATTTATTAATACATGAAACAAAAAATAACTCGCCAGTTATTTCTTCAAAATTAAGATAGAATATACAATAAAGATACATATTATAATAATAATAAAATTGCACTCCAAGAGTGCTGACAGAAGAGAAAACTGTTTTGAGAGATTGAGATTGAGCTCTTGTATCATCATCATCATTAAAATTATTACAATCTAAAATAGATATTTTTTCTGAGTGAGTTTGTTTTGTTATGGCGCCAAAACTACAGACAGGGACTTGCGACATTACTGGCTGCAATTATTTTAATGGGAGAAAAAAAAAGAAACTAAACGTCAAACTGCGTCTCGGTGACGCGAGACCAGAGGTTTTACCTCATCTAAAAATATGCGTACCACGCTAAAAGAAGTTAACACTTCAAAAAGAAGGAACTCTACTTTAAATCATTAAAAAATATATGACATTGAACTCATCAAAATGTAGGTATATAATGTTCCTCATATGCATGTATGACATCTTACGTGTGACGTCGGAAAGAACGTGACGTCAGAATAAAAACAGTTTATGACACCAATGAATAATTTATGCCCATTACTATTTTAAGATACGAATGAAATGTAATTCAAGTGATAAGAGAAAATAATTTAAGTTTATTTGCAGGGATTCTTAAGTTCATCACATATCATTATCTCGGCAAAAGTAACGAAAAAACTTTTTTTTTATTTAATAGGCTGTTGCTTTATGCCTTTGGATTTTGGATAAACTCACTGTGAAAAGTCATGATGTGACTCTAGGCCATGTGTAGTCTATAAGGGATCTTATGCACTTTTTATAAATTTCTAAACGCTTTTATCTTGAGCCGTTTTATGTATTTTTAAACCAAAGTTCTATCTTGCGGTTTGAGTCTGCGGTGACTGCAGCTGTCATAACATTTTACATACCTGTTTTTTCTAACCATGACACTGGCAGAGTCATCGCTGGCACGATGGAGCCATAAATAATAAATTGGAATTGGAAGTATTTATATAATTTTAAATGACAGCTAAGTTTCACTTTTTGCATGACTCGATATAAATTATTTTTATATTTTGTTAATACTTGTGTTTCTATAAAATAGGTGAAAAAAAAATGGTTTGACTATATTTCATTTTTATGACGTTTTATACTTATATTTCTAAAACAAGATTTTGGAATGTATTTGTAAGCAGAGTTTTTATTTATTTATTTATTTATTTCTCGGAAAACTAACAGCTATTCATACCATATTATTTTAATAGTAGAATACAATAGATCTAAATAATAGCCTTTTACAAGTTTTCACCTATTTACTATGGATATAATATGAATTATTTTTATATCGTGGGCCTGACTAACAAGCTCAAGCTCACAGAATAATAAATAAAGAAAATAGATAATAAAAGTAATTTAAAATTCAAATTCTTAAAATTGGCATCAACATTATTATTTGAAGTCGATGGATACCATCAAATAAGTACATTAAACTGAAATAAATTAATATTTCTAGCTTCTAGCTAAAAATAAACAAAAGTACAGGACTGTAAATACTTTATCAGATCTATTAGTAATGTATTATATCACGCAATAAAGTCACGAATACTTATTTAGATTTATACAAATACAAATATACTTTATTTTTGACACTACATTACAACACAGAAGTAACAAATTATAAAAGACTAGCTTCCACCCCGCGGTTTCACCCGTGTTCCCGAGGGATCTTGTGTTTTCCCGGGATAAAAAGTAGCCTGTAGCCTTCCTCGATAAATGGGCCTACACTAAAATATTTTTTCAAATCGAACCAGTAGTTCCTGAGATTAGCGCGTTCAAACAAACAAACACACTCTTCAGCTTTATAATATTAGTATAGCCATAGTGAAAACAATTAAGGCGGCCTTATCGCTGAAGCGATTTCTTCCAGGCAACCTCGGGTAACAGGATACATTTATGATGGGTAGGTACACCTACGTAAAACATACACTACATCATAATTTTAAATCCTAATACATCAAATAAATAATTAGAAATAATAATAAACTAATAAATATAAATAAACTAATAAACATGTAAAGAAATTAACATAATACAAAGAAAGAAATTAAGATATGAATTAAAAGGAGTGAAAGTGTGAAATAACAAGTGATTTAAATGAATCTATAGTTTGTGGTTTATTAACGACTAGACTAGTTTTCGCCCCGCGGGCGTTTTATAAACGCGTTCCTAGAGTATCATAATATTAAACCGGGCTAGTATGCTAAGTTTCATTCAAATCAGTTCAGCCATTCCGACGTGAAGGATTATGATATTTTCTACACAATATTACCATTTTAACAATAGAATGGTAAACAATTATGTTTACAAATTACACAACTAATTAATATTACCAAATTAACTTGCAAGAAAATCTTAAAAGTTGACGAAAAACAAAAAACAATGGAGGTGTGATCTCAAAAACATTCATCACCAAAACCCCATATTACCACAGTCTATGTAACTCTTACAGTCGGCCAACGGACACGTCTAGACAGAGCAATCGTGCGGCGTTTGCGGGGTGAGAGAGGGGCGATAACGAGTCCAAGCTGCCATACACTCGCTTGGGACACAATGCAGCAATGTCGAATGCCTATACAAAAGCGGCATTTTGCGTGACTTCAATACTTTGAATTTGATATTAAGTAGGTAGAGCCCGCGCCACCACTGAAGTCCGATGGAATTAATGAAAATGGATCTTATTTCTTCTACAATAGACGTGGACCTATCGGACTTCAGTGGTGGCGCGGACTCTTAAGTATAACTTGGCACAGTATACACAGTTAGTTAAAAACATAAAATTGCATAATCGTGAACACGAATAATGTTTTTTTATGGTGAACAGACAGATACATAAAAGGATAAGATAGAGCTGTCTCTATTCTGTCAGAATATTTCGGTATTAGTTTCGATATTGTTCTAAGGAGGTTTTCGGTCCGTCCATGCTAATAAAATATATCGTAACATCATTACGAAGTAATCTTCTTCTTCTGTATATATAATATAAAAGGAAAAGGTGACTGACTGACTGATCTATCAACGCACAGCTCAAACCACTGGTTAGATTGGGCTAAAATTTGGCATACAGATAGCTATTATTATTATTATTATGGTGTAGGCATTCGCTAAGAAAGGATTTTTGATAATTCCATCCGTAAGGGGGTAAAATAGGGGTTTGCGGGTGAAACCGTGGGGTGGTAAGGTAGTATAATTATAAACTAGTTTCCGCCCCGCGATTTCACCCCCATTCCTGAATGGTTTTATGTTTTCTCTGGATAATAAATATACTATATGGTTTTCTATTTATCTATATGTCAAGTTTAATCCAGACATATTATATCTTTATAGAATGATATCTTTCGTCTTTATTTTTAAAACGTATTTCTTTCATATCTAAACATACAGTCGGACAAACAGACATCCTACATGTAGACTTAGACATACATGCAGTTTAGACATACAAGAAATATTAATAAAAAAAAAATCTAATGAAGCCAGTTAATAGCGAAGTTTTAAACTTGAATGTAACTTATTTAAATATTTTATGTAAACTAACAAAATATGGCGTCTTCAATAACCTTTTTAGCGTCCATGTACTAAGTAGAAGTAAAGCGTGGAAGACAGTAATGACGCATGAGCATTGTAGGCATTTACGCAAACCGTGCGCTCTGCAACCTTGGATGAAAAAATAAACATGCTGTTATTTGAGAAAGCAGAAAAACAATTTATTTATTGATTAAATACGTATTACAACTAAATAATGTGTTTCGCATTTGTATTATTGCATCTTGTATTTTATGCAATTTTATTATTTATTTTCATTCAAGTACATAACATGAAAAATCTCTATTCTATCATTATTTTTTTCATTATGTCAGAAGGCTGACTAACGGGCAGGCTTTCCACCTGACGGTAAATGTTTACCGTCGCCTATGCACGTTTTTGCAATGCCAAGGGGATCCAGTGTAGCTGCCGGAACACAACAGAAGGTGTTTGACGACAGGCTTTCAACTTAAGGGTGGTTACCAGCCAGGCAGGTACTACAATGTACTCTACCACCATACTATGCTCAAACTCATCGTTGGATTCGAATCACTGAGCTATCACCGTGTTATTTGTCACATAAGCAAACACAAAAAATATGCATTTAATAACGAAAACCCCATCCAAATCGGATCAGTAGTTTTTGAGAAAATCGCGGACATTATACATACATAGGTACATACAGGTCAAATAAAGAATCTTCTTTTTTAAGTCGGTCAAAACGACGATACAATGTAGGTATCGATATATTGCGATTTAAATAACTTTACGGCACGGCATGATTTAGCCCATTTCATCCGTTTCACTCAATTTTTTAACTATAATATTAAAAAATAAATGCTACTCCGCAACCAATGGTACATAACTTCACAGCATCAAGCATAGAGAGAGTGACTGCTCTATTGGGGAGGGTTGCAAACTGCTAGTTGTTAAATATTGAGACTTCTTGAGACCCCAGAACAACCAATAAGTTGCTTTTATTATTACTTAATGCAATAAGACTTCTTGTCAGCGCCACTTTACGATCTGAAGTCACATAATGATAGGGCACAGTGCAATTACTGTACCATGTGGAATAATTCATATTGTCACACGTCATTTGGCAGTAATAACTCTTGAACGGTTATATTTCGATATTTTTTTACTATCATTAATGACGCTGCATGAAACTCGCATTGTGGTTGCTATATTCGATACTAAAGTCGTCACAATTCTAATAAGGCCGATTTGACAACCCATTATAGAGATATCCTCCTATTAGATTGCGACTACTTTGGGTAATATTATTTGACCAAAGTTCATTTACTTTTCAATGCTAGTCCATTGACACCAATTTTTAGATACATAAAGTAAATTTTATTTAGTTGATGGATCATAAGTTGTGTTGAATATGTTTTCGTGACATTGTAATATTTTTTAATATTCGGAAAAACACTGTAATAATAGCATGGACACTAATCTGTATATTATAAAAGACCAAGTCCTGACTGTCTTCTGGTCATAGAAACATGTAGAGGATATATTCCTTTTGTAAGAAAGGATTTTTCGAAATTCAACCCCTAAGGGGGTAAAATAGAGTATTGTGAAATCGCATGGCAGAGAGCTAGTATAAATTTTATTTTATTCCCTTATTATTGGTAATCAACCCTTCTGATGAGAAGGCACAGATCTAGAAGACAATATGACAAAAATGGAGGCCTTCAAAGCATCTTAAACGAAATTTTGTATCTATTTAGGCCATCGAATTAACTATCTCTTACAAAATGTATTACAAATACCATCATAAAGCTAGAGTTATGTCAACTACACAGGACCAGCATACAGTATACAATACACAATTAGTTTACAAAATATAGAACAGCAACACGACTTCGTTAGAGTGTTGTTATGTTAATGTTGTTACATTTTCTGATACGATAAAGGAGGTGGAGTCAAGATAGCTAACATCCAATAACGATAAAATAGCACTACGCCTTCATACACTTCCTATAATAAGTACCTACCTACTTTCAACGGCACGTTTTGCTTCTATATTTGCATTTCACGATATTAACCGATACTGACAAAGGAATGATAGCGAGACATCACTAATGTGTCTCGATAGAATCAAATCTGCATTTTATGGGAACGTATTCTACATTCAAACTCGTGAAGCTATTGCTTTAAGGTGAAAGAAAAGAGCGTTATTAAAGTAGGTAAATTAATAAGAAGCAATGTACTGATTGACCGTGATGACGTCAAATGGTGATTGGTTTCATTTCGACACCGCACTGCTCGAGTAGTACTATTCTCCTATTTAAACTATAGTAGTTAGTGTGCTTTTAGTTAATGAGTGCAGTGTTTCCTAAATATTAAGTTCACAATGCAGTGGTCATGTACAGGATGATTTTTGTCATTTTGGCAACACTTGCAGGGGCGGAAGTACTCATCAATATGAACAACTTTTACTACGGGACTAACTGTGAAGTCACGAAAAAAAATATCAATGTTTCATACAAAAGTTCAATACCTACTCGACCAAAATGTATGAAGCAACTGTTTTATTTTACGCGATATCTGAGTTGATCCCATAGTGAAAGTTGTTTATATTGATGAGTACTGCCCCTGCAAGTATTGCCAACGACTAAAAAATCACTCTGTATATTTAACCGACGACTCTCCAATTATATTTCAGAGAATATCAAATACAGTGTCAGTAACGAACACCCAGCCGACCAGTAAATTGCAGTCTACCGTTATTACTTTTAATTTGAGACATGGAGCCTCCTTGGAAGCTACAATTTTATTGGCATTTCATCGCCATTGCTGTAATGATGGGCGCCAATTTTTAGCTGTTATTTTAACCTTTCATTTTTCCGGCGCTACAAATTCTGTTGTTGTTTAAACAGGCGTTGTAATTATTTTAAAGAGCAATTATATATTTTGGTTGCAAAAAAATAATACATGTGTTATTTTTTATGAGATTTTCTTCACACTGGGGGATTTTATGATACCAAAAAAAAGCGATCATTAAAATATAAGTACAAACAGCAAGCAGCTGTTATACCTACGTAAAATGTTGTGATAAAATACTGTTTTGTTAGTTTTGTAGAATACAATACCAAAGTACACGTCGTAGATTATATTTTTACTAGCGGTTTCATCCGCGTTCCCGAGAAAAAAAAAGTAGCCTATGTCCATGCCATAGGCTATCTGCGAAGTTAGGATTTGGATTACGTGAATTACACTGATTAGGTACTTATTACAAAAAAATGTGAGAAGTGACAATGAATGATTACGCGCCGTTCCTTCTATGGTATTAAAAGGACTCATTGTGATAAAAAATTATGATTTATTTATTGGAATGCATTCTAGTCACGGTGTCTACTCTTAAAAGGAAATGCGTAATGAAATCAACACTCTGTATAATAATTAAAAAAATAAAAATAAATACGAATAAATCTCTTTAAATTGGTAGGTATGTGTTTATGATAACTTCTTTCTCATATATTTATTTCCCATATTTTTTATATTACCGTAAAGAGTCACTTTTTTTATTTGCCTAAAGGATATGAATATTTTTATTTACAACAAATATTTACAATCAATGTATAAAATACAAACTATGATATATAGAAAACATTCTCAAAGCCCTCGCTGCTGTCGATAGGCAACTTTTTATTATTTATGTATTTAAAAATAAGGTTATTTTTTGACAATAATTAATACTTTCCCCAAAACCCCCTAATTTCAAAACACCCTATTTTTTCCGGAATAACCAACCAACATATACACCTAAATATTAATTAATACCTACCCATTACCACTTTTCCGCTGTGAAATTTCCTGCCAATGCCCTGAATTAAAACAGAATCACGTACATGCATAATAAAACACCGAATACTTTTAACCATTCGAAATGTGCGGCATCCCAAAAACGGTTCGAGAAAGCCTTAAGAGAGAGGTATGACGTACGAATGACGCACGCACTCCGGCGCAACATTCGAAGCGCGTCCGGTGACGTCACTGGGACACTGCGACAATTTTAATTACACTATTATTGTAAGCCATTAACAACCATATTTAGAGTATTTGAAGGTTTAAATTTCCATGGCACTGTAGCTATCTAAGTTACACACAAAGTTCCGGTGGTTTCATTAGGCCACAGAATGCGTGTGGCTTAAACGTCATTACATATTACATTATACAGAATAGGAAAATTTTATTGTAAGAAAGATTTGAAAATGTGTGAATTTGTGTTTAGATAATTGGTAGTTACTCGGGCACTTGTCTTTCTTATATAATCGACTTTGGAAGACAGGAAATACATACATAAGTACTCTTCGCACATCACGGAAAAAATAACAAACATCGAGTACTGTAGAAAAACACAAATGAAGCTAACATAAATATTTTTTATTTTTTTATTTTTATTTTTTTTACTTTGTATAGGCTTGTGTTTGACCACAATCTCACTATGGTAGGTGATGATATGATATTTGATCATTGTTAACAGTCATTTGCATGTCATAAAATTACTTGAATGGCTCTATATACCTGAAAAATAAGAGCCTATACTGTTTTAATTTTTGCAATGGACAAATATTATTTCGATAGCATCTTTCTTTATCTTGAATAGTAGAGCTGCTTATGTAAAGTTGCTTTTTTTGGAACTAAATAAAAAAATAAGGGTGCAACTCAATAAAGAATCTAATTGTAAATGGATTCTTACTAAAAATACAATAAACGACGTTAAGTCATAAATGCTAAATAGTAGTTTTGACGAGAAATCTCCATGTAATTATTAATTAAAGAGATATTCCTATACAGGAATGCTCAATGTGAAAGACATCTAAAAGAAATAATGTCTTTATAAAGAATGGTCGGCAACACATTAGCAAACCCATTGGTATTGCTAATGTCCATAGGCGACGGTAGCCACTTACCATCAAGTGGACCGCCTGCCTGCTTGTCAGATTTCTGACATAAAAAAGAAAAAAGACACTTTCTTTTATTTTTTCATTTCCCATTCTCAAATTAGGCTCAGCAATTGCTTCCCAACTGATAATCGGCTCTTGGCTAATGACACTGAGTAAGTAGGTAATATAAAATACCTCACGGTGAAGATGAACGCATTTTATGTTTCCAGATATGGTAATTGAGGCATGTCCTGACGTTAAAAGGATGTATGAATTTACCTGCTACGTTATAACGTAGCAGGTTTATTTACGTAAATTGAATTCTTATTAATGTTATTGAATTAATTAGTTAGGTACTACTTCACATGGCTTAAGTGAGAGCATCTTGAGAGTAGATACATTTTCTGGGTACGGGAGTATTGTAATGGATCTAATATAAGATATAATAAAAGTCATCCTAGTAGAAAGATTGTAGAGACCTGAGTATGTCCTGAACCTTTTATTTATTTTATCTAGATTCAATGAATATTTAAAAAGTCCGAAATCCATACTAATATTATAAATACGCAAGTAATTGTGTCTGTCTGTCTGTCAGTTACCTTTTCACACCTAAACCGCTGAACCGATCGCGGTGTTTGATATGCAGATATCCTATGGTATGAAGATGGACATAGGCACCTTCTTTTTTTCTCAGGAACGCGAGTGAATCGCCAGGGGCCAACTAGTTAGAGACAAAATACTATCACAGTTATTATTATGTTATTATTAATTAACAAAAGTTGACTGGTCATAAATAATATTAAAGGGTTGATCCCTGTAAAGAAAATATATCGTCATAAAAAAATGTGCTGTTAAACTAATTACTTTCTGAAAAGGCCATGATTTAGAGAGTAAGACACTTGCTTTGCCAAACACCTATTTTATCAATACAGTTCATACTCTTTATCATTTTATTACAACGCCATCTAGCTGCTTTATTTATAACTGCGTTATTATTGAACCCAACAACTTGCGTGCGCGCAAGCAACATACAAGAGCTTGAGAAAAAATGACTCATACATAGTAATTTAAAATAACTTGTTTTAATGTATCTAGATGGCGGTTAAAACGTGGATTAAAATACAAGTTCTTCAAATAGTGATTTAGTTTTCCACTTCTTAATTTATTTTCTAATTAAAGTTTTTCGAATTATTTACTCAAACCGGCCCAAGCCTCAGGACTGGATTTCATCTGATTTTTTTAAATGGAAGAAAAAATAACGCATTTTATTAAGTGATCTGAAATTTATTTCCGTTTGAAATAGTTTTCGGGTTCAGATTTTTGTTCCCTAGAAATAACCAACCAAATATCAAATTAAAAATCTAGAAAAATAAATAAATAATATAAAATTAAATAAAAACATACCTTTTTCAACGCCTTGTTCGCATCAGGGTTCGGCATATAAAAATCCATGATGCCAAGCAAACAGTCATCACATCGGCACACATCACTTGGCAACGAAGACATCGATCCAAAACTGCTGCAACTGTCCATGGAATCCGTCCTCACTAGCTTTCCAGTACTCAGAGCCTCCATTTTAGCAACAAGTAAGGATTCCATAAGTGACCTTGGTCGAGCAGGCGACCGCGATCGACGCGAAAAGTCGGGGGATAGTGGGCGGAAAACGTCAGGAGATAATGGTCGGTGTCTCACGTAGTTGGACACGTCGGGGGATAGAGCTCGATTGCGTGACAGATCCGGCGACATAGGACACGATGACACGAGGTCCGTCGACGATGTCCGCGATAGAGGCGGCGTCACGCTACGACAATGTGACGATGTCATTTTCGTTGCCCGCATTTGGATTCTTTTATCGGCACTTTCACATCACTTCACTCTACTAGCTATTTCATAACTGGTAGCACTTATTATTTGATGTGTTTAATATAGTCATTTAATCTTAAATTAGTGTATATCATGATGTTCATTTTTATTAGTCAGGTTTTCATGAGTTTTTTAATGGTATCCATATTTTGTTAACAAATAAAGTAATTATTTTAAGTGCCTACTTAACCTACATAATTTAATATTTTTTAATAACAGAGTGGTTTATCAAGTAGTTCAAACAACAATTTAATATAATTTGCGTTATTGTAGATTCTCCTACAGGGCAAAAATTTTAGAGTCACCTAAATTGACTTTCATTCGGATACTCAAACATTTTCTTTCAAATTAATACCTCTAGAAAGGGTGCTGTAGAAGAAATCTGTTCCTACATTAAATCTATCAGTAACAAGACTTTGTTCATAATGGTACAACGTTTGTTTACATCGCACATATTATCAAAGCAGGAGGTTGTTATTTATTCTAGCCACATACTAAATGTAGCCTTCACGCGCCTAGCCGTAGCCGGGCCACACCTGCGCTTGAGTTTCTACAATGACATGCTGAATCTAGATAGGACTTGGTTAAGTTCAATGACATTATATTTTTATAATTTGTCAAAAGTATTTATAATCTAATATATAAAATTCTCGTGTCACAATGCTAGTTACCAATACTCCTCCGAAACGGCTCGACCGATTTTTATGAAATTTTGTGTGCATATCTGGTAGATGGGTAGGTCTGAGAATCGGCCAATATAAATTTTTTAAACCGCGGGGGACAGCTAGTAATATTATAAATGTGAATGTTTGTGAGTATGGATGTCTGGGTGATTGCTTGTAAGAGACAAACAATCACCCAGACTCTTAAAGTGAGTCTAACTAGAGTAAACTACACAACCGATTTGGATAAAATTGAGCACCCAGATAGAATATATTCTGGATTCACAATATTTTTATCCCGGGGAAACATAAGATCCCTCGGGAACGCGGGTGAAACCGTGCGGCGGAAGCTAGTAATTCATATTTTAATTGATGTCATATACTAAACATTTAGTATATACAGTGTTTTATGATATGTGAATTATGGAAACTACAATGAAAAGTTTTACTTATTTTCGTTTACCAATCCCAATAACACTAGGTTATATTGCTTTCATTAGGTTATTAATATATGCATCTATCAAACAGGATAACGCAAACAGCTTTCTTTACTTTTGAGTCATTTTTACTTAACATCAAAGTTATTGCCTCTTCTAGTATAATTTCAACTCTATAATTTATGTGAACGGTCGTCGTCGTTCGTAACAGTGCGTTGTATAATCTATGTTTCCTTCTCTCTATAGCAAGTGTATGGGAGAAGGAAATATATTATCATCTATCTATTGCTTCTAGGATGTGGACGTTTATCAATGTAACAGATGAATGTGAGAAATATTTATTTGTAGGTATAGTTTATTTTCTAATAGCAAATTCATTTTGGTAAATTACAACGCAAAATGGTTCGCATGAAGTAATTAATAAGGCTCTTATTGATATTTTTAGTAATAGAGATAAAAAAAACATGTGCAATGGATGTGACTGCTAATTTTATTTATTTATCACTAGCTGTCCCCTGCAGTTTCACCCGCTTTCCCGAGTAAAAAAGTAGCCCATGTCCTTCTCCATACCATAGGCTATCTGCGTACCAAATTTCATCGCGATTGGTTCAACGACTTAGGCGTGAAAAGGTAACAAACAAACAAACTCACATTCGCATGTATAATATTAGTGAGGATAGGTAGTATAGGCTCGTGTATACGTTCTGTACGAGAACCTGAGCCTCTCTACAGCGCAGATGGCGACCATCGTGGGGTTTTAGCCGTACAAGTCCGGCATTTCCCCACGATAAAAAAGGTGTTTTCAATATGCCCTGTAGCTGGGGCTTAGAATAGCAGCTACGGTGTTCCCCTACCTGTCGTAAAAGGCGACTAAACGGGGACCTTCAGGGTCGTGGTCAATTGGGGCGGGGACCCCGAGTGCCCAGAAGTGGCCCCGAGGAGGACGATGGGTCGTTGTGGTCACGACTCATCGTGCGATAGCACCGCGAGGGTGCTGGATAGGCTATCCCTGCGCCGCGCTTGGAGGGGCTCGTGTATACATGCGATCTGTACGAGAACCCGAGTCCCTCAGCGCAGATGGTGACCACCGTGGGGACTTAGCCGGTACAAGTCCGGCATAACCCGACTACTCCCCCGGGACGGTTGGGTATCCAATAAGGATTTTCAAACGAAAAAAAAAAGGTATTTTCAATAAGTACTTATTTATACCTATCCGAAATGTTAAGTGGACGAATAGACCACTATAAACCAATCATTTTTGAGGTTAAATTATTTGATAGAAATGAGATTCCACGATAAAAGCTAAAGCAAAGTACTATGTTATAAAGATAATATAGAAAATTCAATATTCAAAATAGATTTATTCAAATAGACCTTCACACTTATTAATTGTCTGGTTAACACCATACTAAAATGAACCAGTTACAACTCGTGATTTTTAAATATACAAAGCTAGATGATTTTAAATGTCTTAAATGTCATTTATTTGCTTAGAATAATTAAATTTATATCACATTTATATCCCAGGGCTCTAAATATTTTAAAAGTCTGAAATGTACCAGGAAACGAATAGAAAACCAATTCCAATTTCTCCATATATCTTAAATTTTTCTACATTATCTGTCTCGATCAATTTATTATCCATTTCAAATCTTCATTACATATATAACCATACCACCTATAAATAATCTTGTCACAAATTGCTATCCTTGCAACACAAGGCGGGTGGTCTCATAAGCGAATATTGCAACTCAAACACTTACCGATTCATTAAAGATGAGCTCAACGTAATTTATAGCTTTCGCAGTTCCGCATGCGTATAACAGAACCATGAATAATTTTGGGGAAGGTGTAAGAAAATATTTAAAAAAAAATACTTGTAGAATTATGAATTATGTGGCTAAACGTGGTGCCTTCAATAGCCTTATTAGGGCTTATAATAAATAAATGGGTTAAAAGAGGAAACGCTGCCAGCCTGCTTGGAACTTTGCCCATTGGCAGTGCCGGTAGCTTGGAGTTAATTTCATATTTATCATAGTTCGTATTTTTGTTGTAAATATAAATCAAATAATAGACAATCATAAATGAGTTTGACTGTGACTTTGAAACAAAATAAGCTGCCGATTTGTAATGTGGAAACGAATTTTGTTCTTGCTTAGTATAAGTTATTACATATACTATTACCTATTATTCCAAATAAAAGTGTTGTTGTGAAACTCTTTCGCAATGAGATACATTTACAGTAAGTGTAGGTAAATAGGTATTCAAAAGAAATTAATCAAATAAATTAATCTCAGACTAATAAATAGTGACTCAAAAGAAGACTAAATTTTATTCTTATTCTTGGCATAACTTACCGAAATATAAGAACAGAAATGTTTATAACTCATACGGAACCCACACACGAAAAATCGTCTTCAATGTCTTGTCCAAAATCCAATTAATTTGTACCATCCTGCATTAAAGGTACCTCTCATTACACTTAAATTGAGCAACATGTTTTCTGAGCTTTAATTTATTAGTCAGATATCATTAAGCGAGTATTTAAGTCACATGTCCATCGGAAGGTTAATAAGTGTTAAAATTAAAACATTCCAAGGATAAGGTTGCGAATAAAGCACCTATCACACTGAAGTGAACTGGCAAAACAAGGGCACGAAAGATGATAAAATTAAGTAAAATAATAATTTTGAAACAGATATTTTTAGGGAGGCAGTGATGTGGCCAGAGATTTATAAAGTTTCATATTCATATAATAATATTTCAATTTTATTTAATTGGATTCTTCTTTGATTTTATTTCATTGGAACAATAATGAATTTATTGTATTAGATTTGCATTAAATAAAACATAAAATAAACCTTTCCAGTGACTGTACTGAATGAAAACATTTAGAGCCTTAATCCAATAAGTAAATAAACAATTTACCACATATTTGAAAATAAGAAAAACATTCCCGAAGTGGGCAAATAAATACTTTAATACAACAAAAAGCTTAATTGCAGGAAATGCCGAACATTGCCGATTGCCAGCAATAATTCACTGTAAGTTTACCGAGAAACATCCACATTACATTATTTGTCATTACCAATATGTTTTAAACACAAAGTTGGGGACATGCCGTTAAATAAATGTTTTAAATTCATTAAAAAAACACTCTTAATTAGGCTTCGATCGGCAGCTACGTACTGCAGCGTAATTTCAATTCATTTGGATATATTATTAACAATTTATAAAACCTGGGCCACCTGCAAAATTATCAGATCTCCCTAAACGCGAAAGATTTTGTAAAAAAAATAACTATTTACATTAGCAAATTTGATTTTATATTATTTTCAAATGCATTTATGTTTAACTTTATAATCTTCGCATTACACCTGTCATATACCCATTTGTAGATTAAAATTTACTTATAACACAATACAATAAAGTATATCGCAACATAACATCCTTTCTATTGAATATAACCGTTCATCAAACGAGATTACAAGACGGAATGAGTTGCAACGTTGTTCAGGCCAATGTTACAAGTTATATGTAGCTAAATTATAGGGTAGGGACATAGTCTATGACATGATATTTATAGTTTATTAGATGTACTGGTTCTTGCATTTAGCAGGACTATTAGTTTATATATATATTGGCGGTATATAAACGAAGATTCATTTCTGTGGACATTTAGAACAAATTCCAGGCATTCGAACAAGTTTTATAATGAAGTTAATAGAGTTATCTTCCTCATAGCTACAAGGCCTGAAGACAAGACTCTACCAGTGAACACGAGTGGTCATTTACTGCTGGCCGCAAATGAATAAGATTAAAGTCATGCACACACTAAATACACGCACTATAAAACCATCCAGATTTTTTTATGTTAACTGGTGGACAAACAGGCAGACGTTCCACCTGATGATAAGTTATTTAATTGCATTTCATAAAAAAAACGCGTGATACCTTCTACGTATTCTGAAACAAAACCTTTTTACGACTTACGTGTTGCATTTTAATTAGCATTAACAAATACTGATCAAAGTTAATTCCTATCACGTCCCTTACTAAATTCTGGGAGAGTCAAAACTCAAGACCTCCTACGATGGGAAACCGCAAGCATTTTAACAATCAATATATATAATATAAAACAGTTAACTGATAGACAACTACTAGACAGGCTTGTTGGTTAATAAGTAGACTGCACATTAACTTTAAATTAAAAACAAATTAATTTATACATTAAATTGCAGTTACTTTGACGTCATGTCAAGCCTTCAAAAATAGGTCGCATTAAATCTAATAAAACGTAAACTAATATCTAAGCTAATTTCCTCTATAAAATCTAATTTAATTAATTAGTCGGTCGGTGCATACAATTTATTAATGACTTCTATCGTTACATGTTCATAGTAAAATGTGATTTTCATATAGTTTTTTAATCGATTGAGATCCAGTTTAAGGCTTTACTAATTACGGGCGATATCCTGGAAAATATTAAGATTTAGAACTAATTAATAGTGATGGAGTACTCACGAATATTAGTATTTAAATGGATAGATACGATATATACATAAAATTCTTTAGGGTTCCATTCATAGAGAATATTGTTAAGAACAATCTTGGTCTTAGTTTTTTTTAATTAAAATACAAATCAAAAAAGATAAATTAGCTTTATTAATGAAATGAGTGCAGCAATTCACTAGATATCTTTTCTCAGAATAAAAAATACCTGAGAGTTACTAACAAATTTATATTTTTAATTTGCCACTTCAAATTGGCCTGCTCTGCATTTTTGCTATAAGCCTATAATTTAAATATCTTATATATTTCATTTTATAATAACTCATGTCCATTTAATGTAGCCTCTAATTAATTAGACCACTATAAATTATACGTTAGAAAAAAATCTGTACCAACATGAAAATGTATCTCCAGTCTCTAAATAGTATAAAACAAAGTCGCTATTTGTTTCTGTCTGTTTCTCCGCTTACTTCTTCTAAACCACGCAACGGATTTTAATGCGGTTTTCATAAAAATGAAAAACCATAAACAAGGAAATTTGTGTATATAAATTGCACCCGTGCAAAGCCGGGGCGGATCGCTGGTTATTCATAAAGATCAAATAATATGTGAAAAAACTGCTTAATTAAATTAAGCAGTTTACAGGGACATTACGCCATCTGATCCCAAACTAAGTACTTACAGCTTGTGCTATAGAAAACAGAAAACTGATATACTACATATACTAATTTTTAATAGGTATATACATAGACTCAGATCAAACAGAGTGAGAATGAGAATAAGACCTGTGACGTAGTAGTCAGGGTATTTAACCTCCTCGTCAACTGACCCGTGAACATGTATAGAATAAATGAGTAATCCCTATTTCCCTTTTATCTCTAATTGATTGCATAGAGATAGTTTAAAGACCGGAGAGTGACCTAGGATATTTTTTTCATTCCAAGACGGGCAAAACCGCGGGACAAAAGCTAGTATACATGGGACATTCTTCACACACGGCCAATAATAAAATAACTGTTAAATTATAAAATAATAAAAAAGTCTACGTATTTTTAAGAGTGGAACAGTAATTGCTACTTGCCAGAAAACAAACTTCTTCAAAATAAATGACCTCAAGCAAAACAGAAATTAAGCATCGTTAAATTACAATGTCCGCAATTTCCATTAACAACGTTTCCACAAATATCCGAAACATAAAACATCTGAGAAATTCAATTACTTATAAACAAATATACCGCACGTTTGTATGAAAGTGGTTACATAAATAAATCGTCTTTAAGTGCTGCAAATCTGTTTAACAGGTGATGCGGTTCTGCCCTCTGATTTAAGGAATTGCAAATTCTTTGAAGTGCTACATAAGTATTTATGGTTCTCTGGAAACATTAAAAAAACGTTTCGTTCACATTCTACTACCACAATTTTTTATCCGTGTTTATTATTAAAAGCAAATAATTTGCTGAGCTATCCATTAATTTTTTCTCCAAAACCATAATACGGTATCAATTTTTTGCTGACATATGCGTCCTTTTTCCTTATAAATAAATACCTACGGGACCGTAAAACCAAAAATCTTTTTCTTTCTGTCTTCTTTTAGTGTCCCACGCTGTTCAATATTTACTTGTTGCCGTTTTATTGCTCGAATTTACGCAACATTCGGAGCAAGTTATCGTCCACTTATGCATAAGGACCGCTACTCACCGTGTGTCCGTCTGTCACTTTATTTGTGTTAATCTTTATGGGTTATTAAGTGTGAACTTGTTTATTTTTATTTGCACATGTGATTATCGAATTATAGCTATGTAATGTGGATTAATTTGTATCATTATTAGCTTATATTTTTCGAATCAGTGATTTTTGTGGTTTTCTTATCATTTACCCAATTACAGTAGTATTTTCACGCAAATTGTACTACAGTTATTATTACTTATTTTAATACTAGATTTAGTTAATTCAGTTACTTAAATACATAAAAAAGATATTATCAGAGTTCGCAATCGCTACCAATAAGGTAAATTACATTTTGAAAGATTGTAATTTTTATTATATAAACAAGATTTTTATTAAATATCATTCAGACAGGATAGGTTATATGTAGCAATTTATTACGTGTTTCAGAGAAAGTAAAAATATGACATTATAAAGTTCAATTCACTCATAAAATTTAATGAGCAACGAAATGACATTTTAAAGCACATTTAAACACATAAAAATGCTAAAGATTGATTATGGGCATCCAATTATTCTTTAACAGTGCATTTGTGACTATTAAGACTTCATTATACTTCATTTGGATGATATAAACATTATAAAGTGGTGATAATACGCTGGGTGAGCTTAACACAAACATACCTAAGTCTTCGGAATGCTTTGTAACCTCTAGATTACTGTCAGAAACAAGAAACCTTTGATGTACACGTAATGGTTAGGAAGAATCTTACGTAATTATCATAGCCTAGCTGTCCCCCGCAGTTTCACCCGCGTTCCTGAGAGAAAAAAAGCCCCTGTACATATCATAGGCTATTTGCGTATCTGGTTCAGGGGCTTAGGCAAGAAAATGTGACAAGTAAACAAACTCACATTCGCTTTTATAATATTAGTTAGTAAGTTAGGATTTAGATACAACGGCGGCATTATTTTATTGTAAAGAATATATACACATTCTTTACATTCAATTTAGCACAGTTTCAATAAAAAAAAAACCTTCATAAAACTACTAGCTAAGATATCAATAAAGCATTGTAAACCGTCATCCAAATACCTCCTTCACATAATTAATAATAATATATTATCTCAACTCATTCATAATGAAATACAAATGTATTCTAACTAATTAATTTTGGGAGCGGGCAACATTAATCATTTTTCTCAAAAGTTTTAAAGTTTACTTCGAGGTTCCGTATTAGACTTTATGATAAAAATCATAAGTAGCAAATAATTTCAAATTCAAATGAAATTCCATATAAAATTTAAAGCCATTATTTTTTAATTCCTTGAGATATTAGCTCAGTGGTAGTGATGGAGGTCGTGGGTTTGAATTCTACAACGAGCTTGAGCTATCTACTGCTTTGTACTGGCTGGGTACCACCCTCAAGTTGAAATTCTACAGATGTATTCCGAAAACTACTCTTGAGATCATTCTAGGCTTTATATTATGCTTACCATGTTTGGCTAAATCATCACTAAGCGTGTAGAGATTTTGCTCAAACACAGACCTATTTATTCATAGTTAAAAAACATTTTGTTGTAAATACTTACTTAATCTCTTGAGAATTAATAATTAATAGAGAATAGAGGAGAACTATAATTGATCAACAGCACCAAATTAAGAAAATACATTTCTCTCTAGTATCGAATTTGGTACAGAATTTATATTAAGGTTTCATTATATTATACCAAAAAGTAACAAAGAACCCTAACACCAATTTCTCGTTCACAACATCGTATGCCCCAAACCAACATACGTATACAAATGACATGTAGATAAATATACAGTCCCACAGCAAATAATTCATTAATCTAATTGCCCCCGGAACTATATTAAGATTGAAGATAAGTGTACTCGGTGTCTCTATCGACTTTTTAAACGTGTGCCGATCTATCTAACTTATCTGTCGGTTATTTTTGACACTGACGTCTCGTAAACATGTTTTCTATTGAATGTTAAAAGTTGTTAAGTATTTATTTAATGGATTGCTCTGGTTTTGAGAGACCATTTTTATTTACTTGCTTTACTATTTCAAAAAATGTAGAGTTCCGTTAACCATACGGATAAATATAAGCTTCGTATTAGTATTCTTTTCTTGTATCAGTTTATTAACAAGGGAGTCCTTGTGTCTTTTTGGTCTAAAGTGAGCATTAGACCACTTTCTTCAAACTGAAATTCACATAGTGATTATAAAATATCCGATATAAAATACAAGTTTGGTAAATGTAATAAGTATATTATTTCATGCCACCTATTTCCCAGAACTTTTCCATATAATATCCATTCAAAAATATCTTCTCGGCAGCCAATAAATATTTATAGACATAAATACAAACCGGCGAACAAATCCACGCTCGATACTGCAATCGTGATCTATTGATACTCCCATCACGATTCACGCAATGAATGTACCAATAAAAACAGCAAATTGTTACTACAAAAACTCATCTCTAACGCGTCCAGATCTTACCAAATGAAGTGAGTATGGAATGGAATTACTACGGCAATAAAATCGAACATAAGCACAAAGAGGCAATAGCATAACAAATCACTTGGTATCAAGTGTTTCGCCATAAATAGAGCGGTCATGTGGCAAAAAAACATCCAATGATCGACGTCTAAATCGTAAATATAAATTCTGAATTCGGTAAGGTGAATTTAGATCTTTAATGCTATCGATACATGTATCGATATATAACGTGAGTCGATTAATAAATGTTTCAATGATGAGTAGGTCGCATACATGCAAAACTTTATTTCGATGTGTTAAAGTTTATTGAATAAGACTCAAAATCGAGTGTATGTTTAATTTTGAAAGTTGTTGCTCTGCGAGTGGTTTGTGAGTGACAAGTGACTATCATTCACTTCTGAGAGTATTGAAATGTTTAAAAATCGTATTTCAATCGAGAGATGTAAATGCTACTTGCAACAAGGTATTATGCAAGAGATGTAATCCGTACAATGACAGTTTTTTCTGCTATTTTCCTTAAAGCTTTCGTAATCGTGGTGAGACGGAAAATTGCTCCATTTTCCTACACTTCCTGATATTACTGATTAATAATACACTTACAACCAATTTTTAGACGCCTGATCAATGTTAATCTCTTGTTAAAAGTATACCCGTCACTGTCCATAATGTATATAATGACAGAGAAGGTAATAGTTTTCATCATAACTTTGATTGGGCTTTCTGAATTTTATAAAAAGCAAGTGACTATTTTGAGAATCAAACAAAGCTTAATTGCTAATAACTATTTAATAAAAAAAATTTGATCGTCCAGTAGCGAGGGCCTTGAGGATGTTTTCTATATATCATAGTTTGTATTTTATATATTGATTGTAAATACTTGTTGTAAATAAATATCGTTCATATTAACATTAATTAATATTATTTTTAGTAAACATCGTTTTTCAAAAAATACTTTTATCAAATATCCTATGAGGGCTAAGGCCAAAAAAATACCGAATTAAATCATTCAAACAATTATTGTAAAAAAATAAATAAAACAAAATCAATGTCAAATTATCATGTACAAAAGCCTTCGCTATTTCTCACTTATCATATGCTATATAATTGAACCTTACACTTTGTATAAATTCTTTTCTTTACATAATGACTTAACAATCTAACAATTTATTTTTCCCGTCCAAAAGAAACCTTTGAATTGGAAAGAACCATGCTTTATTTACACCACAAATTTACGTAAGTTATATTATATATTTGAAAAAAGAAGTATTCAATTTAAAAAGAGTACATATCACTTTTATATTTTTTAATATATTGTAGAAAAATCATAAAGTCTACTTTTAACACGTACCTATATTATTTTTTATGTTTTGTTTTTAATTAACTTCAAAAATAGAATTAGGCGCTCCGCCTCGTTCAACAAATACAAAACGAGGACCATAGATTAAAGTTCGATTTGCTTATAACAAAAACGATGTCATTAATTCGAAATCGATTGAAAAATCGTTTCTAATTAATCGAGTTGCAAGTACATGTTATTTTACAATAGTAAGGCCAGTTATAAAATATAATTTATTAGACCAATGTTTGACAAACTAGCATAAACCTACGTGCTGCAATCTAACAGATTTATTGCAGTATACTTTATAACATTTT
This sequence comes from Tetheella fluctuosa, assembly GCA_951216915.1. NCBI lineage: Eukaryota > Metazoa > Arthropoda > Insecta > Lepidoptera > Drepanidae > Tetheella > Tetheella fluctuosa. The sequence goes on from OX578230.1 coordinate 8,069,638, forward strand.
ATTGATAACATGATTTGGTCCGCTATGAATTATAGGAAGGTAAATACTTTGTATTGATTTTGTAAATAACTATTTTCATACATTCATAAAACAACTTTTCTTTCAGGTTATTCTGAATAACTATTGGGTGTTACGTTATGATATACGCGATTGAGTCATTAACACCCAAACTGTCACGTCTATAATATTTGTGACATATCATACACCATTTTCCGAGCAAATTTTAGTAATTACTGAAGAAGTTAAATCAATCCATTTCAAAGCATTTATTTTCAAAAACATTAATTGTGTTTATGCTGAACAAAAGACATCAACGCTGTTAATCTACGATAATTTTTTTCATTCGTTTTTTTGTGTGCGTTCACATTTTTAAGTTATTGTATAGCTTTTATCGCGGGCTTCGGGCGCTAGGACTAAGTATGTTCCTTGGCTTCGGGCTTTGAGCGCGGCGACCGAATCAAGAAATTTCGTAACGACAAAATTCCGTAACGAAAAAACCTAACACCTACCACACACACATACATACACGTTAACCGAAAGTATATAGGTGTATAAGTATTTAATATCAAAGAAAAAAAAAACTGCCTAAATAAAAAAAATAAAAAATTATAATTGCATAAGTTGATAAAAAATGCTATGCAATAGCTTTACCGCGGCAGTCCCCGAGTGCCACACGTATTTTTTTTTATATTTTATGTGTATGTTTCAAAAAATGTTTTAATATATGAGTCGGTATTATCAAAATTGTTTTATTTAAACATTCTACCCTATTTACTATCAATAGATAACATACTTCTTTCCAACGAGTCCTAACATAATTTTAGAACCCGTCAAGTGAGTAATAATCATTTGAGAAACTGTTATTATAAAAAATAATAACGGATCATAAATTAATTTAACACGATACCAACTTAGCAAAAACCAAAAGTGTTTTAGTATTTAAAGCTCGCTTAGATATTACTTATTCTGTGCTTAGACTTGAATAAGCCCCGCCCTCGTCGAAATAAATATTCATGAAATCACCAACGAATGCTTACAATTTGTCGAATGCCTTATTAGACGGATTTATCTACAAACCTTATTTGGTTAATTATAATTATTATTTACAACAAGTATTTACACTCAATGTATAAAATACAAACTATGATATATAGAAAACATCCTCAAAGCCCTCTTATTTGGTTAATTTTGCATTTAATTTATTTACCTTATTTGGCAATAATAGCTCAATCTATAATAAAATGTCAATTAAACTATTTATTTTTATTTTTGTTGTGATAACACGTTTTTGTGTTTCTTTATGTATGATATAATATCATATCTAACACCGTGTAGTTAAATCTAACCAACTAGTTATCTTTAATCTCTGAGAGAACCTATGTTAGTTTTCCCAAGATAATGGTAGACCTTTTCAAATATCTTGTACAAATTCAGATGCCTGGTTAATTTTTTTTTTGTATAATTACCCTATTCACTGTTTAATATTTAGTTACTTAGATTTTTTTTTTCAAATCTTATAACATAGCCTACCTACTTACATAATCTTCTATTTATATAAAAATGAATCCCTATTTCCCTTGGTCCCGCCATAACTTGAGAACGACTTTACCGATTTCGTTCATCTTTTTTTAAAAGTTTACTAGTACTTTGTAGAAGGTTCTTACGGAAAAATATTAAGGAAATTGCGCAGGAAATTGGTAAATTCGGGAAAAACTGAATGTATGGAGTTTTTGTATGAAATTAAGACACTGATATTTTTGCGTTAGATAGGCAAACTGCCTATTGTTGAGGAATATAGGCTACTTTTTACATTGAAAACGCAGGTGAAACCGCAGGGGACAGCTAGTAAATAATAATTATATAATTGCCTTAGTCACACGCAATTTTGTTATAATTGTAATTAATTTAATGGACGTTCATAAATTAATTTAGCACCAAAACCGTTACTTTAGTTAAGGTCATTGAGTTAGATATCGTTGAAAATGTATAAATATTGATTGACAAGATAATAAACCGTATATATCAATTAAGAATAGATAAAACAAAAAGTGCAAAGTTTATTTTAAAGCTATTGAATTGCACGAGAATATTATTTTTGAATTGAGTTGTTAAATCATATATCAACTACATATATTATTAAAGTAGGACGGACAAGTGAAATAAAAACTAGTTTAATATTTTTTTTATATTAATAATCACAAAATACTTTTAAAAAAGTGTATTTCTGTTTAAAATGTATGTAGCACAGTAATGGTTGTCAAAAACTAGGTCGTCTCATCATTTCGGACAAGTGCGTTTATCTCCATATTCATAAGTTCCCGGTAAAGTTGTTCGCATCGTACCGCATGGTAATTTAATTACTGATGCGTTCACGAATTTTATTGGTGGTTTGATGGCTTTTTCCTATACATGACACCATGGGAGTCACTGAACAGGTATTTTGAGGGCAAATGTGACGGAATTTTATGCGTGTAGAAGAAATTAAGTTTAATTTGATGTAATTTATATGTCGTTATTGCATTGCTACAGCACTATAAAATGCGAATAGTTGTAATGTTACACATTAATTGCTTATTTTGTGATGTAAGAGTAATTTAAGTGCATTTTTTGCAATGCAGAATAAAACTGAAGATAACATTAAAAAGGGTGGTATAAAAATGAAAGTTGAGAATGGTAATGATTAATGAGAAAAGGATGCCTGCTTATTAAATTTACAACATATAGGGATTTGATTGACAGAATTGGTCCAAACCACAACAAGATATATTTTTTTCTGATCACGTAAAATTTTTACACTTTGCTCATTCATTTTTTGCTTCCTAAAGTATTTGGAACGATATTTGTTAAAAGGCGTAAGCATAACCTTTATGAAATGTCAGTTCGAATGCAGATCAAGTAATGCGAATACCTGCTCTGAACTTTTCAAGTGTTAAACAATGCTGGGAATTCTTTTCACTTAAGCCGAATTATTTTAACGAAGATATCATACGGTATGTTTAAACTTTTAAATGCTTATCTGTAACTTGTTCTTGACAAGTAAATAAAGTACACTACTAAATACATGAGGTCTGAGGGTTTGTAGGTAAACATTTGTAAACGAGGATCAGCACTAAAGAGAGCGTTTTAAATCTAAAGTGATTAAAAAATAATTAATTAATTAAAAACAGTTCCAATGAAGCCTACGTGAGCAGGATACAATTTGCAAGATGGTATTTAAATAAAATAATCTGTTTTGCATAAAATAATATTTAAATTGGTTGTTTTTATCTCGTATTTAAACATGATGCCGACAACTTAAAAAGAGGAGATCAAAGGAAAACCGCCAAAAAAGCGTTATCATAATCAACATCTTTTTCAGCCACTTCGTGCATGGAGTTATCTTTTAACTGCTACTTGGAACAGATTTTATAAAGACATATACAGAATGTTGTTTTAATCAGTTAACATTTTGACAGTTTCAATAACCTTCGTATTTTAAATTAAAACCCAATTCCAATTAAGTGTCAAAAGTTGGATTTTATCTTAATTTAAAAAGGGAGCGATAACTGGAAACCAAATTACAGAGATTGACTCAATGATTATTTAGACTGATTTCCAAAATGTATTTCTTATCACACGTGTCGAGATCAAAATATTTACATTATTTAAAAAAAAAATATCAATCTTATTTTTTTTTTTTACAATTTTATTCAATTCATGTGCAGTATTTAAATTTCATTAAAATAATCTTAAATAGCCGTTCTTAACCGATCGGCAAAGTTAAGTAACGTCCAGTCTGGCCGGTACCTGGATGGGTGACCGCCTAGTGGTATTTCATCTTGAGCGTTTCCGAGCTTCGGAAGGCACGTAAAGCCGTTGGTCCCGGTTATCACTTAATTGTGATAGTCGTTAAGCTAGTTGGAGCCTCCTAGGTGGCCTGACATCTCCAACAGTAGGTTGACCACTAGCCTACCTCCACCAATCCGCAGTGGGCACGCGTGGTGGAGTATTTGCCCATTCCCCTTTCACCCTTATTCGTGAAAGGAGGCCTGTGCTCAGCAGTGGGCAGATATAGGTTGTAATTATATTTATTATTAATCTTAAATATACATATGTTGATTTTTTATTTATTATCTTTTTATCGGTTAGGTGTTTACTGTATCTTTTTTCAACACGCTGTATTATATGCATTATGCAAGTCGGTTGCATGTATAACGACTGACGTCAAACCTGGATGACAACAGACTTGATGGTGAAGACGATTACCCCTGAGTTCATGCAGGGTCAATACCATGTTGTAAAAAAACAGATCAGATTCAATTTCATACAAAAAACTTCTACTCAGCTACATATTTCTAAGTTGAACGCTCGTCTGTCTGGCTATTTATTGGCCAGATATTTGATACATTATATATTAATAAGCTCTTCGCCTAAGTCTTCCATTTTTAGGGTTCCGTACCCAAAGGATCAAAACGGGAACCTATTACTAATACTTCGCTGTCTATCCGTCCGTCTGTCTGTCACCAGGCTGTATCTCACGATCTGCGATAGCTAGACAGTTGAAATTTTCACAAATTATGTATTTCAGTTGCCGCAAAACAAAATAAAATAAATATTTAAGGGGGGCTCTCATACAAAAAACGTGATTTTTTACCGTTTTAATAGATAATGGTACAGAACCCTTCGTGCGCGTGTCCGACTCGCACTTGGCCGGTTTTTCATATATTTTTATCTATTAGGAGTCATTTCGGATAATTCTTTCTTTGAACACTCTCACGCTATAAAATGAACCTACCCTCTAAATTTTGCTCTATGACTTGTTCCTTAGACTCTACATAAATCTCTCTGTATCAATGAAAATTTATATCAGTCATCAGTTACTGAAATTTGAATTTTATTTGCTTAAATTATTTATTTAAGATATCAGTTACACTCATTATGATCGAAAAATATGGAAAAATAAATATTAAATTCCTTGCGATAAGGTTCGTTATCGCAGGGCTGTCTGCAATTTACTCAGCTTTAATTATTTTTAGGATAAAAAAATGCTGAAATCAACTCAGTAGCCTATAAAGATGATATTGTATAGGTACCTGATTTTGCTAGGTATTTTTCCTTCTTGTCATCTTATAAAACGTAACAATTTGAAACTTGATAAAACTAACTAAATTTGTGTAGTTCTACAAATTGATCTATGTTTAATGACTCACCTTTCCGTAACAGAAATATAAAATGCAAATATAACTGGATGCAATAGAGTAAATTAAAAATTAATGAAAACGTTCATGGATAAAATTATTCGAGCTGCGCTTACGCACGATTGACTACTGTGAAAGCGCTAATGGTTATTGCTTCTGCTTAGTGTTGTAATTACCGATACGTCGATATTTTTTACATGGTATGAGTTTTGCATCACACATCATTCGGCCACGCATTTTTAATTATAAAGTAAAATTTTATGTTGAGGAATAATGCTTTCAATAGTTATACAGATTATTCATTATTTAAGATAGTCTACAAGTATGTTGATTACTTATTAGTGAATCTGTTTATTTACCCGCTATTTATTTTAATAGTTAATTAATATATAATTAAAACGAGTTCAGCTATTCTATTGCTACAATTTATTTATTTTTAATTTATAAATATTTTTATTTACAACAAGTATTTACAATCAATGTATAAAATACAAACTATAATATATAGAAAACATCCTCAAAGCCCTCGCTGCTGTCGATAGGCAAGGTTCCCAATAGGCTGGCAGCGTTCCCTTTTTGAATGGATAAGCTTATGCGTTGGCGGAAAAAGCTCCCAGCCCGTCGGTCTCCCGAAGCCTCGATGAGCTTGGACGAAAATAAATTTATTTTAGAATTTTCGATATCAAATTTAAATTGTATCGACAAGTCGCAACATTGTTGACATTTAGGACAGACATTGATTGAATTGACGGAGAAATATATTCGCAACTCTCGTATTGAAGTGAAGTTAAAACTAATAAATACTTTACGCAACTAACTCGGCAATAAAACACAAATTAGCTATGTGATAGATATTTACAATCATACGTCAAATAATTTTATTGCAATACGGTGTAAGAATTATTACGTAAGTTTTTCGAATAAAATTTCTGGGATTGATTGATTGAATGAAAATATTGCCCATCTATCTACGAGAAATTGAATTATTTCAGAGTTTTTATCTCAATTTATAAATGGACGCTTATATAAGCTAAGACACAACAAACATTACGTACCTACATACTTAGCTCGCAGAGTCAGTAATCTAAACTGGCAAGGGCAGGCATGGCCCGACCAAGAATTACTTTTTATGGGGATTTTTAAGACATACGTTTCATTATTTTACGGTGATTTGTTTACACAATAACTAGGATTACTCAAATATTGTCCTATTCCAAAAAAATTACAGCGATATATTGGCGAAAACTTTCTCGATTTTACTGAAAAATATTTTAATTTTTTTACGTTTATTACTTTTTATGCGTTGTTGCTTTTTTTTGTCAAAAACCATCGCTTGCATGCACACAACTCACCAAGGTTTCTTAGGAATTGGATGAACGATATTATACGCTATACGTTACAAATTACATTACAAAGGATTGTGAGATGGCTCGCTGAGACCCAACAAACATACACAAAACCTAGCCTATCAACATATACAGATGACGTTTTTCTTTCAGTAACGGAATCATAGCGTAAATACATTGATTTCTACAAAAACGATGAGATAAGAATGTATCATACAAAGAGGGAACGCTGCCAGCCTGTTGGGAACCCTGGCCAACGGTAGCTTCAAGGAAACTAATATAGTATTTTAAATGTGAAAGTTTGTGAGTATGGATGTCTGGATGTATGTTTGTTACTCTTTCACGCAAAAACTACTTAACAGATTTGGATGAAATTTGGCACAGAGATATAGTCTGGAATAGCTCAAAGGCTACATTTTATCCCCGGTAAACATAAGATCCAAATCTATACTAATATTATAAAGCTGAAGAGTTTGTTTATTTGATCGCGCTAATCTCAGGAACTACTGGTTCAATTTGAAAAATAATTTCAGTGTTGGATAGCCCATTTATTGAGAAGGCTATATTTTTATCCCGGGAAAACAAAATATCCCTCAGGAACGCGGGTGAAACCGCGCGGAAAAGCTAGTAGGTAAATAAATAAATTAAGAAGGTTTTAAATGTCTTGTAATGTCAAGATTACATTACTAGTCACCAACTAATATTTTTTGTACATGTCCTGCCATGATACTTTTAAGCACATTTATTTTAACAGCAACTCAAGGTGTGACAATGAGAATAAGTTCACAGTACGTCAGTCAGTTAGAATTATTTCAACTGACATAAGATCTAACAGCGATAAGCTTCAAGCTATTGTACCATGAAAATACAAACAGACAGACTAACAGCACTGCAACTATCTAAAATTAATAGGTGTGAATTGGTTCAGAATTATGATACAACACGAACGACGACACATAATAAATTATATATTTTATTTATTCTAAAACATCGTGGTAACCAGGCTTTATGGGTTTTAGGCGATGATAAATAATAATAATATTCTGGGACATTCCTCACACACGGCCATCTGATCCCAAACTAAGCAGAGCTTGTACTATGGAAACGAGATGGCTGATATACTTTTTTTTTTCTTAAATACATGTATAGATAATTACACCCAGACTCGGAAAAAACAGTCATGTTCATGAACACAAATGTCTGAACTGAATGGGAATCGAACCCACGACCTGTGGCATGACAGCTACAATTAAGAGCCAGTTCCTTCTAGGTTTCGCGCACTTACCATCATCAGTCATATCATCACTTACCATAATGAGGTCGTGGTCAAAACTTTGTAAATAAAAAACAAAGAAAAGGAAAATATCGAGGGAATCTCTCATTCTTCTCTATTTAACACGAATTGACTATTTACTTTATACTATTTTCAATATTACTATTTTGCTTACGTTTAGTTGAGTTATCAAATATCAACTTGTAAACTCAAAAAAATAAATTCAATTAAAATATTAAAACGCTTTCAAAGCACTCAGATACAATCTCTCTTCAAGTGTAAGCTATTGTAGTATTTTTTGCTTGTTATGATAATAGTAACTAGTACGCACCAATGTCACAGCGCAGAAAAAAACAAACTCGATTGTTAACATTATAACCAGTACGTCAAGGAATAGTAATGAGTCATTCTTTACTTATTTGGGTGTTCTAATTCGACACTAAAGTGATATTTTGACGCAAGAAGCAGATCTTATAAGGTGTTTTCCTTATATAGAATAAACTTATTAAATTAGTCAATAAGCAAACGTAAAAATTGGAATGTTCTATTGCCACCTTTCATATAGCTGTTATTTACTCGTAGTTATTTATTTTATGTTTATGTTTTGGTGTTATATGTTATTGGTGTAAACAAGTTTTATTTTCATATTTTTAACTAAAAAACTAACAACTATTAGTTATAAATCAATATTCAAATTTTCCAAGACAAGGCTTATTTTTCATGAATAAAAATACTTGTAATTAGTTAATTTAATAAAGAAACTTTTAAAATTTGAATTTGACATTTACTATGTTTCTTACAAATTTCCAACAAAAATAAACCACATATCAAGACAATCCCAACCACTCTACTAAGAGTGCAAGTGCAACACATAAGCCTACTTGTATATTATCTAGATTAAATGTATGGTAATGCCAAGAGATAGAAACCAGCAGTAAATATAGGCATGTATACGTCCAGGTCAATGACTAAGTCATTAATTGTGCTTATGATTTATCTAAGTAAGCAATGCGTGTTACTCTGTTATTAATAACTTTAATAAATCTGTATTATAAATGCACGCTTTCACGTCAAGATATAGGTAATAAAGCAAGCATAGATGTTTAAGGTTAAGTTAATTAATAATTGATTTGCAATAAATTGTTGAAAAAAGTACTTATATAGTTCGGTAAATTGTTTAGAGAAATACGCATCAAATATTCCAATCAAATCAATTTATAGAAAAATATTTATTATGTCCATGAGATAAATTGCCTAGTACAAAAAAAATAATAATATAGCAGATTTGGTCTAGTTTCAACCAAAATGCTAGGTGCCAAGATCTTGAACAAGATTTTATTATAACGTTTTTTTTTTTGCCATATTTTTGTGTCAAAAAATATTATATGATTATTTTATATCATTTAAATTAGGTAAGTACATATAATATAAATATTTCGATTTCATAAATTCCTTTAATGATAGAAAGCTCAAGCTTAATATTGGTTTATATTTATGTATAAGTATCTACATCTACTATGAAAAAAATATTCACATAAATGTTTTGTAACATCTTTAACCGATTTACGTCACAAGAATAATATAAACAAACCATAAATATGGGCAGTGTTGCCATTTAAAATCATCAAATACCATCGAAATATACAACATGCTTCGCACATGTTGTGCACGGCGATTCTATGTACATAAATAAAGTATGTAGGTACTTGTCTAATTGTAAAGTACGCAAATCATTTACATATCTTTGATATTTGGAAAAAAATAAATGATAATATTTCGATATTTCTGTATAATACAATATTTTCATGTAATTATTATAGTCGGTTTCCCACGTGTTCCTGATTTACAGCCTATATAATTTTGGTGAAATAGAAACTCTATTCTAGTGTGGAATGAAACTGTCATCTACTAGAGATAGTGGTCCTGATTATTCATAGCTATATAAATAAAGCCTATCATCTGATAGGCTTTATAAATATACGTATATTTGTATCATTAAAATCTACCTATGTCAACCAGGTTAAGTTTTGGGAATTTTCTACTTTTAATTTATATCAGAGGTAACCGATATTAAAAAAATGCAACCATCTGTGAATATGATAATATTCACTTTTTAAGGGAATCAAAAGTATCGATAGAAATCAAGATATGATATCGATAAGCTATAGTGGCAATTAACGTCATGGACAGCGTGAAGATCAATTCAGAGATTGCATCAATCAAATCAAATCATTCTCTAAATCGGACATACAGCGGCCACGGCAATTATCGATACAATTATAAGAAAGGTTTCTTGTTTACTTATTATTAATAGATGGTTAATTTATTTTATTGGTAGTCGTAAGTTGGTACCATTTACCTACTTATTTTTCACATAGAATTTTCTTTTTATGAATTAACCAATGGTATGTAAATTTAGTAAAAATATTATTCATAAAATCACTCAACACATATTTAACACGACATATTGATTTGAAAAATCAACGTTAAATACCGGTAATGTTTATCCGCACTGACAGGCGATCCGATTAATTAACACTGTCACTTATCAAATCAGATCAATCGCACGCCACTTTACTGCACCTTAAGCTTAATTATATCTATAAGTTATTGAGCCGCGACACTAAAACTATCTTCTATTATTGAAAATATATTTTCATGATTCGATTTGACGATGCAATTATCGCGATCGATTTCCGATGCGTGCAAGCAGTTCACGGGTTGTTCAACTACTGGCTTAGTCGCAGAATAAGTACAGAAACAAGCCAGTGTTGTGCCTGCGAGGCTGTGACCGATGTATTAATTCATGATTTCAGATAAACTCTCGGTACATACACGACTGAGACGTGGGACCGAGACATAGAGACGAGACATCGATTTTTTCTATATTTTTTGCGATAATATCTACGCGTAATGTGGTTCGAATAGTTTGAGTTGATGGACCACTTATGTGAAATTTTTATCTTAGAATATTTATTTTGAATTATTTTTCCTAATCAGTTATCCATTTTCCTACTATACTTTACCTTTATTAATTATTTTAGGAACAGATACTGGAATGATACCAAAAGTTGGAGAACTGTTCGAGTTCTGTTCTGTTCTTTTATTTTACATAATAATAAATAGCTAACGTACTTATATCCACAAAAGTGACTGACTCTTACTCTAAGTCAAGACTAAGACAGTATCCTACCTATCCAGATATGTTGTTATGGAATTGCGTTCTATCTCTACGAAACAATATAATCAACACGTGGAATCTGCACTAGTGTCACATTCACAGTACAATTTGATTGAAACCAGTTTCGGGATTAATAAACTAGCTAAGAATCTGTCTTCACCGAAAAAAGTATATAAGTTATATGAACAAAATCAATAAAATGTATGCTGTGACCCGCGGCTTTAACCGTGTTTTTTATTATTATTAGGGCAACTGATGGGTCTACTAGTGACGTGCTAATAAATCGTATGTATTTTAGATAATCTTGATGAAGCAAGAGATTGTAATTACTTAATTATATGTAGGTACCTAGGATTACTATTTATTTACCTAGTTTTGGTAGATATATGTACCTTTTTTTAACCACAATCTCATATGGTATAAAGTGATGTGTCGGCCGATGGTGATATGCACACAAAACCCATAAGGGAACTGGCTCTCAAGTGCAGCTGCCGGAGTATACCTGTAGGTGCTTTGAGATAGACTCTCAACTTAATAGCCAGCTAGGCGGGTACTACAAACAAAATTCCATGCTACTGTCTATGCTATTGTTTCCTCACAATTTTTTCTATACCAAAAGCTCAAGCTCATTGTCAAATTCGAACCTACGATTTATGCCACGGCATTCGACACCACTACCGTTGAGCTATCATCGCCTTATCAAATTCTGAAGTCTCAAGTAAAAGAATATTATAAGTAGCGTTAATTTGGCAACGGACGCCTGCAACTTGTTTCTGTGTTAAATGCGATGTAGTTAAGATAACGTTATTAAAACATATTCATTAAGTTTTATTATCTTTACAATTAAATACTAAGATTTCTGCATTTTATTAGGACTGGTAAGAATAGCTCTTCAATTCTTGTGAGGGAACCATGTGCGTGAAGCATTCTGATAATATTTAGTGAAGCTATGTTATCCATACGTTGGAATTGTTGATTGTTGAACTATTTTAATAAAAAAAATCACATAAATATTTATACTGATATAATAAAGCTGAAGATTTTTGGAACTACCTACTACTCACTCACTCAGTAATCATGATATCTCACGAACTATAAACCTACAAACTTCAAAAAAATTCAAGCGTTAATTGGCTAAAAAGGGGAAATACGGGAAATGCACAATTTTTTTTATTTGCCTTATTTGAGGTTGGTGCCAATTAAGCTAGACCTCTAAATTGTATAAGCGCCCATACAACTCAGACGTCTTTATTAATTAGCGTAACTATGTATGTATGGGGACACCCTTTGATTTTCAACATTTTTATTTTTTAGAATTTTCCCTTTATTTGTGCTGTAAATCCTTGCTTTTTGCCAATTTTTGTTTTTTATATTTGATTTGATTGAATGAAAGGTAAATTGCGGTTTACGATTTATGGCGTATTATAAAAATTACTTACTAGATCTCGTTCAAACCAATTTTCGGTGGAAGTTTGCATAGTAATGTAAATCATAATTTTTTTTTAGTTTAATCATTCTCTTGTTTTAGAAGTTACAGGGGACACACATTTTACCACTTTGGAAGTGTCTCACGCAAACTATTCAGTTTAGAAAAAAAATATATAAGAAACCTCAATATCATTTTTGAAGACCTATCTATAGATACACACACACCCACACTTTTGGGTTTGATGAAAAAAAAAATTTTGAGTTTCAGTTCTAACCCCCAAAATGTATTGTTTTTTTCTATTTTTGTGTGAAAATCTTAATGCGGTTCACAGAATACATCTACTTACCAAGTTTCAACAGTATAGTTCTTATAGTTTTGGAAAAAGTGGCTGTGACATACGGACGGACAGACAGACAGACAGACTTGACGAATCTATAAGGGTTCTGTTTTTTGCCATTTGGCTACGGAACCCTAAAAAGGAGTCACTGCAATGCACACCGAGGATTAGCAAGTCTAGTAAAAATTATTACACTGAACTAGCTTACCGCCCCGCGGTTTCACCCGCGAACCCCTATTTTACCCCCTAAGGGGTGGAATTTTCAATAATCCTTTCTTAGCGGATGCCTACATCTCTGTATGCCAAATTTTATCCAGATCCGTCCCGTGGTTTGAGCTATGCCAACGCATAGCTGACAAAAGGAAAAGGTGACTGACTGACTGATTTATCAACATAAATCAGTCAGTCAGTCACCTTTTCCTTTTATTTATACACAGATGACGAATTAAGTACGTTACTTACGTTACTTATGGTTTCAAGTAAACTGAAAACTTCTTAAAACATTTTTATATGTACTTATCTAATAACTAGTCTCTACTTATACTAACGGTAGTAGATGCATACCTTTATAAAGAATGAGTCCAGATAATTTATACCTTCGAACAATATCAAAAGCTTATAAAGTGACAGTCTTTCTCCGCCCACTGAAGCTATAGTAACATGGAGTATCCTTTAAAAAAAATAACGACATTCAAAAAGAAACAGATAAACTTAATACAATTTACATACAAACGTTTTCACATAGGAGTAAAGATATACCTACTCTCGTAATCAGTTTTAAAAGCTATATTATGCGACTAAATATTACAAATTAGTGAGTAAAAAAGGGACAAGTAAAATGAATATACTTTAAATCCCTATTTACCTAATAAGACCTAGGAGCTCCAAACCTGACCGACAACAAAACCCAAAATGGATATAAGAGTAATGATGACGTACTAATAATTTATTGACGACCGCTCTGGCAGACGCATATCAATGAATACGCTTGCGTGTATTTTAAATTTTTAACATGAATTCCATCTCCATACTTGCTTAGCCCGACTCACGCGCATTACGTAGACAGAGGAACGCAAATAAATCACACGTTGACACCTCATATATCTCACGCAACTAATATTGTTTTATATCGAATCATTTTATTCGATATCACATCGATATCGATCATTCGTATTCTCTTGCGCACACCGGTACTCCTAATATGAACTATGATAGGAATTTTCCCTCGGATAATTTTAGTGTGACAATGTTCCATGTCACCTCTGTGTTTCACTACTGATAGAACTCTGTCTCTATAAAGTATTTTCCATGGGACATAAGTTTAATGTAAGAACTTGTGGTTTTTCCTATTGATAACAAATTGCGTTCGATTGCTTTACGATAAGGTAGTGTACCTATCAAGTTTTTCTAGAAAGCTTAGTTACAAGTCTTTTCAAAATTAATTTACTGGATACATTTAGAACTTGTATAGACTATAGGACAGGTAATACCTTTATTAGTAGATATAGATAGTGACAGAAGAAGTGAAGTTGTATCACTTGATAAGCTTGATAATGATAAACAATTCTTTTCACCCGCGTTCCCGGGATAAAATATAGCCCATGTTACACAGAGATAATGTAGGTTATAAAGAATTTTTGAAATCGGTCCAGTAGCTTTTGAGTTCCTTCGTTACATACAAAAATACAAATCTTTCCTCTTTATAATAATAGCATAGATTACACCACGGTTTTACTCACGTTCCCGAGGGTTGTTAATGTTATATTTTGAAAAACGCCGAAATACGTGTTTCGTTTATGTGTTCAAGGAGCATTAATACCAAGTTTCAATTAAATTTTACCAGAAAAATATTGTTTCACATATACACATTAAAACCCTCTAAACACACACAGGGGTAGTTTTGTAAAATGAATAATGATATACTTTATAATTTTTATAGGTAATTATTATTAGTAGTAAGATAAGATAAAATGAGTAATATCCTAATAATATCCTATACATATCTATAATATAAAAATGAATCGCTGAATGTGTGGCTAAGCGCAAATCTCGAGAACGTCTGAACCGATTTGGCTGATTTCTGTTTTGTTGTGTTTGATGAAGTCTGAGGAAGGTTTTTATGGAGAGAAAAAAAGTAAATAATACGAGGAAAATAGTAAAAACAACAATTTTCTTTTCCAATACAAACCACTCTGTCCCCAGCTGTCAAACATTAGACGTCAATCAAAACAAAACAAAGGCACGTTGAACAGAACGAAATCTGTCGGGGCAGCTATTAACATAAAAAAATCAAGGCTACTTTGTTTTAGAGAAATAGGGCAGAACAAGGTCTGCCGGGTTTGTGTACATATCAGGTTAGTCTGATAATAGGTTATTTTCTATTTTTTAAACAGCTACGCGAGGGAAACCGCGGGGGACAGCAAGTAATATATAATAATTTTGAAAAAAATAATTTTCATTCTTAGAAATAACTAATACAAAACCACAAATCCGAAACTATTAAAAGAAGAAACTCATATTAATAATATTACGATACAAACGTTTAAAATAATATTGTGCACTAGCATTTTCGTGGTTAATAAATAAAAATTACATACGTACGTAGGTACTCAATTGCGCTGCGCTGAGCCGTTTATACAAAACTGAGCTACCCTATCCGGCATTGCTCAGTTACAATTTATATAAAGAAACCTTCCTCATTTATCGTTCTTTCTATTAATGAAAACCGTATCAAAATCCGTTACGTGGTTCAGAAGAAGTACGCGGAGAAACAGACAGAGGCAGATAGCGACTTGACTTTTTTTTGTCTGTATTATTATTAGGCATTTATTTTATAACATTTAAAGACGCCTTCTGTAGTTCTCGTAGCAAAGGCATTGCTATGCCAGTTGGAAAGGAAGTTTTAATATAGCCTTACCTTACCTACTATAATTTTAATTATTCATGAACAAGCTTTACTTAAAATTTTATAGAAGGAAATCAATGTATCATATAGTCATCGAAAATTCTTGTATTACCCTCTTTTTCATTGTTTCCATTCATCTATGCCATAGCTTGTGAAGTAAGCAAGGTTACACAGGTAAAACCGCGGGGTGAAAGCAAGATACAAATATAGAGCGTAATATAAACTATTATAATAGATACAGTAGTAGACATCTACGTCATCAGTAATGTAATTACACCTCGATGATGTAACACCGTTCCGCGGATGAATACACACGTACCACGCTATTGTGTTTATTATAACAATAGTTGTTTTTTTCTGTGGCTTCTGTAATATACATATATACCGGTGACATTTCTGTTAGTCCTACAGATAGCATGTTTTTCAATATTAATAAGTATATTAGTAATAATTATAGGAAAAGTAGTAATAATTACAGGAAAACTGTAAACTTCAGTAGCTTCGTAACAGCTTTTCTAAGCCTTGCTTTGACTTTACCTTTCGCTCAGTGATGCGTAGCTATAACATAAATAGTCATCTGTGATAAGGGTGTAGATTCAAATTATATAGCTACTAGCTCTAGACCTAATCTGGTCGCAGTGATACAAGCTCTGGAAAGACTTGAAACAGCCACCCATAATCCAAATAAAAACAATAGCTACTAGCTCCATAAGAAGCTCGAAAAAAAATGTTAGTCCGCACTGTGCTCGCATGACAAGCCTAAATCCCCCCGTTATTAGGGGATATGAGGTTCCTGGTATCATCCTCTTAAACACTACTTATTTGTATTGTAAGAAAAATAAGAAAAGAAAATATGCTTTTTTTTTTGTTAAGGAAGTCTCGGAGCCTTGTTAGAATTAATAAATGACAGATGATTTAATTTATTAATTAAGTAACTTATGCACTAAACTAGCATGATAGTCAAAAGGCGGAATACGGATGTTGTAACGGATACAGTCGGGTGTTAGGAATGGAAGTTTTTCTGCTATTGTTTTGCTACTACGTTAGACGGAAACATGTAATAGGAAATCGTGTGTGAAGCACGCAGTAAACGTAAATGTGTTTTTAAATATGAATGTGTTTGTGTTTGACCACAATCTCACCGTGATAAGTGATTGTGTGGTAGGACGTGGTGTATACACAGGCTAAAAGGTAGAATAGAAGCTGCTGGAACATAGAATATTTGAACTGGATTGAAAGGATTTTATAATACAGACTATGATTTTTCATTCTCGTTATAACTACAAAGGTTAGTTACTTGAATAGAAAACCAAACGATAAAAAAATCTGTATTTCCTTAAGTACTTTTAATACGTTTTTATGTGTAGTAAAGTAGATTAAATTTCAGTCGATGTTCTGAATGGTAACTATATAGCAAATGATTTCGATATATTTTATTTACGACTTCTTTTCTGCTTCCAACGGAAGGTAGTTTGACAATCAAAATCGAAAACTCAATTAAGTCAATTAATTTTTAGGTATGTTAAATTAAATATTTTTTTGATTTTCGCCCTTGAATATTTTTTTGGTTGGTAAATACTATACACGCCTTTAAGTATAGGATAGGTGTACACAACAATGCAATTTCAGAGTTAGTACCGTAGTCAAAGTTGTTCAGTATGACGAACCTAGCATAGATTTTTAAATATGACATCTCAAAATATGCACCCGTTATATTGTGGCTGTATAATCAGGAATTGACAACTAGATATAATTAAGGGATTTTCAACTCCACCTAAATGGGTTTACTACTTTTAACAGATTTGTCATTTTTTATTGCATTTGTTGTTATTATCTTTTAACCAAATGAAACCGGAATTCAGTTACGCATCTTCCAATAAATTCTAAAAATATATTATAAATGACAATTGATTTATTGTATACGATTACATCATAAAAGTATAGGTATTGTTATGGAAATGTTTTAAAAAAGAAAAATTAATCGTTCAAAATATTTATACCTACCCATCCCATCATTGACAACCATAAATGGCACCAAAGGTTAACAGGTTACGTGGGAAAGAGACAAAAATATATATTCCAATAACTTTTTAAGTGTGCCCGTCCAGTGGACCTGATGTATGAACGAGATAGATGCATCATGTGTCGTGCGAGGTCGGTTCGTGCGTCACGCATGCGCGTTATATCATTGTAATGAAAAGGGCTTTCGAACAAAGGAAATTCATTGGTCCCTCTCGTTAGCCAATTTTAAACCTTATTTTTATGTCGATATGTTATTAAATTCGTACTTACCCAAAAGCAATTTCCTACCTTCAAATTGCTAATTGTAAACAGTTCTTTTTTTTTGTTTTTAAATGTGAAACGTTAAAAAGATTATTATGACAATATAAATTATTGGTAATTACACATTTAGGTTGGAATGTAGGGCCTTCTCGCCGCCCGCGAATTGTTGTCACTGTGTATATTTGCGGGCCAGAATGCCACTTTTCTCGCTAGGCTAGTGTATTTTTGCCCGGGAGAGAAGGAGGCACTTTTGACCCGCATACCGGGGACAAAAAGTGAAATTTTCATCAAGCTATGAGAAAAAAATATTTTATCATTTCATAATGTTCTGATGCAAAACGTACAAGTAGCTATGCACTGAAATAGTTAACGCAAACAATTTTTGAACAACTCATAAATTTTATTCAGCATTATATTATAAATGGAAATTAATTAACATAAAATTAAATTATAAAACGCATAAGAATTCTTTGACGTCATTAAGATACATAATTTAAATAACATTTAATGGAATGTTCACTAACATAAACAATTGCTACGCTTCAATTAACAATTAACATAAATAATCTCAAAGGCAAGCAGCTTTTCGTATTAAAATATGAAATAAAATAAAATAAATCACAAAGTTATTTTATTTTGATAAAAATATGAGAAAATAACTTTTTTACCATTGCCACTCGAAAAAGGGCATTTTATTCATCGATAACAGTGAATAAAACTCTCTTTTAGTCACTGATTGAATAAAAACATTTTGAATTTGGAACAAGCACGAATATACGAATTATGTACAAAAATAAATAAAACGTGCTGAAAGTACGTACCTACTGGCTGGCTATATGGAGCTATTCCATAGAGCTATAAAATTAATTTAAAAAAAAATTGTACTCTTATTACCGATTATAAAATAAAATGTGATAAATACTATACTACTATTTATTTTCTCGCAGTCAATGGTAAAAAGAATATTATACAACTCGTGAAAAAAATAATTCATCTCGGTCCTTGTATCCCTCGCTCCGCTCAGGATTCAAATCTAGAATACCTCGCTACGCTCGGGATTCTATTCTAGAATCCTTCGCTGCTCTCGGGATCCAACTTAGTTCCTCGAAATAAATTCCCTTTTTTTTCACTTGTTGTATAATCTACAATTAATTAATTCTAAAACAAATAATGATATGTTGTTATTCTTTGTTATTCTTGATTGGAATTACATTAATATACAGATTAATACACATAATTATATATATTGAGAATACATCTACTCTAAATCATAATACTTTTATGGTAAACAACTATTTAGATTAAACGAATATCAACTTTAACGTAAATAATAATTATTATGTATATATGTAATACTAGGCATTAAAATTAGGAGAATCATAAATTATTAAGTTTATTTTATTATTTCTAGTCGCGCCAATCACGTAATTGGTGAGTTTTTCAATAGATGTCCCTTAATTCTTAATTTTATTTTAATTATTAAGAATATAGGTAATTAATATAACGATATGTCTATCTATGGTGTATGTATGGATCTTTATTCTTTTGTTTGTTTTTTTTCGTTCACAGACATGATTTGAATTAAAAGTGAGGCATCATAAAAATAATGAATTAAATATGTTTTAAAGTCACGCTAAATTGCGACATCTATTGAAAGACTCACAAACTACGTGATCAGCGCAACTAATTGCTATAATTTTCGTAAGAATAATGAATGTATCTCAAACAATAAATCGTAGAATATTTAATATCACTAATAAAGTTACTGGGTAAAGGAAGCAATAAAAATATCTAACGTATTCCTTAATATAATATAATATATAATTACATTTTTTTTTTACTGGTTTAAAAAGAGGAGGAGGTTCTATGTTCGACTGTTTTCTTTTATGTATGTTCATCTGAAATCGATCGTCAGTTACGAACCGATTTTCGAAAAAAAAAATGATATGTGATAATAATTTTATTATGATCTGATCATGGACTTTGAAGATATGACGGAATTCCTCAACGAAAAGGAGCACGAATATCGCGATTGAAATATCTTATTCAGTATTGTCGACGCTCATTATTGATATGCATATCCTCGATCAGTGACAAACCTTGATAGGTATTCAATACGCATAAAAAAATAAAAATGAAAAATAAAATTAACTTTTAACGATGTTAGAACTCGTTTTGAAATCGGCGAAAGGGAAGCACGTGTTCCTGAATCTCAAATTCTTTCGCTGACTTCAAAACGAGTTCTAACATAATTATTTTATACTTTTTAGCGAAAACCCTTTTTGAAGACGGTTTTATTATATATTTATTTTTGAATATGTAGGCAGGTGTAAACTGTATATAAATAAATAAATAATATTGTTTTTAAATTAATCAATGAAAGCAATTTAAAATTAAACTAGATGCCTACCTACTTAATTTCATTTAATTACAGAAAATGATGGTCGAATATATTTTAAATAAAATAAAATACTATATAATTTATAAGTGTAGCGTTAAAATGGGAAAATACACTAAAATAAACATTCATAATCAAATAAATTGGTAATAAATCGGATCACTGGTATTATTTTTATATTGATTTTATTTTTATTCACACATTTACGAGTTTACCTACATTACCTCATTTTCAAATGAAGACCTCTCCTAGATTAAGCAAGATGCCTTTTTTACAAAGCTATAATCATTCTAGAAACACAGAGCTGCATTTAAAACCACGAATAGCAACATATAAAAATGCTTAAGATTTAAAAAAAAAACAACCTTCTGATGTCAGATTATATGAACCGGTCACGAAACCAAAACCATCATAATTGAAAAATATCTAGTCAAAAACGGCAACTTAGGCTAGATTCACACCGAACGGAAAAACGGCAGCGACATGTCCAAAATATTTTCCAATAAGTATTGATGACCTTTGATTTAGAATTTAAATAGTCCTTTAGACGTAGTTCTCAATTACAGTCGTTGATTACATTAACTTCATGCAACGTTACTGTCCTGTTGGTGTAACCCAGGTCACCAGATCGAAGGTAGAGGTCAACAGGTCACCGGAACCGCAGGTCGCTCAGGAGTCAACCGCGTACTCAATCGGCATTTATCATCTGGAACAAGCAATTTTACTTTTTAATTTTACGGAACAAATCTAAGCAAAGAGGGAGGGAGGAAAAAGAATCCTGAGCGACCTGTTTTCCGAAAATCAAAACACAGAAAGAAACATTGTTTTGCGTCAAACATTAGCATCGATATAAAAATAAAAAAAAGATAAATATTGGGTCTTTTAAAGCAATTCGTTCAAAATAAATATTTGGAACGCTAAAATCAACATGCTCACATACCTACGGCAAGTAGCCATCTGAATACTAATTTTAAATTCGTTAAAAAGCATTCAGACACAATTAATATCTTTTTTTGACATTTTGGGTGATGTTTACGGTCAATATCCTTTGCCTGACTGTCCCCAAATAACATCTGAATCAAACGTATCGCACTGGCATGAAGTCACGAAGATCTGATACGTGCCTGTGAAGGCCTATTTGAATGAAATTATTTCATTTATTTTCATTAGGTACATACTACTGAAACTAGATTCCAGTAGCCATACTGCAAGTATTTAGTTCATCATTAGAAGCTTTTCTACATTGTCGTTTTCCACGAACTATACAAATGTCTTTCCTACATTGTAAGCTAAATAAACCAAGGCCCTTCTCAAAAACCTAGTGACTTTATGAAACGGTTCAAAATTGGTTACTATATTTAAAGGCTTAACGTTATAGAGCAGCAATTTAAACCCGAAAAATAAATCAGTTTTGGATTATTTTCATGACATACTGCTGAGAAAGTTATGAAATGAAATGAAAAATATATTTAGGTATTTATGACAAATGAAAAATAATAAAAAGAGAACAATATGATAACTAAATTAGAAATGTAACAAATTATACTCCCAACTCAGCATGATGCTAGGTACATGTTTGCACACATAGCCAACGCTGATCTTCCGTTGGGGCCGGTAAGTAATGTCACGGAAGGATTATATGTTACAGCTATAGTTTGTATGATGCAAAAAATCAAAATGTAATATTAAAAAAAAATATACAAAATAATAAGACAAAAAATAAAGAAATATATGTAAACAAATTCAAAGATAAATATGAGATAAACAATTTAGAATTTAGAAGATTTACACAATTATCAACTTACTATTAAAAAAATAAAAATATTATCAGTTAATAGATAGCACTTGTACCGTGTCTATGGGTTTTCTGCTGCTTTTGATGATGGAAAAGATATATGTATTTTAGGCTTGTTTCTAAAAGCTTGAATACTATGCAGGTTCCGTATCGGTGGAGGAATATTATTCCAGTACTTTGTAGCTGCATATCGAAAACTACCTCTAAAAGCAGCCGAAGAGTGGCGTTACCAATTACCAGTTACCAATTTATGTATATATAATCAACCTATAATATTATAAATGTGAATGTTTGTATATTTGGATGTTTGTTCCTACTCAACTCTGTAACGGGTAAATGAACGGATTTTAATGAAAGCACACAAATCGAATAATATTCTAGATTAACATATAGGATACATTTTATCCTGGGAAAACATAAGATCCCTCAGGAACGAGGGTGAAACCACAGGGCGAAAGCTAGTCCTATTTAATACTATTCTCGTAAAATTGAATCGTCCGTCAGTCCATGACGCATGTGATGATGATTCAATTTGCAATGGATTCCTTCCGTCATTCCATCATATGTGTGTAATAAGGATGTGCAGGCGCAAGGAAAGATTTGCCATTTTCATGGCTGTTTTACACATTCAATAAGTATTTTAGTTACTGAAATATTATTCATTACTTTCCTGAATTATAACTACAGCTTAATTTCATGACTTAGGTACTTATTATTCGGTGAAAAAAAAATTAAGCCATTACTTAAAAATTATAACGAGTTGTTCGAGGCTCGCCGATTTGCTCGGATTTTATCATCTAAGCGCATCGAGGCATCGGGAGACCGACGGACTGGGAGCTTTTTCCCCCAACGCATAATAAAAGGGAACGCTGCCAGCCTGTTGGGAACCTTGCCTATCGATAGCAGCGAGGGCTTTGAGGATGTTTTCTATATATCATAGTTTGTATTTTATACATTAATTGTAAATACCTACTTGTTGTAAATAAATAAATACTAGTATAACGAGACCCAACGATTTAGATTATAATACAATAATAGCTAGTTTGGAACCGTAATTTAATAACGTTAATTTTGTTAACTAAATATTTTATGAAATAAGTATTCCATTATTTGAGAAGAAAGTGCCTCTAAGTTAACTTGGAGATAATAGATTTTTGTGTAAAAAGCTATTCGACGTACAAAAAAAATACAAAAAGAAAGTAAAATTCTCCTAAATACAACAAAAAAATGAGCATAATGATTTAAAAAACAAAAGATGGAAAGTGATAATTATCAGTATAAAAAGTCGACTCACTAATTCTCGTTGTAAAAATGTGAAGCGAAATAACCTCTCATAGTTGAAATTCTTAACATACCCGTTTAAAATTCCACAATATTCATACAATAAAATGAGAAAAGATACATTGAACACAATTGCAAGCGGCGTGCAACACACACATGCAAACAACTCAACTACTTAAGTACTTACATGAATATGTGTATATGCATACAAGCGATTTGACACTTGCTCAATCCATTCAGGGCTGTCAGAAATAATTTGCATTTACTTTAATAAAATCTACTTACATATAAACAAAGCTAGTTACAGTAGTTTGGATACATTTTAATGAATAAAGAGATAATAAATTACGCTAGAAAAAATTATATAAGTATCACCATGTTAGTACGTTACTCCTCATTTTTTTTTAAATAATTGTAAGTATGCATTCTAAATGAAAACATAATTTTTTTGTAGCGGTATTTTTATTGATCACAAAATTCTACACCTAAAACCACATTCCAATAGGTAGCAATTACATATTTTATTACCTTCTACCAACCCTGCATTGACATACAAACACAATACACACATACACAAACACATCTGCCGAGCGACCGGTCGATTGACGTCAATGGTGGGTGGGACGGGGATATAAAAAATTAAAACTATCAGCTTACTACGGACGGAAAATGAGACATAACCATAACAAGCTATTGTTTCCTTCATACCTAGCTACCGATTATTTACCAAGCTATTTATTTGTGAATTTACTAATTAATAAAATACCTACGTCCGCGTCACTTTAATAAGAATTTTCATAAAGTCGTCAAAACTATGACGATGTTTGAGTTTCGTTTTGTTTTATGTCGTGGGGTAAATTACTTGCATATTATGTGGAAGGTTTTAACATTTCATCATAAATTGTTTACTATCTAGGAGAGAATTAATAAAATGGAGAACAGGTTTTTGATAGACGTGTACATCTTTTAACAACAATTACATCCTCAAGGATTAAAAGTGACCTTTTCATCTTTAATGATGGCATTAAAATCCTTTATCATTTATATTAGTAGCCTATTCCTCCTTACTGCCTTTCACCAATTATCTTTAAGGTTATAAAATAAATTATTCATGAAGTACAAGGAACGAAATGAACATCCTTAAATATTATAAAATGTCCAATTTCGATGCTGTTTAGACAATTACCTAGGGAGTTCCAAGAGAAGGAAGATTTAAAACTATGGAATATCACACTGTGATAAAAGGGAACTCGCCTTTCACGCTCGAATAAAATAGTTCAAAAATAAAATTTAAAAAATAAATATGCTTTTGTTGTTGTTTTTTAGTTTCGTTAGAAGATAAAGCAAATGTTGAATTTGTTACTGAATTTCATTGATTAGACACAATTATTAATAACTAACTTAGAATGTAGTCAAATAAAATATGCTAACTTTGAACAAGTCATTCGTTTGATTCGTTGTAGTAAGCCCAGTTTCAATTATGCAAAATACCACACAAAACTTGACATGCCTTGCAGTTTCTCTTAAAAAAAATATCAGCCTTTTCCAGTAAAGCGAAGTGAAAAGCCTAAGTGTGAACTTATACGTAGCCAATGTCTTAGCAGTGGTGCTAAGACATAGGCTTTTCTCAAATCGCACTGATTACTTGCCAACCAAAATTATAATGCAAACAAAAACAACACATGACATAAACCTAAAATAGCTCTACAAAAATGTATTATTATGCATATGTATTGCTATTTAAATTTTTCCTCGTATACCTATAAAGAAAAATAAATTCACAGAATTCAGACCTCACTTGCTGAGTGCCTAAAGTTTCCTGGGCAAAAATATATCCTATGTCTCTATAGTATATATAGGTATCTATATCCGAGTTCTCAACTACCTCTCTGCCAATTTTAATCAAAATTGATTAAATAGTTTCGCTGTGACGTAGCAAATAGACAGACAGATTCGCATTTACTTTTATAACAAGATCTAGAATAAAAATGAAAAGAAGAATAAACATTTTACTGAATTTCACAACAATATTATGAGTATTACAGTTGGTTAAGATTTTATACTAAGTACCAGCTGGACTCTTGACTCAATAGACAGTCGTGCTAGGAGACTCGTTGGCGATGTTTCGTTAAGCGATGGGAAACTAACGAGCCTTGAACATCGACGACGTAAGGTAGGTATCGTGCTTGTCGGTTTACTACAGGATTTATTTTGACGAATGTGCGCAGGAACTGTACAATGTAATTCCTCCGTCCTCATTTCTCCAACGAACCACAAGACATCTTGAGGACTTCCATCTACACGTTGTCGACATGCCGCTTATACGGACACAACGCTTTGCTTCATCGTTCCTCCCTTCCGTGGTCTGTGTTTCCTGACACCTTTAACCTAGATTCAAGGCCAGGGTGAATAGACTTTTTCTTGGCAAGCATGCTACATCCTCGGCCTCGTCTTGACTCCTCCTGGGGTCATACGTTGGTCAAACGTAAGCCCATTTAACATAGAAAATAAAACCCAACTCCAACGTTCTTCTAATATTTACAGTGCAGTTTGGGGTCAAACTGTTGAAATGAGACGCAATGACGTCAATAGCGTCCGTGAAATACATTTATGTTATATGACACGTCTATAATAATTATGTATTCTGTTACACAATTATTAGATGCGAACAAATTGACACAGGACAGTGATATAACAGCTTGTTACCATGTTGAATTATGTTAATAATTAGATTGGTGGATGACTTACAATATCTGTCACGCACTAATGTATACCTGCTTACTCAATATTCGCGTGTTTATTCTATTTAAATTTCACTAATTAGAGATACTGTAAAACGTAGTAATCCTTGAAGTCGAGTTTAAATTCAATCTATTTCACATTAATTTAACCTAGTGAGCACTTGCTAAGCGTAGATCAAATAACATGGCGCCGGTTTGGTAAAACCTATGTTTGCTTTGAAAACTTGATGTGGATAATTAACGCATGAAATCATAATATTTGGTAATTCTTCAAACTTAAAGACAAACATCGTGGTTAACTTATATTAGCAGTAAGGTGTTCCTATATCATTGTGTGACACTTAAGTTTTGTACCTAATTCTGTTCGGGAATAGGTTTTGAATTGAAGTTGTTGATATGCAGAAGCTATAACAATGGGCCTAACATTGAACCCTGTGGGACTCCTGTGGTATAATTAAGATTTTAAAAGTTTACAGGTATATGAAAGAAAAAAGAAAGAAAGCAATTATATTAAGAGCTCCTTGAACACCTGCTATACAAACGAAGTATCAAGAATATTTAGTTCACAAAACTGATTTAAATTAAATGTTCTAGGTAAAATTGGTCATAATCATAATTCAAAAAAACTATAATAACGTTGCTAACATTGTCTGTGGTCAATTTAAAAAGTACCTAACCAATAAATCACAAAAAACTATTTTATAAACATTGTTTCCTTTGGTATCATTATGTCCATAGGCGACGGTAGCCTCTTACTAGGTGGGCTACCTGCCTGCTTGACAGCCTCCTGACTTAAAAAAACTATAGACTACGACAAATTATCAAAATATGGTTGAGTATTCCCAATGCTACGTATCATAGATACTCCTTACAGACCGTTCATCACAACTTATCCACTCGTTTAGAAGTTGGTAGCCCTGTTATTCCATTATATTGTTGTCACATTATATTGTCAATCAATAGTGCCAACATAAAGGCTAGGGGACAAGTTATGATGAACAGACTGTACACACAACTTAAGAAACACCTTACATATTAAATATTTTATAAAAGAATAGGCATTGGAATATAATATTTTTCAGCCAAACAAAATAAAATATAAAAGTGATTTAAAATAAATAGCTTACAATGGTATAGACAAATCAATTAGCTTAAAGTATTCAAATACGATAAGAAAAAATTAAGGTCATATTTATTTACTTTAATCCAAGATAAGTAAGTAAATGTTGTTGACAGTATTAAGGAATTAATATTTGTTACAAAGTTCAATGTTTGATATAATCCTACTAATATTATAAACTAGCTTACAGCCCCGCGGTTTCACCCGCGAACCCCTATTTTACCTCCTTAGGGGTGGAATTTTCAAAAATCCTGCCAAATTTTAGCCCGATCCATCCAGTGGTTTGAGTTGTGCGTGGATAGATCAGTTAGTCAGTCACTTTTTCCTTTTATATAAACAGAAGTATAGAAGAAGAAGATTTGAAAGTTTGGATGGATGGATGGATGGATGGATGTTTGCTACTCAATCACGGCAGAACGGGTGAATGGATTTGAATGAAATTTGGCACAGATGTAGGTTATAGTCTGGAATAGCACATAGGCTACTTTTTATCCCGGGAAAACATAAGAACTTTCTGGACCGCGGGTGAAACCGCGGGGCGGAAGCTAGTGCAACATAAATATTTTATTTACTCTTTCGTTTCTCCACAATATCATTATAATATACTGAAGTATGGATGTGGCCGAAGGAGGCATCATACCTTTAAAAAATGGAGTTAATATCTTGTTTTATAGATTTACTCAATGATTTTATAGGTTACAATAACAAGCTCACTGGATTAACTAGGTTACCGCGCCGTGGTTTCAACCGCGATCCCTTATTCCATCCCATCTAACCCTTAAGGAGTATTTTTTTAATCCGGCCTTATTCCTTGTCTACATCATAAAAAATGCTTTCTAGGTGGGTTTGGGCTGGGTGTTGATGAGTGAGTCAGAACTTTTCTTTTGACTTATATAAAACAAAAAAGAATTTTCAATAAAAAAAAAACAACAACAACTATAACAATGAAATATACTTTGTTAATTGAGTTTATTTGAAAAACAATGCTTCATAAACAGAACAAAAAAAATGATAATTTTGTTACACGTGTCGTAAAATATGGTCAATTAACACTAAATGCTTGAGTCTTTACTTAACTTTAACGCAAATAACCTGTTATTCGAGTACTTGAAGATATAAATAAGAGTAATGGTATGCATTATGTACTGTAGTGTCATTTTTTTAGGTTGTGATAATTGTAACCGGTAAAATATCAAGAAGAAATTATGATCCTTTTTCAAATGGTTTTAATATCTTTGGTACAAATGGTATCAAATTTACCATAAATATGGTACACATAATCTATTTGCTACCATTTCAAGTCGTAACAATGCTGTTAAACGTTCAAATATTAATCTTTAAATCAATTGAAATTTAAAGTACGTGCCCTAAACGCATGTACCGTTTTAGCGGTTACCGGCCTATTGACGCTTGCAACACCAAAACACCCGCGTATTGCCGCCCCACAAAACTTCTTGTAATTTTTACATTTTCCGTTTAGTCGTGGGTAAAAATGAAATATGTATTACGAGAATATTATTGATTGAGAAATTTTAAAAATTATTATGTTTTTTTTTATTGTATTGTATTACATATGATTAGCAATGCCCGGTTTTCTTTGCGTCAAATATAATCTGTTTGAGATACGTGAGTGGCGCCGTCGCACTTTTTATTTTAGCAAGTAATTTATTGGAAAACAATCAAATCGACGTGGATACTATGAGTAAAAGCGCCATCTAGAGAAAAAAAATCTCTTTTCTTACTTAAGAAGATCTATAAGAGAACATACAAAAGCAAAAGGAAGATGAAGAATGGAAGAAGTCATGAGAAGCTTCAAGAGAGATAACTACCAAAACTTTATAAATATGAAACAATAGAAACACGGTGGTTGTACGTAACATTTAAGCCTTTGTAAAATGAAAATATGAGCCAGCAAGCGTACAATAGTCAACAACACCACAGACAGTAACTAAACTAATCTGTGTTCGCTCCAGTTACCATGGACAATACACGTAAATGACGGATGTCCACATCCGGCTTGTATACAAAATAACTGTGTAAGTATAACATTATATTAGGAAACGGATTATAGGATAATATAAGGGTCATATAGTATCTGACATTCAAAGAGCACGCTTTGTTTATGCTTTATTGTGTAGCTGCCAGAACATACTGGTAGGTGCTTGGCGTCAGGTTTTTAACATGAGGGTGGTACCAGCCAGACAGGTATAGGCAGGTACTACAAAGTAACCTACCACCGTGCTTTGATATTTTCTACCATCGAAAGCTCAAACTCAGTCAAATTTAGACCTACGACTCTCGTTCGGCACTGAACTATCATCGCTTCTTTCTTAGTCTAGGGTAGCTAACCACATGCTCATTAAAAAAATCTCAGCGTTCTAAAATATCCCTCTGGCAATTTTCATCAATAATCAATTTAATAATCTACTTAACTCTGAATACTTAGCTAAATCTAATAATTAGACAGATAGAAAGTCTCAATTTAAACAAATCCATTATAAAACGACTGGTTAAATTTATCGACTAAATAATTAACGTAAGCATTCGCTCGGAATAAATCAATTGTGATTATGTATATTGTTTATAAACAAACTGTTCTGTTCTCCATTAAATATAACATAACATAATGTTGAACATATGAAATTTGCTTTGCCAATCTTTGTCGTGATAAAAAGCGCATTATGTTGATCCATGATTCTAACTATTCTAAGTAGCTACTGCGCTGCAAAAATTCATCATTGGTATTGGTACGTTTGGATTAGAAAAAAAATTGGGGAGTTAAACAAATTGATCCGTGTTATCTAAAAATACATGAGCCATTGTTTAAATAGAGCAAAGATCTTGTTATGAATACAAAATTTTAAATAGTTTGATTAGTTGACAAAATATAAAACATCACAAAAATTATAAATAGCGATTACTTTGAACATAATCTTAAAAAATGTTCATGTACGATTTCAAATAGGGAATTAATTTATGAAAAGCCTTTATGAGTATCTGAATAATTCATAGAGAATTCTTAACGAGACGAATTGAGGTCATTTGTGAAGTCTATGGAAGGTTTTGTAACACCTATTCTCTTATTTATGACTTAGCTTCAATTAACATAGGTGTTAACCTGTTTATTTCTGTCAATGTGCGTTTATTCGACCAAAGGGTCCTCGGTATGTTTCCAAGATAAGCAATTTGTAAACAGAATTTTTGTCAGCTCTAGGTAATATAATAGAGTCAACTGTGATAGAATTTTATAAGTGCATATCTTCAATACTTGAGAACCCTCTATCCCATACAATAAAACAGTCCAATATCGACTTATCTTTAAATTTAACAGTTAGAAACTATTTTAATATTAATTGAGATATGAACACACAAATAATATTCCGATTTTCAACAAGAGAATATTCTAGATTGGATTAGACATCAGCTGTATAAAGTCAACAGACAATCAATCGATTTTAACATTAACACCTCATAGCCAATGCATTAAAATTTATCACGGATAACTTGTTCACGGTCGTAATATTTTACTGACGTCAATTAAAGGTTAGTTAGTTCAAATAAGGAAGATTATGTATACCATAAAATTATAATTCGGTGCATAAAAACTTATAGGTTTGAGACCCAATCATTCATTAATAACATGATCTATAGGCTAAAAGAAACAAAAAGATGATAAATGACCGCAACTATAATAAATTATTTAATAATATGCCGGTTTTTATGAACTTAAAGCTTACTTTCAATTAATCACATAATTAGTAGATACAGATAAAGATTTAAACATAAGGAAGGAAATTGTACAGGCAATTTAAAAGCGATAAAGTTAAAATTGGTATTCCCGATGATGATAAAACAACCTTTGAAGATATACCGATTCTTAAAATACAATGTCGATTACCGTTGGAATGGAACTGATAATAATCAATATCATATAATAATACCTATACTTAAAATATTGCATCACCGGCTTTAATGCTATCGACAAGTTGAATGAAATAATATCAATGACAATATATATAATCAATATAAGTTCCTTGATAGTATCTTGCACTATTTGTTTTAAAACAACCTTCACATTTTAGACACAATGAAAAAGATTTCGGTTATGCTAATGGCATAAGACGGATAATAGAATGAATGAATAGAAGAAAATAAGTGAATGATATAAGTCCAATGACCTGTACCAAATGAGTAACATACTCAACTTGAAATGAAACTCGCAAATGATAATGAAAACAAATAAACACTGACCTTTTTTGGCATAGTCGATGACTCGAACTCTTCGTCGTCACGGCTAGAGAGTGTCGAGCACGAGGAGCAAGCTGAATCAGCTGATAAGGACCTCGCTCGCAACCAGTCCACTTCCTCTTCTGTAGCACCTACAGCAATACCATCAGAATAATCGCTGACAACAACGCTTGGTGTCCTCACGCATCGCCCTCTGGTCTCGCATCCCTCACTGCCTCTTCTCCCAAGTTCCACCACATGAGCTTCAATGAGTGTCCTCTCCCTTCTCGGTGACATCGTATCAGGTGGTGGTGTGATATCACGAGGATGTGAATGTCTCCTCAAGCGTGTTTCCAATTCTACAGCAGAGTCGTCGCTCAGGTCGCGGCTGCGTCGCCTGACGGCTGCTCTGTCGTCGTCATCTGATGAGGAGATGTCTTCGGGAGGAGAGGACGCACGCGGTGGGCGGAGATACTGCATCGGAGCTGGTTCGAAGCGTCGGAGGAGCTCTGATACCCGCGGTTGCGCCTGTCGTGTCACGCGGCCGGTCGGCGGCGCGCGCGCACCCGCACTGCCGCTCGTCCTGCGCAGTGCTAGTGACTGCGTCGACTCCCGCGCATTTTTGGGCACAATTCCTGCGCCGAGCTTCAAATAAAAGAGGCTATGGTTGAGTGCCTTTTCGCGGAGCACGCGACGAAAGTCCTCTGGTGTTACTTTTTCGAGACGAGGCATTTTGTTCTGAAAGTAAATATTGTCGTTATCAAAAAATACATAATTTTTCTGATCACTGACTAGACCTTAATATAGTTTTTCAATGCATATAAGGGAAAGAGAATACTAATAGAATAGATCATACCGAACAGGAGTTTTGGAAAATTATTGAAATTGAATGATGATATTTAAGGTGATGATACCTACCTAATACAATTATATTTACACCGATGATCAGTTTAGTTGCAGCTCATTGCCTCGCGGTCTGAAACAAGGTAAAATATTACATATTAGTAAACATTGACGTCAAAAAATATGTAACTTATTGGTTTTATACAACTAAAAAACTCTACAAAATTACACGGCTTATTCTTTCATTTCCATATAGCTCTGCCAAGTAGAATGAGAAAATGGTACCTATATAGTCTGCGCAATTTTTTAAATTTTTACGTTAAATTAATTGAATTGAACCAATTGAATCAAAACCGACTCTTGCTATTGATTTGTAAATTATTAGAGTTGGTATACCTTAACATTAGAAGATGTTATTAATTTTGTTACGATAAATTCTCTCTTTAAGTTTTCTGTACTGCAAAAGTAATAAAAAAAACAGAACCTTTATAGGATCATTTTGTCGTCCGTCCATCAAGACCCCTTTCTCAGGAACGGGTGTCATGTTGAAATTAATATCCAACACTAAAATCTATAATCACTTGGGGATGTAGTTGGAAATGTGAGGGAGAACATTTTTTCCACTGCAAGTTAGTTTATAGGGAATTTTCAGAGCCCTAGACCGCTTTTTTTACTAAGTAAGTAGTCAAGAAAAATCAAAACTATTATACCGAAATATAGGTTTAGTATCTAATACATTCGATTTTTTATATAATAGTAAAATAGGTAGGATAATACATTGAATCACATCACCTACTTTAAGCACAAATCAAATGCATGGGTTTTCTCTCACAATTGATTTTCTAATTTGTCATGCAAGTGAACTTATATATATGCATTACACATTTCCTACGCACATTGCCACATTTATGAATGACTGGAAATTCCAGAAATAACAGCTGGTCATTTGAAGAATCGCGTGATGCAAATATAGGCAATTAACAGTTACAACCAATTTTCCAGGAAAAAAGTTAAAATTCGATTCAATAGTTCAAGAAGTGCGAGAAGAACATATTTTTTTAAGTAAATAAGGATAAATGTAAATAATATAGGACGTGATTAAATTATTGATATAAAGTGATTATTGGATCTGCGAAACCCTTAACATTCTTGCTAATACTTAATCAAGACGCAATATCTGAATAGAGTATATATAACTAGCTTCCGCCCCGCGCATTCACCCGCGTTCCCGAGGGATCTTATGTTTTCCCGGGATAAAAAGTAAGCTATGTGTTAATCCACCTACTTCCATACCAAATTTCATCAAAATCCGTTCAGTAGTTTTTGCGTGAAAGAGTAACAAACATCCATACATACAAACTTTCGCTTTATAATATTAGTAAGGATTTGGCACACCTATATAAGATATTTCTAAGCCTAGAAAACATAAGTGTCGGGTAAAATCGTGACGGAATCTAGCTATGAACATCAAGGACCTATGTGATATTTTTTCTAAAAATATTTTCCCGAGACATACCAACGAAGATTAACGAAACCTTTAACCCTAACTGTAGGAAAGAAGCCTATATAGATAAGCTTAAAAAGCACAACCTTATCTAAATACAAAATTTTATCCAAATCGGTAGAGCTGTTTCCGAGATACACGAAATGAAATGCATATAGTTTCTCGCCGGCTCTTCTCATTAAAAGCAACCTTCCGAACCGTGCGTTAGAGTCAGACTATTCATAAGTGCTTGTGAAGATCTATTTGAATAAAATATATTTTCATTTCATTTATTTCATTTCATTCATCATTTCATTTCATTAATTCATTCATTTATACATGAATCGCTCCTTGTTCACCATGAAATTCAAATTTTCACCCATCATAGTTATATCGAGATATAACATATGACGCAACCTTAGAAGAATAAAGACAACAATATAATAACGATAACAATGATATAGTGGCCTACCTGATCTTTTTCTTTCCTACTTATTTTTATTTTACATTAGCAATTAAGATTTACCCCCAATTAATGACCAGTTAATTAATGTATATCTTCAATAACAATATGTTTTATTATCTCTCAAATTGTCATATTTTTTTTAGGAATCTCATACCTAGTGGAAAAGTAAATAAATAAAATCGTATTTTGAAAAGCATTGCACGACACCGTTCCGAACCATGGTTTGGAAAACACTATATTTACATCATTATTATAGAAATCAGGCGATTAGTCGTTTCTTCGAGGACATAATTGCATTTATTGACATCATCAGGTAATTTACTAAAGTGATTAGCTATAAGTCAGGCTTCAGCATATTTACATATAGCGAGAAAAAAGGAGTTGTAAAATTATTTTGAATCATATTTCTTAGAATATTGTCGACGTTTTGGAATAAAACTAGATTAAATAATTGAATTAAGTTGTAGTAATATTTTTTATTCAAATAGTCCTTCACAAGC
Organism: Tetheella fluctuosa; assembly: GCA_951216915.1. Taxonomy (NCBI): domain Eukaryota; kingdom Metazoa; phylum Arthropoda; class Insecta; order Lepidoptera; family Drepanidae; genus Tetheella; species Tetheella fluctuosa. Next base: position 8,104,423 of record OX578230.1, read on the forward strand.
ACTTATGAATAGTCTGACTCTAACGCACGGTTCGGAAGCTTGCTTTTGCTTAGAAGAGCTGGCAATAAACTAAGCAATTACTATTCTTTTCAAAACTAACTCAGATTTATTACGTACAATTGTTTAAGTAGTCTCACTGAGTGTTATGACGAAAAAAAATAAAACTGTATAAACAGCTATATGCACATTGAATAAATTTACCAAAAACTTATTTGGGCCGATGAACAGTTTAGGAATATAAAATGAAAATTTTGATATTTTTTTCTGTTTGTGTGTTTATCTGATCGAACACTCATGTCGAAAACTACTGAATGGATTTTCATGGAGTAGCTTGACGCTTTGAATAAGGTTTGTTTCAATGAAATCGGCTGACGGGAGAAAGATACCTCATTTTACGAAGACTGCGCGAGTCGTTAAGCTACCTATGCCTAAAATAAATAAAAAACCGTGCAACATAAACACATACCTACACACAATCCTCATTTGTATGAAACTCGTACAACTCCCATACACTACGCAGATAGATAAACGCTTTACTTTAAACCTAAGAATTGTGAGAATAAACTACGTGATTTGCAAGATTTATGTGCACCTACGTACGCTTTAGTAAAACTTATTCAAAAGTCAGATATGTCGTACCGGTTGTTAATTTTAAATTGGAACAGTTTTTATATGGACACCATCAAAGAAGCGTAACCTAAGGCAAATTATTTTTTATTTATTTTTAACTATAGCTAATTCCCGGCGTGTGTTGCAATGCCTCATTTTTTATTAACTTCTTTTGAATGTGAATAGTATAGGAGCGCATTCGGTACAAACATTGATTTTTATATATTTTTAATACCTGATGTACCTACCAATTTTTTTTCGATGGGGAGGAAAATCTCAACGTTAAACCATTATTAACTTAGGTAACTAATATATCCTCCATACTGTGTTCATCGCTAAAAAAGGTAAATCGCTTTGTTTTGTAGCGTCTGTCTGTGACTGAGGTAAAAATGAAGAGTTTCCTATAAACACGTAAGCCTAAAATAAATAGAGGGAATCTGACTAACTGACTGACTCACACACAGCCCAAACCGCAAGAACTTATATTATAGTAGATGCATATCAAACTATCAAACTTCAACCCCTAAGGGGGTAAAATAGGGGATCGTGGATGTAATCGCCGGACAGAAAGCCAATTAACTACCACCTCCTTGATTATTTAAATGTCAATAAAACTGAAATAAACCAACACATTTAATACCACATCCAACTTTATCTTCATACTGTCAAACAGTGATGTCCTCAAATCGCGTGACGTCAACGCCAGCCTTGTCGGTAAGGGCAACACTACACGCACTAAAATAGCTTAATATAGACCATTCCAAGACAAATTGACTTGATTGTCCACTTTGTTACGCAATTATTTATATTTAGAAGCAATTTATTTAATTAGATATTTATGTTACCTAATGTATTTTGCTTTTTTTTTAGTGTACGAGTTTAGTAAAGTTGTTTCAGGATTATTAATAACAATAGAGTGCTTTTTCGCTGCTTCATACGATGATTGACTAGAATTCTTACTGATTTTTCTGATGTAAATCTATATACTAATATAATAAAGCTGAAGAGTTTTTGTTTGTTTCAATGCGGTAATCTCCGAAAGTACCACTCCGATTTGAAAAAATATTTTTGCAATTGAAAGTCCAATTTTTGAGGAAGGTTGTAAGCTACTTTTTATATCGGGAATGCGGGTGAAACTGCGGGGAACAGCTTGAGTTCTTATAAGCACTTGTTGCGTGGGCGTGAGCACTGAACTTGTTTCAAGCCTCTGTGGTTCCTTTACCACACTTATGGATAATTAAGTAGGTAGTAACATAATTAAAGCATGTTCAACACAGTGTTACTATTAAATGTAACATTGTATAACAAGTACCTTACAAGGTACATACATAATTCTCACAGTCACATGGTTAATGGTGGTACGGTATATTATACCGCTAACTGTAACTAGTAACTTTAACTATAAATATTTATAAAGTTTGTTATAAGACTATCTTCATTTTATTTGGTTTTGTGGTAAGTAATGATGTGTCCGAAGGTGGTAAGCACACAAAGCCTAAAAAGAGTTGGCTCTCATGTAGACGCTTAGCGAACATATTTTTAATTTGAGGGTGGTGCCAGTCTAGCGGCTAGTACAAATTAGCCAGTAAGTAGTAACCGTGCTATGGTTTCCTCATGATGTTTTCCTTAACCGAAAGCTAAAATTCACTGTAGGATTCCAACTATTTCCAACCCACGACTTCGTCACAGCAATCAATGTCACTACCACTGAGCTATCATCGCCTTAAAAATTAAACAGCACTAGTATTTTAGTGGGTATATTTCTTCTTTAGATACTCCATCGAATTTCGAGTAATTTTTTTTATAAGGCCTACCCTTACAGCTCTTGCATTAACAAGCATCGTCGACAAGTTCAACTTTGCCATAAATTGATGATACGTTACTATGTATAGGCCTGTGTTTTAATCTCACTGATAAGTAAAGACATGACATGGTAAGCACACAAAGTCTAGAAATCTCTTAAATCTAGGTGCTGAAACTAAGGGACCCAATTCGTGAGTTAAAGGGTTAATACAATCCGACTATCGAGCAATTTTATTAAGCCTATTTCAGCAGCTATTACGCTTGAGAGAGTTTCAAGTGTCGGTTCCTCCATAAGCCTATGTACCTCCTCCACTTCAACACTTACAACGATAAAATTCTAATCAAATGGTTCAAACACAAATTTTCATATTTACTAGGTAATTATAACAACAATATAATCACAGAGTTTAATTAAAGCAACGGAATTTACCCAATTTAAATGGTTCACGCAAGAGCAGCCACGTGGTAAGCCAATGTTTGCAGGATTCGGCCTACATACCAGATAAGGCTTAATTAACATTGATATCACACGAGTGGCAAGTGACGGATTGGGAACACTTGCCAAAGAAATAAGAGCAATATTTTGAGATGGTTGACTTTGAAATTTTGAGCCTCTTGTCCTCGCTTGATACAAATTATGTATATATATATATTATGCCCTAATTAACTACAAGCAGAAAGCCTTGACAGTTGAACACTTCAAAAAGTAAGTATAAATCTAATAATTCATAAAATAATTTTGGTAACAATAAGCCATCAATTCACATGGACTTTAGGTATAATTTTTCTTCCACAATGTGTTTACACAAATGTGACTAAGAACATATTACATATATCAGTTAATAGGGAATATATATGACGGCCGGCCTCAATCATGAATATTTCTATTCTTTTGTATGTCAAGACTCCCATTTATTCTTTACCCTCTAACACCAATCATGCAAGCTACTACTTATACCTACTATGGATACTACGTACTTTCTCTATGATTTTTCTTTTACGGCTACCTTCAAGCCTTTCTTAGCTGTTATTCGTTCACCTCTCTCCCAAAGATTCTATAAAGTTTCATACTATATCTTATAAACTTATTTCTAATCCTATATTTCCTCGTCTTATCGTTCATCAACAATTTTGAGAATCAGCGTCAAACCTTCCTTAGAAACCATATAAACTAGTGAGAATTTCATGACCTTTAGAGGTATCTAGTTTGAGCGTCATAAAGCAGCAAAATTGTAGCAAGTTTTAGCATTTACGTAATTGTGTCGCGCGTGACTGCAAGGAAGCGTCATTTGAGGTTAAAGTATCATTTACCATTCCAACTAAAATGTCACTACTGGTAAACCGCAACTGGACTGAAGAGGTATATTCTGGGTATAATGTGAACTGGGTTGGTACTAGTTTTTTTGAGTAATAAAAGTTCAGTAGCATTCAAAGAGGAAAATTTTGTCGGGTCGTGAAATATCGATGCGACTGACAAGTCTATTGCAGAATTTGACCTCATGACCTTTATGCGCAGCTCACGTCACACCAACTAAGCTATCAATACTTCAAATATCGCAGACGTTGAATAAAACGTTAGGATAAAGGTTATTTTTGACGCACATAAAACAAATATTTACGCTAAAGAAGGTTGCATTGTAATGTTAAATAGTTGGAGATTATCCTGATATTTCCCAACACTGAAGGCCGGTCGTATACTGAAATGGGTTAGGATTCAAAACAACATCATAATGTACATAATTTCATACGCAATGTCGCTTTGTAGGTATGTTTTGAAATTGAAAAATGTTATAAGGCCACTTTATTATGCGTCTCTGCCATTTTAGCATTTACTACCTATTTATCTTCCCACATTGTTTCATGTAAGTATCCTGTTTTGAGTCATCCCTTTTTATGTCATAAGTAAAAGTAATTGCAAACCTTTTTTTGAACTCGGTTAAATTGCAAAAGCGTGCAATCTAAATCTACAGAACAACCTTTCTACAGATGCATTACATACAGTAGATCATATCGATAGCATTAATACAATTACAGTATCGCACATTACATTAAATCTTAAGATCTTAACACATGGTAATAGAGGTGAAATTGGCGTGCATTAACAGTTTAACAAATGGCATTAAGGATTAGAAACCGTAACGCATAAAACGAGCGAGTTATCGTACAAGTGACTCTGTATAATATATTAACTTTTTCTACGTGGGAATGTTCTAGAAAGTAATACGTCATTTGTTTGTAATATTCGAATTTTCTAGGGTTACCATACTGCCATAATTTAATTCCAGTGTAACGTTATACTACTAATAATACCTGAGTCTATCTATACAACTAATTTTGCAACGTCTAGTTTGAAATTCATTTAAATTGCTAAAATATTGATTGTATTATATAATTGCACTTTAAAAATCGAAATTGTTTCTAAAATAAAACAAAATAATAAAGGAATATGCTGGAATATTGTGAAATACACAACCATTTAATCCCAAACTAAGCATTTTTTTTTATTATTATGTATAGGTCTGTGTTGGAACCACAATCTGTGGCCGAAGGTGGTAAGCACACTAACCCTAGAAGGAACTCTCAAATGCAGCTGCGGGAACACACCGACAAGTGCTTGGCGTCAGGTTTTCATATTGTGGGAGGTAGCCAGCCAAGCAAGTACTATGTGCCCTGACCTTTGACGTAACTTTTGGTTTTTAATCCCTACACCAAACGGCTCAAGCGCAATTGGTAACCCTATGCATGAAATGCTATAAATATTTTCTTACGCAAATAGAAAATAAATTATTTTAATGAATTTCATACATACTTCGTTACGTATGTACAAATATTAATTACTTCCATTATAATGTTTCCTCTAACCTCCATAAAGACATGATATGACGAAAATATAGCATTAAATTTCAATTTTCTAAAATAAAAATGATTGTAATCAATAATGTTGTAATTTAATTACATATACATTATATGTACATTATATCTTTCCGCGCTGTGATTTCAGTGTTGCAATATTTTTTTTTCTATATCTTTAGGCAGTGTGTTGTTTGTTAGTCAGTCACTAAACCAGTAAGTCAGTGACTCTTTTGTTATATTAATGAGCATAATATTACAATAAAATATCAAATTGATAACAAAACAGTAATCCAGCAAAATTTTCCACACATCCTTCAATGTTTCCATATGCTGAACTAATCAGTTTCATTCTGAATTATGATCTTGTTCCTTAAAAATAAGGGTGATTATAGCATACAAAGTTTATTGGCACCCCTTATCAGTTTATTTATTAAACACCATTGTGCTACCATTGTTTCACTCACACATACGTGATAGGATTGCGAGATAATTAGAAAAGTCCCTGTGGTGATAACGTACCCTAATTGAATGTACGTACGCAGTTTTAGATAACAAAATAAATAAACATTCACGTCATAACTTATCACATATAAATTAAAAAATAATGAGACTACGTCAATACCTTGATTGGTTATTAATATTATTTATATCATGGAAAATATATTGAATTTGATCTCATTTATAAGTTTGTGAAGTTAATAATTTATGCTAGTAAAATATTGATTAAATAATGCGTTTTTTTGTTTGATTTTACAACACTGCGGTTACCGCAGCCTATGAACGCTTGCAACACCAGGTGTATCACTCGCGCGTTGCCGACCCTTCCCTCCACCCCGATGAGCTCTGGCGACCTTACTCACGCGCAGGAACACAACTATTAGTTATTTGGCAGCGGAATTCTGTAAGGGGGAGATACTTCCCCAGTCAAGCTGCTCTTTGAGCGACATATCGCTATGCTTTACCTCTCTTGCGATCGCGATTCATTCAAATTGGATTATTTAAATCTTTTCTCTCTATCTTGCGACGTCACGACTTGATAAATATATGTCGTAACGTATTTACATCCTTGGGTTTTACCTGATACCTATCTAATGGTATACGAAGGGCTTTTGACAAAGCACTCATGCTGATAGAAAATAAGCTTCACATATACAATTTTACTATCAAGAGTAATGTATTCTTTTATATGGATAGGCCTATGTTTAAACACAATCTCACTATCACATGATGATGTAGCCGAACTTGGTATTCATACAAAACTTTAAAGGGAACCGACTCTTAAGTGCAGATTCTGGAATACACCGGCAGATGTTTGGCGGCAGATTTTCAACTAGCCAGCCAGTCCTAACGATATTTTCCTTTCGAACTCATGACCTTCGTCGTGGCATACCACTGAGCTGAACTACCACTACGGAAGTGATTGCAAATCCAAAATGGTTCAATAACCCAACATATTTACAACTGTTGTAACATTACATAACAATACGTTTCATCTGTAAGACTGTAACACACGCATACAATATACGCGATCAATCTGAAAGAAAACTGGGGCAATTATATCAGTCTCGCTTCACCATGTTGTAATATAATTGTACACCATTCATGGAGTATTACGAGACCAATTCGACGAGATTTGTTTATATTTTAGACTACTTAGCGTTTCCGCGTAGTTTCACCCACGAGGGATCTTGTGTTTTCCTGGGATAGAAAGTAGCCTATAGCCTTCCTCGATAAATGGGCTATCCAACACTGAATTTTTCAAATCGAACCAGTAGTTCCTAAGATTAGCGCGTTCAAACAAACAAACAAACACACTCTTCAGCTTTATAATATTAGTATAGATAATGCTAGCTTCCGCCCCGCGGTTTCACCCGTATTCCCAAGGGATCTGATGTTTTCTCGGGATAAAAAGTATCCTGTGTATAAATCCAGAACATATTGTGCGCCAAATTTCATCCAAAAACATTCTGGTGTTACGAATTTGAGTGGTTATAAAGATACAGACAGACACACAAACAATAATAATATGTTATTTATAAATTCATCGGCAGCGGCGGTAGCTTCGAGGATTTTTTTATATATTATCTACATCTACACTAATAATTTTGTATTTTTGTATGTTTGTAACGAATAAACTCAAAAACTACTGGTAGGATTTAAAAAATTCTTTCACCATTAGAATGTTACATTATTCCTGAGTAACATTTAGGTTTTCAAAAATTAGAGATCCTCAAGAAAATTGCAATAATGTAACCCAAAGTAGCCAAATTTTGCCTATAAAATTCATTATTTGGCGTGCGCTGAGAAAACTTCTGATGATACATAAAAATTATATACTTACCTACAAAAAAGTTCGCGAGGGTATATCATAGTTTAGTCACATAGCAGCATTTATGTTCTAAAATTTCTATAAAGTGGCTCACGTCAGAACGGGCGAACGGATTTGGATGAAATTTGGCACAGAGATAGATTATAGTCTAGAATAGTATATAGGCTACTTTTTATCCCGGGAAAACATAAGAACCTTCGGCACCGCGGGTGAAACTGAAGCTAGTAATTTATATTTTGAATTCTGTTGTAAATAAATACTATAGATTATGTCATTAGAAATGTTATATAATATATACAGGCAGTTTTTTCTTATTATATCCTCATACTTCCAACTAATTAAATATACATAACAAAAGTATCAAGCAAATAAATAGAGGGAATGGAATATTTTTAAAATAAAAAAATTATCGGTATAATACGAGTAATAGTTCTGTAACCTTAACATACATTAAGTACTAATGACAAATTCCCGTAATTAACCTCAATTTTCTTTTCCTAATTAAATCATAACCAACTTTACAAGTGACATGAATTTTTAACTAGAACAGCAGACAGGAAACAGTTGTTATAAAAACACAAGTTCATCATCATTGTCTTCGGACATCTCATCACAATGGTTTGCTACATTCATCATGCTCTCAAACATCTACTTTAATATTAAGTAGATGTTTGAGATAATAATTTAATGGTGACATTTATTTAGCTAGAGGATCATTGTTTCTCAATGTTTTAATAACACAATCTAAAACCACTAATCAAAAATCAGGTCATAAAATCACTTTCCTTTTTTTTATTAAATAGGAACGTCATTTTATTTCAATAAGTAGGGCTCAATCTATTCTATTTTAAAACAGAATATTTCCCCATAATGTAACAAAAAAATCCTACTTACTGGACGAAATCGTTTTTTTTTCAATCAAGTTGAAAATTTGTCGCCAACTACCTCACGATGTATTCCGGCAGCTGAACTTGAGAGTCAGTAGGTACCACATTTGACCACATCACTCAACAGGTAAGATTGTGGTCAAACACAGATCTAAAAAAGCTACTGTAAAATGCCACCCTGCATATGAAAAAAGTTTCTGATAAAGAAGACAAAAACGCATTTGAGCTAATATTAGCTTCACAGGCTATTTTATTGTAAATAATCATACAATACTTATTACTTAATGTTGTTTTTTGTGCACTTACAAAGAATTTTACCCAAAGTCTCTACGACATGAACTCGGTTGAGTGCCCTTATCAAGAATTCAAATGACATGTCAACAACGTAAAGCATGTAAACTATGGAATATTTTCAGTGACATTAGATATAACCAGGACACGTCTATCTACAAGGACGTCGTGTGTCGTTGGTTAGGCTCATAAAGCTCCCTTATCTATGCCATAATTGCATTGACGTCATGAGCAGTATATTCTGCATTATTCAGCAGTTAGGTATCAACGATTCGTTCACGCTCGATTTTGTATTCGATTGCGATTCGATATGCATACGAGATTCGATCAATTTTGTAATAATTACATCACTTTTATTACATCTTTGCATGCTGTATATAAAAAGAAAGAACAAGCACCTAATTTAAAGTATTTTTTAGTATTTTTTTTTTGCAAATGCTGAGCGGATTTGGATTTAATTTAGCACATCGAAAAATCATACCTACATAAAATGTGCATGAACTTGTTCGTTTGTTCTATATCTGTACCGGGATAAAAGTATAACTATTTATATTGTAAAAGTAAAGACCTACCTGTGGTAATTTATGTATATATTATATTAAATTATCCAAAAAACACAAAAACTTTTAAAGAAACAAAAAATTGCACAAAACCTTAATAAATTATTAAAAAAGGAACGTTTTCATTTAATGAATCAAATAGAAACATGTAACATTAGCAATCAGCTAAATAAAGATCTATACGACAGAAATACTCAATATCTTCGTGACGAAATAGACTTACTTAAGCGCTCCTTAGAATCCATGAACGCTAAATACAGTAACGCTCAACAACAAATAAACGAGCACATCCTAGCGGCAGATGAGCTTATTAGGTTAGGGGAATATAATAGTGAACGTCTCAATTCTATCGTTAATAATAATCATTGTAACTGCTCAAATGCAATGCCTAGCTCTCCTTCACATTCACACATAGAATTAAATATTAGTAGCTCCATATGTCAAAATAAAAAAACACAGAATACAATAACAAATAAAACAATTATCATAAGTGACAAAATTGGACAAGGTTTTGGCCCCATCCTTAATAATGAGATAAGAGAACAAGTTATTAATAATTGTTACCCCGGGGCTCCTTATGAGCAGATAATAAACACTATACATTCACAAGAGTTACATCATAATACAACGGTCATTATATTATATGGGGATAGTTTAACCATTAGGAAAAAAGACATTATTAATAGTTTTAATAAGTTGCTTGACTTACACAGCCAGTTTAAATGTAAGTTTGTTTTGTGTGCCTTTCCTTATTCAAATATGTTATCTCAGAAACAGAATAGGCACATATATGATATGAATATGACACTTTATAACTTAATTTATCGTCATAGTGACGCCATGTTTTATTTTGACATGAACAATTTTATATCTAATTTTAAGTTGACAAAAGATACACTCTATCTGCCAATTAAGTTTAAGCGACAAATCGCTACATTGTTAGCCGGTAATTTACACATTTATAACCAAGCTACTAGTAGCTTGGTTGGGAATATTGACACTGGTGTTATTGGTGATAACGAGGTGTCCAGGGGGGAGGAGGTTTTTCAGATACGACAAAGGCTAAGCTCAATCATTTAAATATTGTACATCAGAATATTCAGGGCCTAGCTGGCAAGGAATTGGAAATTGAACTGTTTCTAGAATACCACAAGGTCAATGTTTTTTGTGTAACTGAACATTGGATAAAAAATCATGAGCTATTGCTCAGTTTTCCTAATTACAAACTGATAAGTGCGTTCGTTAGAAAATCAGCTATACACGGTGGCAGTTTAATTTTAGTTTCAAGTGATATTAAATGTAAGGATCGCAAAGACATTGTAGACTTGTCAATCGAACGCACTGCTGAATTGTCTTGTGTGGAGTTAGAGCGATTTGTTATAGTTTGCGTGTACCGTCCCCCTCTAGGTGATTTTAGTTTATTCGAATTAGTCGTAGAAGATGCTCTTAAGAAAGCTCAAACGTGTAACAAAAATATAATAGTATGTGGTGATTTTAACGTGAATTTGTTAGTAGATTCACCTACAACAGTAAGATTAATTAACTTGTTCAAATCTTTTAATCTAAATAATTTATTCTGTGAGCCAACTAGAATCACGGCAACATCTGCCACTTGCCTCGATAATATGTTCTGTAGCTGTGATGTATTTGAACAATCGGTAATTAATGAGCTAACTTCAGATCATTGTGGTCAAAAAGTAGTTCTATTAAATGATAACAAAATTACCCCCCATAAACTAACATGTAGACCTATTACCTTAAGTCGCATGGTTCGATTCAAAAACAATGTAAACAAAAATATTGTTTCTATTGAAATGGCACAGGAAGAACCAGATAGTCTATATAACGAACTTTTTGATTTTATAAGAAAGCAATTTGACAATACTTTCAAACCAAGGACTTTCAATGGAAATAAACATATTAAGTTTAACGATTGGGCAACGGTTGGTATTTATAAAAGTAGAGCTAAGTTGTATGAGCTGTATGGTATGAAAAAATTTAATCAAAATACTAATTTTATTCAGTATGTTAAAAATTATTCAAAAATTTTCAAGAAAGCTTGTGCTTCTGCCAAATCCATTTACTTAAAAAATAAAATTAGTAAATCAAGCAATAAAATAAAAACAACTTGGGACATTATAAACTCTGAAAGGGGTAAGATTAAAAACCATAATAATAGTATTGAATTAAATATTAATAATAAAATTATTAGTGGAGATAGTCAAATAGCACACGCATTTAATAACTTTTTTAGTGATATACCTATAGCTACAACCAGCTCCTTAAACTCTTCACCTAAAGATGCTGAAATAATGTTAAAAAATAATGTATCGGAATGCGATGAGTTATTTAAATTTAGGCATATAACATCTCATGATATTGTAAAAACTTTTAAGACTTTGAAAGTTAAACGCACTGGTGATTTGTGGGATATATCTGTTACTGTTTTGCGGGGTATCATGGATGACATTGCTCCCTATTTGGCTTTGATTTTCAACAGATGTGTAGAATTAGGTAAATTTCCAGATTTAATGAAACACAGTAAAGTAGTACCACTCTTCAAAAACGGAGATCCTAGGGATCCTTCTAATTATAGGCCTGTTTCCATTTTGCCAGCCCTCAGTAAAATATTCGAAAAAATTATTCTTACGCAACTACTTGCTCACTTTAATTTAAATAAACTTTTGCATTGTGAACAGTATGGTTTTACGAAAGGTCGTTCTACGATTGACGCTGGGGTAGCACTTTTAAAAGGTATATTTGATGCTTGGGAAAAGTCACAAAATGTAATTGGTGTGTTCTGTGACCTATCCAAGGCTTTTGATTGCGTTGATCATGGGACACTTTTACGTAAGTTAAATTATTATGGAGTAAAAGGTATGGCACTTGATCTTATGAAATCATATCTAGGACAGAGAATTCAAAGTGTCGATGTAAATAGGGTTAAATCATCTGGTTCTCCTGTGCGTATGGGTGTACCGCAGGGCTCTATTCTAGGTCCTTTTCTATTCTTAATTTATATTAATGACCTTCCTTTTTATGTTAAAAATACCTGTGGAATTGTACTGTTTGCTGATGATACCTCACTGATTTTTGGTGTTGATAGACTTAAATCTAATTATGACGATGTAAACGGCGCATTAGCTCAGGTATTGAATTGGTTTACTGTTAATAATCTAGTGTTAAATGCAAAAAAAACTAAATGTATTAAATTTGCATTACCCAACGTAAAAAAAGTAGGCTGTAATTTAATGTTAAATAATGAAGCTCTAAATCTTGTTGAGTCAACAGTATTTTTAGGGATTACTTTAGACTCAAAGCTTCAATGGGGCTCCCAAATTTCATCAGTTGCGGCAAAACGCAGTTCGGCAGCTTATGCAGTTAGAAAAATTAGACAGCTTACAGATGTAGATACAGCTCGATTAGTATATTTTAGTTATTTTCATAGTGTCATGTCCTATGGCATTTTACTTTGAGGTAAAGCTGCTGATATAGAAACAATTTTTATTTTACAAAAGAGGGCAGTGCGAGCTATTTATAACTTGGGCTCTCGAACTTCCCTCAGAGATAAGTTTAAATAAACTGGCATACTCACAGTTGCATCTCAATATATATTTGCAAATATATTATTTGTGCATCAAAATATTAGTCTTTTTTCGAAAAAAAGTGATGTGCACTCTATCAATACTAGAAATAAGCACAAACTTGTAACTTCTGCCTATAGACTCCAGAAAGTGCAAGGCTCATTTCTAGGACTAAGTACACGCATCTATAACAGAATCCCTACTTCAATTTTAAATTTGCCTTTGCAAAAATTTAAGGAACGGATTAAAGCTGTATTAGTAGAAAATGCTTATTATACTGTAAATGATTATTTCAAAGACTCTAATGTTTGGTAGATTTGTTACTTTTGTGTACTATTATTGTTATTATTTTGATTTATAAACCTGTTAATAGTCTCAGTGATAACATATTGTGTGTTATAATTCGTATTTCTGGAAATAGTTTCTCTTTGTATTATTTGTAGTAAGCTTAAGTTAGTCATGCTCACTTTGGGGTCTTTGCTTGCGGCGGCGTCGTGTGGCGGGTCGCTCACTTCCCTATAATATGTGCGAGGAGGGCGATGGCTGCCACATGCGTCATACTTGTGAACAGGTGCTGCTTGTGGGGGCTGGTCTGCTTAAGTTTGCAATCCATTTGTTTACTAAGTTACTCATAATTTTGATATATTTTTTTTCCCTTACTGTCATATAACACACACATATTGTCAGTGAGACTAGATAAATAATTTGATGTAATGAATCTGAGTTGGTTTTGAAAAGAGTAATTGCTGAGTTTCTTGCCGGCTCTTCTCAGTAAAAGCAACCTTTTCCGAACCGTGCGTTAGAGTCAGACTATTCATAAGTGCTTGTGAAGGCCTATTTGAATAAAAAATATTTTCATTTCATTTCATTTCATTAACTACGTAGATTCCATAGTATAAACTCATATATATATATATATATATATATATATATATATATATATATGACTTGGAGGGTCCACCAAGAACCTTACATTATAGGATATTATGTTCCCACTATCGTGAGGGTTTCCACACGATGTTTTCCATTACGGAAAATAATAGTTTATATAGATTTGGATAAAAATAAATCACTATAAAATACGATGATAAAACCATGTATTTGCATTCAAAAATGTTTAAGCGTTATGCCTCAGTTATATTCAAATTAGATTTCAGTAAGTTGATTTATCTTCAGATTTCTTAGAGAAAGTTATTTTTCAGTATATTCTGCTTTCCTTTATAGTCTGAATGCATGCGTTGGTGCATCTGACATGGTCACGATATTCGTTCACCAAAGATGTTTTTTTTTTTCAAAGAGAAAACGCTTCCAGCCAACTGGGTGCCTTGCCCATTGGCAGCAGCGTAGCCTCTAGGATTTTTTGTTGTTTAAATTGAAGTATCAGAGATACAGACATTGACTTAGCTTCTATCTTGTAAAAACTACTCAATCAAAAACTATATAACATATTTCCAGTATATTTCCCGGGTAATTTAACATACGTTTTATAATTCATATTCGTCAATTTGCATCAGAATTGCAACAGTCTGAAGGCTTTTTTCAGTTAAGAGTCAGAACACCAGTTTTTGGTTCCGTGCGCAATACAGTCACGCAATTTTGCGCATATATCGTCTGTTAGAAAAAAATATATCTCCCGCTTCCGTACGTGTTGATTATCTATTCGGCGCGGGCGCAGGCGTCGACAATTACAATTTAATTAATATTCGAAAGTTACCGTGAAAAAATATCGAGGTTTTTTGTTTTATAACCGGACGTTACAGTTTTTTTTATGGGAAACTCGGTCGTATTGTATGGGAGTTTCACAATTACCTTATTAATAAATAAGTGGATCGGTTAGTCGTTCCTCAAACTAGTGGTAAATTCAGTAAATTCGACCTCTAAAAGTGCTCCCTCCCTCCTAGGAGCTAAATTGAATAAATAACAACTGATATAATTGATTTCTATATTATTTAATTATTGTCGATATGTGCGGCGACCGTCTACACAGATAAGCCCACGAGGCTTCTATGCAGGCTCTTAAACTACCTATTCAATTAAAGTGTAATTGGTATTCTTCTGGTTGGTGGATTCTCTTGGTTCTATTCTATGGTAAATAAATATATAAAAAAATGGTTTGGACTTGACGAGTCCAATATTATATTTGAACATGATATTTGTGAGGATAACAGCTTAAGTCACAGTTTCCATCAACTACATTATCGTTGAAACAACCTTATGTTATAAAAAAAAATATATTATGAGTTTATTTATTTATTGGACATAAATTTACAGTTATAAGTACCTACTATAATATTTTAACATGAAAAGTATGCAATTAGTTAGCCGTTTACAGAACTATTATTCCCTAAACTGATCACAGAATTAATTCGTAGGTGGAGACCTGTTATTGGCTCTCTGATGAATATTGTCATATTTTAGTCTATTTTGTACAGCTGTTGGTCTTCCCAAAAAAGTTAAATAAATAAATAAGTATTATACAGTCAAACAAAAAAGCGATGTATATGGAGAAATATCAACAATAATCTATAATCTGCCTGTGTCAGCAACAAAAACAGGTACTTAAATCAAGAAAACAACAATAGGTATGTACAGTGATGGGTTCTTATTTTATTTTCAATACAATAAGGTACTAAATTTGTCTCTGTAACCCAGTTTATACGACAATGTTCGATTCAGTTTAATTATTTAGCTAAAATTCAGCTTTTTATCGCGAATTCGCGAGTGAAACCAACGTTGAAGGTCTGTAACATTGACAATGACATAAAAAAGCATTTGAGTATAATAGACCACATTTTTAGGGTTCCTCAATAATCTTTGAAACACTCAATATCATTATGAATTGAGTCTTGAATGCATAACATACAAAAAATGTTGAAAGCTATATTTCCCCCAATTATTAATTGAAACCATCGAAATTAGTCTCTTTCATATCAATATACATTTATAATGAAAACAATGAATACTCAAAAATAACTTTCTGCTGATCTTCCAAGAAAATTATCTAACAAACCCAAGAAGATTCCAGTAAACCTGTGATTTATGTTATTCAAAAGAATTCATAAGAAATCGTTTCATTATATACTTTTTTTTTATCAATATTTAAAATACCGGTTACCCACTTGCATTGCCATTTGCATCTTCCAGCAATAAAGAGAAAAGTTCATGTTTATGAATAGTCGCATCTGTGGCACCAGAATGGTCTTACACTGTGCGGTTTCAAAGGAGCTTCCTACCAGATACGTTCAGGTTGTCTAATGAGCTCCCCGCCTTGGTTTCCCCAAGAGAGTATAACACGGAGTTCTTAAAAGGCGTGAAGAGATTTTTGCTGTGTCGGCAACTCCCTCTGGTGTTACTAGCGTCTACAGGCTACAGTTACCGCTTACCTTGTTTGCCACCTTCGTGGTATAAATCTACCCACGTTTTGTAAAACAAAATTGGAGCTAAATAAAAGCTCAAACTAAACGATTATGAAGGAAAAGCGTCAACTGTGTCGATCAAAATGATCTCCAAAATAAGTTAACAGATGCATAGAAAATATCTGATTAGACAGAAAGTAAGAAACACACTTAATATTTTTTTGCAAATCGCGTCATCATCTTCATAAGTAGATACGACAACCTCAACCACGCCTCAACAATACACCTAATCGTTAACCTAACAGTACCGGCGAACGGCGATAACAACCGACCCATATCTCACACAATTCAAAACAATGAGCAATAAAAGGGAACCACAACGGTAAGAAAGAAAACCTCACCTTTTCTAGTCGACCGTTAGCACCGTGACCCGCTCGCAATACTGTTAACAGTCCAACACAACACATTCACGAATTGCACTTTATGAAAAAAATCTATTAATTCTAAATTTGAACAATCCCGAGATCGGCGACCGACTAACACCGACAGCGCAAAGCGACTACAACACACATTCGCTGTGAGTGCTTCCAGATAAGTGAATCTAGATAATGCAGTAAGGTAAAAGCAAAGTGTAAGCGCGGGCGCACACGAGTAAGCCACGGGGTATGACCGATGTTGTGCCGAAATCTCTCAGCGAGATTCTTCGAGGCTGAGATGGTGAATTAACCTCAATATCGAGGTCATTGCTTGAAGCATTCAAGTGGGACGGAATCATTCGTCCAATGGTAAAGATCTTTGGGTGATCGTACTCGATCATGTTGATATTACTTAACAGAAATATTTTAAGAAGAAAGCCGATACTTACTTATTTATCAATATTCATTTATTTTAACGTTGCATCTGAAACTGTGGAAGGAATCAGTAAGGAAACATATAATTCATACAATTTAAAGCTTTAAATATACACACATGCCATCAATAATGACCTGGGACCTGGGTATTCTAAAAAAATTCTAGAAGAGGTTACCCCAGACCTATAAATAAAGAGAGATTTATTATAATTATATCACTAAAAAGATAGCCTACTTAAAAGGATCACTCCTAACGATCGCTCCAATCCTATAGTTGGTACCTACGTCTGTCGCAAGCAAATCTTCCGTCATGATATCTATTTTCTGATAATATCTATCCTGATACCAATGTACACTAAGCCTAATATTAATTGAAACTAAAGCGCTGTGCGACTTGCGTCTTTCTCTGTACGATGTTGGCCTGCGCCGGCGCACGGTCGATGACTTGACTCCCTCAGCCGTGAAAAATGTACCATCGTTCCAGTCGGTATTTAATTAGAAGGTGAAAATTATCAATCGGGTTTGTGGAATGGAAATACTTTTACTTAAAATTTAATTACACTGTGTAAATTGTCTTAACTAATAAATAAAATACTGAAACTGAACTCCTATTATTATTAAAGAGATAATCAGAAACTGAAAACAAGAAATCATCATGCCTACACCACAGCCCACACTACCCCCACACGGCATATTGATCTCATACTTAGCAGAGCATGTACAAATTTCTGTCGTGACTGGAATCGAACCCACGACCTGTGACGTAACCCGTATGGCACCTTAACAACAGCTAATAACTATATTTACTTATCAATATTGGTAAGATAAAGTCAGGTGACAGAGAAGATAGAAGAAGGAAAAAAGAGAAGATAACATTGAAAGAGTAAATAAATGGGCAGTCCAATAATTTCTTCATTAAATTTAGTTTTGAGTCTACAGTAGTCTACACTAAGATACAGAATACTATGTTCCAACCTCTAATTTAATAAATAGAAGACATCCAGACGCCTGGAAGAGAGATGATTGAGAAGAAAGATACAGTAGCGAAGACACAATAAAGTCAGAATTTTGTAGACTTTTAGGTATCTAATTATTTCTTTTACTATACTCATGCCATAGTTCTGGTAAAATATAATTCCACTGTCCAATGAAGTAACAAACAAGTTAACTTAAAATAGTTTTATTGTCCACTTTAAATTGGACAGGTTATTTCAATATCCCGTTTACATGCTATTAGTTCGCCTAGTTTGCGCAAAAAAAGCATAACAATTGTATGAGGAAACTCTGGCACATTGACCAAGCGAACAAGAAGTGTAGTCTATCACGCAACTACATTAAAACTAGATGTATAAAACGATTGTTTGTTTGTGTAAGATGATATATATTTAAAACAGATTTAATGTACTTCCTATCGTTGACTAGCTGTCCCTCGCGAAACACCCGCGTTACCGAGAAAAAAAAAAGTAGCCTATGTCCCTCTCTATACTATGCTGCGTATATCGCGATCGGTTCAGCGGTTTAGGCGTGGAAAGGTCAATCAATCAAACATTTATTTGCAATGATGAGTACAGATGGATGTTAAAATACAAAATAAGAGTGGTCTATTTCATATAATATGGGAAAGTTTGTAGTTTGACAGAGTTACATTCGCATTTCTAATATTAGTATGGATTATCTGTTACACTAGGCACTAGTTATACAATTATATAGAGTAATATTTAAATAATGTCAACAAAAATACAATCTATGTTATACTAGCTGTCCTGGATCTCGACAATAGCGCCACCTACCGGATCCAACTATAGCTAAGAATCATCCAGGTGACCCCATAAATACAAAAGAAAACATCAAAATCGGTGAAGTCGTTTAGGAGAAGAAGAATATTACGAACACACGCACACCGGAATTTTATACAATAAAGATATATGTTACCAAAATTTTCTATAATATATATTTAATTATCATTTAAACCAAACGATAGATACAGTAATATAAATTAAACTGCACAAATAGCAAAAAAAAAAGCATTTTAGAATACAATAATATAAATCGCATTAACAAATTATCCGCTTCCGCCACCCATTGTTGTTGAGAAAAACCGCAAGTCGAGGCGGAATTCAAAAACGACGACTGACTTTGCTCAGTCAATGGAACAGTTTCTTGACGTCGGATGGTACCAGAGTACAAAGAAAAGTAGTGCATTGAATTAATAAATAAAGAAGACTTTTGCATTTGGAGACCTTGAATTGAATCGCATGGAAAACGCAAAACTAGTAACCTAGCTAAATAGATATGATTATAGTTATGACAGTCAAATAAAAGTCCAGAATCACTCTCCGACTGTAATCGTAAATAGTTATTTGAAATTATACACAAATGTCCCTTAATGATGTACCTAAACAAGCAATAAGGGGTTGGATTTTCCAAAATTCAATCCCTAATGGATCCATTAGGACTTAGGTACTCCATTAGGGATTGAATTTTTTAGTTATGTTTTCATATCGATTTGGATTAACATTGGCATAGGGGTAGTTTGAATCTGAAAGAGAAACACAGGACACTTTATCCCGTCTAATAAAGAAGAAATGTTTATAAATAACTTATAATCAGATATAGGTAATAACAGACATCAAAAACAGATTAGATAAAATCATGCAATCCAATTCGATGATAAATACTATTACGAATAAATATCTCAGCATATGTAAGTAGATACACTTCTGAGCAACTGCACATTATATACCGATCATATCCACCACTACTACCCATCAGGGCTGTAATGTGCTAGATATCTGAACATGGTCCACCCCATCACGTCTACGGCACCAGGGCTATTATGGTTGGTGTTTTGATCTCGTATCTAGAGCACTTAGATAACTGCAGGGATACATAAATACTGATTTTAAATCACTTACCCAGGTTACTCAAACACACACAAGATACTTTGTTCACACGTAGTGATTTAATCCTCTTTGGTTCACACTTCGCGCCCGACTACTGATCGCATCCCGCTATGGGTACCGCACGCCGAATAGACCGTGTCTGTAACTACCCTCAAACTTTTCAAAACAGCAGATCTAGGTTTTGATGTCTGTATGTATGTATGTATGTTCCTTATAGTTTCCAAACCGCTGAACCGATCGCGATGAATTTTCAGACAATCTTCATATTAGCCCCGCGGGTAATCCTGTAAGGTTTGGTGGCGATCGGAGCACTCGGGACTCGGGACCGCGGATGAAACCGCGGGGCGGAAACTAACTTATAAATATTTATCAAAACTTCACAACTCTTTCTTTGGTACAATATTATAAGCCTAAAGATTTTCGCGCAAGAATATCTGACATCTTACAGTGACGTCACGTCATGTGCCTGCTTTTTGACGCGAACTTTGTGAAATATTTTTTTGTATAATTATTATATTTAATTAAGCCTTAAACAAGTAGGTACTCTCTTACAAGTTGCAATAAATCCTGAATGTAATCTCAATATCTCTTATTACTTCTATATGAAACACGTGAATATGATAACTGTTATCTTTTATAAACGATTTTAAACTCCAAAGCCCCGAATTAACGCTGTTAAAATTGTATTTAACTATACTTAAACATGTTTTACAACGAAATATTGTGAAAATATTTGACTTTTTTGTTTTTTAAATGAGGTAGTGCACAGCGATATGTCGCTCAAAGAAGCTCTGAAGAGCAGCTCGAGTGGGGAAGTACCTCCACCATACAGAATACTGCAGCCAAATATCTTATAGTTATAGTTCTGTTCCTGCGCGTGAGTATGGTCGCCAGAGCTCATCAGGGAGGGGGGAAGGGTCGGCAACCCGTGAGTGATACCCCTGGTGTTGCAAGCGTTCATTGGCTACGGTAACCGCTTACCATCAGGCGGGCCGTATGCTTGTTTGCCGACTATGTTGTATAAATATAAATATATTTATAATAGGTACTTGGTAAAAATAAATGAAATAAATTAAGTTTTTTCAACATATTACCAGATCGCAATCTTTTATAACTCTGTGTTTCCATGTCAGACCTTCCTGGAACTTTATTTTTTTTTTTTAATGGCTCGTTACACATGAGGGCAGTGCCTTCATACGACAAAAGTATATTTGACTGCTTCTTGGTTACAACCTTAGATGAAAACAAAAAGAGGAAGATACGCTACCTGACTACAGTGTACTACTGTGACTACAGTGCGTGGGACAAAGAAACTACTTACGTCTATCATCTGACGCACTTTACCTCAGTTGTAAACGAAGCCTCAATCTTAATCTACGAATGCACCATATCTTTTCCTTTTTGTTTTAAACTTTTCTTTTAAAAAAGGTAAAAGATTATTTTATATTTCATCCAAAATTTTTACATTACCAACAGACACTTCAATTTTATTTATTTATATAGATTTTTTTATTTCCTCACAAAACATAAAACAACATTAGTACTTACATAATAAAATACACAAAATATGAAAAACTTTTGTGAAGGATTGTGAAGGACTTGTAGCTGAGCTAGACTCGTAGTTTTGTTGTCACCACGCAATGTTGATACTGTATCTTCCCCTAATTGTTTTAAATCTACGGTTACAAGTTACTCATGCGTGGATGACGTAAAAGTAAAACTAGATGTCGAGATCATGCAAGAATTAGTTTATTATCCAAAAATTCCACTCTCCTCAAAATCTCAGGAACTTACAAACATAAAAGTTGGTAGGGTAGTTTGCAGTGCCCGCCTGCCTGGTAAGCGCTTTCAAGTTGAAAATCTGTCGCCAAACATCTACCGGTCCGACAGCTGTAGGTACTTGAGAGCTAGTTCCTTGTAGGCTTTGTATGCTTACCAACTTCGACCCCACCATCACTTACTGTAGTGAGATTGTTGTCAAAAAAATTATATAATAATATAGGAAATATAGTACAAACTGAAGGAGAATGAATGAGGAATGAACTGAATATACTATACATATAGGTTTGTGGGGTGTGGGAAATCCCAGTTGAAAATATTTACAGGATGTGCAATACATGTATATAGGTATATGCTTTTGTTCTACACTTTGTATTTCTTTGTCTATACCTATCAATAATTTCGTCTCACTTGTTTTGCTTCTACACTTCATAAATTACTAAGTAGTTTCTACAATAAATAATATATTGCAGCATTTTTGCTTTTCAAAAATTCTAAGTACCTAATACGCTTCATGTGGGATGGTCTCTATGTATCTAGGATGGTACGTAGCTAACAGATGTTATTTATTATACATAACTATATCAATTTACTAAAACATAATGTTATAGTATGTAACTTTATATTGTGGTTTGTATCCATACAGACAGGGCGTTATTATCCAAATTCCAAAGTGCAAACGCATTCCGTACCTACCTATAATAAATAGTAAACTAACTAATACCGCAAATACATTCAATATAATTCAATGTATTTTGACAAAACCTGACGCATAATTTATGTACTTCAGTACCAAGTATTTGGATTACGTAAACAAAATGTCGGTGGATGCAAGCGGGTGGGTACTAGGGATAAGGATTAGGGGCAGATATTTCAAAACTACTTGCCTAGTATCCACGGCCTAGAACGTGTAGTTTAGACACCCTGGCTCTTCTATTCCATATCTTCATAATGTGACACGAACAAGTTAGTTAAGTAACTAACTACTGGTATGTAGCAGCAAGTGCACTTGAGTGCCAGTTGCCATTTAGTCCTTGTTCACTTACCACCTTCGGTCACATTGCCATTTGCCATGGTGAGTAATAAAAAAGAAACAAAAGAATATGTTCGGAACAAAAATTGTATTTTTAAATGATAAAACGTGAATGATGGTACCGCGCACGAGGTCTGAAATCTAGACTAGCTTACAATGAGCACATCTACGCCAGGTAATTAAACAGTAAATATTTACCTACTTTATAAATAAACGTCGCACTAAATTAAACGTAAAATTCTATCTTCAGACTTCAGTCAACAACTATGGATGCGCGCTCGCATAGTTACGTCGCGACGACACGGAAGATTTTCCTTGCGTATTTCCCGGTTTTTAAGAGTTGAATGCCTCATTTACATTAGCTTTTATCCGGTTCTTTTCCTGCGTAAGATTAAATAAGGATAAATATACAAGGTGTGTCTGATATTAAAGGATACCTAAGAAAGTAGGTATTCATCAAAATAAATCACATATTTATTATGGTAGCAAGTATGGAATAAGTTTTTTTTTATATTTCATAGAGATATTTCATTGTTTGACCACAAAATATATATTTAAACTTCTACGTAGGTAGTACTATCATTTTGTTCTTGTTTTTATTAATGTTGCATTTAAATTTTAAAACCTACCTAAAACATTTAGGTAAGTTTCATAATTGTTATCTTTATGTTCACAATCAACTTCCCTTCTAATCAGGGGTGAAACCATATTTATCGTGTTCGGTGTTTCCAATGTAGTCATCAGTTGCCTGCAATAACCTATCTGTTGACATTTTAAATATGTTCTGTTACTAAGTTAGTTACTGATGGCGCCAAACTTCTTGCTCGCTTTGAAGTTTCCAAAAAGCAGAGGGTAGAGACTAAGTAGTACATGAAAGGATTTCATAATAAAAAATTAGGTATATATTGTTATGCGGTATAAAGAATCCAGAATTTGCATGAAAGATCCACCTTCTTCCTGTTATGGGCGATAATAAACCAGCCGATTTTAAAATCAAAGGAAAACTGAACAATTAATTATTGTAGCCACCATGGATTTGATATTTCGTCTAAGGTAGCTACAGATTGTAGCCATCTTTTTGGGTCCTCTTCCTCAAGTGTTCAACCTGAAAAGTTACCTACTGGCACTTAGTACGCTTTGCACATGGAGTAACTATTGCAGCAACTGGCAACTAGCTTTTTACATATTATCAAATATCTATTTGGTTGTAGGAACTAGCAATTTGCAAAGAAACCTTTCAAAAAGGTGTGTAAAGCGCCTAATGGTTTATGGAAGTCTAACTTGATGCTATTTGGATTGTGTAACACTCCAACTACTTGTAAACTAGGATTGTTTTGAGATGCAGCCTGTATTGTTTTCTTGGATTATATAATCATCATGGGCCGAAACTTTACCAACCATTGGAAGAATTTGGTAAAAGGGTAATCCAAAGAAGTGTCAATTCTTTAACATGGAGGGTTAGCCAGGTAGCCACCTAGAACACGTAATCTGTAAACAGAGTTTGAACCGACCGACGCTGAGAAAATAAAGACTGACATAAGTAGGTACTTCCTACTCCTAATAACAAGGCTTATTATCACCGCTTCCAACATATATTAGTCAAGCGAATTCCTCCAATATGTAAAGTCAATAATAATTATAAAATATTTTAACCATTAGTTATTAAAATTAAATACAAAAATAAAAATGCGTCTAATTATTTAAATTCTTATTCAAATTAACTTGTCTGTTTCCTGTGTAACCTCCGCAAGCGTAGTATTTACATAATATTTTTTATGTCAGAAGGCAGACAAGCAGGCAGGCGGTCCACCTGGGAGATTTCCAATGTGTTGCCGACCATTCCTTTATATAGCCTAGAAGGGACCTGACTCTCAAGTGCAACAGCCGAAACACACCGGTAGGTCCTCCGCAAGAGATTTTCTACTGGATGGTGGTAGCCAGCAAGGTGGAAACTACACTACCACCGTGCGATGGTTTCCCCACAATGGTTTCCATCACTGAAAGCTCAACCTCTTGTACGATTCGAACCCACGACCTTCGCATCCGGAAATACCACTGAATTAATATCGTCTTAATTGAGTATGTATGTATGTATGATGCCTAATTCTTTCATTCGGTGCACTGTTACCGTTTTCTTTGAGGCCGCTGCACCCGCCGCTCGCTGTTGTCGGCACTAAGTTGAATCTACTTTTTATAAATGGATCTAGAAATAAGGGTGTTGATTTTATAAAATTATCGCTACTTACATTTATTAAAGTAGGTACCTAGTAGCTATAGATACTTTATATAAAAATTTCATTCATCATATTTTAAGGTTTACCTACCTACATAATTTGATTTTGTTATTATCTTGTGTCTTTGGGTTTTTCAGTGTCTTTAATAATACTTATTATTAGGTATTATTGATATGTCCCTTCCTGATTATTGTATAATTAATATCTTATTTAAATTCAATTGTTTATTACGCGTTTTATATTAAAATGTCTACTACCGTGTCGTCAGTTTAGGTATTAAATTAGATACCAAGAAAACTCCAGCATTTTTCTATTTATCACTGTATCCACAAGTATTAACTATCTTTGATGTGAAAAAAATATTCTTTAAATGTATGTAATGTATACCTATCTACTGCGAGACATAGAAATTCACGTTAGGATCATAGTCATCATTTTTTTCACTACCTACCATATAGGAGAACATAATCTTTGGCGGCTAGTGGTTTCACTGCACTTCTTCGTGGATAGTGGGCTTGAAAATATTCGTTCATTATGTTACGAACAGCAAAAATAGAGTAAAAAAATATTATTGATTGATATTTGACCGATTATTATCGACTCTACAGTAAAATCTCCTACTCATAGTTCATTGAACGGTTAGCGGCTGTATGTTCATAATACTGTGTTAATTAGCAACTTACCTTCATGAACACAGTCACGTTATCAGCTTATCATCATATTAAAACAAACATAATTTATTTATAAGAAAGATTGACAAAGTATGAAATCTGTAGGTATCTGATAACAATGACGTTTCTAGACTTTGCGTTATGTTTACATTTTTTGTAGATTAAAAGATAAAATCGTATGTTGTAGCAGCACTATAACTGAATTCTATAAAATTAAATAGGGATTCCTAAATCAAACTCCTTAAAATGCCTTCTGTATTTTCAAAATTGTTTCCCCTTACATTAAACTAACACAAAATTTTTATTTAAAAAGCCTGTGCGACCATTACTGATATAAAGAACATTTTCAACTTGGTTTTGCATAGTTTTTGAGATATGAGATATTTTCTGTAACTAGCTAGCTATTGAGTTTAGCAAACGCAGAAATAATTTAAAATGTAGGTAGGTACGTACATATGATGAAACGGAGACTCTTCATCCGATTCAATGAACAACTAGCAAGCAACTCACATTCACAAACTATAATACATACACTCACCTCGCGCACCTCACATCCACACCACTACATAACACTTCTACAATACATTAAATCACATACCCTACACGTGCCCTACACTCACTCCATCTCACAACACACTTACACACGTTACACTTTTCCACACAAAACACACTTTCATATATTTTCTCAATCAATTAAACAAACAAGCATTCCTTTAGTATTGTTTTATTTTATTAGATTTGTTTTATTGGATTTTATGTAATTTAGTAGTAAATTCCAACAGAACTGATGTGATGATAGCTCATGATAATTTAAATTTATTATTTTGTATACTGTTATTATATATAAATGAATAATCTTTTATAATTTTGTATTTCAGTATCTTGAAGATACTATGATTGCTCCCGATAAAATTAACTTGCTACTATGTACATGCTATGAAATGAAACACACTGTATGTGGGTCATCATGTACATAACCGGTTTTTATTGGAAAACCCTGTTGTTATACGTAATACAACAACAAAACTGATCTGCAGGTTAGCTTGATTTCAAAAAATAATACCACCATTTATTGTATATAAATGTTTTTTATTATTCTAAATGATGATACAGTCTTAAAGTTATCCCTTAATTAATTTACCTAAGCCCCTCCCAAACTAGACCGTGGGGAGACAAAATGCGTTGTTCTCGACCAAAAACACGGCTGAATAGGAAATGCGCTATCTTATAACCATGATGAACCCTCGTTCATAAAACTAACGGCTAGCCCACAAGAGTTAACTCAAGGGGTTCCACCGCTCTATAAACCAAAGGTCCGGTATCAATAGACCCGGTAACCATGGTGACAACGTGGTTACTCCAACCCAACATTGCAAAGCGCCATAGTCCTGCCGTTTTGTAAGATACAAACGCTTTACATCTTCCATGACCAAGGCTAGTCTTACCCCAAAAATCTATGTTAAATTCTAATAGAAAATATTTTTTTCTGAATGAGCTTCTTATGTTTTTTTTGTATTTTCATTTGGGATTTCTTTTTTTTTTATTAACAATAAGTTAGTTAACAATGGATAAATAGAAATGTAGACAAAGTGGATTATATATGACGCAATCACTCGTATTAAGATAAATATATATAATACATTTTAGATTAAAGTGGAAGATGTATACAGTTTAGACCTTGTGACGATGCAATAAGGTACGAAATTGTATGCAACTTTTGCACTAGTTCAACTATACATAGTTTCTAATCCTTATAATCTCGTAATATATTTTTTTGATTATTTTTATTCGAGTAATCACGACATATTTACATAATTCTGTAATTAATAACAGCAGTGACATTAGAAATGTAGAAAGTACAGCATTTATAGATTTTTTTTTAACAATCAAAAAGTATTGTTAAAATTAATTAATAAACAAAACAATAAATTAATTTACTTTAACAACCTTTTTTTTCATACAACACAAAAATAAAATCTTTCATGAGACAGAATATAAAAATCGAAATGCAAAATAATGCATATTAGTTTTTTTTACATAACATTTATGTAGCCGGTTTAATTTAATTCTTATCTAATAAATCAATGTGATCCAATGTGTTCTTCATGAATTTTTCTTGAGGAAAATTAACGTATATAGCAATCTATTGCAGACTTTTGCAAGTTATGTAGGAACTCTACAAATATGTAGTAAATACATAATGTATGCAGGTGCCTCTTTTATCTCCATCATATATCTTTTAAAAAAATGTGAAACACTAATGATCCAAATTTGCTTAAAATCTTTAGTATATTAGTATAGTACTAATCTTTATTAGTCATTTTAATTCTTCTGTTCATTTAATTTTTTTTTATAGTTCTATCATATCGGTTCTTCAATTTTTATGTTTTATCTTTATTTTCACCTTTATTTGTTTTTCATTCCTGATTTGTAGACCAAGAGTCGTTTGTGCGCAGTAGAGATCACGTAAATAGCTGTAGTTGTATTTTGTATCATAATCACCATAACATTGAGTTCACTTTTCTGCAGCAATATTTCTCATATATCTCATAAAGGCACTACAGTTTTGTAGATAATGTTATATTGCTCTTTAGATTTTTTTTCCATTAAAATCATCAATTCCTGGACTGCATACAATTTGTGCAATCATTTATCAATTCATTTCATTCAATCAACTCACTAGTTAATTTATTCTATCAATACGGAAAAATATTATCCTCTTCTTAAATAATATGTACATGTAGCGAGGCACAGCCTTATTTTCCGGCGATTCATTTCAGTTCATTTCATAAACGCCTCCGGAGGTATTTTGCCTTCTGATCGCAGTTGGGTGAATATGATCAAGGCTCGCTGGAGGTCCCAGCCGGTTTCTTGAAGGCAGCTGTAGAAAAACATCTTGTTTATACTATATCAAACTACAAATAACTACAAATCATAATTTGACTTAATTTGAAATCGACATGTTTTTATTTTGACACAGCATCCTCCCAATCTCCTTACAATAATCCCTACGGGTGATCATTTGAAGCCGACTGCTTTAGAAAAGCAAACATGTTGTGACCTTTCTACTGTGGAAAGTGTTTTTTGTACTCAATTACGCCGAAATGGCTAATCGGATTTGGATAAATCGTGGCACACATAGATTAATGTTTAGATTAAAACATATGATATTTTTTCTCAAGGAAAAACATTCCATTAGAATGTGGGTAGAACCGAAAGTGGAAGCCGGTAGCTAAATATGAGAGTACTAACTTGACACTCCAGTGTTCGTTCATGCCGGTCTGCTGGCTCAGCATCTGCAGCAGTGCCTTGTGCGCGTCGTCGGACGGCGCGGGGGCGGCCGGGGGCGCAGGGGCGGCCGAGGGGCCGGGCGCGGGGCCGGGGGCGGGGGCGGGGCCGCTCGACGAGGCCACACCCGTCGAGAACGCTTTCTCTTCCTGACAATAAACCATTTGAAAGTCATATGCAATGCTTTATTGGTGTCAATGATTTGACTCTTGCGGTACTGCATGCTATTATCTAGACCACAGTCATAAAGTTTGATAGCTTATTGTAACAACCCCTCACTTTCGTTGCAGCGTCAGACGTCACTACCAAACTGAACATTGACAAAAGAGGCACAGTTTTATATTTGTCAATCTCAACATTGTAAATAAAAATGAGGCCGAAAGTGGTAAGCATAGAAACCCAAGAAAGGATCTGGACAGAACACACCGGTACTTGCAGACGGGTACTACCAACGTATTAGTTTCTGTATGTTAGGGGGGGCATAGAGCAAATACAATTAAATGTTAGAAGCAACAACTGACCTGTTCTGGAGTAGTGTTACTGATGAACAGCATGTCGTTGATGATGCAGAAACCTCCACCACTATTTGGCACAACGACAAACGTGCGGTGGAACGAACGTGTCGGGGAGCCGCTCGTATTCGTCTCTTTGTATACGCCGTTCATTGTTAGCACTATCATTGCTGGCTGTTGGGAGAAAAAAAAGAGATCTTAGTATAAATTATTCAAAGGAAGAAAAGTATATTATCTTATGATTGTCTTATACATCTTAGGCATTCAACACCATTGGCCTAAGCCAATAAACGCTGTATTGGTGGTGGCTGGTGGCACAATTTTATAATTAATTAACATACAAGTATATGTATAAGATTATATGTATGAAATGAGAAAATAATAACTTAACAAGGATCTTACTGTAAAAACTAATAAGTCAACAGCAAATCCCATCAGGTCATGGGTTGTTTTGGGCAAGTCCGAGAGGAATGACACGACTTGTAGCCTGCCGGTGCGCAGGTATCTTCTTCTAGACTCCCTCTCTGTTATACGATTGATGTTTCGACTGTTTGATAAGTATGAAGTCAGTCTGAGAACAAAAATTAACAATGGTTTATAATTTAGATCGCATATAGCCGAATCAAATGAACGCAACTGAATGGTGAATAGTATTTGCAGTAAAACTCCTCAATTAAGGCTATATTCAACAGGATGCAATGAAAAATGTTATGATAACTAGCTAATGCCTCATTACTTATTTCAGAAATCAAATGAATTGTATAGGAACACAATATACCTGCGATAGAAATAGATTTTATTTTTACATACTTATATAGATACATATTTATATACACCAATGTAGAGGCTAAGTGGTGATAGGTGGTGGATCAATGATCTGCAGAACATAGTAGAGAGCGAGAGAAAGAGAGAAACACAAAAAACACTCACCTAGTAATCATAGAATTTCTATTATCGTTGCTCAAATAATTAGCAGCCATGGACATAGTAGCGTGTTCATGATAGGCTTCGAGCAACGGTTGTCGCGACTCCGAGTCGAAGATCGCGAAGTATTGTGTAAGGAATTCCCTGACGAGGCCTTGACCGGCCGGGTCAGCGAGGAACGACTGCTGCCGAGGGGGCAGTACCACGTCGTCTGCTACGTCGAAGCCGATAGCCGGGGGTAGGTCCGCTCCATCCTGGATGAAGTTTGATGTGATAATTTTGTTAGTTATTGTCAATATTTAAATGTGAACAGGATATAAGACAATTTAGAATTGTGTTTAACGGCAATTTTCTATTTGGCGGTGATTGCTAGATTTCAATACTCACTATCACACAATCGCTTCATTCTAAAATGTCATAAATATTCTATTCTCATTCAAATTTCATATATCAAAATATGCAGAAAAGATATTGAAATTAGTTGTACCAAATTGGTATTTTTATAAGCCATTTTTTTTTTATAAGTTTCTTTAATTCATAAGGATTTATTCTTGAAGTTAGAATATATATAATACTAATTCAGTACAACAAATAGAAAATAAAGGATAGGTTTAGCTATTCTATGGAAGGTATGTTATGTATTATGTATAGGACAGCATATTAATTTAAAAAAATAACTTAATACTTATACAGACCTACCTGTCCCTACCTTTATTTTTATCCAATAGTATCAGACCACACAGAAGAAATCTGGACAAAGGCACCTTATACAATTCTCGGTATGTAAAAAATACAAGATGGTCTATAATTATTATAAAATGGAAGATGACCACACGTGAAACTGAACAACTTTTCTCTTATGACTATTGGTATCGAAAAAAAATTGCATCTACAAAAATATTGCCCCTTTTATAGATTTCATTTTTTGATCTCAACAAGTTGATGGGTAAGTACAGTCACTGCTATTAAGAATAAGCTATTAATTTGATGATTTGGTCATCTTTCGATTTACAATACACTTTACGGATTACCTTGTATTCTATTAAAATATAAATAGCAAAAATTGTTTACATTACAAACTTACCAGTCGTACCAACTTGGGGAACTTCTTCCGCACATCACTGGAGACAAACAACATCATAGCAACAGGTGTTTATGGCAAATGTCTCTGAAACTCATATTTACACTTTAGTTTCACAGATAATGTTATTATTTCATATCAAATGCCTGATTGTTTAAAATATTGTTTGTTCTATCAATTTTAAAGTATCATTGCATACTTTAAAATTGATATAGGCATAACCGTTTGCTTTTGAGAGGACAGCACGGCACGGAATGGTTAATATATTTTCAATTTAAAAAGTTATTAAATCTCAGAGCGAGTTTCTCAAAGTGGAAACAGCCTAGTTGATATACTTTTTCATCTATATGGTCTATGCGGCGGCTAGGCGCACTGTAATCCTTAAGTTAAATCATTTTATTAGTAGGTATCTGCATACACAAACAATAACAACATTATGGATGTCATGTGCGAAGATGAATAAATTATGAAAGAAATATTGACTTCTTTCAGAAGAATTCATG
Organism: Tetheella fluctuosa; assembly: GCA_951216915.1. Taxonomy (NCBI): domain Eukaryota; kingdom Metazoa; phylum Arthropoda; class Insecta; order Lepidoptera; family Drepanidae; genus Tetheella; species Tetheella fluctuosa. The sequence continues at coordinate 8,136,474 of OX578230.1, forward strand.
TATTAGAACAATACACTAAAAGCTAGCACGCACGACGACTTTTTACGTTGATGCAGTAGTGCGTTTCTTAGACGCGCGACAGAAATACATTATCGATACAAACACACGAATGAATCGGGCAAAATCGGTGGTAAGGGCATACAACCATCACTTTTTGTGGCACTGCAGGCAGCGAACGTGAAAAAGGGAGCATCCGCAATGCTAACGCTATGCAGATGCTACCTGTGTTAAAATGTTGAATCTTTCCCCCGATTACACCTGATTCAATCGCGCGTTAAGAAATGTGCATCCCTGCATTTCTGCAGCAAAATTGCTGTTGCATCGCTTCTGAGGCGTGTTCTCGAAAAGCCTTACAAGTCAGCATGGGCGTTGGCGCCTTAAGGAACTTTTTGCAACTGTATCACTGTAAAATAACGTCGTGGGCACAAGCTCTTATTGTCTAGATCTTCGTACATGGACCCCATAACGATATTCTTTTTAATGAAATGTCTGCCAGCCGATTTTGATATGAAATTCCAAAAAAAAAAACAGCAATTGACAGTGAATCGAGCTGCATTTCCATTACAGGCACCCCTCACCATTAAATGAGGCGTCATGATTTTGTGCAAGAAAAGCCGGAAGGTCAAAGCACCAGCTTCCATATTAATTCAACAATAAGAATTGGAAACAGTTCAGTGTAGAAATAGAGAACACCTCAAGGGTACATGTAATGGAAAAGCTGCTAAAGGCTGCTTGCCTACCAGTGCAAAGTTTAGTATGATGTAGAGACAAAGACACACACAAACATAAGCTTTGGTAGACAATCAACCTTGATAATCAACCAACCACCAGCTCGACCCAGGGACTAGACCTCTAGGTCTCAGACACAGGCGTTGCTGTTTCTGGAAATAGTAGAAGTGGAATAGGTAGTAAAACCACAAACAAATCAAATTTAAATCAATAAGCTTCATAATTTCTACATGTACAAAACAGTGGTGGTTTAGTATTCAGTGAAATATTAAATATTCAGGTAAATCCAGTTATTTATAGGTACAGAATCCAATACTGTTTGAAACAATTCCTTGTGAACAAATTATGCACTAAATAAAGGCAATCACAACTAATAAAAGATAACTGTACCCGATCTTTTGTGTCAAAAACAATATTCATGGTTGCATCATAAAGGACGTCATGCAAGCTTTGCATGTAATATAGAGAATATTACTGTTATTCTACACGCCTCAATAGTTTGAAACTTTGAAATAGAAGAAACATTTGCAAGGTCCCATTCTCACATGGGAACTGCATTCACATTACCTGACATAGATTTCGTGATCATTAAACCTGTTCACCAATGGGTTTCCTTTGAGGAACAGCTCCACCAGTGGAAGAGACTTGATGGGTTCTAGGGAGCCAATGTGTGGAATCTGTAGAAATTAATAATGATTGATGATCAAATGCCACGACGAAGATTGTGGGTTCGAATTCTACAATGAGCTTGAGCTTTTGAAGAAGCAGTAGCGAGCCCATGCTGCCATACACTCGCTTGGGACACAATGCAGCAATTACGAATGCCTATACAAAGTGGCATTTCGCTTGACTTCAAACGCGATAGACCACTGTATGTAATTATGCTGTGATTATACTATGTCACAAGAAAGTACTTGAACCATATCCAAACATAAAATAAAACACAAGTTAACTCTGAATTGTAATGAACGCACTTTCTTCAATAGTAAATAATTATGTGGTCATCCTTACCTTATTATCACCCATGTATAAAATCTTCAAGCTCTTGAATTTAGATGACAATATCTTCAAGTGTTCAGTGCCATGTAGTTTGTTGTCATTTAGGTTTAGGGCTTCTAAGTCTGGAATGTTCTCTGCAATAATGTCAATTGCAGCCAACATGATCATCGGACGGAATAATGCACAGAATATGTCTGTTAAATCTGCAAAAAATATCTATATTAGATCTATTCAACTTTTAATCACATTTTTCTAGATAATTACAACAAGAACCACAAGTTTACTTATTGATTAAGAAAATAAAGCACTATTGGGGATACAGAATCTGCCATAATAATTTTGAAAATTACCTGGATCAGCATGGAATTTGGTCAAGTCTAGAGCTTTAGTAGCAGGATTATACCTCTTTGCCATTGTAAGCTTCATCTTCTCTTTCATATCAGCATCAATAGTGATGTTAGGTACGGCATTACGCACAATTACAACCAATTTAAAGCCATCTGGCATAGTAATCTTTCTATCTGCATGAAATAATTTCTCCGCAACTTTAGCGTCATCAACATAAAATACTGCAGCATTTCCATTGACTTTGTAGTAGTGTGGAATAAAAATATCTGGTGTCATGAAGCTTAACAAAGCTTTTAAGACAGTATCTTTCTCATGTTTTGCTCCATAGGGTATGATAATCTGGTACCATGGCAATAAACCAACAATAAATCTCTTTTTAGGAGCTCCGTGGCCTCTAGGTGCAGGAGAATTTAGTCTGCCACCACGTCCTCTAAAAGCACCACCTTTGCGCTGCAGAGGGTGAGCCCCAGATGCTCCCATGTCAATATCATCATCCAATAACAGTTTACTTGCATCATTCCACCTTTGAAACTTGTTTTTACCTTTGTTTGTGCCAGGCTTAAAACTTACACGTCTTGTATTGTTACTGTGTATGCGGTCATCATGTTCTGTAATTCAAACATACTTCATAATGGCACTTACATAATATTTAAATACCAAATCTACCAGAAGGTAAATAAGTAGTTACATCTTTTAAAATGATTTTATCATATGTGAATATTCACATGTAACATATTGTGCAATTGATACAACATGACGCAATAAGTACGACAACATAATGTTTTTGTATGTTAAAGCGATTATTTGCACTGAAAACTGATAAAATTCAATTTGGGTGCAAAAAATTTTTGAGTCTCACTCATCACAGAATGGGCCTGACCAAACGCGTGGTATTATCATCATGAAATTGAGAAATATGACGGCTTACCAAAGTGCTCATTTTCAGCTTTCCAATTTCTAACTCGACCACCACCACGTTTCGGCATTTTCTTTCTTTCTGGATTCGATTATACGTTCAGCAATACCTGGTAAACAGTAAACACGTTTATACTTTATGACAAAAGGTTAAAATTTATGACGTATGCAGATGCTGTACACTGATGCGTCTGCCGAACTCAGCTCTGTTAGTGAAATAAAATACGCTAATAATCGATTATTAGCGTATTTTGTTTTTACATCTAATCATCTATAACGTAACAGTTTGTACCTTTCCTTTCTTTCAATAATCAATCAATGGACGATTTTTGTTTGATAAATCCCACTTTACTTTATCCCACTCACACACAGGGATGTGGAAAAATAATCGATTATCATATTTTAAACAGCAAAGAGCAACCTCGCTACCGTACAGATATCACAAAATAAATTGATAAAAGCCCTTTTCCACTACAATTATTTAACGCCAACTGAGAAAATATATAAAGCAACAAAACTTATGAATATTAAACAAACATATATATATTACACCTGTATACTTATACGTAAAATATTAAATAAAGACTTACAAACACAAAGAAGTTTCACAAAAAACATCAAGTACAGAAAAAAATGCTAAGACGAGCTTATGACATTTACCTTCGGCACCCAAGAACTAACTATGGTAAGAGAAATTTAATATTTGAAGGCGCACAACTGTATAATAAACTCCCAAGAGATATAAAAGAATCGAAATCTATGTATAGTTTCAAAAAAACATTAAAACATCACATATTTCATAATTGCAACTTAATTGATAAAACCTGAACTAGGCCACTTCTAGTAGTGCGTAAGTTGTATGCAACTATATCCGTGTTGTTTTGTATCGATAGAAGTCGGCGCGTAGCTGGTGTGACTAATAATTTTATTAACTAACATTGTAACACTAATGATTTTGTACGCTCATCAAATTGATAATTATTTCTTAAATAGATGTATAATATCTCACGTAAGTGAATTGTTGTAATTCTTGTGGGAAATAAATATATTCTTAAACCTAAAATCGATTATTTTTTTCTCATAATCAAATTTTAATAATCGATTTTTTTTGATAATATTAATCGATTTTTAATTAATCGATTATATAATTCACACATTTTTTAAATAGATTTTTTTAAACAGTACCATCTGTGCAACGAATGAAAAAATACGAAGTAAATTAACTAAAATAAACGAGTCGATCAAAAGATGGCACCATTTGTGCTGTGTATGTATGTAAAATAGTTTCGTATCTTTTTAAGGGTTTTCTTCCAGCGATATTTTACACTGGATCTAGTGACAAGATGATTTTTGAGGTGGCAACCCTGCACAGATGTGACATTGAGTGAAAAAATTGATTATTTAAAAATCGATTATTTTTTCATTTAAAATCGATTTTTCACCAATCGATTTTTATTGAAAAGAGAAACATCGATTTTTATATAATCGATTTTTTCACTCAATGTCACAACCCTACTCACACAGTGATGAATCTCCACCAACTTGGTGATTACAGATTGCTTGGTGGCACCAAGCAATCAGCAGTGCTGCCACCCTCTGATTTTGATTTTCCCCGGACTCCTCGTGAAATTTCCTTAAATTAGCCACTTTTCAATATGCACAAACAAAGGTGCATTATTCGTATTCGATATCTCCCTTCTGCTTACACAAATATATACACGCGAAATAAAAAATATTATCGTTTGTTGCTAGCGATAGAGTACGGTACATGGATAAGCCAAGTTAAGTTCAGAAAAATCTCCTAAATATTTTTGTTTACCCTCAAAATTCCCCTTAAATAATTTTATGCCCTAAAAAAATCCCCTAAACGTGCAAAAATCCCCTAAACGTGCAAAAATCCCCTAAATCAAGGGGAAAATACCCTGAGGTGGGGACACTGGCAATCAGACAACAAGCTAAGGGTTGCCAACCGTAGATAGAACTTTTTCTTTTCTCGTACATAAACCGCTAAAAATCTCGTATTTTGACTTTCAAACGTACATTCATAAAGGTTTAAAAATGTTATAAAACAAAAAAGCATGATTAAGTATGAGTGCGAATTTAGCAGACAGTTTTTTTTATTGAAATAAGTAAAATGTAAATATCATGAAAACAAAAAGAAACACATTTTAAAAATCAAAAATTCAGTATGTGCATTTTCTTATTTCTTTCAATTTGATTTGTGAATTTATGATTTTTAAATTTTAGTATATTCGCAAAAGTTCCGCTCATATTAAAACATTGTACAATTTCTACGGAGATTTTGGAAGTATAATGTTAGCATACGTCACTATTAAAAAGTCCGCGAATATTGCATGCAATAAAAATCAACTTAAAAAAATTCCTATTAATTCCTATATCAAAATCTCGTTAATCTAGACTTTCAATTCTCTGTATTTACTGTTGAAAATAGAAAATAAAAATACATGTGAAAGAATTATTCCGATACGTCAATAAAATTAGTTTCCGAGATATGAAATTTTAAAATGAGCTCGCGCTCGACGCGGGATTCCCCCGGCCCGTCATATTACGTTACGTCATTTGTGCCAAAATTTACAAGTATTTTTTCTCAAATGCGAAAGAAATAGATAAATACTTAAATTTCAACTACTTCTTCAACTAAACAGCTATCATTTGTTATGCAGCTATGTGCATTTAGCTTGATCTCTCGAATCACAATCTGATTGAGTCATTGTACCCTTTTATATTTGAACATATCTCGATACCATCAATTCGTTCATACAAAATGTTATAAAACTCTCGATATTAAAATCCACACAGGATTTTCTGAAAAATTAGGAATTAAATTAATTAGGTTCTGAATAGACATTATCAACGGCGTAAAGATGGGGCGGTCCGCCCCGGTTGCCAAGCACCCAGGGGTGATAACGACAACTCACTCGTACATCCAAAGAAGGCGCACAAAATCTCTCTTTAAAGACATATCAATAAATAACTATCTACTCTTGTACCTAGCTACTTACATTGTACTAATTCATTGTAAAATGGGGCTATTCTAAATTTAGCGCTATGTCTTTGAATTTTTTAACAATTTGTGTTTCGGTGGCTTTACATGAAAAAAGCTTTTCAAAGTTAAAATTAATAAAATCTTACAACAATGAGAATGAGATAATGAGTCACGTTTTCCTTTTATCTCAGACTAGCTTTCCACCCCGCGGTTTCACTTTCAAAAATCCTTTCTTAGCGGATGCCTACGTCATAATAGCTATCTGTATGCCAAGTTTTAGCCCTAACCGTCCAGTGGTTTGAGCTGTGCATTGATAGATCAGTCAGTTAGTCAGTCACGTTTTCCTTTTATATGTACAGATTACATATTACGATTAATACGATTACATCTCCGGATTTCCTAATTAGAGTTTCTACAAATTGGATACTGTAATAACCGCTTAAGCTACCTATAGTATCAGCCATAAGTATAATAGAATCATGGAATTGATATGTTTTACTACGATGTGGTTTTCTGGTGGTTTTAGAAGTTGAATCTGGTGGAGAGCTCGTTTAACTGTTGGCAGCACTGCCAACTAGTCTCTCTAAATATCGTAGCGATGCGATTACACTTATCCTAAATCATACACTATTTAGGATCGGGACCTTCCTATTAGGAAACAACTGTCTAAGTACGATTACACCTATCCTTATCCTAAACCGGCGTCCTAATCAGCATAAGTGTAAGAAAGTCTGGCAAACGAAAGCGTGACCTGAGAAAAAGCGGCAAATTCAAAAAATATACATGTGGTATTACTAATTATTAGGAAAACTAAAACGTAGTGATTTAATCCTCTTTGGGAAAAACAAAATAATGACAACTAACCAAAGACTTTGACGAACATTATTATTGCCATATTAATTTTTTTTTTAAAGTCCATGAGGCCGATTCTCGCGCTTTTGATAATAATATAGAAATCGATAAATATATCATGACATAAGGTATGATATTTACGTATCGACTTCTAGAGACCACTCGTTGCATATCGCACGCTAACGATAGATAAATATCGAATGTGATATCTCGAGAATACCAAAAATTGATTTTTATAGATATCCGCCATGTTTTATGATTAATATCGAAAGTGATATTTATCTCTTCAGCTCAAGAATCGCCTCCCAGGTTACGCTTTCGTTTGCCAGAGTTTGCCAGACTCTAAACCGTAGATAGAGGATCTACGCTGTAACCCAAAGCTCTAACCACTACTTACTTACTACCAACCAACTATTATCCAGTGTTGCTAGATGTCGATATTAAAAAAGTGTAAACTGTCAAAATAGGATTTATAAACAAAAATGTGGTATTTATTGTTTTATATTTTTTTAATATATCGATTTTACCTTTTCACTTACATCTACATACACTTACTGATGTTTCTATTTGTTTAGAATTCAAATAATGTATTTGTTGAAACGTAATTCCAGTAAGTGATTGTATAATTTTAAGTTAAAAGTTAAGTATAATAATTATTTTATAAGTAGGTTATTACAATCGCATACCTATTTTTTTTCGAATAGAGTAATTATCCAAGGATATTTGATATCTAGGGGCACGATAGTGTCCCCACCAAGACGAGCCAAAAGAAGCAGGGCACTACCTATCTTTTGTTAAAGCGCAAGCGTTCGTCGTATTTTTTAAAATTTATTATAAGGTTTGGATAGAACGTAGTGATTATATCCTCTTTGGTTTGGATATTTAAGGCAGAAAGAAAAGGGATGTTCTTAAAAAGTAATCGGTAAATCGGTAAATGTTTAGGTAGTAAAATCATTGGACAAGTCATATAAATTGTATCTCACATTTTAACACTTTTTATTACTAAGGACCAAGTTTACCTACTTGTAAAGTCTGCACCACCAAAGAACCCTTGACCCCTCTTCTTCTCGAAGAAATAAGATTGTTAATTCCACGGGACTTCTTTGGTGGCGAGATCTCTACGAATACGACGGAAACTGACTGTTTATCATGGTGAAGGTTAAAATAGCTTGGGCGAATAATTTGATTAATAGACTAGTAGACGTATCCAGAGGAAAAGTCACAAAGACAAGAGGTCATTCCGCTACATAAAATAATACATTTTCAGCAGAAAGTACCAGAAAGTACCAAATCAAATAATCATGACATTAGAACTATCTAGCTACTCTAGATATACAATAAATGATATTATTTCTATGTTATTTTTAATTCCATGTTAAATTAACCAGTACACAAAAATGATGTCATGTATAGTCTTAGTACTTAAGTTAGATGGTGAACTTTCACTCTGAGTTAAGTTACTTTTAACACATAATTTAATTTATTAAATAAAAATAAAATCTTTTTGAAAATTCTGCCGATAAAAGTATTCTTTCCACAGGCAACACTGGCAACAAATTTGTCTATGAACACGCTATCGTCTCTCGTACTACGCAGAAAACCGCGGTTGTCACTTTATAAATAAATTGCATTTAACAATCCTATTTTAATGAATAAATTACAAACACACGTAAACTAAAGAAAATAATTTATTTTGTAATTATTTTATGTACTTCATAGCTTATAATATAGATTAATATTCAATATTTTATATTTTTTTCTATTAACTGAAAATGGAATAGACTCCGAAACTAAATGAATGCGTTAAAAATAAAACGACCACAGACAAGATTCGTGTGCTTTTCGAGTCTGCCATGTTTTGTCCTATTTGTCGCGCTTGATCAACGCGTTCGCGTTTACTGTTCAAAACTGTTATTTTCTGAATGTAATACGGGCTGTGTTTTGTTTACAAATAGTGTAGTTAATGGTGTTGCAGTTAGTATGTGAAAACTCTTGATCAGTTTTTAATATCTGTGTGAATTACAGTGTAGCTCGTATTTCGACAATTTTTATAATCGCTAGGTGACTCGCTACTGTCTGTATTCAGAGAAATTCCGTCGCTTTTTCGAAACATTCTCATCGTCAAATATGATTTCATAATATTTTGTCTGTTCAATCTGACGCAACCCACGTGCACATAATACAGCGAGCATCTCATGCACATTTGTTATTATTTTGTTCGCAAGTTCGATCAGTACCAGTCGGGCGCGGATCGAGGAAGGGAAATCGCGTCGCGAGTCTCGCTCGCTCCCGTCGCGTACTGTCGCATTTAATTATTACGTCTATAATATCGGACGGTGATTTCTAATCGAGTGTGATTTATTTTGTGCGGAATAGTGTGTTAGATCGGTGTGGTTGGGTGCATCGGCAGCGCACACGTGACTCGAGACAAGTGTTTGGGTGTCAGTCGGTTGCGGCTCGTGGGCGCCGCTCCAGTCCGCCTGCAGTGCGGAGCGCGTCGGCCGACAGAGGTGAATCACCGCTCGGTGCCGTTTTGATCGTGCTTGTTTACCCGCGTGTGCATAAGTGCGTGGAGCGGAAGTGCAAGGCATGTGCGCCGCGCGTCGGCGCCGATGACACCGCCGTCCGAGGCGACGGCGTTTTGAGCGCCAGTGTGTGATAGCTATGTTTCTTGGGTTATGAGTGTGTGACAAAGTTGTAGTGCGCTGAGGACACTGGAGCCCCTAGACGGAGTTGGGCCCGCCGGGGCGGCCCTGGTGCTTCTCGGGGCTCCTCACGAAGGCAAAATGGCTGCGTGGAACCGCCACCACCACTTCAACATGCTCATGGATGAAAATGCCAAAAATAAACGTAAGTATTGCATTTGACTCAATAGAAGGCCCCCCTAAGATTACTCTGATCAAATGCACTTCCAGAAAGTGTTCTATTCAGACAAGTAAGTTATTCCTAGCTGATTTTTTCGCTTAGGTCATAGTGTTTACTGCAGTAGCCTTGCATTTAAATTCACTGTAAAATGCAGCAAGAATCCATTTTCAATAGTAATCTTACCTATTTGCTTGATAATTTGTTGAAGGCTAGATTATCAAGGAAAATCACTACACAAAACAAACCAACCAACCAACATTTCAAGTTTACAACATACATTACAAATTATTTCCTCATGACCCTTAGTTGCATGCATCTTATCATTATGTTATTTAGTTACATTATTAAGGCTTACTATAGTTTTGTACCTACATAGCTCTCATAGTTGTATGGTTAATCACAAAACCTTAACTTAAAACGTAAATGTATCAGTAAAAAACATCAAAATGATTTACATTAAAGAAGAAATAACCAAGAACCATTTGAAACCAAACATTGTAATATTTTTAACCTGAAATAGGAAGGTCATTTTGTACAAAAATGTACATGCTGTACGATTAAAAATAAAATAAAATTAAAAAATTAATTCTCCTTAGTTGAATAATGATCATCAAAATATGTTACACACACTTAAATTAACTCATATCTGCCTAGTGACAAAATATCCTCACAACACTTTAGTCCTTATTTGATGTACAAGTTAACACATCAAAAAAGGTGACAGAAGAGAAAGACAATGGCGAAAAATATTTTGAAAAAATCTCTATGGTGGTAGTGGAACAATATATAAGTAAATATAATAAAATAAATATGTTATCTTTTTATAGTCCTCAAACCTCCAAGAATTCAGTAAGGTATGGACCTATACAATGTGTAACATAACCAGAAAACTCATACTCCTAAACTAAACCAGCCAATTTTATAAGTACCAGATAGAGATAAGTAAAATATAACTTTTTACAATCTCAATGTTATTTCATATATTCTATCTATAATATGTAATATATTTATTATCTATTTATTTAAATTTATAAAATTCACAGCATTACAGCCAAAAAGAATCACATTATATAATCCAAATTTAATTGCATTGTTACTTATAGGTATAAATTTATAAAATAAGAAATCCTGATTGATTGACTGAGTGGTGTGGCTTGCAGAACATAAACTACTAGAACTTTCGTTTGTAACACAGAAAAAAATATTAAATAGATAGAAATCATTTTCGTGATACAACCCGTAAGCGGGTAAAATAGCGGATCGCGGGTGAGACCGCGCCGCGGAAAGCTAGTCAATAAGCGTGTAGTCTGTTTGAACAAAAATGCACTTTACGATGCAAAACATAGGTTATAGGTTCAATTCAATCATACCAATTTATACGATGATACGATATGAAAAAAACAACACAAATAGTTAAATTGCAGTCAATTAATACATAATTCTTTACAAAGTAATTTCTGCTTTCTACTAGTTTCCTCTAACACATTGTATCACATCATAATATTACCATGGTGAGATTGTGGTCAAACACAAGCCTATACAGAGTAAAAACAAAAAAATGGAATCCTGGACCTTTAAGATACATGGAGAACTGGAGAACCACACTGTAATTAGACATTATTTAGTATTAGATAGTTAAATATTTCATTTTCAACTCAACTTTATGAAAATAGAATGCTTTATTTGTGCCTATTTGTGCCCTTTTGAAGTTTAGCCGCAACATATAAGGTGACAATCAAAGCAGAAACTACATCAAGTAACATGGACCCTTCATTGGACACAATACAATTTTCCATCCTATCACCTTCATTACACGACAATACCTACTGCAAGCGAGTGAGTGCCTATGGGTGTACATTGTTGAGTGCACACAGCCCTCCATGACCCACCTGTGGGGTCTACACGATGCCCTACATCCCTTTGACCTGATTTACCACCGACATTCGAATTGTTTAACGATTTTTGTTGTCTGATGTACCTACACGTAATTTTATTAAAATACGTGAATTGTGTAGGTTTTAAAATCTTAAACGCTGCTTAGTGTTTTGATAGTTTTATGTTTAGGCCCTTGTGAGACTGCAATAGTGACGCGGATTTGCCCAAATTAGACTGTTAACATTTTGAAGTTCAGAAGGATCAATAACGTGTGGAGATTATTATAACGTTTCAACTTGCACTAGTCTACTGAAATTAGTTCCGATTCATAGTTTCAATTAGGTATCGTATTATAATAAGTAGACCAGGGACCCGTTCCTCTACGCGACTCAGCGGCTCAGCACTTCCAACCAAATCGATCGGTTCAAATCGGTTTGGCGAACATATTGATGTTAAAGTATTGACTTTGGAAGAGTTAGATTTTCGGAATCCTAAGTCTCAGTCGCTTAGCGAAATAGGCTCCTAGTAACATAACAAATCACATAGGTTGTCACATACCTTATCAGTCTTGTACAAAACTTTCAAATTGTTGTGCAAAAATTGCTATAAGTATAGCATAATCGGCTACAAAGAAAATATTGTTTTATGACATAATTTGAAGTTTATTTTGGGGCGAATTATGATCGGTCCATGTATCCGCGACCCTTAAACTGTTTATCGCGCGGCGTCGACCTCCCCAACCTTTAACCTAATTCTATGTTCTACCCTCGCAGATGGGTGCTTGCATTGACGCTTTTATTAGATAACACCACTTTCCTCCCGCCCATAGTAAGAGCTTGACGATATTCAATTGAGGATACTTAAATATCATAGCAACAAAGCATACTGATTGAATGAATCACTTCATTTGTGTTGTTTTGTTTGTTTACAATACGGGTAGTTGGATATTAGTATTATTTATTGATCAATTATTCCACAATTTAGTTCTGAATAGGAATCTAAATTATCCGAATAGTAATACAATATCTGATTTGTTAGGATGACGTTCCGGTCGGAACACCAATACCTTAGTTTATTGAATTTTCCGGCGTGTAGCCCGGCTCTCACTTCCCACGCTTTTGGCACTGTGCTGGAGATCGTTGCATTCGGCAGATCTAAATAACACAAAGACACTGCTCTTAATACCCAGTTTCTGGGAAATCCGGGGCAATGTCTCAATCTGCAATTAGATATTATTTTTGTGTTTCAGGAATTCGTGTACACGTAGATATAATGCATTTTTATTAACTTTAGTACTTACTGGAATATGAGGTAATTATCTAGGAAAGTGTGGATGGTTGCATACTTCATATAGTGATATTATCCCAATTATTAGAAAACCGAAAGCCTTAACTTGAAATTTTACTTGTATACAATATTATATCTCCAAGTAAAATTTATAGTCAACCACCCACTTACCTTGGCAGTATGCCTCATGCCTTGTTTACCGGTGAACGTACTGAGTAAATAATCATTAGGGATTTCCCAGTGAGTGATTGGGCTAAATGCGAAATCTTTTTCGCTTATAAGGATAAGAACGAAGATCTCTGTCAAATTTGCTAACAACCTCTTTGAAATTCATGAATGCGAAATAAAACATGCTAATTTATCTCAGAATGGTTGAGGAAACAAAATTTTAGTTGAATAAATTACAAGGAGCGAATTCACCCTACGACAAAATATTATAACAAGAAAAGTGAACAGAGCTACGATGTTGTATTTAAAAAAATCGTGGGCTCCGAAACGTTGATGAAAATTGTAATGCGGCGGTCGGTGGGCCGCCCCGCGCTTCGGCGGGCCGGCCGCGGCGAGGGAACCGAGTGCCAAATATTTACGATGCTCGTTTGTGCCGGAACCATCGGCGGACTCGCATTTTTCCGTGGCGATCAACTTTCATTCACTGTCTGAAAGCTGTTGCTACGCGGATGCTGGCCTCACAGTGCGCTGTCATTAAAACCAAATGCTCGTGCACCGCCGCGCCGCCGTCATGTAGATTATATCGTGTTCGTTGGAAAGTAACCACTTCGCACTTACTAGCATACTATTTGTGCCTGTACAATTGCAAGGCTACTTGCGAATTATTTGCTTTTAGTTTTTCATAATTAAAAGTAACCGTTTGATTATTAAATGTACAAAAAAAACCGGCCTAGTTCAACCGGACTTGCGAACCGGAAGCCTCGGTTCATCTTCCTTTGGCGTATAATATATTAAGTAATAAGGTCTAAAAAGTTTTACTCAAAAATAAGTTATCTTAAGCTAGAATTGAACCCGATTCTTTTGTATCAATTGGTTATTATAGTGACCTCTAGATCTTAGGCTTATAATATTAGTTTTCGGTGACAGGCACACATTTTATACGCATTACCTTTTCATGAATATCTTTCGTTTTCCCTGTAAACTTTACGACTTAGGAATTTCGCTTCGCTTTTCCTGTAAAATGAGCGAGTGAAAATAATCATGTTCATTTCAAGTCCATTCATTTGATACGTCACACGATGCTCTTAATTTTTTTAATTGTCTAATTTGCGTCCCAAAATCGAAATTTGTTCATTTACACTATACGTCCGTGAATGGGTCATCTAACTAACTAACTAAATAAATAATCAACTTTTTTCGCCCAATAGATTCAGAGTAATTTAGATGTGACAGACGGACAGGCAGATAGACACGAGAGTGATCCTATAAGACTTCTGTTTTTTTTCAGCGTATGTACGGAATCCAACAAATCAATTCTATTAAATAATATCCCCAAACATCAATTTATTTTGATTTGAGTGAACAGTTCATAAAAACAACAGAAGTTTGAAAGCTGATGTTGGATTATTAAGTCATCACGGTGTATTCCTAATCTGCATCTTCTCCGTATAGCGTTCAATCAAACTTTGCCTTCTTAATAGCATTTCATTTCTTCGTCTCTTATTAATCAATAGAGCTATATGAATTCCTTGTAGATCTTACTAAAATCATAAATAAGATTACGTTTACTTACCACCAACCAGTGACAAGATGTCTCTGTACGCAGTCAGCCCGTGGCCACGCAAGTCAAGTCACCGGCCGGTGAATAGTCACCTTTCTCCGACACACAGTCTAGACGACTTCGTTACGACCTGTGAATGAATTTCACATCGGAATGCGGAACGAAGATTTATCACGCCCCACCAAAATTGTCTTTACGCATTACCCGAGTGAAATTATCTCAGATAATTAGAAAATTCTTAAAATTCATGTTGAACCTTAGAAAAGTTATAATCACCTTTGAAATAGAATCTTCATGGTTTTATCATCGATGTCTCTAGTTCATCAGTTTCCAATCAATTTTCGTTGTGGAAATTAGAAGTGAGGAGACAATCCAAACTGGCTATTTCGGTAGTCATGGCTGCGGTCTGACGTCATTCACGTATTCCCATAAACAATTTAAAATATTGAAGTTCAATAACAAGTTGTCCCGGGTAGTTATTCAAACAAGCGAGGACAATGCGTGGGCAACTGTGTGGGCATTCAGGTACCCTATGCAAATGGTTAAGATTTATCTGGCGAGCGGCTAACTCTCGACCCATTATTTCTGTGGCCACGATTTCATTGCGTACCGACAATTTACATTTTAATTGGATTTAGTCTCGCTTACATATCAAACGCGTGCTTTGTCGTTTCTAAACTCCTTTGTAGTATTGTTGAATTGCGAGATTATTAACAAGCCACCGCAGGACAATAAGAAAAAAACTATATCGTGTCACGGAGCGTTAAAGTTTTAATGATATTAAATTGTTTTCTAGCACGTTATATTCGGTATGACATTTCCTCAACACAAGAAAAACAATTGGAAGTATTTATAAAGTATGTGGTTGTCGAAGTGTGACGACGGCGATTCAGCCCTAAAGTGCCCCCCAGTGTCATCGACCGGCGGCTAAGGTTTTTGCGCGTCCAACGGTGCTGTTATTTTAATAATTGAATGAGTATGGAAAGCACCAAGACTTAACGGTAACTGGATGAATGTGTGACGTCCGTACAAGTTTTGGTTCGGTGCGAGTACTTCAAACAACAGTTAATTACTTTCTAGCAATGTGCAATATAGCTACATTATTTGACTTAAGAAAACATACTACTTCTGATAGTGTCTGCATTCTATAGCTACAGATATTAATACTGCCTTCAATTAAAATACCGCCTTGACTACTATTATGATACTTTAAAGACTACAAAGAATAATTTATCAGCTCACCTACTCAGAAATTTGTTTTTCTCATCGGACAACTTTAATGTAGGTATCAGTTCGTTATTTATTTGTGCGACCTTCACACCGGAGTGTTCATTGCCCTTAGTAGACTTCCTGTTCGAGACCTTTCAAGTCCAAACTAAATTGATCGTCATTTAATGGATATCAGAACGCGGGGGCCTCAACGTCTACGTGTATTTAGAAACAATGAAATGGATAACGGGGTAGGTTTCTAGTCTGTCCATCGATCTTCGGCATGACAGCTTGGAGATTATTATTCACAATGTCGTCAGTGATTCTCTCTAATAAACATTTAGTTTTAGGTATATATTAACTATCTAATATTTTTACCCTCCTGAACCTACTATGTAATATAATAAATGGGAAAATGTATTTGTTTGTCCATACTTCTCCTTCGTAACAGACTAACTTGATTTGTAGCACGAAATAGCTGACAGGGCGGGTAAACTGCTTTTTATCCTGAGAATGCGGGTGAAACCGCGGGGCGGAAGCTAGGCTATATTATTATTTTCTCTACTTAATTACAGTTGTGCTTAAATTGTCTATATAATGGTTGCTCACAGAAGACATTTAAATCGGTTGCGTGAAGTTCCAAATAGTTTATGCTCAATATTTCCTCCTAATTGTATCAAAGTAGTTGAACTATGAGTAATATCAAAGAGCTTTTTGGTGTTGTGGCGTCCCCATCGGGCCTCAACCAGCGTCGATGACCGACAGCGGTTTTTGCGCATGTAACCAGCAACGGCTGCGCCTGCACAATCTAGAGCGACACACTTATCTCGGCTCGGATGCTGGACAATAGTACGTGTTGGAGTCTTGTATTATTGTTTGCCAAATATCCTTTGAGCAATTTTGCGACCAACGATTAGAAGTATCAGAAACACATTTCGTTAAGTGGTCGTTAAATATGAATAGTGATCATTCTTGTTTAGTATGATTGGCTGGGCTGGATACAATATTAAATGTTTTAAGTTT
Organism: Tetheella fluctuosa; assembly: GCA_951216915.1. Taxonomy (NCBI): domain Eukaryota; kingdom Metazoa; phylum Arthropoda; class Insecta; order Lepidoptera; family Drepanidae; genus Tetheella; species Tetheella fluctuosa. The sequence continues at coordinate 8,153,312 of OX578230.1, forward strand.
TTATTTTAACAACCCAATTTGGTAGAGTATCATTGTGACACGACTGGACAATATTTTTTTTATATAAACAGCAACGGTCATATAAAATGTTATATTTTCCGTTAAGTACTTAATTAGAAAAATAATTTCGAAATATACATATTCTCATGAAGTTTCAAAGATTGTGGAAAAATTATTCGTGACAAGACTCAAACAAGATAGTGACGCGTGAAATTTTTATTAGCCTTCGTAAAATTCTGCTCTGACTCAATCATAATGACGTCACAAATCTAGACTGATCAAGTTGTCTCTACTGGGAACTGTGGATTCAGTGTAATCCGGTAATAAGATATCAGTGATCCCGTAATGTAACGAACGATGCTTTTAAATTGTAATTTGGGCCAACTTTCGTGCGTTCTTATCACACCTGAAGAGTTAGATAGAGAGAGATATACAAACGTTTGGCCATGTGGAGCGATAACGGCGCGGGCGCGGTTTCTGTTTTCGCGCACGTATAGCCCCCGCGCGGGCCCCGGGTGAACGGCCAGACAGGCGGGCGGCCGGCCGTTAAACCTGCCTTGGACCCGTCCTGCGGCCTCGCAGGCCTCGCGTGCTACCATCTGCAGCGCCTCGACGCGACACAGACCACCGGCGCCGCCACCTTCGCTTTGCCGACAAACACTCCTCTAGTTTTAAACTTTATACCACGTCGAGAGAGATGAATTGCATCTCGAGTGCCCCGCAAACTTCAATATATCACATATCTAAGCGTTGTGTAGTTTTTTTACTTGTCCGCGAGTTTAGGTTTCCTATAAGTAGATATTAGCAATACCAGGAAGATTGCCAATGTGTTCTGTATTTCTTTTTCACCTTACAGTAGACCTTCATCGCCGCGTGTAGGTTGTGGCGTGGAACTGAGAAGCTTTACTTTTATTAATTATTATTTTGTCTTATTTGAATAATAATTAAGTATTATGTTTATTCCAAGTAAGCCATTATTTGAGCTCCTTATTTCCAAGAATGGTTGTGATAATTTAAATTATCAAACACACCAAAATCAATGGCTCAACAGCAAGCACTAAAGTAATTTGATAATGAAATCCCAATAGCAACCACCATGTTAATGCTAATAATATATTAATATATGTACCTATATGAAATTTTGCAAATTTAAATAGAAACTATGAATACGTATAAGATCCGATTGATTATTCAGTTCAATATTATTAAATGGGGTCACATTTTATTTAAATGCATTTGATTCTCCGATCGGGCGGCGTATGGGCCAAGGTGTGCAAATGGGGCGCCGACACCCCTACGTGTCCTCAACGTCTCTGGCACTATGAAAACCCACTAGATGCATTATTGCCTAAGTGCTAATAGAATGCCCGCTGAATAATTCACTAGTTGAAGACGCTAATAAAATCGTGCTCGACAAGACTGGCGGTCGATAATATGTAAAGAGATGAGATCTATTCAGGAATAATATCGTGGTTGTTTACGGTGCGGCTTTCGGTCGGATTGCGTCGCAACGGTCGCTAGTTTGCCCGCAGCCGCAGCCCGACAGCTCAGACGGACGGGACGAGGCCGGGGTACACAGGTGGGATGGAGCGAACGTCTGCGTCGGTGCTTTTTCATTCTTTGTTTGCGTCGAGGATTTGCATACAATCGGAGAAATTGCGTGGCTGGCAGCAGCCGGGAAAAAAGGAATTCCTGTAGTTTTATGCATATGACTGTTCGAGGTGCGGGTCTGTGTTTTTTCCCTACTTTAGTTAGTATATAGTATAGTTTTGAATCAATGCCTTTTGGGTACCGTGCTGAAAGACTAATCAGTAGGTATATGGATAATACGAGTTTCAGAGATGCCCTCTTCTATGAAGTAACTATCTAGTTATCTAGACTAATATACAAGTTAAACTCTTAAAAAACCGTGAAAAATTATGCAAGACTACTTGATAGTAAGCTGATGATTGATAAAAATCATAAGTCGATCGTAGAGTGTGGAGTTTAGCGACGTGTTTGTCATCTGAATCACGTGGCCTTCCGCTCGGCTATTACTAGCAAACGTTGGTTTCGCGCGTTAGTTGTAGCGGGCTGGCCGGGCCGATATAGCGTCCTATCGACGGGGATTTTAAGTACGCATCAACAGTGCCACGTGTATAAACATTGTTTCACAACAATAACACGCGGGTGACGCGGGCAAGGACGCGACGATGCCGGCCTACCGTTCACCGACGGATTGATCGTTCAACAACTATACTAGATATTTCTGCGCATTGACACCGAAATAACATGACTAGCAGTGCACAGACGTCTAAAAAATACGATGATCGCAGTAGTTGCGTTACGTCCACGGCGGACGATGATTTTCGATCATATTTGGATTCTAAAAGTGCTTTGTGTACAAACGTTTGACCCGCGTGGTCATTTGAATCGATGAATTTGTGAAGTGCAGTGATTTATTCATTACTTATGTTACAATCGACGCGTTGAGTGATGTCTGCTCAACTAGAAAGCGAATCTGGCAATAGTAAGTTTTGCAATTGTAATCATTTCTAGTTTTCCAAGTGGTATGGCATTGCTACCAGTAATGCGTCAAGGAGATCGCCTTAATGGATTCTTTGAAGTCTCGGCCGCAGAATTGCGCAGTTACATCCAACTAAGATCGAGCACACATTAAACTTTAATTTCCATGTCACGGTTTTAAATGTGCCCTTGCCTTTAATAGTAGTAAGTAAGTACTGAGTTGACGTACGCCTACGCAACATACCAAAACCTTAACTCAACTAAAGTTAAGAATATGCAGGAGTTCAGCAATTTTACGTTATAAATATAATCGATTATTATTATAAAAGTTAAGCGTGGAAGGGGATAAAGGGATGTTTAATTGTTTTACTTTAAGAATTAAATTTCAATTGCAGTTGGTAAACAACGAACTCTGGTACCTTGCACCTTCCACGCCAATCTACCGGCGGCTAATCGCATTCCTGACATAGCTACCACAGGTTGTCGGCCGGCACCGCGGCCGGTTCCGAACGGCTTGCAGCGGTGACGTAGTGAGCTACGCGTCTCCGGCCGTTCGTCGGCCCGAACGATGCCTCGTGCGTCCGTCACACGTTGCCTTTCCACACCTCCCCACGTCCCCTTACAATCCGACCGTAAAGGAGGAATTGGATCTTATTACGGGGGTCTACGTTACCTGGACTCAGTTTAAATGCAAACTAGTTATAATATCACCGACCCATGTCTCTGGTACAGAGATCGCGTGCGCTTTCGACGCGTGCTGCCTTTCTACGCTGATTTGTCACATGTCCTAAAGCATTGTGTACAATCAATCCGTTGATTTCACCTTCGACAATGCTGAAGTGACATGAAAAAAAAACGCGCTTACTGTAATGAAAGTGGAACTGATCCGATGCACCAATTTAAGTTTTTATGTTACTGAGCTGAAAACATGTGACATGCAAATGAGTCCGCCGTGTAAATGTTCCGCGTTCTCATATATCTGTCCGTACGGAACTTGCAAGAATGTTTATAATGCTAATAGGCGGATGCGGCCTGATTTTCAATCGCCTCGTCGTCGTACATTCATTCATCTGAACGTCCGTAGAGTTATCCGGATGTTAATAATTTTAACATACTTTTAGTGCCAGCCAAGACTATGTTATTAGATCGAATTTTTCACACGATTTTTTTGTCTTTGTTATACTGATGAATATGTAAATTATCTCTCCAATAATGAATGTAAACTTAAATATGTACACTTAATTATAGCAGATTTGTTTTGAAGTTGGCAAAACTGATTTGTGCACATCATAACACGTTTCACAATAAACTACGCAGTTGCATGTTCCATGTAAAATGTGTGAGTGAGCGTGTGTATGAGTGTGTGTGTGCGTGTGTGACGATAATAAACTAAGTGCGCATGCAGTCATATATGTAGTGTACTTGATAATAGGCCTTCAATATTTATGTTGGATTCATTTGATGATAGATCGCGTGACTCTTTATACCTTGTTCCCTGTAATTGTTGCATATTCTCAACTTTTCAGATTATAATGGCCATGGCAAAGTAATACTATTTTAACTCGCGATTGGGACGTGCGTCCCAAAACTACACTACGAATTCAAGGAATCGCGAGTCAAGTTATTAAGGCACCTAGTAGTAGTGAGTAGTGACATCGAATGCCGCGATGAAGGTCGTGAGTTCTAATCTTACAATGAACATGAGCTTTCGGTGAATATCGTGAGGAAACCACAATACGTTGGTAGGGTACCTACCTACTGTGTAATACTTGCCCGGCTGGCTACCACCCTCAAGTAAAAAATCTGTCGCCCAGCACTACCGATGTGTTCCGGCAGGTGCGCATGAGAGCCAATTCCATCTAGGCTTTGTGTGCTTACCACCGTCTACACCATTACTTACCATAGTGATATTATAGTCCAACACAGGCCTATAGTTAGTAAAAATAAAATAGAAGCAAAATGCTTGTTGAGAGCTATTCTTAAAAATATTATATTAATTAAGTACTTACAGCATTCAAAAGTATATTATTAGAAACATAAATTTGGAATACATCCGGCATATGTATATGTAACCTGTTGCTTCATTAGTTAAATAGGTCCAGAAATTAAGTCCAATTTAAATAATGCGCGTGTAAGTAATGTAATGAGAACTTGCGAGACGTTCAACAAACTTTTCGCTGAGCAAAAGGCGCTAGCGAGCCTCGAACGTCGGTGTTTTATTATGAAATGTCACGTCGTGCCAGACGGTACATAAATAAGACTGAATTAACTTGTCTGCGACCTCTGGATTCAACACGATAGAGTTCACATTCACACCTTGGATTACAAGTAAAAGCGAAGTTGACTCACCGTAACCATATTAAAATAATGTTGATAACAATCGCTTACTCGCACGTATCTTAAACATAATCGAAGACAATGTATTTTATATGCTGCCGACTTCTTTTATGAGTTGAAATTATATTATCATGCATCGGTTAGCAGAAAGGATTTAATCATTTTTATTTTAGTATAATTTTAACATCAATTAAACAAAATATTAAAAGATAAGTCAAGGTTGAAACATACGTACGCAAATAATTGAACGGAGTAATTGAATTTTATTTTATAGTAAGACTGAAACCTCATAAATATTATACATTGTCTCTTGAAAGAATTTGCAATAGGTTGCAATATCTACGTGCAATATTTAATAAATAATGTGGAAGGTTAATGAATATTTTAAAGATAAAAAGTCAGAAAGTGAGACGATCTCATCACAGGTTTCAGACATGTCGAAGCATGCCCAGGAGGACAGTGAGATGCGAGAACTTTGACGTTGCGATACTTAGCGACTTGTACTACACCTTTCGTGGAACAAGCTGAGATTCTTACAAGCAACTTGACATGCTATGAATCTTGCATAAGATGGGGTACTAACTTACAATGGGAATAAGGAAGGGGCGAACGTTGGGGTGTCAGTTTCCTTGAAAGCCTTTTATTTGTTTATTTTTCAAGTTCTATTAGCATCAGATTACTAAACAATCTATCTCGATATCACCATATAAACGCGGAGATGACGTAGCTCACGAGCGAGTCATGTTGTAGTGATTCATTCACCTCTGTAAAGTATTCGGAACCGGCACATTGTGGGCGGCGATCAGGTGAATAAGGCTCGTTCACACGGCAATTTGAGCTATTATCGCATCAGATTGATTGAGATGCGCCGCCCGCACGGTCCATCGATCTATTAATGACTAACCTTAATAACTTGTTTCAGACAAAATGTCTCTATGGACGGACAGCCATAACTTCTTTTAGAGTTTGTGTTACAAGTTTTTTATGGCGCCATTGACATCACTATGTATATTTATATTTCGTAAAAAAACTTGGCGATAACATAATTTATTCAGCTACGTATTCAAAAGTTGAAGGTATTCCTGATGAAACCAGCTCGCGAATCACAGGCATGTGGAATGCCTCATCTCATTGAACATAATATTGACACCTTTTTTATGTCAGAACTAGTCAGAAGGCTGACACGCAGGTTCGAAGTGCACCTATTGGTATGTGGCTACCGTCGCCTACCAGGAGGATTGCCAATGTGTTGCTGTCCTTTATTGAGACTAGAAGGCAACTGGCTCTCAAGTTCAACAGCCGAAACACATCAGCAGGTACATGGCGACAGATTTTCAACTAGGGTGGTGCCAGCCAGTCGGTTATTTCAAAGTACCCCAACGACTTTCGCCGCGGCATCCGACGTCACTACCACTGAATTATCATCGCATTAAAACCCTAACCCTAACCTTCACCTAATCTTAAGATTTTTTTTTATTAATAGCTTGTTGTATCTAATAATTTTGAGCACAATTAAATGTTGTTACAATAATTCAGTATTGACATCTTAGTTGGATCTTTCACTTGTAAAGCTATTTTCTATATTGTTGCAGTGGGCGTGGTCGGCGGCGGCATGCCAGAAGCCGCCAGTGGTGAGAGGCGACACGTGCCTCTGTACGGGAGACTGGTGGCCGAAGACCAGCTGGCGTCGATGAGCGCCCCTTCGGACATTCAGGTGAGCGCCGTAGTGCGCAACCCGCGAGCTTTCTGCTGCTACCGTACCCCCGCTCAGGTAAATGATGCACGAGGCAGTTTGCTGGGGGCTGGTGTTTGCAACCCGCCCTAAAACGACTCTTTGTTATTGGCTAGGACGCTGTTGATGTTATGTAAGAAATCAATATAATGAGGCTAGTTCATGAAATAGAAACGGTTATGTTAATTTAAATTAAAATAGTCCAGAACCGTATTGAAATATCTGACTGTCCAAAAAAAGGTTTGATATACTAGGTTCAAGTAAAAGTTTCTTAAACCCGTGACCCGCGCGTGCCACACCTATTGTTTTATTAAAAGAGCCATTAACATCGCACGTCTAGACATTACGCGCAAGTAAATAAATTAGTCAGTAAAGTGCCACTAATTACCTACTACAACTAAGTTCTCTTGCGCTGAAACACTAGTGATGTATTTAGTACGTTGAATACCATTAGACGACGATCGATCGATAGATAGCTACCACTAGTTAAGCCCAGGTTAATTCATAAATGTTTCTCGGAAATATTAGGTTCGTACTTCTTATTGTGTCAGAGTTAGTTAACTTGTTATTACGTCGGATAATCTTTGATACTGAAGCGCGTCAAGCCTATGTTTAGCGACTCGGTCTTGTGAGTCTTGAGATTAATCAAACGCGATTGTTATTTATTGCATTACAATTGTATTTAAGGTTTACAACAAGAATTTGCCAGTCCGCCGCTAAGTACAGCTGTAACTGAATTATTATTTTGAAATTGAAAACAAACCGTCTCGTGTATTAAAACTTCTTCGCACATCCCTAATTCACCTTCCGTAGCTGTGCAATTATTCACATTTTCATTTGTGTTTATGTCCCTTTGTGTTCTTTCATTTCAATTTCGCTGTTTATTTAAATATCACCGCTGCATGCACTCAGCACTGAACTATCCTGTTTCAATTAGATTTTATCACATCTCAAACAATCACCAACCGCTTATTTTGCTTGTTTTTTTTTCATATCTTTATATGTTTTTCACCCTTGAATTAACGAATATTTCTCGCTTGCACAGGCTATGCAGGCCCGAATACCACATCACTTTCGGGATCCCTCGACGGCGCCACTAAGGAAACTCAGCGTAGACCTCATCAAAACCTATAAACACATAAACGAGGTAAGTCATTTTCTTTGAGGAGCAGGTCGCAGGAAACTAAAGTAGGTATATAATTAGTGGGTGTCGAAGCGTTCATAATTATCCCGAATGGAGTGTATTCTGCTGTACATCGAATAACAATCGATCATCGCATCGAATAACATCCGATTGTTCGATTAATCCGGAATTAACCGGTGTCATCTGCGGTTATTAATTTACTTACTCCATACCATATAAGCGACCGCTATTGTTGATTCTCGCTCGAAGCGATTAAACTACCAGTACTTTAGTAATTATTGTTTACATGTCGTATGCGGAAATTGCTCATCAGCCTTGCATCATGTTTTCATATTTAAGCCGCTGCTATTTATTTGCTAGCGGTAGACTCATTGTTTTCGGTTTAAAAAATAATATTTGCGATACCGTCCCACATAAAGGCAATGGAGCCGATGTACCTACCACGCGCTGTCAGTTCCGACCTTTTTCGACGAAAGTGGGCGATACGTTGCTATGAGGTGGCTCGGTCGCGTGGGAGCAGATTTATTGCATCGTAAATAAAAAAATACCTGAACCAATGAACTACTGACTGAATTACATTTCAATGTAATAGTGATCGGGTTGATTTTTCTGGCGCGTGGAATTCACCACGAACGCACTCGTTATTGTAAACTTGCTTGTGTTGTGTCACTGAAAGAGCCATTTTGATGTTGCGCAGGGATTAACATTCTTTTACTATATCAATTAGGTAATCATTTCGAAGTGTTTCACTGCAATTAAAACAGAAAACCAAGGTCTTGAAAAACTATTCAGGCCAAGGCTAGCCTGTGAAATACTTTTGTCTAAAACTCCAAACCACAGCGAATAAGAAAACTACTTCAAACATATCAAAACGCTACCTCGTCTCAAGTGTCAAGTTTTGTAAACCACGCTATTTCTGGGAAAAGCAATTTTCTAGCAACGCAAATGATTTCTTTCGCCGCCCGCGCTGTCAATGTCTTGTTTACGACTTGGACGTACCACGGCGGCGGTATGACCTTTACCAGTCACGTGGATGTTTAGTTTTCACTGAGCCCGTTGTTTTAATCGCAATATATGCTGCGTCATAGTTTTCCATGTACTCACTAATACACGGATATGACGACGCTATAGAAACGTGGAAAGTTTGACGTAGTTGCAAAGATGATTTCTAAGCGTGTCGACTGAAGACGTAGCCTATTTTTGTTTTGTCGTGGCACCGTTAATGAAATTGTGGACTGAGACGATTCCGTTAATCATTGCAGCAAAGTGGAACACCTAAATTGTCCTCGCGTTTGACTTTTTTCAGTGACACATTGAGTCGACAAAGACATGTATTTACAAAACTGTAAATAGCCTTGACTGTATCTCCTTAATCACTATATAGTGATTAAATAAAACAGAAAAGACTGTCTTTTCTGTTTATTTTTTTTATCTTACACAATGACAGCAAAGAGTCGCTTGATGAACTTCCTACGTCATCAAGCTGTTATTAATTACCTGTGAATATCAAACTTAATCTCTGACATTATTCTTGACCTCGATAGCGGTGTAACAATGGTACCGTTTTCAGTTTTTGTTCAAAACTTATACAAACTAAAGTTGTTCTCGCGCGCTTGAGTCGAGGCAATTAATCTTAGTATTTAGGAGACACGTGGAGTCTCCCCTCGCGCTGTTTATTTTTGAACGCGATTATTAATAGACATTATTCTATTTGCGTTAGAAAGGTGGTCATTGCCCTATTTGGTGGTGTGTTTACATGGCGCCCTGCCAGGGATACCAACTGTGACGCGTGAACTGAGGGAGTACGCGGTACACGTGCGTTGGGAATCTTGTGATTTGCAGTAATTGAACTTGGCAAGCTTGCCCTGAAACTATTTCAACGAGCAACTAATTATATTGAAAATATCTAATCGAATAGTGATTTATTTATCCTGTTTTACCAATGGTATTTTTTCTTCTGCTGATTTAGGTCGTTACGTTGAGGTCTATTACTAATAGCTTTCCTTGGACTACTAAGATTTTCAATATTTATACTTATTTAAAGCTTTCGTAATTTCTGCACCATGTGATTAATCCTCTTGTTAATAAACAACGCAAACACTTTTCAATGTTGATTATTGACTCAATGCTGACCAAACATCAATGTTGCACTTATGCAACGTTTTTGTAACATCAAAATAAATTGTTTTTATTACATCTCCGTGAGGTTTCGTCCCATTTGGTTCAGTTTGATGGGATCACTGGATCCGGCGTGATATACGGTCAAAACAAACAAACAAACCGATGGGCGTTTCATATAAATTATCGTCACACTTTATTGCTTTGCTCCTGAACCGTTATAAATATCAACATGTTTTATGTTTTCCGTCGTCTTAACTATCGATTAGTCAAAGTTATATCTACTTTTTCATTTTATAGCTACATTACTAAGCCTTTATTATTAAAGCTATAATTTCTTAAATCTTTTTAATATCTAAAACCAAAGTTTAGAATGATTTTGTTGATCCCTTTTATATCACACAGATCGTTTGTACAAAGTTATAAATATTCAATACACCCTTCTACAATTTTACAATAACTTAGATACTGATAGTCGTTAATATTATACGTAAGTCAGTTGGTAATCTTGATTCATTGCCTGTCTATAGGTAGTTGTCTATCGATACGATACCCACCACATTGCGGTTTCGCCGACCAAGTTATTGGTTTCAAATGACCCAATTGCGTCATGTTTTTTGCATTCCGCTGACGGACAATAGATTTGTTCATTTCTACAGTGAAACGTAAATAGCCTGATTTCCTAATATTTGTTTACAATTAATTTGATTTGACAATTGTTTTAAAAGGTAGTATGTATTTCCACCTGCAAGAATTTGCTTTCAATTTTCAACGTATTAACATCCTCACCTCGTGTATGATTTATCGACTGTCGTTCGAAGTTTTAATTTTAATTCAGAAATATTTTATTTCGCTAATTCCATTACCCGCAAAAAATGCAAATGAAAAATGCTAAATAATGTAGAGTTGATTGACAACTTGATCAGTATTGAAAGAAAAAAAAACAGTTTCATCATACATACTTATTGTTTATCTCATTAATTATCATAATGTGAAATAAATATGACGCGCATACATCATTTAAAGTAAGTCCTACTCTTATATTATCAACCATCCAGGACATAATGCTTTATTGTTTTGATTAAACATGTCATTAATGAACTGTCTGACTGAATTGTTATACCAAGAAAGTAGTATAGCATATTTCTTAAGTAATTCATTCTCACAGTGACGTACCTATATATGACCAGTGATCAATATACGATTCAAGCATTTAATATAGCTAATAAGTTACATAAGTGCATCTACAATATAATGCCCCATCACTACAGTCTCAAATAGAGCGCATAACGCGGTATGAAGCAATGTCTGTCTACACTGGATGCAATAGGCGACAATGACTAACGCCTGTGGCCTGTGGGCGAATTTCACAAGAGACAGACCCGTCGAAGCCAATACTATTCGAGTCAAGGAGATACTACTTACAGATCGAAATTTACAGTACGTTTAGCGAGTGCGGTTGCCTCTTTTTTATCCTTATCGAAAGTCTAGACTGTTTGATTAGACGTGCGGTGATTTCTTTCGATCGACACTTTTATCGGACCCGTATCTCCATTGAAAAAATAAAGATTACTGCTGTACTCGAACATTTCTTGTAGAACAGGCTTGGGCGAGGAGAGTTATTCGAAAGTTAGTCCTACGAAACTGATACCATCGAGGCCTTATGTAAATTTCCCGAGATGAGCAAGTAATAGTTTCCATTGATACAACAGTCATGTGGAATTTAAAAAAAAAAACCGACTTCGTCGTCACGTACGACGCTTTCGCCCCATGAATATTATCGTGTGGATACGACACGAATGGCAGAACATCAGCTGTGTGAGTTATCTGCGGCAATTAATTGCGATATCGCCCATTCATAGTGACGATTAGATTCACTAGAAAATATTTAATCATTTCTAACAACATCAATAAATCCCTCGATTATCTGGAATTTGGAATACTCTTTTATCAATCTATCAAGAACTTGAAAGATGATGCCAAAGTTGTTGTTTTTATATCGTCAATATCCAATCCATCCTTCTTCGAACATAGTATGTAGTTTACCTTCAGATGTGTTTCGAGTCGTTTATTTATGACTCGATCTATCATTGCGGTTATTCGGTGGAAATTACATACATGTCTGCCTCTTTCTCTAGACTAATCACTAGTCACTAATCACGACTAGCAAACAGTGTAATGCAAACGGGCCAACTAAAGTGAGTCAAGGTGAGTACGCGACGTAATGCTTACTGTTGCCACCCGGATTATTGTACACGGTTGCCGGCGCCGGCAAGGCGGGGTGCGGTCTAACTACTCTTGGAAACTCGCAGTTTTCCATCTACAAGATACAACAAGTCCTTTCTACCAAATTGAACCCAATAAGATAACGTATAGCGCCCATAATATTTCGTCGATGTCACATCGTCTCAAGCCCTACATGCGACAGCGACGGCATAATAAATTCAATAAACATTAACTACTATTACTTACTGTAACAATATATGGAAATCTAAAATGTGCGGGCTCTGTCGCGTACCTGGATGATATTATAATTACAAACCTGGTCGTTTACTGAATAAAATTACTAGCGAATGTTGAACACGGTTGCCAATATTTTAGTCTAACTTTATGAACATAATACTCGCTATGTTGCTCGTTTCCTTATATCTTATTAGTTGTATTATAAATAGACAATTGATTGTTGTCCATTTATTTAAAACAAAAACTGAATTCACCTGAGCTCGATTTTAGTGATCTTGTGCGCACGTTTTATGTAATAATTTAATTAAACTTAAATCCAGTTAATTACTGGATTTAAGTCCTAGTAAAGTACACCGCGACGTATTAAATAAAAAGTCGACCCGAACCTGCTCACTTAGTTTTGAATTTCTGCAATCATTCGCTACATATATCGTTGAAAACAGTAAACGTAAACGGTTGGTTAAAATAATTTTCTGATTGAAAAGAATTAGAGCAGCTCCGAAAAAGTTTCGTTATATTAAGTATTATATACGGTTCATAACCGACAGATTGCGTGCACAAAAACAACGATCGACATTTGTTACCAAAAGCCTATTACGGAAAAAAGCGCGTTAAGCACCCAACAATAAAACTATTCACGGCCTTCCTGAAATATCGTGTCCAAACTTAACCCTCTCTATTGTTATGCGGCTGTTCAATGTAAAACTGGGTGGTTGAGACCTTGCGCCCCGAGCCACCCAGTCGATCGGTGCCAAGGTGTCCGACGGGTTACTAATTGCGTGTTAAAATTTATTTGACATCACTCAACCTTCGCGGATGACCGCTCTGGCTAGATCTTTTATGATTGAGCGTGTTGTAGCGAAAACAATAAGTTTTCAGAGATCTCTTCTCATTGGTTACTGAAGACGATTTACTCGGAAACGTTCACGTTAACGTCTTTTCTCAGGTGGTCCTCTGCATACAACCTTGTGACAGATAACCCCAATAGCGAGGTATTGAAACTTTCGCGGGAATGAGGACACGTCTTGTCACCGTCCACTGTAACTATGTTGTTTAATTAATGAATCGTCGGCGGTTGTTTTGTTTCATGACCACTCGACAAGTCCAAAGAAATCGATTTCACAATTCTACGTTAACACTCAAATATTTCATGTGTGTATGTTATTTTGTTCACAGAGGCAAGGTACTTTGTTAACTGCCCTGGTTTTGTTTCATATCGAATCACTTTTAAAATCTTATAATAATACGTTCATACAACGACAAGATACAGCAATCTGTGAGCACATTGTGTACTACTTGCTAAAAATTAATACGTAACTACGTAAGTTAACGGTGTTTACTTGTTAAATGTATGTCACGCCCATAACCCGTCTGATAATAAAGTGTTTCAAGGAGACGATTAAGTAACTTTATGACTTATTACACACTTGCGAACGGTGACATGTTGCACTGAATTTTATTACCATCCACGTAAGGGTGAAATTCCTCTGCCGGTCAACCCTGAAGCCCGCTTTTCAGGCTACTTACTACTTCAGGCCAGTTGTAAAGACCAAGATTAATTCTATTACCAACTAATCTGAAACATATTTGGTTATATTTATTAACCAAGTTATCTGATGTCTGGCATCATAAAGCCTCCCCAAGTCGGAAGTAACGAAATATTTAAGATATCTGGTATAGATTATTATCCTACTTAATAAGGCCCTATGTTTAATAATTTAAAATGTTCACATTCAACTGTGTAATTTTCTACAGTTTGAGCAAGGTAAATTAAAATAAATTGTTGGTTTCATTGTAACATAGGTGAATAAAAACCCAGTTATTACAACAAATAACACAAAAATGGACCGAGAGGTAAGGTTTCAATAATTAACTCGAGACGTTCATACCTCGTAAGTGTGGATTTATTATCAACCTGCATCGATTAAGAGACCAAAAGATAAAGAACATAAAGGGAACAATTACGTCGTTCCATTTCTTAAAATCAACATTTCAAAACAAGCCGGCAGCTTTTGTTTCACCCCCGAAATAATGTCTTCATTCAATTTGAGAGAAATATAATTTGTCGTGCCTTAATTAATTTCTAAGTTTGTTGGATATTATTTTGCTGCCACTCGCGGCTAATTTACAATTTTTGACGCGCAACAATAGAATTCACGCTCCTAATTATATTCACTCAATACCAACCTTATAACAATTTTAGGAATGCTGGCCAAGTATTTTAGGAATCGATCGAAGCGGTATAAGCATTATCAACAATCTATTTTTAGCTTCCCGCCCACGATTAATTTCACGTGCTAATTAAATGTTTCAATAAAAGTGTTATTATGAGGGATTTTGTACAATATTGCTATAATTAAACTATACGAATTCTTACAAAAACGTTCGAGTTGAACAAAAAAAAATATTGCGTCTTAGATTCATCTAAATACACAATCCGTAATCCAACACTAGGTTCAAACTGCGTGAAATTTTCCGTTTAAAAAAACAACAGTCCTTTGCTGTAATTGGATTGTGTCAAGTGCGATTGGTTCAAGTTTACTTTGCAATGCTAGCAAGTCTAGTGAAGGGTAGACTTCCAATACAGTCTTACATTATAAGCATTTTCTTCAAGTAAATTATGAAATGTTATCATTGTGGAAATTATTGTAATAAATTGAAGGCATAATTAATTGGAATAAGTTTAGGACTTTGGTCATGTGGGTGCGACCGCAAATCGGATAGTCTGCAACGGGCTTAAGAGCTGTGCTGCCCGAGCGGTAATCTCGTTTGTTCGGTTACCGGCAATTAGCCACCGCTCTGTTCGCTTGTCCCGATCCTTCGTGTGACAAACCAACAAGGACCGCTGCTTATTTAGACGAATTTACAGGATTAAATCCTGTAAATTATTTAATAATATCGATTTTGTCTATAGTAATTCTCAAAGTCAAGTTGCATTTAATGTGTAACTGTAAATATTTTATTAACCCAATCAAGGAAATAGGCTCACTTGTATATCTGATGAGGCGAAGTAACGACTGTCCACGCCAGTAGGCAGACTTTTAATAGTGTTGATTTTATGATGATTACTTAGTTGCTAATATAAATGTTATCTCGGCGTTTCTCCGTAATAAAATAAGTCTATTAGTGGTGTTGTAAAAGGAATGAAACTAGGGTGGTAAACAGAGCCATCCTCGTTTAGTGCCTCTACAGTGAGCGTTAATCTCGTTTTTCGCAATTAGTTGGCGGCTGCCTCTATTGCCCACCCTGGTGAGGGGGGTAAATACGCTTCATCTTTTTTTACATTTTATTTTTATTTCTTTTTAAAACCAAGTGAAAAACACTTGGTTTTACATGTCGACTGCATCCCGTCTATGTTTTAAAGGTTTTTTGTACTCAATGTGTCATTGAGAACATGTTTCGCCGAAGCCACAGAATAAGAATTAGTACTACCCGAAACCGCCCATATAGTCGTTTTATTACGCTGTTTTTATAGAAATTAATATATTTTTTTCACCTCAATTTAGGTTCACATGCGGCGGGGCAAGCGGCTAGGTGCCAATAAACTTTATATTGTTTTCAGCTTGAGTTTTTCACTGGCGTTAAACATATGAACTCTAAACATATGAACTCGAGTGGAAAAGCCAACGAAAATATTGTAGAGTTCGACGAACTATTTGTATTAGTCGGGCGCGAGTCACCTTCGGGTCATTGATGTCACCTTGTTTTCCAAACTTGATCGGCGACAGTTATCGCAAGTACAAACTTACCGACTTTCATTCATCATTGTTATTTAACGTTTTGCTTAATTTTTTTCGGTACCTAAGTTTGAGAGCAATTTATCGCCTTGCGTATTGTTTTGTACTTATCGTTTGTTGCGTGAGGTTCTTATGTACGTACATAAGTTGTTGAAATAAATAATCTGATATTGATATTGTTGTGAAGGAAAATTGTATATGTATGAAGTCTCTACGTGTCAACACCATTTAAGATATGGCGCCGTAATGGCGTGCTTTTTTTTGGGTATGAGTTACTGTTTAGTCGTAAATGATGGCAATTATCTCACATTAAGTATTATTTGTTTTCCTCATGAGGCTAATAGACCATTTTAATGCCTCAGTCATAGCAATAGAGTACTTAGTCAGTTTTTAAGTAATTTTATTGATTGACTCAAAGGAGCTTTAATAAATTAATGTTATCTAATTGATTGACTTGTAATTGTTATTGACTCAAGGGTTTGCCCAGGGTTTCTATTAGTTTCAATGTATATCCAACCTAATCTTTAGTTGCTTAGTAAGTACCTATATAGGTAGTTGGCTTATGTTTGAGTTATTATTTTACGTTTACCTCGAAATATCCTTCAGTGGAGTAGGTGATTAACGTAACTTGTGTATTCATTCTCACAGACAATATATTTAGGGCTGGCAGCAATTCTCAATATGGTATATAACGTAATATGGAATTAGTAGAGGTGTTTGATGTTTTTTGTATAGATTGTGGGTGGCAGATTGCAGTTAACATTTTTTTTTTTCAAAGCGTGACCCACGTTTAATCTTATGCAAATGGTCACATAGTTAATAAAATGTTGACCTTAGTTATCCTTTCTTTACGCAAAAATTTTTCATTAAAGTTATGTTCTGCGACTAAAGTTTGTTTTATTTGCGAATAAACTACATTTTCTTTCTGTAAAATAAAATCATATACATGCATGCAGCCTATTGCCAACCCTATGTTACCGGTAACCTCGCGGTATGAATCAGCTGATACCTATCACTGATTCACTCCACTCACACGCCCGCACCTTGCATTGTCTAACAGCTGGTTTTGATGTACCCACTGACACTTCGCTATATTTGCAATATAATAACGAGAACATGTTTTTTTATTCAACGGCAGGAAAATCTGCTTTCCTGGTGTTAACAAACTTAACTTGATATTTCCCACAAGCTAACATGGACCCAGAGGATAATACCATGTTAATAAAAATGTATTGGTTTAATCAAATTTGAATAGAATAAGTAGGTATATGATATGATATGGAATAAACGGCTTTTAAAATAATGTTCTGACGAATGCCCGCCACACACGCTTCAATTTGCAGGCAATTCATTATACGTGGCAATATAAGCCGTGTATTTGTGTAAATTCCAATGCATAACAACTCAAATCAGAAACTGATCGTAGGATGTTATTATGGGGAATAAATGACAAAAATTCCGAACGTATTTTATTATAATCATGACAAATAGCGCTTTGTGAATGATTACGACAAATATAACGCAACGGTCCAGTTCCGTCCAGTGTTAAATACGAAAATAGGTTTGACCTACCTACACTGTAATCGCGTGGGATTGCGGCTGTGTCGTATGGGTTTACCCAACCGGAAAAAGTTGGATACATGACCACTGAAACTGTTTGCCATAACAAAATGTACTGGATATGTATTCCGATACATCATAAAGAACCGAAAGTCAGCACTTCATTATTTGTTATCTATGATACGTCTCGAGACGGGGTTGTTTTCCTCGTGACAGACATCTCAGTAGATTTAAGGACATAGAAACAATGGATTTCCCATTCGCATTTACCGCTGCCGGGCGCTCAATGAGTCAGCTGATGTAGCAATGGCCTCTAGTGACTCATTGCTGATTTCATGGAGATACTAAAGATGTAGTTGGATACGATATAACCTTAATATTAATTAACGTTGTTTATTAAATTGATTTCACTGTAAGCTGTTGGTCAGTATTTTTAAAACCATGCCACATGGCTGCGACATCCTTAGTTCGTTCTTATTATCATTCATGTTACTGATTAAATCATATTCTCGCCCATTTAAGTTATATTATTTGCCTCATCCGCAGCTGCTGTGCTCAGTCATTTCTAACATCTGCGCTTGCGACAGGCGAATGCGTCCGCTGATTTAGCCGCGTCCTTGTCATTACCGACGTACTTGAAGCGATTATCTGACCGAGCCGAATGATTGCCTCACTAATTCTGTTTCTTGTCTCTGGTTTAAATTGCACGCAAAAAAGTATTTTATTTATTCGAGTAATTCCAGGAAATAAGTCGTTAACCAACAGTTATGTCCTTCTTCATCTGTAAAGGTTATATAGGAATACTTTCACTTTTGGATTCACTCAAACTCTGTTAAAACTGTAAAGAAACTTTGCTTTACTTATACCAAGAAGATATTTCCAGTGGTCCAGTCTTATTTGGAGAGAACATTCCCACTGAAAAATATTCCAAGCCGGTTTTTCAGAATGAGTTAATCACAGATAGATTTATCTGTTAGATTAACTGGTTCCATTAAATACTTTAATGTTGGTGTAATAGAAGCTAAAACTACACATTGGAAAGATAATTCAAAGTAAGTTTTAAGGGCTTGAACGGCAGTTGGCAATCGTGAGTCATAAACTGAAAACGTAAACGCGTTGTGAAACAACCAGACCAGACTACAGTACATATTAACAACATCAGGTATCTGATAACTCAGCATAAGCGTTCCATTATAGCACAGATTCAAATTAGAGGTACGATACTAAATGGTGTAATGATCAAGAATTGTTTCAATATACAATTGGTTCTACGAAACGTGGACTTACGCAAGTTTGACGTCAGTTGCGGGCTCGGTGTGAATGTGACGTAGCGTGGTGAACGCTGGCGCCGCCGACGATAACCACCTACTCTTATTTTCGCTCTGACGTCGGTACTGATAAACTGATGTAACTAGATTAACTTGTATCAAAGTTACTTTGCCAAAATATATGGGTGGGTGGACATAACCGTAGATACTCAGACGTTATAATATTATGTATATCTAGTTTCTTACGAAACGGAATGAGTAAAGTACAGATTCCGAGTAAATTGACGTGACAATTATCTGTCCAAAACCTTGAAAGTCATTATGATAATGATATTTTCCAGTAGTCATCGTTATTCTTGGTATTTATATTTTAATTCAATTAGTATCGTAATAGCGTTGTCGATACGGTGGTTCATCTATAGTTCTGCTGAACTAAAAGTCAGATAGTAGAAAATACATGCCACTGATACTAAGTGCACAACTGGAGGAATTTATGATCTCAAATTGACATAAATTTGGCGGTGGTACCTACGAAAGACCTGCAATGATTGCACTTGAGTTTCAATGTCCCGCAAATGTCGAACGAGGGTGGGCGGTTCAATAAACCGAGGAAATTTCGCCTATCTGCTAATATAAACATCCGTCGCGATATGGGGAGAGCACCTTCGCAACAATGATTAGCGGTCAATTCAACGCCCGATAGCGGATGGGTCGATTATAATATTACTGTATACCTACTGGTCCAATTGCGTTTTTGTAAATTGTATCTAATTTTATACAATGAAGAATAAACCCTCGTTTCACTGGAAACATTCAGGATTTCTGGTTAAATCTCGTGTCTTTATTTAGGTAGTATGTTAAGAGTAGTAGCAATAGATAAATCATGGAGAATTAATAATAATTGGATACAGACAAAAAAAAACAGTTTCATAAATATAAATTGATGCAGCGAACATGTAAAATTCCACATTTTACAGTTAATGGATCATGCATATGCCATGTCTCCGGTATCAATGAAAATGTTTTCATAAATTGCCTTTGTACTGGCTGGTTTTTACGTAAATCGATTAGTTACAATTAGTTAACCGCCCCGTACCGGTTCGTGTAGGTATAACAACTAAATTATTTCACTGAGTTATTTGCGAACAAAACAATTTACGTGCATCGAAACATCCGTTGTCATTTACTGCTCGGCACTAGCTCAGCTCAACTCAATTACCGATTGACATTTACACATAAAGGGCGTATTGTTAACACCCTACCCATTCTATAAGTAAACGTTGGAGATATTTTCTATGCGTACAATTTATTTCCACCTTTTTATGTCTGATTCTTGTACCAAAGTGATTAGAGCTGAATTTGGACTATTTTTAAGTCCCGTGATTTAAAGGACTAGCTAAATTTGAACCTAGATACTGAGTTGTTTTTAAACAGTTTGGTAACTAGTAAACTGTACACGTTTCTCAGGTATGTTTGTCATCGAATGTAAATAATGTTTATTTATTTATACCGCTTTGCTTATATGTATAGTGGAGTAGCTTGAATAAAATGCAAATAACTACTTCCTTCCGCAACTTAGTGGCATTGCTTTATATATATGGAAGATTAGATTGCTATCAATAGAAAAACATACGTAGTTGATCCCAGCTGAGTGTGGTCAATAGTAGTTTTATGTTCCTAGAATTGTCAATGTCCCTATGTGAACAATACCACACATGGCCAAACATCCGGTTGGTTATCGCGCAAAAGTTCGATAGGCACATGAACTAATCTTTCATGAATGGACATGGCTACCTTTTTTTGTCAAGCTTGCGACTGCGTTTCCTGTACACTTGTTATTTTTATCGGCGTTGCGGCGTTGTTAAAATTCTCGACTACTGTCTGTAATGTTTCATATTTTCAAAGGTACAATAATATTTAGAACTTTTGTTTTACAATGATATTCCTCACTTGTTCACATTGTATGCAGTAGCATATAGGGTATAGTACGGTGTAATCTCTGGAGAACTCTGGCAATCGCTCATTGTCACCAAGAATCCTATTGTAAATTCTCTAAGCTTAGTAAGTACCTAAAAGTATTTCTCTTAATTATTCCAGATTCTATTAAAACCAAACTATGCTAAACGCCTTTACGTTCAATAGCGTGTTATGTTTCTACATGTTTCGGTATGTTTACATGCGGTTCGATAGGAGATACGCCCGCCGACAGCCGCGGTTAATTACACATGCGACTAGCTGTTAATGCACTTAATGCCTAAACCGCAAGCGGTTTTCCCCCGATTTGAAAAATGTTACTCAATAACTAAATATTATATCGTCATTCCATCACTGTTGCTAAGGCTCCTCATGTATTGTAAAGTTCCAGCAAGCCAAGCCAATAAGACCACGTCACATCGATTAATGACATTGTCGGAAGCGCGATTCTAGATGTTGTGAACTAGTCTGTTACCATGCGGCACGGCCGGATGAATGGCAGTCTCCGTGCGCGTGAGTGGATTGCGCAACGCTTGCCGGTGACGCAACCTGTCGCGCCTGCGCGGACCGTTGCTTGTTAGTATGTAAAATAAGTGAAATATTCGTGTCGGTTGGCTTGGCCGCCGCATGCGCTTACGGTTTTGCTAACTAGATGTGTGTGTATTTGTTCGGACCAACTTTACGCTGTGATTGATTGAGGAAAAGGGTATAGTACCTACTTGACGGTCTATCTAAAATTAAAGGAAAGAAAATGGGAGGGTGGAATAAAGCTGAGGCCTTTTATTTCCTGCAAAAAACATCGTATCTCTGAACATATGAAGACCACTTCAATGCAAAACTCTCCTAATGGCGTTTATTATAAAAAGAAAAAAATATATGATACATATTTATAAAATAGCATATTTTAATCATAACAACTTCCTCTAACTAAACTTCAAAACTATAACTGTCATAAAGTTATTTAAAAGAACATCAGCGTCATGCATGGGTCATTTCATCGACCTCCAATCTCCCGAAGTATGTCCCTTCGAACTATTTGACTAGAGACGTTCCCCTTTCAATGATCAGCTTAGGGTTTGCAGAACAGTAATATCACCTACGGAGGGCACCTAAGTTTAATTACTATAAAGAAAATAAATAATTTTTTGTGTCTTTCCAATCATATTTTTAAATAGTTTATTCTCGTTATCGGGATCGGGTTAGATGACGTAGCAATACCCATTAGGTGGCTCAATGGAACGCGGAGTAACATGATATAAAAGACCACCAAGAACTTGGCGTTCAATAAACTATCTTTGGATTCAATTAAATAAACCTTGCAAAACAAACACTTCGTACATTTACCCTACTGCATTATTAATTCAATCAGTACCTACACAACTCGCTTCATAAACATGCTCGAATCACGTGTTCAATCGGTGCAATGTCCATAATAATGTATCTTCATATTTATAGGAAAACGAATGGGCATTTAGCTAAGTTTTATAACGATGCAATCTCCGCACCTCGCTCATAAAACTGATCCGGTCTGTGATTGAATGAGTATTGAAACTGGGATTTAATAAAGGAAGTGGTGCCTTAAAATGGCAGGGTAAGTCTCGACAATGCGTTAGTGGACGTTTGGTAACACTACATGCCTCTTCCAGTACAAACGGCCCCCCACGAACTTTGCTCATTAGCAGCTACGCTTTTGCCTTTTATGACGAGTGACGCGTGCCTCTGTCGACATCCTCAACGCACTCGGAAGGTTTCGGCTCTCGGCCCTTTGGCATTCGGCCTTTGATGCCTTACCGGTATGTGGCCATTTGTGTGCGTAGTTTTACTACAACCGCTTTAAAAATAAACTCTAATTAGAGGAATTTTATAGCTTTCAATATTGGGTTGGTTTTCTAAACGAGCTGGTTAAATTGATTCTTAATTGAACAGCTAAAGGGTATTTATTCACTGTCAAGAGACAGTGTTTTTGCTTGTTATTTAATTGTTAGGTAATAAATGTTTAATTAAATCGGTAAAAGTACTTTATATTTTTATTAACTGAGTAAATAAGTGGAAGGGCACGTCACTGGGCTGTCCCTTCAAAGGTGAGAGTTGAGCTGTTAACATCTTATGTGACTTTCGGTTAAGTTCCACTCACGACTTTTCACGCTCCATCAAATTTTACGCGTCAAACGACATTTTAAAAGGTTCTCCAGCCATGTTCCTTCCAACATCTTCTGTAGCTTTATAGTTAACTGTATTAAAATATATAGAAAAATTGTTTTAGGAAATCCATTAGGTGGTTTGATTTTCAGGAATCTGCTTAAATTTGGATCCATTTATGGATGATGGATATCATGGATAACAGTCTAGATGAAAATATTACAATAATTTATCATGAAGAACAACTATACTATGTATGTAGTAACTTCTAATTGTTTATTCTTACCTCGCGTTAGTACCATATAATATAACGAAACAATATGTTGTAAAACTTTCTAATACTTATTAAGATCGTATTCATAAGCGGATACTTACAAGGAAACTGCACTGGTAACACGTATTAATTTAATAGAAACATAACTTTAAATAAACCCGTCGAATAAATTAAAACAATTAAAAATAAAACATGTCTAACAAACTTCTGAATCATAACTTTGAGAATAATCTTAGGTATGTCTTCTGCTTACCAAATGTAGTCCGATGTCTAGACTAGCCGGTATCCTCCAATCATTCTATTTATAAAGTACCAGGAAAAATCCCTCCTGAATTGGCTCGCCATAACACAAAAATATTGCAAAGGAGACCGATGCATTCCGGCAACTGCATTGATGCGGACTCTATAGGACGGTCGTCGGCCCAACTATCTCACGAAATGCCACCCGGAACTGAAGCTTACAAAGCCTTATTTTGAGCTGAAATTCGTTTGCAATAGTTAAGACGCAGGGTGGGGCGTTGGCCTGTTGAGAATGTTTGCCGCTGACCTAAGTGGTCAATAATGATCTGTTATACAGTTTATACCACATATTTTCTTTACTGTTTCTCGATAACGCAACGAGAGGCATTATTTCGCGAGATCGCAATTTTTTGATGTAGTGATAGCGGTTCATTTTGTTTCTTTCAATGTTTTAAATATTAAAACGAAGGCATTGCTGTTCTTACCGCTCGGCGTAATTAAAACGGCATCGCAAGACAACTTATTTATGAGACTTAATCAGTGCACAGCAAGACAGTTACCTTACTGAAAAGCGAGTACGTAAAATAATAGTTTCGCTTTTATGAGCTTATTCAATATTCAATCAGCGAATTTCGAACGAACAATGTCTTCAATTAAATTTTGACATTTTGTCTCTCGCTAATATTAATTTAGTCATTGTTCTGAGACAAAAATAATGAAGCGACGATAGCTCAGTGGTAGTGTCGTAGAATGCTGTGACGAAGTTCGTGACTTCGTTTGAGCTTTCGGTAAAGAAAACATCGTGAGGAAACCATAGAACGGTGCTCGGTGGTAGGATACTTTGTAGTACCTGACTGGCTGGCTACCACTCTGAAATTAAACATCTATCGCCTAAGACCTCCCGGTGTGTACACAATATTAAAATTTGCTGTGCTGAATCCTAAAATTGTTTTGTCAGCGTCTGCGGAGCGCGTCCTAGATTATCCGTGCTGTGTAGTACCTGCCAACGTGGGATATTCTCGTTCAGTTTTTACCTGCACCCATTGGTGAAATCGTCCAGTAGTGCAGCCTACCGAGCTTAGTTTAAACTAGAAATATTTTATTTCCTTCTCAGGCAGATTAAATCCCTAGTCGATATAAAAAAATAAAGCAATGAATCATTTAATTCGAGTACGTGGCTTATGGGCCGTTCGCTTCAAGAATTCTTATTGCAAAGGGTTCCGTGTATTTTAAAGCCGGCAAATAGGTCGAGATATGATTAAAAATGTTCGCTTTAAATGTCTGACCCACATCGACGCCCTGTCGGGTGGCCAGTAAATTAGCGGTAAGTTCTGTCGTTAACATTGCGACGTTTCGTTGTAGCCATCACGTTTCAACGTGGCCATTAATTGAACGCAGCTTTACTTGTTATTTATTTACTATTTGATTAAAATCTATATTTTCTATACTAATATTATAAAGCTGAAGAGTTTGGTTGAACGGGCAAATCTCAGGAACTACTGGTTCGAATCGAAAAAATATTTTAGTGTTGGATAGACCATTTATCGAAGAACGCTATAGGCTACTTTTTATCCCGGGAAAACATAAGGTCTCTCGGGAACGCGGTTGAAACCGCGGGGCCGAAGCTAGTGTCATATACGACGACAAACCACAACAAAATAATATCTGACTTTAAACATATCAGCGCTTATTGTGTAAATCCTACGTTTTTCCTCTTATTTTCGCTCTATGTAACGTGTGTTACGTTTGAAGGTATTACTTATTCTTGTTGAATTGTAAATAAGCATAGCGCCCTTCAATATTATTCTTCAATTCTTCTTTATGAAAATACCTATTTGAGTACACTTTACCTAAAATTTGCCGTTTATGGAGTACAACAAAGAGTACGTAATGTTTATATCGTTTCATCAAATTGTATGTTGCTAGAAAAGGAAAATATATTACGTTTTTTCTGAGTTAGAAACATAAAGTGTGAAAGAAATAATAATATATTATTTACACAACTAGAGCTATTGGTAAATATTTTTTCAGTTATGAGCGTTTTATTTCAAAACAATAATTTATATTTTTTAATGGCCTATATACTTATCTCCTGCAGTTGTCAGTCATCTACGAGTCTGAATGTAATATGAATTTTATCATTATGTTGATATAAACGTGGTCCCCATCGACACCTTATTAGAAGAATAGGCCTCAACCAAAAGCCATTCAAATTACGCATTTGTTTATTTTTTATACTGTTTTATTATTTGTAATAGATCTTTAACTTTTCTTCCGTGTCGAGGTTCCTCTCATTATGCATGATGCCCAGTAAGCAGCGGTATTGACAGCTCAAGCTTTCGCGTCTCTTATATATTTAACTAGTAACCTTGACCTACCTCAATAAACGGCTTCCTAAAATTTGCGCGTTCAAACAAACAAACTTCAGATATAAAACATTCCTATAGATTTTATGCTAAAATGTCTGAGTACACCAATAAGGAAAACAATCACTTAAAAGGTTCATTCATTAACATGTAAAGACAGGGGAATGAAACGAACACTATCAGATTTTATTTGAATGTGTTGTATTAAGATAATATCTGGTGCTGTAGTTGAATGGAGAGATATTGTATTTTATCCGCCCACGGGTAAACTTTCAAGGGCGCTCGTACCTACTGAAATAGAGACATTAGATCCCGGCACGAAAATACCTCACCTCTAAAGGAATCGAGACTCGTGATCAGCTAGATGCGTAGGTTGTTGCTATGGGTTACCATCAAGTAAGAAAACTTCCATTTTTAGACGCCTACAAATAGCCGTTGCACGAGGTTCGCCCACATTAACCTATGTTTGCAAGTTTTAGTTGTCATACTTTCAGGAAAAATGCCGCTTTGATAATACGAGATGAACATACATAAACAATCATTTAAATGGGTGAGAATGTCTTTCTAATTTAGAACAATAACTTTTGAAGCTCAGAGCATCTCATTTTATCAATGGCAGTATCTATTATCCCAAATCCCAATCATATCAACTAGCAATCTCTTCGGTGGCGACGAGGATTTTATGGCTATGTTTAATTAGCAGAGATAAACCAAATATTTAACAAAACGTTCCCAACTCTTCGTAATATGAGTACCTTCCAACATGAGCGTTGAAGTCCTATAAACATTTAAGTGGTATGGCCATTTGCCGTTCAAACCCACCCCTTAAACCGCCATTGACTGTCTCCTAATCCCATTTCACCATTCACGTGTAGACTACCCTTGGCAGTAGGGGTGTGCGTGGGTCGTTCTAAAAGTAGGCTTAGCTTCCGATTCCGCAATATGTGCGTCATACACTTGGCAAAGGTGACGTTGTACATATTATTATTTTACACACTTCACTTTCAACTGGATTATGAGTCAGGATGAGCCTTTTCATTTTCTTTCCAAGACTCGATTGATTTCTTTGAAAAGTTACGTATTTTTCTGATCCTGGGTTGGATCTAAAGATACTTTCCCTGAGACGCTTCAAGTTTCTTAGCACCTTTTCGATAATGGCTTACCGTAGCTATAGCCTACTGCTGTAGTTCCGATCTCAAATACTCATGAGTTGCTAGAATATAGATACGAATATAATCATTTGAATCGTAAAAATGGTATTATGCTGATTGAGTTCTAGTTATTATTCAGGTCGGTATCGTATGAAAATAGTCTCCGATTGCGTAGATCTGGCACCTACTGCACTAAATTATCTATTTAGGACGCAGTAAACCCCAATGATACAATCTGCTTGAACCTGGAACAGGAAATATCTTTTGTTATTCTGTCGATATATTGATGAGGAGAGAGTTTCTTGGGTCTAAAGTTTTTATCATCGATACTGATTACTGCGGCCATCCAACGTGGTCTTATTTCTTATGTCTTTCCATTATTCAGCCGAATAAAATAGCGCAACGAAATACGAATTAAAAATCATGGATATGTTACCGGCCAAATTAGATTTCTGGCCAAACTAGTTTGTCCTAGCTAGTTGATTTTGAATTGAGAAAAGAGATTTTAGAAGTTACATGTACAATGTTTTCACATATGTAAGTAATCGTAATTTGGTGATCAATTTCTCTTCCTATGCAGAAACGACCCGGATAATTTTGGTTAGAAGTGAATGGCGATCGCCATACACTTCGTTGTTTTTAACTGCACGGAAACCCTTTTTTACTTGCATAATAATTCAAAATCAGTTTGGTTCAGGCCAAACTGATTTTATCTATGATCTAGTTTGGCCGGTAACAGATATATTTGGAATGCTTCGGAAATCATTAACAATATTTGTCTTATCACGGTTCCCAAAAATTATCGTAACTATCTTTAATCGCCAATCGCAATCTTAAAAAACGTATCTAAAAATTACCAGTTAAAATCGGTATGCCGAATAAAAATAACATGAATGCAACACCATTTCTATTACGAGATCAAGGCGAGGTGTAATTTTACATCGATAGCTATTTTCGAATTGGCGAAATAATCAGTAAATTGCTGTTTTAAGTGTATTAATAGCAACCACCGTAGCATCAAGCAACTTAAGTTTATTGGTTTCAAGTATCTACATACGTATTACAATTCCTTGAAGCCTATGTATTGATTTAAAGTGTTGAACTATGAAATAAGCGCGGAGCTTTTAATTATTAATTCTCTTCTACTTAAAAGTTAGTAAATTCTGGTTATTATTATATTGGGGTCAAATTTGTTATACGTAAACCTGTTACTTTGTATTTGATTTGCGTTTGTTAATGTGATTGATTAATTAATTTAACTACTCCAGAGTCCAAAGTGATATAGCGACGATACAATCTCAAGGTTGATTATAATGTGTATATTCAATTTAAACGTGTATCCGCCCTGATATGAAATCCTTGTATTGTAACTTTATAGTAGCGCAAAGGCACATCAGGTAGCAATAGTTCATTGATATTTAATTTTGTTGAACAGTTTCCTCGAACTCACTATTTTGATTGAGTGAACCTATTGAACAACCGCACTCGGTATTATTTTTCGTAATATGAGGAAAACCAACAGCCTTAAACAATTTACTTATTTCAACATTTATTATTATTCTTTCTGATTAATTGTTGTACCTAGGCTTTATCAGAAAACAAAACTGTTGGGAGGGGGCGGTAATCTGTTTCTAGGAACTCGAGAAATAACATAAAAACCGTAGATAACACCACGCTTTGATTACCGAGAATTGGGGGTGTTTGTTTATGAACGACCCGCCACCGAGGCAAGTGGCAAGTGTCGCGACTTATCAGCTCCGATTACTGTTGACATTACATCGTGATTCACTATAAAAGTGAGCGTTACCACTAGGTATTTACCCTTTGTAACTTTCCCTTTGTTTGTTTACAAGCGGTCGTTGTGACTTATTATTACCACTTGCCCGCGCGAAATCTTCTTTGCAGGTATAAAAAGATGAATGGTTATGGGAGAGACTTTTTTGTTGTTGGCAATGTCGACTATACTTTGCACATCTTGTGTTGATTTCACTTTATTTAACGTACCTGAATTTTACACATTCCTGCCTTAACCAAATCATAAATCTAAGCATGTTTTTCTCGGTAAATGATTTATGATGACTTTCCAACGCTACTATATGGGAAAGCCCAGACGCAACAAACGCTAGCCTGAGAGACGTGATATTTTCCTCTTAGTCCGCAATAAGAGACAAATTAACATTGCAACAGAAAAATTGAAAATGGCAACTAATTCTAGGTAAAGAAAGTGGTAAACCACCTGGATCGTCTCATTGTCAGCTAGAGTTTACCTTTCCACCAAATCGCCGTGAATCTTGGCAGCAATTTAAACGTCTCATAAATCAGACTTGTCTCAGTTCGTTGAGCACTAATTCTAACAAAGTCTAGACTAGTCAATAGCTAAGATATGCAAATGAACGGTGTAAGCGCACTGTAGTAACTGTTTCACCTACGCCAGGTGGTCTACTTCAATGAAGATACTTTACTCAGATCAAGATAGCTGTTGCTCACATTAATTTATCCCATACTTTACGTGTTGTGTTGAAAGCTTTATCTTAATAGAATGCGAATTATGTATGAAGAAGTACAAGATATAATTACTCGGATAAATATTGTTAATACTATATTCTACTCCTACATAAAAAAAATCGATGTTACGTCAGATTTATGATTGTTGATCGTTCCTTATTTTGTCAATCGCTAGGCATTACCTTTAGGGATTAATTCATCGGCTCTATTTTACCGGAAGGTATATGGTCTCCCGTCCTTCCTTGTACATTTTATATGCACGCTGCTATATTAGCAGCGTTACACCTCAGTGCTTGTTTATCTTTGGAATTATTTAGTTGTGCTCGAGGATATGGGGGGATCAAGTCGTAATTATGTGCGATGAAAGCCAAAAGTGACCTTTAGACGGGTCGCTTTTAATGGAGACTTGTCTGGCCCAAACATGACCTTTGGACGGTTAACCTCAACGGTGTATTATTAATATCTTTGTATAATACCACTCCACTGTATGAGGGTTAGTAAACCATGCGTTTGATGAAAATCACATGTTTTTTAAGTTTTTTTGCGGGCCGTTTTTGGTGGACTCTAAAATTCATAGATGTAGTACTAAACCTAAAGTAATCTGAACATGAAATAATTAGCCCTGTGTTCTATTACGTAGATTGATTGAAGTATTTCCAACGCTGTATGTAATATTTCTCGTCATCCTATAAACACACAGTATCTTCGAAGAATCTTGTAGAAAAATTAAGGAGAGAATGTACTCATTTGACGGTTATTTTACCATAAATATAATTAAATAAAAACTCTTGAACTAGATGGCAGTTAATTTTATATGGTTCCTCAAAAGCTAGGAGTAACTAGTTAATATTTATACGGCCTCTATTACTTCGGAATAATGAAGGGAAAAATGTTATCGGTTATTTACTCTATGAACTTACGGTCTATACAATTATTGGTAACTTCAGTAAATTCGACCTTCATAAGGGCCCTCCTAGGGCCTAAACTGAATAAATGGCTTTGACTTTGACTATTATTTAATAAGGGTGTTCCTGGCCTAGTACCCACGCACATCGACAAATTTAAAACATTGGTGACATTTCAGTTTTAATATTTTTCAACTAATAATATTTTTTCCTCTTTTCCAGGTACGTACCTACCTAATGCACATTTTTTATGCTGTTTACGTAAGTGACAATCCCGCCATAAATATTTTATATTGTAAGCTCATCGTGTCTTGAGAGACCATAAAGTCAGAATCCATGAGGAAAACCGTTCTCAATCCTCTACCAACATGACACAAACCGAAACACAATAAAGTACGTGTCTCCTATTTTATTTATTTGTCGAAACACAGTGAGAGAACTTTTGTTTTGTCGTATAACAGCCGATATAAAAATCTCAACACAAATATGCGATTGTTGATAAAATTTATCGCAAAAAGTAACAATTGACAACTTGTTGCCATAGCGTTTTATCACTACGCTGTACGTTGATTTCTGCGAATTCCTTATGATTATTTAAATAATTTTTATCTAATACCGACTGTTATATGTATCATTATAGAATAGCTACGTGGCTCATTGATTTTTATATCGAGTGTTGTATTGACGAGCGCCACACCTTGTTTCGATGGTTTGTACCAACTGTGCGTTACACGTTACATTGCCTCGTGTCAACCTCTAATCTTGCTATTTAACAATAAATAACCGTGCTGTATATTATATAATGATTGTTAGTTTTCACCTAAGGTGGCAGCTGGTTAATCATACAATATATCTTAAATAATGATTATTTTGTCTAAAAGTTGACATTTACTATATTTGTAGGAAATTGCTTACAAATATAGTGATTTGGTGCATAAAATGCTACTCATAAAATCTCCTGATAGGTACCAGCTAAGGTATTTAGAATCAGTATTCACTGTAATTGAATTTCTCGGTACGTGCTGATTAAACAATCAGCGTAACGACCCAACCTATGTCAGTCACATGGAAACAGGCGATAAAATAAAGTTTAATACAAACAATTCCATTAAACATAAATAAAATGCATTAATATACAATTTAAGTACATCCCCGATTAGTCATTATATATCAATGCGATAACAAATGACTGTGTTTATTGCATCACGACGGCACAGCATGTTTAGTACAGGTGTACGGCCAGTGTGTATTTTTAACTTTATTTGCTCAATACACGTTGCGGCGACCTCAAAACACAGTGGCCCAGTCGGGTTGATAAACTAGAATTTTCAAAAGCAACCATTGTGCGCCCACCTTGCATTAGCTCTGCACGCTTGTGTAGAATTTAAATCAAAACTACATTTGAGTACTGTAATGATATCCATGTTGGAGTTTTTTGAGCTTTCATTGTATTTTTACTACAATTTTGACTATAGTTTAAAAACAATTCGGAAAGTCTTACCATGGATGAATATGAAATGGATATTTGTTGCAAATCTTTGGCGTGATGTACTTAACGTTTTCGATTAAAACTATAATGGCTATATTAGGAATGGATGACATGTGGTGACGCAGTATGATTCAGCTGAATGGCTGGTGGTAAGGCGCCAAAATTAATCTTATCGTATACGTGGAAACTAGTTCATCGCATACCTACGTCAAGGCGAGCTTCACCAGGTAACCAAGTGAAGATAGCGATATATTTTATCATTGATAAATAAAAATATTGCACAATATTGCGGCGCCGAACATGTTGTTTACGCGATAAGTGATGCCTGATTTACTCGTACAGCTCTCTTCAAACACTTTACCATTAAAGACTTAATTTAGAACGTCAAAAGTTTCAACTTCACATAAAAGAAAAACAAATTACCGAGTGTTAAAGAACAATTGTCGAAAACGGCTTTGAAACGTTTTTAGTTCAAATGAGTAATGAATATGTAAGTAATGATACTTTCACCACGTTTAATATTTTACTACAATTCAGCGCAACACTCAGTGTGTGGATACAATGATTTTCTCACAAATGTTCCTGATGCCGTCTCACTATCTGTCGTCATAACAATGTAATTCGTCATAAACGCTTTGAATACGCTCCGACGTTTAACGTCGAGATTCCCACATCTCCGAACATAAGTAACAGGTTGAAGCGAAACTGTGTGTACCTTCAAAGAAACAGAATTACTTCCAAAAACTTTTCTAACAACTGAAAGTACGATGCTGAAATATCAAAGCAATGTTGAATGTAAATTAAAGCGGCCACTGCCATGGCCATTCCACTATTACCTACCATATTATCGCCACCCGCTCGTGAGTTGGACGCGTATTCGGTATACGTCAAACAGCCCCGGGGAAATTACATGCCACCTAGCAATTTCTACGCGTAGTGCTACTAGAAAATGTAATTAATTTCATATATTATTATTATAAAACAATGAAACGCTTTTCAAACGACGTTCTATTGTACAAAATGTACCTAGGTGAATACTATTTTTATGTACGTGAGTTTTGTCTGATGGTTATTTTATTGCGTACCTAATTAACTCGAAAAGTTGCCTTTTTTGCCAGACCGTCGTTAATTTAATTTATGTGTTACAAACGCCTCGTTGCTTTTAATGATATACTTTTGAATGTCTATACGAATGCTCATTATCATTGACTAAATACAAACAAGTCGTATTGATACGTGACCCTTAGCGACGAATTGACAATTTCCAATAATTAGGTCTGTCACTGTCTGAACGGCCGGTCTGATGAGCTAAGTCTCTGCTGCCGCCGATGCCGCTGGCACGCTTACGATCACGGCAATTACATAGGAGTATAAACAAAAAACGACCTCCCGTAGACTTGGCTTCGAGGGACACCTGTCTATGGAAACTGGTTTGACACAGCACTCGCGCTGTGACCGTGTGAATGGACATGATGTATCTTCTCATATACCCAAACAGGTTTTGATGAGAATGTTTTAATCGGCACGCTTTAGGTTAAGATAATGAGGTGATATGCTCATTTAGCTATATAATATTATTGACGAAATTGATATTTTAGAGCAAACGATACAGTCGGACGTTCCTATGCGTACCATTAGGATATGGAATGAACGGTGTTATAACGGTTTTCGCTCAGCTCTACAATATAGGGTTCATCAAAGAGGACATAAAAAAGCTCAAGAGCTTTCTTCAAGCTTGACAATAACCATGGTTATGCATATATCTATCTATTGGCGGCGGTGACTACTTACCATCAGCCTGCTTGTCTACCTAAGTAACCTAACTAGACAACATAAAGCTTAATGCAAATTCAAACTATAGATCACAGGCAATTAAATTAAATTTTGGTCTATGTATCCAGTACTTGACTATAATAATAACATGTAATTAAATTTGTATAAACAATTGAGGACTGTAACTATTTTAAGGTGCATGAAAATTATGAGTTACCTACGGCTAATTTATGTGATTCCCCTGCTCGATCATTATCAATCGTCATTCGGGACGTGTGCGCGGGAGCTTGACGAATTAAGGGGGAATTCTACTACTTAGGACCGGTTCCCTATCATTATAGTGCGGAAACATTACGATGTTTACTCATGCTCATTTTTGTAAGCCTTTTTTATTTGTTTTACGACTAATGTTGGCGACACAATAGGTATCGAGTTGTGAAAGAAAACTGATTGATGGATCTAAAAACTGTGTTTGCTATCAGTAAAAAAATATCTTTAAGTTTCAAGCACGTGATAGAATACAATAGAAGCATTGAATCTCCTACATAGGAGGTAATCTACGAAATTACTGATCCGATTTGAAAAATTTTTTGGCGTTAGAATTCCCGTTTATATGCTATTTTTTTTATCCCGGGTGAAACCGCGGGGAACAGCTTATACTAAATACAAGCGAATTAACGAACAAAATTGCTAACGTATCAATCAACTTATTACTTCATTAGTAATCATTACGTAGTGGGAGTTATGCAATCCGACTAAGCCGTGTTGATAATGTTAAATTCCTATTGTAAACTGTGTTGATAAATAAATTGTACAGAGCCTACAGTAAATTGCAAGTGCACAATGTAATACCTGCCCATAGACGGGAATCCCCTATTGTGGCGCCAAACCATGGCGTGACTTACTTATTCTGGCGTACACGAAAGTTATGGTTTCGGTTGTAAAATTTAAATAAATATTTAGTACGCTGTCCGATCGCATTTAATTGCATTTGTTTAGACATTGTTACTGTATATTTAAATATAGTTATCATTTTACCATTAATTTAATTAACATCACGTAATGTCTTTCGACGAATTTGATAATCAGGAATGGATCTATAATAATTATGAGACTTCGAATTAATTTACTGTCGAATTTTCCCCAACACGTCAGCTGCATTAAAAATTACGAAAGCTAATAACTAAGCATCGTGGGGATTTAATCAGAATTATATCAGAATCAACACCTGTAATATCAATACGGGGTCATAATTACAGGAATATGGCCAGCGGTCGGTTCATGACGGTAATCATCGTGTTCTGTTATTAGCCGCTGTAGTACGTGAGGACACCGACGCGACGGCTCCATTTGTACCAATATTTTGCTTTATTAAATATTTACAATAATGCGCTTCTGTGAATGTTCTAGTATTTATCTTTGATTGAGATTCAACTTCGATGTGTACGGGGTAATCAATACCCTTCATGCATTATCGTGCTCGATTCACTAGAATAATTATTGAAAGCTATACTTATTTTAATTTTTATCTAGAAATAGAATTATACGACTTCATCACAATTTTAATTTTCATACAAAATACACATTGGTCTAGTATTTTTTTGTTGTAAGTGTAATGGAACTCTGCTCTCACCAATTTTACTCCCAAATAATATTAATAACTCATATCTGTTGTAGAGTTTCATAAAAACTATTTATTTTGAGAGGTAGGGCATAGTGATATATCGCTCAGAGACCAGCTAGACTGGGGAAGTACCTCCACCTTACAGAATACCGCAGCCAAATAACTTATAGTTGTGTTCCTGCGCGTCAGTAAGGTCGCACGAGCTCATCGGGGAGGCAGAAGGGTCGGCAACGCGCGAGTGATACCCCTGGTGTTGCAAGCGTTCATAGGCTATGGTAACCGCTTACCATCAGGCGGGCCGTATGCTTGTTTGCCGACAATGTGTTATAAAAAAAAAACTGTCTCTTCTTCAAATGACATGTTTGTATATTTCGAACATCGTCACATTTGATTGGTAAAGACAGATTGGAAACAATTAACAGCGTACTTTGCTCCTCACAGAGTTGCATTCATTGTCCGACAATGTCTTAAATGGATTATTGAATTCTTACATCGCCCTCTGTGCCTTGAACAGATCTCTTCTTTTCAACTTTTAATGTAGAAGTTTCAATAGTTTACACGAACTTTCAGTCATTCGTATACTTATTTTACCCGATGGTATTTAACGGATGTAGCAATTGGAATATACAGCGGCAAAATAGCTAAATAAATAATTAATCTAACACGAAGTTATATATAAACGATCGTGCTCCTTTCAAACATTTGCACATAATGTCTTCAATTTTGTACAAAATATATCGCCGGCAACAATTGCTCGAGACACAAAACAACTGCTTACGTTTTATTTGTCGTCAACAGTGAATTGCCATTGTCATGAACTAATAATTTAATCAAAACCATGACCGAGCAATCGCTGCGAGGAAAAAATATGGTGGGAAGTGATTGCTGAGACAATCTGAGCAGCGCTCGCGACTTGACGCATTTTATTGTTGTTATGGTCAGCAATTGACTTGGCGCTTTTCCTAGTCTTAACTTGTGCTATATATTTCCCTTTTTAAACTTGTATACTTAGTGTAATTCATTCCCATGCTGTATATATTTCTTGTGACATTCGATTGTGGGTCAAAATTTAAATGCTTCAATAATTTTCACATTTTTATCTCCCTTAACAAACCCATGAGCTACATTTGTTTAATTGGCAATTAGCATATCTACGTCAGAGGGTTGACTCTTTGCTTAATATAGTTTTTCATTTATATCATGCGGTGTTATGTATATCTAGTAACATAAAATAGGAAAGCATGTCACGTTTTGTGTCGTCATTCGATATATCGACATCGATATTTTTTTCGTTAATCGGTGTCGGATTCCCGGTTGCACATTGGGGCTTCACTGTATCTTGTAGTCTTTGTGTAAACTAACTCCGCGGCCGATGATAGCTTAGTAGCGGTAGCGAGAGACGAACATTAGTTTTTATACTTTTGATAATATTAGGGATATGGAATATAATTATCTTTTAAAGTATTTTTGACTAGGAAAAGGAAGGGGCATGGTTCATGGAATGTGGAACTGTTTATGGTCATTACGTACATCTATTCAATATCCGGGCACAAACCGAAAACGAATGGACGTACACCAAAGTTCATTCAAAATATTCACTAAGAGTGGAGAGGAATGGGTGTGAATCTCGGGTAGTGTGCGGCGAGGGTAAGTGGGCCGCCCGGTCGTCGTCCACTAGGCAAACACTCGCCTCCGACCCAAATTGCCATCACTTGTCACACTCCACCGAGTGTGTTCTCGGTTTTCGCGTGACTGGCAAAAAATATATCGACGTCACTTTCCCCTATTGGTGCAATTAGCTTTTCAGTAGCTCAAAATTTGACAGCAATTCCATTTTCAAATATTGACGTGTCGTGAAAAGTCGTGTCGTCATCCTTACCTTAACAGGTTCTTAGTTCTGAGCAGTTTATATCATCAGCATCACCGTTTTAGTTTGTTTTATATTGATTGAACTTTTGTTTTATTTTTCCTTAAGTTCTCAATGTCATACAACTTGTTGATTTTATTAAATCCATAATTGAGACTATATTAACACGTATTCTGTGAATTTTTAACTGGCTATTATGGTTAAAAAAACTCAGCCCTGTGACAGACCGATGGACGGATGGTTGGACAGACGGTCGGCGTAGCTTAGTAATATGAGAATAGAGTCCCTTTGTCCCTTTGGGTACAGGATGCTAAAAAGATTTCCTTCTACGGATCCCTTAATTTATCTATGTAGAGTGAAAATAATTTAACACATAAAATGAATGTTGTTTTAATTTTCAAATATTCGTTTGTCCTCAATTGAAATGAATTCAAGCTAAATCAACGTAAATAATGTATTTCTAGAAGTCAACAGCCTATAATATATTCTAGATTCTATTTAATTAAATAAATAACAGAACCCATTTCTTCATCGCACATAAAATGACGTAATAAAATGATTTATTTAAACGAAGAATAATGATATAATATGTTTATTTATTACTGGATCATTCCTGTATACATGATCATTCATTCATGTATTATTCGGTGATCATCATACTTAATTATCAAACACTATACTTACCCTTTTTTAAAAATAAATACGCTGTATTTATGATCTTGAAATATGTTTGCTTGTTTGCCATGCAATCTACGCTTTACGGAATAATTAATTGAATTTCTTTCCTGTAACATTTTTGGGTCACACAATTTTAGACTAACTACTTTCGAATCCTATGAAAAAATTATTGTTTCTCGCAGAAATAAATAAATGTCACACTTTCTACGTCTCTTGTTGACAAATATCCTCGGACTGCGTCATCGCTATTGCGGTTCTTGCGAACACTGAAACCGACACAATATGTCATGTTTTTTTTTGTTGCTTCATTTTGTGCATATATTCTAATAATAATAATAATAAAACTGTAGAATCAGTATCTGTGTGTGTAGTACATTTACCAAACACTGATTCGGGGTGATGTAGGAAGAGTAACATAATGCATAGAGATCATTTATTATTCTGTCTATCGGTCGAATACGCAAATCTCCGAAACCTCTGAACAGATTTTCAAATATAAATTAAGCTTAACTCGAGGTAACATTATATACATAGACTGTGATTATAGGTTTTAGTTTATCGAAACCGGTGATGTAAAAATATACTTATGGATTTTTTATGAAATCTGCACGAGCGAAGCCGCGTGTGAATAGCTAGTAATTTAATAATTAGGTTTGCGTTTAACCACAATACCCGTGTACCCATGTATGTGGTCGAAGGTGGTTAAAGTCTAGAAGGGAACTGGTTATCCAGTGCGCGGAATTACAAAGTAGGTTAGGTACACTAGCACCGCGCATTCCATTTTTGTTTCGAGATTAATAAAAAACCGGCCAAGTGCGTGTCGGACTCGCGCACCGAGGGTTCCGTACAAACTTCGTCCATCGTTTGTCCATCACGGGAAATGCACAATTTTATTTATTTACCTTATTTGAGGTTGTTGCCAATTAAGCTAGACCTCTAAATTGTATGAGCGCCCATACAACTCAGAGGTCTTTATTAATTGGCGTAACTATGTATGCATGGGGACTCCCTTTAATTTTCAACTTTTTTATTTTTTTGAATTTTCTCTTTATTTGTGCTGTAAGACCTTGCTTTTTGCCAAATTTCGTGATTCTAGGTCAACGGGAACTAACATAAAACAAATGAAAGGGCAAAAAATCGCGTTTGTTGTATGGGAGCCCCCCTTAAATATTAATTTTATTTTGTTTTTAGTATTTGTTGTTATAGCGACAACAGAAATACATAATTTGTGAAAATTTCAACGCGGTTCTTAAGATACAGCCTGGAGACAGACAGACGGACGGACAGACAGCGAAATCTTAGTAATAGGGTCCCGTTTTTACCCTTTGGGTACGGAACCTTAAAAAGGCGACGTAATGCAATTCAGGAGTAAGAGAAGAGAAGAGAGGACAAGCGAAAGCGAATCGACACCTTTCTCGGGCCCCAGTGTATTCGCTCATCGTTATATTTATAGTCAAAACAGGATATATTAACAGTACGTTGACATGGCGACACAGGTGCCAGATCCATACATTTTCTGCATCGTTATCATTTGTTATCGCCACTCGATTTTTAAATTTATTCATTGTAATAAATAAAACCAGTTTAAAAGAATAAGATAGTGATGCGTCTTGTATTCTATTGATGATCTATCTGTTGCAGATTATCCCATATTTTCGGACATATTTTCATTTTGATGATGTTTTTTTTTTAGTTAAGGCTTGAATAATAAAACAACAATGTATCCTTAACATTTCAATCTGAATGTGTTTATCCGGCAATTTTTTTTTCAGAACTTGACGCAATGTTTGCCAAATGCCGCTACGTTCTTTATTAGTGTGTTTATACGAAATATCTCGGTACACGTGTTGGTACAATAGATAATTCTAGGGTTTGGATGTGAGCCGTTTTATCGCGCTTCGTCCACGCGCCCGCCCGCGCCACTGTCACTAGGCGGCCGATGCGCGTCCTTGACTCGCTCGGGTCGTTGACCGCGCCGCCGTGGGGGAGGCCGGTGGCAATCGGCCCTACGCTATATCACGGCTATGCAGTGGCATCGGCTTAGCCCTTCTTCAGTTGACTTATGAAAAATTATATGCGGCTGTGTTTCTAGACTGGTGGTAGTAATTAGTTACACTCAAACCATAATGTAAAGTGTCTGCGAAGGTCAATATTTGTTTTTCTTGTCACGATGCATCTTACCAAATTTGACTTACGGGTGGGTCAATCGGTATTTTTTTTAAATTCCATCCTTCCACCTAAGATCTCACCATTATCACAGTAATTTTGCAGAAACAGAAATTCTTGTGTCTCCTTTTCTCCCAGAACGTACAAACATGTGCGTATTGCAATAGAGAGGTCATTCATAAACCTTGGCTGTACAGAAATATTGTGAACGTTATATTCCAGCCTACTCGTGGCTTCGTCATTCAGACACGACTCGCTACTCGCTTCACTCTCCTCCCCTCCTGATCGTTCAAGACGTGCTTGGGCGCCTATGACACGCGCCTCCAATGCGGACGATCGAGGGTTATTGAAAAAGAAAAAACAACCACCGTGAAATGAAAACTCCATACCGGTTTTTATGACGCAAAATGATGAAAACTGATATGTTTTTAACTCCTCGTCACCCTCAAATACTGTCAATGAACTTAAAAATAAATTATCAATGATTTTAATTATTTAAACATCGAATAGTTTTATCGAGATCGTATATTTCAGACAGAGGGTTACAAAGAAACTTTCTTATTGACTAGGTTTTTATTATAGTATTTAGAATCTGAGTTGCTTCGTGAGTTGTAATGAAATAAAATATACATTTAATTCTGTAAGTTGCTGCATGAAAGTGAGTTGTAACAGTGTTGTCGAGTAAAGAGCATAGCTAACAGAAGTTCCGAACCACTTCGCTTTCAGGAATAAAATAAATTATTTTTAACCACGAGACATCCTGACGTTTTGTTTGCAATAGAAAGTAAAAATGCTTTTTCAATGTTGTGGAACAGAAGTCATTTGTTTTCGCTAGTTAATATCTCGTTCATTCACCCCGACTCGGTGCATCAACCCTTTGTTACAGAGATGATCCGTACTCAATTTTTTTAAAGTACCTACTTATTGTGAATTTTCCACATTTGTTATGAATTGCGGTGCGGTATTTTCATGTCTAGACTAGTCATTCATTAGAATATAGTCCAAGGCATCCCAATGATAGAGGATAACGTAACGTGCGTATTATGGATTTATCTAATCAGTATTATGATAATTTTGTCAATTTGGTTTCTATGAATGTTTGGTATTTAAAATATATAGCTATTTAAAAATAATAATATTACTACACGTGTTACTTCATAAGATCTTAATTACGTGATTATGTTACCGACAGACGACTATATAAAACAGTGTGGGAAAAAAGTTATCAGTAGGCAAGTAGATATGTAGATGGTAGGAAAGAATATATAGGTAAATACAGTCGTTGATAGCCTTGAACATTGTCGACCACGGCCATGCACAAGGATTTCCCGCGGCGTACTTCATCCCAAAGGAAATTAGCTTCTTATGTTTCACGCGTCTTCCTTCTCTCGGCTCGCAATTGAATCTTTCCAACGCAAATTGATATTTTTTGCGACAACCACCGATTGGCCGATGCAATTTACTAACGTCTGGCCTCATCGCGTCTTGAATCAAAAATAGCTACGTCACCGTCTATACACTTTTTTTTTACTACTAACATCTAACCTACATCTTTGTAACGGACCGCGATCAGTTAGCCAGTGATTCCATTTGTTTTTTTTTCGTGATTCGCTGTCCAGCATTGCTCTCGTTCGGAGAATAGAAAAAGTCGGACGCAATTTTTTTTGCATTTCACATTTGCAACCGGGAAATTTCCAAAAGTAAGTTTTTGAAACGAGTCCCAATGAAAAGAAACAAGTGTGGTAAAAGTTTTCGTTAGATAAGTTTATTACATCAGAAACTTGGCGTTGAACTATAAAAATAAAACTTTTCCTAATTGTTGTTCAGGTTACTTAACTCGTGATGTTATTGTTATGGTTCTTCGAATATCACATTTCATAACTTTGCTCTCGCCCAGTCGGTGTTTCACGACCCTCCACTCCCGCCGTAAAGTGAACTCCATACGACACTAAAGTATTTGATCAATGCTTGTAACTTAGCTATGTATCTATCTATACCTCACTTTACGATTCATAAACATTTTTTTTTGTTCCGTGACCCGTCTCAAATACCTGAATAACCATACGATAATCGATTCAGTGCGCATGCTACGTGTTTCAGGGACCCCATAAAACTGTATTTCCGCAGTGCGCCTATTATAACTGTTTTACGACTGCCGACTCTAGGTATCCTCGTTGCATGCACGTTCATTTTCCATGGAGGGTTTCGAGTACACCCGATGTCTCGATGCTAAACGTGTAATCGCTCTCGTTTTATGGGGTTTTATTCGGGGTAATTGCGCCCCACTGCGCCGCACCCACCCTCGCAAATACCCTGGCTAATGCCGCCACTTCAATACTAAGC
Source organism: Tetheella fluctuosa (assembly GCA_951216915.1). Lineage (NCBI taxonomy): Eukaryota > Metazoa > Arthropoda > Insecta > Lepidoptera > Drepanidae > Tetheella > Tetheella fluctuosa. The sequence goes on from OX578230.1 coordinate 8,195,670, forward strand.
AATGCATTCTTCTGCAATCGAAAAAAGCTTTAAATACTACCTAGTTCGCAGAACTAAAACAAACGATGTAATTGGGGATTTTAAATAGCGTTTCATTTTACGTTTTATATGAAAGGATTCTCGTTACTTAGTTACCTTTGTAAGCACATTATGGAGGCTTACACCGCAACCACCTCTATTTATCGCAAATAGATTGGGCTATAAGGCCTACTGCAGGGCCGCCACTGGCACTTGTTAGACCGTACGGGCACAATATCAAAGTGATTGCTAAAACATTAGGTCGAGCCGCGGTCAAGTCACCCTCGTTTAGACGCGTACTAATTTCAACTCAACAACCTTCTCCAGATGAATAAAGCGGATTTACTATGTTTATTGTTTGTGTAATCCGAGTTATGCTTAAATAATAACAAATAAATAAAATATACCTACTCAACCAGTTCGGTTGTTCTTAACGTAAACAAGCTTCTATATTTCAGTATCAAAATAGACAAATATGTATCATCAGTTAAATATGTTAAGGTAAGGGAAGTTTGTTGCTATTTCTGGAATGCGTATTCGGGAAGGCCTGTTACAAGCACGTAACAAACAGTAGGGATTACGCACATATCGCATTAGCATATAATGGTGTTATTTGCATTCGACCACGAGGCTTATTTTACGCCCGTTTATTTTTCACAAATCCAACCCGTTGGCTGCACCGCAGTATAATTTATTTAAAATACTGCACTTGATTGGACCGAGGCACCACTTTTTGCTTTTTCTTCCTCCTCGTTTAGTTCGGCTGGGCTCTGACTTGACGAATTATGTGGTCACTTGGCAATTTTTCACTTCGACAACGGTAGGTATGTTGTTTCTTTTTAATTTGGCGTGCTGCAAAGGTTGTTTTCATTCTGCTGTTAAGTTCTTCCACATAATGTGAATGAAATCGAGTGGTATACATATCTTTGGAAATTGATCTCTCGACGCTTTGAAAGTAATAAATCAAATAAAATAAATTCAAATACAATAACTCCACTTGGGCTGTGAATTTTTAATTCGATACCAATTCCATCTCGAATATCACGGATGCTTCTGGCGTTGTGCGCCCGACACGCGGGCCGTGAAAGAATTTCAATAAGTTGTTTTCATTTGCAAATTGCGCTTCGCGACGACACCTAATGGAATAGGAATCTAGGGGACCGCGTGCCGGCCGTCCTCACAGTTCAACTTATTGGATTATAAAGAGCTCTTTCCATGCGTTCACGCTGCTCCGATTTTTTCGAAGTCGGTGTGACCATTGCTTGTTTTAACTAACTGTATTAATTTTCCGAGTCACTTAGCTAGCACCCACGTCGCCGAACCCCCGATGAAGAAGGATCTTTGTCGGGAGGTGAGGTGGTGAAAAATGTGAAAGTCGCGTTATTAGCATCCCGGGGACAAATTGGTATGCTGCCGGCTCGTTCGACCGCCATTATTCATTTATTCATAGGGCTCATGTATCTACTAAGGATCGTAGGAAGTTAACTATTTTTCAGTAATATATTACGTACCTAACATTTGTTTACATAATATATATACAATACTTGAGGAATCACACAATATTATAAAAGCGAATGTATGTGAGTGTGTGTGTTTGTATGTTTGATACTTCTTCACGCTCAAACGGCTGGACCAATTTTGATAAACTTTGGTAGGTAGCTGACACCATGGATTAACACATAGGATACTTTTTATCCCGGGAAAACATAAGAACGCGGGTGAAACCGCGGGGCTGAAGCTAGTAGAATTTTAAAAACATATCGGTTATAAAATAGTCTACTATTAGTATTGTACACGAACCTACATTAGTAACAGAATGAAATTTATAAAACATCAGTTTTAACATATATGTATTGGTACACAGCGAATTACTCTTATCTAAATACCTATTGTTAGACCAAAATAATGATGAGACTTAGCTATACATATGTCGAAGCATTATGCAAATGTGTATGTAACGGTATTCTTCGCGAGTCGCGCTAAGGAACGCGGAAGCGTGGTTTCCAATAAAACGAGCAATAAACGCATGCTCGTGACCACAGGCGTACCTAGGCTCTAGATGCACGTGGACATTCCTAATTCTTTTATCAAACTTTATAATCCACAGGATTTTCGATCACACAGTCTCTCAGTTTTTAAAATGAGATAAAAATATGAATCTATTGACATGCTGAAGAACATTTTATCGCTAAAGTTATTTACTTTTCATAACATATAGGCGATATCAGAGGTCGCTCGTAAACATGTTGTCAATAAAGTACCGGAGTGACCCGCACTGGCCCCGGGCTCCAGGCTCCGGCCACTACATTGTTCCCGGTTTATAAAATTACTTCGCAAAGGAGTGAGCCTCTCTCAAAGGCGAGGCGATACATGCACGCGGTGATCTCATGCTGCGAATAGACGGATGTATGTCTAGTGTAAAGTATAAAAGTAAGCATCAGAGTGTTTCCAGTGGTCGGCTTACACCGCGGAATGCTCTCGTTTTGTGGATTTTATACCCGACTGTCGAATTTAATGCATTTTTTATTCACGTTTTCACTACCATTATGTTGAGGCCTGTGTTCCGGCGTTATGTAATTTTGAGTCACTTTTACTATAATGTATTTTAAGTTTCTATTGTCAATATAGTTAGTTTGACTTAAATAGATGGTGGTGATGGATCTGATGATCAATAATTTTCCTTCTTCATTTGACCTCTTTGATATGATATCTTTCAATTGAGACAACATATGTTTATGTTTACATTAGGGGAGGCCTATGTCCAGCAGTGGACGTCTTGCGGCTGAGATGATGATGATGATGATGTTTATATGCAACTCCTGCAGACGCCAATTTTACGTTTCAATTGAATACGGAATGCATCAAAGAAAGATTAAATGTAATTTGATAGTTTACTCTATTGAATAATCTAAGATATCCGGCTTGTAACTGTTATAACAATGTTATCACAATAGATCACGTCATCCGTTGCGTATGTTCCGTTCCGTAACAATTTGATCATTTCCCTTGTATCCTTTGCTTGGTACACATTTAACGAGACTAAATTATGTGTAGGGCTTTATGTGTCGTTTTTTACGTGCGAACTCGCAGCCGGTGCGCCCGATAAGTATTCAATACCCAACGTGACATATATTAACCAACAGGTGTGTGTCTCCATGAAATGAACATAAATAAAAGGCAGAACCAGCGCGAGACCTCCTTTTCGCAATGATCCTTACTAACTGGGTCTTATTAAACAGTAAAATAAAACCTATTAAAAACCAACCTATTAAACCTAAATTATCAATTAAAAGTTGGTAACTTATAAAATGCATCCACCCGTGACATTGTTTGAAATAGTATGAAATCCGATATTGAACAATCGTAAATATTCTGAGTTTACGGGATCCTAAAACCGGATAAGTAAGAACACCTCGCCTGCTTTTATATCTTTATTTATACCAGCCTCATTACAAGGTTTATTTATACCGCGTTTGGTGTATGGTAATGGTCCGAAACGGGATGTAGACAGACAGAAATAACCCGGGCTTGTCACACGACAATTTGCTCTCGAAACTATTCGAAAAGGGAATAAAAGACAGTCCATACTATTATTTCGATGCTTATCGATTAGAAGGTTGGTTTTCGTAGTTCCTACAACAAGTTTCTGGACTATATCTTCTTCCGATATTGAAGTGGTATATGTATCAACTTACTTTGACGTGAATGAGCAGTACTTAAAATCCCATTTAAAATATCTATTAGTATCTTATTCCCCAACTGATGTCGCCTCGTAGTAGCCAGCAGCATATGGCCATGACGTCGCATATTTTTAATCCACCCACAAATGTGTCCAACGGAATCGACGAAGTATGCGAGCGCTTTAAGTTCTATCTAATACTTGCTGCGCTGACCCATTTTCTTGGTGGATTTAAAATGCATTTTAAAAGTCGCCGTCTTTATAGTAACGTTGAGAAAAGATCTACGTGGAATAGATGTGCATTGAATAGGAGGCGACGCGATGGCGACGTAGACGAACGACCGTTGCGTTGCGTGACATTTACAACGAGTGCTAATTGTCTCGCCGGCTGTGGTTGTTACAGGAACCGACAATCGAGTGTACTTTTGCCGTGGATTTCTCTTGTCTGCATCTGATTTGAGGCGATGCAACTTTCGCTCTAGGCACGATCTGGTTTTAACAACGTTATGCATTCTATTCGAGTGCATTTCTTGCAACTAAATCGCCTATTGAATATGCCGTCTTGGTTTATACCTTACAATTTCCTGTTCAAATGACAAATTGAAAGAGACGCAAATTATTTGCTTTAAATTCGCAATACAGACAAGACAAAGTGGACACAGGTTAAAGAACTTAATAAACCCAATGTCGAGCTGATGTGCTAACTAATTGCTTCCCTTTATATGTTGTACTTAATTGTTTTTAATTTAGTTAAGACCTGGAAAGGTGGAACGACATAACATGACATCAGAGCAAAAGTGATCGTCACCGAAACCTGCTATTTTGAACCCAACATATTCTACCAAAAATTAAGAAAATTCCTCAATAGAGAATAGAATAATTAATAATTTTTGTAGCTCTATAGCTCTGTAGCGTTCTAAATACTCTTTGCCAATACCATACCGATTTGGAATTTATTGGAGCTGGTCTGCGTTGGCTCCCCAGTTGCGAACTTCGAGCGAACTACTCTACAGTCCAACATTTCATCAGTAGTTGCCCAATCGGCCCAGAATGCAGCAGCGTCGACTACGCACCGGACAAAGCGTGGGTTGACAAGTGCCAATAATAAACATAGATGTGGTCGGCCAAACTTCTAATGAAAAATGCATTCGAAAGAGCACTCTCATCTTACGATGTAATTCTGAAACAAAAAGCTATAGCCGTTGAATAATTTATTTTAATTACTTTTTTCTACACCTATAAAATCTCGTATTAATTTCCCGTTTACGGTAAATTTTTATATTTACTTCTAGATTCGAAATTATTATCCTATCATCAATATTTATCAGTCTAATCTATTAATATTTCCTGTAGTTATTACCAATGTGCTAATGATGTAAAATAATAATTCTGTCAGTAAAGGCCGTCGTTACGGCTCATATGTTTCACGCCAAGTTAAACTTAAAGCTAACTGGGTGTATAGCATGGTTTTATAAATAGACCAGTATTGCAACTTTAAAGGAGTCGTTCAACGGGTGGGTTTTATTCTTAGACGGCAGTGCTATCTTTAATTTTGTTGTCTTGTAATGTAATTTAGTTTAGTAAACACAAGTATTTACAACAAAAATACAAAATACAAACAAAAAAATATATACATGGAAAATTTCCTCGCCACTTCCGATTGGCAAAGTTACCAGCAGGCTGTCTTATTGGATTATTTCATTCATCATCATCATATTCTACCTACGGATATACACTGGTACACGGATAGACAGCATGTGCCTCCCCAATGGACTTCTACAACGAACGGTCCGGGGTGCCAATTTTAGATTTTTTAACACCAATGTCGCATTCGAATAATAATTGCCTGAAGACCACTTCAAATTACGAGAATAAGGTTTACTGCCAATGTCTAGAGGCGCCACTGTGTTATTACGTAAACAAATTACGCGATTGTTTACTATGACAAGACGAAACTAATGTCACATAAATCGTGGCACGCCATTGGACACATGTCCGTTATATTTCGGTGGCGCCATCTACGATTACCTTTGCGTAAGCAACCCTATTGAGCTATTCGTTACCGTGGATTTTTCATGTACATTTTTTTTCTGATCTGCATAAATAATGTTAATCCACAATTCTCCATCACATCATTGTTATTTTTTTAAATATCGTGAATACATAATTAACTCGATTTACATTAGCTCACTAATCACTCGTAATTTATTTGTAAATAGGATTATTTATTTTCACGTTTGAATGCATCAGTTAAACTTCAAACGTTTACTATGGTCAAGTTAGTGAAGATGAAATCATGCGAATAGGTTATGTTGCAAAACTATGGCTGCTGTTAAATATTCTGTGCCAGATTGGGATTGTAGTACCTAACAACAAAGCAAAGTTTGTGCAAATCGGCTATAAAATAATATCGGATCAAAATTACAAATATAAATAAGTGCTGGTGCGAGTACACCCGGCGGCTGTTGATAGTTAACGCAAAACGCGGATATTTAGTAGTTCCGTCCAAGTTTTCCCAGTTAGCGCTCATATTGTATTCGTGCGAACTCGACGCCCGGCGGAACGCCCAGGGCATGTCTCCCGCAATAACGTTTTCTTTCCCACAATCTTTGCGTGTAATACTTAATTTAAAATCTGTTTGTGCACCAACGCGAGAGGCGGAAGCGGAGGGTATGCCAGCTGCCCTTAAATTCCCCTATAATCAGACTATATTTTTTTCCAAATAAAATCTAATGAATTCCGGCCCTCTATTAAAATTGTAGTTAGTTTCGTTGTTGACATATTTTTCTATTTATTTATAGACAAAGGCCATTTCTACTACAAAGCTATGTGCACGTGAAGGCTAGAAGTAGTACAAGGGCTGCTATTTATGTATCCGGAACTGGCCAGTTACAGAACAATATTAAAAAAGTAATTATAACATTTAAAAATGGAACTCTTTGGCTGAAGAATACAAATTGTTTCATATAGCTGTCATTTGTTTTTTCTTTGTGGCGTCATTTTGAAAATTGCGTGTCTTTATCACCATGGATTTAACTCGTGAAAGTTTTCGTGCTATGATTTATTACGATTTTCGGCGAGGGTTAACTCAAAAACAGTGCATCGATCAACTCACTTCGACTTTTGGGGACGAATTTAAATCGGTTGTTGTACCTCAAAATATTGATGCTGTGCGGGAACTAATAATGCAAGATCGTCATGTTACATATCGCGAGATAGAGGCATCTCTGGGCATAAGTGTGACGAGTATATATTAAATATTACATGAACATTTAGCTGTAAAATTGAGAATTGACCAAAAACGGGCTCGTGTCGATTGGTGTAAAAAAATATTACAAAAGTACTATCAGGGTGCATCAAAAGCTGTGTATAATATCTACACAGGTGGCGAATCTTGGATATATGCGTATGATCCTGAAACTAAACAACAATCAACGGTTTGGGTGTTCCAAAATGAGCCAAACCCAGCAAAAGTCATTCGTTCAAAAAGCACTTTGAAGCAAATGGTGGCTTGTTTTTTTTAGTATAAATGGCCATATGACTACAGTAGGTACCACTAGAGGATCTTAAAACGGTTAATTCTGAATGGTACACGACCATTTGTTTGCAAGAAGTCTTTGAAGAATTAAGAAAGAACAATCGACAACGCAGAATCCTTCTTCATCATGACAATGCTAGCTGCCACACATCGGTCGAAACAACTCGGTATTTGGAAGGTCAAAAGATCGAATTAACGGGTCATCCACCGTACAGCCCCGACTTGGCCCCCAACGACTTCTATTTATTCCCAACCGTGAACAATAAATTACGTGGTCAACGTTTTTCGAGCCGCGAAGAAGCCGTTGATGCGTTCAAAATGCACGTTTTGGAGATACCTCAATCCGAATGGAAAAAAAGCTTTGAAAATTGGTTCCAACGTATGTAAAAGTGCATCGATCATCATGGCGAATATTTTGAAAAGCAATAAAACCATAATAAATGCTATATGTTTGTTTCGCTCTGTTATTCCGGATACATAAATAGCAGCCCTCGTACTATCGCTATCTTTCGTATGGGCTATTTGTGATGTGATGCGGGTTAATATTGTTTACCTTAATTTCACCAATTACGTATACCTCTGCTTCAAATCTGAATTGAGGTTGTAATTTTTTTATAAATTGACTTGTTAATGTGAATACTGCCATTTATTGGCAGTTTTACGTTTGTTTTTTCAATTCATATATTAAGCATATATGAAACTGCAAATGTGTCGAAATTAACCACCCTTCTGTCAGGTGGGACTGTGTGGTCATAAATAGATTCCCGTTTACACGTGGACTCTAAGCGTGGACTGTTGTTTTACATGTTTATCATGGTCCCTCCAGGAATTTTTCAGGCTGTGTTCGTTGCGTTGTCACTAAAGGGAGTTGCGCAGTGACCGTTTTAGTGTAACAAGTCAGAGATAAAATTAACGTGTGTAAAAGCTAACGAATTTATATTACGGTATGTTCTATCGAGAAGATCAATAAGCAATTTAAAAAAAATATTTAGGTAAATAGTTTCTAGAAAGATATTAAACGAATAACTCTATACTATAAAATAATAACAATAGGCTATTACAATTCGTTGCTAACTGATTGGGCGGGATTGTGAAGAGCGATCGGTTGCTAGGACGCGTGTCTAAAGACCGTTACCCTACTCTGCGGAGACAAGCACTCATTTAGATTTGATGAGCCTCACTTGATTGGTGGCTTCGATAGATATAAAACTTTATTACGTGGAGATATTTTATGGAAGAAAAAATATTGCTCGATATAACCATACAATTAAATAAAGAAATTTCTCCTCAATTGAAGGAATAGGTTTTCTATGTTGACCATATCCAGCGGCTGCACTTGAGAGCTAGTTTCTTCTAGGCTTTGATGGGTCAAACACAAGTCTAGGTATACGTAGTAAAAAAATGTTATGTACAAAATTAGGATAATGAATTCCAATGTGTTTATAGAGCTAAAGTTATTTAAATTAGTTAGTAGTTATTTTAAATATGTCAATCACTTTATCTGACCTTTGACTGGATTAAATATGGAACGTGGAAGTAAAAACAAAGTGAACTTATCGCATAGCTACAAATACGTTTACATGATTAATTAGCCGACATATTCAGACGTTCATTCAACAACGCATATTCACAATCCACATGACAATTTCTAGTAATAACATCCTCTTAGTACAGAGTAAGTAACTAACGCTGACCAGTGTAAAGCCGAAGCAAGCATGAGTCTCCGTTACGTACGCTCTATTATTATATTATAATAGGTTTAATGGATACCAGTGTACACAGTGGATGCGGGCGCGTCGCCTCTATATAAATCTTAATGATAAATTAGACAATTCATATTCTGGGGTGCACGAGCGCCCCTTCTATTGGCCACACGCTGAGTGGTCTTTCTTGATAATCGATGGGGCTCATACAATTTGGCATAGTACCTATTTATCGTACGGTCTCGCGTTTGTGTACTTAGCGTCTTAGCATAATGTTTGTTGCCAACGGTTTATGTCCTGTAACGCGTGCTAAAGAAAAAGTTATTGTCAGGGGCGATTCGCTGTTTTATTGGTATGCAGCGTAAACGTCTCGAACACGACACTGTTGCGTCACGAACAGCTGTGCGTGGCCCAATTTATTTTCTCGCTAAACATATTCACACCAAACGCTATGTAATGTGGATTTATTACGAATAATACGTATTTATGCAACGTTCCAACTTCGAATATGAAAGTGAACGATCATTGTTATTTTTACTGTCATGATTTTGTACAAAATACTCCTCGCTGGTGTTACATCACGATTTACGTTACAAACCATCAATTTATTATTACAAAAATTCCTTGTATAAACCGATTGAGAATAATGGCGTCCATATACTTTTAGCGTCATTGTTGTGTGTCAAAACGCCGATGCCGATGTTGACGACCCCGATGACTTGCATCATTTGATAGCGATCTCGTATCGATCCCGCTCGCCCCGTCAGCCCATCCTTTACAGTTTTCTATGTCGAATTACAATCTAATTTTTTATTTTATATTGTTTCAGGTGAGACATCTTTCCACGAGGTTCATTGTTTGTTATACAAGTATGTAAACCTATACCTACATAGAAATTTAAGAATTTGTGTTTTCTGAAGGAATCGATACTTTTTAAGGCGTTTCAGTGTCCCCACCGTACTAAAACCGATGAGTGCTTTATTAGCCAATTACAATAGATCTACATGGACATAATTAATATATTAAATCTGTAGTTTACTAACAAATTCTACAAAGAAGCACAAACCAACAACAACAGCTTTCGCATTTATAATAGTAAAGGAAATATACCTTAAAATATTTCTTTTTATAATTTTCACAACATGACAACAACAGAATTAAGTAATATTTTCATGTCGACGCTGTTTTATTTTCGTAAACATTGAAAAGAGATCTATTTATAGATAAGATCAATATACTTAGAGTGTCAAGCTGTTTTGACGATTTTCCTCAAGTACTTTGTTATTTTTAGTATTTTTTTAAATATAGAAATATTTATGAAGGAAACCAAAAGGTGTAATAAATAAAGTACTTAAAAACATTATTTAATATTGAAACAACTTGCCCGCCTATACACGAGAGAATTTCCGAGAACCGACTGACTGATTAACCCGCACTTTACTCTATGATATTTTGTCAATCGACTATTGTGTAATCGGTACAATCACTGTATTTGTTTTATATGTTCGTAACAAGTGGGTGAGCTACGTCATGTGGGATTATTTCGACCAAGGCTGTCACGTGGGCATCCGCTGGCAGATATTTCAATCAGCCGGTCAAGGAACTATTACATCGCCACCGCGCTGCCATTATCTTTGCCCGGAGATTGATGGCCCGATATTGCGATGGACTCCGAAATATCGACGATACATACAAATTTTAAACATAGTTACTATGTAGATACTACCAAAATTAGTTGGATATTGTTGTGGCAATATAAGGTATATTAGTAGCATTGTTAAATTCCTGGTTTTTATAATGACATTACAAGAATATAGGTATTATAATAAATATGCCAATACCATGTATTGACTTATAAAAATCTTGAGAATTTTTTGAAAAATGAATTAAGAGGCAACCCTGGTAAAAAATATCCCAAAAAATGTGAATTATATAGCTAAACTTATTGATTTTTCAACATAGAGGAAATTAATGTCCGTAACATTTTAACAAAGTTTTTACTGCATTATACTTACAAGAATATAGAGTCGTGTCGATGGTCACAGATTATATATACGGACAATAAAAACGTACATATTATTATCATCAACCTTATTGAAGAATTTATGTACTCAACTCATTTGTTCCGATACTCAATCCTTAACTCGTGTTTTGATTGTTTGTTTTGGTACATATTTGTTTGTTATAATCTGAATTATAAATTGTCTCATAAATTTTTGTACGCAAATGTAATATATTTTTGAGAGCTACATACATAGAGTATGAAATGATTTTGGCAATCAGTTTTCTACATAAAAAACAATAATTGAAACTAGAAAAGAAATATCTCCTGAAAACTGTGACATTGTCAATCAGTAAAAATGCAGTGTTTAAACGACAAATTCGCTTCTATTCGAATAAAATTGATGGGAAGACTAATATCGTAATGCGAAACACGGTACACCACCGGACGACTATTTTGAGACGTATCGCGGGCCACGATCTATTTGATGGACTAGGTAGCGTGGTACGGAGTGAACCCCTCATGCATTGGACGCTAATCATATTATGTGATCTAACTTTAGTGTTTTGAGTAATTGGGGAAATACTGAATGTTGCCCGTAAACGTTCTCTTTATAATTTTATAATGTTTTAATAGTGGAATACTATCGACTGGCTACATTTTTCGTTATGTCTAACTTTATATTTCACCTTGAAATAAATCGAACTTAATTTCGGCTAATCATTAATGCTTCTAGTCGTCTGTAAGTAACATTATGAAATTTTTATTTTGTAATGCGCAATCCTAAAAAAGCAGACGTCGTAGCGGTAAAGTGCAGCGATAAAGTAAAAAAAGTAAAGAGCTGTTAAAGACAAAGGTGCGCACGCGCCGCCCATCGTGCAGCGACGGAACGCTCGCTGGCGCCTAAACGCTCCAGTTGCCTTCGTCTGGCTATCCCAACTACTTATTTAAAACAAGCTATTATAAGCTGTTTCTTCAACCAAGTGAATTTCGAGAAATAATTACATGGACTGTTAATAAATTACAAAATAAATATTTAGTAAGTATATCATTATAGGATTTTTTATTAACGGCACTATAATTAGTTATCGAGTGCTTGTGCATTAGTTTTGTCTCGGGTGACTCATAAACATTTCTCCAAAAATACACCGAACGTTACGAGTAATTAGTTTTAAATAGCAGAACTACTCAGCGCTCCACTCGCAAATCTAAATAAAGAATTATATCAGTTTAGCGCCGGCTCCACACATATTGTGCGCCTGACTACCGATGACAGCAAATATTTGTGTTCTCTAATTTATTTGTTCTCTCCAAACGGCCTGTGGATATCGTGATGTTGACGTACCTGAAAAATGTAAGAATTTTATAACACTATCGCATGTTTCTCGTGTTCGCAATTCGATTTACCACAGTCTTTACGCATGTATTAGCGTTAGCTTTTCTTTATGTGACGATTTTTTTGTTGCATACGATTGTCTGCTCGTCGGGTCTTTGGAATCAAGTTACAGAAGGTGAAACTATCTGATCTTATTTAGTAGCATCATAAAATATTAATATGTTTTGCGTCTTCTCCGCTATTTTTCGTAACAATATATTTTTGTTTGTCACTGACCGCATTACAGATTTAATGTTGCGGGGACTGGAAAAATAAAAGTTTTTAAGTATCCAATTGGAACGAGACAAAATTATGTATTTAGCAATATTATTATTGCTGTCTAAATTTATTATGTTCCGAAATGAACGCCAAGCGCGGGATCAATCTTCCTAGGTACCGAGTTCGCACTCGTTTACAGTTCTCAAACAGTTGACACGATTCACCGCGACCAGGTTTTGGATGTCGCTTGCACTTTTTGAATGCCACAAATGGAAACTTTCACGCACATCAAAGTAACGTCATACATTTAAACGACTGAATTCAGTTCACAGTACGGTTCCCCTGCTAAAAATGTTGCGAGAATTACAAAATCAGTATTCATTAACGGTTTTATTGACCGGATGACAAAACATGTCTGATTGAAAAGGCTACCGACGCGTCGTTTTGGGTTTCGATCATCGAATCCCCTCGTTAACTTGAAATAAATTAGACAAAGGTGCAAACCGGTTTGAAAACCATTGTGAGCCACAGACGGGTCATAAAGAGGGCACAGGTCGGCCGGCTAGCGACCTTGCGGGCTTGCAAGCGTATTTTAAGTGGCCGCGGGAGCTATTTCGGCGCGTTGACATCGATCCGAGCTAGAACTAGAGCAGCCTCATTGGCACCTATGATGCACCGAAAGTACCGAGTCGTAATGAACAGTCATTGCAAGACTTTTGTGTACAATACTGCACGGTATGACGATTGACGACATTGCTTTGAAAAAAAAAAAACACCTGTTTTTTTTTCTGTTATTTTGGTGTATTACAGATTAGCGATAGGATGTCAAGACGTTGCTAAGCAAATGTATCTTACATGATTGACTACGAAGAATCGCAGTTTTGATGAGAAAGAAGTCTTTAAACTTCTAGTTTGATAATAAGGAAGTATTGTTTACCAATGTGTAGTTTCGTGACGACATGGGTGATTTACACAATTGGCTTAAGAAAATATCCCTAGTGTTAAGTGCGTAGGCACTATGTAAGCACCTACGTACCGAAATTCGTGAATATGGCGTAAAAACTTACCGCTTGACGACAGTCAAATACCTACTTATTTTCCGCATTCATGTTATACTTAGTAACAGACACAATCGGAATTTTTATACAGAGTATATTCATACGTCAACGAAACGTATGTTTGGTGCCGGGTTTTTTTAATCTATGACGCTATATTTATTGCTTATCTGGATAAATTCCTAAGTACGTTGTTGAGGATTGTTTTTGAGGAAACCATTATGAAACGAATCAGTCCGAATCGGTTCAGGTATTTAAGAATCTAGGTGACTGATATACATAAATACAGGCGTGTAATTCATTATAGGCCGCAAAGTTGTACCATCCATGGTCTGGTAAAACTAGCGTTGCTACGCAAAAAGTATTCAGGTGTATATAAACTGTCGCACGTAATCAAATAATGTTATTGGTGTCAAAGTCTTTTACAGCACATTAGCGCTTGCGTAATTACTGTTTTGTACTTGTGTGAACTATTTTAATGACCTATTATTATACCTACGATAACATACATATATACGAATGTCCTTAATACATTGGATGTAGGTAGGTAGTGTTGATTACAGGATTGACGCTACAGCCCCGGTTTCACCAGCGTTTTATGTTTTCCCGGTAATAAAATAAGTTGGTTGAAAATTTGTTGGTGTTGAAAAGAGTAATTGCTGAGTTTCTTGTCGGCTCTTCTCAGTAAAATCAACCTTCCGAACCGAGCGTTGGAGTCAGACTATTCATAAGTGCTTGTAAAGGCCTATTTGAATAAAAAACTAAAGTATACTACAATATGTATATGTTATTCCAGTGTATGATGTTTATTTTAACTTCTCCGAGGAATTTTCTTAAATATGGAGTCACCTAAAAACGGAATAACAATCAACTAGCTAGTTGACAGACTGAATTTGGATTTTATATGGATACAGTAAATTGAGTTAATAAATCATTACCTACCCACCATGGCTTCAGCTGCTTCACTTATTTTCTCACTTACACGACGGTATTTGTCTTTTGGCAGTCTCCAACCCAAATTCACCTGAAACTAAATCAACCACACCACCCTTTGCCTTTCATCGTGTCTAAATTCACCTAAATGGTTAAGATAGTTGGTATGACATTGGCCAAAATTCTCTGTGAGCCCCGCACACAGTCGAGTGGCTCGTCGGCTCAAGGTGACCGTCGGGTGCGTTGACATTCAGACGCCTTTATCAGAACAGTCGCGTGAACCCGCGCCTATGTTTATTAGCGGCCGGTTGCCGAGCGCCATTGATATTACGTTCTAGTCACTTAATCATAATCTCACAATTAATCTAATCTGAATCAGAATTTCGCGCTCTATACGCCGCATAGTGTTAATTATTACCTATACAGTATTTCGTACCAAGTCGTCTTTCGTATTTAATCGGCTTTTGACGTTTATACGTTAATCTGTTTGTTGTCTCTCCGTTATCTGTTTTATTATTGTATTGATACTTGAATAAAATATTGTTGAATTCCTTATTATCTGGTACATGATTCACGTCTTTTATTCAAATGTATATAAACCGTTGCTAGGTGAATTTATATTAAAATAATTTAGTATAAATTGTGTTGGTGCAGGTAATGGCTGTCTGTTGGCATTTCTATTTTAGTGCACGGCTCAAAGGCCGACTTGTGGCATCCGTCACAATGGAATTCACCAACGCGGCAACGTCTTGCCTGCAGCCAATTCGTCGGTTAATAGCTCGAATTGAGCACTGTTCTGCCGCCCGATGGATTTATTGACCGATATCGTTCGCCGCTCGATTGAACGCCAAAGGGGAATCCACCAAATTCGGGAAGAGGCCCCGATGTCCGAATCTGGTTAAAACGATGATTTATTTGATTATCTCAGATCAAATCTGCGGGAATATCTGATAATGTTTATCCTCTGACTACGACCCTAAATCTATACCTACGTACATACGATTGCTTTTCAAATGTTTTTCTTTATTTGTCCCAAGTCTGCGTCTCGATTGAAAACTAACAGAGGCAAAGCAAGGCAATGATTGGGTGCAGCGAAGAACTCTATTAAAACCGAGATGGTATCTCGGTGCTGTCACTTGATCCTGTCGCCCGCGGCCTATCCGAATCGCGACGGGTTGTTTTCTATGCTCATGGCATTTTATTGCTTTATTTTATCTATTGCTATATGGCGTTACTTTAATTATGGTGAGCCCATTTATAAATTCGTTTACATATTAGTCATTTGTTTCGTCTTGTATTGGCCATAGTAAAAGAAGAAACGTCAATAGAATCGTGGCAGCTGCACTTCATTTGCAAAGAAAAACTATACAGCATATTCAATTATTTTATGGTTTACCAAAAAATGACACTAAAAAACACACACTTGGGTTGGTAACTTTGCATATGCTCAGAGTTTAACATCCAGGCTCCAAATCATCATTACGTGACAGCAATAGCAACAAATTTCCATCAGTTTATTTGATAACATCCGTTTGGTTGCCTTCGTCAACACAGCCCCGAGGCGGTGTAGCTGGGCGGTCGGTGACTTAAGGAAATAATGGAAATTATTCGCCGCGTCGCGAACCCACGAACGGTTATCGATGGAGGCAATTTGCCGAATAAATGGCCCGGTAATGATTGGACCTCTTATGGCTTTGGTAACCACTCGATGTGGCCTCTGTTTGCATACTCTGATGTCTTGGAATGAAAGGCTATCAGGTGCCTTTTTAAAGGTAAGTGAGTGAGGATAGCGCTTAATTTATTTAGGTACTTATTCGTGAATATTATAATTTCCCTTTTTTTTTTGCTATTGTTGTAACTTGGCTACAATGTTTTCACGCACTGAAAACCAGGTTTGTTTGGCCAAATCCTGACTAAATAGACCACCGTTTAAGACTGCATCAGTTCAATGATTTTCCTTATTTATTTATACACTCCAATGGTTCGTGCGATGTCACATAAGAGATCTGTTTATAAAACAATAACATTGTGTTCGTATTAATTTGTGCTAAGTAGTTAATATGACATTCGAATCAATCATAACTCATGAAATTAAAACTGTTTCAATACTTTACGAACTATTTATTACTACAAAAATATTTATAGACCCAGCTCAATATTTAAAGTATCTTGACAAAAATTAAAAAACCGGCCAAGTGCGAGTCGAACTCGCGCACCGAGGGTTCCGTACAAACTTCGTTCATCGTTCGTCCATCACGGGAAATGCACAATTTTATTTATTTACCTTAGTTGAGGTTGGGCCAATTAAGCTAGACCTCTAAATTGTATCAGCGCCCATACAACTCAGAGGTCTTTATTAATTGGCGTAACTATGTATGTATGGGGAAAACCTTTTAATTTATATTTTCGAATTTTTCCTTTATTTGTTTTGTAAGACCTTGCTTTTTGCCAAATTCCGTGATTCTAGGTCAACGGGAACTACCACAAAACATATAAAAGGGCAAAAAACCGTGTTTATTGTATGGGAGCCCCCCTTAAATATTTATTTTATGGAGACAGACAGACGGACGGACGGACGGACCGACGGACGGACGGACGGACGGATAGACAGACGGACGGACAGATAGCGAAGTCTTAGTAATAGGGTCCCGTTTTTACCTTTTGGGTACGGAACCCTAAAAAGAACGCACAGCTCTTGTAAATTAAATTTTAATTATGAGTGGCCAAGTGCGAGTTTGACTCGCGCACGGAGTTTTCCATATAATACTAATGAAACCAAATTAATTTACTGGATCTGTAACTCAACTTTATTGTGAAATTTTGCCATGAAATTATTAGTAGGCGCAAGATTCATTTAGCCATAACTATTTTACTATTTATATTTATCCACTAGTTGTTCCCCGCTGTTTCATCTGCGTTCCCGGTATAAAATGAGCCTATAACCACTAAAAGATACTCCTTATAACATCAGCTATCTGCCAGTAAAATTTGCCGGAACTTACAGGCAGGCAAAAACATTTTAAAAATTGTTTTTTTTTGTTATAAGTACCGTATATACCTACTTTCATATGCATTTAGTAAAAAGCTGATATTTGACATTACAAATGGACGCTTCAATTTTATTTATTAGTATAGATGTAGATATAGATTAAGGTTAATTGGTATATTTTGTTTAAGAACACGATATGAATAATATTAAATTCAAATTAAGTACTTTCAACTTCTTACGGAATGACGAAAAGATTTTTTTTTGTATTGGGATCGAGTTGACCTTTGACTTGTATTTTTTATGATTTGACATGATAAAAGCCATAATAATACGTTATCTATGAAATTTAAACGTAAGGGACGTAGGCTTAATAGGGCTCCGTCGGGTATAGAACCCTAAAAAAGGATAACATGTGTTCGGTACTGCACAATTAAAATTGAATTCCGTTTAATTTGAAGCGGTTCAAATGAAATTTTCTAAACTACGTGCTTTATCTAGAAATGGCTAGGATGCTCCATTGCGACAGAGCGACGCCTCGTATGCATTTTCCATGTTTGTATAGTAATACATATATGTGTTATTGCACGTACTAATATTATCGATGTATTTTATCTTATCGCCATATCGTATCGTAAAACACGTGTGGCAATGATAATTATTAGATTTTCTGATAAATATAGATAAGTAAATGTAAAGGTGATAATACTACTGATGATGAAGTCTCATAATTTCACAAGGATTCCTTAATCTAAGACTGAAGACTAGATCTGAACCATGTCAAACGAAATATCGCTACAAGCCTACAAAATTCAATATTATTTTAATGGTTTCATTTTACGCGGTCAAAAATATAAAGAGACGTCAAAATATCTCTACCTTGTGATAATTCTATAGTAATTAAAACCATGTTTCTACGAGCGAAACATAAATAATCTATTGTAAAATACAGCGTAATTTGTTCGCCAAAGAATGCTTTGAAGATTGTGAAAATTACCGCAGAATATAATAGAGGGCGTAGCTTCAGATGCTGCCAGGAATTCCGGGAATTATATTCTCTATCAACAAACGTTTGACGTCGCACCGTTATCAGCTCAGTGGCTAAATTAATATTCAACAGGAGTAATTGACCTAATGTGAATGTTATGTAGGGTAACTAACTTTAAAATTACCACGATGTGTCATCGTGTTGAATTTAACATCAGTCACTGGAACATTATGTAAAGCTTTTTCTTCAGACTGAAGAAGGAAGACCAATATTTCCCAATACGTCAACATCATATTCTAATCTATCTATCTTTATATAAATAAAACCGGCCAAGTGCGAGTCGGACTCGCGCACGAAGGGTTCCGTACCATTATCTATAAAAAACGGCAAAAAAAGTCACGTTTGTTGTATGGGAGCCCCCTTAAATATTTATTTTATTTTGTTTTTAGTATTTGTTGTTATAGCGGCAACAGAAATACATAATTTGTGAAAATTTCAACTGTCTAGCTATCGCGGTTCTTGAGATACAGCCTGGTGACAGACAGACGGACGGACGGACAGCGGATTCTTAGTAATAGGATCCCGTTTTACCCTTTGGGTACGGAACCCTAAAAAATCAATTGCCGAATACATTCGGTGCATAACGTACAGCTGCACCTTTTTGGTAAATTCTTTTTTTTGTTGTGGTTATTGTAATTGTCTGGATAAGGTTTGTATGAAAGAAAATGTTTAACGGAAACAAATATACCGGGAACGCGGGTGAAACCGCGGGGAACGGCAAGTAAAAAATAAATCTGAACGTGAATTTCAAGTCATGCTGCCCAATAAAACATCTATTCTTCGTTGTCATACCGTATCAAGAATATTCCTGTTAACTAATTTAAATTGGTAACTAATCCCAATTAAGAAATGATGTATACATATTGTAATTGAATATTCGTTCATTGTTATTATGAAGACCTTAATACATACTGCTCAATATAGAGGTACAATGAAAAATCATATTAAAAGCATCAAAGGTATAAATGGAGCACTCATGGTAAATACATTCATATCCATTGACTTAATAAAACTGATGCTTTGTTTAATAATACGGTTCATAAAGCAAGATTACCGACTAAAGGCTATCATCGATGCATGTTCAATAAAGCCATTTTAATCATATCGGCTCATAAATTTCGTCTCACTTATTGTAAGTTTATTTAAAAGTAGACCTTTCAAGCAAGAAGCAACATAAACCGTGCTCGGCGCCCAAAATAGCTCGCCAGAGAGCAGTTCCGTCGGTGCAATTTCGTATAATTTATCTTGTAAATCTTTATTCTTTATCTCCAACTCTTCCTCTAAAGAATGCGGATCGTTTGCGATTCCGGAAAAATGCCCCTGTCAACGACCGACCACCCGATATAGTACGGACCCGTTATATTACCCGAGTGATCGACCTGGACTCCTGCCACGATCCCGGCGCCGGGCTAATTATATACACTTGCTCATAGAATAAACAATTCCATGCTAATCGTTCCAAGGAATAAAATCGCTTACACCAACCCCTCCATTCGCTACGGATAATGAGTTGTTAGGAGCTATTTTATATCGAGTATGACGAGGTGCTTACTACTCCAATTCAATAATTCCTTAAGGCCGTTGAGGTCAACAGCTCGACACATTTCCCTAGTGTTATGTTGTCTAATAAATTTTGTTGTCAGACGAAAAGTGTGCCACATTCTAAAGATAATTTAGAACATGTTTTTAAAATAAGACTTGAAATGAAAATCTCTTGTGACCGTTTGTCCAGTGTCATCATTAATCTTAAATTATTTAAATTTCCGGGATATAAATGTGTTGACATGTAAAATGTGGCTGTAATTCCATAGTGGCATATTTGGGACGCGCGTCCACTGACCAAAACAACGAGTTCGGCCTGATTCACATATGCGGAATAGTCTACTTGAGCTGGAGAATAGGTATCGTTGCGATAACGAGCCAGTCGTGTCCTCGCAGCCGATTATTGCGGTTGCTACATCAATATATATTTTATTCTCGCGCGTTTTAACATTTAACCGTTGAGAATCTAATTTTCTTTAAAGAGGATTTTGTTGACGCGCAAATCGTGTACTCTGCCTCTGTTCTGCGCCTAGCCTTGTGTTAAAACTGTCAAGGCGAACGTTGTCCCGGGTGCAGCGTGTGGTTTGTAAACTGATTAGCTTATAAAGTGAGTAAGCAGTGGTGCAGTGACCCACCAGCCGTGCGTGAAGTCGGGACGATGGTGCGCAAAGGGGAGAAGTCTACTCGCACCCTTCTCAGGACTCTGGCCGACACGCTTCGGTGGCAATCTCTCCGAGCCGTCACAATGGTACGTTTGGTAAGCAACAGACGCTTTGCTTGGACGCTTTCGTAGGGCTGACCAATCGTACGTAAACAAACCGAACGGTTCGGTTTGTAAAGAAAAAGAAAATAAAAAAATATAGACTTGTTTGTTTTGTTGTCCTACTTGATGATTACAAAGTATTTGTGTTCTGTTCCTTGTGTCAATACTACGTAATTTGAATTTACGTAGATACTATCATACTTTTCACGGCAATTAACGATTTTAATACATTATGCACGCTTTACTTTCCACAATATGTTACCGGAGTTTATTATAATCGTCATTTGTGTATCATCTTGATACATTGACGTCACTGTATTGTTGTTTTTATTACCGCGATTGTAAAATCGTATCAATATTATCAGATAAAACGATCCATAATACTTATATCGAGGTGTGTTAGTAGTGACAGCAATCGAGACGTGTGGTAAAGAATATTATGACATGTGCCCACGTAGTGTCCGTGTGATCGTCTCGTATCGTTCACGTGTCTGTATCGGAATCTATCACAATCTCTGAACTCAAGGGCGCCTATCACGTTGAGTACTGAAATGTAATAAGATGTCATGTTATGTTGTCTTCGAGATCGATTTAAACTTCAAAACATCTTAACAAAATGGAACTCTGGAAGTTAATACGAGTATCAGCAAACCGATTAATTAGGTTAAATCAACGTTACCGTTACGTTGCATATGTTACCTAGAATCATAAGCAAATGGTCGCACTTTGTTTACATTCGCCTTATGTACGTATATCTTTGAATACATACACACAGGTGCGGCGCAGACCTTTAGCCCGGGTCTTACGTTGACCCAGGAGGTCTACTACGAAACGACCACTCCGAATGTTCGGGCCCGACCGATACTCGACCGAAGTTATCATTATCGCCCTACTACGAAACATGTTCGGATTTCTTCAGTTCGGTCGGAGCCAAAGACAATCGTGGAAAGAGTTTCGGAACGAATGAAACGAAGTACTAGAGTTGATCGTCGTATCGATATTCAAATAATACAATGAAATAAATTTTCGATGTAATATATTTGTTGAATTACCGTGTAATATTATTTTGTGTTTGTAGATAAAGAAACTTCGACTTCAATTTAGCAATTTCAAAATGAAAAGTGCTATATTTTCAAAGATTTAATTAAAAGGTTTTCCAATAGGCTGAAACAACAAATACCTTCGTCAGTAGAAATGTTGAAAAAAAAAAACATAATTGGTATTTGTAAATAAACAAGCGGTTTTAGTTTTTCTGTTTTTAATATTATTCTCAAAACATGCTCTCAAAATGCAACAAAATATATTTATTTATATTAGTTACACAAAAACTCCACGACGATAACCATTGTTTATCACAAAGAGTATAGTAACCTATACCAAAAGGTTTATCATTTACAAAGTCCTAGCATAAGTGTGTCAAGTGATCAAGTGGGAGTTGTGACTTCGTGAAATGGGAATAAAAACAAGCTGATGTAATTTATAGTTCATAAATTATACACTTCACCCTTGAACAAAGTGCTTCAACGTCATGTACGTTTTTGGAAGTTTGGAAATGAAACTTAGTTTAGAAGAAATAGCAAAATAGTGCATAGAAAGATGCACCTCCTCACAATCAATTCAAGAAGGAAACCTACCTCAACTACATGGTATGTACCAGTAGAGAAAAGTAAATACTTATGTTTTGTGTGCTATTCTATGGAGTACTCTTTCAGGCTGCATGATGCACATACAGTTAATTAAAAAACAAATATTTGTATTTTGATTTTAAATATTTATTTCAGACTCTTATATTATAATAAAAGAATATTATAATTATTGTAACATATGTGCATTTACATCATATAATATTTATACATAATATCTTCTTATGTTCACACCTCCCCAAAAATGTTCCTGAACAGTATCATGTGCTCATACGTTACCTTACATTGTAATGCACCAACCTAGAGCAAAACATATTAAGTTTTAAACTTTAACAGAATATATTACAGTAATGACTAGTGTAAAAAGTGACCCTGTCTATGTTTCCTTTGCAGATAACTTGACAGGAACACATGGCACAGAACTAAATTATAGCCACCCACAGCCATGACCAAGTCAAGCTCCAGTTTGTCGTGAAACTGATGCCCCAATGGTGCATAATCAAATGTCATGTAAGTGTATTAACTGTAAAAGAAAATAGACAGTATATTGATGTTTTTCTACTTCATATATTATTATGGAAACAAGAAACCAATTAGTACTTACTTTATACTGCATAGTCTAAAATGGGTTGGTTTGGTAGCCAAGTACACTATATAATTTGTTATTTTACAGCTACACCACAGCGATCTGTGTCTCTAGCTGATGGCACTGTATGGCACAGACTGTTTCAATTAGAAGAATGTAGTGAAGAAATGAGGAACTGGCTGGCATAAAGATGGAACTGGCTGGTGTAAGGGTGGAACTGGCTGGCATAAGGGTGGCTGTTATTGAGCTGTGTTGTATTTTGCAGGATCATAATAAATGATGTAGGCCGAAATTAAATGTTGTTTTTTATTATGTGTCCTAACTCTTTAAAAAAGACTAGATTTAATTCAAAAATGCATTTATTATATTATAGAGTTCTAGTGAATGTAGGTACTTGATCCTTAACACAATAATAAAAATTAATAATAAAATAAACTTTAAAAAAAAAAATACTTAACATGAGTACATAAAATATACTCTTTTACTATTACCTAATTGAAAAAATATATACCTAATTAATTAATAAATTATCTTCCTAATAATAATATAATTCTCTCCCTTTCTCTCTGTCCCCTCCTTAAATCGTCTGTGGCAGATGTGGCTGGCTGATGTGTGACCTGTCGGGAGTTCTCGGCATGGAGGTCCTCTTGAGTTAAGTCCGGAGCACTCACTCCACCCCTTATACACATATTGTGCAAAACACAGCAGGCTAAGGTTATTTTTCCTGCTGTATCTGGGTGATAATGAAGCTCCCTCGCTGCTAAGAGACACCTCCACCGGCCCTTAAGTATACCAAATGTGCGTTCAATGGTGGAGCGGGCACGTTTGTGCACTGCATTGTATCGGCCTTCTGGACTGTCTTCTACAACATTTCCTATTATAGGTGTCAGAAGATATTCACGTAATGGATATCCTGAATCACCTGTCAAATTGGAATAATAATAGGTTACTTTCAAGATTAATATTGAGCAAAACATTTTGGCAAACATCACCTTACATTTACTTACCTAATAGATATGTAGTGTCTGTTTGGAGACTCTCCAGATGGCCCTTGATCTCACAATGAGACCAAATAAATGCATCATGTGTGGCTCCACCATAAGAAGCATCAACATTTAGGATGATACAGTCAGAGTCACATATCTGAAAAAATACTTAGTCTTTATGAATGGCTCATAATAAAACTCTTGTGATTTCTTGATAAGTAAATATTATTATTAACTTACAACTTGGGTGTTAATAGAGTGGAAATGTTTTCTATTAAAAAAACGCTCCTCATGCTCACTCGGCCTCACTATTGCAATGTGGGTGCAATCAATACACCCAATCACACCCGGTAAATTATACCTTTCATAAAATCTGTAAGAAGAAACAATATCATTAAATCAAATGTTACAATATAGTAATATTTCAATTTGATTGAGAGATTAGACTCACTTTCTCTTGATGGCATTTCTTTCAGTTGAATTTTGAGGAAATTTTATATACTTTTGAAGTATACTGGGTGTGTTCAGTGCATTAGTGACGTCTCGTATGCATCGGGAGACAGTTTGCTGGGCCATTGGAGCATCACTGTTCTGCCCTACTGAGCCTTGATAGCTGCCCCGAGCATAAAAATTCAAGGCAACAAGTACCTAAAATTCAGAGTCCATTTGTTATTTTGTATTTACCTTATACTCTAAATAATAGATAACAATCAACAGAAGTACTTAAGTCAAACATACCTTTGTAGCGGGGTCAATTGCACGGCTATTACGCAACCGGGGTAACAAGGGGACAATATCCTGGCAAAGCTCCTCATAAAGTGACCGACTGAGTCTGTAATTAGATACAAACTCAATGTCGGGCACTAAATTGATATTAAATGAATCGCGAAGACGCTTGCGATTCCTTCTGCGCTCCAAGCGCTCTTCCTCAAGGGCTTCTTCCACCAAAATCATACGTGCTGCCATTTCACTACAAATAAAACATACGGGCACATTCACTTTTATAATTAAATGAAGACTTAGAATTCACACACTAATATTTCATAAAATTTTATACTTACGATGATCAAAAGATAACTATTTTGTTGTCGTGAATTTTGACATATAACGACGATGAAACTTTTGTCAAACTCAAATTATCGTTCGGGCTTATTCCGTTCAGAGTAGGGTTTACGATGAAACAAACGTCAAATAAAGTTCGGTCGGAACGAATGGATCGCCCGACACGACCGACCTTACGAATGATGTTCGTAGTAGGAAATGTACGAACATTCGGCCGATTCTTCGTCATTCGTCGTTTCGTAGTAGACCTCCAGTTTAAAGTCTGCCACTTCTTATCTATTCTACTACATGCAGTCGAGAACGTCCTCTCTTGTGGCAACTTGGATTCTTTTCTTGTTAAGTCCTGAACCAATAACGGTTTGGACGAAGCGATTCTCTCTTACAAGTTGGAAAAAGTTACGGAAAACGATGTTTTAGCCAACATTATCCATATCACAGTCATGTCAAATGAAAAGGTCATGTTTACTAAGTCGGTCTCCGGTGAAAAATACATTTTCATTGAAATCAAGGGTGAACCAGTTGTTTAACATACTGCAGAATGTTTGTCATCGTTATTTCATGCTAATTTGCGTGATGTTTTTAAAATTATTAATGTATTATATCGACTGTTAATTTTTTGCAATCAAATTTAATGACGCGGGCATTTACATATCGACTGACACTCGATAATAATGTTAACATGGGCTTAGAATTATTTGAGGTTTGGTATTCTCTCAGCATTAGCTCCCGCTTCGTAGATACCAGCAAAGACTCAGCTGTTATGACGCCGCCGTCTGGATGCTATTAATAAAACCGTTTGGGCCGCCTATCAACTGACAAACTCTTATACATGGACAGTTGTAAACAGCCTTTTATGTTATTTGAGCCTTCCATAATAAAGTGAACTATGTATATTGTCATAAGCCATAACGATTGAAGTATCTATAGATAATAAGCTTTTTTTTTAAAAATAATAATTGTTTAGTATTTTGTATTTCAGTAGCTCATCTTATTAGCTCACATTTTCTTCTTTGATTTTTAATTGGTTCTCATTATTGCATACATAACATAACATAGAATAGAATGATTCCATAGAATCGTTTATTGCTGAAACAAGGTACATCATGATGTTAAGGTGTTCGTTTTAGAGCTACATGTTTCGCCTTATATGAAGTAGGCATGCAATTATAATTAGAGTTAAAACTAACAAGTATAATAAACTCACTTAACTATCATAATTATTTTTTTGCATTTCAAACAATCAAATTAAATTAAAACAAAACAACAACAAAAAAATCAAATAATAATAATAATATTATGTCAACAATTAAAAAAATCATTCAAGCTATAAAACATTTCTCTCTCAACCACTTATACAGTTTTGTCTTAAATTGTGTTAATTTTAATTCTCTTATATCTTTAGGAATTTTATTAAATGTAATTGTACTGTATACATCAATACTTTTTACATTTTCTTTTTTTCTCCTTTTCTATCGTGTTTTAAATCGTTATATGGCCATTAAATCATACCATGGTCTAGTGGAAATCCTAATCCATCTCAGGTAGTGTCAGATTAAATTTGAGAAAATCTTGTACTAATAACAATATTCTAATATTGTTGTCGTAGGCATGTAACGGCATTTGATGAATATTTTGCGTGGTCGCTATATTACACCCACGCGCAAAATAAGAAAGTGTTGAGTATTAATGTGCTGGTTAAATCAAGCAATTTTGAAGTACATCAAGTTCAAATAGTTTAATCCTAATATATAATAACTATAATATCGTTTTACCTCTTCTGCGTATTATGGTATGAAAGTGTGCTCAAGAAATAAGTTTTGCAATTTCAACCAACTTTAAACATTGATTTTCTTTCGTTGATGAAATGTAGGTAAGTGCTGAACTTTGCATGGACTTTCTTCTTACGTTACTAGAAAATTGAAACAATCTTCCTGTTTCGCAAACAAAATCACCCGCGTTTGCATATTAAAGGGATTTGTTGTTATTTCTGATGACACAGCGGTTTTGTGTCTTAAGTAAAAAAAATGTAACAAAAAGCTTAGAGCAGTACATATAAAATTGCAGCTGCAGTGTGGGGTTGATCAGTGTGCGGTTCGTTATCATGACGGGTAGTAGCAATACATTGGATCAGGAACGTGGCTCGGCCCGCGGCCCGCTAGGCGGGCGGCGAAGTCTAGTCGAACGTCGTCGGCGGCGCGGTGGCGGCCGCGGCGTGCGCTATCGCCAGAGCCGCCATCCGCAGAGATGACTATGCTCGCTCTCATTCATTAGAGGGGCAAGAGGGCCGGGACGCAAGACGTCGCGCGCCGCCCAACGATATCGATTTTGTCCCACTCGCCTCCCGCGCCGCCCCATACACCCCGCACTCAGCATCCGACCTCGAGTACTCTCCTCTCGCGCCTACCGAACACCTCCGACAGAAACTACGCCTTAACGACATGACGCCACAGCTCAAAATTCCGATCCCCGACCTACGTGTGACGCGCTCCCGCCGATTCCTAATGGACCCTCCGGCCGAAAGTCACTCGGTCGAGATTACAACGACGATGCCGCCGTCCACACAGTTGGAAAAAATAAGCTTTTTGTTACAATTAAAATGGTAAATCAAACCAATTTTAGTAATTGCGAGGTCAAACTTTGAAGTGGTGGCGCGCGTTGAGGGCGGGCTTTTTAACGCGTATGATTTTTAATGGGGGTGAGCTCTTGTTCTAGTTATGATGGATTATCTCTGATTTTTTTATATGTAAGAATGACGAATGAAGAAGTCCATCATTACCAGGAATCAAACTAAGTGTTTGAAGTTTAATGTCTTATTGTTGGAAATCTCACATGTATTCACTCGATGAAGGTTGTGTCTTATGGCAATATCGATCTCCGCTGGCGCTCATGACTTAACAATTTCTTGAAAAAGTATATGTACTTACATTTCTTGTATTGCCACAACGACCGAACGTTTATTAATATTTTTTAAGAACATTTATTAAGGTTTCTACCACTTATTTTAGTTCTAATCAAAACTCAGATGAAGATTATAAATTTTTGAAGAATATTGTAATTTTCTGGTTTAATACTTTGCAAGTAAACATTACAAATAACAAATTCTTCAACTTCTACAACTTATACAAGTTGTTTTTGCTGGTCTGTATTTTCGTTATTTAAATCAACCTGGAGTTGTTTCTGTAAATACTGCGGTACACTAATCTTGTTTTGTGGTTATATGAATATTTAATCGCTTAAAGTAAAACTGCATCGTTAAATATACTTTCATTGTTTATATTTTCAGTTTTAACAAGAGTAAAAATATTATTCAGAGCTCCATCGTAACGTAGCGTAGTATTTTTAATTCTACTGCAAAAGTCAATATTTGTTCACCGTACTAAAATATTGAATGTACACGGGATTTCGCAAAAAAATGCATCTATTATTAATATAGCTATTTGCCCTGTCGATAAAGGCCACCTTCACACACAACATCTAAAGCAGTGTACACACGATACTCATTAAAAAACGTTACTACGGAAAATACAACGAATGTATTATTCTATAGCACGTTTAGTTCAACGATCCCTGACCAATAAGATAACAGCATATGTTGTCGTAGGTCCCGGGGATTATGCATCGTTCACAATTTGTTAATCAAGTATAAAATTACATGATGTTTAATTAAGTACGGGCTAGTGCTCGAAGCAATGCTCACAATGTGGCAGAATTTGTTCTTCTTACGCTTAATAACGGCGGTCAAGTCGTTGACTATTTGTCAGATTCCAGTATATTTGGATGACTTTATTATATACTCATATAACTTTTAAGAACACAAGTGACATTGTGTTCTGATTAAACTTGAAAATCTTAGATCAGATTCTACTGGACTATTATGTGAAGATAGCTTTGATTTGTTAAATTAAAAATTGCGTTCTTCCAATGCATATATGATTGAGTAATTTTAATTTATTTTTTTATTTTTAATTGAAATCTTCAACAACAATTTTATTCTATTGTATATAATAAGCATTGATCAACATCATTATCAACCTTATATTTATTTGCAATAGGGTTTCGTTTTCGAGTACCATTCCTCCCTATTCTGTTCTTTTAGTATTTAGCCTCATTTTGAGGAAACCCACCCAACATTAACTAACAACCTACTAATAGAAGGCCATATTTCTTTTGTATTTTATTGACCATTATTATATCATTCAGTCTAGGCTTAGTCCATCAGCCATCGCTGCATCTGCATTCACAGCATTATTTATCCTAAATCATGTATGCTAAAGTTCAATCTGTAATAAGCTATTTTATATGTATGTATAGGTACTATACATGTAACTAACTATACACATAGCTGCATGTTATTGGAGTATACACTTTTAATTCGGGACAGTTAACTGTCACTGCAAGGGTGTTTTTTACCTTGTATGTTTTTTACACAACTTAATCGCCTCTTCTCATAATGGTTTAGTGCATAAAAGAAATTTAATGCAGGATGTTAAATTGTAAACATTCCTTAATGT
Organism: Tetheella fluctuosa; assembly: GCA_951216915.1. Taxonomy (NCBI): domain Eukaryota; kingdom Metazoa; phylum Arthropoda; class Insecta; order Lepidoptera; family Drepanidae; genus Tetheella; species Tetheella fluctuosa. The sequence goes on from OX578230.1 coordinate 8,225,319, forward strand.
CCATTTCTCTCATTTAGTAATGCTCCTAAAAGTTCACTTTTATTTTCGAGGCATTTTTTTAACTGTGCTTAATATATAGGAATAATGATATACAACACTGCACAGTCTTATTATTAAACTTATTGTATGAGCTTTATTAGTTTGTCATGCAATTATGGTGCTGTGGAAAACACGATTTAAGTATAGGTGGTCGAAACGTATTGGATGCATTTTATGTATACCTACAGGGCTGATTTTTTAGTCCCTGGCTTATATACTTGCATGGGTGGGTGGAAGTTCTCATCAAAATGAACAACATTTATTATGGGACTAACTGTGAAATCGTGAAAAAAATTACCACATTAGGTATGCGTTAATTCAGAACATATTCTACCTGTAGGCCAAGTTTCATCCAAATCCGTTCAGCCGTTATGGAGCTGAGTGGTTACAAACGTATCCTCACTAATATCCTAATCCTAACTAATATTATAAATGCGAAAGTGAGTTTGATTGTTTCTTTGTGTTACCTTTTCACTCCTAAACCGCTGAACCGATCGCGATGAAATTTGGTACGCAGATAGCCTATGGTATGGAGCAGGATATATGCTACTTTTTATCCCGGAAAATCATAAGATCCCTGGGGAACGCAGGTGAAACCGCGTGGCGAAAGGTAGTTAATAATATTAGTAAGATTATGCAGTAATAGCAACTACCTACTTAGTTATTTATTTCTATACGATGGAACTTATTTTGATTGTTTTTATTATACGTCTAGTTTGCATTGAAAAATAAAATGCATATTATATGTTTATAATTGACTATGCTACGCCTTCAAGAACAATCTTAACTAATTGTATTTTAATCCAATTTGTTAATAGAAAGATTGTCTAAATAGTCATATATGGATTCCTTTCTAGAATGCTCAATGGTTTTATAAAAACCGGCCAAGTGCGAGTCGGACTCGCGCACGAAGGATTCCGTACCATTATCTATAAAAACGGCAAAAAAAATCACGTTTGTTGTATGGGAGCCCCCTTAAATATTTATTTTATTTTGTATTTAGTATTTGTTGTTATAGCGGCAACAGAAATACATAATTTCAACTGTCTAGCTATCGCGGTTCTTGAGATACAGCCTGTTGACAGACAGACGGGCGGACAGACAGCGAAGTCTTATGAAAGGATTTACAACAAACAGGTGAAATAATGCCAGTTTCGAAATCTCGAATAGCTTACTTGACGAAATGTTAATTTGGCATTTTTTTGCTAATATTTTATTTATCGCCTCGTCTGCTGACACAACAATCTCATAAAACATATTCTAATAGAATCGTATATTTTTTTATTATGAATGTTGGCTGAAGATGTCGCTATGTAGACGTAAAGCTTTTAAAGTCGTTGTCGGGACTATTTGAGTACCGATTTACATACAGTACAACTTAATTTACATAATCTCAGACAATTTAAACGACCGACCGTCTTGTTGCTTCATAAGTAATATGATAGCGATTCAATTAAACGTGATTGTAAACACCCGTATTGTTATGAACATTTTCACTTTCAATTTGTTTATCAGCTGTGTGTAAACATCGTAAATATCTTGGACGCATATTATTTATTAATATATAATAACTGTTGGTTGGTTATTATGGAAATGCCCCATCAAAGCCGTCTACCCGGACCTGCCTCAATGAGGGGAACGCTCGGGGTAGGTTATGGTATTGCATTCGACGATCCACCGACTGCAAGGGTGGTTTTGCATAAGTATACCTCCATTTATAGTTTACCAGCCCTGAATGTCTAACCGTTGGATTTATGAATGCTGCGGTGCAATTATGACGTTTCGCGTGGGGTGTGTTTGTGTTGTTCCGATTGCTATGTAAACTACACATATTTACGCGCCGGTCGCTACCACCGTTACCGGTGCTAACGGACGCTACTTCGTCTTCCAGTTCCGTTCCAATTTTGTACACCGATGTTTTCAATTATCGATCACACGGCCATTTTAGTTTGTTATAAATTTTAAATCGGTTATCTAGACTGGTACCGAGTTGGAAATAAACACGAGATCGATATGTCTCTGTCGGCTAAACTATGGCCCGGCTTCGTTACTGGTCCGTATCAGGAATCCGCGCTGATTTGCCACTACGCTACGTACAAGCATACGACCTACGCTACCACTCAATGTAATAACTTACGCGAGTAAGTACCTACCTGTTGGAATTTTCACTCAGCGGAATCCGTCAGATGATTAAAAAAGCGTGCGTGCCCACTTGACGCACAGTGTTAGCTTTTTGCATGTGTGCGGTGTGCGGTGGCACTAATGAAACGGGCCCAGCGCGCGGCGCGGCGTGTGCGTCGCGCCGGCCTACGTATGCGGTCCTTGCATTGGGTCGGGTCAGTGAACCCGCCCGCCCACTATCGGGGTAAATATGCCGAATGCACACAGATGCGCGCGCCGCCACCTCTGCACCCCCGTCGTCGTTGCAGCTGCACTCCGCACGCATCCCACCCCCGACCCCTCTTAAAACTCTTAATTGATAGCACAAATTTTCTCGCAATAACTGTCTTTTTATGGTGTTAATGATGTAAACTTGCGCAGTTCCGCTGCTTTAATTGATACTCGACGACGTGATAAGTTGTAAACCAGAGTCCCTAATGCGCGACGAAGTCTCATTTGCATATCACCGTCGCGGTGTCGTCGGAAAGACTATGAAAAATTAATTAGCAGACGACAGACGGGCAAATTCGCTTTTTCGGAATTCGGCTGTGATCTTCTCATTTTCGCTTCGATGAGTTCCCGGCTTTATGTGCCCCGAGGGAAAGTTAATCACGTCATTAACGGCTTTTTTATGGGCTTAAACACATTTCCCAAGTACGCGCAAGAATGCGGAAAAATGTGTCACCGCTCAGGATTCCGCTATTGAGAGCTATGCAATGATTTTTTATGTCTTGATGAATGGTTTGTGGGATAAATTAAGATTGTAGTTAGTCAAATGCAAATAAAGAAAATTAACTCAAGAAAGAAAAAACTTACTCAGTAAATGACAAATGATATGATTGCAGAAGTCTCAGATGATCCAACTGTTAAATGAGAGCTATGCAATGATTTTTTATGTCTTGATGAATGGTTTGTGGGATAAATTAAGATTGTAGTTAGTCAAATGCAAATAAAGAAAATTAACTCAAGAAAGAAAAAACTTACTCAGTAAATGACAAATGATATGATTGCAGAAGTCTCAGATGATCCAACTGTTAAATCATCGAGTGCAGATGATATCACAGTGACGTCACGGTGCAATGTATATAAATGCGTATACGAGTAGCACATAACATACGATGCCAACGTCTGCCCTTATACAAAATTGCAATAAAATCTGCAACGAATTGTAATGGCATCATAACTGCAAATTTTTGGCATGATTATTTCACGAGACAGCATACAATGGTTCCCTTCTTGAATTATAGCCTATAAAATCTCGTGAATTTCTTAGAAGCAAAGTGAATAGGCAAATGGAGAGGACATTTTTGAGAACTGAAATACTTTTGATTATACTGACGGATAATGGATATATCTTGGCTATATTGTTACTAACTGTGACAATTCTATAGAACATGATGCTTTAAGAGAATCTTGTGAATCCTCGAGTATTGAATTCCCATCCCTGATCAAAAGCTTTTTATTACTCAAATATATGGAATGTAAATCATAAGTAATTGTTCGACATTCGTATTGCGTATTACTTTTGTTCTTCAATGAAAACATTTTATTGATTTGTGAAACAGTTAAAGGTCACACGGTTGTTTATTTACGTACTTAAATACATATTATGTTTAATAATCTTGTATCATAACAATATTCCCTAAATAATTCGTGTCCCCGGGAAACGTAGGCACAAGGAGAATAATTAGGATAGACAATTGTACCGCGCGCTCACTTCACATTGGTGGGTTTCCATAATTGAATAACCGACGACAGAGATAATCATACTGCTAATGCTTTTGTTGACTAGACGTGGCAATAGATTTTATATTGTTAAGTTTTAAAATTATTCGATTTTATGGTTATATTCATAAGATACTTAGGTTTTAAGGTAGTAGTTATAATGAACTGGATATTCAACTTATTTTCCTATTTTATTTTTTTCGCAATATTGTTTTTTATTCCAAATTGTATCCGGCACTTAAAACTTTCAATGTTTAAATATGCTACAAAACTGACGAATGGTGTCATTAGAAGTGGGATTGGAACTTTTAATAATGCTCTTCAAGCGCTATATAGTATAATAACTGAGGAAACTATACGCCCTCATGACAGAGGATGCGATCTCGTCCGATGGTGATGCAACGCCGGAACACTTCAGTCACTTTGGTTTAGTTGCGTTCTTCACTTCTTTTATTTATATTATCTGTGACATTTTTACTTGCTCCGTGCTCGTTGTCGCGAAAATTAATTGTAACAAGTACCGTTGCAATCCATGGCGAATGTTTGATACCGCATCGCTTCAAGCCATTACGTCATCTATTACAGTGAGCGCTTGTTGAACCTGGATATTCTTTAGGTCAATCGTTAATTGATATTTTTCGGTTTATCCGATTCCAGATAAAATAAAATGTTTTTAGTTTAAGTTTAATATTAAATTGAATTGTCGAAATACTTATAAAGAAACTCAATATATAAACAATTTAATGCAAGAATGTGCACGCCGTCATTGCACTTCTTGTTCGATGACATCACCGAAAGATATTGAATATTTTTATATTCCGTACAACTTTTTTACTTTCAAACCGAATGGATATACAAGGTAAACAATGTGTCACAGGTAGGGGACTAAAACGTGGGCAGGCACGTTTCTACCTTATTCACCACGTCCGGTATATAGTATTAGTGCAAATTATCTCGGAAAACCCATCACAATAATCACCCACAAGCGTTGTGATAAAAAAGTGTACGAGTTTCTGTTAACTATAAAACCATACAAAGTTAGCATACTATGAATTAAGTCATAGTTAGTGGATATGAATAGAGCTCTGCAATTTCCGACCTACAGGTTGTACAAGTTGTGCTCTTCGCGTTTCCATCTCCGGCTTCGTTCATTAGATAGTTAACCGTCGACCGAATAGTGGATCACGTCTCGCTATCAGGTGTGCTGCAAACAAAACGCTGAATAGAGGCCGGGTTAAACATGCACGACGGGTGTACGGGTATAATTAAAGTTTAGGAGACGCTCACGTCGCCCGTTAACCTCGTTATCGGGCGCTGGAAGTGGGTGAGACGCGGTGGGGAGGGAGCCAGCTTCGGGGTGGGGGGGAGCAAACGGGGAAAATCAATGACAGCCGCCGCGCGCCGTCTCTCCCCGGCCCGACGCGCTCATCTCGCGACCACGTGCCGCGGTCACTGGCCTGACTCACCACCATAGCTACCGAGCTGACCACCATCATTGGACTCCAAATGATGACAACTGCTATTGCAGCCTGCTCTGATACCATCCTAATTCAATCGATAAATTCTGTTATTACATACTGACATCAAATAAGCCAATTAAGTTACCTTGCACTTCACATGCTTTAGAGGCCGCATGATCAACTGTTGGCTCGATGAATTTATCAATAGTTGGCTGATAAACGTAACATATTTGTGCGGCAACACGTAGTCTCGTCAGTCGTCAGGGGGGGCTCGGTCGCCTGTAAAATATACACTGTAATATGTAGGTCGTTGTCAGAAATTTGGGTTATCGTTGGCCGCGTCGATATGCGACACTTCCGCACCGCCACGATGCGAATGCTATGCAGTCGCCAATATTATTGCTATGAAATGCCTTCGCGTTACGTAATATCGGCTTCCGAATGCCAGATATTATGGGTCATGTGACGCAGCTTTGACGCATTGATTATACGCCTGCTTCTGTTACTTGAATATTCCAAAAGACAAGACCCGTGTAGGTACTAAATTTAATTTCACATTGTCATTACTAAACGACTAATTGACTAAACATTTGTCCGCTCTTTATACAGGACATTCACATTTCACATAGAGCGCCATATATGTGTGTTGCGTACCTATAGACGCAAAACAATGAGTCATAATCTGGGCGAGTCTCGCGATGCCGCATAAAAACGTCGGTAGCAATGAACTTCCTAGTCCCAAATCCATGCGTTCAGTACGTAGTTCGGCCTGTACGAATGTTTTATATAAGCATATCGCGACCCGTCGTCGATCAATGTCAACCGCATATTTGGGTCAACGTCCGTCAGCCGAATTCCCGCGCTCGTCTACTCTTCATTTCCTGTAACGCATGCGATCGTTTCAGTGTCCCTACCTTGATAGATACCTGTGCACAAATTTTCCAGCTTTCCTTCATCAAGATTACCAAAACAACGTTTCAGTTTTTATGTGGTTTCTTTTCAGTACGATGTCCATAGTGGTCGTAAATTCCTCATTCCATAAATAATTAAATTGATTAATAACCTACCTCTATGACTATATGATTATAACTTGACATTGACGCATGACACAATCAAAATGATTGACAAATTAGTTCAACAATAACAACAAATTATCAATGAATTTTAATATTATCAATGCGGAAATCTTTGAAGTTAAAATACAGTTACCGACACTTAAAACCAATAAAACAATCGTAAACAACGAATCTGTCGTTAAGAAGCTAAAAGTACATATTATTATAATACGTTTAACCTACTTATTCACATAACTCTTATCTTTAACTATTTTTAGTCAACTGTATAAACATCGTAAATTCTAAATAAAATTTAGGTGTTTCAATCTAATTTTAGCCTACTTTATCATCACTTCCTGTGGCGCTACAAATTCTTGCTCCACGGGAAGTAGACGCGACTTATCTAAATATTTTAATGTCTAGGATTATAAGCTCCAAATTCAGTTAATAAACGATATAAATGTTCACAAAAACATATATATTATCAACTTAGTCGAAAAATTGTAAATTACAAAGAGATTGAACTCAACGGCGAGGTAGCATTTTGAAAAATCAGCTAAAGCCATAAATCAAGGTCTAGACAGCAGGCGTAAGGATCTGAAAAGACGTGGAGATAAGACAAAAGTATATTTTAAATGTTACAGACTGCCATATTATCTTAAGTGTCTACTTGTCTATTGCTTCAGGCCATATCTTACAGGAGGTACTGTTAATAATGGCTGTTGACATGAAAACGTAATTGGAAAATTCAAGGCTTATGATTAGATATTGGATCGAAAATAATCAATTTCGAACAGCGTATACAATAGAAGAACGAATTTGTAGATTCCTTAGGGGGTTGCATCTTAAGAAGATTAAGACAGTTTTAATTTTTACTCCCAATCTATCATTGACTTGGAAGCTTCGAAGGGCATCCATTATGTCGAGTTTATTATATCTATTTAATTAATTGTTTCTTCTGTATTGTCATCAGGTATATTACGCAAAGAAGAAACGGAGAGCGCAACAGTACCTGGGCGAAGACGGCTCGCATAAAAAAGAGAGGAAGCTATACAATGATGGTTATGATGACGATAACCACGACTATATCATTAAGCAGGGCGAGAAGTTCCTCGACCGGTATGAGATCTCATCGCCTATTGGGAAGGGATCTTTTGGACAGGTGAGTGACATTTTGGAGCCGAGACGACAATATTTATCACAATGACTGTACTTACGATGTTTTGATGTCTTGAAAGAAATGATTCCTATGAATCTAACTCAAAATGAAGGCATGGGACTTCCATCCTGCTTCGACGATTCAGGTAGAACTCTTAACAATCTGAAGAGCGGAAGGCATTCACTAGGCGTGTTCCATTTTCGCCCTTGTTATCGCTATTTTAAAGGCCGTGGTCAAACACTAAAACTTGCAACTTTAATTCCAGGAGGTCACAATTTTATTTCAAACGTATACAAACTACCGGGTGGCCTGTCCGCTCGTATTAAATACATACTTGAATAATTCAAAACAAATTGTACTTGATGTGGATGATTCATTGAATGTTAATAAACTTTCAGGTTGTGAAAGCGTATGACCACGAGGAGCAGTGTCAAGTAGCGATTAAAATAATTAAGAATAAGAAACCCTTCCTAAACCAGGCACAAATAGAAGTCAAGTTACTAGAAATGATGAACAGAGCAGATGCTGAAAATAAGTATTATATAGGTGAGTTAAATATAACTTTGTTATTTTTATATCCAAAATTACTTCATCAACGTTTTCCCTCTCTGAATGAATGAAAAACGAAATCACAACTCACTTGTTTTCAACTTATTTAATTGTTGGACTGCTTCATAGAAATTGTTTGTGTTTTTTTACTCAGTCATGATGTCTTTTTTTTCTTTGATACCTTCTCAACCAATGATGTCATCAAGGTCTACCATTTGTTGTCATCAACTTGTTGCTAATATTGTTTTTTTATTATGTTCCAGTGAAACTTAAACGCCACTTTATGTGGCGGAACCACCTGTGCCTAGTGTTCGAGCTGCTCTCGTACAATCTGTACGATCTGCTTCGCAACACCAACTTTCGCGGCGTGTCGCTAAATCTCACGCGCAAGTTTGCGCAACAACTATGCACCGCGTTATTGTTCCTTAGTCAACCTGGTGAGTCACCTTTATTATCAGTAACTAGCTAGTAGATATTGCAACGTCTAAAAGGTCTGTATGCTGCTTTGCCACCAGCATTAATGGGCAAGAACTGACAGCCAATACGAGATATTCATGGCAGAGGACCAAGGACTAAATAAATATATTCTGGGACATTATTCCTCACACACGGCCATCTGACCCCAAACTAAGCAGAGCTTGTACTATGGAAGTCAGATAACTGATATACTACGTATACTACTTTTCTTTTGTAAATACATACATATGTAGATAATTACACCCAGACATAAATGTCAGGCCGTAGAATTGAATTCAATAGATGCTAGGTGCATTCCACAGTTTATGATCAGTAATCGTCATATAAACTAAGATGATAAATACTTGGGTTCTTCTTTACCTATTTAATTAGCAAAAAAAAAGTTATATGCTGCTCTGATTTCTCGTTTTGATCCTAGAATTTGCAACCAACATCCAATAAAATAAAACATAAAAATTCATCAAATCCCTATTCTGAAATCAGAGCGACATAAAAGAGGACCTGATATATCTAACTTTATCAATTCTCGCCAATTTATTCAGCTGGACATACTAATGAGTTGATCTCGTTCCTTTCCAGAACTAAATATAATTCACTGTGATCTAAAACCCGAGAATATACTTCTGTGCAATCCTAAGAGGTCGGCCATTAAAATTGTGGACTTCGGGAGCTCGTGTCAACTAGGTCAAAGGGTAAGTTTGATGACTTCTTTTTATACCATTAATAGAACCGAAGAATCAGTAATATACCATCATTCAAATGACAATGTTCATATAATTTAACACAGGTTCCGAAAAGTAAATCTGAAGGTACAATATATATATTATGGACGTCGCGTCGGTATGTAAACAAAGGCAGTAAAGTTGTGTAATAAATTCAATGATAAGAAATACAATGTTAATGTTTATAATTATTCACACATTGTGCACGTGTATTTTCACACAGTTTATTTCATCGCATCGTTGATCGACATGGCTACAAGCTAAGCGAACAATGCTATAAAGATAAATTATATTAAATACATTTGTAATCTTTTAGCGTTATCACTTGTCAACTCATTCAAATAGTTATATTACATTACTAGCTTCGGCCCCGTGGTTTCACCCGCGTTCCCGAGGGATCTTATGTTTTCCCGGGATAAACAGTAGTCTATGTGCTATTCCAGACTATAATCTATCTTTAATCTATATTTTTAGACGACAATTCTGTTTATTGGTATATAAAACATCAAAAACCAATTTATATATCGACATGAAAATCTATATCATCGCGTGGTGGACTATCAAGTCGCCCCGATTTATAGACTCCATTCCCAGTGTACGCTAATTGCGCGAATAAATCACATCGAGCTCGTATGATTCAATACCCGACTTGCCACGGGTTATCGCCAATTGCGTCTTAAATTTTATAACTCGCACATTATAATAGTGATGGGATTGTTTTTGAGATTTACTCGAGTTTATATCACTAGTCAGTAGAAAAGATGAGAGTATATTCAATAATTTAAAAATATATAACAGTATGGAGTAGCTGCCATGACTCAAAAATACTCTCTGTTTACCATTTCGGTTACATACCTAGTTAACTTACGGAGAGATTGTTATTAATTATGTTTATGTAAACAAAATAAATAGTTATGATTTTACATTTATCTTCATTCAAAATTCCGTATTAGAACCAATAAAAGAGAAGATAATTAATTTTGAATAATATCTCACTCATTAGTTAACTTTCAAGAATTATAATTTATAACTCTCTTTAGACTATATTAATGTTATAAGGAGTCTTGTGGTACATTTTGGAAAAGGTCGTCTTATATTTAGTGCATATATTTCTTGTTGAAATGTACTTACTTCATCTATATATCTAATATGTACTGCACAACTAACATACGACCTGGTGTTGCAGGCGTCAATAGGCTACGGTGACCACTTACTATTAGGCCGTATGCTTGTTTACCATCTAGTATAAAAATATGACTCGAGTAAAATAGACCATCACGAAGCACATCACTAAATACTCGTAGTAATAATTTTAACACTTCCTATTCAGTAAGATAATATAGTACGTCGCAAATGATCATAACTACGCCATTCATGTTTGAACTTCGGCGTCGTCGGCGTTTTTTTATGAAAACTTAATGATAGCATAATTAATTGCCACTAATTGTGATTGCTCCAATAAATTGATTACAATAATTATAGAAAATTTAATTGTAACACTTTTTGTTACATTACTGCTATCAAATTTGATAACGAAATGATTTTACATTATTTATTGTCTCCGATATTAAATAGCAATCAAATTATCTTAGGTATTTTAATGTTTTCTAATATCTATATTTAAAAATATCATCAATAGTCGTTTAAACCAACTAATTGAATGTCACCTTTTCCAGATATACCAATACATCCAGTCAAGGTTTTACCGATCACCGGAGGTATTACTCGGCGTGCCCTACGACCTAGCGATAGACATGTGGTCACTAGGCTGTATATTGGTCGAGATGCACACAGGTGAACCTTTGTTCAGCGGCGCCAATGAAGTCGACCAGATGAACAAGATTGTTGAAGTTTTGGGCATGCCACCCGACCATTTATTAGACCAGGTGAGTTGAAAATTTTATATCTAAGTAAAAAATTGTGAGATTGTTGACTACAAAACTCTTTGATCATGCCTATTTTTTGCATATACCCGGGCTCCAAGCTTTACTGTAAATTTTCATTAAAATTGGATCAGTAATTTAAACTTGAAAATGCAGCAAGTACGGATGGATTTATTAAGACTATGATAGATCAGTAGTAGTGACGTGGGATGCCACGGCGTCGTAGTATTTTTTGAGAGCCAGTGCCTTCTAGTCTTTGAGCTTATCACCTTCGGGCACATCATCACTTACCATAGTGAGTTAGTGGTCAAACACAAGCTTATAGAAAGCTAAAAAAAATACTATCTCTTCCGATCGCCCAAGTAACGACAGATAGTAACCACACGAAGTCTGAATGAGGCTTTGTATCGAAGAAACATCTAGAAGAAGTGTGTAGAAAAGTACTTCACGTCCAGTATAGATAGAATACGCCATTTATCTTAATTCAGTACGTGCAGTCTGCAGTCTTTTACATTTTTTATTTCTTCCCAGGCTCACAAAACTAGAAAGTTCTTTGATAAATTACCGGCGTCAGAGGGCGGTGGTTACGTGTTGAAGAAAGTCAACGGCAAGGATGGGAGGTAAGTTTTAATTCTGACATGTCATATTATTATTTTTGAAATTATACAAGATACCTTCGTAGAAGGTAAATAATTCATAATTTTACCAATGTAAAATGAGCTCAAAAGTATTAGACATAAGGCCTAGATTGGTCTAGAATATGATCATACTAATACGATAGTTACGCTGTGTTGAGATTTGTAGGCGATATTACATTTGATCCTTAATAAAGTTGTTGAGCATTTGAAACCCACCATAACTTGCTAAAAGCTAATGAAACACTGCTTATTTTATTGATCACTTTTATGTCATTGTGAAACAGTGTGACGTGACGTTATTTATTTGTCAATTTTAACAGTATTTAAGTTTAATGTCGTTTTATAAGCAAGCCTGGACATCTAATAATCATAATAATGAATCTTTATTGGTAATAAAAGTATACAATATCATTTAATGGGTCCCTGGTATCTTAACTAGAATAATAATTCTGTATCTTAGATACCAATTTTCAATATCAGTGGTTCTGTTCTATATCTATTACAATGTTTTTAAATAAACAAAAGTAAAAAAATAAAATTAAATGAATTACTACTATAATTTACATGAATTTAAGTCAATAAACAGTTTTATAAAATCTACAATTTCCTATATAAAAGCATCCAAACCTGTATAAACACTGTGGGTGAATTTTTGTCGTCAGTAGCGGTACTTGCAGGTGTGGAAGTACTCGGCGGTTCTATATAAAAGTTCAATACCCACTCGACCAAAATGTACGAAGCGACTGTTTTATTTTAGGCGATATCCGAGTCGGTCCCATAGTAAAAGTTGTCCATATCGATGAGTACTTCCACCCGGGCAAGTATCGCCGACGACAAAAAAATCACCCGGACGTATGTGGTATAGTGTGGTATGGTGTGGTACGGTGTGGCTCAGTGTGGTATATGATGTGTGCAGTGGTTACAGGAAGTACCGGGTGGCGGGCACGCGGCGGCTGCACGACATCCTCGGCGTGGAGGGCGGCGGGCCGGCCGCGCGCCGCCGCGGGGAGCCCGGCCACTCCGTCTCCGACTATCTCAAGTTTAAGGTACCTTCACATTGTCTTGTCTTGTCTTGTCTTGTCTTGTGTTGACGACACTGATCGATACAGGTAAACGAAGAAAAAACCGGCCAAGTGCGAGTCGGACTCGCGCCCGAAGGGTTCCGTACCATTATCTAAAAAAAGGCAAAAAAATCGCGTTTGTTGTATGGGAGCCACCCTTAAATATTTATTTTGTTTTGTTTTTAGTATTTGTTGTTATAGCGGCAACAGAAATACATAATTTGTGAAAATTTCAACTGTCTAGCTATCGCGGTTCTTGCTATACAGCCTGGTGACAGACATACGGACAGACGGACGGACAGACACCGTACTCTTAGTAATAGGGTCCCGTGTTTACCCTTTGGGTACGGAACCCTAAAAATTAAGAAACCACCGGCCCTATCAACTTCAGAAAATTGTACTAATTTGGAGTATAACGTATAACTATGGGATAATGAAGTTCCAAATGCCTGTCATCATTTAATAACAGATACAAAAGAAATATCGAGCTTTGGTTCCAAATCTTGTTCTACCTAATTAATTTGCGAGTCGATCCCGAGCTTTTGGTTCCAAATCTTGTTCTACCTAATTAATTTACGAGTTTAAGTTTCAATAACTTAAAACGTATGCACATGGAACGACATAATATTTATTTAACGCAATCGATTATTAACATTTTTAACCGATTCCAAGTTTCGCTCAGTTAATTATTTGAAACTGTACCCTTATGATCAATAGATAGAACAAATAGACGTGATATTTTTAATATAGATAACTAGCCTTCGCCGGTTTCATCCGCGTACCCTTATTTTACCCACATAAGGGTTGAATTTCAAGTCCCTAGGTTTGGGCTGTGCGTTGATATATCACCCAGTCAGTCAGTTTATCATTATACAGTTATATACAGAGAAGTAGACTTATGCGACGGAGAGTAACCGGAGCTTCTATCTATCCCTAACGAGACAGGAGGTGGCAACATGTCTAACATAAATGAGTTCGTCCCCAGGACCTGATTCTGCGCATGCTGGAGTACGAGCCGAAGCAGCGAGTGACGCCCTACTACGCGCTGCAGCACAATTTCTTCAAGCGCACCGCCGACGAAGCCACCAACACGCAGCAAGCGCATTCACATCACCAACACGGTTAGCATCTTGTTAACTAATACCTGGGGACCTAGCTGGTAGCCAGCCAGGTTGAAAAGCCTACTACTTCCAGCAACTTCACTTGAGAACCAATCTTCTACGATTTCAGAGTTTCACATCATCGGTCATATCACCACTTATGGTGGGATAGTGGTCAAATGTATATACAAATTGATCCAAAACCAATTTGACATGAATGTGCTTAAAACTCGCGTCCCACTATGGTTGTCTCTTTTTAGCATATAAATGAATATTTATTCTTCGTTTCCTCAAGATAATGAACGATGGTACAGCTAAATATAGTTTACTACAAGTAATACACTGATGCCCCAACAACTGTCCTAAATTCTCACCTCAAAATGCTGTAGTTTACAGTGTAAAACAAACTCAGAACTTATAGAATACCATACTATAATTATTATTATATCTATCATTCTATGTAGATTATGTCTAACCATGGTCATTGTAAGCTTGTGTCGCGTTCATTGCTAACACATTACGCTTTCATTATATAATTTTGACTAACATGTTGAATTTGATGGAAATCCTCTGTGTTAAGCACTCATGGAAGTTACTTCTTCTACTTACATTCATATAGATTAGATAGAGAGGGAGACAAGATGTGTCATATTGTATGGCGCTGTCCTTAGCTTTCTCTGATGTCTTGTTGCTTTTGGACAATATCCTTTATGGCTTCACTATTTTAAATAAATTAAAAAATAACTAAAAACATTACATACATACTGAAACGTGGATTTCGATTTTGACCAATATGTTGAGTGTTTCTATAATAATTAATTCTCCTACAATGTTTCTCAACTTCTTACAATCTAATTTAATCTTAACACAAACAATATCTTTCGAGCTAAATCTATAACATGTCCTCCATTAAACGCAAGTGTAACTTCCATGCCAACCCAACCCTTACAACACAACTCATAATGGCGATTATCCCGTGGCAGATGGCCCGTCGGATCCGCGATGACTAGAGCGGTCCGGCGGCCCGGCCTCGCGACACTAGCCGCCAACACTAGTGCCTAATTGACTAACAGGTCTGCCGTCTTGTACTCTCGGAATGTTGACCCCCGACCCTTTAGTGAAGAGATGACCCACCGACCCATGTTGCATGCTCGTTGTTGTTCAGGCATGGCTTTGATGGCGTTTTGGAATCTGCAGCTTGACAATGAGATATGTTTTTAGTTCGGGCTTAGTGGACCTTAAATAATTTGTGCACAAAGTTTGCTCATGTTTTATACCTCCATTGTAAGCTGCAGATTGCCAAACTCTAATTCGAATTTGCTTATGTACTCGTACTACTTTACTGGAATTATTTTTACTGTTTAATAACATCCATATTCGTATTTATTTATTATATTAATTTGGCATGCAGAAGCACCATCTGAAATATTTGATAAAGCGTCTTATATTATAATGATCAATAACCAATACTCCTTCGTAGACAATACAGCATCAGATAGGACTGTTGTTTTCTGCACTTATCAGTAGAGTTAATCAATCTTTTCCATTAATTAGATTAAGGAAATATAATAACTTGATTATAGAGAAATATAAAGTAGAGAGATATTACACCAATAAATAGTAGAAAAGTAGTGTCATAGCAAGGGTCTTACAACAAGGGTTTTAAAATTGTCAAATTTAATCAATTTTGTTCAAAAAGCATATGGGACCGCACGGTAGACCATCTGCCTTAATCCCCCTCGTTCATAAGGGAGTCCCAGCAATTGTGATCGGTGGGCTCTTTGTAAGTTATTGGGAACATAATGCCCAAAAACTCTTGTGATGACACAACAAAGCATCGAACAATACTAAATACCTAGTGAAATAACAATGAAGGTCTAATATGTTAGTATTGTGTGCAGTGGGCGGCGCGCGGCTGTGGGGCGGCGCCGAGCGCATGGAGGTGGAGGCGCGGCGCGACGACGACCTGCTGCAGCCCGTCTGCGTGCAACACTCTCCAGTCGCCATACACTAATGTGTCGCCGCCGGGTCGCCGACGTGCCGACGTGACGCTCAGTGATTGTGACTGACTCTAGTGTAACACGCGACGCGCGACGGCCTCCGGACGCTTCGTCCGAACTTGAACGTGACTATGACGAGTGCTCAAATGAATAAATAAATTAAATGAGTTAACGGTTGTGTGTGTGTGCCGTCGCCGAACTTTGAGTGTGTAAGTCACGCTGGAGCCTGAAGGTGGCGCTGGAGAAGCGCGGGAGTGATTGAGGTTCTGTGTATTGGTGCGCTGCACTGCGCTGCGACAGTTGGTGTAGTATAAGTAATGTAAATGGCTCTATACTTAGAGGCGGTAGACAGCGCCGGCCGTCGCCGTCGGCGGTAGTGAGTAATCATAGAGAATCGGGACACCTCGGCGTTGGACTAGGACTCTAGTACCATCTGTGGCAGGACTCTTTGGACTGAACCCATTATTTATAATTATATATTTTTATTTAATGCGATAAGTCTGACTGTAAAGAAAATATTATGGTGACGATTTGTTTCGTTGTAACGTGTACTTGTATTATTTGTTCTTAATTGCTTCACTCGACAGTACTTAGAGAATGTTCCGAATGATCGCAGACGATCCTATTCACCACACCCGGATGCATCGAGGGCATGAAAGCTAGGTTTTTTTATTGTTACGCAATGCATATCAAGGACGCAATATGGTAGAAAATAAATATTGTATATAAAATTTAGGAAACCGACTAATGGATACAGACTGCAACATAACCTGGATAATCTATAGTTTAGTTACAATCTATGCTAGTTAGGCTTTCATTCAGTTTTAATTATCGCAAGCTTTATATTTTTAAAGTGTCGGCAACTGATGACTGAAATACAAAGGGCCAATGAGTATTTTTTTGTACATTGACAATGAAATAGAATATTTATGTGATTTCATTTGTTTACGAATGCACAGAGATTCTACTCTACACATTTGACATGTATTCAAAACGATTGATATCAAAACTATGCCCTCGCAATTTCAGAGTTGTTGTATTATATAAATATTTTATTTCCCATCTTGTAATGCTTGTGATTTGAGTCCCGAGCATTATGATACGTATATATATTGGTTATTTTTGACCCATTGGAATATTCACACGATGTTTAAAACAGATTATAGTATCTATATATAGGTAATTCTATAAAAAAACACAAAATATACTTGTAGGTTATGAGAATGTTGAACCATTATATAAAAATTGGGTATTTCAGATAGGAGTTAAAAATTGAATTACTGATTGTTCAACCTTTTTGGATTTGAATCTACAATAGACTAACCTCATTGCAACAGACTGGTCGAAACTTTGTAATGGAGATATTTTGTATAGAATACACTGAACACTGCCTTATTGTGCCGGAACTTTTAAATAAATATGAACCGCCACTGATGCATGACTTTTGGTCCAATATAAATCATAATTATTGTTTTAAGTAACACTGCAATGTAATAATGGAAAGGATTGCTACTGTAACTGTAAATCCATCTCTTCATTACTTTACTGTCACTGGAAATGTTTTAATATTGTGAAAACATTTGCAGTACTTGGAGTAATTTATATGCAATTTACTATTGATAGAAGCATTATCCTTGTGTCGTATTAATGCTTATATAATCGGGGACCTTATTACCCCTAAATAGTTTTAGAAATAATTTATTTCTAATTAAATAATAATGTTAAACCTGTCCACCGATTTTGGGAAAAAGTTGCGTCAGTGGCGGGCTTAACAATTAGCAACTATATTCTGAACTTAACATGGTCTAGCGAAATATTATTTTAATTATATTTTAGTTAATAATCGACTGAAGTGATGCTCGTTCAGAATGAAGTGGCTAATGACGACATTATAACTTGATAGCAGATAATTTCTTATTGCAAATCGTTGGTGTGAATTTTTATAAAACCCACGACACGACAGATTGTTTTAGAAACTAAATAGCGTATGGTACAGCTATATGTCTTTGTACATGAAGCATGAAAGTATTTTCTGAATTATTTATTTGTTGACATAAATATGTGCTATCACTTTCGTTTGATTGTAGATTTGAATCTATTTCTAATCTCGCTGTTCTGTACAAATTCTGTATAAATTTTTCAAATATCTGTATAAGTAATATTTACTGTAATACTTTTCTGCTTCATGAGGTTTATAGGGTTGTTAGAAGGAGTATAAGAAATAGGTATGGTATACATGTTTAATTTGATATATAGAGCAATTGACAAACAAACCAACAGGCAGGTTTCCATTTGTCAAACCTTATAGAAGCTGTGTTCATCTCTTGTTCTTTATAATAATTGTACTATACATTGTTGTATCATTTAGTTAATTTTTTAATGAAACTTGTAAAGTGGTAAGAACTGCATTATGTATTCAGAATATTGTAAAAATAATACAGTAGTTCACCAATATTACTTGTTTTCAAATAATGAGTTGTCTTTTTGTTTCCTATTAAATTATGTATAATTATTTATTGTTTGAGATGTTACTGAAGGGAATCTGCCGAGATGACATTTTATATTTTATAAACATGTCAGAATGTTAAGTGATAAAAACACGTAAAACACCAACCTATTGGAATATAGTTCTAACTAACTAAATCCATTACTCGAGAATGGCCCTAGATGTTTGAGCTTGAGTATGTAATATACTATACTTACTATTTATTTGTACTGTGACAGTATGGAATTATATGGAACGTGTGTGATGGTATGTGGTGGTGCGCGATGAGCTAAAATGTTTATTTCCTATCGGATTGTCAGTTCGCAGGCACTGTAACAATAAAAGGATAGAGCTTTATGTCACTAAGTTTTGTATTTTAAATCAATAAACGATAGCAATGATTCACTGTATTTTTATTTCCCTTGTCTAAATCCATTAAGATATAATTTTTCTAAGTTCAAAGTGAAATCCAGAGTTGGATGCACTTGTGAACGGTTTCATTCATTCAAACCGTTCACAAGTGCATCCAACTCTGGATTTCACTGGACTCGTTCGGGTTTATATGGAGTATTGTATTAAATACGAGCTTGTGACGACATAATTATAAAGCATTAGCGGTGCGAATGAGCGCGGGCGGGCCCCGGGGCGGCGCCGCCTGGCCGCTCGACTACAAACATCTCCGCTCTGCCGCGCCCCACTAGCTCGCTCGCGGCACAAAATGCTATAGAAAATGAGACATCTCTCTGCTTGATCCATTTCCACCGAAGTGAAGCGGAGAGGAGATGTGGAAATAACGAAATCTGATTGGCTATTCAAAACACATCTCTCCTCTCCGCTATGGTGGAAACCGGGCCTTATCCGTGACTACGATAATTTCGGCCGGCATATCGTAAGGGCTTAGTGATAGAGATGGGCTTAAACGTTAAAAATAATAACACTGCTAAATGTTAATGTTAATAATAATTATCACTTAAAAATAACAGTTATTTTTAGCAACTGTTAAATTTCAACGCAGACAGATTATAATAATAATATTAATAAATATTCTGGGACATTAATCCTCACACACGGCAAACTAAGCAAAACTTGTACTATGGAAGCCAGATAACTGATATACCACATATACTACTTTTCTTTTGTAAATACATACATACATATATAGATAATTACACCCAGACACAGGACAAACAGACATGTTCATGCACAAAAATATTTGTCCTGAGTGGGAATCGAACCCACGACCTGCGGCGTGATAGATAGAGTATCTTACCAACCATGCCAACCAGCCCGTCAATTGTTAACATAATTAATTCACATTTCCTTCATACTTTTCACAGGTTAAGGACTGACAACTTTCTCTGTTGGCGTATTTATGAGAATCAATTTATTTACAATGATTAATTTTTTATAGATTTTTTTTAAGGTTTCATATATATTTTTTTATAATCGTCGTTTTTTATTTACAACGATTTTTTTTCTAATATTCACACAAGCTACGTATGATAAATGTTGTCATAATTACACATAAATAAAAATACTTCTTAACGAATATCAGTCTATATTTAACTCTAGTTAAATTTAGCATTTATTAAAATTAGCAGTGAATAAAATCGGATCAATTAAAAATTAGTTGCCCAAAAAAAAATTAGCAGTGTTAATTTTGCAGCTTATTATTTTTAGACACATCTCTACTTAGTGAATCGTTGCCGGCACCGAAATGTGTTGACATCATACCTTACTAGCTTCCGCCCCGGTTTCATCCGCGGTCCCGCGGGATCTTATGTTTTTTTCCGGGGATAAAACGTAGCGTATATTCTATTCCAGACTATAATCTATCTCTGTACCTTCATCGCGATCGGTTCAGCAGTTTTGGCGTGAAAAGGTAACAAACAAATAAACAAACTTACATTTGCATTTATAATATTAGTTAGGATAGTAGGATTAGTAAAATTCATACGTATCTAATGATTTATCTAGTAGGAAAATAACTAATGATGGCAAATGTTTTTACATGAAATTGTGTTCTTAACCGACTTCAAAAAAGGAGGAGGTTCTCAATTCGATATTGTATATTTATATATATATATATATTTGTATGTTTGTATTTTTCCTTCCGACGAGACTTGTTATTGTACTTATTGACTATTGTTTGTACATGGACTTTTTGGCGGGAACTTGCGAAGTGACGTTGCGTTATCATTTTATTTTCATGAAATCGGTGTATTTTGAGTTTTATTGAATGATATTAGTGGCGTTTTGTCCAATAAAGATCAATACAAGTGCACGAGTGAAGTGAAATTAAATGAATGCGTGTATCGTGACTTTTCATGTTGTCTCAAATAGACCTCGAAAAGTTTTAGTAAAACAGCCACCAATTTACTAAAACCTGACTGACTTGACTATGCATATGTAATGTAGCTGGATTTGTGATATACTTTGAGGTGATATAACACGACTAGAAATTAATATTATAACTTGACACTGGCAAAAATAAATCCTAATAAAAAGGATGTGGTTGCCATATTGAAAAATAAGAAGAAGAAGACTATTGTACATCTGGCAACACTCTGTCGTCTATGTCTGACAAACAGATAGCTGGATGACAGATTGACAGTGATGGTCAGTGTTTCCACTTTTAGGGATTTCTCCCTATTTTAGGGAAATATGACCGATATTATTTGTGGATGGCTTGGGGATATTTTATTTTAACATGGATTTAGGGAATTTTGGGAAAAAATCGAACATAAGGTGGTAGCCCTGTTGTCATAAGTAGGCACCACCCAACGTACTCCATGGCACCACCCAATGTTCTCCATGGCACCACCCAATTTGTACTTTATGGCATTACCGATTTATTAAAGGGAATTCCCTTAAACTTGTAATCAAAGTAATCCACCTTATTTTAGTTTACCATATTGCTATTGCCGCTGTCAAGGACGATATAGGAACAGTCATGTTATAGTTTCATGCAAAACTAGGGAAAATAGCAAACAACTGCTCAATTTTAGAACCCAACAGTGCAGTGTTAAAGTTTAAGTGCAGCGAAAAGCTGTCAGTGATGCTTTGGCTTCTGTTTGTGTACATTAAAGTACTTTATGTTAATAAATACGTAAAGTTATATTTTGTTCTTTATTATAAACTATGTTCCCTAAATTAAGGATTTTTAATGTATTTTTTGAGAATTCTAGAGAGAATTCTTAAAGAGTCTAGAGGGAAACCCAAAATCTTAAGTGGAAACACTAAAACAGTGAGAACTGAAAGATTTATTGAAAAATTGAATTACTTGAACAATAAACAAACAATGAGATTCACCAGCCAGTTTACAAATTTTTTTTGCGCACACAAAAATAATACTAAAATTAATGAGCATAAAACAGACGTCAGCTGCTTCTGAATACCCATTACATGCAGCGATAATGAGAGCTAAGAGTGGTACTCAGGGTCAATTTACGGTTATGATAGACTACATGGAACGGTAAGCTAGTCAATCAGTGAAAGCGTTGTTTTGTATTGAATGTGTTTAGCTAGACAACCGTTCCGCAAGCCTGTGGATTATGACCCTCTATAAAGGTATTCAAGCCCTCAAGGCTCCTTCAACTTATGAAGGTAATGCCCAGATGAACATTTACTTACACAGAACAGTAGGAATGGTATGGATATTGGCCTCATCTCTACCAGTCTGGATTTTTTAAATTACAAAATTATGGTACTTATTGACTTGTTTGTTTTTTCGTTTGCATTTCATAATACTGACTGGTTCAATATCAATAGTCTAAACTGTTTTATGTGATCTGGAAGTTCTTTTATATTCTCTCTTTTACATTTTTAAGTAGGTAATTATTATATTACCTAATTATATTTTTAGGCACGGAGATTTATGTGGTGGTCTTCAAACTGCCCAAGGACGGATAAATAATACAAGAAAATGGGAGGAATTGACTGGCTTACTAAACAGCAAGTTTGTGAATGATACAAAATCACTAGGGAAATGGCGTAAGGTGAAAATTCTTATAGTTTTTTTTTTTACATGGCATTAAAGTTGAAGTTTATGTTAAATTAAATCAAATGATATTTCAATCAGTTACTCTTTAAAACAAATCTAAAGACAACATTATTTATAAATAGCAGTTACCTTCTGGGCATGTAGTTTGCATAAAATAAAGATGGTCTATACTTCTATTATAAAGAGGTAGAGTTTGTGAGATTGCAGCTGTTGTAGGGGGTAATCTCAGGAACTATTGGTTAGAATTGAAAAATTCTTTAGTGTTAGATAGCCCATTTATTAAGGAAGGCTATAGGCAACTTTTTATTCCAGGAAAACATAAGATCCTTCGGGAACGTGGGTGAAACTGTGGGGCAGAAAAGTTATAATATGCTGGTCCAAAATTTTCAGGCTTGGAGTGACTTCAAAAGCAATACGAGAAAAAAATATGAAAAGTTGAGAGAGGAAGGAGGTGAACTTATACTTACAGATCTTGAAAAGAGAGTTTTACAATTGTTGGCTGCTAAAAAGAAAAAAAAAAAAACTCAATGTTTTATTGATAAGGATGTTCCGAAAATAAAGGTAAAATAATTTTGGGAATATACCAAATAATTTAACAACATTATACAATAAATTTGTATTCAATTCATATAGCACCAGTAGGACTAATACTTGAATATTTAAATATTTTATATAATTGCAGGAGGAGTTAGGAATAGACATTGAAGAATCAAATTCACCCATATCACCAACTCTTCCCGGCATTTTCTGCGCCGTCAACGAGACAACTGCAGCGCCACGCAGTCGAAACAACTCCTCTTCTACTGAAGCCTCATGTAGTTCATCAAAAAATACACCAAATAAAAGAAAAATGAAAGACGGAGACATGAAAGATATCACAGATAGGTTCTTAGAATTTGAAAGAGAGAGAGAGAAAATGGCGCATGAAAGAGAAATGGCAAGGATAAAACAACATGAGCAATTGTTATCAGTGTTCAGTAGGATGGTTAATGTACTGGAAACTTTGGCACCTAGTATACAAAAGTTTTTAGATCGTAGTAATAGTGAAGATGGGTGAATGAAAGTGATGTAACTAGATAGAACTACTCCTATTATAAAATAATACTGATACCTTTTCTGTGCCATAGCTTTTTGGAGCGACTCACAACAATATGCTCAATCTAAGTTGGCCAGTTAGAAGCAGGGTTGCCACCTTTTGGGAAAAAAAAATCGGGACAATCGGATGGTTATATATCAGAGACGGTCGGATTTCAGTCCAATTTAGGTCATCAAAAAGATTGCTGGAAATAATAGACGCGGGACGATATCATCGAAATCGGGACTGTCCCGGCAGAACAGTGTGGCTACAAAAGTGGTAACTAGGTTATATTTTTGTAGAACTACAAAGTTCACTCTTTACGATGGTCTTAGCGACTGTACAAAGCGCAATGATCTTGGGCAATCTTATTCCGGACCGGCCAACTTAGATAAGTAAGTATGTAAGTACTTATTGATGGAATTATGCCTTTGAGCATTGTTCGTTTTTCAACCTTTTTAGTCGCAACCCTCTAAATAGAAAAAAAATATTGAGAAAAACCACTCGCAAGGCGAAATTATGGCTGGTAAAATGAAGTCGGAATCGCGGGCACAGTAGATATATACGCGGGGTGGAAAGCTTTTGTATGGGTTATAAACTTATGAGCGTGTTCATACACTTACAAATTATTAAAAACGAAAAAGGTCAATGACGTATGAAAATATTTTTTTTGTACAAATTTGGCCATTACTTACTTTATTCTGTTGTTAATGCTATTGCCTAGTAATATTTAGTTTTCCAACACTTTGTTTTTGAATTAAAAATACTTTAGTAAATGATGTTTCGTAACGGGTCTTATTTTTTGAAAACACATTGCGACCCCCTCTATTCCTGAATGCGACCCCTAGGTTCCCCAGGTTGAGAAACGATAAAAGATAATATTGGTGTTGTTCTGTTCCGTGGGTTCATAAGGTCACTCTGAAGCAGCTCTACCTTCTAGGTTCCCTACCGCTGAGTAGTCTTTTTATTTACAATAATGAATGGAGTTTACAATAAGTATTTACAATGTACATTAGTACATAATCTATATTTCATTTTACAATTTATTATAAGTCATTAATATATTTTAGATTATTTGAAGGAAATAAAAGTGACGGGCCGGTTGGCGTGGTTGGTAAGATACCCTATCTATCACGCCGCAGGTCGGGGGTTCGATTCCCACTCAGGACAAATATTTGTGTGCATGAACATGTCTGTTTGTCCTGTGTCTGGGTGTAATTATCTATATATGTATGTATTTACAAAAGAAAAGTAGTATATGTAGTATATCAGTTACCTGGGTTCCATATTACAAGCTCTGCTTAGTTTGGGGTCAGATGGCCGTGTGTGAGGAATAATGTCCCAGAATATTTATTTATTAATACTAAGAATCTATCTTTACTTCTTATTTGAATAATTATGAAAATCGTTTTAGTCGATTCTAGTGTAAAATTTCGTCACACTTAGTAACCGCTCCGATAGCCGTGATCGTCTAGTGGTTAGGACCCTACGTTGTGGCCGTAGTAACCCAGGTTCGAATCCTGGTCACGGCAGTGTCTTACACTGTTACGGCGGAGCATTTTTGCTGTCATTGTGCATCAATGAAAGAAATAAAGGTTGGTTTGCATATTTACGAAATCTAATATAGCACAGCTAATCATAGAGAATTTACAAATCGAAGGATTTTTTACGTAACAAAAGGTTTAAGTAGGTGTCTATGTTAGTATTATTATAAGTTTTGATAAATTTTAATATTTATAAATAATAATAGAATAAATTCGATACGTAACTTTATTTTGTTTTATTTATGCAGAGTCATCTGTTGAAAAAGGTACATATTACAACATTACTGCAGACGTCATGTCGAGGTAAGCCGAGTTACATTGTTAGGCACAAATATTGCACATCATACCGCAATAGATGTCGCTAGTTGTTTTTGTTTTGGTACAACGCGCCGCAGCTGTTCGCTATCACAGAAACCCGTGAGAGAAAAGGAGTGGTGATTAGGTCTGTCTTTGCCTAAAAATTACGTTTTTTCTATGGTTCACGGACATTTCGAGCCTTGTGATCGTTAAATGTGCGAGATAAAGTTGTTCTACATGTGATATAATGTTGGCAGTGTCGAAAAACAACG
The DNA here is from genome assembly GCA_951216915.1 of Tetheella fluctuosa. Lineage (NCBI taxonomy): Eukaryota > Metazoa > Arthropoda > Insecta > Lepidoptera > Drepanidae > Tetheella > Tetheella fluctuosa. Next base: position 8,251,023 of record OX578230.1, read on the forward strand.
CTAAATAGTGTAATTAACGATGTAAACGTTGGTTATGACGTTTACTACGGTGTTTTTGCGTGTGTGTGCGTGAGTGACAGCATTGCCGACAACCGTTGAAGCGAATCTTCTAACGGAATAGGTACCTACTGGATGTGAATGGTGTTTTCGGTAAGTTTTATTGTTTTGAAGATGTTGAACCTAACCTATTTGGCTCACGCTGCCTGGTAGTTGACGGTCTATCTATACGTACGTACAATATTGTTGACCTCGATACGCGCCACGATCTCGCAAGCTATTTCCCTTTGAAAGGCAATTTCTCGCGTTGGCAGTTTTTTTTGCTGGAACCACGGTGTTTCCGCACGAATGTTTTGTTTGATTAGCTGGTTCCTGGTTAGTTAAGGTAGTTAATTAAATGGAACAAAAATGCCTGTCGAACTGCATTCTTCTAATATAAAAACGCTATAATGTATTTATAGGTACCTATGTAAAGTTATCAGCTGGTTTTGTGTTTATTGAAAAAGTAAGTTGTAATTCTTAGGTAGCTATATCGCAAATTCTATGTTTGTCGCTGTGAAGTTATTTCCCAATATTGCGTATTTATTCCTTATGAAGTAAAGCGATGATGGAGAAAACTAATGCTTTGCTTCTTCTCGAAATAAAAAGAAATTCCATATTAGCTAATCCATTTTTTTTAAGTAGGGGAGAACGGGGACAGTAGATCCTCCCTTTTTATGGTAGCCTTAAATTCTAGATTCGTGATAAATTTGTGACAAAAGTACCTAGGTAGGTAACCTATTAGGATTTAGTTCTCTCAGACTCATCTGAACCTACCTAAATATTACCACGTTTTTGAAAACGACTTGGTATACTAGGCAAAATAATAGCCAATGCGCGAAAGAAGGATCACAAAATTAGCTGCAATTTCTTGCATATAAAGCAGCTTCTAATTTCGTGTGGCGAGTTGTGGCGTTGGGTAGGTACCTAGGTAGGTGTACTTACCCACCTGCCTATGACTATAAATGTAAGTAATTGTTTATATAAACTACCTATATTATAAAAATATATTACTATAAAAACGCCTTCAACGAGTTTAACCAAGCAAAAGAGCGAGCTCAGACCACAACATCAACACGAAAATCGCAGTATGGTAGAAATATTAATTAAGAGTAGGTAGACGTACAATGGTCCAATTCAAGGACTAAGTGCGGAAACCAAACCCACTCACACAGAAGTGGGTTTTCGATGATGATGATGATAAGAGTAGGTAGACATAGTATTTAAAGAATTATGTTTTCTTTTTGAGCTCTATTATACAGGAAAAGTCTTCTAAGTCAAATCCATTTATTCAGTTTAGCCCTAGAAAGGCACTTATGAACGTCGAAGCTACTGAAGTTACCTACCACCGGATCGGAAGTCACCTTCAACTGAGATGAACCGGCAAGAAACTCAGCAAGGTTATATTTTTTATATATTTTAATTGTTTTTTTTTGGACGGTCATTCTAGAACCACAGTGTAATTACATACAGTGGTCTATCGCGTTTGAAGTCACGCGAAATGCCGCTTTGTATAGGCATTCGTAAATGCCCAATTGTGTCCCAAGTGAGTGTATGGCAGCTTGGGCTCGCTACCGCTTCTCTCACCCCGCAAGCCTCGCACGATTGCTCTGTCTAGACGTGTCCGTTGGCCGACTGTAAGAGTTACACAGACTGTGATAGAACTAGGTACCAACAATGTGGGCGTTTATTTATTACTGACAAACAACACGGTGAGCTGCAATTTAGTTTGACCTCTCTAAATTAGGTAAGTAGGTGTTCAAAACAAACCTAAGTAGACTAAAATCCTTTAAAAAAAAGCGCTCCGTTAGCATGAAACTACTATTATTATATCGTCAGTCATTAAACTTTGTCCAGTTTATATTATAAGAGACTTAGATAAGTGACGTGTCTAATGGAATGAACCTTTTAAATGTTTCCTAATCACGTTTTATAGGTAGGTAGGTATAGTACAATTAGAAAACCTGCTTTTTGCTAGATGTCATATAGGTAGCCTAGCATACCTACTCGTAATTCTTTATAATATACAAATAGTAGTATCTTAGTACTTGGATATGTTAAATACTTACCAACCTTTGACCTGTACCTGGGAGATCTACTATTACTCTAGTTTTAAACATTTCGGAGTACCTAGTAACTATGTAATTTGTACTTACCATCTTCAGCCATCATTTACTTAATAAGGTTTCAATTTCAAGACACGATAATCGCTGGTAACTTATCGCGAATGGTCAATAACAAGAACTTGTTTAGCTCGCGTAGCAGTTTGATATAGGTAACCTAGTGTTGAAGTTATGTGATCCTAATAGGTATTTATAAATGTGAATGTTTGTATGTTTAGATGTTTGACTCAATCACGTATAAATGTCTGAATGGATTTGGATGAAACTGGACACATGGATACATCATACACTGGAATAACATATAGGGTACTTTTTATCCTGGAAAAACATAAGATCTCTGGACGCGGGGCGGAAGTTATTCAAAATATAAGGATTTTTTATTGCTATTGTAATTATTAGGAGGCACAGTTGAACAAGGATATAGGGTAACCTCACCATCGATGTGCTGATCATCATTGAATCTATCATAAACTTATCTGTCCTAGTTTAGTATTTTATCTTCCCAAACAATCATATACAGAGTGATTTATAATCGACATACTCTGTTCTGGTGATTTATTTATTTAATTTACGAAAGTATCTATAATTATTTGTAACATTCACTCCTACGCACATATCTGGTTTCAATCCTACTTGTAGGCGGTTGGCTTGGTGAATTCTCTGAGGCAGTTGGTGTAGGAAGGCTTTAATTAATCCTTAAGGCTCATTCACACACGTCAGTGACGTTAATTTAAAATAATAAAGATCAAAAATATAGTTCTGTAGATGTTATAGGCCGTCATCCCCAAACATTAATGACCGTCATATCGTGGCGGACATACACCGCATGACAAATCGGTGACGAGCCCGTGACGTCACTGATGTGTGGGGAGGCACCTCAATTTTCTATTGTAAATTTAATTAAAATAAGGGAGATTTAATTTTTAAGCCTTGACGAAAAAGACTTTACCTAGCGTAAAGTTACTGGCTATAAACTTACAGTACTTATGTAAGTACTTAAAATGTTGACAAAGTGACATAAAAGCTGAAAAGAAAAATAAAACACGTCACTCACAAACTAAATTTCAAGTTGAACCCAAAATTTATTCAAACCAGCAAAATTTTCAGTCGCCGGATCAAACTTGTTCCTAACTTGCTGAGTAATGTTTTAAGCTTCTTCAAAAATATGGCTACTAAAAAACCACCCATTAAGAGATCGCGTGATAGTGGCGAGAAATCTATTGAACTTCCAGATATCGCTTTGGCTGCTATAGCTTCATACAAAAAGCAAAAAGAAGTAGGTGAGTTCATCTCATTCTTACTCGAAGCCCTAGACCGTAATTCCGTCTGGTTGAACAACTTGGTTGTCAAGCAAGACACATTTAAATGTGGACTGATGGTTGGAGCCGGACCCAATCGCTTTCAACTTCAAGAGATCATTTATCCTTCGGCAGAAGAAAATATAAAATTAGAAATAGAGATGAGAGACTCGGAAGACCACGATAAGATTGCGATTGCTGCGTTGGTGAAGCTCAGCAATGCCGATTTGGATAATCTACTGAAGTACATAAAGACTCGTATGTGTGAGAATTCTATTCTGAGAGATGATTTGCTCAAAGGTAAAGCTTTAGGGATAAGTTTTGCAGTTCTAAGACCGTTCTCCGAGAGACAGTATCGAGTGATAGAGAGAATCGCCATCGGAAGTTCTATGAAATGTGCCGTTCCCATTAAAAAAAGGAGGCGGGATGAGAAATTATTTGCTGGACCGCCCATAAAGAAGACTAAACGGGTTGTATAATGCAAAACGATAGTTGCTGGATCATTGAGTACAAAAAAGTGTATCGGTACAAAATGGGCAGTCGTTATGGTGCACCACAGTGTCATGTAGCATGTAATGGCGGCAATTTGGACCGACTGTAAAATGCGATGCTCACAGTAAATTATACTCATTTTTGCAATGATCGTTTCCGATTACCTATGATGGATGGGGGCGCATTTGTGGTGGAATGGCTACCTACATTTTTGACGGATATTTCGCATTATTTTAACATTGTGCCTTGTTATTACACCGAGATATATCACAGTTAATAAAGTTCGTTATTTATTACTACGTGACCTATTTCTTTTTGTCAACCCGTAGCAATTCTTTGTGTACCTTACTAAGAATTATTTTAAAAATAAACAATTTAAGTATTTAACCGATTTCTAGTAACCACAAGTTGACCTGTTGAAAAATCGTGAGTTAGCTTATTGTTTAGTTCAAAATATTATAGATATGAATTTAAACGTAACGGAAAGCAACAATTAGAGCGCACAGTTCCCTTTCGTTAAACTGTAGTCGTTTTTCATCTGGCACAGAGCGGGCGGCCGACTCGCAGAGATCAATATCTCTGGAATCAGGGCAACCGTGCGCGGCCTAACTTATAGCCACAAATCCTTCTGCCAATAACTTATTACAATAGCACTCGGTGTTACGCAACTGTGAAGAGTGAAACAATAGTTTTTCCCACTCTAAGCGGAGCTTCCCGAAAATGTTGGAGAAAGTTTTCGATCTGCTTATCGGCTGACATAAATCAATTTGAATCATGGAGTATAAGTACCAGTATAAGTTGGGTCGCTTCTGAGCCCCTTTTTCTAACTTGCGACGGACCATACGGATTAAGGGAACGTCTGACCGTTGCGTAATTGGCGTAATAGTTGTGTGATTTATTGGCTCCTTTGGGCATGTAATATTCATTCAATTTTGTAAAACCTTGAGAAGATTTACAACTCTCTAGAACTTGTTGTTGTAGGTGTAGATGAAAGGCTAGACGCTAAAGTCCGGTGCAAAGTTAAACTTTTACAACTTTTGATTCGATTTTATGATGATTCCGTTTAAATATCTAGTTAGCACTTCCTTCAGATTCTTTTAACAGTCTATTTATTCATATTCTATTGTAAATAATGAAGGAAAGTATTGGAATTTCAAGATTAAAAGTACAAACAGCCAGTTGATGTAACCAACTACTTTAAATGTCTATGTGACACTGTCAATAGTCTGATGGAAAACGACACTTATTGCCATCGAGTCAGTCACTAGGCCATTTGCCTTTTATAACTAGCTTTTCGCCCGCGGCTTCGATCGCGCAGACTTTATAAAAAAATTATAACTCTTCAACATCAGCCAATTTCGGTGAAACAAGCCTATACGAAGTGCCAAGCTAAGCCTAATTAACCTGACACGCTGGTACAACAGATTTATTATACGTATAGATTCTATTTAAATAAAGTAAGAAACAGACCAACTTTAGAACTAAAGATCGTGTTGAAATAAAGATAACATTCAACAAAATATTATTCCTCACTGGTGTGATGATATATTAAAAAACAAAAGTTTCCTCGGAAATGTTGCAAGTATTCCTTCAACCGGGTCCCGGGAGCGACATATTACATGTTTGCTACTCTCATCACAAATGTCGCGGGAAAAGTGGCAAATGTTGCCTGTCTTGTGTATTTTATTTCCTGAGGTATGTTGCTGTATCGCCGATCGTATAAAGTTTATATATATAAATATCTTCTTTTAAAGTGGAATTGAGTAAGTTTCCCACAGTAGTTCCATTTATTTAAACCTCGGTTAACTTGGCATAAAACTAGAATTTCATGTCGCCTAAAAGAATGTTGCGACGGATAAAAAGTTTTCTGGAATTCCACGCCCGTTCGTAGCTGTCCGGGATAGCAACCACGGTCCAGATTTAATTTACATCTGCGATTTTGCTGCTGAAATATTTCACCTCCATCGTAAATTTCGGGCATTTGCCTCTAGAGATCCAATCCAGTTTAAGCCGATTCGTTTTTGAAAAAAGAAGACAAACACGATAAGAAATGTGAAATTGAACAACTCGTTCAAGTATTAAAAGAAACCGACAAAGTTTTAATACCTTATTACATCCCAGCGACTTAATATAAAGCACTGCTGAAACGAAAGTACGAAATTGTGAAACGAGGTAATAACAATTTTATAAGAACAAATAAATGCATCTACGATGCCGCGGGACATAAAGAACCTTCATAAAATGAAACTGCTTTTAGGGTTGAATTTTTATTTTAAACATAGGAAGGGATTTTGATGGCCCTCCCACGTCGTGAAGGCGCGTTATCTTTAGATTTAGGACTCATGCGCAATAATAGTATGCAATTGAAACGGTGATTCAAAGTGCCATCGTGTGACCGAACGAGGATGTCTGATTTACTGGTGATATTTACATAAATTATTGCGCCGAATTTTATTACAGCAAATAGGTACGTTTTGTTTCTTATGTAATTAATTAATTTAATTTATTGATAGAGTAATTACAGCTGGCTTCATTAAATTATGTACCTACTTAGGCCTTAATAATATTATATTTTGAAAAAAAAAAAATATTCATCTGTGCTTATTTGTTTTTGAACTTGTTTAAAAATTGAAATTTGTAAAAAATGTAACCTTGATGAGTTTCTTCCGTTGAAGGCCGACTGCCGAACCGGTGCTAACTTCAGTAACTTCGACGTTCATAAGTGCCCTCCTAGAGCCTAAACTGAATAAGTGGCTTTGACTTTGATCGATAATAATTTGAGAGATTTTATTAGTGAAAATAAATCTTTAAAAAAAATCCTTTCATGTTCATTGATTTTTGCCAATTTCCTTGCTTGGATAATGTTTTTTGTAATACCAGATTTACTTTTTTAAATTTTAATGCTCGATATCAATCCCCTTCCATTTGTTCCTATAACATTTCCATAACGACCCCTGTTTAAATTACCTTTGACAAATATTTCAGGATAATGTTCCCGAAGTGACACCTTACCATTTAATGTACATATTAATTTAACCTAATGGTTATTAGTTTGGGGAAATGACTGACGATTGACCGAAGCAGGCCATGTTTTAATAAACAGAATCAAATAATTTGAACGGAGTAAATAGTAACTTTCAAATGGGCTGTTTTACACTATCATCATGATATATTTTTGGGTGTAATATACGATATAGATATCCATATAAAATAATCATAAACTACTAGTCATAGAGCCATAAAATTTGCTGAAATTCAACTCTGGAGATTAAATTACGAGATCGCGGGTGAAACCGCGTGGCGAAAAGCTAGTTTAAATATCTATAATATATATATATATATATTGTATTATTATGTAGTATATCAGTCTAGTTTCCATAGTACAAACATTGCTTATAGTTTGGTATGAGATTGCGGTGTGTGAAGAATGAAGAATATTTTTATCATGTCGGTGTTTCTATATTCAACACATTTTGCCCCTATTTCCAAAATACTGTAATATTGTACGCTGTTGCAAAGTCTGAAATTATTAATCCTAGTCATTAATTCCTAAAACTTCAAAACTTCTCAACCCTTTTACTAGGATCACGATCGCAGCATATGTTGGAATGTCAAAATTTTAGGCCTTAAACGCATGTAACATTTTATCGCCACATCTTTATTTATACAACATATTGCTAACACTTACGCCAGAAGCGCGGCGCGTGAAAGTAGGGCCTTCCATTAAAAAGCCGGTGGCTGTCTTTCCACATCTGTCCTCGAGGTAATTCATCGACCCTCTTAACTGTCCACCTGCCGCTCGTCACTTTGTACCACCTATGTGTTAAGGAGATGGAAATTGGAATTGTGTTAGAATAAAATATTTTCTATCTAAGGCATGTAACAAACGTTTGATTTTTATGTGTATTTTTACTAATAAATTATTTCCATTATAGTTTTCTTAATATTTTCTTACTAAACGTGAAAGACCTACGTTACGACAATTTAAGATAGAGTTTTCCAGGTGCCGACCTGGAAAAATCGATCTTAAATTAGCCGAGTTTTCTTCTCAATATATTGAATATCTTAGGTGATTTACTGATTGAACTTATTTAGTTAAAAAGCCCTTCTGTTTAACAATATAAGTCTTCATTCATCTCGCAAACTTAACAGCCCTGGAAGTTCTGTATGAGCTCAGAATAAGTAATAAATAGAAAGTGAGTGCTAAAGAAAATAAATAGTTACTCGTACGCTTTATAAAATCCATTCCACTGTCGGTTTTGAATTTCCAGATACACAAAGCTTCGTGGTATCTGAATAAAACATAACAAGCAATGGTGATATTTCTCGTTGAATAAATACGGGTGTATATTGAAGGACTTGCCTTTAAAGGGCCCGCAAATTTTACCCAGGGTACCCTTTCCCATTTTTTGATAAATGAGGCGTCTGATCGAACCTCTGTCCGAAGAAGGTTCCGGTTTTGGTAATATCTCCTCACAGGACAAATTTGTATGTGATATGGGCTCAACTAGGCCCCGCTTTACACGATAAACCCCTGCTGGATCGGAAAGACGTATGGCAACTGTACGATAAAATTTAGACAAATTCAGAGTTTTTGTATGTTGCTCTATAAAAATAAAATACCCAAGCGTGTTAAGCAGAGTTATTCTATATTCCCAAATAACTTTTATGACTTTGTTTTTTGGATTTATTATACTGCAACTTGTGAAAATGTACGTGTGGGTCTAATGACTTCGTTTCGCATTATTGTAATAATTTAATAAAAGTAAGTTATATTTATAGTTATAGATTCTTTTAAAGTTCGACAATCCAACGCCCCCAAAGACATCTAAACTTTAAATATGAAAGACAAGAAAATCGCGGTGCTTTTTCAGGGCGGCCATAAATATTGTTAGATAAATATGTATCATTGTCCTCTGTCATGCTCGTACGGGTTCGATATAAAGATGTTGTTTCAGCTGGGGGTGAGAATTCAAATAGTTTCCAAGTCGGAAATAAGGGCTCGGGACTCGGGCTTTGTACCTTCAAAGAAAATGTGCTCGCCTTTTATGTTACGTGTCGAATTGACGTAGTCATAACACGTTGTTTTCTAGGGTGTGAAAAAATATATCGTATTTTATCTCTAGAGCGAATACAACATACATTTTTAAAATGCTATTCTACCAAGTTAAATACCTGGAACTATGTCGAGTCACGTTTTTAATTAAGGCAACTTTATTAGGCTGTAAATGTAACATTATGCAAGTCACATTTTCGCATGTGATTTTACCAACATAATTTGTGTCGCCTGAAAATGGCGCCCAACGTGGTCCCAAATTCGATTATATATTGCTACACTATTAAAGTCTTTATAAGGAAATTATGCAAACTATGTAGGATTTATAACTTGACAAAAACAGATAAATCGAGGTCCCGGGCATAATTTATGTGGGGTAAATAAATCTGTAAGCGGATACAAGTTTATCCATCCTTTCAAAATAAGGGTACATAGGCGCAGGTCCTTCGCCCTCGGAAGTCGGATGACGAATGTCCACATCTTCGCCCCGGGACGGGTTATATAATGCGTAAAATTACTGTCTTCAACCATCTTCATATGTTTTGCGACGTGCTGTTTATTTAGGGTTTCTACTGAAAAGACCGTCTGTTATTTTTCAAATTACCAATTTACATTACCAATCTATTATAATTAACGTACCAATTACGGGCCGGTTGCCGTGGTGGTTAGATACACGCCACAGGTTGTGGGTTCGAATCCCACACAGGTCAAACATTTATGTAATTGAAATTGTCCTTTTGTTCTGAGTTTGTGTGAAAATATCTTAAAGTATGAGTAGGAAATACAAGCTAAATATGTACGAAGGGCGTTCATTATAAAGTGAGAATTAGGTACAAAGTCTTTGGAACCGAAAAAAGTACAATAAAAGATTACGAAATATTTTATTGTGATAATGATAATAGTTACTTACCTATATAAAATACCCAAAATTTATCACTACCCTATTAAATACAGTTTTATTCACAGCTTTTATTGTTACGTTCTTATCAATTATCTGTGCATTTAAGTTACGTACTTTCGTTTTTCGCTTGAGTGTAATCCCCCGCTGGGACGGTATCTGGAACATGTGGAAGAGTCGATGGGTGGTCACGTTCAAACTGCTGGAGTTTAATTAAGCGGTGATTAAAGTTCTAGACCGGACTTCAGTAGAATTCAGTTTCTTGTAGGTATAATGTGTGTTACGGCTTCACTTATTTGGCGCCCAACGCGGGGTTATATTTTTTATTCGTTGTTTTCATTATTTATTATTGATAACGAATTATTTTAATAAATGCTACTATCATCAGTGTGTTAGTTTTTCAGCGAAATGGCCGATAAACAATATCTTTTAGATTACTTACTTATACATTTTCTGGTAATTGTGTAAAAAACTTTACAATAGATATTTTAAGTAACAATAGTGATAAACTTTAAAGTAAACTACAAACTAATTATGAATCATAAGCTTTAACGTATTGAATAATATGTAAAATAACTTCATTATCACACCGTAACTTTGGCATGAACCTTGTTAAGTGCATATTTTGCCAACATTTTTCACATAAAAGGAGCGAAGGACGCGTAAGTCTTTATTAAAAATTCAAATACTAGGGATAACCTCGAATGAAAGATGGGGTGAAAGTGATCTTTGAGATCATCATTGAACATTTTATATTCACTTTGGCTTCGTTGCTTTAGGGAGACGCATGAATTATGGAAAACTGGTTTTTTAAACAGCTGCTGCCTAAAAACCAGTTCAGTATTTTTGGTTTCTTGATAAATCGATGTATGTTTCTGCATGCTAATTAAACAATAATTTTGCTTTGGTATTTCATATATTAAGCAATATAATTACAAGTTTTCGAAAAAAAAAAATCTTATATAAAATTTTAATAAATCTTTCGTAATTAAAGATTCGTGTAAGAAAAAAATTCCTTAAATGAATGAGGGAGGCATTCTTTGAAACATTTTATTTAATAAGGCTTTTGTGTAGCCCCCGGTACATAATTGTAAATTAATTGCGATCTCACGAAAAAGGGACCTACTAATGGCTAATTAAGCAAACGATAAATATATTTTGAATAGCAGGCCAGGGCCACCTTTTGAGTTGCTTGATGGTAAGCTCTAGTAATTACTCTACGAATTTATGATTCTAATATAATTTTTTGGCCCTGAAGGTCAACACATTTCCACATAATTCTCAATTTTAGTTCCATTAAGTTTTTACATTCCCCTGTAGTCACCAAACTTGACTTTTTGCTCTGGAATAAAAATATACAGAGCTTTAACAATGTCTATATTAAAACCAGTAGAACAAACAAATTCTCAACTGGCGTCATAAATACTGTCCTTACTTACTTTTCATCTGTCACAACAGGAATACTTACGCCATTCCAAATATGATGAAGGACTTATATTTTTTGACAAACACGCTATGCAATTTTAAAGCAATAATAGCTCAGTAGTAGTGACGTCGAATGCCGTAAGGGCATGGGTTCGAATCCTAAAATGAACTTGTGAAAAAACATCGTGAAGAAACCATAGCTCAAGTTGAAAATTTTTCGCCAAACTCCTCCTATCGGTGAAATGCAGTTCCATATAGACTGTGTGCTTACCACCTTCGGCCTATCATCACTTACCATGGTGAGATTATTGTGGTCAAACCTAGGTCTATATATAGTAAAAAAAAAACACAATTCCACTATTACAATCTAATCCACTATTCAGTTCACGGAGCAACCTCAGCCAACAAACAAGAAAAAAGATGAAAGATTGAATTTCTCACGGCAAAGGTTTCAATCGCAGCCTTATTTAATTAAACGGAACCTCATGGGGTTGCCTTGTGCCTCGGTTACGTGGTTATTTTTATTTTCCTTAACTTCGTTTTGTTACTTGAGATCTTTATGAAGTAACTGAGTTATATTATATGAACCTCCATAGGAGTAGGCAACTTGTAGAATATAGATTAAAACGAAAACTGTCATTATGACCTGATATCATTTTAACGATACCTTGGAATAATTGGACTGATGCTGTCTTTGCATTCTAATATTTAATTATATCAAATAATTATAAACTGTTGTTGTTCATTCTGCATTCATGAAGTAATTAACAACACTTATTGATAATTTTAACGAAGACTTACAACTAATTGCTCGTGAATTACTCTATACATTCTAATAAGCAATGACATTCTTGTTTTGGAAACATGTTATTAGCTTAAGGCTATCCCACTCCACTTTTACGATATAATACCATAGCAATTCATAATACCTCTTTATAAGTACCTACAAGCCACATAGCTGCATGTACCCATGAATTTCCCTGCTCCATGCAACGTTGTTTATTTCCATGTTTATTTAGCATAACTGAATTTATCACCTCATGGTGCACTGTTAATTATATTCTAGATATTTATGATGTTCCTTAGTTGCTTGAGTAGAGCAGTTAGTTTAGTTCCTTGAGACAGAATGTGGTATGATCCTTTGTTACGATTTACCATAATTTGATGGAGGTTGATTAAATTCATGGAAGTACTAAAGGATACCTTTAGTCTAGTAGACCTTCTGTAAGTGTCCAGAGCTTGTAATATTTTGACTGGAATATTTTCTAAAATTATTAAGTCATATTTTATAAAATTGCGACGATGTTTTGTTTAAATTTCCCAGCGCAACTACTGTGCACTGCTAAATTACTCTCTCTTATGAAACGGTGCGAGCGAACTCGATTTTTTTGCTCTATTCAAATTGAATCAGCACGTCTGGCTCCCAGGGGATTACCAGGGGCGATTAATTCAGTCCAACTCGCTTTGTAGTTGTGGCAAGATATAAATTATTGTTTGGACGAGGTCCGTTTAGATAGGTTAAAGCTATTTGGTGTGGAGATGCCTCGTCACAGTTTACTGGCCGTATACTATTGTAGGCTTTGTTCAACTTGCATCCATGTCTATTATATGTGAGTAATATTGTTATCGTACGCCTTGATACTTGCAGTTGATATGTTTTTGTAATATAGTTAATTCCCTTCTGTTTAAATGTTTGCTATGAAGTGTGTCTAGCTTTAGCCAATTGTTAAGTATTCTGGATTCGTTTAAACACGATCCTTTGACCGAATTGTTACTTCTCTACATTATGATTTTAGGCTTATTTCAATTAATTTATTTTTCGTACCACTTGCTCAAAAAAGTGACATTCTATGCCACAAAAAGGGAACATAACAATAGTCATTTTTAATCTGTTAAAAACAGGGAAAGAAAATTGTATTAAATTTCATTCATCCTCTAGGGGGAGAATGTGATTTAAATTTGGAATACTTACCGAAATTTATACTGAACTACATCTGTGTTTACACCATTGAGTTTGTATATAAAGCATTACACATCTTTTTGAAAAAGGAATATACTCAAATCAACTCATCAACAATAAATGTACCTGTGGTGTTTGCGTGGGTATGGCGGAGCGTCGGTGCGAGCTCACTTATCGCTGAGTCGTTGAGGCGTGCAGACGTGCCGGGGTGCAGACGTAGAACCACAGCTTTCAATATAAAACATGTTGTTTTATTTATCACTTAGTAGTGGACATCACATTGGCGACGAGGATGAAATCAAGGTCAGAGAGTCAGTGCAATTTATTTGAAAAAAATGAGCGTATAAAATATACGATCGAGGACATTTTAGTAGAATAATATTAACAGCAGATACTTAACAAGAAAAAGGCAAATGACCGGGGTTATGGAATGTAGAAGGGATGTGGAAATAAATATATTGTTAAGAAATACTTATTTTAAGTGTGAGCAGGTGTCAATAAAATTGATATCTTCGGTCAAATAGCCGTTAAGTGCCTGCTAATACTTACCAATAAAATGTTGTTGTGTAGCTGGTGTGCACATTCCATTATAACAATCCACATTGTATAAATACCGCAGAACTATCACTACCAAAAACAAAGTGAGGTATTCTCTGTGTCATTCTCGACTTACCCACATTACATTTAATTATAACTATTTACATTCTGAATAATACCGCACGACTAAGTACTTATCTAAACAGAATTATTTCTAAATCTATTTTTATTCGTATGCAAGTAATAGGTAATAAATTAATATAGTTAAGGAAGAAGAAAAATATGATTAGTGCACGGATTACTTTAAAACAATCTATTGCGATTAGACTTGAAATTTCAATAATCTACCGACTACACAGCAACAACCAATCGTGCCTGTAAGTATTAGCCAAGCCAAGTAGAAAGAGAATGGCAAAATACATACTGTACACTATTCCAATGGGTAAATACCCATCAAGTTCCACATATACTGGTATAAAACAGTGGGTATACTAGTATATGCAATTCCACAATAGGAAATGATTCATGTTCCAGTCCAAACGTTCAGTCTTGAATTATAAAAACTCAAATGCTATTACTATTACTATTGGGAATTAGAGTAGATACCTACCTACTTCATGCCGATGTCATTATGTGGTCTCTAACTTCTGGCGAATGGTGTGAATCGGTTTTTGAATATGGCCGAGCACTGGTAAACAGTTATTTTAAATGAAATAGTGAGATTTCAAACGATACCTTGCTCAGTCAAGTCTGCTGACTGCAGGGCAAATATATATAATAGCTTGGGCGAGTCAAAGTCAAAGTCAAAGCCATTTATTCAGTTTAGGCCCTAGGAGGGCACTTATGAAGGTCGAATTTACTGAAGCTACCGCCGAGGTTAGAGATATACATAATGATGATTGGTTTGAGACGATATTAGCCATATTTAGTGTATGGTTTCCCTATCCGTGTCCGTTAAAGAGTGTAGGTGCACATATTTAACCTACCCACATTTATTCTTTTACATTCCAAAGTAGGTATTAATGCTTTAAATCGAGAGCTAAAAATTATTATAATCTATCTATATTGGGTCCAGCATGCAAAGATTACACAATAGTTTTGAGGCCATGTAATGGGTCTTTAATATCGATAGATGTTTATAAAACATCAAAGTACCTACAATTGACTATAGAAAACATTTTAATGTTTCTATACTTAAACAATAACAGACATACGCGGGTGGGAAAAGAATTCCAGGAAAGTCAAGTTATTAAACGACGGACTCAGTCAAACAAATAATATTCCATAGACCAAGGTGCGTTCAGAAATGAACGTCTACCTATTTTCCTATTGAACTAGATACCTAACAATGGTCGAAATTATAATTTATTTAATGATTGACTTTTCGATGGTCATAAATATTACCTACACTCATAAAACGTGATAAATTATTAACTACATTGTATAATTGTCATACGTGTGGTAGGTGCTAGAACTGTTCTATGGCCATTCTGCCACAGAGACAGGACTTCAAATTATGATCGTTGGAGGATCGCTCCTGTAAAACAACGCTCACGGTGCAGTGAAAGTGCGCGTGTACATACAATACACACATAATGTGCATAGATATGCATAATATTATGTATAATACACAATTATATAGATATAGATATCAAGGGTTGGAGATTGCCCTGCCGCGTTTCTGGGCTTTGTGCAAGACATGTGCCTATTAGGTACATAATAAACAAATAAATACTTATGCAATACAACAAAATAAAATATTTTGGGTGACACAAAAATACCAAGCATTCAATTTGGTTTTTGTCTATGACCACATAAAATCTTGAAAATAATGTTTGATCACTTTGGGTAGCAAAAAATGTGGCCGTGACAAATCGACAATATAAGATCATTGAAGTGATTTTTGATCACTTGAAGGACATAAAAACAAAAATAGTGTCGGGTTGTGACACTTGTTACCACGAGTCATTAAAATGATGTTTGATCTCTGGCAGAGTTGTCGGTGGCACGATGGAGCCATGAACAATAAATTGGAATTGAATGTTTGATCTAATATGAAAAATAAAACACTAGAAATCATTATTTTCCCATTGGTTTGAAATAATTCGAAACCAATAAATAAAAATCTGAAATAAATCAGTTATAACTGTGATATTTCTTATTAAGTAATTCTGAAAACCAGTAATTCGTCAGTAACTTTTACCTTAATTTTATAGATGCTACGAGACTTAACGATTCTGTCATTGCTGTGTTGGAATTGACAATGATAAACAACCTATATACTTAGATAATGGTTTATAAATCTTTATTACTCAAAAGGAAACTTAACAATATTCCTTAAACTAAGTGAAATGAAATGAGCATACTCAGCAATACAAGAAAATAACTTACTTATAGAATAGAGCAAGAGTATTAAAATATCGAACATATTGTGGGTAGTATTTTGATGCACATCTAATACCTTTAAACGAGCAATTTCTGAATCTCGGAAACAACTCCAACGATTTTCATGAAATTTTGTATGCAGAGGGTTTTGGGGGCGATAAATCGATCTAGCTAGGTTTTATTTTTAGAAAGCGTCGTTAAAGAAAAATAAAAAATACCGATTCATCCAGGTATTATAGAACAAGAAAAGGACAAAAATATATAATCATAAAATGGTAAATTTCCATTTGGAAAAACTATTTAAATTATAACTTTATATCGTAGAGTAGACAATAGCATTCAAACTCGAGTCTAAGAACATTGATAAGGCATTTCAACAAGGCTCAGTAAGTATTGTCACAATATCAAGTTACATTAGACTAAACCGAGGTCACTAATTATTGCCCACACAACAAAAAAAATGATTGTGGTACACTTACGGATACAGTAGAATATTGTTCCTATGTTTTAGTAAAGCTAAACATTTTACGAACAACCTATCATGGGGTAGTGTTTCAAAGGACGACCTGCTCTCACATAATATTATACAAATAATATGCTAAATGAAATTAAATACAATCAAATAATATAACTTAATAACTTTGAGTATACTTATCTAATTATTTAAGCACCTGATTATTAATCTGTGTATAATATCAATCTATATATGTATAATAAAATATGCCTAAATATATATTTGTTTGGCTATGAAGTCCCGTTAGCCATTAAACATTTATAAACTAATTGTTTAATGTAATTTCAAAATCAAAATGTAAAATTGGCGTTTCGAAATCGAACACTTCACACATTGGTACGTACTTATACAATTTTGCGATAATTAAGATATTATCGACAATTAAAAATGATTGTGCCAAAATATAAATTTTTAAAGATTAATTGAAATGCAGATTCTGTAGTGGGGCAGATGTAACACCAATACACATGTGTGACCATATAATATACTGTATTGAACTATAAATAAAAACATTTACTTATATAGATGCCACGTAAAATATCAAATGCAACGAAAGGTGTCTGAATCTTATTGGAAAAATAAAAGTACCCGACATCGAAACAAAAGTATCCGTGGCAGCTATGTATCGATTCTGTTATCGTGTCCCTATATAATTAAATTTTCTATTATCATGAAATTTCCGGAATATAAATCTAGTGGTTATTTGAGACACAGAGCTCTAAAACAAAACAACGCACTTATTGACACATAAACGAGCTAAAGCGATTTTTCTGGAAACACACACTAATGTTCATGCTTAGTTTCAGCTTTTCAAACAGGTTCATATTTACATCACAATCTATGAATGGATTTAAATGTAAGTGCCACTCAAAGCACAACAAACGTTATTTAAATAAAATAAAAACAAAAATGAGGAAAGAAGAGATGAAGGAAGGATAAGTGACTAGATAATGGAATACAACTGGGTATTGTATGAAGTGTTGGAATACTAACAAGTACTATAACTATAGGTACTAAATAACATCAACATCAAATGAGAATTAGCAGATAAATTGTATGTATAGATTTATTAGTTAGTCAAATTTATCAATTTAAACAGTTGTGTGTGAAGTTACCTAACGTCAATTTATTTATTTTATATAAAATGTTGTAAGTTGTATCTTGCTACCATATTTACAGTCAACAGTAGCTTATGTTTTATAAGACAAACATTGTATACTAAATAATATGCTTAAGATTGTTTCAAACGAGTAATTGTTGAGTTTCTTGCCGGTTCTTCTCAGCAAAAGCAACTTTCCGAATCGGTGCTAGATTCAAACTGTATGTGGCGCCTGCAAAGGCCTATTGAAATATAATTCCGTATGTGGAAGTACAATTAAAATAAAATTATTAATAAAGGAGGGATGTGGTGTTTGCGTGGGTATGGCGGAGCGTCGGTGCGAGCTCACTTATCGCTGAGTCGTTGAGGCGTGCAGACGTGCCGGGGTGCAGACGTAGAACCACAGCTTTCAATATAAAACATGTTGTTTTATTTATCACTTAGTAGTGGACATCACAGTACCCAACAAAAATGTAACTCTCTCTATCAATAATTGGACCAATGTTTCGAATGTTAACTTTTACTTTTAATTGTCATTATTTTTAATAAATGCTTATCTCATATTATTATTGTGTTAATTTTTTCGCAAATGGTACGAAAAGTAGAGTATTTTCCTAGGTGATAAAGCTGTCTTAGTCTTGGGTGAACTTAAATCCCTCGCTACACTCAGGACTCGTCTTAAATCCCTCGCTTCGCTCGTAATTTAAGTTTTTAACTCGGGAGTAAACCTCGAGTCCTTCGTTACGCTCGCGATTTAAATCGTCACCCGCGACAGAAGACACTGCTTTATCCCCTTGGTTAATAATCTACTATTACATATACATCGCATGATTATTACTTGTCCTTTTGTCATCAATCACCCAGAACTGAGACATACGATCTATAATTTGTAGCATCGAAGATTTCGTAGTGTTTCTTAAATAATAAACATCGGGGTCCTATTCAGTAAATTCGTTTATTTTGTCCCGCAGTAAAAAGGTTTATAAGGGTTGTATTACAGTGCCATTAGTAAGTTGTATGTATAGTTTCTCTTTTACTAGTAGTTGTATATTGTTTAGCCGTGTGATCATAATATGAATAGATTTATGCTTTGTTTTTATTGATGGATCTCGGATGTAAATTTAATTTGGTAACTATATCGTCCATTATACATTATCTGATTGCATATATAATGTGTAATGATCACACATTCTCTGATACAATATGAACAAAATACTTGCTTCATAATTAGATCTTTCAGCATTATAGCAGTCTCTATAAATATACCTAACTCTATTATCTATGTCCCTTTTACAAGACAGTAGGAAAGAATTCTCCTCCGAGCCTCAGGTGTTTCTTGAATTGTTTCACTTGAAAACCGTTTAGACTCTCAGAACTGGTCACTCCCTTAAGACATTAGGTTCGTATTGCTTATTTATAGCTCGTTTAGGGCTGACAGAGATACTGTACATATTTATTTAGCTCTTGTTCTATAGATTTATTTATGAACATTCTCAAGTAAACACTGTATCAATTTATCAAATGTTTTGAGTAATAATATTGTGAGAGTTAATCATTTTGTACTTTAACTTTTTTTACTACGGTAAATGATGATGACCGAAGATGTTAAAATGCACGTAAAGCCTAGAAGAGATCTGGATGCAACTACTCCAATATACCGGTTGCTTGACGGCAGATTTTGAATTTGAGGGTGGTGGTTGGAAGCCAGGTGGGGCCACACTGAATGCAATTTTGTAAGAGGTTTGTATAGTGTGAATTTTAATATTTTTAACGAAGTCACCTAAAATCACAAAATCCTTCAACAACATCACTCCTCTTTACATTTTACTCAACAACCCGACCTCATTTTACAAGGGACCTTCCCTTTCAAATTGTACATCTCAACAAAGCCCTCTTGAAGCTCACCTCACGAAATCACGTCATTTCAATGAGTACGTCATACATAACGCAACCTCTTAAAAGTTGATTCACCTGGTCCTACTCGTAAATCTCGACGAGATTTTTTCGATAGCGTCATGTTTTCAATTTTATATTATACATGATTCGTGTTAACACTTTTTTAATAAGATAAGTTTTACTAAACATAACACCAGACTTTGGCAGGAGGGATGCAGGATATAGGCTTGTTTATGATCTATGTTTGACTACAATCTCACCATGGAAAGTGAAGACATGGCCGAGGGTGGCGTTTAAATAATATACACTCGGATTCTGGAACAACTCGCAACTATTTCCCCAATAAAGTACCAAATCAAGTATGAATGATTATGATAACTTTCGATGGTGATAAGTAAGATACCTACCTACTGCTCTTCGATAAATAATTGATCTTGGGAGATCGTTTGGTGTTTGTCACATCCTTCTTCAATTGAGTAAGCACTGATAAAAAGATGATTCAAAAATATTAGATCCTTTCATTCCAAATTCTCAATGCTCGGCTTTGCCTGCCGTTTGAATGCACGTGCTCTCAATTCCATTGTGCGATATGATTTAAACGGTTCCTATTGAAAATATTTGTCAATAGCGTTTGGGGAGGCATTATCGAGTGTGTTCAGTCAGATCAGAATTTGAAGAGAATTCTTAATAAATATTCACATGTTATGGTACATTATTTTCCACCAACTTTTTATTGAAGATTGTTTAGATCATGTATGATCATGATCACGTACCGAATCTGCTGATATGAATTCTATTCAATATAGTAATCTAGCAAGTAAATTCTGTATTAGCTCTTATATCTTCCAACTCTTTTGTGTTAGACAAAGTAAATTGAAACCTAATAGATATTTTTTAAGCTGCAACCCCCAACTAGGAAATATGTACATTCAAATCTTTGCCAATGGCTTCGTTATAGAATTGATGGCCAATCAAACAATTAATCAAGTAATCAAAACTCATAACGTCCCAAATTAAACACATTAACAGAGCGATAACTGTTTAACAGTCGTAACCAAAGTAGTTCAAAGCAACTTGAAGAACCAATGAAACCAATTATTGATTTCTGAATTGGATGATAATGCTTTAATTATATCGAATCAATTTATGATTACGACGTCGAAAGCTAAGTTAACAATATTTATATGGTTAGGTTTTTTTTTTTTTTACTTTGCATAGGCTTGTGTTTGACCACAATCTCACTATGGTAAGTGATGATGTGGCCGAAGGTGGTAAGCACTCAAAGCCTAGAAGGAACTGGCTCTCAAGTGCAGCTGCCGGAACACACCGATAGGTGTTTGGCGACAGATTTTCAACTTGGGGGTGGTAGCCAGCCAGGCGAGTACTACAAAGTACCCTACCACCGTGCTATGGTTTCCTCACGATGTTTTCCTTCACCGAAAGCTCAAGCTCATTGTAGGATGAGTTCATTCGAACCTATGACCTTCGCTGCGGCGTCTGACGTCACTACCACTCGGTTTTATTCGCATTATAGAGGTAATAACAAATAGATTTCCCGGGCCCAGAAATCCGGCTACATGGCCTGGGCTATATGCATGCATATAGATAAGAGAAGCAGAGATGCTATTACTAGACGTGTTTATCTAACAGACGTACCTACATGAAAAAAATGTGTAAAATCTTCTTTATAGTACACAAGGAATACATTTAGTTGGACCACCTGTCATACAAAAATGATCATTCCTTTATTAAAATAGTTATATAAATGTCTGTAAGAAATAATATAAAAGAACTTGACGCACTTAGAATTCCAATATTTCCATTGCTATCTCCTTTGCTTCAAACATCCATTGTCTAAACCCTTAGACAGACGCTTTTCTCTTTGTCTCCAAAGTAAATAAAGATGATGTAGATGCTGCATGTTCCCTCAAGATTTCTGATAAAACACCCGTTTTTATTGGATTTTATGCTTAATGTCTGTCATTCGAAAAATCCAATTCCGATTGTCTCCGAACGCGGTGTTTTAGTGATATTGGTAGAAAGATTTTGATGGATTTGTGGGAAAGGTAATAAAATGCTTCTTATAACGTCTTAATTCGACTAAGAACACTTCAAACGTCCAATATTGGTAAATATGTTGTAATAAACCCGTAAAGATCGACGAGACGACGGGCCGGTTGGCGTGGTTGGTAAGATACCCTATCTATCACGCCGAAGGTCGTGGGTTCGATTCCCACTCAGGACAAACATTTGTGTGCATGAACATGTCTGTTTGTCCTGTGTCTGGGTGTAATTATCTATAATATGTATCTATTTACAAAAGAAAAGTAGTATATGTAGTATATCAGTTAACTGGCTTCCATAGCACAAGCTCTGCTTAGTTTGGGGTCAGATGGCCGTGTGTGAGGAATAATGTCCCAGAATATTTATTTATTTATTTATTATTATACGATTAGATAGGTTTATTCACCATATGTATATACATATATATATATATATATATACATGTGTTAAATACGATACAAAAACGATAAGCTGGTCGATAAATTGATCACGTCCAGCATTAAAACCTACCAGAATATAATGCGTGTCCACTAACCTGATTCCTTTTATGTTGAATATGTTCGAGTATGAAATCGTTGGATATAGCAAAGTAGGGCAGATCAAGAGTGAATTAATCATTTTAACCCTTCATCCCAATCGATGAGCGAAAGGGATTGTTTTACGAGTGAGATGACACAAGAGTACTTAAGTAACAATAACATACAGTAATAACAAAAAAATACAACAAAAAACAGCTTTTGTTTTTAAAAACTATCGCGTGACCAACCAAATAAGCGGCACAAATCCAGCGTTCGGTGCGTAATATTTGCGATTTGACAGAAAAATAAAGACTTGTCAAATATATTCACAATATGTTCATCCTAATTATTGGGATTGATGAAAGCAAGAAACAAAACATGTTTCAATGAAAGAAAAAAAATTCAAAGGTTTTATGTTTTATATTTAAAAATTAAAAAGGTAATCACGACAAATGCAATGAAGACATGAACGATGAAATCAAGAAATGAAATGGCTCCTCAGAGATGCCTAATGACTGAGAGCCTATTCTGGCAGATAACCAAAATGAATAAGTATGACGGCTCCTTGTTTCTGGGCCGAATCCTAAAAAGGGACCGCTTAATGACCTTCCTAAGGGCCCAAATTATTGTTGTAGGTGTTTCATTTTGCAAATGTATAAAGCATTAAGACTTTTAATGAGTTATGTAAGAGTTGATTTTGATTTAATGGGTTGCAGGTAAGTTGCGGTTTTAGTATATCAGCGTTAATGTAATATTCAACAAATTTATATAATTTCATAGGATATTCACGTATGGAGTCAGAACATCGTTATCTTGGTCGTACAATGTTATCTATCGTCCATAAATCTGTTGGCCAGACAAGCGCTGCGAATCAATTTGCTTCAGCATCTGAGCCCAACTACAATGGACAGACAACTTTGTATATTTTTAAACTATAAAAACATGTAGGCATGGGTTACATTGAAACGTTGACAGAAAATGGTATGGTATTATTATGGTAGTATTACGTCTGTCAATTGAACATTTCGTGGTTGTCTCAAAAACTCCGTGATGAGTTTCAGTAGGACGGCCGCCATTTTAGTAAACCCTGACTGACTTGACTGTAAAACCGCAGTGTGGTGCTATAAAAAAAACATTTTTGACTTATACACTTGGTGGTATTGTTTTAGTTATAATAAAAGTGGTACATAGTACTATACGCAAACAAAAGTATTTGCATGTATGTAACTTATATTAAGCTCAAATATGTTTTTTGTATTCTTTTTTGCTATTTAATATGTTGTAATATTTCTAAATACCTATCTTGCCCAAAAAAATTAAATACGGATGTTTTTACGAATGATTAATGTAAATAAATAAATAAATGTATGTACTTATATAATAAATAAAATAATGTAACTTGTTAGGTGTAACTTTGAGAAAATCTTGCATTTACCATTCATCATTTGCATAATTGATACAAAATACAATTGACACAAAAGATAATATCGAAGATTCATTTTAGTGTCCGCAAAAATATTTCGTCATCTTATTACCTAAGCTATAGTACCTATGTTTGATACTAAAAGCTGAGTGCGAGGAGTGATTGAGCGTTCATTGCATCTCACGTAAGTGGTGTGCAGTAAATTATCGGGAAGTAAGTGCCAATACAAAAGTAAGGCGACACATAAATCCTGGTGAAGTAGTAACTTTACCCCACTTCCTCCCTGCGGAAGAAAAATTGCGGAATACAGCCACCGATGTGAACAACAAATAAAGTAGATTTTTTAGTGTATTAATGGTCCCAGAAACCATGTATGTCCCTCTTATTGCGTAAATGTAGGAAGTCAACGAAGATACACTGACACTGAATCAGATATTCATAATTAAATATTGCTAGCATCGAAATTAGAAACAAGTAACATTATATTTTCAAAGTGCGATTCAAAACAACCGAAATACTAATTGAATCATGCTCTAAATAATATTAAAATTAACGATTTCTATCAAGCTGTTAACATTCCATTATATGCAACTAGCTTTCCGCCGCACGGTTTCAGCCGCGAACCCCTATATATACCCCCTTAGGGGTGGAGTTTTAAAAATCCTTTCATAGCGGATACCTACGTCATAATAGCTATCTGTATGCCAAATTTTAGCCCGATCCGTCTAGTGGTTTGAGCTCTGCGTTGATAGAACAGTCAGTCAGTCACGTTTTCCTTTTATACAGACGATGATGATAAATATACTCTTAAATATAAATTAATTTCCGTCACAGAAGAATGTCAGTTCCTTACTTATTCGAAACTATTAGAAAAGAGGGAAGCCCGGGCGGGATAAACAGGCTATTCCATTAAGAGAATAGCTTACAGTGCGGGACGATGTGGACAGTGTCGCTGCCTGGTGGTACTTCATTGAACTAGCAACTCGCAAGCTCCAAACGGTTTCTTATTATTCCTTTTTCGCGATTCTGGGAACAGATTTTTCTTTTCCGTGCCCTCGGGGAAGAAGCTGCTTATTAGTGGCGGCTTTAATTTCGTATCTTTTTAAATATTTTAGTCA
This sequence comes from Tetheella fluctuosa, assembly GCA_951216915.1. Lineage (NCBI taxonomy): Eukaryota > Metazoa > Arthropoda > Insecta > Lepidoptera > Drepanidae > Tetheella > Tetheella fluctuosa. The sequence goes on from OX578230.1 coordinate 8,275,865, forward strand.
GTCTTTGTGGAGTTTGACTGTACAATTTTTAAATCATTTATAGCGCTATTACTTAGATAATTTATAATTAACATAATTAGAATTTGAAAAGAGGATTTACTGCAAATTATAAGGCATAATGTTTCTTTACAATGTCAATAAAATTGTATCGTAGTTTTTCAGGTCTATGACGTATTGAGTGAATTTAAAGCTACATCGCGTGCAGGCATAAATGTTGTTGTATTTAACTCGCTAACTGGATCGACGTCTCTAAAACCACGGAAGTGTATCCTGAGGCCCTGAGGCGTAGAGGCGTAGTCTTGTTAACTCGTAAACCTTCAACTAATTTCCTACTGCAGAATTTCACCACTAATAAGTCTCGGCGTTGCTTCAAGGCGGGATGAATTTGCGTTAAATTATAAAGCTTATTAAGCATTGTTCCCTAGTGTGTCGTAACCTAACGCAATGAAATGTTCCACCACACTGGGTCTATAGGTACCAGCCAGCCAAGTTTCGCCTCGTCTTGTCTTGAATTATGTATCCTTATACTCTGTTGCGGGGAAGATTTTTGATTAATTAAATTTTAAATGTGACACTTTTGCTTTGTCCTCTTTGTGGAGGTCGCAATGTTATGGAAAGAGGTCACTCCATATTATTTTAGGAGATCTCTTTGTTTTGTACTTTTGTGAAAGAAGGTTAAATTTTCCTTTTCTTGTAAATTTTGACATTATAGTAGTGACACACAAATTATACTGTGTTTTTTTTACCGGCTTTATATTTTTATTTACTGTTTATGGATCGTTGTAGCGATACTTCTGGCGATAAAAATAATGATGATCGCCCCACCAGTTCTAGAGAATACACGTTCAGACCCGAAAGTGAAGCTTATAATATGAATGATCTAAACGCTATTGATTTCAACTCTGCTGATGAAGTAAGGTAAACTTTCACAATTATTCTTTTACATAAAAAATATTTAGGCCTATAATTAAATAACTGATCTCAAAAGCAAAATCTTCGTGTTGATGACGAAAGTGGATTGAAATTCGTTTAATAATAAAACTAAACAAGTACTGGTATAATGTTTAATATGTATTTCTTATTATCTTTACAGACAAGCTATGAAAGCAGTGCTAAATGGTAAAAAACCTGTAAATATAAATACTGAAGTCGATCATTGTTCTCGGATGCGCAATGACCACCAGTGCAATAACGATAATGCCTCACATAATAACCAAACTCAACGTATACCGATTACTGAACAGAATAAAATTCCCGAAGACCTATTTCAGAGGGTGTCAAATCAAAGAGGAAATATTTCAGAAAAAACAAGAAAAAATCGACCAGGTAGACCCCCCAAAGCAGGTCCATCGAAGAAAGTTCGGAAAACAAACGCCGAGCTCACTGCTGCCATGTATTTGGGTAAATTGTCTAATGTTGTGCGATTCAAAAGTCGATACTATGATTCTGATAGCGGATCTGATTTCAACCTCTATTAGTTTCTTTAAAATTGTTATTATTTTTGGAGCATAAATTTTACTATGTATTTTAGTTTTTTTTATTCAATATAAAAGCTTTCGTTCATCGGCTTCAGAAGATATCGTTTGTGTTCGTTGTATCGTTGAAACGGTGCTATCGTATTTTAGCAATCTCTTAGCGGATCGTATCATATCGGAAATTGAATTTCCGATTGGCTCTCGAGTGCACAGTAGACTGTCTATAATGGATGGTCCCGCGGTCCCTGTTTCGCGGAGTTCATGGGAATGATAGATAGAAATACTTAGAATTCGTATTGCAAACAATCCGATGTGGAAAAGAATATTGATGTTAGTCACTCTGGCTGGCTTCAGTTTCTTTTCAGTATTTACTATAAACGTAAGTAGATTTACTTGTTGTGTTACAGAAATTGTATTTTGCGGTGCATACGCATTTACGCATAAAGCATTCTTATGATTTACCATCTGTCAAAAGTGAAGTCTGCGTGTACGGCCCCCCTACATCTCATTACTCAATGCACTTCAGTATTCAATATTTTTATACAAATTGGTATTATTGTTGCATTAAGTATTTCCCTCGTTGATATTTTATAATCTTGTTTTCGTACGAGCTTCTACTGAAAATTCCTTATTTCTCTCATCGAAGGTCCATATAAATTCCGTTACGATCGGCAACACGCTACAACACGTCCTGCGTTATTTGTACACGTTTTGACAGCTAATGTAATATGTAGTGAGAGAAATTGGGTTTGAGCTGAGACCCGAATTGACGTGGACGCTGATATCGATGTTGACATGTTTGAAATAAAACTCATAACATCTGTGTGATACGGTTAACTTGTTTAAACCTGTTTTACTTTAGGTGATAAATTCTTATTGGTCTGTTGCTTAGCTTAAGATTTAGACAGCATAATGTAGTTTGTCAAATTGAGGATATCACTTACTTGTTATCACAGTAGAATCAACTCTAGTAAACTCGATTGGTTTAAGTCAAATCTATCTTCATCCTTTTTATAGCACGTTTTTCTTGTAATAAGTCACTTTTTTAATGATCAATTATTATAATAAATTCCTGGGAGGATATTTGTTATTTTAGTGAGATACAAACAGCGTAAAAGAAAAGGAAGCTGGGTAAAAACTGCCGAAATTTAACTTGTGGCTTGCAACATTCATGTCAGTGCATGTTTTTTCGACACATATTTAACATAGATGACCAGCTGTGATCCCGCCAAGTTATCGTCACTTCCGGGTATCTTATGCTAATTAGTTTTGCTTTTACACGCTTTAGAATTCACCTAGGAAATGAGTTGGTTCAGGTTGGGTAACGACTCCGAGACAGTTTCAAAAATGTTTAGTTACAACGCTTGTAAATTGTTAAAATAATGGACACAATTTGATTTTAGATGCACTGATGTTAGGACGGTTTTATACTGGTTGAACTTATTTTCGTTACTTGTTCCTTTATACAAAATTTCACATTTCTATGAATGGTATGATACGGTATGGTGTATTACTATTAGTATTATAGATATTCACGCAACTGTATAATTCATTCTAAATTTCAAGAAATTCGTTCAAATAAATTTCCCATAATTTCCCATGATGGTTTGCATCATCTCCTAATTTACACCGATAGGGGTTGAACTTTCATAAATCTTTTCTTATTGCTTCTATACTTCATGAATGGAAATACCTACTTTCCAAATTTCATATTTCTTGCCTCAGTAGTTTTGGTTCTGCGACGGTGAGTTATCTAATTTGGACCTTTCTCTGTATGATAATGATGATAAAATGTGTCAGAAATAGATCATTAAATTATCTGTCTCACACAAAGTTCGTCAAATTACGGTTTCCATTTATCAGACCAAATTTTAAGTACAATTTTTATGACTCGGTTAAAATTCAAATCCGTGTTCCTCAACAAATTAACATACGTTGTCCATCTCTAATAATGAACTATGACCCTCGCCCTAATCAGGAGGGTCCAAACACCAAACTCAACAAGTTTAAATTGCATCATTCGACCTCATTTGAAACACCTCTCAGAAATGGACAGAACATGTAGATCGCTCGTTTTATGAGTCTTTATTCTTAGTTCCAGTCCGGGAAACTCAGCTTCTCATGAGCATTTTGAATAATAGCTTATTACTCAGGTAAATTAGTTGCAAGCCTGAAAGAAGAGACAAAATATAAGAAAAGAAGAGACAAAAAATAAGAAAAATTTAAGGTTTTATGAGAATCATAGCACATTAATTGTAAACACCAGATGAATGATAAAGTTGTGTCAGCTCAAGAATTCTGAAACTACTATTAAGTAAATAAAAAAAACAAACAAAGTTCGAGTCACGAGCGGAACTCCCAGTGTAACTAAATATCATTTTAAACTTTAATGAAAGGTGCACAAGTTGCATAACCCAACGTGCTCGTATGTGTACAAAACGCTCTAGTGGCATTGTAAATCTTAAATATTAACCGAGACTCGGGTGCACCGAGTACGAGTTAGCAAGCACAGTGCGTGCATCTATTAATAATGAATTAATTATTGCATCGCTCAACCAAGTTGCTAGACAGTTGAAACTTGAAGGCGAACACCAAGTTGCAACTCCCGAAGCTGATGTGCGAGTGAATGTATAGTTGAGTACAGATTTTGTGCATGCAGCATACATTTTTAATGATAGTGTGGCTCAGGTGTTAATTAGTAGAAGCTGTTATTTTTTTCACAGAATTTGGCCATTTCTTCTTACAAAATAGATCTGATTTTCAACTAACTTGTTACTTTGTTCCTTGATGTTTCGGATTTTGTAAAGGATCAAATTGTACATATATACAGATGGGTGTATCTTTCTTATTGATGATAATGTTTGTCCGACATTACCGAACACGTCTGACCTCGTGTCAAATAATGCCATTATAGTCAGTCGTAAAATATTCCATCACACGTGTAATACTGCGTATTTACTCCATATAGCCCTATAGCCTTTTTCAGGGTATGAAAAATTGTTTATGGCCACTGTGACACGCTCGCGAGTTTGGGTTCCGTTGTAAAAAACCCTAATTTCCTGCACCCTTTCATTTATATCCTGGCAATCTGGAGGCCCCGTAGCTTATTTATAGGGGTCCGGGTATTTGATGGGTGGGAGGCAGAATGCGTAATGATAAAGGTTGTAAAAAATCGTGTAGACTCGCGACTGAATTGCGATTTGTCGCACGTAGTCATTATCAAAAATTTCTTAATGTACCTACCTAACTATCTTCTCTTTACTATCTATTTTTAAAATTTACTAAGATCCCGCTTCATTATGATATCTACTTATTTCGGAAATGAAGAAAGACTTCTCCAAGATTATACCAAAAATGTTTTAATACACAAACTATTTATGATACCGTTAAATTTCTCATTATTACTCCATATTTATCTTATCAGCCCGTTTTAGCCTACTACTGAGTATAGGCCATCCTTATCTCGACACATTGTCCGGTTCGGTGATCCTTAACTTCTTATTCATTATACTTACAAAGGCATTTCTAAAAACATCTTGCATAAATGCTTTCTAGGCCTTAAAAACCTATCAAGGTGAGATTGATAATCTACGACTAACGTACGAAATTGAATTTTTGTCGCAAGTCTACATTGTCACACAAAGCCCACTGCATTTTCATGTAGAGCAACTTTACGAGTGTTAGTTTCGCCGTATGACCGTCTACATGATATGTTATCATTTCTGATGCTTTTATACCCACAATCCGGGATACAGCCCTTTATCAGTCACGACTATTGTCACGCTGGTCATGTTTTTATATCCGTATGATTACATATCGACTTTATTCCATCAGCATCTTTAACAGTAACATTAGTAACTAGCTTCCGTCCCGCGGTATCAACCGATCTTATATTTTCCCGTGTTTATAAGTATCCTAAATACTATTCCTTAACGCCCTTTGAATGGTTCAGATAATTCTGGAAAAATCTATTAAAAGCTGTAATTTTTTGCGTTAATTTCGAAAATCGTTTCGAAAACGCCTTACGTTAGTTAATTACTTACGGTAGCAGTGAAAAAAATTACAGCGATAAATTTTACGCCCATTTCTCAGTGGCTAAGATCCAAGGATTTAGATCTTACCCTGGCTTTCCTCGCTACAATATATTATGTGAGACCTATTTAAATCAGTTCAAATTACTTGTACACTAAATTTGAGAGTCTGCTGAAAAAGCTTGGCCATTTAATTATTTTTTTGCGCAGATTTAAAGAAAGGGGTTCTGATAAATAATTGCTGTTTATTTTTAAAACATATGAAGAGGGATTTTGGGTCCGCTTACAATCCTTTTGCTGTTCTTAATTAAGTCGATTGTATGTTTGTTTGGGTGTATATCTGTTATCATTTTCATCTTAACTACAGTATCGTTTTCGATGAGGTAGGTTTTTGCATTGTTTAGGTATCACGCGAGAGCTTTTATCGCTATAGCTCACTAGGGGGCGTTGCAATATGTATTTGAATGCCTAAAGATTCGGCGATTTATCGGAAATATGCCAAATACGAAGCTTGTAGCTATGAAGTTTGAACTTGATTGCGTCTTCTTGATAGGGTATTTTTAAATACACAGTTCCACCCTCAACAAAATGTAACTGTTGACTTATCTCTGTAAAATGTATGGTAAGACATCACAAAGATTTAAGGACCGTATTAAAGCTGTTTTAATTGAAAAATCTTACTATACTGTGAATGATTATTTAAAAGACGATAATGCTTGGTAGATTTGTTACTTTTGTGTATGTATATCAATTTTTGTGTAATATATTATCATAATTTTTTTAATATTGTTATTAGTGCGAGGAGGGCGATGGCTGCCACATGCGTCATACTTGTGAACAGGTGCTGCTTGTGGGGGCTGGTCTGCTTAAATTTGCTATCTATTTATTAACTATGTCACTCATCATTTTGTTTCTTTTCTTTTTTGTTATAACACACATATATTGTCAGTGAGACTAGATAAATAATTTAATGTAATAAATCTGAGTTGGTTTTGAAAAGAGTAATTGCTGAGTTTCTTGCCGGCTCTTCTCAGTAAAAGCAACCTTCCGAACCGAGCGTTAGAGTCAGACTATTCATAAGTGCTTGTGAAGGCCTATTTGAATAAAAAATATTTTCATTTTCATTTTCATCATGATGGAAATAATCTTGTAAGAGGGTATAGTACGCTTCTTAAATGCTTTTATTTGAAACTTTATAGACACTTTTAGTTACTTTAGACGATTATGAATCTTAGCCACATTACTTCATGTTTATCTTAGGTGAACTACATCTATAGAAATATAAACTTCGTAGTCTATAAATAATCTGAGACAGCATTAAACAGTCTACTCCCAAATCATGTCACGATATGAAAAGGGACGTCTCTGTAGAACTGAAACGCTTTCAACATTAGGCCTCGCAGTGACGGCTGATAAGGCTCCGACGGACGCTGAAGGAAGATCACTGATAAAGTCAATGCTTTGATGTCCCGTCCCGGATTGTTGTCTTTCTCTACGTGATATACAGACAGAAATTTGAAAATAGAGTGATGCGAATCTTTGGCTTTGAAATTAGTAGCAAAGTGTAGTGGCTGCTATTTATCTAATTGATAACGATTCTTCGGATGTTTTAAAGGAAGAAGGTTAAACGTATTATTTTATACTTGTATTTTGGAATTATCGTGATTTAAACTTTGTTCTACTCGCATCCATGAGAGGAAGTTAGTGATTTGAAGTTTGTTGATATTCTTATATATTTATGTTTTTATTTGTTCCGACTCAATTATTGTCTTGAGTGCCAGCCGACTGCAAGGAGGGTTGCCAGACATCTGTTATTAGCCGGACATATTAGGCTTTTAGTCTGTTTGTCCGGCCAAAATTTCGTCGGTGAAATGCCCCACAGTCGCAGAAAATTTACCTATTTTTAACGTCTCCAAAGGCTGCCGTTGTGTTTAAATGTTCGCCACAATGTCTGGTCGAACTACAAATTTGAATATCCGACCTTTTCAATGGCAATATCTGGACATAATCTGGAGTTAGGGTTAACCAAGTTCAAGTACATTCATAACATAAATTACTAATAAGTATTATGATACTGAGAGGTAAGTATTATAATGTTAAATTTTAATTCGTTTTACCACAATATTATTAGATGGCGAGTGGTGATGTGACCTTCTTCATCTTTGATCCAATAAGCAATGGTGAAATGTATTACAGTAATGTATTTAAGATTCTCTGATATAACTTATGCGTAAAACTTCTTAAAACTAGTATCATTACTCAAACTGTTAAAGTTAAATCACAGTCGCTTTACTCCGTTTCAGATTTTAAGTTAGCCAACCTAATTTAATTGTCACTCTACTGTATTAAACTTGAGTACAAAGGAGTTTTCTTAAATGGACTGTATTTTATTTTATACACCAGGATAACTGGAAGCTTTATTTGCAGTAAAACTGTCGTAAATAGTTTCTTGTAAAACAGTTACGATGAGTCCATTAGAGACTTCTTCAGTGGATTGTACCGAAGTTAGACCAAGTTTAAAAACAAGTGAACCTTTTGTTTTCGATACACGTTTCGAAGTGTTTAAACTGGCGGCGGGGATAATGCGTAAGAATATGTTAATGATCTTTATTGAATTTGGCTCCCATTATCTGGAATTCTATAATATGTAGACGCTACGCGGGGAACTGGACGAGTCAATGACTTAATTCAATTATTTGATATTTGTTTGTCCCATAAATATAACAGAATTAAAATAAAATGCCAAATTCAATTATATTTATTACCATTGTGTTACGCGGTAACTCCGCGGGTTTCATTTTTGTTATTTATTTATTTACTACAAAAGTTGAACAAAATAATTACTTTACAAAAAAATAATTCCGTCAAACCGCAATACGGTTTGTCGAGGGAACAGCCCTCGATTTTTTAAATTTATTCTTTTATTTAGTGCAAGCGCTTTTAGTATTTGTCAGTAGTCTTAACTTCATGACAATGGTTGTTTTTGAATATTGAGTTAAGCCTGTGTCTCTGGAAGAAGCGATAATAATGCCTATTCACTCAATCTTTGAATATGCATAGTTTAGGTTTATTTAGTGCTAATAACCATGCCTGAAACAAACATATTTTAGGTCGTAAATTTAAGTAACTTCATTCGATTTGCGACCTTATTCCAATCCGATTGCAAAGCAAAATCTGCAGACATTTGTAATAGGAACTCTTTCATTCTACCCAGGTCGGACAGCCTACGAGCTGATAACCTGTTAATGGAGTATATGTAGAGCTAGCGCCTATTTGAAAAGCACTACAAAATGTAATAAAGGGTATTAACAACTCTTTGACCACGAAGTGCCTATAACATTGTCTACATACTGGCAATAGCGCGTAATATCTAGTCTTTTACAATGTAATATTGCTGAGTATAATATCTGTCCTGTCTAGCCTCGCTCCGCAGTCACAGCTGAGCGTCGGCACGTGATTGTCATGCTGCAATTGAAATTTTAGGGTTCTGTAGTCGTTTTGTGAAAGTTCCAAAAATCGTTCAAAGTCAAATCCATTTATTCAGTTTAGGCTCTATGATGGACGAATTTACTGATGTTTCCACTGTTCGGATGTATGCCTTCTTCTGAGAAGAACCGGCAAGAAACTCAGCAAGGTTACATTTTTATAAAGGTATAAAAAATATTTTATGATTATATTCTATTTTGTGTAGGTACTTAAAACATTTTACAAACATTTCAAACAGAACAATTAAAAACACAAAATAACATGAGAATATAAATAAGTAAGCCAATCACTACTATACAATACACGCAGACATAAAACAAACGAGGACGAGACTTGGTGTTAACCAAAAGAGCCGGCCATGAGAAAACTTATCTTACGAATGATTTTTATAGAAGAAACAACAACGTTATCTGTAACATATCTGTCAGATTGATTTTGGAATTCATTCAAGTCGTCCCGTGGACTCGGTGCCTATATATATATACTATACTACTAATACTATCAACAAAATAAATTCTTGTCATTAGTATCTACTATACAACTGCATATCTATGCGGAACCCAATGGCACAAGGCTAACTCATTCGTACCCATTTTTTTATTGGTACGTCCTCTTCAATAGTGTCAAGTGGAGTGTCATAGCAATTTCGCAGTCTATTTGTGGCTTTTTATGTTACCAGATTGATGTACCGTATATACGTATGTAGATAGAGCTGTTTTAAAGTAAATTATCGATGTTATTCATTCCGTGTTTCTAATCGTTATCGATAATGTATCCTAGCAGACATTGCAGTGGAATTATATACACCTATGTTAAATCGACCTAACGTAAGTATAGGTCACTCATCATCTAGTGGACTGGATAAATCCCAAAAAATAAACCTATATTTTTCTATAAAATTCCGGTGTGCGTATGTTCGTAATTTTACTCCTGAACGGCTTGACAGATGTTGATGTTTTTGTTGGACCGGTTTGTCGAGTGTCAGAGTGTCGGTGGCGCTGTTGTCGAAATTTAGAAAACCTAGTTCTAGTATATTTAGAAAAAAATACAATAGTACGTAAATGTCGTATATTATAGTCAGTTATTAAATCTGGTTTCCATTGCAATTTATCTTCTAGCAGGATAATTAGTTTTTGATTGCTTCTCGAAGACTATGAAAAAATTATGATTTAAATTTATCGAAATGTAAGCTACAGCTTGCATCGATCAAAATGTATCGGTATATTTTACAACTATCGATTCAATCTAATTCATACAATCATTTCCATAGAATCTTGTCAAATAGGTACGTAGTTTAAGAAAATCACCGCGGAATCCGTACGCTTCGATCGCTACTATTAAATCAGCGAGTGAAAAGAAGAATAAATTTCAAACCTTTAAAATATGTTTCAAGCTAGGTATCTCTGTGTGAAAGTGAATAAACCCCGTGTATAAGTACAGTAAAGTGTCAAGTGAACAAATAAATAGAGGTGTTTATATAAGTACTTAAATCTGACTAGGACAGAATATTTCACTAGCTGGCTAGACCCAAAGTGTTAGTGTTGTGGCTAGCTACAGAACAAACAGCCAACGAACAGCATTACGTTTGTGAAGTAGTATGACCTAAGTGTGTCGCTTTTGTTTATGTGCATGTATGTTAAAAGCATATTAGATTTATATTCTTTATATGACATGAGCGTTTAATTTATAATTATTTTACTCTCAAGTATAAAATAATATAATTAAATTTCTGCTTCTAATGGCTTTTCCATTTTTTTATAGATAATACTAAAGCTCGTCAATAGCTCCTAAATAAAAAAAAACCGGCCTAGTGCGAGTCGGACTCGCGCACGAAGGGTTCCGTATATATCTATAAAAACGCCAAAAAAATCGTGCCTGTTGTATGGGAGCCCCACTTAAATATTTATTTTATTCTGTTTTTTAGTAACCCCTTGTCTCGCGATTGAGACGCGCGTCCCGAAACTACATTTAAAAAACTAGAATTTTAAATTGTCAATGAAAATTCAAGCGAATCAAATTATGATTAAAATTGACGTTGACAGAACTGTTTTTTATAATATTATGCTTGTTAAGAACTGCACACGTCAATTACCCAAGTATACATTTTACGTTGTCGCTCAATAAAGATGAGATACTATATTCATGAAAGCAACGCCTTCTCAATTCACACCAAGATTGTCTACAACCACAAGGGCAAATTTACAAAAGCGCAATGAAACGAGCGCCTGATTAAACCTATTCATACAAGAGTGACAAGTAAGATGGGCCATTCTCAGCGAATAACCCTTTGAAGGTTTGGATTTGAAGGACATAGCATAATGTGGTTACAAATTATATTTGTTACAAAAATTGCGGTCTTGCTAAGATTTTGTATCTTCATGGATACATTTTCTGATGAAACTAATTTGAAAGCTGGTTGAAATCTGTGATAGTAAATCCTACACAATTTTTTGTTTCATACTAGCTTCCACCCCGCGGTTTCACCCGCGGAACTTATGTTTTCCCGGGATAAAAAGTAACCTATGTGCTATTTCAGACTATATTCTATCTGTGTGCCAAATTTCATCCAAATCCATTCAGTAGTTTTTGCGTGAAAGAATAATAAACATCCTGACATCCATACTCACATTTATTTATAGCACTTTCTTACCAGCTTTTGCGGAATGTTTACGTGATGTCTATTTCAACATTTTGGAAATTCTCTATGATATTTAGGTACCCATTTGTCCCAAACGCAGAAGCTATTAACTTCCACCTAAAGGTTTCTATAATGTCCTTGAGGGGCATTAGTGACCCCGCTGAGCGTTTAAGGACCTCTGACGTTTAGAACCTCCCGGAGTGCTTCCGGGAGGACGACTGTGAAGTCATATCCGGTCTCTTAAATTGCCTTCAATCATCGGTTTTTTTTAAGAAAAAGTAAAAGTGTTACAATGTTAGTTACCATACTCCTCCGAAACGGCTCGACCGATTTTTATGAAATTTTGTGTGCATATCGGGTAGGCCTGAGAATCGGCTACTATCTAGTTTTTACACCGCTACGCGAGTGAAACCACGAAGCACAGCTAGTATTTTATATAAATCTTGAAAAAATCATAATGAAATATGTTTTTTTCGATACTGAATCTGCTTTGAAGCTTTCCAATATTTGTGTAAGTAAGTACCAAACTCTTTTATCCCTTAAAAATATTAAGTTACATCCTTGAACAATTGAGCCACCGTTCAAGGTTGCATCACACATAATGACAAGGGTGCAATAAGAGGGCCAATAAAGATGAATAAACAAATACGAAGCTCATACCCTTTACTGTATCTTTTATTTGAAGTACAAAAGGGTAAAAACTTGCCAACAACTTGCATTCATATTGTGTTGTCGATACAGACTTTCATATTTTTTTATTCGCTCGATTTTCACACGATTCCGGCAAAATGCAATCGAATCCCGGTATAAACTTTTTTTTATTCCCCTTATATCCTTTTAGCTGCCAACTTTTGCAAGGCATAAGCGTACACAACCTAATATACAATTTAAATTGTGTCCCAAACTCGTAAATGCGGAGCTAGAGGGACTTATGGTATTCATGCGACCGACCCTTTAGTTTTTACAGCCCTTATGGTTTGGATGCCCTAAATAAGTTCGCAGATCTGACTTTGATGATCAATTTGCATTATTTTATAGTTTGCGACAGGATTTTGGTACTCTATCAATGGCTTCTTATGCGTATTTTATTTGCTATTTTGAGAGTAAGTACAAGTAAAACATATTTAATCGTTTCACTAGTATAGGTATACCCGATAGCATTAGAAATAAGCTAGATTATTAAATACCTAGAGACAGCTTCGATATTATATTTTCGAGGAAAGTTTATATTTACATAATGTTAGTTTAATTCAAGTAACCTTCAAGAATATTTTATCTTTGTTTCTTTGTTGAACGAGTCTGTTACTGTTAGGTAAGCAGAGGGATTTTTGGAAAACCTATTTGTATAATTTAGAATATTTTCTTAAATTTTCACCTGTGAAAATAGAGCTTTGTCAACATTTACCCTTTGTTCATCATCATAAGTAGCATTTTTATTTATGAGATGATTATAGAGTATATATTTATGAATTTAGAAAATACGTAAGTACATTGTAAATTGTAAAGGGTATGGTATAAGAGCTTCACCACTAGTAATTCCTTTTCTGAATGTATATGAAGTTTAAAAAAAAAATAGAGCATATGCGATGGGTTTAAATGAAAATAAAAAATCATTTAGGCATATTCCTCATACTAATCCGACTACTATTATAAATGCGAATGTTTGTGTGTTTGGATGTTTGTGACTCAATCATGCATAATCGGCTGTATGGATTTGGATGAAACTTGGCCCATTAATAGATCATCATACCCTGGAATGACAAATAGGATACTTTTCATCCCGGGAAAATATAAGATCCATCGGGGACGCGGGTGAAACCGTGGGGCAGAAGTTAGTAGACTATAAATAATCTCATTAGGTATCACCCCCTAATCTTTTTGCCCTAAACCTGTAACCCTTTTGCCCCTGCTATTTCGATTCCACATGAGAATCAAAGTGTGGCATGTGTTGTTATGCTTCTGAACTTAATAATTACTGTAACAATGGAACTTCGCCGATCAGAGTCTAGAATAATTAAAATATTGTCGTTGCATTTGGAGGGGCCACTGGCTTCTGGTGCTGAAGTATTGTGGTACAAGTGATAAGCGCAACGATTAAGACTGACGTTCCTATTTCGGACCATTGGGATGTGGAAAACCGTAATGCCCCCATTACGGGTATCCCGTAGCGCTACGTCATGGATTTTTTTAAAAGGGGAGTAAAAAGATTTCTTCAAGGTCGATAACACATAGGTAACTCTCATAGTATTGCGAACATAAGCGGCGCGGCGCGGTGACCACGTACCATCAAATGGACCGTACGCATGTCAATCAGGCTGGCATAAAAAAAAAAACTGGTCAAGTACGTACCCATTACATTATACTGCCAAAATATGAGTGGCTACTTTCAGAAGCGTCAGTGATATACAAATACATCTCATCGCTTATAACTTGGTCCCAAATTGAAAGGGTAATCCTGGACCCTTTCGTAAAGTTTCTCAACTGCTTCCCAGGGACCGATAGCTGGAGTTCAGTAATTTTAACTAATGACACTTCGTGTAGGCTAAGCCAGGGTTAGACTCGAAATTTAGCGCAACACTTTGAAGTATTTTCTTGAGGAGTTGAGATATTGCAGTTTGCTAAAACCGCGCAATGAAGATTTAGGATTTAGGATTGCTAACTAAAATACACTCTATGCAGTGCTACTCAGGGTTTGTAATAGCATTTGATATGATGCAGCTGAAAATTGTTAGATAAATTAATTTCTTTCTTGTATGACAGAATTGAATTTTTGCATTTTTTGTATAAAAGAGAATACCTGATGAATGTTTATTATTTATATTTAATTATAATTATCCTCCGATCATATTTAATTGTCTATCATTATAATTTGTGTCGATAACTTGTATCTTGTTATCCTCGCAAGTTATTTTATTACACGACAAAAGGACTTGTTATTTTATTGTTGCTGGAAATAGTGTTGAGACTAGAAAAACTCGAGTATTTTTAAGCGACTTCAAAAAAGGAGGTTATCAATTCGACCGACACGTATGTATGTAATATTATTGGAACTGCAACATATTCACATATGATTATCTATAAGAGCTTCCAAACAAATATATTACAACATTTTATAGGTGTTTTATGTATGTCTTATAAACTTATTTTAAGATTTATCCCGTCTTATTTACCTTAAAAGAGATGCATTATAAAATTAATAAATTACAAATAAAACTTAAAAATATTTTTACTTTTAATGGGAGGGTGTAACATGTTTTATGTTTATAAATTATTCGATGTATGTATTTATTTTGTTGGCTTTGTAATAAAAATAAAAACACACTCTGACTTATTTAATAAATACCAAACAAGAGAAAAAAAATATAATTTATTTATTTTAAATTTGTTTTCTTTGAAATTTGTTTTCAAAGTTTTCTTTGCATTTTACGACTATAATCATTGGGGAAGGAAACCAACTCTTCATCAGGTAGTTTTGCTTTGAAATGAATACTAGCTTTCCGCCCCGTTATCCCCTATTTTACTGAGTATTGAATATCGAAAAAGCCTTATTCCTTGTAAATCATAAAGGGGTCCCTTTACTGTCTGTGTACTGGTCTGTGCAAAAATTCAGCTTTCTAGGTCCAAGGGTTTGGGCTGGGGGTTGGTAGAGCATAGCGATATGTCGCTCAAAGAGCAGCTCGACTGGGGAAGTACCTCAACCTTACAGAATACCGCAGCCAAATAACTTATAGTTGTGTTCCTGCGCGTGAGTAAGGTCGCCAGAGCTCATCGGGAAGGGGGGAAGGGTCGGCAACGCGCGATTTATATCCCTGGTGTTGCAAGCGTTCATAGGCTACGGTAACCGCTTACCATCAGGCGGGCCGTATGTTTGTTTGCCGACTATATTGTATAAAAAAAAATAGTTAGTGAGTCACGAGTTTTCCCTCATATATGTATTGATTGGTAATGCTTAATATAAATCTGTGTAGGTTATTAGAGTGTTGTCTCTTTCTCTTGAGTCACGACTCGATAAAATATAATTAATACAGTGAAAGTAACATCACTACGGTGAAGTTGTCTAATTTACATGCAAATAATTGTAACAGATTGAGACCTCCGCGAACCGTTTTGCAAATACAAATTGTATTCATTTGTATAATTCTTGTATAATAGCTCGACGTCTTTAGATCCGGTTATGTTATTACAATTTGTTTTTGAATAGATTTTCTTAGAAGGTTAATGGTAAAATGACTTTGTAAGTATTGTTATTATAATTTTATTCTCCTTTTGTTTCAGCTGTCTTGAAATGTTGCCGTTCTTGTAAGTATCACATTCAGAATATTTGTTTAGCTACATGCCTATTTATTATTATAGATACTAGATTCCGCCACGCGCCACTCGTTCGCTTTTCGGGGGGTAAAACTAATGTTAACTTTATCTCGGTAATAAAATATATCCTATATTATATAAAATTCATCCAAATACGTTCAGTCATCAATACTTGATTGAGGTTCAAACATACATACTTTTGCTCTTTATAATATGTGAAAAATATTTTTATGCAATGTCTCAACTTAGAGTTCCTTTTTTTTACAGGACCGTTCTATGAATACTAACTTTTGCGGTTCTTTGGAAAACTTGCATAAAAATATAATAGTAGAAATAACAATAATACTAAAGTCCTATAAAATTGAAAGAAAGTTTTTATTTTTTTTTATTGAACTCTTAACACATGTGCATATCTAATAGCTAATAGTACATACCAACTAATTAGTGTATTGGTAAGAGCACGGTGTCAAAAGTTCCCTACCTCAGCAATCAGCTTAAAGTTGCACTGCACATATGGAGCTGTGCATTATATGTTTGACACCTCCGTTATCTAGTATTTACCAAATATACTCCTAATGTTTGACAGTTGTGTTTTGGGTGGTAAGCACACAAATCCTTGAAGGCATAAGAATCCTGGCAAGGATATAATTTTGTTGACGCATTATCCTTAATAATAGATCAACATAAATAAAAAATTCTATCACCATTATTCACCTTTTAAATGCACCATAGTTATAAAGTTTATAGGTATCGGACACTAGTACGTGCTTTGAATCATGAAAAAAACAAAGAGGTTCACTAAATAAAACAACTCAAAAGGCAATTAGCACAACCGGACACATCTTATAATTGTTTACCTCGAAAATTGGCGTGAGAATTTCTTCGTTCTAAATGAAAAATGCTCCCGACTTTGTCTCTGGTACTTTATTGCACAACTTCTGTGGTTGGTAAGACTTAAATTATTTTAAGTACCACCATTTCAGTGCGCGCCTTGTGGTTATCGTCTACTCTCTGTGATTAATGCGGACGAAGTTTAGCTTTGAGGGATTTACATGGTGAATTTGAATGGAGGTGTTGCTTCAATCAAACTACGGTATTTTGCAGTCAACAAGACGGTGTGACGGGTGATGATGATGATTTAACACAATAATATCTCAGTGTTAGTGACGTCGACTGCTGTGGCGAAAGTCATGGGTTCGAATCCTTAGTGAATTGAGCTTTCAGTGAAGTAAAGGCGGCGGCGGTGCTAGGCGGCTCTTGAGTTGGAAATTTGTCGCCAAACACCTACCGGTGTATTCCGGTAGATTCATTTGAGAGCCAGTTCCCTTCTAAGAATTTATCTGCAGATGCCTGTACTCAAAGTTCTAGCTGAAAAAATAAAATTGGTAAAGCCGTATTACGTTACTCATAGATCTCTACGCCGCCTCTCTCATAGACCCTAAACCTCCTATCATCACATTTATTCAAATATGATGATTTATAAACACTTCTATTTATGTTTTCTTACATGAATCCTTCTTAGTAAAATTGTTAGTAATATTAGTTCCGAAATATGGAAAGAAAATCATAATATTTGTAGTAGTGTAGCTAACTATTTAATAACAAATCGGCTCAATGGCTCAATGCTATCTTATTTCTTGCCATAATTTACAAAACATTTCAATTAATACTGTCAAATCCGATAATGTTACTATAATACCGGAAGAAATAAAATCCTGGAGCGAAAAACTGTTTCCAGAAGCAAAACAGCATCACCGCCTTCATCGGGAAGTAAATTCAGCAAAAAAACAGATAAGAGATTGCGCAACCGGGATTGCTTAATTTCAAAAGCTTTTTAGAACCAACCATTATATTTTACCCGGTCCTCGGATTCGTTATCTAGAAACAGCTTTTTAATTAAATTTCCAACTATCAGATGGAAACGGGGATTTTTTGAAACAAAACGACCGCCATAAAACATTTGTTTCGTTACACAAGCCCGGTGAGTTACTCGGCTATCGGTCCAGCGATAAAAATAGTCTAAAATTAAATGAAAAATCGTAAAAAATCTCCGCTCCCGAATGTAAACGGATAGAATTAAATTTTTATTTCCGTGCAATTCGAGGGACCCATATAATAAAGCGTATTTTAATAAAACGAAATTACTAAGGGGCGGTTGTAAAATTAGAAGACCTCCGAATTAATGTAGGGAAGTGTAATTGAGGTGGTAGGATTTGTGTACCCAACATCATATTACTTACTTTACTTCAATTTCTGTTATTTTGCGATCTTTTTTAGGGTTCCCTAAGGGTAAAAACGGGACCCTATTACTAAGACTTCGCTGTCTGTCCGTCCGTCTGTCTGTCTCCAGGCTGTATCTCAAGAACCGCGATAGCTAGACAGTTGAAATTTTCACAAATTGTGTATTTCTGTTGCCGCTATAACAACAAATACTAAAAACAAAATGATATTAATATTTAAGGGGGACTCCCATACAACAAACGCGATTTTTTTGCCCATTTATTTCTATATGGTAGTTCCCGTTGACCTACAATCACGAAATTTGGCAAAAAGCAAGGTCTTACAGCACAAATAAAGGAAAAATTTAAAAAAATAAAAAAAGTTGAAAATTAAGGGGTGTCCCCATACATACATAGTAACGCCAATTAATAAAGATTCTGATTTGTATGAGCGCTCATACAATTTAGAGGTCTAGCTTAATTGGCAAAACCTCAAATAAGGTAAATAAATAAAATTGTGCATTTCCCGTGATGGAAGAACGATGGAAGTTTGTACGGAACCCTCGGTGCGCGAGTCCAACTCGCACTTGACCGGTTTTTATGATTATTGTATTTTACCATACAAATACATCAGTATTTCAATGGACATTGAGTTTCTCTTCATCCATTAGTTATTTGGGTGCAGAACCAAATCTGTACCTATTAGTGATTTACACTACATAGCTAAAATGCTTTTTAGCTAATATGCTGATTTGACAATGACAGTAAGTTGATCGATATATATGTGACAAATTAAACAGTGTTTTAGATAAATGACGTTTTATATGTAAGGGTGACAGACAAACAAACGAACGAAAAAGAACAAAAGACATACAATTGACCTTCCATTTTTAACTTCATGATGTTAGTAATCGTAATCCTCTTTTTTTTATTTGTTTGTTACCTTTTTACGCCTAAACCACTGAACCGATCGCGATGAAATTTGGTATGCTGATAGTCTATAGTATGGAGATGGACATGGGTTACTTTTTTTGAAGTGAAAACTTCTTTAGCCGCGTTGAGCGTTTTTGGAGGGGAAAAACTTATAGGTTCGCGTCACCGACATGCTCATGCTAATAGTTTTCACTTCTATCGGCAGTCCCCATGACTGCCTGTTTTATTTTTCTTGGGAACGCGGGTGAAACCGCGGGGGACAGCTAGTACGGTATAAATTCACTTATGAAACAGTCGTGTGCGTACATGAAACCACGACGCTTGGGAATCGGAGAGATTATCGCAATTCACTGTTATTTATTACCTAACAAAGAGAACAATAAAAACAATAATTACTTTTCTTATTTTATTGTTGCCAGTATCGGAAGTTCATACATTTAGTGCGGTGTTGCTAGTTCTGATTTATTATGTTGTTCCTTCCGAGATGGTACCCCAAGTGTTTATCATTCTCCGCAAGTTTATCTATAAACTTTCTTCATACGTCTGCTTTGAGAAACTTTGTCCTGTCTTTTTTGTTTTCATATTTTTAAAGCTATGCGCTGGCAATGTTTCTCAGTGATGAAATTGTTTTTTTATTTTATTTATAACTGGACGGAAGTTGTGACTAGCAGATTTTTCCTTTGGTTTAGTTTGTTGCGGTTTTTTATGATGATATAGTCGATTCATTTCAAAGTTCTGTTGAAAGAGTTAACTTATCACCTCGAGAGTAGTTAATTGTTTTTTTTTGCAAACCCCTATTAATCTATACAAATATTATAAAGCTGAAGAGTTTGTTTGTTTGAACGCGCTAATCGGGAACTACTGGTTCGATTTGAAAAATTATTTCAGTGTTGGATAGCCCATTTATCGAGGAAGGCTATAGGCTATGTTGTTATCCCGGGAAAACACAAGATCGCTCGGGAACGCGGGTGAAACCGCGCGGAAAAGCTAGTTAATATTATAAATGCGAAAGTTTGGATGGATGGATGTTTGTTACTCAATCACGCCAGAACGTCTGAACGGATCTGGATGAAATTTGGTCTGGAATAGCACATAGGCTACTTTTTATAATACATTACATAGGAAAACGCAATATCCGTCGGGAACGCGGTTGCAACCGCGGGGCGAAAGCTATAGTGTTAATAATTGTACAGTCAGCAAAAATTAGTCTCATCAAAGATAATATTATTTAACATGACAATAATTTTATTTGTTACTAAAAGATAACGTAACGAGTTTAATTATTATTATTAGTAATATATTATTGTAGGCAACAAGCCCAGCGTTTATTTTATTGTGTGGCAACAAAATATGATATAAAAACGTAATAACTGTAATTCGGGGAGGTTTTATCTGCACATCCAGTTCCGGTCTTAATTACCGCCCTAATATCTACGTGTGCGATAACGCGCTCGCGGCTTATTTTATTTTCATTTCATGCTATTTTTAATTTGAACTTTGTCTCCTTGATATAAAGCTTTTCGATGATTCGTAACAAGTATAATTTCACATTCGTAGGTAGTTATTAAATACCTTAGGTTTTATAAAATAACTATCTAGGTATTACCTGCATATTTTAAGATTAAAACCATCGAAATATTATTTATTAGCTTTCGCCCCACCCGCGTTCCTGGGACAAAATGTAGCCTATATATGTCATTCTCCGGTCCATATACTATCTCCAAACAAAAAAATATACACATTGATCTGTTGCTGCGTGACATAAAGACAAACTAACAAACACACTTTCGCATTTATAATTATAGAATAATTAGTAAAATATAATACTTTAGTTCCCTGTAGGTACTTCGGCTTCATTAGTGGGTTTAGAAAGATCCTTTGCAAGTAGGATCTTTCTAAAAACAACACCTAGTAGAATCACATATAGCCGTAAAACTCCAATTAAAATAATGAATGCCACCAATACGCCGCCATAGATAGTAAAAAAGGTGTGATAAGCCCCGAAGACATTCTGTGTCGTCAAAGAACATTCGTCATTGTCTGCTAAATCCTTATCTGGGTAGGCGACAGGCGACAGACTACACGACGGATGGCCGAGATCAACTCTCTGTTTTATTTTTTAGTTCACAGATAAAATAACCAATTTTATTTCTCCAACACTCGGTGCTTTAAAACTGTCGAAGTAGTAACAATAAATCCGAATCGGCTTGTATTAAATGAGATAATTCTGTTTCAGCCATTTAAAAATATACCTTCAGTTCTCTTCGCAATTCTAAAGAATCTTGGTATCCAAGTAACGCACGTATGTAACAGGTAACAATACAATATTCACAAATGTCGTAAGCATTATATGTTGCCAGTAGATTATTTTAATTTCTTAAAAGAATAATTAAACTTTTCACAAAGACACTGCGTTCTTTGTTCTCATTCACTTATTTTTAAAACCGGTCCCGGTTAATCTGGAGATTTTCAATATCAGTAGGATTAAATCTGAATAGAAAGGATTCTTTTTAGGAGAGGGTCGAGAAAAACTTCATTTGCGTTTCAATTTAATAATGCGACGCCATTTTGTTTTTATTCAAGACTGAATTTTAAAGTGCGCGAGAGAAGTGAACTGAAGATTTTCAACTTTTGATGAATTAAGATTTGCATTGCAAATGCAGTTTGCTTAGTAAATAAAATATTAAATTCAATTAATGAAGAATAAATCTGAAGTTGTACCTATTTGAGATCAAATAACCCTGCGGGAGTTGTCCCACGGTAATATTATAACTAGAGGTCGCCTGTGGTCAAAATTCGACCATAATTGAAATAAAAGAGTAGGATATATTAAGAATGTAAAGAAAATCACTTCACTCATACATATACGAACTTTTTTCTTTAAGTCTGTCATTGCCGTGGCGACAAAGCACGGAGACAATGTATGTGTGTGTCAAACGCATGGTAGTGTGTGTAATGTTTTTTTTTATTAATTTAATTTATTTCTAATGAATATTACTTATATAAAAATATTCGCATTCTGCACTCCTTCTCCATACATACTTTACCTGTACCAAATTTTATAATCATCCGTCCCTGTAATTTTCGTTAAAGTTTTTGCTTCACGTATTAATATAATAACTATTAATAATTGTTAAATAATTACATTCTTACATAATTATATTTATGTACACAATAAACAATGTGCATAAATCACTGAGCCGCAGAGTCGCAACTTCCAGACTTTCAGTTCCCAGTGTCTAGTTTCAAAGTCCTTCGCAAGTTATACAAGAGTTCGCGGCTAACAATGAAAGTCGTGCGACTGCGACTGCGACTTGCGGTCGGCATGCGTCGTGCATTCAATGGCCTGCTTTAGTTAGAGTTTGCGAACTCTCTCAGATTATTGAGTAAGTATTTAGTTTAGAGTTTGTGTATACAGTGTTTTAAAGCTATTTGAAATTGGATTCAAGAATCTTTTAGTTACTTTGATTGAACAAAAGTTTGAATTTAATCGACTGTTAAATGAATTTATTTAGTAGTAAATACCTACTAAATCTGCGACCGCTTATATGGAATATTTATTACAAGAAAATAACTCTTCAATAGAATTGAATAGAAAAAAGTGTCTTTGGTATTTCGTTTGTAATAAGTTTACTTTTTTATACTAAATGGCTGACAAGATGACAGGCGGTCCACCTGATGGTAAGTGGCTACCGTCACCTATGGACAAGGCAATTAGCAATACCAGGAGATCGCCAATATGTTGCCGGCCGTAATAAAGCCTAGAAGGCAACTGGCTCTCAAGTGTTAATGCCAGAATACACCAATAGGTGCTTGGTGACTTCCAACATGAAAGTGGACTACTGTTACCATTTATAATTTACCTACTACTATTGACTACCTATAATGTAAAACAAAAATTAAAACCATTGACAATTGTAGCTACTTATATCTAAGGGCGGATCCAGGATTTTTTCTCGTACCCTTGTGCCCCCCCCCCCCCCTAAATCCGCCCTTGCTTATATCTCTGCCAATAATCTTACAGACCTCACGAATGACAATGCACTCTTAGGCTCCTGAATAGCTAGGATCTGTGTTTATTGCATTCTGCAGTAATCCTGACAATAGTCTGCATAATGTTCGCATGCCGGTGAATACTAAAGAGCGGGGTTTCTAAGTTCTATATGTATTTTATGCTTGGTAGTGACGTGGCTCTAAAGTCTATCTAAAGAGAGATATGGAGAAATATAGAAATTCATATTCATATTTTCTAAACCACCTAGCAGGTAAGATATATAAGGCAATAAGATTTTTTCTTTTTTGAGTTTTTCATCGAACATGGATGATCTTTTGTATAAAATATTTTTGAGTTGTTATTATAGTAAACGTTGATCATATTGATGAGTACTTAAACCTATCCGTAATATGCAGCATACAGTGAACTTATGAAGGAAAAAATCTTGAGTATCCTAGGGTGGGATGTTCCGAAATTCATCCCTTATAAAAATTGTTCGCGGATCGCGGGTGAAACCGCAGGCGGGAGGCAAGATACTAAATATGTTTTTGTGCTTTGTGTTTGCTGTTTCTTGTATCGCTTGTCAATTTTCTAGGCAATAATTGACCTCCTATATTCATAGTAACCTTGTTAAGCATTCAGTATACTAAAGTCAGATAGGATAAGAAAGCGTTACAAAGCAGATTTACAAAATGGAAACTACGAAAATCATTTTGTAAAATATCTATTTGAGCGCAGATTCCATATCGTGGCACAGTATAAAATCTCGCGTAAATGGCTGTTAGTAATAAAGACAGTGCGCAAACTGTCCGGGGCTCGAGACCGTTTCATCCGCATTGACATTCTAATTGTTTTGTTCGCTAGGAAAGTTTTAATTTTCAGATAAGTCCCTATTGGTTACTTTGGGTTCTCGATTTGGGATCATGTTTAATTACATTTTAAAGTTATTCAAACAAAATTGGATATTGTAGTAGGTACCTATATGTTTTAATTAATTAATTTTAATCTGTCGACGATGTCAAAATTGTCGTGTTGCGTTACATAGATTATTCGAGAATCACATATTTCTAAGAATGTAGAACAAACAACAGCTTGAACATTATTTTTAGGATTCCAAAACAAAGGAATAATACCGATTTACTGTCGAGAACCACTAGTACCTACTTTAGAGACTCGCGTGACTGTTCCGCTTCAGTTTTGGTAGCATGTCCTGAATTAAATTAATTGTTCTATATATTCTACTTCCTAAGACGCTCTCAAATATTTATTATCGTTTAATTGTTAAATGGTTTTATTGAATTAGTTTTTAAGTAAAAATAGATTACTCTAAAAGTTTTGAAACAATCCCATTGGTATTGAACTTACTGTGTAGACTGAGACTTCAGTAACTTGTAAACCAATATACAATATCTGCATCAGCGGATGCATTACACAAAAACAATCGCCCGCTACAAATTTTTAAATATTAGGAATTCCGCGTCGGATCGGTTCAGTTAGCAATGTTAAATTTGTACATTCTTTCCATACTAATCAAAATATTTCATCATCATCATCATCATCTCAGCCGCAAGACGTCCACTGCTGGACATAGGCCTCCCCTAATGATCTCCAATAGGACCGGTCTTGGGCGGCCTGCATCCAGCGTTTTCCAACGAACTTTACAAGGTCATCTGTCCACCTTGTAAGCGGACGCCCTACGCTGCGCTTGCCGGTCCGTGGTCTCCACTCCAGAACTCTTCGGCCCCATCGGCCATCCATCGGCAATCAAAATATTTGTGTATGAATAAAAGCGGTGAAAAACATTTATTTCTTTTACATCCGTTAATTAGTCATAGACACAAATTAATATATGCCATGGATGTTATGGTTTACAAATATTTCTGCAAACTGCGTCATTCAATCGTTACCTTTTAAAAGTACTCACTAAGCCCACGTCAGCTTTGTCAAAGACTTTTAATTATGACTCGGTTGTGAGGACACAAATAACCGATAAATGTATATTATATCATATCTTGATATTGCTCCCTCGAATTACTGCAATTGTTTTCGTGTTAATAACTCGATGTCATGCCAATGCGTAACATAACGGAACGGAGCTTGTCGCCCGTTGTTATTTTTATGTAGTATATTTTATTTTAGTGATATATTCATTGCTGTGCTCAAGAATTATTTAACTGTTCTGTTTCTTTACTGCTAAGAGATGTTTTATTATGGTATGTTACTTGCAAATGCAAAGAGATAAGAAATTGACCTTAGCCCTTAGGACATAGGAGATAGAGAAACCAATTCTTCAGAAATCATTTTACAGCACACTTGTTGCTCTTTACAATACATCTTTATAAGTTCAAAGCGTCTTCAAAACCGAAAGGCCACCCTCATAAACGTCGGAATTCCGCTAATACATTTTACATCACCACATTTGAATAATTCGTTTAACCCTTTCATCACGAGAGGCACTCAAGCAAAACGCTGCATGGGTAGCCTCGACGCGCAAATCTCAAAATTGCGTATTGTGCTCGCTGTTATTTCAATTCGGTCCCATCCCTGGGGCTGGCTGAATGCTCCTTTTGTCTCTTTAAAAGGAAGGTTTGAATTTGTGGATGTGGTGAATTGTGGTGTTTAGATTGAAATCAACATGAATTTAAGAAATTAAACAAATATATACCGTTAAACTTTGGGGTACTTCTATCACCTTTGTTCTTGTTCTCATTTTAGCTTGAAGTGCTATTCTTCACAAATTTTATTTTCTCTAACGAAATATGATTATGAACAAAATCTGCCGTCTATATAAAACGCATTTTATATTTTGTCATTGACCCGCGTTCCTGTGTCAAAAGGTACCCTATGCATTTTAGTAACGTGCAAATAAACTAATTACAATTTAATTTATTTAAATGTTATTTCAGGGTATCTGTGAGCCAAGTTTCATCCGAATTCGGTTAGCCATTCCGTCCGGCGTAGCAAACATCCACACAAACATACACACAAAGTTTTTGTATTTCAATGATAAGTACAATGATTTATCCCGAAGTTCATTGATCTTTTATTTGATATTACAGGTACCGTATCAAATTCATTTTAGTTCCTTGCCGATCCTATTATCAGACGGTAGTCTGCGTCTGACTGGTGATTAGATACCCGGAATCGTAATGAATCTCTGATGTTTTGTTGTTTAAACCCCCCCTCACTTTCATTTAGTTAATTCAGTCGTCTAAACAGACTTACCGCAAATTCTTCCTTTTGACTGTAAAGAGTTACGCGGCGTTTAGATTTAAGGATTCATGTTTTAAATGTCACCATATTTTATTTACCACCATCTGTCTTAAACTAGGCTATTCATTTTCCTGTCGTAAAGATCCCAGATCTTTTTAAGGCAAAATATAGCATCGTAGAAAGCCTAATTCTTTTAGGTCATTAATTTTCATAAGTACCTAGGGGCGTATTTCAAGACAGCTTGTTGTGAAAAACCTAGACCAGACCTATATTCAGCCGAAGAAATTTATGAGCCGAAATTATGACGAATGACTTTACGGACATTGTAACTTACGTACCGTTTTAGGATGGTTAGGTTTGTGTTTGACCACAATCTTACCATGGTAAGTGATGTGGTCAGAGGAAACTGGCTCTCAAGTGCAGCTGTCGGAACACACAGATACGTTCTTGATAGATTTACAACATGCGCGTGGCAGTTAATAATAATAATCATAAGTTTTAAAATAAATGTATATTCCTACCTTTTTTCTTTCTTTTTTTGTAACCAGCGTGTGATTGTGACCGTGTGAAGGTAAATTTTCTATGCTGTAAAATTTATATAAAAAAAATAACCTTGTAGGTGTTACATCGTATTTGAAACGTAAATTCTAAGACATAGTGTGTTGCACATGTGCGGGATTATTTTATATTTATCTATGAGATTACACTCAACATCTATTACCCGGTTACCCGGTGGAAACTCTTAGGAAATTGCCTGCAATTCACGCCCCAGCTGCGCTTGCATCGCTCATAACTTGTTTACACCATGAGATTTTACACTGTACAAATATTTCAACTGGGCAATTGTTATTCTATAGTGTAAATAGCGTTCAATTTGTTGTATGATATGAATTTAATGCCGTTTAGAGAAATCTTTTAATACGAAACGTGATGGATATTTAAGTTGAAAGTTCAATTTACCATCATAATGATAATTTTCAGCACGTTTCTACTCACTAAGAGTAAGACGCACATTGATATTGCACAAGTGAATTTACACCACATTGCTGAGAGCATAAAATTCTAAATCGAATGTCCGTGGCCATTTTTTTGTTAACTGAACTACGTTTTGCTATTTTTATCTTTATCTTGTAAGTAATACGACAGATTACTAAATGTGTAAATTTGCTTTTGATATGACCATGTTGTTCCGTGACACCGTCCTCTGTCTGAATCCACCTTAATTTTTAAATGGAACTGTTGTGTCAATGGGAAAATAATGCAATTTTCTACGTCACGATTGAGAATTAGGATTGCAATAAACATTCGATTTGCTAAACATTGTACAAATCTTCAGAAACCAAATAATCTTACAAACTCGCAGGTATGAATTTACACCGATGTTTATGTTTATTTTATTAAAGATGATAAACATAGAGTCGTTACTAAAAATATTCCTTAAAAATTCAATTCAATTTACCTGCCCACTTTACCTTGATGACCGCAATAAACAACTCCAACTTTATCACAAAAATCCACACTAGGGGTCGGAATGACCAATTTAATAGACTTGATCGTGCGAGCTTTGGTAGCGCGGTGGAGGGTTAACAAATGAGGTCCAAACAAATGTCGTGCATTCGTCAGGTGGCGCGCGGGCATTTGCACGGTCTCGTCGACCGACCACGTTTATCATAGTGTTACGGTGTAGAGTGATGCAGAGTTATAGAGGCTGACTTTGAATTAGAAATTAGAATATTTAATATTATTTATAACAATTGGGTATTTTAGCATTTTTATATTACCTGTGTCTGGGAGGAATCATTGTTATTTCTAAGATGGCTTTTTTACCGTTCTTGAAATTAAAAGGTACTACTTACCTCTTAGCCACTTCCCAAGGC
Source organism: Tetheella fluctuosa (assembly GCA_951216915.1). Classification (NCBI taxonomy): domain Eukaryota; kingdom Metazoa; phylum Arthropoda; class Insecta; order Lepidoptera; family Drepanidae; genus Tetheella; species Tetheella fluctuosa. Next base: position 8,304,039 of record OX578230.1, read on the forward strand.
GAGAACACGAGATATATAACAATATAAAAATATATGTACTATAAATTTCTTTTCATTTCATTGTATAATTCATATTTATTTGTATGCTTTTGTAACCAAATATAAAGCTTGTCATTTGGCACCGTTTCTGTCAAGTCAGAAAAAGTATTTTCATCAACACAGAAATAACGTTGTAACAAATAGGTAACGTCCAAGTCTCTGTGAGTACATTACTCTGCACTGAGTTGTAATAAGGACGCACAATATATGACCTCTCGTAATATTATTATTTTTCATATTATTCAGCATGTTTCCTTTACGACTGGTTCACTTTGAGCGGAGGAAATTTTGTTTAGCTTTTTTTTCGTCACACCCTTGTTACTTTGATGTTTAGAACGATAACAATCTAAGCATATTTATACCAACACTACTATAGTGTTATTACAATACAAATAAATATATAAAGTAGATAGTTGCGCAGCATTCCCTATTTGGTCTCATTTCTCTGCATAATTATTATTCATTTTCTATTACCAGCTTTCCAGCAATTTATTGCAAATAACGCTACTATACATCGATCTAGTTTTTCAATTACTGCTTTTAATATTCCAGCTACAAGTTATCTTACTTTTTTACTGCCCGTAAAACCGAAGTGCATTTTTCTAGCATGAAAGCCTTTAATTAAAATTCCCCCTTTAGTAGAGGGGGTCGAAGAAACTATTTCCCAGGTTACGTCGTATTTTCACTTGATAATATCTCGACATGATAATTTATGTGAACATTAGGGGGTCTAACCCCATCGATATGCTTCTTTATATGCGGTCTTTGTACAGTAGGTCACATAAGTGCTTATGTCAGGATTATTATTTCTTCCTCTTATCGTACGTTAGAAGTTAAACCAATATCTGTTTTCTTGTTTTATTGTACCAATATTTTTGTAGGTATACCAATAATGATACTCATGAACCCTTTGTGAACCCTTTGTATTATTAGATAAAGAGTGGTAAAATAAATTAGTAGGTACGCTTCGTATCAAATAATTCATACCGTGTGCCTATTTATTTTTTGTTTTTTTACTTTGTCCTATACGTGTTTGACCACAATCTCACTATGGTAAGTGATGATGTGGCCGAAGGTGGTAAGCACACAGAGCTGGCTCTCAAGAACACACCAATAGGTGTTTGGCGACACATTTTCAACTTGAGGGTGGTAGCCTGCCAGACGGGTACTACAAAGTACCCCACCACCGTGCTATGGTTACCTCACAATGTTTGCCTTCACCGAAAGCTATGTAAAAGGTTTTATATATGTGCAATTTAATACTGGCCTATGTCATGATACTAAGAGATGAGTATATTACCGTAGTTACGAATTTAAAACAGATTGTTTACTTTGTGACATTAGCTTTTATCTACCTCTGCTACATTGTACGAACAATGCGAACTTTGTATAACATCTTAAATATATTAGTACGAACAGTTCTAAGTGTGTTTACTCTGCTACAGGGATAATAAGACCCTGTTCTACAAGCTAAAGCTCGAACTTTGTAGGATTCGAACCCACGACCTTCGCCGCGGTCGGACGCCGAGCCGCCTCTCCACTGAGCTATCATCGCCTTTTACTATAATTTAGCAATCTTTGTATTTCGAAACTAAAATATGTTTGCAAGTGAGTGCGAGCAACGGACAGAGCATGTCGAGATGCTTCACTTTAATCATTGTTGCTGTTAACACATTATTAACACTTCTGTGAGTACAAGTACTCGACCCTTAACAGTCAGATAAGTTTTTCAGTTCATTCGTTAAGTGGGTCGTGAAACAGCGATTTATGGTGTCTTAACTGCGTAGCTGATAGTTGTATCCTATTTAAACGGAAAACCCGAAATATTTACGATACACCTAACTTAATGGGTTCCATTTTTAGCCGACACACTTACTCTTTATAGCGAGCCTTCGACTTAGATTTTCAATAAAATGTCAACTAACTGATAATGGGTGTTTTTTATGTCAAGTTGCAAACTAAACTTGGCAAATAATCTGTTGCCAAGTTCCTTTTAGACTTAAAACACCTTCAGCCACACCATCACTTATCATCGTGCGATTGTGGTCAAACACAGTCCTATACTTAAGAAAAAAATATAAATATTACATTAGATTCAGTTAATGATACCGAATAACCTTATGCTTTGTGATTTGTTATACAACATCCTGTATATCTTTGTGATAAACTTTGAGAAAGAGATTTAATTTTCCAGGTCATCCCCAATGGCCTCAGGGTAGTCCATCAGGCCAGGTTTATAACTCACCATTTAAAATGTTAATTGAAAACAAGGATAGTAAAATATTTATATAATACCAAGCGCAACATCAAAAGGAAAATTTCAATTAAGTAAATTACAATGTCAAATTAATTTGCCAGAGAAACTCCGTTGTTCCAGTTCGTTTATCTGCCGGCGAGGTCGCTGTAATGAAACCACTGACTTTTGATGTTTTCTTTTATGATTATTTTCGTGTACGTAACCGTACGTAAAATACTGGATTGTGCTTAAGAAATTAAAAATTAATTAATCTTGCAATTGATCATGTTACATTAAAAAAACCGGCCAAGTGCGAGTCGGACTCGCGCACGAAGGGTTCCGTAACATTATCTATAAAAACAGCAAAAAAAATCACGTTTGTTGTATGGCTCCCATACCCATAAATATTTATTTTATTCTTTTTTTTAGTATTTGTTGTTACGGCAACAGTTGTTGTATCTGTTGCGGCAACAGAAATACATCATCTGTGAAAATTTCAACTGTCTAACTATCACGGTTCATGAGATACAGCCTTGTGAAAGACGGACAGACAGACGGACGGACAGCGGAGTATTAGTTATAGGATCCCGTACACAAAGGGTAAACCTTTGTGTTGTACGGAACCCAAAAAAAAAGAACTGTCGATCCGTCGAACCAATAAATCAACAAATACATATTCGCATTTAATAGTAGGGAAGGAATTGATAATGTATTTAATATCTCAAATATCTACATAATAATAATAATATGCTAATATAAAAATAAAAACTAAACTACTTACTTATAAATAAAAATATTGCCCCAAATCGCTGCCGAACGGAAGTGTGCCAAAAAGGCTGGCAGCATTGCCACGCTGAATGGCAATGCCAATTCTTTGGGCAAAATATAAGCCAGCCCTCTTGTCACGGGAAACCTCAATTAGTCGAAAAGAGACCTCTTTAAACAAGTGATGAGCCTCCGGTCGCCAAAGCCCTAAAGTTTCAACTCCAAACGCCAAAAATATGTTAGTCCTCTGTAAACTAGCATACTTGCGACGCTAGGGACATTCTTGTGCAGCAGCAGTGCCGGCAGCTACAGACGTGTCTCGAAGGTGGGATGGTGCGAGGGTGTCGACGCAAGTAGTGTCCCACACCAGGGGCCTAACCATCTTACAGGGCACCAATGACATACCGTCCGGTCTCTTACCATCGTCGCGTACCAGGCCGTTTGGTTCTAAAACAGCAGGTACGCCAATGGTAATAAAAGCACGACGGATCAAGTCATTGAGTGCCGCATCTCGTGAAAGCCTCCCGGCACTCCCTAACACACGACAGGCCATGGTGACTTCGCTCATCTACATTGTCTCCACCCAAAAACCCTAATAAAGTATTGTAAGTAAAAATGTATGACAAAAAAAATTATCTGCTCAATAAACGTTATTATTATTATTATTATAAAAGCTATCTCTATTGAAAAAAAAACAAACAAACCAACAAACACACTTTCCCATTCAGAATATTAGGAATACTTAGTCGATTAACCCTACAAAACAGTGTAAAGCCCTATAGACTTTTTCTTCTATTTCCCAATGAACAAATGCATTTCTTAGTAAACATACATACAGACAAAATGACATAATGCGTAATTCCATTGGTGGCCTGTGGCTTTCACCTTGTTAGTTGGGAGATGACACTAGTTAATGGGGTGGGCTTATGCCATATGGTGCCATTTCACACGGAAACTATTCTTGTTTATAGTTCTACATCTGTCAGGTTTAACTTTACATGTTGTGTGTAATATATTGTATTATAATAATTTTACTTGTATTCTTTAAAGTTTTTCTCACGGGTTTTAGAAAATATTTCTTTTTTTTTTGTTAAATTCTGTATCTTCACTTTACATCGATAACAACTTGAATTTTTTTCTTGTACACACACTGGTGTAATTTAATACAATATTATTGTCTTTTTTTATAAAATAAAATTATTAAATTATTTTTCTATAAAAGTATTTTATTTGTGTTTTATACAAAACTATTTATTTACAAAACTAGCTTAAAGGGATATTTCTCGGGATAAAAACTAAAGTACTTATCCTATGTATTGATCTATCTATGTACTAAATTACATAAAATCCGTTCAGCCATTATGGCGTGATTGTTTAACAAACATCCACACATTCACAAAAACTCTTGTAGATTTACTTTTTGTCGAAAATTATTATTGTTTTCTCTTTCTATGATTGGTATCACTAAGTCGCATATCTCACAAGCATGCCTACCTCATACATGTCATAATTATTCACCCATGCCTAAAATTTAAAGCAACAAAAAAAGGTTGAATAATTAGATATTTCTCCAATGGTGTCATATAGCATAACATCGTCCATCAGCGGAGTCGTGCAATATCGGCTAAAAGCCCATTTTACGAGGCCCGTTTACACCCCCCCTCCACATACCTCCCCGACTGATAAATTAAACGCAACAGCTCCAAATAGACATGCTAATTTCTGTTCCCCATTAATTACTTTTTATTCATCGCTTTGTTTGAATAAATTGAATATGAAAAGAACTTGCTATTTTATATGCGCGTCTAAAGTCTGACGGAATGTGGAGAGAATAATTTTATGATTCGTAAATTAATCATGATTTAGAAAGAATCATGCTAGGATTTGTACTTAGAAAGATATTATGACTTTATAAACGATCTCTGGTGTCTATAGAATAAAAACATCATATTCTGAGTAACAAAAAACTGTATGAATATGTTAAGTATTCGGGGCTTACGAAATAGCTTCCACCCTGCGGTTTCACCCGCGTTCCTGGGGGATTTGATGTTTTCATAAGATAAAAAGTATCCCATGTCTTAAACTAGAACATATTCTATGTGTGTGTTAAATTTCATCCAAATCCGATCAGCCGTTACGGAGTTAAGTGGCAACAAACATGCACAAGTAAATAAATATTTTATGCTTATTAACATGTTGTTGGTAAAAAAAAAAACAAATTAATTTATGGAGTTCGTTAAGATCCTTTATATTATATATTTATATTTTAGCACATATTTATGTCCTACATCACTACCAACTCTGCAAGTTCATCGTGTTTGTTATCCGTAGCTGAGTGCCGAGTTGTAACAGTGATTGCTCATTGTTGTTGAACAACACTAATTATGAAATCCGTTGCATTGATACAAATGACGATAAATTTAAATCAACTGATTTGTTCCTGTCCTATTTCTAAAAGATATAGCAACATGCTAGAACATTTAAGCACAGTATATATACTTTAAGCCAGTTGATGCTCACACCTATAACTGTATATGTATCTATATACCGCTATACACACTCCAATGACACATTTCGCAAATGGTTGTTTTATTTGTGTCTTTTTCATATTTTCGTTTGAATTACTACTCTTTTTATGTTTTTATTTTCCGTAGGCTTCATTAGTAAAATTTAAATAAGTACAGCTTCATAAAGGCATCGTATAAATATATCTAACAGGCAATTGATGACAGATAATAAAAAGTAAATTCCATTGTACTGTTCTCATTTCCATTTCACTCATCCTGCTAAGTTTAAAGTAGAAAATAATTATCAAAACACTTATTATAGAAAACAGTACGGTGGGTGGCAGAAAACAGTGAGTAATTACGGAGTGCAGCCGGCTTAATCTCCACTCAGACGGGATTACTTCATCTCTACTCCATATAGTCTGTTCTACGCTACGTGCCGTTTAAATTGTGTTATTGTTATTTAACTGGAGAGTAAACTGTGACATGTCTTGTGGAATTGAGCGAAGAATTGCTTGTGAAGTGTGAGTTAAATACTCATTCTTGTAGTCACTTTATAAAAACATATTTTCATTCGGTCATTAGATACGGTTTTCCCGCAGTTCTACAACATGGGGCTTATCAAGAAACGCGTCAAAAGAGCTTTTCAGATCGACAACACAAAAATATTTTTATAAGATTTCCCTGGTATGGCTGGTACTACCTATTACAAATTTCCATGTCCGTATATGCCGCCGTCGGCGACCACTAATTATAAGGTGAACCTTCTATCTGCTAGCCAATCTTTCGATATAGAATTAGATCAATGCTGGGGTGAAATACGAGTCTTGCCTTACAAGTCAATCATTTATAGAAATTAATATTTATTTAAATTTTTTTTTTTTACTCCTCAGTTTTGCAAGTAGGTACTCGTACGATGCCTTCTTGCACCAAAGAGCAAGAGAATCTTACTCGTGTAACTCAGAAGTAGATACATACCCGGGAATCGAACCCACTTGTGGTAACCCAGTCCTAAACGTTTTCTCGTAAAGCTAAAAATATACGTTTAAAAATTAAAACAAAGTTGTCCTAAGTAGGATCTAACTTAAACGAAACTAGACTTAAGCAGGGTTCAGACAGAATTTCGGCCGTCAAACTTTCAATATTTAAAAGTTAAATCGTCCGGATTTATCTTTACTTGAGATATAAATTATTTATACCTTTTCACCTAAGTGCTCGGGACCCCTTACTTTTAACCTTTGTGTTGGGCCTTTTATGTTTTGAGTACATTCTCTTTCGATGTATTTCACAGTGCTCTCAACCCAGTGGCTCGTAAATGGGACGTGCGTCCCAAAACTAGCTATAAAAAATGTAGAATTTCATGATTCGCGAAGGTTCTCCGTCTCGTAATTGAATTAAAGGAATTTGTTTGCAAAAGACATATTTTGCGTGGGACACTTACTCCAATTAAATTCAAATCAAATTATGCGATATAAAATCATGACTCACAAAATTGCGCTTCTTTAGAACACATTTAAACACATTAAAAAATCTCTGGAATGTAAGACTGTCATGTATGAATGTCTGACTTTATACCATTTTAAATTACTGGTACGAAAAAATGCATTTTTTCATTACCTACAGAATGTTTCGTATATTTACCGATGAAACAACGCGCTGGAATCTCCCAAAAAAGACGTGAAAATTCATTAAATACACCGTTGAGTTGACCCTCAGGCATTTTTGGGATTCCGTAGGATCGAGGAACCCTCATGATACCTATGGTGCAACCATTCCTGTCAAAAAATGTCTTCGAAGTATTTAAAGATAATAATAGTAACCCCTTTAAAATATGTTAATTGCTGTGGCAAAATGTAGGCTGACAATGCGAATTTGGTTAGAAAACAATAAACCGTATAAATTTATGAAAATTATAAATCAAGAAAGACAAATAATAAAGTAAATTTTAATGAAACGTAGAGTATCATGCTTCAAACTTAATATTATAATGAGGAAGCGAGTTTGTTTGTTTTCCGCCACATTGTTGGGGTTCAATATCTTAGCTATACAATAATATACCTATTTTCTTATGTATATTGAACACGGTAAACGGTGATATACAATTGCAAAAAAAATGAGAAATATAATATTAGGTACATTATTTTGCATATACCAACTATATCCATTGAATATATACCTAAACATTTTTAAACATTACATAAGCTCATCACCACGACCACTGTTAAATATAGGTTTTATTACTTTTCTTTCACGCATATATTACATACGGAGCCCTAACATAACTCGTGTCCGACACACTTGCTTGATTTTATTTAAATATTGCTCGGAAATGTGTATCGGTTAAATTCGTGCGCGATGTACCAACAACATACCGTTTAATTTTTCACCCAACGCTTATGTCCGACGGAGCGTATAAATTCGGCACCATGATCGCGACACCCTTGCTTGCTTCACGTCGTCACATTTGGCTGGGGGCTGTATTTTAATCGTTTTCGACTCGATTGGGAAATAGGGATGAGTAGCTACAATTAAAAGCTGGAAAACCGTATTGTATGAAACTTTTTTTAATAAAAAAGAGTGCTGACAGTCCAACCAGAGAGTGGCCACCGTCGCCTACAGACGACTTTAGAATGTTTTCGTCCGCTATACCTACTCATACGATTGTACGACTGTAACTTTTTAGATTTAGATTACTTAGTTTCCGTCTACTATCTATTTTATCTCATACACTTATTTGTATTATCGTAAGCGCTTATTCATTTTTTAAATAAATAGCCTAAAAACCCATCACTTTTTATCAAACGCCCAACTGTTATCTACTTTAAAATATTTAGCAAATTTCTCTCTTGATAATTGTTTATGGCATCTTCAAGTAAAGTGCACCCAAGAGATAGAACCTTGAGTGTCTGTTCCAACACTCCTATCTTAGTTTATTGTTATGATTTATTACACTTTGTTTATGGATGTTTTTCATGATTTTTGGCATTTTCATCTGCGAATATTATGTCTAGAGAAGAGCATTAATGAATACATTGGATAACATAATTCTGTGAGATTTATCTTCACCTTTGACCACAGCAGCACTTTCTACTACGAGATGAGGTCAAATGCGTGCTTAAAAAGGTCATGATTTGAAAATCCTAGATCATTATAAATATTCTGGGACATTATTCCTCACACACGGCCATCTGACCCCAAACTAAGCAGAGCTTGTACTATGGAAGCCAGATAACTGATATACTACATATACTACTTTTCTTTTGTAAATACATACATATATAGATAATTACACCCAGACACAGGACAAACAGACATGTTCATGCACACAAATGTTTGTCCTGAGTGGGAATCGAACCCACGACCTGCGGCGTGATAGATAGGGTATCTTACCAACCACGCCAACCGGCCCGTCAATTATGGAATGTATGATTTCTATGACAAACTTTCCGGTAAATTAATGATGCATTAAATGCCGACTCATCATCTACGTGACAATATCATTTCAACGTGATCATCAGCCAGGTAGATCAGCAGTTCGTCAGACGTGACATTTAACTGTAAACACTTTCTCAACAGAAGCATCTCTGCTTTGTATATCTAACTAGCTTTCGCCCCGCGGTTTCACCTGCGTTACCGAGGGATCTTGTGTTTTCCCGGGATAAAAAAAATAGCCTTCCTCGATAAATGGGCTATCTAACACTGAAAGAATTTTTCAAATCAAACCAGTAGTTCCTGAGATTAGAGCGTTCAAACAAACAAACTCTTCAGCTTTATAATTTTATTAGTATAGATATATACGATTCTCGTGTCACAGTGTTTGTCTGCAAACTCCTCCGAAACGGTTTGACCGATTCTTATGAAAATTTTTGTACATATTTTTGGTACATATTTGGTAGGTCTGAGAATCGATCTTGAACTATTTTTTAAACCGCTACGCGGAAACCGCGGGCGATAGCTAGTATTAGTATAAAAATTTGTAATGAATAAATAGTTCAGTAGTAAATCTGCATAAAAATAAATAAGAATAGCAAAGCCTTGGAATTGAATTCTTCAGCTACAGTAGGATCTAACACACAAAACTTATATATTAGAAATGTGCAGTGCAGAACAGTCGTCATTGGGTTGTCCACGGCCAACCAGCTGTTCGGACCAGGCTCTACCGCATAAGGAAATGTCATTGAACTTACTTGAATTTGGGTCCCATTTTTCGGACTTTTAATGTATTTAAGGCCGCCATTACTAGACGAGAGTCAAATGATGGCTTAATTGATTTGTTTGTCCCTCGCGCGTGAATAATATAATTCCTGAAACAGAGCTAATTTCAATGAAGTTAATTACAATTTTCTTAGGAGATAGCCCCACTTTTAAGGCGCTGACAACAGCAGAAGTCTCTATATTGCAACCCAACTTATACTACTATACTAAATGTACGGTATTGAAATTTAAATACACGATACTCAAGGATATAAATGACAAATTTATTTATCTAAAAACACGATTTGGGACCAACTCTGATATCGCGTAAAATAAAATGGTTGCTTCATACATTTTGGTCGAGTAGGTATTGAACTTTTGTATGGAACAGCTGATAATTTTTTCATGATTTCACAGTTAGTCCTATAATAAAAGTTGTTCACATTGATGAGTACTTCCACCCCTGCAAGTATTGCCAGTGATAACAAAATCACCCAGTATATATTGGAGATGTAGAGGGGCGTGGCTAAAATTTCAATTTCTCAAGGTCATTTAGCTGTTGTCAGTGCCTTAAGTCCACCTGGTAGGGGGGGCCTTCCTTAAGGTAGTTCAAGATAGTAACAAAAATGAAAAGTACAGAATCAAGCAGTCTAACTGCACGTTTACTTCTTATTCGCCCACGAAATCAGACTCATTTTTTTTGCTATCCATTGTTTCTGCGAAACTAAATGCTCACAAAGAATAACCGCAAATAAATAGTAGGTATATTCCGTTATAATAAAAGATCGTTCACATCGGTCTGAGTCGGTCGCGTAACCTAGATCCGTTTCCGGTTATGCTAAAACCGATTCCAATGATTAATGGATTTACTATGTAAATATAAATAGGAATTGAATAGAAGACGTAGAAATACTGAAATAGATAATTTATATCGATTTGATTTAATATCTAATTGTCTCGATTTACAATCTGGGGTAGTTTTAGTTAGGTATGATAAAATAATCGTTATTATAATGTGGATTATAATAAATGGAAACATGTATATGTAATATGTCGATTTTCATCACCATCGTCTTCCTTGCCTTTTCCTTAATTAGGTTCTAGGGATTTTGAGTCGGATAAAATACGATAATAATATAGTTTTAGTCATAAAAGTTATCTAAAATATTATATTATTAATTATATACTATGATCTTTTTTTTATGACAACTAATCCTAACTTTTAAATAATATTATAAATGCGAAAGTGAGTTTGTTTGTTACATTTTCACGACTAAACCGCTGAACCGATTGCAATGAAATTTAATACGTAGGTAGCCTATGGTATGGAAAAGAACATAGGCTACTTTTTATCCCGGGAAAATACAAGATCCCTCGGGAACGCGGGTGAAACCGCGGGGCGAAAGCTAGTAATTTATAAGTAAGTCAGTCAGTAAAGTAATCACTAGCTATTTATTACCCGCAACTTTATCTGCGTTTAACGTGATAGTATTTTGGGATAAAAAGTAACCTATGTCCTTCTCCAGGCTACCTTTCTACCAAATTTCATTGCGATCGGTTAGTAGATTTAATCGTGAATAGAACTTTATAAACCTTTGGCTGAAAGCGGTCAACCAAAACTAAACATTGATAAGTTAAATTCGATTAGTCGTCGCGAATTCTGTGTGATCCTATCATCTGCCGGCTTGTCAAATGCTGGTGTCGTAAACTTTAACGCCAGCGTTTATCGCCCGTTTCAGTTAAGGGCCATGAAAAACGCGAGCTATTCACCTAGCTATGAGGTTAATCCTTCCACAAAACCGCCTGCCATTTAAAGAAAATTTATCGTATGAGCGTTTTTAGCAACCTTTAATAATATCCACTCAAGTATCACTTTGATTGGTTTACATTTACTTAACTTCAACATCAAAAATAGCAAGTAAGAAATACCTATTTTCATTTTTTTGCAGACACGAAACATCATATTAAAGATAAGAAGAAGAACAATTTTGTGTGAAGCAAAAATGGCTTTAGAAATGTGCAGAATCACAAATATATCCACACACTGATCAAGGTATTCAAAACGCTACGAACAAGTTCGTTCTATCTCAGACTTGTCTGCAAATTGTCAGATATTTGAACGCGTATTCTAAAGCCCAAACGTATCTTGTACCCTCATCAATCAATGGCGCCGTCCACGGACATTGTAAACGGCGCTTAATTTTAGGCGTCTGCCAAATTAACTTTCTGTGTGAGGGAATTCACGGAAGAGATGGAATGGAGCGCTGACCTAATAACGTTTTACTAGCGATGTTTCAATTGTATATGCACACTCAATCGAATGGTAGAAAATAATGCGGTAAATTGTTAATGTTCACTGTTCAATGTTGCAAGTGTATAATTTCAAATAGAATTCCGTAATCGGAACAGCTAGTAATGAATAAATCCGTATTTATTCATTACTAGCTGTTCCCCGCGGTTTCACCCGCATCCCTGGGATTCAAAAATAGCCTATAACCTTTCTCAAGAATTGTACTATCAAATGCAAAAATAATATTCCAAATCTGACTGGTAGTTCCAGAGATTAGAGCCTCAAAAAACTCTTCTCTTTTATTATATTAGTATCTATAGATTATATACACTTCAGAACTGGAAACCTTATTAACTTTACTAATAAGTATTGCGTATGTATTTTTTATGATAGATATTTATGGTCGGTAGAATTTAAAGCTTACATTTAGTCTGGCTACAATAGTATCAGTGCGATTTTCTTTTCTACAGAAACACAAAAACATACCTATTCAAACAGTTTTTCAGACTTTGCACATTTGAATTCCCCGTTCTACCAACATGCAGACAAAGGGAATAATGTGTATATTTATTTACACCAGTTAAGTAAATACAGTACAAAGCTAACAATCACAGTGTTTCTAGTTTACAGTGAAAACAAGTGGTTTGGAAGCTGCCGTGTGTTGGACGCAAATGAAAGATAAATACGACTGTAATTAAAACGCCCTCTGTAGCTAGTGAGCACTTGCTTCGGTGCAAAGGTAGGCCCACTCGTATCGTTGACGATCCCGAACCCACTGGCGGTTTACCTCTCAGCCTTCGGAGAGACATAGGCTCGCTCTGTGTGTCTTACCCTCAATCACGCCTCAATATAATGGAGAGTGTTCCCAAGGACTATTCTGATACCGCAATCACCTTTCTACCATCGCACCGCTTGCTGAATACCTGAAGCTTATTTTGTCGGATGTGAAATTAGCTCCTCATTACGGTTTTCCTGTAATGCAACGACATAGAGTTCTTCAAAAGGTAAATATCTATTGCAAATGTTCATAGGTGGCGGCGGTAAAGATATACATGCCATCAAGTGGACCGCCAGCCGCTTGTCAACCTATTGACATAAAACTGTAGGTGAAACTTGAAAAGATAAGTCCACGAACTTTATGAACCCCGTGGTTCCTATTTTTATCCGACTACGCGACGCAAAGGAGGGTAATGTGTTTAGTTTGCCGTAGCATTAATATCAATCCCTCACATCTAATTTCAGCTAAAATTATAATATAAAGAAACATCTCTATAATTTTGTAGAATTAAGTTTTGCTGTATTTTACCTATATTTAAAATGGCGGCGACAAAGTATTACAGCAGTTAACCAAAACTATTAAATTTAACTAATCAGCCTGAATGCTGAAATAGCTCTCAGTGGATTTGGATAAATTATATTAATCAAGGACTTTAATTTTGGAATGGTGTTGTTTTGTTTATCCAAACTTTGTATAATATACGGTTTTACATACGTTTCTGAAACATTGTTCATTAAACACTTTCATAACTCCTTTGGTACGGGATAAACGCAAAAGTTTTTCTGTAAAACATAAACCTTGAAGACTTTCATATAAAAAAAAAAAAAAAAAACCTCTAGATAATAATTACCATTATGTACCTTATTCTTATGATTAAGAAATATATCTCTTGAAGTAGGATAACTACATATTATTTTTTCATAAATACAATATTTGGCTGTTTATATCAATACATGATTTAGTTAAATGAAAATAAACAAACAAAAACTTTATAAACAATAGTTTCCTATAATGGAACCGACACGAAAATTAACCACGACAGATTTGAAAAACTAATGAAGTCTCTAGACGTGCGGTTTGTTTGTGTGATATGAGCTGAGTCCGAAACAAAGGAATGAAATGACTTGTATTAATGCCAGAAAAAAACCACAGAACTTAGCAAAAACTTAAAGTATTATTTTGTGTTGTAGCTGTGAAGCACACAAAGATAAGAAGGGATGTGGCTCTCAAGTGCAACAAATTGTTCATAAGTGTCTTGCTAGTGTCTAATTCTTCCTAATAACTTATATTCGGTTACCTGGAACTAAAAAATCAAAACATTAATGTCATAACTGCAAAACGGTTGTCCTTTTATCAATTTCATCACTTTCAACTGTGTTTGTTACATTAAGATCATAAATACTTGAACGTTATGATTGTTAAAATCGTTCGACTGCACATCTACTCGCACTGATTGAGGAAGAATTTTTAAAACTTCATGTCATCTAACAATCTCGGTCGTGAAACGAAATTCAGCCAAGAGGCATATTTTGTCTTAAGTTGAATTTTGTATAACAAATTATTACCACACGCAATTCACTTCGATATCATATTTGTTATTGTTTAAATTAGGAATCGAGGTACTTTTAAGGTAGGAAGGTAGTTTTTTATTAACGTTATTACGTTACGTTTACGTTTATAAACGTTACGTTAAAAAAAACAGACATAAGTAGGCACAAATGGTGGCAAACAGTCGCAGGCACACAAAGGTTCACAATGGAACTTACACAGGGGACCCCGAGGCTGTTCCCGTTATTAAAATCTGCCTTTTGAGTTGTGCGCGGCTGTTGTATGCGATACTGAGTCGAGAGACTATGACTTCACAGTGGAAATGGAATAAACTGGGAAAGTGAATTGAAAATAAAAACTCCGACAGCAAACACTTTGGTTTGACCACAATATCACTAATGTAAGTAATGATATGGTCGAATTTGGTAACCTAGTTTTGCTAACAAAAACAAAGCATTTATGTAACTTTCATTATTTTACAAGACACTTGATTGACATTTGATAGAATCTTAAATATTATCTAGCAAATTAGTTTACTAATATTCTTAATGATAATAATAACTATAATCTCCTAAACTTCTGTTTCAAATACGCTAAAATAACCGGCCAATATGCACCCCGAAAGCAAATATCCATTAGTGTCAAAGTTGGCTTGAGTCTGGCTAAGATTACGAGCGACTAAGGCACTAGGCAAGTCGTAAGACGTTCTAGTAGCGGATATCGGGCAGGGTGCCAAATCGATCGCTTTCTGCTTAACCGGTATCGATGTGAGGATTAGGATTCGATTAAATTGCCAATGTGAAAGTAATACGCAGTTATCAATTATTATCAAAATTCAGATATCAATTTGGGGACAAATTGTAAATAAATAAATTTACATGTTTAACATTTACAAGTCCCCAATGTTCTAAACCTAATCTATTGTATCTTATATACCAAGAATTTTGTGTCCCTAAAAAAGCATTCTATATGCAGTTAGTTTTCTATGTAACATTTACAACTTCTTAATCTTTTCTCAAATAGAAGGATTAAAAACCATGACTATAAAATATAAAAACAAATCATGGAACCATTCAGGAAGACTCAATAATACTCCGCCCCGGTTTGTGGTCACAGGAAACCCTTACCAATGTTTAATTCATCCGACATTCTGACCCTCTGAAATATTTAATTAAGGGCCAGCACGTAAAGATTCCTCAACCCATGTTATTTGTTCTAAAATGGTGGTCAGATTTAAGTTCATACATTTTTGCTTGTTGTGTACTTAGTGTTAAAATACTTATGTTTTCTTGTAATTGTAAATTCCTTTGTTGAATTTATTGTTATTTAGTGAAAAGGTCTGGAACTAAGTCTGTTTCCTGATAAATGTCTAGGAACATTCTTTTGTCTCGTCGATAATTTAATGGAGTATCCAATTAAATTGGTTCACAAATAACAATACGGATTTTATCAGTTGAATCGTTGTTAAATCTGAAGCAAGACTTTCGTTGAAAATAAGTTTCTTGTGAGATAAAATAAAATATATACCTAAACCACGTCTTTAAATTTTATCCGGGTCTTGTTTTATCAAATACTCTTGCATTTTCATGATAACATTAACTTGTTGATGTTCTGTAGAGCGTAGTTTCAAGCGAGCAAGTTGCTTCAAACATATGGACATTCTCAGGAGTATCTTTTTAATGGCATTGCAGCGAAATAAGTATTAGTTCGTCTGTAGAGTGCCTTACTTGTATAAGATTTATTATAATGTTTTACTGTCTAAAAAAAAACCGGCTTTATTAATTTTTATTGATGTCCGAAGGCTGACAAGTAGGCAGGCGGTCCACCTGATAGCAAATGGTTATCGTCTATAGACATTATCAATACCAGGTGTATTGCCAACGTATTGTCAACCTTTATAAAGCCTAGAAGGCAACTACCTTTCGAGTGCAACTGCCGGAACACACCAGTAGGTGCTTGGTGACAGATTTTTAACATGAGGGTGGTAGCCAGTCTCACTACAAAGTACCCTACCACCTTAAATTCTGGGTTTTTCTAGATGCTCACCAGAAGTCTGTGCTTATCTTGCACCTTAGTAGATAGTATAATTTTAAAGTATATCTAGTAGTTGACAGAGAATGAGAGAGAGAGAGAGCGAAAAAAACTTGAGATAGAAGTATAATGATTTTAGTATGTAGGTCCTGTATTTTACCTATTAGGGGATGTTCAGAATAAGCCAAGATTTTTACAGACACATTTTACCAACTAACATTCTACGTCACTTCACAACTTTTCACACTAAGTGAATCCATAATGAGGACCACCATCAAGCAATACTCCTTCCAAATGTAAGGCATTGGGGTAAATTTCACCATTTATTTATAAGGTCAATCACTTTATCGTCGAAATGCATGAAGGTAACGGCCCTTAAGGGCGGTTCCCAAGATATGGCAGAATAAATAGGCTTACGGTATCGCAGGATATTTAGCCAGCCCTAAAATTAGGGTAATCGATCTTTGAAGGGTGGAAGTAAATGAGGAACGATTTTAAGGGATCGTTGATAGCCGTGTGATGGCTTTATCAAAGTTATTTTTAAGGTTTAGGGTGTCTTGAATCTTAATGTTTAAGATGCGTTTAAAGAGGTAATAGAGCCCGCAAAATAATCTTTCATGGATGGGGATTTGATATTTTTTATTAAATAATTTGCTGTAAATAATTTTGTCAGTAGAAATAAATTTTATTTGAAACTAATCCAATAAAAGCCATGCATTAAGTTTCTTACATTTAAATTGATCTTTTGGTTAGCTATTTCAACGAAACCCAAAAAATACAATGGAGGGTTTATTTTTTGTTATCTGGTGAAAATCTGAAAATTACAGCGAAAAGAGAGGATAGGTATAAAAACTTTCACGAAGATTGACGAGCTCTTGGCGGCGCTGGGTGGAAATGACGAAAGCGATTTAACGAACTAGCCTACAGGCATTTAAACTAAAACAAACTTGTAGCAGCCATATTCTGAAAATAGTTTTTGAAATCTTAGCTAAACTGTCGAAAACTAAAAGTTAAATCTTTGAAATTACCGAATCCAACTCAGCAAAATTAATATTTTAGAGATAAGTATATTAGAAAATGAAGAACAAACTGTCTGAAGCTAACATACCTACTAGATTTTGTGTAACCGCTCGCTGGGTTGTTGTGTGCTGCGAAAGTTTGTGTTCGATACTCGATCACGCCTTTGACGGATTTTAATGAAATTTGGTACATCGATAAATCATATCTACCACAAAATAAAATATGGGATACTTTATATCAGATCTCGAAAGCATCGTCTTGTTAATAATGACAACGTTAAAGGTTACATAATTTTGCTTTTATTTATTGATAAATGCCAAGAATGTTTGTATCAAGCAAGTTATTCTAAAGCAAAAATAAATACGCAACAGTTTCTGCTTTCAGTTTTAATCGTGCAACTTACATATTCAAGCAGACGGGTAAAATTCAACGTAACATAGGACATTTACGCTAGCATTGTCACGCAGCGGAGTTTTTGTCCTGTCTAACAGCCCTCATTAGTGTCTGTCTGGTTGTCCGTCATTACAAGTCTTTGTGTTCGTTTAATGGCACATGGACGACTTTTTATGAGCAAATGGTTTTGAATTGTCGGAGAAAAAGTTTTTTGGAACGATTTTTGGCGAATGTGTTGCTAATAGATTGAATCATTAAAGTCAGAGACAGATCGTCAACATATTTGTTTTAAAACGTTCCATGTACGGTCAGCAACATTAGTAGCTGAACAGATCCGAATTTCTAAAACACTTTTTTTTTTACTTTGTATAGGCTTGTGTTTGACCACGATCTCACTATGGTAAGTGATGATGTGGCCGAAGGTGGTAAGCACACAAAGCCTAGAAGGAACTGGCTCTCAAGTGCAACTGCCGAAACACAGCAGTAGGTGCTTGGCAACAGATTTTCAACTTGAGGGTGGTAGCTAGCCAGGCGGGTACTACAAAGTACCCTACCACCGTGCTATGGTTTCCTCACGATGTTTTCCTTCACCGAAAGCTCAAGCTCATTGTAGGATTCGAACCCACGACCTTCGCTGCTGCGTCCGACGTCACTACCACTGAGCTATCATCGCCTAAAATACATATACATAATAACCATCCATAATAAAAAATTAAGTATAGTTTTGTATATGTGTGTGTGTCTATAAAAAGAAAGATCATAGATAGTTTTAATGTACAGGTGTTTTGTAAACCTAGATCTGTTCAGTTTACCGTACCTAGAGTCGACAGCAAACAATATAATTTGCGTATAATACATACCTATGTAAGATGTATGTATGTATGTAAGATTTTAGGTACATACCAACACATAAAATCTTTATCTAATTATACATATAGTTCGATCTATATTAATATCAGTCAATTGAACTGAAGCGAATCTAAACATAATTAATTCATTCTGATATTTAACTTTCAAATAAAGAAACGGCATAGGACTCATTTCAGCGACATTATTAATATATTCATCATAATACGACTAAAAGTCGTCACTTTTAGTAATTACTTTATTCACTAAAGGTCAATAAACTGATTAAAATTTACCTCTGATTCTTGCAGCTAAATGTAAAATACATAATATAGGTTGAGCTAATGCGATTCGATTTTTTTATAAAGTCTTGCTTATCTTGGTATTTATAGCTTAAAATTTAGTGCTATATCTGAGCATTTATAATAACGTCATTCAGATTTTATCACATGTAAAGTCTACATTCTCAGTAATAAAACCTACATCACTCAGTATTTATTCAGTTCAGTAACTCATCTTGTATTTTTTTAAATTAAAGTTAAAATTATTACACATTATGGAATATATCAACCCTACTGTTTCTATAACCCGCCTCCTCATCAACTTCTACTAACAGCCTATCGCCAATTACGTAGGAATATTTCCTTTCCTTTGGCAATGCATCACGGTATCACACTCATTAGGGGTGATACAATCTTATATTATGTCACTAATGAGACGTCAGATCAATCGTTTGACGCTTATCGTGCTTGATGGGACCTATTCCTGGGTTTCTAAAGTGTTTGGTCTGACTTATGAGTTTACTTGAATTTATTTAAAATTAATAGACAATTTTGTGTATAAGTGAGGTTTGACTGTTTAGTTAATTCCAACTTCTTAAAGGGGCCCATACACCTTCTGCTAATGAATATCCGATAATCAGAAGCGCTATGTAATATTTAGGATGATTATCGAATTTATCCGATCCTTATTAAGTGAGTAGTTCATCCTTAACATTTTAATATCGTGAAAGTAGTTCGTTCAAGCGACTGTCCTGACACCTATAATATCTTTGAAGCTTGAATGAATAGGCATGCTCTGGGTACGTGTGCTACATCCTCGGCTTCGCCAAATCTCCTTCTAGAATCAGTCGATGGCCAAACATAAGCCCATTTAATATTAAAAAAAATCTGCTGTGTACAGAAAAAGTGGTCAGAAAAAGTTCCATAGATACGTTCTGCTTACTTTTTTTGCTTTGGTCAAGTGATTCGTGTAAAAAACTTAAAGCAACACTGTTTGAGCGGGGCCATACTGCTCTTAGGGTGTGCCGGTCACCAGTATCCCCTACTGTGCCAGTACATCATCCTGAAGCAAAATATTACAGATAATGTTTATTATATAACAGTTGAAGTGAAAAATTGCAAGCAGGAAACTGAAATTACAAGGGCACTGGCCAGAAAATTGCGACTGCCCCCCGAAAAGAGAGTTATGTGCTTTGATTAATGTTATCAGGCTCGTTATCTAGGGAGAGCCCTTTAAATTGAGGTCAACCCCTTTCTGGCACTCACAGACATTTTTATCTATCGAACGCTCGATAGCGATGAGGATTTTTGACTCAAATTATTTTTTTGAGAGGATAATACTTTTGTTCGCTTATTTAAGTTTTGTTTCGTTGTAAATAATTAATTAATAAATAAATAATTATATAATTATATAATTATATTAGAGTTGCTATTCCGTAAAAATATATGGGAAACGATGAGATTAATTTATTAAATACGTTCATTTATAAATAAGTCATATTAAAATGTAATATCCGCCTTTCAATATGTTTTAAGCTCACTCATTGATTGTCAAAAGCCTCCACAGGTTCCCAAACCGTTGCTTCTGAATAAATGAATGATAAATGACGTGGCAAAAGTTTGTTGATGAGCCAACATGTTTTTCAACACGGGTTATTTGCGAAGTTTGTATGCCTATTTTGATTTATCGTGTCAGAAGTTTGTTCGAGGTGATAAGGCGTATGATTTATTGATATGTTGACGTCTTCATCAATATTTGATTAGTTGTGATTTGTGATATATTTTTTTTATGGAATTTGAGTTTATTTGTATTGATTTGTGTTAATGAAACTGACGTCTATGTGATCGTATTTTCTTGACTGGAGTGTTGAATATTTAGGACGGAATACTTCATAAATCGCTCTTCAAACAGACATGTGCTGCGTTTGGTGTTATAGTTTAATTTGTGACAAACTTTATCCTCTAGAATACTCTAGATGAATAATCGTCAACTTTCAAATATATTTTTTTACATCAAAGGTGACAAGCAGGCAGGCGGTATATCTGATGGTAACTAGCCAAGGCCGCTAGGGAAAATGCTAATTTAGTGCTGACCTTTACAAAGCCTAGGTCGCAACCGGTTCTCAAGTGCAATTGCCGAAACACACCGGTATTTGTTTTACGACAGAATTTTAACTTAGTTAGTTTTGTACGTAATAATAATATTGAAATAAATAAACAATCCTTAGGGGAGGCCTATGTCCAGCTGTGGATGTCTTGCGGCTGAAATGATGATGATGATGATGAAATAAATAGAATATAAAATACTTGAATTTCGAGTTAAATCCCGATATTACTTTGCTTACTTACTACAGCTTACCTTTGAGAATCATAGCCTCTGAAGGTATTGGACGAATTAATTTTGAACATCAAAGAGACCACGCGTAGCTCCGTATCTTCGTTATTGAACGTTAATATTTCCTATCGCATTCAGAATTCAAACCGAGTTGAAGTGTGACAAATTGTCAATGCATGTCCATTAAAGATCATAGTCCGTTAAACCCGATACGAACAGTAGCTACAGTAGTCGCCTGCTTTCAGTCTGTCATTTTATTACGTAACAATCCACAAAATATAAATGTTACTGTAAAAACATTAGTTGTTTTTACGACACGTTCGTTAGTGACATCCGGTAGACGCGGAACAAATCACTGACTCCACACATCACGGTTTCATTTGCCAAGAGTTTTTAATGCACACAGAAATAGTTTTATTGACTGGGACGTTATAAACTTGCCTATGATTTCACCTCCTTACTGTCACACTTGGATACATTAATTATGTTTAATGTTCCGTGAGGAGTTGTAGATCATGCTACGCGTTTATTCAGCTTTCATCGGGTTCTGATGTCGAGCAAACCAACAAATATGAACAAAACTAACGTGTGTATTGTTCATATTTGTTTTACAGACAATTTGTCAGACTCGTTTTATTCTTTTCTTTGTTGTTGTTGACAAATTACATTGGGTTTGTTCTAACAAATTTATATCCTATCGTTCCTACGCGACAATGTGTTGACATTCTGACTTCACGCCAACTCAAAATGTCTCCCGTAATCGATTTACCTTGCCTAATTTCTCACCTCTTTGACAGTCAACTAATGTCTCCCTTTTTCTTTTTCAGGCGTTCTAAATACGACGGCGTCCGCGCAGCCAGTTAAACTGTGAAAAACATCATACGATCCAAGATGGCGGCGGACATGGCCCGCCAAAACTCACGTCATTGCTGCGAGTGCCATCTGTCAGCGGTGGGCGATAACCACTTCCGCACTTTGAATTCGGACCGTTCGAAATAGTCATTTGTGATTTAACTGTGCCGGTGTAGGGTCGTGATGTGATATTATTGTTATGTTTTTTGTGTTGTGTGCTTGTGTTGTGTAGTGTAAGTGTTGAAGATGTCTGAGGAAAGGTCGCGGCGGTTGTCGCAGATCTTCGACCCTCTGGCGAGGTTCACGGACCACAGTGGGGCGGGGAACTCGGCTAGTACGCCGAACAGCCCCCGACTGTTGCCGAGGAGGTCGAGAGATCCGCCGCCACCGCCACCTAGGTAAGATAAGCAACATCCATAACTATTTACACATTTACGGCCCGATTTACACATTAATTAGTCATATATTATGAACCAATTGAACGCTACTCAACTATTAATGTATTTTAGTTTTTTTTATTTCAATAGATTTGACCACAATCTCACCATCTTTGTGTTTATTACTCAAAGCCTAGAAAGGAACTGTCTAGGATGTGGCTCTAAAACACATTGTCAGGTCCTTGGCGGCAGATTTCCAGTCAACTTGTGCTTGAGGGTGGATGGCGGATTTTCCAAAGTACCCTCACAATGTTTTTCTTCACCGTAAGCTCGAGCTCATTGTGAAATTCGAACCCATGACCTTCGTCACTGCATTGAACGATGCTACCACTGAGCTATCATCACTTATAAATTGTATAAATCGGGCCTTATACAGTTAAAAAAATAGTTATAGATAAAATACTTCAATACTAGTCTGATGAACTATCCGTCTCATAATCAAAAATTTTGCTACTTTAAGTACTGTTATACTTTGGATCAAATCTTAATTAAAAGTTAATTAATCCATAATTTTATTAAAGTATATTATTAATTATGAAATTCATTTGACTGGATAATTACATCATCGGTTATGGCTAATTGAATAATTAAACAAACATTAATTACTTGTTAGCGTTTGACGTGACGTAACGGGCACAAAAGCAGTATCCCTACATTACAGGTAAATAATTAAATGCGATGCTATATATGAATGCAATCTAATCTTGCTTGACGTAAAGCACAAATTGGACTGTATTTGTTGTAGCTGTGTTTTTTTATAGACAGTACGATAATGATATCATACGATACCGTCACAGTTTGAAATAACTATAAGATACAACGTATTGGTAAAACAGGTTTTTATTCACAACTAGCTGTTCCCGCTAAAAAAATATCATATAACCAATAAAAGTAGCAGTAAAAGTAGAAGTTACTCCTTATAACATCAGATAAGATATGCCAATAAAAGTCTAGTCTAAATCGGTCCAGCCATTTCATACAAAAAAAAATGTTTTTTGTTATAAGTACCGTATATGTATACTTTCATATCCATTTAGTAAAATCTGTTTTTTGACATTTGAAACAGTCACTTCAATTTTATTTAGTTGTATGTATGGATGGCCTGTTTATTGTAATATTTATTATAATTTTATCCCTTGTCTCACCGCAATATTGCCGTGTTGAGTGATAGGCATTATGACCGAAGATAGTACTCAATCCCAAGACGACTGATTTTAAATTCATATCATACATAAAGAAAGTTTTAAAAGAAAAAGCCTATTACAAGGTAGCTCATTACATTGAGGATAAAGATGTCTGGAAGTAGCTGCACTCTGCACAAGTGCATCTTGTACATACTTTTATACAAAAACCTGTAGGTACTTACTTAGTATTAGAGATACTAATTTTTAGTTAAATTTTTTATTTATTTTTCTTGTTATTTTTTTTTCATTTTTGTGTTTATGCGTATTATATTTCTTTAATAATTTTAAAACATTTAATGGAAAAAAAGTCAAAATTGTCAGATTGTCCAAAAAAAAACAAAAAACTAAATATATGAAAAATGTAATCTTGCTGAGTTTCTTGCCGGTTCTTCTCAGTTGAAGGCGACTTCCGAATCGGTGGTAACTTCAGTAGTTTCGACGTTCATAAGTGCCCTCTTAGGGCCTAAACTGAATAAATGGCTTTGACTTTGAATCAAAGCTGAAGAACTAAGGGAACTAGCTCTCAAGTGCACACCAGTACATGCTTTGCAATTATATTTTACTTAGAGCTTATAGCCACACGCAGGTGGGTGTAAATATTCCTACCTTCCAAATAGTAAACATCATTTAACGCTTCAATATAGAAATGAAAATGTCGATATCGTATCGTCCACGTGTCGTCCACAAATTGCTGGAAGTAGAGTGTAGTCGATATGTGAATGTGAACTGATTATACTTACTGAGTCTGCGTTAACCGTGTAGCCTAATGACTTGCGATAACCTTCGTGGTCAGTGAATCATTTCGGTAACTTATGATAAGAAAGTAGTAAAAAATAGTGGAATTTGTTTATCTTAAGCATATTATTTTTAATGCAGACTTTGGTATTTTTTAACGGTAATTAATTATACAAATAACTTTCCAATTAAATAACGAAGACTTAAGAACATTGAGAGCTTTGAAATATTTAGAAATTACATGATTTTATGATTTGCTACTTACTTAGGCTACTTAGCGCTTACTCAAATGTAATGTGTGTTTCTATACCCACAGGTTTTAGCTGTGGGTTGTTTGTCAGTTTCTTTTTTCCCAGTGTATACCATTTTAGCTATATTTATCACTAGCTTCCGCCCCGCGGTTTCACCTGCGTTCCCGAGGGATCTTATGTTTTCCCGAGATAAAAAGTAGCCAATGTGTTATTCCAGACTATAATCTATCTCTGTGCCAAATTTCATCCAAATCCGTTCAGTAGTTTTTGCGTGAAAGAATAACAACATACATCCAGACATCCATATTCACAAACTTTCATATTTATAATATTAGTAGGATTATAACTTCGGTATTCTATGTACATGCTTTTGTGTCACACGATTTCTTTCCCAAAGAAAGGTTTATAAATATTATACAAAAATTCTATCATTTATTTTCGAATTTCGATATAAACCAGCTCAATCATACCACCCACAAATTAATCATTCAGAATTAATAATACCTCATTTGTTCCATGAATAATCCTATGAAAGCCTATACGCGACTGGGCGATGTAGTCGTAAGCCTGTTTAAGTATTTATGGTGAGGCAAAATATTGTGCATTTAAATTAATGAACCCGCGTAATATTTATGCTCCGATATTGCAATGCGGTCACAGTATAAATCTAACTGAGACAGTACTACAACTAGTCACATATAACCTAAAAAAGGGTTGTTAAAAACAGACCTTATTCTAAGAGTAAGAGACACAACCTTTAATAAGTCTTATCTCAGGTAGATTTTAACTAACTTATACAAAAATTGTTATCAATAACTATACAAATATACTTTTGTTGACATTTGTCTACATTACAACACAGAAGTTACAAATTATAAAAACATCAAACTGAAAAGCAATGGAATGTAACTTGTCGTGTTATCGTAGCTTATTTATGTTTCAATTCTGAATTCTTACTACCCAATAGTACCTATGACTTTTATCATGGTAGAAGTATAAAAAAACTTATGAAACATGATAATTAATTAAAAGTCTTTTACTACAAAAAAAATATCTTGACTGCGCCAGAAAAATCTGGGTGTTCGGCTAGATATCAACTACTGTTTTAATTGTTATGTCAACTATGATGCGGTTTCCTGCTTTCCTTGCCCGATACATCAGTTTTCCATTTATATTGACGATTGATATAGTAGTATGAAATATTGAAGCGATCGTACGCCATTTTAAATGAATTGAGCTTATTTGAATTGAATTACGATGTTAGAACGTGTGGTAAATACGAGTAATATCGGTCTTTTGTCGTGTCGTAAGGAATAATCAGAATACTGAGTATTGCACCAGTTCCTTCTAGGTATTGTGTGCTTACTTACCAGTATCACCTTCGGCCACATCATCACTTCACTTACCACAGCTACTATGGTGAGATTGTGTTGAACAGAGACTTAAAAGTAAAAAAAAAAACATAAGATTCAATTACAAAAATAAATGAGTTCAAGAAACTTCTAAATTCCACATAAGAATTCATAATTTACTTATTTTACATTATTATAAAGAAAGGAACACTAGCTGAATTATGTATTAATCGGACCTTATCATATATTTTAACAATAATATTTTTTTGAATAAACTAAAAAGTAAAAACATCGCGTTGGGGTAACAATAAATAAATTAAACATACTTTTTCCTCAGGCCAATCGCCCACCCATCTCGACTGGACCCTCTAGAATACGAGCTGGCCGCAGCAGACATTGACTCGGTCAACTGGCAGGAGCGATGTCTGGAGCTACAGTTGGAGTTACACCGAAGCAGGAACCAGGCCACCAGGGTGCGAGATATGCTCAGAGATAAGGTAGAATTAGAAATATAAATTACCTATAATACAACCTATAATTTTTTTTAAAGAAAAGCTACACCCAAAAAAATAGATGTGTTAAATTTGAACAAGAATGCGCTTTACTGAGTACTACATAAGGTTTAATTTGTGTCCCAAGTGTTTAATTTTAATAAAATGGAAAATAATGGCACGTATCAAAAATGCAATGCATTCATAAGGTATGGTTTCCGAACTAAGTATGTAACTTGTGCTTTATTAAATTGCAAATTATGGAATACAAGACCTATTGAGATTTACATAGCCGAGCGAGATAGGAATATAATAATATAAAGAAAATGTCACAAGTGGGAAAGAAATGGAGTAGGTACTAATAACTTCAACCGTTTTATAACAAGGTCATACGACGCGGCACAATTGAGTTTTGAATATGTTTTCTATTATTCAAACGTCAGATGTTTTATAAATTGGCAAAACAATTTCAGTATTTTTTATTTTAAAATCCAGATGTTATCGTATTTAGTAAATTGATTTTGTTTGAACTATGTAAAACATCGAATGATGCTCGTAGTAGTGCTACGTAAAGAGCAAATATTGGCTACGGGACTTATACGAGTGCTACGAGGAGCGGGAAATTCACTCACTGAAATATTTTTTTTGGAATTCTGTCGTGTAACACGTTATATTTAGCATTCGTCTTAAAGTTTTATACTACACTAGCTTTACCGCGCAGTTACACACGCGGATCCCGAGGATCTTGTGTTTTCCCGAGATAAAAAGTAGCCTATAGCCTTCCTCGATAAATGGGCTATTCAACACTGAAATAATTTTTCAAATCGAACCAGCGCTTTTAAACAAACAAACAAACTCTTCAGCTTTATAATATTAGTATAGATTAATTTACTCTAAAGTTATTACTGCTTAGCTTCGTATCAATGCAATGTCATGTCGTATGTGACGGTATTATCGTCAATTTAACAAGTAGATCTAATTCCACAGACACGACTACGCGATGTCAACATGTGTGTCACAATAAATTATACATTGCTTCCGTAGGTGTTTAAAATTAATTATTCTGTCGTGTAACTATAGTATAGATAATTTGTTCAGCTATTTTTGGAATCATAAAAAAATGCATGAACCTCCAAATTGAAATATAGATCAGATTATAAGTGATCTAGAAAATATATCCAAAATAGACGTACATATATATGATGCAATATAAAAATTAAAATGATTACGGAAATTGACCTAAAACTTGGAATTTGTAAATAAAGTTGAATAATAGCTTGTAATAAAACGCTGTATAATTTACATTATTAGGTGATGATCACTAATAATAAGTGACGAACGGACCATTCATCGTCACACAAAGAACATTTTATGAACAATTACTGTCTTCCAATATTAACGTTAGTATGGCATGTAAACGCAGCATTACTTAAAGAAAACAATAAAGAATATTACCCTATAAAGAAATTATTTTTAGCTTTTCAATCTCTGACGTCATCAAATGCCGTGCCGAAGTAATTTACCGCCCCAGTGGACAGTTACGACGGATTTAGCCACACCTGCCTGACTCGGTTGATGCTTTTTTCTCTCAAATAAATTAATTTACATTATTATTATTATGTTTATTTCATCTATTTATGTTCATTTTTATGATCTTCTTGAGTTCAGGGTCCATCTGTGAGTATGTTGATCTAAAATAATCCTTTTATGGTAGCAGCTGTTGTCACCGTTAGCAATTTTCGACTGTACATTGAGATGTGAGCTAGTTTCCAACATTCAGGAAAAATGGTAGTTGGCTTAAGACGTCCCCAGTGAGAATTGAATCCAGTAGAATTTTTCATAATGTGCCTATAGCAGCTCCGGCACCATTCTGGACAAATGGAAGTGGGGTAACTCACGAGCTACTCGCATAAGTACCATGACGGAAGTTGTGGCGGCAAATCTACCGCAGATACCTTGTACAGGGCGTTAGGAATAGTGTGCCTTACAGTATGAACATTCGGTTATGTAAGTGGGGCCAATAATGTAAATCGTGAAAGGGTTAGGTTTTCATTCTGGATGTGAGAAATTCACAAGACAATCGCGTGAGTTGAGTACTGAAGTGTTAGCTGAGGCGGCAAGACTTACTGCATATAGTCCCTGGCGATGATAGCAGGGCGCTAGAAATAGTGTGCCTCTTTGTATAATCTTACGGTTGGATAAAAGTAGCCACTAAAATAAATCTCAGTAGATGGACAGGGAGACACAATATTTCCACACACGTTTAAATACTTTTTTTTGCTGTAAGTACTTTAAGTATTTTCTCAATTAGTACTTATTTGACATCACTTTCTTCTAACTCTATCTATCTATGCAATTCATAGTGATTCGTCGCTTCGTTAAAACGTAATTGAAGTACAAACAGACATTGATTCAGATCATCTAGTTTAAAAGCTTTTGTGATGTCTATTCATGTATGTTTTGTACTGTCAATAAACCTTTATATTCTATTCGTAGATAAGAGCCTCTCGAATTAGTGCAAAACAGATATCTATTCGGTATTAACCAGAACTTGTCCGTGGGGCGTATCACGTCATCTGTTCTTTATTGCCCGGGGATTTAATTTCGCGCGACATTATTCACGATTCCCGGTAAGTTTTTGTGTTCTGGAGAATATCGCTCGCTAGAGGAAAAGAGTTTATGATAGATGGCTGATCCATTTTTCATTACTTTCGTGGGACTTGCGAGGGTTTTTAATGGTAAAGTTTTGGTAGCAGCGGACATTCTATTTTATTTAAATCGTTCAGAAGAAAGGTATAATGTAGATATGGTCAGGATGTAATTATTAGAGGCTTGTTTTTGACTGTAACAAAAAACAAAAGAAAATCCGTCGACAAGTAACTACTGGCATGTGCATTTGGCCATATCTTCACTTACACTATGGTAAGATTACGGCCCAACAATCATATCTATTCATAGTAAATAAGATATACTTAAGTTATGCATGGTTATGCATTTCACTCTCAACCCTATTCACAATATCTCCTAAACTACATGTACCCAACTATCTTCCATAACGTTAATTTAGAAAGCCAACGAGGCGCATGTAATACCACGACAAGAAACCGATACGACGTTTCTATGGAATACCATAAAAACCGTTCGACTAAAAGAGGTCGATAAGACGAAGGGAGACAAAGGATTTCTGAGGAGTTTTAGTAAGGGGAGGTACCTACTGAAATAATGGTTATCAAAATTCTGGTTCAGTTGAGGAAAATGTTTTATCTTTACGTACAACAATGGTGTAATGTCAAAAAATAGTCACTTCTTCTTAAGATTTAGCTATAGCTTTGTCACTCGTTGTGCCTTCCATGATGAGGGTAATATGAGGTTGGATCATGTTTACACATCACACAATTAACTATTATGTCTTGCGGCAAAAGGTCGTTGACTGTTGACAGCAGACAGATGGTCCACCTGATTGTATGTATGGTCAAGCTAGAATAAGATTTTTTAACACACGGCCATCTGATGGTAAACTATGGAGAGCTTTCCAAAAAATATGACATATAAACCCCTTGTAATGTTGGGCTCGTACCTTGTACCACAACTTCATATGAAATTCTTTCAAAAACAGCATTAAATATCAAAATACCACTCATATTCCTGTATCAAATAAAAACTATTTGTAAACAAACATCCTCATGCAGAGTTCCTTACACAAAAAATGTAATATGGAAATATTTCATGGTACAGAACCCGGGCTGCACTAAGTGGGTACACGATTTAGACGATAAAGTATGCACCGGGGAGATGTATGGCTATTTCTTACAGTCTGTGCTGAGCGGGATTTTAGCGGAAACAATGTTTTAAGCTTTATAGGAAATATCGCGGCGCGTTTTGTATGTATGTATGAAAGTGGAGTGAAACGATTTGTTGGGATCAGTACAATGTTGAGGATTTGGGAGTATTTTCAGTTTTTTTCCATTTAATTGACGTTTGATCACATACCGTGATGAGTGATGAAAAAGCAAATGGAAATAACTAGTTTATAGCGGAATACACCAGTGTTGGTGACAGATTACTTTACTACAAAGAAATATTTTTTTTTTAATATGAAGTTGGGTTTAATCTAATAACTAAGAAATAGAGTTGGCTTTATTTTGCTAAAAGCATATTTCGGTTATTCTTTCCAAGCTTTGCAAATCGATCAGCTGTAGGCAAACCGTCCGTACCGCTGTTGACACTCGTTAAAACTTCACAAATTGCCTCAAACGACGTTTACGGCATTTCCCTTTACTTAATTAAAAGTTTCCACTCTCAGGACCATAAGTTTACAAGTCCTTTTTACAATTTCAAATGACTGATTGACGTTTTTAGTAAAATATTGCGGTGGTAGATTTTACTATTTACATATAAACCATATGTTTGTATTTATAGACTACTCGTAAAGAGTAAGTCATAGATTTAGAGAAAATTTAATTTAACACATTTTTAACCTAAAACTACTCCATAGATTTCCGCCGTGCAGCGTTTTTTTTTACTTTGTTGGTATGTGATAATGTGGCCGAAGGTGGTAAGCACACAAAGTCTAGAAGGAACTGGTTCTCAATTGCAGCTGCCGGAACACACCAACAGGTGTTTGGCGACAGATTTTCAACTCGAGGGTGGTAGCCAGCCTGTGGTAGCCAGCCTGTGGCCAGTGGGTACTACAAAGTACCTTACCACCGTGCTATGGTTTCGTCACGATGTTTTCCTTCACCGAAATCTCAAGCTTATTGTAGGATTCCATCCCACGACCTTCGCCGGCGTCGCGGCGTCCTACGTCACTACCACTGAGCTATCATCGCCTTATATAAAAGCACTTTGTTTTAATATTGAATGATGATAGAACAAATAAAAATTGGAAACATAGATAGCTCTATCGACGTAAGTCCCACGTCGGTGATTGTCCCACATGCATAGTTCACGCGACGCGTTGCTTAGAGCTACAGCTTTTACAAATCGTGTGTCGGTGCATTGATCTGCATCGAGTACGAGTTGTACAGAGTAATCAAATGTAAGTATAGACTTTGGATTTGGTTTAGATTTTTTTTTCTTTAAAAGTTTCCATTCGATTTTCAAATGGAACCTCAATTTTGTAGTTATTAGTATTTAGCCTCGTTTTAGTTTGTCCAGTAGTTGTAGTCAGGGAAAATTAGCATTCAAATAGGTGAGATATTTTATAGCGTTCATCGTTAAAGTTATTTTAATGGCCGCCTTTCATGAAAATAATGTGGATAATTTCTTTATTTCGATTTTTAAACAAAACCTTCATGCCTTCTTTTTTCCACTTGGCTCTGTTGGTTATTATTTTATTAAAACTGTCTCTTGGCACAAGTGACCATCTCGTTATTGCTCTTCCTCTTGAATGTTCAACACGAAATAGTGTGTGCTTATTAACCTAACAGTTACATTTACTTTAGAATTTTAATATATTATTTAATAGTGTTTTCTCTGATTTCAAATTACTCTGTGTTGATCTCAATAGAGTCATACATCACTCCGGTCGGGTTCTCTCAGGTCTCAATAAATCAATCGAACACAAACTGTTGCCGACTAAACAGGTAGTTTACGTGGAAACATGACCAATACCTACTGATATTACTTATGTCAGCTGTTTGATGTATGGGTGAGCGATGTGAATAATAAGTGGGGTTTTATTGGATAAAAAATAAGATATTTGCATGTTCACGTTTCGTTTGTTATAGAAGAAATTCAATCTACTCGTAGCAATAAATGTATTAGTGCACCTGAAACTACAGTTCTAATTATTGTAGTATTTGTGAAACATTTGACAACGATGACCTTCATTAAGGCATTAGAAATGGGGATAAATATAATGGCTACCAAAAATAACGTTGTGACTTCTATCACCTCTATTACCTAAAATCTGTAGGTACTATGAAACTTTAGTAAATTTATCACCAATTTACGATCACTTACATAATATGTGAAAACATTGTACACAGGGTTCGAGGATATATATCAATAGATATATATCATGATATATATTAATAGTAATTTTTGGCGTTTGTTTCTGTATTTCTACTTCCCAAATGTAGATGGCGTTGGAGTAGAGTTAAAACATACTCCCTAATAGTATTTTCTAATCCATAAATGGTAACACTTCTGCCGGCATTAATGGTGTCAGTCGTGTCAGAAAAAATTCGTTACGAAAGAGTAAGTTTATTTTGTGTTTATTCTATTATTTTTTACAAAGAAAGTAATTGACAAAGTGCAAAAACGATTTTACATCATTATTGATTTTTGTTTGTCTGATTTTAAGAACCTTAATAAATAAAACATTAAAAACATTTTTTTTTTTTTTTAAATAATTTATTATGTTTATGTAACACATATGCAAATAGTATACATAAATAATACAATAAAATAATAATATGGCTTTCATACAAAATGGATATAAATATCAAATATTTGATATATATCGGATATATATCATAAATATCCGATATTTTGATATTTATTGTAAATATCGGATATTTTCGAACCCTGATTGTATATGTAACTTCTAAAATCTTTTCCTATTCAGAAACGACCCGCAAACTTTAGGCCAGAACTGCACGGAAACCCTTTGATTAAACAATCATAATTTGGAGTTGGTTGCTTTAAGTAGGATCGTAAGTTGTAAAAGTTTTGGTTCTAATTTCACGCTATAATGGGGATTTACTATTTTTGGCAATATAAAGTGATTTTTTGCTGTTACAGTTTACTAGATTTGGTTAGTTAAACATGAGCCATTAGAAATCAGTGCACGGGTCAGTAAGGAGTTCAAAATGTTTAAGACGTTTACTAAATAATGTTTACACAATTTTATCATTATTAAAATTCCCATGGGAATATCTTTAAGTTTCACTGTTGCCAAGGTTTAACTTTCTCACAGTCTACTGGGCTTTACCTTTAAACCCCAGCTTAGGTAAATGATTACCAGTTAACTGTAGCGTTTATAGTCACATGGGAAATCGTAAAAATCCAACGGGAATATGCTTTAAACTAATACCGAACCGAGTTGTGTTACATTATGTTACTTGGTTAAAGGAATTGAGTGAGTTGTGAATTTTCTTTGAGATGGATTGAATTAAAACCTGCAGGCTGTTTTAATCTAGAACTCAAGATATTAACTTTTGAAGTAAAATTACCTTATGAACTTAGTAGAACTTTCTAGAACTCAAGATATTAACTTTAGTCGTAATTGGATTTCGATGTGATGTAGGCGGTTTAGTTCCTGGAAAAATACTTTTGAAATTACTTGGTTTTCGACATACAACTCGCCCGCACACGGACGCCACAGCCATAAAACGCTGCTAAGCATAAGGGTCGAGACTCGAGAGTACCTATTACCTATCCAGACACCCGTTGAGATCGCAGTTCTCAATAATATTATCACAATTCATAACAGTCGCATCAATATATGTCCAAGGTGAGTAAAATCCACTAGTAAATTGTAAACGACAATGTATTCAAACTCCGAACCATCCAAACTATCAAATCTCCGACAATATACGGAAGATAGTTCGAACGGAATAGCACGGTCGTAATATCACGTCATATGGCAACGAGATATCGCGCTGCAGTCGTGCGGAACACGTACGGAGCGTAATACTTCGTTCTTGTTTTTTAAAGCAATATGAAACCGGAGTTCTTGGTTCTTTCAAAATTAGCACACTATTGTCAATTTACGAGCAGATTTGAGATATTGAAGCTTATTTTGAAAAGAGAAAATCCAAACTCGTTTAGTTATGGTATCGATAGATTATTTGAAGCTATAGAATTGTAACATTACGAATATTTATGAAAATATTTAAAAGACATTTGGGAAGGTGTGTATGCAGCAGAGGACGTCTGTAGGTGAATAATATTTATATTATAAAGTTTTTAAAGTCTGAATGAATTTTTATTATTTTATTTTATTTACGGCTTCGAATATCTTGGTCGTCATTCTCGACTAGTAGGTAAAGTATGGGATTATTTCTGGAGTACAAACAAACCTATTCAACAGGATTGAGGGAGTAAAATCCTATAAATTGACGGGCCGGTTAGCGTGGTTGGTAAGATACCCTATCTATCACGCCATAGGTCGTGGGTTCGATTCCCACTCAGGACAAACATTTGTGTGCATGAACATGTCTGTTTGTCCTGTGTCTGGTTGTAATTATCTATATATGTATGTATTTACAAAAGAAAAGTAGTATATGTAGTATATCAGTTACCTGGCTTCCATAGTACAAGCTCTGCTTAGTTTGGGGTCAGATGGCCGTGTGTGAGGAATAATGTCCCAGAATATTTATTTATTTATTTATAAATGACAGAGGTACCTATCTTTATGTGAAATAAGTCAGGTTGGTTAAATTTTTCATCTATCCTCCATCTGTGGTTAATCATCAATATTAACACGCTTTATTTTATCTTATGATGTCCACTGGCAATATCGCTATGGGCTTACCTGATATATTCTTATTCTAATTTCTAAAATTACATTTCAAAATAGAGTCGATGTTTAAGTCCAGGCTAAATCCATAAAATATAAGTTCCAATTTCGTACCTGTGTCCAGTAAAACCACAGTCATTCTACAGTGTATAACTGTTACGATAACTGAAGCACTTCCATTTTATGTTACCAATTGGACGTAAAACTAGGCCTTTAAAACAGTTTCCTATATTTTTATGGAGCAAGACTATGAAACGTACAAAGTAAATGATATATTCGCTTCGTATGTTGAAATTATTATGAGGAAATATCACAGACGTACTTTGTAGTATCTTTCTAACTAGGAACAAATACCCCAAGTTGAAATATATCGCCAAGCGCCTATCGGTATGTTCTGGTAGCTGCACTAGAAAGTAATTTCCTTTCTAGGCTGTGTTTATCATATTACGGCCGCATACATCGTTTACCTGTAAAATTGTGATCAATTTCGAGGTTATCCAATGTTATAACATAATTTTGTTTCTTATTCCCTTTTGTTAAATACGGTTTGTTTTAATTGCTTAGCTATTTTTTAGGTTTGAATTACTCATTAATACATACTACTTTCGCGATGGGAGCCAGCCCCGAAAATAAAAAACAAGAACAACCGTTCCATACAAAAGTATCAAACCTATTTAACTAAAATATTTTATGTTGAATTATTGGGTTAGAAAAAACATGTCGCACGCATATCAACCAATTATTTTATGAACATTTCTCGTGATAATATTAAATTAATACTTCTTTTTTCGTAGATCACCCTTGATCACTAGTTTAATCATAAACATAGGTGTGTCTAGTAGAAAATATACCGAATGTCGAGCAAAAACAAATAGACGTAATTCGGTACAAGTGATAAGCGGGAAGCGTTAGTAAGGACTAACGTTAGTTCTACGCATGTGTGCAGACTTTGTAGATATATAAGAAATGGGTTGTAGCTTACCTATGTGCTTTTAAATTAAGTCAAATTTTTCACAGAATGCCTAATATTACTATGTCTACTCAAGTTCTTGATTTAGGCAGTACAGTACCTACCTGCACGAATTCTTCATGGCAAATTCATACGTCCACGAGGCAAGTGAATCTCCTGGGACCATCTTCCGTACTTAAATTCTTATAATTACAAGCCTCGTGGTCTTAAAAAAATTATAAACTTATGTTCTTAATACGTAAAAAATATGCACTCCGGGAGTGCCGACAGAAGTGAAAACTTTTTTGTTTTTGAGTGATTGAGATTGAGATTGAGAAAAGAAACTAAACGTCAAACTGCGTCTCGCTTGTAACGGTGTCGCGAGTCCAGAGGTTTTACTTCATCTAAAAATAAACTAAACGTCAAACTGCGTCTCATCATAACGGTGTCACGTCTCATAACGGTGTCGCGAGTCCAGAGGTTTTACCTCATCTAAAGATATGCGTACCGCGCTAAAAGAAATTTACACTTCAAAAATGAATGGAATGAATTCAATTAGTGAAATTTCATTTTTTTAATGTTATTGATGACTATGTCAACGTGGTAACTGATGGTTTGGGTAAAGGTTGTAAGTACACAAAACCTAGAAGAGAACCACACCGGTAGGTACATTTTCATCAAAAACAGGGGATACAAAATACAGTACAAATCAGGGGATTAGATGCCACGATCTTCAACGTCAATTAATGCTAATGTGCTACCGTTATCTTAAAATCTCCCAAGTATCGGCCGCACGAGTTATAGTTTACTTAATTATATTGAAGCTGTTTCGCACGCGTTCCCGAGAAAAAAATAGCTTATGTTCCTCTCCATACGATAGGCTATCTGTGTGCCAAACTTCATCGCGATCGGTTCTGCGGTTTAGGCGTGAAAAGGTAACTTGGCATCTATGATATCAGTATGAACTTTCTAGCCCGCTACCTCCTTTACCTTGTACCCCAGGTACAGGCGCCGAGTGTTCCCGCTGACCGCAGGGTATGCAAATTTATACGCTCTGCGGCGGCGCGCGCATGCTCTCTTAATTACACTACAGCTAATGCTTTTTCGATGGCCTACCGACTACGAAGCCTTAATTAGAGCGCTGCGAGGTATGTGGGCCTTTATTGAATTTAACGACGAATACGTGAATTTGACATGAAGATGCCCGTGAGTGAGAAATAAAAACTTGGCGTAATTGCTTAAGCATATTTTGCAACGATGGCTTTTTCGTTGTTGGCCTTGTCCTTGTGGTATACGTTGTAAACCGCATTTGATGGTCTTCAAATACATTTTACTTGTACTACACCTGATAACCTTGAAAAATCTTTACTAATATTATAAAAGCAAATACGTTTTCACAGCTAAACTGCCGAACCGATTTAAATGAAAATTGGCAGAGTTTTTGGATAAATATAGTATACTAAAGATAAATACAGAATGCACAAACAGGTAACTCAAACGAGAACCATAAATAATAAACCGTTACTTGATGGCCACACATTAATTATAGTAACACCACTCACAAGTAAATTAACTTTATCAGTTTCACATGACGTTTATTTATTGCCCGAATAGTTGGGCGATAATACGGAGCCTTCAAATTGTTTAGAACTATACGGGCTTGCTTTTGTTTTTTTTTTCTTTTCGTGACGAGTGCTTTTGCGTTGTCAAATTTTATGATTCACTATGTAATGTTCAACTGTAATTTTTTATATTGCTAGTTTTATTTGGCACTGTGTAAGTTTCTGTGGTTTTTGAGCGAAAATGCTTGATTAAGAGTTCACTATGGATGACACAAAGAAGCATAGCAAAATTCTATAAAATTGGTCAAATAGCCGCCTGCATCCAGCGGCTAAAAATATATGGCCGATTCTTTAGTCCACCCATTTCGCTCGGCAGTAACCTGAATGAGGTCGCTACTTGAGAGCCTTGTCCACCGGTTATCGATTTCCGAATCATGTAGCTTGCTCCTTGGCAATTCAGCTTACTCTCTCTTATTCTCCGTGACTTATGCTCTCCTACGAATGTCACTATCACGTACCCAGTAAACATTATTTGCTAAATGCTTATTTGTGTGGAAATGTTAATAAAATGTGTATTTTATGCCAGTCCATCATGATCGCCGCGTGCCCGTCACGTCATCGCACCGTGTTCCTGTCATGTAGTGTAATCTAAAATCACGGAAAGATCATGCGTTTTTTTTACATACATGCAACAACATAAGCAAACAAATTCATCGAACGAGCTTTCCGTCCCGCGGATTTCACGCAATTCCATATTTTACCCCTTTTGGGTTGAATTTTGAAAAACATGTCCTTAGTGGATATCTACGTTTTATAATATATCTGTGTGCATGTTTTTTTCTAGACCCAGTGGTTTGAGCTTTGCGTTGATATGTTTGTCAGTCCGAGGTTCCATGGAAGATTATATAGATATATAGATTTTTAAAAATAATTCTATTATAAAACCGATTTGTTCAAGATATACAGTGTAAGATTACGCTGGATATCCTTAACAATAGTAACATAGTGAATTATGGTCGTTTAAGTTATATTACTTACTACATACATATTTATATTTTATGTTCTACATTTATAGCGTTAGTGTGTCACCATTGTAGGCTCGCACGAATTTCCAACATGGCATGCCGCTTAATATTCCCGGGGTTACTTCTCTTGAATACTAATTATAGTTAAAATAAAGTTTTATTCTTTACGGTACCTCCATTAATATCAACTATGACGTGATGTATGGTCGTGTGGAAGTTATTAATTTTCACTTCACTCGTTATTTATGGCTATTTGAGTATTTATTTACTATTGTAGGATTTTTATTGTTTGCTTATAATTATGTGAAGTTTCACGTTTTAAATTGAATAAGCAATGAAGTGTTACAATGAAAATTAAAATATTTTTTGTATTGAATTAGGCCTTCACAAGTACTTATGAATAGTCCGACTCTAACGCTCGGTTCGAAAGGTAGCTTTGGCTGAGAAGAGCCGGCAATGTCGTCAAATATATTTTTTAAACATATATTTGGTAATTTCTTTCAATCCTGTGCTGTCTTTCATCAGTCTCGGCTTGAAGCTAGCTCATTGATTGATAGTGATACCTGCGTCGATTAGTTTTCTATTGCATTTTTAGGTGTAGACATAATAAATAAATAAATATTCTGGGACATTATTCCTCACACACGGTCATCTGACCCCAAACTAAGCAGAGCTTGTACTATGGGAGCCAGATAACTGATATAATATGTGTATTAGTACCTACTTTTCTTTTGTAAATATATACTTATATAGATAATTACAACCAGACCACGGTAATATTATCTATATATCTTTACCGTGCACAGACATAGGGCCAACAGACATGTTTATGCACACAAATGTCTGTCCATGTCCAACCATGCCAACCGGCCGGCCCGTCAATATACAGGGTGATTTTGTTATCACTGGCAATACTTGCAGGGGTGGAAGTACTCATCAATGTGAACAACTTTTATTATAGGGCTAACTCTGATATCGCGTAAAATAATATGGTTGCTTCATACATTTTGGTCGAGTAGGTATTGAACTTTTGTATGGAACAGCTGATAATTTTTTCATGATTTCACAGTTAGTCCCATAATAAAAGTTGTTCATTTTGATGAGTACTTCCACCCTTGCAAGTATTGCCAGTGATAACAAAATCAACCTGTATAAGGCCAGGTCATAATGTAAGGCCAGTATAAATGTAATATTTCAGTTGCATTTCAAACTACACCAAATTTTCCTGCCTTTCACATACCTACAAACAAAAATATATCAAAAGTTAATGCAACTCCACTCTTACTTCCGATTTAGAATAGTTTGAAATATTACCGCTTTGGTTGGAGCAGACAGGCAATTCCGCTGGCATTAGGGCCGTATACCAGTTGACGTACGACTAATAGCTCACATTAGCTTCTGTGTTGCACCACCCTTACTTGTATCATGCATGTTAGAGATAGCCAATTTATTTCTAAACAATCGTTTAAAGGTTTTAAAGTTTTCTACAAAGAAAGCCCTGGGACTGCAAATCTATCTCCTATCTGCTATCTTCTTTACAAAATGTATACGGCACACTATATTGTAGTTTTAATTACCTCTGCTTTAAGCAACTGTTTTATAAGAATCTTTAATCAACAAATTCCACATCAACTGCGTTTAAAATGCATTTGAATGAGAATAGCCAAAAGAGAACTGAAAAAGTAATTTTGTAAGACGCCATTGCAAAGTCCATTACTGACTTTTCATTCTTCCTAACCCTGAATACCTTAAAAGACCTTTGTTCACGATATTCCATTCATTTGAACTGAAGACTTCCTCTTTCACGTTTATGTGCAATAAAAGATTAGGGGTGGTGAATTGGGGAAATATTTATCATTATTTCGTTTAAAATGCATTTTGCAGGGAAATAATACTGGCGAGGCTTTTTGCCATTTTTGTTATCTCTGCATATAAAGAATGCAGTGGCCTTTACATTCTTGTGAAGTTGTGCGATGTTTATTTTATGTCCTGAAATGGCATTGTGTTCTAATCGCGATGAAAACATTGTATTGTAAACATTTGGCAACGTCAACTTATACAAAATCTGCTAGGACTTCGTTTAAAATACTTTAAAAAAAAAGATTAGTTTTGTTTTAAAAAGCTGATAGCGTTTGCTCTTTTGTTCTTGTTGCTTTTTCAGATTCATTAATCAAACTCTTTTCTTTATCAGGAAAAAC
Source organism: Tetheella fluctuosa (assembly GCA_951216915.1). Taxonomy (NCBI): domain Eukaryota; kingdom Metazoa; phylum Arthropoda; class Insecta; order Lepidoptera; family Drepanidae; genus Tetheella; species Tetheella fluctuosa. The sequence goes on from OX578230.1 coordinate 8,344,805, forward strand.
AGGTCCTTTGGTATCTCTTCCCGTGTTTAGGCATGTGTTAAAGTGTCAACGTCCAAATTCGAGTGTAAACACGGCTTAGAGTTAGGATGTGCAAAATGTTTTTGTTTTTTTTTAACTTGAATGTAAAAATGCTCTGTATATTAAAATTTATCACGAACCGAAGCCATCAAAAATCCTCTAAAATTTGGCCATCCATCAATATACAAATCCTTCAGAAAGTTCCTAATGAGAAGGCTGAAGCCAATTGACCTCTGCAGCCTCTCGTTTGCTCTTACAAACAAGGGTTTCGGAAATTAAAAAAAATACCACATTAAGAAGGTTTTCCTTCATCAAATTTAAGCCAGCAGGGCGTTTGATTGAATTAACATGAAACTTTTGGGACCGGGACCTGACAAATTTATCGCCATAGGATTTTTGCGCCCATCCAACTCGTAAAAAACCAAGTTTAACTTTCGAATTACATTTTTATTTTATTGGGATACCACTGGCTTTTATGGCTTTCAATTTGTACATGCTGTTTTACACGATTTTCATGTTGAAATGATTGTTCTGAGAGCAGCAGATGCAGAATTGAAAATTTATTGATTTAATGGTGTCGTTTTATGTAGATATATGTATCTTTTTGGGAAAGCTAACTCAACTACTTCGCCGTTAATGACTTTTTCTATTGATATGACTTGGAAACCTGAATGCTCTAGGTCCTTCAAATAATTGCATTCGCAGTCTTAAAAAAACTGCCAAATTTTTAATTAACTTGCAAACACAATACAATCCGGCTCGAAGGACTAAAGCACACCCAAACAAAACAATTCCTTATCATGACAACAATTATGAAAACATATCAATCTTTCCGCGACATTAAAACCACTTGGAATAGCACTTTTTTCATTTCGCACAGAAAAGAAATCCTTGGCCAAATGGAGGGTAAGGGGAGGTTGATATAAAAACGCGTGCTCGGCTGTAAGAAGACGGTCATTAAACAGGATCGCTATCATAATTGAATTAAAAATTCCGACACGAGCGTGTTTAAAGAGGGGGACGTGACACTGTTCTCGCTATTGCATCGAGGCTGTTAGCAGTTCTAGTCTATGAGGATGAATATAAGGTAATTTTGGATAAGATACTTTTTGTTTGATTGGGCTTTGATTTGCTTTTACGATTCTCAACAGTACGTGGTTAGTGGAATCCTTCATGTTTTAAATTGAGATGTTGATGATTGAAGAACTAAAGATAGACAACCCCATGTTTTATATTGAGAATTGCGAGTTTAGGATAGTCGTCAAAATTACGATTCATACAAAAACCTGTTTAAATTATGGAAAATAAGTTACACCTAGAACTCTATAAATGTTTACTTTGTTATGCATATTAGGATATACTGTATTTAAATCTGTGTTACCTCTTGCCGTTGCTATTCCTAAAAAAAAATTGAGGGTTCGATAAAAACATATACAACGTTAAGTACAACAGGTTATTCATAAGCGAAGAACGATATGTGGTCGCAAGCTGCAAGTAGCTCAAGGCTTGCCGTCAACTTGTCAAACCGCAGACATACCCGGGGGCGGCGCTAGATAAGGGAAACTTCATGTTTTGAGCTGCTATGCGTTAGGAACCGGGGGAGATAGCGGGCAGTGCTCTATGAAACATTTTGGTTGAACTAAGACACCTTGAAATATTATGAAGATTTTTACATCTGCAATTATTGTCATTATTCTGAATGATTAAAAGCTATTTTTACAATGGCATTGCTTATGTCTGACCGTGCTGAATGATGGTGTGGTGACACATTCACAACTTCATTATATGCTTCTTAGCTGAATTTAATAAAGTATAAAACTCATTTACAGTTGTATTCACATTTAGGAGTTAGTTCACCGTATAAAGAAAATGTCGTGAAGCGACAATGAAGCTACGAATGTGTGCGCAATTAACCCCCTTGGCTCCTAATAGGTGTTTCGCGCGTAGTTTTTTAGGGTTCCGTAGTCAAACAAGAAACTCTTATAGTTTCGTCATGTCCGCCATCTATCATGGTAATTTTACTCGGAGACTACTAGCTATAAACAAGCAAAAATTTTGCGTACTTATACATATGTAGGAATCATTTTTTTTTAGGGTTACTGTATGTTATACGGGATGTTTTACTGTATGTTTTCGGGTACCAAATTGTATAGGGTCGTTAAAAAAGCATTATAAAATATAAAGGGTTTTCTTAAACTTGCTTTGATATAAGGCTTACGAAATATCAACTTTTAAATTCATAATGTCTTAACCCTTTGGTTGCTTGATCCCCTCCTGCTTTAAATTGTACTTCTTATACCTAAAAGGACTACCGTTCAAAAAGCTTTTTCTTGTTTATGAGCAATAATCAATGAAAGATTTCAGTATCTATACTTATCTATACTTTAATATTATAAAGCTGAAGAGTTTGTTTGTTTGTTTGAACGCGCTAATCTCAGAAACTACTGGTTGGATTTGAAATTTTTTTTGAGTGTTGGATAGCCCATTTATCGAGCAAGGAAAACACAAGATCCCTCGGGAACGCGGGTGAAACCGCGGTGCGGAAGCTAGTTTTAAATACAATGACAAATGTACTTCACTGTACTGACTACGGAACCCTACACTGCACGCGGTTTTTTTTCTAAGTATATGGTATCCAGCCATGCGGGCATGTTTTTCTAAGAAAGTAAGTGCAATCGCTTGTTGTCTGAACGTAGCCTTACTGTCTCCAATCAGCTAAAACTTGTGTCTAGCTTATTGCATATCGTACTGATAGTTCGGTTCATACTTGTGAAACCAATCAATACTTTGCATCCATATATACAAACGATAAAATCCAGTATAAAATAGAAACGGATGTTTTTATGCTTCATATGGATTTTGTATGAGGTAGATCATACCTACCTAATATAAAACCTACAAAATACGAGAAAGAAAATAATTTATTTAATTTCATTGTTTTTCATTTATTTACATGAACTTGTAATTATTTTTGTAAGAACAAGGAAGTACGCGGTCATTCTCTGTCCTGCTTTTTTTCTACATCTCTCCTCAAAGCCGTCGATATAGTGTCCTCTTTATCTAGTCAATGCCTCCAATATGCAATCGAAGATCGTCTACCCATCGTATCGATACTAGGTAGCCTTAAGGCGGATGGCATTTTGAATATTTAATGGATATTTTATTTATTACATTAAATCAATCAAATTAAATCAAGGTTTGTGATTTGCGCATGAGGCGATTGAGTTTATTGTATGTTTTAACTACGCTTTTAAAACTATTTAAATACGTTGGTTCCTTATCAATAAATACTGAACATTTGTAATCAGGGAACCAATGTTTCTACGCCTCAAGCGCAAATCACATAATTCAGTCTCATAGGCGCTTGAATTTGACATAATAATTGAATAGCTAAAACTACAGATATTAGGTACGTAACTACATATATTCTAGTTTACTTTTCCGGTACGTGACTGTTCAATATTTTTCATCTGTTCAGCTGTGCGCCGAGGGAAGGCTTCACGTTTCATTTGTCGAACCATACCTCGCTATGTTACGGTGCTTGTGCTTAAACCATGAACTTAACTATTGTGGATAAAGGGTTCTGTGATGCGAAATCCTTGTCTTTACCTATTTCTTCATTATGCATGATTGATCTTCAGTAGTAGGTACGTACGTACGTTACTTCGTGTAAGACAGATTCTTGAATTTTAAGGCGATGATAGCTCAGTGGTAGTGACGTCGGACGCCGCGGCGAAGGTCGTGGGTTCGAATCCTACAATGAGCTTGAGCTTTCGGTGAAGGAAAACATCGTGAGGAAACCATACCACGGTGGTAGGGTACTTTGTAGTACCCGCCTGGCTGGCTACCACCCTCATGTTGAAAATCTGTCGCCAAATACCTATTGGTGTGTTCCGGTAGCTGCACTTGAGAGTTAGTTCCTTCTAGGCTTTGTGTGCTTACCACCTTCGGTCACATCATCACTTACCATGGTGAGATTGTGGTCAAACACAAGCCTAAGTAAAAAAAAAATGCTGTATTTATCTCATTCCCAAATTCACAGTTGATATTGTATAATAATACTTATATGAGTGTTAAGTATAAAAATAAATTCTGAAATCAAAATATTATCTGTCCATGTAGTCGATATTAGAGTGTTAGTAATATAAACACATAACTATAGTGTAAAATTATTTTTACATCTATTTTTTTTTTAATCAATGTTTTTGAACACAGACAACATAGAAAGCAAAAAGTTGCTAAGTTCATTGTGTACGCGGTCGCTCTACCTGCACCAATATTTCTGCGTTTCAAATTACTGAAAGCGTACAAATTCACCTTCTAAGGAAAATGAGAAAAGAGATCTCTTTCGTTTCTTAAGACCCTAATATTATATCGGTATAAGTACTCATGATATATTTTCGTTCGATATTCTCGCTACATCCATTGAAAAAAAAGGATACTCACCATTTTCTTTTCATGTTATCAATTCCAGTAGTATTCTTTACTCATGCTGCTTTTATACATTACTATCTTTTCACCCTGTGGTTTACCCCCTTAGGAGTCGAATAAAAAAAACTATCCTTAATATATACCTACATTTCTTAAGGAATCTGTGTGCAAAGTTTCATGTTTCCAACCCTAGCGGTTTAGGCTGTGCGTTGTCAGTCAGACAGAACAAGCCTTTTTATATGTTGTGTAATATAAATAAATGCTGTAGATAGATAGATATATCTTACTATGCAATGGCATGAACGACATTTTTTGTTCATTTAGTCAAGTTTTGAATTGAGATTAAAACAATTTAATTTGGAACTAGACTCAGTAGCATAAGGTTTATTTTCTCCAATTTATTTTACAGACTCGATTTAAGTTTTGATTCTCGTTCTATAATTGAAGCCTTAGTTTGTAGTTTGATTAAACTTATTGTAAGGCCGGAGACAGCTTGGTGGAGACAGCTCTTGATTCGTTAATAATATCAAATTAATCCTTGCATACACGTTGTGACATCTTGATGTTTATACGAAAGATGAAGGTGCGTAATAGGTTCCTGTTTTATTTTGTTAGAAGAAACTTTATAACAAGTAACGTGAGGAAAAAGTTTTCAGTTTATATTTAGCGAGAATCAAGTTTAATAGTTTATAGTTAGTTTTAAGAATTACAAACATGCTGATAGATTTAGTAAACATTTTCGCAACAACAATTTTCGTCTAAAAGTAAATAAAAAGGCTAAGTATATAATAATTATATCATGTATATAATTTATTCAGTTTAGACTTATAGAGAAGAGCTATAGACCTAAATATGGTAAAAATGAAGGTTGAAACTACTGAGTAACCACACCGGTTAGGAAAAATGGCAAGAAACTTCAAAATCGAACTATAAAATCAATGTTTGTTTGTCTGTTAGTTTATTTGTAACAGAAAAAGAAAATAAAGGCGGGGATTAGCTAGTATTTAACATGAACAAATCCTTACTTACTATTTTTCCTCGAACGTATATTACAGTTACAATTCTCATCACAACGGTTGTAAGCTCCTCGCATTCAGGTGAACAACCACTAAGCTATAGTCATAGTACACACTGCAGTAAAACGTCAAACTGTCGTTACGGTAAAGCCGTACGAACGTACGCGGATATTCCCGCATCTATATACGCACTAATTGAAACTGCGGGAAATTTAATTTGGATTTACTTTGTACGGTTACGGGATGAAACGATTGAACGTGGAAGTTAATTTAAAATTTAGTGAGCTAAGAGTAAATAATAGAAAAAGCAATTTTTCCAATATTATCAGATGCTACATTACTAGTATTTTCTACTGAGTGATCTAGCATATGTCATTCATTACCTTTCATTAAAAACAAATTATCAATATTTTTCTATCCATCCGTTATTTTTGAAAACAAATTGAATTAGAATTATTCTACATACTAGTTTCCGCCCCGCGATTCCACACGCGGTCCCGAGGGTTCTTATGTTTTCCCGGGATAAAAAGTAGCCAGTATGTTAATCCAGGGTATCAGCTACCTCTATACCAAATTTCACCAAAATTGGTCCACCCGTTTGAGAGTGAAGAAATAACAAACATACAACCAAACTCACAAACTTTCGCATTTATAATATTAGTGTGATTATTTCAGCCACTAATAGTCTTGTCGTCAAGATCAATCTGAATCACGCATTTTTTACAAGTAAGTACATAATATATTTTTGTTTTTTGAAAAATTTAACTGTACATTTTTATTCAAATACCCCTAGAACCTTAAAACCCCATACACACAGGTCCGCCCCGAGGCGTTAAGCTTACAAAATTGAATTCCGCAAGGCGTTCCCGACGTAAACTATTCTGCAAGATAGGGGAGGTTATGCTAAGATCAGACGCGGTCTGCGATACTGCGCGGTAATGAGATGTGCCATGCGGTATGGGAATGAATACCACCTGTGTGGCTTAGCCTTTAAAATTCCATTATTGTATATTGATATTATCATAGGCTGTGTGCAGCGTTGTTGATTTTATTGTAGCGGTTGATACATATTTTCCTGATGCTTTTAAAACACGATTTATAGGGTTTAGAAGAGTTGGTCCTTTAACTAATTTGTCGAAATTGATTAAAATATTTTTGATTTAGTTATGTGTACATATTCCATCACATTAAGGTATCTTAATGGGGCCTCTATAAAATAGGAATGATACAAATAATAATATGAAGGTTTTTTTTAAAGTTGGAGTTTCGTTGATCTGCGCTACCCAAAGAAAAATTTTACTTGTGTTACGATGTATAAACATAAGTACATAAGATAAATACAATCAATTATAAATGCCCCGGTTCATGTCATAGTGACGGCCCCAAATTTCGTATTTAAATTTCATTGCCAGCAAACAATTCGACATAGCATCACGTGCGTGACTCGTCGCGCGATTCCGTACGACGCAACGTTTAATCGCTCGTGTGTGACCGCGCATAATGAATCGAACGGAAACAAACTGTGCGCACGTGTGTGCGCCGCTTTATGTCAGATTACTAGGTGTTAATGTTTTACAATATGTTAAAGCTTATAGTTTTATAGACGACTAGCTTCTACCCCGCCGTTTCCCAAGGGATCTTTAGTTTTAAAAAGTAGGTACTACCTATATGTTATTCCAGGGTATGCTATCTATGTACCAAGTTCCGTCCAATTCTATTCAGCTGTTTACGCGTTATTGAGTCGCAAACATCCAAACATACCTAATATCTTTCGCATTTATAATATTTAATTAGATATACATCATAAACAAATATACTGAAAATGTATTATCACGTAAAAATACTAAATATAAAATTAAACCTCTGGGTATTTTTTTAACATAAATCTTCGGCTTCAAGAAAAATATCAATGACATCGGGTATCTGATGTTGTCATGTCAATTAAGGCGAGGCAGATGATTGCCTTGGATCCTGACCGATGGACTAAATTGATGTTTATTGTAAGCATTTAATATTTAATACTGACATCGGTAAGGAGACATTTAAAAAACCTGAGAAGTCATGATTGAGTGGTTACAATAATAACGTGATATCATGAATGATAAAAACAATATACTGAAATATAGGTACTGCGACATTCCTCACACACGGCCATCTGACCCCAAACTAAGCAGAGCTTATGCTATGGCAACCAGCTAACTGATATACTACAATATACTTATATAAATAATAACACCGAATAATATAATAACAATGAACCCAAGACCTGTGGCGTGATAGATAGGGTACCAACCACGCCAACCGGTCCGGTTTAAAAGATTATTAAATCATAGGAAATAGTTTTTTTTTACTAGTTAGCTTCAAATACACTCATGTGTAAACTGGCAGGCTCACATCTAAACAGTACTGGTACTGAAGTAAATACGACTTTCATAAGTAAGTACCCTCCTAGGGCCTAAACTGAATAAATGGCTATGACTTTGTCCTTGAACTCAGTTATCACAAAATAAAGTATTTTAATACATGAATAGAAACTATAACAAGTTTGTGTTGTTATAAAGTGATATAATCGTCTATATACTATAGTCTATAGGAACAAACTCTTCAATAAAGAGAGAAAAACATAAGGATTTAAAAATCATCAAAAATTTCCACACTTCCAGTCTTATGTTAAAATGCATTGTACAAATATCCCAGGGGCTACCGTAAGTCGTGCACCGCAGAAATGTGCGGCAAATACCACTGGTTCAGACAACGGGAATTCAATAAAGAAAGGATTATGGATCTTTAATGGTGCACTCGACGACGTATTCGATGAAACTTTTGTATTTATTTACTTCGGTAAAGTACAAAGTAAATCTTTAAACACTCCTTTAGAGATTTAGTGAGGGAAATTGGTTTGAGTAGTACCTAGTTTTAGAATCGTAAACAATTTTTTTTTGTTAAATAATGAAAGTTAGTTAAATATGTTATCTTTATTTGGATGAGTTATGCCTGTATAATGAATGTCTTGATAATTTTATTTTCTGTTATGTTATTTATAATTTATAATAGCACAAACTTCTTAAATCTATATCTCACTTTTGAGTGTAAGCTTTGTCACTTTTCCGTCCCTTTGTGATTTCCCATTCTACCCTGGTTCGAGTTTGAGAAATTAGTGATCCGTCCAATTTTGAGGAGTTTTAAATTAGCTTTCCATGTTTTCTGTATCAAAATCTTTGTCATGAATCAATTCAATACCCGATCATTAATATTTCATATAGCTTTGCTTTTTAATTTCTGTATCTGTCATATATGTAAACATTCTGTGAATTCTCCTATGTCCAGATTCTTGCCTCCTATTTCACGTCACACATCGTCAAATCAAATCCCATCGCACCATCATCCACAACAATTTTATGGTCATAAAACTGATACACACACGTATTACGGGGTGCAATCGAAAGTTCCAGACGATTTACGTGGTGCCATGTGAATGATGGTGCCTATTAGGTCGATCCATCTCGTACCTGAATTATTTATCGACAAAGATGCATCAAAGTGCAGCACTCGCAACGTATCGACTGGGGAACACGTTTACAGAATAGAGTTATATTTCAGCGTTATCTTAAGCATATTTATGATGGTGTTTGGTTATTAATATTGTGTTTCTCCTTCTTACTTTCGCGTATTCCTGAGATAGCTAAATGCTTTTAGCTATCCCATAATATCTTATAACAATTTTTTCAATGTCGTCTGACCATACTGAAGGCCGATGATTACTTGGTGTTCTTCGTTATCACTGTTACTGTTTTGTATTAAATTTCCCATGGGTTCCTTACCACCGCGTTTTTTGTAATGGTTTCCATAAATGACCTTGTAAACCAGGTTAGATAATTACAATAAATTGAGGGAAAAAACATGGAAGCCTTTATTTATATTTAAAGTTCATCAGGAAAGAAAGAAATACTACTAAATAAAATGATGATTACAATACCCTACCTGAAAACGCAAATCTGTATAAGAATTACTTACGCAACAGTACCTCAAACTACCATAAAGGTATTTGTTAAGAGTGCCCTGCGGTACTCAAAGTGGGGTGTCGGGAAATAAAGTTGGTAATAAAAGTGAAGTGCATCAGCATTGGATGCACACTCCCTAAGTGGTTAGCACCCTATACTGGAGCTCACAGCCATTCGTTTGGGGAAATAAATGTTTGCATTTAGGTTAAGTGATTGGTGCATATATTGTCATTTTTATCTATTGTATAATGATGACCAGAAATGTGATAGTCGAGTCCATGAAGTTTTAAAAATCTTAAGACGTTCAAACTAGAACATTTTAAATGCGCACTTCTGTGGTATTATGCTACAAATTAAATTGTCTTATTGTATTCTTCTGCCAGAGCCTTAGAAAGTAATTAAAAGTGCTTTTTTTCTTTTAAGTGTTAATATGATTGATATTTCATAGATTATAGTTATTTCAACAGAATTTATGTAATATCTAAAAACGGCAGCGGATATAAGAACTTTTTTGTTTTGCAACCACAAATTATTATTTTCCATAATTCCCATTCACTCAAAACTTACCATATTATTAATAACCAGTCATTAAACAAGGGTAGAGTAACCACAACCCTCGCCCCAGCTTTTAGGCACCACCAGGCTTCGACTGCACTCAATCTAAAAACAATATAGCTAAAGTATTCATGACAAATCGTTATCTAACGAAGAGAAATAACTGTGTAAACACACAGTGTCTTTAGCTTGGGGGGAATTTTTGGGTAGGGTACAACATGGAGCGTTTATAAGTTTACCTAACACTATCTACAGATCCTTTGGAGAGTACAACAATAATTGTATATTAACAGATGGAGATGTGGTTCAAGTATCCAGTCGCCGAAGGCAAGCTACGTAGAACCATTAATTATGGAAACCTATTCCCATAGGCCCAGGGATGTTCTGCATTGATATACTAATCTGTCAAGAAAGTACCGAGAAACGATCAATAAAACACAAAATGTTAGTTATTCATCCAATTTTATCCTTCAAAGTATGCTCCTTCAGAAGCGATACACGAATAATCCAATCATCAAAACATTTTTTAAACGCTTTTTCTGGAATTGAGTTCAGTTCTCGCCGCGAATTCTCCTTTATGTCTTCTACCGAATGAAAACGGGTGCCACGAAGTGGTAATTTGAGTTTAGGAAAAAGAAAGAAGTCGGCTGGAGCCATATCTGGTGAATAAGGTGGTTGCTCGATGGTATTTGTTGAGTTTTTGGTCAAAAATTCATAGTGAACGAATTTGTAAAAACCTTTGTTTCATAAATACTTCGTGTTTAACTTATATCCGCTTATCGCTGCAAGTGGCAGCATACACAAAACATGACGACCCCAGTAGGGTGCGTAACTATATAACACCGTTTAGATTGATGGCTGATGCAATTTGCGACCGACTTGGATTTATCGACACTGATAAAAGAACATTTGCGGTGGGTGTATTTTGATAATGCGCAGCTTAGAGTGATTGTTTGCTAAGGTTAGATACAGGTGTTTTTAATTTGAATCCTACTTCCTACTATAATATACTAGCTGTTCCCCGCGGTTGCACACACGTTCCCGGTGTAATTTTTTTTTCATACAAACCTCTTGATAATAACGAACACATAAAAGAAAGATTTAAAAGGGAAAGCTGCCAGTCTGTTGGGAACCTTGCCTATCGACAGCAGCGAGGGCTTTGAGGATGTTTTCTATATATCATAGTTTGTATTTTATACTTTGATTGTAAATACTTGTTGTAAATAAATATATATCTATGTTTATAAAAGAAAGATTTATCAAATTTGGTGCAGTCGTTTGGATGTTATGTGCGTACAAACATTTCGGTGATTAATTTTTATTTATAAAGATAAGATATAAGATAGATAGATAAGTATATGAAAGTTTGGATGGATGGATGGCTGGATGGACGACCTAACGGATCTGGATGAAATTTGTCACAGAGATAGATCATAGTCTGGAATAGCACATAGCCTACTTTTTATCTCGGGAAAACATAAGATCCCTCGGGAACGCGGGTGAAGCCGCGGGGCGGAAGTTAGTTAAACAATATATTCTTTACTTCGTGAAAATTAATTAGTGGACGCATCGGACTAAATACCACATTTTTAAATTATTTATGATTTTGACTCAACTTGAACATACTCCGTAGATATTATTTCATGCTTTCGGTATCGCCCGCTTGCCAAAGGTACTTGGTGTTTCCTAGATGAACATTAATATGTTTTTTACTGTTATATATATCTTTTATGTAAATCTCCGTGTTATGAAATAATTCCTACATCGTATTCATATTCAACCAATTTCATATAAAGTTTATTATTCAAAAAACCAAACATTATTGCATATTAAATAAAAGCAATCCTGACCAAAGTAATTTATCTTATTTTTCTAATGGGACAAGACGGTACAATCAGCCGGCATTACCTCAGGAGCGTACAATTTCTTAATCGTCAGGACTCGGTTCAGGAGGGAAAAGAGACAAATCACCGGCACACACTGCAGTGAGTTGCGGTAGGAGTCCCGGGGGATGTAGGAGCCGGGCTAGTGTCCCCTAGACTGCAATTGTTGTGGGACATGTTGTGAGCTGACAGCGTGTATGTCTAAAGAGGTGTGACGGTAGTTCTAGTGTTTTTTTAATAGTCTTAAATTCAAAATTAAAATTTTACTATATTTATACTAATATTATAAAGCTGAAGAGTTTGTTTGTTTGTCTGTTTGTTTCAATGCGCTAATCTCACTACTGGTTCGATTTGAAAAGTTATTTCAGCCCATTTATCGAGGAAGGCTATAGGCTACTTTTATCCCGGGAAAACACAAGATCCCCCGGGAACGCGGGTGAAACCGCGTGGAAAAGCTAGTTTTGATCTAAAATTAATGAGTAAATTAAGAACTTTATACCTTAAATCTTGAAGCTTAATAGTGCAGTGTGACTATCTGTTTTACCAAATATGTATGTTCTCTGACTTTCTTTTGATTTGTTCAATAACTAATGTAACTGTTAACCGTATTCATAGAGATTTTTCTTTCAATACCATATCACCTTTTCTCATGACTTGTGCCACAATTTAGAGGACAACTGCAAATTGCGGTAAAATGGGTTGAAACGCCCCCTTGCAACGGACTTTGACGGATGTCTAGAAACTGGCGCACCTAATAAAGTAAGTAATGTGCGCTTTGTGCAGAGGTTTTTACTTGTAGCTAGGGGCTATATGCCATATATTGCTTTAGGATAACGTAGCTACAAGATAAAGATATTTAAAGTCCTGACAAATCTAGATATGAACTTTTATGTTGTTGGGCAATTTAGTCAGTTTAGGTTACAAATTAGTGGTGAAGTAAACTCAGGTGTACTGTATATTGTATACTTAGATGTAAATTGAAGAATAAGTCCGAAGAAGATATAAATGAACTCTATGAATGATGATATGAGTAGAAAAATTAATGCTGAGATGACGGATAGAGGAACGAATGAATGGTGCCGACCTTAAATAATGATAAGAAACACGACAGGCAGTTGAAGAAGGCTTTCAAAAATAAATATGGAATTAAAAGACGAGCCGGTTGGTGTGGTTGGTAAGATATCCTATGTATCACGTCACAGGTTCGATTCCCACTCAGGACAGACAATTGTATGTATGAACTTGTTTGTTTGTTATGAGTCTGGGTGTAATTATCTATATAAGAATATATTTAGAAAAGAAGTCTGGCTTCCATAGCCCAAGCTCTGCTTAGTTTGGGGTCAGATGGCCGTGTGTGAGAAATGGAAACCATAGTTATAAAATTTCAACAGTATGACTATGCAACAATGATGTACGAGCAAAAACTGCTTGACATATCGCTACAACTATCTTAGTAGACAGCATGCTCTTCCCCTGTGAGGAATGAGTCAATTGAGAGGGGATGCAGGTGTCGTTGTAAATCAACTGATGGCATCAATCATTAGGGTACAACCCTGATGTTACGTATGTAATAGACGAGAGCATCTGGATAGGGTTTGGATACGTCGCCGAAAAAAAAGTACGTTGTTTATACCGTACAAGTGAAATGAGTTGGCAAGCCCCAGAATTTGGAGTCACTTTTCCATTCCACCATTTTTCTCTTGAATATTTTTGAATTTGGTATATTTATGAATTTCACTATGGTTAGTGATAATGTGGCCAGATGTGGTAAATATGAACAGCCTAAAAGGGAACTAGCTATCACCTGCTTGAACACATCGGTAGGTGCTTGGCGACAGATATTCAATTTGGTAGCTAGCCAGATTGTTCCAGTACAAAGTACTTTACTACCGTGAGTGGTTTCCTTACGATATAGATTCAGCAATTTCATCCATTCAATCATTTCAACCTAAGGAAGGTATATCATTTTCAATATTTCCAAATTAAATGAGTCCTGCTTCTCCTATTTGACTAAAATCTTTAATCATCGAGAGACGTTATTCTTCATATTCTTACTTATCATAAACTTAAAAACTAACTTTAACACCCTCGCAGTCCCATCCAGTACACCATCAATCTCAAACTCCATGATGCATAATGCCCTCAATTTGTTTTATCGTCCATTAGTTGGTTGTATTTCAGTGCTGAGGATATATTTTGCGGATTTACGTGGACAGTCAGCCGGCTGGAAGCTGGGTTCCGGCCGGCCGGTATTTTACTGCGACATTTAAGTGATTCAGATTTCAGATGCAACTGCGTGTACGCTATCTAGATGCTGTTATGTTTTCGTGTTACTGAAATGTGTATATACGTCCCTCAAATGTTTTTCGTCCTTATGTCAATGACCGACCATAGAACTTTTTTGCTATGAAGACCTATAATCTCTTAAATCAGGTTAGTCAATAAGTTCGATTATATCCATCTTGGGTACGCACATTTTATTACCAAGATGACTGATTTTAAATTCAAATCATACATAAAGAAAGTTTTAAAGAAAAAGCCTATTACCAGGTAGCTCATTACATTGAGGATAAAGATGTCTAGAAGTAGCTGCACTCTGCACAAGTGCATCTTGTACATACTTTTATACAAAAGCCTGTAGGTACTTACTTAGTATTAGAGATACTAATTTTTAGTTAAATTTGAACTTGTTAAGGTTATTATTTTTTATTTATTTTTCTTGTTATTTCTTTTTTCATTTTTGTGTTTATGCGTATTATATTTCTTTAATAATTGTAAAACATTTAATGGAAAAAAAGCCAACATTATCAGATTGTCCAAAAAAAAAACTAAATATATGAAAAATGTAACCTGTAACTGAATAAATGGCTTTGACTTTGACTATGACTTTATTATGCGCTTTTTTATTTTCTGGAATTATTTCATAACTAATAAGTCTCCCTACATATTCACTATATAAACTCAATTAAACTAAACTTTAGAACAGAACTGCCAAGTAAATCGTATAAATAAGCGAACGGTTGAGCTACAAATTTGGTAAGTCCTCAGGGTCCCGTAAGTACACCCTTCGGCAGTTCGGAATTAAACTTGGTAACAGCTAATAATTCGAGAAGTTCACAGTATGTTGTTGCGCTTGACGAAACATTTAAAGGCCCCTCAGTCAATTGCGTTGATTAATTCGCTTTCTTGGATATTTCTTTGAGTTGTTTTGTATATAAGGGTTTATTTATTACTTGTTGTTTAAGTGAGAAGGCTCTCCTCTCAGCCCAAATTTTCACTGGCTTTTATTAAAATTTTGAAATTTGTACATATTTTGCAGAGAGACATTACTTCAAGAGATATACTTTTTTATATACTACTTTATGTGACTACATTATCAAGTAGATCCTGTACTTTACGACAAATTGTATGCTCTACTTTTGCTGATGTTTATTACACAAATTTAATTCTACAATTCTGTCGAGATACAAGATACTGCACTTTCGTGCAATAAAGAAAAAATCCAAATTAAAAGCGGAAACCTTTGTTAAGTTTCACTAAAGTGACAGTAAAATTTTCAATTAAAACACGAACCGAGAGAGACGTTGGAAAAGTTGTCTCACTCGGTTCGCACAAAGGAGTTTGAATCAAAATTTTACATCCAATTTTCTATGCACCGCTTCAACATACATCTTCCTTAAATTTCCATAGCAAAAGGTAGGACACTTCGAGTGATAATGTTAGTTTTTTAATGGCTTTATGGATACGGTATCTTCTACATTATCTCATAGAAAACATATTTAAATATATAAAATAAGTAATGTAATCAGTTAGCAAGTAAGAATATTTTGTTGTTAGTCTTGTCACAGCTATGTAGCTCCTGCAGCAGCCACCTCATATCTTGAATATTCATAAATGTCTTACTATTTGTCTGTACTAATATTTTTCGTTGTGTGACAATACTAGCCAGTAGCCAGCCCTAAGCTAACTCTAGCAGAAACAGATGCAAAGCTAAAACAAAATCATTCACGCATCCGAGTTATTCAACGTTCGGTAATCCATGTTACTATAGTATTCACTGTCGTGGGCGTTACAAAAAGACACTTTAGATGTTTTGAAGGACGTGTGATTGCAGCTTTATTGCAATTTCAAAGCATGCCGTGTGCGGACGCTTCCATACCAGGCACTATCCAGGGTTGCCGCTGTGCATCCCTAGCCTCTTTGACTGGTTGCACAAAATTGAATTCGTGTGGGCTTTTTAGATTATTGCCTCCTTACCTGCCATGAACATTTTGTAAAATTGAAGTATTTTACAGGCTGTTGTGTCTTAGTACAGGTAAACTGAGCTTCGGAGAGTCATAACTTTGTTCGGCTATTTGGTGTTTCAATGACGTCAGCACGTATCTCGACTCCTAAAGAATTTGCATGCTACTTACTGTACATGTGTACTACTGTTCTGTACTGTATGTTAATAGTTGATTGTGTTTGAAATTGATGAAATCGTCCTTACAAGCCCTTTTTGTGATTGAAAGACTATGTTTTTATTTAAGATTCAAGGGAATTTCAGATTCAAAGTCCGCGAATTTCCTACCCAATGTGTTATGATATTTTTGTTGGCCCCGTTGTCTTTAAAAACAAAACCGTAAAATGCAACGTAGTAAGAACAATAATTTCACAATATTCCTTCTACCCAGGTCCAAAAACAAAGGAAAATATTGAAGATAACGAGGACCGCTGCAGTTTCCCACGGGCTGCGCAAACATGGCTGCCTTTATTGAAAGCAAACACCATTAAACTGTGTTGCTTCAGGCGTTGTTCTTTGTTACGTTATTTTTTTACTTGGGCTATGAAATAAGCTTTACGCGTTGTAATCCTACTATATTTATAAATGCATAAATTTGTTTGTTGTTGCTCAGTCACGCCATAATAGTTGGATAGATTTGGGACATAGATAGTCATAACTTGGAAGAAATCATAGCATAAATGCTAGAAATATACTTTATTTTAGCCCCTCTTGACTGTCAATAACTAAGATATGTTTAGTTTAATTTCTGTAAGAGTTCAAAATAGTTAAAACAGAAAAGACTTATCCAAATCAGTACCAGTATATGATAATAGTTTATCCTACAGTACAGCCGTACCTACAGTCTATAGGATATATACTAGGGTAAGTTCTGTCAGAACGGAAAACTGTTCGAGAAATTCCACGTCTGAGTTATAAATGTTTTATCCTATTCTAATAGAGTTAACGCGAAGAGTACGCACAATATAATATCTTTTGCATACTATTTACTGTTCTATTTGAATTGGACAATGTCGATTATTACTTAAACGTGGAAATATACTCTAGTAGGTGCGAATTCTTTCTACGTCCAGTTTCAAAACGAAACTTGGTGTTAAACTACATTTGGTATTGGAATGTCTTGTCTCACTATCGCTAGTTTTATGGCCACACATCAGACGTTTGTGATTTTATCAGGAGATACAAGTAATATTTTCAGGGTAGGTTTCTTAGCAAAAGGAATTCATGCTACCTAACTACTTTACCATCAGCAGCGGCATGTATGATCATAACGTTTTTTTAGTATCTGTGGTAGTTTTAGACACGTTTTGAAGACGTTGCATATTTAGAACTAGGTATGTTAGATAATATACAACATTTGTGTTAAATAATTTATCATTATCTATACTAATAAATTAAGCTGATTGATTACGCTAATCTTTGGAACTACCAGTCATATTTGAAAAAATATTTTTGCATTTGATAGCCCAATTCTTGAGGAAGGTTATATGATTTTTATCCCGGGAATGCGGGTGAAATCGCGGGGAGCAGCTAATAATAAATGAAAGTTTAGTGCGTTTACTATCTTACGTCATCGTGTCGCCTAGCTAGTCTATTTGCTCTAGATAATGGATAAGTAGGAAAGTTTTAGTTCTGCTATTATATTGGAAAAGTTGGGAAGTCTGCTGAAGAATTCATTGGGTTATATTTTTACTTGCCTACGTAACTTGTCTATTTTATCGTGAATTATGAATGAATAGTTATTTTGTTAGTTAGTTCGTAGCTGCCTTAGTTTTGAAAAAAAAACTGATGTTGTCATCAAACTAAAATTATGAAAGTAATTGATTTTTATAGGCTTTTTTTAATTAAATTTTAGAAAGTGATTTAAGTTTTTGTGATTTATTTAAAGGAAGATAAAGGTTTTGAGCCATACTTAGTAAATTAACTTACATTGTTATTTAGGTATGCGGTCCTAGCAAGTGTTGTCTACCCCGGCATGGTAAGTAATTAAGGAGCATATAAAAGTGCCTGTTCAAAAACTAATGACAAGCGACATTTGTCCCAACTCCCACTTGTATCATAGAAAAAAAGCCAACATTTTTAATAATTTACTATCCCCATTCACATACAAATTAGTGCCGTGGGTAGCATTAATTATGTTGTTATTAACTTAAGTGACGTCACAGTGACGTCATTCTTTCGTGCATGTCGTGACTGAAAAATTTGTAAAATATGTATTCAGTCGTGTAATGTGAACTATTACATTGTTTTCGTACACAAGTTGATATAAATTCAAGATAAAGTTTTAGGTTTATCGTGTTCTAGTTTCAAGGTTTACAAAGTAGGCTTACTCTAGCTAGGGTATTGAAGTAATTTTATAGAATTGAAAAAAAAACTGTCACAATGTTTCAATGGACATCTTCTTTGTAGATATTAACTTATTTAATTTACTTACCATCATTCGTTCACGAAAATACACAATTTTTGTTTGTGTAATTTTGAAACGGAGATTAACAATGGTTTAATAGCATTAAAATAATATACCAGCATAATATAATAATAAACAGATACTGTTATTTACTTTTTAGAGGTGAGGTGATTGACCTATCCTCCATGGATTTTGACGTCATGTCTGCTCCTCCTATAGACATCCTATGAACCATGTCTAATGTTGAAAAGTTATAGAATTATTCATGTGCAATATTCTATAAAGGTAACGTTCCTCGTTTAAATAGACATTAGAGAACATGTCTAATACATGCGCCGCCCCGCCCGCCAGCCCTCGGGGCTCGTACTTTTCAACATGTCTGCTTTTGTTTTCATCATTTCACTTTCGATATACTTAACCTTGTTTTTATGTTTTTTTTTCTTGGTAGGTTTATGCTTGACCACAATCTCAGTATGGTAAGTGATGATGTGGCCGAAGGCGGTAAGCACACAAAGCCTAGAAGGAACTGGCTTTCAAGTGCAGCTGCCGGAACACACCGGTAGGTGTTTGTCGACAGATTTTCAACTTGGTGGTAGCCAGCCAGGCGGGTACTACAAACTACCTTACCACCGTGCTATGATTTCCTCACGATGTTTTCCTTCACCGAAAATTCATGCTCATTGTAGGATTTGAACCCATGACCTTCGCGATCCATATTAAATGTTTTTGTGGTCATATATTGCATAAAACTTTCCCGAACAAGGGAAAAAATAGCAACCGAAGTATTTTTCATTGCTCCAAATTATGATAGTAGAAGTAAAAAACTCAAATTCATTGATTGAGTTTAGGCCCTTATAATACCTTGTTACGAATGTTACAATTGACTCTACCACCGATTCGGAATACACTTAAACTGAGAAGACTGGCAAGAAATTCAGCAAGGCATTTATTTTTTTAATCTTTCTTTTGATACTATAACATTATAACATATTCTATACGCATATATAAACGTTTCATTCCAACTGCTGCGGAAAATTTGTAGCCCTAAAAATGTGCAACCATCTCATCACTCAAGTAATATTTGCCACAAATATTATATTTTTCGCCCACTTTATTTCATTCACTCAGCGACTTGAGAGTTATAACCCTACATAATTGGAATGTAACCTTGCTAGCTGTGAAATTCAACACTTACCGCGCCCGCCCTGTGCGAACGTTGCACGCCGCAATCGGTCCCTTATACCAATTTGTGAATAATGAATGCTGTGTGTACATCATTCGGTGGTTATTTGGGATTGGTAGATATTTCTGAGCTTTTAATTTAGAGGGTAATTTTTTCCCCAAAAGTTTATACGGATTTTGTTGTGTTATATGAATGATATGAATGTAAGCAGAACCTCCTTTTAAAAACTGTAAATTGGACGGCTTATCTAATATCTAATATTTCTCTTCAGTCAGAACACATTAAATTATTTCAGTCTGATTCTGTGAAGACATAAGTTTTTGGTTCAAAAGAATTGTGTGTGTTAATTGATAAAAATCTTAATGACACTATTTTTCAGTCCACATTTTACTTTCACCTGTAGCAGGTGTAGGTAATATGAGTGAAATTTCCCAAAATTCCTCATTTAGCCCATGTGACGTAGTGTCACGTGCGGAGTGGAGTGGAGCTGTGCTCGCTGTTGGCTCGTAAAACCGAATTGACAATTTAAATTTAATCTACTTTATGGAGCGGGCGGAGTGACGCCATACATGCACTATTACAAAGTTATACCATTATGTTATACTTTCATTTTGATTATGTGTGTGGGAAAATGCAATAAAATTTTGACATTTGTATTATTTAATATGTATTTCTCCCGTCTACTATCTATGTACATTTTTTCGGAAGAGTTTTAACAAGTTGGAGCAACAATCAGGATTTTATAAAAAATATTGGTGTGCATTTTGGTGTCATGATTTGGTTAATATTATACTAAATTGACTCATCTGATTATACAATCTTCACTCTCCAACTAAATGGAATTGTTGAACTAAAACGTTCGATGTTCATTTGTTTTTGCTAACAGTGAATGGATATTTAAGTTGATTTACACCCCTGTTAAATAAAACACCTTTAAAAACCCATAATAATTTTAAAAATACTTTCTTTGTTACAGGTTAGTCAACTGCAAACTTAGCTGAAATATTGTAAGTGATTTCCTAACAAATATTTTATTTACTAGTAGGTACCTACTAAAAATATTGTCTATACGTAGCCAAGTTTCTGTCTGTCTGGCGGTTGCCTTCGTGTGTAGTTGATATATGTGGCGCCGATGTCACACTTGACTCATACGCTTTTGAGTTTTGTAAACAAAGTAATAAGACAATTTCGATCTTGAACAAAACTGATGTGATACTATCAAATATTACGGGTAAAATGGTTTTACAACCAAAAAACAAATTATAATTAACATTACTTACGTCAATTTATTATTCAATAGAATATTATATTCAACATATGTTGTCACGTTGAGTGAAAGAAGCTGCTGTTCAGTACCACGATTAAAGTTACGCGCATCGGCTTACTCTGTCTGTCACGCTCGCCCTCGCTTGTATTTTATATTTTCGTTTCGAAATACGAATATTGCCGACGCGTAGAACCGTAGATCTGTAGTAGGTACCTACTTCTGTCTACTAGAGGGAGGTATTATTAGGGTTCCGTACCCAAAGGGTAAAAATGGGACCCTATTACTAAGACTTCGCTGTCTGTCCGTCCGTCCGTCTGTCTGTCACCATGTATCTCAAGAACCGCGACAGCTAGACGTGTTTTTTTTTTGCCGTTTTTATTGCTAATGGTACGGAACCCTTCGTGCGCGAGTCCGACTCGCACTTGGCCGGTTTTTTATTGTCACAAAAGACTCGACTGTGTAAACTCAGTAGCCATTTGCTGCAAATTTGTTTAGGTATATGCAATATGAAAGTGAGATTGTTTTTTTTTTACGCCTTTACGCTACTCTTAAACAAACTTTGGTAGATCAGGATTTCTGATCTTCTGAAGAAAGACTTGCGAAAACATAGTTTGTAACCGCAAAAGTAAGTTACTTTACCCACTTAGATTATTAATATTATTGAGTAATGCTTGAGTTTTAAACATAAGCCCTAAATACATTAACAGGATTTACAAATATTACAGTTGAAGTCTAATCTTACGCCTTGCGTAACTAACGATGATGATACCAGATAAGCTTCCTTTAAGAATGATTAATATTATACATGGTTAGATCTCGATTATTATACATTTTTTTACTATGTTAGGCCTGTGATTGTTAGGCCTCACTCAAGTACAGCTTGCGGAACACTCCGATTGGCGCTTGGCGACAGATTTTCAAGATGACGGTGCTATTTAGCCAGGCGGGACGACAAAGTACCTACCCTATGACCGTGCTATGGTGTTCACTCGATGTCTTCACCGAAAGATTTAGTATATCGTAGGATACGAACCCATGACCTTTGTTATGGTATTTGACGTCTCTATTATAGTCTACCATGTTATTAACTAAGATAAAGATTACTAAAAGCTATGTGACATTCTCGGAATATTTAACAACTAACCTTAATTAAAGATATTCTATTAATAATTCTAACGAATTCTCATTGAGCTATCTATTTATTTTGAAGCAAGCAAAAGCATAGATATGCCATAATGTTGGCAAAGAGCATTTGTTCACAGGACTGAATAGGTTATCTGCACATAACGACCTCTTCGCAGACACTGCGTTTTATGGTCTATATTTTAGATAGAAGACAGTGCATTATCGTATTTAGGGTCAGTGCACACTGTCGGAGTAAAGAAGACAAGGAATCGATAAACAGTTGAATCTGAACGATGAAGTTAGTATGTTAGACGCTGTAAATCTGTAGCTAAACTAATTAAAATTACATTACAATAAATAAATAAAAACTACAAAAGTAAATATGTAAATGAAATGAAATTATTTATTTATTCAAATAGGCCTTTACAGGCACTTGTGAATTGACTCTAACGCACGGTTCGGAAGGTTGCTTACAATAAGTAAATGTATTATATAATTATATTTATTATACCTAAAAAACAGAAGAATTGTCATTTCATACACAGAAGTAGCCTAATTCACGAGCCTTCTGTATCTTTTTACATAGAAGAATGATGCCTGTACAGAAACTCTATTTTATTATAGAAAAAGATTTCCCCTGTCTCATGATACTATGTTGTTAGTTGATATTCGTAATATCGGTATTAAAATACCGATCCGATTCTTCGTCATTGTGCACTGATCTTTATGCTGTCGATTGGCGACGCTCTCTTATCTCTACTAGAGTACTTATATATATATAAGTTTTGCACGTTAGTTTGTAGTTACAAATTAGAATTAATCCAGCGTTTCATTGTATACTTTGAGGGTTGGTTATTGCCATGGAATAACAATATTTCTTCAACGCAATGTTTGATTTAAAAGATATTTAGGTATTATAATGAGGCTATCTTTATTCTAAGCCTGTCCCTATTTATACCTCTATTAAATAAACAAAGATACATAAGATAAAGTACACTCAAATCCACAAACCTTTTTTTTATGCCAGAGGGCTGAGTAGCAGGCGGTCCACGTGATAGTAAGTGGCTACCGTTGCCTATGGACACTAGCAGTACCAGAGGGATTGTCAATGTGTTGCGGATCTTTTTAAAGCCTCAACTGGCAACTGGCTCTCAAGTGCAATTTAATAGCCGCTTGACGACAGACCTACTAAGATTAAAACAAAAAGGGGAAGAAACGATACAACTAAATTATGTCTAGCTGAAGCATTGCTACTCATTTGTCAGCGGAGCTTTGAAATAGACTAAAAGGCATTTTGATGATAAAAATTACATATAAAATTGCACGTGCTTACGCGACGATAGCTCCGCTTGCAACAGTGTGGGTGATAGTGTGTCAGTTTGACTTAGTTTTGTGGTCTCTTGCGCTGTGAACTGGCACTGTATCTTCGCCATTTATTTTTACACGTTCGGAGCTAAAAACGCGTTTATGCGTCTATCTAAGTGCTACTCGACGCATATGCGTAGACGCGTAGCTCTGAATGGGTTTACACAACCCTATAAGATATACTAAAACGTATGTGTATACATCTATCAACCAATCAAAGGACTGTACCGTCCGTTGCTATAATAACTGGATGTGTCACGAAAATAGTCGTGATACAGTGACGCTTAATTTGTTTTGCGCCCGTGTCATTATGTAGACTTATTATGAGAAGCCGAGTCCGTACCTTTGCTGTTATTTCTAGTTTAAGGAACTATTATGGCTATTTGTTTATGGTAAGCTTAGTAACTAATTAATGTTAGGGTTGTAGAAAGAATTTATTTTTGAAATAATAGGGTTAATGTAAACGATTGACCTTAGGATACTTGGCTTGTTTGACACAATCTTACCACGGTATTTCATAATGTGGCCGAAGGTGGTAAAGCCTACAGTCTAGAAGGGAATTGACTCTCACATACAGCTGAAAGTCACCTATAAGTTCTTAATGACATTGAACACAATGTATGGTTTCCTCACGACATGGAATATTTATTTATTTATTATCATTGATCTTCTGAAATAAGCCGAAGAGTTCTGGAGTGGAGACCACGGACCGGCAAGCGCAGCGTAGGACGTCCATTTGCAAACTGGACGGACGACCTTGTAAAGGTCGTCGGAAACCTACTAATGCTATAAATCCTACTTCTATTATAAATGTGAAAGTTTGAATGTAATATTTTGTTTTAAGGCGTGATAAAAGTTGTCCATATTGATGAGTACTTCCACCCCTGCAAGTATTGCCAGTGACAAAAAATCACCTTGTATGGATATTGGTGACTCAACCGCGATTTGGATTAAACTTACACTTACTTTCGCATTTATAATATTAGAATGCATAAATAAAAGAAATACATTAAAAGAACCGAAAAAACTAATAATATATAACTACATAACTAATTAATATGTAATTGAATACTTTAGGTATATGCTAAAGTGAGATCATTATATGATGTTAGTTCCAGTGCTTGTAAATCAGGAAACGCCGCGTCATATATAATATAATGATAACAAAATTAGTTATGCTCATTGTCAGTTCATTTTTATACTCGGTAACAGCATACGTATTTTATAAATAATTGCAAAAATGCGTGTAGAAGTGCCTACGTTTAAGAGATGTTGTTTTTGTATACCTTTACGAAGAGGCTTGCTTTTCTGTGCGTATATTACATTGGTAAGTTGCGTTTTATATGGCTATTTTAAGATTTATGTACTAATATCGCGAAATGCCGCTTTGTATAGGCATTCGTAATTGCTCCATTGTGTCCCAAGCGAGTGTATGGCAGCTTGGGCTCGCTACCGCCCCTCTCGCCCCGCAAGCCTCGCACGATTGCTCTGTCTAGACGTGTCCGTTGGCTGACTGTAAGAGTTACATAGATTGTGCTATTTATTACTAAAAATAAAAACTAAAATAAAAACGAAATATTCACAGAATTTATATGTCACTTTAAAAATAAATAATTAAATTAAAATAAAACAAATATTTAAGTACAATACAATACAACCCATACAACAAACGTGAAATTTTCCAATTTTTATGGATCCCTTCGTGCGCGAGTCCGTCTCGCACTTGGCCGGTTTTTTTTTATTTTGAGACATATCTTCATACAAACCGTGACTGATTCACTGCATATTTTACATAGATATACTTATCTTAATATATATATTTCTTGTGTGCGTGTGTATGTGACTGAACTCCTCCTAAACGACTGGACCAATTTGGATGAAATTTTGTGTGTATATTTGAGCGGGTCCCTGGATGGTTTGAAAATACAATTGGACCCGGTAGATGGCGTCGTAATCGAGTTTGGACAGGACAACGTCTGTCGGGCCCGCTAGTGTATATATATAAACATCTAGCATGTTTTGCATTTCAGATATTTTGTATCGTCAGTTTCCTAGTTATTGCAGAGACTTTACACGAATACAGGATATATGCTAATACAACGAGGGATTACGTTGCACCGACTGGAATGATTGTTATACATTCCCTACGATTGATCATTAATATACCGGATATTGCACTAACTGTTATGTTTATATATGGTGCCCATACTGTAAGTTGCATTGATATTTTTTAGGCTTTTAGAGTATATTTAAGGTGGGCGTGGTTGGTAAGATACCCTATCTATCACGCCGCAGGTCGTGGGTTCGATTCCCACTCAGTACAAACATTTGTGTGCATGAACATGTCTGTTTGGCCTGTGTCTGGGTGTAATTATCTATATATGTATGTATTTACAAAAGAAAAGTAGTATTATGTAGTATATCAGATATCTGACTTCCATAGTTCAAGCTCTGCTTAGTTTGGGGTCAGATAGCCGTGTGTGAGAAATAATGTCCTAGAATATTTATTTATATTGATGATAGTGACGTCAAAATCCGTGGTAGGTTGTGGGTTCGATTTTTCGATGAAGGAAACCATGGCTCGTTGGTAGGGTACTTCGTAATACCCGCCTGGCTGGCTTCGTACCCTCGAGTTGAAAATCTGTCGTCAAATATCTATCGATGAGTTTCGGCAGCTGCGCTTAGGAGTCGGTTCCCTTAACTATAGGATTTATGTGTTTACCACCTTCGGGTACATCATCACTTACCACGGGGAGATTGTGATGAACAATCTTTACCTTCTAGCCGTTAAAACAGATAACTCACTCATTTAAATTGTTATTTTTACTCGTCGTTATATAATATTGCAATTTTCAGAAAAATTACAAGCTTTTCAGAATATACTACTTTTGGTCTATAATCATCACTTTAATAAATATTGTGTTTCGAATATCGACCACGATCTGGTATGTGATCCAATACGAAATTGGGTTTGGTTTTTCTTTGTATATGTTCTTCTATCCAACCGCGATTGGTCTTATTGTTTTGGGTAAGTATTACTAAATTACATTTTTATATATAGTTATAAAAAATACAAATATAAGAATTAATTAATGAATTATTCTCACTTCTTCATATTATAAATGCGAAATTATGCGTGTGTATGTTTGTTACCTATCATAAATTATGTACATGTGCATGTCTCTTTTTTATAACACACATATATTGTCAGTGAGTCTAGATAAATAATTTAATGTAATAAATCTGAGTTGGTTTTGAAGAAAAGAGTAATTGCTGAGTTTCTTACCGGCTCTTCCCAGTAAAAGCAACCTTCCGAACCGAGCGTTATAGTCAGACTATTTATATGTGCTTGTGCAACTTTTATTAATAAAAAATATTGTCATTTTTATACACGTAAGGATAAAATTTTGTACACAGATAAAATGTTTTCTGGATTAACACATAACTTTTTATCCCGGGAATGTAGATGTAATCGCAGGGCAAAGCTAGTAAATAGAACAATTGCAAACGTGTAATACCTATGTATAGATGTTTGTTCCTCAATCACGCATAAATGGCTGAACAGACTAGGATGAAACTTGGCACAGTGAAAGGTCATATCCTGGAATAAAACAAGTGATAGTTCTTAACCCAAAAGCCGCGGGTAGTTTCGAATGAGCTTGATATTTTGGTGGCAAAAAAAATAAAAGAACTACAGCAGTCGTTGTTCTTTGATTTTGACTTCTTTTTACTTGAAAGTAGTAGGTACCCGCCTCGAAAGTGATCAGGATATCACCTTCAAAGTCAAGCACCCACGGTGTGTTTCAGCTGCACTTGAGAGTCGGATCCCTTCACGGTGAATTTGTGGCAAATACAAGCCTATTCAAGGTTAAAAAAAATCGGTTTCTAGGAGCTTTGTTGAGTTAGTGAGGCCATTATTTCGCAGCGAGATATGTTTGTAATATTTCACTATCAATGCACGCCGCGCTACTATTCCGCCCACTTCTCTACAATGTCGTCTTATCAGCCATGGCCACTGTTAAATTCAATTCTAATCTCGCTAACATTAATGACTAATGACCATGACATCGTCACTTGCTATACTGACATTATGGTTAAACACAAGTTACCTATTTTTAATAGAAATATCTACTATTACACTGTCGAAAAATCTTGCAGTTTTCCTGTATTCTATGGTGTATTTACTAACTCTACTAAAATAATATAAAACACGGTAATTTTTGCACATTTGTGGTTTTGTCTTTAAGGTCACTGAAAATAAATAAAAAAATAAATAATACAAGGCTATTTTGTTACACTTTCAGGGATGAAAGTTCTCATCAATCAATTATTAAAACAAAATCTGATTGATTCATGAAAATTTTATTGCTATTAAACTGATATACTTAATATTATATTTCAGGAACTCAAATATACTTGATTCTGTTGGTTAGAAGTGAGATGATAAAGTTGGGTGAAAACTGTACGTTCAGTTTCCGCAATTTAGGAGCTGAAGCTGAGTGCAGATTGAAAACGAAGCGGGACGGCGCAATCGATGGAAGAGTTAAAGAACATGAGATAGAAATAGACATTTAAAAATGTCGTGAAAAAAATACCGTAGGACCTATCCATATATATACAATATCCTAATATGACTTAATTTGTTTAAATATTTTCTTAAATTTAGCGATTTAAATAGCTACATGATATTTGACGAAAACCTGAAAGGCGAGACTGTTGTGAAGAATAAACTCTTCATTTTTAATTTATAATTAATTTTGAAGGACGTATGCTACTGACACACATTATATCTCCTTCTCATTCTCAACATATACCTTTTTATAGGCTTTATAGTTTTATCATTTTGTGTGATTTGTTTGCAGTTCCTTAGGAAGGCTGTTAATTATCTTCGACAGCGTGCACATAAAGTTGTTGCTGTTTAAGAAAATCTAATTTTATTTTATTTTAAATAAGTCATAGTAATCTATACTAATACTAATAATATTATAAAGAGGAAAGATTTGTATGTAAGTATGTTTGTAACGAATTGGTTCAAAAAGTACTGGACCGATTTTAAAAAATTCTTTCACCGTTAGAAAGCTACATCTTCATCGAGCAACATAGGCTATATTTTATCCTGGGAACGCGGGAGAAACCGCGCGGAAAAGCTAGTCTTCTATATAAATGAAAATCAATGTTTGTCTGTCTGTTTATATATATGTAACTTTGTTGTATTCACGCCCGCGATAGTTTCTGATAAAAAATATTATTATTAATAGATAAAAATAATTTAAAATAGTTACCTTGGAGATTTTTTTGTAGATATAACAACCTCTGGTACTTACACAAAATAATTAATTATACCATTGATTCCCCTTGCTTTCTAACTCATCTTAACTGAATAACGGATCCCGTAATCCTAACCCAAAAATTTTCGTCCTTCAAACTTTCAACAACACTTCACACTAACCCTGTAGTTAGAGTGTGTTGGCATTATAATGATCTTCTTTCTTCTTCTTTTCTTTCATACTTAACTGACATAATGTTAGCTTCTATTTACTAAACCTCTCGATTATTGCTAAATCCTACTATATACATCGATTTTTTAGTCACTGGCAATACTTGCAGGGGTGGAAGTACTCATCAATATGAACAACTTTTATTATGGACGTATATCTAGCTGTTTGATACTCAATCACGCCAGAACGTCTGATCTGTATAAAATTTGGTTCAGAGATAGATTATAGTCCGGAATAGCACATAGGGTACTTTTTATCCCTGGAAAAGATAAGATCTCTCAGTAACGCGGACGAAACCGCGGGGCGGAAGCTAGTATTATTATATTCTGGCCATGATGACACATAACATAGGAATATAGTTTTTTTTTTATACATTGTATAGGCTTGTGTTTGACCACAATCTCACTATGGTTGGTGATGATGTGGCCGAATGTGGTAAGCACACAAAGCCTAGAAGGATCTGGCTCTCAAGTGCAGCTGCCGGAACACACCAATAGGTGTTTGGCGACAGATTTTCAACTTGAGGGTGGTACCCAGCCAGGCGGGTACTACAAAGTACCTTACCACCGTGCCATGGTTTCCTTACGATGTTTTCCATCACCGAAATACTCAAGCTCATTGTAGGATTCGAAACCACGACCTTCGCCGCGGCGTCCCACGTCACTACCACTGAGCTATCTTCGCCTTAAGTTCAGTTTCAGTTTTTACAATATATTACTGTAATGTTAATATAGCTATAAATTGTATTTAGTAACAAAGTTTAATAGATAAACCCCCTTATATTTTAAGCTTTAAGGTGGATAATCCAATTTGCATTTATAACGTATATATATTTCTTGTTTTAATCTGTTATTTATATTTCAAGAGCCTATGAAACGTAAATTTATGATTTGCGCCTGAGACTCCTTAACTACAAATGTCCGTTATTTATTGAAAAGGAATCGATGTATGGTTTTAAAAAGTTATACAAACATTTTGAATTCATTTAAAAATCCACTGCCATATATCATGCGCGAATAACCTAATAACTTCCCATTGGAGCTTAAATTAAAACACAATATCCATTTAAAATTCAAAATGAGAACCATCGAGTTTTCATTTTTTTTTATTTATCATATGTAAATGTTATCTAGGTGGGTTTTAAAAGTTCTATAGCCATAATCAATAACAGAATCAACCTTAGATACACATTTCTAGATTTTATACATGTATATGGTTTATACAGAAATCCAAATTTTATATATTGTGTTTGTTTTGCTAAAAGCTACATGATAGTTTCTCTAAGCTTCATTAAGATATGTTAAGTACTTACTTAATGACCAACAAACAAGTAACTAATTACTTATTTGTAGTTAATCACACTCCTGGAAACTATTAGATGAATATGGATTGGCAAAATATACACTTACAGCAATTAAGTGGTTCCTTTTTATTTAATATTTGATGATATCACAGGTTTTAACTCATGGATCGAGAAAATATGGGTCATGGGGTCTACGAAGCAAACGATGCTTTAGCCGTAGCACCGCGGTCACTTCGTAGCAAGTGCCTACAGTCTCGTAGCACGTTACAAGATGTTATTGTAATTTAAATCTTCAAACTTGCACGTTGAAAGGTCAGGTATTTCTATAAATACGAATCCGATAAAAGAGGTCAAAAAGAGTGGGTGTACCACCATAAATATCCCGACTATTTATATTTCACTGCGGCAAAATATACCACTAAACAACGAGTATATTAAAATATCTTTTAATTGGTAATTATACAGGGTGATTTTGTTATCACTGGCAATACTTGCAGGGGTGGAAGTACTCATCAATGTGAACAACTTTTATTATAGGGCTAACTCAGATATCGCGTAAAATAATATGGTTGCTTCATACATTTTGGTCGAGTAGGTATTGAACTATTGTATGGAACAGCTGATAATTTTTTCATGATTTCACAGTTAGTCCCATAATAAAAGTTGTTCATTTTGATGAGTACTTCCACCCTTGCAAGTATTGCCAGTGATAACAAAATCACCCAGTATTAGAAAACAACTTTTCTCCAATATCGCTTCTGTGGAGCTTGATAAATAAAATGTCAACTCATCTAAAACCATAGATTACTTTATGTCTAGACATGTTATTTTAAATAACGACTGCACGTCTATTCTTGCGTATTCGAATTAAAATGTATGTGTCAGTTGACGCGATTTTCTCGTGACTTGTGATTTTTATACATTCCAATATTTAAGATGTCGATTCATTTCAAGTTGAAATGAAAATTCTCTGAGATGCGATTGGTATTAAGGTAAACTATTGCCATTCCGTAGAATTATAATTTGGTATAACTGTAGTACAACTTTATCCTTTATATTATTACCATTTTGGTATAATAGTATTTGTTTTATAAATAAAGGGCATTGACCTAATATCTTTTATAGAAAAATATTACAACATTATTTATTTTCTTTTCTCCTTAGAAAAGTACTCGTCTGTATTATAAAAGAACAAAATAAATTATAACAGCATCAGAAAACATACGTATACTCATTTCGAAAATCAAATTCAATAGTATTATGTTACTTTATTTACTAAAATAGGAGCAGTTTCAGTAACAACTCGTTTCCAAATAAACACTACTCTATAAATAAAAAGGGGGACTGAAATATCTCCCTTTAAACTAAATTAAATATTTCTATTCTACTTTCAAGGATCGTGAACCACATTCATTAGTTCGATAGCATCTTTACCGTCACTATTTATTACTTAATGATATAAATAAATAATGACTATATTGCGTTCTGTGTCTCCGTTTATACTTCGACCCCTATATATTTCCCACTGTCACACAATTGGACCGCATTTAGAAGGCAACTCAATTGAATTTAGGCTTTAATGAGAAAAACTTTACTGAAACTGGCGTACAGGACTGACTTAGTGTTTTTTAGAGATCCGTAAGTATTATTTAACTTAAAATTATGTGTAAAATGTTGGTAACCTGAAGAGTTTATATTAATATACTAGCCGTTCCCCGCGGTTACACCCGCTATCTGACAGTGAAAGTCCCGGCAAAATCGGTCCAGCCGTTTTGGAGATTAGTCGGGAAAAACAAACAGACAGACAGACAAACATACCGACAGACAGACATACAGTATTCCTACCTTCATATGCATTTAGTAAAAAACTGTTATTTTGATATCACAAACAGGCACTTCAAATTTATTTATTTGTACATATGTATATGTATGTATGTACGTATGTATTTAGTATGTATTTGTATAGAAGATAGATACATAAAGTTTATTCATTTTTTCTTGTAAGCTTGGAGGGAAACTGCATAGTTGTCTTGGTCTTATGATTTCCATTGCCTACTTTATCAGAAACTTACTTATTAACCATTCCTTTTTAATTT
This sequence comes from Tetheella fluctuosa, assembly GCA_951216915.1. Classification (NCBI taxonomy): domain Eukaryota; kingdom Metazoa; phylum Arthropoda; class Insecta; order Lepidoptera; family Drepanidae; genus Tetheella; species Tetheella fluctuosa. Next base: position 8,377,235 of record OX578230.1, read on the forward strand.
ATCTATTATATATACTCGGCTATTAAATTATTATAAACGTCTTTTTACTAGTGTTGCAGAACCTAAATCAAAACTTCCCAATTCACTCTTACCACCTTTCGTATTAGTTACGATATCGCCCAACCTACCCTCCGACAATTTTTTCACAGAATTTATAGAGAACTCACACGCACAAGTGTGATTCGGGTCTGTTTGTCATTTTGTTCGTTGTACCGCGGTTTGTACAACTTGTTCAATTTAGATGTGGAATTCGACAAACTTTTTCTGATAATTAGGCCGGGTTTTTCGACAACTTATTTATTTTAGACATTTGGTATTATAAATGGCAGACATTTTAAAAATATAAAGTTTTGTTTATGATTGCTTAATGACTTTAATTACATTGGAATTTTATATTAAGAGTTACCTAAACTCCTATACCTAAGGTCTACTACTCGGTCTCTTTACGGGATATATAGTTTAAAGCAAGTTTTGTAAAACCCAGTTTTTAACATAGCCTGATGTTAGTAAGTGACGGATATATTTAATGCTTACCACGGTTATTGGGTTGATTAGCTTATCGTTAAAAAAAAAATCTATTTTTTTTTACTATGAGTACCTAAATACATATGTCACTGGCATATTCCTTGTAGATGTTTTCAGTATATCATCATCATCATCATCTCAGCCGCAAGACGTGCACTGCTGAACATAGGCCTTCCCTAAGAATTTCCAATAGGGCCGGTCTTGGGCGGCCTGCATCCAGCGTTTTTCGGCGACCTTTACAAGGTCGTCCGTCTACCTTGCGAGTGGACGTCCTACGCTACGCTTGCCGGTCCGTGGTCTCCACTCCAGAACTCTTCGGCCCCATTGGTTTTCAGTAAAATTAAGCCTAGATAGACCATTAAAATATTATAATGCTTCAAATGACTTTGCCCGGCATAAAGATAGAGATCCATCTGGTTTGGAATGTTTATCTGACCTTCATTAGACTTTCAAAGCATTTATGTTCTAATATGTCATACATGTCTATCTTAAAGAAAGATACCAGAGATTAGCGCGTTCAAACAAACAAAAAATCTCCATAGTTTATTATATTACTATAGATAATAACAGAGAGTTTTAAGGAAAGCTTCGCGTTATGGCGTTGCGTTTATTTATTTACAGTGTACTGAAGCACGTCATGAAATCCAGTTTTCAACTTCGCCCGGAATAAGGTTCCTCCGCATAATCCGGTGAAACTATTTTTATTCTGCCGTGGCTTTGGCGTCTTATGGCAATAAGCTTTCTTCCAAGGTACTCGGATTAGGGGCCAAGTATTTTTTTTATTTAATCCTAAGTATCTTTAAGGGAGGGTTGGGTACTATAAAAGGGCGTAGAAAAATCACTGATTGTGATAATGCTATTCAGAGTTTTTTTTATTTGTTCGCCAATTTATGAACTATATTTATTACAGTTTTTTATGCCAAATTAACCCTTTGCATAATTTATTAAATGTTTCGAAATCTACATCTTTGGAATTTTTTTTTTTGCTCGGTAGTAGGGTACTTTATATGGTTTATATAGAAATCCTGCCGCCTGGCGGGGCTACCTTCAAGATGAAAATCTTAAACGTAGAGATAGAGCTCTTGAAAGCTCCATCCTTCTAAGCCTTGTGTGCTTACCACCTTCGGTCATATCATCACTTACCGTGGTGAGATTGTGGTCAAACACAAGCCTATACAAAGAAAAAAAAATGTTCTTGAAATAGTGTAAAACTTCTTTAGCTACACACCTTAAACTTACGTTCCTCTCATACAATTCACACTTTTCCACCTTAATCTTCTAGTTAATAGTCTTAGCGTCAACAATCCATCTTCGCCACTCAATCCGGTCCAAAATCCCGCTTGCAGTGCAGTCATGTCTCTGTCGCTATTAATAAAGATTTCCTTAACACTGTACTGAAGCCTTCGACTGTAAGCACAGTTAGGGTACATTTCCACTGGATCGGAAGCAGAGCAAAGGAGAGCATTGCACAAAAAAAATAACCCAATAAGGCTGAGCGAAGCATCTGTCTTTTGCACAAAATAAGTTTTTTTTTTATGTCAGTAGGTTGACAAGCAGCAATCTCAGCAAATAACCTAGGATGATGTAGCAGTTTGCCCTGAAAGTTCCAATGGACATTGTAAACACCGACTAGTATCCCTGAAGTGGTAACGCACCCTAAGGCCCTTAGGTAACCCCCTGTTTATCTGATTGCGTCAGAGTTATGTTATTTACTTTATGGTTTTAAGGGCAAGGGGGATAGGAAATGGACTTAAGTAAGTCTCGGACAATGAACTCATTCATGGAATGAAAAATGGACGCTTTGGTCTTCTAATTGTAAAATAAATTATGATATTTATATAAATAAATAAATATTCTGGGACATTATTCCTCACACACTGCCATCTGACCCCGAACTAAGCAGGGTTTGTACTATGGAAACCAGATAACTGATATACTACTTTTCTTTTGTAAATACATACTTATATAGATAATTACATCCAGACTCAGGACAAACAGACATGTTTGTGCACACAAATGTAATGTATTCATGGCCTACAGCTTTTATTTTTTAACTTCTTCACTTTTTTATTTTAAGACTACAAACAATTTTATTCTTGTGTTTTTAGTTTTGTCAGTACGTTAATAAATATTCTTTACGATAAATAGATATCTTATACATCCAAAACCTATACATCTTCGAACTGTTCAATAAAAGTTTTCATTATCATTTCTCATTTACTACGTCACCATTAAACTGTACATAAAGATATAGAGACACTTCTACCCGAGTGCGAAGGAAGGTAATACCTATCTTCTTAAATCTCAACCTTAGTGGGCTACAGGGTCGGATTAGATACCAGGATCGCTTGACATGTTTTGAACGCGCTTGAAATTATGTCAAGTTTAAAAATTGATCAATAATCGCTGGATTTAAAGTATAATATGTAGCTGCTACAGTAATTGTTGACTCAATTAAATATTTTAATGAATGAGCAGAAAAAAGACCGCTTATAAGCATATAATGAAAGCACAAGCAGACAATCTAAATAATTTTCCCTCGGGTTTTTTTCATTTATTTATCTATTAAACACAATCACAAGCTTAATTAGAATTAAACTTACTAAACCCGACAGTGGTTTATACTGGGTTAGTGTATGTAGTGTGTGAACCTTGTAAGCAATAAAACAGGCCTTTATTTTTTTACTCCAAGTAGTCTTTATTTTTAAAAATGGCATTTGTAAAGTGCATAAGATCTTCGACTTCGACGTTAGAATAAAAAATACTGATATTAATACAGGTTGAGTGAGAAACCTACAATGATATGTTTGAACTAAAACAACAACTGCAATTGTAGAAAAACTTATGCAAGGAAAACAAATTCTTATATCCTTGTTGAATACTGCCCTGCTGAATTGTTCCCTCGAGACTCTTTACTGTTATGGCCGCTCAGCAAAAGCTTAAATATATGGTCAAAGGTGGATTTCTTCCACTCGACTCATGTGATGACTGTCGCGTGTAGGCATTCATTTAATTAAATATTTTCCCTTCTGAATTATTCTTTGCTCTTTGGTTTTTGTTACTAAAAATGGAAGAAATTTGGTTAATTAAGATATGTAAAACTATTTTATAAAGATATTGGTGACCTACATTTACTTACTTAACTAAGAGTTGGCCTTCATTGAATCCACTCAACAGCTAAATATCATTTCTCTACGCCTCAATGATTTGGTGTGCCTTTCGAGATTGTCGACTTATAATAAGAAGGTATATTTTATACCTTTATATGTAAAGACTCAATCAAACTCGAGAGAACTTGAACAGTTTCATGAGATTTTTTTTAGAATTTGTAGAATAGATATTTTGAGATTTCTTTATACGTGAAAGATTACAACAACCTATAGTCCGAAAAAAGAATCAATGTCTTAGATTGAATAAGTACTGATATATGGTTGATTAACTTAAATCTTAATAAATACCAACAGAATCCTACGAATAAAAAAGCTGTGACTTCAATTTGGACGAATGGACGCACGGAAATGAACTATAAAGGTTCCTTGTTTAACTTTAGAATTTTTCACAATACTCATGTATAAAATACGGTAGCAAATACAAAATAATATAACGAACTTCAGATTCACAAAATTTCGGCATTTCCCAATGACAAACGAATCGGAAATCTATATTAATAGAGGAATCGGAATCCGCGAATTCGTCCAATCTGCTTGGACCCTTAGGGGCTACGGAAATTACCTTTTCATTTAAGGTTCCTGGTGTAACAAAAGGTCTAGCTATCCCGGTCGTTGTTGCTCTTATAGCTGACAATGCATTCTGCAGATTATTGTCCAGGATAAAATTTACCGGGCAAATCTCAGGACGTCGGTACCGGATAGCTAATTTAGGAATAAACGGCACGGAATTGGGAATAACACTGGCACTTGTCTTTATTTTCGTATTTGGGAGTTTATTTTCGATTTGCGGACATTGCATTATTATGTATGCTTTGATTTTTATTATTTTATTATACTTCTAGGCTTTTTGTGCTTACCACTTTCAGCCACGGCATCGTTTACAATAGTGTTATTGTGGTATAACATCATAAAATAAATTATTTAAAAAATATTTATAAAAACAATTATATACAAATTAATACAAGTGACCCTCTCAATGAATTGAAAAATAAATTACATTAAAACTCCTTTTCAAACGCTCGTCTGGAGAGTTCCATTCAAAGGTAAAGGCACAGAAATAGTTCAAAAGGTTTTTAAGCTTTAAAGGAAACTAGCAAGTCAATAGAAGTTTGACCGCAGTACTACTTCACTGGATATTTTAAAAGTAACTAAGAAAATGTTAGAGAAAATGGCAAAAAAGTGCCAAGTTAAGGCACTAGTAGGTGAAACAATAAACTTGTAATACAACCTTAAAGGCGATTTATAGAAATACTAGCTGTCCCCCGCGGTTTTACCCGCGTTCCCGTGAAAAAAGTAACACATGTCCTTCTCCATACCATAGGATATCTGCGTACCAAATTTCATCGCGATCGGTTCAGCGGTTTAGGCGTGAAAAGGTAACAAACAAACAAACAAACACGCATTCGCATTTATTATATTAAGGTAAGATTTAACTAAAGTTAATTCTAGAAAATAGTTTGATGGAAAAGTTTCAGTAATAAGTACTTACATGTCAAACGCGTGGTGGGGAGTGCCCCTTCACAACCACACAATCGCTCGATTATCGACCTTAAAACTTCACAATACAACAAGTAATCAAATGATTTAATGTGTCTACGTCACACAAAGGTCTTGTAACATTATTTGAGCAAGACCTTAGTCCCAAGATTTTCAAAGGGACGCTACATAGACCATTATAAAGAGATCCACCGCACCTCTCACCAAGTCCATTGTTTCTTTACGACGAAGGAAATTTAGGGGTTGAAGTAGGGGTCAAAGATGGTAGGTGATAATGTACATCCCCAGTATATCCCCTTGAGACATTTAACACGGAATTCGGGACTTAACGTTTAACCCGAGTAATTACAAAGGCAGTTGTTGATACCTCCTTCAGGATCCAGAGAAATACTCAGGCTTAGTGTGATGGAGTGCAGAGTATTACATTATATGTTAGCCTTTAAGGTTACATTCTGAGAATTGAGTTAAATGCTCTAATTTATTGGAGTAGATTTTGTGGATTTGGTTTTAAGATTCATTTAAATGTTATACAGACATTAAATAATGCGTTATATTTTCGATTAATGGACGTTATACGAGTATATTATATTTAATACTAGCTTTCCGCAGTTTCACCCGCCATACTCTATTTTACCCCCTCAGGGGTCGAATATTGGAAAATCTTAGTAGGTACCAAAAGCATTTAATTTACTTTTACTTGTTCGATTCAAATATAATCCAAAAATACTCTTGCCCTTTCCGACCCGAATTGTGGTTTCTGGAATAAAACTGAAGCAAATAGTCAGGGTTCTGTATATGACGTAATAATAAACAACTAGGTCAATATAAAAGAAAGTAACAAAATAATGCGGTCCCATTAGTTGCCATTATTTATCTTACGGTTTCTCTTTTATTATCTAATTGAGAACACTGGACTATGATGTTGTTGTTAGTATATAATATAAATAAAAGACCCTTGAGTTGTATTTAGTATTTATATAAATTGTAGTTATTTGTATGTTGGGGTTTCAGAATAGGTTTGGGATACAATGGATGGAATTCTCAAAATTAAGCATGCATTTATATTACAATTTAAATGTATTTTTTAACCGACTTCATTAGTATAGGCTTTGAAAATTCACCAAAAATATCACATAAATATTGTCCTACTAATATTATACATGTTGGATGTTTGTGACTCAATCACGAATAAACGGCTGAGCAGGTTTAGATTAAACTTGGCACATAGATAGATCATGCCCTGGAAAAAATATACGATACGTTGTATCCCGGGAAAACATAAGATCCCTCGGGAACGCGGGTGAAACCGCGAGGGAGAAGCTAGAATAGATTTAAAAAATCCGTTTATAGTAGGAACAAAGTAGCAAGCGGGTACTTGGTTGCCACCTTAGTGGTATAAGAAAGTTTATAAAAATATCGAAATATCGTTCCAGGCTTAGTGTTCTTACCACCATCGGCTACATCATCAGCATGAGATGTTGTCACAAGCCTATCCATAGATTTAAAAATAACAGTTTATCGTTGCTTGGGTACTGAGTGTGTCCCAGTACTAACACTAAGCGGATTGTAAGCTTTAAGAGAATGCTTATTGTTTCCAGCAATTGTTGAGAGATTACCTAAAGGTTTATTTTTAGTTAATACACGTTTCTCCTGAATAATAACGACTGTTCTATGGAATTTAGAAATACCAATATACTGTATTGCGAAACCGTCTTTGGTTTCAAATTATATTCAGTTTTATTTCTTTTGCAAATAGAGTTCCAAGCTACGAAATAAATTTCCTAGGTGAAGCATGTAAAACTGCGAAAATAAACTGTTTATTTTTTTCGACCTTACAATTTCAATTCTGTATGCGTTTTCGTGTTATATCTTCGTAGATGCTACTAATTGTATTGGATACTATTAATTATGTAGAAGTAAATAGATTTCTATATAAATAGACGTATTTAGTAATTCGTTTTTTTATTTGTTCCATAATTTTTCTTCACATAATCATGGCTTAACTTTGTTGGTTCAGATTATAATGCCATCAAAAACATGACTTAAAAAAAACCAAGTCTCGCAACTCAGTTCTTCTACCGTAAAAAGTTGTGAGATCCATGTATTACCAAGTCGGTTAATTTATTCAGTCCCTACTTAAGTATCCTTCTGTCTTAAGTTATTACGTAATTAGCTAACCTAACAACATCTTATAGTGACCATATCAATATTAAAAATCTTTTATGTTTTAAATAAATAGATTGACTTGGCCATCGCACTAAACAATCTAATTTAATATAATATGTATTACTTGTGAGATACATTGTGTTTTCACGTTTATGCGTATCCCCCTGTCTCTATGGATTTTTCCCGGAGGCTTTGATGTTACAATTTTTGACAAGTCTGGACGCTAAATGCTTTTTAGTCTATTGTATTCACAAATTGAGGATTCCTGCGCTTTAATACTTCCATAGTCGACTATTCGACATAGATTAGATTATAAATACTGTCAATGTACCTAACAGAAAATTAATTACAACATCAAGCTTAACAGACGATTAACTTGAACTAATGTACGGCACTCACTGCCTCACTCAAAGTTTATTTAAATTACTTAACCTATTTTTTTTTCTAACGAATTAGATTTATATAAAGATTACTAATTGTCCCCCGCGGGTTCACTCGCGTAGCGGCTTAAAAATAGATGTTGACCTATTCTCAGACCTACCCGATATGCACACAAAATTTATCAAAATCAGTCAAGCCGTTTCGGAGGAGTATGGTATCTAAAACTGTGACACGAGAATTTTATAAATTTGATTTAAATTAAATTTTTATACCTAAACTGACTAATACAATTTGCGTGAGTTAAATAATTTGTAATCCTATATATTTATATGGGATTAGCATTTTTTTTTAGTTTTTCCTTGATTTATACACTAAACACTAATTGTATTCTAAATTTGAAGCTTCTATGTCTGCTAGAAGTGCCTTAGACTTTTTATGATCGGTCAGTCAGTCAGTCAGTGAGTGACAAAATTAAGAAACTTTGACTAGTTATAATTCTTAAACTGCTGGTTCAAATTGAATGAAATTTGAAATATATCGTGTTTATACAATGCCTGCTTGGTCACTGAAAATTCAAGCTTCTAGTTTTATCCACAACGAAGTCATAGGGGGTCGAAATTTTTCTCGACTTGGCGGGGGCTCTGCCGTACCCCCAGATATAGTATTAAAACTATTACAATCGATTCGTCAAATCATTCTAAACATTATTTTCACGTTTAGTAGTATATATATAAATCAATTTATAGGTATATTGTTTTATAGATTGCCTAAACTGAATAAATGGCTTTGACTTTGACTTTGATTTTGTATTTTTTTTTTGTAAATAAATTCAGCTTCTACAATAGGTACTATATATTTACTTAACTAAAAATAAAGTCGTATTTTACGTCCTCATGTTCTCCAATCTAATAATCATAAGAATGCTATCAAATAAGCGTCTAAAATAACACACGAAGGAGAACCCGGTTTCGTATAAAATTCAAATCAGCTTTGCGTGAACGTCGCTGCAGAATGATTAATAAAAAGAAACAAGCGCAAATCGGTAGCGCTTCTCACAGATTTACTGTTTTACAAGCTTTGGTATTTTATTTACATGAAAAATAATATAAACAAACAATATAATTAAGAAATAATGAATTCGTGATTTGTCACAGCTCGAAATACTGAAGTTTTTAAGATAGTTCTTTAAAACTAAGCTGCCAATTCTTATGACGCACTCGGTAACGTCTATTAAATAAATGTTGCTTTTATGTACAGCTCCTATCTCTTTCTATAGCTATATGATAAACAAAGACACCGATACACCAGTCACTCATTCATTCTCAATAGCTGAACCTAATGTAACAACAACCCTATTTTAGTTGTTACCTCATAATTTACCAAATGTGTAGTACACCATATTGGCCAATGTCCAACGTTGGCCAAACTACTCATATCTCACGAAGGCGGTTCACCTAAGCACACGAGGTCCTTGGTGAAATATTTCCCTCGCCCGTACCAAGTATCCCACTGTAATCCTTAACACGTAGTTGAATTAAAATACCTCGTGACCCTTTTTCATTAATAAGAGATCTTCGCCCCACACTGAATATTTATGCAGACAGTGTGTGTGCCAAATTATGAGTGGAAGCGACATAGCACTTCATAAAACGTTTTACTTACCTATACCGAACTTTGCAATTTATTTAAAGTCTAAAAAAAAACGAAAATCTTGCAATTAGTATTATGGCGTCACATTTTGTTTACCTCTATGTACCTAGCTCTACATTTTCTTATAAAAATAATTTAATCATTTGCTATCTGAGTTCTGGAGTGGAGACCACGGATCGGCAAGCGCAGCGTAGGACGTCCACTTGCAAGGTGGACGGACGACCTTGTAAAGGTCATCGGAAAACGCTGGATGCAGGCCGCCCAAGACCGGTCCTATTGGAGATCCTTAGGGGAGGCCTATGTTCAGCAGTGGACGTCTTGCGGATGATGATGATGATGATGATAATAATTAAGTGCTATAATCATCACCGATCTATAACCGTGTTTCTTTGTTAACCTTTTCTCATTTATACTGTAATATATCTTGTTTTTGAAAACATACATTACTAGTTATTTGTTATATACCAGTAGTGCTTTAAAAAGTAGACTCAATAATATAGACAATTTTTACTGTGAAGCCAACCGCCCAACCGCGAATCAATCAATCGCAAAAGCAATCGCGAAAAATGTCTAAGATACATATTGATAGAGCAAGGTTATCTTTACTCTTGTAAAACCCTTAATTAATTAGTTTTTGGTGTTTAGTTTTTGATAGTAAATTATTTTCATATTTCTAAATTGTTTCTTTCTTAGGTAATTGTTTTAAATAAGTATAGGTACGTATATAATATAATATTGTTGCAAATCTCTCGTAGCTTGCACCACCCAACTAAACGAGAGACGTGGAAGCGGTTACTTGATTTTTTCTGATACATTTTCATGAGGCCAGGAGCCTGTAGTCATGTGTAGTTGGACCTTTCAGATTGGGGCCTTAAACGGATTAGCTATAGTTTCTCACTGGGGGCCGGTCGGGCTATTTGGCAGGTACTAGGTCTGTTGTCGCTACTAAATGTTGTATAAACCACGTAGTTTTAGTAGATTTGATGTAGTTAGTTTGTAGAAGTGAAAAGGATAAATAAGAATTAGATTTACACCCATATTATCGACTCAATCTTATCAGTCAAATAAAAGCGTAGGATAGGTTGACATTATTCTTTTGGTTGTGATATATAGACGGCTGGATAGACGTGTTACATACCTACGACGAAACGTGATGAAGTAGGTTTATTAAACTTTTGCATTTATTTGTTAATCTTATCTACAATTATAAAATAACTAGCTTCCGACCCGCAGTTTTAACCGCATTTCCGAGGGATCTCGTGTTTCTCGGGATAAAAAGTATACTATATGCTAATCCAGAATATATTCTATCTATGTGCCGAATTTCATTTAAATCCGTTTTGTACTTTTTTGCGTGAAAATCCATCCATCCTCATGAACTTTCGTGTTTATAATATTAGTGGGATATTAGAGGTCTGATGTATTATGGCCTATCCATATTACATCAGACCTTATCAGCCCGCGTTTTTGTCATAATTGATGGTATTTTCCCTTAATCATCATGTAACTTACTAATTGTGATCAAAGGCCCAATCAAAAGGCACACATGCAATTAGTAAAAATGGTCGACAAATCCACATTGATTCAAACGCCAAAAAACGCCAGTCTAAAATAAAATGGTTTAACACCATCAGTCAAGTTAGCAAGTTTAAACAGTTAGGTAAACCTCGTTCACCGGAACGTAATTAACACTGACGAATTCGCGAACATATATAACGTGTTTTGGGTTCCGTAGTTGATTGAAACCCTTTACGGTAAGCGTTTTATTATAATCTTTACCATTTTGTGATTCGGAAATTCTGTGTTAGAACTACCTATCTATACTAATATTATAAAGGTGAAGAGTTTGTATCTATCTATCAATTTAAAAACGTTACCTACTACTTTAGGTAGCCCGATCATTTAGGTAAGGTTATGGTTATAAGCTACTTTTTATCCCGGGTGAAACCATAGGGTACAGTTAGTGAAAGTATAATATTTATTGCATTAAAAATAGACAGTATTAAAAAAAAGTTTTTTTGTGTTTTACCCCAAAAATGCGAGAGCTAAAATGAATATCTTTATAGACTATGTATTTGCCACAACAAAGTAGGGTAGTTATTCAAGAACGAAACCTGAATGACGTCTAAAGTATTTTAAACCTTTTTTATTTTAAATTTTAACCATTCTATATTATATTAACACCACTTTATTAAGTTATCTGCATAACTCCATGCCACAATATGTGAACTGACAGGTAAATTGTAAGCTTTAAAAGCATAGTCTGACCTCGTTTGGACTAAAAGCTGTTTCCATTTGACCTGAAATTTTGACTTATTTTGTAGCACTCCATATTTCGAAAACATTGTTATTGCTCTGTCCCTTTTGAAATATAACTGAGGTAAGCTCATCTTTACATATGGTTTGTCCTTAGTACCTTACACAGTATTGACTTCTATGAAAAAAAAATGCTCTAAGTATATACTTCTATACCAATAAGATCTAATCCATGCCTACCTATATACAGAAACTATTCCTTCCACTTAGGAATACAAATATTTATTTCATTCAACAAACGCATTACATAAATAAAATCATAATCTTAATAAAGTAGGTAAGTGTTATGTAGCCGAAGGTAGAAATACTGAAAAACTACACTAAGAAGAAATAGTATATATCCATATAATCCATAGTAAAAGAAATACTAAAATCTTTTTTTTAACTTCGGGCTGTGTTGACCACAAACCACACCATGGTAAGTGATGATGTGGCCGAAGGTGGTAAGCACACATAACATAAGGAATTGATTCAAAGTGCTGTATTAAAGGTGAATAAAAATTAAAAGAAAGTATCTTTAATTTCTATAAAAGTTAAAAATTAAAATACTAAGTTAAGATACATAAGAAAATAATATGTAAAATGTTACACATTTCACAACTTCTAAAGTTTTCATATTACTTCGGAAGGTGGAGTGTAACCTAGATAAAAAGTAGGCATGCAGGTATGTTAGTACTTCGAGTATTAGCGTACTACGAGTTCTAGAATATAGCGCAATTTTACTTCGAGTTCGCAAATCTGCGTTCGGGAGCTCTTCGTTAATCTGGATCTAAAATCCTGGTCTAGAAGAGCAACTTAAATTTTAACCTTCTTATTAATAATCTAGTCTACGTTATTTCGTTTTTATCCATGACTAGCTTTCGCCCCGCGGTTTGTCCCGCGTTCCCGAGGGATCTTGTGTTTTTCCGGGATAAAAAGTAGCCTATAGCCTTCCTCGATAAATGGGCTATCCAACACTGAAATAATTTTTCAAATCGAACCAGTAGTTCCTGAGATTACCGCGTTTAAACAAACAAACTCTTCAGCTTTATAATATTAGTATAGATAAGTATATAGATCACGAATGACATATTTTTCACATTCGCGAATGCGAATGGGAATTTTCAGGATGCGAATGAACGAATGCAAATGCGAATGTTTGGGAGTAACTTAAAAAAAAACTATAATGAACTTAAGTATTTTTTTTTATTACTTATACATATTAAAAAATATTAGAACAGTAAACTAGTTTTATATTTATTCAGTAATTATATCTAATAGTCAAAATTCAAAAGAGGCATATTAAATTTTAGGAAAAGTGATTTTGCCGTTTTTTCACCCATGAGGCGATTTTTAACGGGCTCGTATATAAGGCCAGCTGCACTGAACAATTGCTCACTCGGAACGCTAGCCGATGGAGTGCTTAGATTTTTGTGGGCCAGATCTGTCAATTTGTCGTATTTTAATTTAGTTTCTCAGCAGTCGAGACTCTCGACAAAGCAAGCAGCGAAAAAGAAACGCTTTCTATTGGTCGAAAAAACACGTGATGCCTGCCTATGCTATCTGCGCGTGCGAGGATCGACCAACCGCGTGGCCACCGGGCGAGACACGACACGACCTGTACACATTCGCAAAATATTCGCATCGCTTGATGCGAATTCGAATGTGGATGCGAATATTTAAAATGATGCGAATCATTCGCTTAAGCGAATGCGAATGCAAATATTCGTAACATCCCTAGTATAGATGTAATCTGCTTTAACAAAAATGCGCGTTATTCTGTAATCTGTAAGGTTTAATTTGAACAGTTTCAACTTACGTAAGAAGTGTCAATTTACACAATACATAAAAAAATGTTGTAATGAATTCAGTGAACGATTTTAAACAAAATCTGTGGAGCACAAGTTATATTAGCGAATATTTTCCATCGATACCACCAGATTATGCCGAGTTCACCATCTCATATACTTATATTTATCTTTGACCTTAGTATTCATTTGAAAACGAAATTACAAACTAGTTACAAGTGAGAAAACACTATCACACAGTAGTACCCTAATATCGAGCATTTCGGTCACATTTCGCGGGAGTGCTCTTTTCTTTTTTCATATTCAGATGGCCGATGTTTTCAGTTCTCTCATATACCACTGAAAAGTGGAATTGGAAGTCTCTAGTACGCTTTAAGTGGGGCAAAGTTTGTTCGAATTCAGTAGTTGTATGTAGAAAGGAAAGTATTTTGTTTCACAGGGATATTGTGGTTCTTTTGTATGTTTAGGGTTATACGTGGATACTTAAAATACGTTTATTGGCACTTGGCATAATTTTGTTTATCTTCATTCTTTATGATGTTAAGATAAAGGTATTGATTTCATATTGAAAACATTATAATGTGTGCTGTACAGGCACGAGCATAAATGTATACACACTTGATATAATACCTATATAATAATAGTATTGGTTCGAAAATACTATGTTCGTAACACCATTAAATTTCAATCAATATTTTAAGAGAAAATGCTCTTCGAATTTTGCTAAGTGTATACATATATTTATGCTCGTGACTGTACCTATACCTGACACACGAAAATGGGAACCATGTAATTTGATTACTGTCTCGTAGCCTGTAGGTTCGTTTAATTTTGAGTCGAGAATAAAACATGGAAATTTGTAACCTGACCTTTTAATATAAGGTTCAATTAACACAATCTCTTCTTCAAAACTGAAGAACTTTCTTGTTTTTTTATTGGCTTCCTATAATGATGTTGAATAGATCAGTCACATAAAATATCTAAAATCAAACCTATATTTTATGGAAAAACAAAGCGCACAATTTATTATTACATATATGATCCAGAGACATAGTAAATACCTACACGGACTTTTGTTTCACAAATCAGCTTTTTGGGAACTCTCCGGTGGTCTTTGCGGTCTTTGGTGGCGATATAAACGCAGTTTAAAAAAAAAAAAAATTGCTTGTATATTTTTTGGGTTAGGAGCTTTACGACTACATCTCGATATGACTAGATAGCGTGTATGATTTGAGACTAAATCTCGAATCTCGATATGACTACATCACGTTAGGGCTACATAGCTGTCCGACCATATATGCATACGCCCGTTATCAGATTGACTTTATATCGATATGACGTACAATGGTATTTAAAAGTGACGTTACAGTTCAACAACGACCCGGAAGGTTACCTACTGTAGGTCAGAAGTGTATACCGATTTTAGTTAAGTTTTTTTATTTAGCATTTAAATGCTTATAGTTATTGTAGTAAAAATAAATAGAAAATAAAATATACCTACGTTTAATTTTTTTTTTGATATCTGGTACAAAACGCTTGGCTCACTCCTCTCGGGACGCTGTTAATATTAAAGACAGAACCACTACCAACATAGAAACGCAATAATTACTTCACGCAAACATTTACATATCAAACGGTAGCAGCGCGGAGCGGCGGGCGTGACGTCGCAAATCGACGCAGATGTGAGACGAACCCACTATTTATCTTGCACTATGTTAATTTCAAAATTATTCTTCACTAGCTTCCTAGACTGTTTTACAGGGACTGTTTTACGTGTTCTAGAGGGACCTAATGCTATCCCAGGATATAACAAAAACATTGGTAACATTATTATTATATGTAAATAACCGTTTGCAAAAGAGTTTTTATAATGTTTTATTCCAGAATATTTTCTTTCTCGGTACCAAGTTTCATCTAAATCCGTTCATCCATTACGGGATGATTGAGTGACAAACACCCACATAAACTTAATCATTTATTATATCCGCTCATTCTTTCTATTATGAGAGAAAGAGACTTCATTATCAGATATCTGTCAGATAAACTATCCACGGCAATCTATGAGAATAGCTCTAAGTTCCTACTCAGGATTCTATACCCAGAAATGAACCTTGCGCACATCCTACTAATATCTTACTAATACTATCCTACAAGTTAGTATAAGAATAACCATAAGAATTTGCAGTGGCGGTGTATCGAACCTAATTTTAGCACAGAGAACAAAAGTTATTCTCTCTTATTTCATCCTAACCTCAAATATTGGATATAATTCTAACTAATATTTTCTCAATTATATAAAATTATTTAAGTAATTGATATTAATATATTTTGCTTTTAACGGGTTAAAGTGCATCCATATTGACGCAGGGGCGTCCAAACGTCAACTAAAGTTGCCGCTGAAAATCAGCGTTGTGGGTTTATTTATACCGCAACTATATTGCTGAGCGGTTGCCTTTTGTTGGCAGTATAATTAATAATAATTTTAGTATAAGCATGTAATAGGTTTAGAAATTGATATATACTGTCAAATAAAAAACTATTCTATTCTATTCTATTCTATTCTATTCTATGGATGTCTGGATGCTTGTTACTCTTTCACGCAAAAACTACTGAACGGATCTGGTTGAAATTTGGCACAGAGATAGATTATAGTCTGGATTAGCACATAGGCTACTTTTTATCCCGGGAAAACATAAGATCCCTCGGGACCGCGGGTGAAACCGCGGGGCGGAAGATAGTATAATATAAGCTTATGAGAAATACAAGAAACCAACGATCAAAGACACGCCGAATAAACATCAAAACAAGGAGCCGCACATAAATATTCAAAGGAAACATTTACTTGGTAATGAAAAACCCCGGGTGGTAAATTCAAATTCACATAAGGTGAAGGCGTGTGACGCGTTACGCCCAAGTCACGGTAATGACACGGCACAGTAATGAACTATGAGATTATACCATCCAAATGAAGGTACTAATTTTGTAATATACATAATGAATTACAAAGTTCATGAAGGCTGGTAGCGGGGTTGTAATTTTGTTATCGTCATTTGTTGAACATTTTTTATAATACTGAATATTGAATACAGTAATATCTATAATAATTTTTTTTATATTTGCTGCTATAAAAAAAATCTTATTTATTATTAAATTGGATTGACTTTGCCTAGCTTAAACCTCAATATATGTAGACAGGTATTTTCAAATATTACCTTTTTATCTAATGTTTAATCAACTTGGCTTTATAAAGGTTGGCAACACATTGGCTCTCCCTAGTAATTCTAATGTCCATAGGCGATGGTAGCCACTTACCATCAGGTGAATTGCCTGCCTGCTTGTAAACCTAGGTAAAAACTCAAATTGCGTCACTACGGAACATAATATTACCTAACCTCTCCAGTTAAAGCAAAAATTTAAAAGCAAATTCGTAAAACGACGCCCCAAGGCAACAATTTCCACTATAATATTACCTATATGAATAATAAAAAAATATAAAACGACCAAGAGAGACCATATTACGAACGATCCATAACTCAGTTTTGCGCTGAACGCCCGCTGGATGGCGCTAGTGTCGTAAATAGGCAATATGGCCGACAGCTTCCGGTGTATCGCTGGCGCGCGCCACTTCCTCTGAAACTGCTTCCGGTCGAGCATGGGACTCGCAACGGTGAGTTGGTTTTGATTATGATATACAAAGCTTTATTTAAATAACTTTACAAATTATATATAATAAATATCCCACAGGCAATGACTTTTTAAACTTAAGTAATTATTAAAAAAACACGAATTTATTTTTCTTCATGATGCTTTATAAATCTATATCTAACGTCTGGACCGATTTTTACGATCTTTGATTTGTTAGATTTGTCTCCGCCCCAAATAGCAGAATTAATGCAATTTGACATTGACTTTAAAAAAAAATCTAATTACCGATCGTTGACGTGGCTGATATGTGAAAGCACCTTTATACGATAAACATTTTCAACTAAAATAATCGATGCATAAAATCTCTTCCCATCTCCCGCAAATTGATTGGCCAACCCGAGTGTGTATATCTAATACACTCTTGTATCGTTTTTCTTTTAGAGAGGTTATTTTTCACTCGAACACCTCAGCCAACCGTTAACACGGAACAATATGTTCTGCGAACACGCGAGTGTACGTGATATGGAACAACTAGATGCGGTTACTAAGTTACATATTTTACATCATTACCGCATTTATATTTCGTCGACTGGATGAGGCTGACAATCTTTTATTGAAAACAAGCTTTCGCCCCGCGGTAGCGTGTTATCATCCATGGGCAAGAAGTTAAATTAACAGGAGAAATAAGCAGCTGTTGTGGCAAAGTGCACGAGTTCCCAGGACGATGCATTGAGGGTTGCTGATAAAACTTGCTACGTGATGTTTGCATTACATCTTTGTTAGTTATAATATTTCGGTATTAAGTTTACGTAATTGAAACTTGATTAGTTGGTGAAGCAATAGAATATCTGTTTTATTGCTCTGTATAATTTAATACACGTTATAAACCACAAATAGACATTCAAATAACTATGCCACAGATTACTAATATTACTACGCAAACTACATTGACTTTATCCTGTTCCAATAAAAAAAAAACACATTTAAAAAGGTTTCATAACATGAATACAATTAACGTTGCATCATTTTCAAATTCAGAACAAGTAAAAAAAATACACCAGCAATTCCATTTTTAAAATCAAATCATTTCAATAAAATTAGCACGCGAGAGTTCCAAAACTGAAATATGCTATAGGACGCGAGCATAACCTACGCATAAAATTTTATTGGAACTGTTCTAATAAAATAAAAAAAGAAATCCACATACAAAAATGTTCCATAACATGAATACATTAACGTTGCATCATTTCCAAATTCAGAACAAGTAAAAAAAAATACACCAGCAATTCCATTTTTAAAATCAAAACATTTCAATCAAATTAGCAAGCGAGAGTTCCAAAACTGAAATATGCTATAGGACGCTCAACACAACCTACGCATTCAATTAACGCGTACGCTTTGGGGGATGGGGGACCACTGGGAAAACCAATTATCGGGGGACTTTGCCTCACTTGGACCAGCGTTTGTTCTTTCTCACAAGTTCAGCTATTAACGCTTGACATTTGTTATGAATTGCTTGCAAGGTGCAACAATAGTAGATTTAATTAAGAATTATTGAAAGAGGGGGAAACTTTGGACCACTTTTGTATTCTGTGTTTGTTTTTGATATTTGATTTGTTAGTAGGCTTCGAAGGAATGAAAAGAAAACCTGTTTGATACATTGACATGTATTTACGTCCAATATGCTGTGTTCGATATTTATTATGCTATGACTATAGATACGTTCATTTGTCTATAATTTAGTTTTAATATTATCTATCTCTAGTATGATACATTTCTTTTGGCTTTGTCCTGCCCGTTAATCTTTCTCCATTCTTATTTTCTAATATTTCACTCTCAAGCAAATTCTACATGTACCTATTTAACTTTTTTTCTGTATTTTTTTTCTTGTATTTTATCAGAAATATTTTTTTAAATGTAAATTATTTCTGTTACAGGTAAAGAGATCTTCGTTTAATTAGTAAGTACTTACTACCATAGTTTATTTTTCATCCGCCCCGAAGTACATTTCACATTTTAAACGAATTGTACAGTAGTTAAAAAAAAATAGAACTCTTTTGATACATAATACATACATTTAAGTAATACATATTTTTTAGATATATGAAATTTTGTCCTAAAATCACAGTTCATCAGAAAATAATATAATGACCAAAATTTTAATTTATTTAGCAGGCTGATTTGTTTAAGCTGTCTGCAGCTGCTGAAAATAAGCCTTATTTACATCCTGAACCTAATAAATATACTAGGTATTTAATTCAATTAAAAATAATACGTAGTTGTCATGACTTGAAACTGGCGATTAGAAGTCATATAGATTCTCGTCCGCTTAGACTTGTACCGAACATAAAGTAACATAGACTTTTATAGACTAGATTTCCTAAAACTCGAGAATTGAGACTGCAAAGTACTCTCATAAAAATAAACTTATAAGGGACGAAGAGTTTCTCTTGTCCCGTCGCTATGACATCGTAGTCTCGCCTTTAATTTTGCTCAACAAAGGCCCAACGTCGTCCCGCTGCCTGTTATTATACATCATGCTCCAATTATTGTCGTCTCCCAAGAATAGAGAACGTCCTGTAGCAGAACACGGACTGTTAGGTTTGTACTGCGATTTTACATTTCATTCTTTGGTAGACATGAAATTCATGTGTTAGAATAATTAAGTTTTGTTTTGACATTATAAAATTACTACAGTTTTTAATAATCCGATTGGTGGACCATAATTATCTACACTATGAATATAGTATTATTTGAATAAATATATAATCAAAAATGTCAAAAGAGATATTTTTGAATAATTCATTTCTATTTAAGTATTTGTATTGTCATATATAATGTTGCTATGTCATTAAACAAATATTAAATTTCAACATAATCTTATCCGTGTCATGAATTAGATTTATTTCACCAATACCTACCACAATTTCATTAGAAAATGAAGAAATCATAAAAATAAACGCAACTGTATCCCTCATATTTCTTTTAAACTTCAGATATTGCGTGCGACATGCAATCTATGGTAACCAAACAATGAAAATGTATTTGCGAAAACGTAAAAATAAAATATAGACGATTTATAGAGATGTCGGCATTAAAAACTTGGCGAAATATTGTCGGAATTTATGTTTTATTCGTATGAACAATCGTTTTATTATGCAGTGTTTGTGTTTGCCATGTGTTATGGTTTGTTATAATACATTCCGTAATCATAACTGTAGTTAGAATACTTGGCACTGAATGTTTGTTTTATGAAATCGAATGCATAATTTTTTTAACAATACTAACAAAAAAATGTTTTTTATTTACACTAAAGTATTTAGCAAATAGTCCTCGATATTTCTATTATAGTACCCCATATAAAATAAACATTATTTTGTGAATGAATCCTTTATTTAAAACAAATGATTTTTTACGTCTGTGGTTTGCATTAGCCTATTAATAATCCATAACAGCCACTATACTCCTATCTAAAACGCTGATAAATAAGTAACTAAATAACCAATTTCTTCTAGACTAGTAAAATTATAATGATAGTTTTTCCTCCAAAATAATTTTATAGAAGTCTCCACTGCTTTTATTACAATCTTACAACTATACCCAAGTTGTTATAAAACGGTAATAAAAAGAATTTGAATATAAACATGAGTTTTATTCGAAGTATTTTAGGGTACCGTGCTTATTTCAGGACGAAAATGGAAACATTGAGTAGAACTTTTGAAAAATCATTACAACTAGACTCGCTTGAATATTAGAAAATATAGTTGAAGTCATAGCTTAAAAAAAGATTATTATTATTTTTATTATTGCGGTTTCAGTAATTTCGTTGTTTTTTTATGATATTTTTATTATACGAAATGAAACCTATTTTAGATAGGAAAAGTAGAAGGGCGATGTTTCTAGAATAACCAGAAGCTGCTTTGATCTGAGACAAGCTCCTTGCGGATAAATAAATAACAATGGTTAGGAATATTATAATATTTAACACGATCGTCAGCGCTTTCATTAAACAACACTGCAGAACCCAAAGCATGTGAGTACAACTCACACTTAACTGTTGATAGAATTGTATAGAGATGATAATGTGAAACTAGCAAGGCAAAGTTCTCAAATAACCAAGCGATATGGCCTCTCACTAGAATTGGAAGTCTGAGCACATTGCGGGCTATAAAAATGCTAAGCATTGTGTATATCTATGATTCATTTGGTGTATTTATCTATGTTCGAAGTACTTAAAATCTGCATTCTTGTTATTTACTTCGGGTATTAGTGGTTGTTGTTATTTTTCATTTTAAACCAACTACCTAGTGTATGCCTTCACAAGCACTTATGAATAGTCTGACTCTAACGCACGGTTCGGAAGGTTGCTGTTGCCGAGAAGAGCCGGCAAGAAACTCAGCAATTACTCTTTTCAAAATCAACTCAGATTTATTACATGAAATTATTTATCTAGTCTCAGTGACAATAGTTGTGTGTATATGACAATAAGGAAAAAATATGATATCAAAATTTTGAGTAACAATGGATAGCAAACTTAAGCAGACCAGCCCCCACAAGCAGCACCTGTTCACAAGTATGACGCATGTGACAGCCATCGCCCTCCTCGCACATATTATAGGGAAGTGAGCGACCCGCCACACGACGCCGCCGCAAGCAAAGACCCCAAAGTGAGCATGACTAACTTAAGCTTACTACAAATAATAAAAAGAAAAACTATTTCAAGAAATACGAATTATAACACACAATATGTACGTTGCAAAAAATACCATTGTTTATTTGTTTTGAGAAGGATATTCCAACTCTAAACCTGAAATTGGAGAAGTAATAATTTTATACAGCAATGCTACCAGAATCACATAAGTTTAAAAAGTGTTTTCCATTTGATATTACCTCGGATTCCAGCGCTGAGCGCATGCCACTAGCTATAACAAGCCAACTTTAATATCACCGTATCTGTATATCTCGTATCTCGAAAACGCCCAGTAAATAGCTCTAGATTACAACAGTTTTATTGAATATACTTTCTTCATATTATATTGTGTCTATAACATTCATAACCTTATATGATGAGTCAAATTATAAATCGTACTTACTTGAGCTAGAAAAAAATATGCCAAGTTTTCATACATAATTTACTGATTTATATTGAAAAAGGTAAGAAAATAGCAAAATGAAAGAATCGTCGACCACAGCCTAGAACTGAATTCCTTTATCTACTATTTTTTTTCGAAATTTGTGACGCACGAAGCAAAATAAGTATGAGCAAAGTACATCTTCTTATTCTTGTGTGTATAGGTATATATAAGGAAAACGTGACTGACTGACAGATCTATCAACGTAGAGCTCAAACCACTGGACGGATCGGGCTAAAATTTGGCATACACATAGCTATTATGATGTAGGCATCCGCTAAGAAAGGATTTTTGAAATTACACTCCTAATGTGGTAAAATAGGGGTATGCAGGCGAAACCGCGGGGCGGTAAGCTAGTGCCTATATAACCGTCTAACCTCATATCTTATGGCATGGTAGCAGTTGGCAGCACTTGCAGCAGAAAGGCAAAAATAGTTTCGTCATAGGCATTGCAAGCTAAGCTTTACCACTCGCATTTGCTTTGTGGTCGCCGCTTCGGAATTTAACTTACGGATGTTTTGGAGTTGGTTGAGGAGACCAGTCGTGTCTGTTTATTATGAGAGATAGGTATTTAAAATCGCGGACATATAAGGGTTGAATAGAGAACTTTCCTTTTTTATGTCGGTTTAAACGCATATCTTTAGGGTTGATGAATGGCCACTGTAGCTCTTGTCTAGATTTTAAAGTATTATTTGGGAGTGAAAGCCAACTGGGTATTTTACCACCGTGAAAAGTAAACACAGCCCTAGTAGTTAGTTGCTTTACCAAAGAGTAATGTTCCAATATTGTCAACAAAATTAGATTTAGTCGAGCCACAAAATGATTTCATGTCCAATATTTGCATATGAATGCCAAATCACGTGACACCCTTGTTGGCTGCAAAATTACCAAACTGTTCACCGGACTGGACCTAACTTTGATGCGCTAACTCTGCAGTTACGTAAACATGTTATTCCGAATGATGCGCCAGAACGTATCTAAACTTTATCAACTAACTGTATGTGTTCGTGGAATATTCTCAAAGTAGCTTTATATGCCATTGAACTGTAGCGTCAGGTATTTACTAAATTAGCTTAAACTTATCTGTTGCATATTATATATCCGAATCTGCAATAACACCTATATCATGATAGTATTGGTTCGTAAATATAAATAAAATGTTCGTAAAACTAAAAACTAAAAAATATTTTTTTTATCAATATTTTAACAGAAACTTGTTTTTGAATTTTGCTGATTGTATAAGTATTTTTGGTCGTGACGGTACAGTGGTATAGTAAGTCGTTTGATAACTTAACTCCGAGTGTTACATTTGCGTAACACGTGTCAATTTAATCAATTAATTACGTAAGGTATCCCATTAGTGTAAGGCGGACAAACAGATATAAGTAACACAATAGACAGATGTAGAGACAACCTTATGACAATATTTAATTTCTTTTCAATACCAATTGCTCTCCACCTAAAGTCTTTGCTAAAAAAAATAAGCTGTATTTATGAACATATTGAAATAGTTCTGTATTATAATTCTGAAATTAATGAAACATTGACTAAGCCCTCATTACACGTGTCTCTTGATCTTGAGTATCTACACCGTTATACAAAGCGGCACATAATTGACGCCACCTTAGCTTGTCAAAGGGTAATGCGAATATACAATTACACTATGGAAGAGCACAAAGTGGCACTTTGCTAACGTTTGTATAGTGCACTCACTACGTTTCGTGACATTATTTTGTTGGGATTAAGTGTTTTGAAATAAAGAGTCGTGTGTTCGGGGTTTTTATATTTATTTGGCAAAAGGTTTGCGCTTTAACGTATAAAATAATCAATTTTGGACGTTGTTTTATTAGGAATAAGGCCGAAGTTTAATTTAAATAACTTACTACGGTCATATAGTAATAGTTAGTATTCTTTGCTAAGATCATGGTTCGTATAATCAAGTTGGATCTTTCCTCGAGCAAATTCAATATTTTTACTAATCCTTACTATTTTGAAGTCGGTAATAATTCTAACAATGTGACACATAAGACTTAATGTCCTCTATTTGCCCATAGTTGGTGGCTGGTTGACAACCGTGTAGCAGGCCCTTTATGGGCTACAACTACAGCGCCGAATAAATTCGATCAACCGCAATTTTCGTCCAAATATGGCCATGCATCATTTACATTATCGGTGAAATTCCGTCGGTGTCCGGTCTAGGCGGGTATGATCACAATTTATCATAGCATACGAAATATCAATAACTTGGTCGCGGGCGGCGCGAGGTCGACGTTTACTAATGTCCCTATCCACGCCTACTAAACTGATGTTATGACTGGGATTATATCGAAAAATTATATTTATAAACTGTGATTTGAACTTGGTATATTTGTGGTGTATTCTATCTGGGACAGGTTAATATGATAAATATACTTAGTGGAGTCATGGGTGTTGAAGTGAATTCCATACATATACAATTTAGATTTAAAAGATTTGGACCGGTACCTAATCTGTACTCATAATTTGAATGCAGCACTTATTCGATGAAATGAAGCGCTTAGCTAAGCCGCATTATCGTGTGGCAACTCCATGAAAATTCGGTTAGTGATTTCGAAGATTAGCGTATTTAAACAGACAGATAGTCGGTCAGACAAAAAAAAAACACATCACTCCATTTTTAGTACAAAAATAATAATTTATACTGACACGCTGGTTCTACAGATTTGTAATTACGTAATTTACGAATAAAATTTTAAACTAAACCATCAATATATTTAGGTATATACGAGTACTCCTTTCTCTTATTTTACTTGAATATAAAGAAAAGCAAGTAAAGTCAGTAATAATATTCGTGTCGCCTTTCGCCTCAGCAATATATTTATTTTGACACATTCTCAGATGAAACTATGTGATTTATTCGAGTGTTTTGCTTAAACTTGATCGTGTGGTTTTTCTACTTTTGTATTAGGTATAACGTTTGGTGAAGGTTTTTGATAAGTCTAGTAGATATTTTATATAACCACAGTCTATGTAACTCTTACAGTCGGCCAACGGACACGACTAGACAGAGCAATCGTGCGGGGCTTGCAGGGTGAGAGAGGGGCGATAGCGAGCCCAAGCCCAAGAATGAATGCGTATACGAAGCGGAATTTCGTGTGACTTCAAACGCGATAGACCACTGTATGTTTTTTACGCTGTGGTATAACACTGTCCGATTAAATGGTAGATTTTAATTCAATCTAATCCACTAAAATCAAAATTTAAGACGTTATTGCATAATTAAAGTAGATTTTCAATTGTTCAATAAATAAAAATAATATCCTGGCACATTCATCACACATGGTCATCAGATTACAAACGAAGCAAAGATGTACTTCTTATTCTATTATTTTATACATACTTCTAGATAATTTAGCATTAAGAGACACAGTTTGTATGTAACTAGCTCTCGCCAAGCAGTTTCACCCACGTTCCTGGGGCAAAAAGTAGCCGATGGGCCTCTCTAGCCCATAAACATCTATATACAAAAAATGACGTCGATCCGTTGCTTCGTAAAAGAATCACAAATTAAAAAACCAACAAAGACACATTCGCATTTATAATAAAAGGTATAAAGTCTTAAATTAATTTAATACTTATCGTTGCTATCCATATGAAATGTAGGTAGTTATAGCGAATCCGTTGAAGCTTGAAATGCTCATATAAAAGGATCCAAACGCAATATTTTTCAGTAACGTTCAACATAAGTAAAGAAAAATCCTAACCGTTAGTTCCCCTTATCCCACTAATGCATCTCGTGAAATACCTACTTAATCAGAACAGAGATTTACCTCGTGGGGGACCTCGTATACAGAGTGCTCAAATAAATATTTTTGTAAATAATTTCAATTTTGTGTAGAATAAAAAATGTACAAAAAAAAACAAAATAAAGTTAACTGTGTTTAAGACAACATGCTTGTATGATTAAAATATATATATTGCAAACAGAAATATCGATATGAAAAAAATAAAGGAGTAAAACTTCATAAATAAGAAACACTAGCAATGCACCCTTTCTCAGCCAATTATAATTGATAAAATCACAAACTAACATCAACCTGTACATAAGCAAACGATAGTATACTCGAAGAGTTTATTTACAAACAGTAGGCAGTAAATCCCCGGCTGTAGGGGATATCTCATTACTAACTTTTGTTAGGTCCAAGTTAACCGACTTCCGTTACTTGCTTGCTTGTTATAAGTTTACCTATTTACTTTTCGGTCTGTTACTTTCAGAATGGGATACAGGGAACTATTTCTCGTGTATTAACTTAGTATAAAGGCTAGACCTATCTCGGCACGTTAAACTTTAGCGAAAGGATGTAATAATAAGAATTAAACGAAGCTATTTCGTTGTACTTACCTATATATAATAAATATATTGAAATCCACCAAAAGCTCAAGCTCATAATAGAATTTGAGCCCACAAACTTCACGAGATAAATTCGCCTTAAAAAATTATCTATTACATATACCTAAATAATCTATAGTCAGCGTCTGTAAAAATTTTTTTTTGCCTAAAATGTAGTGTGGGTGATGTAAAAGTAACAGAATGCAAAAAGAGCATCCTGTTTTTTTTTTGTCTGTCCGTTAGAACACGCTAATCTCCGAAACCATCAAATGGATTTTCATGGAAATTCATTGGCTAATTAGGCTTAGCTTGACGCCTCGAAACTTTAAATTAAACAATAAACTATTGGCAGTTTCAATATTAAATAACTTAAGAGAATAATAATCCAACGTAATTTAAAATATTTTGCCGACGTCATATCATATCTGTTATCAAGTTTCCACCGGCTGTCTAAATGACAGTACAAACATAGGGGGTTCTCGTTGCGGGATTACTGAAGGGTAGACTACATGGTATTATAGGTATATCATCCTGTATCTACACATATACCTTGTCTATACTTGGTGATAACTTCAGTAGCTGCGACGTTCATAAGTGCGCCCTCTTAGGGCCTAAACAGAACAAATGGCTTTGACTTTGAGTGTGAATTTTCAGTAAAAAAAACTATGTAAATTCATAAAACGAATAGTTTTCATAACATTTTTAAATTAAAACACATGCCAAGAGAAAAGATCGTAGAACTATATCTACAAACAGTAAAATTGTTCACGTAATAAACTGCTACAATATTGTTAGAATTGGGACAGAAAATCACAAAAATATGTTACAAAATATTATTATTGTCCTGCATATATCGGTATATTTTCATTTTTATTTTACTGTTATTGTTCGAATTCAAATAACTGTTCGTTGGTCAATTGTCCTCAATAGTCTTCTTGAACAAACGTGTGATTATATTATATTATATTGAATGCAAAATGCGGTTAAAAATATTGCTAATTGTGAATTATAGTCATAGGTATCTATTGTAAAAGGGTTAGTGGATATACGGGAATAGGAAGACTGCAAAAGAGATGGATGGCTTGTGTAAAAGATGATATGAGAAGAAAGAAGACTACGTATTGCGCCGACCACAAATGTTTGGGAATAGGGCTGGAAGTTGATGATTAGTGATAAGTATTGTCGCATTTATTTTACAATTCGTATTTTATCTTACAATAGTAAAATCGACCATCCTTAATAATCACAATAACTTACTTTAGAATGTTTAGCAAACAATCATTACTAATTAACCACAAAGTAAGCAAACCAAATCAGCAGCCATACCAATGATTATCTTAATTATAAACCACTGGCTAACACAGCCCATTGAGTTATAACGGCCAAACTTCAAACTTTATGCAATAACCATTGGTATGGACCTGAATCGCAACAGGTACGCATTCTAAAGCACAACGTCTATACAATTCGGTTCTCTCCACTCTGCATTCACCGTGCACACTGCAGTTTTCATTCAACACCACCAACTAAATGCTGGCCATTGAAAACTGACCGTTGGTAACTAAACTGCCGTCCTGCCAAAACAAAACAACCCATCTCCCCAAGCCCAGTCATTGCAATTTGAATTTTAAACATGTTAGCTTAAGGCTGAGAAACCATCGAGAATTGTTTCATATTACATGGAACATACGGTTCAAAACAGAGCATTCCCGTAATGTACTGTCGGGATACGAATTCCCGTTTTCAACTTTTAATGGTATGCGATGTACGAGTGGTATTGCTTACATTTTACTGCAAATGAAAGGTACGTTCGCGCTTTAATTTACTGCTGCATATTAGTACAGCCAGGATCTATTCGATCCAATCAGAATGTTCAAATATAGCTTTGTTTAACGAACTCATCGTCATTTCCTTTTATTGGTACTTTCTCAATATGTAATGTCTCTGTAGAAAGAGTATGTGATAGTTTGCTTCTTATAGCTCTAAAAGAATGTTCACTTACAAATAAAGAAGTAGTTATAGCTTAGCTTATCTTTAGATATTATGTGTATTAGAAAAGGCAAGAATCCCAAAATGAGATGAAACATGTCATCCAAAACTAAAATTTTTGACGTTTATTGAAAAAGGTAAGAATATTCCGAGCTATTCAGAAAATATTTTAACGTAAATTCGTCAGATGTTTTAGACGTAAAGAAATTCTTTGGAAGTCACAATTGAAGTTTTCTAATTTCGTTTCAAACAAACCGACGAAATGTCACAAATTTAATTATCAACGAGAGAAAGCAATTTCAGTTCATAGTCGAACACGAGGGCGAGCCAATGTGACCTACAGATTATCGTCAAATTGCTAGGATCCAAATTGGATTCATCTGTTCGAAAATAAAAATGATTAATCCTTTATTTTTGTGATACGGGAGGGCATCTACCTTATGTTGGTCTGTGTGCGAATAGGTTTTTATAGTTGAAGCCCAAATTTTTATTAAATTTGTATTTTTTGCCATGAATAGGCATGTATATATTAATACTACAGTTTAGTAAATTTTTTACCATTTTTAATCAATTGAGATATAAACTGCGAATGGGGCGAAAAATCCTCCATTTTGTCAATAAAAAAATGTTTTGATTAAAAAAACCAATCACAAAATAACAGAAACACTTCCTCGTACGATAATAGTACGATATAATATAAGTTCCGAATATACAAAGGGCAGTTTTCGCAACGAATCTGGAAATCAACACGCGTCACTGCATTATGCCATCGCTTTTTCTTTCACTCGAGTAATGCGAAAAATATGTCGAAGGCCAAAAGAGAACCGGTGGTATGGCATCCATCATAAATCACTGTAGCTGTGCCCGTGCAGAATGCGCGCCTTTGCCCATGCCAAATCCACCCCTGGCCGATAAAGCCCCTGCGGTGAGTTTTGTCTCAGAAGTTTTGCTCCCGAATATTTTCAGCGGAAAAATTCGGCACTGGTATTCGAATTTATTAAAAAGTACGCAGCCTATCTCAAATAAATCTCCAATCTTCTGCTAGTAGGCTTTCCTTGCTTAAGAATGTAGTATTTAATAAGTGATTGCCGACTTCAAGGGACGGTTCCTAAGTTAAGGCGGGAGAAGTATTTGCAAGAATTTGATTTCAGATTTCTAATGTAATAATGTCATAGAGTACAGTTACTCTACTACGCTTGACGAAAGAATGCATTATGAGACTTTAACGTAAGTTTACTTTTTGTACGAATGTTTGCTATCTATTTTAATCAGCTCGCTAAAATATATATATTTTGTAATTTGGTTTCTCACGAGTAAGCATGCAACTTTTCATTGCTTATATTTTCTCAGTAAAAATAAAATATAAATATCCAAAAATAACCTGCGTTTTACGTTAAGGAAAAGAACGACCTGTTTGTACAAAATATCTACACTTTACACGAATAAACATTTTTAAAAATTCCCCCAACATCTCATGTTAACACCATTGTAAAATAAACTCTCGTATACAGTCCAAAAAATACCATAACACACCGCGTGTCTTGTACAACATTTATTCTACCAACCACCTTTATAGATACCCACCATTTTATGAAGAGCTTCTCTTCTCCTTGACGCCTTGAAATAAAGGTGGATCTGGGTAAGGTGGAATGAGAAGGTCTACTTCGAATGGTGGTGCTGTCTCTAAAGCAGTTACCATAACTAACCATCAACCACCCCCTCGTACTTAGAATAAATTTTCAATACTCTTTGAACGGATCGTTAGTTCCGTTCAAGGGTTTTTCTTATATTTACGCACTAAGCTCTATCTTTGAAACGTTTCGTGGTACAGTGGATTGAACAATGACAGAGGCTTTAAACGATGAGTTTTGTAAAAGTTCATCTTAATGTCTTTTTAATACTTTATTAAGTATCCGTAGGCTTTCCTTGGATTTATGTTTGATTGATTGTGTGGGGTTGGATTGTTATGTCAATTTTGTAGGATTTATATAATATGGACTATAATGGCTGATCTGTATGCTTTTATTTTTAAAATATGTTTTTATTAATAACTAGCTTCTCACCCGCGTTCTCGAGAGATCTTGTGTTTTCCCGAGATAAAAAGTATATAATCATAAGTCTTCCTCGATAAATGGGCTATCCAACACCGAAATTAGTTTTCAAATCGAACCAGTAGTTCCTGAGATAAGCGCGTTCAAACAAACAAACAAACTAACTATTCAGCTTTATAATATTACTATATATAGTATAGATTTATTTGTTGCTTATTTGTTGATATTTGATACTATTTAAAATACAGCAGAGATATTATAAAACAAAGTTAACGCTTGATATGGAATGAGTTCGCGGTTGTAAAGAGAACTTCAATTTGTGACAATTGCATGTTTTGTCCTAGTATTAATTTGTTCTATTTTTTCTTATAATATACATACATTGTGATGTCGCAAATAAATATATATTCTATTCTATTCTATTCTATTCTATTCTATTCTATTCTATTCTATTCTATTCTATTCTATTCTATTCTATTCTATTCTATTCTATTCTATTCTATTCTATTCTATTCTATTCTATTATGACCGCTAACAATAAAATATCAATGTAAAACTGCATACAACTGTTTACCAACTTAAATAAAAATTTCTCACCCAAAGATTACCGTCCTTATCCTCAGAATGTTGAAGTACGCTCACTACTCTGTGGCTCGACACGCAAGGCGTTAGACAAACAGCGAGCACTTACATGTTACATATAGCAGCAGCAGGTGTGCAACGCACCTTACCATCTTATCATACGTTATCATTGAGGTTACGAGGAAAGTGTAGAGCTATGTGCATGAGAGAATGTCATGAATTGAAAATCCACCTGATGATGCATGATGGATGATTATGTAAGTACATAGTAACTCTAACACTGACTGACTGATAGGCATCACACAGTCTAAAGAGATTTGGAAATAAATATTCCTTAAAAAACCTAGAGGTGCACAAAGGAAGGATTTTCCGAAATTCAACCCTTAGAAGGGTAAATGGAGCGAACATCCCAAAACTACACTGCGTTTCAACATACCTACCAGATTCTGCTAATTCCTTCCTTTCTGTATAATGATATGACATGTTATAAGAATGCTGTTGATTTTGCTGCAAGTCATTGGTAAGAGTCAAGCTATTTTTATAAGAGACGAATAACGAATTATGTTGAAGCAACATCCTGCATTGTGACACATAAAATTATATCGAAACTACCTCAAAGCGTTAATAAACGTAACATTCCCTACGTCAAACCCGATACACATCAAACCACAAACATACTATCAATTGAAAACAACCCACCCGTGATTCCTCGTCTATACCCTTAACGGTTGTTCACAATTAGAAGGATAATCACTTGTTGAATCATCGAGGAATATTATACTCTAATGGAGAGGAATTAAAGTTTAATATTGACTGAATTTAGGGAGATGTTGATACGTTTTGTTGGGGTGCAGTCGGGATCTTGCAGCGTGCAATATTGTACGCTTCGTTTGGGCTTTGTTTTCATATTAATTGTGTACTTACTACAATACTGTGTACTTAGTTTCATATGTGATGTGAATCTACGTTAATATTTAACTCGCATAAATTCTAGAGCTCAGTTATTAATTCGTAATGAAAATGCCGTTGCCTTGATTCAAGTTTTGGGCTATATTGATGAAATTGAGTATAATAATGAAAATCAATGTATTCAAATGATTGATGCAAATTATTACGCAAAAAACCAAAGCATATATTATACATAGAGACATGGAAAAATCAAACGACATGAACCAATAATAGTAGATACAGTAACATGCATATGCATCCATGTGATGACTTTAATATCAAAATTATTATGCAGATTTGCAATTCTTCGAAAAAGCACATGGATGTTTATATGGTAATAAAGTGTAATAGGAACTGCAATAATGTAGCAGGTGAATACGTTTGCTAACGTAACATTGTCGGTATTGTTTGTGGATATCTATTTAGTTTGTATTGAATACAATATTGTGTTTCGTAGGGTTAGGGGAATTATTGTATGTTAAACGAGAATTTAAATTAATTTTTTTTGACAGTAAAATAAGACTTATTTTTGCGAAACTGTTTTGAATGTAACATACAATATGGTCCCTTACCGATTTTATTTTAACTAGAGGTCGCCCGTTGTTAAAATTTGTCCAAAATTAAACAAAAGAGTATATATATTTTAGGAGTGTAAAGAAATTACTTCACTCATATACGAACTCTTTTCTTCAGTCTGTCATTGCCGCGTTATCGACAAAACATTGACAGTGGTGACATTTGTGTATGTAAAAATATTAGCTATCGGCACTCCTTCTCCATATAAACTTTAACTGTGCCAAAAATCATTCGACTCCGTCCGTGTAATTTTGGTAAAAAGGTGTACGAAAGTTTTTGCTTCACGTATTAATATTATAATGTCAGAGGGCTGACAAATAGGTAGGTGGCCCACTTGATGATAAGTGGCTACCGTCGCCTATGAACATTAGTGCTAATGGGATTGCCAATGTGCTGCCGACCTTTATAAAGCCTAATAGGCAAGGATTTAAACCGAAAGATGTTCACTCAAGTCATCAAACTGATACATTTATCGATATGCAA
This sequence comes from Tetheella fluctuosa, assembly GCA_951216915.1. Lineage (NCBI taxonomy): Eukaryota > Metazoa > Arthropoda > Insecta > Lepidoptera > Drepanidae > Tetheella > Tetheella fluctuosa. The sequence continues at coordinate 8,410,502 of OX578230.1, forward strand.
TAATTATCGATACATAGCAACTGCTCAACGAAACATCCCTAATACAACTGTGCTCATAAAGTTAGTTGTAGGTAGGTATTCTACGTAATTATATTTTAACTAGATCTTAGCAATTGCTATCAAATTACTGTATCGTTATGGCTTTATTGTTTATAGATTAAACTAGCTTTTCGCTCCACCGTCGTCAGCGATTTTTTTTTTTGATGACAGATGAATCGCACCAAAATTTCATCGCAATCGCATGAATGATTTAGAAGCGCATAAGTTACAAAAAAACAACAGATTTTTTATATTTTAGACAGATCTGTAACTGCAGCTACAAGTACGACAACACGAATCCAGGATACAGAATAAAGCTGAAAATGTCTAGTTATCCTCTTTTCACGCAGGACGGTGGGTGGCAATGCAAAATCTTCGACCTAAATAATTTGAAATTTCGATTAGTGAATATTCCCTTGAAATATCCAAAGTTTAACTGGCAAATTTCTTTTGCGTTCCTGAGGTGCCTATTTTTCTGGTATAAATATCCTATATTTTGTTCCAGGTAATTATGATCTATCTAGTTGTCAAATTTTGTTCAAATCCGTCAAGCCGTAATTGAGAAACAAACAAACTTTTACATTTATTAAAGCATGAACACATTAATTATGATGGTGTAGTATTCATGCTTCCATAGTAATAGGAGCTTTGTTTTATGGACAAATAGCCGACTCGACGGGTCTAACCAAAGAAAATACGGGCGAATATATAAATCAACAGGAACATTTGCTCCGATCGCGACGAACGATAAAATTGCAATTTGCAATGCACAAACAACGTATAAAATGAAGGAGTACAGAATATATCTCTATACAATGTGAGACATATCTACTGTATCATTACATTATCTACTGTTTTTTTTACTATTTATAGGCTTTTGCCTGACATAATCTAGTGGAAGGTACTAAGCACAAAGCCTACAAGAGAATTGGCTATCAAGTGTAGATGCCGGAACATATAGGTAGGTGTTTTGCAAAAGATTTTCAACCTGGAAGATAAGTATAACTAGTAAAATTCGATTGCAATTCTCTAGTGGAATAACGATTGCAACATTGAGATGACTCCTATATCATAATATTATCAGGTCGAAAATACTATGTATGACTAAAAAATTTCAGAGAAAATCCCTTTTGAATTTTGCCAAGTGTATACATATATACAAGTTTTTATGGTCGTGACTCGTGTCTGTGGAACAAAGTATCCTACCGCACTATCACACTATATGGCTTCTTCACGATGTTATCCTTCACCAAAAGCTTGAGCCTTTGTAAAATTCGAACCCAAAACCTTTGCCACGGCATTCGACGTCGTCACTACCACTGAGCTTTCCATCGCAATATTGAACATTTTCCCATTCAACGTATTTCAATAACAACCATAGAATTACTGAATGATTTTTGACAATAGCTTCGATTTTTGTATTATCATGCCATATTTTATTCGGCTTGGTTCCCTCGTGAATATCTCTATTATATAATTCAGCATTTGAAAAGTTATAGGGATTTTTTAAAGAAAATTCCTACAGTAACTCTACAGGGCGTTTGTGTAAAGCTTTCGAAATCAAATTTAAAGCCAATTTGCTAATAGATTGATGATTACGTTATTGCTATCTTTTTCCTATACGCGTACGCCGAGAGAGATAGCAATTCTGACTGACGCTATCAATGTAGTAACAAATCGGCTTCAATTTAGATTACGAAGGAATTCCCCAATTGCCCTGGGACTTCTATAATTTTTATTTAACAAATGAAGTCACTCTTTTCCATAATTTTTTTATTTTTTTTTACTTTGTATAGGCATGTGTTTGACCACAATCTCACTATGGTAAGTGATAATGTGGCCGAAGGTGGTAAGCCACAAAGCCTATAAGGAACTGGCTCTCAAGTGCAGCTGCTGGAACACACCAATAGGTGTTTGGCGATAGATTTTCAACTTGAGGGTGGTAGCCAGCCAGGCGGGTACTACAAAGAACCCTACCACCGTGCTATGGTTTCCTCACGATGTTTTCCTTCACCGAAAGCTCAAGCTCATTGTAGGATTCGAACCCACGACCTTCGCCGCGGCGTCCGACGTCACTACACAAGCTTTTCCTGATATACCTACCTACTCAAATGTAGCATTAACTACATAAAGCTAATGACTAAGTAGGTACTGACCACTCCTCCTAAAATTTTGGAGCGTCTTAAGTCGCCCTTTATCCCATTCAATCGAACTGTCGAATGTCGACTTAATCACAACATAAATTTGTATAGCGTTTCAGTATTTGACTATCACTTTCCTAATGCTAACCTGCAGAAATAGCTAACTACCAGTTATATTTATTTAAACAACCATGTCCAGGCACGTTTGTCTGGACCCCACATTACACGTCCCGGGCTATAATTCACCAGCAGAAATGCAATTAGCGGGTTAGGTGATAACACCAGGGCTCGTACATCAGGCTTTCTGAAAACCTATAATACTGTATATTCGTGTAATTAATGAATGATTGCTTGCTGAGATTTATTGTTTTTGTATCTTTAGAACGTTAAATACATTCATAACGGGATAATAAATAATTTTTATTATGGTAAGCTTGATTAGGTACTGTAGGTAGAAGACTATTTGTGATTGGATAGACGTTAGTGTTTATTCTCTTCTCAGTTGAAGGCGACTTCCGAATTGGTGGTAACTTCAGTAGTTTCGACGTTCATAAGTGCCCTCTTAGGGCCTAAACTGAATAAATGGCTTTGACTTTGACTTATTAGAAAATTAACCACTAAAGATTCACATCAATAAATTCTGGCTTTACCAGCGATCTCCTATTTTACTCCTTTGGGGTTAAAAACCTGAGTGTAAAATTTCATTTTTCTAGAAGGTACAGCTTAGGTTGATACCTCGGTTGAGTCAGGACTAGTATTTTTTTATATTATTTCGACGTGAATTCAAAAACTGCGCAATCAAAGCCTTCCAATTGCTCATTGGCAATACATTGGTTATTCCCCTATTATCCCCTATTGTAAATGCCTATAGGCAGTAGTATCATGAAGTGATCCGTCTGTCAGCTATGGCAGGTTGCTACGTTGACGGTCGACAGAAAAAAAATGGCGTGTGTCTATGTAATTTTTGCTTTCTTTGTTGTGTTCACGCTGACTATATTGTAATGTTGAGTGTATGTAGAAATAAATGTTTTTCTTTCTAACTTTACATATTATATTATATTCTGTACATACCATTAAGGAAACTCTATACGATCATTAATAAATATCCAGCAAACTCCTTAAGAAAAGTTCTTGAAAACATAAAGCCTTGACGGCGAATGTAAGTAGAATGACATTATTCGAGAGGGAAACATGACACCTCCATGAGTGTCGCAACTTGTAATAGATGGCGCTTAAAACGGTGACGAGATAATGGCGCCTCTACTTAAGTGTTTCAGAGAAAAATTGATTAAGACAATGTACTCTTTGAAAATATCCTACTAATAATATAAAAGCGAAATTTTGTGTGTATGTGAGTATATTTGTATCGTTTGTGTTGTAACTGAATGAATTTAAATGAAACTTGGTACAATGATAGGTCAAATCCTGAAATAAAACATATGTAGATATTTTAATACCGGGAAAACATTAGATCCCACGGGAAAGCGAGTAAAACAAGAGCGGTCTTCTGTCCTTTTCCGATTAACATGCTGCTCCTCTACCTGATCTTCTAAAGTACTTGAGTCATATTAGACAGAAACTCACATCCTCACTTATAATATTAGTTAGAAGGCAGGTTAACAAAACTCGACTGAACATAGATGCACGTTGAGTTCATTTTATGTTTAAACAAATGGATTATCCGTCAGATGAAAGTCAGCATCAATAACACTCAAGGTGTTTCGTGACAGTTTGCATCAAGAGAGATCTCTGGTACTTAGTCTCTTTAACGCATAGAATTCTGAACTATTAAATTCAGACCTTAGAAGATTAGTGAATTGAAATGGAATGGTTTTAAGCCAATATATGGATGTAAAGCTCTATTTTACCTAAATCTTGTAAAACATTTCTATTTTGTTAAGATTGTAATAAACAATATTTTAAAGCTGAGCAACATACATTAAAGAGAAAGTGATAAATCAATGGTTTTCACGCAAACAATATTTAAGAAGATATTATATGTACCTACAATAATATTAACTACACAATTAGCCGCAACTGCATCCCCTTTATACATAAAAATAGATTACTGGCATAGTTATTTCTCCAGAATTAACCCAGTCTCAAGTCCGGCTATATTTGTGTTTTGTGTTGCCCACAGGGCCACAATCCTTTGAGACCACTATGTACAGTGGTTCAACACGGTTGGACACGTCTGTAAACAATCAATATGCTAATTTGGTTAACCAACGCCCTCAGGTGGCCACTGGCTTGGTACATACAAATTTGGACGATTCAAACTGTTATTATACAAATATTAGATCTACCGTGGTCTTTGTGTAAGAATACAGAGCTTTCAATGTTGAAGTCAAAGGTATTTTCAGTTTAGGAGGGCATTTATGAAGGTACTGAAATTACCACTTTCAGTATATCAGGTATTTTTAATTTTGTTGGTTGTTAGGTGAAATTATTAGATAGCAAACTGCCTTTTACGTTGATTAGGCCCATAGAAGACAATTTTGTTGGAAGAAGCAAATATTGTGCATGAATTTCAAAGAATTTACTAAGGTTCTTATTGGTTTTTTATCTTTGTTTCGATTCGGTGAACTCAATTTTGTAATAGAACCTCTTGCCTATTTATTCATATAATAAACTATAATTCAACTAAACCGTGGGCGTCTGGGCGTTCAATGCATAATGGTCAGTTACAGTAAATCATAACTATTAGAGTAAGTGTACATTAACAGTCACAGAAACCAATAGTTACTCAATTATATGGAATGGAAGGCATTTGGAGGCTCGCATTAATTGCCTACATTTAGATTTAATATCTGTGGCTCACATAATTGTACTAAATGATAGTTTATATTGAATACAGTTTAACTGGAATTGATATCTCTATTATGTTTTCAAGGAGTTTGATTATAAGAAAGTGTATACTTCATTTGCTGAATTATTAGATACAATTTCATTGATCATAGATAAGTTGCATCAGTAATTTCATCAGACATCACGAAATTTTTAGGAAGCACTATTTTTTTACCTTTTTTCCATCGCGTCATTCCGCACACCCATCGCAGCAATATACATTTTTATTTCTATTTCACGCACGTGCCGGCCATTTTAAATCCAAATGTAATTGAGAGTTATGTAAATGCACGCACTCGGTCGGCCGCCATTTGCAAACACTGCTGCTGTCAGGAATTGACGTTTTGTGTATTTTAAAGATAGATAAATGGTGTTGGCTTTTAAATTATTACAGGCTTTCCAATCACGAGCGAAATGGCTTTAATTTTGGTTTTGTTAAAATGATTTTATACATTTGTTTTTTATCTTCAAAAGTAAGTTAGTTTAGTTACATCTTTATCTTACTCTTAACTGTGTAATATTTAAGTATCTCAAACTTTGAACTCTATAAATGTAAAAATATCAATATTCATTTCCATAAATCATTTTTCATGAAAGTACCTTTTCCACCAACCGAATACAGTACCTAGTAACGATCTAACATAAATTAATTTCAAGAACTCGCATCGCAAATCCATAATTCAACTACATTATCGCGAGTTTCCGAACCACTGATCAGTTATGGCCACTCCGCGTAGACCTCTAGTAAAGCCTACATCAATATAATAACGATACATACCTAAGAGACTGGGAGCTCAAGAATTATTGGTTATGTTTTATGGCGTTCAGTATATAGTGATCTTCCGCGCCCCTTTGTCGCTGGTAGTAAGAGTTAGGGGAGGGGTGTACTGTAAAGAATTTTAGAGGTCTGTTTATGTTGGATGTGTTTCGCTTATGGTTGTGAATGACATGAGAAATGAAGTGTAAGTGATTGTTCGTTGGGAATGGACCCATCAGTTGCATTGGTCAGTGTTGTGTGTTACGGACATTAATGCCGGTTGATCAGGTCATAGACAATGGACGCTTTCTATATATTTAGTTAGAAGTAAATGTATTATAATTAAAGATCATCGAGCTTATATCCGGTAAATATTTAACTAGTGACAGATCTCAGTGAAAGCTTTCCTTGAGTAATTAATTGAATCAAGCCAACCAAAAATAAAATTTTATTTAGATTCACACGAGTTTATCGTTGGTTGGATTCTAATCTCAAGTAGTCTGCATTTCACGTGCTCGAACACTCGATTATTATTCATCATATGCTAATTTTAATAGCGATATATCAATAATCTAATAATGATATTGGTTATATGAATTAACATAAATTGAAGACAGCTAAAATGTACATATTTCCTCGAACGAACATTAATTCCTTAAATATACGCCGACAGATGTATGGCTTATCATTAATCAACGTGTAGTCAACGTCATTATTTCCACATTCTTCCTATTTCCACCACATACGGATGTTACATTAAAATTCCATGTAAAAGGAGATAAATCTTCACACCATTACCCGCTGGGGGTGACAGGGCGAGTGTGGGACAGGTGTTGTTATTTTTACCCCGGAAATTGGACGGCCACTTTAATTTTGGATACATTACTTTGATACATGCATCCTGCGGCGAGGATCGCCTCATGGTGGACAGAGCCAGTAAAGGAATCATTGTTCGGAAGTAAAATCAAAGAATCCTGTAGATAAAGAACATCGTCGTACGTTTCAAGCTAATTAGTAGAATTTCGTTAAATATTTTTTTTGCTTAGATAAGCTATTTTCACAGTTAGTACCGAATTTAATCACTAGATGGCGTAGCGGCCAAGCAACTGCTATAATAATATTATATAGAATTCTAATTTAAGGCCGTAAAAAAATAATTTCTGGACTCAATCTCGTCATCGTAATGCACAATATTTTTATTTCATAACAAACATTTAATTTCTTGCTTCTGCATGACATGCACTCATCCTAACCCTTTAAAAATGGTAGTAGCAAGGTCCGGCTTTTGTAACAAAACAACGTGTCACTCTACTTAACCCTCGCTTCCTTTTGTACCTATGGTTTATTACGATACCGTCATTCGCATAATGTTTTCATACTACGCCTGGTTATGGGTTAAATTAACCCGTGAAATCGGGTATTTTATATAGCCTACTTTATTCGTGGCTTTTGTAACTTAAGTTTTTTTTTTATTTGGAAGGTTAATTTACACACAGGTAGGTGACAAATAATGTTCTTTAACCATGTTTGATGTTATTATTTTATCATACTGCTTAAGATTACTCTATCCTACTTATCTTCTATACTATAGGTAGGTATTAGGTGACTTTTTAATAACTGGCAATACTAGCAAGGGTGGAAGTACTCATCAATATAAACAACTTTTATTATGAGACTAAGTGTGAAATCACGAAAAATTATCAGCTGTTCCATACAAAAGTTCAATACCTACTCGACCAAAATGTATGAAACAACCATTTTATTTTACGTGATATCAGATTTGGTCCCATAATAAAAATTGTTCATATTGATGAGTACTTACACCCCTGCAAGTATTGCCAGTGACTAAAAAGTCATCCTGTATATCTAAAATGTACCTATACTAATATTATAAAGAGGTAAAGTTTGTGAGGTTGTAGGGGGTAATCTCAGGAACTACTGGTTTGAATTGAAAAATTCTTTTAGTGTTTGATAGCTTCCGCCTCGCGGTTTCACCCGCGTTCCCGAGGGATCTTGTGTTTTCCCGGCATAAAAAGTAGCTTATAGCTTTCCTCGAAAAATGAAATAAAAAATATTTTTTCAATTCGAACCAGTAGGTAGTTCCTGAGATTAGCGTGTTCAACCAAACAAACAAACAAGCTCTTCAGCATTATAATATTATATATACATAGTATATACGTGAAAGTTTGTCTATTTGTGACGCTTATAAATATTGGGATATATACCTACTAGATAATTTATTTTTTTCAGAAATGTCCATAAGTGACGGTGACCACTTACCGTCAGGTGGTCACCGTCACTTATGGACATTTCGGTGGCCTGCTTGTCAACTAGTTGACATAAAAAATTCTGCTTTTTATCCTCCCTGAATTGAATTGAATTGAAAAAATAGGTCGTTTATTTGATGTATACTTTGGGCTTTATTGGTAATCCCTTTGTTTTTTTGAGAATAGATAGGTTCAATAGGGTATTTGACTGACATTCAAATCAGCAACTTTTTATAAAATGTCAAATGTTTTACAATTATTAAAGAAATATGTTATATTTTTATACGTATGTTGTATTTTGGTTTATGACCCGACAAATCTACGTCTCAGTTCAAACTCATATATTACAGCGCCCTCTAGTGACCTATGGCGACAAATACTCAAAAGAAAAATGGCGAGGCGTCAATATTGAATTCTTTTGTATTATATTAAAAAAAACGATGGTTGTATTATCCTTTCACGTTTTACGGAGTAGACCCCCTAGCCTTGCTTGAGGTGATACAAAACAGCAATCGGTTCAATATTTTTGAGGAAAATGGTAACAGGCATACACACAAACAAACACATAACCTCTTATATACCTCAAATAAATACATAGGTAATTGTATACCGATATATTATATAGGTTCCGTCTTAGATAAAAACGTCAGCCAAATCACGCTAAAAAACAGGTCTGGTATAAAATTCTTGTTAATCTGATTTTATAAAAAAAACTCGTGCTGGCTTATCTTAAAGTTCAATATTGCACACGGTAAAGTATCGCATCATACATAAAATGATTACATCATACGCATGCGCTTTAGAGACATCTATGTTGACTACTAAACGATAATTTCGTCACATTGAATAAGAGCAGAGTGGCGCAGTGGAAGCGTGCTGGGCCCATAACCCAGAGGTCCGTGGATCGAAACCACGCTCTGCTATAATTACTTTTTACTTTTTAGTCAAAATTTTGATACATTTTTACTATGTTATTTAATGTTTTATTAATTCAAATATCACTTTTCGTCAAAAAATCTCAGAATAGCTTATCAACTTATTGTTCAGTCTTCTAATTGGTACCTATTAATCATTCAAATTCCATATTCATAAATATTACATTATTATTACTGATTTAGGTATCTACTATGTTATTTACGAACAAAAATATATTCCCCTATTTAAACTAGTTACAATTCTATAAGAATATTTTATACCTACTGTCCCAGGTTCTCTGGGAGCTAATTGAACGTCTGTATATAGCAGCATACGTAGTGCTGGCAACTTTTAAATATTGCAGGCTGACACCCACGCTAATGCTTTTAGGCATAACCTGCAGCGATTCAACAACCTAGCTAGATCCTCTTTTCTAACGATAAACGTATTTAGACTGCTATATGCATTTATCTATATACACGCTTTTTCAGATCATCAACGTTTAAAAATAAAAATATATGATTTTTGTTCCGTTTGAACTGCATACCTACATAAGAACATGCATAGCCTTCACTAGAAGCATTTCTCTGGTTCAGACAGTTTTGTGATTCTAATTAAGGCGACGCCTTGAAGATTTTGGTTGCAAGGATTCCTATTTTTCTCAACAATGACTGAAGCGAACGAACTGAAATTTATTGTAAGAATTCATCATGTCTTTGACTTTATTTTGTACGTTGCATAACACGATTGGTTAACTTTTATAACACAAAATAATTAGGTAATCAAAAAGACCTCATTAAAATAAGAGATTCCAATTTTACCGGCATTGAGGATCGAATTGAGGTTCCAAAATTTCTACATATATTAATTGAAACTGATACTATAAATTGTACATAGGTTTTATGAAATATATTTGTAGTTTTTAAATTAAACAATAAAAACCATTTTGTCGCATACGCCCGATCCGTTTACGCGGGTTTTCTATGAGAGGTCGCTATAGTAGGGAGCGGGACGCAGCACGTTGAATTTCAGATTTTTAAGCTTAACGCGGCGTCACCTTAAGTAAATAATACTATTAATTATGACCAGTGTTTCAACTCCAGTAATGTTTATTTAACAACACATATATTTTTTCATATCGCTTATATCTTGTCCCGTAGACACACTCAACTTCTTACTGTATCCAGCTTGCTTGCAACGCGTCGTTAAGGCTTAACTGCGGAATTAGCTTAATCTATAAACTATGCAGATTTTGCCTTTCCTATATTTGATACTAGAAGCTTCAAGTATGTGCTTGATTAATATATGGTTCATTCTAGGATGGTTAGTTTCAATATACACTCGTGGGTACTATACGTTTCATTTGAATAGGTTAGTAAAATATGGTACTATCACAGTCTATGTAACTCACAGTCGGCCAACGAACACGTCTTCAAACGCGATGGACCACTGTAGAGCATCCTAACTTCCTTGCTAATTTTATACATGTGAATGAATACAAGAATGTGAGTTTGTTGGTTATCTTTTCACGCCAGCTATGCTATTCTGTACTAAAACTCGACAGTGAATTCTCGAAGTGACTATTCTCTGTCTCGCTCAAGAAACTCGGTAATCAGGAGTTCACGAGTGAGACAGAGAATAGTCACTTCGAGAATTCACCGTCGAGTTTAGGTACAGAATAACATAGCTGAACAGCCGAACCAATCGCGTTAAAATTTGATACGCAGTAGGCTATCTGCGTATCAAATGGTATGGAAAAATACGTAGGCTAGGTACTTCATTTTCTCGAGGGTGAAACCGCGGGGGACAGCTACTTGAGAATAAAACCCGCCAATTGTGTGTTGGACCACGCTGTGTTTGTTGGAGGCCGTATAGCTTACCTAATACTGGCATTTAATCTATTCTATATTTGACTGTGTTTATTTGTTTTATATAAATAAATAAATAAATATTCTGGTACATTATTCCTCACACACGGCCACCTGACCCCAAACTAAGCAGAGCTTGTACTATGGAAGCCAGATAACTGATATACTAAATATACTACTTTTCTTTTGTAAAAACATACATATATAGATAATTACACCCAGACACAGGACAAACAGATATGTTCATGCACACAAATTTTGTGCTGAGTGGGAATCGAACCCACGACCTGCGGCGTGATAGATAGAAAAATGATTATTGTAATAATTGCACCATAATAAATTGAGCTCCAAAATGTTTTGCAGTTAATTATAAAGTATTGGTAAAAAGGGTCCGATTTAAATGGTTAATCCTTACCAAAGGGTGAAATTAGAAAATTTTGGAAATCGTGCCGTTGCTAGGCAACCTTGAGTCGCGGGGATCTAACGATTCCGGTAATAAGCTGTCACTAAAACTTTTGTTCAAAATTTTCCTTATTATATATTATTCGTATCAATGAAAAAATCCAAAATTGTAAATCAATATTGAGTTAGTAGCATTAATATAAGGCCTCCAGCAAACGTCCGACAAAATACGTTCAAAATAGAACATAAAGACATTTATAACTTAACTACTTCTCAGGAACTACTCGTTCGATTTGAGAAAATCTTTCTATTATTTTATCGGCGGAAGCTAGTAATGGATAAAAGTCCTGTTTTTCTTCCAGGGTATCTATCTTTATGTTAAATTTTATTACCATCCATACAAAATTTCTCAATTATAACATTAGTAAGACATATAAATGCTCCAAAGTACTACAAAATCTCACAAACAGTCACCGATTTTAATTGTCTATTCGCGAGTGTACTGTGCGAAAATGATTTTTTTTCTTTCTTTAGTTTGCTTCTTTGCTCCCTTTAAATGCTTAGAGTTAGGAAGTCTAAAAGAAGGTTGTATTAAGTTTTCTAAATGGCCTTTTATGTATAACTTGCCACTAGAGATCAATTTTGCGTGAAGTATCGTTTTAAAAACAATTGAGAGCTGTCTATGAACAAAGTATCGAGATTACACTAGCTGAAGCAACAATATCTAAATGTATCATTCGATTTATTATAATAAATCTGTAGAACCGGTGTGTCTATTCATTATTTTTTACCAAAAATGGAGTGTGGGAAGTAGATGTAGGAAGAGTAACTAACAGAATGCAAAGATATTTTTTTTAATTTTCTTGTCTGTCTGTCTGTCTGTTTGAACACGCTAATTTTCGAAACTACTGAACGTATTTTCATGGAGTTTCAAACGAATCACCTTTATTTCGAAATTGGGTGCAAGGAAGAAAAGTATAAATATTTTAGGCGACAAGCTAGTACCTCATAAATGTTCTGAAAGTGTACGAGCATGCGCAGCGATTGTGCATCTAGCTCTACTACCGTTTACTGACACCCGATGAGACATTTTTAATTCCACAGCGACATGGCTCCCAACTGCTATACAGGCTGACTTTTTAGTCACTGGCCATACTTGCAGGGGTGGAAGTACTCATCAATATGAACAACTTTTATCATGGGACTAACTCTGAGATCACAAAAAAAATATCAGCTGTCCATACAAAAGTTCAATACCTACTCGACCAAAATGTATGAAGGAACCATTTTATTTTTTGCGATATCAAAGTTGGTCCCATAATAAAAGTGGTTCATATTGTCGAGTACTTCAACCCCTGCAAGTATGGCCAGTGACTAAAAAATCATCCTGTATAGTAAAAAATAATATTTAAACTCGTAAACATTTATCGTTGAAGCAATGGCCACACATGTTGCTACGCTTTCCCGTATTTTTTCCCACTAATTGCTCCAATCTGCAAAAACCATGTGGTACTAGTTTGGTAGGCGGCCAACCACTGTTTTCATGGATACCAACTTATATAATTTGTCAAAATAACGTTATTTTTTAAGTCATAAGTGTCGAATTCTTCTAGAAAATATATGATAGTTACACACGGTTTATATATTGAGATGGCTTATAACAAATGAATAATTAAATCAATAGGTTCAGTATGATACAATAACTAGATTAAATTGGTTTTAATCGTTATCAGTTTTATTATTTTCGAACGTCGCGGGCGCGGCAGCACATATCACATGAACGAAAACGGACATTTTATAAATTATTTTCACACTTAGCAACAACTTTTGCTGACCTGAACCAAGTTTACATAACACAATCAATATATAATCAATGACAAAACGATGGTTGAAGATCAATTGACCAAACAACAACTAGTGGATCATCGTGTTACCAGTAAAATAAAACATAAAATATACTGATTTTGTTTTAAACGAAACAGAGGGTTAAGTTCGTAATTCGATACACGATAGTCCGTTCATCGCGGCATCGTTTTCAAATATAAAAAAATATAATTGCACGAAATTCACGGCTCGTCAGTTTTGCCGCCATTTTATTTAAAATGGCGCTGGGATGGTATAAAATCCGCGGGAAAGAAATGTGGAGCAAAATTATAACAACCTGGTACACAAGGGAAAGAAAATGAAATAGAAGATGACCACACAGATGATAGAAAGGCTAAATAATTAAAATCGTAGGAAATCTATGGATAAGAACCGCCCGAGACATGAAAGAGTGGAAAAATTGAGGAGGCTTTTACTAAAAAGCAAACAGAATAATAAGATACTATTAGCATAATACTTATAGTAACTAAAAAAAATCTGAATTAAGGCTATATAAATAAAAAAAGGTAAAAAAATACTTTTACGCCTCGGCACTAACTGAATCTTGTCTTCGTCCTCGTTTCGCAATGTTTAACATTTCTTTATGGAATTATGATAATTAAGTATTTGTTCAGTACAAATTATATTTTACTAGCTTCTGCCCCGCGGTTTCGCCCGCGTTCCCCAGGGATCTTATGTTTTTGCGGGATAAAAAGTAGCCTATGTTCTTCTCCGTACCATAGGCTATCTGCATACCAAATTTCAAGCGTGAAAAGGTAACAAACAAACAAACTCACTTTCGCATTTATAATATGTTAGAAAGTTAGAATATTAGTTAGGATGATGTCAATCATGAATATAATATAACCACAATCGGAGTACAGTTTAATTTAGTGAAATGTCTGTCTTGTTTTTCCTTTGTCTCATTTCCACCTTGGGCTACATCGTCATTTAAGTCCTATCCATATTATTTCTCAATTACCTGACATTCATAACGTACCTTACATTTACTCAAGGTCTACAACTAGTATGCGTAGGCGCATTGTGAATGGCCATTCATAGATTCGCCGCGTACGTAAGAACTTTGTTTACTGGTGTCAAGCTATTTTATACGTTAATTTAATCGTGATAAGGTTTTGATTGCCTTGTTTAAGAGCTTAACGGTTTAATTGTGTTGGTTATTGGATAATGGAAGGTTGTGGGCGCTAGACGCTTGCGGTCTGAGTCAGTCAATGTGGGTAATAGAAGTAGTTGTGTAACTTTATACTTATGTCGTTCTTTTATTGTTCAGCATGAAGGACATGTGGCATTTTTCAAGTGATAAAAGTTTGTTTAGAAGATAACTCAACTTGCACGTGGAACCTCCACGTGCAAGTTTTACATGCTAATAAATCAATTTATAGTGCTTTATGTATTTTTTCTATTGATAACCTTGTGCTTAACCCCAATGTTACCATTGTAAGTGATGATGTGGTGGTCGGTGGTGAAAGAATTCAATGTCATTACTACTGAGCTATCATTCCCTTCCAAGATATGATCTATCTCTGCGCCAAGTTTCATCCAAATCTCTTTAGCTGTTTACGCGTGATTGAGTCACAATCATCCAAACTTTCACGTTTACAATATTAATATTAGTATATATAAGAAATATTTATAGATCGCGAGAAAGGCTTTTTTCGCTCAAGATTTATTTCACCATTGTCATGTTAAAGGTTAAGGTTCAATGACCGCTTCAGCTAGCTAACAGAGTAATACGCTTGGTATTATGTATTTATAAGAATTCTCCAACATGTGTATTGAGTTATAAATGATGTTCGTATTTATTCTGTGGGTTTTATGTACCTACCTATATTTTTTTCGTAAGAGAATTTATTGTGGATTTACTTAATACTTACTTTTATTTACTTATCCTAACTTATACTAATCCTAACTTAATATTATAAATGCGAAAGTGAGTTTGTTTGTTTGTTACCTATTCACGCCTAAACCGCTGAACCGATCGCGATGAAATTTGGTACGCAGATAGCCTATGGTATGGAGAAGGACATAGGCTACTTATTATCCTGGGAAAACATAAGATTCCTGGGGAACGCGGGTGAAACCGCGGGGCGGAAGCTAGTTAGTTAATATTTTATTAAATTGTCAAAATCAACAAAAACATTTTGACCACATACGAGCACGCTTGTCCAGAAAACTCCTACACACGATTGAACCGTTCATACTAATGAATATAGCCTACAAATCGACAGACACCCCATATCCCCAAAATCTCAACACTTTCCTATACCTCGAACCCCTTTCAAGTCATTAATGAATTTGGAACAGAAATCTTCGCATTAAGGTTTCTAACACAGTGCATAGTTAGGGTCAGAATTATATCGAACCCTTATTAAGGGCTCATGGTTAATGCAGAGGCAATTTGTCACTACATCTGTCTAGTGAGCCGCGTGATTGCTTAGTAGATGAAGCTTTTGAATATTGGGCACGGCTAAATTGTTATTATTAATTAAAGTTTAAGTTACGAGAGGGATTTAAACTGTTCAGCTATTATAAGATATTGAACTTGATGCTACTTCAGATGTTACAAGTAAAATTTTGAAACAAGAATTCTTGAATTAGTATATAAGAATTCTGCTTGCATCATAATAATATATAACATTGCATTGCATTCTTCGTTGCAATATAAACCAGAAGAGACATAAGTGAAAATTATGTCATCTGAAAGACATAAAACATCCATTTTAAACGATACATGACTGGCACGTCCCCAACTGAAATCATGTCCCGAGCACCGTAGCTACTAGCTACAGACGGACTCGTAGAGCCTGGCTACGACTCGTAGCGGCGGCTGCTATAGTAACGCAAGGATCAGTTTCTGTCGCGGCCGCGTACCGCGTAGACGCGACTCCTGTGCTACGAAAATACGCGCTCGCCGCGTATCCAGCGTGTATTTTTATCGTATTTTCATTTTTTCAAAAGCCGCTTTTTAATTAATGTGCAGGCTTTTTTATTTTTAAGTTGCGATGCGGTCGGAATGTGAAAATCTCTGTGCTCGTGCTCTTTTATGTCCCACCGTGATTTTGGAGTGTTTACGTTAATAACGTTTTTTAATTTCGTGTGTCGCGTTATGCGTCTGTAGTGTGTGTTTATGATTATGTTAGTTTCGGCGGGAGGCAGGTCGCCTTTTGTTTAGGCGCCAGTAGGCCTTCTGAAGGCTTTATAGTGTCAAACAGAAATCGTCGTATCTATTTTACGATTATGTAAATATTCCCTTGGGATGTGTGAACGTCGAACCATATAAAGATTTTATATTGCTTTATATATTCAATAGCCATTTCTTCGATTTATTAATCTCTGCTTTTACTGTTGACTGTAGATATATTTATTCAGGTCTCAATTAATTAATATTTTTTCTATCTCATTGATAATAACTAAAATATTTTCTTCTTCGACTTCTATGAATGGAATTAGAATGGACTCACCTAACCCTAACTATAATATTATCATAAATGGGAATGTGAGTTTGTTTGTTACCTTTTCACCGCTGAACCGATCGCGATGAAAATTAGTACGCAGATATCCTAAGGTATGGAGAAGGACATGGGCTACTTTTTTCTGGGGAACGCGGGTGAAACCGCGGGGAACAGTTAGTTCTTAATAATCATAAAGCATTTTATTTGCCGCAAAGCTTTACATAAAGGTCGACATATATAAAGCAGAATACACAATAGCACAGGCTTTGACATATTAACATTCTGTCGGGTCGACCTCGGCAGCCTACGTAGGTACATACTCGTACACTAACAATGGATCTAGGAGCTATCTGAAGTACAGTATTACTTTGAATTATGTCACTCGCACAAAAGAGCTTGAAAGTGATATGTTTTGTTTCGGCTGGATTTATTTTGTGTTACGCGATGAGCGTGCGTATTAATGTCAAGTGTAAATGCGCTTTTAGGTGAGCTTGTACTTTTTATATAACGTCTTATTTAAAATTGTCTGTTGAGTAAATTTATGAAATTTTATACTACCTCAAAGTAAGTTTAAATTGCCTATGTCCCGATAATGTAAATGTTAGTTGAATGAACTAAAACTGTCTTTTTACGCGAGATGGTTTTAACCCAGTATTAAAATATGTCTATCACTTTCAAACGTCATATATCAACAAGAGACGGGCCTATTTAAAAATATGGGTTTTACTAATAATCTTACATAATAAAACCGAAATTATTTAGGGATATTTTTTACTAAAATGCCTATTTGAAGGCCTTCACAGACTCTTGCGTGTGCTATTCCGATAATGGAATATTCTTATATTCTATTGATTGTTTGTTTTATTGGTGTTAGTGATATCGAAAAATACTCGTATTTGACTAAATTCAGTATAGCGAAACTGTACTTTGTAAATATTCGAAAATAATTAATCGAACCACTCCCCAATAAGTAATATATTGAAAGTTTTAAAAGCGATTGATAGTAAAACGTTTTTTACAAATATAAAACGGCGTGCAACTTAGTACAACTGTTACAAAACAGTCGGTTGCAGCAATATTCTTTTTACGACTCCAAAGCATAATACAGTGTCCTTTATTGTAATTACTACAATAAAACTATAGTATACTAGCTATCCCCACGGTTTCCCCCGTGATCCCGAGAAAAAAAGTAGCCCATGTCATTCTCCGTACCATAGGCTATCTGCGTACCAAATTATATAGCGATCGACTCAACGGTTTAGGTGTGAAAAATTAACAAACAAACTTTCATTCGCATTTATAATATTATGTTAGGATGATGAATAATTTGACATTTATACTTACTTTGTTTATGTTTTTATCACTTGTTTTTAAATTCGTTCTGAAGCTAAAAACGTTCTAATGACTAGAAATATTAAATTAACACATGAAATATTTTTATTCAAAGACACAGGTACTTTATTAATTGAGTTATTTTAAGGGCAACTAACAAGGCATACGCCGACTACGTAACTTTATATCACATTCTTAGTGTTGCCTCAATTATAGCATGCTACCACAGCATGCATATACCTAAAATTTGACAATGCAAAAAAAGTAACAAAAAAAAACAAAGTAATTTAAAATCTAACGAAAATGAAAGTGTAATAAATTAAATTACAACTAATATTTGTTTCCGACACTGAATGATTTTATTTCATTGTTAATTTATTTATATGTTTACATTTTTTTAGTATCTATTTAACTTAACCATAAGATTTCATAATAGTGATGAAAATAATTTATTTCAATATTTTATCATACAACCTGTGCTCTGGATAACCTTTAATCTATACTATATATATATATATAATATTATAGAGCTGAAGAGTTTGTTTGAACGCGCTAATCTCAAGAACTACTGGTTTAGTGTTGGATAGCCCATTTATCGAGGAAGGCTATATGCTACTTTTATCCCGGGTAAACACAAGATCCCTCTGGAACGCGGGTAAAATCAAGTCTTATAAATATAAGATATCATAAACATACACATAATTTAACATGTATGTTAATTATTATTATTAAATGATATGCAAATTGGTTGTGCTCCAATAGTGACTGTTATTCAGTACTAAATAATCCTAGTGATTATCGTACGCTAATGTACCTACATGGGTATTATTAGGTATATTAGGTATGTAGATATATTATTAGGTACTAATTACGTCGTATATATATATATGTTAAAATCAATGTTTGTCTGTCTCTTAGTTTGTTTGCTTATAACGTATGCGCTCCTATACCATTAATTTGATTGCGGTATGTTGTATTGTGTAAAAAACATGAAAATATAGAGGCATTACCCAAGACAAGGCAAAGGCCCTTCTAGGCGTTGTGTGCCTTTGGCCACATCATCACTTACCGTGATGAGGTTGAAGGCATTCTATAGGTACATATTAAAAAAAAAACATTAAAGTAAAAAGTAAAATAAAAGAGCGCGCGTAAAACCGCAGGATGGAAGTAAATTTCATTGAATTATAGAAAAAAAATCAGCTCAAAACATAAATTACTTCATTCCATACCTAAGTCTAGTTTAAACATTATCGATTTAAGCTATTTTTAATCATCAATTCTTCACATAGGGCCGATTTTTCAATGGCTGGATAAACCTTGTATAAGCTATTCCTCTGATAAGTCCATACAAAAACTGTTCTAAATTCAAATTAACTGCCAGATACCGTTTATCTGACCATTGAAAAATCAGGCTTTAGTGCTGTAGGCTATATATTTTTTTATGGCTATACCATTACACTTGATGCACTTACCTTATATTATTTTTTGGGCGTGGTAAGATTGTCGCTAAGCGGAATGCAGTTTTAGTTGAAAAATACTAGATTTGGTTGTAAATATCAAATGAGATCAAATGCATCCCTTTAGTGGTTGCATTGTAAAGTTTTTCTTTATACCCAAGGGATAACTTGAAAGCGTGGTTGTATGCTACGTAAAATGTAGGTACTCTTAACTTTTAAAAGTATTAAACTACTGGTTAACTCATTAAACTACAACAAAAACTATTAAAACTTACTAACTTAATCTGTGCATGGAGATATCGGTACAAGTTTATCTTAAATATAGTTTAGTTCGTAACTTACTTAAGGTTGTCAAATCAAAAACCCTTTTATATTTTATGCAATCATAAATTAAAGTCAAAAGTTACAAATAAAAAATATTTTTTAAAGCAAAGTTTATTTAAATTACTTGTGCTGATTTATTTTAGTACACATCTATTATTGTTTGTTATTATAAAACATTTTTTTATGGACATCAATTTATATACTATTTAGTAGATCATATACAAATAAAATTACCTAGGTACCTAAAAATATTATAATAGTATTTTTTACTAAACTCAAAACATTATTTTCCTCGAGTTGACAACCTTAGTTTATGCTCCACAATAAATTTGCACTTTATTATAATATATATCATATTTGAATTTCTATTGGTTATTTGATAAATAAAATTGGATTATTTTGATACATCAGAATAACATAATATATTATGAATATGATGATGAACGTACATAAAAACAAACAAATGTGTATTATAGAATTATTTAACTGTAACTACGAGTAGCTTGTAGAATATTATTTATAAAGTTAAATCGCCTATTAATCTATAATAATATAATAAAGCAGAAGAGATTTTTTGTTTGTTTAAAAATTATTTTTTAATTTGATAGCCTAATTCTTGAGGACGGTTATGGGCTTTTATTTTTTATACTTTTTATGCTGGGAAAACGGATGAAACCACTGGGAACAGCTCGTAATTGATAAATTGGGTTTATGTTGAGATAATAGTTAATATCTATTCTACATAATTATACTGCTAATATATATTTTTTAATGCTAGAGGGCTGACAAACATTTATCCGGTTTGTGGTTACCGTCGTCGCTTCCGTACCGTATTACCGTTATGGTATTACCGATATCCATAGACATTAGTAATCCTATAGTTATCGATGAAGATTTATCTCTATAACAATATGAATTAGTTATAGTAAAACAATTTATCGTAATTGATCGTGTCGTGCGTCTAGACGCAGAGACTAATTTCTGTCTGTAAGCTAACTCAAACTGCCTATCAAGTCTTAAGATCTTGAGTTATTATTATTTTGTATTATAGCAATGTAACTGCAACTTATGTGTAGTCACTTTCACTGAGAAATAAAGAGGTGCAGTATATGCTATTTTAATAAATAGCAAATTAGTTAGGCTGCTTCAGTTTATTAGCACTTTTAGTTGTTTTTATTGTTGTAGATCAGTCACAATCTCACGCATGTGATCAAAAGAAAAGGGAAGTGACTCTCTCGTGCAGACGGTACACAAGCACTGGTTGGTTGTCACCCTATTCCCAAATTGAAGATGGTAGCAAGCCAGGCGGGTTGTTCAAAGTCCTGATATGGTTTTCACACGATATTTTCCTTCACCAATTACAATTAATATTTTTTATAATATCGTCCCATTACATAATTCATCTAAACGAATCTTTGACCAGCTTTCTACCATACAGTTTTATCCGCGATCTCCTATTTTCCCTTTATTCTATATCCCCTTAGGGGTTGAATTAATATCAAATAATATATCCTCCGAATTTCATGATTCTATTAGGTAGTTTATTATCTGCGAACCACTCTGTCACTTAATCAGTCAGACAGGACTTGTTAATTTATATATACAAATTGTATACCTACTTTCATCATTTCTCTGTTATCCGAATGATAACAATGGAATGTTTCTGTTTAATTATTCGCCGGTCGTTGCGACTGTGGCGGTACTAACGACCCTCGTTTAATTTCCACTTTACTTCCCTCTAGTATTTTTATAACAACTCGTACTCGTACATATTTTTCATGAATAGATTTAAATATGAATATAAATGCTTACTCTATTGCGTTGGTTTTGTGACCCAAAGTAAACATAAGCCTTCAAGGTAAGCCAACTGCTTTGAGCTTAAAGTAAACGACATTTTTGAATACCAGATAGATATTTTGAGATGGTATATTTTCGAAATCTATGTTAGGTTTGTCATGCTGAATAAATTTAACTCGGAAATCTCTAAATCTCACAACAAAAACTATTCTTGAACTCGTATTATTGCCTTGTGTACGTCCATTTCAGATGTATAAATATATTTTAAATTCTTTCTTTCTAACTACTAACTGAAAAGAATTAATCTAACTAAAGTTTAACTACTTATAAGAACTTTTAATATGTAAAGTTGAAGGATATTTAATAAATGAGAAACCAGCAGCCTGAAGCCAAAGCACCCAGTTCCTTTGTTTGTGAAACTTTTGAAAATCCGTATATATACTTGTTTGACGAAAATTCCCGGTGCTTTTATGTCAGAAGATTGGGTAGGTACAGTCTACCATTGTTGTTTACATCCATTGTTTCATTTAACTGTACGAAAATGAGAGGTTTCCCTACGGTGAATTGAAATGTTTCATTTAATAGAGTTATCTGAAAACAATGTTATGCTGATTTGTAAATAAACGATTATTGTGATCCGATATCGTATCATTTTGTATATTTTTTTAATTTTCGGAATAGAATAGTGACTTGACTTTTTGGTCTTTATTTCTAGCTTTAATATAATAGTTATTTAAAAATGAATTAATTTTATTGATGTAACATTAATAAAAGATATATAGGTTATATTTTAAAACCGGTCCTATTGGAGATCATTAGGGGACGCCTATGTCCAGCAGTGGACGTCTTGCGGCTGAGATGATGATGATGATGATATAGGTTTCACAAATCTTAAACTTACAACTTTTTACATGTCAATAATGCACTCGTATATTCCATGAAATTCCTATAAATTATTGTAACTATAAACGAAGGATCTCCATAAAACTTTCAGCCTTGTTTGTTCAGACGGGAATTGATTGCTATCCTCTATTTTTTAAAACAAATACAAACTTACCAGACTGTAATGATCAAAGGCAAAAAATATCCTCTCAAAGTTGGCTCAAGTTGCATTACTTTAGTTAGTTTTTGATCGCTTTTAGATAGACGATACTAACTTTTGTTTATAGACTTGTCTAAATTTGAAAATTCTTTGACCTTTAATTCTACTAACCTTTTGTTTACTTACAATCTATTAAGGCTTAATTCGGCTTAAAAAAAGGGACGGTTCTCTGTTTCTATGATTTTGAGATATGAATTTTGAAGTATTTAAAAGTTATTTAAACCAATTCAAATTAATTGTAATTTTATAAAATAAATAATATAACACAACACATTCATGTATTATTTTAAAAGTAAAGTAGGTGATATCTACAAGACTATAGAAATGCAGGCGACGATACAGCGTGAACAAAATAATGATGCTCCGAGACACATTGCTAAGTTTATATTATTTCGCCAAGTATCAGGTACGAGTCTTCAACAAAGTTCTTTTGCTAACATTAATTGCAACTGGAACTCTTCCCTGCACTTTACTTGCGCCATATTTATTGTGCGCTTCAGAGAGTATTTAAAACTTGCTTATTTCATGTACCTTAGATAGTGTGGTTTAATTTTAAAGTAGCAAGTAACTGGGAAGTTCTTTAGAACGGTATCCTGGGAGACATACTCTGAGAGCTACATTGTAAATTAGTTAACCTAAAAACTGTCCTAAAAACATAGCTAAAAACCATTTTCTTAAAAACTGCTTCATTTGAACTAATTATTATTATTAGTACTTTATATTTTTTTATTTAAATAATAATTAAGAATCTATATATAATCGTTTAACTTAACATATAAAATGTATTTTTCTGTCTTTGCCTGTGATTCAAACATTAGTTTCACTATTTTTTTAATTTATTTTTTACTTTGTATAGGCTTGTGTATGACCACAATCTCACTATGGTATGTGATGATGTGGCCGAAGGTGGTAAGCACACAAAGCCTAGAAAGAACTGGCGCTCAAGTGTAGCTGCCGGAACACACCAATAGGAGTTAAGCTGTTCTGTCAGTTTGGACTGTAATTGTATGTAACAGGCATTACCAAAATGTATATTACGCCTTTGCATATATGTGCATGTGAAGTGTGATTACAGTAGGACTTTACCTTGTTAGCTATTATATCCATCTTTATTACTTATTAAGTATCTATTAATTTTAATTATAGATTGATATGTATGATATTATGATTATGCGTGCTACTTTGTGGATAGCGTAGTGGGCTACACTATCATTCGATATTTTTATAAAATATCCTAAATTTTGATATATTATGTAGCTATTTGTTGTTCCGTGTGACCCAAAGTCAAAGCCATTTATTCAGATTAGGGCACTTATGAACGTTTAAGCTACTGAAGTTATCACCGGTTCGGATGTTGACCTTCAACTGAGAAGAACCGGCAAGAAACTCAGCAAAGTTTCATTGTTTTTTACTTAAAAATAAGTCAGCAGTTGCATTAAAAATCCAGGCATAAAAAACTAAATCATAATAACTTACGTAAACAATTTATTGCCATACGTAAAGCATTTGTCAATGCAAGTCATCCGACCGACGGATGCGGTCTCCATAATATCCTGTCCACACCTGCCTACTAATAAGGTTGTATCTCGTAATTGACAATCTATTTATGAATAGTCAGAATGCGTGTGCGACATGTGCCTGCAAATAATGAGTTTTAAAGGATACTTATACAGCTATGAGATGTAATAAGGTAGCGTTTATTATTGTATTGTTTGCTTATCAATAGCATAATAGTCTGTTTATTTGGGTCTTTATTTGGGTCTATGTTTTAAGCTGGTTATAAATTGGTATAATGATTAGGATACTGTATTTAATCTATATATAAAAATCAATGTTTGTTTGTAACTGTCATTGAGTGCACGTGCTCCATAGTTTCTATGCTTTGCAACGCACGCCGGGGATTAGCTAGTATTCTTATTTTTTTTTTAAATGACATATTTTTACCCATTGTTGGTTGTTGACCAGTAACATCATTTTATTTTATTTTTATTTATTTTATTTTTATATATATATATTTATTACAAGTTCATCAGAAAATATGTATTTGATGGCTAAACATACTTTTATAACTAATTTTTCATCTTTTACATTCTTGTCAGCGTTATATTGTAGCAATCAATTATAATTCCTGACATCCATAAATCAATGATAATTGCTTCTCACAGCGACTTATTAAAATATTAACATACCTTTCACTTCATGAACCCTTTCATCCATCAGCAAAACGTGAAGGAGGCCTTAGTGAATTGTTCAAAACTCACGTTTGAAATTTTAGTTCTCATACTGTAACAGGAGTTACAAACGCCCACATATACCCGAATTTCCATCAATGTTAAAGTTAACAAGGAAACGTGACACTTAACTATTGTCTACTACATCGTGTTGGATTACAATGTTACCTACTCACAAAATTTTGTATGTTACTTGTATAACAATAGAACGGTCCAATTTCGATGAAAAAGTTTTGTTTCTTTACTTGGGTTTACATTAAAAAAATGTACTGTGATGAAGCTAATTAGCGTGATTGTGTAACAAACATACAAACTTCACATTTATTATATTAGTTGGATAGTTTTTAAGATACTACAAAATTTCGCTACTATTTCTACACTTTAACTATATAAAAAATATTTGTATCCAAAATGGCATGTACTTATAAACAGGCTGACTTTAAAGCACGGTTCGGTAGGTTGCTTTTGCTGAGAAGAGCCGGTAAGAAACTTGGCAATAACTCTTTTCAAAACCAACATAGATTTATTACTTACTTACATAAAATTATTTATCTAGTCTCACTAACAATATTTTCATGTCATGGGGGAAGAAATAAACACAACAAAGCGATCCATTTCCGTAAATAAATCTAATGCTAATGTTGTATACAATTGATTGCTTTATACAACAAAGACACAAGAAAACAACTTCGAAAACTGCAGTTATAACTATCTTAAACATGAGTAGGCGTGAAATTAAACAGCTTTAAGCTACTAATCAATAGGCCAAGGTTCCAACCACGCACTATGCAATCAAATTATACGACACTCAGACCCTGCGTTCATTCATCTACGCCTACAATCTAACACTTGCTCAACTGTCGGGGTCAGCCTTCAACCTGGTAGAACTAGTGATGTTCGTATTGAAGAATTGTCTGAGTCATTTACTTAAGTTACTATTTACTTTTACACTTCAAAAAAACGAATTTCGCTCACTTTTTACGTTATGCATTATTTATATATATATTTATATATTACATTATAAACATACTTTATTTATACTGATCATGTTACGAGTCTGTACATAAAAGTACTTCAGAAAGTATTTTTTTTACTGCAACCAAAAATTGACAGACAGCTGCTTGAGAATCAGTTCCTTCTAGGCTTTGTGTGCGTAACACCTTCGGTCACATCATCACTTACCATAAAGATTGTGGTCAAACACAAGCCTATACAAAAAAAAAAAGAATTAACTCCAATAGCGTCGCATCACTACACAAAACAGCGACACTTCATTGTAATTCTACGATCGTGCTACGCATCTGTTTATGCGTTATGTAATGTTGCATTATTTATTATTAATTAAGCTAATACGAATGGATCGTCTATCGTACAGTGACTTTGTGAGGGCCGGGTGTTGACCGGATAACGTGGGTGTCATTTTGAATTCACTTTAGGTAGCTGTTCTAACCGCTGGACTTAGAGACTTGATACCTTATACAGTGTAGACATCCACTAAGGAAAGATTTTTGGAAATTCAACCCTTAAGGGGGTAAAATAGGGGTACGCGGGTAAAACCGCGGGGTGGAAGGATACTTAGGTATATTCAAGTTAACTTATTCTCATATCTAATACATATATATATGCTACAATGATAGTGTGGATATAAAACAACAACAAGGTAAAAATCATATTTTTTCAGAATAAATCTTTGTCATTTCTCGAGATTTCGATATGTATACAACCCTTTTCGCGCTCAATTCGGCAAAGCAAATACAATTATCCTCAGTACACACCCGAGATTCTATGAAAACACGATTTCAGACTTTTTATTCAGGTAAAAATTTACTTTGAGAAGTAAATGTACATTCAAGATAGTAGTTTTGATCGAAAATATGTCTTGATTAAATTATTTTTTTGCCCCGAGATCATGTTTAAATGAACGCAGGTAAATAAACTAAAATTGAGTTCAAAAGATTAAAATTTGGTTTACGAAAATTGTGCACAAATTGTGTTAACAAAATAATAATAATAAAGACCATTTTATAGTTGTAATATAAAGACTACCTTATACTAAAGGAATATTTTTTTTTTTAATTATCAAAAATAATTGCTTGATTTAAATTCAAAGTCAAACTCATTTACTCAGATCTGATCTTTAAATTCACTTAAAATTTCCACTTTCGCACGTTCATAAATTCTTTGATTGCAGAGATAGTTGTAATAATATTTTAAATATAACAAAATGTTTGAATATTCGACTTTGGCATGTAAATAGCTAGTTGTCCACATAGCAACACTCAGTCGAAGACTACTTTCAATTAACAAAAGCAGCAGAGTTCCGCATAGTGACCTGGTATAACCGCCATGACTGCGGTGCAATAACTCAGCCAAGCTAAACTGGCAAACATTAGGTTAACAGCTTATTTACACTAGCAATTAGCTGAGCTGTTAAGCTGAAGCTAAGTTCATTCATTTTATGTGAAATATTCTCCCTTAGACATATTTTTACCGCTTAGTATTGTTTCTATAATAATATAGTCTAGCATTATGGACTTTGGTTACATAATATCTTGTCATGGTTAGATGAAGTCACACTCAAGATTAATTTGTATTTTACTTTGGATATGTAGTTATTTATTTGCCTAAATCTCATCATAGTTATCAACTTATAGGTAAATCTACAATACATAATAAAAGCTATGCCACTCGGCAAGTTTTATCTGTCACGCTCGCCCTCGTTTGCAACCATATCACCGTTTCGGAATACGAATTTTCCGATGCGCGTTCAAGTGCCATTAATTTTGGCATGCATATAAACAATTGATTGAATTTAGTAAATATATGTACAAAATAGGTACTCTGTGCCGTAGATTATCTTTATGTATGTTTAACCAAGTAACTCATCAATCTGTGGACTCTGTCAGTCTCTCCATTTATGAACAGTTAGTTATGTATGTTTACCATGCATGCTCAGAGGGTTCATCTAAAATTTAATTAAAATTTGCCGAACGCTTTATTTGTTCCCCCATTTACATTTGTTAAACATTAATCTACATCCTTCAGTATAGGTTTAATAAAATGTTATGTCTCTCTGTATGTCTGTCTTTGAATTTATTTGTTCTGTTGATTTCATGCGGTTTTCCATAGTACCTACATTCTTGGTTGTATTAAATTACTTTATCTCAATAAATGATATTGAACACAGTCGCTATTTTTGTCTGTCCGTTTGTGTGCCTTGATTTTTAAAACGGAATTACGGAAGAAATATGTATATAATACATTATGCCCAGGGAAAGTCTGGGTAAGCGCTTCTACTTGTTGCGTGCTATGTCCATAATCAA
This sequence comes from Tetheella fluctuosa, assembly GCA_951216915.1. Taxonomy (NCBI): domain Eukaryota; kingdom Metazoa; phylum Arthropoda; class Insecta; order Lepidoptera; family Drepanidae; genus Tetheella; species Tetheella fluctuosa. The sequence goes on from OX578230.1 coordinate 8,438,640, forward strand.
TCAATCACAGTTTTGACATGAAAGAAAAGCAGTCGATTTACAAAACCTACACTGATAACGTCTAAGATGAGAGATGTTTTGAGACGACCCGCTTTTGATAGTTGTTTTAAAATTTATCTTTTTTCAACAAAAAAATATTTCCCTCCTTACCACCTGTTGCAAAAAGATCTTGTGTTAATGAACTGTAGGCCCTAACTGAGGCAGACTCACAGAAAAATGCCTCATTTTAATATAAAGGACCTGAGGGGGTCTAAAATGCTAAATGTATGCAGAGTCACACGCTGTCCCCTACTATGTGCCTATCTTTGTTTGCACAGCCCTACAGTGATACTAGGGTTACTCATCATTTTATCATTGAAATGTGTTTGGGTAGATGTATTAGTTATGATGCTGCGTCATTTTAGGGAGGAAGTCAATATTAGAGTTGTTTATGTCGTATTATAACTATGATAGATGATTAAAAAAAAAATTGAGGCACTGCTGCATCTTAAAATTCGAATTGGTTCCTCAATTTTCATCAACATTTATTATGTTCAATGAAACTTTAATGTTTCATCTTAAAGTTCTGTTCGAAATTTATAAATTCTCATGAATGGATTAATACAGTTAACACGTTTGTCTTCTTTTCACTCGATTCGAGTTTCTATGACAACAGTTATCGTAGTACCGCCGTTTCTAAATTGATTACAGGGTATCATCTCGGCTTTTGAGTTGATTGAACTGCTCTTACATCATGATTGTGAATAGATTCTCAATCAATATACGAAATTACATGTCCCTCGCTTAATATCTATGTACTTATTTATTTATAACTTGAAGGTTGACAGTGATTTACCGATACCATTAGATTGAAAGTCTATTTTCAACAAAATATATTGTAGTCTGCTGGATTACTACGTATTAAATTATTTCTATAAATCAGAGTGAAGCGATACAAAGCCTTTGCCATGGATTTATGAAATATATTTTCCCTTCCGACTTGTTTGCGGCCACATTTTTTTCTGCCAACAGATTCCAAAACTTCAGTCTTCCGAACATATTCTAGTCGATAATAATCTTTAATAATAGTGTTAATAAAACCGCTCAATATAATAAAAATAGTGTAAGTGCGACCCATAAGCGACGAATGTGATAAAGTGAATATTCGATAATTGGCGGCCTATCTAAGTGTAATACATGTGCCGGTGTGTGCCGCTGTGGGGTGCGGATCACCTATGACGAATAACAATAACGGTGTGAACGGGAGTGCGGGCGGCGAGCCTGCCTCCGCTGACATGGATTCGCTCGAAGAAATGCTTCGCAAGGTAAAGTAACTGACAAAATTTATTGACAGCTTCATTTTTCACCTACTAAAGCAAGAACCTCCACTTAAAATAAGGTAACCGGAATCCTAAATAACCAAGTATTATTTTCTCTTTAGATTTCCTCACAATTTTTTTTTCTCAGGTTTCTCATTTGGGTAAGTCGTGGGAATCGAACCTTCATATTATAGACTATAAACATGAGAGACATAAAATATAAACATGCACATATTCAATTATATGTTTTTAAAATTGTTTATACCTGGATTTTCAAATAAAGTGGAAAACTAAGCCAGTATTATAATTAATTAATGTATTTAAAGTAAGGCGCAATCAACAAAATGTACCAATCAGTAAATCACAATCAGTCCTGTCCGGACAAATGTAGTGACGTGTTACTTGCGTCGAATTAATTACTCAATATTATTTACACTTATATTTACTAATGTTACATTCGACTGTCATTCGAATTAAATGAAGTCACTGTAAGGGATTTATATTTCTGTTTCAATCTCACCATATTAAGTAAATGATGTTTGAAGGTTTTGCTTCTAAAGTCTAGTAGGGAACTCTTAAGTGTAGCTATTGGCGACATATTTACTACTAGAAGATGACCAAGCTAAGCAGGCGGGTCACTATCATCATATAAAACAATAACTAGAAATCAATCCGTACGTATTTTATATGGATGACAGAAATAATAAGTTTATTTATTTCCTTTTCCTTTCCATTTATTTATATATCCCATATCTCGTATTTCCTATATAACTATAGTATTAGTAGTGGTAATCCAAAATCAGTTGTGTTATAAAGACATGTTGAAAACAAAAAAAAAGAAATAGTACCTACAGATAGTCACATATCAGATAACTCGTTTAAATAAAAATGTCGCGTTCACAGGGAAATGGAAATTATTGTGTAGTGACGAAATGCGCTCGAAGGCTGTTTTTCTTTTTTAGGGTTCCGTACCCAAAGGGTGAAAACGGGACCCTATTACTAAGACTTCGCTGTCTGTCCATCCGTCTGTCCGTCCGTCTGTCTCCAGGCTGTATCTCAAGAACCGCTATAGCTAGAGAGTTGAAATTTTCACAAATTATGTATTTCTGTTGCCGCTATAACGGGGGGCTCCCATACAACAAACGCGCAAAATTTTTTTGCCATTTTATTTGTTTTGTGACCGTTGACCTAGAATCACGGAATTTGGCAAAAAGCAAGGTCTTACAACACAAATAAAGGAAAAGTTCCAAAATATAAAAAAAGTTAAAAATTAAAGGGTAGGTATATACATAGTTACGCCAATTATTAAAGACCTTAATTGGCAACAACCTCAAATAAGGTAAATAAATAAAATTGTGCATTTCCCGTGATGAACGAACGATGGACGAAGTTTGTACGGAACCCTCGGTGCGCGAGTCCGACTCGGTCTTGGCCGGTTTTTATTATTTCACATTGAAATGTCGCCATGCACTGTCTGTTGCACTTGGAAAGTATCGGAAAAGTTAATGTGAACAAAAAAATTGTACAACAAAATTGTGTTGACTTTAAGGTTTGAATTTACTCATCAACTATTATTATGGAACCAATTATGGAAACACAAAAAAAAACTTAATAGTATATTCAATATAATTTTCAGAAAATAAGGCTGTTTATTAATTTTTTCCCCAAGTGTACTCTTAAACAAAGAGAACTTTTGCAGCATAAGGTTCAATATTAAATGCACATTTTTTACTCCTACAGTTTTCCCAGACAGTATATTATGTACTTAATTAGTGTACCTTAGGTGAAGCGTCCAGAGCTTTTAGCTGATGAGAGCTTCAAGCTTTTATTTATTTAATAGTGTAATAGCTTTCTAGTTTTCTTATTAAATTTACAGCAGATTTTTATGTAGCACGTTCTTATTAATTTATTCTGATTAAATGGTTTTTGTGAGTGTGTAAGTACTCCTTTATTTTTCTTCTGATTTTCTTATTTTTTTCATATCAATTAATCGTATACAGCTCATAATAAAACTCTTTCATACTACGGTCGGATAATAACAATAAAATTCTACTTCATTAGGAAAAAACGAGTAATTTAAAAATGACGTAAAAGTGAAATTAAAAATTAATAGCAAAGGCGTTAACATGTGAAAGGAGTCGTGCGCAAAAGGGAACAAGTGGACATTACCATATAAATGGCCAATATGGCAAGTAACCCGGTATAATACAGTTAAAAAGAGATTATTCTGTGAAATAAGCGGTTTAAGACTGAAACACAATCAATATCGAATCTGATTGAAAACTTTATGAAATAAATTGATCATTGAATAAGGAGAGTTATAAAATAAGAAGTATCTAAAATCAAATAATGTTTAATTTGTTTTTGTGATACTTTAATCGTAACAGGTAGCTGTTACGTTTTATTCAGAATCAATTATACACATAAATAACATAACAAGTAATTAATAATTACATGTTCTACAACATCGGTGCATTAAAAAAATATTCATATCGTTTCAGAAGTGTCAGAAATAAAAACTCGGTAATCCATGCACACTTCGCAACTTTACGGACAAAAACCGATAAATGGAATTATGATCGATTTGTCAGAATAATACCACGTGTATGTTAATCGATTTTCAGCTTACGCAGCCATTCGCGTGTAGCAATTAAAATATTAAATTTAATTATTCACACAAACTATTAATTCTTTGATTATTAAAATTTGACCAGCTGCGAATTGCTTTGCAATGACTAATTAATTTGGTGGATATCGAAATGCTGATTACGTATTTGCGTATCTGATTTTAATGTGGCTGTGTTTTATTGTTTATTATAATCATATTTGCTAATTTTAATGAGGACTGCGGGTCAGAATAATATTGTGGCTACCTCTGTAAATGATGACCTGATTATTTAAACTGTAATTCTAATGATTATTTTTTTGTTTCAGGTACGGTGATGATTGATCCATTATTCTGCTATATGCTACTGCTTTGGTAAGACTTTTAAATTATAAGTACTAAATGAAATAAAATAATTAAAAATTGAAAAGGAATGTGATTTTTTCCATCATACTATCCAGGTTGTAAAGGATAGCCGTCCGTAGACTAATGGGGTGAATTCAGTATATCATACTAAGATGACCGGTACATGAAATTATTTCAGGAACGTTATGGGAAATTTTTACAACCGATTTCAAGTTGCTAAAATTACATAATGTGTACATACAATTCCGCGTCACCAGCAACTCCCCCTGTCGTTGGAGCACAACATTTGTATTAAAAGTTCCCGCCTTGGGTCCACAGGGTTCTGCACCGCTTTATTATTTATTGCCTGGCATAATAAGTTCCAGGGTTGAGCTTATTTGTTTTCTCAACTCGTTACGCCGAAGATTCGGCCTAAATTCGAAAAGTCGTTTATTTATTCATTTATAGCGTGTTTCACCTGGCTTAACGTGATGTTTGATGACATTTAATTGAATTTTCAATTAGAGTTGACAACGATATCAATTTTAAATTCGGATTTAGACACGATTTGTGAATTTAATATTGGGTTACATATTGTTCCGTATATTTTAGTTTATCCTTATATATATACATATATAGTTTGTGGATGTTTGTTACTACTTCACAGTCAATAGATTTGGATGTAATTTGGCACATAGATGAATGATAATAACTTGGATTAAATATAAGGATTACGGGAAAACGTTAGAACTTTTGGAACGCGGGTAACTAGTATTATGATATAGTTCGTAGACATTTCTGAAAGTCTCAGTTTCAATTAGAAATATATTTTGACATTAGAATCACGGAGACGTCTATTTTTTAGGCAAATAACATTCGCACCGTCTCAATATCTTTCTCATAAAAGTAATTTGCGACATAAAACATTGTCTCAAATAAACCTTGTTCCGCTTCCCTGACTCCCAATCCAACATAAACTGAGCAGTTAATGTTTCCTATTTCACTTTAAAACGTAATAAAATACTACATTTTAATTGTAGCTACTCTGTCGTGAACGTATAAAGCAGACAAAGTTAGTGGGATTGCCAATTTGAGACATTTTTACTGCAAATCTTAATTTTTATACAAATATAAATACAAATCTTTCCTCTTTATAATATTAGTATGAGAACTTTGAGAACTTTTTAACTTTGTATGAGAACTTTCCCAAGAAACCTTATATTTTGTCCTCTTACCTCGCCGCTGAAAACTCTAGATTAATAAATAATAATAAATAAATAAATATTCTGGGACATTATTCCTCACACACGGCCATCTGACCCCAAACTAAGCAGAGCTTGTACTATGGAAGCCAGATAACTGATATACTACATATACTACTTTTCTTTTGTAAATATATACATATATAGATAATTACAACCAGACACAGGACAAACAGACATGTTCATGCACACAAATGTTTGTCCTGAGTGGGAATCGAACCCACGACCTGCGGCGTGATAGATAGGGTATCTTACCAACCACGCCAACCGGCAACTCTAGCAATTAATATATTCATTGTAAAAGTATAATCATACTTTCTAGATACAATCGATTTCTTAATACCCGATATGTCTGATTAGATCCTAGTCATTTTTAACAAACAATGACATACGTGGTACACCTAACGTCTTTCTATTTTTTCAAATGTTTTACACTAGAAACTCGTAAAAAGTTAAGACAACGTCTACAGGGGCACTTCGAACCTTAACTTAAGCTTTGAGCTGGAGCTTAGCTCTAAATCGAGCATTATTTTTGATGCTTAGTGCCGTAGCATCTCTGTCGTTATAAATAACTTTTATAAGTGAGTTATTAATGCAAATATAAGCTATTTTCAGGAAGCTTAAGTGAAGTCTTGGCCTAATGAGGCGCTTTATTTTCTTAGCGCTGAAAACGTTGATGGCACTGTTGACGGACTGAAGAGAGCTTTACACAGTTTTTTTTTTTCAATTCACGTATTATTATATAATTATTATTTCATGAAAACAACAACAAGTAGCCTGATCAATGTTAATCTATGACGTATATAATAACAAAGACGGTAACAATGATCATAGATTAACTTTGATTCTGCTTTCAGAAACTGGGGGTTAATAGGTTTTCTATTATAAAGCAATAATATTATTGGGCTCTATGTCGTATTTTATAAATTGATTCTATCTAATTCGAGTAATAACTTCTTGTACTCAATAGATAATTTTTTGTATACGTAAAACTATACGAAAAATAGTTGTCAGTTCTCTCTTGACATCTTGCTTCTCAATTGACAGATTTGTCTCCATTTTGAAAATATACATCGGTTAGTATGTTGCTAATACAATATGCCATATACTGTCCTTTATAGAGGTATCACATACAAAAAAACTGAACACCCTTATCACATACCTACGCTTTTAGGTAAATGCCTACAGGACCGTGGCGACCCAAACCACAACACCATGATCATAATATATATGACTGTTATAATGCACCCCTCTGCATTGCAGCTCGTGGGGTGTAGGGGGATGTAGGGGGAGCATAAATCGGCACAGAATGCGCACTCTGCGTTAAAACCGATTAATGCCTCGACCGCACGCAACGTTGCAGTTAAAAAACCGGTTACTAAGTCTTGTTTGGTAAAGTCTTGTTAAATAGTTGCGTAAAGGTTGCAACACATTTTGAACTATTTTCTTTAAAATGAAAAGAAAATATGTTTATTCAAATAAGCCTTCACAAGTACTCATGAATAGCCTGACTAACGCAGGGTTTAGATGGTTGATTTTGCTGAGAAGAGTCGGCAATAAACGTAGCAAGTACTCTTTACAAAAACCAATCAGATGTATTACATAAAATTATTTATTTAGTCTCATTGACAATACTTGTGAGTTGTGACGGAAAAATCATTTTTTTTGAGAAACCTTTCCTTATGTATGAATGGTATGCCTACGTTATGTAAGGAACCTGTCTGTAAAATTACAAGTTTCTGGACGCAGCGCAGCGGTTTGAGCTGTGCGTTGATCTTCCAGTCAGTAAGTCAGTTTTTTTAACTAGCAGAGTACATTATATTTATGAGTTGCTTAATATTATTATAATAAAATTTGGAACTTATCCAAAATGTATATTTCATTTTGTACCACACAATCTAAATTACGTTGATAGCACATAATGGACGAAATTGATGTAATTGTAATAGCCTGAATTTACACGATTATTGATACTGAATAATGTATATAATGTACTGTAATATTCTATATAATAAAGAAGCAATGAGAGTTTGTATTGAAATCCACAAAAAGTGGCATTTGTTCTTTTGGAGGTGAAACAAGATCGACGTATTTCACGCCTTTTTTGAAAATTATCCCTCAAGTTAGATCCCAGGGTCTGCAGTATCGACATAGAAATCTGTCGTTGAGTCCTAACGATCAGATTATAACGATATTCGGTAGTGTCTACTGTCAATTCTATTCTTATCGATTTTTCTCGCAAACTTAACGATTTCTCGTTAATGTTAGCGAAAACTTGGACCATTTTTGACAGCCCGGGATCAAGGCTTGCATTTGTCGTAAGCATCCGTCATGGCAACCAATTTTTATCGTTATTATTTACCGATCGGTAGTTTGCGATGACAAGTCATGTATGTTGAGACTGCAGCCCCTGGGAATTCGGGTAAAACCGCGGTGTGAATGAAGTTATATATCAAAATTTTACGAGCACATCTGTAAAGAATCAAATCATTACGTTCCGATATTGGGTGCACACGATACCGTAAAAGATAACTGGCAACCGTAAAAAGTTAATAGGCGATCCAATTTATGTCACTGTAATGTTAGTCCGGATACAGGACTCGATTTGTAATTCCGCCAGAGGGCGTAACGGTGCTATGAAACGATTTTTACCCCGCCACGATGAAGTTAGTTATAGCTTCAAGTGTCGAGAAAAATGTTTTGGAGTTCCTTTGGAGTTGAAATCCATTACAGGCTATCATCATTATGTATTGCTGATTTTACAAGAGTCAGTGAAAAAATCTTGCTTGGTAGAATTTGTTTTTTTTTTTTACAGAATACCTACTTCTTCGTTAACTTCAAAGCAGTAACTACTTACTACCGTTAGATTAGAGTTGCTACATAATTATTTTATGCTTTTTAGTGAAAAAGTACTTTGGAGTTAATTAATTAATTCATTTATTTTTGATTTATTTAATTATTGTAATTTTGGTCCTACCATTTTATTTAAAGTAAAGTAAAAAAGAGTTAAGAATCCTATTCAAGTACAATCATAAAAATAACAGTATTTTCAACTCTATCTCATATCTTTACTTAATTCGCAAACCAAAACAACTGCAGCGCCCCGAGTCTTCTCAATATTTCTGAATATTGTCTAAACAGGTAATCACAACTTGTACATGTAGAGTTTAACTCGCATTTTCCTAACAAAACTATTTTATCTACTTCCAATGGGCCACTAAAGCGTTCACAAGTTAAATTTTACACTTGCCAACGTGGAGAGCACAGATAAATCGGCCGATTTAGAAGCTCTACTCGTTGCTGAGGCAGCCGACGAAAGGTGCACCTTAGGGTATTGTGCAGGTGATAAGAAAATCGCGGAAACGTGGTTACAGAAATAATAATAAGAATATGGATATATTAATAGGATTGTATATATCAGGATTCATTTTTATAAAAAAAAGTCAGGGATCGCAAGTAAAATTAATAAAATCTATGATAAGTTTTTATATTGAAAAAAATGGAACTCAATCCCTATGTGAAGTTCGTTGGTCTTCTATATTGTTACACGTAATTCCTATTTCTGAACAACTGAACCACAGCGCTTATAACTTAAACCCTGACTCCACCAGCGTCCAGGCTCTACTAGTAATATTTTACACCCACCTACAGTCCCGGACGGTTGGGGACGGTAAACGGTGCCTAACTCTAGGTTCACTCTGATTGCTGGCTTTAACTGCAATAATTTAGATCGAGCCATACTGGGATTAAGACTTGCAGTTCCACTTCTTGGCCGTTTAGGAAACTGCTTTATTGTGTACGGTGCTTGTGAGATTCACTTATATGGTTTTATTGTTTTTCTTGAAGAGAACTGGGTGGCTTTCAAGTTGAGGGCAGTTTAGTGGTGGCCAGGGGGTTACTATCGTGCAAAATAATACGTAATGGATTTTTGACTACATTTACACAATTTTTTTTCCCTGTAAATTTGCAATCATTAAATTAAAATTGATAATTCATTAGTGCTAAGACTTCAAAGTCAAAGTTCTGTTTAGGCCCTAGAAGAGCACTAAAGAGGGTCGAATTATCTGATGTTATCAATTCTGCAATTCACCACATTTTTTTTTTAAAGTAACTTGCTAAACTAAAATGTTAATAATATATTTCCATGATATAGGTCTCCCTATATCGTACACTTCGTTCATCACTCGATATTCTCAAGTGCACGTTACCTAGTAACGTACGTGACTATTGACCGACTCGTGTATTTGTCTGCGCTGATTTCACATGGGAGAATAATACAGCAACTGTAAGGGCTATCACCGTTTATCCCGGTTTTTGTTTCGGGTTTTAAACAAAGTGAATATTTTTTTAGTACAACACCACTTAAAAGGTGTCAACACTACCGTGAATGAGTGTTTTTTCATGTAAGTTACATACTTATAGTCCATTTTGATTTTATATAGTTAGCTATACGGTATAAATTCGCTTGCGAAAATGGCATGTGCGTCCGCGAAACCACGGACCGTGGGAATCCCACCCACCTGTAGACGAAAGTTATATGATATTATATGATAGAGAGTCGACATTAGTTAGAGCGATCTTTCTTAGCTTTTCAGTACTGCTCAATATGTTTGACGGTGCTACGACGCATGACAACCCTACGCTACGACGAAGCTACGAGATACTACGGCGTAGCGCTACGCTCCGAGCCAAATAAATTTATATGAAATAGATTCGGATGTTCGGGACGTTTGCTACGGTATTTTGTTACTATCATGATAATATTTTGATATTATTATTTTTATTGTTTGTTTGTAAATATTTGTAAATCTATAATGAAAAGGCTCGTCCTGACTGACTGTCCGCTGTGGTTAGAAACTTTGCATTTGATTTTCCGAAATCAATCTCTAAGGGGGCAAAAATAGAAAACTGTGGGTGAAACCTCAGGATAAAAAGCTACTTTGATCATATATTATGATTTCATTAGCAAGTAATTAATAACTAGGTACTATCTTAGATTAAATTATTAGTTGGTTCCCTTATAATAATGATTGGTAGTCTGTTGGCAATATTTTAATAGATTTCATTATTTGAAAACAAACAAATACGAATACAAATCTATTTAGTGAGAAATTTTCCTTAAACTATTTAAGATAAAAAAAACACTATATTATAGAAGAAATGCAACAAAATTGTATTTGTAGTATAAATTTTTAATATGATCCCCAACTAGGGGGCACCTAGATTACGTGGTTGAGATACAGAGTGATAACTTTAAAGGTGCGCCCACAAAAGAGCTATTACGTGCCGCCAGTCGCCACTAAAGAGCTGGACGCCACGTACGAGATGCTGGGACAAAACTTTAAGGAATTTATTGAAACATTTTTCTATTGGCTTATTTTGTTTGGAGACATTAAATTTTTACTTTAGTTATGTTGTAGTCTAAAATTTTGTTTCAGTTTTATTTGAATGAAATAGTATTTGCAATTTTCAAAAAAGGGTTGATACAGTACCCACTAACAGTGCAACAAACAACTAGGCGTAATTTTGAAACGATAAAACTACATCTAGCCGACGCACTGTTATTCAGTTGTCATAAATTCAAATATTTTATTCATTCAAATAGACCTTCACAGGCACATGAATAGTCAGACTCTATCACACGGTTCGATGGGTTGTTTTTGCTAAGAAGTGCAATAAACTTAGCAATAACTCTTTTCAAAATTTAGATTTATTACATAAGATGGATGCAAAAGTGACCATTACACCCAAGCCTTTTCGTCATTTATATATTAATTTATGTTATAGTATGCCTTCTGCACTAAATTTATGTGAAGACAAATTTATAAATGCAGTGGATCTGTTAAATTATCAAGAAGCCTTTTAAAGGTACAGCAGTTAAACAGTAAAATAGCACAATAGCACATACTCACGAGACGATGCTCTAACTAAGCTATAGTACAGTTAAGTTATCTAACGCATTGTGAACTGATTACCATATATTCCACTTTTTATTTAAATGTCTTATTTTCTAAAAACATCGTGGATTGTGCTATTGAATCAACCCTACATCCCAAACCATGGTCTAAAATACCAGTTGTAAACGTCACAGCTCCAATTGGTCGGTTCGTACGCTCAAACTACGGTTTCAAATTAAACAGCACGCCCGGATCTCGTGAAATGTTACCTATCTAACTATCCAGCTAAGTGACGTTGCTTTTTTTATCCGGGTAGGAGATGTGTCGCTCGTTTTCGGGTAAAATACTTGAAATGAAGTAGATTTTTTTTTGAAAATAGGACATTGGGTATAAATTTTCTCTAGTAAAATGAGAAAACATAAAATATGAGAAATAATAATGTTTACATTTTGAAGTCAAAAATAACTCTTCAGTAAAAAAAAATTAACGCAATTACGTACCTACGTCTCTATAGTTTATGTTTTGTACTATTTTCCATTAAACCCAAACCAAGTAAGACTTGTTCTAGTAACAAACACCACACAAAAGTTGAAATGTGCGATATTAAAAACAGAACACGCCCAAATTACGTTGTATCCAGAGACCACGGATAATCATGTGCGCGGATATCCGGATAAAGCTCTGGCGGAAATATCCGCTAATGTATTCGCTTCACGTCAAACGACACCCGGTAAAATCCGGTTAAGGTAAAAGATATGCCCGGGTTAATCTCGCCGCCCTTTGATTTATGACCGAGACATACCTTTGCTACATAAGTGTTAATTTTAAGATGAAAATGCTGGGCAATTAATCCTAGGTGCCTTTTGACTTATTGGCTGTGAAGCGAGAATGTCAAATGGTGTCAGGAGGGTGACGATCTTCATCAATAGAAGCGACGCAAGCGAAGGGTTAATAAAATTGTATGTTATTTCCATAATGAACTACGAAAATAAAATTGAAATTTGCCAATATTACTTTTCATGGTATGATTGCTGATTGTGAACAAAAATAAAAATACGTGTGGCACTCGGGGACTGCCGCGGTAAAGCTATTGAATAGCATTTTTTATCAACTTATGCAATTATAATTAATGAAAAATCTCAATAACACTTAAATCCACTTGACAAAAAGAAAACTTAAAAGTAAGAAGCTTATATAAAATAGTCTAAATTAAAAAAGTCGCTATCAGAAGGCAGCGTACCCAGAATGCTGGTGGCATTGCCACGTTGGATTATAATTATTTATTTATTTTTTATTTTGGTAGTTATTCTTCCTTTTTTTCTTTGATATTAATAGATACCTATACACCTATATACTTTCTCACAAACAGCATACACACACATACATACACGTATGGGTGTGTGGGAGGTGTTAGATTTTTCATTACGAAATTTCTTGATTCGGTCGCCGCGCTCAAAGCCCGAAGCAGAATTTACTCCTAGCGCCCGAAGCCCGCGATAAAAGCTATACAATAGCTTAAAAATGTATAGGTATGCATTATTGAAACAAAATATTTCTTTATCTATAAAATCTATACATCTAATAAAATCTATAATATTAAACCAAATTTACTCTTGGGCGTTTCTATTTTCAAAGTTGTAATTATATAGCGAAAACATAGAATATAGACGTATATATTTTGTTTGTATTTTTATGTAGGTACTCCAATGTCATAAGCTTTAAAGAACAAGGAAAAACAGCTTCGGTTTTTCGAATCCTTTTTTCTGCTGTCTGGTCGGTATCAACAACCTTATGTAGGTCAGTCTCCGATAGATTTGGCCTTTCTTTGGCCTACTTTTCGCTCGGTGTGCAGTTGACGTAGTTGATATGTCCTTCCTGTTGGCATTTTAAGTTATTCTTGTCATTTACATGCTAATAAAGCGGGGTGAGGCCTTCTCTAGCGGATTAGAAATATGTTTTGGTTAGAATGTTATGTATAAAATAATATATACAATAGGATACAGTTTATATAATCTAATAGTATATAGATATAGATTATACTTTATTGTTAAGGCAATGGTAGCTCAGTGGTAGTGAATTCCAATGCCGCGACGAAGGTGGGTACGGACCCTACAATGATATTGAACTTTCTGTGAAGAAAAACATCGTGACGAAACAATAGCTGGCTATTTACACCTGGCTGGCTACCGCCGTAACGTTGAAAATTTATCACCAAGCACCTAGCGATGGTTAGGATAAAAAAAAACTGCAGTTAAAATTCTTCAAACTAGAAAATATATTTACGAAAAATGTATGAGTAACTTCTTTCATGAATAATTATTTTTTGTAAAGCTTTACTTGATAGTACTCTGATGAATAGTTATTTAGGAATTTTAGGCCCGTAATTTGAAGTAGGTAACTATTATCATATTCTACATAAATGAATTAGTACACTTAATGACTTGATATACAATATATTCAATCACGTGTTACTAACTTTATAGCAAGTCAACCCGTTTACTAAAACTGTTCATCTTACATGATCCGGATTAACCCGGATATTGAAAACTATTGATTAAGCGTCTATCGTGTTCATAGTTGACAAATGTTATCTACATAATGTCGTATATCGAAGATTATATAGGTATTTCACACAGAAATCACACACTGGGTATTATTACCTATATAAGTGCCTATGTATATATGCATATAAAATACACGTAGTCTGGTTTTCATATTGCTACAAGCATTGCTTAATTTGGGATCAGATTGCCGTGTGTGAGGATTTATTTATTTATGTGGAGTGTGGACCTGTCTCTAATCATCTGGGCTAATAGCCTGACTTTAAGTTGAAATTACTCTATTACAATATTTTTTATTAAAATTATAACCAATAAAACAAGCTAACAAAAACCGTTGATAATTGATTAAATAAGCTTGAGTGTTCTCTCATATCCGGGTTAGCGTTTACATAGCAGATTTGATACCTGGGTATTTGATTCTGAGCGGTAATGACTGCCAGAGCCAGGTTTCGGCGCAAGTATTGATTTATTAACATTTAGCTCCTATTAGGTCGGTGGGAGCATTTATCTTTGTTGCCACTCGGCGCCCAAACCCGTTATCATGTTAATTTGAGAATTGATATGCTCGTAGATCAATTCTAGACTGTTCTGTCTTTGGGTAACGTGAGTGGTTTAATATTAAGATGTATTAAAGTCCGACATGGATTAATGTTAACATTGTTACCTCAATGAATACACTATATGAAAATGAAGTTGTATTTGGAAGAACGTAGTCATAAAAGTGATTTCTACTCATTAATACGGATAATACATATAAGGATATATATCAAATATAAGGAAGTATCAACCTCCTTATATTTTATATTCAAATCGAAAATATAAAAGTGTTACTTAATTACAACTTGATATTTACCTTAGATCAAAACCTAACATGCAATATCCTTAAAACCCTGCCACGAAAATCTTAAATCTTAATTCCACTAACCACGAATAGATTAACCTTTAACATATGGAAATATTTATGAGCACAATAATACGTAATAAACAGAATTGTGCTGAGTTGCGCATAATCCGGATATCGCCAACATTATGCGTGGCACGCTTGCGACCCGGTTAGCATCGCACCGGTTATACCGGTTTTGGCTCGCCTCCTGTTACCGTTTGCCGGTTAAGCTATGCCTGCCTACTTTTGATGCAAACTTAATTTTGAATTCATAACGTTTTAATAGAATTATAAAAAGATTCTTGTTCTTTGTTTGAGTTTATTGAATTAAATAAAATAAATAAATATTCTGGGACATTATTCCTCAATTGTATTTGTTTTGTTGTCGCTATCAAAAAAGGTTTCGCATGAACATTAATTGCTATGCGTTCCTAAAAAGAATATTTAAAGTAAATAGACAAGTTATTTATGTACCATAACTGAATTTATTATTAGATAACCACCCTGAAAATAAGGTGAAGAATCAACAGTACAAGAATAAAGTAAACAATTTTATGTTAGAAATTCCACTTTTCTAAGCTTTGAAGTTTGCGCAAATGGAATAAAATATAACGAAGTAAAGAAAAACACTTTAAACTTGCCCTCGGAGTAACGCGACTCAATTTCATCGCTTCAAAGGGTCTTTGATCATATAATTGTATTTATGTATAAAAATGTGCGGGACATTTGAATTATATATTTTTTTTTTCAAAAATTCTTAACACTTTTTTTTTACTATTTATATTTTATAGGTCTGTATTTGACCACAATCTCACAATGATAAAGTGATGATGTGGCCAAAAGTGGTAAGCACACAAAGGCTAGAAAGAACTGGCTCTTAATTGCAGTTGCCGGAACACATCGGCATTAAGTATTAAGATACGGTACTACCTACTATAAAATTATGCCGTATATTCGTCAGTATAACGAACAATGCTCTAAAACCATCCTAGACATTTTAGAATTTCTTTACGTACTAAGATGTCACCAAAAGACAATTCATATTTTAAAATATGAATGCAACAAGTAACTTAACTAACTTTTGTTATAAATTTCCTGTTCCATAACTAAAGTAGATTTTTTTAATCAAATTAATCTTTTTTTCCATACGAACATAGTAACTTTCTGAACCGTTGCGTTGATCCTAACCCTCTCAAATTACGGAAATTGCACTACGGGTCTGATGCGTCCAGTCTACTGACAGGGTTAATTAAATATGCTCCGATATAACTTTTAGTGTTTTTAGGGTTCCGTACCTGGAAAGGAACCCTTATATTTATGTTGTATTTGGTTGCTTTTGATGACTAGTTTTAGTTATATTTACAAATTTAGAGAAAACAGATTACTGGAGTAATGTAAGGTCGCAGTGAACTTATTATTTTTGTTATACTTCTGGTATTAATTAAACTCCTCAAATCAAATTTATGTTTACAATGTTTTTGACGGGCCGGTTGGCGTGGTTGGTAAGATACCTTATCTATCACGCCGCAGGTCGTGGGTTCGATCCCCACTCAGGACAAACATTTGTGTGCATGAACAAGTCTGTTTGTCCTGAGTCTGGGTGTAATTATCTATATATGTATGTATTTACAAAAGAAAAGTAGCATACCTATGTAGTATATCAGTTATCTGGCTTCCATAGTACAAGTTCTGCTTAGGTTGGGGTCAGATGGCCGTGTATGAGGAATAATGTCCCAGAATATTTATTTAATCTTTTGAATTTACTACGGTTGACACAATTTTCGCTTTATTAGTGGTTATTTTATGGCATGTGACATTGGCCTTGGTGTGACCACATGGTTTTTCTGTGTATAAAAAGTACAGTCGCGGAAAATACAATCCATCCACATTAAAAACGATCCATCAACTAGCATATTGCTAACTAACATCCCAGCGGCGTACTTACAAACTTTCCTCTACTTTATCTCCATTATTTATTCAATGCTCGCGATTGCATTGTAATTGGCTCTAATTACGCCATCCTTCACGGTAAACTAATAAACGTTTGTTTGGCGTTAATATGATGAATGACTCGTCAAACTGCGGCGCAGGTGTCATTGTTTACGTTCCTCTTGTTTGCTGGATGTGGCACGTTGCTTGTATTATTTTTCTTTTCTTATGTCAGACGGCTGGCAAGCAGGCAGACAGGCCGCCTGATGGTAAGTGGCTACCGTCGCCTATGGACATTAGCAATACCAGTGGGATTGCCAATGTGATGCCGACATTTTTGTATAGCCTAGATGGCATCTGGCTCTCAAGTGCAACTGCCGGAACACACCAATAGGTGCTTTCAAATTGAGGGAGGTAGCCAGCCAGGCGGGTCCAAAATACCTATATTGCATGTTTCCTCAACATATTTTTCTTCACCGAACGGTTAAGCTCAATGTAGGATTGGAACCTGCGACCTTCGCCTCAGCATCCAACGTCACTACCACTGATCTATCATCGCCTTAATTTATTGCTTAGCTAAAATAATACAATTGGTTTTGTTTTATGTTTAGCTTGTTGAAGTAGAATAAGAGAAATCAACTTGACGGCTTAGAAATTGAATATTTTATTATTTCAAATAGGACTTAGCAAGCACTTATGAAGTGTCACACTAACGCACTGTTCGGAGGGTGCTTTTGCTGAGAAGAATCGGCAATAAACTCAGCCATTACTCTTTTCAAAGCAAACTTAGATTTATTTCATAAAATCTATCCTGCAAGAGAGAGCGCTACACCCAAGCGTCGCATTGTCGTCATTTAAATATTATTAGTATCCTTTCTGTTCTGAAACAGACTTAATAAGTTCCTTAATTTCATGGAAAAGAAAATTTAAAAGTGCATGATGGATCTTATTATTAAAGCGTGTACTCAGTTACATGCTCAGCTTTGTTTCGAATAACTGAAAACCAACATTCAGTACTGGAAATATATTCTATTTTAAAAATGTGTCAATGAATTCAGTTAAAACAAATATTATCATTTTACGTATGGCATTTCCAGTGAACATTTTACTTCTTCAATAGTGTAAACGTAAGTCCGAAGTACGAAGGATTTTCTCGCAATGATAAATGGGTATATATGTATGTATGTATAGTTCTTATTATTTATATTATAAAGAGGTAATCTTCGAAACTATGGATCCAATTTGAAAACATCTTTTTACGTCAGATAGCCCGTTTATTGAGGAAGGTTATATTATATAAGCTATTTTTAACCCATGAAAGCGGGTGAAATCCCGGGGAACAGCTAGTTTTTATATATTTTTGTTCTGTTGTAAGGACATGATTTAGCTACATTTGCAAATATATACAAATAACAATTTGAATGTTGATGGACGGTAAAAATATATGGTAGAAATTACTGCTTTCTCAAAAAAAAAAAAAAATAGGAATATGGACGGACAGTCAGATAATGTTACTCACATCCTTATGATTTTAAGTGGATCTAGTTGTATACTCAATGTTTTTCGTAAATTATTTATTTCTACATTAAAGTAGTAGGTAAGTAGGTACCTAAATATACTTTCCACTATTTTGCTTAATTATACTCAGGTTATACGGAGTGGTCCAAAGAAAAGAATAGGAAAAAGACCGATTACCTATTACAAGGAATAATACCTCTTCAATAATAGGTATAGTATTGATCTATCCTAAATAGTATAGATATTATCACCATCCTTAGAATATCAATGGTTAGGTTTTAAAAGCGAACTAGATTAAAAAAAAAAAAAAGAGGTAATAATCTTATTCACATTTCAGAGTTTGAAAAGTTATGAAACACCATCAAAATGATGAAGTTTCAGTGAAATTCAACTAATCTATAGGATACGGAACGAATTACCTTTCATTGGGCCCCGTCATATGATCGAGTAATATTTTTTAATAAATTTGAGCGAAATCTTTTATTTCATATTTATGATATATTTTTTTTATTAAAAAAAAAAAGCCATAAAGTGAATGCTAAGTATATAAATTATCAATTCTAGTAATAACGCAACATTAAATTATATTTTCCGAACTTATATAATGTCATTTTTATCACAACTAAGCCTGCCAGTCCAGACGTCCGCTCAGTTCGGGTGACAGACCACAAATGTCACGCGACTGCATAGGAAATTGTACCGGAAATTGACCACGTGACGCGACCGGACATGTCGTCGTCGAACGTGATATGAACTAGCCAATTTGAGAGCATTCAATTATAGGGTTGTCAACGGGGATCATATTTGATTTATCCCTTATTTTCACTTAAGTTTTGTGGCTGAAATACGAGTTGTTTATTTTTACTAAAATTATATTGAAGTTATCAATTACTTCTTAGGACTCTTTACTCTCGTCTATAGGTTATTGTTGCTATCATGGAAATTGAAATTGTTCCTCGGCTAATCAACAACCTACCCTCAAATTTACGTGATGATTTAACTCAAGAAAATATGAAACAAAAATTAAAATCTTACCTCCTAAATACACTACATTCTAATGTTTTTTAAAATTTAAATTTAAATTCTGTTAGCAAAATTTATTTTGAGACTAGACTAGACTATACGTTCAGAATTTGCAGCCTTTGTGGTTTTTAAATGCTGTTATAATGTTTCATTTAGAAAAAACATGATGTTGGCACTGTTCCCATAAACGATAGCGATTGTCTTCATGTCGATATGGGAATATTTGTGTAATCAAATTGAATGTTCTTAATTCAAGCAATCTTAACATGAATGCGAAAGATTGTTTGCCAACTCTGTAACGGCTAAACGTATTTGGATGAAATTGGCGCACATATAGAATATTTTCTGGATTAATAATACATATAATATCTACTTTTTATCCCGATTATAAAACGCTGTGTTCCAAAATTATGGGTTTTTAGTCAATATGTCCTTTTGAATGTTTCGAGGGCCATAACGCCGAATAAAAAACACAAATTATGTTCTTTATGATTGCTGAGTATTAAACACGTCCGTAACGTACGAGTGACAGTGTAAACTGACATTTCGTCTCGTCGCAACATGAAATAGCTGTCATCTACAACCTATGTCGTGCGGTCTGTCTATTTGGTATTTAGTTTTACAGGGGCTGCAGTCTCGACATACATGAAATGTCATCACAAACTACCGATCGCTAAATAATAACGAAAAACATTGATTGCCGATGTTTACGACAAATGCAAGCCTAGATACCGGGCTGTCAAAAATGGTCGCAGATTTTGCAAACATTCCAAGAAATCGTTAAGTTTGCGAGAAAAATCGATAAGATACCGATAAAATTGACAGTAGACACTACCGAATATCGTTATAATCTGATCGCGACAGATTTCTATGTCGAGACTGCAGCCCCTGGGTGGGATTTTATAACAAAAAAACAAAAATAAAAATCGATTCACAAACAGAATTGAAAATTGTATTTAACAATTTTGTCTTTGGCTATATTATATGAAATTTTATAACGATACTAATTATATTTTTTTTATTACAGGTAACGAATAGAATGACTTGGCGGCTAGTTGCTACAGTGGTAAGATTAACCAGTAGATTGAAATTTTATCCTCTAATGATATGCACACTAATCTAATGTATCGATAGGAATGGATTATATCTATTATTTAGTTTAGCTTCTGCCCTGCGGGTTCACCCGCGTTCCCGAGGGATGTTATGTTTTCCCGGGAGAAAAAGTAGCCTTTATGTTATTCCTGAGTATGATGTATCTATGTGCCAAGTTTCATGCAAATCCATTCTGCCGTTTATGCGTGATTGAATCACAAACATCCCAACATCTAAACATACAAACATTCACTTTTTTTTTTTAAACATTTTCGGCAAACAAGCATACGGCCCGTCTGATGGTAAGCGGTTACCGTAGCCTATGAACGCTTGGAACCAGGTGTATCACTCGCGCGTTGCCGACCCTTCCCCCCTCCCCGATGAGCTCTGGCGACCTTACTCACGCGCAGGAACACAACTCTAAGTTATTTGGCTGCGGTATTCTGTAAGGTGGCGGTACTTCCCCAGTCGAGCTGGTCTTTGAGCGACACATCGCTATGCTCTTAAAATAATATATTCTTTTTCGTACCACTTGCTCAAAAAAGTAACATTCTATGCCACAAAAAGCGAACATTACAATAGTCATTTTTAATCTGTTAAAAACAGGGAAAGAAAATTGTACTGAATTTCATTCATCCTCTAGGGATGTGATTTAAATTTGGAATACTTACCGAAATTTATACTGAACTACATCTGTGTTTACACCATTGAGTTTGTATATAAAGCATTACACATCTTTTTGAAAAAGGAATATACTCAAATCAACTCATCAACAATAAATGTACCAAACAAAAATGTAACTCTCTCTATCAATAATTGGACCAATGTTTCGAATGTTAACTTTTACTTTTAATTGTCATTATTTTTAATAAATGCTTATCTCATATTATTATTGTGTTAATTTTTTCGCAAATGGTACGAAAAGTAGAGTATTTTCCTAAGTGATAAAGCTGTCTTAGTCTTGGGTGAACTTAAATCCCTCGCTACACTCAGGACTCGTCTTAAATCCCTCGCTTCGCTCGTGATTTAAGTTATTAACACCCTCGCTACGCTCGGGAGTAAACCTCGAGTCCTTCGTTACGCTCGCGATTTAAGTCGTCACCCGCGACAGAAGATACTGCTTTATCCCCTTGGTTAATAATCTACTATTAAATAATATACTTGTATTAATACATAGGATTACTACCTACATTTTCTAAGAGTCTCTTGTAAGTAGGTAGGCTTCCCAAACAAATAAAACAAACGCAAACTTCGACCCTTATAAAAATCTTAAGAGCTTTATCAAACTCAACTGAATTATCTAACCATTACTTCCCCTTATTTATCTCATTAGTGCCCTTTTACACGCTACGAGATGCACCCTCAATAGACATTTTTAAAGGGAGTAGACACGCACTGAAATGTTTATTATTAAATTTCGTTGAACACACGTCTTTGAGTGTTCCAGTCTCGCCTTTCAAGAACGCTTTTGAGCTGTAGGATGCATTTGGGAGTATATGTGAACATATAAGTAGGTACGTACATGTTGTAAACTCCAGTCAAATAAATAAAAACAGGTTTGTTGTTACGGTGAGCTAGAATTTTTCTGTTTTATTCGTCAGACTGCTTAATAATTTGGTAATTTATTTCTATATTTGCTGTGCATTGCTAATATTTATGCTATTTGAAAGTATATGAATACTTACACCTAACTTTTAACTGTTGTGCAAATCCAATCAATCAAAATCAATAAAATCCAATGTAAAATGTACTTTGTGTGTAGAAGTAGCTCAAAAATATATAAATAATAACATATTTTATGGAAACTTTTATGGGTGGAATCTTCCAACTGAATTTTAAATCAGTTCCACAAATCCCTCCAAGATCAAGAAAGCTTGCTTTTTAATGGTTAGCTGCACTATTCTACACTAATAATAATATTATAAGTAGAAAGATTTGTATTTTTGTATGTTTGTAACGAATAAACTCAAAAACCAGTGGACCGATTTCAAAAATTCTTTCACCATTAGAATGCTACATTATCCCTGACTAACATGGGCTGTATTTTATCCTGGGAACGCGGGTGAAACCGCGCGGAAAAGCTAGATTTTTATATAATTTATTTATAAACAATTGTTTCGTCTGTCGCTTGGACCTCTTTAGTATTATGTAATTAACACACTTCCCCGTCAATTAAACACGAATCGCAAACAAAGAAACAAACAAACTCAACGAATCGAAGAGAACCGAAGTTATTTGTCTTCAGACTTACACGTCTGCGGGAATCTATTTTCTAGAAATGGGTGAAAATTTCAAGCACACCGCCCGTGTGCCCTGAATTCACAATCGAGTCGGGGTTTTTATAACTGAAATTGGGGGCACCAGGTCTTTGCAGGTTTTGTATGACCTGTGAAATCTATACTGCCTTTTGTTATGGTAATGAATGTTGTACTGATGGGTTATGTGGATAGAATAAGGTCACAGATTTTATTCTTCTTTGATCTTTTTAACGTTGAAACATTTAAGGTATTTTTTCCGATTGAAAGATTTTCATGTTAGGATTGGCATGTACTTGACCGTGATCTAATGAGATAAGTGATCATTTAACCAAAGATAGTAAACATGCTATGCCTAGAATGGAACTGGCTCCCAGTTGTTGACACAACACACACCAGTAGATGAATTGGTGATAGATTTTTAACTTTATGGGTTCTCATACACATTAGGTATGTAAGTAGTGGTAGAAAAATGTTAAGCTATAAATGACCCTAAATAATGGCATGGACTGTACTTTTCTAATCCGTTTTTCTTTCTTTCTTCTCAATTTTATTTCCTACCTAAACCAGATAATCATATTTTTTATAAACTTTTCCTACATCCTATCCTACTAATCCTACTTAGGTATATTATAAATGTGAAAGTTGGATGGATGGATGGATGGATGTATGTTTGTTACTCAATCACGTCAGAAGGTGATCGGATCTGGATGAAATTTGGCACAGATATAGATTATAGTCTGGAACAGCACATAGGCTGCTTTTTATCCCTGAAAAACATAAGAACCCTCGGGACCGCGGGTGAAACTGCGGGGCGGCAGCTAGTAACAATATAAATTCTTCCCCGAACAATACCGTTTCGTCGATAAACTCCCTTTGATAAAGCGTGTGGAAATTCCGACCTAAAATTTAGTTCACACAAAGGCAGGAATTTAAAGTCAATCCGTGATCTGACTGAAAATGCATAATTAACTTGATTCAGTATCGGTGAACCACTGAAAACGAACGGACAGATAATGTTATTTATTTTTGTAAGTATTTACATTTAATTCGCTCTATGATTAATATTTGAAAAAATCTGCATAATAGTCATAAAACCTTTTTTTTTTAATAGCATTGTGATTTCTAAAACGATATTAAACTTGATCCAAACAGTCTGGCATCTAATAAACAACAAACAAACCATCTCACTCTAAGCTGCGCTAACCTAAGCGAGGCTAATTCAATAAGTCAGTAATCTGCGTCTAGGTCTCGCACAAACGATGGGTTCGACGCCCAGACTAAACTTAATTGACCACATCTCTAATGCAGTTTTATTAAACTTCGGTTCAGATAGGCACTTAGTAAGGCAGATTGTGCCAAAGTTTACAAGTCAGTTAAAGTTTACTGAACTCAGTTACGCTATGGGTGGTTATGAGCAAATATCGGTATTATGGAAAAACCGAGTAAGAACAAAATTAAATAATTTAAGCTAAAACTGGAAATGGTTATTATTTATGTTGTAAGTATGTATAAGGATCTTGTCACATTGGGAGTTATAGCTATGTATTGTCAGTACTGATACTGATAAGAAATTAAAAAAAATCTCACAAAGAGATTGTGCTTAACATGTAGAATGTTATGTCTTTATTAATATTTATGGAATATGTTTTAAGCTTTTATCATATGCTTCACATTATTCCAAACTTTTTGACCCTTAAAAAGTTATAAAACGTCACATATAACTTAGTTTAGTTTTGGATGTATAAACGTACATTACCTGAATAAAATTACCATATTATCCCGTGCCAGCTGTAATAAAGAACGAACACAACTCATTACTATGTCCAACAAATTCGTAATTAATAGAAAATATGACAATCTGAATGTTAGACTCGCGTGCTAATGCAATATCCATGCCAAACAGTTCAATAACGATGTTATGACCAACATAAAAGGTGTTTTACTGCATCGGGTTATAAAAATACGCCATTATTTTATGCTTTATGCCACCATAAAGTTTATAATAAACAGGGACCAGTAAAAACTGTTGTAAAACTGTTCATATTGCGTGCTGCCCGCGGCCTGAGGTAGATGCCCCTATATTTTTTTACACATTGGTTTTGACCACCGAAATACCATACCTTCATATAATTACGCTCCCATACCGATCCTAAGAAACCACATATTTCCACTTACTACGTTCTTGGATGGGATATCACTATTCATATACAAAACCATGTATTAAACGTACGGCATTCATTGTTCTTGAACTTTTAACCAACTTCAAGAAAAGAGGAGGTTCTCAGTTCTATGAAAATAAATGTATTTATTGACCAAAATATTATACGTTTTATTTTCAAAGCATAGTATCAATCCGGAATCTCGGCTCGCATACAAAACAACGGTGCTAGCGGAAAGATTATTCACGTATGAATGTTTCATTACAAACCTGACTGGGGACAAGTAAACATTTCCCTTTTGAAAAATAATAAAATGACTACCATGTTCAATAACTCGGTTATTTATTTTGGTTTTCACCACCCGACATTAAATTTAATTTCTGGAAGTATTCTATTTTTATCTTCGTGTTACTCTTTTGCAGATTCAAACGTAACAAACAGACACACTCACAATCCTTTACTGCATATCATAATTAAATGCGTCATCTATTCCCGATCTTTACTATACTGCATATAGATAAGAGAAGATAAAGAGAGAGAATAATAAAGTATTTACGTTGTAAAGAACAAATCATACCTTCATACAAGACATGTTTTATTTGGGAACTACATACGTATTCCACACTTGTACACACTAAACATCAAAATCCATTCATTCATAAAGTATTAAATACTAAGAAGCATTCGTGAATGGAATTTGAATGAAGTGAACCGTTTGACACGATGCCCATTGCATTAAATATTAACACGTGCCATGCGACAGCCAAAATGCATAAATATATCGCGCCATGCGGTCATTTTGCCCCATGCATACTAAAGTATAGAGTGCAGTCTTTAAAATTAAAGTTCGCGTAAGTGTGTGAAAGTCGACTAACACCTAGTCGTTTTCAAGAAAAAAAACCTTAATCGATCTTTATTACATCACAATCGGGTCCTAATTTAAAATAAGTCAAGCGTAAATATTATTAGAACAATTTTTAGTACCTATCCAATGTTATTCTTAATTTTGTTTTTATTCATCGAAATCAGTATCGTTTTACAACCATTATCTTAACGTTATTTTTAATTAATTTTAATGAATTGAAGATTTGAACCGAGAGTAAAAAACGAATAAAAAATATTTTTCAATAAAAATGTAGGTACTCTTCAAAGGTCAGACATCTTGTAGACGTTCAAGAGGCTTACAAGGCTCCTTGGCATTTTATAACCAAAGCACAATTAATTCTTATTGAATTTCTCTAAAGTATCAAACTTGTCTTGTTATTGTCTGGCATTAATTATGTGTCATAAGTCAATAGAATGATATTCCTATCTAATGTATTTACAAAAATGATTGACTCGTGTATTAAAATACCCGCAAACTAAAATGCTATAAATAAGATTGCATGTCCTAGCTAACCCGATCACGTCTCTGATATAAATCCGCTCGTTCTAATTCTTCCAACAGTCGTACTGCACATAACGTTCTACAATTTCCTACGTAAGATTTGTTGCAAAGAAAATTAGACGAACAACTGAGCAGAACGTTTTAGAACGAATTTATTGCTTTTGTTCCCACTATGTGCATGTGACGGGTTAAAGATGTAATAACCACCTGGCTGGCTGCCACCGTTAAGTTGAAAATCTGTCGCAAAGCAACTGTTCCTGTTGCCTTCTAGGGTTTTTAAAGGTCCTCAACTCAATATTAATCTACTTATGTCTAGATAAAAATAGTATGGTTTTGACTACAAATCGATACAGTGGTTTGACAGCTATCTCAGTAATCGACGCCAATATGTGAAGCTAGATTGTATGGATGGGTCTTCTTTAGAGTCTGATAAAGTAAATGTAGATAGGGGCGTACCCCAGGGCTCAATACTGGGGCCTATCCGTTTTATTTTATATTCCGCAGATATCAAAAATCATATAAAACATGCCAAGTTTCATATTTATGCTGATGACATTCAAGTATATATTTCCTGCAAGCCTTTTGAGATTGATACCGCGATAATCAGACTTAATGAGGACCTCGCTAGTATAGCCACTTGGGCTGTAATTGTTTATTACTAATTACCTAGTTTTTGGCAGTAAACATCAACTAGCTAATTTGAGACCATCGGTGGATGTCACTCTTATGGGTGAGCCCATTGAGCAGGTGTACGAGGCGCGTAACTTGGGCTTGCTTATGGACTGTGACTTACGATTCGAAAAGCATATTGCAAACTCAGTTCAGAACTGTTTTTATAAATTGAGAGTGTTATATCAGCTTAGACCGTACGTGTACCTTACTGAAACTTTGCGCATTCAACTTGTTGAGTCACTTGTCTAAATCAAATTACATGGATGCAGTTTTTGGACCACGATTGCTAAAGAGAACTCAAAAAATTATTCAACGAGTCCAAAATGCTTGTACTCGCTTTTGCTTCAACGTTCCATCAAGAGCTCATGTAACGCCATTTTTAAATAACCATCTCATGCTTAAAATGAATCATCGTCGCAAACTGCACTTAGCTTGCCTCCTTTTTGGTGTCATCAAACATAGATCCCCGTCTTATCTATACGAAAAACTTTCGTGGACGTCGAGTCAAAGATCTAGTGAGTCGCGACAACGCGCTGTTCAGCTCTCGACGCAACGACACTGCTCTGCCACATTCAGAGGAAGCTTCCGTTACGCCGCGTCCAAGTGTTGGAACAACATTCCACCGCCGATCAGGAACCTGTAAAGTATTATCGGTTTTAGAGTCAACCTTAATTTTTCTTATGTTAAGATTCAATAAATTTTCAAAACCCATTTTTGTAATAAATAGTACAATCATCGTATAAAAGAAACAATAATATTTTTTTTCATAGAAATCTCAAATAGCTATAAACGATGCATCGACATTACAAAAAAATAAAATTCAATCAAATAGTAATAGATTCTAGAATATTTACTATAATTTATATCCATATTTATGAAAATTAATTTGATTTAGCATTGATTAAAAATGCCGCGTTAGTATCGCATAATTTACGGCGCCATATTACGCTTTGCGCGCTTGTTGAAAAACAAATATGTCCTCCGGTGAATAATCAATTTGGTACAGATTAAAGTCGTATCCGAGTAAAGCTTAACTAATGTACGAGTATTTGTGCAATCCCAAAACGACTGTCGTATATTTTAATCGGAGATTATTGTTATTTCCAACGATTTTCGATTTACATATGCAGTTCTGATTCTAAAAATTGGTAGATTACATGAAATCAATGCTGATTAAGTTCTAAGTACCTATCACGCTACAGGTCGAGAGTTCGATTTCCGCCAGACATTTGTGTGTATTTACATGTCTGTTTGTCCTGAGTCTGGGTGTAATTTTCTATTTAAGATAGTATAAGCTCTGCGTAGTTTGGGTTCACATGGCCGTGTGTGAAGAATGTCCCAAAACATTATTAATTTATTTTTATTGCCAATAAACGACATTAGTTGAACTTTCAGTAGATCTATTATTTTTATCGAGGTGCTTTTAAAAATAACTACATAAATATTTCGTATAAACACTTTGAAGACATAGGTACCACCCCATCAATCCTTATTCTACCCTCTCGTGAAAAACATATTTTTGTTATGATCCTCCCAAATAAACCCAATCATAACATGAAAGAGGAGCATGGGGTGAGTTGAACCCTCTGTCTTGGAGCAAATCAACTTCGTTAAATATTTATTTTGTCATCCTGAATGGATAGACGCTTTCACTTATTGTACTCGTATGATTCAAAATAAGTGTGATTATGATATGTTTTCTTTTGCAAGTAGGAATTTAATAATTGAGGTCGTAAATAAAAACCACGAACTCCATAAAAAAAACCGGCTAAGGGGTTATTGGCAACTCGCGCACCGAGAGTTCCGTACTTTATGCCTAAAAAAGTTATACAAAAAGAATAAATATTCGTAGGCGAACCCGCCTCTATGTATCAGCTAGTTATCATGATAAAAACTTTAATAATTAAGATTTTCGTTTAAAGATTCCTGTAAACTAGGAGTCTTACATTCCCTTTTCTTTTTCATCAACATTTTAGGCTTAATAGTTTCGGAGATATGGGGGGAATGTTCGTTTTTAGGGTCCGTACCTCAAAAGGTAAAAAAAGGAACCCTTATAAGATTACTTTCTTGTCCGCCTGTCCGTCTGTCCATGTGTCACCACCGATTTTTGTATATTTTTTAAACGGTTTTTAAAATTATAAAAATAATGCGTTTATTTATGCTATTGTTCCGTGATTGGGTCATCTAACTATACATATAAGTAATAAATTTTAACTTTTGGCGTCCTATAGATTAAATAAAAAAAATAAAAAAAAAAACTGTAACTGACACACAGACAGAGAGACACGAGAGTGATCCTATAAGGGTTTGATTTTTTCATCGGGTGATCGGAACCCTAAAAAGATATCTTAGTTCTTAAATAACTGACTGTTTCTGAAAACCCAATCTAAGTCTATCTATAATCAAATTTATTTCTGTTTTTCACATTTTATACGCGGTTGCCGCGTTCACAGTGATGGGCGTATTTTTTAACAATCGATTGTCATTAATAAGGCTTCTAAAAACTAAGAGTAATAACGATTTTGTATAAAATATAGGTTTTAATTACGTAATAAGTTAAATTTTATCATACCAAACTTTTTCGATAACAGGCAACAGCGAACGCCGATGAAAACACAGATTTTCCTTATACCGCATACGTTCACGCGGGCGCAGCGTTTTTCCGACAGAAAACAACCTCGATACATATATTTTTCACGGTTTTCCAACCATTAATTCGACGTTAACGTATACGATAGCTCGTGAAACTCGAGTTTCAGCGCAGGTGTTGGCTTGCCCGAGAAATGGGCAAAGTAGGCAGACCGGGCAAAGTAGCCAGTTCACACTTGAAACTTTGCGATATTTACGATTAAATGTTGCCCGACAAGTTCTCGGCTCGATAAATCGATGAGGAATTTATGATTTTGTGTTCATAAATTTTAGTAATCCTTTAACGTCAGGTGATCTGTTTTTTTTAACCAATTATGGTAACTATTCCCCCGCTTGACCCCTTACCGGTTTTATGCAACATCTTCAAAAGGAAACAAAGATATCCGACCATTATATAATGTAAGTAAAGTGGCTTGCCCATTACTGTCTATAGCGTCATCCCGCTGACCATTTGTCACGGTGGAACGCGCCACGCCTCTGCCGTGTTCGCACTTTCTGGATCGAAGCGGATTATATCGGATTCTTTTTTCATATTCCGCTGTGCTTAAGCCGATTTTAACAAGATTTGGTTGGCTTAGTAATCTATTGACAGTTTTGCTCATTGGCTTCTTGTCAAAAAGAGAGATTTTAATTTATGTTTTCACAAAAGTAGCAACTTGTATAAGATAGGTAGGTACTATATATTTTTTCAGGTCACATAATCCTGAAAAATATCATATTATGATTTCCAAAACCCTTACTCAAATATTTATGACGCTATGCTAAAGCATACATAAACAAAAATAAATTAATTTAAAAATATGCCAAAATATGCATAAAATATGCCAAAAAGGTGTTCTAGAGGAAGTGCCAAACTTGCTCAAGATAAAAAATACATTACGTTACAAAACCGTAGTATAACTACCCTGAACGTACAAATGGGAACTCTTTGACCTACTTTTTAACTAATTCATTTTAAAAGGGAGGGCTGTGTGGGACATTGTTGAAAAATAACGTGTTTTAGCCGAGTCATATGCATTATATCATGTAAACGCTAGAGAGGGTAGACAGGGCTTGAGGCATTACCTTACTGACTACAGATCTATAGCTATTATAATTTAACGATTATCTAAAAAGGTTTAGCGTAGCGGTTCAGTGACTAACTCAAACAGCAACCTTTTGTCTCCGTAATCGGTTAATAAAAGCCCAATAACACCGACAAATGCGCAATGAAAAAACAGAAGAGACGAGGCAATTATTTAAGCAGTACTCCAGGGCAAAAAGGCACAGAATAAAGTGTCTCTAAATAAATCGTGCGGTACACGCCTGCGACGAACGGCGGCGAATACAAAAAAAAACAAACACGCTATATGAGTCCGGTAGTCTGAAAAAATTGCATTGTGCTAAAATATAGAAATAGTAAATGGTTCCGTATTCCTTATTTTAAAGTTATGTAATAAAATGCACAAAGGATTATAGTGCGCTATTTGGCACATCACCTCATTCGTGAAAATTTTAATTTGGCTGTGTGTAAATTATCCTTATGTTGAACCCGTATGTGTGCGTGTGTAGAACATTATTGTATCGTTTTGCTTTTCATTTTGAGTGTGGGACGGTACGTTAAATTGTCATTTCGCACAAAACGTATGGGATTCATGTAGCGTTTGTCGCTCAAAGCTGAAGTGATTACTGTTTATGCCAAAATTCAAAAACAGAATTGTTAAATGAAAGCGTTGTAAAAAGTGTACACTATTGTGCAGTTTTGTTTTCTATTTTTTTATTAGAGTTTGTGCTAAAAGGTCCTGCTTCAGTATTTTATTAAAAACCCCAAATTTCTATTGTACCTTTTTGTATCCGTGCGTAGCGAATGTTCAACATTATTTTATTTTAAAATAATTTCACTTGCAGTTTAAGGCGATGATAGCTCAGTGGTAGTGACGTCGGACGCCGTGGCGAAGGTCGTGGGTTCGAATCCTACAATGAGCTTGAGCTTTCGGTGAAGGAAAACATCGTGAGGAAACCATAGCGCGGTGGTAGGGTACTTTGTAGTACCCGTCTGGCTGGCTACCACCCTCAAGTTAAAAATCTGTCGCCAAACACCTATTGGTGTGTTCCGGCAGCTGCATTTGAGAGCCAGTTCCTTCTAGGCTTTGTGTGCTTACCACCTTCGGCCACATCATCACTTACCATAGTGAGATTGTGGTCAAACACAAGCCTATACAAAGTAAAAAAAAAAAGTTTTTTGCACGTGTAATTGTAGTAACGACATTTTTTTTGTATCCAATTTGCGAACCAAACAAGCAAGCAGCGAGAAGAAAAATATATTTTTTATAATTTTTGGATGCATAGTTGAAGCACAAGTGCTATTGTGGGGCTTTAACTGAATAAATAGCATTAACTTTAACCAACCATAAACATTAACAAAAATTAAGGCGCCAGACTACAATATGTGATCTTTTCATTGTGCATTAATATGCAATTATGAATAGGCACTTCCATGCAAGGTTCGTTCTGACTAAATTTGAATTTTAAATAGAGATTATGAAAAGTTCAACTTAGATGTACATTATTAAAATTAATGAAGGTAACAAACAGTTTTTGTACTTATATACAAAGTAAATTTTGGCATATTCTTTTTTTTTTTAAATGCATTACGAACATCCGGCCCGCGGTTTGACCCGCGGTCCCGAGGGATCTTATATTTTCCCGGGAGAAAAAGTAGCCTATGTGTTATTCTAGACTATAATCTATCTCTGTGCCAAATTTCATCCAGATCCTTCTGGTGTGATTGAGTAACAAACATCCATCCATCCAAACTTTCACATTTATAATATTATATAGTAGGATAGTTAACGAAAGTGTTCACTTAGTAGTGATTCTTCCAATATATTTACTGACTTGAACTCGTAAACTGTCTAAGGAATTACCATAATTTTATAGAAACTATTACAAATAACAGTTCCATAGAAAGTTCATTATTATCTAATATTTTAAAATACCAATTTTACTATAAAATATTTCTGCTACAAATTCATGGTTCTCGATTAACCCTTGCGTGTACTTCAAGTGATAAGCTGAAGCGTGCAATAGTCTCTTAAATATGTTATGCTACGCACACTCGTTACTAATAAAGACGAATTAATAAATAACAAGATTTCGCCTCACGTTCCCGAGGAATATAATGATTTCTCAAGATAAAAAGTATTCTATGTTTTATTATACGGTATATCTAAAAAAAAACATCAATATTGACTAACAAACATACGCACAAACTTTCGCATTTATGATATTAGTCGCATTCATACTAAGCTTAAACTGCCTTTAAGCTTTTATCTTAACCTATAGTCAGTACTTCCATGCAAATTATTATCGAGAAAAACAAATAGCCAACAGTTTAACACTTGATCTGCGCTTACACAAAGCTACCATGCAACTACCGTTAAAACTACCGCCTCATAGAACGCTCACTTAACTTCAGGCAACAACATATATCTTGAGAATGAGCCCCCACTTCACTAATATAGGTTTAAATCGGCTAAGTTTCCAGATTCAGCCATTGTTATCAGCACGACGAAAGTTCAGAGCTATTTATTTCACTGTCGCTTAAAATATGGGTCGGGCAGTCGACACTATTCCTCGTTTCTACGAGTTTGGAATAATTTAAAAGTTCCCCAGCTAAGGAAACTAGGTTTCATTGTGTTTTAGTTTTAATTTTATTCTAGGCGTATTTAAATGTTTTAGTTTTGATTGAGTTGGGAAGGGAATCCGGAATGGAGTTTGTGTATTCGTCTATATTAATAGTATATGCCTATAACCGAGTTAGTTTGTTTGTCACCCCTTGAAACTCAACGGCATAATCTATCGTGATGAAATTTGGCACGTAGTTAGACTATGCCATGGAGAGGACCGAAACTATTTTTATACGACGATAAAATAAATTACAGTCTTGTATTGGGAAGAAAAATCAGTTTCTCTATTGTTATCTGAGCTCTTTTGTTGGTCCCTTCTTAATCTAAAATTGCTGTAAAACCCCTTTCAGTGATCAGTTACCCCAGCGTCATAACAGCTAATGACGTTTAACACAAACATCTTAAGCTAATTATCAATCAGCTGTCTACGACACTCCTTCATCCATTAATGATAGATGACCGATCAACAAAGTTATTTTAATTGCTTTCGTCTACCAGCAGATGAAAACTTCACTTCGCATGAAAATTGGAGTTTGCCGCAGTGACATATTGATGGATTACATCGATTCTGTTGATTGGCGGTCGACTGTGTTCTATTTTCAAAGTTTTTTTGTTTTTTTTTTTTAACTGGACACGACAGTTTGGCAATGAATTTCGCCGCAATATGTGTGGACGAGGTTCACACAATTCGAAATTATTTCATAGTTTCCAATCATACAATATCCTATAGTATTTTAAATAATTTGTAGATTTTTTATAGGTTTTATTACACGTTTACTATAAGGATACATATTAATAAATAAATGAAAATTACTTTGATACAAAGTATTCCAAATCAGGTAGAAGTCCAAAATAAATTAAATCCGGCCGTGTGTGAGGAATTTCCAAGGTAACTTATTTATTTATATTTGTAAAGTCTAACTGGATTAATAGTTAATTCAAGAAAAATATAATTTTGAGTTAAGATTTTTACGTACATATGTGCTAGGTCTATAATTTAAGAGAACATTTGAAAATAAAAGTCCTCACTTACTCAATGATTGACTCATCAACGCAAAGCCCAAACTATTGGACCTAGAATGCTGAAATCTTGCTTTTTATCATGTAGGAAAGAATAAGGCCGATTTTGTCAAAATGAAACCCCTAAAATAAAATCGCGAGGTCAAGATCTAATTTAAGATATAACCTATAAACATGAATCTTTAAAAAAAATATACAAAATATTGTATATGAAACACAAAATTAACGGGTAACTTTACTCTTAAAAAGTCCTTCCTCCAAATGTTAAAAAGTTCTAAATATAATGTTAATTTCCTCCGCCACAAGAAAATACCAAAGCACTCAACAGTTGACATCCCAAATAATAACATTAATTTATTGACATCAAACCCTCCAATTTCCCATTAAAAAACCCGTCGAAGCCTACATCGTTACTCTGGCACTTCCGTCAAAAATCAGTTGTGTTGAATGAATCTCGAAAGGCTGTATAAAGGTTGTATAATAAATGGATACGGACTTAAATTCGCTCAAACCAGCACTGAAAGCTGCAGGGTTCCGTAGAATAATTTATTAAAAGCGCCCGTTGCTTTTGTTGAACACTGCCACGTAGGGCTGCAACTGCGTCCCTAGGCGGGTGTGAATTAAATATGTACTTAAGAATTTTATTTACTTTTACTATATTTTACTGAAGGATTTGTTTCCATATTCGTATAAAAGTTCGATTGACTAAAAATAGATATGTCGATGATATACTATGCTAACTCCTTATCCTAATGTCGGTTTCTTGCCGGCTCTGCTCAGTAAAAGAAACCTTCCGAACCGTGCGTTAGAGTCAGACTATTCATAAGTGCTTGTGAAGGCCTATTTGAATAAAATATTTTCATTTCATTTCAAATGCACACATAATTTGTATTCCCGACTAGGTTTTGTGAGTTTTCCACCTTCGGCTACATAATCACTAATATTATAATAGGTAATACTATCATCATCATCATCATCTCAGCCGCAAGACGTCCACTGCTGAACATAGGCCTAGGTAATACTATATTAGAAAAACAATTGCTGCAGTGTTTTCAATTGACAATAATATATGTAACTTGTTTTAAATATATTTAAAATTCTTTGACACAATTTAAATACATAATTTAAATAATTTTCTTAAAAAATTTAAATAACTACTTATAAGCTGTGTAAAAAAAAATACTAAGTAGACTGTAGAGTGTGACAGCCCTGGGGGCGGCGTGTCACGGAACATCAATCATGCAAAGATGGCGCCTGTGTCGCTGTTGTGGGCTCCGCTATACGTGCACACACAATAGTATGTTAGATTACATAATAGTTTTAGTGATCGTTGTACTCGGACTTATCAGTGTTTTACTGGTGAAATTCATCTGAATAAAACAAAAGAGCTGTATTTTCAAGTACAAATAAAGGCGTGAAGGATGTTTTAAAGGTTTTTCAAGTGTTTATTCTTAGTTTATCTTTCATCACTTGATGACACCAGTAGGACAGATACTCACCGGTAGTGTACTTACCCGTCTGGTGTGTGCTCTTAAGGCTCCTAGTGTCAACCACCTTACCAGCTGCGATTATATCGTCAAGTGGAATATGAGATAGTAGTGAAACGCATACCCGTAACGAAAATTTAAAGTAACATTGCTATTATCAACTTAAGTATTTAAACTTCCTCGGCCTCCTTTGGCTTGATCTTTAGGCCTTCCGTACAGTTGCGTTTATTGAGCGTAAGTGTACCTCGAACGTGTGGTGGACGCGAATGCAACGTAAACGCTGCGCACCCTTTAACATCCATGGAGGTACGCCGTCACAACTTGAGGTCATCGAACTATTTCGCGTAACTAACCAATCACCTTCCAAGCACCAGGTGCACTTGAGAGCCAGCTTGGGTTTGTGTGCTCACCCCTTCGGCCACAGAGATTATTGATCAAACTTCGATCTTAAGTAAAAAAACTTATTGGGTTCATCGTACTAACATAAAATAATTATTTATTTACGTTATATAATTATCTGCTTGCATTTATGGGCCCTGGGGCACAAGATAATTCGTATATTTCTAAAATGTGTTTTTTGTCAAAATAAGTTAAGCAAATGAGGTCTAAAGTAATACAATCGCTTCTAACGAGGGTCACAGTTGGAAGGTTAAAAATCAGCTTTCCTTTGAAGTAAAATGGTAAGTATAGCAAAATATTTTCCCGTTTTGTGGGTAGGGCGGGAAGTAAACTCAATTTATAAACTCATCGGATACAATTTCTTCATTTTATACTGCGGACAGGAAGCTTTTATGAACTTGTTTTGTATTTGTATTATAAATAAAGCTCTTAGCTCGATTTCAGTCAAATTTCATCTCATTGAGTCTGCCTCTATTTCGGTCTTTTACCATTCCGGATCCAAAGCTGGAACGATTTGATTCTAGATCTCTCACGCCTCTATTCTAATCACATTTTATCAGTTAAGCTACTCTAAAACCTTTTAACAGAAGCTATCAAAAACGTTTCAATTATCTACGAATTTACCATATATTTATTTATGTAAATTCCAATAGCATTGGTGAAATCAAACAACAGGAGTAAGAATGAAACATGTAACTGAGAGATACAATGTGTTTGTTGAGTTGTCCTTCCTTCATAGATGTTGCATAGAGGTTGTTTATGGTGAAACCGTTGGGCGAAAGCTAGTCTGCCATAAAGACACAACACACAATATTCCCATGAAAGCTTTGATTGTAAATTAAACATCAAGTTCGTACAATGGTGTGTCCAAAGTTAAGTTCATAGTACAAAATACATTTCAAAGAGTCATTACTGGAGCGCAGGTGTAAGTGATTTTATAAAGTTTGTTGTGTTAAAACTCGGCCATGCGGTTATGACAGTGCATGGCCGAGTTTTAGCTTATATTATTATATAAACGTAATATAACATGTTCCAGTTTATATTACGTTTATATAAACTGGAACAGGTTATGAGCATTTACTAAAATGCAGGGCTACTACGCCAGACAACCAATTTTATTCGCGGTTTTAATCAATGTACTTTATTTGTGTAAATTCAAATACAATCTTTTTGGTGCTTTCATTTATGTTAGAATACTGACAAGTATACTGACAGTCCACCTGGTGGTTACCAATTACAGTAGTCGTAGTAGAACGTAGAGGCTTGGCGCAAGATTTTTACTCCAGGGTACGGTTACTCCGTGCTATTGTTTTCTAAAGATATTATCCATCACTGAAAGCTCCAGCTCGGCATTAAACCACAGAGCTATGTTCACTTCAAACTTAAGACGCCATTTATGAAACGGAGTCGCGTTTTAAAAACCGAACAAGTGTGAGTCAGACTGGTGCACCATTCCAAGGAACCGACCTAACCTATAATACCTACGTATTTGATATTAATTTCAAGTTCCTCCACACGTTTCTAAAAAAGATCTTGATAGACAGACGAACGCAGTGTTATATAAGGGTTCCATTTTCCTTTTGAGGTACGGAATCCTCAAAACAACTATACTACTGCTTCCTACTACTGTGTATCAGGAATATAGTCTGGAGCTACTTTAGAGTATTAGTTGGCACAGATAGCACCGGATGCATTTCTAAGCTTAGACTTAGCACGGATTCTACGGAATAGTTTCTTGCCTTGCTCTGTAACAGAGCAAGAATTTCTAGCTAAACTATTCTGATAATCCCCCTAATTTAGACCCATTTGCTTGCCATTCCGGTCGGAAAGGACGATTTTATTTCGTAAAGTTTAGGCTGATGCCGTCTTAGTCGTAGTATTCATTTGCCACGATCGTGTACCAGTGGACTGCCTCATTCCAAATGGAAGTCTGAAATGAGGAAATAGAAGCCATCCTATTCAGTAGACTACCCAATCGGTTTGTCTACCCGATCGAGACCGCAACCGAGCAGGTCTGAATAAGGCGGAATGTCTTATATTTTTTGTAGATAGGTAGATCTCAAAAACTCAGTGGTTAAAGATTTTGTGATTGATTAAGTTAAGCTTAACTTCAAGTTAAATTCAATTGAATTCGGTCGATTCTTATAGAAACATATACATATTACCTGTTGCTAAAGTGAAGGTGCAAGGAATCGATCGGAGATAAATGTATATAGCATTTACAAGTAGTATATCAGTCATCTAGCTTCCATAGTATAAGCTCTGCTTAGTTAGTTAGTGATCTGGTCACAAAATAAAGCTGTGCGTTTGTAAAGAAAATCTAAGGTTATCTATTTTTCATTACTAGCTGTCCCCTCGGTTTCACCTGTGTTCTCAAGTTAAATAGTAGCCTAAAACCTATCTCAATAAACTGGCTAACTAACGCAAAAATATCGGTGCCTCAAGTTCATAGAAAAATCTCATACTTTCAGTTTTTCTTGAATTTTCCAGTCAATTTTTCCAATCTTTCTCTTGACAAGAACCTTACTTGAACTTCATATATATAATATAATATTTAAAAAAATACCCAAGTGGTCCACCCGTTCTTGAGTTTTGAGCTTAGCAACACATTTAGCCATTCATTTTTATTTATATAGAGATAATTAAATCCTGAAACAACTAACAACACAAAAAGATCCATAAAAATCGAAGGCAAACTTCACTGGCTTTTTTCTAAACATTCAATTAAAGCCAATACGTCTAGTAACAGTCTGGCATCACCTGGGAAATGAGCCGGGCGACTGAGTCGACACGTCGCGAGTAATTAGATGAGACAAAGGGAGCGCAAGTAGGCGAGAGCTCGCGAGTGTCGGACAGTGTGTAAAATGGAATTTACTCTCGGAGTTTTATATCGAAGCCCCGAATTGGAATTTAAGACAAATTTATAAGGTTTATTTTAGTAGTGAGGATTGTTATAACACTTCTGCAGATGATTTTGGCTTGTTATGAACAGGATGTTATCTCTACGACTACTAAGTAGATTGACAATGGTAGGCCTAACCCTTCATTCAAACATAGTACAAAGGATGACAAAATAAAATATCCTTACAACACTAAAAATGCTGTGTCATGTATTTCAAGAGAAACTTTTCTATAAGTTGGTTCCCTAAAATTTCACGAGTTAACTAACGCAAAGCGCGATATCCTTTCGTTGAATTATAAAATTTTCAAACTTTGAGAGTTGAAAATCTGTAAAAGTGCAAATTTGCTAAAGAGTCTGGGTGTTATGGAAGTTTTTAAAGTTATTAAAAATTTACTGCGGTGCTTGCATGCGTTTTTGAAGCTTATTTCCTAAAAGAAGGAGACAGGAGATTGTAAGTACTTCAAAATATTTGTATCAATATAGACTACATATATATCTACTTTATTTATATATATCTACTTATTTACATGAAATAATCTTGTAGACACTACGACACATTAATCCAGTCAATTATTGAATACCTTAGGCTTTCTATACGTCACTAACAATTCAACCTCAAAATCCGAGCCGAGAAAGGTTACAAACAG
Organism: Tetheella fluctuosa; assembly: GCA_951216915.1. Lineage (NCBI taxonomy): Eukaryota > Metazoa > Arthropoda > Insecta > Lepidoptera > Drepanidae > Tetheella > Tetheella fluctuosa. Next base: position 8,478,301 of record OX578230.1, read on the forward strand.
TAAAATCTCAAGGCTCACACATAAACCGCTACATTTGAATCGCCATAACGTCGGGTAGTTGGTAAATATTTGAGCGAGCTCGTCGCCTTGCGCCAAAAGGGCCATTTATCGCTTGGCCGCCGTAAGGTGCGGACGTTTCACTGCTATTGTTGCTGAGATTTATTATTTAGAAATAAGGTTTTAGCATTGTGGTCGGAGTAGATTATGTATTTGATTTAGGGGAGACGAGATTATGTTGAAGATGGTTCATTTTTACGGTTAATGTCAGAATCCTTTATAGGTATACAGTGTACATTAAACCAACTTGTGATAGCAAATATGTAGAATGCTAAAGTAAGAATTTTATAATAATGATTTAATGAAAAGAAAAGAAGATTATTTGTTGAAAATAATCTCATCCTCATGTCATTAACAGTGGTTACATCCTTAATTCTAATTATAAGAGCTTCTTCGTTGATTTTTTTTCTATGTATAGGCCTGTCTTTGACCACAATCTCATAATGGTAAGTGATTTTGTTGCCGAAGGTGGCACACGGAGCCTATAACCACATAGGTGTTTTGCGGCAGATTTTTCAACATGAGGGTAGTAGCCAGCCAGGCGGATACTATAGACTCTACAGTACCGTATAGAGACTACAGTCTTTAGTATAGAGTACTCTATGGTTTCCTCGCGATGGTTTTCCTTCACCGAAAGCTCAAGTTCACTGTAGGATTCGAACCCTCAACCTTTGTCCCAGCATTCAACGTCACAACCACTGAGCTATTATCGCATCGAATATCCATTATGATTGATAGGTGCTATAATAGCGTACCTGGAAATGATAATTACTTTATCATCGCCTGCCCACCACGGGAATGTTGTTATGGGAAATTATGCCAATTTGACCGGTTATTAGGGGTTCTGGGAACTCATTAATGGAATAAAACTAAATTATTAATTAAGTCACCTAGTTTTATGGGGATATTGCCTGATTGAAACCATTTAAATGCAAATTTTAAACGCAAGAAAGTGATTTACTAAAAAAATCTTTATACGGTGTTATCGACACAATAATAGTGTTCAATTGAACAGTTAAGTAATATTGAGTTATTTATTTGACAAATTAATTGAGAAGATAATATAGAATAATCCTAACTATCCTAATCCTAACTTAATATTATAGATGCGTATGTGAGTTTGTTCGTTTGTTTGTTTGTTACCTTTTCACGCCAAATCCGCGGAACCGATCACGATGAAATTTGGTACGCAGATAGCCTATAGTATGGAGAAGGACATGGTCTACATTTTTACTCGGAAACCACGGGGGACAGCTAGTATAGAATAAAGAACAGTAAAATATTTTAGAAAAGCATACGAAAACTAACAATACTTACTGTTTATTCAAATAATAAGCTTATAGAACAACCCCACTATCGCACTCGCTCACAACTTCCCAAGCGCATCCTATGCTCATATTCCATATAAACAGACGCTCGCCAAAATTCATACTCAGCTTTAGGTACCCATTTAGTTCTGGTTCACTAATACCCAGCTGGTTACTTCCATGCCAGTGGACTGGCTCAAAGGATACAAGTCCACCGGAAAATTCTACGATTCACAGTTCAAATCTTCGGTTCGTGCTGCGATGCAGAAAATTGAAACGGATTTTAGTATTGCTATAATATTAGTTGAATAGGTTGGGTTGGGGTATTGGAAGAATATTGCATGATGATGTTTTTAGTAAACTATTCTTGTAATATCTAGAATATCGACTATTGTCTATTGTTACTTCAATAGTTTTGGAATGCGATATTATGGCGATTTTATATACGGTTAATTGAAAACTATTGTTATTTCTAGAATAAAAATCTAAAGTATTCAAGATATAGTTTATCCTATTTTAGTACTTAATTCTTACGAATCAATTAAACCATTACCACACCGTATTAATAAGCTATATGTCTGATTGAATAACATACATGTATAGAAACTTTTGTATTTATAATTTCAGTAGGTGTAGAGTATGTTTACGATCTACCTTTGTGGGTATAAAACTTTACCTAAGTACGTATTTCTTAGTAATAATTTGAATTGAATACCTTTTATGTTGCTTTAAACAGCGTTAGTTATTCTATGAACTCCTCCAACTGAACTAAGCAAATTATTTGTTTGATTTCATTGAAGAAACTTGACTAGTAAGTACTGCAAAAAACTAAACGCAATTTACTGGATGAAATTTAATATTTTCTTCGTTCTTTACAATTTCCTTTTTCAATGTTTTTTATACATAAGATTATTTTGTAGTAAGACAGGAGTCAATGTTGATATGACAGACAGAGACGAATGGGAGAAAAGAGCACATCGCGTCGACCCTAAATTATTGGAGAAAGGGCAGGAAAATGATGATAATTATTATGTTGTACAAGAAAACAAGGCTTACAATGTTTGCTAGCCCCAAGCTATGCTAGTCTATGCATGCTATGTGTGGCCTCCGTCTGGTATAAACTCATAATTAAAAAATAAAATCGCACACTATATGTAGTAATTATTCTTATTACATGGCAATGGTTTGTCCTTTGAAAATAATTACTAAACAACTGTAAGGCTAAAATCTAAATATAGTTAAAATAAAACAATATTTTTCCCGGAGGTTTTTTGAGCCATTATTTTGATTAGGTATATTCATCGAGGGTGAGAACATCCCCCTTTGTATGTATGTTTGACCGGTTAAATTATTAGCAGACATAGAACAGTATTACACACATATTTTTCAATATCACCTTATCTTTCACGAACTTAAACTATTGGGACATTGCGACAAATCATGTAAATATATTTTTTTACTTTTTTCTTTTGTGATAAAAAAAAATTAGGTACACACTGAAGTACTATAAATATTTATTAACTTTAAAGTACCTTTTATGTAATCTGTAGATTTATTCATAGATAATCTCTCGGGTACCGGTATATCACGTCCTATTTCTTTCGTATTCGTACTTGCAAAACTTTAATCAAATCTCAAAAGCAATATCATGTTCGTAAAATTCCTCTACTTATGCGAAATTATTTTGAATTCCCATTAGATACATCGTAGTCAGTAGTCTATTTTATACATCAGTGGAACATGATGTTGGATGATAGCTTTGAAAGCAATATTTGGAGTTAAGATCTTTGTGTGTCCTTTGGAGCAAACATTTAATCATAGCGGGCTATATGTAAATATATTTTGAGATTAGAGAGGCGACACGACTCTTAAGCTATATTTAAAATAAATATTCTCTCTATATTTTTATACTTTTAAATTAACTGGGCAAGGATGTCTTAGTACAATCCTCAAGATTCCTTAAATTTTAATTTTCCTTTAAAATGTAGATAATCATGGATGAATTCGAATTATTTCATATTCGGCATACAAACTTCGAAGATAAAGGAGGAGAACGATATTTTTTTTATACATTTTTCGCTCAGGTTTTCGACCCCCGATTTCAGACCCCATGCCTGGATTTTACAAGACGCACTTTAAGCTCTCTCTCTTTCTCTCTCTCCTTCATTCTCTATTTCTCTCGCTCTCTTGCTCACGTAATGAAACCGTATAGCTATAACATGATTTTGATTAATATGTCCTATTTGGTAATGATGTTTGAGTAGCTTCATTTCTAGTAATATTTATTATCTATTTACCCATTTACACAGTTCATATACCTATCCTTTTGATGCATATTATCAAGATAAAAAATAAATGTTTCACACGATTTCACAAGGGCTTTTCATCACGTTCCGTAGTAACATATTGCGGTAAGAGATGAGCAATAAATAATACACAAATTCAGTTTGGTGAAACTCTAACCCGAAATGTTTCGACGCGAAGCCAAGGTAACTATGATCATATATCATAATACTGTGACTTCGGAGGGATGATTAAACATTGATATATAACAAGCATTCACTATAGGTATTAATATCCTTATGGCAAACAAATATTTTAGATTTCACTTTTAACACGAAGCTTAATTTATTTTTTTACATAAAATTCCTTCAAAAAAATGTTTATGGTTTGATCATAATAGCATTTCTAAGGGACTGCTTCAGGACCTACCTTTAATAGAATACTGTATAAACCATGCAAATCGGTTAAGCCGTTTCCGATAAATCGGTGATCATAAATATGAGCGTCCTCCTCCTTTTTAGGGTTCCGTACCCAAAGGGTAAAAACGGGACCCTATTACTAAGACTTCGCTGTCTGTCCGTCCGTCTGTCTGTCTCCAGGAACTGCGATAGCTAGACAGTTGAAATTTTCACAAATTATGTATTTCTGTTCCCGCTATAACAACAAATACTAAAAATAAAATAAAATAAATATTTAAGGGGGGCTCCCATACAACAAACGCGATTTTCTTGCCCTTTTATTTGGGTGCAACCTATATGGTAGTTCCCGTTGACCTAGAATCACAAATTTGGCAAAAAGCAAGGTCTTACAACACAAATATTGGAAAAATTCCAAAAAATAAAAAAAGTTGAAAATGTCCCTATACATACATAATAACGCCAATTAATAAAGACCTCTGAGTTGTATGGGCGCTCATACAATTTAGAGGTCTAGATTAATTGGCACTAACCTCAAATAAGGTAAATAAATAAAATTTTGCATTTCCCATGATGGACGAACGATGGAAGTTTGTACGGAACCCTCGGTGCACGAGTCCAACTCGCACTTGGCCGGTTTTTATAAATCGCTTAAAAATACTATTAAACATTTTAAAACAATATTATTATATTATACAACACCGTAAATATTCCTGGATAATCTTATAACAAACTAGTTTTTCCGCGCGGTTTCACCCGCTATCCCTAGGGATCTTGTGTTTTCTCGGGATAAAAAGTAGCCAATGGCTATCCAACACTGAAAGAATTTTTCAAATCGAACCAGTAGTTCCTGAGATTAGCGCGTTCAAACAAACAAACTCTTCAGCTTTATAATATTATTAGTAATTAGTATTAGTATATAGATAAAAAACCAATGAAACCTATGAACCTGGAAAGTATGTTATTTTTTTTATACTAAGGTATATATTATTTAAAAAAAAACTTTTGTATTTAATGCATGATCATATGAAAATTAATATGATCGGATCGTGTTACAAAAATGAATCTCCCAAAATTCCCTTAATAAAAAACTCCATACATACACTGTTACGTAACAATCACCAATAAAAGTGACATTACTCTTCAAGAGGACTTGTCAGAGGCTTCTGACCCAAATGTGTCATAATATGGACCTATAAATACATAGCCACCAAATTAACTTGACCTTCCCCGTGTCTCTAAATGTTAGTCATCACGGTTTTGAAGGAAGGAATGTAGAGACACGGAAGGGTCACAGTTCCTGGTTGTATGTAAGCGTGGTACAACATTACGTCGATTTAGTGGTGAAATGTGACTCCGAGTACAGTCACGTGCAATGTCTAGTGTAAGGTCATAAACATAGGTTTGATGTGGTCATGGTATCAACTGTTTGGTATAGATATAGCTTTCACTTCGCTATTTCACTTGTGTATATGATTTTTTATTTTAATATGTTGGTCTTGTCCTAATTTTAGGGTACCCCATGTTGTTATTATGATTTATGGATTTAAACTATTGTCTTTTATCTGAGTAGTTTTAAGCTTTAAGGCGATGATAGCTCAGTGGTAGTGACGTCGGACGCCGCGGCGAAGGTCGTGGGTTCGAATCCTACAATGAGCTTGATCTTTCGGAGAAGGAAAACATCGTGAGGAAACCATAGCACGGTGGTAGGGTACTTTGTAGTACCCGCCTGGCTGGCTACCACCCTCAGGTTGAAAATCTGTCGCCAAACACCTATTGGTGTGTTCCGGCAGCTGCACTTGAGAGCCAGATCCTTCTAGGCTTTGTGTGCTTACCACCTTCGGCCACATCATCACTTACCATAGTGAGATTGTGGTCAAACACAAGCCTATACAAAGTAAAAAAAAAAAAAAAAACGCGGGTTTCGGGCTTTGAGCGCGGCGACCGAATCAAGAAATTCCGTAACGAAAAAACCTAACACCCGGTAGACTCGATTGAAACCTTACCTGAATAATAAAACATTAAAAAAACAAAAAATAATAATTTCGAGTCGACAACATATATCCGCAAAATTCGGATTGTCGAGTATTTTGTTAAATTCTAATGGTGCAAATGGCAGTCGCCATATTGGCCGAGCACAGTACCGCCATATTTTCAATGAACGCATCCCTGTCAGCCAGTATCAGTTTTTTCTTTTGTTTCCCTTATTTCGGGAAGGCAAAGGGTTCTAGCCCATACAGCCTAATCATGAGATGACACAGTGTTCTCAGTGTGTAAATGAGCCTTTATTGACAGCCTATTATTTTTGTTTCCCGTTATTAAGCTATTGCATATATTTTATCGCGGGCTTAGTAGTATAAAGAAAAAAAAAAGAAAAAAAAAATTACTGCATAAATAAAAAATAAATAAATAATTATAATTGCATAACTTGAATAAAAAATGCTATGCAATAGCTTTACCGCGGCAGTCCCCGAGTGCCACACGTATTTTTTATTATGGATATTGCACGTATTATTAAAACTATTTCTTTGAGGGTTTATTTTAAACTAGCTTCCGCCTCGCGGTTTCACCCGCGTTCCAGAAGGATCATATGTTTTCCCGGGATAAAAAGTAGCCTATAGCCTTCCTCGATAAATGGACTATTCAACACTAAAATATTTTTTCAATTCGAACCAGTAGTTCCTGAGATTAGCGCGTTCAAACAAACAAACAAAAAACTCTTCAGCTATTTAATATTATTATTAAATTTATTATTATTATTAGTATAGATTAAACCACTGATTCAAAAACATGGGCCAATCTTTTAAACATTCACTCTGCTCTTCATCCACAGAGGCTCTCAAACTTGAAGTCAATTTAATTTCCTAATAAACTGTCTACTCCTTTAAAAGAGAATTTAAGAAAAATCGGCAATAGAAAAGTAAGATTTTCATTCTAATAATATATTAATACAGAGTAGAAGAGAGTATGTGTTTATCTGCTCAACCAAAATGCCAAACCAAGATCAACACTTTATAAATAACGTATAAATCAAACGAACAGTTCATCTCATGTAACCAACATTTTCCCGGAAAATAAAACAAAATTGGAGCGTATTTTAAAACAAATACCTAATACAGGGTGGGAAATAAAATTTCCTTTTGACTGGTAAAAGCCCCGGTTGATTTTGATTTATTGCATATCCGCCCGCTTTCCTTTGACGTTACTATTGCACTCCCAATCTGAGCGTACACATATTTTTATTTGTCTGTTCGTTAGCTTTTCTGGATTTTGTTTCGATGAGGTACAAGTATTTATTTACTATCATAAGTACCTATAGTTTTAGTGAAATAATACATTATGTATCTTGAAGTATATTTTATAGGTCTATCTCTCATCTAAATGTCTCTATCTATTAACTATTTGTATTTACACTCAGATTTGTAATAGGATGAGTTAGATGGTTTGTTGCCATTCGAATACTGCTGCTATCCATACGCAAAATGGCGATTATATAGGCTATTTTAAACCCATATAGAGCTCTGATAATATGAAGAAATCCGAACATTATTCTTTATTATTGATCATTGATATAGAAATATATCTATTATTTCTATATCTCGCTGTTATAAAATATAGCTTGTAAACCCTACATATTATCATCGCGAAATGAATCTTTAACACAACCTAACTCGCGTCTTACACACGTTTATCACTGCTACAACATTTTGCAAGTAACATCCACCCTTTCACGAACCAATTCGACTCCCCGTACATCAGAAACCGCACGAATACTCGCTCTTACATAACAATAATACCTTTTCTACAGCCTCGCTGACAAATATCTAGGTATAAATACTGGCAACCCTATGCGTTTCACCACGTGGTTCAATAATGTAGGTACGTGTGCGAGGCTAACGCCATCTCTGGAGGGGTGGCGAAGCTACGACGAAGCGAGGTTGGGGAAATGGTTCCTCGTGTAAAAGTTTTCCCTAGGTGTCGTGAAAAGCTTAAAACTCACTGTCGATAGATGGCGTAACAAGTTGCGATCAGAACTTAGAGCTTATTGAATATTCTTGATACTGATATGTTTTTGTTTTGTTTCAGCTCTCGGAGCTCGAGCACAGGGTGCTGGAGGCCGAGGGCAGAGCAGAGGAAGCCGAGGACAAGGTAATTATATTTAAAAGAAATAGATACATACAAATTACTTCGTTAATTTCAGGTTAATTATTACATTAAGGGTCAACTTTACTCGGATAACTTTTACATTTTTAGCCATAGAATAAATACAGTATGACAGATTTTCTATAAAAAGTCTGTCACACGGCCTTATTTATCTCGTGGACAAGTGTGGTAAGAATTCGGTTAAAAATAGACCTTAGTAGATTAGATGCAGAATCAATCAATAATTAATGACACATTATATTTAGCATCTGGAAATAATGTTTGATCGACGTATAAGTATCGCTGCAACCGCTACAATTAATTATCACCCTACACAGATAAATCCACCAATTTTTCACAACTCCAAAAGTGAAAAACACACTTTAATTTCGTAAATCCCTGTTTTTCAAAAGCTTTTTGCAACAATAAATTCTCCTTCACCCCTAGCAGGGTTGTGCAAGTCAGGAGGGTCAGCAAAAACATTTCATTAATCCACTGTCAGAACTTGCGAGACCTTTTGTTTGACAGGGGACCTTCGTCAGAGGCCGTGGAGGCTATTTATGGGCAACACTATACGTTTATGATGGATGGACATTTATCATGTTTTGAATTGATAAAAAAGTGCATATATTTGACCTCACTATACAAACAAGTGCTATTATCCTATAAAAGTCAAGAGTGTATAACTAGAAATACTCCGAAATATTAATTATTATTATACTTTCTTCTCCATGGTAACTCAAAAAACACATTTTGCCACATACCTATTTAAATAAACTGGGGTAAACTGGAAACGGCTGAATATAATAAAATAGTTAAGTACCTACCAGAGCTTTGGTGTCTGTTACTGTCTTTGTCAATTCTTCATTTTCTACAACCAAAAAAGGAAAACCAGGGCAATAAAGCTTAACTACATTAATTGACCTGCGCTGTGTAACTACAGTTTATAGTCGCCAAAACATTAACAACCAGCAATAAAACAGTAAGCAATTAGCCCCATCACATCCTTTAAAACCGACAAATCATTCCTATAACGACCTTTGTGCCCATTAAACTGCCGAAGAATTAACGCCCCAATATATGAATTAATAAAACTGCAGACGTATTTAATTAAGTTCGATTTCAATGTTGTCAAAGCCTAGGTGGATTATAATGAGGTACCTTGGGTTCTAATCGAAAAAACGATTATCGAAATATCGTGTATCATTTTCTGGAGTAATTGAACTCTTTCTTAAAAGTCAGATTTTATTTGATCAGCTAAATGAAATCACTAACAAACATAATACATTAGAGTGACAGTATGGCAAAATTTTCAATCCCAAAAAATAATAGTGTATTATTTTTTTGGGATTTATTTACTATTTTAGAACAAAGGAGGATTGATGGCCCCACTCGTTTCAAAAGCGACTTGTTTCACTTATACGATCTCTGCTCAGCTCCCTTTAGTCAGAACCTAATGGTACATGGCCTTAAACCGTTCCTAAAAAAACCCATTAGGAAACTACGTACAGCGCATCACATACCTTGTTTTAATTCTCGACTTATAAGCACAATAACCAACAGCTGTCTGTTGGTTATTGTGCTTATACGTTGCGTTTTATTATATTATGTAAGTATCCAAAACACAATACCTAATACGACATTTTATCGTAACAAATATAACTAAGCGGGCACGTCATAAAACACCCCTATTTGGGACATTTGTTGGAATACACGCTGACAACTGAGAAATAGGGGAGGGCGGTGGATTACTAGCGACTGGTAATGTCAGCAAGTTTTATGCTTAGTTATACTTCAAAACTTCAAAGTTTTTCACTACGCTGTGAAAACTGATTTATAAAACAATTTAAGTTTGTCCTGCCGCATACTAGTTGCAAGTATTATATATACTATGAAGTTGATATACTTTCTTAAGCAAGAATATTTTACCCATTAGAAATGAAACAAGTTTTATATTAATTGAAATGCGCTTTATCATAAAAAATATGTTTTAGGAATCTATATTTGACTGTAGTAATTAGCTACTTCAATATATGCTTTTGAATGCAAACCATAAAACGAAAAATAAGCTCTATTGTCCGTTTTAAGGAATGAAGCATTGTCGAGAATCGTGAATAAAATATTTCAATGTCAATATTCATGCTCTTTACCGTAAAAGAACTCCACCATTTCATCTTTAAAGATCATAACAAAATGTATATAAAAACTATCTCAGGAGAATTCTCTTTCCAAAAATAAAATCATTCAATTATATCATATTTACCTATTAGTTATGCCTGTACCTCCTTGTTTGTTTTATTTTTAGACAAAACAATATTTTCCTATTTTTGCTAACGCTCCAACACAATAAGAGCAGTGTACACAAGTGCAGGCTTATATCAACGATGGGGATGGTTCATATTGATTTTCACAATTGCGGGATTATGACTCACTCTGCCGCTGCGTTTTAAGTTTTAATTACATTTGTGAGCGGTGACTTACGTTTTTAATTAAATAATGTTACCCTGAGATAGGGATTTTATTACTTTGGTCCAAATCGAACATAAGAAATCGATATTTAAAAAAATATTTTTAATTCTCCATTTAAGTAGTTACCTTGCGAAAAGGTCGAATCAAAAATATTAATTAATAATATATTTCAATCCCTTCCGAGCATCGTGTCATACTAATATTTTTATTATTGTACGTGATAGATATACTCAACCATAATGATGAAGAGATAAGATGGTTATTGCCTTGAATGTGTCAGTTGAACCGATTACAAAATATTATAAAATTTGATACAAAATCATTCTACAGTTTATAATCTCTTATTACTTGTACAAAACATGAATGATTTCATAACCCTACTGATTTCGTCCCTTACAATCCGCACCCCATTAATTTACATTCAAATGAATTTAATCTTTATTCTGTTGCAATAAAAACTATTATCTTTCTACCCACGTGATTGTCAGTGTTTTTTTTTAAATCAAAAAGTCTGGCTCTGGCAACAATACAGAATTCCTTGTGGCCACCCCTCGACGCATGCGTACAAAACGCATCTAACTTCAAACGAATAAACCAAGCTACCATACGCGACAACTTCGTCCCTCTACCTGTATATACAACAATTTCTCTTTTAATTTAACATTAAAATATTATACGAAACATAAATCAAATCCGTCTTAAAACTACAATCGTTCGATTTAATATAAATTGTATCAAGATCACATGTGCCCCATACATTGAGAAGCGTGGATGTGTACAGACAGCCTATATAGAAATACTTTTGATCAATAGGACCTCTTTATAAATTTATTTGTGTTCTAGATACGAAAGCGTTGCTATTCGCTTTAAAAAGTGTACTAAGCAATTAATGTGATATTACTTATTCAAGCCTAAGTGCAACAACGAATGTTTATTTAGCTTTACGTGTGTAGTAATTAAAAGTGTGTCAGTGTTTACGATAAGTTAGTCGTAAATTTTGAATAAAGAAAACAATCCGTGTGATTCCGGATTCGTGTTATTATGTCGAAACCTAATACGTTGAAGGCGCATAGACTGAGTGCAGAATTCGCCGAGAAACGTGGCCAGTCGATGAAGAAAACAGACCCATCGAGTTCATAGCAACCACCCGTGAGTATTTAGCTTTATTTTATGATAAAAAAAAGTAGAATGTTCCTATACCAAAACGATATAATGAAGTTCATGGTTATATCACAATGTCCTCATTTTATTGTACACGTAAATTTTATTCTACAGGATTCTCCTGCTACGAATTCATAGTGAATCATTTTAATTTCATAGCGTTAGAGCTGTTTTTAATACAAAAATCCTGTGACAGTAGTTAGGTCAAGGCTACGTTAATAGCTGTTTTAATTATTTAGTTCAATAAAAAAAAATTGGTGATTTGTCTATGATATAAACATGTCACGCTTGACCATTTAAGATTATTAAATTAATATTTAATTTGATTGAGATTATTAAAAGTAATCATTCTAAATTCAAATAGGTAATCATCGTCATTTATTTTCATAATTCGATTTTATGATTGCCTAAATGATATCCCTGGTAAATTTCAGTAAATATCTCACCACTATTCAAGTGCTATAGCTAAGTTCTAAAGTACCTATAACAGTAATTTTAGCTTCTCGTTAGCTTCTACAATTAATTGTAATAGGCTTTCGTAGTATTTCTACGAACGAAGGGCAACATGGCCGCCACTCAGCTGTTTGCAGCGGTACGCATGCGCGTCGGGTTTCCCGCCATCTTTGAACTTTGACCCAATGTCACATTTCAATGTTGCTATAGACAAAATCGGTGTTTCCAGACTACATTCGTTTAAGAGAGAGTTTTTATTTACAAAATATCATAATTTGGTCGCTGCATTCTTACTAAATTAATGTCCTAGAGAAAGAAGAGACTAAGTTAGATAAAGACGACCTTGAAAATTTAAATTATGGTTGATAAATGGTTGATTGCAAAATTTTAAGGCAATGATAGCTCAGTGGTAATGATTTCGGATACCGCGGCAAAGGTCGTTCGGGTTCGGACCCTCGGCAGCTGTTTGTGAGAAAGTATATAGGTGTATCTATTAATATCAAAGAAAAAAAAAAAAAACGTAACGAAAGAAAACCTAAGACGAGCTGCTCCGAAATCGGACGAATACGTAAGCAGCTGTTTGTGAGAAAGTATATAGGTGTCTATTAATATCAAAGAAAAAACTTGAATTAATGTCAAAGAAAAAAATACTGCATAAATAAAAAATGAATAAGTTGATAAAAAAATGCTATGCAATAGCTTTACCGCGGCAGTCCCCGAGTGCCACACGTATTTTTTTTAACACCAACGATTATTATAGCAATTCAAATTAATTATTAATATCAACCTTTTGTAATTTTCTTTATCATTTATGGAAATAAACTGATTAACATAATGCCAAAACACAAACATAGTTCTTTGATTAAACGAAGGAAATAATTAAGTGAAAATATTTGGAAATAAAGTACAAGATTGATGACAGCAAAGGTTTCGGTGCCTGAAGCAGTTTAAAACGCGTGACATAACAAACAAATATTTTTGGAACAAAGTCTAAAGATACTGATATCAGTATAAACCGACTATTTTAATAAGACCTGTGGATTATAAACATTACTTTATTAGTATAGGTCCTCTTAATTTAGCTGAAGTCCATTATCAGACATTGCCTGAGCGAATATGCAAATTATTATTTAACTGAAAACACGCCACAGTCGGTTGTCACGCATTTTTGTACAAAGTTTACCGCCAACACTTATATTTATTAGGTGCTAGTTTCCGTCCCGCGGTTTCGTACGCGTATTTGGATTTAAAAGTATGACTCTCTTATGTCAATTTCCATGCCATAGGCTACCTGCGTGCCAAATTTCATCACGATTGGTGTTGCCGTTGAAGTGTCAAGAGGTAGCAAACAAACTCACTTACGCATTTATAATATTAATAATATGATTCCATTTATATTAATATTTTTCAGTCCAAGAATTTTCAAAAATATGTGATCTCAAAAGAATGAAAATTAAAATATTTATTTCAGTAATTTAACTTCTACAATAACAATAGCCTCTATTGGGGACTCCTTAAGGTCCTAGCTCCTACGCAGCTGCTACGAACCTATATTTTTCCATTACAAATTTACAATGCTCTTATAAAATTTTATATTATATAAGAATGATCGTGTTAATAACTGGTGTGTGGGAGCACCTTTATAAATCACTGTCAGTTTGCGCACAAAAAAAAAGGTTTTATTTTTGTTTTGTATTGTAGTTGAATAATCGAACGTTAATCGTAAGCAGTGAAACCTACTTACTTGAAAAATTAGATTATGTACTTCATTACACCTCAGTGACCTATGAATATAGGTATTTCACGATTAACCCCAAAGAAATCACTTATAGTATTTTCAGCCTTCAATGGAAAAAATGGAACGATGAATAAGGACTCGATTATAAATCACTCTTATTTCGAATTTTGTTTGCTGTTCTATTTTTGAACTGAAAAAACTTTTCTAAGAATTGAACGTTATGATAATCACTGCCAATATATTTTCGCGTGAAATCATTATTTGTGAAATTTTTTAAAAATCATAAGCTATTTTAGTTGTAAATAATAGGCCTACCTACAAAAAACTTCTACACAACTGTTTACTGGCAAGGAAACCTTGAACATATATACCTAATATTCTTATAATCGGTCATAGAATTATTACCTATAGAAAGTAGGTTTTCAAACAACGCTTGCTCGGAATCTAAGTCAAAAATTTGCTATGTGTGCGTAACTGCGCCATACACACAGACGCAATTATAGTGTGCATGTATACGCATTTGGGTCAGATACTGACCTCCTGACTAGTGACTAGTGCATAATATAAGTAGGACTAGTGAGTAGTCCTTCCAGATTTAAAAAAATGGAATATTAATATTTAAAATCGCATTCGCAAATAAGTCGCTTTTGAAGTAATCGCGAGAGCAATAGTAGTAGTTATGGCGAATGACTCATGGGGTGCAACAACCTCGTCCAGACAGATGGTGGAGCGGATCGGTCGCTGGATTGGTCTGCTGATTCGAGGGGTATTGCCGACTTTGTGCTGTAGGATGATAGCGGTTAGTTAAGATTTATATTGTTTGCGCAAATCAAACTAGGTATAAATGGGGTGCTGCAGTGGCTGCACTTAGTGATAGGTTTCACTCCGTTGTAAGCATTGCTTTGGTTTTTGCCTTTATTTCAGAGAGCAAGTTCATTTATGTTCGATGATAAATCTTTAACAATTAAGCTAATGTAAAAGTGGTCTGGCTGGATGCAGTCCATCTATAAAAGTTGTCTTCTCTCTGGCGAAGAAATCCGTGCTGAACTTTTTTTTCTATTTATTTATTAAACATTCCATTGATATAATCCATATTACTGAGACAGTTTATGTATAAATTTATTTCGGCGTGTTGCTTATCATCTATCTATCACGCCACAGGTCGTGAGTTGGAACATGTCTGTTTGTCTTGAGTCTAGGCGTAAGTAGGTATATACTGTTTGGAAAAAAAGTAGTATAAGCTTATATTTCTTCTGTAGTAGGTATAAGTATGTACCTAGTAGGAACATCAGTTATCTGGTTTCTATTATATAGCACAAGTTATCTGCTTAGTTTGGGGTCAGATGGTAGTGTGTGAGGAATGTCTTAGGATGTATTTATTTAAAGAATATACTTTTTTTGAGTCTCTCGTGTGTCTAGAATAAATTGCTTAATTTTATTTATTATCGAACGTCTCTACTTCCGTTTCCAGTAACCAATTCACAAATACTTTAATGGTTAAACTTAAAAGCAAATAAGATCCAAATACAGCTCCATACAACCAACACTATTATATTTAAAGTGACTAGCAAATCAAGCACTTCAGGATTACGTTTAATGTTATAAATTTCCATACAAGTACCAACTTAGTGCGAAACATGAAATCTGTTGTTATTGTATCGAGATGCACGTTTTGCATAAAGTTGGGTAGTAAAACGAAATACCCTAGCTATAAAACGATACGCTGCAATATAAACCCTACGTACAAGGATGTAGAGTTTAAATTCGCTTGCATGTTGTCGTGCACTATGTATGTAGAGCACTGTGCTGGTTCCAGAACCGAAGCAAAGTTACATCGGTAACTTTATCTGTACCACCAGTGAATGTATATAAGATTGAATTGGCCAAAGTGTTTATTAAAATAGTTAAAAAAAAAAACAAAAAACACGCTTTTATCACGCACTGAAAATTTAATAATAATTACTTATCACTTCTTTTCTGTCCAATGACTAATTCAAAAAGTGTGGAGCGCTCGCTTTAAATTAATTAACAATAATAATACCATAACCAAAAAGTTTGTTAGTTACAGGTGAAGCTAATAAAAGCGTGTTAAAATAGTCAAGTATGAATAAAAAAAAAATGTGTGTGTGCAAGTCACACATGGTAGAAGTGAAACTTCTGAAAAGTCCCTGATTAAAATTCTGACGGAAGTAACGCTTACTAAAAAACATTGCTATATATATTTTTCGCTAGCCGATGTCAGACATTAATTCAAAACTAAGAAGATAAATAAGATAAATGGCTAGGCTGTATGACCTAGAACCCTTTGCCTTCCAAAATACGGGAAAACATAATAAAAGCAACATGGCGCGTAACCGAAAAACGTGACGATTTGCTACAAAAATTTCTCCCATACGTCGATAAAGAAGTTTCACTTAAAAAAAAACTATAAACCTAGAAGGAACTGGCTATAAAGCGCGGGGCATTTTGGTGCTTGACGATATTTTTTTAAATTGAGGGTACCACAGAATTCTCCACCGTAAGTAAGCTCATGTTCGTTGTAGGATTGAACACACGACCATATTCAACCTATTTCTTTGCCTTACTGAATGAAAAACTGTAACTGCATTTTGGTTTTCTAATAAAAAAAATATAAAAATTAAATTGACCACAATATATTTTATATCATCAGTCAATATATAAGGCCCTTAAATCAGTGACTATTTAAATCCTTAAATCCAGGGATCCCCCTGTTGTCACTAATTTCTACTCTCTAGGTTTCCCCACCCCAAAATAATTTCGTCATATCCACGATCACTAATAAGCACTTCCTCAATATCCAGTAACGCATTAAATTAATTAGCACACGGAACGTGTCCAATCTCATCGGGATCTGTTTATTACGGAACTAATTCAGCCTTCCGGGCGCAAATGTCGTTAAGTAACTTACATATGTTATGTTACTTAATGTGTGTATTTCCTAATGTAATCTTCTATAGTTATTTCCTTGTCATTATTAATATTATGTTCGTTTTGGAGCAGGAGACTATCATGATTATGTAAAGAAAGAAAAGAAATATTCGCCACACACCTTAAATTTAACATACTTAGTATGGAAATAAAAAAAGAATAAGCAAGCATTTGTGGGAGAAGTTGGCATCCAACTCAGCACAGTGCACAGTCTGCGCGTTTTTCAGCCCATTTTCAGTAGGATTTCTCAATCAACCCGGGCAAGTGATGGTTCCCAAAGCAATTTGCAAATAAATAAATAATACACTTTCTAAAATAACTACACAGGCATATAAGTATGTGAATTTTTTATACTCATAAGGTATGCTTATTTGTGTTCCTGAAAATTACAATATAGGATCACAAGTCGGTGAACGAATCTCCAAAATTGACAGTTTCGATGGCACCATCATTTTGGATTTTATATATAGGTACTTCTACCTTCCCTTCCTCTTTGGCAATTGTTTGCAATTTGTCATTATCTTCATCAATTTATGAAATTCATCCAGATTTAATTGTCTCAAAAATATCTAAAATCTTCCATAGCTTTTCGCTCACATTTAAAAAGTGAGATGAAACCTATTCTCTAACGTTGTGAACAACCGTAACAACCCTACAAAACAGCACCACGGTAACTACATACATTTTATCAACTATAAACCTATCAAGAGTTGGTAATGATATCGTCTCCAGAAGCTCTGCGAATAGGGTGGACCACATAAAGAACTGCAACATAAAGCTTGCTCTAAGCTGTAGGGTTACCATTCTGTTAAAATTCCTGACAAAAACCCGGACATTTGCAATTAAATCCCGAACTCTCGAAATTTAAAGACTGTTTTTTTTCACTTAAGATGAAAAGTCCTAACAATATTCGGATGACAGGTCAATAAGCCTGAAAATCCGGATATACCGGTCACCCTACTAGGGTAAATACTCATGCTGAGCGAAGGTCATTTCCGTTATCGTTTGGACAAGCCCCGCGTGACTATAAAACATGATATACTCGTAAAGATGATGGGACGTTTGTGAACGAATTCTCAGTAACCATTGAGTTGGATCTTCTTATTATATTTATTTGATATTTTACTTTTATTGTATTCGTTCAATGTCTGAGTTCAGTATATCCATTTAGATTTAGTATTGTTTGTTTAAATTTTACTTCATACTCAACTTACTCAAAAGATAGAAGAGGTGTTCTATCTTTTGCGTCTATTACGTGTACCGGAGACGCAAGCTAATACATTCAATATTAATATGAACACACACTTCTCTTAAACGCTTTCACATCATAAGTCATCGACAACCCTAAGACGTAGATCTCCATAATTCATGAGTCTGCGCATAGTATGACGCATTGCGCATTTACATAGATTTCCTAATACGCCCCAGGCCATTGGGCGCATCTGGCTTGGTAATACATTTTTTATTATTTTCTCTGTCACTGAAAATAGGTTTTACATTAAAATTTACCATTTCGCTCTATTTCTAAACTCTATTCCCATTCAAGTTAAACTTTTTTGCAAGACATGGACATTTATTTTTCGCCTGAACATTTATTATGTTCTCATTGTCAGATGAAGTTGTTCGACGCCTCCAAATCTATGGTTTGTATGGATAATTTTTCATTCATCATATCCTTTATTTATTTCTAGCTTCACTTACATTCATCACTCCATGAGAGGAGTGATCATCTTTTTGCTTTGCAACAAAACCTAAAACTAAAACAAAATTTCGTATCGTAGATCTATTAGCAATAATCAGAAAACAAGTATCTAGGTGTGTTCCGTTAGTTGCACTTGAGAGCTAATTGCTTAAGTCAGCAAATCCCTGACATTGCTAATGTCTAGAAGAATTGCCACTTACCATCAGTAGATCGGTAGATCGTCTGCCTGCTTTTCAACCACCTCTTTCAAAAGCCTCCAATATATAATTTCCTCACAATTCACTTTAGTATAATTAAATATCAATTCAGCTTCAAAAATACACGTGCTATTGTGCAATATACGATCCCCTTCTAAGAACTCAGGAAATCACGTCCGAAAATGTCACAGGAAACGCCTCTCGTTCATGCTTCCTTTATACTGTCAACACACCTTATCTTTATTCGTCGACCGTCCGTCTGTCAGTCACGACCGAACGTCGAATACCGAATTCCAAACTTAATTGGTGTAACGTGTTTGATTTTGATACAGTTCTGATTTGAGTGTGACGTAGTATAGTATAGTTCCTAATTTAGGATATGTTTCTTTTTTTATGTCACGCTGGCAGTTGGAACATCTTATGTTATGTAAGTAAACTACGTAAATTCACTTTTAATAAATTAAATGTGTTTTGCCAGCGCAAAATACTGAGTATAATAATATTATATTTTTTTGGATTTAGTGCTGTATTTGAAAATGTATCCTGGGACATTCTTCACGCATTGCTATCAAATCGCAAAGCTAAGCAATTTATAATATGATAATAACTGATACACTACTTAAACTTACATACTTATATGTATCGGTATTCTTAATCATCTATACTAATATAATAATGCTGACACGTTTGTTTATTTGTTTGAACGCGCTAATCTCTGGATCAGTCGGATTTGAAAAATATATAAAGAAGAAATATATAAAGGGCTATAGTTTTATCCCGGGAACGCTGCGGCGCCGGTCTAGTTTACTATGAAACACCAGCCATTAGCCATATTATGTACATTCCGCATAACACTCAATACTGAGAGAATACACGACAATAGAGCCACATTTGTTTATGTATGTATTGTCTCAGTTCATCTCATGTCCATTGTTTGTTTTACTGTCGGTACCAGTGTTTCTCTGATCATTCAATGTGGACCATATCGGATGTGCTAAGAATTTTAATTATTTGGAACCGTAATGACTTAACTGGTATTTATATTTATTTAAATTATTGTATCATTAAAATGTTGTACGGGGCTTGCAATTTTGATGAGATTTGGATTCAGGTAAGTGATACTGAAAAATTCATCTTACTATGTAATAGAGCAATTTCAGTGCGATGTTGGGGCAACGTTCGTAACTATACTGTCTAACTAGGGTATGTTTGCGAAGGTGCGCACTGACTGCGTTTATGCATACGCAAGAGGTGTACGTCTCTGGTGCGCAGGGTGGGAACCAGCTCCAACAATGGCAATGATAACGGAAAAACTGACTGTCTGTACATAGATTTTGCTGTGACGTACATATCTTAAGCAATTCAACCTAGTTTTAAAATAAAGTTAATAACTAACACTATATTAAATAAAATGTATTTATTTATAAGTATCAGTTAAGTACTCTAAGATTAGTAGTAAATACTTGTTATTTATGACTAAAGGCAAAGTTTCTTTTTCGTAAATTAAAGTGACAGTAATAATAAAAATTTGTTTCGATCTTCATACCCAATCTGGAATACACAAAAACTGTTTCGTTGTGGATATTTGTCTCTCGTTAGCCATATCTGGCGCATAGTTAGTTCGGTGCTGTTGGCAACGCGCCAGACCATGGCACTGGCGCCCATACTTTTGCTCTTTTTCCCCTGTCAGGTTAGATGTGGTGCACACAGCGTTAGTTTTGTTTGAGAAACGATTTGAAAGCTTCGATGGATAGAGCTTTGACGATTGTTGGGTGCATAGTATTGTTAAAGCTTTTGAAGCCTGAATAAACCCTGTCCGACTAAGAGTTTTATTAATATGAGAGCATAAGTATTTGAAATTACTTTTTAACTCATTATACGTCTTCTAAGTTTTTTTAATGGGTTCCATGCGTTTATATTAATATAAAAGTCGAGCATTTGGTCGTAATCTTGACACATTTTTTTCCGTGCAATACTCAATGCGTCTGATGAACCTATCCAGGCATGCAGTTAACTATCTATAGGTTAATCGAGTTAATACAAAACTAGCTGTTTCCCAGGGTTTCACCCACGTTCCTAGGATGATAAGCATAAGTATATCCCTCTCCATGCCAGTGTTCCGAATTCTATCTCGATCGGTTGTACCACTTTCGCACTTTAATATTATGGATTGGATTTATTTTCGCCAGTTCCGTCGTGTGTTGATTATTAACTATCATTAGTTTACTTTACTTGTGATGTACAAACAGATACATCGTTAAACATGAGACAGAAAGCTATTCCACGGTTTAATATATTTATTACACTCAATTGGTTTATTATTTTCAGTATCACTAATCATTGTTAATAATGAAAAGATTCAAAATCGATGAACCGAGGTACTATAATTTTTCTGATATCGTTGACCTTTAAAATATAGATATTTGTTCACCAACAAGCAGTTATCATACCTTCATAGTTACCCTGCTTCAAGGGGAGTCGGGTAGAAACAACTTAATATTAATTACTTACTATACAATCTCTTCTTGACAACCTTTGGATGGAGAAGAATAATTTTATATATTCTTATCTTAATAATAATATTATATTAAGGTTAGAATATATGCAATTATTATATTATAGGCTATTGGGCATTTTGCGGCATGTAATATAAGATCTTTACAATTGGTTATTTTCCGCTTGAACGACACACGTGTACTGATACACACACCATTACCCATTTAATAACAGTATGACGAGAACATATTCAAGAATTATACACGCATTCAGCACTACACCAACCATTTCCCATTATACTCCCATTTGCAGCGCCATTTTCCAACCGTCGTTTTATCTTGTTAAAATAAACATTGTCAGTTCATGCCCATTAAGCGCATGTCTCACAGACGACGAGTATGTAGCGAGTCGAGCGTGCCTAGGAACGAAATTCTATAACTAAGTGGGAAACTAAATCTCCGCAACGTGAGCATATTCGTGATAAATTCTTATTTTTGAAGTGACATTCTAAACTTCACCTGCGCCTTCGATAACTCTTACGATATTGGTATAAAATGCCTTTCACTAAATGCTATGTACTGAAGACTACTTTGGCTTTACTACATTAGTGGTCGGTGATGATAACTCAGTGGTAGAATGTCGAATGAACTCCCAATGGATCACCCTCTTCACGGATATGTTCATGAGGAAACCATAGAACGGTGGAAGGGTAAGTATACTTTATAGTTCCCGCTTAACTGGCTACCACACTCAACTTGCAAATCTGTTGCCAAGCACCTATTAGTGTGTTCCGGCAGGTGCACTTGTCAGCCAGTACCATTCTAGGCTTTATACGCTTATCACCTTCGGCCACATCTTCACTTACCATTGTGAGATTGCGGTCAAGCACAAGTCTAGCCGAAGTAAAAAAAATGTGGTTTTAACATGAGCTGACTATCTGTCAATTAGCGTTTCTGTCAATCCAATTTAACTAATAATTGTCCTTCATTAAACACATTTGTTCGTTTCTGAAGCGAGAAAATACAGTATACGCCTACGATGAAACGTCAGCCTTACAAAATAACGAGAAACGCGCGTGTTCTCACCCGACTAAAGTTTTAACAACCTTTTTTAACCATCGCCCACCTACATGTTGGACCGGGTCCAAATGTGGTTTGTTTTGGTTCTTGTACATCGTGTAAGTACCAGACCAGTTGTTAGCGAAACAGACGCTGTTAAAATGCCCTAGGCCATCAATATAAAATGTTTCAAAACCTCGGCCATTTTTAAGGTTGTAGTACCCATGCCGTTTCTGGTTTGTATATATCTTTTACCTGTTCGATATTCTAATTTTAAAATGGCTGCCAGGACTAATAACAATAAATTAGAAGCGAAAACTCAAACAAACGGCCGATCCATGCAGAATTTCAGCCGCAAACGTTCTAGGTCTAAACTTGGCACAACTTGTTTACACTTCAAAGTGTATGGCGCGAGTTATACTTGAGGCGTGATATTATTTATGAAAGGGGTTCAAGAGAAATGGTGGATCATTTAGCATAATTATACTTGAAGTTTATTACGCTTTAGTCATTCGCGGCGCTTTCATTTTGTGGTGATTATTTTAGAAGTTACGCCTATGATAGATATTTATTATGTTACCACTTAATGGATGGACTAATGGAGATATGGAACCTAAGATATGCCATTGGTGTTTTCGTTGAAAATACCAATGGCATGTACGTACAACACCTACTCGCCAAACTGTTTTTTTATCATATCATACCTACTATTAAAAATAAAAACCGACCTCAACCGAGTAAAATACAATGTACCTAATATTATTGTATAATATATTTTCACTTTCCTAAATAAACCAAAATCCCTTTTGCATTTTTACATTGCGTGATTTTCCACAAAATCTTCTATTTCTGTTTGCTGTCAAACGTTGCTGTCACCGATCGATGTCAGTTTAGTGTAAAATTATACGAATAATAGTATTTAAACGATAGGTATTACTCATCAACTTTTCCCCCAAATCTACGTAATAACATGAAATTGTGCCATTTGATGAGTTACGAAAGATATTCAACAATAATGTAGAGTAAAATTACTTTTTATTCCGGGAAAACATAAGATCCTTCGGGAACGCGGGTGAAACCGTGGGGCTGAAGCTAGTTCACAATATTTTATTAAGGGCTCATTTTCTAATGCCTAAATAAGGGATGGTGGATTATCCAGCGATTGAAAAATCGGCCATCTTTAACAAATGCCAAATACGTCAACCTAAACTAATGCCGTGATCATCTTTTGTTCGGTCTTAATTACTACCAAAAGCTACCATTGTGTAAATTACCTACTGTACATGAGAAGAAATAGCCAATAAAATACTCGAACCGAAATCGATTTGAAAGAACAATCGATGATTGTGAGTTCAATTGTTCCGTCCATGTGTGTGATAAGGTCTGATTATTTTGCTTATTGTTTGAATGTCGATCGATAATAAATACTTACGTCATTGTGATTTGTTAACCTTTGACCTCTCAACATCCTCTCATCAGATCTTCAGTCAATATAGAAAAAAAAAACAAATAAGAAATAAGAAACGCTGCTAGCTTGTTTGGAACCTTGTTCATCGGCAGCGGCGGAAGCTTCGAGGAAATTTTCCATATATTTATAGTTTGTTTTTTGTTTTAAATAAATCTATACTAACGTTTGTTTGTTTGTTTGTTTGAACGCGCTAATCTCAGGAACTACTGGTTCGATTTGAAAAATTATTTTAGTGTTGGATAGCCAATTTATCGAGGAAGGCTATAGGCAACTTTTTATCCCGGTAAAACTCAAGATCCCTCGGGAACGGGGTGAAACCGCAGGGCAGAAGCGAGTGATTTTTATTATTTAAATCCCGAACCTAAGACGTTGGAGTCGTCGGTAACACGAATTATTGAAACTTGACTTAGTTCAAATTCTCAAGGAACTGACGTAACAGACAAGACAATAGCGTAATAAAATAGTTTTGTATTGATTTTGAAAAAGTCAACATTTTGAATTTACTCATAGATGTTAAAGGAAATGAAAATAAAAGTAAAGTATGTAATATAATAACCTTACTCATCGCTCCATCAACTCTTGGAATAACCCCAATATTCTTGGTTTAAAGATTAAAACCTCTTTATAGTACTTAAACAAAAATATAGAAAGGCTGTTTAAAATGGATTTTCTTCAAGACTCCGCTTTAAACTCTCGGCTAGCTGGCGCCGCGCCGTCGTGCCCGTCGTGGGTGGATGTACGTGGGTGACACGCGTTATATCTTTGTGAACTATGTATAATAGGGTTGTCATGCTTGGTGGTTATTGTTGTAGATGGCACTTCTTTTAATTTCAGTGTTATTTTATACAACGTGTCCCTGACAGTTCGACATTAATTGAAATCCCACGTAATGCTAATCATAATTTAATTTTCAGGCATAATTGAAAATTTTGAATTTCCAAATAAATTTATTCGGAACAACATAGTGTAACACCTAAATTACTAGTTTAAGTTAAAACAAGTAACACCTAAATTACTAGTTTAATTACTAGTTTAAGTTAAGTTTCAATTATGCCTGAAAATTAAAAACTTATGTTTTACTACACTTTAAGGCGATGATAGCTCAGTGGTAGTGACGTCGGATGCCACAGCGAAGGTCGTGGGTTCGAATCCTACAATGAGCTTGAGCTTTCGGTGAAGGAAAACATCGTGAGGAAACCATAGCACGGTGGTAGGGTACTTTGTAGTACCCGTCTGGCTGGCTACAACCCTCAATGGCCACATCATCACCTACCATAGTGAGATTGTGGTCAAACACAAGCCTATAGAAAGTAAAAAAAAAAAAAACTGTCAGCGACACCCTGTATACTGGGTGAATTTTTCAAAAGGCGTGGATGGCCAAATCCTAAACTATAAGGATTAGCGAAAATTACTCAAAGGAGTCTCGAGCCCGATTTTAATAAAAAGTAAAACTGCATCATTGGATTTTTGAAAAATCAATATTCCTAGCCAGGAATCGAACCTGTTGATTTATTACACCATCCGATAGTGTTGCTAATAAGGATCAATTTCTGGGAAGTAATGTTAAACGGCATATTAAAGGATTACTTAAAATTATATCCGTGTTTGCTTCTACGATTTTTAGCATTGTTACAATGAATGTCATCTTTAAATTAACACACAACCCTGAATTACTGAACTCATAGGTTTATATGCTGTGTCAATGACGTTGCGGCTATAACAAATTCTAAAAGTTTTTTTTTTTTTTTTTTTAAATAATAAATTTCTTTATTTCTCTTTCACAAAGGTAGATATCCAACAAATAGACAATTACAATATTACAGTTTTGAGGTAACATTCCTTTGTGAGAGACTGGTGTCTGTACTAGGAAGACCTGTATTACAGATTACCAGGCTCTCTCCCCTTTAAATAATACTGTATACTAAGTAATTTTAAACACTAAATAAGGTCATGGGGTCATGACAGTTTCCGAGATACTTCAGTCTTTGACCCCACAAAAATTTTACTCTAGATCCGCGCCTGGTTAAGTAGGTATACTATATGCTTATTAAAAAAATGTAGGCGTATGCTCCTCGGTACCCGACTACCCGTGCGAAGCCAGGGCGAGTCGGTAATACACTAATAATAGCATGGATAATATCTAAATCTTATAAAAATATATCCTCATCTAACGGGACGTAGGAAATTTAATATGAAGGATGATGAAATTTCTTTTCTCATATTTACATCTTATAAGACGAGAGAGACAATGTTTTATACAACAACCGCGTAACTAGCGAAAAACTTCAGCAAACGACTCTTTGATACAATCTAGTCTTTACAAGGAGACAAAACTTATTTACTGGGTACAGTACATGGTACTTTATATATGGTTAGATACTTGATAATGAACATATTTTGTGAGTTGTATGGGGAACCGCTGAAGTCTAAAGAATAGGTTATCTTCGAAGGAGATAGGGACCGAGTACTTAAAACTCTTTGGTTCGTTTAAGCACACACAGCCTAGAAGGAACTGGCTCTCTAGTGCAGCTACCGGAACACACCGGTAGGTGTTTGGCGATAGATTGTCAACTCAAGGGTGGTAGCCAGCCAGGTGGGTACTACAAAGTACCGTAGCGTCATACTTGTGAACAGGTGCTGCTTGTGGGGGCTGGTCTGCTTAAGTTTGCAATCCATTTAAGTTACTCATAATTTTGATATATTTTTTTCCTTACTGTCATATAACACACACATATTGTCAGTGAGACTAGATAAATAATTTGATGTAATGAATCTGAGTTGGTTTTGAAAAGAGTAATTGCTGAGTTTCTTGCCGGCTCTTCTCAGTAAAAGCAACCTTCCGAACCGTGTGTTAGAGTCAGACTATTCATAAGTGCTTGTGAAGGCCTATTTGAATAAAAATATTTTCATTTCATTTCATCACCCTTCTACCGTCCTATGCTTTTCTCACGATGTTTTCCTTCATCGAAAGTTCAAGCTCATTGCAGGATTCGAATCAACGATTTTCATCACGGGATTCGACGTCACTGACGGCACAAAAATATCAACACTTACCAACACACGGTGAGGATGTGGTCAAACAAGTATGTGAAAGTTTGATAAAAAAAAAACGTGATTGTCGTGTGGGTACTTTAAGGCATGAGTGTCATTCACTTCCAAACCTTTTTCTATGTAATCGTGGTTTAAAAGTTTGAAAATGTTTGAGAACTGGAATACATTTTGACTAAACATCAACGATATTATCATAGAAAACCAATTGAAGTAATTATTCGTACCTTCAAAACTCACAAAATGATTAAAGAAAACACTCCTATTAGACCCCATACATATCCAGAATTTAAACATGTTCCGCTTATAAAAGCAAGCGTATTCCCTAGGGCTTTACCTAGGTAGCTATCTAGCTGTATACACGTGAGGACCTAGTTTTAATTAAATTCCCGTCGTCCATTCAATACCGTATTTATTTAAGCCGCGTACACACTACCCGCACGGTTTTCAACCGTTCAATGCACCTCGGTTTAATTTGTTCAATAGAATTAGTTTCTAACGATCGATTGAGTATTTTATTACTATTGGTCACCAATTGGACGTAATCATGTCGAATAAAATGTAAATTGTACACAGCTGTTGTAATTATAGCAATCACATGCGTAATCTGTTTTAGATTCTATGCGCGTTGTATTTGGGTTTATATTTTTTTATATTAGTTTTGAGTTTATGTCCACGTAGGTACTCTATTGATTAAATTCCATTATAGATATAGGTACATACTTAAAAAAATTGTCTACAAAATCGCGAATATTTAAGAGAGAATATTTTTATATACTCAGTTTAGTTATGTAATTCATTAATCAGTTTGTTTCATTGCCGTTGAAATCGCCACTAAAGCTAATGGCCAAATATTTGACCGCCGTATGCTCGTAATAAAAGCAAGTGCATCAACCTCCCATATTCCCTTATCAATATTTCATAACACAATGGTACAAAACTCAAAATTGCTCAGCAAATATTCTTTGTAGATAGTGTTTCCCTCTATATGAGTCAGTGAAGCAAAGATGGGGTGCAACAGACCCTACCCTACTTTTTAGGGTTGACTTTGACTCACTAATCGATATTTTTGCCCCAAATATTGTAATGAGATGTGGAAAATACGAAATGGGTCGTGGCCATATATGAAACGAAGACTAAAATAGTGCCAAGTTTAGTATTCGATTTGGAAATTGTCCAGTTTGGATCGCCTTGTCCTCAAAATGAGATAGATCGAGCCAAGTAACTTTCCGTAAAAATATGTATTAACAATATGTTGTTGAAGATTACACTTTCTTGAAAAGGATATAGATTCTGTAGAAGCCTTATGTACCATTTTTATGTCATTGCATGCCTTGTCATCATCTCTATCTTTCTTCCTGAATGTATCTACACACTTTATGTTTTTTTGAAGTGAAAACTTCTTTTAGCGCGTTACGCATATTTTTCGATGAGGTAAAACCTCTGGACTCGCGACACCGTTACCGAGACGCAGCTTGACGTTAAGTATGGCGTTTCGCCGTCGGGATCGTATCTTGTTTGGTAAGTTTCGGAGCATTAACTTTTTTGGAGCCAATATGTGTGCCAGTACGCATTTTGGAGCCGTGAACTCTGTACAATTCGCAGTATTCATTTATATTCAATATGTTTTAACTTCTGTCGGCACTCCCGGAGTGCATTTTTTTTTTAAATATAATTAGTCTGGAATATAGCACGTTTCCCTTTCCTGACATTCTATTAGCCATGTGTACTCGTTTGTGTAAATTCAATCGCCCCTTCTGTTTCAATTCGCTCGTGTGACACAAATGAGAAAAGGGTTTGTTTTAAATTTAAAAGCGTATTTCAACAAAGGAGCGATTTCCATAAACAGGTTCAGTTATTTTTTAATTCGTTTGTAGATTAAATTCCAGAGATTTTTTCAAATTTCATACCTATTCGGAATTAACTAATGTAATTTTAAATTCCATATTGATGTCGAGAACTCCTTTAATATCTTATCATTGAAAGGAGACACGAAATGGCAGCGCGAGCACAAATTTTCAAATCACCCATTCTGGAAAGTTTCCAATGTGAATTGATACTTTATTTTTCAGTTTCTACTTTTATGGAAGCTTCTTTGATGTTGTTTTTCGTCTGAAAACTCCTCAAAGTTCCTCCTAACATGATTTCTACTCATATTTAAATGACTTCCTTAAAATTATTATTCATAGAAGTGAGCCAAGTAAGTTTATACGGTCATGGTTAATCAATTTTAGAAGTAATCGCATAAAATCATGGAACTAAAGCTATGGCATGTTACGTTTTTACCTTTCCATCTCCCTCTCCTTATCCCTATCCTGGAAAAAACCTCTCCCAATTGTTCCAATACTGATCAAATTTTATAAATTTTCTCTACGATACCTACTCAACCTACGTCAAACTGGTGTTGGCAAAAACAACATTTCTTTTTTTCTAGATTTTCAAGGCGAATGTTGCTTTCGAGATATAGCCTCTAACTCACTTCCTGGACCATTTCCAAGATGTGTCATGGCGTCCAACTATATATATTGTAGTTATTACTCGTGTCGAGACAGAGCAATAAAATCGTAAAACCTTTTGTTTGCCGCCATTATAGTATCTTCCTTTTTAATCTATGTGATTTATGTCTGGGATGGGTTTCAAGTTATTGCTTGAACATGTCCTTAAAGGTTTCAAAATCAATTATTTTATGTTGTATGTTTGGTAGCACTGTTGATGTTTTTGGTGCCACAACTATATTAATTATCTGTGACATCTCTTGATTCCTTAAATCTAGATCATGTCTTTAGGTTTTATATACCGTACCCCGTTTTACCTTCGTCCATGCTGCAATAAAATTGATGAGCAAAAATAAATCAATCTTTTAAGTAATAACAACCTAATCTACCACAAAAATACAATCTATCATCATACCGCTAGACAAATATGACATTGATTTATTAGTGGAAATATTAAAATATTTTATGTACCTATTTCATTATTATACTGCATGATATGATTGTCCCTGAAACTGGAGCTTGATGAAGGAAACCTTGGTCCCTGCGTGATATATTACATAGCCGGGTTCAATGCTGGCCTGTGTACTATAAATCACACGTGGATATGCTCGCATAACATATTTACGCACTGAAATTCCAGTTGAAGAAGTTGTTTTACATTCATGAATAATTTCCAAATTTACATATCCGATGTAGGGCGCAGACAGATTTTACTTTGTAATTTATGATTCATTACCTAACAATATTGGTATTAAATGTCTAAATACTTACAAGAATTTGTTAAAAGCGTCACCTTTTTGAACGTTTGGCATTGTCTTGTAACATTTTTATGATATCCTATCTCCTATTTGAAGCTTCTTGACAGTTGCAATTCCATTAATTGAAATCAAATCATCTTTATCAACATGAATATGATGTTGGTAGAATAGCCAACTCATATCTATACATAATATTTACTCTAACAAGATCAATACCTTTGAACAGTCTTCAACAAACATCCACTTGATTGCATAATATGTTGTTTACTAATACACAATCTCGTAGTTTCTCTGATCATCATGCTAGCTAGATATTAGATGTAGATATCTTTGATCTTATAGGTACTTTCATTCCCTTTATAATCAAAGCAAGTGACCTATTTCAATTCAATTGTAAACCGATATGAATAGCTTCATTCCGAGGTATTAAATCCAGTCCTATTCTAAACGATAAATGAGGTATATTAGTTCGGTAGTTCAGCCAAGATCTTGATAGATTTTGCTTTTACGACAGTTATAATTTGTTCAATTTATAATATTCAGGTGATATTCTATATATCATTTGTTGGAGCATCACAGCTATTTATCCTTGAGGTAACTTTATAGTTTTCAATCTCATTTCGTTCACATTACTCAATATAGTAATGAAGTAGGATATAAATTTTTGTTCAACCATTGATGGCCAGTCTGACCATAGTTATTTATCTTCTTGACAATATTTAAATCTCTATGGTTAAAGTTGTAGAATATCGTCAGAGAAAAAATAAATAATTTGAAATTAGAAATTCCACAGCGTGAATTACAGACTCACACTTGGGAGTTATTGGTATGCGCGATGCTCGCTCGACGCTAACTCGGTACTTCTTTGTGACCCCACTTGCGCTAGTCGCTAGTCACTGGAGTTGCTCTATACAGTGTTATTTGTAAAAATAAGTAAGCAATTGTACTTGACAACTGTATATTATTCGGACAAGTGTACAGCAAAAATTTATTGCGGGGCTATAATATTGTGTAGCTATTAATGATAATTTACCATTAATTTACATTTAATCGGTTGGCTCGCGAATGGGACGCGCGTCCCAAAACTACCTACAAAAAAATATAATTCCTGGAATCGCGAGTCAAGTTATTGAATATGTAGAGAAATTAAGATTCACAAATTCACGTATGGCTAGGATTTCTAGAATAGAGTTTATTTTTTACACTCAAAGTATGATACTAAAACTTTTGCAATAAATAATATTTTATTTTCAGTTATTTAAGTCATTTTAATAATAACTAAGCACTTGCATTAAAAGCACTATGTAAATATCGATCCTCATAATGTAAACGCAGCACGTCCTGCAGGATATCCTCGGCTCTGTTAGTTCGCTTCCGCGCCGCACGGAGCGCGCACGTCGCGATCCGGATTCCAATTATAAAATAAACCGTTCGAATGAAACGCGGGGGATTGAGTGTTCGAAATTTGAATGAAAGTGTGAACTCGCCATTAACGATTTGTTGAATTCAACAGTGTGGACTGTAATAAGTTGTGGCAAATTGTGTTTATTTTTAGAGTAACTTTAATTTAGGATATTTACTTTAGGTATTGAATTGGGACATTTATCACGATGGATGAATTTATATCTACATTAGGTTAGTAGTGTAAATTGGATTAAATTACAAAAAGTATTTGAAGTTGTATTATACCTAATGATTTCTTTATACAGATTGCGCTACTTTGTGTTTCCTCTCAGAGTTTATATAAATTATACTGAATCATAGATACTAGACTATGAAAAAGTAAATCTATTCGCCCTAAAAGAATATTGTTATAGAATATAAATATTTTGATATGGTATGCATGATAATTAAACCTAAACCTAAATTTAATACCAGAAATGAAGTTTAGCTGTAAGACTTTATTAATTACAAAACACAAACAACTACACTTAAACTTATACAAAACCGAGTGTCTAATGCAAAAAGCACGTCGAGAGGAGAACTTGATGCCGCACTATCGCTAATTTATTATCTTAGAGAGTACCCGAGTACCCCACCGCAGTGGTGCAATGGCAATATAGACTTAGCTTAAGTTAATTAGAACTTGAGATGGGAGAAAATTAACAAGTTGGGATTTACGGAAGGCGTTTTTAGTTTTCTTTAATAATTGTACCTACTGTTTTGTGTGCTTACCACCTTCGGTCACATCATCACATTCCCTGGTGATGGTCTAACACAATTCTATCTATAGTAAAAAAACCGGCTAAGTGCGAGTCGGACTCGCGCACCGAGGGTTCCGTACAAACTTCGTCCATCGTTCGTCCATCACGGGAAATGCAAAATTTTATTCATTTACCTCATTTGTGGTTGGTGCCAATTAAGCTAGACCTCTAAATTGTATCAGCGCCCATACAACTCAGAGGTCTTTATTAATTGGCGTAACTATGTGTGTATGGGGACACCCTTTAGTTTTCAACTTTTTTTATATTTTGGATTTTTTCCTTTATTTGTGTTCAACGGGAGTTGAACAAGTATTTGAGGTCAACGGGAACTACCACAAAACAAATAAAAGGGCAAAAAATCGCGTTTGTTGTATGGGAGCCCGCCCCCCTTAAATATTTATTTTATTTTGTTTTTAGTATTTGTTGTTATAGCGGCAACAGAAATACATAATTTGTGAAAATTTCAACTCTCTAGCTATAGCGGTATTCTTGAGATACAGCCTGGAGACAGACGGACGGACAGACAGCGAAGTCTTAGTAATAGGGTCCCGTTTTTACCCTTTGGGTACGGAACCCTAAAGAGATGATAAAACCATCAAACGAAGATGTTTATGTCATACAAAACAGATTTTATTCCAATGTGTTTTTTCCAATGATACCAACGTAACAATAACCACTTTATTCTGATAAATTGGATCAACTCGTAAAAAAACTCCTTGGTAAACAACAAACGGTATTAAAGAGTAAGAAATAAAATAAACCTAGCTGCTAGTGCTGACACTACCAGAGTTAAAGTAGATTACGAAGTCGCTTTTGTTGCCTTGTACATAACACCGACTCGTCGTGCGCTTCTCCCTTCTTATCTTGCTCTGAAACTGTTCTAGATAAAGCGGTAAAAAATAATTATACCATTCTTGAGTTTTATATTATTACTAGCTTACAACCCGTGACCTTACCAGTGTTTCAGAAGGATCTAATTTTTTCCGAGATAAATTTATTACATAAAAAAATTATCCACACAAACATTCGCATTCATATTAGCAGGATATTAGGGTACCGTGATTATTACGTAAAATAGGTGAATTTGATGGAGAAAATTTAAAGCAAGCAAAGGATATAATCTAGTTTAATCTTGTAAAAATACCCTAGTGCCTTAGAAGCAACTTCGTATTCTTTATAAGTACAGTAACATGCAAAATATATACCTGTATATATACATAGTTTGTTACACGAGTGACTGCAACATCTAATTGTACGATCCAATCTGCATCTCTAATTGTATTGCATTCTGTTCTTGTTGCTATTGTCTGACTTGACTCAGTTCGCGTGTATATGAGACGTTGGGTCGATATGAACATTCATTATCTGTATTTTAAAATTTTATTTCTAACTAGCTATCCCACGCGGTTTCACCTGCGTTTTCAACATAAAAAGTAGCCTATATTCCTCAATTAACTGCCTATCTAACGCAAAAATATCTATCAGTCTTAATTTCATACAAAATTCCCAGGCTCTCCATTTTTCCAGTTTTCCAATTTTCTGCGCAATTTTTTAATTTTTTTCCGTAAAAGTATTAGAAAACTTTTAAAAAAAGATGAATGGAATAAAGTTAAAGTCGTTCTCAAGTTATGGCGGGACCAAGGGAAATAGGGATTCATTTTTATATAAATATAAATATATGTATAGTATATGTCGTCTTCCATCCGAGATTAGCTATTTTACTAGGAACCTGTTTGAAATAAATTGGCTGTTAACTAAGTAGGTATACTGGCTGGAATATTCTGAATTCAAAATATTAATCTGAATTTAGAAAGGAGAAAATTGCAACAAATTGGCTGTAAACTAAGTAAACTGGCTGGAAAATTCAAATCTTCTGAATCTACAAATTGGAAAAGAGAACATCTGAATGTAGAAAAGAGAACATTGCGTACATAATGAATAGCATACAAATAATTCATTCTATCTTCGGGTTAGTTACACCATTTATAACTCAAGAACGGCTGGACCGATTTGATACTGATTTTACTCACACATACGTGTGACGTATTTCATTTCACTATTGATTTGGCGAAACTCTATAATTTTTTTTCAAGTCTATGTCTCTAGAAATCCAAAGAAACTAGGTACTAAAAATTCCTTCACACCAAAGCTTTAACCTTATTTTATCAACACATCGATCTCGTATTAAGATAACAACCCTCTGTTCCAACTCATTAAGCAATACGATTCGTATTCAAATCGCTTCATACAATCTATGGTGCGTGGCCTAATCCGTTGACCATATATTCATCAAATTGTTTCACGTTGTATCGTAAATCTTGGCCATTTCCTTTGCGGTAACATAATAAATGGTGTACAAACACCAGTTAATAGCCGCATTCATTATATTACATGCGAATACATCTTATTTTTTCGAAAATAAGTCTCGTAAATAGTAGGTAAAAAAAACTTCACTAAATAACTTTATTATGTAAGAGTCGGTCTCCATGTCCCCGGTCTCACCTTTGTAAGTGACGATGTGGCCGAAGATGGTAAGTCACAAAGCCTACAAACAACTGGTCCTCATGTGCAGCTGCTGGAACACGCCAGTAGGTGTTAGACGACAGAACTTGAGGGTGGAAGCCAGCTAAGTACAATAAAGTAACCTACTCACCTTGGTTTTACTCACAATGTATTTCGAACATACCAAATATACCGAAACCTCAATAAACTTTATGTCTTCCCCCAGAAAATATCCATACAATCTTTTTATTAAAAAAAAAATAAGCATAGTCCGCAACGAACTCGCTATTACTAGCTCAAATTATGTGTCTCACATATCAACTGTTGGGTCACAGTTGGGCAGAAACTTTTTTATATGCTTATTTCTCCTGCCTATTTTAACATCACCTACCCACATTGAGTGATCATAAGCCCATAATTCTCCCCCTAGGCTAAAATACGAAGAAGTCCGGATGTCTCGCGTCCGAGACACTTCTAATTGCAATTCGACTTGTGAACGACTTTGATCTATTTTTGTGAGCAAATGGTACGCGTTGTTTAGTTTGGATTGATTGTTCTAAAAATACGGTAACAAACAGTTTATCAATCAAGGGTGATAAGATACCCTTTTGGAGTCAGTTATCTGAAGATTAAAGAATTATTTATATTTTGGTGATATTTGATTGGTTTACGTTTGATAGCAAATTAACATCTGCAGACGTCTGACGATATGGCTGTAGGGGATATGTTTATGCAATACATATAAATCTGTAGATTCAGCGTGTCTGTACTAGGTTGATGTAGGAAGAGTAACAGAATGCATATATTTTTATTTTTCTTCAAAACTTCTGAACGAATTTTCACGAAGTTTCCATTGGTTAATGCGGCTTGCACTTCGCAAAGATTTTATTTCATCGAAATCGGGTGAAAGGAAGAAAAGATACTGTTATTTTATCAAGTCTGTGCGTGTGAAGCCGCTGGCAAAATTTAGAATGAATAACTTGGAACCGAAGATATTTCTTCGACTTTTGAGTCGTTATTGGTACAGTATTAACAGAGCAGCCGTGAATTATGTTTCTGCCAATTCTTGGTATCGTATTTCTCCTGTTTTCGGATGTTATTCATTAAATTTTAAACTTCTCTGAAACTTGTTTGAAAATAAATTTTAAACTCAGATTTTAAATTACATAATTCCAATTTGTTATTTATATAATTATTTATTACGCGGAAAAAAGTGCTTTTTTAAAATGAAAGAAATTATGACAACCACTCATCCGGTAGCACTTAACGATGCGTTCAGTGGCGAGTTATTTTGAAGTCGTAAATCACAAGGCGGCGACATTTGACTAATTTTAACCCTGAAACGTCGCATTCGGTATCCCTGGAAAGTGGTCGTCCAAGTTTAGTATGGTTTTGCTGGATATCGTTTTCCTAATAAGATGAAATATAAAAAAAATATATAGATGTCACTAATACATCTATATTATTCCGGCCTTAGCAAAATTATCCATATGGCTCTTGAATTTTAACACCACATATCAGCAGGATTCTTCCGGGTAGGTACGTAGTGCGATCGCATCTATGAATATATCCCTGTAAATTAAATTTATAATTATATTTTAGACGCACAGTAATAATAAAGATTTTCATGTGGTTATTTACTTTATATAACTATGGCTTATATAAGGATTTAAATTATCTCTTGTACATCGATTGGTTTACACTAAAAAGTTATGTTGGGTCTATCTCTTCAGATTTGTCACCGAGGATAAGCATTAATGGTAAATTGTTGACAATGATGAAATGAATATTAATGCTGAGGAATTCCATCATTAATATCTTTAAGATCAATAGTCAGATTTTTTAAGACCATATAGGACCATCTTGAAATCATTATCCGTATTTTTTTTTATTGGCAACAATTGGCTAATGATTGATACAGCAATTTATGATCTTGTCTATGCTACTTATTTATTTTCATCACCCATCGCTGTCTTTAGTGTTGCCCGATATAGAAAGTTACCGATATTCGTGGCGTCCCCTCGTGTCGTGAGTCAGGCAAATTACGGCGTTTGTGATTAATGCGAGCTATTCCTGGGCGTATCCTTCACCCGACGCTTTACCTTCCTTTGTTCTGGAAATGCTTATTGTAATGTATCGGCCACGGTTGTTTTGTTAAGTGTTAGATAGTTTTATTTGTGAGTCACGACAGACTTTACAGACTTTAGACAGTTACGTGTAATGAATGAAAGTTCACTTTAAGACTATTTTTATTACGCTGTGCTTTTAGACGAGGATCGGTTATTGTCTGACACCATTTTTTTTTCCGTTTATGTTTATTTATTTTCTTAATCATTTATGATACAGGATTTTAAGAAAACATTTGCTTCTAATAGACTTCCTACTGTAATGTTTACCAACAAATCTACTGACATTCTTCAAAAATTTCCAAATCTCGAAGTCTCTCAAGTATTTCAATGGTAACATAAAACGAAAATAGATTTTGTGGGCTGATCTTAACTTTTATTTTTACATGAAACATAAAATTTCACTTTACTAATCAAGTTCAACGAACTAATTAACTAGCTGGCTATTAAACCTATCTCACGTGTTTTACAACTCAGGAAACCATGTATACATACTCGTACATTACATGTGTGTATGTAATATGGATTATGGATTGTAAAATGTTAACTGTCGATGATTCAGCTTCGAAATGCTGAGACGTGAAGCCGCCAAAGTGCTTTACTACTTTATAGGTGGACAAAATGTGTAGGTTTATGAATACCTCACCTTCTAGTCTTAGTTATGGTGGCTTTCATATGATTCATAATGTTTGTTAGAGTAATCCCTATCGACATGAAGCTTAGGTTTTTGACACGGAGTTATAACCGTGCTTAGCAGTAATAAATCTTACATTTTAGATAATTGGCTTTAACTATTTTGCTCAAAAATATTTTAATATTATGAGAGCTTAGAATTAAAATATACTCGCAGTTCACTCACCTCACCGCAGCATTGATCAAGTTTTATTTGTTCTCCATATTCTATCTCAAGTTTAAGTCTTACGAAAAATTAATGGTGCTTTTAAAATTAAAAAACCGGCCAAGTGCGAGTCGGACTCGCGCACGAAGGGTTCCGTACCATTATCTATAAAAACGGCAAAAAAATCACGTTTGTTGTATGGGAGCCCCCTTAAATATTTTTTTTATTTTGTTTTTAGTATTTGTTGTTATAGCGGCAACAGAAATACATAATTTTTGAAAATTTCAACTGTCTAGCTATCGCGGTTCTTGAGATACAGCCTGGTGGCAGACAGACGGATGGACAGACGGACAGACAGCGAAGTCTCAGTAATAGGGTCCTGTTTTTTCGGAACCCTAAAAACGAACAATAGTTAGGTCAATGACACGACCTGAATAAGGGTTTACAAAACATGAGGTGACTGTAATCCCTTCGGATCAAATAACGGTTGCTTCAAATCGTAGTATTAATTGCTAATCCTAGATGCGTGACCGGATTAATTTTTCCAATCAAATATTGTACGTGCGTGTTTCCTAATCCACATGCATTTGTGAAAATTGCTAGACCGTCTGTTTTTGTTGCTTTTCAACATCATTCTGGGGTAATAATAATATCATCTGGAACGTCAAAGTATATTCTACGTTGCTCAAGTAAAAGGCAACAATCCAAGCGAGTTTCTTTTCATCTACATTTTTGGACGGCCATTACATTGTTATACTATATACAAGTTTCTGAATGTAAACTCATAAAAATTTAATCTTGTTCTAGGTACTCTTACTCAATATTTTGAAGATATTTCTTCTAACGATTATGCAAGCGGAGAATACGATCCAATTTTGATTGAAATTATGAGTAGTTCATTAAAATGATAATATGCTAGGTATTTGTAATTAAACTTAAACTTAAACTGAAAAAAAATCAAACTTTTCATATAATAAAAGATCGATCAATTGCTCGATCAATGTAAATATGTTTTTTTTTCACGATTACAGGATTGATCTTGTAGTAAAATTCGTTCATATTGATGAGTTCTTCCACCCTTTTAACATGTAATTCACCTGCAGTGCGTTAAGGGTAACAATTGTATAGTCAGTAGTTTACTTAGTAGGTACATACATAGGTATTCTATTTTGTCTTGTAAGAACATTTGCGGCTTACAACACAGGTTGTGTATTTCCAATATAAGGTAATAATAGTATCTTGGACACAATGTGGTTAGCTGAGGTATGAAACTTGTCACCACAATGTTCTGATACGTATCTATCTGAAATGTTGCAACATGCCGCAGCTCGGTTTCAAATCTCGTGGTTTTGCTGTGTCCCTATTATAGCATATTGCGGTTACTTTTATTGCCAATGCAACAGGGTCGCTTAAAACTAAAGCCGCTTTGTTAGGGTTGACTTACCATTTTAAAAATATATTTCTGCTATGGACGGCAATGTTTTTTGTGTTAGTTTTTGTTACTAGCAATATATTATTAGTGAAATGGAATTCACAACGAGAACAACGATATTTTTTCCCAGGGATCATTTTGTTTTTTAAGTTGTAGCACCTGTCAGTCTAGTCTAGTAATTCTATTAAATCCCACTTATTTCCCCAAATTACCAAATTAATTATTTTTTTTTGTTTCAGGTCCGCGCTATGGAGCAGCGGTTGTGCGAATGGCCGGCGGGCGCTGATGGCGCGCCTAGAGCCATCACGCGGTTAGAGGGCCAAATTGAAGAACAGGTATGTAATAAAATATAAAATAAATAAATCAAACCAAAAGTTGAGTTAGAGAGGCTTAAGACGCAAACTTGTGACATTTCCATAAAATTGTGCTATTTTGATTTTTATTACATAATTGAGAAATACAATAAAATTACACCGAAGTAAAATGGAATGAATGCGCGTTATCGTGAATTTTCAATTACATTAGGAATTATAAATCTCAAAAACTATGTTTTTTTTTTGTAGATGGGTGTTAATTATAATAAAATTCCTAACGTAAAATAAAATAACTCAAACCATGAAGAGGCTGAATGGTCATCGACCCTTGCGTACTTAAGTTTTGAGTTTGACAATTTGATTTGACATTTTGTTTGTTTGGGTCAACTGTCAACTCGAAAGTTTTTTGTAAACAACTTTCTTTGTTATTATTTCGATATTTATGAATGAAAATTCTATGTAATTGTATAGATTTATAAATTTCAATGCATTTACAGTATGATTAATAAAATTTGGTTGATGTTCAAATTATGATAATGGTGTAAAAATGAAATTAAAGATTTCAGTTTATAACAGTAAACAATATGCAGGTATTTTTGAAATTCTTTATTCTGCTACCGGAATATATAATCTATCTCCTACCCCCGATAACTAGACAATGATTTAAGTAGGTAATAGGAAATCGTTTAAGGCTATTTTCCATTTCCATCAACTTATGTACGAACCTTCAAGTCAGTCGCTCACACAATAGTAGGTACCTAAAGTCGAATTGTCCCCAAACACAACAATCACCCATTAAAACCATTGACCCTTGGCTCGCGAATGGTACGCGCGTCCCATTAAAACATAAAAAAATAGGTTTCCAGGAATGGCAAGTCAAGTTATTAATATACATATCAACAACCCCAACTGCTAATACAGCTTAAACAGTCATTTTGCAGAGTAAACATCAACCATTCTTCCAGAAGCAGCTCAGACTCCAAGACGCGAAACAAGTAGAAGCAAAGGCAGCCCGCATCAAGGAGTGGGTGACAAACAAACTACGGGAGTTGGAGCAGCAGAACCAACTCTTACGGGAACAGAACGACCGGTGTAACCAGCAGTTGGAACTACTTAGGAATCATATAGCTACCCAGGGCAGTAGGAATTGCACTGTGAGTATTATTTTTTAATCCTATGGTTATGTTGAAGGTCATAGACTGAACATTAATCTTTTTGGGATGCACTCTAGATGCATAGTAAATACATAATAAAATTTCATGACAAGAATTTATAATATAGGGGGATCTTTTTACATTTAACACTTAGAAATTACAAACCTACTGTCTACTTAAATACCTATCTTGGAGTTCAAATACATGTTAAGGTATGAAAATCGCTTGAAAACTTTTATCCATATTTCAAGTAATCATTTTTATCTTATTCAACTAGTGTTGAGAGGAGCCAGTCACTCTTTTGTTCCTTATTTTCTTTTGCATTTTATTTGCAACTCTATTTGAATAGGATAAATATGATTATTACTTAATTGTCTGAACTGACCCTTACTCACCACCCACCTGTCATATTAAGCCGCCAAGTTGTCATAGTAAATTATTCACAAAGCCAATTCCATCCTCAGTTCCTCCCAACCCGAGCAAGCCTCTCTCTAGAAGTGAGGACAGAGGAAGGCTCCCCACGAGCCACATCAAGCCTCTTGGCCGCAAACAGGCGTCGATCAGAAAGCCTTGAAGGGCCTCAGGTAGAATTAATGTTGCCCTTAGGGTGCTAGATAATTATTTTGCTGAAATGTTATTGGTTCTATGCACATTATAGTTGAAAATAAAAATATCTGCAATTGGGCCTCATACTTCAATAAGGGCTATTTATTAATTTGCTGAATTTTACTTACATGTTGCACAATTTAGATTAGTTATTGTAAAGTGTTATATAAATGGCAGTACTAGTGCCTTAAATGGGAATAATAGAAAGATCACTAAATAATTATTTTACTCATAACATTTATATTTATTAAACTACAATTTGTCTCTTACTCCTAATTTGATAAAATTTAAACTTTGCTAGCTCTCCATTAAATCTCTTTATTTATTTCACAATTTAATTAAAAATCTGTGAGTTTGACAGTGCCGTCGCCAAGTCTCCCAGGCGTAAACTGTCAAACTTTTCACAAACTTAACTTAATGCTTATTTCCTAATTGCAGTTGCCAATTAATTCCACGGAGCCTCACTACAGCACGCCCGTGAGGCACAGACGCAACCTGTCGATCGGGACTACCAACATAGCGAACAACGTGAACGCTGCCAACCCACCGGGACTAACTACAATGAATCGAACGATGGATGAGAGGACCACTGCCAGCTTACTAGCTGACGATTTGGCGGTATGATCAGATTGTTCTTTAAGTATAAAAGCTTGAAGTTACTGAAATACTAATGAGATTGTAATGTATAAAATAAGTGGAATCTTCTTTTGTTTTACCTATACACCTATAGCTAGTATCTAGACTACATACATATTTCCATAAGAAGCGCTCTTCAAAACTAATTTTTAAAACACTTTTTTTTAATTTTCAGACGGCAGTGGAGAATTTAGTGGTATTACCAACAACACCAAACACATCGACAGATGGTGACACCACACACGACTACGCTGAAATTTATACTCCAAGCAGAGGTAACTATCAACATAAGTGATGCATTATGAAGAACTTTACACTAATGAAGAACTATAAATGCGAATGTTTGTGATGATGTTATGTTATTCGATTCACGTCATAACCCTGAACAGATTTTTATGAATCTTGGCGAGATTCTCATAGGTTTTTTATCATATACTTAAAAACATTACATCTTACTGTTTTTGTAAAACGGTGCGTAAACTAATCTCATATAACTTACTTGATTCAGAACGCACCCCAGCCTGGCAAGGTCCAGTGAACGTGATCGTCCAAGGCAACAGTCGTGGAGGTTCGTCCACCGGCGACAGTTCGACGTCGGAACAACCCAGACCACCCACACCTCCGCTACACAGGTTCCCTAGTTGGGAAGCTAAGATTTATCAGGTTAGTTTAGTTTAAAGTTGAACCCTTTGGAGCTCGTTCCATAACCTGAGCGTCCACTTTAGGAAGCTCCATTAAAACCACATCGTGGGAGACGGGCTAGGTCTATATAACCAATATAAAATTATTGCTATAATGTTCTGTATGTTCACATTATTTTTTAATATTAACTTCAATTGTTCCACTTCTATGCTTTAGTTTATTTTAAAGACTAGGTAAACACTATATAAACAAACTGTATTAAAGTACTTTTTGAGTTTGGGTTGTTTGTCTTCTGTATATATAAAAGTAAAAGGTGACTGACTGACTGATCTATCAACGCACAGCTCAAACCATTGCGACGGATCGGGCTAAAATTTGGCAT
This sequence comes from Tetheella fluctuosa, assembly GCA_951216915.1. Classification (NCBI taxonomy): domain Eukaryota; kingdom Metazoa; phylum Arthropoda; class Insecta; order Lepidoptera; family Drepanidae; genus Tetheella; species Tetheella fluctuosa. The sequence goes on from OX578230.1 coordinate 8,521,335, forward strand.
ACAGATAGCTATTATGATGTAGGCATCCGCTAAGAAAGGATTTTTTAAAATTTCATCCCTAAGGGGGTAAAATAGAGGTTCGCGGGTGTAACCGCGGGGCGGTAAGCTAGTCTATGTATATAAAAATCAATGTTTATCTGTCTGTTTATGAAACTTTGGTGAGTTGTTGTGCGCACGCGCGCGATGGTTTCTAACAAAAGAGGCATTGTAATGCACGCCGGGAATTATCTAATATCTTTATATCATTATTTCAATCATAGGTTATTCTCATAAAATTTTAATCAGTAATTAAATAAATCAATAATAAATAAAGCACCTGGTGTTCAACTTTAATTAAACATGAATTTCACCATCAGGTAGCAGACGATGGTCTCCAACAATCAGTAGAAGAAGAACTAAGTCCACCGCCGTGTCCGCGACCCATGCACGAGTCTACCAGCTACCAAGACATATCCGTACCGGTGTATGCTACCGTTAAAGGGGTTCGTTTTCATATGCTCAAAACATTTATTTTGCTTTTCTATTTAGTTTTTTTCATCGTCACGCAACCGACGAATGAACGGACGACCTTGTAAAAGTTGTCTGAAAACGATGCATGCAGGCCATCAAAACCGGTCTATAAACCTATTGGAGATCCTTAAGGGAGACCTATGTCCAGCAGTGGACGTCTTGCGGCTGAGATGATGATGATCGTTACGCAAGCCGTCCTAAACAATGTTGATGATAAATAGTATCTATACTAATAATAAAAAGCTGAAGAGTTTGTTTGTTTCAACGCGCTAATCTCAGGAACTACTGATTCGATTTGAAAAATTCTTTCAGTGTTGGATAGCCCATTTATTGAGGAAGGCTATAGACTACTATAGCCTTCCTCAATATTTATCCCGAGAAAACACAAGATCCCCCGGGAACGCGGGTGAAACCGCGGGGCAGAAGCTAGTTTTATAATATCTTTTGTTATGTTGCTACAGAGAGCAAGTCAAATAAGATCGATGCCGTTCACCGGTGATTCATCAGACGATTCTTCAGAAGGTGAGGAGTCCATGGGTGTGACTGTTCACAATACTCCACATCATCAGCTAGTCAACCCTGTATATGGTAAGTGCAAGATTTTATTTATACATTTGTGTGAAACGCATGCGTTATTTGAAGTAATTTTCTATTAAAAATAACTAATAATAAATTATAGTTGTAACAATCTCAAAGTTAGATCTATCAGTAATTATTGCATTTTGGATGGATGAGTTTGTGTTGTCCACCATTACACCATCAGCGCCGGCTCTAGGATAGAGCGAGAGGAGTGGTCGCCCTAGGCGCCAGGTGGCAAAATTTCGAAACGAAGTGGCAAAAAGACCAAAAACAATTTCCAACGGAAAATAAAATTTTGATGACAGATTTGATTTTTGCAATGAAAGTTTATTTTTGAAAAAAAAATGGTAATCCCATAAACTGAAAAACAATTTGTGTGATGTGAAAGCCTCAACCAAAGATCAAGCTACGGTCTGTGCTGCTTAGTAACTCCTTACAAAAGCATTTTTTTTATTACATTCTATATCCTTTTTAATACCTTTTCATGCTTAAAACATCCTCATCTCTCATTTAAAACTATCAATCCATTTAACTTCATAATCAGGCGGGACAACCTCCCAACTCCCCCAAATGCCGATCAACAATGTGAACCTCACAAGCATCCTCCCAGCGTCAATACAGCAGACGTCCAACCACGGCCTAGTACTGACGAATACTGCCAATGGACAGTGTAGCTCATCAGATACCAGCTTAAGTGCAAGCAGTCCATCTAAGAGTGTGAAGACGAGCTCAAGCTTGAGTCCAGCGAAGCGATCGAGTAGTGGATCGCCGAGTAAGCAGAGTAAAACTAGAGGTTAGTGGTTGGTAACAAGAAATGAACATTTTTCTGAATTGTATAGCAATGATCGCTCAGTGATGAAAACGTGATGAGTGACGTCGAATCTTAGGATGAGCTTGAGCTTTCGGTGATGGAAAAAATCGTGAGGAAACCATAGATAGGGATACTGATCCAGTTGAAAATCTGTTGCAAAGCACCTATCACCACCACCTGCACTTGAGAGCCCCTTTTCTTCCAGGCTTTGTGTGCCCCTTCAATTCGCAAGAATGTTTAAGTCTTATTTCTTTATAGGAATAAAATTACCGTGAATGAACTTTCTTTTTGGGTAACTTATGACTAAGGAGAAAATTGTACACATATTTAAACTTTATTTCCATGAAAACCATTGCTTACAAAATGATGTGCTAGGTTATTGCTGAGACAATTAAAATCTTCAGTTAAATAAAATAAGGTGCATATCAACTTTTTATACATTTTAATTTTATGATGATGATCTTTTCAACGTCATGCCGTTATCGCTGACAAAATTCGAGCCAGTAACACCCTTAGCCTTTTCACTTGCTAGGAACAAAGCAAGTGCCGCTATTTCTTCAGGGTCTGAAACTCTCCCGAGGATTGTCTCTTGTTCAACTACATCCCAAGGTGTGGGACTACCAGCGTTATCCATAATATCAGTTCTTACCGGTCCTGGGCTGATAGCGTTGATCCTTACGCCATGCTTCGCTAATTCTATAGCTGCACCTCTCGTGAAATGATCCAAACCAGCTTTAGATACACAGTACGGCAAAAGTTCTGGTCCTAAATAAGAAGTACCGGCAACGCTTGAAATATTAACGACATTGCCTTTACTCTCAATTAATAGAGGTACAGCTAAATTAGTTATATGGAAAATTGATCTCAAATTCGTTGCCATTATCTCATCGTATATTTCTAAAACATTCACATCTGTAATCGTTGCAAATCTCAAAATGCCAGCGTTGTTTACTAAAACATCTAGTTTCCCAAACTTTTCAATAGTCTCCAATATGATTCTCCTTGCGTCTTCATCGTTGGTTACATCAGCTTTTATAACCAATGATCTATCGCATTGTTCAGCTACGGCTTGTAATTTTGTCTCGTTCCTACCAACGATTACTACGTTGGCTCCATTTTGTGAGAAAAGAATGGCAATAGCAGCCCCTATTCCTGAGCTTGCACCAGTTACAAGCACAACTTTATTTGTGAAGTCCATTGTATTATCGTATACTTTATGAAATTCAGATGGAATAATGATGAATTAGTTTTCGTGTAAGGCTCTTTTATACAAGCAATTTAAATACAGGTTAAAAGATCTAATTAACAGTTAACACTATATACTTACCATACAATTATATCCTGAGAATAATACACAAAAAACAGGTGTTGGTCAGTTTATACCTGGCATTTGCCCTTCGGTTTTACTCACAATAGAGTCGATGTTACACCCCGTTGTACATAGAGGCTTAATTTTGAAAAATTGTAAAATGAATAACAAATTTTGCGTTTCTTATTTTGTCAAAAGGTTGACATAAACCTTAGTAGAAGTTTGCGTCATAGGACGCAACTATCTACTGTCCTATATACTATTACTATACCTATATACTGTAACTATATCATACTATAATATTATAAATGGGAAAGATTTCTGTATGTTTGTAACGAATAACAAAAACTACTGGACCGATTTCAAAAAATCTTTCACCATTAGAATGCTACATTAGGTATCCCTGAGTAACATGGGCTATATTTTACCCAGTGAAACCGCGCGGAAAAGCAAGTACTGCATATATATATGACTTCAGCGTTGATGAAACATTCAATCGGGACTTTTTATTGGGTGGATATTTTGAGATCTCATATTTTCGAAAACTGTAGAGTGGTCATGCTAAACAAATTTTAATATGGGACAAACAATGAAATCGCTGAAAAATAAAAAAAATACAACAGAGATCTTTAATGTTGATAATGTATGAAAAGTAAATTAAAAGAATGAATCCTATATAAATAAGATATCAAGCCTCGACCAAACAAGGTCACCCTATGACTTTCAGATCACTTAAATATTCTAACTATAATTATGATAAATTTAAATTGACATTGTAGGACGTATATATCATTATCAAAGTTAACCGATGGCCCTATTTAGAACAGGTGTATTTTCCCACCATGATATCAAAATAATATTAAAATTATTGAAAAGTTTGTTTGTTTTAAGAAATTAATTATTTATTAATTATTATAGAAGTTTATTATTAATTTACAAATTCTCATAATTCTTAAAGTTATATTTAAATATAATTGCGAAATATATCGTTTATCGTGATTAAACAAGATTTTCATTGATTATTTAGCAACTAGCTCAAAGGTCAATTGTACCTTTTGGACTAACCTGTATCTGGCCATGTTCATTCTATACATCAATTGTTAATTTTATTCCACATAAAACATAACAATAGTTGGACACACAGACACCTCGTTCGAGTCGGGCATGTCGGACGACTACGCGATCCCGCCGGACGCGGTGTCGTGCGACAGCATGGCGTCACCGTCCATCGCGTCGCTGTGCCGCGCGCCGGCCGCGCACGCCCACGCGCACGCACACGCACACACGCACGCGCACGACTCGCCGCGCCGCCACGATGCGCTCGAGAAGAGCGGCCATCTGGCCAAGCTGGGCGGGAAGCTCAAGACTTGGAGAAAGAGATGGTGAGTGGCTTGTTTTTGGCCTATTCACTCTAGCCTTGAAAGTCCCCAGGTACACCATAAACAAATTTGGGGTAATCTCTTGTATCTAAAAGCTATAACCGCTATGATTAGTCTATGGAGGAGCAAGATGGTAGACTCCTCCATTGAAAAGGGAAGATCTTTCGCCAGGCTTAGTCATCATGTCTAGGGACCGATGTGTTGATGTTGTAAGCTCATGACAATGTATATGACTAGAGCTCAGGAAACTTTGATAGCGCGATGTAATATCTTGTGGTGCCATCTATCCACGAGTACTGAAAGTTCCTTTGTGTGGTGGATAGATGTCGCTACTGAAATTGAAATGAAAATAAATAAATTATAGAATACATCCTAATTATTTTCTACAGGTTTGTCCTAAAAAATGGTACTCTATCGTACTGGAAGTCTCAATCCGAAGTGAACCGCAAACCTCAAGGTCAGATCGGTCTCGGGGAAGCTTGCAAGATATCCCGCAACGAAGGCGCGGCCACTTTTGAAATATTCACTGGTAGCAGAACATACTACCTGACTGCTGACAGCAATGCTACAATGGAGGACTGGATAAGGGTGTTGCAGGTGAGAATATAAAATGAAATGCTACTGTTGTAATTGTACAGTGTGACTGCAGTTGGATGGATATAAATTTACATGTTTGTTACTTGAGAGAGAATAAAATTATATGGCAACTAGTGAATTAGATGCTTGATAACATGTCGCGTATAGTACTACTATAAGATTTGTACATCCTTGTAGCAAACGTTGGCTGATATCCGTCTCACTTACTCAAGATCACGTGTTAAAATATGACGCGTGATTTCTCGTGAAAAATGGTTGCGCTCAGGAGACGCCTCTCTATATTACTGTAACTAAAGGAAATCCGATTGCTATGGTTTTAAAAAAAAAATGTAATTTTACTAATAACACTAAAGCTCGTTAATAGCTAGCAAAAAAAAAACATAATTGATTCCAATACTATAAATACCAAACTATTTTGTCTTTGCCTATTTTTATATAGATTAAGTATTAGTATTTTTTTACACACTTCAATAGTGCAAAATCTTAAAGAATCTTCACCTTCCAGAATGTACAGAGACGCAACGCGACAAAATTGCTACTGAGCAAAGAGGACAACAAACCTACGATACAAGGCTGGCTCACGAAAGTGAAGAATGGTCATGCGAAGAAGAGCTGGTGTGTTCTTATTGGAAAGATGTTCCTGTATTTCAAATCGCCTGGTGACCAGGTAAGCTGGGTATTATCTATACTAATATTACTAAGTAGAATACTTTGTATGTATGAACGCGCTAATTTCAGGAACTAACAGACCGATTAAAAAAAAATGCGTTAGATAGTCTGTTTATTGAATAAGACTATACAGCATTAACGAGTGAAACTGCGGGTCACAGCTATTGAGTAATAAGCTTCGATTCTCATTTCATTTAAAGTACTGTAATTGAATGGTTAATTCTGATTTGCCATATAAGTTCATAATTGATCGAATATCAGTTTGTTGGAGTATTCATTTTCCTAATGTTTATGTAAATAGATCATCTTGCCGGCTCTTCTCAGTAAAAGCAACCTTCCGAACCGTGCGTTAGAGTCTGACTATTCAGAAGTGCCTGTGAAGGCCTATTTGAATGAATAAATTATTTCATTTCATTACACTAGAAAATAAAATTGTATACTCCTTGACCCGGGAAAACATTAGATCATTCGGGAACGTGGGCAAAACCTTGGGGTGTAAGCTAGTGGTGATATAACGATGTATGTCCAGAACCCAACCGGGCAAATCAACATGCGCGACGCTCGTGTAGAGGACGTGGAACACGTGTCCGACTCCGACTCCGAAGAGAAGAATGACGAGACCAGGAACCATCTCACCGTCGCTATCTACCCGCAGCACCAGGTAACTGGGGTCAGTGAGAAATTATATTGTTATATTAGATTACTTTTAGAACAATATGTGCAGTGAATCAACTGCTACTTATCATGTTCCTCGGCTAATTAAAAACCTACCCTCAAATTTACGTGATGATTTAACAACAAAAAATATGAAACAAAAATTAAAATCTGACTTTGTAAATACACTAAAGACACTTTATTTTATTTAGGCTAAGTCATAATTTAAATTATTGTATTAATATTCGAATATTTTTTTTAATTAAATTTCGGTTAACAAAATAAATTTTGGTGTAGACTATAAGTTTGTGGTTTTTAAATGATGTGTTATAATGTTTCATAATATATCTTTACTAAACTGTAATAAATAAATTTTAAAAAAAACTTATTGTATATCCACGAAATTGATGTTAAGATGCGACATGGGATTCTTGAAGAAAGTCGTGAAAAGAGCTCTTAAAGGTCTAACAACACATTGAGTCCACCCAGTATTTATTGCAAATGCCTAAAGGATCGTGACCATTTACCAACCAAGTGGGCCGACTGCCTGCTTATCAAGTTTTTGACATAAAAAGATGTGCATAAAAACTCCCGTTGTCATTTAAAGTCTGAAATCAAATATAGATTAGCTAAATACTATTATACCTTACATTAACTAGCATGTTTTTGCTCATTCCAGGGCCCAACATACCTGCTATTCGAGACGAAGGGCGACAAGGACTCGTGGCTGTACCACCTGACGGTGGTGAGCGGCGGCGGGCTCAGTCAGGGCACGCACTTCGAACAACTCATACAGAAGCTCATGGAGACCGACGGCGAGCCCAGTAAGTTACTTATTTATAATATCATTGAAGCGACATCTATCAGCAACATAAAGAAGTTTACACTATTGATGTATAGATGGCGTCATAATACAGCGATAGATAGTTGCAAGATGTCGTTCTCTGAGCACTCGAGATATTTATGTTACTGGCCAAACTCGATTTCAAGCCAAACTAGTTTGTCCTGGGCCGAACTGATTTTGAATTATTATGCAAGTAAAATAAGGTTTCCGTGCAGTTAAAAAAAAAACGAAGTTCGTTGTTTAACCTAAAGTATTCGGGTCGTTTCTGAATAGGAAGATAAATTGATCACCAAATTACGATTACTTACATATGTGAAAACATTGTACATGTCAACTTCTAAAATGTCTTTTCAATTCAAAATCACATCTTAACAGAAAAAAAAGACAACTGACGTCCTTGAAACAAAGATCTTGTACCGTCTGTGAGTAATCTTTTAAATTAAATACAATTTGTAATGTCAAACGCAATAATGTCACTGGTGCAGGTGGGCCAAAAGCATGAAGACCGTAGACTAGGTGGGCCGCAAAACCTTATCTTACAGAAGACAAACTACTGAAAATCTTAACGGAAAAAATAGGACAACTATTGACCTCGCTGTATTATTATAGGACAATTATATTTATTACATTTCCGATAGAAACGACATTACAAATAATTACAAACATGAAGTTCTTTTGTTAGATATGTATTTGACATCTTTTGTCTTTCATTTTTAACACGCACGCGGGCCGTATTACTGGCTGTTTTCAAAATTGATTCGGGCCGCAAGAAAATGCTCAGTGGGCCGCATGTTCGTGTAAAAACGAGATTTGCGCAGAAGCAGTCTAATGTCATCGTTCCACAACTATACAATATACTAAATAAGCAAATAAAAATTAGAAAGCACAATAATAATAAAATTAAAAATATAATGTTAACTTGGCTTAAATCATTTGACTATGATGATATTGAAAAAATGCTAATGGGTCTCTATTTCTGATAACACACACACAAACACACATGCACACACACACACACACACACACACACACACACACACTCACATGACATACATACAAATACAAGTTTGGATATTTCTAAATTTAAATATAAGGATATAATTATTATTTACATAAATTAAATTCTATTCATATTGCATAGGAGAGGGTACTGACTTTTGTAACACAGGTATATACCTAGCTCAGAAGTCAGGGACTTCATATAATCTGTGTACCAATGTTTTATGTGAATAAATTATTATTATTATTATTATAATGTATCTTTCTGACATCACGGCGCGAGGACCGGTCTTTTTTAAAGGCGTGCGTGGGGATACAGATCCAACACGTAGAGGCCCCTTTAAGATATGTTAATGTGTTGGGATGTGTACACCTAGCGATACTATCTCTGTCTGCACTATTGAAAAGATACAGGTAAAGACAGCACCCGCTAAGTGCAATGACTATTAAAGAAAACAGGGAACTATACTGGGTCTATGGGGGGGAACTTGCTGGACTGGTTGTTGGACTATTGATTGAGACAACGGAACGCCTGCCAAATCAAATGTCTCAATCTTTGATGATGTTCGTTATACATATATATTTGATAATTGTGGCAGACGGTGACTCGCCACCAACTGAATGGGCCCCCAAAAAAAGTCACCAAAACCAAGGTGACAGAGGGAGCAACATTGGTGTCAGCAGCTAAGGGTGTAGAGAGGTGTGCACCGGTTTCACCATCGCGAGAAGGCTCGTGAGCGGGTTTCCCCGTTATTACGCAGATTGAGCACTTCCACCCTTTCGAGCATATAGCTCTCGCGCTCCACTACAGCCGGCCAGTGAAGGCAAGCCGTAGGTGGGGGCATAGGTGCCGCCCCCGGGAGGTCTCGGGTCCGTGGTGTCGCTACTCACCAACAGCTCGCCACAAGCTGCCCTGCGGCAATTATTATTATTATTATTATGTTAGATATGGCTGAGGTAATTGAATGTGTTTATTATTTCAGATTGCGTTCTATGGAGGCATCCTACACTGTTATATTCGAAAGAAAACTTAACATCACCTCTCACGTCGCTCAACTCCGAGGCATTGCAAGCAGAAGCACTAAAACTATTTAAGGTTTGTACCTACTGAAATTGGATAACTATAAACTTTTTTTTACAGAATTGTATTTAGTTCCAGACATTTACGAAAATATACCATCTCGGAATATCCACCTGGTATTGATAACATTAAAAGGCCACACTTTGCGGTACCAAAGCTCTCTTTTTCAGGTATTCTTTTCGGTGTTAAAGAGTTTCATGGAGGCGATACTGAATAATAAAGGGTATGTTCCGATATACACTGGGAGTACTATTCAGTGCTCTTACTGGGGAGAAATTCGTTTCGTTATGGACTGACAGTATACTGCCGCAGTATCCTAGGGAAACATAATGACGTTATAAACGCCGCCATTTTTGTATTTTGTGTGACTTAAAATTGTGCTTGTGTACCTCTTTGTCCAACTTTAATGTCTAACTAAAGTTTTGAAGCGAACGCATATTCGGGATGGAGATCTAAATCTCAAAATATGTAACTAACGTGGCGACGCAGCGAACTGTCCGTCAGTCATTCGTATTTACGTGCACTTTGCTTCAGTCGGGTGGTTCTGAGGTCGGGTGTGCCACGATATCTCGCAATGTTTTTTAATTTATCGTAAGATGACGTACCTATATATATTTTTCATTTCCCTTGTTTCCGGAAGGCAAAGGGTTCTCGCCCATACGGCCTAATCGTGTATAGTATTCTTCTTAGTTTTAAATCAACATGTCTGATATCCTTAAATAAAATGAAACTAAAACCCCGATCCTCATGTGGTCCTCAGTGCGTGCAGCTGTTCATGTCGGTGTGCGTGGAGCAGGCGGGCATCGACTACCACGTGGTGCTGGCGCAGAACGCGCTGCAGCAGTGCGTGGAGGCGGGCGGCGGCGAGCTGGGCGACGAGCTGGTGTCGGTGCTGGCGCGCCAGACGGCGCCGCACACGCACACCAAGCTCGGCGTGCAGGTAACACCGCTTGCGCAGCGAAGGAACGCTAAGCTTAAGGCGGCCAAGATTAGGAGTGTAAGTTTTTTTTTTCTCTTTTTTGATGCGTGCTGTCCGAAGGTTCTTTTTAATTGAAATTGTTTTTCAGAAATTATGAAAAGTTAAAGTCGGAATCGGTTATTTAAATTTCAAATGGTTTGCTATTTATAAACGATTGAAACTTAAGACAGCACCAGTTTACAGTTTGATCGATTAATTTTATGTCAAAATATCATAATAAATCATAATGAAAAAGCAATTTTATAATTTTTATCTAAAATAAATCAATCAAACTGTAAATAAAAAAAATTGTAAAGGTGAGGTTGACGAACTGCAGATTACTTTATCATATCAATTTAGGATTTAATAAATAAAATCTGAAGGATTTCGTCTATGCTCCCTATTAATTAATTTTTGACAATGGCAATAATATTATGAATAATAAATTGTAGTTTTAATAAAATTGCCATTCTCATATTCATATTTGGGGCGCTCTTTTTCTGCTTAAAAGAAGCGCTCCAAATATCCCTATGTTTTTGTTTGCTGTAATATCTAACGAATACTTTCTACACTATAGAATTTATTCGTTCAACCACTAATACTATATTATAGCATGGCTTTCGATGTTACAGTTTACAAAGGTGTATCAAATTATAGCGAGAATATACCTCATAAATATAAAATAGTCAAAATTTGATGTTATAAGAATAGTTAATAAAATATCTATCAGAATCCATCTCGACATTAAATTCAATGTCCTGATCTGAAAGCTAAAGTTTCAATCAAATTAGAAGATAATACCTCAGTCCCCCTTATTCAGACCCATTCGGTTGCCATTCCGATCGGAAAGGACGATTTTATTTCGTTAAATTTAGGCTGATGTTGTGTTAGTCGCAAAATTAATTTGCCGCGATCGGGTACCGATCGACTGCCTCGTTCCATATAGGAGTCTGAAATGAGAAAATAGGAGCCATCCTATTCAGTAGAGTACTCAATTGGTTCGCCTACCGAATCAGGACCGCAACTGAGCAGGTCTCAATAAGGGGAAATGTCCTCATCTGAAAGTTAAAATTTCAATCAAATTAAGATGTATTCTGAATGATAACCAAGCTATAAATAAAGTTCGCTTAATATTCGCAAAGCTTAAGCTTCGGGCGGTACGCTTCAATGCTTTTCTCATATGTCATCGATCATGTATCATTATCATCATCTATCATCACTTTATGGTATAACGATTGGAATTTCTTGCAGTAGCACTACTTTATACTGTGTATTATAGTAATGGGAATATTGTGCTCTAAAATCATAGGTTGGGAGTAGTTGGGACTAAACTATAGACTAGACTACTTATTAATTTTAATAACTTCGATTTTTAATTACCGAATTCGTCTCTGGTTAAAATTATTTTTGACGAAACAGAATTCTATGTTCATTTAATTTTCACCTTTTCATTATTTTTTACACATACAAGTATTTTAGATAGAATTATATAATTGTTCTAAAAGATTATTTTATATCTAGAGTATAGTAGACTCTTATTTTTTTTTTCAAATTCAAATGGGTAAATCCAGAAATTTTCATAAGAGCACAATATTTATTAAATACATAGAGCTTAAAGAGACTACTAATATTTATTTGCGTTCATAAACTGTAAATATACACTAACAAGCCATTATTATTGAATAGTAAAAGCTTTGTGTGTTGCTGTAAAAATATTGAACTAAAGCTTAATGTCGTGGTTGATCAATTTGGAATTGTGTTTGTGGAAAACATTTTATTGGCTTCATATTTCTAATTAAGAATGAAAGAGAAAGAACAAAGCAGAAAACAATATTGGTGAGCAAAAAGGTCGTATTCCAATTTGATCGTAAAGTTCTGGCAACATAAAAAAGAAAAAACTTAACAATTGCAACGAATGAGTTTGTGACTCGTTCGATTTTTGAACCGATCGAAATGTTGCCACTACAAAAATGGCGGTATATCATGTTGCAATTTTTTCAAATGGAATGTTGGTGTAAATTTTTCCCCGATTTTTTTTTTATTTTTTTATTTTTCCTTCAAGAATGTTTGCCCCCATCCCTCATAGTTTTAGGGAATGACTTTTCTGTTTATGTAATCATTCATACTCTATCATAGCTAGTGTTTCCCTTTGCACTGTTGGAACTCCTTTGTATTGAAAGGTTGATGTTGTTTTTAGAATGTTACCAATTGATTTGTTATATAAATCATTTATATTTAAATAGACCAATACAAATAAGATATATGAAAAACAATTAGAAACAAAGGTAAGTTTTTCGGCAATCGGTACATGTTATAATTTTGTGTGACAGCATAGTATGGAAAGGCTACTTAAAAACCTTAAAAACTAACTATTGTTGTACTTGCCGTCATATAAGGTTATAAAAATAAAACAACTCCTGTAAAAACAAGACTTTAAACAATTATCACAAACCACTTGAACTTTTGTAAATATTGTACAGGGTGGTATTTTGAAGATACTTTCTGGTCTACATTGGGTCAAATAATTGCACAAGAACACATTGGCGATATAGCACATGCACTAACAATATTTTTGGGACGATTTGTATAAACGGTTCTTAGTATATTTTCATTGGGATGACGGTTGAGCTCGGAACAACATTAGAGATAATACTCATAGTAATTATGTTTTTAGTGTTTTCATCCTTAATAGGGCCGATCTAAAGCGCACACTCCGGTGCATTGCAACCTACATCTAGCCTAGTCTAGCATAATTCTTGAGGTCGTAAGCCCACAAGACGCTTGCTAAAAAGCAAGTACCCTCCATCAACCGACCGTCCTTTGACAGAATTGACCAGCCCACTGCCACTACAGCTTACTCATAACTTTGCCATCCACATTAAATTCTTTATTGGATAACTTTATTTTGGATGGCGATGGTAGCATTGGTAACGAATGCCGTGCGAAGATCATGGTTTAAAATCCTATAATGAGATTGAGCGTCTGTTGAATGATACCAGGAAACCATAGCATGGTGGTAGGATTATTTGTATTAGCTACCACTTTCGGCTACATCAACATTGCTTATGCAAAAATATTTTCTTCCAAAAACCCCAAGAATTATTCATTCCGTAGCTTGCAGAACGTCTCTTTTGTGGACCAGTCCATGCGTCATTCTCCATTATTATGTTAATATTTTTTCAGTACAATGCAATGTTATCATGGTATACACGTGTAACAGAAGGGTAAATATTAAATATGTATATTACAGAATCACCTGCAAAAATATAAAATTGATAATCACATCATTTTTGGGATTCTATCAAATTGAAAAAATATATTATGTATCCAGGTGATTTTGAAGTCGTCGGCATTAGTTGCAGGGGTGGTAGTACTCATCAATATGAATGATTTTCACTATGGGACCAACTGTGATATTGTGTAAAATAAATCGGCAGCTGCAAACATTTTGGTCGAGTAGGTGTTGAACTTTTGTATGGAACAGCTGACAGCAGAGTCGACGGCCTGCTAAAGTAATATCGTAGATTTTATTACCATCTCTCAGTAGTAATCTCAATCGGCCTTCCTGGGCGCTCGGCGTTTTTGGTCGTCGTCGTCTTTGGTCGTCGTCATCCACAACGAAATTCAGTGAACCACTTATATACCATTCCATGAGAAGGCGCAAAATTACTATAATATTTTTTAAATTACGTATTTGTCTTCGGTATACTTAATGATTTTACTTCATAAAAAAATGTATTTAATTAACACTGGAAGTTCGTTTTATCCATTTTCAGTTAGTAGGTGTCACCTAACTTTTTGTTTCCAAAAATTTTATTTTCGCACTAATTTTGAAAAATAAACGAAACTAATTCGTAAGGAGTTAATAATTTATGAAACAAAAATGAATTATGAAAGAAGTTTTTATTCAAGCTTGAAGTAATGGAGTAATCATTAACCAAACTGGCCTCGTATAAGATTCTACTAAACTAAGTAGGTACAACGGTGCTTTTGATGAACATAGCCATAAGTATTCATAAAAAAATATAAGAAAAATATTCCGTCGTATTGCTATACCTACGTTGCAGTATGAATGAACTCGGGCCGTCTCGGGCGGACAGCGCGTCTCGCGGGCACAGCTGGATACCTATTTTATGTATGAATTCTAGAAAACTCTATTTATGTATGGGATGTCATTGATTACTAAAAATGGGATCGTCCGGGGTATCGAAGTTAACCATGGGTGTATCTGAGACAAGATAAACGAGTGTTTACGATGAATTATGGTGTTGTTTTGCTGCAAAGCTGTATTTACAGCTCCAATTTAACACCCAATGAATAAAAGCTATATGCTCTGAAATTATTGATTCACTTAAAGGTATCTGTTTCACTTTTTGTCACATGTGATATTATATAATGCGTGTAACCGAATTCAACCGACATAAACGATTTACATGACTATGTATAACCTATACCAGGGCTTCCCAAACTGTGCGTCGCGACGCCCTGGGGAGGTGCAGCATTGTCCCAGGGGCGTCGTGTGTCATTTGCAGTAATAGAACAAGTACAGGTCCAAAATAGACGTAGAGAAAGAAATGAGAGTGGCAAGTGCTCCAGTTTCAAACTGGAGTCCAGTTTTGAGAAGCTATACTCAGAAAAGCAAGCATATCCTTCTGATTAGCTGCCAGCAAAAAGTAAAATTAATATCTGTTTACATTTTTATGCTTTTGTTTTGGTTTTGTTCTTATTTTATAATTTTCTAATAAAAATGAAAAATGTCCAAATAGAGTTTTTCTGATAACCGTTTATTAGGCTACTATTAAAACCGGTGGGTATTTTGATCGTAGAGGGGAGGGGTTGAGGGGCGTCGTAAAAAAATGGCAAATTCTCAAGGTCGTCACAGTACAAATAAGTTTGGGAAGCCCTGACCTATACTACAGATTAATATGTACATAAAATCTAGTCCGAATTAAATATACTAAAACCAATTACAGTGTAATGTATACCTAATTCAACAAATAATACAATTCAGTACAATCAATATATTCAGACATTTAAAGAAACCTTTATATAACCTATAATATATTTTTTACGACAAACAATATAACACGGAACAAGCCAATATCCCCGTAGTAGATAGCCCAGCAACATTACCAATATAAACAACATCAGTCATACTCTATACTCCAACTAGTAGTGAAGCCCCCAATAACACGTACAAAGGCCATAAGTCCAAGTAGAACAAGCCCGTAAAGCCCTCAGACTGTCCGAACACCAACATTTCATTTGTACAGCAACTGCTACTATGCGCGACTCAATCGCTGTTCACTTGCGACACCGGCGGCTCGTCTGTCGGTGGCGACAACAAGAGTGGCGACGTGCAGCCACACGCCGCTGGCTCACCCACCTCTATACAGGTAAAACGTCGTGTGACACTCGACTAGTGCCATCTATAACTATAGTATAAGTTATACTCGTCTATACTAGCTGTTATGGAAGCATAGGAGATTACGAAATGTGTCTTAAATGCATAATGATAAACGTAAGTTACTAATATTGTATCCTTTTTGATATGACAAACGAAACAGACATTTAAGTAATCTAAATTAGGTAAATATGGTAGTTGTGAATTAGGTATCCCGTAAAAGCTATAAAGGGGGTCATACACGGCGATGATACTATAGTATTTTATCTTAAGGTCATGAGACAGCATTATATGTACTATGAAAAGAAAAGCAACGACCTACCTTCACAAGCAACGAACTACTTCACTTTCCTTCTCTTTCACTGGTATAGCACTGTCTCATATATACCTACCTTCACAAGCAACGAACTACTTCACTTTCCTTCTCTTTCACTGGTATAGCACTGTCTCATATATCTTAAGATAAAATATTATAGTATCATCGCCTAAAGTAAAGCGATTGGTGGTCACACAAACTTTTATTGTTTGTCTGCGATTTTAACGATATTAAAATATGTGGAGTATATATAGCCTTTAATAGGGCACCTTTTTTTACGTTAAAGTTTTAATATATTACCTACATTATTCTTAGCTCCTATCCATTGAATTGCTATTGTATAATCTTTATGCAACTTAATATTTTGCATCATTGTAAGTTGCACTGCACAGTGCCATACCCTTTATAACACATTTACCTATTTGTTACGTAACTTTGTTACAATCAGTTTCAATTTGAAATTTCGTTACAAAATAGCTTTCCGATAACTATATTTTTTTTTACGTTCTGGTGTTTGCATATGCAAACAGTGCATCATTGCAAATGGAAACATTTTCGATTTTGTAATATTTCTAACGATTTCAAGGTTATTCTAATTGACTAATTGCAATTGATTGAAACTGATTGCAACAAAGTGACGTAATCCACGTACTGAAGCCAATAAATGTTGACCTATAAAATATGATAAATGTACTAATTGTAAGTCCATATGAGAAAGGCATAAGGCAGAAAAATATCCAAACCCATAATTTAAAATAGGTACCTTACTTTTCAAATGTCTAATTCCTTTAGCAAACTAAAGAATAGTCTTGACAAGGCCCTAAAAGTATTTCTATCTCCAAAAATGTCTATTAAACAAGTGTGTAATATTTCAGGCACCTCTTTTATCGGTGGACTGTAAGAGTAATCCGCCTACATACAGTTTCGTCCAGGGCTGGCAACTCTTAGCTTTAGCCGTCAGCCTGTTTGTGCCAAGGAATAACAGGCTACTGTGGTACCTGAAGCTACATCTGAGCAGGCACGCCGATTCTAAGTAAGTATTACGTGAACAGGTGCTGCTTGTCTGCTTGAGTCTGTTATTTACTAAGTCACTTGTCAGTAAGAATTGAATAGAAAAAAGTTTTTTCGGGCCCTTCTCAGCAAAATCAACAAGTATTTTTACTTGTGTTTGACCACAATCTCACCATGGAATGCCACATCATCATGTGGCCGAAGGTGGTAAGCACACAAAGCCTAGATAAATTGGCTCTCAAATAAAGCTGCCATAACCTTGCCTTGTGGGTGCTATGGTTTCCTTTCGATGTTTTCCTTCACTTCACGCCTTCGTCACGGTATTTGACGTCACTACCACTGAGCTATCTTCGCCTTAAATTTGAATGCCACGATACAAAGCCGAAATAGATAAATCCGCAGCAACAATTTTTTCGAGAAATAAACCGTTTATATAAATTTTCAGAACTGAATGCGGTAAGTACGCGGCGTACTGTTCGCGCGCGCTCGAGCGTACAATACGCAACGGGGGACGCGAGGACAAACCATCCAGAATGGAAGTTCTATCTATATTACTGAAGAACCCGTACCATCATAGTCTACCTCACGCCATTCCTGTACACATGCTGAATAATACTTATCAGGTATGTTGATTTACCGTTTAACGCTTTGGTTTGACTCATGGCTTTATCTACATTCCATTGAGTAAGAAAAAAATATGTAGTTGCAATGTTGTAGGCTGTTTGATTCCACCAAACAATTTAAAGTCAATAATCATGTCTCTATAACTATGCGCCATCTTTAATTCGAAGTAGTCTCTTCCACTTTATTTATATCACATTTCGCCTAAAATATAGTCAGGTGTAAATTTTGGTGTAAACGAATCCAATGTAAAAGTTAGATCCAATAAGCCACTTGAAGATCTTACAAAACTACTCCTGGTTTGACCAAAAATTAAAAACCCACAAAATGTGGTTTGTCTTATATCTAACTAGCGACCCGCCTCGGCTTCGCACGGGTGCAAATTATATACACAAACCGTCATCGTTTATTTGATCTTTCTATTAGTGAAAACCGTATCAAAATCCGTTGCGTGGTTTAGAAGTAAGCTGAGAACGAGACAGTGACAGATAGTAACTTTGTTTTATACTGTTTATAAATCGCACGGTACTGCCAAGTATTTAAAATATGTAAATCAAGACAATTTCGTATTCTATATCATCATAAAATGGTCCAGGTGATAAGCTTCGACGGTTCAACGACAGTGGAAGAGTTCCTATCGACATTAAGCACGGAGCTTGGATGTAGGGAGTCTGCAGCATCAGGATTCGCACTGTTCAGCGATGATCCTATTGAAAAGGATTTGGAACATCATATCAAACCTGATAAGAAGGTTCGTATCTTTATGGCAGATAAAGGATTTTTTATTTAGTACATAATATATTATTTTTAAGTAACATTTTATACTCGATATTTAGTCTTATTTCTGGGTTACAATGTTAGGTTAGACGTCAATATATAAATTGATTGTAAAAGTTGCTCATCAAAATTTTACTATCATTGGATTATTCATTTTCTTTCTTTGTTAATTAGTTAAGACTCATCCTAACATCTGGGTCTGTTACAATGCAGTTTGATTTCTTCAAAATTGGTCAAGCAAAATTAACATATAACTTTATTTCCAGCTTTGCGACGTCATATCAAAATGGGAGACTGCACTCAGAGAAAAAGGTTCTGGAAAGTTCGAGAACTCGCGAGTAATTCGACTAACTTACAGAAATAGGCTGTACTTCAAGAATTCGGTCAGGACGGAGACGGACAAGGAAAGACTACTGCTTTGTTATCAAATTAATCATCAAGGTAAATTATTATTATATGGATGGTATACCTTAATATATAAATAGTATTTAGGTTTGAAATGCCAGATAAAGAAGTAGAAGATAGAAGGCAATATACAAAGTCAATTATATGCTGATGTTGTCTGAATTACACTCTTAGTTGCCTGTGCGCCTGCCCCTTCAACCGTTTCTATGTATTTGAGGGCTAATGTTGTCGTCGTCGGTTGCAGTGGTGGCGGGCCGCTTCCCGGTGACGCGCGAGCTGGGCGCGGAGCTGGGCGCGCTGATGGCGCAGCTGGACATGGCCGACTACTGCGCCGCCAACGGGCTGCACAACCAGCCGCTGGCGCACCGGTTCTACCCCTACCGGTACCGGGCCGGCCTCACCAACGAACAACTCAGGTCAGTCATCACTCACACGCACTGGGCGCGCTGATGGCGCAGCTGGACATGGCCGACTACTGCGCCGCCAACGGGCTGCACAACCAGCCGCTGGCGCACCGGTTCTACCCCTACCGGTACCGGGCCGGCCTCACCAACGAACAACTCAGGTCAGTCATCACTCACACGCACTGGGCGCGCTGATGGCGCAGCTGGACATGGCCGACTACTGCGCCGCCAACGGGCTGCACAACCAGCCGCTGGCGCACCGGTTCTACCCCTACCGGTACCGGGCCGGCCTCACCAACGAACAACTCAGGTCAGTCATCACTCACACGCACTGGGCGCGCTGATGGCGCAGCTGGACATGGCCGACTACTGCGCCGCCAACGGGCTGCACAACCAGCCGCTGGCGCACCGGTTCTACCCCTACCGGTACCGGGCCGGCCTCACCAACGAACAACTCAGGTCAGTCATCACTCACACGCACTGGGCGCGCTGATGGCGCAGCTGGACATGGCCGACTACTGCGCCGCCAACGGGCTGCACAACCAGCCGCTGGCGCACCGGTTCTACCCCTACCGGTACCGGGCCGGCCTCACCAACGAACAACTCAGGTCAGTCATCACTCACACGCACTGGGCGCGCTGATGGCGCAGCTGGACATGGCCGACTACTGCGCCGCCAACGGGCTGCACAACCAGCCGCTGGCGCACCGGTTCTACCCCTACCGGTACCGGGCCGGCCTCACCAACGAACAACTCAGGTCAGTCATCACTCACACGCACTGGGCGCGCTGATGGCGCAGCTGGACATGGCCGACTACTGCGCCGCCAACGGGCTGCACAACCAGCCGCTGGCGCACCGGTTCTACCCCTACCGGTACCGGGCCGGCCTCACCAACGAACAACTCAGGTCAGTCATCACTCACACGCACTGGGCGCGCTGATGGCGCAGCTGGACATGGCCGACTACTGCGCCGCCAACGGGCTGCACAACCAGCCGCTGGCGCACCGGTTCTACCCCTACCGGTACCGGGCCGGCCTCACCAACGAACAACTCAGGTCAGTCATCACTCACACGCACTGGGCGCGCTGATGGCGCAGCTGGACATGGCCGACTACTGCGCCGCCAACGGGCTGCACAACCAGCCGCTGGCGCACCGGTTCTACCCCTACCGGTACCGGGCCGGCCTCACCAACGAACAACTCAGGTCAGTCATCACTCACACGCACTGGGCGCGCTGATGGCGCAGCTGGACATGGCCGACTACTGCGCCGCCAACGGGCTGCACAACCAGCCGCTGGCGCACCGGTTCTACCCCTACCGGTACCGGGCCGGCCTCACCAACGAACAACTCAGGTCAGTCATCACTCACACGCACTGGGCGCGCTGATGGCGCAGCTGGACATGGCCGACTACTGCGCCGCCAACGGGCTGCACAACCAGCCGCTGGCGCACCGGTTCTACCCCTACCGGTACCGGGCCGGCCTCACCAACGAACAACTCAGGTCAGTCATCACTCACACGCACTGGGCGCGCTGATGGCGCAGCTGGACATGGCCGACTACTGCGCCGCCAACGGGCTGCACAACCAGCCGCTGGCGCACCGGTTCTACCCCTACCGGTACCGGGCCGGCCTCACCAACGAACAACTCAGGTCAGTCATCACTCACACGCACTGGGCGCGCTGATGGCGCAGCTGGACATGGCCGACTACTGCGCCGCCAACGGGCTGCACAACCAGCCGCTGGCGCACCGGTTCTACCCCTACCGGTACCGGGCCGGCCTCACCAACGAACAACTCAGGTCAGTCATCACTCACACGCACTGGGCGCGCTGATGGCGCAGCTGGACATGGCCGACTACTGCGCCGCCAACGGGCTGCACAACCAGCCGCTGGCGCACCGGTTCTACCCCTACCGGTACCGGGCCGGCCTCACCAACGAACAACTCAGGTCAGTCATCACTCACACGCACTGGGCGCGCTGATGGCGCAGCTGGACATGGCCGACTACTGCGCCGCCAACGGGCTGCACAACCAGCCGCTGGCGCACCGGTTCTACCCCTACCGGTACCGGGCCGGCCTCACCAACGAACAACTCAGGTCAGTCATCACTCACACGCACTGGGCGCGCTGATGGCGCAGCTGGACATGGCCGACTACTGCGCCGCCAACGGGCTGCACAACCAGCCGCTGGCGCACCGGTTCTACCCCTACCGGTACCGGGCCGGCCTCACCAACGAACAACTCAGGTCAGTCATCACTCACACGCACTGGGCGCGCTGATGGCGCAGCTGGACATGGCCGACTACTGCGCCGCCAACGGGCTGCACAACCAGCCGCTGGCGCACCGGTTCTACCCCTACCGGTACCGGGCCGGCCTCACCAACGAACAACTCAGGTCAGTCATCACTCACACGCACTGGGCGCGCTGATGGCGCAGCTGGACATGGCCGACTACTGCGCCGCCAACGGGCTGCACAACCAGCCGCTGGCGCACCGGTTCTACCCCTACCGGTACCGGGCCGGCCTCACCAACGAACAACTCAGGTCAGTCATCACTCACACGCACTGGGCGCGCTGATGGCGCAGCTGGACATGGCCGACTACTGCGCCGCCAACGGGCTGCACAACCAGCCGCTGGCGCACCGGTTCTACCCCTACCGGTACCGGGCCGGCCTCACCAACGAACAACTCAGGTCAGTCATCACTCACACGCACTGGGCGCGCTGATGGCGCAGCTGGACATGGCCGACTACTGCGCCGCCAACGGGCTGCACAACCAGCCGCTGGCGCACCGGTTCTACCCCTACCGGTACCGGGCCGGCCTCACCAACGAACAACTCAGGTCAGTCATCACTCACACGCACTGGGCGCGCTGATGGCGCAGCTGGACATGGCCGACTACTGCGCCGCCAACGGGCTGCACAACCAGCCGCTGGCGCACCGGTTCTACCCCTACCGGTACCGGGCCGGCCTCACCAACGAACAACTCAGGTCAGTCATCACTCACACGCACTGGGCGCGCTGATGGCGCAGCTGGACATGGCCGACTACTGCGCCGCCAACGGGCTGCACAACCAGCCGCTGGCGCACCGGTTCTACCCCTACCGGTACCGGGCCGGCCTCACCAACGAACAACTCAGGTCAGTCATCACTCACACGCACTGGGCGCGCTGATGGCGCAGCTGGACATGGCCGACTACTGCGCCGCCAACGGGCTGCACAACCAGCCGCTGGCGCACCGGTTCTACCCCTACCGGTACCGGGCCGGCCTCACCAACGAACAACTCAGGTCAGTCATCACTCACACGCACTGGGCGCGCTGATGGCGCAGCTGGACATGGCCGACTACTGCGCCGCCAACGGGCTGCACAACCAGCCGCTGGCGCACCGGTTCTACCCCTACCGGTACCGGGCCGGCCTCACCAATGAACAACTCAGGTCAGTCATCACTCACACGCACTGGGCGCGCTGATGGCGCAGCTGGACATGGCCGACTACTGCGCCGCCAACGGGCTGCACAACCAGCCGCTGGCGCACCGGTTCTACCCCTACCGGTACCGGGCCGGCCTCACCAACGAACAACTCAGGTCAGTCATCACTCACACGCACTGGGCGCGCTGATGGCGCAGCTGGACATGGCCGACTACTGCGCCGCCAACGGGCTGCACAACCAGCCGCTGGCGCACCGGTTCTACCCCTACCGGTACCGGGCCGGCCTCACCAACGAACAACTCAGGTCAGTCATCACTCACACGCACTGGGCGCGCTGATGGCGCAGCTGGACATGGCCGACTACTGCGCCGCCAACGGGCTGCACAAACAGCCGCTGGCGCACCGGTTCTACCCCTACCGGTACCGGGCCGGCCTCACCAACGAACAACTCAGGTCAGTCATCACTCACACGCACTGGGCGCGCTGATGGCGCAGCTGGACATGGCCGACTACTGCGCCGCCAACGGGCTGCACAACCAGCCGCTGGCGCACCGGTTCTACCCCTACCGGTACCGGGCCGGCCTCACCAACGAACAACTCAGGTCAGTCATCACTCACACGCACTGGGCGCGCTGATGGCGCAGCTGGACATGGCCGACTACTGCGCCGCCAACGGGCTGCACAACCAGCCGCTGGCGCACCGGTTCTACCCCTTTTTTTTTTTTTTTTCGTGGGGAAATCCTCATAGGATACCCGACCGCCCCGGGGGGAGTAGTCGGGTTATACCGGACTTGTACCGGCTAAAACCCCACGGTGGTCGCCATCTGCGCTGTAGAAGGGCTCGGGTTCCCGTACAGAACGCATACACGAGCCCCTCCAAGCGCGGTGCTTGATAGCCCGTCCCGGGGGAAGTGGGATACCTCCCCCCAGCACCCTCGTGGTGCTATCGCACGATGAGTCGTGACCACTACGACCCATCGTCCTCCTCGGGGTCGCTTCTGGACGCTCGGGGCCCCGCCCCGATTGCCCACGACACCGAAGTTCCCCATTTAGTCGCCTTTTACGACAGGCAGGGGAACACCGTAGCTGCTATTCTAAGCCCCAGCTACAGGGCAGGAGGGCCGCGACGAGGCACGACCACGTCGTCGTCTCCGGGATTGGCCCACTCCCGATCCCGCTCAGCAGCCTCCTTCTGGACTATTACGGTCTCGCAGAAGGAGGCTACGGCCACGCCGTATCCCCGCTCAGCATCGCTGACACGACTGCTGGCAGGGAGAGATTCCGTCCGATCTGACCGACCAGCATCCGCCGCTCGGCTTCCCAAGCGGGGCACACCGCGAGGGTGTGCGATGCGGAATCCTGGCAGTTTCCACCGCAGTGGAAGCAGGCCGCCGTCGCCTCGCGTCCGATCTTACACAGATAATCACCGAAGCACCCGTGCCCGGTGAGTATCTGCGTGAGTCTGTAGGTGAGTCGTCCACCTCGTCGCTCCATCCAGGCCTCGAAGACCGGCAGGACTGCTCCGACGACGCGTTTGCGCGCAAACCGCTCCTCGCGGAGCCTTGCGCGCCACGTCGCGAATGCGATAAGTCGCTCCTGCCGTTTGATCGCCTCTTCTGGCTCGCCTCCACCGCTCCGGCGGACGATGCGAATCCGGTCATAGACCCTCGCATCCATGTCCGCTAGAATATCCAGCGGTGGAAAGCGAGCCAGAATAGTTGCCGCCTCAAAGGATACGGTACGGTATCCTCGTACGATCCGTAGGGCTATCCTTCGCTGGACGCTGTAGATTTTCGTTCTACAGCGTCGGATGACCAGCCTCTTCGCCCATACGGGCGCCCCGTAAAGGGCTACGGATCGTATGACCCCCCCATAGAGGCGGCGAACTTCCTCCTTCGGTCCCCCGAGATTGGGCAGCAGTCTGTGCATGGCACCCGCTACCCTCTCGATCCGGGGGACTAGGCGATCAAAATGCTCTTCGAAGCCCCAGCGACTGTCCAGGGTGAGGCCCAGGTACTTCATGTACCGCCCCACCCCGACTTCCGACTCACCCACACGGACGCGCGAGTCGGGTGGCTCCCTGCTCCGAGGCAGTTTGTGGAACCACAGCGCCTCGGTCTTGTGAGGCGCTATCTCCAGACCCAACTCGCGGATTTTGGCGACGACGACTTCCACCCCAAGCTCGGCGAGCTCCTTAGTCCCCTCGAAGGTGTCCCCACTGGCGACCACCAGAGTGTCGTCTGCATAGCAAACGACATTTACAGAAGTGGGGAGGTCGATACGCAGAACCGCATCATATGCAAGATTCCAGAGTAAGGGGCCCAACACGGACCCCTGCGGAACCCCGCACATGATCTCCCTCTGGATTCTCCTACCGTCTTGATCCATGTACAAAATGTACCTGTCGTGCAAGTAGTCACCGACCACGCCTTGCAGGTAGGAGGGCACTTGATGATACGTCAGTGCCCTCCCAATAGCGTCCCAAGGCAGGGAGTTAAAGGCGTTGACGATGTCAAGGCTTATCGCCAACGCCACCCCACCTCGGGACACAGCCTGCTCCGACAGGGAACGGACGCGCAAGACCGCGTCTACGGTCGAACGCCCCTGCCGGAAGCCGAACTGGCTTTCGGCCAAGTCGGGACCGACGCACGACAGATGCCCGTTGAGACGAGCGGCAAGTATTCGTTCGAACAGCTTGCCAGCCTCGTTCAACAGGCATATGGGACGGTACGCAGAGGGAGAATCTGCGGGTCTACCTTCCTTCTTCAAGAGGACCAATTTTGCCTCCTTCCAGGCCGTGGGGAACTTGGCATAACGGAGGCAGCTGTTGAACAACTGCCTCAGCCTGTCCCCCAGGGCAGCCAGACTCAACACCCACACCCGACCCGGTATACCGTCGGGTCCTGGTGCGGTTTCGGGCTTTCAAGCGGCCAACGGCTCGATCTAGCTCCTGTACGGTCACCCCCATCTCGTCGTGCCACTCCCACAACGTGGGGGGGTGGACTGAGGAACTTGACCAGCCCGCCGGGAAAAGAGTATCAACCACTCGTCCCAGCAGAACCGGATCTAGGGTTTCCGTCAGGGGGGGCACCCATGGCCTGAGCTTACCCAGGACCATCTTATATGGGCGCCCCCACGGGTCCCCGTTAAGTCCCTCCAGGAACTCATCCCAGCACCTTGATTTGGCGTCTGAGATGGCGATCTGCATTGCCTTTGTAGCCGCTCGATATGCCCCGTAGAGACTGGCTGTCTCCTCGGCATCAGCTCGCCTTCACAACCAACGGGCTGCACAACCAGCCGCTGGCGCACCGGTTCTACCCCTACCGGTACCGGGCCGGCCTCACCAACGAACAACTCAGGTCAGTCATCACTCACACGCACTGGGCGCGCTGATGGCGCAGCTGGACATGGCCGACTACTGCGCCGCCAACGGGCTGCACAACCAGCCGCTGGCGCACCGGTTCTACCCCTACCGGTACCGGGCCGGCCTCACCAACGAACAACTCAGGTCAGTCATCACTCACACGCACTGGGCGCGCTGGAATGGAGGAAATTTTAGCTTTTATTTTATTATTATTTTAAGGATAAATTATTAGTTAAACGAAAGTAAGATGTTCTTGTCGTGAAATCGATAATATATTACCATCATCAAGGAGTTAATGAATTAATAATAAAATTGACATAAATAATGTGACAGCCTTTGCTTCATGAGATTTGGGTCATATCTAAGTTAAACAATAAACTACCTCTTTATTAATTTAAAACAAACAATATTTGGATGTAAATTTAGCATATTTTAACAAAATGTTATCATCCGTATAATGACCTCATTCAATATTTTATCATACAGAGATGTTGAAGAGAAGTTGCGTTCAAAATGGGTGGCGCTCAAAGGTAGAAGTACGGCGGACTGCGTGAGAATATACCTCAACTGTACAAGAAAATGGCCCTTCTTTGGTGCTACGTTGTTCCAAGCTAGAGTGAGTTATAAACCATGTTCTTCATTATCCGTTTAGAATTATCGTGAAAATAATTGAGGAACTATGCAGTGTGATCCGGCCTAAGAAACATGTTCAAGAAGTTATGAAAACTGTTGCGTGGCGAATTATAAACCTATATGAAATATGGTTACAGACGGTCAAATATATTTCTGCAGATATATATTATAATATATTAATTGCAGATCAAACAACCAGACCTATCCATGGTGTGGCTGGCGGTGTCAGAAGAGGGCGTCACAGTACTGGAGCTCGCCTCTATGGCCGTCATTGGGAGATACGCGCTCAATTCTATCGGACTGTTCGGTGGATTACAGGTATGTTATATCCCACTAATAATGTTATAAATGTGTAAGTTTGTGTGTTTGTTTCGGAATTGAATTAAATTTAACACAAATATAGGTGGTAATTGTAATATTATTTATCGTGTGGTTAGTGACCAACCTGGTGTCAATTGTTCAAGCCACTCGAAGGCCTCTGACTTGGCTTAACGACCTTCTAGCTAGATGATAACAACTGGGACCGGTTGACCTTACTTGCCCTCTGAAGCACGAAGACGCTAAGTTTAAATGCCACGTTGCCTAACCTTCCGATCGATTATATCGATCAGTGATTCTCCACAAAGATAGATGATAATTTGGAATAAATCGTATATTATATCCTATTAGATCCTTTAGGCAACTAAAGTGGTGGTCTCTGATATCTATAGTGAAATTACTTCTTTCTAATGCTTAGGGTATTGTCATTTGCAGGATGACCTGATGATGTTAATCGACGGTGATGACGCGACCAGCCCTGTCCACAAGATGTTGATCAGTCTCAACAAGCCTAAAGTAAGTTTTTGCATCATTTATTAGCACAGCCCTATTAGATAGTTTATATGTACTTTCAAATTTCCAGTTCTTTTCTTTGCTTTGTATGCTTATCACCTACGGCCTGATCATCACTAATGGTCAAGCTTAAGCTTTATATAGTATAACCATATTTCTTATTTTGGTGAGTGTTGCCAACAATTCTCGTAAATAATGAACATAAACCTTACAATTCGGTCAAAATAATAGAGATATCTTTATCAAATGCTGTCTATACTACAAAATAAATAAATTGACTATCTATTTTTTTTTCTCAGATGGCAGAGCTAACTCATCTAATAGCAGACTACAAGAACGCTATCCTCCGGCCCGGCGGCACGGGAACGCCTCAAATGAACTCCCTCACCCGAAACGGCAGCCACCGATCCATCCGCAAACCAACATCAACTTTACCACACTCCAGCCCATCAACACTACCACACACTCATCAACTGAGCCAATCTCACCACACTCACCACACCACTGGCCACAACACGCTAAACTCACACGCGACAACAATGACGTTAGGCTCAGATCGGAACGCAACACTAACGCTCAGTTCACATACTTCAACATTTAACCAACATATTGAAGCGAGGGTACTGTCTCACGGACAACCCGACATATTGAAGTCGACACCGGATCATCATAGGAATGAGAAGAAACGAAGTCACACGCAAGATAGTGGGGTCGCGTGATCCAGGATGTAAATATTGAACTCTGTGTATAGGTGTGTAAAGTTTTAATTGAAATGTACTGGTTTGAGTGAGTTTTAGACAGATTGGCGCGACTGTTTTAAACGTTTTCACTATTATTTTGTCAGTTTTTTACTCCCAAAGATTTTTTGTATCGTCTTGAAATAAATTTTATAGTCAAATCTTAACTTGCATGAAATCTAGTTAATACAAAGATGTATTAAGGGTAAGTTGGCCGACGCGACGGCACGTTCTCATTGCGGCAAGACTACAAAGCATGTTATTTCATCCGCTATCGCTATATAGATGGATGGTATATATTCTACAAGACGCACAATTTCCTCGACTTGATCCTTGGCTCTTCATAGAGGCTAACATTAACTACTCAATGTATTTTATCAAACTTACATTATTTGAAATTTTGATTAACTAGACTATGCCTCTATATAAATTATTTTAGATATCATTACTTTAGTACCTAATTAATTTACGTCCAAATTGCGTTAAAATCCATTTTAAAGTCAATTATCATTTTACTGTCTAAAGTCTAATGTAGACACGATATTATACAATCAAATACTGTAGTTTTCATCCCTTGACGTTTGTAAGGAGTTTGTAATATAATAAAAGAGTACATTTTTAAAACAGTCGCGTTACCCATTCATGGATAGAAAGAAAACGGTCTTCGCGTATGGCAAACGAATGTAACAGCATTCCACCAAAAAAACTAACATGAAACGAAATAATTCTAAATATACCTCATATTTTGTAGCGTCAAACGATTTAGCCTATTTTAATTGGCTTTTTCAAATAATAGGTGAATAGTTTATAATTTATTTATGTGGAGAATAATTTTAATATGGTTGCTATTTTAGTGATGCTGGGGCTTGTAACATATTGTGTGATGTATGTAAATGTTTTGATGTTTGTACGCAGTTATGCCAACTTTTGTACGTGTAGCTATATATACATTTAGTTGTAGGGTTTAGTAAATTATCTAGCGGATAATTTTGATAAAAATGCGATAAAGTTCAATTGTAATTTTTCTCGAATTTAAATTATAATAATTTACGGGCCTAAATTAAATGTAATAAATAGTTCAACGATGTTTGTTTTTATTGTCTCAGATGTATTCCATAATGAATTTACTAAACCCTACATTTTATATTAGATCTGAGTCCATTTTAGCATAATAATAAATAAAGCCGTTTCGTGTAAAAATTGCTATACGATTTTAATCTTTTTACACTCGTTTACGGTAATCTCGTGCCGTCTCTTTCCCTCGACTGACGTCTAAAAGAGAAATATGAATAAAACATTACACGGTCGTATTATGTATGAATCTCACTTTTGAATAATTCTTGTAAATGACTTCGTATAAATCTGAATCTCCGTATATAATTTCATCGTAAAATATACTCAAGCGAAATTCTGATAAGGTTCAAAATTAAAGTAAATAATCAACAAAATCGACTGATATTTGTCTAAAATTTAAGATCGTCAACGAATCTAAGAACTTAAGATGCTAAATTGGGTGATTAAATATAAATAGCGAAAGTGCGATTTAAATAGCTAGTTTATAATTTATTCGCACATTTTTTTTTTGTTGTATACAAATATATAATGCCGGCTGGACACAATATCTTTTAACATCAAATAACAAGTAGCTCTAGCGCTATCTCGAGTGCAGGCGGCATAAGAAAATATCGTCAAAGTGAAGATTTATTCTTAAACGAAATCACACTGTACCAATGTTTTATATATTAAAATGTACAACCATCAAAAAATTTAAAACATCAAAGGATTTAAGCGAGGTTTATATTGCATAATAAATTTATCTCAGCTATATTTATTGGATAATAATCAGCAATTTTAGTTTATTAATAAATCTTCACTGTTGTGACGTTTATACACTAGCACACCATCGCTCATTTCTGTGTATTTATTTCGTATGTGAGAATTATTTTACCCGTGCCCTAAACTGTATATAAAAATATTTTGTATATTTTTGCCTTGTATTCTTTTCGGGGTACCGCGCATGATTTTATAGGAAGTTAAGCTTTGAGCTTTAATTTAATGTTATTAAGTATTATTTCTCTACAATCAATATAAATCGAATTGAATTTTCATAACTAAATGTATAATTTTAAATAAATGCTTGTCGCCAAAAATATTATTTGAAATCATAGTAATTTTGATCCATGTTAAGTCACATGCTGTAGTTTAGTTTTGAGGATATATTTTGCAGGAAATCAATATTTTTGTATAATATTTTAAAAAGCTTTTTTTTC
Source organism: Tetheella fluctuosa (assembly GCA_951216915.1). Classification (NCBI taxonomy): domain Eukaryota; kingdom Metazoa; phylum Arthropoda; class Insecta; order Lepidoptera; family Drepanidae; genus Tetheella; species Tetheella fluctuosa. The sequence goes on from OX578230.1 coordinate 8,551,931, forward strand.
TAGTCGTAGAATATGTCGGGACCCCGCACCGAAGTATGTCATCGTATAATTTTATACTCAATTAGCTTTGATAGATATTTCTACCGATTTTATAAAATACATAACAAATATTTTTTGTTACCAGCTATGTAATGTTACTTTGCGTTATGTGCGTGTAATAAACGAGGCAGCTTAATATTATAAAATGTTTTTCTTACATTTACGTACTCTTTAACTTCTCTTCCTACATCATAATATATATCTGGGAAGGTTTATTTTGACATAATATTATTTTCTTATAAAATCTGCCTCCTTTATTACATTTTAAGCTTATATATGCCTGTGAAGGGCTAATTGTAATGAGCTACAAACTAAAACGGCAACTAAATAGAGGTAGTTTTATAAATGTAGATTATAAATATACCATAGAAGCTAAACATTAATTTTCATGTAAAGAAATGAAGTAAATGTTGACCAATCGCTTCAATGGCCGATCTATCCGTGCAGACTGTGACATGCATTTGTGGACCTTATTGGTAAGAATTACAGTTGAAATTGCTTACAAATAAGAGCTACACTTGTGTTCTGTACCGTATAATTTTTTACTATTGCCGCCGCGTTTGCGTTCAGGTTTTTGTATAGTAATGATTATTGATAAGTCAAGACCAGAAAGAGCAGTATTTGTTAGATTTAACAAATAAGAAAACGTAGACGTGGCGCAATAATACGCTATATAGTGAATTAATATGAAATTTGGATTGCACCTTTTTGCATAACACGTAACTGTTGATATAAACTATATTGTATATAATTAATGTATATTTTACATTAGATCTGACGAATTTATTTTTCATTAATTAAATCGATCGATTTTAGTTGTAATTTATATTTAAGTATTTATTTATGTTTTCTAATCGGCAGTTTGTTTAAATATCATTTGACTGGATGTTTGTAATTTTTTAATGATAATTTTATTATTATTTTTGTTATTAAAGGCCTAAATCAAAGACTAACTGTGTGTAGGGCCTAATACATATATAGGTGATTATTTTTGTTTGACGATGCGAGAATAAACATGTATTATTAAATATGATATATTTTTATTAGTACCCTTCTCGTTATGGTAGGTAATTATAATTTATATATAGTCCCGACTGACAGACCGGTGATAATCAACGTAGAGCCGTTTAGGCTGGTCCTAGACACACGAAATTTGGAGGGTATGGTATTTTTTTACACCCCTGTACTAAGAAAGGGTTTTCCGAAATTGAACCCTCAAGGAAGATAGTAAAGTTAGTAATCCACAGTGCGTTTTAAATGAGGACCTCTTCATCGACTTCATGCTATGTCGATCGGTTACATACTGGTCTGAATCGATATTATGCGAATAAATGTTATATTTTATATTCTTTGGATTACCTATATGTAACAAATGGCATCGCCAGGTGAGCAATGCTATTAGACATTACACAGTTTTTTTTGTTGAAACACAAAGAAAGATATGAATATAAGTAAAAAAAATCTATGTTATTAAGAATTCTTCCAATTTTACATCTAAAGCTTTTAATATCGATTCAGTATCGTATGGTACACCTGAAAATTAAGAAAATAGCAAATCAAATACTAAGTAATTTAATAATATAAGTAGGTACTTATAATTACTATACTTGAAGCTGTTTGCCTACATGACACATTGTGGTTTACAATCTCGACTGACAATCTAAAAAAAATTACTAAAACTCATAAACATACCGAACTAAGAGACCTGACATACGAGAAAAATAAATTTAAGGCGGTGGTCGCCCTATAAGGCTTGATTCTTGAGGAAGAAAAATTGTGGTTTGGGTATGACATGAGGTCATGATTCACTTTCATTTGAGGCGCCGGCCCCACTGCGCGCGGTTTCGAGTTCTGCGTTCAGAAATCCATTAAAAAAAAAACTAATAAAGTGAATGCACGATCCTTGATTTGTATGGGAACTACGAACGCAGAACTCGAGTCCGCGTACAGTGGGGCCGGCGCCTTAACGAAAGTGGCAAGTACGTGAAGTAACTAGCAATTATGTGCAGTTTATATGCATATAAATAATAATAAACTTACATATGTTTTGCCATTCTTTAGTATCATATCCGGAATCCTTCCTCGACTCCGTTATGCACTGCCTCAGAGCATGAGTAACACCATGAGCGGTACATATGCCCATCTCACCACACGCTGGAAAAATCAATTTATCAGTCAAAGAATATTGTAGTAATATAAACAGACATGAGTATAAAATAAACTGCTTTTGAGCCGTAGACTGTGCTTACAAAAGCAACAGGTGGGAAGCACACTAAACCTAGCAAGAAACAGGCTCCAAGCGCAGCTGACGGAACATACTAGTAGGTGCTTGTCGATAGATTCTCAATTTGAGGGTGGTAGTCAGTCAGTCTGATACAACAAAGTACACTACCACCGTCTTATAGTTTCCTTACGATGTTTTCCATCACCGAAAGCTCATGCTCCAACAATTAACAAAAAAAAACTTATACTCACTCTTAGACCCTAATACTCCTTTAGGATTCTTATAATTGTACCGCAACTTGATTCTGAAGTCAATAGGAATGTCCAAAGCCAATGGTACGTGATAATTCAGCGAGCGGTTGGTCAGCAGTTTCCCAGTTGTTACGTCATACACAAACTTTTCACATGTAAAATAACCCACGCCTTGGACGTAAGCGCCTTCGACCTAAAATACAACATGGATGGATTTATAAAGACACCAGATGTCCCCCGCGGTTTCTCCCGCGTTCCTGAGAAAAAAAGTAGGCTATGTCACTCTCCATACCAAATTCTATCTGCGTACCAAACATGGCGATCAGTTCAGCGGTTTAGGAAAGCGTAACAAACAAACACACATTCGCATAATATAAGTTAGGATGCACATAGGTTTGAACTTCTGTATGGAACAAACATGTGAATCCCCTTAAATATGACTACATATTTGTATTATACAGAAATTCAGGTCATATTAATACCGCCTTTAAGAATGGTATGAAGACCTTACCTGACCAACATCAATTTTAGGATTAGCACTCAGACCACAATCTTCTAAAATATCTGCTCTCAACAACTCAAACTTTCCTGTCAATATGTCTAATTTCACTTCCAAAATTGCAACAGCAAATGCGCTGTATGCACTCAAATTCTTATCCGTATCTGTCATCATATAAAACGCTGTCAAATCTACTTGTCTATCCCCTGCTGTTTTTATAATATCCTTCCAACTTGCTTCTGGCATTTCGTCCTTTATTGGTTGGAGTCGAGCGTTTAATTCTTCACATGCCCTTATAGTGGCATAGCTGACACTTTCAGTTGTGATACTCGAGCCAGAAAATACATTATTAGCTGCTGTGAATGAGTAGTGAGGTATCACCGTAATATACTCAAGAGGTATGCAAAGTTTGTAAGCGCAGACTTGGGCAACTTTCGTGTTGCAGCCTTGTCCCATTTCTATACCTCCTGTAGTTATAGTGACTGTGCCATCGCCTCTGTAAATTGTGACCATAGTTGAATAATTGCCATAGTAAACAACAGGGAACAACATAACACTGATTTGTATAGCTCGCTTCATCCATCTGTTGTTTGCATTAAATTTGTGAATGTCTTTAACTCGTTCATCGTAGTCGGCTTCCTTTTTGAGGACCTTTATGAGTTTTGGTAGGTCGTTGTCTTCGGTTCTCATGTTGACTTCGCGTACTTCCGTGGAGTCTTTATTCACGGCGAATGCTATATGTTCCATTATGTTTTCGATACATGCAATACCTTCTGATGTTCCTAGTGAAATGATAAAAATATTTGTGTATTTGTGCTGTTTTATCATTAAATAATCATTAATGCCTAGTCTTTATTAATTTTAAAAAGCTTACAATTGAAGGATATTCAAATGACGAAGTCTAGTCTTACCTGGTGCTCTAGCAAAAGAATTAGAAGGTAGATCAGTAATGACGTTGGCTGTCTTCACACTGAAATAATCTCTTCTGTAACAATTTGGGAAACCTTCGCTGACGTAACTAAGGATGCTCTCATTGATCGAGCATCCTTTATCTTCTATTAGAGTTGCATTAAGGTATTGAATTTTTCCATCGTCGTCCACTCCAACCTAGAAAATATAAATTTAAAAAAAATATGAGACCCTTGTTGTTATTCTGTACTCAAACTCGACAGTGAAAACACGAAGTGACTATTCTCTGTCTCACTCGTGAACTCCTGATTACGGAGTTTTGCGAGCGAGACAGACAATAGTCACTTCAAGAATTCACTGTCGAGTTTTAGTACATAATAGCATAGCATTACTAGAAATATCCAACCGTTAGGTATATTTAATTTAATGATAAATATTTCAAACCAGTTCCACTCAACCAATTGAGCCGTTATTTTGCATAAAAATCCCTAAAAAAACCTTCCATTTTAGCACTTCCTGAATAAGAAAATATCTGGAAATATTTATCTTACCTCATAATCGCACTGGCAAGGCAGTCTCCTACCAGCTATGGTCAGGTTAGTCTGTATGGGCAGTATGAACCGACAAGTTTGGTCCATCTTTTTAGCGACGATAGCGCAAGCGGTTGCCGCTTGCACGTTACGGCTGATCTTGCCACCGAAGCCACCGCCCACGCGGCGCACTTTGACTATAACACTGAAAAAATATACGAAGGCATCATTTACATGAATATAATAATTAATGAATTAATTTTAAACCAAAGTAGTTCAATTTTCATTAAAAATAACTGGATTCCATTACGATTTTTACCTTGCCGTAATGTTACATAGTTTTTTTTGGCACTGATATTGTATTATATTGTAGTATTGATAAGTTAAAAATTACAAAATGCATATTTATTAACAAGTTCTGCAGTTAAAACCTAAAGTAAGCAAAAATGAGCCGTAAAAAATAATGAAATGGGTAATTAAATAAATATTGAGCAGTGTAATAGGAAATCGGCAGTTACGGAATTAGCCGGTTAGAAATCTCATTCTAAGCAGTTCTATGAACAATGAGGGGGTAAAATGGGTAAAAATCTCAAATCTCATCAACATTTCTCAATATGAAGCGTTTCCGTGCAGTTAAACAGTTGATGGGCCGGTTGGCGAGGTTGGTAAGATACCCTATCTATCACGCCGCAGGTCGTGGGTTCGATTCCCACTCAGGACAAACATTTGTGTGCATGAATATGTCTGTTTGTCCTGAGTCTGGGTGTAATTATCTATATATGTATGTATTTACAAAAGAAAAGTAGTTTATGTAGTATATCAGTTATCTGGTTTCCATAGCACAAGCTCAGCTTAGTTTGGGTTCAGATGGCCGTGTGTGAGGAATATGTCCCAGAATCAAAATGTTATTTAGGACAAAAATAATAAATACTTAAAAACTATAATATACATGTAGAAAATTTCTTAGAAGCTGCTGCCGCCGCTGCATGGTGAGCAAGGTTCCAAACAGGCTGGCAGTTTTTCCTCTTTGTATGGCCAACCTAATGCGTTGGCAGAAAAAGTTCCCCGATCGTGTTTATTTTTTAAATGTAATTTGCCAAGTTAAAATAATGAACTCACTCGCTCTCCTTAATTCCCAAACATCTTGCAACAGCAATTTGCGTCAAATCCATCCACTGCGTTGAATCATACACTTCGAATCCCTTGTCTACTGGCACCACAACACACGTTATCGGCTCCATATAATAATGATACTGGGCTTCAATCTCGTATACACCCTTTATAACTTTCGTCACATTTGTCCCTTTTCCTGTAGGCTCAATCGTTGCGTCTCCAGCGACATATCGACTGGGATCTTTTTTAGCATCATCTATTGTTAATACAGGAGCAGCATTGCTAACATTTTTGTATGTTACTTTAACTTTTTTAGCAACTTTTTCAGCTAGTTCTTCAGATGTAGCTACAACTATAGCTACTGGCTGGCCGTAATATTTGACAGAGGTAGCTAGAATTTCTTCGTCCACAGTTTGTAGCTGTATTCCTGGGAATGTGAATGAATTTTTTCCAGGAATGTCGTGTGATGTATATACGGCTAATACACCATCAATTTTCTAGAAATTCATAAAAAAAAAAAACAATTACTTTCATTTGCTTTCATTAACACCTTAGTACCTGATACTAATTCATAACTAATGTTCTCTACAAAAACTACTCATTACATAAAACACAGAATTAAACAAATCTTTTAAAACAATTTCCATACTCACCAAAACATCCGTAGTATTAACGTTAGCAACTTCTCCCGCGTGTATAGTCGACAAAACAAAAGCACCATACACATCTTTCTTGCAAGGAGGTAGATCATTTGCATACCTCGCTTCTCCTGAACTTTGTATTATAGCTTCTAGCTTATCTACTGGTTCGTTTAATGGGTATAGTGTAGGATCAGTTTGAAAATCCTGTACGCCTTTAGACAGTGGTCTGGTTAGTAGGGATCCTCCAGTGCAGAAGCAAGGCTTCGGTATTCCACTGGGAGAAATATTCAAAACAAACTGAAAGACAAAATTGATTTATTCGTACCAAAAAACACTAAGCATGTCAATAAAAATCAATTTCGCTGATCACACTTAGATATACAAACATGAGTTGGTATGAGTTTGTTTAAGTTACACTAGCAAGTTAAACTAGGCAGAGCCTGTATGATAGGTAGATACTAGTTCCATCTAAAGGTGTATTCACTTATAAATAGAAATTAATTAGTAACCTATATAAAAATATGATCAACTTCACAATTCACGTACAGATCAACAGTGTTACGAATAAAAATTATGATGGTAATATGAAGGTAGATTTTTTTTTAAACTATGAACCTAAGTTTAATTAATTAATAAGGTGGGTACACAGACATAGATCTAAATAGATGACGCATGTGCCTCGTTTTGTATGAAAACCAAGCGTGTCACTTTTTTTCTACCTACTAGGACGTCACAAGAGCGATTTAGTGATGGGAATTCCTGACCGAGCGCAATCGATTCGAACACGATTCGACTCCCTTCCCCCGCGCCGTAGTACGCGCCTACCTTGAGAAGTCGCGTGCGCGTACCGATGAAAAGAAGCGTTTTTTTATCTCGGTTAACTTTTCTTGTGGAGATTTTACAGCTCAATACTGCAACAACTAGGCATTTTTCTAAATTTCGTATGACGTCCGGCACCGACAGCGATGAAGCACGGACTGAATAAAACGGCAATGCAATGCCTTTTGACACTCTCGGTACATACACTTGCGGCATCTATTTAGATCTATGTCTGTGGGTGGGTAGGTAAGAGTAAGTATTCCATTGCTACTTTTTTTTAATTTCAACTTACTTAGGAATTAAAAATAAATAAGCTGTCATCGGTATATTGGAATTACATACCCATTGAAAATTAATATATATTCTGTTACAAATACCTCGGACGTAGGTACTTTTGAATTATATGTTTTCGAAATTCACTGGAAATTTGCTGGACTGTAATAAGGCATTAAGGCCCATGGGCTGGGCTTGTTTACCGGTTAATATTCAAACCTAAATAAGTGTCGAGTACATGAGGAGCGTTTTATTTAGGTTTGGCTCTACCATAACCTTAAAAAAACGTTTTCTTAAAAAGCGAAATCAAATAGGTTTTGAATCAATTTACCGGTTATAAGAGGTTTTCATTTCGCTCTTACCGACGACATCGCCATCGCCGATTCATTCAATTCATTTTTTTTATGATTTTATGTCAAACTTCAAGTGATGCCATCGCGTGCACGTGTCACTCTGGATTATACCGGTTTATTAAGGTTTTAGGTTACCGGTCTCATTTCGGACGCGCTCCGAACGAAACACTAAAAACCGGTATTAACCTTTATTTACCGGTATTTTCGAAACCGGTTTCAAGCCCTGCCCATGGGTCTAGTTTTACGTAGGACGAGTTGCAACACCAAACGTAAGCTTATCGATATGATTAACTTATTGTTTGACGACAATCTCACCATGGTAAGTGGTGAAGTAGCCGAAGGTGATAAACACACGAAAGCCTAGAAGGAACTCAAGCTGTCGGAACACACCGGTATTACTTGGTGACAGATTTTCAACTTGAGGGCGATACAGGCGAGTACAAAATGTACCCTACCACCGTTCTATGGTTACCTCACGATTTTTTCCTTCATCGAAAGCCCCAGCCTATCATCGCCTTAAAATTACTACCTATTATTATTATTACCTACTGGTGTGTTCCGGCAGTTGCGCTTGAGAGCCAGTTGCCTTCTAGGCTTTATAAAGGTGGGTATCACATTGGCAATCTCTCTGGTATTGCTAATGTCCATAGGCGACGGTAGCCACTTACCATCATGTGGACCGCCTGCCAGCCTACTGACAAAAAAAAACTACTAAAATTGATTTTGTCCTTACCTTATAAAATAATCCTAAAGCCAGTTTTTTACGACACGCCGGCGATGGTTCAGGCGGATTGTCCTTCGGTACTAACTCCAAATTCAACACCTTAATAGCGCCTTGTAGCCACATGTTAGTGAATATATTTTTACTTTTCAAATAGGCTTCTGTTTTTCTCGCGTGTACAAAGTCTGGTGATATGTTACCGTATACTATGGATGCTTCGTCAATTGTATTGTTCCTGCAATTTTGTTTTATGAGAAAAGCTGCATTGACTATGGCCAGAGCGTTTTGATGCCTTGGCATGATCTGTAATGGAATAATTATGTGATATTAGTTAAGTACACAGATAAATGTAAACAAGGTCTAACTAATAAATCTAAATAGAAACAAAATACGTTAATTTTGACAGTAAGTAGGTGTGTACCTAAATGCACAAACAAAGCTATAGTTAAAACATCATACTGTATGAAAATTGTGTCTTTGATAGTTGTAAGGCGCCGTTTATACAGAAGAGACGTAAAGGAGAATTGTCCTTTACGACAAAAACGACGCTATGCTACGTACTAAAGGTTTATATTGTGTTACTTTGACAGCAACACATCCTCGCCACATCTCTTATCTCTCGAGACAGCTAGTACGCAGAGTTGTGACATATTTGAAATACTTATATTTAAAATACAAATACAAAATACAAAATACGTATTTTGGATTTTGTAATTAAGTACTTTTTTAATTTTGTATTTTGTATTTTATTTGAAATACTATTCGAGACGTATTTTGTATTTGTAAAATGGTTTGTAAAATACAAAATACTTTTTTATTCTTAGCTTCATTTTTCTAAAGCATTCCGCGATTCAGTAAAAACAAAAAATGGCCACTAGTGGCGCAGCAGCTTTGAAAGTCTATGCGCAAAATGACAGATGAAACAAAACGCATATAAAACCTGACCAATAATATATGAGGGGGTCCCTCATATATTATTGACTTGACAATCCTCAAAGTCACTGTTACGTTTTGCAGTGTTGGCAGCTATTTCATTATTTCTGTGTTGTTCGCTCGAAATGCCTTTAAAAAAATGCCAAAACAAATTGTTGATGCTCTTTTTGAAGAGCTTGTGATTTTAAAATCTTTAAAAAATAAAGAAAACCAGTAATTTTACCATAAAGTATTTTATTTCAATATAGTATTTTGAAAATACATATTTTGTATTTAGTATTTAAATACAAAAGGCAAAAGTATTTTGTATCTTGCATTTGAAATACAATATTAAAAAAGTATTTGCATTTTGTATTTAAATACTTTTCGAAAAGTATTTTGTACATCTCTGCTAGTACGTAATAAAACAAAATTAAAGGGAGACAGTACTGTTGTGACGCCCAACACTACTTCACTAAAGACAATTAAAAAGTCGTTTCCTTAGTGTCAAACTATGACAGTTCCATTAAAAAAAAACTAAAAAATACTATCAAACGCTACTCACTTTGTAACTTCTGAAAATATGTGACGGACTCAATGGTGGTAGCGCTATGTTGATCATGAGCATTCCTTTTATATCATATTTCAGAAACTGGGTCATTGTTAAAGATGTTCTTCGATTGTCGGCATCACCTAACACAAAGATAATAATATCTAAGATTAATCTTGTATCCATTATTTATTTTTTCATGTATAGGTATTGACTGTTTGTTTTAGCCAAAATAAATTTAAAAAAACCGGCCAGGTGCGAGTCGGACTCGCGCACCGAGGGTTCCGTACAAACTTCGTCCATCGTTCGTCCATCACGGGAAATGCACAATTTTATTTATTTACCTTATTTGAGGTAGTTGCCAATTAAGCTAGACCTCTAAATTGTATCAGCGCCCATACAACTCGGAGGTCTTTATTAATTGGCGTACCTATGTATGTATGAGGACACCCTTCAATTTTCAACTTTTTTTATATTTTGGAATTTTCCCTTTATTTGTGCTGTAAGTACCTTGCTTTTGCCAAATTTCGTGATTCTAGGTCAACGGGAACTACCACAAAACAAATAAAAGGGCAAAAAAAAACGCGTTTGTTGTATGGGAGCCCCCCTTAAATATTTATTTTATTTTGTTACATAAATTGTGAAAATTTAAACTGTCTAGCTATAGCGGTTCTAGCCTGGAGACAGACAGACGGGCGGACAGACAGCGAAGTCTTAGTAATAGGGTCCCGGTTTTACCTTTTGGGTACGGAACCCTAAAAAAAGCCACTGCTAGACATCGGCCTCCCCTAAGGATTTCCAATAGGACCCGTCACGGGCGGCCTGCATCAGCGTTTTTTCGTTTTAGTACAAAGTTAACAAAAAGAAAAAACTACTTACGGACGGTAATACAAGCACCAACACACTCGAAAAGAACAAAAACATCTGATTGATATGTTGGCACGGCGCGTTTCATCATCAGATTACCAGCCAATGAACCAATCTACATACAAAATTTGAAGGTAAGTGGTGATAACAAGATTCTACATCGCACTGACAAAGTTTGTCGACTTGAGATATATACAAGATTCCAACATCTACAGTTGGGACCCCAGGCACGATGACCCAGCCTGGTGGAAGATCTTCCCTTTTCAATGGAGGAGTCTACCACCTTGCTATACATCATCATCATCATCTCAGCTGCAAGACATCCACTGCTGGACATAGGCCTCCCCTAAGGATCTCCAAAAGGACCGGTCTTGGGCGGCATACATCCAGCGTTTTCCGACGACCTTTACGAGGTCATCCATCCACCTTGTAAGTGGAAGTCCTACGCTGCGCTTGCCGGTCCGTGCTCTCCACTCCAGAACTCTTCGACCCCATCGGCCATCTGTTCGGCGCACTATGTGCCCTGCCCATTGCCACTTCAACTTGCCAATCCACTAGGCTATGTCGGTGACCCTAGTACTTCTACAAATCTCCTCACATCTTATTCAATCGCGTAAAAAAAAGCCTAGCATAGCCTAATTCCTATACATTATTTATTATTCATGTTTCTTTGTACCGTGCTATGGTTTCCTCAAGATATTTTCTTTCACCGAAATATCAAGGTCATTGTAGGATTTGAAACAATTTAATATTTAAATTGAATTTGGATGGACATACCTTTCTAACGGGAATATGCGCTACCAACTCGAAATGCTTGACAAATTCTGTTAAATAAGCAAACTCGTTCCTTTTAGCGATAACAGTAAAGATCTCCATGCAATCTTGTATCGAGATGTTGGCTCCAAGCACCAGATTCTGATCTATGATATATTGCTTCAGGGATTTCACTTCGCTGATGTCTATGAGAACTCTAGGGTATTCATAGTCCGCTAAAATACCTGAAGAGTAAAAGAGAAGAGATTTTTTTATTCTACATATATACCTACGTTATTTTTAGTATAGTAGGTACCAGATAAAAATATACTCTAAGAATAAAATGCTGTATCAAAAAATAATTAAAAAATACTTCATAAATTACGAAAGGATTATAGAAACAAAGTATATAGAAACACACGTGAAATTGTTAATTTGCTCACAAATATGATAAAATTGGTCAAAACAAGTGTACTTACTTTTTGTATGAAAATATAAAATTAAAACTACCATCTTCGTAATTACAAAATATTTTATGATTAAATTTCATACAGCAGTTTTCACTTTATTCTTATTAAGTTGTCGATTCTCTCGTATACTAAAAATAATATTGTATAATAATGTAATAAAATTTAATTTCCGAACCGCACTAACTACTAAGTTCGTTTGTAAGGATCTTAATTCTATGTTCTCAAAAAAAAAAATCAGGCTTTTAATATTAGCATATAATTCTTTATGCTAGAATAATTTTAGTATTTTCACTAGTCAAGCTTTAGAGATAAATGATTTTACACACACTGAAGTGACACCATAAGAGGTTCCTTTTACTTATGCTGTGAAACCTTAAAAAATATATCTGCCATAAAGATTCTGCAATTAATTTGTAGGCAAAATTTCAGTATTTTTTTCATAAATGTTATGTAGGTATGTAGGTTATACGGTAACTTGAAATAACATAGTCATCGTTACGCTGTTTTCTTGTGATAATTGGGTACCTAACCTACCTACATTTTCATGATAATAAATTATTGTTTCGCATGAGAATGTTTATTCTACGCAATTTCTGAAATAAGGATACAAGACCAATTATTTCCTCAACTACCTACCTATACATTACCTTTACTTCGAAACGAATTGGACGCAAACTATGTATGGACCATATAATGTTGATACCTATGTATAAAAATCAGGAAGTATAGGTTTTATAGCCCCAAATCCTGACTTCAGCAAATATAAAATGTGCGAGTTAAAACTTTTCTTAATTCTGATAACAGTCATTTCAATTTCATCTTACGAATAAATGATGAAAGATAATTATACAATAACAATTTTAACGTACCTTTTCCTGTATTCCCATCAACAAGCATATAGGAATCACAACCTTGTCTCTTCAGAACATCAAAGACATCATCTTCATTGTACACTTTGAAGAACTTATAGTTTCCATTATTCAACGACATTATTCCACCAACATCGCAATTATCTACCATTGTCCAACCATCATGATCATCACCAATAGAACATTTCCTTTCGCAGACTGTATCAGTCTTGCTGCAAATCTTTAGGTCTTCAATATCTTTGATATGTTGGCGCAGGTCTGGACTGGCGTCGACTGCAAAACATTTGACAGCGTCCATGATTGGTCTATAGCCGGTGCATCTACATGTGTTACTGCCAAAGGACTTTTCCATTTCTGCCATGCAAAGATTTTTGTGTCTTAGACTGGAAGATAATATCGGAAGACGCATTAAATCAATTGATGCATTATGAAATATAATCTATTTAATTTTGTTGTGTAGAATTCTAGGAGATAAATATGCTATAAGTAGGTACCTACCTACATCTTAAAAAAGATGATATTATAATATTTTCTGAAACATTTTGTGAATTATTTTCGGTTCTTCTCAGTTGAAGGCGACTTCCGAACCGGTGGTAACTTCAGTAGTTTCGACGTTCGTAAGTGCCCTTCTATGGCCTAAACTGAATAAATGGCTTTGACTTTGAATTCTAAATTATAAGTAACTTGTAAGTACTTGCTCTTGCTACTCAAAACATCGTCGCCCAAAGGCTTCGAACATTTTCTATTATATATAATTGCATGCATCAGGAACCTATGGGCCCGATGAACCGTCAGCGAAAACCAATAACTTAAAGAACCCTCACCTATGCAACTGCATGATCCATCCTGGCGTGCAGTACCCGCACTGAGTGGCTGCCAGGGACGCGAAGGTCTTCTGTTCATCACTGTACCCTTCCAGCCGAGAGCCGAGGTGCTCAATGGTCACCACGTCCCAATCCTTACATGAGAATACCAGCACTAGACACTGAAGATACAAAATATGTATTGGTGAATGTTTTATGGGATACAAATCCTACTTTAATATTATAAATGCAAAAGTTTGTGAGTATGGATGTATGGATATATGTTTGTTACTCTTTCACGCAAAAACTACTAAACGGATTTGGATGAAATTTGGCAGAGATATAGATTATAGTCTAGAATAGCACATAGGCTACTTTTTATCCTGGGAAAACATAAGATCCCACGGGAACGCGGGTGAAACCGCGGGGCGAAAGCTAGTTAAAAATAAACGTTGGATAGCCTTTATATATTGATGAAATAAAAAAGTTCGTTTTCAAATGAAGAGGTACTCACTGAATTTACAGAGAATGTCTCAATTTGACCGCTAGGATATCTGCGTGCACGCACAGTCACGATGCAAGATCCGCATCCACCTTCGTGGCACATCGCCTTCGTGCCCGGTAGAGCGAGCACATAGCGGATGTATGCGTTTAGTGTTGTGTTCTGGGATAGAGTCTGGTCCACTGAAATTTAGTTTTCGTTGAAAATGCATTACAACATTAGTCTTCATTATTACATCCATGTACCAAGAAAGACATGGAGTAAGGTATGTTTGATCAACGCCGCCTATAGACATTTGCAATAGGCGAGAACCGAACCCATGACCTGCGATGTGGCAGTCAGTGTATCTAACCCTCCATGCCAACCGACCCGAAACTGAATTTAGGTACATAGCTTGCTACTCTAAGATAAATTCTATCATACAGGATACTCCTGAAACATCAATTTCATTTTTTATATTTTTGAGGGTTGTCAAGCGAGGAGGCGGTCTACCTGATGGTATGTGGTACAGTTGCCTATAGACAAAAGTAATACCAATGGGCTTGTTACCTATGGTGAGTTTATTTTCAAGTCTATAAGTAAAAATAACTTACTGAATAATTATAAAAATATATCTTGTATCGATAAAATAGTAGTAATAGTTCGGTACTGCAACAACGCCTCTGAGTTTTGGTTTTAAATGAAAACGTATCGCATGGAAGCAGACATTAGAGCCTGGGGAGGAAATACGAGATACTGGATACACTTTTTATAAACATTTTTTTGTTTTAGTACGTCTCCGTTTCAAAAAGTTTACAATTTTTTTTGGAAAAAACATACCTACCTGTTGTAAAAAACACGATAATAATTTGAAACATTAATATTTGTTAAACGATACTTTATAATATCCGCAATTATCTGGCATTATTACTTTTTTTTGTTTCATGTAAAAAAAAAACATAAAACTCAAAACCAAACTTCAGGTGTTTCGATTTTTTTGATGAGAAGTGTATATTTAACACCACACATTGCATGTTTTTGATGTGTATTTAATGGAATATGTACTGCTGTGTATTTACACAACATATTTATACATATTTATGTATCATAAATTAAGCCCGCATGATTGTTAGCTAAGTATTAACATATTGATTAGTGATACCTATAAATTCTCGGAAGATGTCTATTCTGCTCACAGCCCGCATACCTATATCCGATCATAATATTATTATGAAGATTTCATTGAGAGTACATACGGCATCTACTAATTACAATAAAGTAGGCTAGTTACCGACGTAGGTAGGTTTAGATGACTATTGAAAAGCAACGTACTTTAAGTACTTATTTATTTTATATTGAAATTTGTTGTAACTTTAACACTAGGCTATGTATTGAAAATCAATATAATGAATAAATTTACTATGTAGGTACCTTGTATTATCAAAAAAATATATAATTCTAACCAACAAGTCTCAACGATGGCAGATTGAACTTTATACTTCAATGTGTAAAATGAACCACGCAGCATATTTTTTCGTGGTATCGGGGGAAAAAAGTAAAAATATAAACCTACCCTACTTACGTCCTTACAGCTCATCCAGGAGCACAATTTGAGTCTTCTATAACGAGTGGATAAAGATACTTTTAGTAGGTACCTATTATTTAGGTACCACCCAGTTCCGTCTTTTCCATAAGGACACGTGGGGACCGAGCCCAGGGTCCTAATAAATACAAAAGTACATTCTGATGATTACATTCACGTTTCTTTTTTTGCTTTTTTAAGGAGCCCAAACTCTTGTGACCTCTAGGGCCCCTGAGCTCGCATGAACGACGCACAGTGTTGTCGCTTCATAGTAAGTCGCGGACAAAATTATTTAGTATGTTTTAATATATCTACCAGAAATGTATAGAGAATATAATTATGTATTTAATAGAATCATAATAGTGTATCATGTTTATTTTAAAAGTTGGGAATATATTATACCGTCGTCCAACTTCGATTTAATTTAAAAGAAAATCCTGCCACCTTTTTTCGGGTAGCACTTTGTTGGTTTGGAGGGCAGTTAGTCTACGAAATGATCAGCTGTTGCAAATTCTGAACCTTTTGAGTCCAATTCTTTACAGGATCTTCAAATAGTAAATAATATGTCCGCAAGTTCGCGACGAGTAAATTCAACCTAGCGTCCTACGAAAAACAATTTATAAGAACGCAGGTAGCATCTAGAAGCAACATTTGTTTATATAGCATAATAATATATAGTCTTGAGATTATTTATGTTAAGATTTTGTTACGGAATGTAATAGAAATTGCATACTTACTTATAGCCCCGTGAATTTTTATTTTCATAATTTTTTTTGTCGTACAAAGATAGGTTAATGTTTCAAAAACACTAAAATCTTTTCTAAAAGAAAAAAGTATTTGCATTTTGTATTTAAATACTTTTCGAAAAGTATTTTGTACATCTCTGTAAAAGACAATACTTTGAACTCCAGAATCCATTTTGTTAATTGTGCAAATAATAATTAATAGATATAAAAACTGTGTTAACTTGCGTCTGAGCGGAAGAAACCTGCGCCTGGTGTCGGGAATCATCACCGGACACTGCTCACTCAACAAACATTTTCACACAATAGGCATTACAGATAGCCCCCTATGCAGGGCGTGCATGGCGGCTGAAGAAACGGTGACCCACGTGCTAATTGAGTGCACAGGCGTACCCACATAAGAGAAGAAACCGTGGGATCAGCAAGATCTCTAGCGGACACACTGAGAAGTACGGGAAGACTAATCTGCTTCTGGAGAGAGTTGGGCTGGGTGGAATAAAAAACCCCCATGGAGACACGTACAATGGTCCAATCCAAGCACTAAGTGCGGAAACCACACCCACTCAAACAGAAGTGGGTTTGATGATGATGATGATGAACTGTGTTTAATTTAAATACGTTAAGTTTTCGCTTTAAGTAACCACTGTAATCGATGCGTAGATTGACAAGTTGACACTTATCTTAGTTTCTATTAGAAAACTACCCTCCATTTTTCTATTATATATATTGTCTGTTTCCATGTCCGATAATTGTTTTTCATTTACGTTAATGTTTTAATATTTGGTTTTTGTCCGCCCGCGGCAACACTACGACGGCCCTGGGTAGGTACACCACCCTCATCACCTCAGCGAAAAGCTAGTGACGAAACTGTACGTTTAACCAGTTATTTGAACCTGTATGATCGTAGATAAGAGCGTTAATCACCAAACTACGACAGCTATAAACAAAATACCTACCATTTACCTACTACCTACTAACAAATCGTCTTTTGTGACTAATGTGACTCAAAAACAATAGATAAGTGTTTAAAACAAGTACTTAAGTATGTTATTGGATAATGGGGCGGTACAATACAATTACCATAATAATGTAGACATTCTTGTTTATGCTGTACCATTTAGGTCAATTGAATAGATACGTTCCATAAGAAAAGACAATAGCTGCTATTATTCTAAATGTGCAAGTCCAGGCTAGGATGAAGTCTTATAACTTATAACTTTTGTACCAGGGACCGACTCGTTGCTGGTAACAAACTAACAAGTGACTCGGCATTCAAATCTATTAGTGGCCCTGTCAGGACGGAAAACCACCAGAACCCTCAAGAACTCGGGTAAAATTGCGAGGTAGATATTAATTAGAAGCCCAGTTTAGATTTATTGTGATCATCCATCAAAAAAACACTTGACAGAACCTGCGCGATGTAAGTAGGTACCTACCTATAATGGCACTGGCCCCAAACGAACACGCATTTTCGTAGTTTTCGTTTTCTAATATGCGTCAATCGCGTGATTTTAGTTGAATGTTGTTGTCTGTAATCTTGGTTTAGTATCATCGCTTGATCTAACCAAGGACGCTAAAGAGTTAACTACTTTTTAGGGTTCCGTACCCAAAGGGTAAAAACGGGACCCTATTACTAAGACTACGCTGTCTGTCCGTCCGTCTGTCTGTCTCCAGGCTGTATCTCAAGAACCGCTATAGCTAGACAGTTGAAATTTTCAAAAATTATGTATTTCTGTTGCCGCTATAACAACAAATACTAAAAAAAAAAATATTTAAGGGGGGCTCCCATACAACGTACGCGATTTTTTGCCCTTTTATTTATTTTGTGGTAGTTCCCGTTGACCTAGAATCACGAAATTTGGCAAAAAGCAAAGTCTCACAGCACAAATAAAGGGAATAATCCAAAATATAAAAAAAGTTGAAAATTAAAGGGTGTACATACCCATACATACATAGGTACGCCAATTAGTAAAGACCTCTGAGTTGTATGGGCGCTGATACAATTTAGAGGTCTAGCTTAATTGACAACTACCTCAAATAAGGTAAATAAATAAAATTGTGCATTTCCCGTGATGGACGAACGATGGACGAAGTTTGTACGGAACCCTCGGTGCGCGAGTCCGACTCGCACTTGGCCGGTTTTTAAATCTGTGATCTCGAGATTTGTTTATTCGAATTCCACTAAATAGGTAGTTACCTATAACGTTTCATTATTCTATCATTAATCAACTCTATCTAGGAGTACAGAAAACCATAAAAATTATAAATAGCTGCTTAGGAATAAAAATAAAATACCTGAGCATTTCTTCCCATTAACAGTAAACTCAATACAAGACATTACTTTAGCACAAGTCACCAGTTTTCAACGTTAACTACCGCTAAAGTCGCGGTTCGACTGCAGCATTGACTTCTTTACAATATCTTTATATGCTCGCACCGATGTAAATAAACCTTGAAAACTATGACGTTTCTTAATAAATACGTAAGACTTATATACTAGAATCTCCATGAATAGATTTGATATAGACTCCCTTTAGGGATCCACAGGGTTACAAGAGCACAATATTTCGCTGAAAACGGTATTAGATTAGAGCTTTATACTTAGGTATAAAGCTGATTTTATGTGGTGTTAAATGTAGGTACCTACCTAATTATTGTATTGGTTTATAATAGGCCCCAGGGGCAAAATAAATAATAATAAAATCTAGAACATTGATTAATAACTATTATGTAGATAATTAAGGATACTACCTACCTATGGATCGTAGATTTAATATTTTGTTAATTGACGCAAAATAAAACATTAAAGACTTAACTAATTAACACAAAATTATACATAAAACAGTACCCTGAGTGTAAAGAATTTACGTAAATAAACGCTTACTATCACGTTTGTGTGTACTAAAAAAATGTATGGAAGAAATTAGTTCCATGAGTATTCCGCGAGAGGCGCTGTACCGATTCCTATAGAAAAATATCGTAAACGCTAACGTGATAGTAAGCGTTTTCTAACGTCAATTGTTTACACTCGGGGTACTGATAACTAATAATAATGCCAATGCATTGACTAATTATTTATATATTCATTACATATTATTTTTCTACACTCATCTAGGCTTCGGGAGACCGACGGAGGAGCTTTTTCCGCCAACGCATTAACTTAGCCATACAAACAGGGAACGCTGCCAGCCTGGTGCTCCTTAGTGTATATGTATGTACAGTTTTATAAAACTTACTTCACTTTTCTCTAACACTTTATTTACTGATAACAAAGACGATCAATGGTCTTTGCTGATAAGAAGGAATTTAATTGGTTCACAATATTTTTTTCTATTAAGTAATAAATAGAAGAAAAAACTATTTATATAATAATAAACAAAATTTTAACTTCGTCGTGCCACACGATCCTCTTTATTGTTTTTTTTATAATATAGCTTAGGGTGTCGTCAGTAAAAAAAACAGATATGAGTTATAATCTAAATCTTTGTAGGTATGTCGATAGAAACTAGGTAATCAACTCTCTATTGGTGTCACTAATATGGCTACCTAAAAATTAGCAACAAGTATTACCGTTTTGATTTTTTTTAAAACGATAAATTTTCTCTATAAGTAAGTATATCGGATTTTCATTCCTGATTTAAAGACCTAAGAAAATCCCCTTTGATTTTTTTTTCTCTTTTAATACTGAAAACCATTTTCGTTGCGATCCATAGCATTTTATAAGGCCTAAAAGGCCTTATTTGATATAGTGGCAAGTTATATTAGAGGACTGTCTTGATGAGCCACCGAAAAATTCTCGCGGCGGCAGCAAAAAACCATACAATACCACCACAAATATAACAAAAACTAGATAGGAACTACACGTTTCAGCATATTCGCACTAGCACAATGGTTGATTACAACCAACACAATATAAATTAAAATCATTATTTTGCGGCTGTCCACATGCGTTTGTCGCTATAATACCAAAAGCTTTATTGTGTCGTACAGAATTTAAAAATTTATTGATTATTTTAAAAAAACATTTTGTAAAAGGAACAAATTCTAATATAGATAATCAATAATTAATTTATTTCATGTAGGTAGAGATATTGTTACATGGTCTATTAATAATAATAAATAGAGAATAACACCAAAATTACTAAATATTTTTTTTTAAAGAGAGAACCCGTGGAGTGAACACTTTTATTTACTCGTACAGATAAATGAAGTCCGATTTGATCCTAGGGAAGATGTTCGACAGCGCCCGGTGCTGTCATCTAGCGTCGAAGATTAAGCAGATGAGAAATTCCTTATTTTGCTTCTCATGGTATAAGCCTCTATCTAGCATTAGATGCCTCCTACCTGAGGCCTGACAAACTATTGTAAGTCAAGAAACTTATGTCCAAATCCTTTTCGAATCGGCTGTTTGCAAACAGTTTCCAATGGCAATGAGATATTGTCATCCATCACTCAGCATCTTCTGGTAAATCAAAGTTTAGCTTTCTTCCTCTGAGTACCATTTCTCTGAAGCGGCGACTTTTCGGCGTCTGCCTTATAGGTTGGGTTTTGTTGTCCTTTTCACACTTGTTCGCCGCTTTCTTTGGGGACTTCATCACCACATCTTGTGACCATAAAGGTATGACGTGGACTTCTGAAATTAAATAATAGGTTCAGATTAATTGAATAAAATGACGGTCATGTAAAATAAAATAATTTGAAATAAGAATTACAACCTCAAAAGAAAAACTGCAATCAATGGAACAAAGATTTTTAAATAAAAAGGAAAAATAAAACTCATACAAATAGGTAATAGTAAATATATTTTTAAGTTATTTACCTTTTCTATGTTCACTGCCCTTTCTGATATCAACAGAAACTTCGATGAATGCCGCAAATGTAGTGTAATCCATATTTTCTTTGTAATAAGAATTAAAATCGCAAGAGGCAAACACACTTAGTTTTTTATATTTTAATAACAACTTAGGAGTACTTCTCGGCTTAAATGCTGTATGAGAAATGATAATTATGTCGGAGCATTCACCCTTTTTATATTAAAGTTAGTTGTTACGGGATAATTAGTGAATAATAATTAGACATTAGGGGGTTAGTAATTATTAACAATTTACTAACTAATTACCCCCCTATAATGATGTCATTAGTAGAGTATGATTAACCCTTTAAATTGAGAATATCGCTTATCATGTTGTTATCTCATATCTTCTGTATTAATGAACATAAACATGTTATTGTTTTTTTAAATGATCAATAAAACACAAAATTTATTGAAAAATATTATTTATTCTATTTCACACAAAATTCACTTACTATAAGCTTAACAATATCGTAACGAATAATATCGTGTGATTGTCTATCACAAAATATTTAAAGAGGACTGAATTACAATACCTTTTTCAGGTTTTTGCAATAAGGCACAACACATCACTATAGAATAATAACGTATATAATATGTAACTGACAGCCTAACAATGCCTATTTAAGAAAAAAATCGGTAATTATTTATTTTAATCAAAAAGGTAACTCATCATTATATAATTAAATGTTAATTGTCTGCATTGCATTTAAGGTTGATTTTTCCATAAAATAAGTTTTAAGCGAACTGTGCATAATTATTAGCCATGATGATGATGATTTCTTGATGACAGGATGGCAAAACAAAGGATTTTGTAAGTGAAACAGGACTTAAAATGTACAGAGCTAGAGTTGATATTTCACTGGTTGTGGTAATCATGATAACGTATGAATCGCTGTAAGGTGCCGCAAGAATTGAAATTCCAACTCTATCGTCATATGTTTGAGGTAAATTATGATTTGTTACAAAAAATTCTTTGCCCAGCCGTACTGTCAGTGTGTGCCATGCCAAACACATTTTTACATACAACTAGTTAAAACTATTATTCAATTTTGGCATTTTCACAGCTAACTGAAAAGAGTCAAAAATATTATAAACTATGCTTCCAAACTTCATGACAAAGTTAAATTCTAAAACTAGTGATATTTCATTTAAGATATTAATTTATTTCAATATTTTAAATGCAGTGTCATAAAAATAAGGCCAACATTCTTCCGCCATATTTGAGTACATTAAACGATATTTAAAAAAAAGGTTCAATTAAAAATTACAAATAATTTTCCTTTTTTTTGTATATTTTTTAATAAGTAAACAACTTAATTAAGGTACTTAAAGTTAACACATTATTCTAATTAGTTTGAAGGCACATTGAAGGATTTAAAATTACTGGGATAATCAAAGTTGATACTTGTTTTACAAAAACTCCAAAAACCGAATATTAT
Organism: Tetheella fluctuosa; assembly: GCA_951216915.1. NCBI lineage: Eukaryota > Metazoa > Arthropoda > Insecta > Lepidoptera > Drepanidae > Tetheella > Tetheella fluctuosa. The sequence continues at coordinate 8,574,627 of OX578230.1, forward strand.
AACTCATACAAATTACTTGAACTTATAAACTTAATTCATATTAAAAATACAACATTATAAGAAATTCTGTATCTGCCCCTGAATGTATTTCAAGCATGATTGAACCTCTTCACAATCTGCAACCATATCTTGCAGTTTTTCTTGTAAATCAAGTAGCACATCCCTACTCAAGCTACCTTTTTTGAGAGCTGTGACACAGAAATTCATCAATGCCCTAAAGCACTGTTTCCTTTGTGAATTGTGGGGCTGATTGTCCCACACCGGTGTGGCTTTCACATAGCTCCAAGCCAGAATAACATATTGGATCACCGACTCCCAGTGTTGGGATTCAACCAACACTTTCCCTTGTTCTACAACACACTTCTTAAACGCCACCAAATGTGTTGAAACGCGAGAATAAGCTGGTGAGTCAGTTTTTGACGTCAACCAGGATGTAGGAAGACTCCTGAAAATGTTCGTTTTCAAATAACACAGTTTCTCTTCAAGTGGCCCAAGGTCAGGTATGGGCATTTCATTTCTTATCTCCTTTTCGATTTCTGGATGTTTGTAGGTAATGTTTTTGATTATGTGTATTAGTTGTGTTGGACTCAATCCTTTCAGAGCTGTATCTATAGGTCCATTGTATTCCGAGTCTAGAATCTTCTCTAGTCTCTGTCTTTTGATTGGTGGAGTGCTCTTTATTGGACTGGTAATTTTGAATTTCTGTGGTGTGCTGATATCGCTAAAGTCTATTTTCTCAGGCGTAAGGGGTACACGTTCTGAATCACCGAGTAGAAGGCGTTTTCTGGGCGTAGAGCGTAGTGTTACGCCAAGTTTCAAGGGAGACAGATGGTTAGGCGAGTTCTTTGGCGGCGTACGCACAGTTGAGTGGAATGAGGTGCGTTTTAAGTCGATGTCGGGCGACCATGTCACTGGCAGGCGCTTTCGGCCTGAAATTAATATATCCTTCACTTTAGTATTCTTATTTCAAAACACCCTGTGAATCACAATTGAAGGCAAAATGTTACGTGCATAAGAGGTTGCACTAGTCACAACAAGGTATACCTCGCTGCTGTATGAGCAGTTCGTCAGGCGAAGGCGCCGGGCTGAGGTAGCCCGCGGGCAGCGCCGGGGAGCGGTCCCTAGTGTTGGTAAGCGGCTGCAGCGGCGTGACGCGGAGGCGGTCGAGACGGGCGGGGATCTCGGCGAGGGCGGCTCGAGTGCGGCGACCGCCTTCTGGAGTCACCGCGCCCTCCATTGCCACTGAGATTTATTGGAAACAAAAGATTTAAAACTTACTCATAATACTTACAAAATATAAATTAAGGTGATGAAAATAAGACTATATATGAGATCATTAAAACAGCCTTTTAGAACTATTAATTAACCATTATCAGTTAGGTAGGGTTAATTGATAACTTTAAATTAGTCATTTCTGTGACAACAATTTGATTTATGAAACTTTGACATATGATAAGTGCTCATGACATCTAGAGATGCCACAAATATAGTGCTTATTTAAATAATAATTAATATATAATTAGTGCATTCTACAAACCCAGGGCAAATAGTCAAATTATTTAACATCAAAAAGATACTAATGTAGGTAGCACATATTACGTGTTGTTTTCATTGTTTTCACAACAAACATTATTTTCATATATTACTAGCTTTCGCCCTGTGGTTTTACCTGCATTCCCAAGGGATCTTATTTTTTCCCAGGAAAAGTCTTATATATAGATCTAAAATAAGATCTTATATATCAATCCAGAATATATTCTATCTGTGTGCCAAATTTCATCCATATCCATTCGCCATTACAGAGTTGAGAGGTAACAAACATCCAAACGCCTTACATACAAACTTTAACATTTATAATACTAGCTATCCCCCGCATTCTTGAGAAAAAAAGTTGCCCATGTCCTTCTCCATACCATAGGCTTTCAGCGTACCAAATTTCATCGTGATCAGTACCACAGTTTTGGTGTAAAAAAGGTAACCAACCAGCTTGCATTTGCATTTTTAATATTAAGTTAGGATCAGTAGGATTATATTATAGACTAGCTTTTTACCCGTTTCACCCACATTCCCAGGATTATAAATAGCCTATAACCTTCCTCAAGAATTGGGCTATCAAATGCAAAATAATTTTTTCAGACTGGTAGTTCCAGAGATTAGCGCCTTCAAACAAATAAAAACTTTTCAGCTTTATTAGTATAGATAATAGGATTACCTAATTCTGGCGTGTATGTTCACCAGTTTCAACACAAATTCAAAGTAATGGTATAGGAATACATTATGATACAAGCAAAATATACGCCAATAGACAGACAAACACGAAAAATCATGAGTGCACCACATTCTACATGTAGCTGGATTTGTTCCCGTACATGAGCTACTTGATCATAAAGGTACAAGTTTTAGTTTCCGAATATTTTAAGTCAAGAAATCCATATAAATTATTCAGTGACCCAATGATCTTAGCATACAGACTAAATGTGAATGAGCAGGAATTTACGAAAGGTATGAAGTTTTGGAGGCTTATTGTCTGTCTTGGCTGTGAAAGATACTTACCGTTAAAACTTATGGAAAACCATCCGAACTTACTTTCAATCCGTAAAAGGCTTTATTGTGGTTTGAATCAAGATCTTTATCTGTGTATTTATAACGTGGATATAATTTATTTTACCCTAAAAAAATACTTGTAAACAGAAGCGTCTTATACCCGCCAATATTCTTCTATTTACCAGATAAAAAATTATAATTGCAACAGTTCACCTGAATTATTCTAGGTATTCCTGTTGTGATAGAAGATTCTATTCACCAATGCTGTAATAAACACGCACACAACAAGAAACGAATAAAATAATGAAAATAAATTGGCGCAAAAATTGACAAGTGCATAAGACGCAACCATAGACGCAACGGTCAATTCAATTAGTTCCACCCACTCCACCATCCACTAGTATAGTGACTAGTAGTGAGTGATGCGATGCGATACGAATCGAGCGCGGCGGCTCAATTTTTTACTCGTGAGACTCGAGTGCCAGTAGAAAAAAATCATGATCTAGTAAAAAAATATCAACTAAAATCCTTCACTTCAACTCAAGTCAGTTGAGTTTCACGTGTCACTTGCTAACTCCCGTTCTAGATTTTCTAAGTATTAATTAGTTATTAGTTTTGACATTTCTTAAAAAGTTGCTGATTTGAATGTCAGTCAAATACCCTATTGATACCAATATCAACGCATTTGTTTCCTTACAAGACCAAATGACGTCTTGACCATAGAGTAATTAATCGAATGTGTTTAAAATCGAATTTTAAATTTGTTTTGATATATCGGTCTCATAAAGAAGAACGTAAATACATAATAATCCATATTTACTGAAAATTTGTATAAGAATGGCGTAAACTGAATATAGTGAGATCTTAGAGTATAAAAGTAAATTATTTACAACCTGCATAGCCTCTTAAGCATTCCGTGCAAAATAAATTTGACTTGACTTATTTTATGAAGTTTGCGTAAGCGATGCCACAGGCGAAAAGCTTGTATGTAGGTAGGTGCTATTAGCCTTCATTCAAAACTGGGAATGCTAGCAAACAATTGTTCAATTTTAGTAATCAAAAGTGCAGTGTAATGTAAAGTACAGAGATAAGCTGCTAAAGTAATACTTCCGCTTCTGATTGTGTAAATTAAAGTATTGTGGTATGAAATACACAAAATTATATATTGTTCCCCAAGGAATTTTGAAGTTTTTTTTTTGTGAATTATAAGGATAATTCTTAAAGAAACTATGGAAAAACCAAAATCTCAAGTGGAAACACTAGTTCATTCATTATTTCTTTATCATTTTGTATGTTCGTTCGTTCATTTGTAACAGAGAGAGCTCATTCATTCACTTCCTTCACTCACTCACCGAGTGTTTATCTACTGTACTGTCTATAATTTGTCAAATCTATTTTTTTTGGCATACCTTAGTCACGCAGAAAGTAATTCATTTTAGAGATTATGGTCATGTGTTGATTGCAGTTTATAGGCTCTTGTGACTGAATACTCTATCATTTTTAAACTATATTGGTGAAAGTGACTAAATACCGACGTTTTGTAGTTAATTAAAAACTGAAAATTTCTCGTCTCGATAGACCTTATGAAAAACGGAAATCTTTTGTTATTGTTCTTCAAACATCCATAAGTTGTTTGTAGCTGGAGTTATTTCTCATTTCATATAAAGGGTAACCTAGAAGAATTTGTGTAAGGACGTTGTGAAGTAGGTCAACTATTACAAGGTGGCATAAACATCGGGCGGTCAACATCATCGTATGTTCTAGAATCAAGCGACAACAATGGGACTTAAAGGTCAGAGTTAGGATCATGGAGCGGCTCTCCCATGATCTGAACCTGGCTTTGGAGGAAAGTAACTGCGGTCGGCAGGAGCGGCGCAAGTTAGGGCTCCGCCGTAGGACTCGCTCCGCTGGTAACCTGCGTGAGTGTTAGACTTTATTATTATTACAAATTGAGAACATACTTTTATGGATTACCATGGCTGCAGAATGACATTTTAATTTATGATAATACATCTTTGTTATAAGAATGAATATACTTTGAGCTCTGAATTGCATCTTTCTTAATTCGCGGTCCCATCTAAGGTTTTGTGTGGTTACTTCATCATCAGCTTGATTCCAATCCATGAGCCTATGCATAACCAAAATAATATGATCTTACTTTCCTCTGCACCATTATGCATACTATATTTTATTTTGGCCAATCACCCACAGCGGCCGCAGTATCAGTAAGTCTTGTAGAAGATGGGAGCTCCAGCAGTCCACCGCAAGCTCCACTCATCACACAACCACTATCAGATTCAGACGACCCACATCTTAACATTCACAAATCAACCAGTCTCAAATCCAGACATTACTGTCAAATTGGCAACTTTGAATCTGATTCGTTCAATGAAAACTTCTCTCCTACACGCCCCGCTAATGCAAGAAGGAAAAGAAAGTATAAGAAGATGCCAGTAGACTATACAGATGGAAAAAGATCTCCACCAATCGAGATATTGAGTATTACTACGGAGGTAATTATCAGCTCATTACAGAACGCTAAGAATATCCATTAAACCAAATTAAAACATTTGAAGCATAGAAATTTTAATAATACTTAATTAAAAAAAAAAACAGCTTTATAAAAGCTAGATGCAAAGTATTGCAGTGTTCCAGATGCAATTATAAAATTTTCTTTTACAGCCTAATGCAATACCCGCTATGATTATGCTGCAAACTCAGCTGTCACCTGGCATTCAAGTCAACAAGCATAAGGGACTGCTAAAGCAAGAAAGGTTAGTGTGTTCTCTAAATTTATATAGAGAGTAAAATATAATCTAGGTATTTGATGCATTTGCATATAAGTAAAAGATTCATAGTTTCTTTTAGTGTTTAATTAATGCAATACTTTTATCCTTAACCCTTGACTGCAATAATGTTGATTGTAGACCTATAAATAAATAACCTTCCAATGTTATCTATTCAATATGTTTCATATTGTATTTTCATTCCAGGAATGCCTTCTGTGGTAAAAGAAAATGGTCTCATAGAGACAAAGGGGATGGTTGTGAAATGAGAGAGAGATCATTCAGTGGTGGTTGCTCCTCCAAGTCTGCATTCTTCTCCAAAAATGATTTTAAAACAAGGAAATATGATACCGATAAAATTAAAAAGGAAATGGTGTTGCAACCTGGAAAAATAATTCTTAAATCTCAGAATGTAGAAGGTTCAAAGTCATCAACCTTTACAAATACTCTATCACTTCCAGGCAGTTCAAGTTTCAACTTTGTTTACAAGAATTCCAAAAATGGCACTCCAATTCTATCAAAAATGACAGGTTACAAAATAACAACAGATTTGCCACCATTTTTCAATCCAACTACTAGTACAGGAAAGAATTGCTTTGATGGAAAGCATCATAGGAAATTCAAAATGTTTAATAAGACTCACCCGCAGAACTGTTTACGGAATCCTTTACAGTTTGATGATTCAAATAGCGGTATGGATTGTGCGGGGAATGAATCAAGCTCACTAAGCAGCAGTGACTCAGACGGAGTCATAACTAATGACAGTGACAGAGAAGGTGATGATGAATTAACGGATTGGCCCGGAATAGAAGAACTGAAAGTATTCAACAAAAGTCTAACTTTCAAAGCATCAAAATCTGTCAACAATAATTCTCCTAAGTCTGTTAGTAACATGCCACCTCCGAAACGATTGAAAAAGGAGAAATTGCTTGTGAAAAGTGGATGGGCGAGTTGCAAAAATAGGTTTAAGAAGAAGAGACCTAAAGTAGATTCTGGTAATGATGACGATGCAATGATGTCGGATTCAAAGACAGTGGTTGATTTAGAAGATGAACAAATTAGTAAAGAGAATCGAGATATACTTCAGCCTCATTCATCATTCTCTAGCTTTAGTGATATAAAAAACGCAGGCGTTTCAGGTCAGAATGCAAATGAGTCGTTTTTTCAATCTTTCCAGGCGTTTCAGGAGAGCCAACAAGATGAGGCGTTTAATCAGACGCCGCGAACTAATTTCACTTTACAAAAAACGTCGTCGAGCGATTTGAATTTAAGTGAGAAATCTCCACAGAGCGACCATTATTATAGTGAACATTCTATGGGAAATGCAGTTGTTACGGAGGTGAGGGAAATAAGAGCTGGATGTCGGCGGATTCGTGAAGAGAGGCCAGGGTTTCTAATACTCAGTGCGGCGAATGAACAACTCTCGAAGTTTCTACAGGACTCTTGTCAAACTGAACTTAAATTGCCAGCTTTTCATGACCCTGAAGAGAAAGAGAAATTAGAGTCACTAGCTAAATTGTACTCTTTGGAGCTACAAGTAGAAATGGGACGTCCTGTTTTAAGGAAAACCAGGTAATTATAAATAAACATAATTATATAAACTCAATCTCACAATGTTTTAGATACAGAAATAATAAAATAATTGTTATCTTTGAAATAAACGAATTCTACCTAACACAGACAAAATCTATTCGAAATTTGAAATCAAAGTGCTTATTGCGAGTTTTTGGCCCTAGTAAATGAATTCCATGAGTATTCCGCGAGAGGCGTGGATGCCAATTCACATAGAGAAATGTTAACGCAAACGCGTTTAGGTACTAACTTCTAAACCTTTTTTAGCCTGGGACATATCTTCCCTACTTGTAACTCAAAAATGCACCTTAATTCTCGCTAATAAGATCTAAACCCAATCAAAAACTTTCCAGTAACACAATGCAAGCAATTCGTGTGGAACATTCCTACCACAATTTCCATTCAGACCACAAGAGACGTTGCTATGGCGACGACACAGACACCAGTTTGAGCCTGAGCGACCAGAATTCAGTGAACTCCATCAATGACCTCGATGAGCATTCTCCAGCCCAGGACGGTCAGAAAGAATGTGATATGGCAGCTCAAGAGCTAGTGGACACATTTTCGCATACACTCGTGGATAAATCATTGCTGCATCCAGGTGATATTGACTGACGTTTCTTGTAAAGTTTTATTTAAGATAAAAGTCATTATAATGAGTTGTATTTGTAATAACTCCTTTATATATTGAAAAATCTCAATTGAGGAGTTTCAGCTTATATATTTTAGTTTATAAGATGGAAAGATTGGAGAGAATTTGTTTCTAAATCTTGAACACACAGAAAATATGCACCAACCTACTTTCAATATACCATTGTCAATGCCGAATAAGTTGTGTCCAGCAATTTTTGTTTTTGATTTAAATAATGGCGTACACTGTAGACATGAACCTTAAGCAAAGTGGCGTGCCATTGATTGCATACTTTTATAAAACCTACGTGAATAATTGAAATCCTAATAATTTTAAGGTATTTTGATCATAGTGATCATGTTATTTAAATTCACTAACTTCACGAGACAAATGTTCAAAGTATATTATTGAAAATAGTTGTGTATAAATAATAATCTTGATGCTAGATAGCAAGATTACCTATAGGATGGGAATATTGATAAGTTGATCATTTTAACACTAATACATCCTTCTTTTTGGTATATTTATTTGGCTGGATAATAATTCTGTACAAATAAAATAAATGAACATTTGTATATTCAAAGGTTTAACCTAAAGAGATGTGACAACTCTACGAATTAAAACAAACATTTTCTCTCTTTATGACAATTGTAATGATTTTAGAAAAGCCAGATTAGTAGGTCCAATCAATTTGTTAATTTGAATTACATTTTATCAAAGATAGATACGGATATATTAAAGTCACATCTTTCTATTTTATTATTATACATAGTTATATTTTTTCATATCTAATTAACTCATTCCTGTTGCCTAGTTTAGGTTACCTAGATTAATAGCTTTAATATTTTCATAACTACTTTGTAACAATTTGTAAGAAAATAGTAATGGATAAAATTATTTGGGGACCAACCCTTTTTTTGCACAGTTTACGTGTTTATTTGAAAAGGCTATATTGTTAATAAGATCAAATCGGTAACAATATGCACATGCACATAATGTCATGTGAGCAAAAGCGAGCCAAAAAAAAAAAAGATTTATGAATGAAAGATCGATAAAAAGTACTGAATAACGATCTCGAAAGTGTCATTACTGTAATTAAAGTGGGTGGACATTTTAAAATCATAGCGATTAGTTGGCATGTAGCGGTCCCTCTACTGCTGACAGCCCTATACATAATTATATAGTACTACGTAATCCTAGTACGCGGGACTGCACTGTATATATGACCCATTTTACATGCATGTCCACTTTATACTGTATATATAATTGTTAATGATACCTGACGTGTATCATGTTTCATTTAATTTTATTGACAAATAGAGTATATTTGTCAAAGACATGAGTGTACCACCTAAAGTTGAACTTGACAAAATTGAAAAATACTGATTATGAAAAAACGAACTAGTTAGTCAAAATAGTTTGTATATGTCATAAGGACTATAATTGTAAATCGCCTATTAGATGTTTCTACTTCGGCAGTTTGCATTAGTTGATTATTGTTTGAACTGTGAAGACTTTATTTAGTTGTAAAGATATTTGTCATTATAAGCGTTTAAAAAGCCATATACATTAGTTTCGACTAACATTCTCTGTGGTTATTTGTAGTTATGTATTATGATCAATTTTATGATTGGGAGGATTATTGTATTAATACAGGACAAATATACTTTTTTGAAAAATATTTTTCATATTTTCATTTGTCACACATTATATTTTATACTAGCTGTCCCCTGCGGTTACACCTGCATTCTCAAGATAAAAAGTAGTCTATAACCTCCCTCAATAAACTGGCTATCTAACTCAAAAATAATATAGGTGTCTTATTAGTACATACAAAAAACCCATACTTTCCTGGGGTTTTAAATGACACAAAATATCTTGTATAATAATAATTAAATTTTATTAAATAAAAAATATAAACATGATGAAAAAAAGAGTAACAATAAACTGATGGTTAACAAATGAGCACCGTACACAAATCGTTTTATAAAAACTAAAGAACAACTCACTCGTAATAGGTATAGACAAATCATAAATCGAGTATTTTTGTCTAAACTGGTACCCTGGGTTTACTCTCCATGGAATGACTATCTACTAGGTTCCTTATAATAATAAAAAAATGATTACAAATGAATAACCATTCGTTTTATACAAAAATATGCAACTTCATGCTCAAAAAACATTATCACTTTTGTACTGTGATGCTTTATCTTTTTAAGTCACTGCAAATTCGACACTATTTCATAGTGCTTAAATATCACATTCATTCCTTTAAATACAGGTTTTAAAAACGGCACAACAACATTTACCCTTGGCATTCCTTAAAATCAAGTTATATAATAAAAAAAAAGATTATATAAAATGTCTTCACATAATGTCTTATCTTCGATTTTGACATAACTCCACAAGAATATCGAAATAAATTTATACATTATATTATATTTCGAAATGAGTAACATAATGGAAATAATTTCCAGATATTTTACAAGTAACAAACAATTGATATGATAATATTCTAGATCAAACAAATTAATAACCATTCCGTAATATTTTAATAACCTTTACATAAAATACAGTAACACATAGCTCCACACATTATGGCATAACATTTAGAAACTGCAAGCAATTATTTAGCAATAAAACAAAAGTTCGATCGAATAATTTATAAAATTATTCTTAAAATATTATTTGTGCCGTAGTCGTATCACATTCAAAAGATTCATAGTAAATGGAACTTTATGTGTTCAATCTATGGTGCAGATTAGGTCGTCGCCCTCTAGTTTCTGGCCGTTTGTAATGGATACAGTTTTGATAGTGCCAGCTTTGGGTGCCTGGACGATCATCTCCATCTTCATGGCCGATAGGACGGCAATGGGTTGGCCTTTCTCTACTTTGTCTCCTTCTTTGACTTTGATAGCTGTGAAAGTAATCATGTTGATTTATCATTCGACGCGCCACTTAGCGTGGTTGGTAAGATACCCTATCCTATCACGCTGCAGGTCATGTTCGATTCCCACTCAGGACAGACATTTGTGTGCATGAACATGTTCGTTTGTCCTGAGTCTGGGTGTAATTTTCTATATAAGTATATATTTACAAAAGAAAAGTAGTACATGTGTATTTCAATTTTTCAATTGTAATAGGTTTGTGGTGATGAATAATAATTATTATTATTTATTATAAGATAGTGTGATGGTTTTGATGCTGGCGTTTGAAGTAAAAAAAGAAATGTAATATAAAAATAATTACAAAAAATGACCTAAAAATCCCATAACATTTTTACGCTATAAATAACAAATGTTGGTAAGGTATAAGACAATCTCATTTATTAGCTTTATGACTAAGGTTTAGCTTTTATCAAAAACATTAATATTTTTTCAAACATACAGGATGATTTTTTTGTCAGTGGCAATACTAGCAGGGGTGGAAGTACTCATCAAAATGAACAACTTTTATTATGGGATGAACTGTGAAATCATGAAAAAATTATCAGCTGTTCCATACAAAATTTCAATACCTACTCGACCAAAATGTATGAAGCAACCGTTTTATTTTACGCAATATCACAGTTAGCCCCATAATAAAAGTTGTTCACATTGATGAGTACTTCCATCCCTGCAAGTATTGCCAGTAATAAAAAATCATCCTGTATTTTAAGTGATCTACACTTCGTTTATTAGGGTGCATAATACTATGTAGCGAGAACATGATTTTACAAATCTGATTATTAAAAAAAAAATTATAAGTATGTTTGTGGGAATAGCTATGTAGATAGATCAATACTTCCATCCATCTTAATAATATTATATCATGAAAACATGTGTGACTTTACGCCTCATTCATAAATTAAATCCTAACACAATGTCGTATGGTTTAAAATTGTATGTATAGCATTAAACAATACTTACTCAAGACAGTACCCGGCATAGGTGCTCCAACTTGGTTCTTGTCTCCCTTGATAGCTTTTGGATGGATCGTCATTTCCTAAACAACAAAAAATAAATTATCCCTCTGTCAATTTACCATCATAGACCGGTAGATGAACTTTAAAAACATCTAAATAAAACATAGCCAACAGACGGATGGCAGGCAACTTACACATATAATAAACTAGCTGTCCCAACAGACGTTGTCCTGTCCAACTCATACACAAAATTTCATCCAAATCGGTCCAGCCGTTTATCCTATCTCTCAAGTTGGACCAGACTGCTCACGGTGTGCCAATTTAATTTAAAATCGGTTAAGTAGTTTAGGAATCCATTGCGGACAAACATCGTGACAGGAGATTTATATATATTAAGATAGGTATATTAATATACATATATTGCTATTATCAAGGGAATTATCTATCTATGTGCCAAATTTTATTCAAAATTTTTCAACCATTACGGAATGATTAAGCTATAAAAATATAAACAGGAACTTAGCTCAGAGATAGATCATATCCTGGAATAGAAGATAGGATAGTTTTTTATCCCATAAAAACATTACATACCACGGGAAAAACAGCGCAGCGGAAGTTTTATATAAAAATAATGTTACCTTGCTAGCATTCTCGTCCCTAATGAACACAGATCGCAGTTGTCCATTAAGCTCGAAGAAGACCTCTCTCTCTCCTGCAGCTGTCATCTCGTCAGAAATGGCCAATGTCTTGATATCCAGCGTCTTTCCGCGCTCGATCTTTACTTCTATTGTTTCACCGACCTGTTTAAAGATTCTTTAAGATTACTGAAGGGTACATGATGTGTCAGTACCTAGTCAATCTGTAAGGCATACAATTCAATAGTTGTAAAAATAAGTCTTGACTCGCTCACTGACTGACCCATCAACGCCCAGCCCAATTACCTACACACCCTCTGTGCAAGGGTTTGAACACCTTATAAGGATTTATCGAAAATTAAACACTAATGAGAATAAAATCGTGGACGAAACCGCAGGGCGGAAAGCTAGTTTTTCATCATTGCTAGGGTTTGAGTTGCTCTAACAAGGAGGAATAATTTTCAAATTGGACTTCTAACGCTTACAGCTTGGCTTTATGTTATGCATTGGTAGTAATTAGAAAGTAAAAACTATCGTAAAACCATAACTATCAAAACTTACCTTAGGCCCAACGAGGAAGGTCTTGGTGTCCAGATGTTTAACCGGTCCGTACTTGTCGCGGATGCGGAAGAAATCGTTGGCCACTTGCGGGTACATGGCCGCCGACATCACGTCTAGGTCTGACACCTGGATATATTAAAAATAAACATTACAAGATTTAAAAGGTTTCAGACTATAGAGTAGAGGTCATGAGGGGGGGAAGGATGGGCAACGCGTATACCCCCCTGGTGTTGCAAGCGTTCATAGGCTACGGTAACCGCTTACCATCAGGCGGGCTGTATGCTTGTTTACCGACAATGTAGTACAAAAAAACAAAATACTGCTCGGTTTCACACATCAAGATGTTTCGAACATTCACCTATGTCCGTCGCCCAAAAACCAACAAGAAATCGTTAAATATACACTTAACTTGGCTTGGGTTCGACCACTATCTCTAATGGTAACTGATGATGAGGCTGAAGGTGGTAAGCACACAAAGCCCAGGTGGGATCTGGCTCTCAAGAAATTTTAAAATTCCAAGTGGCAGCCATACAGGCGGTACTACTAAGTACACGAGATCAAACAGTTGCCAACGGGCATTCTTACCTTGTTTTATGTCATTACTAGATTCCGCCCCGCGGTTTCACCCGCATTCCCCAGGGATCTTATGTTTTGCCGGGATAAAAGTAGTCTATGTTTTTCTCCGTACCATAGGCTATCTGCATGCCAAATTTCATCGCGATCGGTTCAGCGGTTTAAGCGTGAAAAGGTAACAAATAAACAAACAAACTCACTTTCGCATTTATAATATTATGTTAGGATTAGGATAGTTAGGATTGTCACTATAGATACGATAATATCGCGAGTCGATATTCATAAAAAAACTAGTACTCACATCAGGGTAGGTTTCTTGTAGTTCGCTCTTAAGTGTGTCGAAGTCAAGGGGCGGCAGCTCCTGACCGGGGCGCCCTTCTATCCTTGGCATATCCTTTAGTACTTTAGACCTATAAATAAGGACCATACCTCAATATGTAAGTATTTATAATGATCTATTAACTTAGATTAAGACTTAAGAGATGGCAGTAATGCATGTTACTATATTTATTAATTTATGTGCAAAATAACTATACATTGTTTACATAAAATTTAAACTTTGAAATAAAATGCTTGTGCTACTTGTGGGGTCTGGTCTGCTTAAGTTTGCAATCCATTGCATGTTTACTGAGTTACTCATAATTAATGAAAATGAATGAATGAAATATTCTTTATTGTAGACATATAAATACAATTTAGGCGGCCTTATTGCTTAAGCAATCTCTTCATAATTTTGATATTTTTTTCCTTACTGTCATATAACACACAAATATTGACGGGCCGGTTGGCGTGGTTGGTAAGATACCCTATCTATCACGTCGCAGGTCGTGGGTTCGATTCCCACTCAGGACAAACATTTGTGTGCATGAACATGTCTGTTTGTGCTATGTCTGGGTGTAATTATCTATATACATAGTCTGGCCATAAATACTGTTAAAATTAAAAATAAGAAAGATATTACATTTGAATTTGGAATCTGTCATTTTTATACGATTGTTCATTGGGTTTTCTAATTTTGGCGCCAATACATTGGACAATATTTTGCGATATTAAAATGGAGTGGGGTGATAAAGAGAACCGAATCGCTGTGATTGCATTACACAAAGTTGGTATGGAGCCAAATGCAATTTTTAAAACTCTCCATACGCTTGGTATTAGTCAAATGTTTGTGTACCGGACTATTAATAGGTACAATGAGACCTCCTCTGCTTGTGACAGAAAAAGATCTGGCCGTCCACGTAGTGTTCGTACGAAAAAGGTGGTTAAAGCAGTAAGGGAAAGAATTCGAAGAAATCCTGTCCGAAAGCAAAAGATTTTATCTCGGGAGATGAAGATAGCACCCAGAACCATGTCGCGTATTTTAAAAGATGACTTAGGACTTGCAGCCTATAAGAGACGCACTGGTCATTTTTTAACTGATAATTTAAAAAAGAATAGGGTGGTAAAATCGAAACAACTACTGAAGCGGTACGCAAAGGGAGGTCACAGAAATTTTTTGTTTAAGGATGAGAAAATCTTTACAGTTGAGCAACATTTAAACAAACAAAATGATCGTATTTATGCTCAAAGCTCTAAGGAAGCTTCCCAATCAGTCGAAAGAGTGCAACGTGGGCATTATCCGACTTCAGTGATGGTTTGGTGGGGTGTTAGCTATGAAGGAGTGACAGCCATATTTTTGTGAAAAAGGTATCAAAACATCGGCACAAGTGTATCAAGATACCATTCTTGAGAAGGTAGTTAAGCCCCTTAACAACACCATGTTCAATAACCAAGTATGGTCCTTCCAACAAGACTCGGCGCCGGGTCATAAAGCTCGGTCCACGCAGTCTTGGTTGGAAGTAAACGTTTCGGACTTCATCAGAGCTGAAGACTGGCCGTCGTCTAGTCCCGATCTTAATCCGCTGGATTATGATTTATGGTCAGTTTTAGAGAGTACGGCTTGCTCTAAACGCCATGATAATTTGGAGTCCCTAAAACAATCCATACGATTGGCAGTGAAGAATTTTTCCATGGAAAGAGTGCGTGCTTCTATTGATAACTGGCCTCAACGTTTAAAGGACTTTATTGCAGCCAATGGAGACCACTTCGAATAAGCTTTTTATATTTTAAATTGTTTTTTATTTATGTATTAAACTAACATACTGTAAAAGTAATAAATATTATTTGCAATAAAAAAAAATTTTTTTTCATTGTGACAATATTTATGGCAAGACTAGGTATGTATGTATTTACAAAAGAAAAGTAGTATATGTAGTATATCAGTTATCCGGCTTCCATAGCACAAGCTCTGCTTAGTTTGGGGTCAGATGGCTGTGTGTGAGGAATAATATCCCAGAATATTTATTTATTTTATTTATTTATTGTCAGTGAGCAACCTTCCGAACCATGCGTTAGTCAGACTATTCATAAGTGCTTGTGAAGGCTATTTGAATAAAAAATATTTTCATTTAATTTAATTTTCAATGTTAAATATACTTATATTTATTTGTGACACATGAAAAATAATAAAAAAAAGAACAATATGATAACAAAATTAGGTATGCCACAAATCGGTACTCCCAACTCAGCATGATAGGTACATGTTTGCACACATAGCCAACGCTGATCTTCCGTTGGGGCCGGTAAGTAATGTCACGGAAGGATTACAGCTATAGTTTTATATGGTGCAAAAAGTAAAATAAGATAAAAACTAAAAAATAAAGAAATATATATAAACAAATTAAAAGATAAACAATTTAGAAGAATTGCACAATTATCTACTATTAAAAATATTATCAGTTATTAGATAGCACTTGTATCGTGTCTATGGGTTTCCTGCTGCTTTTGATGATGGAAAAAATATATTTTTAAGTTGTAAAAAGGTTATAAGGTGTTAAATCCACTAATCGACTAGATTTAACAGGTATTTTAGGGGCAAGCATTCTCATCATAACTTCTATAGGATAAATAAGGGATAAAATTTACCTAAGAGGCTCAGGGAATCCTCCATAAGGTATACCAATAGCACCCTGCAAGTATTCCACAACAGATTTAGGGAAAGAAAGCTCTTCAGCCCTCGCTTCAATATCGGCTGCGGTCAGTTTGTTCTGCACCATGAACTGAGCTAAGTCACCAACTACCTTCGATGAGGGAGTGACCTTGATAATGTCTCCCAGGAGGAGGTTCGCTTCCCTGGAAGATGAAATGTTTGTTAGTAATATTATCCTGTGCTAGCATATACTGTTACCTGAACATGAAAAAAACTAGCGAGGTATGGTGGTTCACCCGACAACGCTGCGTTGCATCGACGCGTTTGATACACATTATATGATTCAGGTCCCCATCCCAAACTTAAAATTCGCAACAAAAATAATACAAATTTGAAAAACCGATATAAAATCCAAAATTATAAACTCACCTATAAGCCTTCTTGACCTCTTCAAACTGGCTTCCCAAGCCTAACGAGAAGGCCTGGAACTGCAAGTTGGTGTACTGACCACCGGGTATCTCGTTCAGGTACACATCAGCGTTGCCCGACTTCATGGTAGCGGTACATTCGAACGGACCGTACAGTGTTCGCGCTTGTTCCCAGTACGCTGAGTATTCTGATACTTTCTGGAGGGTGATATCTGTTAAGTTAACGGTTATACGTTACTTGCTGTTCCCCGCGTTTTCACCCGCCTTCTCGAGAAAAAAGTAGCCTATGTCCCTCTCCATACCATAGGCTATCTGCAACCTTTCATCGCGATCGGTTCAGCGGTTTAGGCGTGAAAAGGTAACAAACAAATTCACTTTCGCATTCATAATATAGCTTCTGCCCCGCGGTTTCACCCGCGTTCCCGAGGGATCTTGTTTTCCCGGGATAAAAAGTTGCCTATGTGCTATTCCATACTATAATCTATCTGTGTTCCAAATTTCATCTAAATCCGTTCAGTAGTTTCTGCGAGAAAGAGTTACAAACATCCATCCATCCATCCAAACTTTCGCATTTATAATATTATAGTTGTCTACTTGACCTGACTTTAGGTTATCTTTAACTCTGTCATAAGTAATGTTACAGACGGATATTAATTTCTCACCCTTCATATTAATGTCATCCCATAAATCAACGATTTTTATTCCGCTGTTAGCCATAAGCCTCAGGTTTCTTCTGGTTTCTCGATATCAGAATTTGACTTATTTCTTCCTACCCTCAAAATTAAAACACCAATTAGTGTTCTCAAACCAGTTCTTTTCTAGATATTCTGCTCACTACTTTCGGCCAATCGGAGATTGTGAAAAAAAAATCTCCCTCCAGCCCACACCGGCTATCGTTTACCGTAAAATTATAAAATATACAGACCGGTGTCGAGGTCGGTCCCCTGCAGCGAGGCGACCAAGGCCCCCATGCTGGGCTGGCTGGTGAGGCCGGACATGGCGTCGACGGCGGCGTCGACCACGTCCGCGCCGGCCGCCGCGCACGCCAGCAGCGCCGCCACGCCCGCGCCGCTCGTGTCGTGCGTGTGCACGTGGATCGGGACCGTAGGGTGCTTGTCGCGGATCGCCGTGATCAGCACTCTACGGAGGGTGTACTGAGTCAGTTCACGTAGCGGGAGGTATTTCGTACGTTGACCTATCGATACTTGTGCGCGAGCGACAACTAGAAAGACGAGCGAAGGCGGGTCAATGTACGAAATTATACTTGTACGTGAATGCACTTTAGTAAATGTTTTATTTTTTTACTAGGTTTTCGGCGCGGTGTCACCCGCGTTCCCGGGATAAAATATAGCCTATGTTACTCGGTTAAGATGTAGCTTTCGGTGAAATAATTTTTAAAATAGGTCCAATACTTTTTGAGCCAATTCGTTACATACATACAAATATCTCCTCTTTATAATATTATATTATTAATTAATAGTATAGATTTGTTAAACACCTGCATCATGTTACCCAAAGGTTGTCTTTTATTTCGCTATCTGTTGTATTGTAATGAAATAAATATGGCGGTTAACTATATTATTATTTTATGTTCAAAATCATTACATGGTCTAGTATAAAAATATATGCAAAAATGTCTGGTAAATAAAATTGATAAATACAACAGTTGTAAAACTGACTCTAAATAAACAGTCTTAAGTGTCGTAACTGAAAAATAGCCTGCCCCATTGAACCTGGAAGGAAACTTTCCCGCTAAACTGTCCAAAAGTCTACAATATTTATTTGATTACCTATTAATAAAACACTCTAAACGAGAATTCCCATATATAAATCCTTGTATGTACACACATACAAAGGAATATCACATCCCAAAAGGTTTTTGCATATATTTTTGGATAGTAATTATTCTTGCTTAGTAGTAATTATTAAATTAACAATAGAAATAGAACAAAATTTGCAGTAAATAACTGAGGCAAAGAAACTCACTTAGCAGCCTGAGGTTTCAGGAGACCAGCCATATCTTTAATAGCCAGCACATGAGTCCCGGCCTTCACCAACTCATCAGCCAGGTTGAGATAGTACTTGAGGTCGTATTTCTTTTTGGAAGGGTCGGAAACGTCTCCAGTGTATGATATAGCTGCTTCGACTACACCGCCGGCCTTGCCTGCCGCGTCCATACCCAAGATCAAGTTGGGTAAGTAGTTGAGAGAATCGAACACTCGGAAGATGTCCATGCCATTTTTGACCTGGCAGAAAGGAAATATTTTTGAAAGTAAGTTTTTGTTGTTGTTATTTTTACAGTAATGTCATTTTGATAAATCTAAAAGCTACATCAGCTACAAATACGACATAATGTGATCAATTTTAACAGATTTGGCATAAGCCATATGATATAACCCATTTTCTCAAAGAGACCGCGATATGTGTTGGGGACAAACAATAAAGAGGCGGGTATTAATAGTTAAAAAATAAACAAAAACACTTACAGCCATATCACAGAACTTATAAACGACATTGTCAGGGTAGTTCGTGTATCCTACAGCATTGGCCCCGCGCAATAACATTTGGAAGGGAATGTTCGGGATCATCTGTCGCATATCCCGGAGACGCTCCCAAGGACACTCGTGAAGGAACCTGAAGAATTGAGTCATTAATTATAGATTTATATGTCCCCATTTTACAAATTTCCCCTAACAACGAAGGTAGTTACTAGGGGAGATATAAGGTCATGGTCCAACTCGTGCGTAAATTAAAGACAAATAGTGTATGGGTGGGCAAATATACCACAAAAAATACTAGTACTCTGTAAACAAATTCTTAATCGCTACGGACTCCAAATATTGGTATTATTTGCTATATTTCCTAAAAGATAAAATGATTTAAGGTCTTGTTGGGCATTATTAGGTTGCCGCTGTGAAATTCCAATGGTTCCGTTTTAGTAGCATTTATTTCTTACTTGCATCCGCCCGCGGCATAATCCGCGTTCAAAAGTTTACGTAAACAGTAACTAATAACAAAAACAACTAAAAAGTAAATATTTATTAAATATCAAAATTGACGTAATTCAAAATAGCCCCGATACCTGAACTAGCGTTAGCTGTTTAGGAGTTAGTTTCTATCCAATCAGTGCAATTACATTATGATTTCTAATATGATAATGCAAAAATTACAAAATTGAAAACATGTAGGTATTCATTACAAGTTAATGGATATTAAATTGCAACTCCCAGCTTCTTAGATACTATATTATGTTATCTATTAGACACGATAGGATATTAAAAAATACAATATACTAGCAAGAAAAAGAAAAATATTTGATTAAACGTAAAATATTTATTTGGATAAGGTACTTGCTCCCAAATTATGTCCGGCCCATATATTATCTCAATGCAAAAAAAGTATGGGCAGCACAAATGTTCACTTATTTATCGCCCACTATACTGTAATCTTCAAACTTTCAGACGTTAATTACGTGATCCTATAAAAAGTTTTTTTTTCTTTTTTTATATATGACTTATTCCGAACGAAGAGCGTCGGGACTCCCTGACGATTTTGAATCATGCGGCACAGTAATTTAAGTTCCATGCAAATATGAACTTTATTAACTGTACATACTATTCAATTTTCTATACCGCATTGAAAATGTGTCAATCGCACTTTATTAAATTGGGTGAAAATCCTAGAACCCTTACCTAAGTGCAACATCGAAAGTAGCTCCACCCCAGTTTTCCAAAGAGTACAAATTGCTGAAATTATGCGCAACATAAGGCGACACCGCAAGTAAGTCGTGAGATCTCACTCGAGTCGCGAGCAAGGACTGGTGCGCGTCTCTGTATGTGGTGTCCATAAGTAGAAGGCCCTTGTGTTGGCGGACGGCCTTCGCGAAGGCCTCCGGGCCCCCTTCGTTGAGGATCTGCTTGTAGCCTTTGGGGGGTTGGACCGCTGTAAAATTGGTTATGTCTTCAAAAAGGAGGTTTGAGTTGTCTTAAGTAAAGCTTAGGACGGGACTATTTCTTATAGAGATAGGATAAAGTTGATTTTAAGCTGAAAATTCGCCAAATGCCACCCATGTATGATGAAAACTGCAGTGGCTTTATGTGCTTACCACCTTTGGCCACATCATCACTGATTGTGGTCAAACACAAGTCTAACTGTAGTAAAAAACACTGACTTAAATGTTGGGATTAGAGGAAATTAATTCACATTGTTAGATGTAGTTAGAACTGTGACGCATTAACTGTTGATTATTTTTTTTATTGTGATAAACTATTTTTTTTCTTCCTCATCACTGGAATAAAATGTAGGGATAGTGACATTTTCGACTCTGAGAACAACACATTAAAGTATGAATCACAATACCATAATGAAAAGAACGACAGTTATTGATTTTATTATTGCACGAGTCTCGAGTAAGCATTGTAGAGTCGATGGGCCATAACCTTATGCAATCTGAAAAATATTTTTTTAAAGCTTTATCTGGTTAATCGAGCACACAAGTGTTATAATGGCCATCCATATCTGAGTGATTCAGGAAAATTTACCAATTAAAGAAATTAATTTAATTTATGATCTTACCTGTATTTTCCCCTGTTAGTTCCTGTCTTTTAATAGCCTCGGAAGAAAGGTCTGCAAAATATATGTTAAGTAAAATAATGAGAGTGCACCAATGCATGACGTGCTAAAGTACAAGATGGCGGATGGCATAACTAAAACATAAAATAATATAAATGTATATTTATAAGATCCTGAGAGTATCGCTAGGATTGGGATAATATTAATTTATGGGTATAGATGCAAAAATAATAAAGAAATATCAATATTAACGGTAACAGTTTTATCTCAAATTGATAAAATATTAAACAAGTGTTTTAGCATAAAACCTTTTTTTAAAATTATTATTAAGATTTTGCATTTTTTTGTAAGTGGAAATACAAGTAAAGCATTTAAATAAAAAACAAACGGTTACCATTTTAATTTCTTAGTCTTATCATGAAGTATGAAATTTTAGTCATAGAAATAGGTATATTAAATAAAATATAATAACATTGTGCTCTGACGCATGAGTAGTGAGCCCAAAACATATTTATTAACAAAGCAAAAGCTTAAATCAACGCAAAATATATAGACACAAATATAAAGTTGCATAGATAAAACAAAAAAATAATTCCAACTCGGACCTACCATATCCAGAGCGGACTGGAAAAAAAAAACGTAATAACACTTAGTTTTCTTTTTTTAAATTTCGAAAAAGGAATAAAATTTCATCCTCCATTTCATAAATATCTCTTCTGAATAATAGGGAATTATTAAAAAAACAAATCGCATAAACTAACGAATGATCATGTAGAATGAATAATGTTTATTGTCGGCAATTATGATCATTATTTTGAGAATACCCCTATAATTTGGACTATACATGGACCAAAAACAGGTATGTAATTTATTGACTAATAGATAAGTAGGCAGACGGTCCACCTGTTTGTAAGCGGTCAATGGTAAAGTATAAAGGTTGCTTTCTACACGTTGTGGTCACGCATGTCTGTGAATGTATTTATCCCGCCTATAGGATCACTTTATCAGAGCTATCAAATGTAGCGAAATCTATCAACCACATAATAAATGACTACTACACAGGTCATATAACTAATTGTTATACAACCTGTTCTTGAACATGTTTCCTAATTAAATGCGACAACAATATAGTTGATGGGAAAAAATACAACCACTTACCGATTATGATGTGGAACAGGATTTGGGAAACTTTGGTTGGTGAACGGAACACTTCACAATGATCACAATACAAACGTATTTTATGATTTAGTTGTTATACGCGTTTTAGTAAAATTATATTTTAAAGGATTAGGAAAGGGTAGATTCAGGACAACTTGGCGGGTGGTAGCAATTAACCAATCAAATCGATCCATTTTATACATATTGAAAATTTGAATTTCCTTTCCATTTTACGCAATGTTATTTTGAATATTCAAAAATCTCTATGCAGAGATAAGAATCTTCGAAATGCACTTCACAAAGTGAACTTACCCAAAGGTACTGGCGGTATGTAAGGTTTGACATCTGCAGGTGGTATATTAGTAGCCAAAGGCGTAGCTGGTCCGTTGACGATTACCTGTCCGAGGTAATTGAGGATCTTCTGAGCTCTGTTCTGTGATGCCTTGAACATGAACAGTTGGGGGTGCTCGTCGATGAAGTATGTATCTACAGCACCTGTATACGATTGTGTGGATTTTTTAAAGAAATCTTTTGGTATATTTATAGCACTTTTAGAGGATGATATAACGGCACCAAATTATTATTATTTTTTAAATAAAAGTTGTGTGACAAACTTTATGTTTTGTACACAGGGTTATTTTTAAAACACCGGCAGTGCTTTAGGGGGTGGAAGTACTCATCAATATGAACAACTTTTACTAGGGACCAACCCTGAAATCACGAAAAAAAAAAAAAACTTTTCATACAAAAGATCAACCTTTCTCGTTTGTTTTTTTTTCACGATTTCAGGGTTGGTCGGGTTAAAAACGTTATTCCTAAAAGTGACAAGTTCACTCGAAACTAGTATTGTTTCTGTTAATAAGTTGTTGGGAGTGCCATAATAAATCAAAAAATATCCAAAACTTACCATTCAAAAACTTCTGGTTTTCGAGTACGTTGAGCAGGAATGGTATGTTGGTCTTTACACCGCGGATTCGGAACTCGCGCAGAGCTCGGTTCATCTTGGCCGCTGATGACGAAAGATCGTGGGCGTGGGAGATTACCTTTAGTCAAACATTTGTTATATTTACTTCATTATTTTCGGTGATATACACTACTCAGTACCTCTGTCGACATCTTCGGGTAATGGGAGTAAAGATAACATTGATAACGACTCTGATACATGGAACTAGACAGAATTACAATGATGTCCAACTGTAATTCATGAAAAAGAAAGTAGAAATAGACAAGGGAGATTTCTAAAATTATACCATGTTTCAGATCCCAATAATGCGTATTTTCACTCACTGCTGAATATTACATTCTTTGGAGACGAAAATAAAAGGAAGTATTTTTAACAAATATTTCTTATTTTAATTTATTACATCAATATCAAGCGTCTTTGAAACTTAATTTTATGATTAGAGCCTGTAGCGTTATATAACTTTGTATCGTTCCATAGACGCTTAAAAAAAATTCTAACTTATGTGTGTGAATAGGAACAAGAATAAAAGGTTTATTTAACATACCACAAAATAATATTTGAAGAATGTATACTAACCTTAACTAGGAGAGAGTCGTAATATGGTGATATGACAGCGCCGGCGTATGTTGAAGCGGAGTCGAGACGAATGCCCATACCTTCACCGGATCTGAAATATTGTACCTTTATAGCTATAGTCTATTTCTACATAAATGTGTAAATAGGTAAACAAGCTTTTCACATGTTATTAATTAAATTTAGTACATAAAATAATTGTAAGACATTATTATTAACTATTATACATGTGTGGAACTAGTAAATATATTTGTACGGATATTTAAAAATGTTCTAGAGATCTACCAAACATTGTTTACCTTTTTGGACATTTATAAAGAAACGGGCTTTAAGTGAATACTCTATAAAAGATAGGAAAAGACAAAGAAAAACAAAGAACTTTTCTCGCGTTTATACTGAGTCACATTCTGGCTATGAATTTCTAAGGCCGTTTTATGATCTTCTAATAATCAACAAGTTTCGTTGAAACTGGTCTAGCTTCAGGACTTGACACGTTAAGTAATAAATTATAAGTTAATACCTACACACAAAGCTGTAGCAACAATCGTTTCTATCCTATTGGAATAGAGATGCAAATAGTAAACAAAAGATAATAAGAAACAACATCTAAAACGCTAGAAATCTCACAAAGTCGAAAATGATTCCATTTTCAATTATTCCAATGAAGCACTCTTTGAATATGCAGATACTGCTACTATATTGATTATGTTTCAAATTGAAGCTGATCGCAACAAAGTTACGTAATAGATCCGCTCACAATCATTAGGCTTTTTTATTACCAAAAATTGATGACCAGCCGAAACAGACCTTATACCCTAAAACATAAAGACCAACTTACCTAAACACCTCAATCCTGCCAGTACTGGGTTGGAAGTTATTGGCCGGGTCTTCAGTAGTCACTCGACACTGAATAGCAAAACCTTGGGCGTGAATTTTGTCCTGTGTGAGTCCCAACTCTGGTAATGTCATGCCTTCTGCGATGCGGATCTGTGACTGGACGAGGTCTATGCCCGTTACCTCTTCTGTGATTGTGTGCTCTACTTGTAACCTGAAATGAAGGGGGTTATTAGAAAATATTAGAACACCAGTTGATACGAAAGGGTCAATATCGCTATTTTTATGTCGAAACTAGAATTTTATTTAAATGTACTTTAGGTGCTCTCCAATTTTGTAAATCAAAACTTTTGTACGAGTGCGTCTTATTTATACTCATAGGTTCGGATTTAGTGATAAACTTGAGTTCTTTTACAATTTTTTCTCGACAATGCACTATCACCATTCTGTCTCTATTATCAGAAAAGGATAGCATGTAGCTATCCTGTTCACTCGGCCGGTAAGTAACGGCGACATTCAGTTTGTACTTCTAAAAATTAAAACTCGTACTTTTTCGATAATGCTTTTGTTTTTTACTATATAACGCGATAGTGATACTGTTGAATGGTGAGTCGATACAAATTGAGGCCAAGCTTTTGAAAGATATCTATACTAATATTATAAAGCTGAAGAGTTTGTTTGTTTGTTTGTTTGAACGCGCTAATCTCAGGAACTACTGGTTCAATTTAAAAAAATCTTTCAGTGTTAGATAGCCCATTTATCGAGAAAGGCTATAGGCTACTTTTTATCCTGGGAAAACACAAGATCCCTCGGGAACGCGGGGCGGAAGTTAGTAAGTAGTATACATGTTTGTCAAACCTAGCGTTAACTTCGATGAAGTAGAAGTTCCCCTTGTCGTCGAGCAGGAACTCGACGGTGCCCGCGTTCTCGTAGCCGACGTGCCGCGCCAGGTGCGTCGCACAATCCACCATTTTTTGACGAATCTAAAACGTTATTTAAATAAACCATAATATAGAAAAAAACCCTAAGCATAATTACAAACCCTTGTGGTCTCATTACGTGAGATGGTATAAAGCAAGTTATTCGTATACGTTATAACACAGTGGCGCCTTTAGCGGGAGAAATGTGCAATAAGGTCCCTATTATGATAGAAATTTCCAAAATTGTCTCGCAGCATTATATTTCTAGTGTATCCTAATCTTTTACCATGATTATAATATCAATAATCCTACTCCCCCCTGCCCCCTAGTCAATTAGTATCCTTGTAAGTATAAAAGAAAAAAAAAACGTTCCTAAATAGGTATCACAATTTTGGAGAAGGAAAGGTCAGTCTATCTTTATAGCAAGAAAACATTAAATAGTAAAAATGTGCCAAAGAGAAACAATCATAGCGGGACTAAAAGAGACGCCCTATTTTGCTTGAAGGCTTTAGTAAATTGATGTCATATTATATTTATATATTACTTCTGGGGCCAGATGCGGCGCTGGTGCGATTTCGACAACTTTCTGATGACGTCGCTGTACCGAGCAGTCACGTTCGTATAGATGTACTACGTTTCCGGCTTTGTCACCTAGAACATAGATAGCAAATTTATTAGTCTATTGTTTGTAATATGGCCTAGAACTTCATACATGTGCCTTGTGAACATGCATATTAACACGATAAATTCATTTGTCGAATTTGTCAATCAAATTGTTTGAACTGTTTAGACTATCACTATTTTTCATCAATTTCACCTCTATTTTATTGATTACCGAGCATTACATCAGTTTTAAAAACGATATTATATTTCTACGAGGTAAAAGTGTTATAGATATTTCGAGCTATAAATAAATATTAAAATGAAAAAAATCTTTTTTTCTTAATTTGTATTCCGGCAGTTGTGTTGTTCAGAGCCAGTTGCCTTCTAGGCTATATAATACAAAGGTCGAAAACACGTCGGCAATCCCCCTGGTATGAACATCCCAACGCTACTATAGACTTCTGGCAAAATAATTCGAAATGTGTAGACCAACTCACCCAATAACTGCACTTCAATATGACGAGGCCTCTCGATGAACCTCTCAATGAACATAGAGCCGTTCCCGAACGCGCCGAGCGCTTCCGACGACGCTCGTTCGAAAGCCGATCCCACTTCGCTCATTTCTTTGACTACCCTCATTCCTCTGCCACCACCACCGTATGCAGCCTGAGAAATGTCAACATTACACAAAATCATATTAAATAAATATTCTTATAGTGAAAACTGAAAATAATTTGTTCTGTTCTTTGTAATGATGATTTATTTAGGCAACTCGTCCCAAATTTATCTACTCCCATGGAACTAGTTGCCCCAGGCGCTTTTTGCATTGGGCTGGGCAACTCGTCCCACTGTAGAAATCGAACAAAAAACTAGTATATTTTTTATAATTTTGATATTTATAATTAAAGAAGTCTTCAATGAAAGTAATAAAAAAAAACACATACAGTTGAATTGAGAACCTCCTCTTTGAAGTCGGTTAAAAATATCCATCAGTGTGGGTTTGTATATTCTCCATATTCACAAATTTTAGACAATTGAAGGGTGTTTCACACAAGAATTACATATGCAGAGATAAATTATTTTTACCTTGAAAATAACAGGAAGACCATGTTTTTTGCAGAACTCTTGCGCTTCTTCTTTAGTGGTAATCGGTCCATCAGTGCCAGGTACAATTGGAACACCTGTTAAAAAAACATACTTGTAACTTTCTACTTCTTTACATTAGTTCTAGAGTTCAATCATTTGGGTAAGGGTTTCGGGCGATATCGAATCCAAGGATCGTGGTTTCGAAATGCTATAATGATCTCGAACATTATTCTAGAAAAACATCTTGAGGAAATCTAATGATACTAGTGGTAGGGCTGGATGCCTAAAATTGAAAATTTGTCGCCAAGCACCTACTGGAGTTTCAGTAGCTGCACTTGAGAGCTAGCTCTTCATTGGCTGTCCGTTGTAAAAAACGTTAGTTAATATGTAAAAAAAGGGCAAATCTTCTTCACAAATAAATGGGCAAAATATATAAAGTAAAGGGTTCATACGTGCTTCAATAGCGGCTCTCCTGGCGGCGACCTTGTCTCCCATCTGCTGGACCACTTTTGGTGATGGTCCGATGAACCGAAGACCGGCATCTAGGATGGCTTGAGCAAAGTCTGATCTGTAAACGATTAATATTTAAAAAAAAAATTAACTGATTGTATGTCCAAGAGGAACCAAGAATCTGATTTGAAAAAATATTTATGCGTTAGATAGCCCGTGTATTGAGTAAGCTAAGATTACTGCTTATCACAGGAATGTGGGTGATATCGCGGGGCACAGCTAATAAGTAATAAAATCAATTAAGCATTTTTAAGATTTTTTATGATAAGTTTTGGAGGACTGTTTTTTAAGTCAATAAGGCAAGGCGCCCATCTATACTAATATTATAAAGCTGAAGAGTTTTTTTGTTTGAATGCGCTAATTTTAGGAACTAGTGGTTCGATTTGAAAAAATCTTTCAGTGTTGGATAGCCCATTTATCGAGGAAGGCTATATGCTACTTTTTATCCAGAAAAACATAAGATCCCTCGGGAACGCGTGTGAAACCGCGCGGAAAAGCTAGTATAAGATAAAGTTATCGACCGATCGTGATCGGATCGGTCAGAATGATAGATATACGCACAGATAAGTAAATAGTTACTACGTAACAGATAGTCCACTCTCTAACAAATGTTGGTACTTGCATTTTATAATAGCCTACTCTTCACGGCTGCGCGCGAAAATGTACCTTATTGTTCGGGCGGAAACTTGATATCGGTTCACAGCTCTGCGCGGTCGCATGGCCTTGAAGCAAAAACAATAACGCTAGGGCAGCCTCTATCGATAAAAAAATAATTTTACAGTTTTGGTAAAATAAAAAAAGCGTTATACTTTTTATATATATTGTCTCATGTGTTTAGTTAACTATAAATGTGCAATTTTAATGTAATGACCAATCATTTTTTTTGCCCTGTTAAATTCCCTATTATTAAACCATTTTGTAAGGACACCTACTAAATAAATATTTTATATCTGTGATTACATTATCGTTATCATTATGAAACGTTTATTCAACGAAATCAATGATTTATGTAAACTTTCTTCGTCAGCAGGTAAACATAAAAAAGTAAAATTCTTATTTCCCCTCTTGCTAGATCTACATCCAGGTACCGCACACAAATTACCACCAGCCCTTTCAATTTTTAAGTTTATAATAACTCGAGAAATAATTAATATTTTAGAGATACTATTATTTTTTTTTTGTTAAAATATGAACTTGTACAGGTTTTTTTTTTTTTTTCATCTTTTGTGTTTATGTGTATTATATTTCTTTAAAAATTGTTAAAAATTTAATGGAAAAAAGCCAACATTGTCAGATTGTCCAAAAAAAAAAAATGTAACCTTGCTGAGTTTCTTGCCGGTTCTTCTCAGTTGAAGGCGACTTCCGAATCGGTGGTAACTTCAGTAGTTTCGACGTTCATAAGTGCCCTCTTAGGGCCTAAACTGAATAAATGGCTTTGACTTTGAATTTCGAGCGAAAAAAAATTGTAGCGAGCGGCCGCAAATGTACGTACGCGCCACTCGGCTGGTGGCAACCTACTGAATTCGGATACCGGGAGTCCGCCCGGCCGGTAGGCAATTATAGCGCGCAAGTACATGGAGTAAACTAGGCCTGTATACGGTATTAATCAAATATAATTATGTATACATATATCAACTAGCTGTTCCCCACGGTTTCACCCGCGTTATTTGAGCTATAAATGGTGTAACTAACCAGACTTTGTTTTATAGATATATATAGATATAGATATCCTCACCTCTCAGACAAGAGTCCATAGCCAGGATGCACAGCATCGACGTCATTCTCCTTAGCCACACGGATGATCTCAGGAATGCTCAGGTACGCTTCTACTGGTGGTAGACCTTTTCCAACTATGTAGGACTCGTCGGCTTTTTGTCTGCAATGATAAATGAATTTTATTTCAGTTAACTATTTGTCGCTGAGTTAATAGTCATAGAATTTTTCGAGATTGGATTTTTGCCTGCGATGGAAAATGTAGTTTATTTTATGTGCTTTAAGACTAGTTTCTACAGTATTAATAGGTATGATTTAAAAAAATATACAATAAAAACTCTTAAAATTATGGTTCTGTGGAAACGAAATTATTGGATGTATGATTAATTAACTAAAAAGGTCTCATCCCAGCAAAGAAACTACCGATGTAATGAAAGTCGAGATTGTCGCATCACTAGCTCGACTCGGGCATCAGCGTATCATGGCTAGATTTCGAGCATTTTTTTATATTTTTTTTTTTATTATATATATCATATTTTTATTAAATAAAATAACATCAACATTTACGAGAAAGCGGCGGGCTCCAAGCCCAGAAATGTTACTTATACTTATCATAGTTTATACACCGCCTATCTACTAGCCTATCATACAACAATGCAGCAATGCAAACAGAAATGTGAAAAAATAGTTTAGTAAAAGTATTTAAATACAAAATGCAAAATACGTATTTTCAAAATAGGTTTTCCAAATAAAATACCTTATTACTTTTTTAACTGATTTTAATTTTAATACTAGTAGATATTTGTTCAAAGAGTTCATCTTTCATGTTCAAAATACAGTTTGATTGTCGCCATTTACCTAACATTTGCTTGTCGCGCAATGTTGGCATTTTTGTTCTTGTTGACAACATTAAAGGATCACGATCAGTGCGTACATAAATAAAGTAATTTTGGATTTAAGAATGAAAAATGATTTAAAAATGTAACAAAACTATTTTGTATTTTACAAATACTATATATTTATATAAAGTATTTCACATAAAATACAAAATACATTTTGAAAAAAGTATTTCAAATGTAAAATAAAAATAGGTATTTTGCATTCTGTATTTGCATTTCAAATACATGTATTTCAAATAATTTACATCTCTGTGCAAGAATATAAAAATAGGTGTTTTACTCATATCTTAAATAAAAAAAAATATGTTACAAGCTAGGTTCGTTTAATTAACTATAATAATAAGAGTAAGTCCTTTTCACCTTACCTGTGCATCTGAAGTTTGTCCTGCTCGCTGTAAATGGCGACGGATCTGATCCCCAGCTCGGTACATGCTCGGAACACTCGGATGGCGATCTCACCACGATTCGCCACTAATATACTCCTTATAGGCTTGTATTCTACTGATTTTGAATCCTGGAATTTCAGATGATCATGTTAATAGGGAATATGCATGATTTTTTTTTATTTCTTAAATTTATCATTTACATTTTTATAACATGGAAAAAAATATAAATAGGCTTGAAAAGAGCCAAATTATTTTTCAAAGTGAAATTTAAAACCTTGAATAAATTTGAGCCGTTCAAACGCCACCATTTAGCGCGCGCTTTTGATGACGTCATTTGTTATGTCCCACGTTTGTTTACTATAGTGTTTCAGTTACTTCATACGTATTTTCAGTTTTAATTGCTATACAAATCATGGAAGTAGTTAAAAAACCATCTTACAAGTATTGTATGGTACCGAAGTGCAAAAACACTATTATTAGTACACCCGATAAAGTGTTTTTTCGTATTCCATGCGATGCGAAATTACGAAAAAAATGGTGTAAGATGATGAGAAGGGATATTGTATCTCCATTATCGGTTCTATTTTGTTGTGAAGATCATTTTAACGTAAGTATAGCATATATTTATGTACAGCTTAGTGTGAAAATAGGAGGTTTGGTCTAAAACTAACCTAGCCTTGTTTACAAAAGTTATTTAAAAATGTATCTAAAGATCTTGCTTATTTATCCGTATTGCGGTTTTACGAAATTTTAATGATTGATAATTTATTTCAGGTTAAGGCTCCAGTCTCCCTAAAATCAGTGTTCTTGCGGAATTTATCAGAAAAGAAATATTTTTTTTTAGTCATCAGAAAAGCAATAAATGAAATATATTTTACGTTATTTTAAAGTGTATGATTTGAAGTTTCTAATACATATTTTATTTTTTAATTTGACGCCTCTTTTATTAGCTTTGTGAGGCTTTAAGCTTACCTCTATTTACGTTCCACGCGTAGAGGGTCTCATTCATGCACTCGCCACGAAAAAAATATAATAAAAACAAGAAATGTATTCAGATTACATTTGTCGGCAAGTCCTTTACAATAATCTTATCTAGTTACTTTTTTTCAAAATCGTCTCAATTTCTTATTTAAACTGCTTTAAAAAGTTATAAATTTCTGAATTCGACCCTTGCAACATATATTTTTTTCTATTACAAAGTAATGGTTTAGAGAAATCACACTTTAACCACTCCGAAAGCAACTACTTATCTGTCGAATAAAAAATATATGCATTCAAAAAATCATTTGAAATAAATTTACCGATACTAAACAAATAAAACATAAAACGCATCAAAATTCCATTCAATTCCGCTGGGAATTGACAGCGTTCGTTGTGTCTTCGCGTGGAACGTAAATAGAGGTAAGTTTAAAGCCTCACAAAGCTAATAAAAGAGGCGTCAAATTAAAAAATTAAATATGTATTAGAAATTTCAAATCTCACACTTTAAAATAACGTAAAATATATTTAATTTTTGTTTTTCTGATGACTAAAAAACAATATTTCTTTTCTGACAAATTCCGCAAGAACACTGATTTTAGGGTGACTAGCCTTAAGGAAGATACAGTTAATTATATTGAATATAACATAATGAAACAGAAAGGAGAAAAATGTAATCTACGGTTAAAGAAAGGAGTTGTTCCTCATATATTTTTGTGTCAAAAACGGAATATGCCACCACCAGTTGAAAGAATGGCTGTAGTTAAAAGGCAAAGACTCGAGATTTGATGCAAAATATGCTGACATCATAAATGCATCTATTTTCGGCAGATTATCTGATTGTGCTTTAACAAAACCAGTTTCTGTCATCGTCCTCGATTGACTACAAATATATATCCACAAGTAATCACACAGGAATACAGTTTTAAACACTTTTTCTCACAAACACTACTTTAACACAGTATGAATATCGACGCCGATAAATTCAATGACGTGACAATTAACGTCACATTTCGTTTCGACCAATGGTGACGTGTTTTGTAAGTTTGAATTTTCCTCCCTTATTTTTCACTTTTTATGTAATATTTTCTGGGTTTAAATAATAACTAAATAAAAAAAATACCTTTTAAGTATAATGTAATGACAATAAAGAATCTAGAAAAAAATATTTGAGACAAATTTAAATTTTATGCATATTCCCTATTAGTTCTGTTGAGTGAGACAAGGTAAGTTAATGAGTTTTGTACCACGTTTTGTATGAGTGGTACTGTGGTACGTACCACAATAAGTATTGTAGAGCAACATTGGAATGGGTCGATTCATGTATAAGGTCCTAATAATGTAGTACGGTCCTTTTGAAGGATGATAGTATAGGTCATAAGTATTCGGAAAATGATAAAAAAAAATATTCGGTCGTAATTTTAATGAAAAAAAAACCTGAAATTGTACTTCATCACTACTTAGCATTAATTAAAACCATTAAATGTATTTTTTTTTATAAATAATTTTACCACTAATTATGCTGTAAATATGTACTTGGGAAATAATCAAACTATCTAGAGATATTCTA
The DNA here is from genome assembly GCA_951216915.1 of Tetheella fluctuosa. Classification (NCBI taxonomy): domain Eukaryota; kingdom Metazoa; phylum Arthropoda; class Insecta; order Lepidoptera; family Drepanidae; genus Tetheella; species Tetheella fluctuosa. The sequence goes on from OX578230.1 coordinate 8,607,995, forward strand.
TTAATATTATAAATGCGAGTGTTTGTTAATCAATCACGCCGTAGTAAGGACTGAAAGAATGTCGATAAGATTAGGTACATATATAGATCATAATCTGAAATAAAACAAAGGGGACAGGAATATTTTATCCGTGAAAAAGAAAAGACTACTAGGGCGGGTAAAACCGCGGGGCGGAAGAAAGTAATTCAATTAATTATAATCGCAATAACTTTATAAAAACGCCTATGGGTAATTCACTAGTTATTTTTTATATATTTTACTTGAATCTTCCCGTTAGGTGACAGGTTTCATACAAAATATTTACATGTCAATGGCGTTAAATGAATACCAGACTCATGAATGTTTCTATTCCTTTACTTTTTTTATCTGTAACATTTATACTTAAAAAACGTCATTTGATGACGTTTCGAAATAATAAATACGTCACGTAATATCAGCTAAAAGCTCAGTTTTATCCGTAATCGAGTACAATAAACAAATATAATCTTTATACATTGCATACAACGACATGATAAAGATAATTGTACAAGAGTGATAGGATCATGATCATCCCGCGCTGATTAGCGGCTGATATATATATATGCGAGTTTCATACAAAAAAAGTTGTTTGTTTTTTTTTTTTATGATTACTAACGTACATCCCGCGATTTCACCTACGATCTAAATTATTCTAGAGGGAGTTGATGGTTTTACCGGGATAAAAAGTAATTGATGAAATGAGTAGCAGAAAAACAATATAAATTACATGATCATTAGTGTGTTATTCGAGGACATGACCTATCTACGTGGGAAATGCCATCCAAATCTGTTAAGCTCTTACGGCGTGATATATATATATATATATATATATTATGATATATATACTTTATTTTTACACTACACGACTTTCTTTCACACAAAAGCCATACTCTATTTATATTTTATTCGTGTTTTATAACTAGATTTTATTATATTGTTCACTATACTACCAAATACAGAAACAATTAAAAGTTTACTTAGATCGTGTCATGTATGTGAATGATAAAATTAAAATCTCTAAAAGCCGACTCTACATAAATTATATAAATTTTGTATGAAAACGTTTCATTTTTATCACGGTTTAATTTGCGAAAAATTTATCATTTTTATATTGTATTGTATTAGGGATAAGCCTTGTGTAATTTTTATATCAGTAGCTAGATCTTTTTTTCCTATATTTTATTATCTCGATACGACATTTACTATAGATATTAATTAAATACCTTTCGTATGACTAATCAGAATTTATTGATCGAACTTTGTTTAAAATATTTGGCACGATTAGGATAATTAATGTAGGTCGATGGTATTGTTTTGAGAACCCAAATCGAAGCAAGTGAATTCTTGTTAAATATAGTAGGTATACAAGTATCGCAACGGTTTATGAGCGGTGACCTTGAATGCGCAGAATTCATTCTTTGGGTCTCTTCGGCGCGAGGACTGAGCGCGACGCGGGGAGATAGCGCGCCAACGCATTCTATTGGTTCGTCATTCGCTTGCCGCTCCCGCGCCTCGTTCACACGTTTTCGGTAGTTTTTGCTTGAAAGAGTAACAAACATCCAGACATCCATCCTCACAAACTTTCACATTTATAATGCTCTTAGCTCTTCTCAGTAAAAGCAACCTTCCGAACCGAGCGTTAGAGTCAGACTATTCATAAGTGCTTGTGAAGGCCCATTTGAAAAAAAATATTTTCATTTTCATTAGTAAGATAGTAGGAAGTAGGATTAGTACGATGGCACTTTCCGTATAAGGAGGAGGAATGTCTTGCAAGTAAAGTAAAAATTTTGTGAAATAAACAAATAAAAAATAAAAGTAACATCATAACAAAAATATCTTCGCCCACATTGCGATAAAGTACGTAATAGGTATATACATAAAAACTTAACTTATCCGAGGTTTATGCAACGATTGAAAAATCAGCCCTTGATAAAATAAATATACTTAATATAACTAGCTACCGCCCCGCGGTTTCACCCGCGATACCTTATTATTAAGTTTACTGATATTTTAAAATTTTCTGAGCAATATTCTTAATTTTTCTTTCCGTAAGAACCTTAAATTAAAAAAAGAGATTAATGAAATCGGTAAAGTCGTTCTCAAGTTATGGCGGGACCAAGTGAAATGGGGATACATTTTTATATATATAGATATAACTCACTGTGGCAGCAGTGCGACTTCTTGCCGAACTCCAAGCTTGAAACTGGGACGCTGTAGCTCTTAGAGCAAATCTAGCATTTAATATCTGCATTCTCTCTAATTAATAAAATTTAAATAAATAAAAATAAGTACGAGCTCTTACACTATAAGAACTTAATATTAATAACACAGTAGCTTATTTCATTTTTACTAAATTATAGATATACTTAAAACAATTGTAAAAAAATTGACTAGATTTTTTTTTAACTTTTTTAATTTTCTTTTTCGTGTCGAAATTTCGGCGGTTTCGGTCTTTTATCTGTAACAAAAGATACACACTAATTATTATCTTATCATAACTACCTTCCAATATTTTGGAGGTCTACCACCTCTGCAGGAAAATACATATTATAAGTATTCGAGTAAAATATAGTATTTTTTAATACAAAGACATAATTTTTTTATGTTCATTGTATGATTTTATGACTATTTCAAGATCAAGATGTATTAATAAATAAATTAAAAAGTTTTCTATGTAAATATGGGTTTTATCGTCACGTCGATTGATGGTAGAAATAACCGAGTCGACCTCAATGACATTGTCCAGTGATTGGTCACCTTTAGATAACATATTTATATGTGCGTTATATGTATAGAACATACGTAAGTTAGATTTAGTTGGTATCTTTTAATACACGAACGAGTTTCACGTGATCCGATTTTATATAAAATCGGTGTACATAGTAACAATAGAAGAATTCAAAGCACTTAAACTCTATGCCGAACAATAATAAAGGAACCACTAGATCAAGTCAAACGCCTTTCAAAAATTTCACATAAAAGTGCAAATAAATCAGTAAACATATTACCATTCAAATTAAACATAATAGAAGCAAATTGACAATAATAAAGTCTAAATAGTATTACATTGGTACCATTTTACGTTAATTTAGTAACTAATAGACGACAATAGAACAAATGATGAAGATAATGCGATGAAAAATGTAGTTAATGCCTCGTGGACTATGACAGACAAGTGAAGACAAAAACCTATCCTTGAATATATATATATTTTTGCGACTAATACAAGCAGTGAAACAATTATATATCGTCCATTTTAGCAAGAGGATACGTTTTATATGTAAGAATGTACTTATAGCGTAAACCAGGTACCTAAACAAAAGGTAGGTAGTAAAAGATTTAATTTTATCGAAGCGCCAAATAAGGTTGTTTTTAAAGTTTTACGGCTTGAGTAAATATTGTTATACTAATATGGTTTGAATTTTAATACGCGTTTGAAGTCACGCGAAATGCCGCTTTGAATAGGCATTCGTAATTGCTCCATTGTGTCCCCAGCGAGTGTATGGCAGCTTGGGCTCGCTACCGCTCCTCTCTCACCCCGCAAGCCCCCCACAATTGCTCTGTCTAGACGTGTCCGTTGGCCGACTGTAAGAAGAGTTACATAGACCGTGCTAATATTATAAAGCTGAAGAGTTTGTTTGTTTGAACGCGCTAATCTCAGAAACTACTGGTTCGAATTGAAAAACTCTTATAGTGTTGGATAGCCCATTTATAGAGGAAGGCTATAGGCTACTATTTATCCCGGGAAAATATAAGATCCCTTGAGAATGCGGGTGAAACCGCGGAGCGGAAGTTAGTATTTGATATAATTGAAGACCTTTTTGAGCACTCTGGAACACGGGTAAAATCGCGGGGCGGAGCTATTTGCTTGCAATGAGAGGCTTGTTCTAAAGAAGGCCAAAGGCCGAAAGGCAAAATGAGCAATGATATTGTATAATGATTGTCGCTAATGAAAAGACATCATGAGTTCATGTTTTCCAAAAAAAACGTAAGTACCACAGTATAGGAATAGCAAATGTTTATTTAAGTATGTCTCCTTTATAGGGTTCCGTAGGTACCAAATGGTAAAAACGAGCCCTTATGAAAGTTCGGCGTGTCTGTGTACGTAACGGCTGTTTTTCCAACAAATACAAATGTAAGTTATTGAGCATTTGCACGTATCTATCAGATGAAAAATGGGGGGTGAAATCTGAAAGTGGGGTTGCTACTGTAAGTAGGGTATCATAGTTATTAATATGGCTTTGTTTGCACATTCCAAAATATCTTATTGCAAACAAAATAAATTCGTTAAATTTGCAAGATGCCGCGCTTTATTATTGTACGGAACCTTTCGTTCGCGAGTCCAACTCATAATAACCCGGAACTTTTATCATTCCAATCAAAATCAATTCAACGCTGATTGACTAGTCTAACACTAGACAGAATCTATTCATGAACATAAATAAATGAATATTAATAGTAGGAACTGTCAGTTGTAGGTACTTAAACGTAATTTGTGCTATTATCTCTTGTTACTCGACACTTGTTTGTAGATTATTTCCATAAGAGAGGTATTTCCCAGTTGATATCACATGTTAATAAAAAGTTTTCAAAAAACGGCATTTCTCCAAATGATTCCAATTCAAAAAGTAACTATGTATTCAATCGATGTTTGATCGTTAGCAACATGTCTGAAATAAGTTTAGTGGTGATTTACAATATTTATTTGTTATGTAAGCTCTGTAAGTATACCAATTTATTCTACGGTCATTCGGATTAGCAATTTAAATTCGAAAAGACTATACTAGCTGTCTCCCGCGGTCTCGGAGATAGTCTATATCATAGGTTATCTGCGTATAAAATTTCATCACGATCGGTTCACCGTTTTAGGGCTGAAAGGTAACAAACAAACAAACTCACATTTATAATATTACCTACACTACCTGTGTTTTCCTTCACCAAAAAACAAGCTGATTGTAGGTATGGGATACAAATATTTTGATGGTCCGTGTGGTTGCTATAAAATTATTATGATACATTTTATCACTCAATGACGATTGTTGAGGTTGGGTAATTTTATCTATAGTCAATTATAGTAAACAAAAAACTGATAATGGGAGTGGTATCACATAAGTATTTTAATTTTTTCATCAGAATCCTTAGCATAAATAACGTAAGAACAACCACGAAAATAGAAACAACTCATTTTGAACACGTAAATAGCATCCTTGAACTCGGAATAATACCTAAATCGAAATTATACTACAATCATATTCAAATAAATACAGAAGAAAATTTGTTTTTAATATCATAAAAAAGCAACAGATTACAGAACGTTTGTGACGACAAATCACAATATGACTACGCAGGCATTTATAATGACAACTTAAAAAGCAATAAGTTAAACTGACTAAACAAACAAAATAAAACAAATTAACTGCGTAGTGAATGCGGCTTTTATATAGATAATACTATAATGAATATCAATTTATTAATCTAAGATCATGATCATGAACGTAACAATTTATTAATCTAAGATCATGATCATGAACGACATGTGATGTGAATTGGCAACCGACGTGGGGGTCAATCTATGATCAATCTCTTGTATATTTTGGTTTCTATTTTCGACGCAGCTGTCACTTATCATGAAGTTTTTTTTTGGAAACCATAAACATTTCTGTACATTTGAAAATCGATTCGAAATTTTGTTCGAAAATTCTTTCTACGTTCAAAATAATAACAAATGCATGTATGTGAGTGAACGAGAAATCACCACACCACATACAGTATAGTTCAAGTATAACCAGCTGGATTGGTACTTGCTTCGTAAATGTTCATTGAAAATGATAAATATGCAATACTGATACTGCAACGACTTGTAAAAGCATAGCAAATAAACGAATACAAACAGATATCAAATGCAAAAGATATTACAGATATCTCATTTCATTGAAAGCCTCTTTCACTGTCGTCTGATCTAGTACAGCTTAGCTACACAATGCTAATAGTTGTCATGTTTATCACTACTCAAAGTCCGCGTGTGGTGAATACCTAAACAAATAATGTTGTACTTTTATTGCCGTGCGCGTAATAGCGAGACGTATTGTTCAGGCTTCCTTTGATTGTTTCAGGCGAACCAATCAAATTGTTAAAAGGTTTCTCATCCATATTTACCAATCGGTCTGTGTCTATGTTATAGTTGTATTGCCTTCATTCACCCTACTAATGGCCAATAATCATAATTACGTCGTTGTCACGTCACAAAATAGCATTGACACCAAATAAGTAATTTAAAAGTTAAGTTTGGGTTGGCTCAGTTAGTTAGTCCTTGTCAAGAATTATACATAGAAATTATTTTACCATAACAGTAACAAGTAAGCAAAAAATAAGACTAATGAAAACTCCAAACTATTATAGGAACTCTTCGGTCTTCTTTTCTATTTGATAGAACCCTTCAGCTGAATCATAATAAAATTCAGAAGTAATAAGAGAAGAATTAAATTAATATCGAATGATATTTCCTTCACATATACATGTAAATGTTATAAAGATAATCAAAAATGTGAGCAATAAAAAGTAAGGCTGCTATAAAAAGTTGTTATGAGTTTACAAGGTTTGTTGTACTTATTCGTTTTGGGTTTAGTAAAACTGGTATCTGTCTGTTACATTAAGTCTAGACTCAACAGATAATATTTCATAGAATAATGCAATTTTGAATGCTTCATGGTTTTTAACAATTTGCGGTACTAATTAGTCACGCACGATACTTTTTCTGCTTTGTAAATATCTAGATTCTATTATGAAATTGATGAAAGTAATCATCAAGATTCAAGACGAAGGCAATGACTTATAAAATAAAATATTCGGTCATTATACTACTGATTATAACATAGATATTTGCAAGTTGAACTGATATCGTGATTAGATACATTAAAAAAATTGTAGTGACCATTTAATATTTATGATATTTATTAGGCATGTACCAACCAGCATTTTGTTTTAAACTAGCATTTATATGCTGAGCTTACCTACTGGCAGTTCAAAAAAATGTTTAATAAATAATTAACCTTTGAAAATGGAATGTGAGTCTAATTGTCAAAATGATAAGTATCGAATAAACTATGTTTTAGCACTTTTAGCGTAGACCAATGGCTCCGCAAGTAAGTAGGAAAGAAATAACACGAAAGTGTATTTTTGTCGATAAATATTTGTTCCATTTTGGGCTTTTCCACCCTTCCCTCTAATAATAGCCTCACTGACCTCTGAACCCTTTAAGAAGCCTACAAACACCAACTGTTGACATCGGCCTGCTCTTTCCTAAGCGGCAGAAAGAGAAAAACACTGCCAAAACTAAAGAGAAAACCCGTATAAACGTTGGAATGACGTTGGTAAAGCAGTATGGGTGCCAATGTCGTACATTGAACCTCTACGTGTTTGTTGATATTATGCAAATAGAGATTAACGAACTTATATATAGGTATTAATAATAAAAAGCCGGTCTTTTACATACAAACGAATGCAAAACTTGTTTAGGTATATTAGATGCTGGTGTAGCTAGTTTTGTAGAAGTCAGGTTTGATTAGGATAAATTGGTATCCGATAACCAGGGCAGAATTTAGGTTTGAGGGCGTATATATAAATTATAAATCTATATACACATATATGTGGGTGTATAAAATGAAGAATATGAAAAAAACTAATTTCGTAAATAAATAATATGCTAGCATTAAAAAAATGATTTTTTTTAATCCTTTTGTTAGATATTTCAGATTTTAGTACTTGCCTGATTAATTTTAAAACTTTTGGCACCCCTCAAAATTTGCCGCCCTAGGCACGGGCCTCACGGGCCTATGCCTAAATCCGCCACTGCCGATAACTGTGACATCTTGGAAAATTAAAATACTTTAAAAAATATTGAAAGATTTTGGAACTCTATGGGATCATTCATCAAAATCCCATTTCATTTAATTCAGTATTCTCTTCGGTGTCGGCCATTCTTGCCTATTTAACAATGGTCGTTTTACTATTGATAGAAAGTCATCGATATGCTAACAAACATCCTACAGGTTGGTTCCACTCCATGGTAGGCACGGTTACCAAAAAAGACTCATTCATAATTTTTGGTTTATTATAAACCTACAATAGCTAAAATCTTCTTTTGATTGACATGAGAGTAAAAATAGCAAAACATTTTATAGATCCTTTTTTATAATGACATTATAAAAAAGGATCTATAAAATGACACCATATGAACAGGGGAAGAAAACTAGTAACTGCTCGCAATAAGAAACAACATTTCAGACTGCGCCATAAACATTGACACCACTTGAGGTTTTATTCCCTTATTAATAAAGGTGAATATTGATTGAAGCGTCATGATATATGGTACCTATGTATGTACAACATGATGTTACTATCGTGTGTCAAATAATTACTGCGCAGTGCTGTGAAGGTCACTTTAGTTTCATCCTTTTAACTTTTAAACATAAAAAAAACTTTGGACTTTGATTTGTTTGGATTGGCAGGGATTAAATATATTCATTGGAGATTAAAAAAAAATAGGGGCTGAGGGAAATAATCTTAACGTGAAGGTCGGAGTACTTTTGTTTAATAAATATGTTTACGATGGGTTTCTTTATCATAATGATTGCTTTTTGACGAATAGATTCTGGCTCGACAAAAATAATTCTACAGTTCATATCACACACATTTGTTTTTTTACCCGAATATGAAAATAAAATGAGAGCATTTTAAGATGTTTGATAAATTGAAAAATAATGTAGTTTTTTAAACGTATAAATCTACCAATGTACTAATCATTACTCCTTGACTCTAACATTGATATCTTATGATAAATTAAAAATTGTGTTGATGAATGCAGAGGTTATTCAATAAAACCTCAAGATTAATTTATTATATACGTGGTAACAACAATTCGTGATTCTTAAAAAATAATTACCTTAAAAGATATCTCGACCGAAAATAAACAGAAACTGTAAAGACACTACACGTCCGGTCCGCACGTCTCAACCACCGACGCACAACTGACGGGCTTGGTACAAAACAGGTCACAGCGACCTCCAATGAGGCTTATCAGCTAGGTTCAATGGCAAGAGACGGCTAATAAGTAGATCTTACGTAATAAGGACTGAAAAGTGACTTAAGTCAACACAGATTTTGGGGAGTATCACCGAGTTCACGAAGACTTTGGAACAGTATCTAAATTATATACCAGAAACCTAACAACTGACTTTCATGGAAAGTGTATAGGTATTACCTAATCTAATCAATATTTTTTCGCCAGAAAGTTCATCCATCTAAATAGATTTATCTTTGATGTAATAGGCTAACTTAATTAGGCACTCTATCCTAAACTAAATGCTAATACAATTATAAGTCTAGTTTTTAGGGATATTAATATATTACAGCATATATCTGCCCACTGCTGAGCACAGGCCTCCTTTCACGAATAATGGTGAAAGGGAAATGGCCAAATACTCCACCACGCGTGCCCACTGCGGATTGGTGGAGGTAGGCTAGTGGTCAACCTACTGTTGGAGTTGTCAAGCCACCTAGGAGGTCTCCAACTAGCTTAACGTCTATCGCAATTAAGTGATAACTTTTTGGGGATTTAGGGATATTACGTAGACTTAAATATTGATTTGTAATACATTCTTTCTTCGTATCAGGAAAATGTAAGCTGCAAATTTATTAACTATAATTTTGTTTTTATGTCAACAGGTTGACAAGTAGGCAGACGATCCACCTGATGGTAGGCGGTCACCGACATCTACATCGGCAATACTTATAGATTATCTACATATTATACATATAATTTTGTTGATTAGATAAGACGGACAAATTCATGTTTATTTGCAACGATCCATTAATTGCGATAATTTCTTAAAAGGTTTATTAGGCCACGATAACGCAGAGCCAAAAGCACAAAAAAGGATCAAAAGGTTATTGAATAAAGATGAATGAACTTATTTGGCGACCAGTGCAGAGAGGCAACCTTGAATAGGGCTGTATGTAGGTAGGTACCCTTCACAAAACTGCAACCCACTACACACTACAGACACGACTGCAGTAGTTCCAACAGTTAATTGATTATTCTGTTTCATTTTCCTCAAGCACGTTTCTGCTTAATTTAGGAAACAATCTATGTTTTTCAGTGCTTAGAGATTTTGATTTGGGATTTCTGGGCATTTTAGCTTATTCATATTGTGAAAGGAGTTTTGATCCGAAATAATTTCGGGTAGGTAGTAGGTACCTTACCATAGCAGGATATCAAAATGCTTGACTAACTATGTATTGTAAAACGAATGCTCATCTTATTACAGAGCGTAAAATTTTAACCTACCTACTAGAAGCATTAGAGTAAATTTCATTCAGAATTTATTTTGTACGAGATCATCAGTGCCAAGAGAATGCATTGCAGAAATAGATTTATCTAGATGTATCCATGTAACGAGACATGTGCAAGTTTTTGGCAAGGGAAATTCACTTTTACTTTGTAGGAGATTTACCTCAACACCTGGTACTTTTAATACATGTGTCTTTCAAGGCGCATAATCGTTCGTAATCATTGCCCTACCCAGCCAGTTCATTCGAGCTACCATGTTACGGTCATCGTATTTGCAATGGACAGGAAAGGTCAGCAAATAAGCAAGATGAAAAGCAGTGTTTGTCTCGTATCTGACGAAGAAGCGACAAGGGTTTTTCCAGTGAAAAGGTGAAAGGGGCAAGTGCTCGAGGCGCAGAAATTGATAAAAAGACTCTGCCTGATAACTCCTTTGGAATTATAGTAGAAGTCTTGGCGTAAAATTAATAAATGAATTAAGATATTTTGGAATACTTTTTTTTTTAACTTATACAAAGTGTTTGACCATAATCTCACTATGGTAAGTGATGTTGTGGCCAAAGGAGGTAAGCACACTAAGCCTAGACTTGATACCGATAGGTGTTTGGCGACATATCTTCAATTAAGGGAGGTAGCCAGCCAGGCGGGTACTACAAAGTACCCTACCACAGTGCTATCGTTTCCTCACGATGTTTTCCTTCACCGAAAGCTCAGGTTCATTATAGGATTCGAACCCACGACCTTCGCTGCACTGCGGCATCCGACGTCACTACCACATGACTACCACTATCATCACTATCATCTTAGGATGGGGCAGACATCATGCGAAGCCGCGGAAAAACACTAGTAAGCTACCTATACGATTAAGTATTTATTTGTGAGGCAATATACAATTTTACCATAAGGTTAATGGTACGAAGGTACTTACCAATTTCCTGTGACTAGTAGATACACATCAAAACAATAAAATGATGTATAATATAGTATACAAGTAGGTACCTACTACATAATAATGATACAATCGTAGCGAAAGAAACTTGGCTACCTTGATCCACATACGATGTAAAATATCACAGATAAATGTACTTACTTAGTAAATGAATGGGAGTGATCGTAATGTTCTACTTATGGTGTTACTGTAAGGGCAGGTACATTTGTTTGTCCTACTTGATGTATGGAGGTAATTTTTGCCTTTATTTTTGTGACAAGATAAATGTTGATGAAATGACCACGAAGATTGCTATTATTCATACGCAATTAAAAAAAATACTTATATGCCAATTATCAGGAATGAATTGCTTCACGAATCCAGCTGTGGTATAATGTCTAACAAAAACTGCCCTTGAGTTTGGAAATGTCTGGTATTTTTAAAGACAATGTCTGGCTTATCGAAAAATCACCTGGCAACAATCGTTTTTTTTTTTAAATCACTAAGGTGACAAACAAGCCTACGGCCCCGCTTGATGGTGAGCGGTTACCATAGCCTATTTACCTAGGGTACAATAAGTGATCGAATCACTTGAACCAAGCATCACATACAATGGAGCATTTTCCTGTCTGATAATTGTTGTCAATTTTCCTGCGGAATCATATTATTATAAATGAAACCTTTTGAAGATTGTGGAGACAAATACATGAGTAATACAAGAACCTAATTCCTTGGAATAATAATGGATAATATATGTATAAAAAACCGGCCAAGTGCAAGTCGGACTCATGCACGAAGGGTTCCATACTGTCTATACTTATAAAGAATTATCTATAAAAACGCGTTTTTTGTATGGGAGCCCCCCTCAAATATTTATTTTATTTGGTTTTTAGTATTTGTTGTTATGGCGGCAACAGAAATACATAATTTGTGAAAATTTCAACTGTCTAGCTATCGCAGGATACAGCCTGGTGACAGACAGACGGACGGACAGACAGCAAAGTCTTAGTAATAGGATCCCGTTTTTACCCTTTGGGTACGGAACCCTAAAAAGGTGGGTATTTCTGCATGACTCTTGTTTGTGTAAATAAGTTTTTTAACAAGTAAATGAAAAACTTCCAGCTTTTCAAATAAAATCAAGAAATGTTTAATACATGCAATTCCTGTAAAAATAAAATGATTTTATTTTTTCATGGTAGCACAAGTCCCAACTGTCACAACCTGCCTCTAAGGTTATACTCTCTCACCCAACTAATGCTTGATTACCTGACCCAGGAGGGACCCATGGACCCAGGAGGGTACATTATTATTATTCAAAATATATTACCTAGGTTAAATTAATTAAAAATGTAGATGTTATATCTATTCTGGCATTAACATAATTTGTATATATAGTTATTAGGACATCAGGTACTTACCTTCTTAATATTATGTTCCCTATTCACAAACCGAATGTGGCTCAGATAAATTACCAATACCAGTAGGATGGGTGGGTAGGTATGCTTAAAAAAAAAAATTGTGTGAAATTTTATAATTGGAATATTCAATCACTTATATCATACTAATCATACTTCATACTAATATTATAAAGTGGAAAGATTTGTATTTTTACATTTTTGTATGTTTGCTGGACCAATTTCAAAAATTCTTTCACCATTAGAATGCTACATTATTCCTGAGTAACATGGGCTATATTGGAATGCAGGTAAAACCGTGCGGGAATGTTATTATTTAATAATATGATTTGCATAGGTAAAAATAATAATAGGGAAGTAAGTAGGTAGGTACAGTCTCGAGCATATAATTATTATACAGTACAGTACTAATTAGGGATATTTTCTTATGTGAAGTAAAATTTAACATAGTTTTTAGTATTATTGATCCAATAATAAGATATATAGGTAGGTGTTATCTCAAAGTTTCATCGTTATTTCGCGAGAAAATTACTTTAAAATTTTACTTTATTAGTTTATAATAATAGACATAAGTATATTATTAGAAATTTAATAAAGTAAATACTTATGTATATTATTGCTCGTGACTGTACGTAGAAAAATAAAAATAGAATTTTCTATGAGAGGTACATAGTAAGCGATTTTGATGATTCAATCAAGATTTTATATATATTATTTATATATTTTAAATCATAACTTACCGATTAAGTTTCAATGCCGATTGTATATAATTCAATAAACTGAAATAATTTGAAAATGATTATACAAGTCGGGCTGCATCAAATCAAGTCGGTCGACTGGATGCAGGCAGGGCTACCAACTATAATTTTACAATTCCGTGAATTAACCTAGAAATTCTACGGCAACATTTCCTGTATGAACGCACAATAACAAGTCACACTCAACCAACAGTACCCATGGAATTATTAAGTTCTACGTACAACATAAAAAATTCTTGACAATCGGGGTTATTCAGACCCACCCTCTCGGTTGCGGTCCCGATCGGGTCGACAAACCTATCGAGTAGTCTACTCGAGTAGACTTCCATTTGGAATGAGGCAGTCGATGGGTACACGATCGTGGCAATTGAATTCTGCGATTAACGCAGCAGCAACTAAATAATATCGTCCTTTCCAATTGGAAGGGTAACCGAATGGGTCTGAATAAGGGCGTTTGTGCACTACAAGGGATTTTATCCGTCCGGGCGGCAGTCCGATTTCAGTAAAAAATCTATAAATATTTTCAGTAAAAAATCGGACTGCTGCTGCTGGACGGTAAAATTCCTTGTAATGCACAAACGCCCTAAGGGGGGGATATAGTGTTGTCAAATTAGAATTATTAAAATACGGTTTCGTAATCATCAAAATACGGCATTTATTTATTTATTGAGCACATGAAACATATTTCGCCTTTTTGGAAGTTAACGATCCACTTTTATTTTCTGTAGAACTATCTTCAGATATTTTCACAATAAAAGGGCGTCACACACGGCGAAGATACTATTATACCAGTGAAAGAGAAGGAAAGTGAAGGTAGGTCGTTGCTTCTCTTTTCATAGTATAATGCTGTCTCATGATCGATAAAATATTATAGCATCTTCGCCGTATGTGATGCCCTTAACAATAGCAGTCACGAAACAAAACCGAAAAACAATATTTTGCATTAAAACTGTTGCTCTGTTTGGTAATATGAAGGTTTTATTGTTATATGTTAAAATAAAATGACTGTATTGTATAATTTTAACATAACCCTTTATCAAAAGTAAAATTGAAAAATTAATACATTACATTTGTACACATATTGATTCTTATCTGAACGAAATTAAATCAAATCTCGATTTATGGGTTATACTGAATTAATTCAAGTCAAATTAAACTGTTTTTTTGCTATAGCAAATTAATTTAATCGATTAATCAATCAATATCTCTCAGATTGTCTACCGTTCAGTTCAGACAGAACACTTGACATCCCTAGCGTTTGTTTAGTATGCTATGCTATGCTGTAGTCTCCGACTATATACAGTAATCTGTGGCTGTAGTATCCCTTAGTCGTCTGTGGCTTTGATTTTTATTTTATTCAGTAGTTTAGTTTAGTTAAGCCTCAGAGTTAAGCTCCTTCCTGTATAGGCCTGTTATTTTACTCTTTGGTTTAGGTGTTTGTTGATTGTTTAGGTGAAAAAATATTTTATTGATATCATTATCAATAATAATATAAATGGCTACTGTCACTCACTTGAAAAACTTCGATGGTTGTTGTAGAACTTGTTTGAACGATGCATCAAACAAAATGTATGATATTTTTTCTGAAAAATATAATTCCATAAATGTTGCAACTATGTTATCGTCTTGTACTTCTATAAAGGTAAATGACACTATCAATATTCTAGTCTAGCATAGCCTATAGCAAATTAACTGGTGAAAATACTTAACAAATCAGTTACCTGTATGAGCTCTGGTTATTTTATGTATTGATTTGGTTCACCATCTGTCTACTAAAAATTAGGTGATGATGTATTGAGTAAGGTGAAGTGTAGGTGATGAAAAGTAGGTAAGTGAATGAGACACTTAGATCCTTTTAATTTTCGGATATTTTAAATCTTTATCTTCAAGAAATCCCCTATGGCTACTCACTGACAGGAGATAATTAGATTTTAAATATTTCAGGTGTATACAGAAGACAAATTACCTAAAAAGTTGTGCAGTAGCTGCTACAACTGCCTCATCAGTTTTTATGACTTCCGGAAACTTGCTGAAAAAATTGACACATCGCTACAAAGTTATTCAGTAAGAAAACAATATGAATTTGATATACCAAATACCGATAAGAGTATAGCAGTTGAAGTCAGTTTAGAAAATGATAACTCTGATGTCAGTGTCAACTATGATGTTTTAGAAAACAATAAAAAAATAGAATTTAAGCTTGAAGAAATAAAAACTGAAGAAATCTTTTGTAATGAATGCTTTGATTCCTTTGAAAATGAAATTCAGTTGATTGAACATTCTAAAATCCATAAAGACAGCTGTAGTGAGCTAAAATGTGATATTTGTTATAAAGTATTTGAAATAGAGTCAAAACTTAAACGGCATAGACTTAGGCATACAAGTTCATTATTTGCATGCAATTTATGTAATGAAACTTTCAAACATCATTTCAAATATGTCAAACATTTAGTTAAGCATGGCCAAGATGGTAAAAATACACTAATGAAAATAAACAAAAATGAATACAATAGTAATGCTTCAAACCAAAACTTTAAATGTGAGGTATGTTATGCTAACTTTAAAAACGTGAATTCTCTTTCGGCCCACAAGAGAAAACATGCTAAGAAAGGCAGAATACTATCATGTTCTGTATGCAATAAGATATTTAAGAAAACAAGCCATTTAAAAAGACATGAACTGATTCATGATATCAATAGGCCATTTAAATGTCCGAAATGTGACAAGTCATTCACAACAGAAAGTATATTAACAGAACATATCAATAAACATAATGGAATTAAGCCACATATATGTCCTATATGCTCAAAGACATTCTCATTTTTATCAACGTTGACTAATCATATAAAAATACATACGAAAGAAGAAAAGCGGCACTTGTGTCCAACTTGCGGGAAAAGGTTTGATTCAAGTACAAATCTCAAGCAGCATTTGAATAGGCATATAGGACTGAAGAGGTTTCCTTGTGCCATGTGTCCGAAGAAGTTTGTTAGTAAAGGTGAGCCAATCATAACCTAGATTTTTAACTGAATGAAAAGGCTTTTGTATAAAATTCAACATTGTAATATATTTTTACAATGTATAGGCCTATGCTTGATCACATTCTCACTATGGTTAGTGACGATGTGGGCGAAGGTGATTAGCACACAAACTCTTATAGGATCTGGCTCTCAAGTGTAGCTGCCGGAACACACCGACAGTTGTTTGGCAATAGATTTTCAACTTGAGGTACTGCAATGTACCCTACCATCGTGCCATGGTTTCTTCACTGTTTTCAAGCTCATATAATTTCAGGTGAACTCAAATCTCACATAATAACGCACACAGGTGAGCGCAAGTACAGTTGTGAACGTTGTGGATCTAAATTCATTAACCGCACCTCACTTAGTAAACATATGCTGAGACATTTAGGACTGAAGCCACACCAATGTGACGTTTGCCATATGAAGTAAGTATGCTAGTCATGTATTTGAGGTCGTCTTCAAAAAAAGAAATAAAAAAACTTAAGGTTGGCAACTCATGGGCAATTTTTTGACAACATTCATAGGCTATGGTTACCTACAGTTTGAACTTAAATACTTAGTTGAAATACTATTAATGCGAAAGTGAGTTTGTTTGTTACCTTTTCATGGTTAAACCACTGAACTGACAGCGATGAAATTTATTATGCAGATAGCCTATGGTATGGAGAAGGACATAAGGTCCCTGGGGAACGCGGGTGAAAGCGCGGGGTGGAAGCTAGAATAACATAAAAATACTTGAGATTGTGAATACCTTGGATATCTTTAAGATAAATGGTGGCGGAGTATTTTCTAGGATCTGACTGGCTGGCTCTCAAGTTGGAAATCTGATGCCAAGGCTACAAGTGTGTGCCGGCCACCTCCGTTCTAGCCTTTGTGTCTGTATCACTTTTTCCCATATAATACCATTATTAGTAGCTACTAGACTAAGCTGATAAGCAATACCAATACAGATAGCTTAGAGTTGAGATAAGCCTTGAATAGTATCATTTTTAAAAGAGGTAGAGCATAGCGATATGTCGCTTAAAGAGCAGCTCGACTGGGGAAGTATCTCCACCAAACAGAATACCGCAGCCAAATAAATTATAGTTGTGTTCCTGCGCGTGAGTAAGGTCGCCAGAGCTCATCGGGGAGGGGGAAGGGTCGGCAACGCGAGTGATACCCCTGGTGTTGCAAGCGTTTATAGGCAACGGTAACCGCTTACCATCAGGCGGGCCGTATGCTAGTTTGCCGACAATGTGGTATAAAAAAAAATATTAATGTTTTGGATATGTTTATTCTTCCAGGTTCACGAGTAAAGACCACCTGAAGCGTCATTACCGTATACACACGGGCGAACGTCCTTACCGTTGCGATATATGCGAGCAGGCGTTTATACAGAGCAATGATTTGGAAAAGCATAAACGATCGCATTTAGGTGATAATTTATATGAGTAAGTATTTAAAGTGCGCAGTAAGTAATCTGACGCCGACTATAAACTATTGTTAACAACAATGAAATACAGACCTTAATGTTTCACGTTTAGATTTGAAATAGAACAAGAGACTCATGCTATCTCGCTCAGGACATTTGTGCGCTAATCAAAAAAAATACATTGTATAAAATGGTAAACTGACTGACTGGGTGATATATCAACGCACAGTCCAAACTGCTGAACCTAGAGACTTGATGCACATAGATACCTTATACAGTGTAGGCCTAGGCATCAACTAAGAAAATTTACACCTAAGGGGGGTAAAATAGGGGCTTGCGGGTGTAACAGCGGAAGGCTACTCCTAATTAATAGTGAGTTTGTAACCTTTTCACGCCTAAACCGCTGAAGCGATCGCGATGAAATTTGGTACGCAGAGAGCCTATGGTAAGGATAGACTTTTTTTCCTCGGGAACGCAAGTGAAACCGTGAGGGATAGCTAGTAAAGATATAAGTAAACTAAAATCTGTGAATGATTTGTATTTCAGATGTGACCAGTGCTCTCAGCGTTTCAAACTGAAAACTGAATTACGACATCATATATCCGAACACTTTATAACATCTCGACTGCAAAGTTTAAATGTAACAAACGATTGTATAGAAATTAATGGTAATACCATGACAAGTGATGTCCTGAAGGGTGATAATTTACAAGCTAAAATGATTGCAATTGAAAGTGTTGGTGATGAAACGTGACGAAAAGCTAAGCTTCTAGAAACCAGATAACTGTACGTCGAACCTTGTTGCAATCAGTTTCAAATTGAAACAACCGATATATGTAAATCGATAGAAATATTACGTTGTTTGCATTGGTAGTTATCAAAACGTAAAAAAGTTATCAGATAAACGTTATATGTTAGCGGTTTCTAATTTAAACTGATTAAAATTGATTGCAATCAAGTTTCGTAATAGCCCCACTGGTATAAGTACATAATTAAATTATTACTTTTAATGTTTATTATATATTTTTTATATGGTTTGTTGTTTTTATTATAATGTAGCTAAGTCGATAAAAATAATTTATCTAGCTATAAGCGTTGCGATGTTATTATGAAGGACAAAGATAGTTATTGAAAAGTGTGTAAATAGTATTTTCTATACAAGTAATCTATACATCTGTTCAAATAAATATAATTAAAGAGTATGTTTGTAATATCAAGATAACAGTTTATTTACTAAATGCATACACGGTATTTATAATAACATAAAACCATTTTTGAAAATTTTGTCTGTCTGTCTGTTTTTTTTTCCGACTAATTTCCGAAACGGCTGGACCTATTTTGACGGGACTTTCACTGGCAGATAGCTGTATAATTGGTTATAGGTTATTCGTTGACGTCTCTGAGTACGGTTGTAAGCAGTTAGATATTATAAAATATGATATGGGACACATTGACCCATTTTATGAGGGAATTTACACCATATCGCTGTCATAATAAAGATCAAAATAGCAAGACGGGTATCAAAACTAAAGGCTCAAGGATCTTCGATTTAGATATTTACGGAGATAGCAATACGGTGTAAATTCGCTTATTAATTAGGCGTGTCTGTAAAACCACGCAGAGAAACAAATTTCGTTAAAATGGTTTTCAAAAAATAATTTATTGTGAATGGAAGTTAATTGTGTGGAAATGAATATTTATCTATTGTAAGTCATGATTGATGTAAAGTGACGTCATTAATCGGTAATAATATTTATATTGTGATTTCAGGCACGTTTTTCAATAAATTTGTCTGGAAATAAAATAGAGTAGGTAAAATAATATCTAACTTACTTAACATCGTTTAGTTACAGAGATATCCAGACATGTTGATTTAACAGGTGACCAAAGAGCTGGCGCTTACCTTGGGCAACGTATTAGTCTTGCAATTCAACGAGGTAACGTCGCCAGCTTTTTGGGAACCATGCCTGCAGGTGGCGATCTAAACGCAGTTTTTTATCTTCAATTATTTTCATATATTTTATTTTAATATTTTTTTTATTTTTTTTTACTTTTTATAGGCTTGTGTTTGACCACAATCTCATTATGGTAGGTGATGATGTGGCCGAAGGTGGTAAGCACACAAAGCCTTGAAGGATCTGGCTCTCAAGTGCAGCTGCCGGAACACACCAATAGGTGTTTGGCGACAGATTTTCAACTTCAGGGTGGTAGCCAGCCAGGCGGGTACTACAAAGTACCCTACCACCGTGCAAATATTTAGTTTAAGTACCTAGTTAAGGTTGTTTTTTTTTTATTTGAAATAGGTAATAAAAAATAATCTACTAATACTTACTTAAACGAAATAATAAATTCATATTAAAAATGAATAGTATGGTTAAACTTAGTAAACTTTTAAATTCAACATGTACAAACTTAGATAAAAACTAACTAAAGAATGATCACTACGTGTCCCAAAAATTTAGACAATATATTTTACATGAAACTGTATTTCGACGCTTGAAAGGCAATAATTACCAAGCGAAATTTTGGGCGATATTGAGTTATATAATATATATCATTAAAATCAGAAAAAATACTGCGTCGATTAATCCTACTCTCATGCCGCTAGGACAAACTTTGTTGTCGCTTGGTAACTTGAAAAACAACACATTTTCACAGTTTTCGGCGTCCAAGCGACTATAATTTTACCGATTTATGATTAACTTTCACTTAGTATGTATTCGATTTTTACCCTTAGTTTTTTGCCTAGACTCGAAATAATGCGTTTAAAAATAAAGTATTTTCTGCCTTGCGGTACCTAGGGTATAAAGACTTTTTAACACATCTTAATTATGTATTCATTGTCATTTAGTACTTTTTACCTAAATGCAATTGACTAAAAAACGTAAATTTTGAAATTTCTAATACATACGTATGTATAAAAATAAAATGCCTTAGTTATTTACAACGACAGCTCATGTTCTTTATACTATCCACTTTGCGAGAGATTTGATTGTACTAAAACCTAAATTCTTTATTACTTGTTCAAAAAAGCCCTACACTTACCTTATTTAATTTGTACTATGGTTGAAATTGCCTGGCAGAAAAGTTTTTTGATTTTTATTTCGATCATTTTAACTATGTCTCAAACATCTGTTACTTTTGGATGCATCATTTTGCTTCAAACACAATTATAAAATACTGGGGTGTAGTTAATTTTACATGTTTTATAATAAAATTTTGTTGTCGGTAAGTAATTTTTACCTGTTTGTGATTTTGATAAAAAATTTACTAAAGTATTGAGAAAATTCATAATCTTTAAATGCCAGTTTACAAAGCTTTTAAGCTGCATTTAAAAATCGTTGGAATCGAGTAGCAATGATTAATAGTCAATTTATAATGATTTTTTTTCCAAAAAAAATAACAATTAAAATGCTCTAGTGTAAAGTTGCCAACATGTCGTTTAGTCATTATTGCCTTTCAAGCGTCGATTTGCAAAATCTGTTTAAACGAATTACTGAGATTCCATCTATTATCAAACTACCATGCTGCCCCGCGGTTTCATCCGCGAACCCCTATTTTAGTCGCTTTAAGGTTGAATTTCAAAAATTCTTATTCCTTGTCTACATCATAATGAAATGACAATCTGTGGAAAATTTCAGGTTTCTAGGTCCAAGAGTTTAGGCTTGACGTTGATGAGTGAGTCAAATATAACACCTGGAGACTAACCTAGAAACCTTTTAACCCATTAACATAGACTTCATTTTAAAATGGAGATATAGTGAAAGATTTAATATTAGCCTAGATTCAGACTTAAGTTGCATCACCGTATGTGAAGTAAGTGGTCTAAAAATAAACATTTATTTACATATGTTGCACAACTGCATTTTTTGTTGTCTGGGGCGGATATTATACGGAACATTAATATGTCAAATTATTTTGATTTTAATATTATCGACTTGTATCAAGAACTTTCTTATTGTTTCTTGCTGACAGTAAAAAAATATAATACTTACGTACTTGCATTTTTTTGTGCTATTTTAGAATGAAATTGAATTTGAATTCAGGATCTATAACATGAGGGTTTTCTTTTTTATTAATTGATATCTGAACCAAAAATTGGTAACAGGTACCCATGTATTGCATATTTCCCCACTACCGAGCCGGACTCGGTAGAAAATACAAATAGGAGATAGAAATTTCAATAAAGAACATTATCTTGAGTTATTAAAGTTGTAATTCAAGTTTCTTACATAATTATTCTAAAATTTGTCGCTACCCTATAGAAACCACAGCTCCACAAATTACCCGGGTAATAACGTTGTTATGGTTAACCGATGAGGTGTGGTGAGGCATTTGGATCGTGGGTAGGTATTATACCTAATTATAGGTACCTACACTTAAAGGGTTGTTCGTTGTTTACCATATTTCAGATATTAGTTTGTTCAGTATCACCAGTAGGATCGGTCCCCGTGAGTTGTGCTATGTTATTATGACTATTCGTAATTATAAGGTTCTTTTTTATACTTTCCATTTCTTACCTTATTTTTTTTTAAGTTAGAAGGCTTGTAATCAGGCATACGGTCCACTTGGTGGTAAGTGGCTGCAGTTGTCTATGGACATAGCATGGACATATCAGGGGGATTGTAATATGTTGCTGACCTTTATAAAGCGTAGAAGGCAACTAGCTTTCTAGTGCAGCTGCCAGAACGCACCAGTGGTGCTAGGCGACAGATTATCAACTAGAGAGTGGTAGCCAGCACCCAGTTGTGGTTTTCTCACGATGTTTACCTTCACCTACGATCTTCGCCGCGGCATCCGACGTCACTACCACAGCTATCATCGCCTATATTACAGAGATCCGATATAGTACACCAACAAAATGTTACTTATAATATATATATTTTTTATACAACATTATCGTCAAACAAGCATACGGCCCCCCTGATGGTAAGCGGTTACCGTAGCCTATGAACGCTTGCAACACCAGGGGTTATCACTCACGTGTTGCCGACCCTTCGGCGACCTTACTCACGCGCAGGAACACAACTATAAGTTATTTGGCTGCGGTATTCTGTAAGGTGGAGATACTTCCCCAGTCGACCTGCTCTTTGAGCGACATATCGCTATGCTCTACCTCTCTTAAACTAAAAATTCTTTTTTTAATCAAAAATAACGTTCTTTTTTAATCATAAATAACGAACAACACAGGACCGAACTCTTTTATAATAAGTGAGATTAGAAAATTGTATCTGTAGGCAGATGTTTTTCATCACCGCCGGTAGTCAATGTGTAGGCGTGTATCCCAACACGCTGTGTCACCCTCGATCCCCTATTTTACCCCATTTCGTAATATGAGGAACCTGTGTGCAAAATTTCAAGTTTCTAAAGAACTCAAAAGCTGGGCATCGATCTGTCAGTCAGTCAGTATGTTTCCCTATCTAGGTAATGATGGACTCTGCCTATAGATAGAGATAACAATTCACATGTACACTGGACTACTAAACGAGGGATTCCAATTTGTACCATCATGATTGTTTTGATTGAGCACCGATCTCATCATGTTTAGTGATGATGTGGCCGAAGGTGATAAAGCACACACAGCCTACAAGGGAACTATCTCTCAAGAGGAGCTGTCGGCGATAGATTTTCAAATTGAGGGTGGTAGCCAGCCAGTCGGATACTACAAAGTACCCTACCACTGTGCTAGCTTTCGCCCACACGATGTTTTCAACGAAAGCTCAAGCATTAGCCGTCACTACGACTGAAATTATCGCCATAAAAACTACCATCCATGTTTAAAGAAAGAAAAGACATTTATTTTGAACTCATAAAGAGAACAGCATATACCTAATAAAATACCTACATTAGACCGCTGTCAATATCTATCAATGTTTCATTAATTATATTAGACTGAACTAAATCTTCAATAAATACATCGATCGTTACGTGATTACGATACCTACGCGGAAACGTAAAGGAATTCCGTCTTTTGTAGTCGTTTTCCACTTATGTGATTTGTTGGATAATATGGTACTGTTTGGATTGTTGCATTTCTTAGTAGCGTGGGTACTTCATCATCATCATCATCAATAATCTGGTTTAAAAGGCCACTCCAACAATATTGTCGAATGAATTTAATTTTACGAAATTAATTAATTTTAATTTTCCGTGGCGGTTCGAGGCTCGCCGATTTGCTCGGATTTTATCATCCAAGCTTATCGAAGCTTCTGGAGACCGACGGGCTGGGAGCTTTTTCCGCTAACGCATAAGCTTGGCCATTCAAAAAGGGAACGCTGCCAGCCTTTTGGGAACCTTGCCTATCGACAGCAGTGAGGGCCTTGAGGATGTTTTCTATATATTATAGTTTGTATTTTATACAATGATTGTAAATACTATTTTATATAAAAATAAATCAGCAATATTGCTCGGGTGATCTGAAACTTGCCGGCTTCCTGTTATATTTCGCTGGGGGCTTCCTCCACGAAGGAAGGATTATTTTTAGTACCTACCTGCCTGACTGGGCACTACCCCTAGGTTGAACATCTATCGTCAAGCACTTATTAGGTACCGGTCTGTTCCGGCAAGTCGACTTGAGATCCAGTTCCTTCTAGGCTTTCTGCTTACCACCTTTAGCCCCATCATAGGTTCCCCATTGTGGTGAGATTGTAATTAAATACAGGCCAATAGCAAAATGAAATTAACCAGAAAATAATAATATGTCAACATTAGAGATGTTTCTTTTATAAGAGAGGAATTCACGAAATTCCAGTCTTAAACAGGTGAAACCGCGGGAGTACCTAGCTAGTTTATCATAATGTATCTACATATTGAGGAAAGCTGTTGCGTTCAAACGATTTTGCAACTTAATTTCATTTGATTCGGCGCAATGAGTAAGCAGAACTATTGTGTTACGAATCGCGAAATTCTTGTAAGATATTTAGATCTTATCACAGTGCAATAAGAGTCATAATATTACGTCATAGCATCGTGAAATAGTCAAGTGAGTATGGTGAGAGAAGCGTGGTAGGGCACTGTTAGTGGTAGTAACGCGCGGGAGTCGCACGCGCACTATTGGTATACAATCGAATTTTAAATTACGAACGGTTTTGTTTACGCTTTTTCGTGCATTTATGGATTTTGGGTTTATGAATGAGTGAGTATTATTTTGTTTTTTTTTTGTAGAAATGGTAAGTACCTACTTACTTATAAGTATTTAAAAATACGACCTTATAATTGAAATTAATTTGAGTTTAACACTGAAATAAAGTGTAAAATAAACCTACTTCGAGCAGTGTTTTCCAATAAGTGCCTACGCGCCTACTCCGCTTTGGGGAAATCGATGTTATTTTGATAGGAGGCACCAACGCGTGTCCAGATCTGGGCTATTAACATTTTGTATGATTATTTATATTAAACTAGCTGAATCCGGCCACGCTTCGCTGTGGGTCAATTTTCCCGTTCCCATGAGAAATTTGGGATAAAAAGTGTATAAAAACACTTTTATAAATATAGAAGTAGGTACAATGTTGTGTAAAAATTTCAAGTTAATCCGTCTACTTTTCAGGTTTTAACAGAATTTTAATACATAAAGAAGTTAAAAAACAATAACTTTATATCGCGTTTTATTTATGAAAACGATATGAAAGAATTAATGAATATAAAAAATTTTTTTCATATATAGTTCATAATAATAAATCTTGTAAAATAACGAAGAGCTGAAAAATCTAAAATTATAAAGTTTAGTTTAACAATTAAGGTTTTAAGGATTTCGCTCTAGTGTTCCACCTAGAGGGCAGGCAAAAAATATTTTATCCGAATAATAAGTAGATATTGATACTTCACTAGGCTTCAACATTTGAACAGCGTTCCATAACTAGGTACATATAAATCATAGAATTCCAGGAGCGATTCAAGTTAATAAAAAAAAATATAGAAAGATAAATTCATATGAAATATATGTATGGATTAGAACAATATTTCGTTAGGATTGGGAAATTTTCTCTGCATGTAAATAATTATGTGAAAATATTTGAGACATTTAATAGCAAAACGATATCAATTTGAGAAATGTTATTTTCTAATTAGTTTATTTCGTCCAATTTTCCTCGACCTCTGCTGACCGGTGGTAGTTAAATTTATTATTTTCATACCTTCTAATAAGTACTTACTTTTCTAATTAACTTATGAAACAATCTTTCGAACAATCGAACACTCAATCTACATTTACTAATATTATAAAGCTGAAGAGTTTGTTCGTTTGTTTGGGTGAACGCGATAATCTCAGGAACTACTGGTTCCAATTGAAAAATTATTTTAGTGTTGGATAGCCCATTTATCGAGGAATAACGCGGGACGGAAGCTAGTTTTCCATATTTTTTTTATGTAGGATCTACATACTTATTTTATAAGGACTTGTTCATTGTTATTTTATAGTTTATGGTACAGAGCTTTTTTTTACCTTTCAACAACCAATTGCCTAATAAATAAGCGATAGACAAGTCGTTACCAATGCGAGTCTAAATAAAAAAAACGAAAGTCAATTTGTAACCGTAAATTTGTTAGGACATTTCTTGCAAAAGTATTTATTTAGGCAATAGGTATTAATTGGGAAACTTTAGGAAATCTAATTAGGTACGACACTGGAGACTTACATTGTTTCGTAATTTGCATTCCATTCGCTTAGTTTTTATATAATTGTTTTTTTAAATAGCTTCAAGGGATGTTTGATTTTTATAGTAGACTTGCATATGGCAAGTATATACGGTACATTTAATAAAAAGCTGTTGTTTTCACATTTCAAACAGACACTTCAATTTTAAATTTTATACATTTGTATGTAATAGATAGATGTAGGTAGATATAGATAATTATCACAATTGGTATGCAACAATTTGCCATAATAATATGATATCTGCAAGCTTTTTTCATACCAAATCCAAATATTTTTCCTACAATCGTCGTGGGTGAGTACAAGTAAAAGGCTCATCGATACGTAGGTACGTATATTTCTAATAGAAATGCTAAATATAAGTAAATAAAAGTAGGCGTAGAAACCTATAAAGGACAGGACAGAGAGGTTAGATAGAGGAGTAAAGCATGGCCTTACAATAGCTAATTATGCTGAAATTGCGGTGGGCGTGGCATATCGACAAAGGTCCGTAATCTCGATAATTTACCAATAACGGCCGGTGGTGGCGAGCCATCATTCCCGCTGACTTATCGTAAGCGACATTTTTTATCGAAATTAAGATTTTTATCTTTTAAATTGTGACGGACCAAGCCTTGTAAATGTTTCCCTCCAAAATCCATTAATAAATTACAAAAAAAAATCATAGCACATTTTTTGTGTAAAAATATTGAAAAAAAAATCTTCTCCTGTAAAATATGATATTTGTCGGTTACGGTAGGTCGGTAGTTACGGGAAGGGCTCGTATACCCTATCTATCACGCCACAGGTCGTGGGTTCGATTCCCAATCAGTAAAGACATTTGTGTGCATAAACATGTCTGTTTGTAAATATAAGTATATTTACAAAAGAAAAGCAGTTATCTGGCTTCCATTGGAGTCAGATGGCCGCGTGTGAGGAATAATGTCCCAGAATATTTATCGTATCTCTTGCTGAGAAAAAATATTAATTGATTCATTACCGGAACGGTTTGTCGTATAAATTATGTATAGGATGGATCCGTGCTGTTCATAATTTACTTTAGGTACCTACTGTTTTATAATTAAACCTATTATGTAAAATAAATTAACTTAGTAACTGCGTTTAAATAATTATATTGTGTTGTCTAACGGTTCTGATTTACGAGTCCATAAACTTGAAAGTGTAATCTACTTTCATTTACTACGTTCGGCTCGAAGGATCATTTGGTCCTTCAAGCCGGATGTTAATATTTATGTCATTTAAATGAAAGTTGTACTACAGTGTTTTTCAAATTGTCATAAACGTTCCTTTTTTTTTCTTTAACGATTTTTTTTTTTTGTAAAATTGTATCAATAGCATTTCAAATATAGTACAGGACTTTTCTTTGAAATCAACATTGATTAGTCGGAGTTATCAAACATTCGAAATTGGAGTAGGTTGGGATTACCAGTTTTCGCCAGACGTTTTTAACATAATCAAACGCGAAGTCTTTGTGACAGACAGTATTTATATATTATGTAGTCTCGATTAGTTTTTTACCAGACACTAAAAAGGAATTTAGTTTTTCATATTATTATATTAGAATAAATAAAATAAGTAATTGATAAAAAGAGAACACGTAAAATATTCATTCACAAATAAGGAATTTAATATATAATTTAATATTAATTAAATACCAAAGACATTCGTCACACACGGCCACTATTAAAGCCATTGATTTACTACCATATTTATTATACATGTTCCTCCGTGGGAATCGTACCCAGAACCTGTGCGTGTGAATATTACTCTAATAGTACCTATTCACCACAAAAAAAGGAAACTATATTCACGTAAAGTTTAACCTAAGTAAGTACCTAATTCAAAATTCAAAATCTGTGCTTGCCAGCAAAGTCGCAATCGGGATCAAGTTAGAAATAAATTAAAAAGTTGAAATGCATCTGATATTTAAATATTTTTATATTAAAATTTGAAGTTTAATATCGAAAGTCGCAATCGCATTCTGATTTCCTACCGCATCAGCTGATTTCGCTTTATACATGAGAGTAGAAAATCTTGAAGATATTATTCATCATAAAAATAGGTCACTATTTATATCACAAAATAAAATTGTAAGTAAAGCATTTCGAAAGTATTTATAGTCCGGATTGTGAACGAAAATGAGTTTTTTATTCGATCAAAAATATATTAAACGCTTTATTCTATATGCAATTGCATTTTTTATTCAACCGACTCCGTAACTTATAGTACCTACTAATGCATAATGATTAGTTAACTCTTCCTAATAAAGTTACGATATAACATGCAAGTTACAACACGGTGGAACGGGGCCCTTAATTATAAACTTAGTTACATAACGTGTCTCAGGAGTGTCACAAAATGTTCTCTATCAAATGGAACCAGTACTTTAGTAAGTTGTGAAATTAAAACTAAGCTGAATAAATTCTAGTGTTGTTGTTTTGGATATGAGCAAATTAACTTAGGTTAACTAGTTTCCCAATAATTGGGCTACATGATACGCATCACAAAACAGAAGAATTTGAATGGACATTAATTTCATATACATTGAGATCTAATTTATTCAATAAAAAAAAATTAAGCGCAAGGCAAGGTTCACAACAGGCTGGCAGTGTCAAAAAAAGTATATAGAACTCAAATACTTAAAAAAAATATATAATATATAAAGATACGGACACAAAATGCAATTGGTAAAGGTGCTACAAGAGATTCATGTAATGAAAATAATCACTTTACATAGTCTTAAGAGTCTCAGGTATAAAATAAAAGTAAAACTATATAATTTTGATTCCTTCCTTATGGACAACTTATGAGTTACACAAATTGAGAGTTATTCCTTACAAAATTATAGGAAGTAACAGTAAGTTTCTTACGGACCGATAACTAAAGAGCAGTGTTCCTTAGTTATTTTCCTTATTACGTATACAAAATTATCATAATAATGCTTTACACGGTGGATACTTTCTTAGTACCCGCCTCTCTGGCTACCAACCTCTTATTGAAAACCTGTCGCCAAGTGGCCAAGCCTCTATTGGTGGGTTCTGGCAGTTACACTTGAGAGCCAGTTGCCATCTAGGCTTTATAAAGGTCGGCAACACATTAACAATCCCTCTAGTATTGTATAATGTCCATAAGCGACGGTGACCACTTACTATCAGGTGGACTTGTTTTGTAAAAATAAATAAATAATAATAATTTAAGTTGATAAAGTATATGAAAGGTAGTAAGCAAGGTAGTAGAACTCTTAGTGTAGAGTTCACCTGGGGAAGTACTACCACCATATCTAATTCCGCCGTGAAATAGTAATGCACTTGTATTACTGTGTTTCGGTTAGGAGGGTATGGGAGCCGGTGAAATTACAGGCATAGGAGACTTAACAACTTCATGTCTCAAGGTTGGTAACGCGTGAGTGATACCCCTGGCAGGGTAAATATTATATTGTATTTTCTTTGCCCGTGGTGTTATGAGCGTCTATAAGCTACGGTAACCGCTTACCATCAGGTGGGCCGTAAGCTTGTTTGCCACCTAAGTAGTATAAAAAATAAAAAAAAAATGATAATGGAGTCTTTATGGAAACTGATAATTTTCGGTGTAGATTTATATTTTGAATAAAAGTTTTTAAAGAAAATAATTTCAGTGAAATAAATGGTTTAATATAATAAACCTTGGAATCTGCCGCAACGTTTTTTACACCAGTATAGGTTTGTCTTCCATGCTACTAAGGTGTTTGTCTGTTAAACGATCATAATCATAAATACAAATTTGTTTAGATATCTATTTAATACTTGAGACTATTGTCCGACTACTTATCTCAGTTTGTCTAAAAACTGTAAAACTTGTTTTTTATAAATAATCTTTGCTAGTAATAAACATAATAATATAATAAAGCTCATTAGAACTGAATGCACGGTGGTACCTACCTACCCACTTTGTAGTATCTACCTGGCGTTGAAAATTTATCGCTCTTAATTAGGTATTTACCGGTGTATATATGCCAGTTCCATTCTAAGCTTACCACATTCGACCACACCACCACTTACCATGGTGAGATTGTTGACAAACACAATATAATAATAAAAAAAAGCTATATAGTTATTCTACATGCCATTTCCTCGTCTGCCAATTTTCATCAGAATCCTTAGCTTTGAAAATTGAAAAAGAAAAGTACCTATTTTGCTACATTTTATAGCAAAAGCGCTTTAGTATAAAGCAAAAGTGAGTCGGTATAGTCTATTATTCCTAACGTTTTCCTTAACTTGTGTAATCATGTCTTTCTATTGCGCGGATTGCGGTAAAGATTTGAGCTCTAGCTCGGTTGGGCACATGGTACGGGTTGTTAGGTTACCCTACCACCGCACGACTACAACAGATGTCGTGTAGGGTTCCCATCTAAACTGTTAAAAACAGTATTAATACTGCTTTTAACTACATTAAACTTTTAATATTGAACAAAAATAAAGTATACAAAATATTGTTTTCAGAAACACGTATCCATAGACCTTTTCAATAATCTTCCTTTTTTGGCTTCGCCGCAATCGGGTGAGAAGTTATCGTGAATGGTGTATGTGCGTACGGTGAAATGCCCAACACTATAAAATGACACTAAATTGATAAGTTGTGCGAGAAGCAGAAATATGTATTTAAAACATAGAAAAAATAAAATATTGTTTATTTTCCTTCTCCGACCTTAATATACCTACTTTATTTCTTGTAAAATAAATTGGCAACCCTAGCGTCGTGACATACTGACATGGCTACGATTACGTACTCATACGAGTATTATCCAAGAGCGAATGTTTCAGTCGATTTCATAAGGTAAAAGTAAATAAAACACAGTTTGACTCCACGTGCTTTTTATGTTATCTAATATTTTAAGTCGCTGATGACGTTGTTAGTCGTAATTTATAGTTTCTGTCACTAATTCGTGTTAGAGAAATGGTAAAGGTTAGATCCACTTACGATAAATGAAGACTTTTGAGGCAGTTTGTGTCCTAAGTAATAACTAGATTGAAAATTTGATTCTAAAAAGTTTTGAAGTGTAAACTATTCTTTTAGCGCGGTACGCATATTTTTAGATGAGGTAAAACCTCTGGACTCGCGACACCGTTACGAGCGAGACGCAGTTTGACGTTTAGTTTCTTTTCACAATCTCAATCTCTCAAAAAAAAAAAGTTTTCACTTCTGTCAGCACTCCCGGAGTGCATTTTTTTTTTACTAAGTATGTAAAGGCATATATTTGACCTTAATTTCGCTATGGTAAGTGTGATGTGAATACCATTCACACCATTCATAGTTACAGAGCCAGAGCCTATTGTCAGTTCTTCTCTGCAAAAGTTTGACTTGATAATTATAAGTACACGAAGGCCTATTTGTATGAGCGCAACTCCTACAAACTGCGTCAGTAGTTAGGCGATGTGATGACACCAAAATATGTGGGGTTTTTTATTGACTGACAGACTAACAGACAACACACAGGTTAAACCAGTGGACTTAGATATTTGAAATCTGGATATTCCTTGAATACCTAAGGATGCTTGGGTGTAAGAAGGCGATATTCAAAATTCAACCCGTAAGGGAATAAAGAAGGGGAAAATAGTACTTATAAAATAGTTGCCCACTTTTTTCTGCTAGGTACTATAATTTAAAAGCGACCTGTAGACGTTCACTTATCACATTATGTTATGAGAGGTAAGTTCCTATGGCTAGTCTTTGAACTACTTGTCTGTATTTAACATTCGAGGAACATTACCACACTACCTAAGGCGTCTGTTATGTAAGCTTTGGTGTTTGTTTATATTAAATATTACATAACACTAATATTTCGCGCCAATAAATAAAAACTGTCTTGTGACGAAATGGAAGTTACACGAAATGAGAACAGACCATTATTTTTATGTTACGATTTTTGTTGTATCTTTTAATATGAACAAAAGTGGCAAAAATTTTAGTTTACACCAAGGAATTTTAAATCTTTAACTAATAAATTGATGGTTTATTTTCAATTAACATGATCTATTCTAGTATTTATCCAACTCGTAATTGTCTCGTTCCCATATAAAAAATCAATGCATACAAACATAAAATCAAAACATTTGTGTGTATTTGTGTCCATTTGAAGAGCAGTCAAACCGGTAACAAGAATGTGTGTCAAGCTATGCCCATAAACTTGATATTATTAAAAAAATATGCAAATATATGCTAATTTCTATACCTACGCGGTCGAATTAGATTATGTTTGATTAATAAATAAGGTATTTCTTTATATAAAAGAGGAAACGTGAAGTTTAATGACCTGGGAAGTATGTTTGGCGACATATAAATAACTAAACGTGTTTTCAACGAAATACTGTTTTTGTTTTAAAGAAAAAGTTTTCTGATATCGATAATCCAAACCTATATTGAAAAAGTGATTAGAATAATTTATTATTTGGATGATTCTCAAATCTCCAATATCAATGTAACAATGTAGAAGGTGATTCTACATCATGTTCAAATATGGCGCCTAATCAATTTATATTATACTTAACATTATAATCTCATTCATTACGTAACCCTTTTGAAAATGGAAAGACTTTATCACAATGAACTTTTAAATTAACTTTACAAAATGAATAATTTGTTACTGTCCTTTGTGACGGGTTCCTTTTTTAGATAATAATAGGTTTGTCGGATTTTCTTTTGAGCAAGATCTCTTTTTACCTAACGGAATGTCTTCTGATTAGGTAACTGACGGTACCGAGGTAGTCTATATAGTTTAGGTCATCATAACTCTAATGGATCAATCATATTTGCTAGATAAAACACATTCTATCGATTTGCATCTCTAGAGTAGTTTTTGCGTGTTCCACACTGGATACTAGCATCTTCCTGTATTCTCAAAAAAATTCATTGATAGTCCAGGCTTCTGGGGACAACAGGCTTCGTGTAACATGAAAATAAAATCCATAGAGGTTTTAATCTAACTAATTTTATACATATATATGTAAAATGCAAAAAAAAAAATTATAACTAATATTATAAATTCGAATGTTTATAATGCTTATGTTTGTTTCTACACAATTTCGTAACGGTAAAACGAATTTGGATGAAATTTGGCACACATATAAAATATGTTTTTCACTCCTCTTGCTCAAAAAGACCGTCATTGTGGCGTACCAGAGCGAAGAAAAAATAGCAATTCTTCCTCTAGGGGAAAAAGTTTTTTGAAGTGAAAACTTCTATAGCCGCGTTGAGCGTTTTTGGAGGGGAAAAAGTTATAGGTTCGCGTCACCGACATTCGCGTCACCGACATGCTCATGCTAATAGTATTTGAAGTGAAAACTTCTTTAGCCGCGTTGAGCGTTTTTGGAGGGGAAAAACTTATAGGTTCGCGTCACCGACATGCTAATGCTAATAGTTTTCACTTCTATCGGCAGTCCCCATGACTGGCTGTTTTTGAAGTGAAAACTTCTTTAGCCGCGTTGAGCGTTTTTGGAGGGGAAAAAGTTATAGGTTCGCGTCACCGACATGCTCATGCTAATAGTATTTGAAGTGAAAACTTCTTTAGCAGCGTTGAGCGTTTTTGGAGGGGAAAAACTTATAGGTTTGCATCACCGACATGCTCATGCTAATAGTTTTCACTTCTATCGGCAGTCCCCATGACTGCCTGTTTTTTTTAATTTTTGTGTGTCAAATGACAATAGCCTACAAAAACGAAAAAGTCTTAGTCATAAGTAGAATAATCATGAATATAAAGACTCGACTTATTACTTAAACCAAATTTTTGCTACTCTCACAGACACTGCACTGGGTCCATAAACATCGCAAATTTTTTTCGCGGCTTGCGTTGCATTTTTACCTTTTTTGTAGTAAAATTTTAAAATGTATCGAATTTCTTCATTAGATTCACTCATCTTGACGGTACGAAAAACAATTGAAACTCACATATTTTCCTTGAATTTGGAATTATGTTCTTTAAAATTTAAACTTTCAATGATACCAAAACCAGCCAGATACAATATAGTATAGCCAAAGAAATTTTATTAAAGTTCATACATACTATAATGCGAAAAGACTTTTTCCCCAACCTAATATTTACTGAATCATGCCGTACTGACTGAACGAATTTAGATGAATCTTGGCAAATAGATAAATCATATCCCGAAAATAACAAAATAATAACATAATAAATTTAGGAAAGAATTAAATTTAAAAAATATTTGTATTGAAATTATATCAATATTATTTAATTAATTTATTTATTTATTTACCTATTCAAATTATAAAACTTATTTTTTACATTTTTAAATATAGAGATAAAAAGGCAGCTTTTGGAACATGGTCCTGGTCCCATCTTCCAGGCTCCAAGGTAAGGAATGTGTTATTATTATTATCTATGCCACATTTCACCCTGGAATAAAACATAGGTTTCTTTTTATCCCGGGAAAACAGTAGATCCTTCGGAAACCCGGATAAAATCGGGAGAGAAGCTAGTTTAAATAAAGTTAGTAAAAGCTCTTTAAATGGTAAATTTCAGCCTGATAAAAAATATGGCATTATATTTTCACGGAAAATTTTATTCAGAAATCTATACTAATAAAGAAGCTTGTCATTTTATATTTTGGAGAATGTAAGCTTCGAGAGAGATATGGAGGCCAAAGAGTATTAATAAACGTTCCTTGACCGTATTATGCTTTAAACCAAAATAATTTACTCATATCGTTTTTAAATATTGAATTTTGGATGTCAAGGTACATACCTACTTACTTTTTAAAACCTCGTACTTGTCATGTAGGTAACTAATTAAAATTTATTGTAGTAAATAAAATGTTATGTCTTGTTTATATTACTTCCAAATTAAATTTTGGTTACAGGTAATTAATTAATTATAATTATGAAATGCACGAAATATTCAATGGAACTTTTTTGGTACGAAAAATAATAATTGTGTTCTTTTATAAATAACGATTTATTTCAAATAATGTGAAGAAAGTAGCAATAAAGTAGTGATTAAATAAAATGTTACTTATATCATTACACTTAAGTCACACATTTTAATGAATTTAATGGAATACATAAATAAAAAATAAATTCTCAGATTATACTTTCATATAACATACATTGCTACCTGACTTTAATGTACTACTAGTGTTACCTGTTTCTATTATAATAAATCGATATGACTTATATCGATTTTATAATTTATGATCGTAACTCGGCGTACGTAATGCTATTATGAAGGCAACCGTCTGCTACGATATAGTAACCAAGCGTAAATAAAAGCACATTATCTGCTCAGCGTTTTTATTGAAAGTTTCTGGGGAAAAATAATCACCAATATCATCAACCTTTAACTGATGAAAATCGAATTGACTAGTGATAGCCCGCCAAGGTTGGCCTTCAATGTACCTATCACAGTGCTATCTGATTTCCTCATGATACTTTATTGTATCGAAATTAAAGTTTTAAGATTCGAACACACGATGTTATGGTGCGTACTAACATAGTATTTTTAGGGTATTTTTCAAAATGTATTTCTTTGACAGAAGAAGTCTAAAATAACCAGAATTATTACGTACCTAACTACGTAACGCAGTAATAACACAGTAGTAACGCAGTAGTAACGTAATAATATATAAGGATTAATATTTAATGAAGTAAAGCTTTTCAACCTTGATTTGCGAAATCTAATAAACGTTTTTTTTTCTGATAAAAACGTAGTACTCTATAAAACCATATTAAATAATAATGACAATGTAGAAATCTCCATTTATAATAAAATACAATAACTTAAATGCATCTAACAACTCGTTCAGTTGAGATATGCATTATTTTAATTAAAAAGAGAATATAACCGGGCGTATCCAATACGGGCGTTCCGATCAATCGAAATTTGAATATCCGTCTATTACCAATCTTATTGTCGAAATCATCTCAGCAAGGTGGAAAAAACTGCAACAGACAGTCACTTTCACTATGGCGCTATTACATTGCTCCTTTTTTTTGCAGGTAGCTAAGTTGAGGTGGTCGTTGCAGTTGGTGCCGTTGGTGGTCGGACAGTGGTGTGGTCATATTGTGGTGAATTTGTAAGCTCAGTGATAAAGTGATATTTTGTGAAAGATAACTTTTTTGTGACTACGAGAGAGATACTTTTTGAATCATGGTAAGTTTTAGAATTTTATTATTTAGTTTAAAAAAAATGGTATTTAACCTCTTTTTAGACATTTACGTCAATCTCTTATGTGTGAAAACCATTAAAATAAATAAAAATATAAAATTGTGGAGCGAAACAAAATTCTTTTGAGGGTTTTTTCATGTAGATTTTACATGTTATGAGTGACTTATTGTTTTTCATTTGTCATGAAAATATTCTGAGGGTTGACGTAAAATATATTTGTAAATAGTTTCAATATCATTTATGCTTCATAAACAGGACCAAAAAGAGTTCATTATCAAAAACTCCATGACATTATGAAATTAATTACTAAAATTATAAACTAAATTATAATTTAATTTAAATTTTCGTGTTATAATTTGAATGCTGACAAAGCTTTTTAACCGACTTCATTATTGTTTACTTTACGATGTGAGTTTATTTTTACAAGTTATGTTTATATCTTTATACCTATTTGTTTTTTTGTTTATTTCAATGATTCACATTTTTATTATTAACAGACGTTACGATGTAGTTGGTATTTTTACTCACATTCCCTGAGGGCCTAGACAACATGTATATCGATAATTTGACTTCATTAGTAGAAAAGTCCCTTTTTGTTGCATCTGCGATCTATTTTCCTTCCTTATCTTACCTCCTCAGGGGTTGAATTTTGTAAAACCTTTCTTTATGATAGACCTAAACCACTAAGCGATAGGCGCCGTAAAATACAGAATGTTTTTTTAATACGCGAACAAAAACAAATTTTCTCTCAATTATCCCACTTTTTTGTTTGTGAAAATTTATTAATCCGGATACACACAAACATTACGGTTATCACAAAGGCTTTTAATTTTAATATATGTTTTTTTTTTACCCAATTTTGTTCTCTTATTATAATATCGAAAGGCTTTAAATGAAATTCGCTATTTTATAATACCATGATATGTAAAAGATAATATATTTAAAAAAAAATTAGAAGGAGAGTTGGCAAGGAATAAGAAATCTTGAAATATATGTCAAATGTTTGACCTGCGGATGGGGTTAATGGCGGGTGAATGGCTCTTCAACAATCGTAAAACAAAACAAACAAACAAAGCAAACAACCTGTAATCCTTTATTGAACCATAAAACTATATAATATTGTCTTTATAGAGGTTAGAGTTAGAACCAAAGAAAATGATCAGAATCGCCACCTCTATATTTTTTTTCCTCTCAGAATAATAATATACATACTTGATAATGATATCTACTTGTATTAGTTACTTACGTCACATGATCTTTTTCAACCTTGGGTGTCCAAATATCATGCGATAGAACAAATATTACCTGACATCCTTAACAATACTGATAATTGCCCGAGTGGCTCATTATTCGAAGAACGATTGGTCCCACAATAGGTACTTAAGCCATTTTCATACGGAATGGGGTGCTAATATTTATACGGAAGACATCGGGGAAACATAACATAAGATTGAATTAATTATTGTAAATACATTGCTAACAAGGACGTGTTATGGAGGCGGAGGATAACTTCGTGACGAACTAATTTTCTGTTAGTGCACTAAGTTGGTGGCCCTCAAGTCGTGTCAGTTTTGTGGAATTTACGATCTATACTATTGCATTAGGTATAGCATCAGGTAATGATAGTTCTGAATGATAAATAAATAACCTGCTGAAAATCATAAATGTCCCACGAACCATCGTACGGCTCGCCGACGATATTATAAACTATGGAGCCTATCCTCACTATTATCCTTGAACTGCCACAATCGTTACGCGAACGACATCGAACATTTATTGCCGATCATTAAGATGTCAAATTAGCTCCCCAATACGGTTTTTCTGCAGCGTTACATCGTTGAATTACACACTTTAATGCAGTGCATTAAGAATCTCCTGGTATTGTAATAGGCAGATGACTTACCATTAGGTGAGGATATTTTTTATTTACTATAGATCAGTGTTTGACCACAATCTCACTATGGTAAATGAGTATGTGCCTAAAAGTTGGAAGCACGGAATACACCGGTAAGTGTACAGCCAGGCAGGGACTACAAAGTACCCTACCACCGTGCTACGGTTTCCTCTCGATGTTTTCCTTCTCCAAAAGCTCAAATTATTGTAGGATTCGACCCAAGACATTCGTCACACCATTCGACGTTGAGCCACGCCACTGAGCTATCATCGCCTTAGAGTTTGATTTTGATCACGAAGAGCCCAAGAACTACTTTCAGTCGTATCATTGCATATAATAGATAGTGTAAAATTTAAAACAATTATAATCTTAGGCATTTTACACATCGTACTTAAAGCAGCGTTACATATAAAATACGTTTTAGGTACCTCAGACATTAGGTACTCGTAATATGAGTTATACATTGTCTCAACGTAACTTCCCGACATCCTGATGTAAATTTGTTATTTGATATACACATAATAATATGATCGCTTAAATTAAGGGCTCTATGTAATGTTAGTTCTATCTAATATGCTTAGGAGGATGGTTTGACTTTTATCAGTATCTAGAAGAAGAAATGCATAAAGAAAAAGTCCTGACTGACTGGTACTGGTAGGTACCTAATAGTCTTAAACACGAAATTTTGAGGGTATATTCCTTTTGTAACGTAGGGGAAAAATAAGAAATGATTTTCCGAAATTCAACCCCTAAGGGAGTAAAATAGGGGATATGATTGTGTCCGAATATACGCGATTTCTATAAATAGCTATACCTACGACAACTAGTAATTCAATTTAAAGGTTGTTTTATAAGCCTTGTATTTAGACAGGGCTGACTATTTTTCCTAACCAACAACTTTTTACGATTATGGCACAGATTTATTAATACATATAAATTAATACTGGCGATATGTTGATTTCGTGGTTGATAGGAAAAAAGAAAATAAAAGTATTTTTTTCGTTTTGTTTTTAATGGTTGCAAATAATAGATATTATTTAACGAATTACAGCCAGCTCTATGGTTCAAGTTCAACAGGCAAAAAAAGATCATTCGTTTTTTTTAAGTGTAGTTTGACATTTTAGTTTAAATTATCGTATATTTTTTTGCTTAATTGCTATTACATTACCAACAAGAGGTTCCGTGTGCCATCGTAATGTATTAGGTAAAGTGACTGTAAAAGGACAGTCATCATGCAGAATGTACTTCACATTTTTTTGTCTTTTGTTCTTCTTTCACAATATTTTTGAAATACCTATTCATTATCGTAGTGAAATAGTTTTTTTACGTCAAGGTCAATAACTAATGATTTTCCTTTATAAATTAATCATTGAACCCTGAACAATAACAAAAGGTATATTGTAATATATTATGTCTTATTATTATTTTTATTTTTTTTAAAAGATTTCCATTACAACAAAATGTACATAAATATGTACTTAGGACTTAACTAACTTAAAACATTTTAAATTCTTTGACTGTAATTCGGTAATTCAAAATTCGAAACAACGAAGAACTGTATTGCGACAGTTCTAGAGTTCGATGTAGGTACCTACATTAGTTTGAATTTTATATAACGTATTCCCGAAAAAATCGTAATAAAAACTATCCTTCTTGGCACAAATCACACTTTTTGAAAAAAAAAAAATAGTTCATCGCGGACCAACATCGTGACACGGGAATTTTATATATTAAGATATTTTCTTTTCAGTTTAATATACAGTTAGGTACAGAATCAGGTATCTTATCTAGGTACAGCAGAATTATTAATTTTAAACATCAGTGTCACCTGTAGCGGTAAATGGCAACATAATCTTCTTCCCAAGATCAGGAAACTGTAATACTTTATTGCAAAATTTAATCTGTTGGGAGGAAAAAAGGCAATGTAAGAGTAAATTTATAGCTATACCTTACCTACACAGCCTTCATGCTGATATGCGATATATATATGTATTTCCATTTTATTCCTTACCTTTCTGTGTATTTCTAGCAGCATGAATGGGGTTATTACCATAATACCATACTATATCCATATAAATAAAAATCAATACCCGAATGTATGTAATTGTATGCGCATCACTCCACAATGGCTGAACTTATTTGGCTTATTCTTTTCTTGTTGTATTTGTAATTGTCAGGACATGGTTTGTATGATAGAAAATGTTTAAAAAATCGTACGGAAAAGTTTTTTTTTTTTTTTAATTTTATTTTTATAACGGGCATCCCCCCGTTCCCGGGTGCTAGTTATAAATGAATAAATAAATATTGTGGGACATTTCTCATACCCATCTGATCCAAAAAAAAAAACAAAGTTTTACTATGAAAACCAGATAAACTTCATGCGCAAAATACTAAATGAATAATTACACCTAGACTCAGGACAAACAAACATGTTCTACACTCAAATGTATGTCGACGTAGGAATCGAACCCACGACCAGATATGATGGTGTGATATGTACGGTATCTTAACAACCACGCCAACCGGCCCGTCAAACCTATATAGTATTTATAGTTTTCAGTCTATGTTCCTCTTGACCCGTATTACTCAAGACTTTTACATAAAAATCAATATTCACATTTTATGTTCAAAAGCTGAAAAATAGGCAAACTGTTCACCTGATGGTAAGTGGCTACCGTCGCCTATAGACATAACCTATATCAGGGGGACTGTCAATGTGTTGCCAGTCTTTATAAAGCCTAGAAGGTAACTGGTTCTCAAGTTCAACAGCCGGAACACACCAGTAGGTGCTTGGCGACAGATTTGGACAACTTGAGGGTGGTAGCCAGTCAGATGGGTACCCTACCACTGTGAAATATTTATTATCTAAACGTATGACTCAAATCTAATCTCAAAATGCCGCGTGATAATAACAATCATAACAATTCAAATCTTTTAAGATCCAAGTAATTGTAACGGTTATACAATACTTCCTTCCTATTTCACGAAAAACGATCTTGTAATAACGCTATTAAAGTTTCATTTGGAGTTATCGATATAGGATATCCGTATGCATGTAGCGTTGGTACAAATTTGATCTTTAATCTTTGCTGTATAAAGTCTAGATTGAGTTGGTTGATAAGAAACAGGCGAAAGTGTTGCGCCCGCGCAGTGGCTCACATTTTTTACTCTCACTATTAAGTGCGGTCATGGTCGGGGTTTCTGTCCGACATTATGCACACAGCATATAAAGTGACAATGGGACATTTGCGGTGAATTCTTCAACCATAAATTAATGGCGTGTGGTTTCTGTTGACACATTCGCATTAAATTTTCCGGAAGTGTAACCAAACGTAACAATGAAAGGTGAAAATGTTCATCATGTGACATTTTTGGAGCAAAGATGATTGCAGACAGATTATATAAAAGTAAATTCATCTTATACAACTAATATTATATATGCAAAAGTTTGTATATGTTTGTCTGGATGTTTGTTACTCAATCATGTCGCAATGGCACAATGAAGTAGGATCTTTCGCACGTAGACATATAATATAACTAGCCTTCCGTCCCGCGGTTTCACCCGCGTACCCCTATTTTATCCCCTTAGGGGTAGATTTTACTTCCTTAGTGGAGCCAGTAGGCTCCACTAAGGAAGGTACGGTAAGGTAAGGTCCACTAGTAGTAGGTATTTTGCACATAGAGATACCTTATTCAGAGTACTGAATAAGGTATCTCTATGTGCAAAATTTCAAGTCTCTAGGTGCAGCGGTTTGGGCTGTGCGTTGTTACATGTTATGTTGATATATGTATCAACGTCAGTCATTAGTCAGTCAGCCATTTTATATATAGGTACAGATAAATTATACGATACTTTTCTTGCGAATAATTAAATCCCAAAGGTAAACGGGAAACCGCGCATATCTTAATCATTTCTACGTATTTTAAACACTTAGCCTGAGCTAAATTTGTTTATGGTTTTTTAATGAAGTATGGTTCGTCCTTTCTAGACTAACCGTACACAATAAACAATATCTGATTATCAAACTCGTTTATCAAATCCGTTCTCCCGTTCTGGCGTGATTAAGTAACAAACATACATCCATCCATCCATCCAAACTTTCACATTTATAATATTACTAGGTGTCCCCCGCGGTTTCACTCGCGTAGCGGTATAAAAAATAGCCTACAACCTATTCTCAGACCTACCAAATATACATATAAAATTTCATAAGAATCGATCAAGCCGTTTCGGAGGAGTTTGCAGACAAACACTGTGACACGAGAATTTTATATAATTAGAAGTAGGAAGTAGGATAGAATTTAGAATAAAAGTAGTGTATGTCTGCTTAGCTTGGGATTGGATGGCCGTATATGAGGAATGTCCCAGGATATTTATTAATTAATATTTAACAGTAGGTATTTAGGTGGACGATATGAGGCTTGTACGTCGAATGCCGTGGCGTAGGTTGTATAGGTTCGAATCATACACTGAATTTGCGTTCAGTGAAAAAAACATCGCGAGGAAACCATAGCACGGTGGTAGTATACTTTGTAAAACCCGCCTGTCTAGTTACCAGTGCTACCCTACCACCCTCAAGTTGAAAATCTGTCACCAAAACACCTATTGGTGAGTGCCGGCAGCTGCACTTGATTCAGTTACTTACCGGCTTTGTGTGCTTACCACATTCGGCCGCATATATCGACGGAAGACACAGATTGTGGACTAACACAGTCCACAATCTTACCAGTGGCTATACAAAGTATAAAAATAAACAAGATTTGCGTATTTGTATAACGTATCCACTTTAATAGTTACTCAGCCTTACGCAGAACTTCGAATATGAAAAAAACGGCCAAGTGCGAGCCGGACTCGCGCACGAATTTATAGATACGGAACATTATCTACAAAACCAGCAAAAAAATCATGTCTGTTGTATGGGAGCCCCCTTAAATATTAATTTTATTCTGTTTTTTAGTATTTGTTGTTATAGCGGCAACAGAAATACATCATCTGTGAAAATTTCAATTATCACGGTTCATGAGACTGGTGACAGACGGACAGACAGACGGACGGACAGCGGAGTCTTAGTAATAGGGTCCCGTTTTACCCTTTGGGTAAGGAACCCTAAAAATCTGCCATATGTACCATAAGGCGACATATTACTTAGATATAACTCGTTTATACTTTTTGATGATCTAATCATGAGTCACCCGAAATTACATACTATCAGGGGTTTACGACTTTCGTAAGAAGTGGTAGAACTTTGAAGTGGTTCGAATTTCATTACCATAATGTTATGTCTCCTTTATGATTTATGTAGTCGACCTTGACCCTCATATTACAGGTGCTTTTTCACGAAAATCTTTTGATCCTTTTCGACTATACATAATTACTATTTAAGTTTATATTAATTTGTAGTTTATACTTATTATATCAGTCATCCGTGTTTTGGAAGGTACGTAAAGCCGTTGGTCTCGGTTATGACTTAATTATGATAGATAGAGGCCTCCTAGGTGGCTTGAAAACTCCAACAATAGGTAAATTACTAGCCTACCTCCACCAATCCGCAGTGAGCATGCATGTTTGAGTATTTTCCCATTCCCTTTCACCCTCATTCATGAAAGTAGGTCTGTGCTCTGCAGTGGGACATATAATGGCTGTAAGGATATCAGTCATCTTTCTGTTCTCAATAATATAAACTTATATATGTGAAGCATGTCTCAGAATATTTGTTATTATTTCGTCGCATAAAATGTTCGACATACCGTCGTACACACTATATGATAAAGTCCCAACATAACTGGTTACAATTTGATTAAGTTTATAGTCTATATCATACTAAAAT
The DNA here is from genome assembly GCA_951216915.1 of Tetheella fluctuosa. Lineage (NCBI taxonomy): Eukaryota > Metazoa > Arthropoda > Insecta > Lepidoptera > Drepanidae > Tetheella > Tetheella fluctuosa. The sequence goes on from OX578230.1 coordinate 8,652,418, forward strand.
CTTTGCGTTTCCTATCTTGAATAATGTGTGTGAAGATATCGAATATAATTTTAACATTATACAGGCAAATAGACTTATCTGCCATCCGTTACCATGTGGCACACTTTCTGCGTCTATAGTATTTTGTCTTTTAAGTTTAAGTAATCTGTCTTTTAATATTAAGTTGACTTGCGATTCCTGGAATTCATTATTTTGTAGGTGGTATTGGGACGCGCGTCCCATTCGCGAGCCAACCGAAAAACCTACATGGCTGTTTTTTATATATTTTAAAATGGGAATATTTACAAAATAGCCCTTTGGCATGCATGAAATGTAGCTTAATGACCCATAACATTTGAATATATCTGTACTGGGACGACTCTAGTCCCTGATTGGTGCTTGGTTGGACCTGCCATGCCTCACAAATCAGCTGTTTCTAATTAAAACTTTCACTAATGTTGTGGTAATGATGTTCGTAAGCATTATGTAGTTCATTTTGTTAGTAAGTTGTTTGTAATAGCTTTACATTAGTTGTTCTCGTGTTTGATCACAAAAGCACCGTGGTAAGTGATTATGTGACCGAAGGTGAAGAAGATAACCGGCTCCAGAAATTACCAGTAGGTGCTAGGCGACACATTTCAATGTTAGGGTGGTAGACAACCACCGTGTTATAATTTCTTAACGATTTATTCCTTCACCCAATAATCATGTTTATTATACGATTCGAACTCATGACCCTCGCTAAGGCATTTGAAGTCACTATCACTATGCTATTATCGCCTTAAGCAATTTTTAAGTTGCGCCTTTCGTTTTAGCCAAAGTTGGATGCTTAATGGTTTTAGCTAAGTCTTTTGTTTTAAGTAGGATAAATCAATTTATTCATTGGTGATAGAAGTATAAATAAACTTTATCCCTTTCCATTCAACCAAATATTTAAACGAATATTGTCTATTAATTCATTCTGTTATATGGTAAAACGAATCAGATCAATCACGTAATTAAATCAGTGTCACAATTCTCTGCACAAATTGAAAACAAGAAACTCATTAGTAATAGTATATCCCGGAAATGTTAATACCCTGTTTATTTGTAGGATTGCCAAGTATATAGTTTTGTAACAAAGGGTTATTTTATTTTATATGTAGGTACTATCCTTTTATGTCAGTTTTAATTTAGTTTCTATTCTATTGTTGACGTTTACTGTAATATCTTTTGGATTAAGCAACTTGTTAGAACTCACTTAGAAATTAAAAAAAAATAACCTGGGATATTTCTCACACACGGTCGTCTGATCCTAAGCTGAGCATTTTTCTTTACTAGTACTGTACAACCCTATCTTATACAGTTTTTTAGCTCCCCTCCATCCAAAGGTTACTTGGTATATTGTAAGTTACGTTTTTGTATTTCTCCTCAAATCATGTATGTAACAATGAAGTATTATCTATCTATCCAACAAAGCAGAGCTTGGTACTATAGAAACCAGGTATGTACTTATCTGAGCTCCTTTTTTCTCAATATATATGTTTATACCGGGATTTCGGGTGAAATCACATATCATAGCGAGTGTGATCCATAATCTATAATTGTGAAATAGGTATGAATATAAAATTACTAGCTTTTCCGCGCGGTTTCACCCGGGTTCCCGAGGGATCTTGTGTTTTCTCGGTATAAAAATAGCCTATAGCCTTCCTCGATAAATCGGCTATCCAACACTGAAAGAATTTTTCAAATCGAACCAGTAGTTCCTGAGATTAGCGCGTTCAAACAAACAAACAAACAAACGTCAGCTTTATAATATTAATAATATAGATCAGTACCTATAGATTAAATATACCTATCTAGTTTTTAAACGAAACTAAGAATGTTTTGGTTATGTTCCTGTTTGAAGCAAACTGTAGGTACCTAACTGAAAAAGCAATTCGTGAACAAAATAAATGTAGCGTGTCTTCTATTTTATGTTTCTTCTTATTTCGTACTTGTAAAAATAAATCATTTTTTTGGTTCTCATGTCAATTTTCTCAATTTAATCTTTACCTCGATTTTGTTAAGGATCATTTCTGCTCGGTCTCATGTTCTCCATTCACGGAATGCCTAGGCATCCGTACAGCATAAATAAATTATGTAGATAAGTATCTAAGTATAAGTTATTGTAAAGTGCCGACTTTCTAGCAACTAGCATTGAAATATATTAACATAATATTATTCATGTATAAAAAATTGGTGGAACTTTAGTAAATGTCTGTGTGAAAGATATTTTTTGTCTATTAGCTTTGGTAACTTAAAAAAATAGATGAAAATTATCTTACTTTCCAAGGCAATGGGCCCCAAGAATTGCATTGCCTAGGGGCCCTGACAGGGTTAATCCGGCCCTGTATATATCCATCGATATATACAGGGCTCTGGTGATTGTTTCCTGTGAGGATATTAGGTGACTTTTTGCTGCGCTGTAGCAGGGAGGCAGTCAACAAATATTCAAGTTAAATTGTCACCTGCCATTCAATGTATTTTTATGTTTTGTTATACGATTATTCTTTTTTGCACTATAATAAAAAATGTCGCGCTAAAAACCCGCTACTCTTCCATTCCTCCAATGTAGAACAATGCTAAAAACATCTTTCATCTCAAAATAATTCCAACAATCGTGAGTAAACCTCACTACAGATGATGAAGTGGGAACTCAAAAGCTACGCCACGCGCAATAAGTAGGTACATTATAAGAAGAAAGGTAAATAGTGCGCGTGCGACACATACGTAATACTTTTCCTAATAAAAAACCATCACGTAATACTCGCTCCTCGCCTATATCAATTAGGTACAATTTTTTTCCAAGTTTACTTTTTCGTTTTAACTTTCAATTTTATTGATGGTAATTAGGCTGAGCCTGCATATTTATAATCTCATCATCAACCAATATTCATCTATTGCGAATCATAAGGTCGCTTCTTGTTAAAAAGGTACATTAAATTTCAACCGTATGTCTTGTTCATAAAGTCCAAAATGTTACCCTTTTTCTGCTACTTTGTTCAAATTAATTCGCCAAGTATAGAGATGTAACGCAAACAATTCGGAGAAGGCGCCAAAAGCAAATGTCGTGAACAGAAAAGCAAAATAAAATGTCACGCCTACATTTTGAGGATATAAAAAAGATAAAAGAAGAAATCCTAGCAGCCTTCTGGGAACCTTATTCATCGAGATCGGCGGCAGCCTCGTGGATATTTTCTATACATTATACATTGTAATTTTAGTATAAAGTAGATAACTGAAAATAAATAGATTACTATTGTTGTCTGTAACAATACTTCTAATTCATCGAAGAATATTAAGACCACTGATTGAGTGATTACTGAACAAACAAACTGTCAGGCAAATAATAGAGCAAATTGGCTATGTCTTAAGTGTTTATTTAACTAATTAAACAAAGGCTTTAAACAGGTTATTTCCTCAGTATGTATTTCACATTTCATCACGATATCTTTTTATTCAGATATATTTTTTTATTATTTCAACCCTTAGCTCGCGAATGGGTCCCACGTCCCATAACTACATATAAAAAAACATGTTCCAAGAATAGTGTGTCAAGTTATTAATATACGATAGTATCAGGTAAATAAATAATAATAGTAATATCCTGGGCAATTTTGCATTTGTAAAAACAGCGCCTTGTGTAACTTTTATTATTTTTTACAAACTTTGTTTTGTCATTTATTCAATGACAAATTAAAGTTGAAATTGCCTTATGAAACTGCGAAATATTTAAGTAACTTACCTATATTTATTTATTACTAGCTGTTCCCCGCTGTTACAACCGCGTTCCCAGCCTAAAAAATAACCTTTAACCAATAAAATTCAATTAGAATCTTGAGCCTGTAACATGAGGTTTACTTTTGATTAACGAAATCTTTTCTCGAGGCATTACCAAACTTTCGACGTCGATGTTTTATTTACGTAGATTTTTGTAATGGAAATATTTTGTAATATGTTTTATCCTATAGTATAATGAACATAAAACCGTAACGTGTAGCAAATTCCCTAATAAAAAAATAAATACCCACCTACGCTATCGAGTTTTACTAAACATTAAAATGAAACAAAATGTTTAGTTCGGCTTCTTCAAACACGTGTAACAGATGTAAAAGAATCCGATATTTGATCTGTCGTTATGTCTACGTAAATAAGGTTTATTTTAGATCCGGTTAGTATTTGACTTAAATATCTAAATCATTCACATATGTAGGTATAAAGAGATGTTAATTATTATTACACAATGATTTTGATGAATATTTTATAAGAATAAGTGGTAGCTTTAGTAAATTCGTCCTTAATAGCTACTCCTAGGGCCTAAACTGAATAAATGGCTTTCAACAAAAAAAAGGCAAATTTTTTAGAAAATATATTGTAAGTAAAATATAATTTCTAAATCCACTGACAAAACAGCTCAGGCAACTAAAACGTTTTGATCGCAAGAAACTTGTCGCAACATTCAAATGTCGAGAAAATCTCCTTTCGCAAGCATTTAACGTTTTTGCCATCTCAATGTAAAATATGTTTATAAATTAACCAATGTGGCCGCATTCAATCTTTGATTCTTTTATAATATACCAACAATAATAATTATCTGTGTGTACGACAAAGTCTAGATGAATTTTAATAAAATTACACAAATTTTCCCGATTGCAGTTTTTCATGTACATAATATCTATTAGTGATATTTAGAGAAAAATAAGATTTCCATATCAATTAAATTTGTATATAATGTAGGTAATCAAATAATTGTATATTAATATATTCTTAAAATGACATACGAGGAGATAGAGGAGATTCTCAATATACCCTTCTAACAGAATTTCACTATTTATATATAGTATTAAATAATTTTCGTAACATAGCGTAATACTTACCGATATTGTACAATACTATACCTATATTCTTGTTGATATATTTATAATATTAATATTGATTATTTATATTTATAATAGTATATATATATATATATATATTTGTATGTATACCTACCTGTATAATTAATTATGTAATTTCTATCTTTATTAATATTTATGTTCTATTGGTGTACTGTAAACTTTTCTGTTTTACTATAGTGTTTTAAATTATAATTTATACTAATAGCATTTAAGGTAGTTTTCTAGATTTAGTACTCTTGCCTTTACAATTGCGCAATTTATTTTATTAACTGTTAACTGTTGAAGTTGGCACCCATAAGACAAGCTCGCTTAGTTTGGGGCCACAAGAAAACGAAACAATAATCACACTTAATACCCAAATGTAAATAAGGCTTAGTGTTTGTTATTTTACTTAAATAGATCCTGTAATTAATTAGAATAGTTTTTGTGATTGTTTTAAAGTGTTTTTGAAAATAAATATTTTGTATTTTTGTATTTGAATATGATCCATGCAAGATTGAAAATGGTGGCAATAGGCGAGTATATTTAAATAAAAACCGTCTTGTAGAGTCATAATCTTTTATAATTTTAAATTGTGTAAATGTAACTTTAAAGTTTCTGGTTTGCTCCACGAGTTTCCAAAATAAAACGTGGCCATAATAATGCTCACTTTTAATTTTTTTTTAAATTCCGACATCAATAATAAAGGTAAGTAAGTATTTATGTATTTCAAAGTCACGGTCGTCACGGAAAGAACATACAGTAGGTATCTTAGGTAAATAAAAAGGGAATGTAAGGTAAAATGATGACGTTCTTGACTGAGTTGCGGTTAAATTAAAATAGTACTTACGTTCAATACGAGTTTTTTTTTTAAAAAAAGCTCCATATCCTTGACTTTTATCACGTGGATTTCTGTTGCATGAATTCATAAGCACCTAAGTCATACGACTTGAATAAATTTCTACTATTTACAGTAGGTGCCTATTACTTAGTATATTTATTAATATATTCATAAAATTCAAAAAGAATCTATCAACGAAGGTAAAGCTTTTCAAAATAACGCATATTTATATTTGACTTTGGTTTGCCACGTATGTTGAAATAAATATAAAAAATAGGATTAAGATCTAAGATCACGTTTGATAAATCATGTAACTAAAGCACTAGTTCCTTAGAATAAACTGTAAACTATAGGTATTGTTCCAATGAGTATCAAAAACAAGGGTAAACAATAAAAGTGTAGTAGATATAAATTTCTTGAGACATTTCCTCAAACATATACAAGTTTTTTTCTTTTTACTCAATTGACGCACTTGGAATACCAGCGAAGATAAAAATGTTCTATATGCATCATAATTTTAATTCATCCTACAGCTCAGGGGCTCTAAAACGATTATTCTAGCAATATTACTGAGTAGAATTAATTTCCCGAATTCACATCTAACACTATGTAATTCCAATATTTTCTTGGTAACCTAGTCAATCATTTTATGCAACTCAATTTTGATTGGCTGTGAATTCAATAAATTAATATCATTCAGAAAAATGGCTCAAATGGCCTTTTTAGATCCCCAGAATTTAGAGGATAGAATAAAACTCAAAAGAATACTATCTTAGCAAGATGATGATAAAAATGATATTGTCTTCACTAAAATTAAAACAGTTGGAAATAAAAAATACCTTTAAATAAATCCTCAGCTTATCGAAGTATATTGCAGACATGCTCTTTTTTAAATACTCGCTTTCGCCTCGCGGTTTCTACTGCGTTCCCGGGATAAAAAGTAACCTATGCTCATCGAAGGTCCATTCTAAATATTGCTGAAAGAATTTTTGAAATCGGACGAGTAGCTTCGGAAAAAAAGACAATATATTTTAAGAGAGGTAGAGCATAGCCGAGCGATATGTCGCTCAAAGAGCAGCTCGACTGGGGAAGTGCCTCCATCTTACAGAATACCGCAGCCAAATAATTTGTAGTTGTGTTCCTGCGCGTGAGTAAGGTCGCCAGAGCTCAACGCGGAAGAAGGGAAGGGTCGAAAACGCGAGTGATACCTACCCCTGGTGTTGCAAGCGTTCATAAGTTACGGTATCCGCTTACCATCAGGCGGGCCGTATGCTTGTTTGCCGACAATGTGGTATAAATAAAAAGATAACCTCCTACATCAAAACATTAAAACTTTACTTCTTTATAATAGACTAGCTCTTCAGCGCGGTTTCATCCGCATTACCGAGAAAAAAAATTGTGCTATCAAAAGCATAAAAAAAATTCAAATCCAACTGGTAGTTCTAGAGCGTTTTCAAACAAACAAACGAAAAAACTCTTCAGTTTTATAATGTAGATAAATACAATCTTTTGGAAACATATCGAGATTCACTATCAAATAATAATACTTATGTTACGGAGTTAGAGTAAGTATTTTTATTGATGTACTGAAATGCAATTTTACATTTTTGTATATTGTTGCAGTTGGTAATTTACCCTGTCTACATTGACCTTTGTGTTACTTTAGTAACGCAGACTGTTCATTAAGTTCCACGCGCAAACATTCGTTACATTTTAATGTTTTATTATGCCACCACCTTTACCTATCAGCTATTCACTCACGTAATTTCTACATCACATTCCCAAGGAGATTGCTTGCAAAGGAGTACGCCTACGCACATAGTAGAAATACGCACTGCTTTTCTTTGAGCGCAACGAATAATGTTAATTTGCGTTTAGTTTTTCGAAGATCGTGTCAAGGAGGATACATACAAAAATGAAACCGAATAGGTAAATTACACCTATCTAATTTATATCTGTAATTTATAGAATACTTATTGATAAAATTTAATGTTCAACCATAATGAAAACTTACATCTTACATTATACAGGTGATTTTTTAGTCACTGGCCTTACTTACAGGGGTGGAAGTACTCATCAATATGAACAAATTTTATCATGGGACTAACTCTGAGATCACAAAAAAATTATCAGCTGTCCATACAAAAGTTCAATACCTACTTGACCAAAACGTATGAAGGAACCATTTTATTTTATGCGATATCAAAGTGGGTCCCATAATAAAAGTTGTTCATATTGACAAGTACTTCAACCCCTGCAAGTATGGTCAGTGACTAAAAAATCACCCTGTATTTAACGTTTAGAAGGTAAAGTAAAATATGTACCTAGTCATTTTCAAACAGAAAAAAGTATATCTGAAGGTAGTCGTATATTTATAATCAACCTTGTCGAACAAGAAATAATATATGTTCAGCGACATTTGTATTTGGTATAGTTAACATATTTTTGTAGCTACTAATGGTAGGTAAATTATGGCATAACGGAATTCAGTTCAGCGACTTTTGTAGTTCTATAATGACAAGGTTGTTTTGTAGTTCACTTTGATCAGTTATGTATGGTAAGTGTAATCGTGTTCAGCGACTTCTGGTGCTGACAAGACGTCAGTGATAAAAAAATCTTTTATAATATCTTCTATACTTAGGTACATGTAAAAATACATGTTCTGACTGACTGACTTATGTATCAACGCACAACCTAAACCGCTGGGTAAGAAACTAGCACAGGTTTTTATAATAATATAGGCATCCACTAAAATAGGGTTTTTCAAAATTCAATCCCAAATGTAAAATATCGAATTCCGAAACCCGCATCACGGGTGAAACCGCGGGGCGGAATGTTTATTTATTTATAATACAATTAGATGATAAAATCATAAAATAGCCTGCTTATCTATAAAATCTGAAGTGAGTACCTATGTAATAACTTGAAGTGCAGGAATGTTTAGGAAACTAATTAGACTTTCACAATATTCATTTAAACAGATAAATAAGTTTATAGACGTTTTTAATATAATCGTCGGTGTAGTAATGACCTGACCGATGTATGTATGAATAAAATTATAGACCGTTTTTAAACGCGATAAAGGCCACATTTTCGAAATTTTCGAATGGTCGAATTTATTACACCAGAATTGTAACGAGATACGATATTTATTACGAATACATGTTAATGCCTACTCATAAAAAAAACTATTTAATAAAATTAACGTTATGAAACACAAGAGGCTTATAATGTTCCAATTTGAAATGATAACATTTGCGTTTAACCACAATGTCACTGTGACAGGTGGTAATGTGGTTGAATATGGGAAGCATACAAAGTCACGACAGGTAAGAATGAAATAAATAAAGCAAATCATTTATTTGGGGAGTGCAATCAGCACAATACTACACCTACTACTTTACAAATGCGTCTTACAATGAAGATACAAATTAAAAATTGTCTCGGGTTTGTAAAGATCGACAACACATTGGCAATACCTTTTATAGATAGTTTTAATAATCATAGACGACCGCATGGAGATACATTGCGACAAGGATTATCATTAACGTGGTACATTATGTGTTGGCGCTAGTCGTGTATGAAATACAAACTGTATAGAAAATATTCTCAAAACCCTCGCTGCTGTCGATAGGCACGGTTCCCAACAGGCAGGCAGCGTTCCCTTTTTGAATGGTCAAGCTAATGCATTGCCTCAATGAACTTGGATAACATGTTTTTAATTAGTTCCATTTCTAGGTACGTTCATTATGATCTATGTCATACTGTACATACTATTAGCTGGACGATTAGCCTGCTTGAGTTCGGGATTGTGAACGAAACGAGTGACTCGCCTTTGCACCAAGACAAGTGATTGAAGCTGGTAAGCGTGTGCGCTTGCCCAGAAGTGTGAGTACTCCAAAATTATGCGGACTTTGTAATGCGTCTTTTAATTTAAAATTAATTCCTGCAATACCACCAGTTTGACAAAAACTATATGTATAACAGCAATAAATAAGTAATTTATAGGTATCTACTAAAGAGAGGCTTACCAAATGTTCGTAACAAAACCCGTTCGAGGCTCACGTAACAACAAAGTTGTTTGAGGAAGACTGCATGAACCGGTCATATTGAATAAATAGGAAATATAGATTGCCGCTTAGGTTAGGCATGTTGCTCACACGGATTAAATAAAGCAAGTAGTGTTGTTAAAACACAAGAATTTGAAGGGTTTATTTAATATCGCTAATCTGAATAAAAAGTTCACGAATAATAAACGCGATTGGTTTTTCCTTGTCTTGAGTTTTCCTACTAATAATATGCGAATGTTTGTATGTTTCTTTGTGTGAAGGATATTTAATTTACTGAAACTTGCTTTATCCAATACAGGGTTGGATACTTTGAAATCGCATCTTATCAGTTCATAGTAAAACTTGTTGAGCATGACGAACCAGTAACATATACACTCACCTAACCATACAAATACACACTCACACACACAACACACACACAACACACACACACACACACATACGCACACACTCAATAGGCACTCTTGACTAAAATTGGCAAATAATTTTATTTGTATAACCATGTCTCTAAACTATATGTTAATTGCTATAGTTACAAAATATAATGTAAAAGAACGTAGACGACCTCAGCTATGGGGGCTGCTGCCTAGAATACAGGCTTGTCCTAGGTTAGGCAGTAGTTTGTAATAAATCACGACATCGCTTTAATCTGTATGTATTTATAGTTATTTTTGTAACTCTAATTTTAGTGCAAATAAAGTTATTGTTATTGTTACTAATTTAGATTTTATATAGTACTAGCATAGATTATAGCTTGCAAAACAGGATTTTTTTTATCATTGAAAAACATTAAATGCCTTGGGAACACAGGTAAAACCGGGGATTAAAAACTAGTATCAAATAATTCAAATTGAAATAGTACTGTGTCTGGAGTCGGGTTTCCATAGTAAGTACAAGATCTGCTTAATTTGTTTTGTGCTTTTATTTGTGTGAGGAATTTTGTATATTTTTAGGCACGATTTTCTTAAATCTGGAACTTTAAATTCTTTTATCTTTATGTTCTAAACCATATCCAACGATAAAGTCACTATGGTATAATTTTTATCAGCGTTGACATCACTATGCTATTGAAAAGTTTCCAAGAGTTATATTACTAAACCCTCCATCCTCCATCAGCGGGGGTTGCGAGGACGTGCTTTAAATTCTATACTATTTTGCTTGAACAACACGTGTCGAGTTTTGAAATCTTAGCGCGGATTACAGTGTTTTGTGTTGTTTTTATTTGCATTTGAAATTGATTTTAAGTCTAAATCGATCCAATTGATTCGGTAGTCGTCGACGATACGAGCCCTCTTTTGCAACGAGGCGATTGGATCTAGCTGGTAAACGGGTGCGCCTCAGTACTCCATATTATGTGACCTAGCTTGTCTTGCGTTTTTTTTAAACTTCTCTATATCTAAGACTATATGTTTATATTATATATATTTTCCTCCACCGTAAAGCCAGTGGTTTATACAGTAGGTCTGTTTAAAATCCATAGTTATGGGCTTATGATTTCAGAATGGTTCCATACCTTTCCGTTAATAATTGATGACTTGTTGTTTATCGGCTTTTGACGAAGATAGCCGATGGGTGCTCATCTACTTATACACATTACCTATATACATACTTTATTTTTACATACCTACATATACATATAATATATGTAGGTACTAACTTTTCGTAAATTTACTAAATATCCTGTTTACCTTGCCTTACAACCTTGGTACGAATAAAATTTGTTTACGCACATGGAATTTGGGGTTTTTACTCCTTTTACCACGTTCACTTGATAAACCTTGGAAGCTTGAGTTAAAGGCTCATTAAAAAATAATGTGTTTAAAAGTTCTACATAATAAAGTTAATATTCTCTAAATGAAAACTATTTTTCCTGTGGGTAAAATATAATTAATAAGTTCTTAAAAGGTTCAAGAGTAATTTTATTTTTATAGCCTTCGATCGCGTTTGCTAAGTGAATTAAATCTTTGGCACACGCCCCAATGATAGCGATAGGCGGAAAGCGTGGAGAAGATTTCTAAACTGACGACTGTATTTAGCAAAAATAATTTTACTGTTTTCTTAAAAAATAATACACACTTAAACGTGGGCGTACGTATTCTACCGATTTGTCAAGTGGTGTATGTAAATGCTAGCCCTGACGTGACGGTGATATGTCGGACGGCAAAGTGACGGCGACGTGCTGGTGACATCACTGGAATTAGTTAAAAAATCGAAATCCCCTGAGGTTAGAAACTTGAAATTATGCAGACAGGTTCCTTTAGTAACGTAAAGCATCCACTAAGGAAGAGTGTCTAAATTTAACTCCGAAGGGGGTAAAATTATAGGCATTACTTTTATTAAGACATTGGAATCACTAAAATTTCAAACTATTTTGTAATACTCAGTTAAACAGTATCTCTTACTATTATATATATTCTCGGGTCTTCATACGTTAATTAACAGTCATCGACCGCATACACATTTCGCTGAACATAACTCTATTAACTACACCCTAATATTCATGCAAATTAATAAACGTACAACCCTATTCGTTGTCAATAGCTCAATAGTTGTAAACAAACATTTAATTTGCATTATAATATAATGCACAATAATATGGGAAGCCATTAGGATGAGCTTATTTGGTTCAGACCACCATCAGGTGTTTATTTTTCTATGTGAATGGAATATTAATATGTCTTTTATGAATATACATAGATGGGTTCTAGGTTTTTCCTTTAGGTAATTAACAAAGTCAATGATATTTTATGAAAGATGAGGCGGTCTTTCATTCTGCGTGATGTACCTATAGAAAAGGATTCGCATTGAGATAAATAGCATAATAAGTACCTAAATAAAACTGCTATTAACTACTAGTAATTCGATTATTGCTAAATTGACTGATTATTTTTTTTAAATATTAACGTTTTGAAAATAATATATTATAAGTGCATATTTCTTCATAGGCACATATATTTAGGCGTTTGCACGTCAAATAGGTAGGTACCTCTCTTTCTAAAAGTGGTTCAGTATTATGGTTGACCTTTCGTTTTACGGGTTACATTATATAAGGTCCTAATAAATTAGGTAGATACCTACGGTCCTTTTGAGGGATGATAGTATAGGTCATAAGTATTCCGAAAATGATAAAATAAAAATATTCGGTCGTAATTTTATTATAAAAATAATACCTGAAATTGTACTTCATCACTACTAAGCATTAATTAAAACCATTAACAGTATAATCAGTGTTAAAATTATTTATTAAAAAATAAAAAAATACATTTAATGCTTTTAATTAATGCTTAGTAGTGATGAAGTACCTACAATTTCTGTTTTTTTTTTTCATTAAAATTACGACCGAATATTTTTATTTTATCATTTTCGGAATACTTATGACCTATACTATCATCCCTCAAAAGGACCGTACTTCATTTATTAGGACCTTATATACTAAAATTATGTACATAAAAACCTTTTTAAGGCCATCAAGAAGATGAATATAATCAATTAGTTATTGCTGTGCGTAGGTTGTTATAATGTAAAATTTCAATGTAGTTAATTCAATAAGACGAGCGAAATTGGCTTGAAAGTATTATTTTTTATGATAAATTGTTTGTAACCACAGATAATTATTATCCAATATTATTTAAGGATAGTAATTCAAACTTAGTCTTTGTACTTAGAGGCTAAGGTTTTAAAACCACTTTCATGGAAATTTTAAAGGAATTTATTTTGAATTATATAAATTTTTGACGTGAAAGTAAATTCTACTTTTTATATATTTTTGTTAAAATACCACAATAGTCCGATCCCTTTCAATCTTCTCAAGTATAACTTGTTAAATAATTATACTTATTTGTTATTTTCAATTTAAAAATAAAATATAGGTATGATTATTATTTACGAATGGTATTAAAAAAAATTGCCACCTTGAAGATTTATCACTATTTACCTTACTTTTAACACACTCGAGGTTCACTGAACCAAAACTATTGGCATTTTAAATATTTACCTTAACACTTATGTAATTCTATGAATCTTAAAACTTGGTAGTATTTATTAAATACTAACTTTTACCCCGCGGTTTCATCTGAGTTCCCGAGGCACCTTGTGTTTTTCCGGGATAAAAGTGTATCGATCGCCGCTGCCGACAGGAAAGGTTCCCAGGAGGCTGGCAGGAAATCTTTGAATGAAACATGGTTAATCTATTGTAAGAAGTCATTTAAATGATTAATTTCGTATCAAGTTCTGTGGACAGCGTCACTAACTAAGCTATCATCGCCTTACACTATGCTTGTTACTTTATTTATTTTTTCCTCCTTCCTTTACAGCCTTCGGTCACCCAAACATGCTTAACTTGTTCTTAACTGAACGGCAAATCAAGCTACACCACAAGTAAAAACTTTATTTAGTGCCTGCTTTTAATTAAACTCTAAACCCAGACCTCCAGACTCCCTGAGGGAGCGAAACCTAAAAGACCTAAAAGGACTAGAAACCTAGTCAGACATTTCTGAATTAAGGCTCTTCATAAACTGAAGGCCGAGTGTTATCAAGGGAGGCTTAAGTCTACGAATAGTGACCAATTTGTAATTAACATGCTGCTAGGGGAGCGTTAATATTCTCTATGACGGATCGTACTAATTACTTACGCTAGGCTTTGTGCTTGGATACAGTAGCTAATACTATATATATATATATATAATATGATTCATAATGCTTTTTCTCCAGTAGGGTATTTCCTCACTGGGTTAAATTAGTCTTACGTGAAGCTTGTTGTATTTTTTAAGTTTCCATACATTTAAAAGAAAAAAGGAACCCTTATAGGATCACTTCGTTGTCCGTCTATCTGTCTGTCTGTCAAGACCTTTTTCTCAGGAACGCGAGGAGGTATCAAGTTGAAATTAATATTAAAAACTTAGATCTGCAATCTCTTGAAGATGTGAAAAAATCAAACTTCTAAGTCAACGCAATCAAAAGATACGGCCGTTTATGCCGCATATATTGCGACTCACAACTATTTGCAAGGGAATCAAAACCCGTTGACCTAGAATCATGAAATTTGGTAAGAAGCAATTAAGTAAATTTGTTGTTAATTTTTGTTTTGCGATTTTCGCCCCGCGGTTTCACCCGCGTTTCCCAGGGATCTTAACTTTTTCCGGGATGAAAAGTAGCCTTTGTTCTTTTCCATACCATAGGCTATCTGCATACCAAATTTCATTGTGATCGGTTCAGCGGTTTAGGCGTGAAAAGGTAACAAACAAACAAACTCACTTTCGCATTTATACTTTCAAAAGATAGGATAGGATAGTTAGGATAGTTAGGATTTGCAGTTGGTAAACTGATCGCGTCCTTTGTCAATGTATGACAACAGTTTACCAACAAGATTCCCGCGATGGAAGACAAGGTTGTACGGAATCCTCAGAGCGCGAGTTCGACTCGCACTTTGCAGTCTTTCAGAGTTAATTTTGGAATAACTCTGAAATCTCCTATGTTTATAAAGAAAAAAGTCAATAAACAATAGACAGAACTTTATTTGATCGCATCGGCAAAAATATAGTAAAAAAAAAACAAAGAAACAATTTACAGTAACGCGCAATACAAGCCCATTTTTGTGTATTGCTAAAATTATTTATCAGTACTTCAATCATAAACTTGGGGAGGTATATACCTATGTCATGCATTACTTTCACCTAAAATTTCGCATTTTTTTCCCCAAGTTGCAATAAGGACATCGATCGAGTCATGCGCAAAGATCCAGAGATTAAAAGCCCCATATACGTGTGACACTTGAGCAGTCCGTGCTACGGTTGGCACGTTTACGTAAAGAACTAATTAATATTATTTTTATAATGTACATATTATATGTATAGTTCTTGATTTTTCGATAGAATAAAAGTAAGTGGTCCCCAAATTCATCACCTGAAACGTCCTGTTTTTAATTTAAATATTATAATCGTTAATTAGTTTAACAGTTTATTGCGATGGAAGGTTAGAATAAACCCTTATACACTACATCACAATGACAATTATATATTTATAATTTTCTGCTATTTTAATTACATCACAGGGGTATATAAAAAATCATGCTGCGTTGGCGATAACTTCTTTGGATATTCCTTTTGATCCAAACGGTTCGAAAAAGTCCATTCAACTGTAAGCGAAATAAACGTTTTTCAGAAACTACCTTCAGGTATTGATTGACTATTTATTCTATACTAGTTGTGCCCCACAGTTTCACCCGTGTTGCATTTATCTCCGTGGTCCAAGCGGGTAGCTTGTTAATTTTCATTATAATCTGTTCGGTAGTTTAAGGGTGAATTTCCCGGGACCAAGAATTGCGTGGCATCGATGAAATCGGTACTAAAAATCATAGTGCTCAAACATTTTTTTCTGGTTAGGTGAAATAGTATGTGTAGCACGAAATATGTTATAAAATAGGAATATGGATAGTCCAAAAAAAATATTAAATCTCGAAATCTTTCATTGCCGTGTTTGTCCACACGTCACCTACTGTGTCGTGATACCTCATTCATAAAAATCTTTTGGTTCTTTATATTAAAACCTAGTTTTATTTGATACGTGAATAGTTAAAGTATTGTTACGAAATACATTTATTCAAATATTTAAACAATACAACGAATGGTTAATAAAAAATAATTTGTCCCAGAGTTACCTTTCATCACCGTGTCCTAAACATGTTTGAGAATATTGTTTTATCTAACGACTTGCGTCCTCCCTCCTATGCACTAAACGTTGCATATTAGTGCCGCCGCCTAAGTGCTCGACGTGGAAGGATGTTCACACGTGCCTGCATTTTGGCGCCATAAATGAAACTATTCCATTTCTTTTGTTATTGGACATTTTTTCATTCATCGCCGTGGTTAGGTATAACTTCTATTTGAATAAGTTTGTACTCTTGATTAAACATTTCATAGAACACCATTTCTCTAGTTTATTTGTGAAGTGTTTATTACTTCGAATAGTTAAATAGATTTTTTGTTATTTTATATTTTTGCTTTGATTTTCATCACCGTGCTTCATTGCCGTGGTTTCCGTGGTCAAAATGGCAATGAAAAAAAGACACTGCCTTTTCAAAAATTTAGTTTCATTGCCGTGGCCATGTGTTTCATTTTCGTGACTTATGTTTTCATCGCCATAGTATGATTAGGCAAAAAAAAAACATTCTCAACTTGGCACAGTTTTTTCATTGCCGTGGACGCATGTTTCATTGCCGTGCACGCATGTATCATCGCCGTGGCACGTAGTTTTTAATCTTGTATATCTCGTTAGTTTTTTTAGTTATCTGCTAGATATTTAGCAAGAATACATACATTATCAGAAACTTTAATTAACGCGAATATTTTTTTAAATAAAACTAAAGATAAAAAAATCCACGGAAATGACGAATGGACCTGTTGAAATTCACCCTTAAACTTGAAAATATAACACATGCAGACAGATATACATTTGCTTTTATAATATTATAGTAAGGATTAATAACATCAATAAGAATATTTATTTTATTTAAGATCATGAAATTAATTTTGTGACAATCACAACCCTATCCGAAGATATTTCATAAACAATTTCGTTCATACGAGATTTATGTAACAGTGTTGTCAATCATTTTATTCTAGGTCTGTTCATCACCGGCCATCATCCTCCGATTTAACGATTTAATATTTTGTTTTTTTTTTTTTGCCGATCAATTTCCTTATATATCTCCTAACACCCTGACACTGGCGGAATTGTGTGAAATAAACACATCTGATGCCATCTAAACACGAAGTGAAGTGAAGTATATTTGCATGTCATCTCAGAAATATGTCATAGTAAGTTTTTATCATATTATGGGAAATGAGAAAATCAGCATACCAAGTAGGTACACCAAGTTTACCTACCGGTATATAGTAATATTCTTAAAAATAATGTAAGTTTTATAGATACAATTTAATTGCTATAATATGGAGGTCAGGTAAGCGACCAGATAGGTAGTCCAGACTGAGATGTTGTAATATTAAAGGTCATCAATTTTAACATTAAGACATTTAAGAATTCATAAGCAATTATAATATGTAAATGAGTTTTTGTGGAAATAAATATCCATTTTTTTTAAATGAAATTAGAGGTTCTATAGATATTGCGAATTAACATGATATTTAGATCTTCGTAAATTGTCCCAAAAATAGGCTTTCTTATTCTTTCTAAAAATAGGATACTTTAGAACTTAAGCCTGGCGTCCACTAGGGAAGAATCGCGTCGAATCGAATCCCGCGGGAGGTATATTGACAGGCGATGCGAGAGTGTGATTCGGTCGTAGGCTTCGGCTCCGCTAATAAGTTTCATAGTACCTAAATATAGGAGGCGAATTATAACGATTCGACACTCTATGGACGCCAAGCCTTACAATTATTAGTGTGTAAATATTGAGATATTTACTAGATACAGTACCTACGCACGAGCGCTTGCGAGTCATGGAGTGTCGCAACTAGCAATTTTAGATCAATCATTTCACCAATCGGTATAGGGTATCTCATTTACGAAACTCGATTAAATTAGAACTATTTCTCATTTTTTGAGTTCCATAACATAATTTGGAATACAATCTTTCTAATATTATAAATAGGAATGTTTAGTAGGGATTCCGAATTTGACAATATTCCTACGATATAGCTACTTTAAAAAGTTGAGGATTTAAAAATAATAATTAATTAATATTTAATTTAACCGTTTACTTTATAAAGTTTTCCCAGAACGTAAACTATAAAAACAATGACATACTTTTGTCTGTCTTGAGGTAATTTAAATTAGATACATAAAAAAATTACACGTTCTCAAAGTATAGACAATATTAGTGATACTCATTTTAGGACATCTACATACAAGGCTAGAATAAAAAATTGTTAAAATACCATAACAAACTATGTTTGCAACAAGTTGTTTCGCCACAGATATGATTTTGTAACGTTAGTAGGTACCTACAAACCTATTACGTGCGCGCCTGTTGAAATATCATCAATATAGAAAAATGTTATGTAAATAAACGAGACGGATCTAAAAGTACATGGCCTAAATATGCTCTTACGTACGAATACAATACATGTACTGAGTGATTGGTCCTACTTAATTTGAATGGTTTTTTTCCCGTAGGTTAAGGCCACCCGTTATTTACGTATGTTCATTCTGATGCCGTGAGAACTTCAAAAATAAGTACATTGATCATCTATTCATTCATAATGTATGTAAGTGAGATAACAATGACTGGTTTTTAAGATAGAAAACATTAAACACCTACATGCTCATTTGGACGTTCTCTTGCCTCAAGTGTTAGCTGGAAGAAAACTGTTTTCAACACGAACTACTAAAATGTCCAAAATATTGCCATAAAAAAATAATGTGTGATCGGGGGATCCCCGCCAGGAACGAAACTAAAAAAAAAAACAAAATCATTTGTTTTGCTTTTTCTTTCAATTCTTGAATCTCCATTACAAAATTGCAATAATCATACTAACCCGACATTGTTTTATCTATACTAATAAAGAAGCCTGTATACTTTACAATGTAACTCACGTACCTACCTATGAAATAAAACAATTACAAAAAATAAATATTTATCTACAATTCACACATACTCCTATATAATAGAAAGAGACAGGCTGAGAGAGAGAGAAAGTCGCATGGTGGGGGTATAACTGGTGACGTCACATACGTAACGCTTTTTAATTACGTGAGCATTTCTGCCAGTCAACTTCTATCGCGAGCCGCGTAAAGAAACTTCGACTAAAGCCAGTCTATAGTATTAATAAAGCTTTTTTATTTTTAGTTGGGGTCCAGGTGGCCGATCCTATGCCTGCCGATCCTGCTGGCAGCGTCGGTGTGCGGCAGCAATATCCTCATGATCACCATGGGTGGCACGAAGTCCCACAAGATGCCGTTTTGGGAATTAGCGAGAGGGCTGATTAGAAGGTATCTAGATCATTCATGTTAGATTCAAAAAAATAACTGAGAGAATTGTGAAAAATACAAGTTATACGGTAAAGTGAATTTCAAAATTTGTTTTGAAGAATAGGATTTATTATGATCTGGGAACGTATGTGAAGCCGCAGGACACAGCTAGACTGGACTGGACTGCTTTCTTGTAGCAATAAAAAACTGATTGATGGCTATATGAAATTATCATCATGTCCATCGAATTGATCAGACATTTTTCACACTAATCCAAAAAATATTCTTATTCTTCTTTCAGGGGTCACAATATCACTTTCATCAGTGCATTTCCTCCAGATTTCCACGTGAATGGTCTAGAAGAGATAGCACCGGAAGGCCTGGTCTCCTACGTGAGGAGCTACATGTCCTGGGACCTGGTGGGGGCCAGGATGAGAGGCGAGGAGCCTTTAGGTGTTGGTGATATAGTCAGATATGCGTATGAGGTGGGTTATGTTGAGTATTAGTCTATAGAAAAAGCTTATAAATATTCTGGAACATTCCTCACACATGCACGGCCATCTGATCCCAAACTAATCAGAGCTTGTGCTATGGAAGCTAGATAACTACATTTACTACTTTTGTAAATATATTCTTATAGGTAGAGATAATTACACCCAGACTCAGGACATACAGACATTTTCTTGCACACAAATGTATGTCCTGAGTCTGGGTGTAATTATCTCTACCTATAAGAATATATTTACAAAAGTAGTAAATGTAGTTATCTAGCTGACCTGTGGCGTGATAGATAGGGTATCTTACCAACCACGCCAACTGGTCCGTCATTATGTTTGACAATCTTGGAGACTTCATGCAGTTCAAGTGATACCAGTCTATGTTTGAGAAAAAATTGCTTATGCTTAGAGATTGCGCCACCAAAGAAATCCCGTGGAATTAATAAAAATCCATCTTATTTCTTGTGACATAGAGGTGGGCCTTCGGGACTTCTTTAAAGGTGCAAGCTATAGGTACAAATTTTTCTAAAATTCTGTTTTGTTTGTACCAACACTTTCATATAATTTTGTTTTCCTTTATTTTTTTTTATGGTTTGAATTTGACTCATGCTTAATAATATAAGGTTAAATGTGAAATATGCTTACACTGAAAATATCATTCTCATTATTCTTGAAGGTATATAGAAAAATACAGGAAATACATACACGTGAAACGACCTTCATCATTATTTCTTTTATATTCGGGCCCATATTTTTTTTTGCAATAATATGATTTTACTTGACAAAAATCTTATCGTAGAATGTGTAGGTATAATGTAATGTAGCAAACACTTGAAAAAGAACTGGATCTCAAGTAGCTACCAAAAACAATTTACATTAGGTACATATCCGTACTTATTTTCACATTTAGGTTGACACCCAGATGGGTACTAAAAATAATCCTTTAAACACAGCTGATAAAAGATTCTTCAGTGTTTTTTACCCAGTGCTCTAGACAATCTACTTCTTAATAAGTATAATAAACATTTATTTAATAAATAAACATAATTATTTAAGTAGATATCTGTGAAAATATCACTGTTCGTAATGAAGTGTTCCAATAACCTTGATTAAATCCGGAATCCGGAATGCATTATCATTGCTAAATAAGCCATTAAATGCACTCACACTGTTCATTAATAACTGACACACATTGTGCCAAGAATTGTAAACTATACACTATGTGTATTGAATATGAACTTTGGTTATATATATAGTATCCATTGAGTTTAAGGTCTTTGAGAAAATAAATAGTCAATTAAATTTTTGCGCGAAACATCTTTTTCCCGACACAGTTTTGGGTTTTTTTTTTAATTTTAAAAGGGCTTTATTAAAACCTACTTTTGCATAAATGTAAGTAAATGTATCCTCAGGGATTTAGATACTATTGTGTATTTCCGTCTTCCGTTTTACCAACATGTTACACATTTACATCGTAATGTGTTATCTTTGTAATTTGCAGAATTATTTTGTTATTTTGCATTTGTAGGTACGGATTGTAATACGGAGTGTAATACGGATGGTATTTTTTGACATTCTAATAAATATTTTAACATGATTAAAAGGTTCTTTAAAAAAAATAGCGTCTTATATTTCTTCTTCTAACGAAATTATAAAAGTTGGGTAGTCTTTATTAGTTGAAATTAATTGATAGAACAAATCTAATCATAAAGTAGAAATTATAAATTATTATGAGCTAGTTTTTATAAGAATCAAATTCTAGTCCAATGTATTAATTCAGATCGTATCATTAATTTCAGGCATGTGATGCATTCCTAAACGACTTCGAGACGAGATCTTTCCTCAGATCAGGAAAGACCTATGATCTTATAGTCCTCGACGGGGCCTACCCAGAATGTGCCCTGGGCATAGTCTACAGCATGAAAGTGCCTTTCATGTACATCAACACCGTTGGATTCTATGCCATGGCGATGAGCAACTCCGGGAGCCCAACCCCATTTTCCGTCACACCATTTTTTGGGAGAGGCTTCACAGATAATATGGGACTTATAGATAGGGCATTGAACTCAGCATGGCATTTCGGCACTATATCATTACATGCGTTGAGCGTGACGATTCTGCAAGGAGTTCTTAGAAGGCACTTTGGACATCAAATGCCTCACGTCTACGATATGTCAAGGAATGTGAGCTTTATACTTCAGAATGGACATTACTCTGTGTCGTACCCGAGGCCATATTTGCCGAATGTTGCTGAAGTTGCGTGTATTCATTGTAAAGAGCCGAAGAGATTGGACCCGGTGAGTGATGTTTTGTCCTATAAGCTTAGTAAATAAAATCGCAAATCTTGTATTTGCTTCGTATTAGCTTATAGCTAGTCTCTATATAAATACAAGTGACAGAACTGTGTCTTGGTAGAGAATATATCAAGGCGTTTGATACATTTACCGTTATTTCCACGGTACAGCGATGTAAACGCCTGTGCAGAAAGTACTAGCATTTTTTCCATAGTGAATTAAGTCATTGATAAGTATTTGTTGGTAGTCAGAGCATTAAAATACTTAAAAACCCTTGCTGAGAATCTTGCTGGTCCATCTCAGTTAAAGGTTGACTTCTGAACTACCTTCTTAAGTGGCATAACTGAATAAATGACATTGATTTTGTGATAGAAAGCTATTAAGTTCTACTCTATTTTATCTTTCTACAATTGTTTCACTAATTAACATACATACTTTTATTAAATTAGGATATCGAAGAATGGATCTCTGGAGCAGGCGATGCTGGCTTCATCTACATATCAATGGGATCCTCAGTAAGAACAACTAATATGCCGCTGTCAGCTCATCGACTGATTGTCAACGCTCTTGGAAGACTACCACAAAGGGTGCTATGGAAGCAAGATGCTGAACAGAACCTGACTAATATCCCGTCAAATGTGAGGCTGTATAAATGGTTGCCACAACAGGATTTACTCGGTAAGAAATCATAATTCATCTATTTTATTAAACTAGCTTTCATCTCGTGGTTTTCTCCGCATTACCTACAGGTAACGCTGTAATACGTAGATGTTATTTCCAATGAAAAGAAAAAATATCAATTTTCATGGATTTATTAAAAAAATTAAGATATCCCCCTTTTTCCTCTTTAAATAATGTTTCTTAAAGCGCTGTAGTGCATCTTTCGTAATATCCAATCGAGGATTTTTCTTCAATGATTGATTTTTATACAAAACTTATATTTCCTATAAGATAGGATAGGTCTTAAAACTTCCAGAAAAGATGACCTATTACAAACTTAATGTTTATTGTCTAGAATTTGTTTAACTGGACTCTAAATAAATAGTACACATGTATACTAATATTATAAAGCTGAAGAGTTTGTTTGTTTGTTTGAACGCGTTAATATCAGGAACTACTCGTTCGATTTGAAAAATTATTTCAGTGTTAGATAGCCCATTTATTGAGGAAGGCTATAAGTTAAGCTTTTTTATCCCGGGAAAACACAAGATCCCTTGGGAACGCGGGTGAAACTGCGGGATGGAAGCGAGTTATAATATACAACTGTGGTTTACGTCTGAAAGCTGTGTTATCCTTAAAGTGTGGAAATGAAGGCAATTTGCCAACACTGTCGTAACTCAAATGAAACTTTGAACAAAGCAGCCGTTTCCATTCCATTCTTTGTTCTGAATCGTATATAATAGTGAGAGAAAAATACTGTGTTATTAAGAACATTGTATTATAATCTTCACTCTTATTCCTATAGGGATAATAATCATTGTCTGTTGCAGTCTGTTTTTATTATACAGGTTTGTTTACTGTATAGTAATTTCTTATATGAGACTTTTCCTTGAGTTTGACATATATTACTTCCCAGAATTTGCCCTTCCTTATGAACATTACGAAATAGCGCAATAATACAAGCAAAATCAATTGGAACGATACCCGGTTAGGAAGATTTTGTAATCAGTTTTTCGTTTTATGTATCAGTGATTAGTTTTAGTTTTTGTCAAAATCGGCCCCGAGACTGCTTTGAGCATTTTTTGACATAGGTAGTTTCAGATTTGCAAAAAGGCATGTATTTGACCACAATCTCACCATAGTAAGTGATGATGTGGCCGAAGGTGGTAAGCAGAAAAAGCCTAGACGGAACTGGCAGCTGTCGGAACATATATTCGTACCTACTATAAAGTACACTACCACCGTGCTATGGTTTCCTCAAGATGTTTTCCTCTACTGAAAGATCAAGCTCATTGTAGGATTCAAACCCACGACCTTCGTAACGGCATTCAACATTTACTTCGAGAGGAGACTTCTTACTTATGTATGTTTGTTTTCCTTACTCACGTAACAAATGATTTATGTTTCCTTTTATTTGTGTTCGTAATATCATACTCAAATATTAATCGTTTTTATTCGTTTCCAAGAGGACAAACGTTAATTCTTAACACTAGGTGTTTATTAAAACTAGAGTAAACCCGCCCACGCTTTGCTGTGGCTAAAAACACGTAGCTCGTAAAGCTCCAAAAAATATACAAATATAATGAAACTAGTAGGTACTTAACTATTTTGTATATGCCTATTTATATCAAAAGGTGATAAGTAGGGTAGTTACTCGTAATCGCCTAAATTTGTTTTACGTAAAAGTACATTTAACAAAAATATTTCTTTCCTTACAGGCCATCCTAAAATCAAAGCCTTTGTCACACATGGAGGTCTCCTCAGCATGTTTGAAACAGTCTACCATGGAGTGCCCATAGTCTCCATACCAGTCTTCTGCGACCACGACGCCAATGCAGCAAAGGCCGAACTGGACGGATACGCTAAAAAACTAGACCTGCAACATTTAACTTCAGAAAAACTATACATGGCAATCAAAGAAGTTATAAATGAACCTAGATATAGAATAGATGTTAAGAAAAGACAGATATTACTAAGAGATCAGAAGGAAACTCCATTAGAAAGAGCAATTTATTGGACTGAGTACGTAATTAGACACAAAGGTGCCTACCATTTACAATCTCCTGCAAAGGACTTGACTTTCTTCCAATATTATCTATTAGATGTAGCGTTGCTATTTATATTTGTAATGTTAACGATATCAGTTCTTATTTCCTATGTTATAAGGTTCGGATTTAAGAAGCTAGTAGATTATATGCATAGTAGACAAATGAATAATTTGTTAGTTAAGTCTAATAGTATATTGAAGCGATCAAAGATTTTGATAGATCCGACGTTATCGAAGAAGAAGTTGTGAGACTGGAAATATTTGCAAAATTATTTTCTATTGAGATATTTTCTACGCTTTTGTGAATGAATACAAAACAGTAATAAGAGAAAGGAATTAACTGTCTGCTTTTCTATACTGAGTGAAGGGCAATCGATGAAATGAACATTTTGCTAGTATGAAATTGCGTTGGCAAGATTTTATGAAACTAAGTACTTAAGTATAATGTAGATAGATTAATATAAGAAAACCATTAAAGGTTGTGTGATTTAGATTAAAGAGTATAGTTTCATGTATTTATTAATAACATTTGTCTAACTTCATTACAATAGTCATAAAGCGAGTTTGCAACTCTGAATTCTTATTTAACATTTGATCTAAGCGATGGAGGGTGAACAAGGGAAATATTGGGCAAAGGCTTTCAATGTGAAAAATAGCCTTACTTCCAACAATTGTTAACTTCATAATCTAAGAAGTTGACTTGTTCAAAGAGGCAAATGTACCTAATAACAGTTGTACTAAAGTTGTTAACTAGGTACGACCAGGAATATCTGAACAGCTCAAAATTTATATTACTTCTGTAGGTACATTGAAACTATCCATGATGCAGAAATTTGTAGTAGGTATGTATAGATTTTTCTATGGTTTTTGTTGACACATATTTACAAAATACCTTTTAACTTTACCTTTCCATATTATGCATAATTATGTTGCACACTGTACAATCAATAGTAGGTACTCAAAACTATTTAAAATACAATTTCGTCTCAATGGAACTAACGTAGCTCTTGCATTATTGTGATAGGAAACTGTAAAATTAAGTTGATTCGTAGTACTCAAGTTTTCAATGATATTACAGCAAAGAAAGCTTCTGAATGCAATATAAATTGCTGTTTGTGTTTCATATAATGGACTGAATTTAAATGCATAAAAGTTTAAGAGCGGTCTTGTACTTAGTACTAATTCTTATTCTGTAGGTACTCGTATTTAAACAGAATGCGGGATTGTAGTTGGAAAAATGTTTCTTAATTAAAAATAGGTAGAGAAAAGGTCAATAGCAATGTCAATTAGAAATGTAACCAAGATTTGTGTGTTATTTATTTGAATGAATTTTTACGAATAATTTAGAAAACACAATAAGGTACTAGTTCGGAATATTTTAATGTTATAGGCTGCAATAGGTGTTCCAAATATTGTGGAATGTGATCACAGGTACTATGATTGATAAGTTTATCCAAATTGAAATATAAGTTACCAAGATAGTTACCATTAGTTTTTATTGGTTATATTAAAATATTGTACATAAATTTATAAATGTATAATATGTTATGTATTATTATATTCATTTGACATTGAAACGAAATTTAAAAATATAAGTGATAAAATTTTGCTCATTATTGTTACATTATTTAAGAGAATATACATTTTTCTATCATCAAATGATTTTTATTTATTTATGTTCAGAGGTACAGGGGATTATTTAGCATACTATACTGATTATTAATAGGCTTGTGGTGAGTGATGATTTGACCGTGAGTGAAAAGCATGATAAGTCTAGAAAGGAAAGACTCAAGGGAAACATCAGTAGGTGATGTGACAAGTCGGTATATAGATAGACAGACAGACATTCAGTAACTTATGTTATAATTTCTTCATGATGTTTTCTGTTAAGTTTATTGTTGGATTCGAATACACTAACACTGAGCTATTATTTTAAAATTATGTGAAAAGATTAGGGACTTTAATTTCAGTAAACCTAAGTTGAAACTCACCTTAAGTAAAATCTAGAATCTAAACAAAATGAAGCAATAATATTTATTATTAAAATTTTATTTAAGCATCTACTTACATAAAATGTCAAAACAGTGGCTATTTGAAGTTTCAAGTTCTACTTGGTATTAAAAATATATCTTTAAAAAATAATACACATTTGATCAAACAATAATAAAAGCTGTCAATATCATTAAGAAGATATAATATCATGAATATTTAATCTATGAAAAGCTATAATTAATTAAGGTTAATGTCCTCAGAGCTTTTAAAATAGCGCTGTCCTGAGCTTCGCCACTTCAAAGGGATTTAAAATGTCTTACGAACAGAGTGAAATTAATAGTTTCTTTTACAATAATAAAAAGTAAAAGAAAGTTTGCAGTGTTTTGAGTACCAATAAAAATTGAGGTAAAAATAAAACGCGTACAACAAATATTGGAATTTTCAATGAATTGAAAATCTTTATAAGAAAACCATTGAACGGTTAAAAGTTTAACAGAAGAAAATAAAATATATTTGATGCTATTACACTACTTAACTCATTAAGTGAACTACGTACCTAAAATTAACATTTAACTAATGACTACAAATGCATTTAACCATAAATAACACTATAAATAAGAAAGAATTTCCTAAACAAACTCTCTATACCTATATTTTAAACTAAACATAATCCAATATTACTTCCTCAACCGCCTCCCCATAATACGGAATGCCTGCCCCCATATCCCCACATTAGCGAAACCGTATCGGCGACTCCATAT
The DNA here is from genome assembly GCA_951216915.1 of Tetheella fluctuosa. Taxonomy (NCBI): domain Eukaryota; kingdom Metazoa; phylum Arthropoda; class Insecta; order Lepidoptera; family Drepanidae; genus Tetheella; species Tetheella fluctuosa. The sequence goes on from OX578230.1 coordinate 8,680,384, forward strand.
CAAGTAAAGATTGAAAAGTCGCCTGAGGTTGGATTACATATGAACCTTCGCTGGCTCCTGACCCTGGCCGATGATGCTGATGTCCTTCTGTTCCTCTTCAGGGTTCACCTTTGTAACATTATTTGACTCACCTGCTACAGCTAAACGCATTATTTTATCTGCGAAATAATTTAATACATAGGTAAATATACATAGTCTGGCCATAAATACTGTTACAATTAAAAATAAGAAAGATATTACATTTGAATTTGGAATCTGTCATTTTTATACGATTGTTCATTGGGTTTTCTAATTTTGGCGCCAATACATTGGACAATATTTTGCGATATTAAAATGGAGTGGGGTGATAAAGAGAACCGAATCGCTGTGATTGCATTACACAAAGTTGGTATGGAGCCAAATGCAATTTTTAAAACTCTCCATACGCTTGGTATTAGTCAAATGTTTGTGTACCGGACTATTAATAGGTACAATGAGACCTCCTCTGCTTGTGACAGAAAAAGATCTGGCCGTCCACGTAGTGTTCGTACGAAAAAGGTGGTTAAAGCAGTAAGGGAAAGAATTCGAAAAAATCCTGTCCGAATTCGAAAAAAGCAAAAGATTTTATCTCGGGAGATGAAGATAGCACCCAGAACCATGTCGCGTATTTTAAAAGATGACTTAGGACTTGCAGCCTATAAGAGACGCACTGGACATTTTTTAACTGATAATTTAAAAAAGAATAGGGTGGTAAAATCGAAACAACTACTGAAGCGGTACGCAAAGAGAGGTCACAGAAAAATTTTGTTTACGGATGAGAAAATCTTTACAGTTGAGCAACATTTTAACAAACAAAATGATCGTATTTATGCTCAAAGCTCTAAGGAAGCTTCCCAATTAGTCGACAGAGTGCAACGTGGTCATTATCCGACTTCAGTGATGGTTTGGTGGGGTGTTAGCTATGAAGGAGTGACTGAGCCATATTTTTGTGAAAAAGGTATCAAAACATCGGCACAAGTGTATCAAGATACCATTCTTGAGAAGGTAGTTAAGCCCCTTAACAACACCATGTTCAATAACCAAGTATGGTCCTTCCAACAAGACTCGGCGCCGGGTCATAAAGCTCAGTCCACGCAGTCTTGGTTGGAAGTAAACGTTTCGGACTTCATCAGAGCTGAAGACTGGCCGTCGTCTAGTCCCGATCTTAATCCGCTGGATTATGATTTATGGTCAGTTTTAGAGAGTACGGCTTGCTCTAAACGCCATGATAATTTGGAGTCCCTAAAACAATCCATACGATTGGCAGTGAAGAATTTTTCCATGGAAATAGTGCGTGCTTCTATTGATAACTGGCCTCATCAACGTTTAAAGGACTGTATTGCAGCCAATGGAGACCACTTCGAATAAGCTTCTTATATTTTAAATTGTTTTTTATTTATGTATTAAACTAACATACTGTAAAAGTAATAAATATTATTTGCAATAAAAAAAAAATGTTTTTCTTTGTGACAATATTTATGGCAAGACTAGGTATAAATCTCTCAATATGAACAATTAGTGTTTTCTTTTTTCAAATATAACTTTTATTTAGTAACGTATATTTGGCGTAAGATTTTTTTTCTCAAAATATATAAAATAAATTCAAGCGTGACGTCATTGTCTATGTTGATCTGGTCGGGCTACCGAATAAACTCAAAACAATAACACAATATCAAAGGAAGAATTATTATCTATTATTGTACTTTTTAACCGACTTCAAGAGTTCTCAATTCGTCTGAATCTTTTTTAATTATAATAATTCTATCCATTAAACCATTTTATATCCTTTAATAAATCTTCAGTAATCAAACAAAAGCAAATATAATGTTGTTTTGTTAAGAATTCTTAGTATTAGTTCTTACCCATTAAGATTTAATTGTGAAAGCGTATTTACTTAAGTTCAATTGAAGTAATTGTTTTATTAAAATTAGCTATGAATATGTGGCAATGTCTTCTCTATATTATTTCTATACATTGTCCCTGTTTACATTCAATCATGATGAAGCTCGTATTCGTGTTAACAGTAGAAACAATTCACAGTTCACCAACACTGCTCAAAATTGGGTTTTCTTAAAGCGCAGACCACACGGATCATTGTCGTAAAGAAAAATACAACCGAATTGAGAACCTCCTCGTTTATTTTTAAAGTCTGTTAAAAAATGTAAGCGATCCATGACACAGCGGTAGTGATGTCGAATGCTGTAACAAAAGTATAGGGTTCGAATCCAACACTGAACTTAAGCTTTCGGTGAAGGAAAACATTGCGAGGAAATCATAACACGGTGGACATCTACTGGTGTGTTCCGGCAGCTGCACTTGAGAGCCAGTCCTTTCTAGGCTTTGTGTGTAAGTACACAAAGCCCTTTGGCCAAATGAAAAATAAAAAAAAAACAAAAAATAATAAATCGTAATTCGTAAAAAAAAAATACCTTTGTAATGGTACACAATGCCGACCATCGCACCGAGGGATCCAAAAGACAGCAGCCACCAGCGTATAACTCCTACCACACGCTTCGGTATGAAGAGCTGGTGCTTCAACATGTTCACAAATGTCTTGTTGATAGCCAGACCCTGGAAAGTATTTGTGTTGTTTACTTTATGTTATGTCTTCTGTCAATTGGCTAGAGAAAGTGCCAGTGCTAGATTAAAATGTCCAAGTCAAAGCGATTTATTCAGTTTAGGCCCTAGGTGGGATACTTTGAAGGTCGAATTTACTGAAGCCAACGGTTCGGTACAAGTAACTTAGCAACGTTACAATTTTGTGATCTGACACATCACCTTGGTGATATTGCGGTCGAACACAGACTCATCTATACAAATATTATAAAGCTGAAGAGTTTGTTTGTTTGTTTACTACTGATTGGAATTGAAAAATTATTTTTGTATTGGATAGCCCATTTATCGAGGAAGGCTATAAGCTACTTTTTATCCCGGGAAAACACAAGATCAATCAGGAACGCGGGTGAAATCGCGAGGCGGAAGCTAGTGTATCATAAAAAAAGTAAAACGAAGCGAAGTAAAACGAGTGAGTATCTACATAATTATTTCTTACACAAAAGGGTGTCTTAAAGAAACAACTTTATAGATCTGAGGACCGTCTATTTTGTAATATTTTCTTCACATAAAAAAAATATTTATAAAGAAAAAAAAAACCGACTTCAAAAACTGAAAAGCATAAAATAAATATTTCCTTTCTACATCATTTTGAAGTCGGTGCCAAGTAAAACATAAAAATTACTAGGTCTTCAGGTTACTTTCTTGATTTGTTTTGTTTCAGCGAGTTTTCTATATAGTTAAGTAGTATCTATACATATACTAAATTTAGTTAAATTGTCATAATATAATTGTTGTCTTTAGGTTAATTTATTTTTGATAATATTTCGAGTTAGTGTGATTAGTGTTGTGTTAGGTAGTGTGTGGTTTTAATATTTTTTCGTTGTAATATTTTGTTGTTGTTGATTTGTGTTTTGTGTTATCCTTAGTAGGCCTACACCCTAAATGTGTATTTGAAGGAATAGCATTGTCTAATTTAGAATCAAATAAATTATTGAGTAGGCCACACAGACTCTTTCGTCAAAGAGCATTGCCAGAAATGATACCTACTCTTTATAATGTTCAACTTTATGTGAGATAATATCCATTGGTACTGAATTTACACGTTCGAGCTGTTTGTCATTAAGGAGTTCCGTTGTATGCATTCCTAGTCCAAGTCCAGTCCAGTCCAACACGTCCTTGATCATAGTTAGGTACCTCCTAGTAATGGAATTGTCATAAACCTATACCTCGCTCACTACACAATTCCTATCTGGTATATCTTCGGAGTCCACTGTCCAATACCAATGAAATTTAAATGGAACCATTTTGACGCTATATTGAATCCAATGCAATTTTTTTTATTTATATCGATTCGTAAACAAATAAGTTATCCCCAGAAATAGGTAGAATCATTGAGAAGTTCCGGTGGTCGTCTATGGTCTTTTTCATCAGTTTCACATCACCAAATGATACTTTCTGAATGCAAATGCTTGATTTGTTACCGAATAATATTTGAGGAGTTCCCTCAATTCCTCAGAATTTCATCGTCAGAACTGAATTTTGATAAAAATGGGACCAATTTGAAAGTATACCCTTTCAAATAAAAAAAGAATTTTTCAAATCGGTTCACAAATGACGGAGTAATGAGTCCATTAAAAAAAAAATACAACTGAATTGAGAACTCCTCCTTTTTTTTAAAAGTCGGTTAAAAACAAAGAAAAACGAAGTGAAAGTAAGTAAGTAGTACTTTCACTTCGTTTTTCTGTAGGTATCGACATATTATTACATTAAAAAAAGAATTAACAAAATTGGTTTACTCTGTAAAAAGTTATGCGTGGAAAAATATATACGTGTCGAATTGTTTTTTTCGTCGGTAAAAAATAAGTACGATATTCTATTCTACTATAAGAATAAAATATGCCTGAATAATAAAATGGTTGGTAGCAAGAATTACGTATCAGTATTTCCAAGTTTTATATAATAATATTGCTCATCTTTTAGAAAAAAAATAAGTCTACAAAAATACGCCAAGAATCCAAATCTAGTGAAACGAACTATTTATGGATATCGGAATATATTAAATAAAGTCGATGAACTGATATGAATTTTCTACGACTTCTTTTTAACCGAATCTCTTACATCTAATATTCATATAATATAATAGTCTATTATATATTATAATAGTCTTAATTCATTGGGACGTTAATATTCTCAACGAGAAAATGTTAAAAAATATTTCTTTAGATAAGCTCGATCTATTTTGTTTTGATATTAAGTCAACATGAACGTATGAAAATATTATTTAGAATTGTGAAAAGGTTGGAAACGAAGTTACTTGGCTTCAAATTGAGGGTTAGCTATGTAGGTGTAACGTGTGCACTAAAACGTGCTTGATTTCCTGCATTGAATGCTCAAACATAGGGTTTGAACCCACTACCTTCGTCACGGTATTCGATGAAGTTCTAATGATTAAATCTAGAGCTGTAAAGTATACGTCGTCCTTAAACGCAGTAGAAACTTGAACAAGATATCTAAGCCAATGAAATTTGTCCTAGGCTACAGAGTAAGTTAATTTTACAATGTTTCCTTTTCACGGACATCATGTACAAAATGTTTGTTAGGCTTACACAACCTAAGTATGTATCAAAAGTATGTCAGTTTATTTCGGGAATATTGATGAAGGAACCCACTCATAAATGTGGTAAACATGAATGTAATTATTTGTTGAGGATCGGATATATTGGACAAACATATTAGTGTATTTATAGCTCAATATGACATATAATATATTGAGTTTATATTAATTATAAAGAAAATATAATTTGTTTCAAAATTGTTAGGTAACATTTTATTATTTTCCTTATCTTGTTATTTTTCTTTTTGTTTGTAATTGTGTATTGTATACTTTGAAAAAATATAGCCAAAATAGAATATCATTTAAACTTGCTGAGTTTCTTGCCGGTTTCTTGACATTTTTAGGGCTTCTTAGTCACACAAGGAAGTCGGTTTTACTTTTTGTTAAAAGTTAATATTATTAAAAAAAACATCCAAAAGTTGCGTTACTCAAAGTGATGCAAACGTAACAGCTTGTATTTGTTCTTCAACGACTTTTAATATAAAAAATAGAGTCACAAATGATACAACACGTGTCTGACTTCCCACGTTATCAAAGGGCCACGTTGTTTGCCTTCAGGTAATTTATGCTTATGATAAATAAACATGTAATTTTATTATATAAGTATATTGTTTCCATTATTCACTTGATTTCTTTTTTTCAAAATGGCTCTTCAACTTCTTGCAATGAAACATTTTTAAGTCAATTTTGCACAGAAGTGTTATTTTACTTCTACTTAATTTTGTTTATTATTATTATTTCTGGGCACCCAAAAGGAATCTTCATAAGTTAGAAGTTTGTGTAGGCCTAAACTGAATAAATAGCATTCATAAGTGTAGGTATGAAGGTCGTATTTACTGAAGTCACCACCGGTTTGGAAGTCAGCCTTCAACTGAGAAGAACCGGCAAGAAACTCAGCAAGGTTCCATTTTTTATATTTTTATTAACTGACTATTTTGACTATTACTAGTTAATAATAATTTTTAATTTGTGCTTCATTATTATATCAATATGGTAAGTGAAGATGGGGCCAAAGGTGGTAAGCAGAGAAAACCTAGATGGGAACCTATTCTCAAGTGCAGCTTACGAACTTCTTTATGGTATAATTATATCGTAGGTATATGTAGATATGCGCTGTCGACGTTTAATATTTTATTCATGTGATTTGTTGAATTCCTAACTGAGACTGAAAAATATAGAAACAGGATGATATTGCCCACTGGAGATTAACTCGTTAAGGTTATGGGCGGCTTTATTCAAACAATTCCTGAAATTCCTACGCCTCCGGGTGTTTTTCACGAATATTCTGCCTTCGAGCGTTTGTTTACATTGTAACTAGGGTTGTTAAAACTGACTGGAAATAAAATTCAAAAGAATTTTACCTTTATGTAATGTTTTTTGGTTGTTTAAATAGCAAATTAAAAAAAAAAACATTGTAATATAGAACAAAATTAACAAAGAGTGCTTTATTATACTAAAATAAATGTGGCAATTCCTGAATGTTGTCATGTCTGTCTGTCTGTCTGTCTGTCTGTCTGTCTGTCTGTCTGTCTGTCCGTCTGTCCGACCGTCCGTCCGTCCGTATGTCACAGCCACTTTTTTCCGAAACTATAAGAGCTATACTGTTGAAACTTGGTAAGTAGATGTATTCTGTGAACCGCATTAAGATTTTTACACAAAAATAGAAAAAAAAACAATAAATTTAGGGGGTTCCCCATACTTAGAACTGAAACTCAATTTTTTTTTTTCATCCAACCCATAAGTGTGGGGTATCTATGGATAGGTCTTCAAAAATGATATTGAGGTTTTTAATATAAAATAAGAGAATGATAAAACTAAAAAAAATATACGATGTACATTACCATGCAAACTTCCACCGAAAATTGATTTGAACGAGATCTAATTAGTAGTTTTTTTTTTAATACGTCATAAATCGTAAACCGCAATTTACCTTTCATTCAATCAACTCAAATATAAAAAAAAAATTGGCAAAAAGCAAGGTCTTACAGCACAAATAAAGGAAAAATTCTAAAAAATTAAAAAAGTTGAATATTAAAGGTGTCCCCATACATACATAGCTACGCCAATTAATAAAGACCTCTGAGTTGTATCGGCGCTCATACAATTTAGAGGTCTAGCTTAATTGGCACCAACCTCAAATAAGGTAAATAAATAAAATTGTGCATTTCCCTTGATGGACGAACAATGGACGAAGTTTGTACGGAACCCTCGGTGCGCGAGTCCGACTCGCACTTGGCCGGTTTTTACCTAGTATAGAGTTTTTATGTCAAATCGCCTTATATGGTTGACTGTTACTTTTCGAAACTTTATTTCATATTCTGAAAGAGTTTTCATTGAAAATGAGAAATAAAATACGCATTGTAACAACCCGAACCATAACTTACCTCCTCAATCCAAAATAGAGGTGCAATAGTACCGGGGAGCTCTTTACACAGTTCCAGTTTGTCTGTTTTTAGAAGTTGCATGTTGAATTGGATACGTTGCCTTGCCACCATTGGAGTGCCGGATATCTGAAACGTTTATTCATGATAAAATATAAAACAAATAATTAGTTTATAGGTAGAGTTCTTTTGATATCGAAAGTACCTACACAAAATCCTTAGCATAAAAAGCCCTCGTGAATGAATCTGAATTGAGTGTTCAAAATACTGTTTTAGCCTAGCTGCTTTACAGTTTACATCAACCAAGTTGTTTAATGTATTGTTAATTTGTTTCACTTGAACACCATTATGTAACGTTAACCAATTGAAAACCTTTAAACCTTTGAAACAACTCACCCTTAGTTTTATTCTACGCTATGAATATGTATATATAAAAGGAGAGACTGACTGACTGATATATCAACGCATAGCTCAAACCGCAGGGTTTAGAGACGTAAAAATATGCAGACAGATATGACGTAAGTATCGACTAACGAAAGGTATTTCTAAATCTAATCGATGTGATGATAATAGGGGTTCGCGCGTAAAACTGCGGGGTGAAAAGTTTGTGTAAAATTTTCGTCAAAAAATAATAGAGGAATAATATTACCATTTGTTTTACTGAGAATCAATCTACTCAACTAATTCTACGAATGGTAATTTTTGGTTTGAAATACAGAAAATGTCCTAAGAAAATAAGAAATATACCAAAGGTAACAGACCGGTTCAAAATCAATTTCAATCCCATGTTCATTTACATCAGGGTTCAATCCTTTAACATTTTCCAGTAAACTAGGGTCGCTGTCCAGGAAATGTGGCATGGAGGCATACATCGGAGCTTTCATACATTTCGTTAGGTCCATGAGACCTTTTGGAGGGCAATTATCTGGAGCATCACAGAAGCATTGAAGTTCAGGGTCATTAGCAAAGTCACCAATGTTGGCAATGTAGCGGTTGGTTTTGATTCCTCGATATGAGGTCTTTTTTTGATACCAGGGCTTGAAGGATCTGAAAAATCTTTTGAAATTAATTAGAAGCTATGATGATAGCTCATTGGTAGCAGCATTGGATGCCATCAATTAAAGATCGTGAGTTCGAATTCTATAGTGAGTTTGACCGTTCATCATCATAATCTGCTCAGATTATATGAAAAACATTCTAAAAACCATTTTACTAAAACTTCGCCGTTAAAATTCTTGCTTACGAAATATCTAAGCACGATTTAAGGCCCTGATAAGGTATTAAAATACTTGACTCATTAACGAATACGAGAGTTATTTGATAATTGAGATTCATCACTAAAACTAAAAATATATAAATCATAACCTGCACAAGTCTGCCGAGTAAGACTGCAACTTGTCGAACTCAGTTAAAAATGGTGGAAACACAGTGCCGTCAGTTCCCTGATACTCATTGCAGGAGTCCTTCCAGATACTCAACTGAGGCTGTCCATCCACGGCCACCACTTGACCTACGTCCATCACTTGCTTGATGCCTCTTTTTACTGTTACTACGTGAGGATCTACTGTATTATTTTTCTGTGGACAAAGTTTGAATTATAGAAATTTTAGGTCGTAGGAAACTACCTTTACCACACCATAAACGATTATTATTTTATTTCCTCAAAGAGGCGTTCATTTTGTAGCAATATGAGAAACAGGTAGACGTTTGTCAGCTTACCGTCCCGAAAAGTGAAAATCTAAACTGATTATTAGGCTCAAAAATCAGTCCACTGACACCTTCTTTCTTGATCGTCGTGCACGCTGCTTTTGGAGCAAACTCAGTCCTAGCACAATTGATAATGATTCCTCTGAACATAATGTCCATAGCTTTAGCTCTTAGGAAAATGTCTGGAGGGTTGTCAAAGATGCCATTGATTGCTTTGCCAACCATGTTGAGCATTGCTGGTTTCTCTCGGTGTATTGATAAGGCCATTCCCTAGTAAATCAAAAATATTAAAGATTAACGTTCAATGGCACTAATCAAAAATCTAAAATCTGCCATCAAGTGTATTGTATATGCAACAGCTGCAATTGCGACTTGTTTTTACCAGACTGCGGCGATGTCAAAAAAGAAGGGTTGTTTTAAGTTTAAATGAAACAGTGAGCATATACAATAGACAATATAAACGAAGGTTCGTAAGCAAACAAAAGCAATTTTTAAATTTAAAAATCTAGAAAATGTTAAAAAGATTATCATATTCAGCCCAAAGATGTCCATTGGCTGCTGATGAACATTGGCCACCATTGATTTCCACAACAAACATTTTGGTTCACTTGCAGGCTCCCAACGACTTTGACCAGTTGACTGACTCTACGAGCTATATCCGTTGCTTTTGTTCTTCTACAAATGTCCTCGTTTCGGAAGCGTAAACATACCAGTATGAAAACATGAGGTAGAGTGATAATCTCTTCCCCAGTCAACCCAGGTCCAGAAAGCTCTTTCTTGAAGTAGAATTGGTCTAGCTTTTTGTATGTGATAGTATCATCTTCTTCGTGATCTTCAATGTCTACCTTTTCTTTCCATTCTCTGTTCACATAAAGAAAATATTGCGAGTGATTCCTGTAGATGTTTTTTTAAACATATGATAGAGGCATTTTTAGAGATCAGCTACTTAGCATCATAAACCTTGGGTCCGTGGGGGTTCGAGGCTCGCCGATTTGCTCGGATTTTATCATGCAATCTCATCGAGGCTTCGGGAGACCGACGGGCTGGGAGCTTTTTCCGCCAACGCATAAGCTTGGCCATCTAAAAAGGGAACGCTGCCAGCCTGTTGGGAACCTTGCCTATCGACAGCAGCGAGGGTTTTGAGGATGTTTTCTATATATCATAATTTGTATTTTATACATTGATTGTAAATACTAGTTTTAATAAATCAATGTTGTAGTATAGATTATATCTACGTAAATGCTAAATAAAGCACATACTTTTTATAAAACTTGTATTTCACATGTCAAATCACGTGACACCGCTTTTTTTACATCGTTTAATACATTTTCTATCGACCAGAATAAATAATGCAAGGAAATTGATGTTTTCCATCGGTAAAATAGTCATTCCAAGAATTCAGAATATGCAATTTATGTTAATTGAATAGGTACGCTACTGAGGGGGTTTATTGCAAAATACGGTCTGTGAATTTATTATTTATAAGTATCTAAGAACTAAAATTTATTGTTCTTATGATGTTACTGATGTGTCACTTATAGTTTTAAATTCTCCATTGATAAATAAAAAATACTAACTGAGGTACCAGTAATTAATTTTTAAAAATTACAATATACTTAATACGCTCTTTATCACGTAGTAGGTATGTTTAATTAACATACAACAGCGTAGCTTATATAATTAAATTTTGATTATGCTCTTGACATAAATATCTGGGTAATAAAAAAAAAATATTAATAAAATGCAGAGCATTGCTTTCTGCACAGCGTTGCCTTCTGCAAGCGTTTCTCAAAATATATTGACACATTATCTGCGCTCCATAATAAAAGTAGGTGACAATGCCCCTTAACTTACGTAACGTTAAGGAACTTGATGTTCAACAACTTGAACGATCTTAAACAGAGCATTCAATTAATTACTAAGCTATTAGAAGCAGACGGAAATTAATTTATTGTTATGATAGGTATACTGTGACTCTACCCTAAAAGTCAACAGTTAACCGTGTGTTTATATTTGTTCTTACTGTATTGGGAAGCCTTTTCCTTTTTGTCTAATATAGATATTTTTAATGTCTATTATAATCTTACTAGCTTACCACCCCGCGGTTTCATCCGCGAACACCTATTTTACCCCCCTAGGGATGGAATTTTCAAAAATCCTTTCTTAGCGGATGCCTACATCATAATAGCTATCTGTATGCCCAATTTTAGCCCGATTCGTCCAGTGGTTTGAGCTATGCGTCGATAGATCAGTCAGAAAGTCACGTTTTCCTTTTATATATACAGACAAGAAGAAGAAGATATTGAGTATTGTGCGTCATAAGTAGTACGTAATTTTCATAAGCTTTTGTTTTTGTCGTTTTGCTATCCGTGCTAATGTAATTATTTTTATGATCCTACTAATAATATAAGTGTAAAAGTTTGTATGTTTGGTTGTATATGACTCAATCATTCATACAGTAGAATGGATTTGGATGAAATTTGGCACATAAATAGATCATATAGTTACTTTTAGTATCTATTTATAAATATGTAAGACAATAGTTTCTTTTGTTTGTGATCGTTGTTATTTGCCCCCTGTGGGGCTCGAACTTTTTAGATCAGGACGTTGCCAGGGGAGTGAGGGAGGACTTAGCATGCATCATTAATTGGGGATCGGTTGGATTTGCTAAATACATAGGTGCAGCTCTGGCCACTTAAATGGGACGAGACTGAGAGGGACGTTGCGACTGTCCTCGCCGGCGAGGACGAAATCTTACGTTTGTAGGGTATTTTACAGTACCCGTATCTGACGCACACCCGTATCTGACAGACTACCACCCTGCAACAGAATTTCAGAGGCAGTTCCCTTCTAACTGCTTCCACTTTTGACTACATCCTCACATATCATTGTGAGTTGTAGTCAGTTTAATAAGTCTATCCTTACTTATAGAAAAAACATGATAGCTATTTTTATTTAATTAAATCTATATCTTATGAATATCTTCAAGAAAAATAACTTACTCAAAGTAATAAGGGCCAACTTCCTTCACAATCGGAATGGCTCCTTTCTGAACCTCTTCAGCGTTTGTAAAGTTGAACATGTACACCTTAAAGTCAAGCGGAAAAGGTATCTTTTCCCACATCTGCCGTACGTCAGTCTTCTTTGATAGCGCCATTTCCTTTAGGAAGTATTAAGTATTGATCAGTGCACACTTGAATAAAATAGATAATGGGTATTACCCCCATTTTTGAAAAGTGTCTCAATTCGTTCCTAAGTGGCTAATAAGTCACCAAAAAAAACAAAAAAAGATTATTCAATCGATAAGTGCCATAAAAATGCATTTAAATTTTACATTTTCAAATTCCGCGAGTAGTTTGATGAAAACGCTGGACGTCGTGTAACTCTACGGTCATGACGTTATTTGGTCTCTTGTAAGAAAATAAATACGCTGATATTGGTCTCAATTGGACTTATAAAATTTTAAAAATTAAAAATGAACCATTATCCTTTTTACTAGTGTGCTGTTCCTGAATGCATTAATACTAGTGTAAAAATAATAATAATAGTATTTCAGTTGACACTTTTTAGTTTACACACAGCAGTGTGTAAACTAAAAAGTGTCACCGTATGACGTCATTATAATGGCGGCTACTGTTTCGCTTGTTTAGAAACAGATTAAAAAAACTGAAAACTATTTGTAGTACATTTGTTATGTAGATATTAAAATCCATAAGACCTGGAATAAAACATAAGTATACGTAAAATAATCTGCAAAGACTCTCGACTGTTGGTCGTTCTGTTCTGCATTAGAATGTATCATATGTTTTATTATGTGTGTATCGATTATAACACTATTTCAATGGTGTAGATATTCAGTATAACCAAAGGTATAACATAACAGAATTTTGAACAATTGGGCTTGTTTCTATCATTTTAGTTTTTTACGTCTTTTTTTATATCATTTTTAAAATACAAAAAAGACTAGCCTTATTTTCCACCCCACTTCCCACACTCGAGACTAACTTATATCCGGCTAAATTAATTGCACGTTACGGAACCCTAATTGTGCGAACTTTACTCGTTCTTTTTTGTATTGTATTGATCGTTCAAGCTCGTATCCTTGTATTCTTGCCTCTCAGCGCGTGACCGAAACCTAAGCAAATATTACGTCTGGAAAATATAATTTGAATGTGGAATATCAAGGACTCAAATATTACAAAACAATCTCAAGTTTTATATTCAGTTTTAGTTTTCCAATGAATGAATTATTAAAGTTTTTGGAGCTGGCTGAGTTAAAATTGTAACTAGCCATCATTATCTTTTGTATTATAATAAACAATAATCGTTTTGTTATATTTTTAAATGTATTCTTTATTAAGTCATATGTATTTAGAAATGTAATTTACAAGTTAAAACGTGAGTATATGTAGGCATTACCTACACTTCCATGCTTAGTATATTTATAAATATTATCTTTTTATCGAAATATATTTCTTAATTATCTATAGGGTGATTATTTCTACTCCCTTCTGTTAAATAATAATAAATAGTAAACCTACCTATGAATATGAATTCCAGTATATAGAGTTCATTAGTGCCTTACCAAAGTATATTGCGTTTACTATTTAGTATGACAATTTAACAAGTTAACCATCATTTAACCATAGACCCAATGACCCTGGTCTAAGGGCGGGTTGTTTAATCATTGTAAGATTAACTACAAATTTATTGTTTAATCATTTGTTCACTTAACTCATAGACATCTTTCAAAAAATAAATTGTAAATGCAAATTGTTAGTTTAACTTTTACTTTAACTACTAGCTTTTCCGCGCGGTTTCACCCGCGTTCCCGAGGGATCTTGTGTTTTTCCGGGATAAAAAGTAGCCTATAGCCTTTCTAGATAAATGGGCTATCCAACACTGAAAGAATTTTACAAATCGAACCAGTAGTTCCTGAGATTAGCGCATTCAAACAAACAAACAAACTCTTCAGCTTTATAATATTAATTATTAATTACTTTACCTATGATCTAACAAACCTAACTGTGTAAGACAGAGATTACTTATATATATTTTTTTAAATATAATATTATATTAATGATATCAAATAGTTTCTCTATGGTAAGCAATGCTGTGGTAAGCACATAAGAAGCCTTGAAGAAATTGATATTACTTGTCTATGTTGGTGTATATTGCATATTCAGATATAACTATTAATTAATTATATAAATTTCTACCATGGGAAATAAACAGACGCTGCACTGGTGCGATAAAACACACTTAGATATTATTATTTTATATTCTTTATGAAACCTATTTTCGGTTTTATTTTGTTTTTTAATTCTCCAGTGTCGTTTTTTGTCAGAACACAATGTATCATTTGAGCCCGTCGTCGGTTTGCAATACGAGTATTGTTTTATGAGTACTTCTATTGGGCGTATGTAAACTTTATCCATGTGTGCTACAATTGTATTTTTTTTAAGGCGATTATACCTCGGTGGTAGAGACGTCGGATACCACGGTGAAGGTCGTGGGTTCGAATCTTATAATGAGTTTGAGCTTTCAGTGAAGGAAAACATTGTGAGAAAACCCGCCTGACTGGCTACCACTCAACTTGACGGTGATATGAAGCTAGGCGGGTACTGCATATTACCCCGCCACCGTACTATGGTTTCTATACAATGTTTTTCATTACCCAAAGCTTAAGTTTAATGTAGAATTTGAATCTACGAACATCGACCTTGAATTTCGACTCTACCACCGAGCTATTATTGCTCCAGCCGTTTCGCAGATTAGCCGGAACAAACCGACAGACAAACAAAATTTTTTTTTTTTTACACAACATTGTCGGCAAACAAACTTACGGCCTGCCTGATGGTAAGCGGTTACCGTAGCCTATGAACGCTTGCAACGCCAGACGTATCACTCGCGCGTTGCCGACCCTTCCCCCCACCCCGATGAGCTCTGGCGACCTTACTCACGCGCAGGAACACATCTTTTTATAAGTACTTTTAGTAAAATGTTTTTGTTTGACAATACAAATAGACACTTAAATTTTATTCATTTGTATAGATTATTATACTTTTGATATACACGTGCCTTTGCAGATAAAAATATTTAATAGGTTATTAAATTAGAGTAGTAACTCGTCTTATTAAATCTGAAAATATTGAGTTCAAATTTCTAATTGAACATAACTACATAACTTCGTTTGGCTCGCGAATGGGACGCGCGTCCCAAAACTACCTACATAAAAAAGAATCCAAGAATCGCGCGCGAGTCAAGTTATAATAAACATCTGATTACCACAAAAAAAAAATAAAGACGCTTGACTACCTTTATCTAAAGTTCTTCAGAAACGCTTACCTTCTTTAGCTGACTCTTCAATATAGCAGGGAACATGACCCATCCGAAGAGCAAGCCAAATAGAGCTGATCCACCTCCAATAGCCGCATACTTCAGCGGTTTGGGCATCAGCATCTTGCAACTAGTTCTAACTAGTTCAGGTCTACCTGAGAAAGATAATAGAGGTTTAATATGAAATTTACCCTCACTCAAGTCTAACCTAAAGGAATATCCATTCAGTCTAGATTTTATTCTAATTTAATAATTTTTAAACGACTTTAAAAAGAAGGAGATTCTTTGTTCGACGTATAGTTACGTATTTTTTAATAAGTTGTTCATATATATTTGGCTTTGATATTAGGATAGGCATTTAATTCTCCTTATGGAATACAAGATTATGATTTCTTAGATCTATGATAAAAAAACTAAAGCTGCTATTATACAAGTACAATAGCATACAGCATTGAAAATAAATTCTTTATTTATAACTGCCAATAAAGTAATTACAAGCAATTTTCAATCAACCCACCCATTTAATAAATCGATTCATAGTATGCACATTGCAAAAAGTGTACTGATTCTCACGGGTTTGGTATCTTATTATCTCTAGTACCCCTGACCATGACTAGTTTCGTATGCATTGGGAAATCATTTCTAATGCCTTGTCAACGCTAGTTTCCTACATACTAAACCACTTTCCTATCGATTTTTGTTACTAGTAGACGACGTAATTTAAATGAATAGGGGCTATCAAAGTGCTTCATTGATCCTTATGCTACACTAGCTTCCGCCCGGCTGTTTCACCCGCGTTCCCGAGGGATCTTGTGTTTTCCCGGGATAAAAAGTAGCATATAGCCTTCCTCGATAAATGGGCTATCTAACACTGAAATAATTTTTCAAATCGAACCCGTAGTTCCTGTGATTAGCTTTATAATATTAGTATAGATTAGGTACTTGTTAAACCATATCATCTTAAGGTTCATAATCACATCTGTGTCACTATTTTTATAATGACTATCTTTTCTTATACCAACTTTGCCACTCCCTTTTCACCCCTTGAAGGTTGAATTTAGAGTGAAGCCGTAAAACGTGTTCCATTAATTGTATTGAAGAGTCTGAGCATTAATAGGTACTAAGTTTCATGGAAATTATAAGAATAATATTATTTCCCATACTGTATGGGAAAGGCGTTGTAAGGCGTTGGATTTCTTGAAATCCTCAAAATAAACGAAGCTTACAATATAAAATCAACATCCTATCGGTTTGGCTGGGTGATAATGAGTCACTGAATGTGCCCTTGCCTTTAATTGAGATATCTTTTCTTCCTGTCTCCCGATACAAAAAAAAGGTTTAGAGTTTTATTTTTTTGCCACGTTCATAGAAAAACAACGAGTCTATAATGATTTATTAGACTAGGAAATTGTTAAGGTTAGTTAGGTCAGTATTTTTATTATTATAAGTAAGTATCTAAAGCAATAAATTGGTATAATCCATCCGGAGTTTTTTTTACTATTAGGCAGACTATTTTCGTAAGTTTTATTACATTATTGAATACAGAAAAGCCAATGAATGTAAAAGGTTATTGGTTGTAACAAATAAATATTTGAGGGTGAGTAATATCTTTTTAACCGACTTTAAAAAGAGGAGGAGGTTCTCAATTCGGTTGTTTTATTATTATTTTTTAATGGATGTTCACTCATTACTCCGTCATTTATGAACCGATTTCAAAAATTCTTTTTTTTAAAGATAGTTTAGCTATCTAGTGAATTATTTTGTTTTATAAAAAATAGTCCGAGTCATTCTACCCGTAGCTTACGTCCTTCCCCGTAGCGGTCGGGCCGTTAAATATTTTGTAAAAAGTTTATTTATTTCTTTAATGTTTAATATCTTATTTATGTTAAACCATGATGTGCATATAAGTTCTTGGTAAGATAACAATAAAATGGTATTGAACGAACATAACATAACCCTTTTTTGAAGTCGTTTGAACTTCAACATGAAACTTACAGAGTTCTCATTCGTAGTTTTTTATTAAAAAAAACAAAAAAACTTAAAACTCGCGCTCGTAGCGTAACTTGATTAGCCATTCTTAACCGATCGGCAAAGTTAAGCAACATCCAGTCTGGCCGGTACCTGCATGGGTGACCGCCTATTGGTATTTCATCTTGAGCGTTTCCGTGCTTCGGAAGGCACGTAAAGCCGTTGGTCCCAGTTATCACTGATAGTCGTTAAGCTAGTTGGAGACCTCCTAGGTGGCTTGACAACTCCAACAGTAGGTTGACCACTACCCAACCTCCACCAATACGCAGTGGGCACGCGTGGTGAAGTATTTGCCTATTATTCTTTCACCTCTTATTTGCGAAAGGAGGCCTGTGCTCAGCAGTGGGCAGATATAGGCTGTAATTATTATTATTATTATAAGTAATAGGAAACATACATACAGGCGCACAAACTTACGAATTTATAATATTATTGAGATTCTTCAATTTACTTTGTTTTTAAATGTAAATTTTTGGTAAATTAAGTTCAAATTGCAATTAACAAACATGAGTAATTTTTTGTATTAACTTTAAAAATATAGTAAACTTGAGTTTTTTTTAAATTAAATATTTTGGTTTTATAATAATTTAAGTTGGTTTAGTTTCAATTCTCTTCATATTTCAATTCAAAGATCACCCTAACTTGGATTAAGTATAATTGAAGTTTAAAGTTATTTAAAAAGAAAAAATCTTTTAAAATATAAAGTGACATACATACGTTTCTTGTCTGCAAAAGTGCGGTCAGCTTATGAAGACTATATCAGAAATACTTGTCCGATATTGCATCGGTTTTAATCAATGGGCGGAGTTATGTACAGGGACACCAAACAGTGGAAAATAAAATTTTAACATTATTATTTCTTTAGAGACTTATTTTTTATTTAAAGACGGTTTCATCCGCGTTCTCGGGATAAAATATAGTCCACGTTACTCAGGGATAACGTAGCTTTTGAATTTATTCGTTACATACAAAAATAGAAATATTTCCTCTTTATAATATTATATTACTAGCTTCCGCCCTGCGGTTTCACCCGCGTTCCCGAGGATCTTGTGTTTTCCTGGGATAAAAAGTAGCCTATAGCCTTCCTCAATAAATGGGCTATCCAACACTGAAATATTTTTCAAATCGAACCGGTAGTTCCTGAGATTAGCGCGTTCAAACAAACAAACAAACTCTTCAGCTTTAAGTATAGATTAGTATAGATATTAAAATAAAGGAACATATTATTTATTGGTACTTCATCTACGAGTAAAATGTAATATAACCATGCGGATCTCTCCAAGCTTTACAGTTTTTTCGGCGTCGTTGTCAAACACATGGTTAAAAAAATGTATTACCTACTCAAAATTATTATTTCCATAGGTAAAAAAACAAGACCACGCGCAGTCGAATTAGCGCGTATGAAAATTTGATTCTGTATTTGTTATCCTTATAAATTAATTTATTTCTTGTAATATTTATTTCATTGTTTCCTCGCAAATTAGTAGAAGTTTACTGGCCGAAGTAATTGCTACTTACGGCTTCATTTAGTTTTAAAATTACTTCGGTAGTGCTCAGCATCGCCTAGGCCTTGCTTTATTTAAAAGCCTTGGATTGTAATGTACTATTTTTACATTTTTAGTTTTCGGTGAATATAAATATGAATAAAATAATAAAGAGGAAGATTCCACCACACCGTGCGCCTGTACTGTTACCGCCTACTGTCCCAAGGAGGTGCCATACGTCATGTTATCGGAAAAAATAAGTGGATAGGTCATAAATAATGTTAGCTATTAGAAAAACTTTTGTGATTTGAAGGCTCAATTGTATGACATGTAATATGGGTGAATTTTATTGTACTTTTGTACCTTATTAAGGAATGTTTTTTTTTTAGATAATATGAAAGTTATTCGTTTTAACATTGCACAAACTTTTGAGTCATCATCTGCCTGCTTTATAATTATAAGTAATGGACATATATAGTATAAATCATACAAATAATTTTACTACTTACTACGAAAAAAAAATTTCACGGCTAAGCTTCTAAACCTGTTTTATGTGAATTGATAGAGGTGTACGTTGGAACCAAAAGTTGTATAAAGAAGCTGGACAAAGCTCCTAATCCCAGGTGAAACCACGTAGCACAGCAAGTATAAATCGTTCATGGAATTACATAAATATGTATTATTGGTTCAAATTGAAAACAGTTTTCAAATTGATAGTTTTGATAACAACATATTCACACTACCCACTAATATAGTTTGAATTGTAAATCGTACTTTCTAACTTAAAATTATACCAAATGAATGGGGTGAAGTTTATGAATATTTTATTAGAAATAAATATTTACTTAGAAACAAATATTGTTTTATAGTAAAATCTATGTATCTGACACTTTAAGTGCATGTGAATATAAATTAAAAAAAATAAAAACAAAATAAAAATTTGGGAAAAACCCACTACGGCTGTAAAAATTGTAATCGAATAAAAGTTGTAATCGAAAAAGGATTAAATAAAATTTTCAGCACACCCCCGACAGCAATTATCAAATATAGAGGTACATATTCACTCACCGACTTATTAACATAATGATAAATTCAAGAAAATTCCGTCGGGTGCTGCCATTACCATATCTGTTCCCAATTTCATTTAATATATAGCAGTATAGAAAAGTTATTATGTGTCGTAGAGATACAGCAATTTATATCTACTAGTGACTACATTTATTTACGTACCCAACGCAAATTCAATTAGTCACAAACTCATAAATTAGCTAAATTTTAGTTCATTTTGGGGCAGGGAATTTTGGGAAGCCAAAGGAAGCACAAAGGATGGGTTTTTCAAAATTCAATAACTAAGGGGTTAAAATAGGCATAGCGAGTAAATGCGGGGCGACAAGCTTGCCTGTAATGTTAAAATGTTTATGTTATAATAATTTAAAACTAATAAAACACTCGATCAATATTCTGCAATATTATATATGTATTAAGTTTTACTAACATAAAGATAGTTTATACATTTACTACAATAATAATTACAAATAAAAACAACAATCTTAACTATTTAAACTAAATATTATAATAAAATATATGCAAGCAATTAAAGAAAGAAAAAAACTGCATTTAGATCGCCACCCTCAGGTAGGGCTCCCAAAAAACTGGCGACGACGTTAAATAAAACCTAAATAAATAAATAAATATTTGGGACATTATTCCTCACACACGGCCATCTGACCCCAAACTAAGCAGAGCTTGTGCTATGGAAGCCAGATAACTGATATAATACATATACTACTTTTCTTTTGTAAATACATAGATATATAGATAATTACATCCATAATAGTAAATACATAGCAATTAGTAAACCTATAAGTATAAAAGGCGAAACTTCTTTGAAGTCAAGCAAATATGACGAAATGATTCGAAATTTGAAATAGTTGAGTTTATAGGTACGGCGTGTAGGATGATCACAACGGTAAAAACAACATTCACAACACAAAATTACGTTGTATTGTATTGTAGAGATAAACTAGATTAATATTATTCATAGATTTAACATAGGGCATCCTTGCCTTTGGCCAAAAGTGTAGTCGGTCCACCAAGTGCAAAATCATTTTTTTTATATAAACTGTGTTCATAGTTGTCTCAGTTGGTACCTACGTTTTGCGCAAGTACTTAATCGTACGGAACTTTGTTTTCAGTTCCAATTAAAAAAAAATACAAGAAAGAAAAATACAAAATCTCGAATTATGTCAGTAGGGGTTAAAGAAATATATGAATGATGCTTATTATACTGTAAATGATTATTTCAAAGACTCTAATGCTTGGTAGATTTGTTACTTTTGTGTACTATTATTGTTATTATTTTGATTTATAAACCTGTTAATAGTCTCAGTGATAACATATTGTGTGTTATAATTCGTATTTATTGAAATAGTTTTTCTTTGTATTATTTGTAGTAAGCTTAAGTTAGTCATGCTCACTTTGGAGTCATTGCTTGCGGCGGCGTCGTGTGGCGGGTCGCTCACTTCCCTATAATATGTGCGAGGAGGGCGATGGCTGCCACATGCGTCATACATTGATATATTTTTTCTTTACTGTCATATAACACACACATATTGTCAGTGAGACTAGGTAAATAATTTGATGTAATGAATCTGAGTTGGTTTTGAAAAGAGTAATTGCTGAGTTTCTTGCCGGCTCTTCTCAGTAGCAAGCAACCTTCCGAACCGTGCGTTAGAGTCAGACTATTCATAAGTGCTTGTGAAGGCCTATTTGAATTAAAAAATATTTTCATTTCATTTTCATTCATTTTATTTACAGATATAGGTAGTTGAACGTGTGAACGCTTTAATAATAAAAATAATAAAGAAATGAATACAGGGTAAACATGGATCCGTGGAGCGCAACCTGTATATATAGGTAAACAATCGATCGCCTAGCAACGATTATGTGGCAGGCAGCACTGCTTGCACTTATTTCAATATCAACTTTATGTCACCATTTTGCTTATATTTGCACTTTGGTAATTATTTGTTATACTTATGGTAAAACAAAGATACATTCTAAGCTAACTTTGTAGTTTAATAATTATAGTTATAATTGCATAAATAAATCATCAAATTACAAAATCCAAGGATAACGTAACCCTTTTTATTTCCGTAGAAATATTGTCAGATTTAGCATTTAACATATTTGATGACTGAAAATTATTTTGTGTCTTTTTTTTAGTTTGTATTAGTTATCTATCAATATTATTTCAATTTGTAATGTTCCATTTTATGTCCAACAGCCATGAATATATTTTCAACCGTGCAAGGGTTTTCTGAAAAAGTGAGAAAATAAATTGCAAAAAATACACAAAAAATTTCATAAAAATTGGTCGAGCTGTTTCGGAGGAGTTTTGCAGCAAAAACTGTGACACGAGAATTTTATATATTAGACTAGCTGTCCCCCGCGGTTTCACCCACGTAGCGGTATAAAAAAAAAGAAATAGCCTACGACCGATTCTCAGACCTACCGAATATACACAAAAAATATCATAAGAATCGGTCCAGCCGTTTCGGAGGAGTTTGCAACAAACACTATGACACGATAATTTTATATATTAGATATTAAAGGTGCGTTTAGATTGCTACCCGCATGCAGGATTTCCAGAAAGCTGGCAACATTACAACATCATGTATCAAACGTTGCATTTGATTTGTATTCTTCGATGCGACTCGATACAAATGTTTCGATTTTAGTCAAATATTCTCCGTATCGTTTATTATTCCCGATACATTAACATAATATCATATAAGTAAGAGACGTGAGTTAAGTGCTATAGGTACAGGTGTGGTTTTGCATTCCAGCCACGGAGGTTATGTACCTTGAATACGACACGAATGAATGAAATATGTTTATAATATGTCATTTTACGATCGTTTTTTTATTGATTCGTGTTCTATGTAGTATGTAATAATATCATCATAAAGGGAGAATGCAAAACTACAAACTACATATATTGATAAGTACAGAATAATTAATACAAGTCATAAAATTATATCTATTATACTAATACTAATATAATATATCTATAGGTATACTAATATTATAAGGCTGAAGAGTTTGTTTGTTTGAACGCGCTAATCTCAGGAACTACTGGTTCGATTTGAAAAATTATTTCAGTGTTGGATAGCTCATTTATCAAGGAAGGCTATAGGCTACTTTCATCCCGGGAAAACACAAGATCCCTCAGCAACGTGGGTGAAACCGCGGGGCGGAAGCTAGTTTCTTTAATAATTGTAAAACATTTAATGGAAAAAGCCAACATTGTCAGATTGTCCAAAAAACAAAAAATAATATAAAAAATGTAACCTTGCTGAGTTTCTTGCCGGTTCTTCTCAGTTGAAGGCGACTTCCGAATCGGTGGTAACTTCAGTAGTTTCGACGTTCGTAAGTGCCCTCTTAGGGCCTAAACTGAATAAATGGCTTTGACTTTGAAAGTCATAGCCTTCTTTACATACGCGTACAGACAGACAGACGCGGCGGAGGGACTTTGTCTTATAATATGTTGTAGTGATTATGGCTTTGGTGCGAAAATATGTGTATATATATATGTATATATATATATATATATATATATATTAATATGTAATTTGTATATATATATATATAATTTATTATCTGTTTAATTTTATGACAGTGATTCTGAAGTTCGCATACTTACCATGCTTTGACACTGATCACTCTTAATATAATCGTTTATTGCAACATCAACATAATGTGTACTCCTTATAAGGTTAACTTATAATTTTACTACATGTTGTTTATATGTATATTTTTTCTTTTTTCACTCAATTTATAATATTTCATAGCAATCAACAAATAGGTGAAAACTTGTAAAAGGCTATTATTTAGATCTATTGTATTCTACTATTAAAATAATATGTTATGAATAACTGTTAGTTTTCCGAGAAATAAATAAATAAATCCAATTTGTTTTTTGTACTGTTGACATATTTAATATAAAAACTAAGTAATTGTATGTTCCAAAATTTTGGAATCCCTATTAAATAAGGTCAAATTGTAGGTAGGTACGTACTAGTATACCAACAAGTACTATGATACTTATTCTAATTTTGTTTCACCTTTTGAAACGAAAATATTAAGCTTGGGGCTTAATCTTATCATAATGTGGAATTTGTTTCCGTATAATATTCCGTTATTTTGTTTATATCAAAGCACATTCGCACGTATAACACAAAGTATAAACGACATCCCACGTGTAATAAATAAATATTCTCATTTTATAAATACGACCTTCAGAGATAAAAATTGTGATTCAAAAATTTACTAATTGAGGGAAATTGTAATAATATTACACATAAGCTTAAGAATAGTTTAGTTTGGTTCATAAGTAAGATTTAAAATAACATACGTATTTCTACCCATTGGTCTTCATAGCCAGCGTCAAGTCTTGCAGATCTCAAAGCTTCACGAAAGGCATGAGTTATTACTGATGCTAGACATAAAGCTGGTTCTCCGGTAGCTGAAAAACATAAAAAGTTATTTGAATTACGTTATATTTTACTAATATTAAATATTGCTTTAAATCTAAAGCAGATTAAAGTATCAATTCGAACAATCTTGATTCTTCCATAAATATAAAAATATATTTTTAAACATCGATTCATCTAATAGACCTTTCGACTGCAACACTCCGAAAGGATTTTTTGAATTCCTTCTAAAATAAACCCTAAAATCAGCGGGTATGTCTTTAATTCCAGGAGGTTTATAAGTCCATGTCCTATCAGTCAACAACTGTCCAGTTTTAGAATCGTAAACGGTTTTTTCAGATGTCCAGTAACCAAGACCCATAACAAAAGCTCCTTCGATCTGTAAAAAAAAAAGTACGACATAGATGTTTGTTAGAATTTTTTCCAAGTTTTAGAAACGTTGGTAAATTTATGGATACTGCTATATAAAATTTGTGACATTCCTTTACCTGTGCAACATCAATTTGTGGACTTAAGCTCCTTCCAGTATCTTCAAGCAAATCCACTCTCCGAACATCATGATTTCCCGTCAAAATATCAACTTCAACTTCTAATGCAACCACTGCATAAATATCATAAGGCTTTACATCGTCTTTTTGAGAATACATGTATGAAGCTTGCAATTCTATTCCAGATTGAAAGGCTTTTTCAATAACGTCTTCCCATATTGGTTTATTCATCTTTTCTCTTATAGGTTGCAGTCTCGCCATTATTATTTCACAAGCTTTTAATGTAGCAAATGCTACACATTCACTACCAATACTTGCTCCTGTTGCCATTGAGTTAGGGGAAGTGAAACTTGAACTGGGTTTAACACTCACTTTCTCTAGTGGTATACCAAATACGTATGCACAAACTTGAGCGGCTTTCGTATTTATACCTTGTCCCATCTCTACACCACCATGTGTTATCACAACAGATCCATCAGCATGGAATATTGACACCAGAGAATTAAAAGGACTTATGTAAAATAAGTCGTATGTCATCGGCATAAGTTTCAGTGCTCGTTTTCTCCAACGATTCTTTCCGTTGAATACTTTTATGTTTTCAAGTCTCTCGTTATAGTTTGAGTCTTTCTTCAATTGTTCAATAAGTTCGGGGATAGGATTGTCTTCTTTGTGCATGTTTACTAATCTAACTTGTAAAGGATCTTTACGAACGCTGTAAGCAATTTTTTCCATAACATATTCTATCATTGCTATGCCTTCAGTTGATGCTGGAAAAGATTAACCAATAAGGAACATGTTGATGATAATCCTACTAATATTATAAATGCGAAAGTTTGTGATGGATGGATGGATGGATGTTTGTTACTCTTTCACGCAAAAACTACTGAACGGATTTGGATGAAATTTAGCAGAGAGATATATTATAGTCTGGAATAGCACATAAGCTACTTTTTATCCCGGGAAAACATAAGATCCCACGGAAACGTGGGTGAAACCGTGGGGCGAAATCTAGTCTTGAATATAATACATGTGTGTACTTACAAGGAGCTCTACACCACGTATTTGATGGTGTATCAGTAGCAACGCTATTGGCATTAATATACCATCGTTTAGTATCATAGCAATTTCCAAAGTGATTAACAGTGACTGGAGCGATTGTCTCATTTGGCGCGCAACCATTGTCTTGGTAGAATGTATTCTTTAAATACTGAACTTCACCTTCATTGTTAACGCCAACCTAAAAAGACATTTAATTTTATTAAAACATCAAGTAGTAGAAAATCAATGATTAAAAAAGCTTTCATGGAAAGTTACCTCAAAACAACAATCCGTGGGTAATCGCTTGCCAATAATTTTCATTCCAGTTTGTAAAGGTAGTATAAATCTACAAGTTTTCCCAAGTAAGTGTGTTACTAAAGCAGCTGCGCATGCTATCTGGCAAGAGCGAGTTATTTTACCTCCGTACCCACCCCCCACTCGACGAATAATTACTTGTACGCTGCAATGAAATAGTAGGGTAAAGCTTAATTTATGAGGCATAAGTCAATAAAAATGATAATAAATACCTATTAACAGGAACACCTAAGGACTGCGCTACAGCAACATTAGTCAAATCAAGCCACTGAGTTGAAGAGTAAACTTCCATGCCATCTTCTGTTGGTTTCACGACACATGTTTGAGGTTCCATATAAAAATGATGCTGAGTTTCCATTTTTATTTCTCCATACACTACAGTTTTAACATCATTGCCCAAATCTGTTGGTTCAACCGTTCTATCGTTTGTTACTCTTTTATCTTTTTCATCAGAGTTTAATACATCATTTATTGTAAGTAATGGTTTGTTTCTGTTTATAAAATCATATTCTACTTTTACAAGCTTTGCTGCTTTATTCGCAGTTTTTTCTCTGTTAGCTACTATAATACCTGCAGGTTGTCCATAGTATTTAACTTCTTTTGAACATAATATTTCCTCATCAGCTAGTATCAACGGTACATTAGTAGGTGTAAATGAGTTATTTCCAGGGATATTTTTTGCATCGTAGAAAGCTATGACATCTGGAATTTTCTAAAAAAAACAAGGCACATTTATAATTTATATTATATTAATGCCCATATTACTGATATGAATACTTACGAATGCTTCTGTAGTATCAAATCCAGCTATAATACTTCCAGGTATTATATCAGCTGTAACAAATGCAGCAAATACCTCATCAATCTGACTTGGCATATCATTAGAAAATGTTGCTTCTCCGCTGCATTGTACTAATGCTTCTAATTTTGGTATCGGCTTATTTAATGGCCACACACTCTTATCGGTATCAAATATTTGTGTACCCTGTGAAATACTTCGTTTAATGGCTTCACCACCAGAACGGTATTTTGGGTCTATTTTATCTTCAGAACAAAGACTGAGTATGGCCTGGAATTATAATAAGCTAGTTATCTATTGAATTGAAAGCCAAAAATATTAAACTTGTAGTCTATACTTTCTTAACCTTATAATACAATGCAATGGCGAGCATTTTTCTATAAGCTGCGGATGGTTCTGGTGGTACTTCTTCAGGAGATATCTCATCTGCTAATGTTGTCAGAGCCAGCTGTAAGGTTTCATCGGTGCAAGGATCCTTGTCAGCTAAGATGGATTCTGTTTTTGTTGCATGGATAAATTTTGATGAAATGCTGCCATATACTATAACAGCCTTTTCAAGGATATGAGATTGTTTTTTGTATTTGAAGAGAAATCCAGCATTGACAACAGCATGGGCATTTTGTGAACGTGGCATGATCTGAAATAATTTAATCGTTAAGAAGCTGTTTTTTAACGCAATAAAATATATGACCTTTCACAGCTTATTTTGACACTAAAAGTTCCACTCGCTGACTCATTTAAACTTAAAGGGTACTTTTCGATTCTTTTGGCACAAGTGAAGGAATAAACCCCAAAAGAAAATTAAGATATTGTATATAGTCCCGAATGGATTTTTTACGTGACAAAGTTACATTTGCGGCACATTATATACGCTACACGAGCGCCCGTAATGTGAAAGATATATGATCCACATTTTTATTTTGATTTGCATTTACCTTATAAGTCCTTACGTTACAGCAATGCGATAAAGGAGGAAGCAAAATATTTATAATTAACTTTCTCCTCATATCAGTTTTTAAAAAATCTGGTAACGTAATAATTTTCATATCTGCCAGTCCCTCAGCTGAAATTGAAATAAAAATTAAAACTGTTTATTCAATTCTATATAACATAAATTGTAATCAATAGTTTTATAGATATTCATACCAATAGTAACCATGGCTCCAACCGTTTCAAATAACAGAAACAAATCTGATTGGAAGTCATTATTCAGATACTTCATGAACAAGTTTCCACCGATAGTACCTATCTGAAAGTCATGCAATGTTATTTATTTCAAACTTCAGTTTTAAAATATAAATGGAATCCTTACTTACATTTCTAACAGGTATATGTGCAACTAAATCCATATGATCATAAAACTCCTTCAAATACATGAATTCTTCCATGTCAGTAGAGAGTTTTTGGAAAATATTCATCATATCTGACAATGACATTCCTGCTCCAAGCTCTAAATTAACGTCTATTCTGTGCCCTTTTATCTCAGCTACATTAAATATATCTATTAGATTAGTGGGATAATCAGTAACATGGTATACACCTAAAATAGATTAATCTTATTTAACTATTATTCAAGATTATTTCATGGATATTAATATTTTATCTAAATATTCGTCTTTACCTTGTCCTGTGTTACCAGCTATCAATTTATAATCATTACCATCACCCATGAGATTAAAGACATCATTGAGTGAATAAGCTTTATACCATCTTTGTATACCATAATCTATGGAAATTATTTTATTATCAACTTTCCCCAAAACACACCAGTCTTCATATTTTTCTTTTCTATGTTTTTCTACTTCAAGCAACTGTTGTTGTGCCTTATTATGTGGACAACTCTTATTGCATTTTACTCCACAAGATTTGAAATTTGACAGATCTTCTAAGTCAATCAGCTTATTAAGAAGTTTATCATCAACATCAGTAGCAAATGTTTTGAAGGCATCAGCGATTGGTCTATATCCTGTACATCTACAGATATTACTCGCGAATGAATTTTCTACTTCTTTCATTGTCAGATTTTTAGTTTTGTAGAGGCTGTAATACATTATAATTTTATGTAATTATTCTTAATATCATATTGTTGCAAAGCTTTGCATACCTATACATATTCATGATCCATCCAGGGGTGCAGTATCCACATTGAGTGCCGTTAAACTTGGCTAGTCTGCTCTGTATCTCGTGGTAGCCAATCGTTCTGTTGCCAATACCTTCTACAGTAGTCACCTCCCAACCATGGCAGGATAGTACGGACACTAGACACTGAATACCGTAAATAAAATGATGAAATTCAGAATTATCATCGATGGAGATAAATAGTGAGCTCTTGATTATTTAAGTATTTTTTTTAAATAATAACCACCAGTTTCTGAAAACCTAATCAAAGTTAATTTATGATCAAAACTATTGCCACGTCATTGACAATGACAGGTATACTTTTATCAAGAGATTAACATGAATCAGGCTTCTAGAAACTGGGTGTTATATTTTTTTAAACCTTTTTGCTTTACTATTGTTTATTTGGCCTTATTATAAAGGGTACAATGATGATTCTTTTTGGATATGTAACAACTAATAATACCTACCGAATTAACAGAAAACATCTTAAATTCATTGTCAGGTGGTAATGAAGCGTTGACGGCGACCACACAAGCACCACATCCACCCTCGTGACACATCGCTTTTGTGCCACGTAAGTCCGCCACATTCCTGATGTACTCATTTAGGGATACATCGGGTCCAAACTTGCCATCCACTAAGGATTGAAGATGAATAAATTTCGTACGTTGCATAGAAAAAAATACTGAAGCAGTTTGGGCTTTTAAATGGGATGATTCTAGCAGAGTATGTGTTTTGCGGTATAACACGTGCCTTTGTGTGTACGTTGTGAGTATTAAAAGAATGAAATTTAATTGTTACTACTCCATTAACAAAGTTGCGTAATTATTTTCTTCACCTTATCTTTATTACTTGTCAGCTTTATCTCGTTCTATTTCAAACACACAGTCATACAAATTATATGTATTGTTTTTCAATATAGTAGTATATCTACGTTTATTCGAGACAAGCGGGAGGGGAGCTTTTTCCGCCAACGCAGTAGCTTGGCCATACAAAGAGGAAACCCTGCCAGCCTGCTAGGAACCTTGCCCAACGACAGCGGCGGTAGTTTCGAGGATTTTTCTTATATTATACTTAGTATTTTGTATTTTTGTTGCAAAAAATATCGTAATGTTATATCAGCAGTCATAGGACTGACTTACCTTCATGCTGTTTCCCATTGATTTTTAATATTATTTTCGACATTAGCAAAACTACTTTTACTATTTGTTACTTTATTTAGATAATCTAGTTCATACAACTTGTCACCTTAGCACCTCGCAGTAAAATGACTATATACAAGCGACGATAATTTTCATAAGTGCGTAATCATTGTGCCGTAGGTACATGTTATTTACACAATTATTAGTAATATACAATGATCCTAGCGTAACTGATTGTGTCCACAATCTTCTGTACGACCAAAATTAATGAACAGTTTGGAAAATTTTGCTATTATTATGATACCAGAAACTATGTAAGTACAGTATTTAGAGGACCCGTCAACGTATTTCCACTGATTGAGGTAAGTATTTCACTTTTTATGTTCATATACCTACCTACTCTTTTTTTTCGCTTTTTTCACTACTCGTAGTTTTGTTATAGTACCTACTAGGCTATGCCCGCGGCTCCACCCGTATAGTATGATAAATCTGAATAGTGACACTAAAACGGTAATTGCGTAGCTCCCTTTAGTCACAAGGATGATACATTCAAATACAAAACTTTTTTCAAGAAACCCTCTAGGTAATTGTGAAAATCGCATTAAAATCCGTTACGACGTAATTAAAACGAGTATATAATTAACTTGCTTTAGAATTAGTTCACTGAATTATATAATTATCGGACAAGATATTATTATACAGGGTTGACAGACGTCATCTTTCAAGAACTTATTGGAGTTCGACAACTTTTACTGTGAGGTTTCACAGTAAAAGTTTAATATATAAGAGATGCTTACAATCAACTCTGAAATCGCGATAAGTATTATGCTTAGTTTACGAAATATCAAGTTTTAAATTAGCTATTTTTGTTACACTTGCGTGTCCTCTTAAAAACTGCTACTTCTAAATAAGATTCTATATAATATATAATTAATTATTTGCAAGTATACACAAATTGTATTTCACAAAAGCGGTTGGTTTACCAAAGCGAACAAATGTCGACCATTTAAAAAAATGCTGCGCGTCATATACCTAAGTACTTATGTATTGATTTATTTACCACTTAGCGGTGATTTAGCAGGTCTTGTAAAATTAATAGGCATTCTTTGTACGAGGTCTACTTTCTAACTATGGGAAACATCATATGTGTTCAGGGTCACTCAAAGGCACGTTTTTTTATAATGGCCCTGTCATGTCTTGATTGTAGCTTACAGTGACGTCAGGTCAAGGTTCTACCCTTTTCTATGAAGGTAAAGAGTTTAAAATGAATAAGAGGTCTTACAACGTGAATTTATATGCGTACAATAAAAATACAAGATTTTGTATTTTTTAAATTAATTAATACTTATATGAAAAATAATTCCCCGAGGCTGCCACGTGAATTTGAGTAGAAATATGAAACAGTCTAAAGTTTTTATTTTTAACAAACCATATTTCAACACTGTATAATGTGTTCCTCTGTTAAATATTTCAACATGAAACCGGCCACGTGTAAGTTATTTTTCCACAGTCAACTTTACGTTGTATCTTATTTTACAATACAAAAACACAATTCTAATAATGTTCCATTCCATCGATATCTTTAGAATAGAAAGAAATATAGAAAATATATTTAGTTTTGAAAATAGATTAATCTTATTTCCAAGAATACGGTAGGTACATTTGTTTTTTAAATAATAAAGTGGCCAATAGTTTACCATGACAGCTGGTGTAGAAATTTTAGCATGGAATTATATGAGTACGTACCTACTAAATACTAAGTGATGATGTGGCTGAATGAAGGTGAATAGTACACAATTCCATAAATGAAACTTGCTTACTAGAACAGCTGCCGGAATAGACCGACAAATACTCAGCTTAAGGGTGGTTACTAGCCAGGTGGGTACTACAAAGTAGTTTACAACTAGGTACGCTATAGTTTCCTTATGATGTTTTCTTCACCGAAATCATAAGTATTATAGGATTCGAGCCCATGGCCTTTGTACAGCATTTGACGTGACTAGCATTGCTTTTAAACTGAGAGAAAATATTTCAGACCATTTGGTATGGCAAATACCTTTATTGAACTTTTTGAGCTGTCGTGATGATGCGTGTGATGATGTTGAAGATATTTTATATTAAACCTTAAAGTACCTGTAGCGACATCTATCAACACTTCCGCTTTTCGTGGATAGATGGCGCAATAAGATTCTACATCGTGCTAACAAAGTTCATCGAGTACTTGCCATATATACAAAATTCCAACATTTACATTTGGATCGCGGTCCCCAGGCACTGACTCAGCCTGGCGGAAGATCTTCCATATTCAATGGAGGAGTGGAAGGTGGAACCTTTTACTTACTATGTAGTACCCGTCGCAAGGGTGTAACTAGGATTTTGTTAAGGGAAGGGGGGGGGTAGGCGTAGACAAACCAAGAATATATCTAAGGTAAATGCTGCATGAGCAATGAGATAGGTTATGTTAAAAATGACAGGTAACGCCGACTGCGCAGCGCAGTGCAAGCGAGGCGATCAGCCGCGGCGTGGGCGCGCGGGGAAAGGAACGATGCGGCGCGGTCACAGATTACTATAATCTAATATATAAAATTCTCGTGTCGCGGTGTTTGTAGTTAAACTCCTCCGAAACGGCTTGGTCCACCCCAATTTTTTTTTTGATATTTTTTTTTGTTTTTATTTTTTTATGATACAGCATTAAAAATACATACAACCCTAAATTTTTAACCTTCTACGATCAACCCATATTTTTTATTTGTTAATAAACTTTAATTATTTTGGCAAGATTTTTATTTTGTCATGACTTAGAATAAAAAGTATTACATTAAAACCTCTACGATCAACCCCTATTTTTCCATCGCGATTTTTTTTATAGCCGGTCTCCTGTTTTACTCATTGATGGGGCAAGATGTTAAAAGCCTTTTTAGTGGACTGTATTCTTAGGTGTGCCTCCTCACGTCTCCGTTTCCTCCCATGTAAAAATGCGGCGGTGAGATGTTATACCCAAACAAGTAACTTTATGAGTTATAATATAACCAATAGCCACTCACCTGATTTCAGCTCCTTGGCAATCTCCAAGTCGCACAGGAAGGGTGCTTTGAATCAAATTAAAATAAAGCGGCGCGGTGATAAAATTATTTAGAATCAACTCCAACAAATGTATTGACAATAGACTGACATTAATTTTTTAATAATAAGAAAAAAGAAAGAGGCCAAATGTGATGCGGTCGCGACTCGAAGACGCTGTTTTGCTTCAATCGTAGCGAGGGTTCTCGGCTATAAAATAAAACCTAAAAATACTTGTTTAGGCTCGAACATTCCCCCCGCCTAGAAGGACAAAGATCTCCCTGGTCTTCTAACGAACAAAGAGCGCGAGAATGCACAAAAAAGATAAAACTCAAAAATATTACGCGATACGAAACTTAATAATTGATCTTGACATTGAAAATCATAAGAAATTAAAATAGTTAGATAGTTAAGTAAAATAGTTAGCAGTTATACGACGAATGAATTTACTGAAGTGGTAAAGGAGCAACCTTGACCACAGGTCTTTGATAAATACCTGAATTCGTGCGTACAGAAACAATGCGGACTATACCGTCTTTTCCGGGAAAAACATGTTCGATTACACCTAACGGCCATTTCAAAGGGGGGACATTATCATTATGTACCAAAACTATTGTACCCTTTGTAATCGGTGCGGTTGGAGTATTCCATTTTTGACGGTTTTGGAGTGTATGAAGATATTCTGTTCTCCATCGTTTCCAAAACGATTGGATAATTTTATCTAATAAATATTTACGCTTGACTAAATTGAGAGGTAGCGTTGAAACGTCCGCGTTATGCAACGAATTTAATGGACCAAGGGTCAAAAAATGCGAAGGTGTCAAAGCCGTTGGTTCAGATGGATCTGAATTAAGAAGCGTCAACGGGCGCGAATTTAACAAAGCTTCTATCTGGGTAAGCAGCGTGAGCATTTCCTCGTAAGTTAACAGTTGTTCGCCAATAACGCGTTTTAAATGAAGTTTAATACTGCGGATGTTCGATTCCCAAGATCCACCAAAGTGTGGGGCGCTTGGCGGATTAAATTTCCAGTTAACACCTTGATTTCGCGTTTCAACAGAAAAAGCGGTTTTAAAATCTTTTGAATTAACAAGACCAGTCAATTCATCAAAATAAGTCTTAGCTCCTATAAAATTTGTTCCTTGGTCAGAGTATAACGTAGAACAAGTGCCTCTACGAGACACGAATCTCTTAAATGCGTTAATAAAAGCGGATGTACTTAAATCGACTGCAAGCTCGATGTGTGTGCAGCGAGTTACAAGACAAATAAATAAACAAATGTAAGATTTCTGTTGTCGAGCACCTCTATAGCGGCTGATAAGAATAGGTATAGGACCAGCGTAGTCCACCCCGGTATGTAAAAACGGTTTGGCTTCTATTACACGACACGTTGGCAAATCAGCCATTAAAGGAGAATCAATTTTTGGATTGACTCTGAAACAGCGATTACAAAGTCGAAAACGCTTACGAACGATTTTACGGCATGAAATTATCCAATACCTCTGGCGCAACAGAGACATTAGTAAATTAGGCCCAGGATGTAAGTATTTATTGTGATAGGCGTCAATAATTAAATTTACCACGTGATCATTATTAGGCAACAAAATAGGATGCTTAGCGGAAAATTCAAGATCAGATTTATTTAAGCGACCACCGACTCGTAATAAACCATTATTTAAAAATGGACAAAGTGGGCGTAATTGTTTTGATGGCAATTTATTTTTGGAAATATCACTAATTTCGTTATCAAAATGAACAAATTGAACATCGGATAAAACGGTTTCTTCAGCCACCTTTAGATCTACAACCGAAATGCTAAAGGCGCGCGGTAGTTTTTTTAAAAATCTTAATATGTAAACTACAGTTCGGAGGAGCTTACTCCACGAAGAAAAACGGGATGCTAGCTCACAAAAAAATGGTTTTTCACGGTCAGCCACTAATAAAGTTAGGACTTTAGCTTTAACCTCAGGTAATATAGTTTCATCTTTAAAAACAAAATTATTGAGAGGCCATTCAGAAAGTGGTTGATGAGTCCAAGAAGGACCATGCAGCCACAACGGATGGTCAAGCAGTTGACTAGGCGTGAGCCCTCGCGACAAACAATCACATGGATTTTCTTTACCGGCGACATGGAAAAAATGCGATGCGGGTAAATAATCATTTATTTGAGCAATGCGGTTGCTGACGAAAACATTGAAGCGGTGCGGTGAAGAATGAATCCAATGTAAAGTAACGCTGGAATCCGTAAATGCAAATATTTTTGAAACTTTACATTTGTCTGATATATTATCAGATACGTATCTTAAAAGTTTAGCAAGTAATAAAGATGCGCAGAGTTCTAAACGAGCCAAAGTAAGTACCTTGACTGGAGCCACTTTGGACTTTGCACAAACAATATTGACAATATTGTTAGGAAAGTCAGGATGTATCACGCATAAATAAACCACAGCTCCATAGGCAGATGTACTTGCATCAGCAAAACCTAACAGAACCAATTCGCAATCTGTGGAATTGATACCGAGGTGACGCGGAATTTTAAGTTTTTCCAGAAGTGGAAGTTCAGATTTAAAACTCAACCACCGCGTACAAACGTCAGCGGGTGGCTGTTCATCCCAATCCAGCTTCATTAGCCAAAGGGCTTTAATCATTAATTTCGCGTACAAAATTATAGGTGCTGCGATGCCTACCAAATCCCAAAGTTTGGCGATTGTTGACAGGATAGTTCGTTTAGTTATAATATTATGCGGGTCTGATTTAACGGTAATAGAAAACTGATCATCTAGTGGGCACCAACGTAAACCCAAAATTTTCAATTCGTCATTATCAGAAATATCAACAGAAGCGGACAGCCGATGTTGCTCTGGCAACTGTTCAAGTAGTTTTTGCGAGTTACTTGAGAATTTGACTAATTCTAAGTCTGCTTTAAGAAACAAGTTAATTAAATCGCGAGAAATATTAATAGCGGTGTTTTCATCCATAACGGAAGTTCCTAAATCGTCCATGTACAGATTGCGGGAAATAATAGCGGAAGCATCAGGACAGGCATAGCCTTCATCCTCGATAAGTTTTTTAATTGTGCGCATGGCGAGATATGGACTACATTTAAGGCCAAAACAAACGCGGTTGAATTCGTAAATTAGCGGTTTAGGTTCATTTGAAAAGCGGTATAAAATTCGAAGATAGCGGTGAAAGTCAGGTGAAACTAATATTCGTAAATACATCTGACGGATGTCTGCGGTGATTGCGATGGGAAATAAGCGGAAATGGAAAATTATTGTGAGAAGATCAGATTGTAAATTAGGTCCTGAATATAAACAATCATTTAACGATATATTTGTTGAAGTAGCGGCACTAGCGTCCAGTACGAGGCGAACCTTAGTCGTAAGTTTGTCATCGCGGATAACTGGATGATGCGGTATAATGTAAAAAGATGAATTATTTTGCGATTCAGAAACTAAGGTAATATATTCCTTATCTAAATAGTCGCGAATGATTTCATCATATTGTTTATGAAGTGAATTATTTTGTGTGAATCGTCTTTCCAGTGAGTTGTATCTACGCGTCGCAGTAGTTTGAGAGTCACCTAAATCTTTTGGATCACGGCAAAATGGTAAAGGAACAACGTAGCGGCCACGATTATCCCGTGTCGTATTTTGTAGATATATTTCCTCACACTTCTTATCATCAGCGGATAGATGCTTGCGCATGGGAACTTCTTCGATATCCCAAAACTTTGAAAGAAGATTGTCAACATTTTCAGTGGTAACAAGGAAGTTTTTTACCGACGGCAGTTTAGGGTTAGACGTAAAGGCGGAACCAGAAACAATATATCCAAAAACGGTGTCAATAGCGTCAGGAAGACCAGATGGTCCAATAATGCGGTTAGTCTTTAAAATACGTTTCACAAAATCTTCAGCGCCTAGTAATAGATCGATTCTACCAGGTAAATACCAATGTTGGTCACTGAGAGGTGCATTTTGCAAATAATCAAGATACGCGGTGTCTATCTGATTTTCAGGAAGATTACCTGATATTTTATCAATAACTAGCGCTTGCAACTCGAATGAGAAATGTTCATCAGAGTTTGAAAATAACGTTAAATTCGAAACACCTTTAATAGGCTGCGTATTTTCCCCGATACCTTGAACTAACGTATTTTTATTATCAGGCAATATTTTTATACCTAATGTACGTAAACAACGCGACGTAACGAAATGTTTCTGTGACCCCATATCAACTAATATTCTAATATTACGGCGATTACCGAAAGAATCTAAAACTGATGCAATAGCGGTTCCGAGCAACACGGTTTTAAGCGAATCTTGTTTACTTGTAGCAGAGCCCGTAAACAATGGCGCGGTGGCGGCGGTATTATTGCTATTACGCTGACCACTAGCGCGCGGTGGCGAAGTAGCGGCGGGTTGCGAAGCGGTGCTGGCAGCCGCGGCGGCGTGGTGCGGTGCGAGCGCGAAGTTGCGCGGTGCGGCGGGCTGCGACGGCGTCAGCGGCGCGGCGAACGCGGATGAATTTACTTGACCATAACCATAGTTATGATTTTGTTTATTGAAATATGAACCTTGATTCGAAGTACTTGGTCGTGAGTCTGTGGAAAAGCGACATAGCTGGCTATGATGCGGCCTATTACAGAACCTACAACTTGACATAGATTTACATGACACAAGAGTATGGCGGACACTTAGACAATTGACACAACCATTACATCTTTTAATGATATTATATTTCTCAATAGGTGATAAACTTGAAAATGAGTCGCATTGGTATAAATTTGAATGTTTGTTACTATTGCAATAACTACAAACAGGATTACTATTGTTTATTAAGAATGTCTGCGGCGGGCGATTCGAGATGACCGCTTCACTCCGGTGTACATGTCCCAAGCGAGCAAAAGAAACAGGTGACGCGGGCATCGTTCGTTGTAAAATCTTCGTTTGATCACGAATAAACAATACAAAATCATTATATTGTGGAAAAGAATTTTTCTTACTTAAAGACATTTCAAATGCACGGGAAGTCTCTGAATCTAATTTGCGTAATCCGATATGTACAAATATAAAATCGGCTAAATCTTCTATTTTTAATTGGCGTAGTGCGGAAATCGAAGTTGAAAACTGATCGATGAATTGTTCTAAGCTAGAAGGCGATGCCTTGCTTGGTAAAGATTTCAAGTTCAGAATAGTTTCTAAGTACGAAATAGCGATAGCACGCGTGTCTTCATATTTAGTTATCAAAGTGTCATATAATACTTTATAATTATCAGGGGTAGGCGCAATGCCTATACAAATACTTTGAGCTTTGCCTTTCAACTTTGAAATAAGATACTGAATGCGTTCTGCATCTGTTATGGTGGTGTTATAATGCACGATTGTTCGAAATGATTCGATGAATAATGGAAACTTTTGAATATCCCCATGAAATTCAGGAATTTCTATACGAGGTAGCTTTAGTGTAGTCGAAGTATTAGCAACGTTATCGGTGCTACGAGAATCTTTAATACTATGAGCAGTTTTTATAGCGTAGTACATATCATCAAAAGCCCATAAGGTTTCATAAGTAGGAACATAGGTCTCGTCATGTTTCAAGCTCTTAGAATTAACTTGGTCAATTAGATGAACAAATTCTGTGCGTAAATTATTTATATTTTCTGCTTGCAATTCAAACAAAGGATTCTTCTCGCCTTTATTTTTCGGTATTGATTGGTAAATGTTTTGAATACGTGCAAAATAAGAATCGCGTTTGCTTAATAAAAGTGTTATTTCAGACGTCATTTTTCTAAAATGGAAAACTCCAGAACCCAACAATACAAAGTAACACAAATTGCGAAATTGAAAATTCAAGCGGTTATATACGAAATTATAAAAGGGAAAAAAAACTGCAAAACGTGCGGCTCGACGGACCAAAATGATGGGGCAAGATGTTAAAAGCCTTTTTAGTGGACTGTATTCTTAGGTGTGCCTCCTCACGTCTCCGTTTCCTCCCATGTAAAAATGCGGCGGTGAGATGTTATACCCAAACAAGTAACTTTATGAGTTATAATATAACCAATAGCCACTCACCTGATTTCAGCTCCTTGGCAATCTCCAAGTCGCACAGGAAGGGTGCTTTGAATCAAATTAAAATAAAGCGGCGCGGTGATAAAATTATTTAGAATCAACTCCAACAAATGTATTGACAATAGACTGACATTAATTTTTTAATAATAAGAAAAAAGAAAGAGGCCAAATGTGATGCGGTCGCGACTCGAAGACGCTGTTTTGCTTCAATCGTAGCGAGGGTTCTCGGCTATAAAATAAAACCTAAAAATACTTGTTTAGGCTCGAACACTCATTATACAGTTTTCGGGCATTTTTTTTTGCGTAGCAGTGACTGTTATACGTAATTTTCAGTGCAATAATTATTTATTCACAATTTATTAATAGCTGATAAAGACAGTTTGAACTCTCAGTCTATAATATAAAAACCGGCCAAGTGCGAGTCGGACTCGCGCACCGAGGGTTCCGTACAAACTTCGTCCATCGTTCGTCCATCACGGGAAATGCACAATTTTATTTATTTACTGTATTTGTATTTTGCCAAATTTAGTGATTCTAGGTCTAACGGGAACTA
Organism: Tetheella fluctuosa; assembly: GCA_951216915.1. Classification (NCBI taxonomy): domain Eukaryota; kingdom Metazoa; phylum Arthropoda; class Insecta; order Lepidoptera; family Drepanidae; genus Tetheella; species Tetheella fluctuosa. The sequence goes on from OX578230.1 coordinate 8,720,590, forward strand.
CCACAAAACAAATAAATGGGCAAAAAAATTGCGTTTGTTGTATTTATATAAATTAAATATTTATTTTATTTTGTTTTTAGTATTTGTTGTTATAGCGGCAACATAAATAAATAATTTGTGAAAATTTCAACTGTCTAGCTATCGCGGTTCTTGAGATACAGCCTGGAGACAGACAGACGGACGGACAGACAGCGAAGTCTTAGTAATAGGGTCCCGTTTTTACCCTTTGGGTACGGAACCCTAAAAATCAATGTTACTTTGTTTTAGAGAAATAGGGCAGAACAAGGTCTGCCGTGACAGGTAGTATCTATATAATAGGTTAATTCCTCTGTGGCGCGGTGTCGAGAAAACAGTTTCGCGCGTAAAAAAGCGAATCTAGATTCCACCATTCATTAGAATCAACATGGCAATAGAATCAACTTTGTTTTTGTTTATTAATGGGCTATTATATATTTATATATTATATAATATTACTTTACGATTTGTGAGCATTCCTGCATCTTCTCCCCGCCCGTACCTCGCTACGCCCTTGCCCGTCTGGCTGGGATAGATTTGTTCCCAAGCATATACCGGTGTGTTTCAATTTTTGCACTCGAGTGTCAGTTCCTTGTAGGCTGTATACCACCTACGGTCACGTCGTCACATAAAACGGTGAGATGTGGTCAAAGCTAGCCCTATATAATGTTTAAAAAATTACGTAGTTAACCTTAATTATTTATTAAGCTTTACTTCAGTTATTTTAAATCAATGAAACCTAGTCGTTGTATGTAACTATATTAATTAATTTCAAGTATCTGTTTCAAACACCTTTATTACAACTAACCCTGGACTTTTAGTCAGGCGCAGATACAGTAATTTAAACAAACATTTTAATTGGGTTTCTTTATATATACAGTTTGGCATACCTTTTTGGGTCCTTAAGGGTGGCTACCCTTTTGTAATAGTTAGATTGTTCTGTTCTTGTGAAACTGGGATTATGAGGATATTAAAGATCACATTTTTAACCGACTTCAAATAAGAGGAGTTTCTATATTCGACGTATTTAGGTTATAAAAAAAAAGTCAACCATAAAATCATTAAACATTGAAACGATAACAAACAACATAAGACAATTTAATTGGTGATATTATCTCGACGGGAAACTTCCCCCAAGAAATTAGAATTTCGTACTACAACGTCGAAGTCGAAATCGAGAAAAAAACTGTTATATATTTTTAATAGGTTCGTAGCCTTGCTACGATTTGCTACGAGGCGTAGCATGCAGATGCATTTGTGATAATTTATACTTTTCGTAGAATGTAGAAAATAGTATTCAACATAGGCATGGGTATTTATTTACAACAATCATTATCTACTAACAAAACTTCAAGGTTAATATTGACAAAAAGAAAACTTAAAAGTAAGAAGCTTATATAAAATAATCTAAATTAAAAAAGTCGCTATCAGAAGGCAGCGTACCCAGAATGCAGGTACTTAATCATTCGGAATATAATGTTATTTTTTATTGCATATTAAAAAATCTACCATTATTAAGTAGGTAATTACATGCATTGTTCCATCTTTTTTTACTCTACCTACACAATACAATGCACGTATAAATATATAATCTTGAATGAATGTGTCGAGTGACAAAAATGGATGAGAATACGAATAAGTACGTTAGAGGCAGAATAAAAGTAGCGCCTGCGACTGAAAAGTTTAGAGAGAATTGTTTGTCAAAGTATGGACGACGAGGAGATTTGCGTGTCACTAAACACAAATAAGAAGGCTAAAACGTGATGGATGTATCGTGAAAGATAATGTGAGTAGACATGAAGAGAATGATTAGGAATAAAAGGGAATTAATTGAAGAAGTGTACATATTGCGTCGACCCCATATAGGAACAGGGCAGGTAGATAAGAAGGACTTTCTGGACTGGAACTATATATTCGAAATATCGTGGACCTTTTGATTACTTCAACAAAAGCTTACCATTTATTTCTCACGGCTGGCTGGTTAAAGGAATGTATCCAATTTTATTCAGTGGACAGCTATCTGCCACTATAGGTTAGTCTTTTTTTTACCCAGGAAAATCCCTATGGATACCCCGCGGCTCCGGGGGGAAGCGGCGGGGTTATGTCAGACTCCTACTGTACATACAATAAAAAGCCTTCTAGTCCTAGTTCCTTCTAGGCTTTGTGTGCTTACCACCTCCGGTCACATCACCTGTGAGAGTGTGGTCAAACACAAGCCTATACAAAGTAAAAAAAAAAAGTACAATGAAATTGCGATATCTTGGAAAAGGATGTTTATTAGAAATAAAATTATTTATTTCAACTTAAAATGCTTCAACTTGTGTTCGACTGCCATGAAGATATTTTCCACTGTACACGGATTCTCTGCAAATAAATGAACATTTTTATTTATTTCTATACTTACACAAGGCGTTTGAATGGATGTTAGTTACCTTTTCACGACCAAACTGCTGAACTGATCGCGATGAAATTTGGTACGCACATAATTTATGGAATGAAAAGGTACATAGGCTACTTTTTTCTCGGGAACGCGGGTGAAGCCGCGTGGGACCAGCTAGCCGTCGAATAAAGCTTTTTGTAGATAGAGCAACCGTTTTTTTTGTTTTATTTTATTTGAGATAAATAAATTAAATAAATACCTATGTCTACCCATCTATCGTCGTATCCTGCATCTAATCTTGCAGAGCGCACTGCTTCTCTCAGCGCATGGATGAGCACTGTTGCCAGGCAGAATGATGGCTCACCAGTTGCTGGAAAATAAAATCTTGGTAAGTAACTTTCATCAACATCATCACCATCGCCCTTTCGTAGTCTTCTCCAGGTCTTATGCCGTATTGAAATAGCGCCTTTCGGTTGCTTGCCATCCATGTCCAGCCCAGTTCACCTAACGTTTGTAACTCACTTGCCAGGATGCAGTTTCCACGGTAAGAGAGTTCACCTGCTCCATCGACGTCCATGATATACGTATTCATGTTTTATAAAGCCTTATTATGTTCAAATTTCGAAGTATATTGTATAAATACACGTCACGTGCCCTTAACGTTTTGTGAATGGCAAATATTGGCGTTGACTTAAAATCGTTCAAGCCCGCGTTTATGAACAACGAGCTTTAAAACTAGTATGAAAAATTCAAAATACTTTGAACAAATATACAATGAAAGCAAATACAGTCGGGTGTAAAAAAAAATTAAGAAAGATTTACAATCATATACGATACTTTTTATCCTGGGAAAACATAAGATCCCTCGTGAACACGAGGGTAACCACGGGGCGGCTAGTCTTTTCATAGAAATGTGTAAGTACACATTCACAATCACACATGTATGCATCATGTATATGCTTGTGTGTGAATGTGGGTATTCCTAGAACTCCAGTAATAAAAGTATTTTATCACTCGTAGTTGACCTTAATCAGAAAACTTAGCGACAAGCACTTGACAAGCTGAAGGGTAACTAATGAGAAATTTCGAACATACTGTGGTTTTGACAGATATTTATCAAATTAAACTATGTATACTCTTACTAAAATAAGTTAATCTATATATATAAAATGGATCGCCGAAATGTTTGTACGCGCATAACTTCTGAACGACTGCACCAAATTGGATAAATATTTCTTTTATGTGTTCGTTATTGCACTCCGGGAGTGCCGACAGAAGTGAAAACTTTTCTTTTGAGAGATTGAGATTGAACGTCAAACTGCGTCTCGCTCGTAATGGTGTCGTGAGTCCAAAGGTTTTACATCATCTAAAAAGAAACTAAACGTCAAACTGCGTCTCATCATAACGGTGTCGCGTCTCAACGGTGTCGCGAGTCCAGAAGTTTTACCTCATCTAAAAATATGCGTACCGCGCTAAAAGAAGTTCACGCTTCAAAAATTACACCGGGAACGTGGTTGAAACCGCGGGGATCAGCTAGTTTATAATAAATGCATCAGTAACGTTATGAATGAAAAATGGTACACATAGATAGAATATTTTTTATCGCGGTTATATTAGAAAGTCTATATCTGTTTCGCATTAAACAGCGGAAAGATACCTTAATCCCGCAAATACAATCGTTTATATGCCACACAGCTAAATTACTAAGAATTCTTCAACATTGCTTTACCTACTACTAATGTAGAAGTGCCAAGGACATCCTAAACTCAGTAGTACTACATTTTATTGAACATGCCAGCCCACTCCAGTTCATATGGTACAATATTTGTCAACATATTTGTACTTATTAAATTTGTACTTATTGTTCAGGAATTTAATATTATACTTTTTTTTTATCCTGTCTACGCGTATAAACTTTTCTTTTTTCCAACATGACTTAACAATAACACATTTATGGTGGCTCTAAAAAAAATAACAAGAGTATATGCCGCCTTAATTAAAAGTTGTCCCGGCATGCAATATTTGCCATTCTTCATTATCACTTAACGCAGTGTGATTACTGTCAAGATAGGTGCCTTGTTTGATGACGTAAACCTAAAAAGGTCATGTAGTTAATAGGCGTAAGACTTTTGTTAATTACTAATATCTGTATATATAAAAGGAAAAGGTGACTGACAGACTGATCTATCAACGCACAGCTCAAACCACTAGACGGATCGGGCTAAAATTTGGCATACAGATAGCTATTAAGATGTAGGCATCCGCTAAGAAAGGATTTTTGAAAATTCCACGGGGTTCGCGGATAAAACCGCGGGACGGTAAGCTAGTTATATATAATATACAGATCTAATATATGCATATTATTATAATTCTTGAAAGTAAATATGGTAGTCTATTGTTTCTTTGCTTGCTTTAAATAGAATATTGTCTAAATTCCCAGACTATTTGCCGGAACAATGTATTTGTCGGCTACCTACGCAATCTTTCCCTTTCTGAAGGTCTAATTTGAAAATTATACATGTAAAATATTGTACTAATTTTATGACAATAGGAATGTTTACCCTTACTGACATATTAATTTGCTAAATTAGACTAATATAGCAATTATGAAACATGTCTCTAGTACCAGATGATATTTTTATCAAGAACATAGAGCTAAATAGCTGATCTGGCGATGTAAGAAACTATCACCTTTAGACTGCAGCACACCAAATTGGTTCTTAGAATTCCTTTTGAAGTATATCCTCATATCAGCAGGAATATCCTTAATACCAGGAGGCTTGTAGTTCCACGTTCGATCTGTGAGAAGTTCTCCAGTATTGTGATCATATACTAATTTCTCTGAGGTCCAATATCCTAGACCCATAATGAATGCTCCTTCTATCTGCAAATTATAAATTTGGTTTAGTTTAGTTTACATCAAAATAAATCTCATGAAGTGTGTAGAGTTTAATGATTTTAGTATTTTTATATTCATTAAATTATTTTCTTTTTACCTGAGCAACATCTATTTCCGGACTCAAACTCCTTCCAGTATCCTCCAGCAGATCAACTCGTTTGATTTCATGATTTCCAGTCAAAACATCAACCTCAAGTTCTAGTACACATACAGCATACACATCATATGGTTTTACATCATCAGTAATATTAGAATACATATATGAGGCTTGTAAATCTATGCCATCACCATAAGCTTTGGTTATTAAATCTTCCCATGATGGTTCACCCATCTTCTGTTTTACCGGCTCAAGTCTTTTCATTATTATTTCACAAGCTTTCATAGTAGCAAAAACAACGCATTCACTACCTACACTGCCTCCAGTAACTATAGCATTGGGTGAAGTAAAACTTGTACTAGGCTTAACGCTGATCTTCTCTAAAGGTATACCCAAGATATATGCGCATACTTGAGCTGCTTTAGTATTAATCCCTTGACCCATTTCAATACCACCATGAGTTATTACTACTGTACCATCGCCATGGTAAACAGATACTATAGAGTTGAAATTTCCTGTGTAAAATATATCAACAGTAAGTGGAATTAATTTTATGGCTCGTTTTCTCCATCTATTATTAACGTTAAATTTTTTAACTGCATTAATTCGTTCTTCATAATCCGAGTCCTTTTTCAATTGTGTTATCATTTCGGGGATTGGGTTCTTTTCTTTTGTCATGTTAAGCAAGCGGACTTCTGTTGGATCTTTGTTAACGTAATGAGCTATCATTTCCATTATGTATTCTATCATTGCAACACCTTCTGTTGAGACTGAAAATAATCCAAAATATTGATTATATTTATACTGAATGAATATTTCTAGATGTCACAACGGGTTCGTAATATAGAACAACTTTTTACTTTAAGTCAAATCTGAAAAATGTTTGAGCTAGATCTTTTGTATGAAATGCTTAGTGTTTTTTTGCGATTTAAGAGTAGGTCGAATAGTAAAAATGTATGTTGAACAATTAGTAACAAACATAGGTTTCGAAAATACGAGATTTCAAATTATCCACCCTCTTCGATTAATAATTACGAAACAATTATAATATAATGATTTTGTTTTTTGTCAAGTTGAAGCGTTAGTTATGGATCACAGTTTTAGATAAATCAAAATTAATAGACGTACAATACCTTTATTAATGTATTGATATTTATAAAGGTTTTATACGTCTATTAGTTTCAATATACTTAGAATATGAATATAAGTAGTACTTACATGGAGCTCTACACCATGTATTCGAAGGAATATCAGTAGCAACACTATTTGCTTGAACATACCAACGGGTACTGTCATAGCAATTGTGAAAATGCTGTATAGTCAGAGGAGTTATTGTCTCATTGTAAGAATGACCAGCGTTTTGGTAAAACGTGTTCTTTAAGTACTGGATTTCACCTGAACTATTTACGCCTACCTGAAATTATAATAAATTAACATAATATCAATAGACGGACTTCTGATTGGACAAAAGTTATAAGTTGGATGTTGACTATATTCTTATTGTAAAAGGGAACTGGTTTTTTAGTCCAGATGTCGCAACATACTATTATCACAGCGTAATTACATACAGTGGTCTATCGCGTTTAAAATTGCGCAAAATGCCGCTTTGTATAGGCATTCGTAAATAAGCGAATGTATGGCAGCTTGGGCTCACTACCGCCCCTCTCTCACCCCGCAAGCCCCGCACGATTCCTCTGTCTAGACGTGTCTGTAAGCCGTCTGTAGAGTTACATAGACTGTGCTATTATGGTGATAGTATTTTTAACACGAGGCATGCGACTACAAACCCTTCCACCACCGTTCATAGATTTTTTCTCAAGAAAAGTTTATTTACTTAATAAAAAGTACATAATTTAAAAAAATACCTCAAAGTTGCAGCTAGTAGGAATCCGCTTCCCAATAACCTTCATGTTCGTCTTTAAAGGCAATATAAATCTGCATGTTTTGTTAAGTGTATGCGTCACAAGCGCAGAGGCACATGCAATTTGTACGGAGCGGGAAATTTTTCCTCCATATCCACCGCCCACTCGACGAACTATGACGTTGATACTGAAACACATGTCGGGGCCATATGTCGGTGCCATATTCACATCACACATTCATTCATGTTTTATTTCAAGCTAGTGGATATTGTGACTTATTTTATCATAAAAATGCTTTTATTTTTATTTTATATAGGCTTGTGTTTGTGTCTCACTATCGTAATCGTTTACCACCTTTGGCTAAGGTGGTAAACAAACAAAACCTAGAAAGAAACTGCCTCTCAAGTGCTGCTGTTGGAACATAGTGGTAGGTACTTAGTGACTGATTTTCATTCTTGAAGGTAGCCAGTCAGGCACTACAAAGAACTCTACTGTCGCGCTATGGTTTCCTTACCATGTTTTTTCTTCAACTTCAACCTATAAAAAGAAATAGGGTAAGGAAAAAAATCTATATAACCCGAAAGGAGGTTTTGTACCTAAGTATCATGTAAAGAATAAAAAAAAATAGATATAGATTTTTGAAACTTGAGCATTCCGCATAAAATAATAGTAAGCTAGCTGGTTTGACATCGGTGGAGAAAGTAACGTTTCACTTGCGCTATGCGACAGTTCAATCGTATTGATTGGATGCTGTAATTATATTGTACTTAGAATTAAGATTAAGAAATTCCGTAAATATCCTCGTAAGAATACAGGCCCATCCTTTCGCAGACTGTCCTTCGTGAAAATTCACCTATCGTGAGAATATGAAGGCTCGTTTATTAAACACTAGTTTCCGCCCCACGGTTTCACCCGCGGTCCTGAGTGCTTCGATCGCCACCAAACTTTACAGGATTTAGAAGGACCCGCGTGTCGTCACGCGCGGCGCAGGATACTACATTCGGAGGGCCAGCAGGCCCTGGTATTGTTTCCCCCCCCCCGCCGGGGGCGGTGTGCGAAGACCAAATGTGTGTGAATGGGGGCTATTCACACACATTCCGGGTCGCAAATTGTACGCAAACGTTTTTGTACCTGTTGACAGGAACTTTCAAGCATTGTGCAATAGCAACATTAGTCAAATCAAGCCATTGTGTTGAAGAATAAACTTCCATTCCATCTTCAGTAGGCTTCGTCACACAAGTTTGTGGTTCCATATAATAATGATACTGCGATTCCATTGTCATTTCACCTGATACTATAGTTTTGACGTCACTCCCTGTTTTTGTAGGTTCTACTGTAGCATCTGTTCTAACTCTTTTATTCCTTTCTGATGACCTAAGTACTTCTTCTATAGTTAATAGAGGTTTGCTTTTGTTTATTGAAGCATAATTTATTTTGACAAGTTTGGCAGCTTTGTTTGCAATTTTATCTCTATCAGCTACAATAATGGCGGCTGGCTGACCATAAAATTTAACTTGTTTTGAACACAATATTTCTTCGTTGTCAGATATGAATGGAACGTTTGATGGAGTGAACGTATTGTCTCCTGGTAAGTCTTTTGCTGAATAAAATGCTATAACGCCAGGCAGTTTCTGAAAAGATTTATGAAAATCGTAACACCTACTTTAAATTCTGTTTTAAACATACAAGCAAATTAATTAAATATCATTGGAAACTGAGAATAAAAATTAGTCCATCATTTATGCGGAGGTAAACTAAATGATAAATTATGTATGTATAGAAAAATCTAAACAATACTTACAAAAGCTTCAGTTGTATCAAAATCACTTATAACACTTCCAGGAATAACATCAGCAGTAACAAAAGCAGCAAACACTTCATTTTTCTCTCCGGGCAGATCATTTGCAAATGTAGCTTCACCACTGCACTGTACTAACGCTTCTATTTTAGGTACAGGCTGATTCAATGGCCAAATATTTTTGTCTGTTTCAAAGGTTTGAGTACCTTGTGAAGTGCTTCTTTTTATTGCATTGCCTCCTGATCGATAGCGTGGATCTATTTTGTCATCGGGACAGAGACTTAAAATTGCCTGAAAAAGTCACAAAATTCAAAAATCAAAAGCTTTTATATGTTCTTATAATCTATTATTAATATCATTTACTATTATTTCCGCTTCCGCTCACTAGCGATGTTAATATTTGTATCTATAAGATTTAAAAGTTAGAAAATGAGTTAAAAATTTAACTCTAAAAGGATGTACCTTATAAAACAAAGCCATAGCTAACATTTTTCTGTAGGCTGCAGATGGTTCAGGCGGTGCTTCTTCTGGTGATATTTCATGAGATAGTGTGTTCAAAGCCAGTTGTAAAGTTTCATTCGTATAAAGATCTTTTCCAACTAAAATAGCTTCAGTCTTACGTGCATGAATGAAATTTGCTGAAATGCTACCATAAACAATGATTGCTTTCTCTAGGATGTTTGTATTTTCTCTGAAGTGAAAATGAAACCCAGCATTTACTACTGCGTGTGCGTTTTGAGATCGGGGCATAATCTGAAAGTAGGTAGAAAGTGAAAGTAGTAAGTGAATATTTTTTTATATTTGTAAATATATAAATACTAATACATAATAACATAGATAGACAACACTTTATTGCTACAACACATATGATTGGAGTAGTATAACAAAACTTAGCTTACAGTGAAAGTTATACAATGGGTGGCCGTATCACTAAGAAAATGTAAGTAACTAAATAATGAATAAAAATGATTTAATAATTTTATCTTCTAAATTTTTAGACCCCGACAAACAAATATTCCCATATTTTCTTTCATTAACATTATAAGTGCTATTCTCCAAAACACTATCGCATATGCAGATGTTTAAAACAGTCATAAGTAACATCCATATAAGCATAGCCCGTTTAATAATAAAGGATTATTGATTTATAATTACAAAAACTATTTCACTTACTTTGTAAGTTTTAATACGACAATGTTTTGATAATGGTGGAAGTAATATATTGACTATGATTTTGCGTTTCATATCAGTTTTAAGGAAATCTGGAAGTTTTATTATGGAATTTTTGTTTTCTCCTTCAGCTGAAAAAAATACCAGGACAAATTAATTTGACTGCCTCGTATTGACCTCGTTTAATATTGCAAATGTTTTTTTTAATTACCAATAGTCACCATGGCTCCAACAGTTTCAAAAAGAAGAAATAAGTCCGATTGAAATTCGTTGTTTAAATATTTCAGAAATAAGTTGCCACCAATCGTTCCGATCTGTGAAACAAATATAACGACCTAATAAATGCTTACTTAAAACTTTAGCGTTTATAAATTCAGGGTATTAATCTGATTTGATTTAAAAAAAATGGTTTAGATGCATCGAGAAGTTAAGTCTAGCTTTAATATACTCACGTTTCTAACAGGAATATGAGCAACCAAATCCATGTGATCATAAAACTGTTTTAAATACGAAAACTCCTCCTTTGCGTCAGATAACTTGAGAAACAGTTCCATCATTTCACTTAGTGGTGTTCCAGCACCAATTATTAAGTTCACATCTATAGAACTTCCTTTTAGTTCTGCTACATTAAATATGTCTATTACATTTGGAGGATAATCCGTAACATGGTATACTCCTGAAAATTATTGTTTTTATAGAAATTTAATTACAACAAAATAAAATCAAGCTTATGCAAAAGCGGATAGAGTCCTTATTAATATTAAACTGACAGTCTCAATATATCAGTTATTTTTATGTTCAGTAATGATGGTAATCATATTTTCAATATTAACAATACAAATACAGACTCCTATATAAATATTAATTTAAACTATTAATATTTCTATTTATGTCTTACCTTGCCCAGTATTACCAGCTATCAATTTATATTCACCGTTGCTCATGGCTTTGAAAACATCATTCAAATGATAAGCTTTATACCATTTATGTGTTTCACTTTCTATCATTATCATCTTATCATCAGTAACAAATATATAGTCATCCTCTTCACTGTTTAAATTGTTAATTTTATTTTTAGTTCGACTACATTTTTTTGCACATTTGATCCCACATGTTTTTAGTTTAGAAAGATCCTCCAGATCACAAAGCTTTTTCAAGAGTTTTTCATCAGCATCAGATGCAAAAGTTTTAAATGCGTCTGCAATAGGTCTATATCCAGTACAGCGACAAATATTACTTGCAAATGAATTCTCTATTTCCTCAGAAGTCAGTGTTTTCTTTTTTGATTCGAACAGACTGTAAGAAATACGAGTATTTGCTTTTAAATTGCAGAAAGGCTCAGGCGGACATTAAAAATAAGTACTATAAAATTCCTATTCATACAAACTAGGTTGCATTGGATGCCTGGGAGAGTGAGGAATTAACAGAAAATCTGACTTATATCATTGCTTTTAAAGTTCAATTTCCAGTAGCTCCAATATTGCATGCTCAATTGTAATATTTCTCGAGTTTGCTATTATGTATAGGTACTCCACTTTCAAGGCTTCACTCAAGCTTTGATTTACAAAACTATAGTTTATTTCTATATGGCTTTGACGTATCGAATAATTTTCTATTAATATGATGATGGAAATAGTCTCAAAAGGCTGTTTTTTACCTATACATATTCATGATCCATCCAGGGGTGCAGTATCCACATTGAGTGCCGTTAAACTTGGCTAGTCTGCTCTGTATCTCGTGGTAGCCAATCGTTCTGTTGCCAACACCTTCTACAGTAGTCACCTCCCAGCCATGGCAGGATAATACTGATACCAGACACTGTGGTGAATAAAATGTTTTTAGTTGTTTAATTTTGCCAAAGACATAGTAACAGATAGTAATTTTTTACTATCCGACTTTTTTTTGCAATCGATTGGCATTTTAATGATAATATAGGTACTAGTAATACTTTTACCATTTCAAAACAAGGTATGAAGCATATATGAAGTGAAATTGAAAGATTTCCCCCACTCCCCTCCCTATTTAAATGAGGAGTCAATTGAAGTAGGAAGCTGTATGATTTTTTCATAAAGGAACTTAAGAACGGAATAATATACGACGATTCGTGAATTCTATGCTTGCATTGATATGGAAATGAAAAATAATTTGATTGTGAATTGCGTGACGCAATTATGCTGTATAATTGAACAATTTACTTTTGTTATACCTACTTAAATTTCAACGAAGAGTCTCAAACGGATAAATGTATGTTCTTTGACGATATATATTGAGTAACTGTATCATTATTTTGTAATGATTCACCCAAAAATATACCGACATAAATTTATTTTCATTACATTTTTTTTGATCTACTAGGTAGGTACCTACTTATTAACTTTTTTTTTGTAATAAAAACGACCCTCATCTATTTGCCCGTTTCGATGATATTAAAAGTAGTACACGGTTATAACTATGACTTTCATGTATAAAATTCACTACGTATGCGTTAGTGCTACATAAAAATTAATTACCTGAAAGACCTAATTTAATAAAGACGGAGGGTCCTTCACCACGTGCCATAAATCCTTTGAAAAATGTATCATGAGGCTCAAGAAAATTTTAATAAAACATAAATATTTTCATACAAAGTTTAAGCATAATAATAAAAAATACACTTGATTTCTATTGAAAATCGTCCAAGGCTCAAGGTTAGAATGCTAGGTTAACATTTATTGAGTTCAAATAAGAACATATTTATATATTTACTTGTTACTAGCTTCCGCCCCACAGAACCGGGTCCCCAAGATAAAAAGTACCCTATGTTAAGGACATAATGGAATTATTTCAGGACCTAATAGTTGTACGGAGCTAAGAGTTGTAACTTTACACATACACACTTACTTTTGCATTTATAACACTTGACTACTTAACAGGTTAGCAGCGTGTTCCCTCTTTGAATTATTATTATTTTTAATGAGAGCAAATAATTTTATTTACGTCAACACTTTTTAATGATAGAAAAAAATGATAGTCTTTAAATAACAACTTAATAACAACTAACCATTTTTTTAGACCATATCTTGTACTCGTAGGTTAACAAGATATGGTCTAAACATTATTGTTATCACTAAACCTGATACAGAACAAGCTTGTAAAAGGACAATGTGGTAAGATCCACCAAGGCAAAACGAGGAAAACATTACCAATAGAATTCCTAATAACTTCCGTCAGCGCAGCTGCCGTAGCGGGGCGGCCGGGCGTACGGTTACGCGTATTTTTTGTGCCATGAGGCAAAATTTTCTATATCATAAATATAGTATTTTGTATTTTTGATATTAAGTGTATTGGTAACATTTTCAACAGGCTGTAGGCGACAATTTCCAGAATCGATTTCGAAAATTGCAAACATATTTGTTTTCATGTCAAGACTACTGCATTATGGTTTGTAATAAGAACGCCAGTTTGTAGATCGGTTTTGTCTATTCAAGGTACTTCGAAATTTTATTTTTAGGGTTCCGTACCCAAAGGTTAAAAACGGGACCCTATTACTAAGACTTCGGTAGTTCCCGTTGACCTAGAATCAAGAAATTTGGCAAAAAGCAAGGTTGAGTTGTATGGGTGCTCATACAATAGTCTAGCTTAATTGGCAACAACCTCAAATAGGGTAAACAAATAAAATTGTGCATTTCCCGTGATGAACGAACGATGGAAGTTTGTACGGAACCCTCGGTGCGCCGAGACGAAAAAACCGGCCAAGTGCGAGTGTCCAACTCGCACTTGGCCGGTTTTTTTATATAACTAACAGACAGATTCTTTATCAACATTTGGCTGGTCATTAATAATGATGATGCGCATTATTTGTTGAATAAAAAGAAATAATATTCGTCAGCTTTATTTTATACACAACTCAATAATTAGACTTATTATATTTCTGCGGATTTCTCCACTTCTAGTCTAAAAATAGTGCGCCATGCAATAATTACTTTTACTTGGTTCTGTGAAATCGTAAAAATAATTACAAACTTTTCATACTAAGTAAACCTTCATTCAACGCAATTTCAGAGTTGATGCCATAGTAAAAGTATTTCAGCATGAACCTTACATAGGATTCAAATTATACCATTTAGAAATATTCACCTAGTATATTAAAAAGTATACTTATATAAATGCTTTAATATCGAGGTTTCGGGACACCGGCGGGCTGGGAGCTTTTTCCGCCAATACATTAGCTTGGCCATACAAAAAGGGAACGCTGCCAGTCTCTTGGCAACCTTGCTCATCGGCAGCAGCGGGAGTTTTCAGGATATTTTCTATATATTATGATAAAAAATTTAAATGTAATCTCAAATACTATAATTATAATAGAAAATAAAGTGTAAAAAATATTATATATTGTAGCTGTGGTTCCTACTGTATAGTTTATCGATCTAATAGTTTAGGGTAAGGCAAAACAAGCGCAATTTTGTGAGCATTTTTTGCGTCACGTATATTGCTTTATATTATTGCAGTTTGATCCTCACTATACAAAATTTTAGTCCATAAGGCAAAGTCAAAGCCATTTTTCAGTTTAGGCCCTAGAAGGGCACTTATGAATCTGAAGTTACCATCGATTCGGAAGTCGCCTTCAACTGAGAAGAACTGGCAAGAAACTCAGCAAGGTTACATTTTTTATATATTTTGTTTTTTTTTTTGGACAGTCGGACAATGTTGGCTTTTTTCCATTATATATATTTAACAATTTTTAAAGAAATATAATACTCAAGAAAGAAAAAGAAAGAAAATAACAAGAACTTCAATTATGTAATAGATTTTACGCTAGCGCCGTATGTTGTATATATACATTATAAATACAATTTGTCTTCGTTATTTGAAACTGTGACAAAAACTGATGTTTGATAGATTGATTATCTACATTGTTAAACGTAAGTCACGATTTCTTATAAATGATTTTATATAATAATGATTGATGTTTTCAGAAACATAGAAATATTTCAATTTTAAATTCTTGATTGGTAAATGGTTGCTAAATATACTTTGACCTTTGGTTTCCTTATAAAAATATATGCTGATCTAATGTTAAAATTAAGTTTTTCCTAGCTTATAAATAAAAAAAATCTTCAAGTCGATTTTAGTATCGCAATACCAAGTTGTGTTTATTATTTATAATAGTTATTGGTAAGTTAAGACTCAAATAAATCTTTGATTGAGAATTTTTTTTGCAATTGTGTTTTCCCCAAGTGAAAATCTAAATCACAGCTGAAAAATACACATAAAAAACTGATGGTCGTCATTTAAATTTTAACATTCTAAGATGCTACTAAAATGCCACTCTATTTACACTTAGTGCCATATAAACAAATTAATGCTAAGAACGATTTTCTTTTGAATTTTACCTTTTTTAGGTTACAAAACAGTTGTCCTAGAGCAGTAATCCATTTGAATTCAGCTTTAAGATAAGAAAACCTTCCACAATTTGAATAAATTCTCCAGCCTTCCGATAAACTACATTAGATATGTACCTACTTTATTCACGTTATTTATTATGTATTATAAAATTATACTATTAGAAAAAAACTAGCATCTCAGAGGTCCCTTAAAATCATGTCTTTTGCGAGAGACTTATCAGTGCAAATCAGTGAACTCTCAACTTACAGTTGTTTGTGTATAATTATTAATAAATAAATACTATTTTGTTTTACTTCGTGATTTCGGGACGGTGCAATTTCTTATTTTTATTGTATAATTTTGAATAAATCTTAAGATTCGTGGAATCTTTTAATAAATTGGTATTTCACTCGAAAGACAAATGAAAAATTCCCTTATAGGCTTCATGTATTTACTATTCTCATCCATATCATTAAATGTAACTATGTTGGGATTACTTGGGATTGTGGTCAAACGCAAAAAAAGGAAAAAAAAATATGTTAAAAGCTATGGAGAGGAATTGCTTCCAACGCTTGCGGTTGCAACCATTTTCCAAGGAGCGCGTACTACCTATGATATGCCATACCTTACACCTTACTTATGCCTACCTATCCAATGAAGACTTGCTATTTGATTTGGTAAAAGAAGAGGAACCTTTTCTTTTCTATTCCTAACTATACCTACTCTTAATTTCTTTAATCATAACAATGCTATGGCTAAGAGTTAATTTTTAAAAATCATATTTCTTCTCACAGTTAAGGCAAAACGATGTGGTAAATAGATTCTCTATCTTACCGAATTCACAGCAAACATCTTGACTTCATTACTTGGTGGTATTGGCGCCCGCACGGCGACCACACACGCGCCACAGCCACCCTCGTGACACATCGCCTTCGTGCCACGTAAGTCTGCTACATTCCTGATGTACTCATTTAGAGATACGTCTGGACCAAAATCTCCACCCACTGAAATAGATTATTATCTTCAGCTGTTGGAGTATTCAATCTAAGAATCTTCCATGTCTGGGAATCATTGCATCATCATCATCACCTGAGCGAGGTTATAATGTCCAGAGCCTAAACTTTGCAAGTTATGAAAAGGACCCAACCTATTTGACCTTTTCGTTTTATGGTAGGGTCCCAAACTTCAAAGATTTAAGTCGTTTTAATATGTAATGTTTAAGTTAAGCTTAATTTTAAGGTAATCTTTACTATGTAATATTGTTAATAGCAAAAGTGTTTGTTGGGTTTATCTCACGTACCAAATGGAGTAATGGATCGTCGTGATTTTTTACAATATATATAGCTTATGGGCCGGAGAGTAACATGACCACTTTTTTATCGCTAACGAGATCGTGGGTGAAACCACGGGGGACAACTAGTAGGCAATAAGCGGTTATAGTTGCTTGAGAAATGTCAAAGGTAATATTATATTTATCTACTCTCATACTATGTTTTATACATTGACTTTTGGGTAACCTCTTAGCCCGCGGTTTTACCCATTTTCATTCCCATTCTTTAGGGGTTGGATGTTGAAAACCCTTCCATATTGGATGCTTATATAATATTATGGAACATGTATATAAAAGAAACAAAATTCTAGCCCCAGTCTATAACTGCGCGTTGATAGATATGACTGAGTTAGTCGGGACAAGAATTTTTATATGTACCCATAGATAGATTGAATAAAAATGCTTTGTGTAGGTATATAACCTATCATGTGGGAGACTGGCAGATGCCGTTGTTTGAAAGGAAACTTTAAGCTGACTGGCTAGTTTTTTAAATCTCTGGTATTGCATGTAAGTGTTGTTTTATTTTAAGACTATCATCCGCCAAATGGTCACGCATTCCCGAGAGATCTTTCCCGGTATTAATGATCCTATATGTTATTATTATGTTTGTTGTTATAATTATGTTTGTTTCATATAATATTGGTAAGAGACCGGACGGTATGTCATTGGTGCCCTGGAAGATGGGTAGACACCTAGTGTGGGACGCTACTTGCGTCGACACCCTCGCACCATCCCACCTTCCAGACACGTCTGTAGCTGCCGGCACTGCTGCTGCACAACAGTCTAGCTAGTCTTCAGAGGACTAACATATTTTCGGCGTTTGGGGTTGAAACTCTGGAGCCTTGGGGACCGGAGAGCCATCGCTTGTTTAAAGAGGTCTCTTTTCGACTAATAGGGAATATGCATGATTTTTTTTATTTCTTAAATTTATCATTTACATTTTTATAACATGGAAAAAAATATAAATAGGCTTGAAAAGAGCCAAATTATTTTTCAAAGTGAAATTTAAAACCTTGAATAAATTTGAGCCGTTCAAACGCCACCATTTAGCGCGCGCTTTTGATGACGTCATTTGTTATATCCCACGTTTGTTTACTATAGTGTTTCAGTTACTTCATACGTATTTTCAGTTTTAATTGCTATACAAATCATGGAAGTAGTTAAAAAACCATCTTACAAGTATTGTATGGTACCGAAGTGCAAAAACACTATTATTAGTACACCCGATAAAGTGTTTTTTCGTATTCCATGCGATGCGAAATTACGAAAAAAAATGGTGTAAGATGATGAGAAGGGATATTGTATCTCCATTATCGGTTCTATTTTGTTGTGAAGATCATTTTAACGTAAGTATAGCATATATTTATGTACAGCTTAGTGTGAAAATAGGAGGTTTGGTCTAAAACTAACCTAGCCTTGTTTACAAAAGTTATTTAAAAATGTATCTAAAGATCTTGCTTATTTATCCGTATTGCGGTTTTACGAAATTTTAATGATTGATAATTTATTTCAGGTTAAGGCTCCAGTCTCCCTAAAATCAGTGTTCTTGCGGAATTTATCAGAAAAGAAATATTTTTTTTTAGTCATCAGAAAAGCAATAAATGAAATATATTTTACGTTATTTTAAAGTGTATGATTTGAAGTTTCTAATACATATTTTATTTTTTAATTTGACGCCTCTTTTATTAGCTTTGTGAGGCTTTAAGCTTACCTCTATTTACGTTCCACGCGTAGAGGGTCTCATTCATGCACTCGCCACGAAAAAATATAATAAAAACAAGAAATGTATTCAGATTACATTTGTCGGCAAGTCCTTTACAATAATCTTATCTAGTTACTTTTTTTCAAAATCGTCTCAATTTCTTATTTAAACTGCTTTAAAAAGTTATAAATTTCTGAATTTGACCCTTGCAACATATATTTTTTTCTATTACAAAGTAATGGTTTAGAGAAATCACACTTTAACCACTCCGAAAGCAACTACTTATCTGTTGAATAAAAAATATATGCATTCAAAAAATCATTTGAAATAAATTTACCGATACTAAACAAATAAAACATAAAACGCATCAAAATTCCATTCAATTCCGCTGGGAATTGACAGCGTTCGTTGTGTTATATATTTAGTTTCGGTAAATTTATTTCAAATGATTTTTTGAATGCATATATTTTTTATTCGACAGATAAGTAGTTGTTTTCGGAGTGGTTAAAGTGTGATTTCTCTAAACCATTACTTTGTAATAGAAAAAAATATATGTTGCAAGGGTCAAATTCAGAAATTTATAACTTTTTAAAGCAGTTTAAATAAGAAATTGAGACGATTTTGAAAAAAAGTAACTAGATAAGATTATTGTAAAGGACTTGCCGACAAATGTAATCTGAATACATTTCTTGTTTTTATTATATTTTTTTCGTGGCGAGTGCATGAATGAGACCCTCTACGCGTGGAACGTAAATAGAGGTAAGTTTAAAGCCTCACAAAGCTAATAAAAGTGGCGTCAAATTAAAAAATAAAATATGTATTAGAAACTTCAAATCTCACACTTTAAAATTACGTAAAATATATTTAATTTTTGTTTTTCTGATGACTAAAAAACAATATTTCTTTTCTGACAAATTCCGCAAGAACACTGATTTTAGGGAGACTAGCCTTAAGGAAGATACAGTTAATTATATTGAATATAACATAATGAAACAGAAAGGAGAAAAATGTAATCTACGGTTAAAGAAAGGAGTTGTTCCTCATATATTTTTGTGTCAAAAACGGAATATGCCACCACCAGTTGAAAGAATGGCTGTAGTTAAAAGGCAAAGACTCGAGATTTGATGCAAAATATGCTGACATCATAAATGCATCTATTTTCGGCAGATTATCTGATTGTGCTTTAACAAAAACCAGTTTCTGTCATCGTCCTCGATTGACTACAAATATATATCCACAAGTAATCACACAGGAATACAGTTTTAAACACTTTTTCTCACAAACACTACTTTAACACAGTATGAATATCGACGCCGATAAATTCAATGACGTGACAATTAACGTCACATTTCGTTTCGACCAATGGTGACGCGTTTTGTAAGTTTGAATTTTCCTCCCTTATTTTTCACTTTTTATGTAATATTTTCTGGGTTTAAATAATAACTAAATAAAAAAAATACCTTTTAAGTATAATGTAATGACAATAAAGAATCTAGAAAAAAATATTTGAGACAAATTTAAATTTTATGCATATTCCCTATTGAGGCTTCCCGTGACAAGAAGGCTGGCTCATATTTTGCCCAAATAATTGGCCGCCAGCCTTTTTGGCACACTTCCGCTCGACAGCGATTTAGGGCATTTTTTTTACTTATAAGTAAGTAGTTTTTAATTTTATTTCAGAAGTTACTTAAATTAAATTCCACATTTGTTCCTACTTATCCTAATATAATATTATATTAGTAGGATAGTAGGATATTAGTAGGATTGAGTAATGAGTATACATTATCTGAACTTTACTTGACATGTAGGAATTCTTATTCACTAACACTGCAAAAAAATACCGACCCATCATCTGTGTTACATACGTCATGGAATTTTTGTTCTAAAATGTAGCAATATAAATAAGTCAGATCAAAATTATAATCAAGAAAGAATTCCTAAAAAATAAAGTTAAGGATTGTGTGGAATTATCAAAAAATAATCTTACCTTCAAAAAACTTTCCGTTAATTTTGAGAATTATTTTGGCCATAATTTGTTACTGCATTAAAATTAAATAAGTTTTGTTTCAAATATTAGATTCTGTCACTTCATCATTTGCTTGTTATTGCTTCACTTCACTTGCCTGTCATGAAAAACTTGAAATTTACAAAAGGTAATTATAAAATTTAACGTTCAGCTTTCTATTCAAAATATTAAAATAATTGTAATTATTTGTTAAGAAATAACGAAACAAAATATTTTTCTGAAAAAAAAATATCTAATCTTATATTATTTGAGTTTACTTAATTTATTTTAAATTGTATTTTCTTTAAATAATCAAATGCATCAATGTCAAAAAAAAAACAATAATTAAATCCCATAACACTAACTACACGGAGGCTTTGTACGGCTTCAGTGATTACAAAGCACTGAGATAGCTATAGTAACAACCATCCATAATAACATACAAAGTATTAAATAAATATGTTAAGCGTATATACACTTTTAATAATAAGGATTCCGTATTTAAAAATACATGCTGGTTTAAAATATGTTTGTAATGGAACAATTTTTTAAATTTGAAAACATGATTTTTTAAAGATAGTTTGTCTAGAATAGCGTTTAAAAGTTGCCAAAAAGAATAACAAATGAATGTATAATGTACGAATTTAGTAAAAAAAACAGTTAGGTCAATTGTTCGTTGTCGACATGAAAATCGTATCTCGAACCATAATATTGAGCTATAATCCTTTGATATTATAAATATGAAAGTTTGAATGTTTGTGACTCAATCACGCAGACACGGCTCATTGGATTTGAATAAAACTTGGCACATAGATAGATCATACTCTGGAAAAACATATAGGGTACGTTTTTATACTGGGAAAACATAAGATCCTTCGGGAACGCGGGTAATCCCCGGGCGGAAGTTAGTAATTAAATGAATATCCTGGAACATTCTGCTCACACGGCCAACTGATCCCAAACTAAGCAGAGCCTGTAATGGAAACCAGATAATTATCTCTCCATATTAATTTAAAGATGAAATTATAATAGAACAGAATATTTGTTTCATTAATTTCTTAAGTAAATTTTTAATATGATGAAAACGAGTTCCAATGTTTTAAATGGAAGAAAGTTCTTTAAAGAATTCACACTTGGTCTGTGTGAATTCTTTATAATTAATTTAGTTAAAAGTTCATTCATCCATTCACTCATTTGAAGCGCTTCACCATAACTCAAACATAATTTAACCAATAGATAAATGCAATTTTAACTACATTTAATATGTTTTAACAAAGTCATGTAATGTTTTGATAAATATTTTCGTACTAAGTAAAAAAATATATAGTTCACTTACCTTTTAATTATTTTTGAAGTTATTGGCAGTTTTATAATTAACCATACCAATCAGTTCTCTCATAGAATGCTACCCTACAATGAGCTTGAGCTATCGGTGAAGGAAAACATCGTGAGGAAACCATAGCACGGTGGTAAGGTACTTTGTAGTACCCGCCTGGCTGGCTACCACCCTCAAGTTGAAAATCTGTCGCCAAACACCTATTGGTGTGTTCCGACAGCTGCACTTGAGAGCCAGTTCCTTCTAGGCTTTGTGTGCTTACCACCATCGGCCACATCATCACTTACAATAGTGAGATTGTAGTCAAACACAAGCCTATACAAAGTAAAAAATTCACAGTTCCTCAACCTGAGCAATCAGACCAAACTACCTTTGTCCGAAATATTTGTTTTTTTTAAGCTATTGTATAGCTTTTATCGCGGGCTTCGGGCTTTGAGCGCGGCGACCGAGTCAAGAAATTTCGTAACGAAAAAACCTAACACCTCCCACCCACACATCGCTTAACGTGTATATATGTGTGTGTATGCTCTTTGTGAGAAAGTATATAATGTATCTATTAATATATAAAAAAAAAAACTGCCTAAATAAAAATAAATAAATAATTATAATTGCATAAGTTGATAAGAAATGCTATGCAATAGCTTTACCGCGGCAGTCCCCGAGTGCCACACGTATTTTTTTTTTAAATATACCTAGCTTGTTTTTTTTTTAGCTAAATTTATTATTATGAATTTCAATGTTATCCCTAAATTCTGATTCCGGGTATAACAAATTCTGAAATATAAAAACTTCAAATATAATTGGATTGGTTGAATGATCATCATTATACTAGAAACAGCAATGCGCAAGTCATGCTGGGGCTTTGTAACATAATCTATTACATAGCTTCATAGCATAAAATAATTAAAATAATTAGCTAATAGTTTCCGCCCGCGGTTTTACCCGGGCTTTTATCTAAATGCAAGTTTTCGAATCTGTTCTGCTATTACGACGTGTTTATGCAACAATCAGACACGTTTATTATATTAGTAGTTTTGTGTTTAAAATGAAGATTTAAATGTTTTTTTTTTATTTATTTATTTAAGGCAACAAACAGTCATGTAATCAGGATAGTAACATGGTTAATGTAAATATAACTAAAGACCTATAGTGCCTATAACTAAAATATTCATTACTTTTAAGCTATGAATCCCAAATAGTGATTCTTAAAATTTTGTGTTTACTTAACGTTTAGTGTTTGACCACAATCTCACATAGTAACGATGCGGCCGAAGGTGGTAAGCACACAAAGCCTATAAGGAGCTGACTCTCAAGTGCATCTGCCGGAACGCACAAGTAGATGTTTCGCGACAGATTTGCATCTTAACTTACAATGTTTTCCATCGCCGAAATTTCAAATAGCTATAGTAGGTATCGGATAAAAAATAAGAAAAATATTCTTTATTTGTACACCACATAACAAAACAGGAAAATGAAACAGAAGTAGCTAATAATACATTAAAGAAGTTATAACAAAACATACGGACTTATCACTAAATAAAGCGATTAACTAAGCGATTTCTTCCAGACAACCTTTGGGTAACAGGAAAAATAAAAAAGACAGGTGTTACACATAAATAAATAAATATTACATTTTAATACTATTATTTATGTGGTAAGATAAATAGTTATAGTTAAGGCATTTAAGACATGAGATTAGAGAACTAGACATGAAAGAAAGTGAACATGGGGAAGTTTACAGTGTATGACAATGTATAAAAGTATTTTTAAATGTATGTTACGCTTTTCATTACGTGGTTGTACCTTGACGTAGTTGCCTTTTATAAATGCTTATTCAGATATAGGCCGTATGTGCTACCACTTTAGGTTTAGTTTTGCTGCTAACGCATACAAATTGTTAACCGCTACCCAACGCGGCTGCAAATACCGCCTATGTCTAAATCCTACGTCCTCCTAACATTAAAAATGTGAAAGTATGGATGGATGAACATTTGTTAGTAAATCACGCCAGAATGGCTGAACAGATCTGGATGTTTGGCACAGAGGTAGATTATAGTTTGGAATGGCACATATTCTACTTTTCATTCCGGGAACACAGAACCTCGAGAACGCGGGTGAAACCGCGGGGCGGAAGTCAGTATGCATAACCATATAAAACAAAAAAACTATTTATAAAAATAGTGTATATTTTTTCCAAAATGGATAATATCATAATGAAATGAACATAAAAATCAAAAACCTTGACAAGTAGTAGCAGATTAAAATAATGAATTATCCATATCCATGGGTTATTATCGTCAACAGAAAATAAACAGCCACTGCAATGACGTCATAAGGTACTGCATATTACGGTTTCAATTAAGAGTGGTAGAATCATTTTCATTGTATTGTAACGTTCATAAGTGCCTTATTAGGGCCTAAACTGAATAAATGAGTTTTGATTTGATTTGAGTAAAACAATAGATCGAGGTAATTATTAACTATACGTAATCCTTGGTTGAGCAACGAGACGTATCATCAGTGCCATGCAGAAAGATATCCATCAAAGGTCTTTAGTTACAGAGTTACTTGCAGCATTGGATTATACATAATTATTTGAAAACTAGTTATATACCTACCTGGTGTGCGTTGCAATTTTTTTTTGTATTTTTTTCGATCTGACCAAAGTCTTATGGCAATTGAATTATTGGTATAGAAGTGCATACGTTACAAACTAAGGAACCAACAAACAAACAAACAGATAAACAAACATTGATTTTTATATAAATAGTTGAAGATTGAGAGTGAGTCAGCAGAAACAAAGAAATTGAGTCATTATGATTAAGTATGGTTCCAGAACAAGAGGTTGAAAATAAGATAAATATAAATAACGACTGTGTTAAAGCTGAAGAGCTGAAGATCCAGTTACATTTTTGTAAATGTCCAATAGACCAAGTGAAAGAGAGATATAAAGAAGAAAGTGAGAGAGTACGTTCTTTCTACTGACCCTTCACAAAAATTTGATCTTCACTTCTTAAGATTTTCATTCGTGCAATTTAGAACCTAAAGAACCCTAAAAGTAAAATGAGTCTTTATGCAACATATCGTTAAGTATATACTGTCAACAACGTGTAGGTAATACGACATAATGGTTCAATTTTGCTGTCAACTGCAAATACAGCCTTTACAAACATCCGGTAATTTCATCGAGTTATTGAATGTCATAATAGAAAATAGTATGATTTTCATTAAAATTGCATCAACTACAGGTACTAATTGAGTGATAATGAATAACAAAGTATTCAACTATTGTGAACTGGCTCGTGATAATTTGAAAATTATAATGCGTAACTTCTAAAATTGAGAGATACATTGTGTTTATAGATAACTAGCTTTTCCGCGCGGTTTCACCCGCGTTACCGGAATAAAATATAGCCTATGTCACTCGATGTAGCTTTCTAATGGTGAAAGAATTTTTAAAATCGGTCCAGTACTTTTTGAGCCAATTCATTACAAACATACTTGCATACAAATATTTCCTCTTTATAATATTACTAGTAGCGGTTTCACCCGCGTTCCCCAGAGATCTTATGTTTTGCCGGGATAAAAAGTAGCCTATGTTCTTCTCCGTACCATAGGCTATCTGCATACCAAATTTCATCGCGATCGGTTCAGCGGTTTAAGTGTGAAAAGGTAACAAACAAACAAATAAACAAACAAACTCACTTTCGCATTTATAATATTATTATAGTTAGGATTAGTAATTAGTATTAGTATATTAGTATAGATAATATTAGTATGGATATTAAATTGTATCGTCAATTAAAATGTAAATTCTTCCGTACGATATTTTTTTATGTGCCACTCCTATCACCTATCATGCTATTCGTAAAAAGTTGTCTGATAGAGATCGCTTCCACAGTCAAAGTCAAAGAAAGCCATTTATTCCGTTTAAGTGTGTGTTCGATGTTCCGACAGTTTTCCATCTAGACTATAAAGGTCGGCAACCTCTGGTATGTGGTATCTTCAATATGTTTGTATCTTTGGTCACTAACCATCAGGTAGACCGCCTAATGAGATACAAAAAAAAAAACAAAAGCAGCTCCAGAATGCCCACTACGCTGAACATAGACCTCCCTGGGCAATTACAATGAACAAATGTTCTTGCCCTAAGCTACATGGTTTCAACGCATTGCATTGACCCTAACCTAACTATGGTTGAGACGACAAGTACAATTTAAAAAAAATACTCAATCTTACCATTAACATTTTATCCAAGAGGAAAATATATTATCTCTCCAATGTCTATTATTAAATACATATATTATTTATATTTCTTGCTTAATTAGGAACAAACGAAGTGCTGAAAACTGTATAACTAACATTAAAACTACAGTCATTAGTGAAGTAATTAGTGCAAGAATAATGATGAACGGACGGAGCAATTTAACGAACAACCCGTTTGAATATAATGTTACTATTATTATGAAAAATGTACTCTGCCTTTTGTATCCAGTAGTAGCCTAAATTTTTCAAAGGCTCTTGAAACCACTTTGCATGATTTAGCTGGTTGTATAGGGTAATTTATTTATTATTAATTCCATTGGCTTTATAAGGGTCTTTGAGAGGGATTGTCCTTCGATAGTTTAGATTATGAACACAGAATAAGATACCTATACATTCTCAGCGGGTAGCAACCTACTGGATTTGGCACTAAGAAATACGGCCGCGCGTTCGAACCTAAACACGGGAGAGGAACAGGCCTGCTATGGAACGTATAAAATGGAAATCCCTTATCCTTCCTACTATTATAAATGCAAAACTGTATTTGTTGGTTTGTCCTTCTTCCACGCAGCAACAGACAAATCAATCAATCAACTCAATGTGATTTTTTATGTAGACATAGTTTATGGATTGTAGAGTGACAAAGGCTGCCAATTTTTATCCCGGGAACACAGGTGAAACCGCGGGGCAAAAGCTGGTAATTAAAATATTTACATCAAAAATTTTAAAATTCAATATATCATTCTATAGTAGTAAATTTTTTTTTTACTAAGAATAAAAGTTAATGTTGCTATTCAAATAATAAATCATGATCTAATACTAGCTTCCGACCCGCGGTGACACCCGCATTCCCGAGGGATCTCAAGATTTCCCGGGATAAAAATAACCTATGTGTTCTTCCAGATTATAATCCATCTCTGTGCCAAATTTCATCCAGATCCGTTAAGCCCGTAATGTCGTGATTTAGTAACAAACATTCATCCATCCATCCAAATTTTCACATTTATCATATGAAAAAGTAGGAAGTAGGATTAGTAGGATATTAGAAAATGGAGCTTATATTTGGAATCTGATATTTAAGTTGCACTCAAGAACACGAACATTCTATAACAGCGAATCCATAATCATATTAAAGCATTAGTCTATCACGTATTATAAAGATCATATCCGGCTAATAAGTATATCATATTTCTCAAGTAGGTATCTCAATGTTTTGCTTCATTGAACAATGGATGAAGCCGTTCATATATCAAAACTCGGAGGTTATTACGTTCCGGGAATCGATCCTACACCCTTCAGATCTAACATTAACATTAAAATTTCGTGTAAAATTTTTGAATCAGCTTTACTTTATTCTTTTGCCAGATGCAAGCAATCACTTTAAAAAAAGTAACAGTCGTTTTTGGCAATTGTTATGAGATTGTTTCCTTCCCTTTTTGTAACCTATACTAAATTATAAAGCCTTTATACGCCATTACTACCGCTATCTAGCGCTGAAAGCCGGGACCAAAGGCTTTCTGTAGGTACCTACTTGCTTCTCCGGCGTAGAGAAATGATACTTAGTGCCTAATAAACAAGATTTATTTACTGTTTTATAACCATAGAATCAGCTTGTAAAGGCAGGAAGCCACATTGCTTAGGGAAGATAGTAATACGTTCTCTAGATTCTAGAACATATTCAAATACTTATGAATGGGGCATAGCTTAACAAAGTTAGAAAAGTAAACTGACTGAAGATGAATCTTAAATTATTGTTACTGGCCGGTGGATTATCACTAACGTTTTCATTAATAAAAAAAATGTTGGTTGTCAACCTTTTTCCTTTCGGCAATCTCGACATCTCTGTCGAGTTTACTTGGCTTATTTAAAAATAATACTGCAAAAAGTAAAAAAAAATATTTAAGTACCTACTACCTGACGTACCTCTCCCTAGCTATAGAGCCTTTGCGTTTAGGAAGTCACGTTAAAAATATTTCGTTCCACCAACACATTATGTCGCATGGAAAACATTTATTTTTGGACCCAAACAGTAAAACGTGCGAAACGTGTCATTAATACTGAAAGAGTAATGTTTCTACATAATGTACACGACCTAATACGTGAAATAAATTATTTTTATTGACAATAACATTTCTTTATCGTGGAGGTGAGCATAATTGATTACCTTTGAGGTTTGAATAACAGTCAACGAAAAAATGTGGAAAAACATGCGGTAGTTTTAGGCTACATTTTATCACCGAGCTTAGATCCTCACAACTGGAATACATAGCTGGTCAGAGATCCAGGGGAAGATCATCATCATCATCATCTCAGCCGCAAGACGTCCACTGCTGGACATAGGCCTCCCCTATGGATATTTTAGATTTATATTTTGAGAAAAAAAAAAAAATATTGATTGCAACAAATTAAGTTAAAATTGACCAATAATGGATTCATAATAATTAATATTGTTATTTCTAACATCATTAAAAAGGGGGGAAAAGTAAAGCTCTTTTTAAAAGTAATGTATAGATTGTATTCAAACTAAATTATCAAACACTAACCAATGTATAAATCAAAAAAATAAAATAAGAATACTTGATAATTATGTATCCTTTTTATGATTTTTAATTACCAATCTAACCAAAAAGAGTAGAACTGTTGATGCTGTACAATTATGGCGTCATCATTTAGTATTTAAACCTATCGTTTTGACATTTCATAAAAAATGCCGGTCAAGTGCGAGTCGAACTCGTGCGCCGAGGGTTCCGTACCTACCCATTATACCGCTACCACGCCACTATACTGTAAAGCTAGTCGTCTAAATTGTATAAGCGCCCATACAGCTCAGAGGACTATCTTACATAATTGGCGTCAACTATGTAGGTATGTATGGGGACACCCTTTAATTTTCAACTTTTTTATATTTTTGAATTTTTCCTTTATTTAAGGGAAAATTCCGAAAAATGAAATAAAAAGTTGAAAATTAAGGTAAATTTTGGTACTTACAAGTTTTCGCGAAAATCTAAATTTGTCCATATCTTTTTATCGTGTTGACTCAGAACCTTGATTTTTATACACCTAATAGGGATTATAGACCTCAATATCTGGTATAAATTTCAACTTGCTAGGTCCACCCGTTCCTGAGAAAATCGGTGGTGACACATGGACATACAGACGGACAAGAGAGTGATCTTATAAGAGTTCCTTTTTTTCCTTTTGAGGTACGGAACCCTAAAAAGTAGCTGATTTGATATGTCAGTCATCATCCCAATTGCACGTCAGTTTTTTCTAATAAAAAAAAACTACTGTTGTTGGTTCTATTGCGCTAAGGCCACTTTGACCTTCAAGAAGCCAATGTTCTCACATAAAGCTAATTATCCATTAACTATTAAGATTCAAATAAACAACAACGCAAAGGACATTGGAATCAATGATTCGTTATGTAGTTAAGGACTAATTTATAGAGACACATATGCTTCCTTCCTAACTTCCTTGTTATAAGTTTGAAATAATTCCGTCGAAAATAGACAGTCTCTAATAACATTGAAACCTTTTTAGTTAGATTCACTGTAAGCCTCCTATACCATTACCATTTATTTATTCTACTTCCTATTGATCCTAATATCCTACCAATAATAATATAATAAATGTAAAAGTTTGGATGGATGTTTGTTACTCAATCACACCAGAACTGCGGTACAGACCTGGATGAAATTTGGCACAGAGATAGATTATTGTCTGGAATAGCACGTAAGCTACTTTTTATCATGTGAAAATATAAGATCCCTCGTGAACGCGGGTGAAACCGTGGGGCAGTCCTATATATGCCATTTAAAAATCTCCACCTATATATTTTTTTGATATTTCATAGTAACACCACTCCGTCTATGTAAATAAAACAGCTGTTGAAATACTCTAACGAACGACGCGACGAAGAGGGCGGCCGAAGGCTCGCTGCGCTGCCATTCGCTACGTTCGCTTTGCCACGGTGGTGGTAGCGATACATTGGGTATGAGGTAAAAAAACAAATCAGGTTTATTGGATTCCCATAACTGAAATAACTTCATGTACCGGACATCTTAGTATGATATACTAAATACATCCTATGAGTTTGCAGAGAGCTGTCCCTTCCACCCTGTATAATATGGGTACTTGAACGAAAAATTTAAATGAATTCTCATTTCAGTTTGGAGGTTATTATTTGTTTTATTTCACTTAATAGATATAAACTACAATAATAGGGTATTTTGCTCTATATGAGAAAAAATCTAAAAATGTACAATTTAGATAGCTTAGGCAATAAGCAGTCGGAAAATATTAGTTCTAATTCATAAAATAACTTAATTAATTTTAAATTTCATTTCAAAGTTTTCGGTTTTGTAATCTGTTTCTAAACAAGCGAAACAGTAGCCGCCATTATAATGACGTTATACGGTGCGCTATGTAAACTAAAAATTATAAAATGAAGTATTATTACTATTATTTTTACACTAGTATTCATGCATTCTGGAACAATAGCTATTATCCTTTATAATAGCTCATTTTTAATTTATAAAATTTTATAAGTCCAATTGAGACCAATATCAGCGCATTTATTTACTTACAAGAGACCAAATAACGTCATGACCGTAGAGTTACACGACGTCCAGCGTTTTCATCAAACTACTCGCGAAATTTGAAAATGTAAAATTTAAATGCATTTTTATGGCACTTATCGATTAAATAAAAATTTTGTGTTTTTTTTGGTGGCTTATTAGCACCTTAGGAACGAATTGAGACATTTTTCAAAAATGGGTGTAATACCCTATTGTTAGCACCAAAACGTTTGTGTCACAAGATAAACAAAAATTGGCCATTTGCGAGTCAGCCTCGCGCCCTGCCCTATCCATTTCCATACGCCTCTTGCGCTTGGAATTTTTTAACATTTAAAAAACGTCAAAAAATTCAGAATTAACAAAACTTTAAGAAGCCACAAATTGAGTTTTTAGGTTCCTTTTAGCTCTTAGTAGGATATTTGGAAATGTTTGCTATCAATTAAAAATATTTATTGAGTATTGCATAATCATTTCAGAAACACAAATAAATCGGATCTATGTTTTTAAACCTTCGACAGGAAACAGCGGTGACACGGTACATTAAAATTTTAAATGCCAAACCCAACGGAGTTTGGTTTAATCCAGAATAAGCCAATTAACCTTGAAAAGGGTTTGTACCGTTACATGCGCAGTTAGCAGTGATGAAAGGGATTTACTGCAACGTGAATATGGATTTTAAGGACTAAATAAATAAAGTTTTGTTTTTAACGAACTGATTGGAATGAGCGATGTTATGTAAGTTCTAGAAAAGTGGAACTAATTGTTAAGCCCAGCTTTAAAGGGTTTTTTTTTTTTTTTTTTTTTTCCCTTTATTGAT
The DNA here is from genome assembly GCA_951216915.1 of Tetheella fluctuosa. Taxonomy (NCBI): domain Eukaryota; kingdom Metazoa; phylum Arthropoda; class Insecta; order Lepidoptera; family Drepanidae; genus Tetheella; species Tetheella fluctuosa. The sequence continues at coordinate 8,752,205 of OX578230.1, forward strand.
AGGCTTTGTCGCTGAGCGACCACATCGCCTAATAAATTGTAAGTACAAAGATCTAACAAAAAACAATAATATTACAACTTTTATGAACTTAATCCTAATTTTAGTAAAGCGTACAACAATTTCGCTTTGTCGGACGATGGATAGACTAAAATGCTATTACAAATACCGATGTCACTACTTCTATCCACATCAAAATGAGTTTTTCTAAATGTTGCGTTTCGTACACACTCCCATAGTACATGTTGAACATCTTCTACTACTCCGCAATCAATACAATTGGGTGAATCAACTTTCTTAATCAAGAATGCAAACTTGTTCGACGGTATATGGCCAGAGCGTAACCTAAGAGCAGTAACTAAGTTGTTCCTATCTAATATTGTATGGTCAATCCAAGGATATCCAGAAATTTGGGGTTGAATAGTCCGATACCAAATTCCCTTTTCTTTTGATCTCTGATCAAAATACTCTTGCCACAAAACCCTACACTGATCTCTTATTAGGTTAAAGTAGTCAGAAAATAATGGCACTATTGTCATAGGAATACCATCGACGGCTGCTTGTCTAGCTAAAAGATCAACTTCCTCATTTTCTTTGAATTGGATGTGTGAAGGTATCCACTGGAGAACCACTGTTTTACTATTAGCTTGTAATCTCAAAATCAATTCCAGTATTGTATAGGCTATCGGTGTGCCTCGCCCGTGCGAAGTGCACCGAGCCAAGTGTTGTAAAGAGCTTTTTGAATCAGTCAAAATGACAAATTTATCTAAATTAAGAGAGCAAATGTAAGATAAAGCTTCAGCTATTGCGATTAATTCTATATGCATAATAGAAATATTGGAATCAATTCTAAGCCTAATGAAACTACCATGAAATGGATCCAAAAAGGATGCACCACCAGTACCGCCTTCTTTAGATCCATCAGTGAATACCCTATGAAATCCTCCATATTGTTCATCAACATAATTAGTACAGATATTTTTAAGACTATCTCGATCATATAGCCGCTTTGCACGATTAATTAAAGGAATGGATAAAACTATAACTGGAGATAAATTAATATTGCTGACCCATGTTTTTAATGAATACATTTCAAGTTTTTTATTAGTGTGCAATGTTAATGAATCCAAAGAAGAGTGTATATTAACGAGAAGAGGAAGTTTTTTATTATTCCAATAACGGGAATGTTTATCGGAGTAAAGATCTTGTAGGATGCTAATTGACCTTTAAAGGGTTACGACATCGATGGGGCTTTATGTAAATTACTGTCTTTCAACATTTTTTTTCTACGATCGTTTATTTACATGGTTTTGTTCACATTTTTAAGTCAAAATTTGTGATTGATGCCGATTATATCTTGTATAACATAATATATATCAACTTTCATATATGTATAGAGGTCGTAAAATTCAATATGACTGAACCAAATTGTTTATATAAGCAGTACTTTTTAGGGTTCCGTACCCAAAGGGTAAAAACGGGACCCTATTACTAAGACTTCACTGTCTGTCCGTCCGTCTGTCTGTCTCCAGGCTGTATCTCAAGAACCGCGATAGCTAGACAGTTGAAATTTTCACAAATTATGTATTTCTGTTGCCGCTATAACAACAAATACTAAAAACAAAATAAAATAAATATTTAAGGGGGACTTTTATTTCTATATGGTAGTTCCCGTTGACCCAGAATCACGAAATTTAAAAAGCAAGGTCAAGCAGCACAAATAAAGGAAAAATTCAAAAAATAAAAAAGTTGAAAATTAAAGGGTGTCTGGAACACAACTATAAGTTATTTGACAACGGTATTCTGTAAGGTGGAGGTACTTCCCCAGTCGAGCTGCTCTTTGAGCGACATATCGCTAATGTACTGTATGATACTTTTTGTCCCAGAAAAACATCATTCTTTATTTAATTTTATGAGAACTTTCCATTCCTCCTAACTATTAATATATGTGTTTCACCACATTTGAAGGAGTTTCTATAAGTTAATGCTTGGCTTGGCGCTTCGAATGGGTTTATTTCATCAAAATTGGGTGAAAGGAAGAAAACATATCGATATTTTATAGTCTGCGCGAGCGAAACCACTGGCAAACAGCTAGTATTTAATATAAATATAAATCTAATCTGTCTGTTAACTTAATTAATACATATTTTTCTGTTAGGGAACATTTCTAGTATTTTGTGCTCTTTCTTTGTACTTTTGTAGTCTGTTACACATATACTTGTAGATACTAATAATGCAATGTGTTTCGACGACATCATCACTTAATCACCACGATTAGATATATTGTGGTCAAACACAAGCATAAAATTAAATATACTCGTACAATGTAAACAACATCAAGGCTTAATTTAAAGAAATTTCTTTTCTGTTTACATTTTGAATTTCACAACATAAGGCACGTTTTTTAGCACGCACAGAATCCTTTTAAACATTCTTAACTTTTTTTTTGTGTTGCGCAAAAACCTACAGTGACAATCGTGCGACGGAGTATGAAGTCATACAAAATTAAGTTATAAACAAGTTTGCCATTTTTAAAAAAATAAAAAGGTAGCCCTTATTTTCCTGAAACCTTATACATTAAAGTTTTAGAAACTTGTGGTGAAATACGATAAACTTTTACCTCTTGCGGCATTTCTTTGCGAAATATTGAAATTATGTTTCCATCGTCGGTTCTTTAGTTTTTATGGCTTCTCTACTTCTTTTATGGAGAAATTTTATTGTATAAGGATTGAAAAATTGTTTGTAACGATATTTTTTTGTTTGTTTTTCACTAGTTACTATCCGGCGGTTTCACCTGCGATCAGGGCACAAAGCCTATGTTCTCCGCCCTATCAGCTTTCCAATTGCAAAATATGTAGTTATCCGTTGCTTCACTACGACGTGAAGGAAACAAACACTAAAACATACAAACAAACAAATATTTATAATATACTTTTTTGTTTTATTAAGTTATCTGGTTAGGAAGGATTTGCTGTTCGGGTTGATAATCACCATAGTATCAAAGCAGAGTCAAAGCCTTTACACTTGTTTCTTGAGTCACAATTTGTACATGAAAAAAAAGGAAAAATGCGTATTTAAATCAGTAATAACTTTTTAAGACACTTTTTAGGTATAAGAAATATCTGTGCTAGGAGGCCCCACTCTTTCATATCTAGACATTTTACAGAATTAATAAATTAGGTAGGTATTAAGAAAACTTAAGCTTTCGGAAAATAATAAAATAGTTAAATAGTCGTGGGTTCCGACTGAAAACCAGCGCGAAGGTTAGTTTTAAACTACCCTTAGCATTTTGCTGAGTCGGGACCTATTCCTGGCATCGCGCAACATTACATTTTTGTTTGTTTGTTGGATAGTTAGTATTGAAAATGTTTGTCTGTGTGTATAGTTCTTTAAATTGATGTAATGTTTGTATGTAATGTTGTGTGTTGTCATGAATAAATGTTTTTCTTTCTTTCTCTTTTCTTTCTTTTATTCTTATAAATATGTATAACATATAATTATGGATAATTACAACCAGTCTCGGAAAGCGATTACAGCTCAGTGTTAGTGACGGATGCCGCGGCGAAGGTCGTGGCTTCGAATCATGCAATGAGATTTGAGCTTTCGGTGAAGGAAAACATCGTGAGGAAAACGTAGGGTACTTCGTAGTACCCATCTGACTGGTTACCACCCTCATGCTGAAAATCTGTCGCCAAGCCCCTATTGGTATGTTCTGGGAGTGGCACTTGAGAGCCTATCATCAACATATTGACAATCCCCCTGATATTGTCAATATTGATTTTGTGTAATATACGTTGTCAAGCCAAATAAATAAATATTGCGTATGATAGGCGATGGTAGACATTTAACAAACAGACATGTTACAAAAATGTTAGTCCTGGGTGATAATCGAATCCAACACCAGCAACAACCTGTGGCATGGCAGTCAGGGCACAGAATAAATGACGTAGTAAGGGTGCCTGCCTTAATTTCATGCCGAAATGAAAACTTGAATAACTTAGAGCTAAATAAGCGTGGACTTGGCCTTAAGGTCTTCGACAGGAGTATTTTAAATTTAACTATCTAAAACTCCATTATACAATTTAAATGATATAAGTGATACCGTCGCAAAGTGGTTCGTATTCCATTAACTTGATTAAAAAGAAACTTATTGTTAACTTAAGATGTTCGAAGGAAGTTCTTACTCGCTCCAATTACAATAATTACAATTTCTATAATATAATTATTACAATTTCTGTATTCATATAGTCAGTAAAATTTATTAAATAAAATTAAAATCTCTCTTGAAATCTAATTTCAATTTCAGCGTTTTGTTCGAGGCAACTAAATCTAAGTAATACTACTTAATATTATAAATGTAAAAGTTTGTGAGGATGGAAGTCTGGATGTTTGTTAGTTTTTCACGCAAAAAACTACTGAACGGATTTGGGTGAAATTTAGCACACAGTATATTCTGGATTAACACCGGGAAACCTTAAGATTCCTCGGGAACGCGGGTGAAACCATGTGAAGCGCGTGAAGTTAATACTAATCTATGTATATTTAAAAATGAAGAAGTCCTGACTGACCGGTGATAATCAACACCGAGGTATGTTCCTTTTGTAACGTAGAGGTATAGGTATATAGGATTTTTTTCTAAAATCAACCCCTAGGGGGTAAAATTGAAGACCGCGGGTGAAATCGCATTGTGGAAAACTACTTACCAGTAATAATGTTGAAGTGCCTGTAGTTTGTGGTTGTGATGCAGATAATAAACCTACTTACTTATCTATTTTTAAGGAATATTACTTTGCGGTATCTGGATTCTCTTCAATCAAAAACTTATCTTCAAATGGACTGTATACTATATTTATTTCACTTTGTATCCTAATCACTTATTTAACAATACTTTATCTTTTACAAACTGGTGATCACTGGCCGACTAGATACAAAATTACTACTTTTGAACGTGAATTCTACTTTACTGTATTTATCTGAATTAATGAGTAAAAAGTCCACAAATACTTAAATATCGACGTGTTAGTGATATCATATTTCTATTTTATACATTTTGAGCTAAGTTCGACTAATTTCATCATCCGTCCGCAACAATTACCTTCCTTTATTATACAAGTGGCTTGTGTAGGTACTTTATAAACCCACCTCCCAAAATATCCCTAAAAATTATAATATAAAACTATTGTCTGAATCCAGTAAATAATACGTATTACTTATATATAGACGGGCCGGTTGGCGTGGTTGGTAAGATACCCTTTCTATCACGGCGATGATAGCTCAGTGGTAGTGACGTCGGATGCCGCGGCGAAGGTCGTGGGTTCGAATCCTACAATGAGCTTGAGCTTTCGGTGAAGGAAAACATCGTGAGGAAACCATAACACGGTGGTAGGGTACTTTGTAGTACCCGCCTGGCTGGCTACCACCCTCAAGTTGAAAATCTGTCGCCAAACACCTATTGGTGTGTTCCGACAGCTGCACTTGAGAGCCAGTTCCTTCTAGGCTTTGTGTGCTTACCACCTTCGGCCACATCATCACTTACAATAGTGAGATTGTAGTCAAACACAAGCCTATACAAAGTATAAAAAAAAAAAAAATCGTGGGTTCGATTCCCACTCAGGACAAACATTTGTGGGCATGAACATGTATGTTTGTCCTGAGTCTGGGTGTGTAGTGTGGGGGTATGTATTTACAAAAGAAAAGTAATATATGTAGTATATCAGTTATCTGGCTTCCATAGTACAAGCTCTGCTTAGTTTGGGGTCAGATGGCCGTTAGTGAGGAATAATGTCCTAAAATATTTATTTATTTATAATTTTATATATTTAAAAAAAATGTCATATTTATGCTTTTTCGTGTCCAACAGAGCATTTTTCTACATTTATTAATAAATATGCCCGAAGTCAAATGAATATCCAAGTTTTATTATCACTTACGTGAGTACCTATCTATTATTTAATAAAACATGCAACAAGCAATTGTTAAAAAATTACATTGCATGATATTTCTAGACATGCTCAGAATGTAACTGCCAATATAACCTTTTCAACTTGAATAGTTTAGTATATCGGCTATAAGAAAACGTCAGGTACGTCACCTATAGAGCCAATAAAAAATCAGGCATTCATCGTTCGAGCTTATATTTTGGACAGAACCAATCAATCATTATGAGTAATATTATGTAATATCTTGATTTCATACAATTAATACAAATGCAATTTTTTTATATGTTTGATTATTTTTAGGGTTCCGTACTCAAAGGTAAAAACGGGACCCTATTACTGCGATTACTAATACTTCACTGTCTGTCCGTCCGTCTATCTGTCACCAGGCTGTATCTCAAGAACCGCGATACCTAGACAGTTGAAATTTTCACAAAAAATAATATTTAAGGTGGCTCCCATACAACAGGATTTTTTTTGCCGTTTTTATAGATAATGGTACGGAAGTCGCGCGAGTCCGACTCGCACTTCGACGGTTTTTTTAAATGTTTTTATAGGTTTGTGTTATCATCATCATCATCTCATCCGCAAGATGTATAGGCCCTTTTTTTTTTTTTTTGGCAGGAACAGAAGGTGGTGGGTCCAGGGGACCTTCTTCCACCCTTACGCGGACTTTGCGGCGAGCGCTGAGGGCTCTCAACCGCTACTTAAAACTAAAATAAATTTAGGGCAACGGTAGCCTGAGGGTGCCCCCTGTGGGGCTCGACCTCGGCTCAGGACGTTGCCTGGGGAATATGTGGGAGGACTTAGCATACAAATATATAATTATTTGGGGAAAGGTCGGATTGAGTATAGGCCCCTTAAGTTACTGCAATTATACTTACTACAATCTTATTATGGTAAGTGATGTTGGCACAATACGGTCAGATAGCCCCGTCTCTTTTTATTATAAGACGGTAGATAGTGATGGATATACCTATTAAAAGAATGAGTCACGTATAGAAGGGAATTGGCTCTCGCAAGCAGCTGTCAAGACACCTGTAGGTGGTAGTCAATCAGGCGGGTACTACTAAGTACCCTACTACCGTGCAGAGTTGTATGGTAAACATAGAATAGCAGTTTTACTCTAAGAAGGAGGGTAGTTTTATGGGAACTAGCTATAAAGAATGGTTTTATGTTGTTCCCGAGGCAAACCCTTGGTTAAGTTAGCACTTTTCTTTGTACAGTAAATAGTGAAGCACTCGTCCGTACTTTGCTTTGATGAAAGACTTCTCATTAGCCTTCGAAGTAGGAAAAGTGCAATTACTTAATTAAAAGTGAAAAGAGAATTACATTAAGTATATATATCATTTTCTAAGAAAATGATAATTTAAAAAAATCATTGAAATATAGGAGCAAATTAGTTAATCTATACTAATTGGTTCGAATTGAAAAAATATTTTAGTATTTATCGAGGAAGGATATAGGCTACTTTTTTTACCGGGAAAACATAAGATCCCTCGGGACCGCGGGTGAAACCGCGGGTCGGAAGCTAGTCTACTAATATTATATGTGAAATTTGTATGTTTGTATGTTTGTGTTCAATGGATTTGAATGATACTAAACACATAGTTAGATATATGGAATAAAATATCGGGTGCTTTTTGTCCCAGGAAGACATAAGATCCCTCGGGAATGCGGGTGAAGCCGCGGAGCAAAAACTAGTCATTTATAAATGTTTCATCTTTAGTTCAAGTCGATTTACTAATGCCTGTAAATTAACTATGTACTGCTCATAAGTAAATTAAACGATTAAATTACAAGTTTTTGTATTATAATAAGCATTTAATATAGGTACCTAACTAACTTTTGAATTTTAACAAACATAACTAGTTACGGATAAAAAAAATGTAGATTAACCAACGGCTTTCAGATAATGTATGAAATAAATAGTTTTCCACTCCACGGTTTTACCCGCGATATTACCCCCTTAGGGGAACAATTTTGAAAAACCCCTAGTGGATGCCTACGCTACCTACTTATGCATGGAACCTGTGTTTATAATGTCAAGTTTCTAACCCTCTGGGCTCAGGCTGTGTGTTGATCAGTCAGACAGTCAGGACAAGTATTTTTATTAGTATAGATTGACAGATATTCTGTTGAATTACTGAATTGAATTTGACACTCCTAAATAATTTTGAATAGCAATTTCGTATAGTTGATTAAATAGATTGATATTTCCAGAAGGTGACACTTCTTGGCACTTCCACAGATCAATTTGGGAAAATTGCTATTGTTAATTTAGTTTTAATTATGTTACTAATATTATAAATGCGAAACTGTGTGAATATTTAATTCTCACACTGTAATGTTAAACCGATATAGTTGAATCTTGGCACATCTATACTGATATTATAAAGCTGAAGAGTTTGTTTGTTTGAACGCGCTAATCTCAGGAACTACTGGTTCGATTTGAATAAATTTTGATAAAAATAATAAACAATATCCTTCGTATTAATCTAAGGAATTATATAAATAATAGCTGTTCCCTGCGGTTTCACCCTCGTTTCCAAGGGATCTTATGTTTTACCGGGACAAAAAATAGCCTATAGCCTTCCTCGATAAATGGGCTATCCAACACTAAAATAATTTTTCAATTCGTACCAGCAGTTCCCGAGATTAGCACGTTCAAACAAACAAACTCTTCAGCAATAGTCATCAGAATATTAACACGTCTCAACAATATTTTTTATCGATATCATCATTGAATAATATACAATTAAGTGGAACTGAAGCAGCACTAATGCGAATGAGAGCAAGTGAAGGATGAACAATGAACTGGTTTGAGAATACATAATTTTGCACACCTTACAAACCTTGGCTGAAATTTTTACCTATCTTAGAAAGAATATCTTATTACAAAATATAATATTCTAATAATAATAGTTAAATACAATTTTACCAACATCACTTCCAATTTTGCCATTTGCCATCGTAATTATAAATGTGGCAGAAGGTGGTAAGTATATAAAGCCTAGAACTGAGTACATAATGAGAAAACTGTCACTCATATGCAGCCAGAAGTGCTACAAGGGTGTGGAAATTAGCCAGGTGGATACAAAGTATCCTCCTCACCATGTTTTCTTTTACAGAAAGCTCATTGTAGGATACGAACCCACGACCACGACCACTGGACTATCATCGCCTTAAATAGGTTTTTTTGAGGAACGTACACGCTATCTGTTATTGCAATTTGAATAAAGAGAGATTTAACAGTTTTAGTAGTAAATGATACAAAAAATTACGACGCGTGAAAAAAAAAGATTGGAGTAATAATAGAGAATAAAAGTTAAAAAAAAAGAAGTATCACGTCCATAACATCAATATACAGGAGTCATAGTATTGCCTGACATATACTTAATAATATAAATGAAAAGTGTGTATGTTGGTTTGTCCTTATTTCACGCAGAGTGATAAGGGTACATTTAATACTGAGAACGCGGGTGAAACAGCAGGGCAAAAGTTAGTTATTAATATTCCATTTGCGTCCTACCAATAAAATGCCACCTATGTGCGGGATTTGTGGAATGTCAAACGATATTCAGAATACGTTTCATATTCAAAAGCTTTTGCGTATCTTGAGGTGCTGAACTCAGTATGTGTATGTATAATAGGTAGATAGGTAGTAAAAATTGATGTTTGTATGTATGATCTCTCTCTATGGACTCTAAAACGGCAGGAGCGATTTTGATGAAATTTTTAGACAATCTTCATAATAGCCCAGTGGGTGATCCTGTAATGTTTGGTAGCAATCGCATCAGAAAATATATTTTTTTGGTAATTTTGTGTAATATTTTCCCTACAACGAATTTTTCGAGATATAGCAAAACGTGGCCGGCATTATATATAACTTTGTAGTAAATGAAATAGGAGGATTTAAAAAAACGCAAGATAACAAAGTAATTTTCTTGATAAAATATTATGACAGAAATAAGATAATAATATTTTCAGCCTAACAGGAAGCGCTGCCAGCCTGCTGCAAACCTTGTCTATCGGAAACGACGGCAGCTTCGAGGAATTCTGTTGTAAATATATACATATACAGGGTGATTTTGTTATCACTGGCAATACTTGCAGGGGTGGAAGTACTCATCAATGTGAACCACTTTTATTACAGGGCTAACTCTGATATCGCGTAAAATAATACGGTTGCTTCATACATTTTGGTCGAGTAGGTATTGAACTTTTGTATGGAACAGCTGATAATTTTTTCATGATTTCACAGTTAGTCCTATAATAAAAGTTGTTCACATTGATGAATACTTCCACCCCTGCAAGTATTGCCAGTGATAACAAAATCACCCAGTATATAGTACATCCAGTATACAGTTATTTTCTGTATATTATTAGGCCAACATAAATTATTATAGTTCAAATATAACGACAAAAATAAATATTCCATTCCACTTAACAATTTTAACAAATTGTAAAATACTGAATATTCCACATTAATTATTCATCAAATAGTTCCTATATCGAATACTGTCTCATAGATTTTTACATGAAGCTAGTTGTCATAAGGCGTATTATCTATGGTTCAGTTAAAACGATCACGATAAGTGTTGAACAATTAGGGGGGCAAATTTCAGAAGATTTGGAAGTAAAAAGGTTAAGTAGGTACGTAATCTCCTGAACATGCAGAGCACGTTCTGACCTTGTTATTTGCATATTTTTCCACGAAATAAATTATGTTCTACTTTTTCTCTTAGCATCTAAATTACTATTGTTCGAGAAACAACAAATTGTATAAAACTCCAGAGATTTATTGAAGAGGAACAAATAGCTACACTAACGCAATTATTTCAGTTAAAGGTGTTCATAGTTCAATTTAAAATGGTCTCTTTCAAAACTATCTTGAAAGTTTGAGTTTTTTATTCCTTGGAATAAATTAGTTAATAAAGAAACAGTTATTTTCTGTTGGTAGAATCAATTGTTACGTTCATAAGTGCCTTACAAGGGCCTAAACTGAATAAATCAGTTTGAATTTGATTTCTGTTGTCTAATGTAATATAAACGAGATTAATTCATTTATACCATTCCACCCTGCGGCTTCGATCCCCTATTTAACCCACTTAGTGGATGAATTTTTAAATTTCCTTTCGTGGTGCCCTACTACGTTAATTAAGGAACTCCTGTGCAAAATTTCATGCTTCTATATCTACAGGCTTCGGCTGTGCGTTGTCTGTCAATCAGTCGGTGTTAGAGTTTACAAATAAGGAGAATATATCTTATTGAGTTATTCAATAAAGCTTGAACTTTCTTCTTTTACTTAAATGCTTGAAACTTTGGTATTGGAATGAGGGCTAAGAATCTGGCTGGGTAAGAAACCACCACTTCTCTTGTAATAGCTACAAGAGAAGCGTGCGAATACGTGCTCACCATTTTCGGCTACATCACTAACGGTGGTATTGTGATAAAAAAATATCTTTAACACGAACAAAGTCTGATCCACCAAAACAAATTTTACATACCATTAAACATTATATTCACAAATGAAAGTTTTTTTCAATTTCGCTGGCCCTGAAGTCTCAAAGACCGATTTTACTTTGCAAGCAACTTAGTGGCATTATTACTTTAAGCGGATATTAATACCTATTGTTAAGTTCCTTCAGATATAAAAGAGCACTTTTGAGGGAAGGTATAATCTGAACAAAGCACAGGGAAGCACAAAGCTTACACTGTGTTTCTATATTACAGAAGCTATAGCTTCTGAGAGACGCTCTGTTGGTTGGTTGGTTGTGACGTTGGTTGCTAAAGGTCGTGGGAGACTGGAATCTGGGTTGAAAGAGGATTGGACTGGATTTCCTACAAAATTGGAAAATAAACTTTTATAATGATTAAACAAGGTGGGGAGATTTTTAATATTCGCCTTTAGCTTGAGCTTCTATTTGTATCTATGTTGAAAATGTGTATCTGCAAGTTACTTGTTAGATAGTGGTGATAGATAGTCAATCGGCATGTATACATGTAAAACATATAAGAAGTTTAATTGATACTATGTATAATTATGTGGTCAAAGTGGATAAGTACACTAAGCCTAAAAAGAACTGACTCCCAAGTGCAGATGCCGGAACACACTAGTAAAAGGGTTTCTTCTTTCTTTCTTATTCTATCATTGTGTTCCAGGATTTGCACTTGAGGGCCATTTTCCTTCTAGGCTGTAATGGTAAAATGGTTCGATAGTTTTATTTATACCTATAGATACGTCCTGTAATAAAATATTTGTTCAAAAGAATCTGGGTGAAATAAAGATGCGAAAAAGGTTTATGTCACTTGAGATTCTGTCGCATATATGAATTGGATAAATTTTCTTTGACCTGTTAATAGGAAAATCTTTACTATTTCCATTCTCTTTGTATATCGGAGAAGTTTGTAACGTGACTCTGCTCATCCAAAAATAACACCTACTGAATTGGGGTCAGAAGATACTTGACCCCTTATTCAGTCTCAGAAATTAAGAGATAATTCCTAATAAAGATAATTTAGTTCACCATGTGGGCCCAATGAATATTGATCGACGATTATTCAGGCTTTTCTATGACTCTTTCCATTGTTTTAATGGATGGTGCGCTCGACGTTTTAATTTCAATATTTCAACGACGATGACATGTAATAAAAATCCTATTAATAACTTGAATCGCCATTCCTGGAATTCTATTATTTTTATTGGTACTTTTGGGACGCGCGTCCCATTAACGAGGTTAACAATATTAGACCGATGATGGTGATTATCCAATGAACTTGAGCTTTCGGTGAAGGAAAACCTTTGTAGTATCCATCTGGCTGGCTACCCTTAAGCTGAAAATTTATCACCAAGTACCACCACCACCGACTGGCTATAGCCAGATTACTAGTTTGTGGGCTTACCACCTTCGGCCACATGACCATTATCAACGTGAAATTGTGATCGGCGTTTGATCACAATTTCACCCATTTATCAAGGAAGGATATAGGCTACTTTTTATCCCGGGAAAAGACAAGATCCCTCGGGAACGCGGGTGAAACCGCGGGGCGGAAGCTAGTGTAAAATAATGTGGAAAAAATTGTACACTTATTCAAATAAAAAGACACGTGAATTTTATTGAAACAAAAGCCCTAAGAAAATTTCAACATAAAAATATTTCGTTACGGAAGCCAAATAAACTTAGTTTCCAAATGCTCATTGTTGGAATTTAGCGAGCACGTGGCTCTGAGAGAAAAGTTTCCCTTTATAACCCGGCTGCAGCCCTCAGCCTCCCAGTATCGCGCATCGCTCCGGCCATTAAGGACGTACCGTGTATTGTGATACTCGATATTTTACGAAGCGAAAATATTACGTAGATTACTTCGGTGTAGCTCGTGATAATTTTCAGTTTTGATTAAAAGTGCTATTGGTGTTTCTGGATATTTTTTGAGGTGAGTTATCACTTCAGTGTGAGAAGAAAACAAGATTTTTAAATATTTATTTTTCTTGCTATAAAAACTTTAAAATCGTATTTTTTGCAAATTTAAATAAATAAAAATTACAAATCGGTAAATAACGCAGCTAAGATGCTACATATTTTTTATAATTTGTTTAGCGGCATATTTAATTTAGATAAGTTATTAGAAATATGTTTAGACTGGCATATTAATATTAATTAATGAAGATAGAAAAGTTGTTTTGGAAATAGAACCATCTCAAAAAAAAACTTTATTAATACAAAATATAAACCAAAAGAAATACGGGATTATAAGAATGATGATTCGATGTAAAGAAACTAACTAACACCATATCGAACCAATCGGCTAGTGCAATATTTTTTCCATACAAACATTAACTCCCCATTCCCCTCATTTAGGGGTAATTTTTTGAATGCAAAATTCATTATACTCCGAGCAATATCTGCACCAAAATTCGTATTCCAAATACTTTCCATAAACGTTACATACAAACTGTAGAATGTATTTTGGTAAACCATTTCTTAGTGTATGTCTACACCCTACAAGAAACCTGCCTGCCAATTATATTTATTAAAATTCTTATATTGGACTTTCAAAGTTAAATGTCATTTTTCCAGTATAGGAAGTTCTATTATAATTTCCTTCTGACTTCAATTTATGAAGTTATCCAAAGGACCATATCCTAGTACTAATAAGCTCTCTAGGGATAATGGGATGTATAGCCATAGTAACTAATTTATAATGAGTCAGTTCACAGATCCCTAAAATCCCAAGTTTAGATTGGAGTCAGAGTTCCTAAAACTAATTTTGGGTTGGTGTAAAGTAAAATAAGTGAAGAGATACCTAGATGTTTTATGAGGTATGAATAATTGATAAAAGATTTTTCATAGCTCACTAGTTTTTATCTTGCTCTAAATATTTTAACATACTTCATTGCGTTTTGATTTTGGGTTACCTTGAGGTTTTACACCAGTATGTTTATTTTCGTATTTAATTAACGTGAGAATTTCATCTAGATTAATAAAAGTAAATACCATAAAATGCCATTTTTAGGGTTCCGTAGCCAAATGGCAAAAAACGGAACCCTTATAGATTCGTCATGTCTGTCTGTCTGTCTGTCCGTCCGTATGTCACAGCCACTTTTTTCCGAAACTATAAGAGCTATACTGTTGAAACTTGGTAAGTAGATGTATTTTGTGAACCGCATTAAGATTTTCACACAAAAATAGAAAAAAAAAACAATAAATTTAGGGGGTTCCCCATACTTAGAACTGAAACTCAAAAAAATATTTTTCGTCAAACCCATAAGTGTGGGGTATCTATGGATAGGTCTTCAAAAATGATATTGATTGTCATAAATCGTAAACCGCAATTTACCTTTCATTTAATCAACTCAAATATAAAAAATAAATGGCAAAAAGCAAGGTCTTACAGCACAAATAAAGGAAAAATTCTAAAAATTAAAAAAGTTGAAAATTAAAGGATGTCCCCATACATACATAGTTACGCCAATTAATAAAGACCTCTGAGTTGTATGGGCGCTCATACAATTTAGAGGTCTAGCTTAATTGGCACCAACCTCAAATAAGGTAAAATAAAATTGAGCATTTCCCTTGATGGACGAACAATGGACGAAGTTTGTACGGAACCCTCGGTGCGCGAGTCCGACTCGCACTTGGCCAGTTTTTTTTATTGGTAAGATTTCAACGGTTTTGTTTATGAGCCTGTGGGGTATCAGGTGGAGATAATAAATAAGGTGTAGAATTAGTATAACGTTTATATTAATGAAAATAAGCAACAGAAAATATACAGCAGAAAATATTCACACGTCAAGGATTGACAATGCGTTTTTAGAGATGCGCGCTACGATTAGTGCCGTGCCGCCACAAGCCCATAACTCTAATTTGAAACAGTACGGTCATTATAGTAGTTTTGACTTTAGTGTTTGCCTATTAGGGGTTGAATTAGATTGGCTGACTTTGCCATGAAACTGTTGAGAGGTCATGGTCATGTGACCACCGTACTGTTACATTGTAACCAAGGACCAAATTTTTGGATGTTAATATGGTTGCCGTGATTGATCCTGGTTTCTATCCATCCAACCATCAAATTGAAATGCTTTTCCGAAATTTAAGGGGATTTTTTAAATTCGCAGGGGTTGGGATTTCTCCTTCAATACTTACGTGCTCAAACACAAGCTGATAATTAAAAAAAATAGTCACACTTAAAATAATTTATGTGTTTATGTAAAGAAATGTATTGTGATGTATTTTTACAATATCTTGAACTATCTCTCGATCTATAGCTTTTCGACGAAGTCCAGCCATTCTTCACAAGACACAAGTGCCCTCTATAAAACATTATCACCGGCATCTGTTCACAATGGCCGGTAAAATTGTGTCAAGTAAGATACAATTTTAAATAAAAAATAGGGTTTTATATACTGGTTGATTTTTTAGTCACTGGCAATACTTGCAGGGGTGGAAGTACTCATTAATATGAAAACTTTTATTATGGCACCAATGTGAAATCAACCAGCCAAATACCAGTGACTAAAAAATCATCCTGTATATTTGATCTTTATGTTTCGGCTAGAATAAATGTTTTACGGACCATTCTATCAATCTTTTATGACGATATTTTGTTCAAATAAATTTAATAATACCTATTTTACTCTTTAATTATTGCGTACTTACAGGCTGTATTTATAAAAACAAGTACACAGTATATTCTGATACCTCGTAATGTCCTTCATTGTTTAACATGTTATGTATTCAACTTATTTCCATAAATTATTAATTATCTGCCTTGGGTTTTTACCCGCGTACTAATATTTTTGGCTCGCGTTTGATCACTATCTCACTATTGTAAATGATGTGGCCGAAGGTGGTAAACATACAAAGCCTGCAAGGAACTGACTCTCAAGTGCAGCTACCGGAACACACTGGCGGTTTTTGGCGACAGATTTTCAACTTGAGTGTGACGTGCTATCTGGTATTGTCAGTGAGACTAGATAAATAATTTGATGTAATGAATCTGAGTTGGTTTTGAAAAGAGTAATTGCTGAGTTTCTTGCCGGCTCTTCTCAGTAAAAGCAAACTTCCGAACCGTGCGTTAGAGTGAGACTATTCATAAGTGCTTGTGAAGGCCTATTTGAATAAAAAATATTTTCATTTTCATTTTTCATCTAGCTCACCTAGACAACTGGCCTGGTCAAATAAACAAAACATCTGGCATTAGAGTTTGAGACTGGACATTATGGGTTCTTTTCTTCTCTTTATTTGTGATTTCGGAGCCTATTCAATGCAAAAAAACAAACAATCAAATCTTTCCTCTTTATAATATTAGTATATATTACCCTGATTAATTATTGGTTCGATTTAGTAATGGGCTCGAGCGATAGCGACATTGCCCACCATATTTGGGACAAAAAATTTGGTATAATGTAGGTTTTAGATCCAAGTTTCTGCCTAACCTTTCGATAAAGATATTTCTGTTTTTTGAATAAATAATATTACAGCATTGAGCGTCGCTACATAATTTTAGAGAAATATTATTATCTTTATCTAATATATAAAATTCTCGTGTCACAGTGTTTGTCTGCAAACTCCTCCGAAACGGCTTGACCGATTTATGTGTAAATTGTAATCTCTTTTTTAACACCTAATTCAAATGTTTTTCTTATAAACCAAATTAGCAATTAGTACTAAATCCAATACAATTACTGGAAAGCTTTTCAGGCAGACGGAAAATTAGGAATCACTAGGGAAATTAAAAAAGCTTATCTCCGCAGGACATAGCGTTTTACGGAATACTGATTAACTATCCATGCTGGTATAAGTACAGAATTTAACATTCATACAAGCAAAGTTCTTTCTGTCTGTTTGTTACGTATTCACGTCTGAACTATCGTACCAATTTTGATGAAATTTAGCCGCAATTTATCCCGGAAATAAGAAAAACTGCGTGGGATAGCTAAGTGAGATAAAAATACGTACCTTACTAACTTTATCGTCTCTATCTCTATACTTATAATATTACTTGCTTCCGCCCCGCGGTTTCACCCGCGTTCCCAAGGGATCTTGTGTTTTCCCGATAAAAAGTAGCCTATATCCTTCCTCGATAAATGGGCTATCTAACACTGAAATAATTTTTCGAATCGAACCAGTAGTTCCTGAGATTAGCTCGTTCAAACAAACAAACAAACTCTTCAGCTTTATAATATTAGTATAGATTTGTACTACTTACAAATTAGTTTATCTTTGTATATAAGTCTTTTTATAACCCCTACCAATTTTTTCCAATAACTCTACCAAAATATTATAGAACAGCTGCATTTTCAGAGTTGGGCACTTAGTAAAAGTCATTTGTATTAATAAATAATATACTACAGTACGTAATAAAGCAAAAAATATCCCTGTATATCTTTAACGTATTCATAAAGTCAAAGTCAAAGCCATTTATCCAGTTTAGGCCCTAGGAGGGCACTTATGAAAGTCGAATTTACTGAAGTTAAAACTCAGCAAGGTTAAATTTCTGACTATTTTGGCTATAATATTTATTTAGTAAATAAAGGATATTCCAAAATGCGAGAGAAATTGCGGGAATATCTAATAACGGTATAAATAAGTATCCATTTTGTGCTATTCGCACCAGGCAGAATATTAAAGTGATATTATAATAGAAGTTTGTGATTACAATCCATATTATTACAACTTTAAGAATTAATTTCGCGTTCAGCCTAGGATTTAGATATTCATAAAAGCCAACTAGGTGCTGATTTATTATATTTCTATTTTTGCATAAATAATAATATCTATTTACCGAACAGAATTGCGGTCCCAGTCGCCGGAAGCCTCAATAAAAACAGGCTCTTAGATTTTTTTGATATGTTTGTGTTTGACCACAATTTCACCGTGAAGACTTGGCCGAAGATGATAAGCACAGAAAGATTTCGTCTCCTTTTTACTTTAACTTTGAATTTGATTTTGTCTTTGCATCATATTTTGATTATCTTATTTTTCACTTCAATGGCTTTGTCTTTGCTTTCTACTTAGCAAATTTTTTTTTTTACTTTGACTTTGAATTTAAGTTTGTTTTATCGTTCTACTTTGCCTCTTTGTCCTTTTTGCATCAGCATATATTTTTTACTTTGAATTTGAATGTCACATTGACTGAGTATGACTTTATCTTTGCTTTTTACTTTGCGACTTTGTCTTTTTTGCCCCAGAATTTTTTTTCAATTGTCCTTTTTTTCACTTCAAACGCTAGTCACCGTTACAGTAACCTAGCAACAAAAGGTAACACTTACTTACGGCTTATCAGTCACAATAAGTTTTTGGTGTAGGGTGACCATGATGAAATAAAAAAAATGTAGGTAAATTATTACTCTTGCAAAAAATATAAAAAAATAACCTCTAAGTGTATGTGACCACTTCTAACCAAAGTGTTTCGGCGACTCCAACCTCTGCACAGAAGACTGACTGACTGGCCGACAAGACTTGGACATAGACTTTTGAATATATAGGTCAATGACAATGGGTGTTTTGACATGAGGAAAAAGGGATGATAAAATCTCAAAAGACGAAGAATATTGCCTGTTCTTAAATAATACGAAGACTCGACCGTTCACTAAGGTAACCGTGACGTTTTTAAATAGGCTTTTCATTTCACGCTGCATTACATAACTTCTTGTAGCCTCGCTACATGCAAAACGTTTATGCATTTCTGCGTATTAATGTTTAGTAATTATAAAAAAAAAATACTAAACATCGTTCAGCTGTTTTACATAACCGCTAGCTGTTTTACAAAACAAGCTAGCGGTTATGTAAAACAGATAATTAAGCAAACCATCTGCGACATCTATTATAATAAAACAATTCAACATTAAACAAAAAGCTACTCACAATTAATAAAAGGTACAAAATAAGCTATAAATAGCACCTTGCTGATTGTAGCATATTGTTATGCTCTAAGCTCGTCTTTCATACTATATAACCCTTTAGACATTGGATAGATAGACGGTAGCTACTTAATTACGTTTAATTAAATTACTTTAGTTAGTAATTTATGCGTATTCAAACCTTAATTTATTGCAGTTTGTATGAATGAGTCTATATAATTTCAAATTAATCTGAATAGACGCTGATGAGATACTAAGAATGCAACAGACATACTTAATGAGAATTATGCAAGTAGTTGTAATCTTGGTACAAAAATAAGGTTGTCAAATACGTGATATATTATAATTGAAACTTAAAATTAATCCAATTAAACTAATCAGATTACTCTTATAAAGACATAATAGTTTTTTTTATACCACTAAGGTGATAAACAAACATACGGCCCGTCAGATAGTAAGCGGTTAATTGTTTAGTTATTCAATGTCGTATAAAACCCTAAATAGCTTCGTATAAATCTATTCAACCTCGCAGGCTATAAGATAAATAAAGGCCTGACACAACCGCCATTACTTCATGCTCCAGCATGTCTATAGAAACATGGTCGACCACGCGCGGGGCTGTCACGTGGCACAAGCTATATCAGGAAAATGTATGTCTAGTTTTGAAATGCGGGAACTTTCAGGTTTATTTGTAAATACATAAGAAATTATCATCTGTGTATAAATTTGTTATGGTCCGGTCGTCGTCATTTCAAAGAATAGCATAGTTTCTTCCAAATGTTAAATGTCTAAATAGAACAAGAGTGACAAGCACCTATTATTTTAACAAACGAACAAAATATATGAAAATAACCTTCAGTGTAAGTATTTTCAACAAATCACGTCAAGTTGAAAGACAAAATATAAAAGCCGTAATTGTCTTCGTTTTCCTAAGTGAAGGAAAACACATCGACATTTACAGGCCGAAAATAGTAACGAAAACACGTCGAATAGAAATGAAATCCACGTATTTAGGTATTTGTTATCTTTACTACCGGCAAGCATTTGGGTTAAGCTCCTTTCCTGTTTCCAACAATCGTAGGACTCCACTACCCAAGTGTAGTTTATCTAGTAATCGAGGAAGCTACCTAACGATCTGTATAAATGAGAAGGATAAATTTGTAGTAGGTACCATTGGTTGAATAATTCATGTAGGATTCACCGGAATCTTATGCCTGTACACGAGTAAATTTTTACATTTCTATCGTAATATTATTCTGCACTAGCTCCCGCCTCACGGTTTTAACTACGCGTGTTCATTTGGGATTTAACATTTCACCAGATTTTTTAATGTTAGTAGGTTGACATGCAAGCAGATGGTTTACCTGATGGTTGATAAGTGGTCACCAGGATATTTGCTATACAAGGGGATTGCTGTAATCCTAACCTTGAAGATCTGTATCTTGTTCCATCTATGTGCGATTTTTTATATAAATCCCATCAGTCAATAAAAAATGTTTTTTTTTATACTACTTTGTCGGTAAACAAGCATACGGCCCGCCTGATGGTAAGCGGTTACCGTGGCCTATGTATGTATAGCTCTGGCGACCTTACTCACGCGCAGGAACACAACTAGGTATAAGTTATCTGGCTGCGGTATTCTGTAAGGTGGAGGTACTTCCCCAGTCGAGCTGCTCTTTGAGCGACCTATCGCTATGCTCTACCTCTCTTAAAATACGTTGGTTTTGGTTGAGTTACGAACACCCAAATAATAATACACCAAACTTTTGCGTTTATTATATTAGTAGGTTATACAAGGTAATGTGTCTTAATTGCATAAAAATCGTTAATGTCTCAGAACTTATAAAGGGTAGGTAATGTAAAGTATGTTAAAAGTACCCAAGTACCCGCCTGGCGTACC
The DNA here is from genome assembly GCA_951216915.1 of Tetheella fluctuosa. Classification (NCBI taxonomy): domain Eukaryota; kingdom Metazoa; phylum Arthropoda; class Insecta; order Lepidoptera; family Drepanidae; genus Tetheella; species Tetheella fluctuosa. Next base: position 8,773,401 of record OX578230.1, read on the forward strand.
TACCACCTTGTATAGTCAGCAACAAAAGTAGCTTAACAAATCCTATTTAGCAAACATATTCAGCTAAAGTAAACAGGTATTTTTTTTAATATGGGTGTACAAAAAACTACATACTTACTATAAATTTACAGATTATACGTATTGAATTTAATTGTTTCCCAGGATTGCCAATTATGTTGCTGATCGTACCTTACGTTGAAAATGTGTTGTAAACCATCTTCCGGTGTGTTCCGACAGCTGTACTTGAGAGCTAGATCCCTTCTTAGCTTTTTTAGCATCTAACCATAATAAAGATTATAGTCTAACAAAGTAACTAATTCACGGACCATTATGCGAACATAGATTTACCACAGTCTATGTAACTCTTACAGTTGGCCAACGGACACGTCTAGACAGAGTAATCGTACGGGGTTTGCGGGGTGAGAGAAGGATGGTAGCGAGCCCAAGCTGCCATACACTCGCATAAGACACAATGCAGCAATGACGAATGCCTATACGGCATTTCGCGTGACTTCAAACGCGATGGACCACTGTATGTTTTTTACGCTGTGGATTTACTAAGGTCACATACAAAATAGAATTTTAGTAGCGTTTTGGGACTTTAAGTTGGGTGTCTAACCGAACTAATTGTAAATAATACCCTGCGGTAAATGAGGGCTTAATTGGAGAAAAAAGAGCTCTATTTTTATATTTATTAGTGTGGATTTGGGTTGATTACAATATGGTAATTAGTAATTCTTTTAAAGACTTATAACCTTACTAATAAAGTTCAATTTAACTAAAACACTGTTTAAGTTGTCATTTATTTATCGACCACCTCTCTGTCATTGTCAAACAATGTGACGTTATTTGCGTGACCACTTAATCAGTATATTAGTGAAATAGTATTTTGTTAGTAAGGTCATTAAACTTAATAAAAGGTACCATTGTCCTAATCCTAACTAATATTATAAATGCGAATGTGAGTTTGTTTTGTTTCTTTGTTAACTTTTCACGCCTAAACCGCTGAACCGATCGCGATGAGGTACGCAGATAGCCTAACCCCTATGGTATGGAGAAGGACAAGGGCTACTTTTTTTATCATTTAATAAAAAAAATAATTCAATAAATGCTCTTGTGCCAAAATTGTATACAAAATATCCGAATTTCAAGTTTGTAAATTACGAGCTAGAGACTCGTGACATACGGACGGACAGACAGACAGCAGAGTGACAGCAATAGCGCTCCGTTTTGCGTAAGTACATACGTAACTCTAAAAATCTTTATTACAAAAAGGCAAAGGAACGAATGATTTACAAATAAAAAGTGTATTTATAGCTGTCCCTTAACTTACTGTCTTTTAACTTGTGATTTATTACATCTATATTATATCCTAAACAGTAGATTATATTTTACTTGTATAGCATTAGATATACATATACCTACCTAGTTGTCTCAGAACGGGAATAGTGATAGGTTCATTTTCAACCAGGATTTTAGGTCCAGTATCTATTTATATATTTTTTTCATTTCATTTCACGTCCAAAATTATGGTTTTGGAAAAAAATACAAATTTTACTTGTAGGTATTTAAATTGTCAAAAAACACCTCTCAAGTCTGACTTAAAGTAGCGTGGAAAGGGTTAGGATTTTTACTGTGGTTTTCCTGTCAGTTATGAGGCCCTACATTTCCTATTCCTACATTATCAAAATAGTGTGAAATCTTCTCGATAACAATTTTGCACGTATATCCCAACAGGGGTGTCTTATGTTTTCGAGATCGATAAAATGGGATAATATGGAAGGAAATCGTTGGAAAATAATGGCGCTTTTTCCTTTTGTTCCTTTTGGTGACAAGAATATCAAATTATATCGAATGTAATCTAAACTATAGGTAAAATACATATTATGTTTAACTTGGCGCTTCGAATAAATAGGCTTTGTTTCGTCGAAATTGGCTAACGGGGAAAAAGTTATAGACATTTTATAAAGTCTGCGCGAGCGAAGCCGCGGGCGAAAAGCTAGTATTGTAATATAATATATTAAGTCTCCTGTGCCTGTAATTTCACCGGTTCCCATACCCTCCTAACCGAAACACAGTAATACAAGTGCACTACTATTTCACGGCGAAATTAATTAATTCTAAGGATATATATATTATTTATTTAATCAAGTCACTATCCTAATCTAATTTCGTAATGCGTCATAAAGTTTTGAATGTTTAGCAATTACTTTAAGTTTACCAATTTGTCCCAAAGGGAGTGTAGCGTGACTGTAAGGACTAACCACGACAATGCTTGTTAGTTCGCGTGCCTCAGCATTCAGGCCTTGTCTGCAAATGACAGTTTGGATTTACCTTTATTTTATGTAATAGGTAAGTTTTAGTGGCTCACGTTTCTACAAGGTTATTTGAAGCATATGCCTCATAAAATAACTCATAAAATTGTTTGCAAAATTATAATCAAACACAACCACTCGCTCCGTGGTTTAACCTGCGTTTCCGAGTGGTTTAATGGTTTTTTTGGATAAAAAGTATTCTATATTTTATTCCAAGGTATGATCTTTCCATGTGCCAAATGTCATTCAAATCCGCTCAGCCAGTAGGTACGGTGTGATTGAGTAATAAACCTCCCCAGAAACACGCACATAATCATAACTTCCTAACTAATATTGTAAATGCGAAAGTGAGTTTGTTTGTTACCTTTTCACGCCTAACCCGCTGTACCGATCGCGATGGAATTTGGTACGCAAATAGCATATGGAATGAATGTCTCTACATAGGCTACTTTGTTGTCTCGGGAAAGCGGATGAAATCGCTCACATTTAAATTTTACCTACAAGCTCTTACTGATTTATTTATTCAATTCGCATGGAAAAGTGATAGATTTTTATTTGTAGGTAGGTAGTTATGAAATAGTTGAAACGTCCTTGAGCAGGGTACTTAAGGAAAGCTGTTTAGGGAACATTATCCGACAGGAGACGCAACAAACTTTCATAATATACCTACCTGTTGACTCTTGATAAGGCTTCCGGACCGGTTATGTATTTAGGTTACTGAAGCGACCTGTCAGCTTGACAGAAACTAATGTATGGCCGTGAAGGAAATTCTAAAGAGTAGGTACCTATAATAAGTTGAATAGTTTTTGCGATACATAATGCCTCTTACTAAATTTATATTATCTATACTATAATACATATACATACTATGATATTATAAAGAGGAAAGATTTGTATTTTAGTTTTTTTTGTATGTAACTTAACGAATAAACTCAACTCAAAAACTACTGGACCGATTTCAAAAATTATTTCACCATTAGAAAGCTACATTATCTAACTTCTCAGGTAGCATGGGCTATATTTTATCCGGGGAACGCGGGAGGAACCGCGCGGAAAAGTTAGTACTTTAAACTTTTATTTTTATGGGATATTCCTCACATACGGCCTGATCCCAAACTAAACAGAGCTTGTACTAAGAAAGACATATATCCTAACTAATATTATAAATGCGAATGTAAATTTATTTGTTTGTTACCTTTTCACGTCTAAACCGCTGCACCGCACCGATCGCGATGAAATTTGGTACGCAGATAGCCAATGGTATGGAGAAGGACATGGGCTACTTTTTTTTCACGGGAACGTGGGGGAAAACTAGTAACTTATATAGTACAATATTATACGTATTTTTAAATAAACATACAAATTTCTGTCCCGGGCGGGAATCGAACCCATGACCTGTACGTGATAAGTATGATATCTTACCAATCACGCTAACCGGCCTGTCAAATTTATTTTATCTAGGTGCTCTGAGATCCGGGTAACATTTCACTTACTTACATTATGTAAGCAACAATTCGTCAAGGATCTTGTAGGGCATCGCAAAGTAGGGAGAGGAGAATTGATTATCGATTTTAAGCCCAAAGCTATTTTATATAATTACTAGCTTTTCGCCCGCGGCTTCGCTCGCGCAGACTTTATAAAATGTCTATAACTTTTTCCCCGTTAGCCAATTTCGACGAAACAAAGCCTATTTATTCGAAGCGCCAAGTTAAGCCTATTTAAAATGTGAAAAACCCGTGTTCAAACAGATACACAGACAGGCAAAAAATCTAAAATGGTTTCTTTGCAATTTGACTCTTCCTACATCAAACACACTCCATTTCAAGTAAAAAAAATATGTAGATACACGCGGGTTATTCTTGATAACTTTCGAACAGTAGGAATAAAAGTAAATTCCAAAAATCATAGAATGACGATTACTTTTTTGCGACATGCGATTTTATTTAAATTAAGCCTATATTCTGCCCCTTTATTAATTAATCTCGGTCAATGAAATCTACATGAAGATCCGTTCAGTAATTCCGGAAATGTGCGTTAACAAAGAATCAGACAGACAGATGTACAGAAACACCGGATTCTACTGTTTTATTACCTATATGTATAGAGATAGCTTTCCGCCCCGCCGTTTCTCCCGCGATCCCCTACAAAACATTCTTAGTACACCCCTATGTTATAAGAAGCCCCAATCCGTATACCTACACAAAGTGTACCTCCAAACATATTTTTTTCACATACCTACATACCCTGAAAAAAAAATGTTTTCCCATTCCCATACACACTTTTGCACCCCTTTTCAAAAGAATAATCTGCTCTGAGCAATATTAAGATTCGTATTCCAACTACTTTGCACAATAAAGACACTTACAAAATATATTTCCCCCGATTAATTCTACAAAACATTTTCCTTAGTTCTAGCCAGAGCCCAAATATCCCGACAAACTGTACCTCCTTACTCCATTCCAAAAATTGTCGTTCCATAAAACTTTTGCACCCCATTAGGGTAACAATTTCGAAAAACACCGACATTGTGTTGACAAATTATTATTAATATCAAGTTTCAAATAAATCTGACCGGAAAAATATTGATTGACGGATTGAATTTTCAAACATGTGTCAAAATAAAATGTAATTTAAATCAAAAGCTCTAAAGAGTATCGATATCAACTTCGATGCAAATCTCCCCCAAAATAACTTTCTACCCCTTTTTAACCCTGTTAGGCGATGAGTTTAAATAAAATACGAAACGTATCCTCAATTAATTCTGTTAAAGAATGTTTATGCAAAATTTGAAGTAGATTGGACCAAGGAATCTCGTTGTCCCATACAAACTTTGTCCCAGTTTTTCACCCCTTTAAGAAAGAAAGAAAGAAAGAAAGAAAAACTATTTATTGACCCACAAAGTCGCAACACATGTGAATGTCTTAAAACTAATAGGTTCTTACATAAATACTACTAAACTAATTAGTGTAATTAGTGTTTAGGGGTAGAATTTCGGAAAATCCCTTCGTATCGGATGCCTACGTCATACAAAGAACACACCCTCCAAGTTTCAGGTCTCTACGATCAGCGGTTTAGGCTGTGCATTGATCCTAAGTCATTCAGGACAAAGCATTTTATATATATAGATAGATTATTATTTATTTTTTACACGAGTTCGAGTACGAGGTGCGAGATCATGAATTGCGCTTACAATCCACCTTTAAAGTTAGAGTGAATAGGCATCTTTGAACATGCGTGTTACATCATCGGCTTCAACAGCAATCCTCTCAGATTAAGTCTGAAGCCTACATCAAGCTCTATAAACACAAAAGATCAAAAGATACCGTTTAATCAAAATTTAATTATAGGTATATAGTATGAATTTTCATAAAAATGCCGTAAAAAAGTATTAAATGTTCCATTATCTCTTGATTTACAAGGGTATGTGCCCTATAAAGGGATTCAAAGTTGTCTACTTTTCAAGTCCTTAGTTGTTTAACTAGGATATTCATATTTCGTTAAATATATAATAACATTCTACCAAGCGCCAAACTGTGTAATATAAGTTACAGGGTGGTTTGGTTAGTTAACATCTCAATTTCTTGTTTGAGGGTTTGGACACGTATTGAGTAAGATATACTTACATGTATCTACCTAACCTAATGGTATTATATTCTAGACTAAATTGATTTTATCATTGGCACAAATGATTAGATCATCATCATCATCATCTCAGCCGCAAGACATCCCCTAAGGATCTTCAATAGGACCGGTCTTAGGCGGCCTGCATCCAGCGTTTTCCGACGACCTTTACAAGGTCGTCCGTCAGAAATGAGGAGATTTCTCTACGCGATCGAGTCAGAATTCGATAGCGAAACCCCGAGCACAGCCCTCTTACATGGCTCGTTGTGCGACTTTGGGCTTACTTAGATACTAGAGGTACAAAAAGTTAATTGATACTTTTGATGATCTTAAAATTTAAATTCTTATCAATTCATAGGAAACTGTACTTTTGTAACCTTTTCGTCACCAAATTTTCACTTTAAACTGGATATTTTTGGTGACTTTAATATGATACCTCAGTCCAGTGTGATGTTAGATTACATTTCGGAATAAGGACATTGGTCCCACAACCCTCTGTATATTATAATTAACCAGAGTTCATTGTATTATACGAATTAACATGCTGGTAGGTATATGTATTATTTTGATACAGATATGTCATCTAGTTACTTGGTACACCTTAAACATGTCATTGAATGTTCATCTCTAAGCCCCAAAAGTAAAGGTTTAATATCCTTTGTGAGCACTTGTCATGACTGTGGGTAATTCCTAGCCTGAAATATTTGCGGTTTATTAAAGATGACTTGACCCAAGTTATGATGCTATAAATAATAATTTTGCGATCTCCTTCTGGTAAGTATAGTTAAATAGGGAAATGTCTTTTCATTATTAAGTGGGCAGTTCATGTCGACCGTATGAACGATGGATACCTTCTTACAAAAAAAACAAAATTGCAAAAATAGTCATTGTGTCCCCGACATTTATGATTAAGATTTAAAAAATGAAAATATAAATATATAAATAACATCGAAGCTACTGAAGTTACCACCTATATCTATAGTTCCAAGATGGCGGGCGACATTGCCATATATATGAAGTAGTATAATAATATACAGAAAATTTCTTCGAAGCCGCCGCTGTTGTTGAATGCAAGGTCCCTCAGGCTAGCAAGGCTAGCTCCTCTTTGGGTGAAGTAATAATAGAATATTTTCGGGGCTTAAAATAATTATTTCTATAAATTTTGTCTGTCAATTAGGCTAGTACTTGAGATTTTAATACATTTATGTTAAATCATTTAGAGAACCAAAATAATATTTTAAGTCTATCAGATATTTAGACTCCGCGATTCAAGCTATCCCTCTGCCAATTATCATCATAATTTGGCATACATATTTAGTAGGCTCATTTTGACAAAACGATATCTCTTTTGTCTCGTTATTTGTCTCATTTTGTCACATGGGTGCATATGGGCTATCAAAGCAGCCATATTAGATTACTATGACTTTAGTCGTATAGGTACTCACATTCACTTAAATATTAGTATACAGATTTATACGTATCGCCTATCGGTTGGTAATGTAAGCCACAGAGATGGCTGCGGCAATGTTGTGGCTTAGACTGATCTCACTACATAACCACATATAGCAAGAGGTACAATATAATATTGTATCTGTGGTATCCTTTGTTAAAAGGATATTACTGCGAGCCAGCTTCATACAAATCAAAGTAGGTTCCTATTTTTAGGATTCTGAAGTCAAACAAGGAACCCTTATCCGACTGTCTGTCTGTCTGTTATGGTAATTTTACCAGTGATATCAAGCTGAAACTAATTTTATTTATATATAGTAGCTAAGTTTATTGCCGGAGTCTTCTCAGTCCAAGTTTATTCCGAACCGGTGGTGGTAGAATCAATTGTAACGTTCATAAGTGCCTTATTGGGGCCAAAACTGAATTACGTGAAGGGAAGCACGTGTTTCAGAATCTCAAATTCTTTCGCTGACTTCGAAACGAATACTTTTTAGTGCAAACCCATTTTGAAGTTGGTTTTACTTTTTTGTTGAATGTTAATTTTTCTACTCTTTGATTTGATAAGTTTGTTTGCGTCATAGATAGTTATATACTCAAACTCATTAATTCAGTTTTGGCCCCAATAAGGCACTTATTGGGGCCAAAACTAGGCACAAACCCATTTTGAAGTTAGTTTTTTTATAAAACATAGTCGACAAACAAGCTTAGGCCCGCCTGATGGTTACCGTAAGCGGTTACCGTAGCCTATGAACGCTTGCAACACGAGGGGTCTAACTCGCGCGTTGCCTTCCCCCCTCCCCGATGAGCTCTGGCGAGCTTACTCATGCGCAGGAGCACAACTATAAGTTGTTCAGTTTTACTTTTTTGTTAAACGTTAATTTTATTTTTCCATTTATAGTTTCATACGTGTATTGAATACATATGAAGATTTGTCTCTGATTGAGAATAAGCCTATCTAAACTAATATTATAAATATCATAAAGAGGAAAGATTTGTTCAATAATAAATTGTTGATAATATTGAATAAGATATTTCAATCGCGATATTCGTGCTTTATATGGGACCACCTTTCAAGTATGACCTACCAAACGAAAAAACAATCATCAAAATCAATTCATAATTGGTGGAGTACTCGCGCAACAAACATACAAAAAAATACGTGTGGCACTCGGGAACTGCCGCGATAAAGCTATTGCATAGCATTTTTTTTATCAACTTATGCAATTACAATTATTTATTTATTTTTTATTTAGGCAGTTTTTTTTTTCTTTGATATTAATAGATACCTATACACCTATATACCTTCTCACAAACAGCATACACACACATACATACACGTTAAGCGTTCGCGTGGGAGGTGTTAGGTTTTTTCGTTACGGTTTTATTTTTTTAATCAAAATTTCTTGATTCGGTCGCCGCGCTCAATCCCCGAAGCCCGCTATAAAAGCTATACAATAGCTTAAAAAAACATACAGTCGAATTGAGAACCTCCTCCTTTTTGAAGTCGGTTAAAAATATAGAGAATTGTTCCAAACACTTTTTTTTATATAAAGATTAGTTTAGTTAATAACAAGCATAAATTATTATTTTTTGTTAGAGAGCATGTCCTTCTCTCTCTCTTCACGCTACATTGCTATTTCAAAAACCGAAATAAATTCACAATAGTAGCTTATGCGATACGTTTTTAAAGGAAAGTATCACTGGTATGTAAGATTTACTAGTTTACGAGCAATAGTCGATGGAAGACTTCGGTATAAAATTGCTTATCGCTTTTAATTAAACTTTCCTTTAATTTATGTTCAGTCTTAAGTTTAAGACTGTACTACATCATTCTGACTTTGGAACCCTAGTCTGCGTAAAGTTTCACAATTCCTACTTTTTTTTTCAAAAAATACTTATATCTACAAACTGATAGTAAGGTGGTTCTCAAATCTTCCTTCCTGCCAGTAATAGATATTATAAACATTAAAGTTTGTGAAGATGGATGGATAGATGAATGTGTTTTACTATTTCACGCAAAAACTACTCAACGGATTTGATTGAAATTTGGTACACAGATAGATTATATTCTGGATTAACATAGAATATACTTTTTATCCCGGGAAAAAATAAGACCTCGGGAACGCGGATGAAACCGCGGGGCGGAAGCTAGTTCATCATAATATAACAATATTCCATATTTCTCATAAGTTTAAAACGAAATTTTATATCTAATCTAAAAATTTAAGAGGATTTACAAAGTTTCTGTTCTTAACTTTACTCTGAAGTTAAATTTGAACGGTGACATTGAAAAATATTAAAAATGTATAAATAAGTACAGTCAAGATTTTCGCAGTCATCTCAAGTTTATTTCCACTTTATCAACGCTACATTAATTTTTACGAGATCTTTATTTATTATCAGATATCTTATAGTCGCTACAAAGTAATTTTATTACCAAATTAACAGGTTATATTAAAATAAAAAGAAAAAACAGAAAGTAAAAAACATTTTTACCAAAGTGAGAAACGGTCAACTTGAGTTTAAAGTTGACCGTTTGATCTTTTCGGAAGTCTGGCACCTAAAGGAACGGATTCAGTACCGGAAGCCCGTTGATATACTCTTGAGGATAATCCGCTTTAGGAAATTCCCCGGAAAAATGTGTGGATCACGAAGCGTCTACGAACTCGGGATCATAGCATTCCGTTAATCTTAGCAGCACCTTTTGCAGAAATTAGGAAAATGAGATAATATACTAGGAATTACTTCGCACACAGCTAACTGATCTCAAACAAAGCAAGGCTTGTATGGAAAACAAATTACAATTACTTGGTTCTTGTAAATATACTTAGGTGTATAGATATTTATATATAATAATAATAATCCTAATAAATGAAGTTAATAAAGAAAAAAACTGAAATTGTACTTCATCACTAGTAAGCATTAATTAAAACAATTAACAGCATAATCAGTGGTAAAATCATTAATAAAAAAAAATTAAAAAAAAACATTTAATGGTTTTAATTAATGCTATGTAGTGATGAAGTACAATTTCAGGTTTTTTTTTTCATTAAAATTACGACCGAATATTTTTTAAATCATTTTCGGAATACTTATGACCTATACCTATATATCATCCCTCAAAAGGACCGTACTTCATTTATTAGGTTCTGCCTAACAAACATATAATTTTCTTGTATAAAATTGTGGACTCACCCGAATTCACACCCACTCACAAGAATTTCTTATAGGCCATCTTCTAATCTGAATGTCTAATAAAAGTATATATAATTTTAATTTATGAGTACTTATTATTGTTTTCTTTTAACTGATCCGGTGAAACCGAAGGTATCTTTAATATCGAAGAGTTCTAAAATGCTTGAGCGCGTTCCGGGTCCCGGGTGAATTACGTAACCCGGATAAAACGAAAACGCCTTGAAAGTTTTATTTTATTAAATTATGATAAATTTCGAAGGTTTTTTTAAATATCCTGATTTAATTAATTACTTCTTAAAAGTTATCCTAATTATCTTGGTTTTGATGGGTAACGCTGCGTTATTTTTACGTAGGGTCCCAAGTAGCTTTTAGCGCGGTAGAAGGGTACTTTGCATTTTAGCATTTGCCGGGCTGGGTTACCCTCAAGTAAAAAAATTCTCGGTTTGTTCCGGCAGCTACTTGAGAGCCTGAAATCTTCTGAGTTGTGCTACTTCGGCCATGACCAGGTATACATCGTAATTTTATATTGTGATTTATTCTAACTTCCTTTCTTTCTTTTTTCCAGATGAAATCATTCATCGACAAGAACACAATAAAAAAGAAATAATGAGTTCAAAAAGTTTCAAACTGAAAAGTGAATATGAAGTGAAGTGAAGTGAACATGACGTCATTTCCTGATAATTTCAATGAAACAGTGATAAAAGCGTATGACGAGAGCTTCCCACTTCTGATGCCTCGATGGGGCTATGTGGTATCAGCGTTTGTGCTCTTTCTTATTGGATTCTTCGGGTTCTTTCTTAATCTTATGGTCATTCTTCTTATGTTCAAGGATAGACAGGTGAGTTTTAATTAGTTCAGTGATATTTACTAGCATTCTAGGAAACTTGACACTTAATTAAGTTATGAGACTATTATAATACAAGGTTTTTTTAATCAACTTTTGATCATCTCAAAAAGCGTGATCCATTCATTTTATTTGAGTATATATTTAAATTTTGTATGGTTCAGCTGATTTATGCCCTTTCAGAGTTGGTTAGGTATATATTAAAAGTTGTTTGTATTAATGAGTGCTTTCAACCCTGAAAGTTTAATAACCCTGTCCTTTGACGTGTTCTCACATCTATGTATTTTTATGGCTTAAATTAAAACCGTATTGGAAGTGTGTTGACTTGTGCGAACTTATGCATAGTGAAACTAGTTTTTTTCTAGGATAAAAGCACTTTCAGTGATTATTATTGACCATGGTGAAATTGTGGCCAAAGCACAGTATATTACAAAAAAAAGAAGTATCCCATAATATTAGTTAGGTACTTCAGTATGGTCTGTGTATGTACCAAATTTTATCCCAATCTCTTCAGCCATTGCGGTGTGATTGAGAAACAAACATGAATACAAATACACACATCAACTTTCTTATAATATTATAGTAAGGTACGAAATATGTTTGTTACTCAAACATGGGGTTTTTTATTATTATCTCGGAAAAAATAAAAAATCTCTCTGGAACGCGGGCAAAACGGGGTGGAAACAGTTTATAGTGTTAATAAGATTATGGTCCTTGAATAAAATAATGATTTTAGCACATACAAAAATAACACACACTTAGAAAATAACAATGGATAAGTATTTAAAATTCATATTCGAAATTATGCCAATTCCAAACGGAAAATGATTTCATTTGTGTCGACCACGACCCTAATTTTAATATGATCTTCAGCTCCCATCGGATAGGAATAAAAGGAAAGAGAGGAAAATAACGAATACTTTATACGTATTGAATTCAAATTGTATCACAAAGGAAGCGTTGATTGGGTTATTCAAGTGATGATTTAATTTGATTGGATGATACTTCGTCAGATGACTTCTCACGGACAACTTATTTATGTCAATATTGTTGATCGAAGATAAGATTAGGTTAAGCCTTATTTTGTTTTTACCTTTACTAGCTCCAAGTAAATTAAGTACGATGCTTTTGATGGACGGACATATACATAGGTCATAAGAATTCATAAACAGAAAATTCAAAGATTCCGGAACTGATCATGGGTCCAGCGGTGTACATTGCTGACTCGGTCCTCCAAACGAATTCAATATATAGCGTCTTTCAAATTCCATCTGAAACGTTGGCTCGCGGAGAATGCATTGTATGCCGTGGAAGACTTTTTAAAATAATTGTCTTTGTTTGTTTTTCATTATTATTTATTATTCTTTTGTGGACTTTTTCGAATTAGGAATTAATACTAAAGTTTTTTCAATTAGGACATGACTTGTATTTTTTTCTGAATATCTATACTATGATAAAACAGTAGAGTCCGGTGTGTCTGTACATTGAAGAAATGTTATAAAAATAGAAAGGGGGTAACTAAAGAAGGGTAATAGAATAAAAACGAGTGATTTTTAGAATTATTTTCTGTCTGCGCGAGCGAAGCCGCGGGCAAACAGCTAGTTACCAATAAATATGTTTATCTGTTAAAAGTATTAATTGAAACCATTAAATAACATAATATTCAATGGTGCAATTATTTATGTTTTTATAAACATTGCTGTCAGCTGTGCCCTAGAGAATAGAGGTCGAGGTCTTTTACACTGCATCGTAGGTATTACATATACCTATGAGGTACATAGGTGTAGTATCGCAATACGACTTTTTTTTACGAATACCTAATATGAATGTTCATCCCTCAATAGGACTGTATTTAATTTAATACGACCTTATAGTATTACCACAGACTAAGTAATAGTAGTAGAATTACTTAGGATGTTTTCTTCAAAGGGTACGGAGCAGGGTTGTTACTGATGCCAATATTTGTCACGTTGGGGGATGCTGAAAACCTTTTGTGATTGCGATAAGCTGATGCTGAAGCCGATGCAAATTTTATACATATTATGAACTAGCTGTCCCCCGCGGTTTCAGAAAAAAATAGTCTATGTCCTTTTCCATACCATAGGCTGTCTGCGTAACGAATTTCATCGCCATCGGTTCAGCGGTTTAGGCGTGAAAAGGTAACAAAGATAGGTACCAACAAACAAACTCACATTCGCATTTATAAGTATTAGGTTAAGATAGTTAGAATAAGTTAGGATTCATAAAAAAATATATTAATTTTTGCATACGTTTGCCTTAAATATTCTAAAAATATTATTATAAGTTTCCTTTCCGCGAATATAATCCTTCTAAGTGTAACACTTTGCGAAATAACATACCACCTATGAATATCTGTAATATCAGCAAAATTGCTTACTTTCTATATAAATTGTGAAGATAACAAATGGGAATCATACTGCCAATTTCTTCCGTTAGAGGCGCTTGTGTGCGTATATAAATGACGCGATTGGTTACGTTAAGGCGACGATATATGCAAATAACCCTGTCCCGCACTAAACTTACGGGCGAGAGAGAGAAGGAATAAAGGCTATTTCCTAGTAAAAAAGACGTTTTAATTTTATTAAAAAAAAAAACAGATTGTTTTTTTGGAAAAATAACAAAATAGTTCCCTTTGTATTAGATCTGAAAATGTATGTTAATATTTTCAAGTGATTTGGATTGATAAATAATAGGAAAAAAAACCATTTTCAATTTTAAAAAGACACATATTCTCGATTGTTTTCTGACATTATCATAGAAAATTTAAAATTATTAAAAATATACCTAGTTCCCTGGCATAAATCGTCTAGCTTAACATATATTTTTACGAATGTCTTGCATTAAAGAATACAGAGAAATACTTAATTTAGAATCATCATTTTGCGTATATCGTCGCCTTAATGAAAGAAACAAAGAAGAAAGATATCATTGTACTTTCCGTTGTATTTAGGTGGTGCCATCTACGATTACCTTTGCGTAAGCAACCCTATCAACGATTTGTTTTGAATCCATGATTTTTAAGTGTCCAAACTCACACGTAGGAAGTCGGCACGTGCCGCTTTAACCCTCTAATTTCGAAGTATCGCTCGATGAATTTGACCCCATGACTTTCCTGTATAATTCGGCCTCAAACGGGGCTCTTTTCAACTTAACCCTTTTTTAAACTTTGAAGGGCACTTAAACCTCATCAGATCCCACCATGTACCGATATTTGAGTGTTTTACGCTTAACTTATGCTTAAATAGAATCTCGATTTGAACGTGGGTGTTCTGTCAAGAGCTAGTGATGAACGTTTCATCTTTTTAATATATCTAAATAGAATAATTAATAATAAATAAATAAACATTTGTGTTCATGAACATGTCTGTTTGTCCTGTGTCTGGGTGTAATTATATATATATATAGTCCCATAATAAAAGTTGTTCACATTGATGAGTACTTCCACCCCTGCAAGTATTGCCAGTGACTAAAAAGTCATCCTGTATATAAATATATTATATAGAGATTTTCATTTTGTAAACTTACTGCGGCCTATGTCGATGTATGGGGGGGACAACAGTCTTCCAACGACGAAGTTAAGTTTGTCCCTCAATCCATTTCTTATCGTTAGGATTCCGGTGATGGACGAACTATTTACATACCTATTAGGTTGCACGGAACCCTCGGTGCGCGAGTCCGACTCACACTTGGCTTGTTTTTTTTATGTTTATTCCCCGATTACTCCAAGACGCCTGAACCTTTTCAGGTGGTCCCATTGGCATCAAGTCAGGATCTGATGATGGGATCCCAGAAAAATCGAAGGCAACCCTCAAATTTTATAGGGACGCATAATGTGTTTTATATATTTTCTAAAACTATTCAAGTATTTGCGTCTGGTTCTCATCATCTCATGTTGCTAAGCTGATCATGGAAAATATAACTCCTTAACGGTTAAGAGTTAGTGAATAATTCTTTAAATATTATAGGTGTCAGGTGAGCTGATGATGTAAGGTACAACTCCTTGTTAGTTAGGATTTAGGGGATAATTCTTAAAGTACCGTATAGACTGCTAGTTTTTATTATTTCTAATTATTTGAGTGACTGCGTCGGGAGTCTTAATTTTATGCTACTGAACACTTATGAACAAAGTTTATAAATAAATATTATTCAATATTGTCTACAAGTGACAAATCTAAATAAGTATTCAATACACAAGAAACTAAAAATGGAAAAATAAATAACCAAAAACGACTCAACGTGGGTTTGCACTAAAAGCATAGCGAAAAAATTTTAGATTCTGGAGATAAAATTGCATCGCTTTCGCTGATTTCAAAACGAATTCTTAAATCGTTATTTTATACTTTTTAGTGCAAAGCCACTTTGAAGTCGTTTTTGGTTATTGTTAATTGCTTAAAAGGATGACATTCTGGGAAGTAATCTTTAATAACAAACTAAAGGAAAGGTCTTCTTTTTAAGAAAATACTATTTTGTTTCTCTCATATATAAATAGCATCGAACAATTTATTTTCGTTACACTAATTCTACATAAAGCTTCAAACCAAAATAATATCAGTAGTAATAATCATCAATAATTTAGACTATTTGTTTCCCAATTTTGTCCGAACCATTTATATTCGGACAACGGATTCTTAGCTATTATCCCAAACATATGTATCAAAATATAGATTATGTGCCAAATAAATGGAATAAATAACCATTTAGTAACGTGACATGAAATCGTACTGTATTTCCGTCTCTAGACATGTCTCTCTATGTCACGATTACGTTTTATTATTTGACATATGGACTTTGAGATAAGTGTCCTGGGTCATTTTTGTGTAACTTTTCGATAAGTGATATACTCTTTGTAAATATATACATAGAGTATACATCGTGCTTATTATTTTTCTTTTATTGTCGTTTCCTTTTTCATACAGAATAGTTCGATAAAGTCACAATTATTTATGTAAAACACCCTTACGTGAAATATGACAACGTCGCATATTCTTAGCTTTAAATGTGAATTATTGATTTGAATGAAAATTATTTACTCGTACTTATCAATGAAACTTAGTTACACACATCGAGTCTTGATTGATATTAGCTTCGAAACTAAATAGGATACTTGTTCTAGGACTTTTTGTATTATTTTTACATATACCCTATTATAACCTTGTAACACGTTGCATAATTCAAACATTACTTTAGTGATACTCAGACTTAGAACAAGGTTTTTTTTTTATACCAAATTGTCGGCAAGTATACGGCCCGCCTGATGGTAAGCGGTTACCGTAGCCTATGAACGTTTGCAATACCAGATGAGTTCTGGCAACTCATGCGCAGGAACACAACTATAAGTTATTTGGCTGCAGTATTCTGTAAGGTGGAGGTACTTTCCCAGTCGAGCTGCTTTCTGAGCAACATATCGTTCTGTTCTACCTCTCAAATGAGATGAAATGAGATGCACATAATGTTTGTCTGGGATGGGAATCGAATCACGACCTGTGGCGAGAGAGGTTAGGGTAACTAACTTCCATGCTAACTGGTCCATTCAAAACAGAATATCGTCTTTCTGAATAACATTTTGTGCACAAGTAGTTATTCCTAAACTAATTAACATTAATTTTAAGGCGATGATAGCTCAGTGGTAGTGACGTCGGATGCCGCGGCGAAGGTCGTCGGTTTGAATCCTACAATGAGCAAGCTTATGCAAGTTCAAGAGCTTTCGGTGAAGGAACACACATCATGAGGAAACCATAGCACGGTGGAAGGGTACTTTGTAGTAGCCGCATGACTGGCTACCACCCTCAAGTTGAAAATCTGTCGCCAAGTAGGTATTTGCAGTTTTGCGCTTGATAGCCAGTTGCCTTTTAGACTTTACGGCAACACATTGGCAATCCCTTTGGTATTCCTAATGAACAACTTTAAGTATAGAACCAACTGTGAAATCATAAAAAAAATATCAGCTGTTCCAAAAGTTCAATACTTACTCGTAATGTATGAAGCAACTGTTTTATTTTACGCGATATTAGAGTTGCTCCTATATTAATGTTGCTCATATTGTCGAGTATATAATAAAGGAGTTTTTTTGTTGCTTTGTTTGTTTAAAGGCGCTAATCTCCGAAACTACCAGTCGGATTTGAAAAATTATTTTAGCATTTGATAGCCCAACTCTTGAGTAAGGTTATAGACTACCCGGGAACGCAGGTGAAACCGCGTTCAGCTAGTATATAATAAAAACTAATTCAATTATATTTTTGTCGACAGCTATGGACACCACTGAACATAATCCTGTTCAACCTGGTATGTTCAGACTTCTCAGTGTCTGTTCTTGGGAATCCGTTCACACTAATCTCGGCCCTGTTTCATCGCTGGATCTTCGGGCACACTATGTGTGTGCTATATGGGTTTTTCATGGCTTTACTTGGTGAGTGATAGCATTTAGGTATAATATATATGTATGTCTTACAGGCAGTTGTCAAACGTCAAAAATGCATGGTTTTAATTTATGAGGTTATATAAATAATTCTGTGTTGAAAAAAAAAAATGGTGTAGGTCTTAAAATCTCCTCATCACTATCTGAATCGTCAATCATATCTCTCAAATATAAAAACGATAGGTATTTACTTTCTATTCTAGTCTATCACACACAACAACACAAAGTTTCTGTTTAAAATGGAACGCAGTCCAGTATACTGTTTTTTTTCTTTGACGGGACATGAAGGTGGTGGGTCCAGGGGACCATCGACCACCCTTACGCGGACAAACGGCGAGCGCTTAGGGCTCTCAACCGTACAATCCATGTATATGTGTGTATGTGGATACTGTCATTCTGGGCGCTGTTGATCACGTGATCAAAGCACTGAGAGCACCTTACCTCAAAAATGCCAGTGCTCTCTGGACAAAAATGGCAGCGTTTATGACGTCATTATGATTCTCTAGGGTTCTGCGGCAGTATACTGTCAGTCCATAACGGAACGAATTTCTCCCCAGTAAAAGCACTGAACAGTGCTCCCATTGTATATCGGACCATAGTCAAAAGCATCCTCGCGCAAATGCAGTCGTTTGTTTGACAGACAGAGGACAGCTGTTCTTCGTCCGCCATTTTGATTTTTGAATTTATTCTAAGGATAAGGGTGGGTATACCGCGAGAATCGGCAGAATAGTGCTATACCCGGAGTATTACGACTTTAACCCGGGATTAGTAGTTGGTAAAACGCAAAATAAGTTAACTCCAGTATAATTTCCGATTTATTCTTAGGATAACACTTAAACCAAACATAAATTAGCTTGCTCGATTGATTCAGGAAATAAAGAATTACTTTTCAGTTATTCAGCGGCTGGTCTTCTTAAGGCTCCAGTTTCCCTAAAATCAGTGTTCTTGCGGAATTTATCAAAAAATAAATATTTTTTTTTAGTCATCAGAAAAGCAACAAATGAATTATATTTTACGTTATTTTAAAGTGTGAGATTTGAAGTTTCCAATACATATTTTATTTTGACGCCTTTTTATTAGCTTTGTGAGGTTTTAAACATACCTCTATTTACGTTCCACGCGTAGAAGGTCTCATTCATGCACACGCCACGAAAAAAATATAACGAAAACAAGAAATGTATTCAGATTACATTTGTCGGCAAATCCTGTACAATAATCTTATCTAGTTACTTTTTTTTCAAAATCGTTTCAATTTCTTATTTAAAGTGCTTTAAAACCGAAACTAAACAAATAAAACATAAAACGCATCAAAATTCCATTCAGTTCCGCTGGGAATTGCAAGCGTTCGTTGTGTTATCTTATCTTATCTTATTTATTACAAAGCGACAAGGAAGGAGTTTGGAAAAGGGACCAAACTTCTTGTTTTGTTGAAGAAAATTAAAAAAAATATATTAGATTTTAAATGATCCCTCAGAAACGCGGATAAAATCGCGGGGCGGAAT
This sequence comes from Tetheella fluctuosa, assembly GCA_951216915.1. Lineage (NCBI taxonomy): Eukaryota > Metazoa > Arthropoda > Insecta > Lepidoptera > Drepanidae > Tetheella > Tetheella fluctuosa. The sequence goes on from OX578230.1 coordinate 8,792,763, forward strand.
CTATTAGGTAATAACTTAGTCGACGCACTGTTTCTCAAATCACTGATTCCTAATACCCTATTACGTATATATAGAAATGTCTATTGACATATGAAGACCCTTATGAATACTTATTAGTATGTAAGTACCACAAAGCCTTTGGCGTATTACGTAGGACTAATCTGACACACATCTCAAAAGGAATGTAATCAGTGGATTAAGTTGTATTGAATTACTTAAATGAACGTCTAGGCGTCTAGATGTACAGCTTGAATATGAACATAAATTTTGTTACATCACTAAGTATTTATTTACAACAAATGTTCGCAACAGCCTGGTAGCGTTTCTTCTTTGTATGGCCCCACCCGTCGATCTCCCGAAGCCTCAATGAGTTTAGACTGTAATTTGGAAAAGTTATGTTTAGTTGATTCGATATCTATAAGTTTATCCGCCAATTCCTGAAAGCCCAATGTGAATCTATGATCAAAACGATTGCTCTTTGTCATTGTATACGTCACAAACAGTGACAGGTATACTTTTAATAATGGATTAACATCGATCAGGCTTTTAGAAACTGGGTGTTAGAGAGATTGTCAAAGCGCCATATTTATTCGATGGTTACCATTGACATATTTTATGTTATTATTACCCAGTTTTTGTGAGAGTATTACCTGTTTTCACTCTTAAAACCCGCTCTACTTTTATTATTCGAGTGCGAAATTTTGTGTCGGGAATAAATCCTGAAGTCAAGCTGAAATTTATATCGTCCCATACATACTCGTACAGTTGACAGGTTAAACCAAAAAGAACGTAGAAATATTCATGCTGCGTGTGCGGCAGCCATTCCCTTAGCGTCCATTCACGGTCCGTGAACCCTTTGTAGCGTTTGCGTGGTCGAGGGCCTAAAACCGACATGGATCGCTAAACATCGCGGATCGCGAATGCAAAACCGCTAATCCATTCACACTTAGGTTTATCGGGTTTTGCGTACAGCGGGTATGATGCCTAAATTAAGTAAAGGCCTGTTTTAGGGTAAAGGTTTTTCATGTCAGCAGGTTGACAAGTGGTTACCGCCTACGGACATTTGCAACACCATGGAGTTTGCCGATGTGTTCCCGAGCTCTTATTACGCCCTTTTAGAATAATCCCATATCGTTGTGGCAATCGTAACTTTACCGTTTTTTGTTAAATCAAACTTACTATGGTGAAAATGATGTTTGGGGTCAAACATCATTTTATCATCATTCACTTTGAATGTCCTATCGTAGTTCCTCGATGCAAGCAACTCAAACTATTTACATGGTAATTTATGCGAGAGGCCTTTATTACGTTTAGTGGACGATAAAACATTAATGTATGTTTGGTAATTTTGTCAATAGTGATATAAGCTTTATTCAATCACTTCCCAAGTGATTGACATCCACAATTTTAGTATAGAAAACACTTGCGTAACTGAAACATGTCAGAGTATTTATGTTTTGGTGTCTGCAACAACGCAGCATCATATGTCTCTATTCCACTTACTGCGTTGTGCGTCGTTGCCAATCCGAATTGGATAAAGGATTATCCAGATTGTATTTCTGATAGAATCTATCAAGACAATCTCAATTATTCAGAGCTAATTGCGATACAACCCGCGGTTTACTCATGTTTCCTAAGGGATCTAATATTTTTCAGAGAAAATATATTATTCGGTACAATGTTTTTTATTAAGTTTTATCCAAATCCGTCCAGTCATTACTGCGTGATTGAAAAACAAACACACATTCTTTCACATGTCGAAAATACGGTAAATTTATCGATGTCAAATTTTGTTCTCGTTTTAACTAAAGAAAACCATTGAGTTTCTACAAAATATACCGCAGACAATTGTAATTGTTATATAAAGAATAATTAGAATAATATTACAACAATAATAAACTGTGAGGGTATAAAGATAGCTCATACGATATTAAAGTTATTCCAAGAAGCTAGCCAAAACGTAATTTTATTTAAATACATACAGAACAAGGACGTTTAGGCCATCTACAGAATTACCATTATTTAAATGGACCTAGAAATAAAGTATAAAGGTAGAGTAGGTTAGATAGGTACCTAAAGGTTATCCATCAATCAGTCTTATCAGCTTCTCAAAATAAGTATTCTAGACAATGTTGGATGACTACATTTTATTTATATATTTACAACAATCATTAAATACAAACAAAAACAACAAACTTATACCAAATTAAAGATGTAAAATTTGTTTATGAGTTAGAATTTAGGAAGTAATGTCCAAGATAACTTTGAAAAAATAAATATGCATTAGATAGTCCATTTATTAGGGATGGGTAAAGGCAACATTTTATTCCGGGTAAAACCGTGGGTAACAGCTAGTCCTTAATAATTATGCGGATATGTGCATAATAAATAAATATACTAAGGTTAAGGAGAAGTGTGAAAATCGCATTAGAAAACTGATTTTCCTGACTCTAATAACCTGGGTAAATCAATATTAAATGGGCTTTTTGGGCAAGTGTACTTCATCTTCAGCTTTGCCTTCGCCTTTTGTAAATGACTCTATAGGCAAACATAAACCAATCTTATAATAAAACATTAAGATTCTAGACCAGAATTTAAAAACAATAATATTTCAGTTACTACTACTGCAGGGTCATAACTAGGGTAAACGTTTCAAAGTCTAATAAAATTGGGCAACAGCTAGAATTAGGTTACTTTATCTACCCGTATTTCTAGACTAGGTACATAAACATTTCTGTCAGCCGTCACCTATAAATTAGAACATGCCGAAAGAGTAGGTATACCCAATTTATCATGAGTTCGAATTCCGTTCGGCACCTTGATTCAGTTTTAGTTAATACCTTCTCATAAAAGTACCTATTCCGAACAATAATAAATTATTTAAGTAGCTATAAAAATATAAGGGTTAAACCCTTTTTCCAAAGGTACATTTTGGCAGTAAACTTAATAATAATACGGATCGTAATTTTCGAGTTCACTGCACGTTCGTGAATTCGTTATTGTGTATTGACTGAAATAAAATTACTTTATTCGGTTACAATTTCCCATGCCATTATATCGTTGCCGGCATTCATATTGAAACTTATAATTTATACACCAGTTACCACGGAACTCGCCTGAAAATCTTCGATATATATAAAAATGAATCGCCGAATCGTATGTACGTGCATAACTTCAGAACACACTTCTGCACCTATTTAACAAATATTTTTTTTGTTGTGTTTAGGACAAGGTTTGTATGAAAAAAAAAAATGTTTAACGGAAAAAAAATATAGCGGGAACGCGGGTGACACCGCGGTGAACAGCTAGTCTAACATAAATCTGTTCAGTTTATGTATATTTTTTGACATTCTTATTTACTGAAACTCATAATAACCAAGACAATATATTTTTCCATCAATGCCAGACTTATAATGCAGTTTACGATGCTCTTGACACAATTTTATGTATGTAAAGCTGGTCAGAAAAATAAATAAACTGCGTGAGGGCGCCACTTAAAAATATTTTGACAGCTCATAGTTATTCCGTGAAATTCCGCAATATGGCAAGGTGTTTTATTTATTTTTTCTGGCCGGGCTTCACTTGCGTAATATAATGCTCACATATCTACATTTAAGAATTCATTTTTTTAAATAACGATTGTTTTTAGAATATTGGCTAGTTAAATTAAATTGATTATTCTTCGGGTATACGTAAAAATCGATCATTTTATATTCGAATAAAAGCGTTTCCTAAGTGCTAATGACGTATAAACATACCAATTTACTCACATTTTTCTGTGGGTGTTTCTTACCTATTCCCGTGTGGATAAAAATCTTTGCATATTTTATGTGTGCTTTACGCCTTCACCTTGCGGATCTTTTGTTTCAATAGTAGATGATCTGTCATTCAACCTGTCAATATTGAGTACACTATACGAGTACATTATACTTTGTCTCCATTAGTCGAGTTGAGTACGTTTTGATATTGACAGCTGTCAACATGTATGGGCAAGTAATATTAAAAATAGGTTTATTTTTTCTTTTACGTCAGTAAGCAAGCAAGCAAGCGGACGGTCCACTTTTTTATTTTACGTTTTTACATTTTTACGTTTGACCACAATCTCACTATGGTAGGTGATGATGTGGCCGAAGGTGGTAAGCACACAAAGCCTAGAAGGATCTGGCTCTCAAGTGCAGCTGCCGGAACACACCAATAGGTGTTTGGCGACAGATTTTCAACTTGAGGGTGGTAGCCAGCCAGTCGGGTACTACAAAGTACCCTACCATCGTGCTATGGTTTCCTCACGATGTTTTCCTTCACCGAAAGCTCAAGCTCATTGTAGGATTCGAACCCACGACCTTCGCCGCCGCGGCGTCCGACAACTGAGCTATCATCGCCTTTCCTATCCACCTGATGCTAAGTGATCACCACCGCCCATGGACCTGTTGCCGACTTTGAATAGCTTCGTATATTTCGTATTTGGAAGCGTTTCTAACAATTTGGATCAAAATTTGTATTAAGATAAGATTTTGCTTTTTAAGTTTGTATAGGCGTTTTTACACAAAAAAAAATTATAACTCTTATAATGTCATGCTGCCTACTGGTACCTAAAAACTTTATAAGATAGCTTTATACGACAATATTCGAATACGACAAAAAATGACGCCGAGCAAGGCTAATAAATACTATTAAGCGGTCGTCCAAGAACAAAGCTTTTCGAAACTGGTGGAAAACGAATGCCATTTTCCAGTTACATCAAATACGTCACAAAACCCTACTATAAGTCAACCGTCACGAAACCGTTTATATGCAAAATACGATCGCGTAGAATGTAAAATGACGGTCTATTTTGTTCGCAAAACATTAGGATAGGAACCGAAGGTTGAAGGTCACGTCTAGTTTTGTTTTATCTTCCATTGCTTATCCAGTTCTTGTATCGTATTTAGTGCTTCACTTCACCCATTCAATCTTACTCAGCACGCAGCGCGATAGGTCATTACACGTACTTAGCACGTTGGTATGTCGTAGGTAACGTTGGGTCGCATAGAATTAGTTTTATGCAGTGGAAGATTTTAAAAAAATAAGCTGAACCAAAGTTTGATACCTACTCAACCAAAATATAAGACCCAGCCAATACGAAATCATTCAGTATAACTTTATAAACGACTTAGGTACATATTGAAGCATTTTGTAAAAACCTACTATTTATTATTGCTATCTCTATATTCTATTACTAGTTTTCCACCCAAGGTTTCACTCGCGTACCCCTATTTTACCCCCATAGTGGTTGAATTTCCAAAAATCCTTCCTTAGTGGATGACTACACTGTAGGTATAATAAATATTCTGGGACATTATTCCTCTCACACGGCCATCTGACCCCAAACTAAGCAGAGCTTGTACTATGGAAGCCAGATAACTGATATACTACATTACACTACTTTTCTTTTGTACTTTTATACATACATATATAGATAATTACACCCAGACATAGGAAAAGGACAACCAGACATGTTCGTCCTGTATTATTTATGATTCCTTAGGCAACTTTCACATAAAAAATCAAAAGCCTTAGTTTCATCCGCGTTTCTAAAGGATCTGATGTTTTTTAGGGATAAAAAACCTATCTGTATGCTAAGTTTCATCCAAATCCGTTCAGCCGTTTCGAAGTTGAGTGGTAAAAACACACGCAATTTTTTTAAAAATTTAATTTGGATATCCAACAAAGAATACACCTTACCAACATAAAATACAAAATAGGTTTTACAAATTACAGGATATCACATCATGAAACAAAATTCTCATTACACAAAGAATTTAAAAGAAAAAAATAAATTATCTAAAGTATTATTATTAGTCTACATAAATAAGATTTACACAAGTCCAAAGAAACACAACAAGTTACATACACACATATCAAAATTATAATAAATTTACAAAAAAATATATATATAAAAAAAAATTAAAGTAAGTTAGATCAAAACATACACAGTATTAAGTATTATTATTAGTAGTTTAGTGTGATAAGAAAAAAAATATATAAGTACACTAAGATATTTTCATAATATACTTTATTTTATTTATTATACTATTCTCACATTTAAGTTTTCTCTCAAACTATAAATGTAAGGTAGCAAGGACCAAGTTACTCCGACACTGGGAATTGAGCAGAGAATTGTTACAAACCTCTATATTTCACTGACCCAATTTAATTTTGCCCTCACGTATTCTGTATCACGCAAAAAATACGCGTCCGATATACTACATCGCTTCAGGTGCACGATATACGGCATGCTTAAAAACATATTATATTTAATGAGATAGTCTACCAAAGAAAAAAAAAATGAATATTACTAGCGTATTCCTACGGTCCATTTTAATTATAATAAAAATGCAATGCCGCCAGCATTGTAGGTACGCTGCCTTCTGATAGCGACTTTTTTTTAATTTAGATTATTTTATAAGCTTCTTACTTTTAAGGTTTTTTTTATGTCAATAGTATTAAATAATATAGATATTAGTGTATAAAATAATTACTTATGTTAATAAAAATAAATTTTGGTAGTTTTTTTATTAACTGCATTTGTATTTGACCACATCATTATGTGGTCAAATGTGGTAAGCACAAAAGCATAGAAGTAAATTGACTTTCAAGCAGGTATGTATAGCTGCTGGAGCACACCGGTGGGTGCTTGGCGGCAGATTATAATACTACGTCGTAGCAGGTCTACGAGCGAAATTTCAATAGGGAATATGCATAAAATTTGAATTTGTCTCAAATATTTTTTTCTAGATTCTTTATTGTCATTACATTATACTTAAAAGGTATTTTTTTTATTTAGTTATTATTTAAACCCAGAAAATATTACATAAAAAGTGAAAAATAAGGGAGGAAAATTCAAACTTACAAAACGCGTCACCATTGGTCGAAACGAAATGTGACGTTAATTGTCACGTCATTGAATTTATCGGCGTCGATATTCATACTGTGTTAAAGTAGTGTTTGTGAGAAAAAGTGTTTAAAACTGTATTCCTGTGTGATTACTTGTGGATATATATTTGTAGTCAATCGAGGACGATGACAGAAACTGGTTTTGTTAAAGCACAATCAGATAATCTGCCGAAAATAGATGCATTTATGATGTCAGCATATTTTGCATCAAATCTCGAGTCTTTGCCTTTTAACTACAGCCATTCTTTCAACTGGTGGTGGCATATTCCGTTTTTGACACAAAAATATATGAGGAACAACTCCTTTCTTTAACCGTAGATTACATTTTTCTCCTTTCTGTTTCATTATGTTATATTCAATATAATTAACTGTATCTTCCTTAAGGCGAGACTAGCCTTAAGGAAGATACAGTTAATTATAAACTAAATATATAACACAACGAACGCTGTCAATTCCCAGCGGAATTGAATGGAATTTTGATGCGTTTTATGTTTTATTTGTTTAGTATCGGTAAATTTATTTCAAATGATTTTTTGAATGCATATATTTTTTATTCGACAGATAAGTAGTTGTTTTCGGAGTGGTTAAAGTGTGATTTCTCTAAACCATTACTTTGTAATAGAAAAAAATATATGTTGCAAGGGTCGAATTCAGAAATTTATAACTTTTTAAAGCAGTTTAAATAAGAAATTGAGACGATTTTGAAAAAAAGTAACTAGATAAGATTATTGTAAAGGACTTGCCGGCAAATGTAATCTGAATACATTTCTTGTTTTTATTATATTTTTTTCGTGGCGAGTGCATGAATGAGACCCTCTACGCGTGGAACGTAAATAGAGGTAAGCTTAAAGCCTCACAAAGCTAATAAAAGAGGCGTCAAATTAAAAAATAAAATATGTATTAGAAACTTCAAATCATACACTTTAAAATAACGTAAAATATATTTCATTTATTGCTTTTCTGATGACTAAAAAAAATATTTCTTTTCTGATAAATTCCGCAAGAACACTGATTTTAGGGAGACTGGAGCCTTAACCTGAAATAAATTATCAATCATTAAAATTTCGTAAAACCGCAATACGGATAAATAAGCAAGATCTTTAGATACATTTTTAAATAACTTTTGTAAACAAGGCTAGGTTAGTTTTAGACCAAACCTCCTATTTTCACACTAAGCTGTACATAAATATATGCTATACTTACGTTAAAATGATCTTAACAACAAAATAGAACCGATAATGGAGATACAATATCCCTTCTCATCATCTTACACCATTTTTTTCGTAATTTCGCATCGCATGGAATACGAAAAAACACTTTATCGGGTGTACTAATAATAGTGTTTTTGCACTTCGGTACCATACAATACTTGTAAGATGGTTTTTTAACTACTTCCATGATTTGTATAGCAATTAAAACTGAAAATACGTATGAAGTAACTGAAACACTATAGTAAACAAACGTGGGATATAACAAATGACGTCATCAAAAGCGCGCGCTAAATGGTGGCGTTTGAACGGCTCAAATTTATTCAAGGTTTTAAATTTCACTTTGAAAAATAATTTGGCTCTTTTCAAGCCTATTTATATTTTTTTCCATGTTATAAAAATGTAAATGATAAATTTAAGAAATAAAAAAAAATCATGCATATTCCCTATTGTATATTTCTTTAGATTACGTCATCAATTATTTATTTCCATACATCTATATCTGTATAGTATATATAAATTTTATTTACAACAATCATTGTCTACTAAAACATATATAGTGTAAAATAAATAAAAATGTATGTTCGAAGTATAGAGTTACATCGCTTGCAAACCATAAATTATTTAAACCTTGAATAAAGTTCTTTATACTTTGATGTATAATTTACTAGCTTCCGCCCCGCGGTTTCACCCGCATTCCCGTGGTACTTATGTTTTCCCGGGATAGAAGGAATCCTATGTGCTATTCGAGACTATAATCTATCTATCTGCCAAATTTTATCCAAATCCGTTCAGTAGCTTTTGCGTGAAAGAGTAACAAACATCCATCCATCCAAACTTTCACAGTTATAATATTAGTAGGATTTTTAATTGAACCCTTTATAATGTGTTTATCTATTTGAATTTGATTTCGTGAACTATTTTTATTATTTGAACTTAAAGCATGGAACGATAGATTATAGCTAAAGTATAGGTATTATTAGTTGTCTTATTTAAATTATATACTTGGGTACTTTTCTAAAAATGAGTTCTTCAAGCTTCAAGTCTCCCGTGCAATATTCAAATCTCGATATTGTTTCAGGTATAACATCAATCACCACCCTTACAGTGATTTCCTTCGAGCGATATCTCATGGTGACCAGGCCCCTCAGCTCCAGACATCTCAGTTCCAAGGGGGCGGTTCTGTCCATATTATTTATATGGACTTATTCACTCGCGTTGACTACTCCGCCTCTTATGGGATGGGGGAATTACGTCAATGAAGCTGCTAATATCAGGTAATTATTCTTAACTAGCTTTTCCGCGCGGTTTCACCCGCGTTCCCGAGGGATCTTGTGTTTTCCCGGGATAAAACGTAACCTATGGCCTTCCTCAATAAATGGGCTATTCAAAGGAAAGAATTTTTCAAATCGAACCAGTAGTTCCTGAGATTAGCGCGTTCAAACAAAAAAACAAACAAACAAACTCTTCAGCTTTATAATATTAGTATAAATAGGTCTTATTTTAATAAAATTAAACAATGAAAGAAGTAAAAATAAATTTGCTTTAAATCTATGTCATGTTATTATTTGCACCAATTTTTAGCTGTTGTTTATGTACAAATAAAATGAGGTGTTTATTCCATTTTTAAAACATAAAAAATACTTTTTTTTTATTCTGACCCCAGCGTGTAATATCGACTTTTGTAAATACATTGAGACTGCAAAATCACACCTGTACTGAGGCCAAAAAATAATCTTTCATCATGAGCTCATATAGTGGGGCTGCCACTGCAGTAATACGAGCCTCGTCTTAGCTCGTAAGTGCCATAAACTCACGTCTAATTATCTCACAGATAAGCATAAGGTTTCCTTACAATGTTTTCCTAATATAATTCACTACTTCAGAGGAAGGTTTGTGAATTGAACTTGTATCTTCATGATCGTCCATCACTGGATCACAGCTTTTATCCTCAGTTAATGCTCCAAGATGGAGTGCTGTAGTGCAAGCTTCGGACGAGGTCGAAATGTTGCCAATTTGGTATACGTGACATAAATCTGCCATGGCTTATAATAACTTACGGTCGAATATTACCTATAAGATAATAATAGTACGTTTGTGAAGATTTTGTGAAAGCAAATATCTATTCCGTGAAATAACTTTGTTAGAATTCATTATATGTATAAGTTTAATTAAGTACGAACTATTATGGTTTAATTTTCTAACTTTGTAATATGTAAGAATGAAGGCTTTACGACAAAGGCGTTGACCTGGATGTAAAAACAATCATATCTCTCTAGTTTTAAAGACTAATTTCCATATTTTGTCAACAGCTGTTCGGTGAATTGGCATGAACAGTCGATGAACACCCTCACCTACATCATGTTCTTATTTGCGATGGGTCAGATAGTGCCTCTCTCCATCATCACATTCAGCTACGTCAATATTATCAGGACTTTGAAGAGGGTAAGAGAGAACATCACTACTTAGTGCCCCGCCATATCTCTCAGTGCGTGATGTTTTTAATACCAAACGGATTTCTGTCCCGCTTGGACAAATATGATTGATTGATTCACATAAACGTTCAAATGTATAGTTAAATAGCATTATGCTCGCAGCTCTATGGTTATTTTTATCTCTGTATCGTTATTTTTATTCTAAATCGGTCACTACGCAGCTTTTATTAGTTACATAGTATTGATATATGAATTTAAACGTTTCTAAAAGAACTCTCTGGATGATAGATAATAGGTTGGTCATCTTGTGTAAATTTTACTATGGGACCAACTCTGAGACTTTTCATGCCAAGCTTGCATAGGTTTCGAAATTATGCCATCTCGAAATTTCCACCCAGTATAAACCTTGGCTTTTCTTATACCGATTTCTTTTATAGTCTCACCAATTATTCCGCTACTTGGGACTTCACTTGAAACGCCATTATCACATTAAAATCAACTCAATTGATTATATCTTCCTTTGTTTATCAATAAATCTTTGTCTTCTGTGTGGGACAACACGGTCTCAAGACAGTGACTACGCTCTATATATTATAAACAATAACAAGATATAAATTAAATTAATTACATTTATGTTGAAATTTTGAAGCTTTGAAACTCGAAGTCGAAATGCTTCAAAACCAATTTATATTTGCTCAACATAGTGTATTTAATTTTAATCAACTATTGTATGTGGTTACGTAATTTTGTAACGTAATCACGTCACGGTACCGCTTAAGCGTTGTTATTTTATTAATAGTTTCCCTGACAACCTTGTAACCTTAACCTTATAATGACGTTAACTACATTATTAACTTTATTATATAATTTTCCTCTGTTATATAACTGTTAACTGTTCCTTTTATTATATAATTTTCCTACTGTACTGTACCTGTTTTTGGATGCCATATGATATGTTTTTAATAAAGTTTACTGAGTTTTTTATAGACAGTCACCATTAGTAAAAAAAAGAAGGTCCGTCATAGTATCTCGTATATTCCCACCGTCTGTCGTCAGTGTATAACAATGCATCATGCATGTGTGCTCACACTTTTATTCAGAAAAAAATATACCTCAGCCAACCATTATACATATCAAGGCTCAAATAATAAATTTTTCAATGTAGATACGTCGAATGCTGAGTATCGAGTTTTCGATGAAGGAAAACATCGTAGAGAAACTTAACACAGTGGTATGGTTTTTTTTAGTACCCACCTGGCTGCAGACTACCACCTTCAAGTTGATATTCTGTCGCCAAGTACCAGTGTTCCGAGAGCTTCATTTGAAAGTCAGTTTCTTTTTAGGCTTGGTGTGCGTGCGCCCTTGGCCTCATATAGAAAAAAAAATGCTCTGAATTAATATCCGGTCCCTTTATAATGGCTATTTGTACCATCGTGAAATTGTTTGGATATTGCGCGGTGTGATGTCGCAGGAAATTCAATTAAAAGTTATCGTCAATACAATATGGTCCAGATCAAATTGGTTTAATGACTTTTACTTGAGTGGTTTTGAATAGAGATTATCTACATACGTCTACATTATATTATTGTTTTTAATATTTTAAAGTGGTAGGTATTTTTCTGATTGTAGGGGATTTATCTATGGAACTACTTATTAAACAGATTCAAAAAAATATATCTATAATTTTAATCTACACTATCCCTGAGTACCTAATATAGGTTACTTTTTTATCCTATTTTAAATCCTACTTTTCGCTAGGATTTAGACAATTATAATTTTGTCGATGAATTAATTAATACTATAACGTGAAAAATGCTCGAGCTGATTTTTGATTTCCGTTATGCCTGAATTTAACCAAAAGAAACCCTCGCGGTTTTACCCGCGTTCCCGAGAAAAACAAGTAGCTTATGTCCCTCTCCATACCATAGGCTATTTGCGTACAAAATTCCATTGCGATTGATTCAGCGGTTTAGTCGTGAAAAGGGTAACAAACAAACAAACTCACATTCGCATTTACAATATTAGTTAAGGGTTAAGATTCCAAGTTCCACCCACTATATAGTATATTATTATATTTTATTTAACCATAATTTGTTTTCCTATTAAAATTATTTTGTTTTTTTATTATTTTATTATTTTGGAGCCTTTGTAATCACAAAGGCTCCAAAATAAATTAAATTGTGTAATTTTATAACAAAAGTTGGAACTGTTTTATTGAGTTATTAAAGAAAATTTTTCATCTCATTAAAAATTTGCACCGAAATTGTTTGTTTTAAAAAATTACACTATATTACATTATTCAATTCAATTAGATTATTAAACATAATTAAAATTTGTTAATTTCAGTATGATAACATTGTTTAAATTTAAATGGATTAAGTTACGAACATAACAGGCGAAAACGTATCATTCAAATTAAAACAAAATACAAAAATAGTTGGACTCAAACCTAAAAATACCAACGCCCCATAATTTTTAACCAACCAAAACTTCTGTTTATTTTTTTGATAATTGTAAGACATGATTCACATGATGGTATATGATTTTTCCACCACTGTTATTTTTAAATTTCCAAGTGTCTATTATAAAAGTGAATGTTACCTTTTGTGTCAATTTGTACCCATTTATGGCAGTTCTTGATGTTTTAATTTGCTTTCAGAATTCCCAACGACTCGGCCGCGTGAACCGCGCTGAAGCGAGAGCGACCGCCATGGTGTTCATTATGATAATTTCCTTTACCGTCGCTTGGACTCCTTACTCCTTGTTCGCTCTGATGGAACAATTTGCTACTGAAGGGATTGTGAGTATAAAATTAAGCCTATAGAAAATATTCAAATTTTATACTGATTCTGTTAGAATCTACCATCTCGTATCTCCCATCCTAAATTGGTAGTGGAAAAAGGTTTGTATTCAACCTTAATTTTAATGCCGTACAATTTTGTAGCAATCAACTTATATTAAGCTAGGTACCTCCTACAGATTCAAGGGTTTTTTTTATTTAATTAACTTAGCTTTGTACGATTCAAATATAGAATGAAACATTATTCAAACTTTGCTCTCAGGCTCTCATTAAAGTTAACGTATTCGCTTCTATACTCCTCTGTATTGAGTTAATAAATAACATTGCGAAGGTAGCAAGCATTTAACTTTTAGTCAGTTAAACCTTTTGCATAATCGCTATTTGCAGATACACATATTCAATGGTTACAAGTTACACCAACTCTCAGGTTTACCTACTTACTATTGAAAACTTGTAAAATACATTATAAGAGTATCAATCTATTATTTATCATTTTGTTAGACTTTTTAATCAAGATAATAGCTACAATTTGTCATATAAATGCTCATCTATAAATACCGAACCTTGTATGTGTCCTTCAGCTGCTTCAGGAAAATTATTATCCGCACTAAAGTAATTTTAGGAATCAATAATACAACATACAACATGGTGTGGCGAGTGTAATCAACTAGAGCATAAAAACAATAAGAGATGCTATAAATACAGCATATAAAACCCTATTATCACTTAAATTGACACAAGAAATCCTTTAAATCCCATATAACAGTATTTTGGTAACACAGTATCTCAAAGGAATAGATTTAATGGTTTCATCCTATTTTATGTTTTTATTTCATTATATTTTATTACAATCTCATCACCTAAGTCAATCAGTAATTTCTTCTATGTAAAATAGGATATTTTGAATTACTTTTATCTAATTTAGGATAATAATCTAGAATTAATCTAGACTATCAATATCAACATAATTAAAATGCTACTGAAATTCCTTTGATTAAATATTTAAGTACCTAGCAATGCCAAGTATACTTTGATGCCACGGGTCAGAACGTTCCATATATGTAGAGTTATATTGGAGTTAGAATTTCTACATACCCTTCACCCACGGGAGAAACGTTAGAAAAGTTAAAAGCTCTTTGCCCCAGACTTTTTGCGTGACTGACTTGAGCAAATCGTGCCGCTCAATTATATCTAGTCATCTTTTAAAGTAGAAAAGATCCCTACAGATTATTGCGTAGAATTGTCAGTAATTAATTTAATTTTCTAGTAAATGGATTGTACATTTTTTATCGTTTTAATTTTCAGACTTTGAATATATTTTTACCATTTACGTTCTAGATTATATAGGTAACTATTTACTTACACGCTATAAAAAAGACATTGCCAATTTTTTTTTTTACGATGAATTTATGTTTTACCACAATCTGACCATATCAACATATGTGTGGTCAATGTTGGTACATATAGTCAGTTTAGGTGTCTCAAACAGTTGCTTTAGTTTATTTACTTATATTTTTTTCTAACAGCAAAACATCGAAACTCTTATTGTTTTTGTTATATATAGGCTTGTGTTTGACCACATGCTTTCCTGACTTCCGTACATATCTCATAATCAATCGACAATGGTTATATGATAAACTTTGGGTATTTGACTAAAGATATTTTATAGGCGTGTGTAAACCATGAAAATATTTTTCATGACTGATTGAGTATGAAAGGTAAATTAGAAATAGAGAGTAAGTAACTTGAAAAGATTGAATGATGTGATCATTTCTGTGGCTTCTTTATTTATAGCTTATTCAAACGATCTATTTAGGTATAATATTTTTTATTACATAAGTAATGAACCTATATATTTTTATTGAACGATCATAAAAGAATATACTTTTTTGTTTGTTTTTAAGGCCGGCGCCTACTTGTTTATTAATAACACTTAAATCCACTTGACAAAAAGAAAACACTTTTTAACACGCTTTTATATTAGCTTGGGTTGTATGTATGTAACGGAATCTTTAAGCATAATTTTCACCAGTTTCCAGAAGTCTGATTAATTTGAAACTTTGCATACGTATCAAGGACCGAAATTTGATAACAGTTTCCCATTATCCTTATTAGGACCGCCAGGATTAATAAATTCTTTTATAGATCCTCTGTAGTAGAGTAAGAGAGACAGAGCGAGAGCGCGATCTGCCGAATGTATTGAAAATATTCGTAGGAGCTAAAGTGATGTTGAGGACGAACATTGACGTGTCGAAAGGCTTAGTGAATGGCAATATGGGTATTATCACAGAAATTATCTGGCCAAATTTTCGCAGAGGCCAACTATACGCGGAAGACATCCCGTCAGTCCGTATCGATTTCGGATCAGATGGTGTGCACATGATTAAACCAATATCGATACAGTTCCCAGCGAAATACAGTTATGGAACTGCTGAGAGGCGAATGTTGCCATTAATCCTGAGTTGGGCTTCGACCGTCCACAAGATGCAAGGTTGTACAGTCGATCATGCAGTCATTTATCTAGGCTCGCGACTGTTTGCTGCTGGACAAGCTTATGTAGCACTTAGTCGTGTAAGATCTTTAGACGGTATTCGGATTGAAGAACTCGATTGTTCTAAGTTAACAGGAAAAACCCCATGCAACAGTGAAGCTTTGAATGAAATGATGAGATTGCGAAATAATTTGTGAGACATTTCAATACCACATGTCAACAAATAACTAATTGATAAATCGAACTAAAAAATGAAAAATAAATAATAGTTTAAAAAAACTAAAAAAACACGCTTTTATAGCTAAAATAAAATTATAATAAAGTTTAAGTTATTAACAAAAGAATTCAATTCAGAGTAAAAAGCGTGGGGTGCATTTTACTACTTTGCATTTTACTCTCTTCTCATAGATAGTTGCCAATAGAATGGTTGCTACATTTACTTTATCAAGCACCCCACGCTGTTTACTCTGAATTGAATTCTTTTGTTAATAACTTAAACTTTATTATAATTTTATTTTGAGGTGATAAATTCTGATTGATTGTTCGATCTTCTACTACTGTATTATAAACTCTCTGAAATTAAAAATTATTTTCTAATTTTTAGTTCGGTTAGCTATAAAAGCGTGTTTTTTTAGTTTTTTTAAACTATTATTTATTTTTCATTTTTTAGTTCGATTTATCAATTAGTTATTTTTTGTTTTAAAATATTTTTTGCAAATATCAATCACCGTGACAGTATTTATGCGACTCATTACAATTTTTTATTAATTAGGTACACAACGATGTTCTCAGTATACACAAAGAAGATTTTACGCTAAAACATATGGTACAATAAATTTAAAAATCTTTCCTCGCACAAAAAGTGCATTTAGTATTATTTTGTAGAAATTTTGGCTCAGGATAAGATCGGTTTTACCCAAGGGGATCGATTCTACTAGTTCAAACATATTTCTGGAAAACATTGAATAGTCCACTTTTACCTTTTACAGATATCACCTGGTGTCGGGGTTATACCTGCGCTGGTTGCCAAAAGCTCCATTTGCTATGATCCCCTTATTTACGTTGGAATGAACACACAAGTAAGTTAACTACTTCTTTCTTCCATCTAAACTCTCTTTCATATTACTATTCCACAATTTAATAAATTATTAGAAATCAGTAAGTACCTACCAATAATTAATATGTAACATTTTTGCAGTTTCGTCAATCAATCAAAAGAATTTTCGGTATACACAGCAAGCAAAAGCAGTCACAAACAGAAAAAGGATTCAATAACACTCTAATGTCACCTGCTCGCAAACTATCCGGCATGAATGAAACAACCCAATTCAATTCATCAGAAAGCAACCTATCTACATTACCCAAAAAGTCAAAGAATAAGAAAGTAACTATAAATGATATTTCTGAAGCATCTAATAATGAATTCTATAAACCATTTTCGAGGACTCTTGAATTATGCACCATTCAGGAAACTAAAACTGCTTCTGATGCTGAAAGGTCAGGAGATACTGTATACGATGATGAGTCAAGCAGTAGTAAAAAATTGTACGTTTTTGGTGAATCGTGCAAAGTTCTTAGTGAAAGATCACCAGTCTTAACATTCATGGATTCGGAACGACTTCTCTTCAGCAGAATTGCCAATACCCAAAATGATGACAAATCTGATGATAATGCTCCCAAAAATGTATACGGTAATGAAGCTTTTGTAGAACACATAACTGATGAAACAAATAAAGATACATTTGATACTGAGAATGAATCCCAAAGTTTCAGGAGGCAAAAGATGATTAGGCAAAGTTACTCTTTGGATTTTGGAAATTTTCCGAATGAAAGCAAAAAAAGGAAACTATCAGTTGAGACTAAGTTGGAGAGTTTCATTCAACCAAAAGGATTTTTTATGGATACAATAAACAAACTTTTTGATCAGGAATCAAAGCAAGGTCAAGATAGTTTCAAAAGCTTTTTGTGTGAGAAAAGTGCTAATGGAAACTTGTAGTTCCGAGTCAAGAACAACGTCGAAAATTTAATTATTGAAATGGATACCACTGTGTTTTCTAGCCTTGATGGCTACAGCCATGCTGATGGTACTTTTAGTGAGGTGTAATTTCTAGTTATCGAAATATTTATTTAGATTAATTGGTGACAGCGTGTTGCGACCAATATTAAATTGAATACCTTTCACCGGTTCATATTTGGGTTAGTACTCACCTCGCCTTTGAAGGCGAAAAGTACGTAAGATTATAAGAATGAGAGTTTTAGTCAAAACATCTGTGATATAGATACGAGTGCCAAGGTAAAAAATAAGAGATTTATTTTTGGGATTGATAGTAATGTAATTAAAATAGATTATAATGAAGAACTTAGTAAAATATAGAACATAATTATTACTGGTTTATTAACATTTTTTGCTATATTTACTTCTATTTATAGTGAAATATTATCTTTAAGTGAACTAACCACAAATTTATAAATTTCAACAAATAACGATAAATATATTCAACATGAATGAGATTATTTGCTATTATATAAAAGACGTACTAATCACATATTGATGATCGTTTAGGTTATTATATTATTTTTATGAAAAATAACTGCAAATTAATTCGGGCTATACGATACCTTTTCAAGTTGATTTTATTACAAGAAGATATATGTAGATAGGAAATTAAAACCTTTTAAACTAATTAATTATGAATAGGTAAAATATTTATTGAATGAAAATGTAGGATAGCAAGAATTTGATTATGCAAGCTATGTATATGAAGAAAATGTATTACTTATCTTATAAATAAAATGGCATACATACCTAAATCTTAATGAGAAATTTATCAATAAGAATAACAAATCGTGCCAGAACTTTTAACGTAATTATTAAATTGTATGTAATTGATATTTTAATTGAATGTCAACAGGTGGTGCTGTTTTGAATGGATATTGAATTTATTAAAATGTTGATGTAACAACATTTTTTATGGAGTTCATGACTAATAAATCTAATTGATTGTCTTTTAAAGTTTTGTAAAAAAAAATTAGAATATGCATCAGAATGAACTAAAATTTAATATAGGTATTTATGAATCAGAATGTCAATTAAGTTCTGTTTAAATAAAATTGATTTTTTTAACTTAAATAATTATTATAATGATAAAAATTTATTACAATTATAGTCAGTCATTTTGACTTTTATACTTAAATTTTAACGAGTGATTGGGCCATATTTATATGGAAATTTTGATCTAATTGTTGGTTTGATAGTAATCTAAATTAACCAGTTTTATAAACTTATTTTAACTGTATAACTTAACTATATGATTAAATTTAATTTAAAATTAACACAGTTGGCATAACTTACACATTACATTAGTAAGTTAGTTTATTTTATTTAAGTTCTAGTTAAATAATATTTGTATTGTAATTTTGTCTAGGTCCACCATTTCAAGGAAAGGTATTGGCTTTAGTATTTTTATTGATGACCTTTGTGTATTATTTGGTGTTAGTTAAAAGCACCAATATGTACACGGAGCTGACTGTACGATTCTGATTGAATAACTAAGATTTCAACCGTTTATAGGGTCGTAATAGGTACAGCCTATATCAAATCAATATATTATTATTATTATTGTTCATGGACAATAATTTTTTAGGGCTAGTGCTATTATATTTTAAATGCATGAAAAAAAACGTAAAATTAAATTTATAAAACAAAAAAAATATTATTCTATAATTGTCATATACTATAGTGAACTAATTTATAAATTATTAAAATAAAATTAATTTAAGTATTTAATAATAAATTTGATTTTGTCAAATCAGAATCTAATGTAATAATAATAAAGAGATAATGAATGTTAAATACCAAACAGTAATGATATTTTTTATATCAAATAGGTTAATTATTAAATGTCGACGAATAGGTAAGCAGATGGCTTACCCGAAAATTTGCTGGACCAGAAGAGCTTGAAAATATAGTTTCAACATTCGTATATGAAACGAATAATCTTGCGCCTCCAAAACAATGTAGGTATATTTTTCTGGCACTAACACCATAAAAGATTACAAATATATGTAATTAAATTATTGTATTTCTGTCTAATAGTATTTTAAATGAGAACAAACAATATAAATAAATTTCTATTGAATGTTTTAATAAATTAAACATTTTCCATCTCATCGGTGTTCATTATTTCTTTATTTTAGTTGGATTCTAGGACATATTAAAAATCTAGATAGATCTCTTTTATCTAATACTTTGTTAAGAATTATAGGCAAAATAAGACAAATTAGAAGTCAGCTCAGTACCCAAGTATTGTTTATTGATACGTTGAATGATAATAAATTCTTGTCTCAATACTACGAACTAAATTTCATGTTATCCATATAAATTAACTTGTAATATAAAAAAAATAAAACTACCCCATGTTGTTTTCGACAACAACAAACCAAAATTTCTTTTATAACGCCAATTATAGGAAAATGTTAGATTTCTGATTAAAGGTTAATAAAAAATATATTTTCGGTACATTAAAATATTATTTAAAATCTCTTTTTAGCTTACCAAAAAGGAAAACCCTTATGGTGCGATTCCGTCCGTCCATCTGTCCTATTACAGCGGCATATTTCAGCAACTAGTAATGCTATCGACTTGCAATTTGGAAATGTTTTAAATATTGGTTACCCAAAATGATTATGAGGCTCCCCGAAGTTTTACCTAAACAAAAAATCAGAAATAATAACTGTTAATAAAAATGTATGTAAATATTACAGGAAAATTAGAACAATGTAGTAAGTTTTCGCAGTCTTTTGGAAATCATTCACAAAAAAACATAATATGCGTCTTGATTTTTTATTTTATTTTAACCACAGTTATGTCATGGCAAATAACTTTTTTTCTATTTCAACATCGTTTAGCGTGTCAGAAGCTTAGTTTTTTTAAAGCCAGAAGGCTGACAAGCACGCTGGCGGTCCACTTGATGATTGTCTACCGTCACTTATGGACATTAGCAATAGCAGATTGATTGCCAATGAGTTGCCGACCGTTATAAAGGCTAGAAGGCAACTGGCTCTCAAGTGCAGCTGCCGGAACCCACTAGTAGGTGCTTGGCGACCTAACATGAGGGTGGTAGCCAGCCAGGCAGGTACCTACTATATAATACCCTAACATCGTGAAAAGCATGGTTATGAAGCATATTAGAAAATATGTAGATATACGTAAACCTACAAGCCACAACTCAAACTGCAATGAAACTGTGCGAGTTTATTCCATAGAAGTTTTTTGTATAATATAGGTTAAGTTATGCATTTCTTGAAAAAACATTAAAACTATGTAAGGTTAGGTACTAAAAGTTACAATAAATTCTCGTCATTCCATATAACGCATAGCTCCTACAAGATTTTGTCCAAACTACGGTATTTCTAATACGTAATTCTTGACGTTTCTTTGAGAAGTATGTATTTCTTTCGACGAATTTTAATAGATTGATAGCTCTATTGGTACACGACATCAGAAAAGAAAAAAGCTAACATCAAAACACTAATATTATTGACAGTGTTATTTATGGGCGGCACTTAAAGCGATCTTTACCAGGCAACCTTTGAATTGATTTAATTTTAATTGCATGCAACATTTCTTCAAAATAAGAATTTCTTTCAAAATAAATATAAAAATCTCTCGCCTTTGTCACTTTTCTGGCTCGAGGAGTTCTTAAGGTAGGTCGCAAGCTACCTTAAGTTTGACATTCCACTCTTACTCGAGTGAGCAGTCCCTCAAGTGGAGGATTTCTTGTCTACTTACCTACTATACGCTTTTATTTGAGTGTGATTGAGTCGAGTCGTGGAAACAACTAAGAATAAGTTAATCCTTGTCAAATAAACTCTATTTGACAAGGATTAACTTATTCTTAGTTAATACACAGACTGACTACGCAGCAAATCGTTCTATCGATCAAAAGAAACGTCATGAAAGTAATATTAGGTACCAATGTAATAAAGTGTATATTTCAATGAATATATTATAATACGGTCGACATCATGATATAGATCTTTGCATATTGTGATTGCATTTCAACGTCTTTGTAAATATTTATTGGTACAGGTGTATGTAGGTTGAGACGAAGTTAAATCGGGTATACCAAATGGCTCTAGAATAATAAAACCATTCCTATATTATATTTATATGTTTAACATAAAGCAATATAGTTTGGTAATATTTTTAAGATCTTGAAGTACCTATTAGGTTTCATTCAAGTGTTGAAAGATATAAATAAAATGTTTTTATATATAAATTTACACAGTAGCGTATATTATCGTTTAATGATGGTTTATATTTAATCACAAACTCACTATAGCAAGTCATGTTGCTAAATGTAGTATACCTGGAAGGAAACTGGCTCTCAAGTGCAGCTGTCGTAGCACACCGGTAAATACACCGGCAAAATATGGCTTGGCTAAACATACTCTTTACGTTATGTTTATCAATAAGTATTCATACAAATTCTATCTACTAACTTCTTATGGTCTATGGTTTATATTGAAAAAAAGGTTGAGTGTCAAATCAAATTGACATATTAACGTCGTGATTATTTACACTGTAAACTTGTAACGCAAAGTTCATACTTAGTTGGTTATTTTTCATCCATTTTATGTAAAGAAGTTGTAATAAATAACGTACAAGATGACGGCATTAGACGATTTGCCAGAAGTGGATTCATTTTTTGGAATCGATTTGAAGACAGGGTCCATGATTATTGCTGCTATTGGCATTGTATATAATAAATTGTATTTACTTTTCCTTTTATAAGAAACTAGACTTGTTTACGACTCCGCTCGTGTAAAAATCGGCTTGTTTAACTTAGTACAGGTACTGCTTAGCTTCCATTGGTCACAACGCAATGAAACAAATTTTAAAACCTTTTTCTATAAGACTAAGTATGAAAATGAAAATATTTTTTATTCAAATAGGCCTTTACAAGCACTTATGATGCAATCGCTCGGTTTGGAAGGTTTCTTTTACTGAGAAGAACCGTTAAGAAACTCAGCAATTACCTACTCTTTTCAAAACCTACTATATATAAAATTATTTATCAATTATACAGTATACTGACAATATAATATATGTGTGTTTATTTATCTAGTCTCACTGACAATATATGTGTATAATGGGAACAAAAATAGAATCCATGCACAGATATCTGAGCAAAACATCAAAATCCATGTTGTGGTTTTGAGTTTTACTCACACTAATGTACAGACAGATAGACAGATAGACAGTTATATTTTCCTACTGATTTAAATTTTTAAGTACACTGGTTTAAACTCTGCACTGTCAGTCAGAGTCTACCTCGTGTAGTATATTATCATAAGAGCAGGATGTAAGGATGGGTCAGAAAGAGTAACGTAAATGTACGTAAGTAACGTATATATACTAATATAATATAATAAAGCTGAATAGTGTGTTTGTTTGTTTGAAAGCACTAATCTCTGTAACTACCAGTCGGAATTGAAAGAATATTTTTGCATTTGATAGCCCATTTCTCGAGGAAGGTTATAAACTTCTTTTTATCCCGGGAATGCAGGTGGAACAGTGGGGGACAGCTAGTTTAATAATAAATTTATTTGGGGTTTCGCTTAACACGTATAAATCATTCTATTTGAGAATACCTGATTAGATATCTGTAGGCCTAATATGGGACGTATTGTGTTAGATCATAAATTTATTATAAAGTAAGTAAAAACTGACATTGACAAGTGGATATATAAACCACTATAGGATATGAAAATCTGTCGCCAAGCACATATCCGTGTGTTCCGCTTGAGAGCAGTCCTTTTGGGCTTTGATTGTTTATCACCTTCGGCTCACTTATCACATTGATATTGTGCTCAAACACAAGCCTATAACTACATAAAAATACATTATCTACTGACTCTAATTAAGGCTAATTTTCAACCCTATCAATATTGATTATAGATAAATTAAAATAAATATTCTAGGACGTTGGACAGGCAACAATATTAAAAAAATGACTGTTTTCTGCCTGTTTGTTTCAGCTAAACTCTGATGGCTTGATCCATTTTGACGGGACTTTCGACTAATGTTATAAGGTGTAACTAGGCTACTTTTACTTGCTTGCCGGGAAGGCGGGTGAAACCGCGGCGAACATCTAGCTTTAAATATATCTTTCAAAAATTATAATATCAATAATAGTAAAAGGTATTTAAAAAATCATTAATACATATGTTTTTTCAATTCAGGTCCACCCAATGGCATACGGCTGTTCATTCTTCATTCCAATGAGCTATCTCCTTGTTACAATATGGATTTTGGTTGCCTTGTTTTTTGCAGCAAGTGTTATTTTATTTTGCGGTCTTACTAAGGTAATCCTTCTATCCTATCCTACTTCCTACTATATAATATTACTAGCGGGCCCGACAGACGTTGTCGTGTCTAAACTCGATTACGATGCCATCTACCGGGTCCAATTGTATTTACACACAAAATTTCATCCAAATCGGTCCATCTATTTAGGAGGAGTTAGGTGACAAACACACGTACAGAAGAATTTTATATATTAAGATAAATATGAAAGTTTGTATGGATGGATGGATGTATTTCACGCAAAAACTACTGAACGAATTTGAATGAAATTTTGCACATGGATTGAATATGTTACATATAGTATACTTTTTATCATAGTCAAAGTCATTTATTCAGTTAAGGCCCTAGAAGGGCACTGTGAACGTCGAAATTACCACCAGTTCGGAAGTTGACTTCAGCTGAGAAGAACCGGCAAGAAACTCGGCAAGGTTACATTTTTTATAAATTATAATTATTTTTTTTGGACAGTAACAATGCTGGTTTTTTTCCATTAAATGTTTAGCAATTTAAAAGCAATGCCAAATGAAAAATAAAATAATAATAATTATAACCCGCAAAACATCAGATTCCTCGGGAAAAATTTTATATACCTATTTCTTTTGTATATCTTCATCTAATTAAAATACTACATAAATGTTATTATTGCTATTTTAATAAAAAACCTATTAAAATATTGTGTGAGTAAGAGACAAAATAATAAAAAAAACTGTTCTAACACGCACAGTGTAGGGTTCCGTAGTGAGTACAATGATACAATCACCTAGAACTTTACTTATAAATAATGGAAAATTTAATTAATTTAATATCTCCAATAGTCTCTGAATAAAATAGCTGTGAGAGAAAGATGTAAACACGGATACACGGACATGACAGGACAAGGGTTCCTTGTTTGTATACGGGACCCTAAAATCCAATTAATCACTCAGGTGTGAAAAATCGTGTTTTATCTTCGACATCTAAATTATAAGTTACCAATACTGGTAAGGAGAGGGCCAGTCAGTACTTGAGTCGTACTTCGCTTAGGTACATTGTTGAAAATTAATGTTCTTCCACTTTACTTTGTGCTGATTTTCCACAGCTATACAAAGAATAGAGATAAAAAATATTTATAACGTAAAGTAAAGTAATAACTAAATGTGATTCGGACTTATGCACGGAGGGCTCCGTACATCAACTTCATTTTGCTAAGACATTGGTGTAGCAACAACATTTTTTTTTTACATTTCCTAAATAAGTTACATATATGCTTTTTATATTTTTACTATATTTAACTTATTGTTAGTAGATAGGTGGTTGTTTAGGTTCAGAATAACAGCGTATCTGATACAAATGAATTTCACCCAAAACTATAATATTAGAAAAAAAAAATTAAAGATGTAACTATAGATTTTTTTGGACTGAACGTATTTGGACCCAAGAAATACAAATAATGTGAAATTCTACAAGCCTTTTTTTATTTAGTTTTGAAGTTAGAAGCCAGAATCAATCGGACAGACGGATATACGACGTTAAATATAATAATAGGGTTTCGTTCAAAACTTGGTATGGTACGGAACCATAAAACAAAATAACTGTCATTCATGATATTAGTCAGTACCTGCAGTACACTCACTTTTGAGCGAAAATAAGTCCTATGTGAAGAGCATTGTTGCACTTTTTCACTATTTCCTATCTGGAAATCAAACGCAGAACGTAGACGTAGATATACCTACACACAGAAATACTTTCACAGGGAGATGCCACATTATGTGCAATATGGATCTGGTACGCAGTGATATTCGTGGTGATTATGTTGATGATGATGATACTCTTGTCTTTGGTGTTCACATCGAGGAGGCAGAGAAACCGAGTGTTTGTTGTCATTTTGGGCATACTGTGGTATATATGTAAGTACATTTAATTTAAATAGGTACGTATAAGGTATAAGCAAAGACGATCAAATTTAAAGTACGAAAAGTTAGGTTTTATGGCGTAATATACACCCAATAAATCAACGGAAAAAGTTTCCTATTTGTTGTTTCGTTCTGTTTTCTACGCAAATGTCTGACATACGGATCGATATAGGAAAGGGAGCGATGGACGTCCCATAAATAAATAAGAATTCATGCATAGTTTTGCATTTACTAAGTATATCAGTTTTATGCGCGTAACATGTTAATATTCCTTTTATTCTTTTATTTCACTTCAATACACTTTCTTATGATTTATTTCAGTTTGACCGTTAAAAGACTTATTTAAACTTTTGTTTCCAGTAACAATCTACTTCATACTAGTAGTGAACAGTCATCGTAAAAAAAATCTAGTGGCATCCCGTTATTTGAGGACAAATGATCCAGAAAAAGAAGATTAAGTAATCCTATAAAAGTATTTTATAAATGAAATTATTAACTTTATAAATTTATTTTAATGTTTATGAATTAAATATTTATCAATGTTTTCAATCAGTCCCTTTTACACAGCTAAATATTAGGAGTCCTTGGCTCGTCCCATTTTTTAGCCCTGCACCATTAGAAATAACTTTTTTTTTTACTTTTGTATAGGCTTGTTTTGACCACTATCTCACTATAGTATGTGATGATGTGGCCGAAGGTGTTAAGCACACAAAACCTAGAAAGAACCGGCTCTCAAGTGCAGCTACAGAACACTGAACACACCAATAGATGTTTGGCGACAGATTTTCAACTTGAGGGTGGTAGCCAGCCAGGTGGGTACCAAAGTAACCTACCACCGTGATATGGTTTCCTCAAGATGTTTTCCTTCACCGAAAGCTCAAGCTCATTGTAGGAGTCGAACCACCGACCTTCGGCGCGGCGTCCGACGTCACTACCACTGAGCTATCGTCGCCTTAAGCATTAAAACAAGCTTTTCCGTAACCAGCTTATCATTTGACCATCTGGACAGTCGTCTAACCCATGTTCATATTTCTTGGCCTCTCTCTATTACTTATAGGTATAGGCTTCCCCCCATCAGTGCCCCATAAGCCCCCATTCTAACCACGCAATCCATTTACTTATACTGACTTTTGTTTTCGTATGGTATAGTTGGTACATTCGATGCCTTATTCAGCAACCATTAGTTTGCACAGGTTGCCCTTAATAAGTGATCATGTACCGGTACCAGTTGAATGAAAGATTCTCCTAATATTTGAACAGAAGGTTTTCCCTAGTTTACCAAACGTATCCCAAAACCACCGTATTCGTCTACCAAGTAAATATTATTTAACAATTATTTAGGCTTTATAAATTATTTTATTATTACATTGAACTCTGATCTGGGGTTATTGACTAAGGGTTAGATGGATCGGTAGTATTGGTTCGTGCTTTACTTTTTAACTCCAACCAATATCCATAGCCTATGAGTAGAGCGTACAAAGGTATACCTGAAACAAAAGAATAACAAGTTAAATGCTTTTTTGTATTTCATATTCATCTTGTATCAAATTTTATAGGTAACTAGCTTACGCCAGGTTTCACCCGCGGTCCCGGGTGCTCCGATCGCCAGCAAACCTTACAGGATTACCCGCGGGGCTAATATGAAGATTGTCTATAAATTTCATATAAAGGTTCAGCGGTTTCGGAGTGTATAAGGAACATATATACATACTTTCTCTTTTATATATAGAGACAGAGTGGAAGCTAAATCATCATCATTACTTGGGTTGGGTACTCCTTTTTTAGCTTCCTACTAACATTTGAATGTTTCTCTATCAAGTCGTAATGGTTGATGGGATCTGAAACTTCCTACATAGATACTATAGGCTTCTGTTTGACCACATTCTCACTATGGTAAGTGATAATGTGGCCGAAGGAGGTAAGCACACAAAGCCTAGAAGGAACTGACTCTCAAGTGTAGCTACCGGAACACATCCAATAGGTGTTTGGCGACAGATTTTTGACTTGAAGGTGGTAGCCAGCCAGGCGGGTACTACATCGTACCCTACCGCCAAGTTTCCCCACGATGTTTTCCATAACCGAAAGCTCAAGCTCATTGTAGGATTCGAACCCACGCCTTTGCCGCGGTATCCGACGTCACTACCACTGAGCTATCATCGCTTTAGAAGTTATCTATCTAAGGCGAAATAGGAAATTCGCAGGAAAATATGAAATGAGATCCCTCTGGAACGCGGGTTAAGCTGCGAAAGGGTAAAAATAAAAAAATATTTTGGGACATTATTCCTCACAAACGGCCATCTGACCCCAAACCAAGCAGAGTTTGTGCTATGGAAACCAGATAACTGATATACTACATATACTACTTTTCTTTTGTAAATACATACTTATACTAGCTGTCCCCCGCGTAGTGGTTTAAAAATAGATGTTGACCGATTCTCAGACCTACCTGATATGCACACAAAATTTCATAAAAATTGGTCGAGCCGTTTCGGAGGAGTTTGGTAACAAACACCGTGACTGTCCGCGACACGAGAATTTTATATATTAGATAGATACCTAAATTACACCTAGACTCAGGACAAAAAGACATGTTCATGCAAATAAATGCCTGTACTGAGTGGGAATCGAACGCATGACCTGTGGCGTGATATATACAATATCTTACCTCCACGCCAACCGGCCCGTCAAGATATGGAAATATGTAAAGAGCAATAATAATTGTCGTAAGATGAAATCTCCAATCTCTCTGTACTTAACAAAAAAATACACATTATGTACAAAACTCTGTTGTACGACTCGACTGCAGAGGTATTATAATAAAAAGTTTTAAATCCATTGACCTTTTCAACAACAGTAAGGCCGCGCTCACTTTAGACACGTTTTCGTACGAATTTGACTAGTGCGAATACATACGTATACGCACGAACAATCCCAACCTTCCAAGTTCTATGGCAGCGCGCAGACTGGGTGCGAGTTGGTCGTACGTACGTATACGTGCGTGTAGTTCCGACGTCCGAATACAATCCGAACTTTTTGGGATTTTAATGCAGTTTCGTGCGTTGAACAATGGATGTAGAAAAGAAATACCTATTTGACGGACAAAAAAGTATTCAGTGTGCGCACTCAATTCGTACGACCAGTATTTATACGTTTACGTACGATACAAATTCGCATCCAAAGTGAGCGCGGCCTAAGGCTTGTTTCAGAATGTCGGCCTTAGTTCTCCTGACTAGAAGTGGCCAATAATAGTTCTCGGTGTTTATTTTACTTACTGAGTATTATATCGAACTTGATGTAATTATTCAAAGTCAAAGTCAAAGCCATTTATTCAGTTTGGGCCCTAGGAGGGCACTTATGAAGGTCGAATTTACTGAAGCCACCACCGGTTCGGAAGTCAGCCTTCAACTGAGAAGAACCGGCAAGGAACTCAGCAAGGTTACATTTTTTTTTTTTTTTAATTATCTGACTATTGGCTATATTTTTTCAAAAACAGCAAAATATACAATACAATATGCAATTAAAACAAAACGAAAAATACTAATATAAATCAAATAATAAAATGTAACGCAAACAAGTTCTTATTAAATAACAGCGAATACGCCAATGGCTAAAACTAAAATATATATATATATATAATAAAGAAACATTATGCAAGGTGCACCTGTGCAGAGTGTAACTATTATTATTTTCTATTTAATATTATGATATACAGTATGTTTCTTTATATTATTATGTTTGAAACTTATATATATAATATATAAACACTAGCCTAGCATAGTGCCATCTACGGTGCATACCTAGTCACCTAGAGTAAAAAAAATATTGACTGATTGACTAACACACACAAACACACACATAAATGCGTCATTGGCTGTAGGATCAATTTTGACTGTTTACTAGTATTTACTCACTTTAAATTAAAATGATTAGATTTTATTGGATTAATAAAATATATATATATATTATAATGCCAAACAAAAGCATTGCATATTACCAACTCGCATACAACTGGCAAAAAGCGACCGTAAATTTATTTCTAGACCATCCGACAGTCCGTAAATAGTCAGATCTAGAATTTTATGACAGTGTTACAGCAACTAGATACTACACCGTCAACTTCTGTCAGGAATTAACTTTGTCCGAACCTCACAACAAGTTGGTGTCAAAACAATTTTTTTTCCTGTCAAGATATGACACCTTTTTCCATCGGGCGTGCTTCGGTTGAAATCTGTCTTGCAACTGACATCCTTTGACATAAAAACCAACTTCAGAATTTGACATTCTGGAACACGTGTTTCTCTTTCCCTGACTTCAAAACGAGTTCTGATATCGTTATTTTATACTTTTTAGTGCAAACCGTTTTGAAGTTGGTTTTACTTTTTTGTTAAATGTTAATTTTATTTTTCCATTTTTATTTTCTTATGTGTATTGAATACCTATCAAAATTTATTTCTGATCGAGGATATGCCTATGTATCGCGTAACATACATAAAAAAAACATACAGTCTAATTGAGAACCTCCTCCTTTTATGAAGTCGGTTAAAAACAATTCAGTTTGAGTTTAGTGGTATGGTTGCAAGATAGTTAGGATAGCTTAGATTTTATAAAAGGACTTCTAATATAGTATTTATTTATAAAATATCATTTATTCATCAATCATTGTATAAATTACAAACTATAATATATAGAAAACATCCTCAAAGCCCTCGCTGCTGTCGATAGGCAAGGTTCCCAACAGGATGGTTAGTATTAATTATTTTTAAAATTGATTTTTATATACTTTACCTACATTATTTTTCTAACAATGATATCAACACGTAAGCAGGTCTAAACTACTAAATTTTAATCTATTGACGCTTAAGATCTATGGACCTTAATCCGTTGATATAAGAGATACATTATAATTACAATTATAATTCTCTAGATGTCCTGCTCCCTTCACTCGAACAGACTGAATAGAAATAGCTTATATCCCACATCAGTGACCAATCATATTTATCGGCAAATACATAATATTTATAGGAAAATAAAAGGGAAAACAATACCTAAAAGGCGCTGTAACTGACAAGTTTATCATTGGGATTTCTTTGTCCAATAATAAAACGCCAACAACCTCCGCAACCCTTAAAAGATTTAATCAAAAGGGGAAATAGAAAGCACTTGAGTAATACACAACTTACTTCAACGAAGCGAAATAAGTACTTTTAAGTAGAGTCGTTTATGTAAGTCTGAAAGTAAAGTAGGCCACAATTTACACTTAATTTACAACATTGCTTCCGTTTTATCCCACCTTTATTTTTAAATGGCACATTACGAATGATTTTGTGTTTTAGATTATATTTCTTTGATATCTTTATTTGATGTGAATTTTGAAGTATTTTATAAAGTAGCTGTCCACTGCATATGTTTTTTCGGGATAAAAAGTAAAATTCATCCAGATCCATCCAACCTTTCCGGCGTGATTGAGTAACAAGCATCTAGCTATTCTTCCAAACTTTCGCAATACGATAGTAGGATTAATATAGATGGATAGTATGGAATAGCTAACACCCGGCACACGTTGTAGTGCCTCTTACGTTTTATTTTTCTGAAACCTTCACTCATGGTGCGGTGACCGCCGTCATGCGAGTGGGACGGCGACATATTTGTACGCAAGTGATAGAGACAATATTGACGGGTCATTGTACGAAATCCTGCTTGCTACGTCAACGCTTTTTAGAAGATTTCTACTAGCTTCCGCCCCACGATTTCACCCGTGTTCCCGAGGGATCTTATTTTTTCCAGGGATAAAAGTATTTTATGTGTTAATCCATACGGGACTCAAAGCTCTAATCTTCCTCAGTGTAAGGGATGTGAGTGCAGTTGATGACAAAAACAGGCTAACACAATCAGTATCATTAACCAAAAGAACTTCAGCACTTACCATTTCAAACAAACAAATGAAATTCCTTTTGAAATGCAGAATTGAGCGCACATTTTAATTAGTGACTCATTTCATTACTGCACATTGAATTTGAAAGCGCATTCAGTTAATGAAGGAACAACATAATTACTTGTTTATTTCTACGTGACTATAATACCACAGTCTATCTTACTCTTACAGTCGGCCAACGGACACGTCTAGATAGAACAATCGTGCGGGGTTTGCGGGGTGAGAGAGGGGCAGTAGCGATTCCAAGCTGCCATACACTCGCTTGGGACACAATGCAGCAATGACAAATGCCTATACATTAGCGGCATTTCGCGTGACTTCAAACGCGATGGACCACAATATGTTTTTGTACCCTGTGATAATACCACTCAAGATAATTAAGTGACTATTCCATATATGGTTATATAAGAGACTTTACGGTTTAAGTCTTCAGATTAAATAATTTATAAATGGATTTATTCAGTATCGAAAATTGCACGGTAGAGTTAGCTAACTATGTTTAGCTTTGTGGTATCCGCTAGTTGGTTACCACTGTAAAGTTGATAATCTGTAACCAAACTACCAAATGATGTGGTTTGGTCGCTACACTTGAGAGCCAGTTCCTTTCTTGGCTTCTCAGATCATCACGTACAAAGGTGAGATTATGATTAAAAATAAATCTCCAAATGTATGTAGAAGAATATAAAAGATTTATATATACCCAGCTCTCATCCTACATTGATTCGAATTTTTTCGGGACGCGCGTCTCATTTTCAAACCAATGGGTTTGAACAATTATAACAATTCTAAAATTCACAAAAGAGATGTAAAGTATCAAGAATTATTAACAAGTTTGTAAATGTGTCAAGGCCTAAACTAATTGTCAATTTTCTGAAAACAACTGATTGTACTTTCGGGAAATATTTATTTATGAAATGAATTGGCAGTTAAATGAGGCGTCAATATTTGTATTCATCCAACATATAAATTTACAGTTTTTACCCCATAATTTATATGCTTCTAGCTTCCGCCCGCGGTTTTATCCGCGTTCCCGTGGGATCTTATGTTTTCCCGGAATAAAAAGTAGCATATGTGCTATTCCAGACTAAAATCTATCTCTCTGCCAAATCCGTTCAGTAGTTTTTGCGTGAAAGAGTAACAAACATCCATACAACCATCCATCCATCCATTCATCCAAACTTTCACATTTATAATATTAGTAGGATTATGGGGTGAAATATAATATTTTGGAATTAAAATCTATTTTGGTCTTCCGAATAATATAAAATAAATAAATAAAATTTCACTACAATGATCTGCAGCTGTCATAAACTGCATTGAATGAAAATGCAAATATTTTTTATTCGAATAGGCCTTCACAAGCACTTATGAATGCATTCTGGATAGGAATTGACCTCACTTAATTTGTATGACACTGGTATTTCCCCTGATGATTATTTCTTTTGGACAGAGATAAGTAGCACTCACACAATAAAATATAGAATATATTAGTATTTCATCTACTACACAGAAGAATCTGCATGCTTTTATATTGAACGTACATCTGTACGTTCAAACTTTAGGATAAAATTTACAAAAAATACTTACAAATTCCAATCAATCCAAAGACCAGTGACAGCACCCAAGCCACCAAATTTACATCACTCAGGTACATGATCAGCAACACAATCAACAGACAGAAAGTTTGTGCTAGCCACATTGATGTGATCACCACCCAGCCTAGTACTACCGATGAATTTTGCTGCAAAATTTAAAAAAATATATTTCACATTAAAAAAATAAATTAAATAAAACCTAAGTATTTTTTTTATCTGTGGCAAATCAACCTGCGATTTTACTAATAAGTAACATAAGCATTACCAATGCCTTTTTCTGACTTTAAAGGCTATTTGAAGCAAGAAAGGTCAGATAATATATCTTTGGATAGACTCTAGCTTACAGAGACGTTGCTTATTCGATTAGTTCAAGCGGCTGTTCTATTATCTTCAATTTTAGCCCATTTCCTGATTGTTTGTCCGAATACTTTGAATGCCGCAAGGTACTGAACTTGGTTTCAATATTTACATGTAAAGTATTACAGAATATTGTACATAAACATAAATATAACTAAGGACTAATAAAGTGGAGTAAGTCAAGGAACACCCACACGAAGATATCTTGAGTGAATTCAACCCGAGGCTAGCGATTTCAACAAGTTCTCATCAAAGTCAATTTTCCCAACAGTCGTTCAACTTTTAGAATAGTTCAAGATGTAATACAAAAAATTCGTGAGGGTTTTTGTGACGAACTAAATATTGAAAACGAGGTGAAACTATTTTTAACATGTTTTAACGATTATTTTCAATTAACTCATCAACAAGTGTGCTTAATAAAATTAGAAATGTCAGATGCATGTCTTTTTAACAATATACGCGATCAATTTTTTATCTGAGTTTTGAAAATTCGAGCTAAGTATCACTTAAATCTCTAATCGCCGATGGTTAACATACGAATATTTATCTCTTGATGATATTTGGTTTCGAAAAATAGTATTTCTTGAGATACTAGATATAATATTAAAATTGTAGAAGATAGTTATGATTTTAAGCAATTTGCATACCTTCTTAACGCCCAACAATATGAACCATATATTAATAGCAATCATGAAGATGCAGTAAATGATGGCTGTTATGCTGAGACTGTAGGCATACCTCCATAAACTATAGGACCAGAATTTGTCTTTACAGTTCTCGAAACTCAGGACCTGTGCTACTATAGCTATTCCACATATAATCATGACGCACTGAAATAATATAAAGAAAAGAATATGAACCTTTAAGAGATAAGGGTATCTACCTGACCGCCTCGCTATAAGTCGTGGAATTATTATATATATTATTATTATGATATATTTATGCACACAAATGTTTATTTGTGTGCTTAAATATATCTGCTTCTTATGAGTCTGGTTGGAAATATGTTTACGTAAGTACATATACGTTTATATTTACATGTGGTCATATATCTAAATTCCACGGTATTTTACAAGCTCCGCTTAGTATGTAGTCAGATGAAATATTATAAATATTATGAAAGTGAATCCTGGAGTAGATACTAAAGCCATCAAAAGTGGGAAATAGTCGTTGAGTTAGGAGAATGCAATATCTATTTGACTTTAGACGAGGCTCTACCTCTAGCAGAGCCACTAGATTATGATTTCGACTTCAACATAACAGGAAATTGTCCTCACAATTTAACGCAAACTCGGCTTTAAAATCATCAACCGTTAATCTTTTACCCCTCCGTTTTATTCGCATTCCCGAAATTGCTAGGATTCATGGTTCAGTTACAACAGCGTGATATACTATCAAATATCCACAAAAACGTACTCACAAATACAATATTTTGGATACATTATAATATTAAAATAATATTATTTATTTTATTTATTTATTTATTTATTTATTAGATTTTGCTAAGAAGAAAAAAAGTAAATACGCTGACATAAACAATAACGAGCATTCACAAATACATGATAAAACTACTAATGTAATGTAGCTAAAAAAATAGATGTAGTTATGTTATTTTTACAACAGAAATACGATACAATCAATAATATTATAGAAAATTTCCTCGAAGTTGCCCAACTGCTAATGGGCAAAGTTCCCAGCAGGCTGGCAGCATTTCCTCTTTATATTATGGTAATTAATATAACTAATGATATCTAGCTAATTTTATTATATATTCTCTGCTAATATTTATAAATGCGAATGTTTGTGTGGTCGTTTCATACCTAATCGAATTTAGATAAAAATTGGCACATAGTTTGTTATTACATGTAGGATAGATACGTAATCCTTTAAAAACGAGGGACGTAAGTAACCTTATAAAAGATTGATGTGAAACCTAAACAAACAATTCAGAAATTATACCAACTTTGTTACTTTTCATCATTTCACTCAAGCTCACTAAATTAACAGCAAAATATTAACGAGAAGAGGAAAGAGAAATAGGATTATTTCAACGAAAAAATAAAAATTGGATGTAATAATGAGAGACTCGATTCTGAAAATTTCAATGGTGTTCATACTTTTACCTTTCCATCAAAGCTGTCTTAAATGATTATAAATTAAACATTAAAGATGGAATTAATTTGAGAAAAGGCGCTTTGTGTTATTCACTGGGTTTTCTGACTAAAGTAAGAATATCATCATCATCATCATCATCTCAGCCGCAAGACGTCCACTGCTAAGAATATGGATATCTTTAATTTTTTTGTTGTTGATATTTGCCTAAAGATGCGTATGAGTTGCAAAGACTACTACAATTTAAAGATCACCAAAATAAAAGAATTATGTTATAGATTAGGTAGTTGATTTAGTTGTAGATATAAGTAGTTTCTTTATCCACCCAATGTCGAGTATAGCCCTCTTCTCCCTATCACTTATCTGTCTTGCACTGATTGCATCCAGGACTTTACTGCAGCTCATTACTGCAGACCATAACGTTTCACCAAGAGTTGGTACTTACAGTCATAAATATGCCAATAATAAAAGAACCGAAGTTCAAATCATAGCGACATTTCTTCGGTACTATTGAATTAAGTTTCATTTTAAAATTTATAAAAATAATATAACAGATTGTCAGTTTGTAAGCCAACGAGATTGTGACCTAGGCATAAGGCAGTATAGTAAAGTTGTTTAACAGTGTTTGACTGTCTAATCATCATTGTCTAACTATAGCTACATCACTACTAGGTTTTGGTGTTTAGCATAAGTTGAAAGCATTAATTCCAACAAACTTGGTTCACAGAAGAAAGAAAGAAAGAAAGAAAAAGAAAAGAAAAAACAGAAGCATTTAGCCTATTTAAAAAAACCGTGGACAATTAGCGTAGCTTTTCTCAGTTATTCCATTGAATGTAATAATGCATTTGTAATTGAAACTATTTTCAAAATCAACAAAGTACATTATAAAAACTGGCAGTAGCAGGCATTTCCTTACGAAATTTGCTTTAACGATGCAAAAACACGAGCGATAGGCACGTGTCGTCAAACACAAGCATAATTTATCATGTAATAATCTACGTGGATCGTGTCAGACATCTCAAAGTGGTAACTAAAGATTCTAAATCACCAGTAGAAAAGGAAATCCAAACCAAAGTTGACTCTCGTAGCTCAAAGTTACAAGGTTTTTGTGTTTACCTGAAGGATACGCAAGGTGGCAGAATCGATGAATGATTGTTGTTTAGGTTCTTGTCGTTAAGGAAAATGCTTACACAAATATCATGCTTTTTAGAGTTCCGTATCCCATATAACTTTTATCAACTTCCAGTAATTCAATACGTTACCGACGATCTACAATTTAGAAATTTCGCACGTCTTTTGGCATAAGTGTTGGATTATTGTGACACAAAGTTATATTAGTAGCAAGCGTCCGCAAAATAAAATACCTATATGTAATGGGGACGGAACTCTCTCAAGGCCCGAGTCCTACTTGCATATTTGACCGTACCTTTTTGGTCGTTCTTATTTATACTACCTGTGTTAAATGAAAAAGTTTGCTTTGTTTATTCGCGTAAACTTAGATGCAGGTAATTTTTTGTCTGTGACATTTTGAGATTAAAAAAAGTTTTTTTTATGAAAGGCGATTTTAGAAGAAGATTAGTAAGCACGGGGAATAAATTTGATTCTTCGCGAATACGGGTAAATCTACGGGCCAGAAGCTGGCTTAAAATAAATTTGGGGTTTTATAATATGTGAGGATAAAGATAAGGAAGATCGATTTTAAGAGAAGTGCTTATGTTATGTATGCATATATTCTCTACGTTTTTTGTTTAAAAGTAACTACTTACCTATCCAAGTACAAATATCAAATAATTATATATTATGAAAATATTTATCGGTTGAAATTTTATTGTAACAAAAAATAAGTAGATAAAAAGCAAATTAAATGAAATCCGGCCTAAGTAACGACCAAAATCTCGTTACAAATAATAGATAACAATATATCATTACTATAGACATGCACCCCTTAACAAAATGGGTAAAAGTGTACAATTTCTTAAGATTCATTGTTAGACGTTCGTTATCCCAACCTTTTCATAAGTATTTTATACATGTAACGTCGAAAATATTTGAATATACGAATGTGAATGAATCCTTTATTCGTAGGTAGAAAAAAAGGCATTTTTCAGTCGTGACTTCACCTTCATGCTATAATTCCATCTTGAGTATTATGACCTGATGATAGTGATGTTATTTTCTCACTTCAGTGATTTTATAGGAAACCTATTTTTAAGATTTTTCTAAAATATCTTCGAAAAGATGAAACCAAAGAAATTACCAATAATAATAAGAATTTAATTATTTTATTATCATTATTGCAAAGATAGAATTTACATAGATAGAATTTTCTTTTTTTTTTAGATTGGATTCCATGCTTATTTTTTTGTTATAATATTAAATATGTAAAAGTTTATGTGTACCTATTTTACTTACTCATTCACGACGTAATAGCTGAATGGCTTTATATGAAATTTGGCACGGTAGTTAGATAATACCCTAGATTAAAACATAGAATACTTTTATCTCAGGAAAACATTAAATCCTTCAAGATCCCGGGTAAAACCGCAGGAAAAGAAAGTCAGAAAGTACCTTTACACACATCACTAGCCCCTACCCACAATTTTCCACTTGTTTATGGTTCATGAAACCATAACATGGGGTATTTTGTATACTTGCTTACTTATGTTTGCCTTACTTAAGTGAATGTTTACACAGTCTCAACTAAACCTCGTAAGGAAGTAAACATATATTTTTGTTGGTAATTTCAACCTTATATTATATACGCAAGACTTAAATTATGAATAAGAAAGACTAACCCGTACAAACCGACCGGGTACAAAGTTTCAAAAGCTACCTAACTAACATACCTCACAAGTGAAGCCTACACTGGAGTGTGGGTTTCCCTTGTGAGGTATGTTCGATAGACAAACTTTCCGTCAGCTTTTCAGTTTTCCTCAAAGGAAAAAAATCCTGTTTATAACTTTAAAACTCAGAGGCGCGAGGCCTTGATTTAACCTGCAGTATTGTATACTAATAAAAAACATATACACACATGACAAACATTTGGCATGAAATAAGGTAGTATAAATAATATTATTATGGACATTTACCGGTGATTTTGAGCAAAATAATTTCATGAATAATAATATGGTATATATAAATAAACCTATTTAGTAGAAAAATGCCAACTAATTGATAACTATTGAGAGTGGAGGAACGCAGAGTGTAAACCACTATTCATAGTACCATCAAATTTGGAAGAAAGAATTTTCCAAAATTCAACCCTTTAGGAGGTAAAGTTATAAGGGATACATAATTATTTTTAAATGAAAATAATTAATCTAATCAAATACCCTAACAATTAAAATTGTACAAAACAAAATGTTTTGGTCGGCATTAAATTCTGGAAAATGTTATTTATTTGTTAAACATTTCAGTTTTATTGTTAGCTATACCTTTTTATGATACTAATTTACCTATTTAGCAAATAAAACCTACGTTTGTTTTACATTGACTATACTTATACTGATAGTTTTAGTAAAACCAAATGGGTCACGCTTAATTTTCGTCAGTTATATATTTTTGTTCTGTGTTCGTGAACTTTTTGAAGCAGTAATTACTTTGCTATGGTCCATTTTAAATAACGTCAATCAAAACACCAGACAAATTATCCTGTTAACATTATAACAATTGAATTCGAACCTTGAGTCCATGGTTTATGGTTTCATTTTGATTAACGCAATATATCTTTTATTTAAGAAACGATGGTGATGCTAAGATTATGATTTGACATTTTAAAACTTGAAAACTGCTTAATTACGGTACTGCTTTCTTATTTTGTAGATTAATTGGATTAACATACCACTTTTATGTAAGTTAATGAATCGTAGATTATAAATTAAAAAGGCACAAATATTTTACCTTTACCTATTTCGTAATTACAAAAGGGCCGCAATGTTTATCTTCAGATGTTTGCATATCATTATCCCATGGGGTTCGTGTTACTCGTTCAAATTTGACATATATGCGGATATAAAGGACCATCCATATAATATTATGGTTTCATCGATTTAACGTATTAAAGATGTTACGGGCCGGTTGGAGTAGTTGGTAAGATACCTTATCTATCACCCACAGGTTGTGAGTTCAATTCCCACTCAGGACAGACATTTGTGCGAATGAACATGTCTGTTTGTCCTGAGTTAGTGTGTAATTATCTATATAAGTATATATTTACACAAGAAAAGTAGTATATCAGTTACCTACCTAGTTTCCATAGCACAAGCTCTACTTAGTTTGGGGTCAGATGGCCGTGTATGAGGAATGTCCCCGAATATATTTTAGGTAGTGTTCTCTCACTGTCTTATATCATTTGATGGGAAAGTTGTTCAATTTACTTTTACTCATTTAATTTACTCTGTAAGTGGATGTGGGTACTTGAATGAGAAGTGTGTAGTGCTTTTATATAAAAACAAAACAAATAAGGTAACTTAAACAAAAACAAAATACGTAAGTTAGATAACATATGATCGGAAGTTCTACATTCATCATCATCATCATCATCATCATCTCAGCCGCAAGACAGCTGGACTAAGGATTGTCAATATAGTTCTACATAAAATTTTCTTTATTCTAAAAATTGTGGGAATGTGCAAGGTATTATATACTACCCCTAATATCATTATCAGGTTGGAAAAACAAAAACGGTTTACTTTTGTTGCTTATAAATATTTGACATTAAATTTGTTTGTATTAAGTAAATAACGTTTTTATGTAGGGCTTCAGTTGACTTTTTACGCTTCAGTAATTTATCTGAATTTCATAAAGTGGTTCTATCATTTACTTTATTAAACTCAAAACATTTCATGAAAATTCAAACTTATTTTATAATTTCTTTGTAATAATTTTATCGGCCTGAGAAAGTCAGTTTTAAAAATAATCATACCTATTCCAAAAGGTTCTAAAAAATAAAAATAATAAAATGAACGAAACATTCCGAGTCGGAACAAACTTTGATTGTGATGCTATACCGTACAAATATTTAAATAAATACGATCCAACTTGGCGACACACAGTCTTGGGGTGCATATTTCTACACATACTGCAGGACATGTATAAATTCGAGTAAGTATCAAGCAGCTATATAAAATAACGCTACACTCCCCCCAACTTATCTGTACATTCGAGGAGGGCGGGCACCTCCATCGAAAATACAAGTGTCATTAGTTTATGGAGAAGCTAGGTGGTAAACACCTCCATTAAAAAGAGAATTTCCGCCAGACTAGGTCATCGTATCTGGGGACCGCGGTCCAACTGTTGATGTTGGAAACTCGTTAATATGCTGAGTGCACAGAAAACTTTAATAGTGCGATGTAGAATCTTGTGGCGCCATCTATCCATAAGTAGAAGATAGTTTCTTGTGTAGTTAATAGATGTCGCTACACATTCCAACTTTATCCACCTGGCCAGATAATTTGGTGTTAATACGCATCTTACTGCAGATACAAGAGGAGGCAGGCATAGAATGTAGGAAACTAGACTACCAACATAGATCGCATAAAAATTTTATAGGAATCAAAAATATGGAGAAGCGTGACCTATAAAGCGTCTACTGGATAAGGCTTAGAGAAACACGATGTTTGTACATAGTCATTCAACTAGCTAGACCATTAGAAGAGGTAACAATAAACAACTCAGGGTGTATAGTGAATACCCAGTCTTTTAAAACATTTACCACAAAAATAGAAGCAGAGGATCTAAGAGCTTGCTGTAAATGATGCCACATAAAGGGTACCCAGTAGAATGTAACAGGATGTTGATAAAAGAAATGAGGTTAAATCACAGTACATACCCAATTCCAATTTGTTATTTATAGCTCCATCGTGATATCGATGATTTCGCCTAAAATGGTAAAAAAAGAGAACACAATTATAAACGAATAAATAAAATAAATAAATAAATATTCTGGGACATTATTCCTCACACACGGCCATGTGACCCCAAACTAAGCAGAGCTTGTAGTACGGAAGCGAGATAACTGATATACTACATATACTACTTTTCTTTTGTAAATACATAATTACACCCAGACTCAGGACAAACAGACATGTTCATGCACACAAATGTTTGTCCTGAGTGGGAATCGAACCCACGACCTGTGGCGTGATAGATAGGGTACCTTACCAACTACGCCAACCGGCGTATGTGATTAGTTCTAAGAAACTTGGTAAATATTTTAACAAAATGAGAATTGAGGAAAATCAGAGGGAAGTAAGTCAATTAATGAAGTTGATATTCTAAGAAACCCTTTATTATTTCTTACAGGTTGACCTATATCATACCAGAGTCAAATTCATACATGACTGGTGAGGTAACGAAAGTATTACCTCTTCACAATGACACCATGGACATTTACGTCACTCCTTTGACTCTAAGAACCGAGATTTTGGACCATGCCTATCCAATTGAGGCTGTTTTAACGTGGAGGTAAGGGATTTTCTCAAATGCTGTATCTCTTACACCTTTCTATTATCTCCCTGTAGAAGTATTGTCAATATTCCTTATAAACTTGGATGAATTAACCCTATATCGGTACTTCACCAAATTGTGACATGTTTATTTCCATTGAATTTAATTATTATTTTTATAAATAGAATCATGTTGTCAATTTCAATTCTATTTATGAATGAAAAATTAATATAAATAAATAAATAAATATTCTGGGACATTATTCCTCACACATGGCCACCTGACCCCAAACTAAGCAGAGCTTGTACTATGGAAGCCAGATAACTGATATACTACATATACTACTTTTCTTTTGTAAATACATACATATGTAGATAATTACACCCAGACAATGGACAAACAGACATGTTCATGCACACAAATATTTGTCCTGAGTGGGAATCGAACCCACGACCTGCGGCGTGATTGATAGGGTATCTTACCAACCACGCCAACCGGCCCGTCAATGAATATTTACTCAAGACCGAAGGAATAAAGGCTTTGGTGACATTTGACAAACAAAACAGACTTCTTGAGCTAAACACACTTCGGATATTAATGTTGTTAGTCTCTGGATGTCTAAAGATCTAAAGAACGTATTTACTTTTCAGATTTGGTTTCATCCTCCAACGTACAGAAAGCTGCATATTCAGCAAATTCTACAGCAAACCCTTCTCAAGACCAGCGTGGAACTCCCTTTTTGCAATGGCATTGCTTGTCACAATGCTCTTGTATTTGTTAAAATACTGGGAGAAACGTCTCAAAGGGAGCGTTTTTGAATGCAGCTTGGGATATGAGATCCTCATGGTTATTGGAGCTTATTGTCAGCACAGTAAGAACTATTTGTCTTTAATCTTCGTTAATTTTTACTTTGATCTACTCTTCAAAACTCCGTTGCAGTATTTATTTATTGTATAGATTGAGAATCGTCAGAATAAACTTTAAATAATTGACTTTACGCATCCCAAAAAATTTTGTATTATTTAAAAATCTGAATACACAAATTCTTTGTAATTTATTGCATAATTTTAAATAATATTTTTGATTTTACAGATTGTTTACTAGCCGATATATTTTTTTAAATGTACTTTGTTCTGTCATCCTAAACTATTGTTAACATTAACTCTGACAGAACTTCATTTAAATTAAATAAGTAAATTTTACTAGTTTTCGATTTCATTCAGTTCCACCACTAGACGCAGTTTCAACATCACGTCGAATGGCTTACTTCTGCTTCTTCATCTACGCCTACA
This sequence comes from Tetheella fluctuosa, assembly GCA_951216915.1. NCBI lineage: Eukaryota > Metazoa > Arthropoda > Insecta > Lepidoptera > Drepanidae > Tetheella > Tetheella fluctuosa. The sequence goes on from OX578230.1 coordinate 8,836,628, forward strand.
TTGTGTACACTTACTATACATCTAACCTGCTCTCCCACCTGGTAAACGACAAGGACCACAACATAGAACTAGAGGCGTTGGCTGATAATAACTATGATTGCTTGATTGTGGATTACATGAAATTGTCATTAGAAGAACATGTATGTTGGGTGATATTTAAATTAGCTTTGACGAGAGGCTTTTATCCACTTCCGTATTTATATACCTAATGGCTATAATATTTGTTTTTTAGGTAGTTAGAACATAAAGGATTTAAAGTTCTTTTTTATGAAAAAAAAACTATGAATGCAGTTGTATTTATTTTTTAAATCAAATGAATTCTTCTTTCACCAAAAACTCTGAACTAGGTACAATATTTGAAGTACTTTCCCTCTGTTTAGCATAGTCGTGATATTCCCTATACTTATATTAAACTAACCTTATTTAACTTATGGATAATAGATTTTTCAACGATTACGAAAATGACCTAAATTACCATTATAGAGTTTTGAGGGGTAAATACAATTGAATTTTAATCCTGAACCTTATGAGGTTTATTTTCGATTAACACGATATATTCTGGAGTCTCGTTAAATGAGTAAAATAATTATTTCTTGTTAAATTACAGATGCACACTTACCAAAAATACAATAAAAATATAAGTATAATTGAAAAAAAACTGCTGAACCTTAAATCTGTTGATGTTATTTCTGGCTTGGAAGCTGTGAGGAGTGGACAATTTGCTCTCTTATCTGACTACCTAACTTTGTACCCAATTATTAAACGAGGTAAGTAAGTAATTACATAAACACAACAGTATTTTAATCAATCGATTTTTTGACCACAATCATATAGTTAACGATTAAGTGGTCAAAGGTGGCATGCTTTGAAAGGAATTGACTCTCAAGTGTAGCTGCTGGAACTCACCAGTTGGTGATACTCAAATGTTCAACTTAAGTTAATATTTTAAAATGAAAACCAGTTTTGAAATATACCACATACCTTGGAGCAAAACTGACTCGTTATCCTTTTCAACATTACACAATTTTACTGAATATGTTGTGTAAGTAATTCTTGCTTTATCTGTTCTCTTGTTATGTAACTTAATTCTATAATGTTGTTTATATTTCGAGATAAATAATTGCAGTTAGGCAGGTACCACATAATCAGGATATTTGTTTTTACTGTTATACCTGTGAAAATTCACCTCAAGTATTATAGATACATGTTTCTTCTATAGACGGTTTATCAAGCAAGTAGTAAAACCTACCGCTCGGCAGGTATTTATTGTGTTACACAGTGCATAGGGATTTACGGGCCGCCCGTGCAAAGTCGTGGCTTAAAAGGTAGGATTTGAAAGCCAACTGAGATATGAAAATATAATCCTACTAATTAATATTTTTTAAATAAATTAAACGGCTGAACGGATTTGGATGATATCTGGCAAAGAAATTGGATTAAAACGTAGGATACCTACTTTTTATCCTGAAAAATCTCCAGTATCTACGGGGACGCGGGGAAAACGCGGGGTGGAAGGTAATAAACCTTGCTGAGTTTATGCCGGAGTCGTTTCGAAACGGTGTGGTAGAGGTAATTGTAACGTTCATAATTAATTGTATGTAAATGTGTAGGTATACTGGTATTACCTATAATATTCTTTACCAGGGTCTAAACTGAATTAATAAGTTTTGAGTTTAAGGCAAAATTGACGCGTCTGTGGTATTACTATATTTATGATCTTGTTTCTATGTTAATTTTATTGGAAACGCCTTCGATAAATATATCGGCATCGTGGGATTTATTTAATAGGTACTTATTCTTAAATGGCCGGCATAGGAAATATTTTTGCTAGACCATATCATCATCATCATCAAACCCACTTCTGTTTGAGTGGGTGTGGTTTCCGCACTTAGTGCTTGGATTGGACCATTGTACGTATCTATGTATTGCTAAACCATAATTTAAAAATGTAATTACGTATAATATCCTAAGTACCTGAGCTTACATATGTACGAATAAAGCTTATGTAAAATGAAAATTCGGATGAATCGTTGTTTTACAACTACTTGTTTTAATTACAAGTGCGTACATTTACCTGCAACAGTTATAGCACTTCAACAATAATAACTTAAGCAATAAAGTTATATGCGTTTCTGAGGAAACAACCAAGCCAGAAGTCTAAAAACCCACGGCAAAATTCATTAAAAGTACAAAATAAAGGTTCACTCCTCATTTCCTTATTTTTTAATTTCCCTCAATTGTAAAGCAGGCAATCTATTGACAAATAAATAATTAAATTTTGATTTTTTTACGAGAAAGTTTAATAAGTGGGTTACCTAATGTTAAGTGGTCACCAGCATCACCACCTATCTGATGGTGGTTTGTAATCAGAAAGGAGTTGCCAATTTTCGTCTTCGTATACCAACTTATAAAACAAACTTTATAAAGTAAGATAATAATTACAAATTCACTTTGTCTAATATTTCAGTACTTGACAACGAAGAAATTTGTAAGGTTGTCGAAGTCGACTTGTATTCTAAAATCAAGAAATATCTATTCACATCCAAGGATTTTGCTTACAAGGAACAATTCAAAATTGGGTGCGTATACAAATAACAAAGTAATAAACTAACATAATATTATGCTAGTTACATTGACAGGTGGTAAATATGTTGCCGAGTGGTAAAAAGGCGTAAAAGAACTCTTCAAGAGCTCTTTTCACGCCTTTTTTAACACTCCAAGTGTCGTAGCGCTGAGGGAACCGTAATCGGGACCCCATTTCGCATTCTAATGGTCCGTAACAGGAAAGTCCGACTGAATCGTTGTATAGACAACCAAGCCCCGAGAATATACATAGAAACATTTTACAAACGCAGTTTTCTGCTAAAATGTATTCTTATTCTTATTCACACGTTAGTAGATGGGTCTATCTCAAAGCTGAATTTTATTTCAGACTGGTTTCCGCCCCGCGGATTCACCCGCGTTCCCGAGCGATCGGGATAAAAAGTAGCCTATGTTCTTCTCCATACCATAGGCTATCTGTTTACCAAATTTCATCGCGATCGGTTTAGCGGTTTAGGCGTGAAAAGGTAACAAACAAACAAACTCACTTTCGCGTTTATAATATTAGTTAGGATATTAGTTAGGATCCACCCAACCGTTTGAGCTGTTTTGAACACACTTTTGGTGTTTGAGACAATACAATCCGACTGTCCTACTTCCTGCTAATATTATAAACTAGTTGATTGCCCGCTGCTTCGCTTGCGCAGATTTTATAAAATAGATATCTATATTATGTTTTCTTACTTTCACCCGATTTTGATTAAATAAACTTTTGTTACTCAATCACGCCAGAACGGCTTAACGGATCTGGATGAAATTTGGCACAAAGATAGATTATAGTCTGGAATAGCACGTAGGCTACTTTCATCTCGGGAAAACATAAAATCCCTCGGGTACGTGGGTGAAACCGCGGAGCGGCAACTAGTCTATTAATATAACAAAGCTTGTTTTTAAAAATATATATTTTTCTTATATTATTATTTTCTTTATGAAAAAGACCACTGAGGTATAAAAAGGTTGGTTTATCATAACCACAAAAACATAAGGCAATTATTTACGTATCAAAAGATCAAGGAATATTTCTATGAGAAAATTACATGTTTACTAACTTTAAGTATTGGCTCAAATATGGATGCTTCTCACCAACCCACGCTTTCTAAATATTGCCTTTAAGATGCCAATTACGAGGGACAATTTTCAACCTTACATATACATAGATTACTTATAATCTATGTGATAAAAGGCTATAAACAAAATGACAAAGAACCTTATTAGAGCATAGCGATATGTCGCTCAAAGAGCAGCACAACTGGGGAAATACCTCCACCTTACAGAATACCGCAACCAAATAACTTATAGTTGTGTTCCTGCGCGTGAGTAAGGTCACCAGAGCTCATCGGGGAGGGGGGAAGGGGTGGCAACGCGTGAGTGATACCTCTGGAGTTACAAGCATTCATAGGCTACGGTAACCGCTTACCACTAGGCGGGCCGTATGCTTGTTTGCCGACAAATGTTGTATAAAAGGATTATTTAAAATACCATTAACCATGATGAAATGCTTATCATTTTCTTCTAGGACCCTTCGAATTAGAGAAGCTGGTATCATGATACGTCTCATGACATCACAAATACACACACACTTACGCTGTGATACATCACCAAATCTGCAGGTAAAATTATTACAAATTTCTATGCCACTTGCTGTCTTGGGTGGTACATACATAGCTTGTTTCATAATTTTGATTGCTGAGAAGATACATTATAAGAGGAATAGGCTATGGCCTTATGTAGAATAAGTTTGTTTAGAATGTTTAATGTTGAAGGCCTTAAGGAAAATGTTTTATACATTAAAAATATTGGGCCTGCGCCCGCCACGACTTTTATCAGCGCCGACCCTTTTAATAACAAAACTTTATTGTAGTTCCTTACTCTTTTTTTCCAAAATTGTTAGAACGACATATTCAATTGAATTAATAACTTGACTGTTTTATACTTTTTAAGCAAGCATACCATTTTAATTACTTTTGTAGCATTAGTAAAATTAAGAAACGGCAAGAAAGGTAAGAAAACGAGTTTCAACACCAAGAAGATTAAGTCTTAAAAATCGAATAAAAGGTAGAGCCTCCTTAGTAGGTTCTAAGAAGTTTGTATCTTTCAGTAATATAATTTCACAGTTTAGTTAAAATTTTGTACTTACCTCAATTTCAAATTCTACGTAAAATCATCAAATTAAGTCCTTTTCTTGAATAAATAATTATATTTTCGCTAAACGCTCTTTAGTGACTTAAGAAGACTATCCTGAAAGCAAAATTATCCTCAACGGAAGCTTTTTCCATTACGATTATATTTTATTGCTGTAAAATCCGCATTAAGAAATTATAAAAAACCTACTACTGAAGATTTTCTATATTTCATTTATAACTCATAGAAACGAGAATTGCAAACATTCACGTAGCAAGTGGAATTTCGTACAATGACCTGTCAGTACTTGTCTCTGTTGCTTGCGCACAAAATATTGCCGTCACACTCGCATGACGGCTGTCACCACATCCGTGCGCCAGTATTTTACTACGATTGCACTATCTATACTAATATAATAAAGGAGTACAGTGTTTTGGTAGTTTGTTGGTTTGTTTAAAGACGCTAATCTCTGGAACTACCAGTTTAATTTGAAAAAATATTTTTACATTTGATTTGATAGCCCAATTCTTGAGGAAAGTTATAGGCTAATTTTTATCTCGGGAATGCGAATGAAACCGCAGGGAACAGCTAGTTGTAATAATAAAGCAAAATAATGCTTTGTTTAGTACTTAAATACGAAAGCAACATAAGCATTCATGATTCTTAATAACTTACCATTATCGATGTCGGTTATAGTTGGGAGAAAATAAATTATAAGTAAACCGTAAAGGTACAGATTAGTTTATAGTTGGTAAGTTATGTAATTACAGTAAACTTACTATGTTTGTAACCTAGATAAACTCAAACTCATTTATTCAGTTTAGGCCCTAGTAAGGCACTTATGTACGTTACAATTGATTCTACCACCGGTTCGGAATACACTAGGACTGAGAAGACTCCGGCAAGAAACTCAGCGAGGCATATTTTATAAATCTTTCTTTTTTAATGTATGTATTTGATTAGATTTAACAATGTTTATAAAATTAATTATAATAAAATAGTTTGTGAAAAGAGCATTTCATTCAAATTCATTCTTGTTTTTTACAAAATCAAAAACTTTATAGTACCCTTTCATACATAACTTCTCTTTAACATTTTTTTTTAAATCTATCAACAGATAGTTCTTGAATTTCTTTGGGTACTTTGTTATAGAAACGTGTGCATTGCCCCTTAAATGAGTTCCTCACTTTGTTGAGCCGAGTTACAGGTACAGCAAGTTTGTGCTTATTTTTAGTGTTCAAGCTATGAGTGTCGCTGTTTTTAGGAAAATGTTGTATATTTTTCCGAAAATAAATTAATTTTTCATAAATGTACTGTGACGACACTGTCATAATATTTATAGATTTGAATTAATCTTTAAGAGGTTCTCTAGGACATAGCCCTCTTCCGCAGAATAAAAATTCTATTGATATCAACCCCACTGCTCCAAAGGAGGATGCCGTATAATGTCACAGTAATAAATAGTTTAGATTTTGGTTTTGCCAATATATATATATATATATATTGGCAGTCTAACTATGCATACCAATTGCAATTTAAAACTTGTATTGAAATTGCCAAACGCCTTTGTATAGTTAATTAATTAAAAACCTGTAAAATAGATTCCTCGCATAAATGTAGGTACGTTGTTAAACTATTGCTGTTTGAAACAATGTTATTATTATTTACTTGGAATCCATCCTTCTGCGAATTCTATTACAAGACAATTCATGGGCCTAGATTGATAAATATACCTGAGAAACAAGGAAAATGTTCACGTTGGGACCGATTACATCTTCGGTGAAATATGATTATCAGTTCCAAGACCTACTTCTTTCAGGATAATAGGCGTGAAGGAATTTTGTTTTTCTCTTCCTGTTTTTAATTTACCGAGTGCTTTTCGCCAATGGCTTCGCTCGCGTAGCCTTTATAGAATTTCTATAACTTTTTCCCGTCAGCCGATTTTGATAAAATAATGTTGCCTCCAAGTTTAGCTTAATTTGCCGAGTAGAGATTTTAAGAGATAAGGCTGCCCATTGTGACACTGTCTATGTTATTACAGTTTTTGTGTATTTTATCCTTTTTCATGTGGTGTAGCAATAAAGAGTTATCTATCCATCCTACTCTTTAAGCAGCAGAAAATAAAAACAACTGAGAACATTTTTAACAAATAACTTTATCATACGTCATCCACTTCCAGCAGCTCCCAAACCAAATGGAGATGAAGACCCCGTAGTGAAGAAATAAATGCCAGGATTACTAGCTTCAGATTTAAATCCCATAAATGCAACCTGATTCTTAGCACATAGACCCTCTTTGAACATTGTCCAGTTGCCGCATTTTCGAGCTGAAAATATAAATACAGGTTGATTTTTTAATCGTTGGCAATACTTGCAGGTGTGGAAGTACTCATCAATATGAACAACTTTTACTATGGGACCAACTCAGATATCGCGTAATACATTTTGGTCAAGTACGTATTGAGCTTTTGTATGGTGATATTTTTTTCGTGATTTTACAGTTAGTCCATAGTGTTCATATTGATGAGTTTTTTCACCCCTACAAGTATTGCCAACGACTAAAAAATCACCTGTATATGGGCTGGTGATTGATCATAATTTCACAATGGTAAGTGATGACGTGACCAAAGGTGGTAAGCATATAAAACAAAAGGGAACTGCCTAACAAGACCAACTGCCGGAACACACCGAAAATTTGACGCAAAGCACGTGTCAAGTTTTTTATTTATTTATTATGGTTTGCTAGCAACTATACATTAAAACAAGAGAATATTTCTTACACTAAACTAAAGCTAAATGCATAGCTATATTAAAGCAAACACAACATGACATGTTTTACTTACTAATACCTAATATAAAAAATAATATAATAAATACAAAAATGAAATGTACAAAATTAAAACTACAAAGTTTGGTTAATATTTTTCCGAAAATTATTAAAAGAGTTATTAAATATATCAATATCTATAGACCCACTGCAACACCGGTTATACAATTTACATATTCGCGGGATAGGCGAGTTTGCGCCCAGAACAGTTCTTCAAAATGGAGGAGCAAAAAGTTTGATCCGGTTTCTAGGATATTTATGTGGCACTTTAAGCTTGAAGTTACTTAGAATTTGGGGACAGTCAGTGTAATTTCTCATGAGTTTGAAAGCAAACATTAAGTCCTGAAAATCTCTACGCTTAGCCAACGTCATCATATTAAAATACTGCAGTCTCTCATTATAACTTTTCAACTTTTTTGATGCGTTAATAGGATATGCTAAGTGCCATAGAAACCGTTTTTGTACGCGTTCCAATCTAAGAGCAATGAACAGCATAGTGTGGTCGCCAAACAACGCTACAATACTCCAACTGACTTCGCACTAGACTATTGTATAAAATAATTTTTGTCTTTGCTTTATGAAAGAGTTTGCTGTTCCTTATAACAAAACCTAACATCTGGCAAGCCTTCTTGCATACATTGTCTATATGAGGAACAAAAGTCATTTTTTGGTCCAAGGTAACTCCCAAGTCTTTTATTTTATCTTGTTCCTTTAAAATCTGGCCATACATATGATATTTTGTTGGGATTATGTTTAGGTTCCTGGTAAATTTTATATGTACACATTTTTTTATATTTAAATCCATGCCATTAACTTCGCACCACTCAATGACATAGCCATTAACAACAACAAAAAAATCACGATCACGTATATAAGATGACAACCACAATAACATAGATCCAGAGAAACCATACAAGGCCAGTTTTTGCACTAATATACACCATGGAACACTGTCGAACGCCTTGCTAAAGTCCGTGTATATTGCATCGACTTGTTTTTGAGTTTCCATTTTTTCTATAATATTTTCTGTAAAATGTACTAAGTTAGTACTGGTGGATCTATTTATAGTAAAACCATGCTGATGGATTGATAGAAAACGTTTAAAATATCCTTGAATATGTGGAGATTCGAATGCTTCGAAGACTTTACCAAAAACTGAAAGGATAGATATTGGTCTATAATTGTGTACTATTGTTTTGTCACCACACTTGAATACAGGAACTACCTTCGCAGTCTTCCAATAATTTGGGAAAATACCGGTTTTGAGCGATTCGTTGAAAATTATAGATAAAGGCTCCACAAGACAGGATGCACAGTTTTTTACAAATATTGGCGGGATAAGATCCGCTCCTGCACCTTTACTGATATCAAGTTCCTTGAGTTTCTTCAAAATTATTTCATTGCTCAATTGAATCAATGAGAAGTTTTCATACTCAGGTACTTCTGATAAAAAATATTTAGATATATGAAAAGCATTTAATCGAATATTGTTAGAGTCACTGTAAACTGATGCAAAATAATTCGAAAATAGATTGCAAACATCCGTACCCTCTGAGACGGCTACCTCACCATTACTCATGAATTGCGGATATGCGCCTGAAGAGCTTCTTTTGCTTTTGATGTATGAGTAAAATGATTTTGGGTTTTTTTGAATATTATCTTCTTTTTTCACATGGTAAGAATTGTAAGCCTCTGTTGCAAGTTTCTCACAACGCTTACTCAAGAGATTTAGGGCTAATTTGTCCATAGGGTTTCTATATTTTTTGTAGCGATTTAATAGTTTATGTTTTTCTCGAAGCCGTTTTATTAAGTATGTTTTCAGCTCAAGCCAGTCAGACAGGTGTATATTTTTTTTGAATAAGGATAATAATATAATATAACAACAAAAGGTTACGTAGGTGGCTAACGGAGAGCGTTAGATGTAAGCAGCTTATAATTGTTTGTCGTGGAAATCTATTTCAGAAGCTTTTACTATTAGCGCCATAAAAAAAATATAAAAAGTTATAATATTAGGCTTTCGCATTTATAAATAGTCACCAAATATTTTTGTTCAAATAGGCCTTCTTAGTCTGATTCTTCTTTTGATGAAAAGAGCCGACAAAACAACAATTACTCTTTTCAAATAAATTTGTTTCCAATTCAGGATCTTTGCGTCACTCACATCCAATTTTTTCTCACCATCTTAAATTACATATTGCGCCATCATTCATACAAATTGTGTAAGTGATTTCACTCAATTTAGGGCAAGAGTACACGTTGTGATAATACTAACCGGGAAAATGTTTGGGGGCATTCACTGACTCAGCAAACAGCTCCCACGCCCTGCTGTGATCACAAGTCGATAGATAACATCCTGGCTGAGAACTTCCACCATTTGGATAGAAATCCTTATGACCTATAAGAATGTTGAGTATGAAATAATATCGGTTATATAGAAGTACTAGCTTCCGCCCCGCGGTTTCTCCTGCGTTTCCGAGGGATCTTGTATTTTCCCGGGATAAAAAGTAGCCTATAGCCTTCCTTGATACATTTATCGAGGAAGGCTATAGGCTACTTTTCTTCGGAAAACTTACTACATTTTTTAGGAAAAATTCTTTAGCCAATGGGCTATACAACAATGAAAGAATTTTCCAAATCGAACCAATAGTTCATATTAGCGCGTTGAAACAAACAAACAAACTCTTCAGCTTTATAATATTAGTATAGATTACGATATTTTTTTAAGAACTTTTATAAATTGATAGTGTAGATAAAAAAATAAACTTTTAATCTATGGTGAATCACTTCACTGTCTGATCTCTCTAACTATATTTTTTTAAAGATTTTCTCGAGTTATGCCCATGTTAACAAAGGTGTAATGGAACAACGTTACTTATACCAATAAGTCTACTCGTGCTGAAAGGAATATTTTGAGTTATTCCAATTATTATATTTGTTAAACACGTATATCACGACATACCTCTTTTCACTTCAAAAAGTAAATAACAAAAAATTCTATAGTTAACAAGATCATTAGAAAATTCAAGATATTAAAAAGCCAACACTTCAATCATTGTAATATTGTTATTACAGTACTAATCATACCAGCACTTTGTGTTTTCATACTTATATCATTGTTTGATATATTTTTTGGGTTTATTGTGGTTGTGCCGTTTGAGCTGTAAAATTTACTTGACAACTATAGATATGCCTTTTAAAGCAGTCGAGCTATGCCTTTGATGTAATTAAAAAAGTAGGTTAGGGTTCACTTAGAGTTATGTCCTTTTGATATGTTATGTAACACAACACGTAAATTACAATGGCATCATAAAAACAAAAGGGCATAACACGAGTTATGCCCTATTTGACTGGAGACACTGATATAGTATACAGGTTGTAAGGGACATCTATCTGCAGACTAATGGGGTGAATTCAGTATATCATACTAAGATGACCAGTAGGTACATGAAATTATTTCAGGAACGTTATGGGAATCCAATAAACCTAATTGTTTGATTACCGCATACGCAACAAACGCACACGTGACAAAACGCACGATACGAACGGCAGTGCCGCGCAGCCAGCCGTGGGCCGCCCTCCCCACGTCGTTCGTTAGAGTATTTCGACATCCATTTCTGTTTCTTTTCTTATTTTAAGTAGCTGTTTTATTTACAAAAATGAAATGTTGTGTACAAAGAATTTAATTTTACATTGAAATAATAGTAACTGAAAAAACGATTAATAATGACATTTCTGAAAAAAAAATCCGATGGAATTTGATTCAAAATAAGGAGCTGAATGCACTCTGCCAGTGTTGCGGTTGGAGTTGCGGAGGGCTGTCCCATACACCCTGTATATAATTGGATTTGTGGCTTCTACCCCTCGGATAAGCCGTTCCGGGTCAGTAAATATAAATTTAATCATAATTAATAAGCAAAAGATCCACTTTTACCTACAGGCTCTTTCAAGCCTAGCATGCCTCCATTAGTATGAATTACGTCAACATATGCCGCGTCTGTTTTGTCCAGCCTGCCAGCGGGATCAACGCTGCTGAAGCACGGACCAGCTGGGTCCAAGGCTGATATCCGACCAATAAGCTGTCCAGTTAGCTGATAAAGCCTCTCGCCGGCTACAGCTGCTATGTGAGAGCCTAAGCTATGTCCTATCAGCATTATTTTAGAAGGTTCTTGACCATCTGAAATAAATATGGCGATCACATGAAATTAATCAGTAATATTTTTATTGAAATTTTCGAAAGTAATAAATTGTATATTTTCAAACTTATAACACCCCATCGTTGTTGGGTCGTTACCTTCGTCCATAATCTTGAATTTTTCCGAGTTATTGTAAAAAGTACACAATTAGCAAGTAATAATACAATGTTCGTAATAATCTCATAAGTACCTTCCTACTAACGAAATTCCTGCCTTTAATAAATCGTACCTATATTTTCTTGTTTCATAACACGAACCATGAAAATAAGAAGTGCGAACAAAATAATTTCTCAGAAAAATAGCAGCGGTGGCCATGGAGATACTGAAGATCCTTTTGTGTGCTTTGTTTTGAATTAGTGACCAAAGAAATGTAGTAGGCACTTGAAAAGGTACTGATAACATGATTAACTTACTTTTTACAATTTCACTCAAAAAATTTCCAAGTAGTTCACCCATGAACCTCGTATACGTCGATGACCTAAAATACTCCAAATTGATTACTTTTCTTCCATCCAAAGCAAGAATCTTCAATCTGTGTTTCTTTAATAACTCTGGAGCAAGAGCTTGGACCATCCAACCATCCGAGCTCTCCATAAAACCATGAATTAACACAACTATATTGGATGAGTTCTCCATTAATCTATTGAGACGCATTGCTTCAGTAAGGTTGTACTTAATATTTCCATTTTTTGTGATCAAATCAATGTTCAGCTCTTGGTGAAAGTTTGTTGCATTCTTTACTTGCATCTGTTCATATGTTAGTCCAAAAAAGCTTTTAAAAGCTTCACCTGTAATATATTCATAAAGGGACTATATAATTGACAGAATTACGCTTCTAATAAATGCAACCTTTACAAATTGGTACAAGTATGACGTGATCGAAATCAGATATACGAAAACAAGAAAACTATACATTTTTTATGAGTCTGTTATTGATTTAATCCCAATAGACTCAACAAGAAGTTCCAAGATGACGTCAACTTAGAACTGCTATGTAAGTTATGGTATACTTGTGAAACTCATCAGCTCAGAAACTTGACCTAAAATATTGCAGGTTTGTTTTTCCGCTTTGTCTTATTTTTCTGTGTTCAATACTCATTGTGACTTAGATTCTACCTACTATTACCCACATCGGTTAATACTCAGGACATGATAGCTAGCAAAAGTTACAAAGTTAGCACATGTTGACGTACGATGTCAAGATGTATTAGCACTAATTGTACCCGTATTTTCGAAACAAGAACTGACATTAAACCGAAGAATATTACTATGTATATTATTATAAAGCTGATGAGATTGTTTGTTTGTTTGAACGCGCTAATCTCAGGAACTACAGAAAAATCTTCAGTGTTGGATAGCCCATTTATCGAGGAAGGCTATAGGCTTTTTATCCCGGTAAAACACAAGATCCCTCGGAAACGCAGGTGAAACCGCGCGGAAAAGCTAGTAATATTATAAATGCGAAAGTTTGGTGATGTCTGGATAGTCATTCAAGCTGTCTTGACTGAATGGATAAGGATGAACCAGGATACTTTTTATTACAAGAAAACGTGACTTCGATGGCTTGGAAACGCGGGAAAAACTGAGGAACTGAAACTATTACTAAATATTACCCTAAGTAAATAGTAAATACTACATAAATAAATAGTAAAGTACTAAAAGCTAATACTAATAAACTAATAAAAACTAATTCTATTCACGTTTGAAAGAATGTTGAAAGCAGAGTGTTCCGAGCAGATGAATTTTGCATAACATTATGCATAAGAATGACAGTTCCCGGAACAATGATATTATCATACTAGCTGTTTGCCCGCGGTTTCGCTCGCGCAGACTTTATAAAATTTCTATAACTTTTTTCCCGTTAGCCAATTTCGATCAAACGAACACTTTTATAAGTAGGTACCACACCTACTTATAAAAGTAAATTCCAAAAATCTTTAAATAACGATAACTTTTTTATGCAATATCCGATTTTAATGAAACAAAGACTACCTATACCATATTCTACCCCAAATTAATTTCTGTCTACCTGTGAAATTTACATGAAAATCCGTTCAGTGGTTTCGAAAATGTGCGTGAACCAACAGACTTACAGAAAATAATTCTAAAAATCGCTGATTTATGTTCTGTTTAATTAATTTAATAAAAGCCAGATTAGTGATCACCCAATAAATGATGAAAGTGTCACTGGACACCTCACTCAGTAGATTACGAATCCAGAGTAAAATCAGCCAAAGAAGAAGGTCATTGTTCAAGCAATGCATACAAACAAAAAAAATGTTCTATGAGCTTTTAGAACTATTGACCACAAAATGAAAAAACGTTGAATTTAAGCGGCATAGAATCTTTGGCTTTTATCGAAATTAATTGTTTTTCATTAAGGAGTTCCGTTCCGGACCAATCTGGAGGTATACCCTTTCAAATAAATCAGTTCATAAATGACGGAGTAATGAGTGTAAATCCATTGAAAAAAAACAACCGAATTGAGAACCTCCACCTTTTTTTAAGTCGGTTAAAAAGGAACTATTTTGTTACTTTTCCAAAAAATCAATAAGGTTTTTTAATAAAATTTAAACGTAATTTTATTAGGAAATGGGAATTTTTAATAGCCTTTGTTTCTTCTCTCTCTCGCCCGTTAGTTTAGTGCGGGACAGGGTCATTCATTTTTTCTAGCTAGATCTTTCGACCTCGTCGTGTGATCTGTCATTACCAGAATTTCTTATTAGAAATGAATTGAACTGAACGAACATCCATACGACCTGTCGTAGATCGTGGAAACTTGATTCTGCGTTAGGTTTTGTATTGTTTCCTTTTAATTATACGTTGGGTTTGTATAGTGAGATGTCTCGGATGTGGATTTAAATACAGATACCTACAAATAGTGACCGATGACAAATGGAGCAAGTCTTCCTGCAAATAATCTTTCGGTGGTGGCAATCATGGTGAAGAAACCGCAAAGTGGAAGAAAATAAGCGTCAAATTGAAAATAACTCTCACCAAGCACCAGCCAAAAAGTATAGGAAATTCTCAATAGTATAAAGCAACGCAATTTCTGTGTCTCTTTTTATTTACCTACTTAGGTATATTTTTAAACTAAGTAATAGATTTTGATGTGGTTTTGTACCATAATTTACGGACTAATAAACTAATAAATTAACTCTATATTATTATTTTTTAGCTTATGGAGGAAGTGTGTACATATTGTGCTGATCCTAGAAGCTAATAACTACAGCCTTCATCATCATCATCATCTCAGCCGCAAGACGTCCACTGTTGGACATATATAGGCCTCCCATAAGGATCTTCAATACCGGTCTTGGGCGGCCTGCATCCAGCATTTTCCGACGACCTTTACAAGGTCGTCCGTCCACCTTGTAAGTGGACGTTGTAAGTAACGTGATCTCCATTCCAGAACTCTTCGGCCTATGTGCCCTGCCCATTGCCTTACACAAAATTTATAAAAACTAAGTCCCTCCGCCGAGTCTGTCTGACTGTCTGATCAATAACCTCAAAAACTACTGAACGTATATTTCATTAATGTACTGTTTGTTGATAACGTCGAATGTAGGCATTTAATACTTTGCTACGCGTGCGGATCCGCTAAAAACATTTGCAACTTACATCTGTTAGATCCTGCCGCTACAATAGGCTGAATACCTGGCATGGCAGCGTCTAGAATTGAACTGATACTGAACTTAGCATTATTTGGACGGGCAATACCCGCAGCATGCAGGTGAACGATAAATAGGATCTGACAAATATATGCTAGTTCTATTTGATAATCTGAAAAGAGATAAAAAATACTGAGAAACTATAAACAAACAAGGTAAAAAAATAAATAAGCAAGGTTCTTTGCTTAGCATGGAGAATCATGGGCTGCATGAAAAAATTGAAGTATAGAAGTATACCGGTGTATTCCAGAAGCTGCATTTTAGAACCAGTTCCTTCTAGGTTTTGTGTGCATACGGCCTTCGGCCACATCATCAATAAGATTGTGGTAAAACACAAGCCAATCCTACTAATATTATAAATGTGAAAGTTTGGATGGATAGATGGATGTTTGTTACTCTTTCACGCAAAAACTACTGAACGGATTTGCATGAAATTTGGCAGAGAGATAGATTATAGTCTGGAATAGCACATAGGCTACTTCTATCCCTGGAAAACATAAGAACCCACGGGAACGCGGGTGAAACCGCGGGGCGGAAGCTAGTATATAATAATCCTACTAATATTATAAATATGAATGTTTGTATGTTTAGATGTTTGTTACCACTCAACTCCGTAATGGTTGAATGAATTTAGGTGAAATTTGGTGCACAGATAGAATCAATTCTGGATTAACATATAGGATACTTTTTATCCCGTAAACATAAGGTCCCTCGGTAACGTAGGTGAAACCGCGGGGCGGAGGCTAGTAAAAAATTTAATTAAATTAAGGGTCACACATGTTTAAGATATATACGGGTAGCTTTTCTAATATATGTGACAAATATTATTGTGACAATATCTTTCACGTCCTTTCCATTGATTATTTTTGATCAAAAAAGTTAAAAAAAATTTAATAAGGGCGGTGCGACATAAAGCCAGGTCAAAAGGTGAAAATAGCGATAACGGTAAATATACAAACTGTAAATTGTAAAAATTATTGAACCATATTTCCAAAGCCTTATCTTCTATATAAAATTGTAAACTGACTGACTGGGTGATATATCAACGCACACAGCCCAAACCACTGGACCTAGAGTTGCCTAGAGACTTGAAATTTTGCACATTGAAACCTTGTATATACAGTGTAGACATCCACTAAGCAAGAACTTTTGGAAATTCAACCCCTAAGGGAGTAAAACCGCGGGGCGGAAGGCTAGTTAAGTATATTCTACAAGTAGTACCTATATCCACCAGTTATTTCGTTTCCATAGCACAAGCTGCTTATAGTTTGGGATCACATTGGCGATTGTAAAGAATATCCTGTTTTCTTTTAATTATATCTATTATTCTAATATTCTAATATCACCAAAAAATCTATGCTATTATAGAATATAGTTGGTATGTCATTTCGGTTAGGTTGTCGATATGTGGGATATTGACTCGGCAACCATTGTACCGATAATCGTTTCAGCCCATGGCCTTATGGCCAAGAGCCTCGACAAACACCTCAAGGGGCTCGCGTTAGGCGGCTGGATCAAGGGCCAAATTCAGAAGGCAGTGCTCTTGGAGACAGCACGCCTAGAGAGGAAGTTCCTCTCTCTGGAGCCTTGACCACCGTTAACAAGGGCCCTGTTTCCGATACCGGTGGGGAACTGTTTTTTATATTTTTAAATGTATTTTTTTGTAACTTATACTTATTTAAAAAAATATTTATTGGTCCATTAACTTTTATTTACAGTAAAAGAAAAGACAAAAAGGGGGACTTACAGGGCATCAAAAAAATCATCCGCATCACTGTCAACAGGTAAAGTGCCCAAAAGGTCACGTTGGATGGCAATGCTAATTCTTTATCCAAAATAATAAATAATCTTTTAAAAATGTAATTGTAATTTATAGGTAATGTATTTTAATAAATGGAATAATAATAAATTTATTTTAAGCAAACCTAGCACAATTAGACAAACACTACTATAATTACAACACAAAAGCAAGAAACTAGTATAATTTTTGAGGTATCTGTCACCTAAGCTAGAATAATCTATATTATGGGAGACAGTATTGCTCCCAGCGCTATAATAATATGTACAATACAATACTTACAGGGGTAGTTTAGTATAAGTAAAAGAATCGTGAAAGAATTCAGTAGAAAAAATATTTGATCCATACATGAAAATGTACCGACAAAGTAAATGAAGCCTATAATTTCAAAATACTTAAACAATTAAATTCATTATAATTTTAAGAAGAATATGACATACAGACAGCCTTTCTCAAACTTACTTTTCATGAACTCAAAATTAATATAACTTCTGAGACATTTTTTAACTTTCATCTAATCAAAACAAACTAAAAGCTTTCGAAACAATTATAATAACAATATTTTAATTACAAATTCTTGTAAATAAAATACTTACTACTAATCATTTCACTGCGCAATGGAACATCAACTGCGTTGTAAAAACTATACTTTAATCATAACCATACCTCAACTAACGTAACTACTGGGAATACGAACTTCAGCTCTTTAGTGACTCCTTTTAGGGTTCCTTGGTCAAACAAGAAACTTTCTATAGTTTTATCATGACCGGCTTGTGATGGCAAGATTATCCGTTATTTAATAATAATATACCTACATTATGAATTATGCAGTTATATGACCAGTGGCTGATCCACAATTTTGGTTTGGGTTGGGCTAGACCCAGCTGAGGGTAGGGTAGTAGGATAATATTAAGCTTAATTTATTAGGGGTGGACCCAGATGCGTTGAGGGGGGGCTTAACCTAGCCCCCGCCCCCTTCCCCCTTGAATACTTAGTACCTACTTTAGGAATAAGTCCCTCGATTTATTTATAGTCTTTAACTTTATTGTTCACATAATTAATCACTACATATTATAAAACAAAGTCCTCCGCCGCATCTGTCTGTCTGTCTGTTCACGATAAACTCAAAAACTACTGCACCGATTTTCATGCTGTTTTCACCAATAAATAGACTAGTTCTCGAGGAAGGTTTTAGTATATAATTTGTCAAGTTTTTTGTGTACATTGGCTAAAATATAATGATATTTGTTGGCGGTGTCGGAAAAAAATCATGCCGACTGGGAGATTTTTATTATACTGAAGGCGTTATACCTATAGGTATGCTTATAAAAAATGTAGGCGTATATGCTCTGCTACTCGCGCGAAGCCGGGGCGGGTCGCTAGTAATATTATAGTAATATGTTGTCTAATTAAATGTTGTCTTCCATTAAAACCCTTGAGGGAATTAGAACGTCCAAACGAGCAAGTAAGTTTCTGTATACATGAATAAAAATTTATAAAGGTAACAATATAGGTATTTTTATAAGTAGTCAAGTCCAAATTATTAGTAGTCTACCTGTACTCCATGTCGATGGTATCTCTATCTCATGAAATGCGATGTTTTGTTCCGCTACAGGCCATTTGTAACAATAGATAATAATAATGATGTTACATTAGTTGAAATAATGACGGTTGTAGAAAAAATACTATACTAGCTTCCGCACAACGGATTCACGTTTTGGCCATAAAAATAATTCTAAGCTAATAAAAGTGGCGTCAAATTAAAAAATAACATATGTATTGGAAATTTCAAATCTCACACTTTAAAATAACGTAAAATATATTTCATTTATTGCTTTTCTGATGACTAAATAAAAATGTTTCTTTTCTGATAAATTCCGCAAGAACACTGATTTTAGGGAGACTGGAGCCTTAAGAAAGATAGATAATATTTTATTGTTACACCATATATAATGATTGGAGTATTGATACAAAACTTATGTTACAGTGAATATGTTAATGGACGACCTTACTTATAACCACAGAACAATAAAAACAATATTTCTCTGTGAATCAAAGCAATCTCTCTCTACCTTTGGACTGAACTCAAATGTTATCGTCAACGCTTTATACTTACATAAAAATAATGTCTAAAAAAACGATTGAAGTATTGTGAGCCTCTCATTTCTAATCTAATACGGCTTCTGTTTTCGCCTATTTTTCAAAAGTAGTACATTATTTTTCTCAGAAATTATTTGTAAAATATTTTGTTACTAAGGTGGTTCAGTAATTCTCCGTCCCGGAGAGAGTACCCTTCGTGTCCCAATATAGAATCGAAAAGTGATATAAGTAGTTTTTATCACAAGATCGCGGGTAACACCGCGGGGCGTAAGCTAGTAATATTATACAATGTTTCAATCTTATTACCTAACTAGCCCATGCCCGCGGTTCCGCAGTTATTTTTGCCTCTGATTAGTTTCACTAAAACGGTCACGGCCTTTCTTTCTCAAGAAAGTTCTTAGGTATCTGAAAACCACATGACAATCCGTGCATATGTTACTCGAGTCAAGCACACTAATATATATACATTTTATATTGCATGATATTTTATAAATATAACACCGTATAAATATAATGTGTAATAGATAGTTATTATAGATTTTGTTTTATAATTTAGTAGATTTAATCCAATGCCAGTACCTAATGAAGATCTATGTTTTTGTGTGTATATATAAGAATCTATTTTGTTACGTAATGTGTGATTTACACTAATTCGGTCGTTACCATAAAATATATCCTGTAGAAATACCACAGAAAACCATCTCAAATATTTTTCAACACAGATAATTTTGGCTAACACAAAAAAGAAGTCCAAAGGCTGATCTTTTCAATTCATCTAACAAAAAGGTAAAATCACACTCTCGCCTCATTGACTATGTGATAAGTCTCATGGAAAGAGATTGTTCATGAACTGCTCCAATTTACATTTTAGGTAGATAATGTTTCGCTTTACTGGGCAGGCCCGGGCAAACGATGCGAATCGTGAAACGACACCCGGGTTTCATCTGACTCGATGGATACCCGGTTAGAATGATATTCAGAGCACGGTTCAGTTAAAAAAATTGGACAAATCTGCATTTTATTTCTAGTCAATGGCTACCCTTTTTTCACGATATTAATTTTAAAACATTTGTTCAAAATTATTGAACATACTATGGATGTTAAATAACACACACTTGAGGAATGGTGAAGGTTCTTTTCTTATGGTTGTAAGACCTCAGATTTTATTTTATCTTTACATTAGTAGACTTAGCGTTACAAACACGCTAATTCTACTACAAATAAAAAATATAAAAATATATTGGGAGCTTGAACGGTATCCAATGGAACCCATTTTTTTTTTGGCATCACTTAAAATGTAAATGTCGAATGCGGTGGATAAATATTACAATTATTTTAAATATATATAACAACAAGTATAAAATACAAACCAAATATATAGAAAATTTCCTCGAAGGTACCGCTACTGCCGCATGGGATGGGCATGGTTCCCAACAGTTACCAAAATTACAATACCTGTTTTATCGCAATCGGATTATATAATGCAAAGTTATGTTTAATTATTTTTTAGGAAGGACTTTTTCATATTTTGTTTATTTATTTTTTTATTACAGTCAAAGATTTTATTCAGTTTGGGCACTTATGACATAGGTTCGTTATTCAAAAATAAATAAATATTCTAGGACATTATTCCTCACACATGGCCATCTGACCTATATGTACTATATGCAAAAATTCAGCATGATACTATCACATGTAGTCTCTGAGTACATGACCATGATAGAGAGGTTTTCTTGTTTAACCTCGAATCTCTAAAAAGAGTAAGTAAACGTCCAAGATTAAATTTAACAGTAAACATAAAATTTTGAGGTCTACTTCAGCACTAAATGTAATAATAAAATGTTCAATTACAGTTCCATTGTGAGCAGGACATAAAAATCTTAAAAACTACTTTCTTATTCTTCCTAGTCTAACTACTTAAGTGGAAAGATTTATCTTCGGTCACAAGTTAAGCTAAGCTATCAAAATAAACCATTATTGCTATCCTGCCACTTAAAGTTGGCCGTGGTAATATATAGACGAAACTTACAGTAAGATATTGAAGAGGGAAAAATTGCAACGGAGTTTTTATATAAACGTTTTAGTTTTTAGATTTTACTTTATTGAACCATATGTATAGCATTTACATTAAAGTATTTACAATTAAAGTAAAAAATACAAACTATGATATATAGAAAACATCCTCAAAGCCCTCGCTGCTGTCGATAGGCAAGGTTCCCAACAGGCTGGCAGCGTTACCTTTTTGGATGGCCAAACTTATGCGTTGGCGGAAAAAGCTTTTTAGATTATACTAGCGACCCAACCCGGCTTTACACGAGTAGCTTCCACCCCGCTGTTTCACACGCATTCCCGCAGGATCTTATTTTTTCCCGGAATAAAAAGTAGCCTATGTGTTAATCCAGGGTGTCAGCCAGGTTTGGTATGGAGGTACTGTACCAAATTTCATCAAAATTGATCCAGCCATTTGAGCGTGAAGAAGTAACAAACATACACACTCACAAACTTTCGCTTTTTATAATAATATTAGTGTGATCATTAATAGTTAGTGGATATGTATTTTGTAAATTTTGATCTTTTCAGCTACTTATGTTGCTCAACGTACTATAGAAACTAGATAACTGATATACTTTAAACGTAAATACATACTTATTATGTATATTATTATGTGTAGAACTCAGAACAAACATACTTATTCATGCACTTAAATGTTTGTCCTGTATGGGTCTATTATAACCTGTGGCGTACTAGTCTCCATATCTAGGCCCCTTTTTTTCACGGGGAAATCCTCATAGGCTCCCGATGACCCCGAGGGGAGTAGCTAGGTTATGTCGGACTCGTACCCCCACCGTGGTCGCCATCTGCACTGTAGAGAGGCTCGGGTTCTCGTACAGAACGCATACATGAGCCCCTTCACGCGCGGCGCTGAGATAGTCTGAAGTGTGATACCTCCCCCCAGCACCATCGCTTGCTGTGCTATCATAGGATGAGTCGTGATTCCTCATTAACCGGCCAGTCACGTGTTAAAGCCATCTATTCAGTTTATGCCCTAGAAGGGCACTTATAAACGTCGAAGTTACCACCGGTTTGGAAGTCAACCTTCAACTGAGAAGAACCATCAAATATTTTTTATCATAACATGTTTTCTAACTAAAAAGACAATAAAAGCTTTCTCTACATGCCCTTCAATATAGCGACGACTATGTCAAAACCTTAACCGACATCAAAAATAATTACAATCGTCAAATTTTGATATTGGTAACAATGTGAAGCTTGGAAGTTCCAATATTGTATTGTAACGTCATGTGCTCTCTGAAATATTTATAGTGTAGGATTCAACAAAAGACTATGTAGGTATGTACCTTTGCGAAATTTGTAATGATTTACTTAGATGGTTTTATTTATATTTTTAGTTTTAATTTGAATTTTAAATGTGAGAATCTTACATCTGCACTAATATTATAAAGAAGTAACTTTTGTAAGTTTGCATGTAGCAAGTATTCTCCGGAACTAAGGTACTGATCCGATTTGAAAAATAAAAAGGGTACTTTTTATCATGAGGGAACAGCTAGTAGATATATTATAAATTAATATTTTATGATACATAATTAAATATGTGTAAGTACATATGTGTTTAGTACTCCGATTATTTCAACAACTCGGTATGGTAACATTTAGCTTGCTTGCTGGACCAATGAGCGCTCTGCAATCGACGTCCGGGCGGAAGTGGCGCCATCAGTTCACATAATAACGTCCCCAGAACAGTTTGAGTTATTTTTAAATATTATAACTGCTTTATAGTGGATATTGCAACAAATACTCACCGACATTCTTATCACTAGTGTGTGTACCGTGTACAGTGAATGTGTGAGCTCACCTACGGACTTGTAATCTAAAACCACAAGAAAATCCATCAGACGTTCTGAAAAGGTGAGTGAGTTTTTTTGTTGCTTTACACTGGTTCTTGATTTATCGGAGCCTCTCAAAACGAGGAGACGTTCCCTCACCGAATTATCTAGATACCTATAAAGTTTTTAGAGAGATACAGTCCATTTTGGGTGCTAGCATACCTACATTCCTAATTCATTACAGTATGTTTGTCTTATTTGTTAGTGAATATAGATTAAATTTGGTACATAGATAGATCAGTATCTTGAAACTTAAAACATACTTTTTGTCCCGGGATTATCATTTTGATATACCTCTATGTATAGCTATGTAATACTTTATATGAACTACAATTTCATGCTATACCATATCAAATAATGAAGATTGAATCATAAATACGTCAATAAATAATAATATTTCATTCAATTGTCGGGTCATGGTTAATTAAAAGTTCGAAGAAACCTCTACGGAGCCTAATGATTAGGTAACGTTTGTACCAATCAATCATCCCTAACGATCATTCACATTCGTTTGACAAATTTTAAGTCCGGTACAACTTGCCGCAACAAATTAGAATATTTCAATTCAAACGATGGATATTTCCTATGGCAATAGTTTATATGTAACATAAATTTATCACTGATATTTATTTAACACCGGGCTTTATGTAGACAGTGTAGAATTATAATTAGTTGGAATTTCTTGAGATGGATTCCTAATGAATGTATCAATTATTTGCTTTCTCTTTTAATTTCAATTCAAGGTACTCTACATAGGTATCGTCTAAAATATCCGATCAGGAACATATGTAAAATTATTACTATTTAAAAGTCAATATCCTAATTTAACTCAAATAATTATGGGGTATTTTTTTATATAAGGTAGGGGAGATGGGGGGAATTGGAGTCTACTAAGGAAAAAGTTCAATAAAAGGCAAATGTATGGATACTTTACGAACTTTTTATTAGAAACTAAATCCTTACTCATTTGACTATCATTTAATCAAAGCGTTAATGTTACATTATTAGGCATTTGGGCACAGATAAACTTTAAAGAAAAAAACAGAATCGCTCTCATTACCCGACTTTGCGGGAAATGAGAGCCTATAAATTCCAATATGTGTAATGGGAGCTACTTAATTATTATATCAGCTTATGTCAGTCTGAAATCTAACTTATTCATATAATTTTTTCTGTCAGGCTGTCAGAACTGTCAGAACCAGAACATTCTTTATGTGCCCATTTACCGCAACCTCTGCAACGGTACACTTCGTTATTTTTTCCTGTGTCACAGCAAATGTTTCTTCTTCTGAATATTCTGACTCATCGTCGCAAAGATTCTCAACGTCTTCTTCTTCAGACGTGTCAGTTTCATCCTCAAAAAGTTTATTTTTTACTTTTTCTTTATTGATGGTTACCTTCTTTCGTTTTTTTTTCCTTTTCCTGCGGTTCATTTTCTTTCTTTGTTGCTGGTTTCTCCCTTATTCTTTGCAATGATTTTAGTGTTACATTTTTCTCTAAACGTTTCTTCTCCTGCTGTAGTACAATCTGAAAAAAAAACACATTAAAAAGCATATGGGGCAATTAGAGCTACTAAGGGTAATTAGAGCCTAATAAGCTCTGATTACCCGACTACCACCATTTTGAAATTAAATAAAATTATATACTGAATCTAGCTTGTAACGAAATTATACGCACAGATACTCAAAATTGATAACATTAGCTATAAAATAAAACAAGTTTGATTGTAATAAACGTATAACTTCACACATACCTGGCCGATGAAATTTCGTATTTTTTATAAGCGCAGACCTAAAAATCGAGAAGCTTCCGTGGTAACACAACACGTGGCACTGGCTAGTCTAGCGCCGCAGGGAAACACGATTGAAGCGTGCTAAAGGTGCCTGAGTGGCAACCGAGTGAATACGAGCTGTAGTTTTGTCTCTAGTCGCACCGCTCGCATTACCCTCAGGCTCCCATTACCCTCTGTTCCGGGGAGATGGGGGGAATTGGAGCCTACTAAGGAAAAAGTTCAATAAAAGGCAAATGTATGGATACTTTAGGAACTTTTTATTAGAAACTAAATCCTTACTCATTTGACTATCATTTAATCACAGCGTTAACGTTACATTATTAGGCATTTGGGCACAGATATACTTTAAAGAAAAAAACAGAATCGCTCTCATTACCCGACTTTGCGGGAAATGAGAGCCTATAAATTCCAATATGTGTAATGGGAGCTACTTAATTATTATATCAGCCTCAAAAAAAATTATGTCAGTCTGAAATCTAACTTATTCATATATTTTTTTCTGTCAGAACTATCAGAACCAGAACATTCTTTATGTGTCCATTTACCGCAACCTCTGCAACGGTACACCTCGTTATTTTTTCCTGTGTCACAGCAAATAGCACACAATGAGAGAAATTAGTTGTTCCATATTTTAGGTTAGCCAAAGTTAGCAAGTCATTCCTTGGTAATTGCGTTCGTTTTTATAATAAAATACCTAACTCGGTAACCAAGATGACCGATTTTAAATTCAAATTTTACGTAAAGAAAGTTTTGAAGGAAAAGGCTTATTACAAGGTAGCTCAATATATTGAAGATAGAGATGTTTGGAAATAGTTTCACTCTGCACAGGTGCACTTCGCATATTGTTTTTTTTATTTTATTTTTTTAGTTTTAGCCATTATGTAGCGTATTCGCTATTATTTAATAAGAACTTGTTTGCGTTACATTTTATTTTTTACTTGGAATTGGTATTTTTCTTTTTGATTTAATTGTATATTGTATTGTACATTTTGCTGTTATTGAAAAAATATAGCCAATAGTCAGATTATAAAAAAAAAGAAAAATATATATAAAAAATGTAACCTTGCTGAGTTTCTTGCCGGTTCTTCTCAGTTGAAGGCTGATTTCCGAATCGGTGGTAGCTTCAGTAAATTCGACCTTCATAAGTGCCCTCCTAGGGCCTAAACTGAATAAATGGCTTTGACTTTGACTTTGACTTTGAATGTCTCTTCTTCTGAATATTCTGACTCATCGTCGCAAAGATTCTCAACGTCTTCTTCTTCAGACGTGTCAGTTTCATCCTCAAAAAGTTTATTTTTTACTCTTTTTACTTTTTCTTTATTGATGGTTACCTTCTTTCGTTTTTTTTCCTTTTCCTGCGGTTCATTTTCTTTCTTTGTTGCTGGTTTCTCCCGTCTTCTTTGCTATGATTTTAGTGTTACATTTTTCTCTAAACGTTTCTTCTCCTGCTGTAGTACAATCTGAAAAAAAAACACATTAAAAAGCATATGGGGCAATTGGAGCTACACAGGGTAATCAGAGCCTAATAAGCTCTGATTACCCGACTACCACCATTTTGAAATTAAATAAAATTATATACTGAATCTAGCTTGTAACGAAATTATACGCACAGATACTCAAAATTGATAACATTAGCTATAAAATAAAACAAGTTTGATTGTAATAAACTTATAACTTCACACATACCTGGCCGATGAAATTTCGTATTTTTTATAAGAGCGGACCAAAAAATTTAGAAGCTTCCGTGGTCACACAACACGTGGCACTGGCGAGTCTAGCGCCGCAGGGAAACACGATCGCAGCGTGCCGAAGGTGCCTGAGTGGCAACCAAGTGAAAACGAGCTGTAGTTTTGTCTCTAGTCGCACCGCTCGCATTACCCTCTGGCTCCCATTACCCTCTGTTCCCCTACTAGGAAAAGAGTAGCAACGACTTCCCTAACCTACCTTCACTTTCCTTCTCTTTCACTGGTATTGAACTGTTTCATATATCTTAAGATATAATATTATAGTATATTCACCGTGTGTAACGTCCTTTATTGCGTAGATGTTCGTCACTAAAATGCCGTAGCTAATGGAATGAAAAAAAAAACTTTTATTTTGCACTCGCACATGTACCAAAAAGGCACTTATCTCAATTTAATGGATGCATGGGTATGAGTACCTAAAATACCTAATGTTATTAAAAATGTATTGCTCTTCCACAAAACTTTTCTTAAAACAAGGTACCATTCTGTAAATAATTAAATTACTTCTTTGTTACGAGACCTTCACATCTTTCTTCTTACTCTGAAAACTATAAATGATATCTTATTTTTGTTCTTTATTTAGGGCGACTTGCAGCAAAACTTGAAACTAGATTTAGTACGACTTCAAATGTAGTTAAAATAAAATTTAAAAAAAAGATACATAATGAAAAGCAAAACATCAAATTATGCTCTGGTTCATACTATACATATAGGTATGCTGTCTCATGATCTAAGATAAAATATTATAGTATCTTCGCCGTGTGTGACGCCCTTAACACAAAAACTTAGCGTTTGTCAGGGCAGGGAAATCTATCTTCAAACTAATAATTAATATGATATCTATTTATTACCATTACCAATCTATAGTAATATTATTACTAATCCTTTTCATACGTTATGTACGTAACACTTAAGATCAATGTAAATGCTTAGAGTTGTAGTTCAAATCTCAAAACAATCTTGTAACAATATAACTTCTGTAACTGAAGCATAAACTGAAGTCTCTATTATTAAAAAGGAAATAGTTTACTACACAATATCGTATTCTTTACAATGAATTTAGATCACAAGAAAGTTAGATTACTTTTTCTGCTATTTACATTTATTAAGGCTATTTACATTAGTAATAATAAATAAGTGGTGTAAAACCTTTGGAAAGATATTATAAAATTACAGTCAAGTTTTGAGTAGAACAATTGAATTTTGTTGCTGGCTGTATGACATAAATTTTACATTCTATTGTCATAATCTTCTTAAGTTTTGAAATATTTATTAGAGCAGTGACCGCATCATTGCAAGCTTGGTGGGGGACGCCCTCCAACCCTCACAAAGATGACCAAACTGGACTGGATGCGGACGGCTAGGAACCGAAAGATTAGAGCGCTTTGGGAGAGAAAAAAGTTACTGATGATGATATTATTTTTTTAATTTTTACTTTTTTTATAATGTAGGTGCACACACAAGTCACGTCGGCGATCAGCCACCAGATGTATGTAATGGATACAAGGGAGGAGTGCCAATATTTTGCCAACTTTTACAAAGCCTATAAAGTATATACTTATATCATATAAGTAAAGAAACCTAAACGCAGTTTTTCATCTTTAATTATTTTCATATATTTTATTTTAATATTTAGTTTAAGTACCTAGTTAAGGTTGTTTTTTTATTAATTTGAAATAGGTTTTAAATTATAAATTATGAAGCAATATGCAAATTTAAAAAAAATATTTATAGCTCAAATACCTATTTTTACCATCGACCAGAAAGTTCAGATTTCGACCAACTGCTCCCTAGTTTTCGACCATTCAATTCTTATGGGAAAGTAGTAAAGTTAGCAAGTCATTCCTTGGTAATTGCGTTCGTTTTTATAATAAAATACCTCACTCGGTAACCAAGATGACCGATTTCAAATTTAAATTTTACACAAAGAAAGTTTTGAAGGAAAAGGCTTATTACAAGGTAGCTCATTATGATGAAGATAGGGATGTTTGGAAATAGTTACAGTCTGCACAGGTGCACCTTGCATAGTGTTTTTTATAATTATGTATAATTTTTTCTAGTTTTAGCCATTAGCGTATTCGCTATTATTTAATAAGAACTTGTTTGCGTTACATTTTATTATTTACCTTATATTGGTATTTTTCGTTTTGTTTTAATTGCATATTGTATTGTACATTTTGCTGTTTTTGAAAAAATATAGCCAATAGTCAGATAATTTAAAAAATGTAACCTTGCTGAGTTTCTTGCCGGTTCTTTTCAGTTGAAGGCTGACTTCCGAACCGGTGGTAACTTCAGTAAATTCGACCTTCATAAGTGCCCTCCTAGGGCCCAAACTGAATAAATGGCTTTGACTTTGACTATAAGTTACAAAATACGCTATTTTTTTAGTGTTATTAATCGTAATTAGACAAAAAGTTAGTACCAATATGGAAATTTTTGAACGCTTAAATGAACTTCTGAATAGAAAATCAGTTAACGTAATCCGTTTCTCTTCTTATCCTATATTATGTGATTGATAAGTTGAAATCCCAAAATACAGAGAAGAGAAACTCAATCCAATTCAATCTCAAACATTTCTCTAACCCCAAACTGCAGGCGCTCAGATTTATCCGATATACCCATCATAATTAGGTGCTCCCAAGTCTCCACACATTTTTTTATTACATTACAGGTTTGTAAGTTACGTTTTCTTTTCATAAATAACCTTCCTATTTCCCTCATGAATTCAACACTTACCTGATAGGATAGGGTTGAACTCAAGATTATAGATTTTTTTGTATACTTACTCAGGAAAGGCTGTGGTTGACGACAATCTCACCATGGTGGTATAATGCTGAAGGTAAAGTACCCTAGAACGGAACTAGTTCTCAAATGTAGCTGCTGGAAAAATACGGATAGGTACTTGGCGACATAATTTGAGTTGGGTTAACCAGCCAGTCGGGTACTTTACCACCGTGTTACGGTTTATTTACAATGATTTTCTTCAGCGAAAGCGCAATGTTACTGTCAGATTTGAGCACGTAAGTGATTATATCCTCTTTGTTTTTGTCACGGGGTCCGTGGTTGAACTCCTCCGAAACGGCTTGACCGATTCTCATGAAATTTTGTGTGCATATCGGGTCTGAGAATCGGCCAACATCTATTTTTTAAACCGCTGCGCGAGTGAAACCGCGGGGGACAGCTTGTACTAGTATAGATTTATGTGAGAGGAGATACGATTGTCTCCAATTTACGTATTATAACCATAATGTTCAATCCAGGTTCTTACTAAACATAGGCCTCCTCGTAAGATTTCAACAACAAACTATCATATTGCAGAACATCAAATAAAGCATAAGCCATGTTTTGAAACAATTAAATTTGAAACCTGGATCTATGACGTAATGGTTTATTTTTGATTGACACAATCTGTTCTTAAAACTTGACTTACTCATACGTTTTGAAATATTAGACAGTCTAGCATCTAGCGGTTCCCAGCTACTCTGACCAAGTCGTGGGCCACCTGCTGGGTCGTACCGGCCAACGCTTTAACCATTATTATGGTCGCTTACATCACACTTACCTATAATTATCTGGCGATAGTGAATAAGAAATCAGTTTGTACTGGTAAGTACACCATCATGAATGGCGACTATCCAGTAAGTTTTATAGTTTTACCCTACTAGTTTCCGCGTTCCCGTGGGTTCTTGTGTGTTTTTTTTTTAATTTGGCTCACATATATATCTTTATCTTTATCAAACAAACAACAAAATCACTTTTGCATTCATAATATCCGTAGGATAAGACATTATAGTAAGATAGGTATATGAAAATTTATATGGAAGTATAAAATTAATTACATAGTATAATTTTCGATACACTTACTAATAAGCTTGACAATGTCTGATAATTACTTTTTTCTCTCGAGAAAACGGGTGAAACCTGGGGACGGAAGCTAATAGTTAATAAAAGTGGAATTCGAGTTCCTTCTGAATCTTATTGAAGATAACAACCGTAAAGGTTGCATTAATTATATACAGAGAAAACCATGAAATATCCTAACTACCTAACTTTCTAAACCTAATCCTAACTTATATTATAACTGCGAATGTGTTTGTTCGTTTAATTGTTTGTCACCTTTTCACGCCTAAACCGCTGAACCGATCGCGATGAAATTTGGTACGCAGATAGCCTATGGTATGGAATAGGACATGGGCTACTTTTATTCTCGGGAACGCGGGAGAAACCGCAGGGGACAGCTAGTAGTAAAATAAAATAAATGTACATTTAATTAAACCTACTTCCATACTAACTACTTAACTGCTTACTAACACAAGCTTGTAGTAAATAAACCTAAGATAAAAGTTGTAATACAAATAAAGTAGCCAATACATTTCGGAACCTTGTAGTGAATCCATAGCGTAGAACGAATCTAATAAAGTACCTTTCGAGGGTCTCAATTGAATTTTTGCGAAGTTGACAACGGTCACTGTACAACTATATCGGTGCGATTTCCTTATTTTTTTATCGGTATTATAAATCATGTCTTATGGCTTTGTCTGCGAAAACCTTTTCATGTGCCTACCTAACGTTGAGAAACATTCGTTGTTTCTGGAACGAGATCCCTATCGTGGTTTTCCCAAGGGAGTACAGCATGGGGGTTTTCAAAGTGTGAAGAGGTTTATGCAGACTCGGGAATCGGCCCGAGTGATGTATTGCAAGGGTCAAGAGGCTACGGTAACCGCTTACCATCAGGCGGGCCGTATCCTTGCTTGTAACCTTAGTGGTATAAAAAAAATAAAAGTTCTTTTACCTTATTGTGCGTAGTTGTGATTTTGTGCTGCACTTCCTCCAGATAGTATTTTCATATATCATAGCATATCCGATAGCACTTTCAGGTACCTACATTGCAGTTATCTAACGTCATTTGTTTGTTGAAATAGTTTGTTTGTTTATTTGTTTTGAACCTATAACTACTCCGTTAAGATACAAATTATTATATTTATATAACACTTTTATTCATAGTTTTTTCTTAATTATCATTATAGTGAGTTATGCATATTTATAAATGTATGTGTACCTACTTATATTTTTTACGAATGGTTGGTACAAATAAAAGTTAAGGCGATATAAAGCCTACTGGTTACCTGTGTAGTTACCTTAATTTTCCATCGAGTTTCTATGAAAAAAAAAATATATCAATTTATTTTCTATCTATAAACCACCACCCACTTAAATTAAAACAAAATTTTCCGCAAATATACGTCAATAAAACCTGCCTCCACTCTGCCTATAAATGAGTTAATAGACACACTACATTCCGAGTTGTAGAAAGCAATTTACCTCTCCCTCCTTAATTTTGCGACGTGACTGTCAGCTGGTAGATCGAATTATACACTATACGGTACACGTGAGACATAATCTAATCCAGAGTTCTGTTTCATGACATCCGGTGTCGTCTACTACCGATGTACTTATTTGTAGCGTGTGTTGTGTGGCGTGTGGCGTGTAGCCCGTACAAATAAGAGTGTCCGTTGTACTGTGCTGTGGTCGTGCGTGACTGTGAATATGGTGTAAATGAACCGTCAATACAAAAATCCAATACCTACTCAACCAAAATGTATGTCGATGTATGTATCTAATGGTTATGTAAATTATTTTTAAGTAAGTATATGCTGTAATTATTTCCCCTTTTTGTCGTGTAACTCACGCAAATTTTTTGTAACTTATATACCCTTATGTATGCACGTGGCGTTTGTAATATTATATGTAACAACTGTTGGCAGGTTATAAATAAAATATTAATGACTAGCTTCCGCCCCGCGATTTCACCCGCGTGCCCCGGGGATCTTATGTTTTCCCGGTATAAAAAGTAGCCTATGTCCTTTTCCATATCATAGGCTATCTGCATACCAAATTTCATCGCGATCGGTTCAGCGGTTTAAGCGTGAAAAGGTAATAAAAAAACAAAAACAATCTCACTTTCGCATTTATAATATTATAGTTAGGATTAGGATATTAGATAAGATAAGATAAGATATTTATTTGCCAAAAGTATGGTTAAGTACAACAGGTGGTAACAATAAATAAGAACATACATACTTTGCCTTAATATACAGCATGCAAATATTAAATTATTTTCTACATATTTGAATAATCAGAATTTCAATCACACAAATTAATTATACCTATTACCTAATCCATAATAAAATCAAATTCAAATAGAGCATGTCACCAAAAATCCATATAAAAATATAAATATCAATACCTACCTACTTATTACAATAAAACCGAATAATTAATAACACCAAAAACAAAAACATATCCATGAGATTAAATTAACTTCAGGAAAGTAAGTAATTCATACAAGGAAATCGTTTATTTTGTAAAAACTCTTAACCGTGAGCCATGCATATAATTTTGCCTTGAATAGTTTAATTGGCAATTCTCTTATATTCCTTGGAATGTTGTTAAATATTTTAATTGACATAAAACTGGAACTATTTCTGTATAGAGCAGTTCTACAATTTGGTAAAATTATCTCTATTTTTAATTCTAGAACAAACTTGATCCTGATACGTACTGAAGAGTGAGAAATGCTCTTTTACAAACAGTCCTACATGATAAATATAAATACATGCTAAAGGCAAAATGTTTAATTTTCTAAATAAGGGTCTGCATGACTCCAAAGGACCTGCTCCATACAAAGCTCTAACGCATTTTTTTTTGACGATGAAAGCTTTACTAATGTTAGTTGAATGTCCCCATAGAATAAGCCCATACCTAAGAACCGAAACAACAAAACCATGATAGGCAACCAGAGCAGTTTTTTGAGTTGATATAGACCTCAAACGTTTTAAAGCAAATACAAATTTATTTAATTTGTTACACACAAAGTCAACATGTGCCTTCCAATTACAGTGCTCATCTAGCAAAAATCCAAGAAACCTAATTTCATGAACTCTATCAATTTTTTGATTGTTGCATATTACATTGATTTCTTGTTTGTCATAATTAGAGTTGTAGTTACGGAAATGAATATATTTAGTTTTGGACAAATTAATACATAGGTTGTTTGCATTTAACCATTTCTGTATGGAATCTACAGCCGAATTAACAGCTTTTTCGTGGTTTTTTAATTTGCTAGCTACAACAAGAGATATATCATCTGCGAATAGGATGCACTTGTGATCTACCGCAATAGGCAAGTCATTTATGTATATAATAAATAATAAAGGTCCTAAAATACTTCCCTGTGGTACTCCTACATTATTATCTCTGTATGTAGAACGAAATGTTGTACGTTCTAAAGATTTACTGAAATTTTGTAACTCTACATACTGTTTTCGTCCCGTTAAATAACTTTCCATCCATTTTAACGCATTACCTCTAATTCCATATTTTTCACACTTAGTTATTAAAATTTTATGATCAACAAAGTCAAAAGCTTTACTCATATCAAAAAATATAACAGAAACTGGAATGCGACTATCTATGCTTTCAGTTACTTTACGCATGAGTGTAAAAGCAGCTAGGGAGGTGGATTTATTCTTTTGAAAGCCATTTTGTTCTTTTGCTATTATATTAAATTTATTTAGAAATTCCACAATTCGATGATGTATCGCTTTCTCAAATATTTTAGCAAATATTGGTATTAGCGTGATTGGGCGATAATTGCAAAGCTTTTGTTTATTTTCTTTTTTATATAGGGGCTTGACCACGGATATCTTAAGTCTTTCTGGGAAAATACCTTCCGATAATGATAGATTTAATATATAATTTAAAACCGGAGCAATAATAAATGCAGACTGCTTTATAATATGCGTTGATATCCCATCAAAACCCACCGATTTTGTGTCATTTAGTGATAAGATCAATCTTATTACTTCACTTACACTCAACGGTTTCAGAAATAAGCTTGAACTTGTGTTTTGTATTCCGTTAGCATACGATAAATCCGTCAGTATAGTTTTATTATTAGTAATGTCAATAAAATAATCATTAAAAGTATCCGCAATTTTTTTAGAGTCAGTTATAATTTGTCCATTTAAATTAATTGATTCAATGCTTTCTGAAGTTTTGAAACTATCAACTTTGTTCTTTATAATATTCCATGAAGCAAGGCATTTATTTTTAGTTTTTGACATATAATTACAGTTAATGTTCTTTTGAGATTTATTAATACATTGTCTTAAAACTGAACTGTATCTTTTATATTGGGATTTAGCTTCCTGTGTCTTAACTTTATAATAGCGGTGTCTAAGAACTCTTTTCTCTTTGCATGATTTTTTTATTCCCTTGGTTATCCATTTCGGCGACTTAGATTTGGAACATATTTTTATTTTGTTCATAGGAAAACACAAACTGTACAATAACATAAACGTGTCATGAAAGTTTTCAAAAGCTTTATTCACATTTTCCTCATTTAGTACATTACTCCATGCAAGTGATGCCAGGTAACTTAAAAACTTATCAATATTATCCTTACTATAGTCTCTGGATTCTATATACCAGTAATTTAACGTATTGTTTATAAAGCTAACTGAACATCTGAGTATTTGACACGTATTATGATCAGATAGATCAGTTGGATATGCTTTACCACTCCCTTCATGAAAATTACTAATAATATGATCAATACCAGTTTTTTGTCTTGTAGGTTCCTGAATATGTAGTCGAAGATCGTAGTTCAAGACAAGGTCTTTCAAACGTGATGAGACACCGTTAACTTTTAATGTGTCTATGTTCAAGTCACCTGCAATAACATTTTTTTTGCTATTTTTATGTGTAAGTTTATGCAACATTATTTCAAGCTTGTTAAAAAAAATATTTAAATTACTATTAGGAGTCCTATATATACTTAGAACAATACAATTTATAGCCGGAATTTCAATACCACAACATTCAAAAACCTTTTCTAATGATATATCTTTACACATAGGTATCACCGTAAAGTCTATGCCTTTTTTTAGTAAAATGCATACCCCACCTCTTTTTTCCCTTTTTCGAGAATAGTATGACGCTAATACATAATTTCTCAAATGTATGTTAGATTCTGTTCCCAACTTAACAAACGTTTCCGATAAACAGATAATATCCATTTTTATGTTCTGTAATATGAAATGATCAATCCACAATTCAACATAATTAAGCTTATTTAGAAGTCCTGCAATGTTTTGATGAGCAATGGTCAGAGTATTATTTATATTAATTTGATCGAAAAAACTGCTCAGACGTTGTTTCTTCAATGATTTTATTGCTTTTTTCTTTCAATCTGTGAAAATAAAAAGGTATCGTACCTTTTTTTGCGGTATTCCTTGTATAATCAGTACAAACATCTTTTCGCCTACTTTCATCATCCATTTTTTTAAAGTAATATGGTATAGTACCTTTTTTATATGTTTTGACAGTTTTTACATGTTCTTTCTTTGATTTATTTTTTAAAAATGTATTGTAATAATAACGTGAGTCTATAATGTAGTTAATTTGTTTACACAATTTTATCAGATATTTTTTATGGAACTAAAATCATTTATTTCCACATATTCACAGTTATCATTCTGAGAGCAAAATATTTTAATCAAATCATTCAATTTATTTTCATTCAAGAATTTGTTATAACATACATTAATTATAATAATATTATATTTGGTTAAAAACTTTACGACGCCTGATAATTCAAACATCAGTTTAGTTGGATTTTTATCATTTTCTCCCACACACAATACTATTTGATCATGATCATTTATTTGTAACTTATAGCATGCTCTAAGAATTTCATCAGATGTTGCGAACGGTTTAACAGTGGCTGTAATATCATATTCCTCATATTTAAATTTCGAATAAAATCTTGTGTAAATTAATTCTGATGCTAGTCCTCTACACTGTTGGCTACCGAAAATAATGACACGAGGTTTAGTCTTTTTTGCGCATGATATACTATTTTTTATAGAACAGCATTCTTCCCTGTGTACTTCTGGATAAATAATCCCAGACTTATTAGTACGTAAATGTGGAGTAGCGCTATCTAGCGGAAAATGATCGCCGATTATTTTATTGTAGGTTTGATTAGTATTAACACTAGTGTTAACCCTAGTGGCGCCATCTTGTGGATTATTGTCAATTATTGATTTGGGTTGTGTTTGACAACTGATAGTTTTTTCATCTGGGAGCCCAAGATCGACTACACTTGAGTTCAAAAGAGAGTTGTTTTTTAACTTTCTTGATTTGTTTCCCTTGAACAGGTTAGCACACCTGAAAACAAACATTCATAGGTGAGGCTGGTGAGGTTGATGCAAGATGGATAGAAATAAGAAATGCATAGTTTATTTCAAGAGGTTTAATTTAAATAGTGTCTATAGGTAATATTTATATTATTATACTATTCGCTATACTGAACAAAACAATAAAATTTACAAAAGACATACCATGTGATACGAAACTTTTCAATAAATTATTTAATATTCCCGCATTTCAATCCCGCGATGACGGTAACAAATTTTGGCAACAAAAAAATATTATTTACAAAAAATAAAATTTCATTAAAAGTTGAATAAATAATATTTAAAACTCAGGAATTAATTACAATGTAGGTAAATTTATCAAAAATCGACTATCATGCGATAAATTGTCGAATAATTACAAAAAGTCCAAAATCCGTGATAAACATTTTCTGTATCAATTCCTAATCTATATAGAGGATGATTTTTTTATCACTGGCAATACTTGCAGGGGTGGAAGTACTCATCAATGTGAATAACTTTTACTATGGAGCTAACTCTCGTATATATCTCGTAAAAAGGTTGCTTCATACATTTTGGTCGAGTAGGTATTGAAGTTTTGTATGGAACAGCTGATAATTTTTTCATGATTTCACAGTTAATCCCATAGTAATAGTTGTTCATTTTGATGAGTACTTCCACCCCTGCAAGTATTGCCAGTGACTAAAAAATCACCCAGTATAGGTATTTGTCAATGCCGATGTACCTAGTTATAGTGCATTCCTGTAGCGGGCGGAATTTCGTACTATGACCCGCCAATATGATTGTCTCTGTCACTCGCGCACAAATAGGTATATTGCCTCACTTTATTAATAGTAAAATTTATTTATTTCAATTCACATTACTTATTATGTAGTGTTCAGCTGTCCACGGTTTGTTTAAAGGTATTATATGAGATATGTTAAAATTATCATCAGTATCCATACAGTAGAAAATCAATTTTACACTCATCGACATAAAAAATAATTTCCTTATTTTTATTTCTGTGTCCACCGAAACTAGAAAGATTAATATTTCTGAACTAAAGCTATTGGAAACTCAATATCGATACGTGAAAAACTGAATGTATCCCGAAACAAGAAACCACAATCGATAGCACTATTTATAATGTAAAAAAAGAAATACACTAGATACTCTATGGTTATTCAAATCACACAACGCTTATATTTACGTAAATCTAAAATTATAAAAATGTCTATGGAATAACATGCACAGTCTTTGACTACATCAGTCGATATCCAGCAAAAAGCTATTTTTGTCGAAAAAATGTCGGTGTGAACGTAAAAATATATAATCAAAAATTAGGCACCACGTTTGTGTAAGTAGTCCAAAAAAATGGCAGCGGATATAGTATTCGTTGTCGCATAAAACTAACATGTTTATGACACGATTTCGGTGTAACATCTATTCATCTAATCGATTATCTCAATTTGTGACTCGATTCAAGATTACTCGCTACGTAAATATGTTGTATAATCTCATACTTGGAAAATATCACTTGTTTCAATTATCCTAATCTTGCAGGTTGGCTAGACTATGTTTTCTGATGCGGTAACTACATAAGTTGCTCAACGACATAACATTTAATCATTGCCTATTTATTATTCTAGTTTTTGAGACAAATAACGCTCAAAGAGACCTCCCTCTCCAAGAATTTAAAGCTATTGTTTCTTTAGAAACTATCAGAAATCGTCAAATAAACTGTTCCCATTATAGTTTTGATTCTATAGAGTCGCTAAACTAACTTTACCGCATCATCTTTCAATTCCATATCTACCAACCACATTCCTAAAGTTTCACTAATTCCATTGAAAATCCTTGATTTCATTCAATTCTTTTGTCTCTCCCTCGAATCTTCTCTACAAACTCCTCGGGGTGGGGAATCTCTACCTTTAAGGCTGGATTTGGATGCTTTCTTTGATCTTTTGAACTTGGCTACGTCATCGCCGAAAACGTCACCGGTCCGCAAAGCCGATATGAGGTCATCGAACTCTCCTTTCTGTCCGTTTATTAGGGTGCCGTCTCGGGAGCTATCGCCGTTGGCATGGCCGTTGCAATCGGTCGATCCGTTCGATTTGCCGAGGGATTTCCCAACCGAGCTCAGCAAGCTGGAGGCCTGCTTCCGCTCCATTGTCCGCTTTTTGAGCTGGGGAAGAAAACGAATCGAGGTATTTATAACGCACCCAAAACTCCATCCGAATCGGACTGATAGTTTTCGAATGTTATCATAAACCGCTCGTCTCCACTAAACTCACATCACAGACTAACTTAACTTTCAGGAATCCAGATCCAATATAAAATGGAGATTCGACGCAAGATATAAAGGAAGGTAAAGCGTGTAAGGTACCTCCTGGTCGTGCCTGGAGCGGCGCTCCTCGTCGTCCCGGCGGCGGCGCGCGGCGTC
This sequence comes from Tetheella fluctuosa, assembly GCA_951216915.1. NCBI lineage: Eukaryota > Metazoa > Arthropoda > Insecta > Lepidoptera > Drepanidae > Tetheella > Tetheella fluctuosa. Next base: position 8,876,043 of record OX578230.1, read on the forward strand.
GCACTCGGCGCGCGCCTCGCTCAGCTGCGACAGGAACGCGTCCAGCGCGCCGAACAGCTGCTCCGGGGACGAGCTCGGCTCCTCGCCGAACGCGTGCGCGCACGCTTCTAGACGACTCTTCATGTCCTAAATCATTTGTTACCGTCTTGTTAACTAAATATGGGTCGCCCGTATTGTGGCGTAATTAATTTTGTACTGCGAGTATATAAAATCGACAAATGATAAACTCCTCTTTCATATATTTTCGGGTCTTCCGAGACCCACCCTTATTTAGAAAAAAACTTTGATACATTCGAAAAAAATGTTTTTTTTTCCATTTTACGGCAAATTCTAAATTCTTATGACCTCGACCGGGCCTTCAATTTTCTCTCTAAGACCCCATACCTGGAACAGATCCTCGAGCTGCGTGAACGAGCACACGGCATGAGCGTGGAACTCCCTCATGACTGGCACGAAGGCATCGTTAGGCGACGCCGGCGAAGGCAACGACGCGTGATAATCCAGCTCTTTGGATACTTCTCGCAGGCCATTGCGTAATGCCCCAACGTCTTTCTCGAGTTGTTCCACGCAGACCTTGGCTGCTGCTCGTACGTGGGGCAAGTCTTCTTCTAGTAGGAGGACGTCTTTGAACTGTTGGTGAGGAGAATATGCTGTTAAAGAGTATGGAAAGCAAAACTCTCGAGCGGCAACCACATAAAAAAAAAGCTTAATGATACCGCCTCTCACCAGTTGTAATGATTGGAAAATATCACTGGGTCCAAATATAAGCTGATATTAAAGCATATTTTGGCTAAATATCATGAAGAACGTCATGAAGAATCGCATGCAACTTTAAATCAACTACTAGAATGTTCTGAAGTCGACTGACATGTGCTTATATTTGGCATAATATTTAGTTTTTGGTGAAATTAGCCATTTTTTTCACCGCCTGAAAAGAAAATCGCTTGCAATGCGTTCATAGCTACCTAATCTAAGCTTAACTAGTTATATTATACCTGCGTTTCGAGCATTTCAACGAGGTAGTGAAGTAGCGTCGTGTTCCGCGTCACGCTCGACTTGGTGTCTGCCAGTTTGTTGAGTGAGGTTAGACGGAAACCTGACGCGTTACCACGTGCACCTCTGTAAAAATTTAATTATATTAGTCTAAATTCAGTTTAATGATGATGAAGAAATTGCTGTTACATTGAAGTTGCGCCGGGCACTCGACATTCTTTGAACAGTATGGAGTTGGATTCAGCTCTACTCTCTCTTCCAACGACAACTGCTTTTTGTAAGACTTACTCTTAAAGTAATACCATAGGGATATCAATTTTAGTCGTGACTACATAGACTTCGAGATGTTAGCTGGAAGCCGTCGAACGTAAGCGGCCTTTGTTTAGTAGTAAAGTACCTATATAGACGAGTGATGTGTGTGTACCTGTTCATGTAGTTGCCGAGCGCCAGCACAATCTCGAGCAAGGCGCGCAGGCGGCGCGAGCGCGTCATGTCGCGCGCGGCGCGCAGCACGGTCGCGGCGCGCGCCTGTGCCTCCGCCCCCGCCACTGAGAACTTCTTCTTGAACAGTAGCGTGCGCACGCGCTGCGAGTAGTGGGGGATTCTGGACGAGAGGGAAGTATCTCGTTATATACTTCTGTGGCTCATTTGTCTTGAAATACAAATTAGGGGCTACATTCATATTTTCTTGAGCGATTTGGTGAAGGTCAATTAAATATTCAAAGTCAAAGTCAAAGCCAAAGCCATTTATTCAGTTTAGGCCCTAAGAGGACACTTATGAACGTCGAAACTACTGAAGTTACCACCGATTCGGAAGTCGCCTTCAACTGAGAAGAACCGGCAAGAAACTCGGCAAGGTTACATTTTTTATATATTTAGTTCTGACAATGTTGATTTTTTTTTCCATTAAATGTTTTACAATTATTAAATAAATATAATACGCATAAACACAAAAATGAAAAAAGTAAGAAAATTAATAAAAAATAATAACCTATTATTTCATTTATTATATTATTATTCCTATTCCTAAAGCAGGAAATCCTTCAGACATCCGCAACTACCGTCCTATATCGTTGTTGTTCAGGATGGTTGTGGATAATTGTGGATGCAATTTCACCAACATACAATATTACTAATGTAAGACTTTATCGAAAGCTTTACATTAGTAAAGCTTTCGATAAAGTCGATCATCTCTTACTATTACGCAAGCTTAGCAACATCGGCATTCACGGGAAGCTACTCGAATGGTTTGTCTTATTTAACTTTTAGATCTCAAAAAATTGTTGTCTGTGGGTATGAGTCCGGGTGTCTTAAGGCTACTTTAGGTGTCCCGCAGGGATATCTCATTTGGGACCCATGTTGTTTCTAGTTTTTATAAATGTCATAACTGCAGTTATAAAAAGCTCAAAATTGTGTCTATTTGCGGACTTAAAGATTCATAAAACAGTCCATAACTTTTTCGACTTTCTATCTCGGCTCTCGCACTATTTTGGTTTAGTGTTCCAAAAATAAACTTCCGAGTAAAAGATTGCCTCTGACATCTTATTCAATAAACACCATTGTCTTGGATGAAGCAAAATTGCAGGATTTTTAAGAATGTTTTGGCTCTTAAATCTACTTTCTTGGCTTTAGTTCGAAGTACTTTAGAATACTGCTCTTTTATTTGGAACCCTTACTATAATAACCACAAAAACAGAATCGACAAAATTCAGAAAAGATTCATGTTTTTCAAATAAATGTCGAACAAAGGACGCAGCATTTAATAAAGAATTGCGCACTCACTTAGAGATCTCATAAAGGAACCTATCAGCTCGGGCCATGCTGTCCAGCTCGTCCTGATGCTCTTCGAGCAGAGCCGCCTCTTCAGCGCTAGGTGTGAACTTGAGGAGTTGTTCCACCATGTCTATCGGTAGTTGCTCGCCACTGTCCATACGTAGTATCGCTCTGAAATAAATTAAAACAAATATTCATATTTTAGTATTCATTTTCAACCAAAGTGTAGTAATTATGTGAATACGAAACGAGATAACTTTTAGGTAGTAGTTTCGATTCACAACTGCTGCCCCTAGACCCCGCATCACGCTCCAATTTTAAGCTCAATCGCTACTTAAAAACTACTGCCTTTTTTTCTGCACCCACCAACTTTGTTTAAAAATAGTGGTTATATAACAATGTGTTGATTTCATCCCCATCAATTATAATAAATAAGTATCTTACCGGCAGATCTCCTCGTCAGACATCTTGAGTTTGGATAGCAGAATAGTGCAGTTTTGTGCCCGTCGTCCATCGATTACAGACAGGATCTTTGTGCGAGGCTTAGAGCCCAGTTGTCTTAAATCTTCTACGGAGCCTTCATTCTGGTAGGGATTGAATTATTAAATGAATAACTGTTTTTTTGTTAATTTATACGACATTAAGAGCCCATTACTCAATCGCGGGGATCATATAGTTTCTATAAACAAAATATCTAGTCACCATTGCTGGTGCTGGAGTTATTCGGCGATTATAAAATGCCTCAATAAAATATTGTAAGCAATAAAATGGGTAATGATGAAAATAATAACACATCAACAACTAACCTGAACACCATTCTTCTGATAAGCGCAGAACATCTTGTCAATCGAGTGTAAATCCATAGCATTATACAGCTTCGTGTCATCCAGCTCCTGCCATATCGTGCCATGCAGTTTGGTATCAGGCAGTTTACTCCAGTTAAAGCTCTTCAGGGGGTTTCCGGGCGTCGGCACGTTCTTCTTGGGCTTGGGTCCGGAGGGGAGGGGTGCAAGGGCGTGGGGTGCGGGAGGGGGCGCGGGGGCAGGGGGCGCTGCCGGCGGTGGGGGAGGGGGGCACACGGAAGGGGGCGGGGGTGGAGGAGGCACGGTGCATGTTTCAATCACGGCGCTTTTTAGGTTGCTCACCTGTCAATCAAGAAGTTATGAGTGAGTTTTTGTATATAATTGATTTGCTTGTGTTAAGGCCCGTTTTTTGATCTGTAAGTTAACCCTTACTAGTTAAATAGCTGTTCTGTTAGAAAACACTCTGATTTTTAACTATTAGTTAGTTAACTACGAATCAAACAACGGGTCCTAAGTGATGATATGTCCATCCAAAAGTAATTACTAAGCAAAGCCTAGGAGACTTAAATGCTGCTGCCAAAACGTTGGATGAAACACAATATGGTGGTTTCCTCAAGATACTTATTGTCCTCCGCCATGAAAACAAGATCCACAAATCAAATTGCTGTAAAATCAGTTCACAGAGCTATCATGGATTTAAATAATAATGTTGTGAGGAATTTACGCTTTAGATTTTGTATGATTTGGGATTTTTAGAGATTGGAATCTTCTAAATGATATCTCATAAGCTAATAAAAATTACCTTGGCATCGTCTGGTATACTTCCTTCACTGACTAGTTTTTCGAACCTCGCTTTCTCCGCTCGCTCTTGGTTTAGCTGTAAACATTAATGCAACATTCAAATATCTGAACAAAAAAATAATAAAACAATCAGATTTCGATATTTTTTAACTATAATTCAAAATGACAACATCTACTGAGCAGCGTCTCTTTAGCAACATAGTGACTGAGTTATCAATTATCCTCTCAATTTTTAATTTATTTAGTTCCTATTTATATTATCTTAAAATAAAAATTAGGTGTGATAGTTAAAGCACGATATCAGGCATGAATAATAAACTTTCCGCACCTCGGGTCAGTATACCTTAATTACCATCATTGTTCACCAAATTAGTAATAGCTCCCCCCTCCTCTAATTTCTGCTTCAGACTAAGCAAAATCGTTCTTTACGCTGCATATGCAGGGTTATTTTCAAAACACCAGCAGTGCTTTAGGGGGTGGGCTATTTACTCATCAATATGAACCACTTTTACTATAGGACCAACCCTGAAATCTTGAAAAAAAATTCAAACTTTTCATACATTTTGATTGAGCAAGGTTGATCTTTTGTATAAAAAGTTTTTTTTTTCGTGATTTCAGGGTTGGTCCCATAGTAAAAGTTGTTATTGATGAGTACTTCCACCCCCTAAAGCACTGCCGGTGTTTTAAAAATAACCCTATATTTAGAAACCTTCGATGGTTCTCGTTTATCATTTACGTATTAAAAGCCTTGTAGTCTTTACAGGTTATTTGAAAACAGGAGTAATGTTTCCCCAACAACGTTTACTATACACTACACATGCAAACAACGAAGGTGTGGAACACACCAGCTATCAAATATCTGTGATACCTATAGCTCAAGGGCTAGAGTGAATGAGCAACCGCGTGAGAGCACCGGGAGCATTCGTTTGGTCTCACTTTAAGACCAAACGAAAGCTCATTTTATTAGAACTAACGTTAATGTCTTTTTAAGGTCCTCCCTTAGGCTTTCTTGCCTTGGTCAAGGTCGGCAACACATTAGCAATTTCTCTGGTATTGCTAATGTCCATAGGCGACAATAGGCACTAACCATCAAGTGAGCTGCGTTTTTTTTTTAGTTAAAGTTGCTCATATTATCGTTTGAATGACAAATAGCCCTGTATCTACCAAAGACTTTCAGTCGACCGTCCCAATAGTAACCTGCTGTTCAAGCTGATGCGCCCTGCAAGCGGAGGAGCGGGCCCGCTCAGTGCACTCCATGTGCGCGGCGGTCTCCTTCTCGAGCCGCTCCTTGAGCCGCGACACGACGCCCTCCAGCTCCTCGCGCTCCTGGCTCTGCTGGTCCACCTGTTTCTCCTGTTTGGGGCCTTAGCGTTAGAATGCATGCTCGAACACACTGTCTCTTGTGTGTCGGTTGGATTATTGATGGAATGGAATTTGTTTGAATGATAGTATGGACGTTGAATGGAATGATTTTGTATTGAGAGAGTTGAGTTCGTAGCATTTTTACATATATTTTTTACAATAACTTTTCTGAATTCTGGAAAGGATTATTTTAAAAGTAAAATTAAATGTATTATGTATACAAAATTATCTCAACTCTCCAATAATTTTATGGTAGTTATAGGCTTTTACCATTAAAGACCATATTAACTTCATAATAATAGCTTGTCATGGTCGCATTATTATACACACATTGAGGTTTTTGTCACGCATTATAAAACATAACTTGAAAAAACCACAGTGCATGCTCAAATATTGAATTATGAAAATTACAGACAACCATTTGATGGAAATGTTTTGTTATAACCAAAACCACTATAATCTTTAGAAGACGTACCTTCTTGGCCAGTTCCGTCGCTAAGTCGATGTTCTCTCGCTCCAAGCCCTCGGCCTTCGTCCTGGCAGCAACCAGCTCTTCTTCCTTGGCTAACAGATGGACGATTTCACCCACATTTATTTCTAGTGGTGTTACATCTGGATCGTAGATCTGAAAGTAATTGATTGAATCGTTTAATAATAATATTTAGACCTATTTGAATGAGATAAGACATGGGAAAATAATTTGGAGAAGATTAATCAACGATAATGTAGTAGTTTATGTAGTAGGCTGAAGAAGCAGGTCATTACTTGAAGACTCGAAGAAAGAGCTAGTGATGATGGCAATAATTGATGATTAACATATAAATATAACCTTAGTCTGATCAGTAGAGCTGCCCCCCTCGCTGCCCTGGTCGCTGTTGGCACGACTGCCGGCCGCCGGCTGCTGCAGCACCACCTGCTGCACCACGCGGTCCATCAGCAGCCAGTGCTGCGAGTGCGGGTTGTATTCCACTGGGAAAAAGTCATAGCTTATATTGATTGCATATTGATGTTATTGATTTTTAAGGTGCGGACCGTCTAGTCACTATCAACTATTACCGCAACATCAAATACAACGTCAATCCAACAAAAACTTTTTCACTACTTTGCAGTACCCCTACTGTTTTTCATGCTAGATGCACTTATAGTTTTTGGACCCTTCATAAGTTTAGAATCAGGATAACTTAAGTTAAGTAAAGTTGAAAAGATTTCCCAATTTCCTTCAAAATTTTGTGTACAACCTTGTGGTCAAACACAAGCCATATATACTTATGGAGGATCCGAAATAGGTTAAAACTCCTGTATTAAAGTTACTGCTCTAGTAATCCTAGCATCAGTAAAGCCTCAAATCAAAACAGCTTACAAGGCAGCAACAGCAAATGTTGCAGCAGCGACAGCAGATGTGGGTAGGCAGCAGTATGGCTGAGCTTGCGCCTCAGCAGGTCAAACATGTTGGCGGCACTCTTGGTGTCGACGTGCTCCTTGTCGAACCGACGCGCCAGCTCGCGCTCGTCCTCGGTGCGCACCATCTCGAAGAACTCGATGTGCCGGTCGAGGGTCTCGTTCTCGTATTTGCGGAGTTTTTCGATCACTGTATAAGAGAAAAGATTAGTGAATATTTTAGTAGTTTGTTAGATAGGTTTTGTATGTAGAGTTAAATACTGAGATACTGAGAAAGATTTTCAGATATCATTTTCAAAACAATAGGAAAAGAAAGTACTTCATTCATACGATGACCTAATAGCATATTTTTACTTATATGAGTTATCCCAACCCAACTATTTGTACAGCCTTATTTTCATTCAAACAACGAGGCATTTTACTAAAATAATGATGCATTCTCCACAAGGTACTACAAGATATTATAACTCTATATATAATAATTAAGACATAGCGTCTCAAGAAACTTAAGAAGATCGATTCACCTGGTTGTATCCCCAACATCAAGAGCTCATATCTCAAATGCAGCCTGAACTCCAGGCTCTCCTCTCCAGGTCCGTAGTTGAGTACAGCATTCACAAAGGACATGATAGCGGTCTTCAAACCCAGATCATCACGGTACGCGCCCGTACTCCGGTCTAATTCGTTCACTATGGCTTGGAAGCGGGCTCGCTCACCCGCGTATTTTTGGAAATGGACCATTGCTTCCAGCACCTGGAATATAGAAGTTATTTAAAAAAAATTACTTGAATGTTACATACTTTTAGCTCTGAAACTATATTATATAGATTTTATTGAGTTTTTTTTTATTTTTATTAATTTCTTTACAATCACAATACAAAGTCAGTGCAGTTCATTTGTTTCAAGATCTGCAACACAAGAGTACCTAGGTACTAAAAATCAGTCTTATGATATTATGATTCACCATAAAAATTACATTAGGTATGTACATAAACAACATTTTCGTAGTAATCTATCTTCGGAACCAGAAGTTGTGATCTCAACTGCTTTAAGCATTTTGAAAATTTTATTCTTGCCAAATCTTGGCATCACATATTTCCAGAATAAACCATATGTGTTGTGCAACCTTCTATAAAAAATCTTACCTTTTTATGTCCTCCAGGTACAAGACAGACAGCGCCCAAAATCTCCAGTGCAGCGACCTTGGTCTTGACATTCTCAGTGTCGAGGGACTGTGCAATCAGATCGATGCTGGTGGGGTGAGCCAGGACGTGTGCACGACCAGTCTGCGTTGATACCAAAGCAAGAAAGACTTAGCAAAGAGACTTATGAATACGTCTTCGGGGATAAATAGACATTTGGACCCGGGTTTCTTTATTTGAGAAATTTGGCGAGGAAGGGACTAATATACTACAATTTCAAATATTGAATCTTTCACAAATTGGTTCTGATTTAAAATTTAATTCAAAACATCAAAAATAGATTCTCTTTATTTTTATTTTTTTTACTTTTGTATAGGCTTGTGTTTGATCACAATCTCACTATGGTAAGTGATGATGAGCCGAAGGTGGTAAGCACATAAAGCCTAGAAGGAACTGGCTCTCAAGTGCAGCTGCCGGAACACACCAATAGGTGTTTGGCGACAGATTTTCAACTTGAGGGTGGTAGCCAGCCAGGCGGGGACTACAAAGTACCCTACCACCGTGCTATGGTTTCCTTCACCGAAAGCTCAAGCTCATTGTAGGATTCGAACCCACTGAGCTATCATCGCCTTAAACATGTTTCAATTAGTTAACAAAATATAAATATAACTTTTATTTACCGTAAAATGGACGGTCTTATCGCTAAGAAGCGAAATTTACTTACATGATATTTTAAACTACTAGATAACCAATACCAGAAAACTAAACATAACATATTACGATATAAGCAATGCGGATTATAATAAGTGCATTTACATAATATATTCCTGGTCTATGAAAATAGCTGTCCAGAGCAGCAGTTATTAGAAATTGATCTAAAATTAATTTACACTGTAATATATCTTCAACCATAAGCGTCTCAATCTACATTTTACAGCTACAAGCCCAAGTAAATTTCAAAACTCACAGAATTATTCATAAGCGCCTTTATCCCTGCTATAAGGTTGTGCCTGGTGATAGCATCGTCCCGTGGTGCCCTTTGCAACGCGTCTAGGAGTGCGCCTAGACCGCCCTGCTTGATGAACCGGAGGACGAAGCTGTGTGCTCTCGTCCGGAGAGCGGTCTTCAGCCCGTCGACGAGGGCACAGGTTTCCGCTGCTGGCACACCTTCTGATGATGCGAAAGCCTGGGAAAGTAAATAAAATTATGTGATTTTTCTCCGTGTGGGTTTTCAACGATAATATTGCTTTTAAATTGTTTACTGTGACAATAAAAAAAAACCGGCCAAGTGCGAGTAGGACTCGCGCACCGAGGGTTCCGTACAAACTTCGTCCATCGTTCATCCATCACGGGAAATGCACAATTTTATTTATTTAGTGTATTTGAGGTTGGTGCCAATTAAGCTAGACCTCTAAATTGTATGAGCGCCCATACAACTCAGAGGGCGTATTAATTGGCGTAACTATGTACAGAAACTGAGCTAGCCACAGGTAGCCCCCAGTCACTGCACACAAAATGCAGCCTTATGGTGGTCATGCTTGAACTTTGTCGATTGTTATGTATTGTTAAGGGACACCCTTTAATTTTCAACTTTTTTTTATTTTTTAGAATTTTTCCTTTATTTGTGCTGTAATAACTTGCTTTTTGCCATTTTTTTATATCTGAGTTGATTGAATGAAAGTTAAATTGCGGTTTACGATTTATGACGTATTAAAAAAAACTACTTACTAGATCTCGTTCAAACCAATTTTTGGTGGAAGTTTGCATGGTAATGTACATCATATATTTTTTTTAGTTTTATCATCCTCTTATTTTAGAAGTTACAGGTTGGTCCCCCCCACCAACATTTTACCACTTTGGAAGTGTCTCTCGCGCAAACTGTTCAGTTTAGGAAAAAATGATATTAGAAACTTCAATGTCATTTTTTAAGACCTATCCATAGATACCCCACAATTATGGGTTTGACGAAAAAAAAAATTTTGAGTTTCAGTTCTAAGTATGGGGAACCCCCAAATTTTATTGTTTTTTTTTTCTATTTTTGTGTAAAAATCTTGATGCGGTTCACAGAATACATCTACTTACCAAGTTTCGACAGTATAGCTCTTATAGTTTCGGAAAAAAGTGACTGTGACATACGGACGGACGGACAGACAGACAGACAGACATGACGAATCTATAAGGGTTCCGATTTTTGCCATTCGGCTACGGAACCCTAAAAACACGTTATAAGTAACTGCAATATTTCATCATCAGGCTATATCATCATCAGCCTTTATCTGTTCGACATTAAACCGCTTCCCGCTACCTTTGCTGCTGCATCATGCCACTATCATGCGCTTTTATACTTACGTCAGCTATCTCATTGAGAGCCTTGATGTAGTCCTCGACTTGTGGTGCCGTGGCCAAGGGTGGAGCTTGCCCCGGTGGTGGCCGGCGACTGCAGTAGATCTGCCACTTCTTAGCTGCGGGCAGATCCATCATCGCCGCTTTGTTCACTGCTGTAAGGTCCAGTTCCTCCTGAAGATTGGACAAAATTGGGTGAGTTATGATGTAACTTTTTTTCAGATTTTCTCGTCAAATTCAAATTGATCGGATAATGGCATCAAAGTCTGTGAATTACACATTCCATCATGATGCCAGTTTAAAGAATCAAAGGGTTCGTTTGTTCCTCGGTTAAAAATTTATCCTACATTAAAACATCCAATATCGTCAATACAATGACTTAGCTGGTAATAATATTCTATACTCGATATATTTGTTCCAAAGCGGAGCCACTTTTTTTTTGTGGTTGTGATGTGTTTTGTGCGTTAAATAAATAAAAAATATCGTCAACGTATTAAAGTATTCAGCAGTTTACGAGTATTAGTAGTTTAGATTTTTAGATCTAGTATTTTTTAAATAAAAGCAAGTCTCATGAACCATTGAGAATATAGTCTAACTCAAGACTTAGCAAAAACTTACTCATCCAGTTTAAAACTTTCACCGTAATTAGGATATCGAATTCAATGCAATCGGAACTGCCAAAAATGGAACCGCATGAGTCTCATAAATAATTGACAGAGCGATAGATGAAGACACAACCAAATACGGTTATTACTAACGAATGCAGCCAAATGTCGAATTTCTAGTACCGCATGTCCTTGATTAGAAGAAAGGGGCTGTTGGAGACCATCGGATTTATGACCAGTTTCCATTAGAAACTGGTATTGATTATACCGAAGTCGTGATAGTTTATCGTCTGGGCGGGAATGTCAACAACGATTAGCTCGATTGACTTATTAAAATACCGGGAATCGGATCGGCAAAATAGTTTAGTGCAATTAAAACGACGATCGGCTAATTTCATGAAATTTGAAATTTCAATTAAAGCCTATTTCCACGAAAGCGTTAAAGATCTACTGGATTATAATGTTGGTTATAATGATACATCTCAACTTTCTTCTTCATTTAGGTGGATGATGGATCTGAGAGATTCTTTAATTAGTTTTAGAATGTTTTTTAGAATCGGTCGAGCCGTTTAGGAGGAGTTTGCAGACAAACACTATGACACGAGAATTTTTTATATTAGATATTCACTAGAGAAATAAAATATCTATAATCCAATTCTAAGATCGATAGACTAAAGATAGTTTTGTAAGTAAATTGAATATACACTACATTATTAAAACCACAGCAATAAAATTCAAATTAGAATGAACATTGAAACAAAGCGGAAGGATAGTCCATCAGATACATGCAAATAAAACTACAAATCATTGCGGATAATCTAATCGACTGCATAACACGCGGAGAACAAAAGGCAATTGGAATCACTTTCATCTCAAGGAAGGCCTCCTATTGCGAGCGAGAACCTGAGCGAAGCAGCGGAAACGAGAATAAAAGATGATTGCTTCTAGCGTTTCTTCAAATCTGACTGACTAACATGAATATCTGACTGATCTATCAACGCACAGCCTAAACAACTGAGAATAGAATTTGAAAATAGGAGATCGCGGATGAAAAGTTAGTTAGTTTGCGACGATAATGGTATTTTTTAGGACATGCGTAATTTTTCACGGGTATAAGTAATCATGGAGTAGGAATAGTAGTGATGACAGTCAAAGATTTTCGAACAAAAAATAACAGAAAAAAATCTCTAACAGCTGACAGTGGGACGGCAACCTGACAGCTGTCATGTCAATTTTGCCTTGATTATATGCAGTACTGTACTTATTTGTCAGACTTGAACTGCCCCAAGGAATAGATTGTTAATAGACGTCAGCTGATGGTTGAACAACTACATTTTACGCCCACATTTGTTAATCCGGAAGTTAAATTACTAGGTAAGTAAGTGTTGTTGTTGGAGAAGTAGTTGACAAAATATTTTGGGTATTCGTTGTGAACGTCAACTTTTTAACAGACTTGATGTCAGCAATTATTGAGAAATATTCCAAATCAAATTTTGTTCAGCTTATATTTATTTTAGCAAGTTTAGCAATCTACATACTATAGTAGATAGGTATGTATGTAACTTTTAATTATAGTACATAGTCTCAAAGGAATCTCAGTTAGATAACTTTAACAGGTCAAGTTATTATTTTAATTGGACAGCATTCGTATAACTCAATCACTAATTAAGGTACCTATAAAATGTCGCACTCAGGCTCATGGTAATTCCATAATGATTCATCTAAATGTGAGTTATACAGGGGTGGCTTGATCCAGTATTTGGATACAACGTCTAAATCTATAAAAATATTACGGTGTCGAAAATGATTCCAATTGTAATAAAGTACTGTTTGAATAAGCAGTTATAAGAACGTAAAAAATGTTATCAGAAAAACGTTTCTAGTTGAAAATTTAAAGACTTAGGTTTTATAATAAACTATAAGTAAGTAGGTATGTAAGTAATTTTGTATTTCTTTTTTATCAAAACACGTGTGAATACGAATTTATAAAAAAAACTAGCTGTTCCCCGCGGCTTCACCCACGTTCCCGGTGTATTTTTTTTTCATACAAACCTTCTCCTGACAATAACGAACACATAAAAGAAAGATTTATACAATTTGGTGCAGTCGTTCGGAGTTATGCGCGTACAAACATTTCAGCGATCCATTTTTATTTATATAGATACAGAAACTTGTATATAAATACCTAAGGCTCCTTAATACCAACATTTGTTTTTGTAAGATGTCGCCTTTCTAATAAACATGTTAGAAATCCTCATTTATTTAACTTCAATATTTGTTCAGAAAATAAATATCACCATTTCGTTTTCACTTGTTGAAAGATGCATAAAATATCGTATCAACATTCGAATATAAATTTAACTCCCTAATAATATTTTCTTCTTATTTTCTTTTCTATGTATAAGCCTGAGCTTGACCACAATCTCACCATGGTATTTGTGGTCAAAAGTGGTAGGTACACAAAGTCTAGAAGGTGGTAGCCAGGCAGGTAGGTACTAACAGAGATATATGTACACTAGATAACGCAAGTATCACGATTTGTATTGAAACCAAGCGTGCCAACTTTTCAACAGAATATTTACGCATAATATAATTTTAAAATAACTTGCCCGTGATAGGAAATATGTCCTTGCCTTTGGGGGCTCGAAATTTTTGGGCTATTGCAGTTAATTATCACGCAACGAGGCATTTTTTTAGTTTTCGCGGCCGTCCGGCTGCAACAACAGACGCGCGCGGACAGTAAGTAGCGGCGGCCAACCTTGACGCTTTGTCGGGGTTCGGACACGGGAACTACATGCATTTGCGTTATCTAGTGTACATATATGTCTGTGTACTACAATGTACTCTACCACTGTGCGATGTTTTCCTTCACCAAAAGCTCAAGCTCATACGAAATACACTACCTTTGTCACGCCATTCGAACGGTGCTACCAATGAGCTGCCATCGCCCTACCTACTAATAGATAGATAGGCCAGAAGAACTCTCTAGAACTACCAGTCCGATTTGAAAAATCCTTTACGTATTTGATAGCCAAATTCTTGACAAAGGTTAGAGGCTACTTTTTATCCCGGTAATGCGTGTGAAACCGCGGGGAACAGCTGGTTTTGTATATTTTGACATCTGGCTCTAATAGGTATACAGTTGTGGACAAGGTCTATAAAATGACTGCTATACTTGAGACCTACATTTAGATAGTAGGCCAGGAATGGTCTGATGACAGACCACTTATGAATTTAACTCATGAGAGCATAACCACATTACCAACTAAAAGATTCTAATGAACATTTAGCTTACATTTTAGGACAGAGCGTTTAAGGCAGATTACTACGGAATCCTCCAAGTAAGTACAGTGAGGCAGCATTGTCCGCATAGCGTTGCGTTTATAGTAATTGCCATAGTTAGTATGGTGTCATTAGAGATCAGTGAGGTTAATGACCCTACACCTACGTGCTACACTGATGTGATGATTTATGATGAAAGTGTTAATGTTGTAATGTGAAACCGGTAAGTTCTTATAGAATGTGTGTTACAAATTTGTATTACCAATTACCTAGTTGTTTTCTACTAAAAATATCTTAAATGCGTAGTACTCAAAACAATTTCATTTCTTTTTATCACGGCCTATATTCAGCAGTTGTCATGCTCGGACTGAATATGATTATGATATCACGGCGAACAAACATACGACTCTACTGATGGTAAGCGGTTACCATAGACTATTAACGCTGACAACACCAGGGGAATCAAATACGCGTTGCCGACAATGCTAAAATCTCTTCACACTCTTCTATATGTTTTAATTTCGTTACTAGAATACCCAGGTTTCATTCGTGGTCTTTCTCTATTCCTAAACTTTATAAAGTCACACAAACAACATTCTATCACAGACAACAGATACTATAGATAACAATGTGATCAAAAACGAGTTTATCAAGATAGCTCATCAAGAAATGATAACCTGATAACTTTTGTCGATAACTTACTATCAAGATGAGTCGGATTGGTCTTAAAATATTTTCGGTCAATATATATTAATTAAGTGTTTGCGAGTGTATTCAGTAAGTACTGACTAAAGCTGCGCATCCACTTGTTTGGTATCGGCAGCTACGGAACTGATTCCCTTGTGTACAAAATAGGTATGTCCATCGCTATCGATGCCCACCAAGTGAATGGGCAGCTTAAGACCTCTGTCTACTTTTTTATTATTCATATATTCAAAATAAAACGTAGTAGGTAGCACAAAATATTCTTTTTGTAATATTTTTCTTTGGGGATTTTGTGGATGTATAGAAATGTTTTTTATGTGATGATTTTCTTCAGGATCATGAGCAGGGTATTTTGTTCCTTAATTCTTAATATAAATTCTTTTGTTGCAGGAATACTACACTACAATAAGAGTTAAATATATAAAAGCCTATTTAAGTAAAGCTATACACTTGTTTTTTCCACGGTCAAAACCAGAACCAGATTAAGGGCAAGGTAGGTTAGCGAGAACGGAAGTTCTGTCGCGGAATTTCCGCTACCACGCCACAATAAGTACCTTGTCAATAAAAGTAACTAGATACGAAGGATCAATCAATGTCAGCATTATTTAGAATTAACAACGCCATCTCGTAGAGGATAGAGAAATCTATCAAATGGTACAGCCAGTAAATGCCGAGGCGCATAAGTTCGTATGGCCGTAGATTGAATGAAAATTCTCAAAACTTTAATTTAAACTAAGCAAACTAAAGCACGGCGACATCGTAAAGAAATGCTAGTTTATAATATTAGAATAAACAGCAATTTATCACTCAATTAAGTGAGAACTAGACAAGTATTTACGTCTAGCGAGTAATCTAGGCATATATCCAATTATTACTAGGTGCCAGTACTCGCTCAAATGGACACAGGGCTAGAAAGCTATATTAAGTCTACCTATAGTAATGAAACTCAGATAAACTGATATTTTGTGTATGGACTTGACGTTCATGCATCCCGATTAATATTAATAAAGTATCTAATATTATCTAAATCAAACTATAATATTAAATCGTATATTTAATTGACATGGATGAAGAAATAATAGCTCTGTATATAAGATAAAAAAAAACAGCATCTGATTGATATGATGAAAAGAACCTAGTAAAATTATTTATGAATATATCAACATAAACTAGTCACAAATCTAGGTACCTCATTCTTTTAACTACCTTAAATCTGAAACCTTAATGCAAACCAACAAACCGTACAGTCTCACATTGCATAAAGATGACTTCAAAACTGAATACAAGAACACAAAAAGATCGAAGGTACTCCTCAATGGTGCTATAACGGCATATGATTGCTGAACAATATTACACTTTCCAAGGCTAATTCGCGAACAAAAAGCGACCTGCCTTGCACTTCATGTACATAATATTACATTTACTTAATTAACTGGATATTTAACTAAGGCGGTCAATGAGAACAACACTCGCAAAGTGGATATCATCTGTG
This sequence comes from Tetheella fluctuosa, assembly GCA_951216915.1. NCBI lineage: Eukaryota > Metazoa > Arthropoda > Insecta > Lepidoptera > Drepanidae > Tetheella > Tetheella fluctuosa. The sequence goes on from OX578230.1 coordinate 8,892,742, forward strand.
ACCCCCGGTATAATGATGCGATGGTGGACATTTACCAGCAAACTCGTAATTATGTTGCATAAAATGGGAAATTCTAAATTGATACAAAGTCTAAGTTAGATATTAACAATTACAATATTAGAATCGATAATGTCTGTTACCACAATATCTGGCACATCGGTGTGTTCCAGCAACTGTACTTGAGTGCTGCCCTCATGTAACTTGCGCATTACTGTGCTTACCACAATCACAGTCGCATTACTTACCACACGGTGAGTTTGTGATGAAACACAGGTGGTAAAAAATAACATTACTTTCTACACTACATCGAAACTTTGTATTTTTTCTCAACCAGTGAATACGTTGAAAAATTTGAAGATGCCTGAACCTACAACATCAACCAAATCCTAAAATTTTTGGCACTTAGCATACTTTATTTTTCACATGGAAACATTAAATTAAGTAACATAGAAATGCCTTCTCATGTTTCAATCCTAATGAACACTAGACAAGACGAGTTAATTCAAAGGTTATAGAGATCCACTCTCTCTACCACACCTTAGGAATGGCGCATTTATAGGAAACCATACTAAGCTATTTGTATGTACTACTGCAGTCCCTACAGCTTTCAGAGAACCTAGTCTCACAAAGATTCGTAGTGGCAATGTAGTGCCCAAAGTTAATAAAGTGCTGTAAGCTTAGCTTGAAATAATACTGATCGAAGCAGAAAAAATGACAATACAAAATAACATCTTCATGATCAATAATTCACAGAAAGACATTCGTTTAAGAAGCGAGTCAAAGCTCATAAGTGTAACGTAGCTGATTGAAATCCAATCAAGTCAATCAAAAAAGTCAAAAATGTGTTTTAAAAAAGTAATGTAAAATATAGATAAGGTTAAAAATATTAAAGATATTGTTTTCTACTCATAAATACAATCAGCACGAACAGATCTACCAAAGAAAAGAGTAGATTAGACATGCGTAATCGCACAAGAGTTAATCAAAGGCGACAACCGAAATGCCACCGCACTTTGACATAGACAAGTGAAAAGGTTGTTTGTGAGTTAATCAGCCGTTAGAAACTTGTAGACAATCTCGCCTCTTTATTACTGTAGCTAATGCGATGGCATTCCAGATTGAATCATTGACTAAAGATACTTGTAGTTAAGTAATTTTGTTAAAGAAAGCGTTGAAATAATTGTAAGTCAAAAAAATATTTAGCCAAGTAATTAATTTGTTTGTAAGAAAGTAAGAAAACTGTCGATCGCTAATAAAATTAACAATAGTAATGTTGAAGTAAAGAATTTGAAGGTCGGAATGCGTTGGTCAATAACAATGAGATCAAAAATGGACAGTTTACTTCGCACGCATTCAGACAAGAAACAATTTAGTAAGAATAATTTGTAATCTACGTCCTAATTGCTTCTGGAATGTAACCTACAAGTATCCTTAATAATCCATTTATATTGTCATCGCCATTAACAGATACAAATCTGTGAACTGAGAGAATGAATAAAAGGATCGTGACTCCTCGTGATTGCCCGAAGGTTATTTGGTAATTAATTCACGATAACCACTTGCCAATGCACTAGAAAACATATATAACTAGTTTTGTGATCGGCATTCAAAGGCTAATGTTAATCATATCAATAGCTCGTGAGACATCAGGAATCTCAAGACCTTTGTGACAAATTAACCAAGTGTTATTGAACAAAATGTTAAGATATTTTTTGTTGGAAGGCACAATATTGTCTTTAAAGTCGAATGATCTATTGATGATCGAAAAAAAACTGAGCAATCTGGATAAAGTAAAGTTCCTAGTTTACCGGATATCATTACTTCCCAGAAATTGATCCTTATTAGCAACACTATCAGATGGTGTAATAATACAGTGTATTTTTTTTTCAAAATCAACGGGTTCCATTCCTGGCTAGGAATATTGATTTTTCATAAATCTAATGATTAATTTTTAGTTTTCATCAAAATTGGGCTCGAGTGCCCTTTGAGTATTTTTCGCTATTCCTTCTAGTTTAGGATTTGGCCATTTGAAAAATTCACCCAATTTACGTAATATTCAAACAAACAAAAATTTTATGGTTCAGACAAATAATATTTTTGTTTCCAATCAATGTTCATTTATTTGACCTTTATTATTTGATTAACCTTTGAAATCTTATTTGTTTTTGAATTATGTTCGTGTATTGGGTTATTTAAATAACGGGATTTAAGCCAAACCGCTGATCGTACAAGATAGTGAAAACATATTGCACTTTATTTTTAGATGATCTGTAGACTTTTACAAATGACTTTTTACTTTCGTAAAACGTTAAAACGATTTACCTATAGAAACCTATATAAGATAACAGAATAGCCGGAGGTTTATTACAAATCTTATCGCGAGCACTTGCTACAGACAATATCTAATAGTTACTAACGACTGGGTTCGATCCACCGATCAAACAATTTGCTGCCACTTTGCTGGCTCGTTTAAGCATTTATCTTATTTTCTAGCAAAGTAATGAAACTATATATTTTATGTATCAGTCGGAGTACATTAACAAAGTAAGTAAATATCATGGATTGTACATAGAATGAATAGATAGGAACATAATAATCATAATCAAAATTGATACAAATCAAAATAACAATGATGATTATAAAAACCCAGCTAAAGAATAGGTTTTCCAGCAATGAAGTTGAGCGTAATGCTGCTAATCAGGTGGTGACTTTACAACAAGACAGTGTATTTTGTAATGATATTTCTACGTCACAAAATCTGCTCTGCCCTAAGCTGCGCTGAGCGGCGTTGACTACCTGTCAGCATACGCTCAGCTCGATTGATGTTAAAGTGAAAACTCTTAACCTATCCATAAGCTGGCCACGAATCGTTAGAGAAATCATTAATTACTCCGTTGGCACGTCATTGGCAGCAGTGCCAATCATGTTGTCGACACCATGATCACGCCAAGGTCCAAGAGAAAGTGCCCACAATGGACTTTTAGTGTATCGCTAAGTCATTTCGAATTGAAAAATTCCTGACTCAGCGAAACAGAGAAAGCTTTTGAGTGTAAATATTTCTGCAGATTACGTTCAAGATAAAAGCTCAGAGTGCAAATTTTACGAGAATCTACACTTTTACTTCAGTTTTATGTTTGTCTTTGTTTCCAACTTAAACAAATTGTAATGGAATGGAAATATTTGACATATAAAAATTTAGTTCTGTAGCTTATAAATTTCTGCAAAGTGAAATTTTGTTGAAATCGGTATTTTGCTTATCAAAATACAAGAAATGTCGGCATACCAAAAGAATTCAATGAATGGGCTGCTGATGACAACACTGATTAAATCGAATCCAAAAGAAGATACAACATACTTTTCCAAAGGTCACTACAGTATTTTCAACTCCATAAAAACTTCGTCACTGAGCGTGTACATTGATTACTTTTTATTATTACCAAAAGTACTTCATAAGCTAACCGCGTAACTTAATCGGACATCCGAACACGAGCAGAGTAATGACAATCATCTTCATCTTTTGTCTATGCCACCGATCTGTCATCGAGCCTTCACTAGCCAGTGAAAGTGACAAGTGGTATCAAAGTGTGTTGCATCACTTCCAGTCTTGTAATCTAATTTGTTTCATCTAGATTATACACACACTCAGCTTTTAATTCTTATTTGAGCTTGGAGCTTCCATATAATATTATGTCTGCTTGTTATTTAATAATTTAGAACGAAATTAAGATTGTCTAGATATGACGTCAATAGAAAATTATTTAACGAGCTACCTTAATTATGTTTAAGTAAATAGGTACTTATCTATATATTAATTATTATTATTTTTGTAATAATAGAGCACGAGGAAGTTTGAAAGTAGCGCAAGTGACTGGAAAGTTGAGAGGGAACCATTAGGTATGGTATGGACAAGTTATGAGGAGGGATGAAATTTTACTAAAAGAGTTATGAATATGAAATTATATAGATATACGGGAAGAGGAAGACCAAAAAGGGATTCGAAGGAGAGAATAAGATAGGAGTGAATACAGATATGACGGATAGTAAGGCCGAATGGAAGAAGAGTACGTATTGCGCTGACTCGAAATGATTTGAAACAGGGCAAGAAAATGAGATGATGATGAGAGCATAAGTAAACGTTGAGATTGGTTTTTTTTGATAGTCTGAATTTAAAGGTCTAAAATGCAGCGAGTGTAAACTTGATCCTAAAATTATAAAACAATAAAGGAAAACCTTGGGAAAATCCTATGACTATCCGCAGTGGACTAAAAGCAGTTGGTCATAATGATAGGACAGGATAAGATAGAAAGTAAGCGTATTGGTACTATTAATATCATTTTAATTTAGTAGTATTGTACTTTACAAAAATAACAGTAGTTTAAGGAACCGGTATGAGTCGGCGAAGATCACAAAACCGGTTACGAGCAGAGTGAAATTTCGTTTGTACACCGCTTATCGCTATTAACTGATAATGTAGTTAATTGAACGTTTAGTTAGATTAAAACTTTACATCTATATTAGGCTAAGATTGATGTATCATTTCAACATACATAATACACAAATTGTTTTAAAACTTTTGGGTAAAATTACATTCTAAGTAAATAATTATTATTATTTTATTCAGCAGTAGCCTTAGGTATAAGACAAAGCTGTGCACCATTCATTATCTTTATCTGAACATAGAAAAAAACACTGCACCATTCTACTTTAGTACCTATAAAGAGATCCTTATCTGAAGGCCTTATTGAGTTCATCAATATTATCTTCACCTACTTGTTCAACGACAGTAACTAATTCATAACAATTTTCACTCAACTCAACCCTTTATTGCTAACAAGTAAAATATAGGAATTTAATAAATCAGATGGTGCGATAGACTGCGAACTATCGATGCGGCTCAAAGCGGTACGCAGAGACCGGCAATTTGCTTCGGAGCAGGCACTAGCAACCAGTAAATCAAATTAAACGCCACCTACGCTATCGAGTGCTTATTATCCGATTGAGATTGTTGGAGGGTTAGCCGAGTTTGATTTTCAATTCACTCAGCAATAAGAATTCGTACTTTAGGCTAACAACAAAACAACTTATCAAAAATTGATACCACATTGGAACTATAGTTATCTAGGCTGATGTTAATGCTACTCTTCTCAGTACTGAGAACTCTCCCTACCTCCTTGGGATAATGGATGAGAAGACATTTATTTTCATCAAATTATAAACAGCGTCGACATTACAATAAACATCTTTTTAATTTGTGTATTAACATAGGTATCCAATAAAAATCTTGTCAACCCTAAACTTCTATTCTACATTATGAAAGTAGTCTTCTGGCGTGACTCACGCCTGCCTGATAGCCCCACCGTGGCGGTCTTACACCACGTGACCACCACAAGCTATCCTTCAGTATATAAACAACTCCTTCATGAATCCACCACATTATGCAAATCTATTCAACATCAAGTTGAGACATAAGGATGTATTTAGCAATTAAGTATAATACTTTAACTTAGACAAGTTTGAATGAGAAGAAATCTTCGACACGATAACTTAATTGCAATGACTTCCTTAATAAATGTTACATACCTATCCATACTAACTATTAACAGTACCGTGACCGACTGAATGACTGACTGGCTAACAGACAAAGCACTGCCTAAGCTATGGACCTAGAGATTTTAATTTAGAAGAAATACTTCTTGCGTTCCAATAGGGATCCACAAAGGAAAGGTTTTTGAAAATTCAACTCTAAGGAGAGTAAAATAAGGGATCGCGGGTATAACAGTAAAAGCTAGTTAACAATAAAATTCATTCCAGACTTATTATGATCAAGGGTTCATAAATCTGTGACTGAAGTTTTGAAGTTACTGATCGCTTTGTAATTTTAGTTTAAAATTAAATAATATTCACAACAAAAAAATATTTGTCCAATTTCAACGCCTTTCAAAGTTCAGTATTTCTCACAGTAATTCATCTAGGCTGGTTTTAGGCAACATTTGATACTAGTGGGTGGAACCTTGGGCTAGATACACTATAACTTATTCAAACAATACCCTTTCGATAGTAAATCATGAATATCAAGACTGAGTGCGTTGAACTCAAAGAAACACTAATTAGCCGAGATAAAGACAGTCGTCTATGATTGCATAACACTAGTCTGCTCATACAATGATGAAATTGGCATAAAATGATGGGAACATTGGCTACTTGGTGCTACACGATGTTACGACAACTATAATATAAGTTTTAAAGATACTCTCTATGATGTTATTAAAATTCTTCTGTTGGAAACGACGATTGTCTTTTTAAGGAAATAATTAGCGTTTTAAACAGAAATTTGGTGTGTTGAGCTTAATGCTTAAGTTAATTGGCATCAACAAGATAAAGAAGATGGATAGCATTCAAGAGGTACAAGAAATCCGTAAAGATTCTATAGAACCTCAAAATTGTTTAAACTCTATCAGAATTATATTTGTAGTATACTATACTTGCCTACATTAAGTACGGTGTAATTAAAAAAATGTATAATTGAGAGACACGTCACGAAAAAAAAACCGCATTAGGAACCCAAAGACTTACTCATACCTTAGGTAAATAGTTCTTAGTTTACGCAGTAAATTTAAAAAGAGAAATGCTACTCACCACCAGCTCAGCAAACTTGGCATCGAGTTCGTCTTGTGGTGGCATAGGATGGGTGGGTGTGACGGCTTGCAGAGCCAGTCCACCTTCACCCCCCACCACGCAGTACGTGATCTCTGGAGGTTCGTCATTCTGAAACCAAGGAGAGGATAGTAAAGTAAAAAGAGCATCTTAGCTGTTTATAGTTGTTAATTTTAAAATTATTCATCATCAATATTATCGTCACCATTTTCAGGGTTTGCTATTACACGTGTTTCTATTTTCTGCCATATTTTCATCAATACCCTATTCTCTCTTATCTACTCCTAATGCAGTTATCCTATATCTCCTTCTTTATTTGTTTTAGCTTCTTATAATAATACCTACTTGCCTCCATGATTTTACAAGCATTTCAAGGACAAAAATAATAATCTTCGTGGTCCAAGCTAAATTTACCCGTGAAAACGTAACAAACAGACAAACAAACTCACTTTTCCTTTTATTATATGAACGAAGGATTATGGTTACGATATAAGCTAGGTTCTTTTGCAAAACAACTGTCAGTTTGTTTAAATATCGCTCTCTTGTTTTGCTCTTTGTTTAAATATTGAAATCTTTATTGTACCTTATTATAGCAATTATTAACATCAACTTATATGTACCTAATATGTGATATGTGCATATGTACCCACTATCATAAATATACCTAATGATAAATAAATAATGCTTGGAAAGTAGATACAATATATAAACAATAAAGAAATGTGTAAACATTTCACAATTCAATCAAAGTTAAATAATGACAGCTCAATTGTACATTATGATGAACCTGACCCTAAAGAATCTCACTCCATTCCTTATAAAAATGACAGCATACTGATTAATTTACAAAAGCATTCGTATGATGATATAAAACCAACAAAAAAGCACGAAACTTCGAAAATTCTACTTACAATGTTTCGAGACATAAATAAAGAAAAGAACATAATTTGTCCGCATAAATACGAATACAATCCAAGCCACGGCCCAAGGCGGTAAAAATAGCAATTTAAATTGCAAAGTATAAATAACAAGGAAGACTTAACCAGTTCTTTCCATAAAGGGAGAGTCGAAGCGAATGTGGTAAACGAGGAAATGCTGATTGACGGACAGAAAAACATTAAAGAGGCATTGACAATTACAGCAATGCACAACGGTCAACCAATTGCAATAATTGTAATAGTAGTAATCATTCAACACGTCGTAATGTTACTCTTTAAGGTGAGCATGACCCTATCAATATTACACGTCCACCGTTTATCACATAACTGAGTTTATAATGGATAATTGACAATTATAATGTATTAAAAAGGTGCCACTTCATTTATGATCTATTACATTTAGACATCAGAACGTTCATTTATGTTTTAGCACTTTTTTTTTTCAAGGGTTCTTTACTAGGAATTGTAGAGAAACTGATCTTTCGCCTTTTTAGGGTTCCGTACCTCAAAAGGTAAAAAAAGGAACCCTTATAAGATCACTTTTTTTTCCGTCTGTCCGTGTGTCACAGCCGATTTTCTCAGGAACGGGTGGACCTATTAAGTTGAAATTTATTCCAGATACTGAGGTCTATAGTCCCTATTAGGTGTATACACGCTATTTTATTTTTATTTTTCGGAATTTTCCCTTTACAGCACGTAAGACCTTACTTTTAACCAAAATTGACAATTCTAGGTCAACCGAAAGTATCCTATAGGTCTTTGGTCGAAAACCTATATGGTAGTTCCCATTGACCTAGAATCACGAAATTTGGCAAAAAGCATATGCAAGGTCTTGCAGCAAAAATAATGGAAAAATTCAACAAAATAAAAAAGTTGAAAATTAAAGGGTGTCCCCATACATACATAGTTAACGCCAATTAAGATAGTCCTCTGAGTTGTATGGGTGCTTATACAATTGAGAGGTCTAGCTTAATTGGCGCCAACCTCAAATAAGGTAAATAAATAAAATTGTGCTATTGTATGAAAGAAAATAAAAGAAAATATTTATTGCAATATTATGCTCGTGTGCGCAGAACATTTTACAGTAAAGATTAAAGCGATCATTACACTATGCGATGTATGAGGACAACAGTTTTCCAACGACAAAGTTAAGTTTGTCCCTCAATCCATATCTTATCGTTAAGATTCCCGTGATGGACGAATTATTTACATACCTACCTATAAGTTTGTAGGGAACCCTCGTTGCGCGAGTCAGACTCGCACTTGGCCGGTTTTTTTTATTAGTTCTGCATGTCATGATAAAAATCGAGCTATAAACTTCAAAGATGCCTTGGACAATGACCTTATGTGGCCGCTGCTTATTAACCGAGAGATACTTTAACTGCATCTGAGTCACCATTCCGACCTTTTGGCGGCGCCTGCGCCTGCAGAGCATTTCTGCAAACTGTCACCCAATGTCTCGCAAATCCCTTGACTGAACATCATAGGGTTGTCAATATTTTAAGGCTGGCTTTTTTTATTTTATTTTAAATGCACTGTATATTATTTTTAGATATTTCCAAAGATAAAGTTTAAGTTGTAGAGTGAGGACACATAGCTCATGAAAAATATCCACAAAAAATATGAAAAAACCTACAATGCTGGATAGCATTGGATAGGAGGATTCCTATCAATACAATTCTATCCTTCTTAATACGTGGGGCACTCAGAAAGTTTTGAGAAACTTAAAAAAAGTTTTATGAGTTAAGTTTTTTTTATTTAATCTTTTTAAAGAACTCTTCACCAGTATCTATACAAAGTTACATGCGTCTAAACCAATTTTCGAAACACTTTTTCCAATCCGCCGCGAGACACCTTTTCTATGTCCTTCTCGAACGCTGTTAGCGCATGCGGCACCCAGCGTGAAACTATCCTCCTCACGCGAAGATGCTCATGTAGAATTTCGTGAACGCTTCCCGATCCAATTTGCAGTATGTACTGAAGCTCTTCATACGTAATTCGCCTATTCTCTTGAATTAATTTTTTCACTGCTAGCACGTTTCCTTCCGTAACAGACGTCAAAGGGCGACCACTTCGTTTTTCATCCCTCAAAGTTAGACGACCGCAATGAAATTCGTTATACCAGTGGTATACGGTTGCTTTAGAAGGGCTTTCTGAGTGCCCTGGTATTATAAATATGAAAGTTTGTATGTTTAGATGTTTGTGAATCATTCACACATAAGTAAACGGCTGAATGAATTTCTATGAAACTTGGCACACAGATGGAATATTTTCTGGATTAATTTATACCGGAAAGTAATACAATAAACGTGAAATCTTGTGTGTGTATGTTTCTTATATTTCTAAGTAACTGTAGCATGGATATTCATGAAATGTTGTTATACATTTATAGAATAAAATATAGAATACTTTTTGACACGAAAAAACACAAGATCCTAGATAACTCATCGAGAACTAAAGAAAGTAGTAATAATGGCCCTCCAAGTAATGAACCATAACTTTCTAAAGGAGCTGCTTTGATTACGTTTATAATAGAGGAAGAAAGTAATCCTACAGCAGACAGTAATCTGACAGCAAATGGAAGAACAAACAGACTTTATCACACTAATGCTAAAGCAAATAGAAGACAATGAGGTCATGAACATCACAGCTAATGTTTACCGCATAAGCAATGGAATATTTGGATAGCCATATATACATAATAAGAGTAAAAAAGTAAGTATACTATTTAAACAAATTAAATCGTTTCCCCAATAAAACATACAAATAGTTTCGAAAATATACAGTATGCATGTATACAATATTAGGCAAAAAAAGGCCAAGTGCGTGTCGGACTATGCACAGTGTGTAGGATTCCAAAGCATGTAAAAAGTACGAAGTTATAGTATAGAGGGTTAATTTCATCCACAGCAAAAATAATTTTGCATTATCATAGTATTTCATAGACACTGTGAAAAACAAAGCTATTTCTGCGGTCGCTAAGCTCAAAATAGCGTGTTATCGAAAATATCCCATAACTCAATAACTACTCAACATATTTCATTAATACAAATTTTCCTTGAAATTGTTCTTTATGTTCTACTATCTTATTTTTTCAGAAAAACTTTTTACTACATATCTCACATCAAATATTGATTTAAATGAAAAAGTCTATAGATGTATAATAGACAAAAGAGATCCCACATGCCTACTGGTTTCTACATGTCTACTGATTTTTTTTCACCCCTAAGTTACATGTATGAAGTGCCATCCCAATGTTTGATTTCTTCATTTAATTACAGCATTGTGTAGCGGTTCATAAAAAGCGCAGACGGGATAGACGGACTATTAGACAGACAGATAAGATGAAATTATAACGATTCCGTTTTTTGCCATTTTGCTACGGAACCCTAAAAAAAGAGATGAATTGAAGTTGGAGACTCTTTCATCCAAATATTTCCAAAACAGACATTTTAATTATGTCATATAATAGAAGCTGATACAGAATAAAATGGGGTAACCCTAGAATCTTCCAGGGTTACTAACAAGCTTGAGTATTTACGTCGATGACTTCACCAGAAACATTTAAAGACGACCGAACAAGTTTATTTACGTTCGTAAGGGCAACTTCATTATTAATAAAGTATACGTTACTCATTTTACAGACCATAAAAAGTATTTCCTAAATCAAATATTACTCTAACAGCTAGTACTAATATTAAAAGGGTGTGTTCAGCGAAGCTTTTAATTTTGCCGTACCAGGAAAAAGTGGAAATGACTTACTTTTGTAATAAAGAATTGTCTTTTAAATCTGAACCTCTTAGAGCTTCCATTGTTGTCCTTAGATCGAAACATCTTTGTAATGCAGTTCCAAAATCACTACAATTTTGCGCTCCAGTAAAAATTCACTTACAATATTATGATGTATAAAGCAATAATAAAATGTTGTTAAATTTTATGCACAACCCTCGAATCGGGACTCAGGACAAAGCGTTTCAACGCTAAACAATATGTCTCAATCAAAACGGAGACATCTGTCTACACAATAATTACTTCCCGTCTATTTATTGCTGTGCATTGTCCCATTCTAATTCTATTAACGACTTCTAATTAAATATCTCGGGTCTAGTGACGTAAAGGGTATCTACGCACTCCTTATTTGAGAATCGTCGGTTCTTTATCTACCCTGTCGTAATTTGACCTTCATTTTTTCTCTACAATGATGCGCAATTAACATTATCAGGGCCGGAGATCGATTTAGAGTTAAGTTTCAAGTGCCCTTTTAACCTTTCTGAAATACCAGTCCAAACGCATTATAGTTTTGGGTTGCACAATTTCTGAAGCAATATTTTCGTATGCTTAACTGCCCTCTTTGTGATTTGACGTTTGATCCCACGTTGTTGTTATGAATTATTGTTGACCCAGCTGGAAGTCAATCGATTTGAATTATTTCTTTCTTTGGCTTGTTATTGTTAAAACTGAATTGTCCTTCATTCAAATGGGTCACACTATTATAGTTCAATACACTACGGCAGCTAAATCTATAAACTAAATTTACATAGCACAATTAATTATAACTTTTCAGAAAATATTATGCTCTTGACATTATTTTTTATTGATGTCATTTAATTATTTTTTTTATTCAGTCGTCACTTTGATAAATAACGTACCAGTTACATTAGTTAATGACCTATCAACCTCATTAATTTTAATTTACTATAGCACAAAAATATAAAGGGAAAAAACATGTCTGTGATATAAAATTTATTTTATGTACGAATGTATTGTAACCTCTGTAATCACAAATACGATTTTACTAACATGCCTTATATTTTTGTGTAATGTATAATAGTACATATTATTCATATCATTGCATCAATTAAATCAACCAGAGATATCTTAATATTTTTACATATATACCTACTAACTGAAATCGGCAAAGACAAAATAGATAAGTACCATTTTCTCATCTGTTTGTGAATAGTTTTTTTTTGTTTAGTGGCTTATGGGTATTGATGAGTTTTAGTGTAATCAATAAAAAAAATGGAAATGTCACAGCGTATCCGGATTTAGCTAGTTATTATAAAACCACAATAACTCAGAAAAATGTAAAATATGCTAAATAAGTTGTAACAACCAAAGCAAAAAAAACTCAAATATGTTAATTATCGAAATTACCACGCCACTTTAAAAATCATTCGTGTTACGGAAATAATAATAAATCTTCATAAACATTCAACAGTAGCCAAGAAATTATGGTAAAAACTGGCATACATTATAATTTCGCAGACATGCGTTCGCACACGTGGTCGAAAATCCATCGAATCTCTCGTTGATAAATATGTATTGGCCGCGAAAGCCGGCTTTCCAATATAAACTAAACTGGTTTCCGATAGAGCCCATAGGGTTGACCCTAGGAACCTTTCTTGGTTTAATAGCCTTTACGAATAAGTGAAGTGAAATTTAAGCAAGTGTCAATGAGCAGTTCATGAATTTGCGATACTTCCACGAAGTTAACTTTAGAATCTATTTGTGAAAGATTTTGGTTTGTTTTTTTAACTACTTATCAGATAAAGGGTACATCAGTTTCTTTAGTTTTCTCTTTATTTAATAAACATTAGTGAGTCTAATATAGAAAATAATGCGCTTAAAATCAGTCGCCTATTGATAAGCGGTAGTATCGGCTGAATTACCACTCACGCGTTTATTCTATAGGAACATACTTAATCAATCAGAGATTAAAACACAATGCAATGTTTATATACAATCTTTGAGTTAGATTACCTGAATTGTCCAAACAGTTAACCTCTTAACAAAGTAGGATGGATTAAATATGTATTTAAACCGGCAGTAACTTCTGTAACTCTAAATTATGTAAGTGCCCGCCTGAATCAAAAACAATGAATTCACTTCGGCCACCATAAAGTAACATTATGGATAAATTTAATTTAAATCATCGATTAAAAAATCTAGTTAACAGGGATGATGACTGGGTAATAAAAAGTAATTCTATTTAGTCTGTCAGTTAGATTATCAAAAAAATATTACTTACACGTATTATTTCGTTTATCAAATAAATAAAAAAATACAAAGTTATGTCACAGATGACTGTAGGTTAATTCCTCTGTGGTTATGTTGCACCAAATTCAGAAGTCGGGGCTTGTGACGTCACTTGTATGTAAAAATTGTACAATACCGTGTACAAAAAATACATTTTTGGGTAACCTAACTGAAGGACTAAATAGACTTTTTTTAGTTATCATCCCTATTCGTGGTGAGCGTTACAATACCTCTTTTCTTTCTTTGTTGTTTTAAACCATTGTGGGCGTGAGCACAGCAACTCACCAAAGTTTCATCGTAATCGGATGAATGGTACAAGAGCGCATACGTTACAAACAAACGGACAGATAAATAATGTTTTTTTATACACATATACAAGGAGGGAATGTAGGTACTTTAAATATTGTAACTTTTACTGAAATATTCGTTAAATTTTTTTTAGTTTTTTCTCCAATAACAATTTGCTATTGGAGATTCTTAGGAGCATAGGCCCCTAAGATTTGTCCCCTGTTGGACATAGGTCCCGTGGATGTTTTGCGGCTGAGATGATGATGATATAAAAGACATGAAAGTTCACGGAACCATAATCACCGAAAAGAAAACTGATGAATAATATATCTGCCAGTATCACAGCGACCTGCGACCCTGGCCTTCGAAATAATAAATAAACAGCCAATTTAAATAAATTAGAGAATTTTGATAATCACACGGATATGGTAGCATGTGTTGCAAACTGTTATAGTTTTCACTTTTGGTGAAACTTTGTTTACTTTAATGAATTTGAGTCCATTAGTTCCATATTATCCTTACATCCTTACGTCTGTACTAATGCTTTTAACTTTTTGACGGGCCGGTTGGCGTGGTTGGTAAGTTACCCCATCTATCACGCCAAAGGTCGTGCGTTCAATTCCCACTCAGGACAGACATTTGTGTGCATGAACATGTCTGTTTACCCTGAGTCTGGGTGTAATTATCTATATAAGTATATAATTTACAAAAGAAAAGAAGTACATGTAGTATATCAGTTATTTGTCTTTTGTGCTATGCTTAGTTTGGGGTCAGATGGCCATGTGAGGAATGTCTCAGAAATTAAAAAAGAATGCAGGAGTGAGTACCTACGTATGTATTTGTTTGCAATTTTTTTCAGGGCTTCTATACAGATTAGTAGATGAGTAGCTGAGGACTTTGTTGTCCCATTCCAGCAAATCTTACATATCGTTATGTGCACTCCATCTCTGATCATCTTAACTTTCTTATTGACGTACCTCTGCACTACATAGAGTTGGGTAACTCTATGATTTTAATGTTTTATTTAGAGTTTCTTGCCGGTTCTTCTCAGTTGAAGGCCGATTTTCGAACTGGTGGTAAATTCAGTAGCTTCGACGTTCATAAGTGTCCTTCTAGGGCATCGTTTCTCAACCTTTTTAGTGTAGCGACCCCCAAATACCCAAAATTAAGTTAATATCCTTTCGACCTCTCACTATATTACGGTTTCCTTAAGAGATTGCGACCCCCCACGGGGTCGCGACCCACAGATTGAGAAACGATGTTCTAGGGCCTAAACTGAATAGGTACTTAAATGGCTTTGACTTTGACTTATCAGTAAACCTTTCGTTGTTTTACAGACTACAAATAATTAAATGAAACCCTTAGAATGTGATAGATGGTGAAAGTATCACATGCACCTAGGAGATCTAAATACGATACAGTTGTATCGGATAACCAGATCGTTTCGATATTTGATACGTTCCGCAACAATTACCATTGCGCTACTTATGAGCTGAGATTTCATCAATTCATGCTAGTTAGTAGCAAAAGTCGCTCTCAATTACAACTCTGAAAAATTTCTAGATTTTCAATAATTGAAAAAAAAACCTATAACCACTGCTCTTAAATTATGATACTTCCTACTTGAATTTTTATAATTCATTGTGAAGAGATATATTATAATGCAGTTATGTACCTATATCAGTAGGTATTTGTTTTATTTTAATTGAAATGATTCAAGGCTCAAACTAGTTCTATTCAGGCTTTAGATACCTACATATTACCTAGTTATCTTTGATTTAAGATGTCTGATTTTGCGCCATGTGCGTTTGCGCCGTGATAATGTAGTATTCATCTTGCTCTGTGATCTTGCTGACTACCACTATCAAGTTGAAAGTGAGATTTTTATCAAGCAGAAACCTATGCAACATTAAATAATTTAACAAACCTGCAAGCAAGGACACAATGGCCAGCGTCTGCGCAGCGCGTGCGGCATTTTCTTGCGTGGTGGATCCGGCTCCGCGGGGGGGTCGCCGCACGCCCAGCGCACGAGCCGCGCGCGCGCCGCCTCCGCCGCCTCCACACCGCGCGACCACGACGGCAGACCCTGAGGATAGAGAAAAAGCAGAAGTTAGAATTGGTTCTATAAGTGACATTAAGAGGTTTTGTAGCTGAAAAACCGACTAATTGCAGCATCACTCAACATGATGGAAAATAGATAAATTTTAGAATAAACCTAGATAAATAAAAAAAGACAACACCTATACGTACGTTAGGTAATATACTTCGTTATGCCAAGTCAGCGATAATTCCAATTAAAAAATATGATCGGTGCTAAATGCATAATACCTAAATCAGAAAGACGAAATATGACTCTCATTTTGTAAATACCGACTAGGTATTAAAATAGTAAGAAAATAGTACAAAAATTAGATGATAAGCAATGTTAGAGAAAGGTTTATTTCTAAATTATACTAAGTAGGTACATCTGGTAGGTCAATTTGTGGGTCAATAAATCTAGCAATAAACCAATAAATACACAAGTAATTAAACGTAAACAAAATAGAGATGAATTCAGTCAAGGACATCGGCGCATCTTATCATGTTTGTATACGAGCTAAACACGCAATTATAATAAGCTATACCTATATACACACGGAACACTATAGCGACTCATCTGTCTTAGTGGTGGCATGCGAGAGTGAAATGATCTCAACTTGAATACACTGTCGCACCTACAGTAAGCTGTAGATACGTCAGTAATACTTAGATGATTTTTATAAATGCGATTTTTCATGCAGAGTACCTGCATGGTGTGTATGTATTTCTTACTCATTCACGCTGTAATAGCTGAAATTTGACACATACCTATAGATAGATAATAGCCTGGATTGAAATAAAGAACACATTTTATCCCGGGTAATCAATATAAGAAATGGGCAGAAACTAATGAATACTAACTAACTAGTGAATAGTTATATAATTCAAAGATAATGCATGTCCAATCGAGAAGTGTTTTTTTGTTCCTACTTTATATATAATACTGAATGTCAGATAGATAGAAAAAATAGAAGAGATAATTATGTATATTAAATTGCACCTTTATAAACATTTAAATGTCAATGCCCAAAACATTTCTAAAAAAATACACTTTTTTTTGTTTTTTTTCCTTATTTCGGGTAGGCAAAGGGTTCTAGGCTTCTAGCCCATACAGCCTAATCATGTAGGTATAGTATTTCTTCTATGTTTTAAATCAATTATTATGTCTGATATCCAAATATAACATAGGCCAAAGCCAAATCTAGTATACATATTATTATAGTCATGTCAAGTCAAGTCAGTCAGATTTTAGTAAATTGGTGGCTGTTTTACTAAAACTTTTCGTGGACTATTTGAGACAACATGAAAAGTCACGATACACGCATTCATTTAATTTCACTTCACTCGTGCACTTGTATTGATCTTTATTAGACAAAACGCCACCAATATCATTCAATAAAACTCAAAATACACCGATTTCATGAAAATAAAACGAAAACGCAACGTCACTTCGCAAGTTCCCGCCAAAAAGTCCAATACACTTATTCATCGATAGTCTGTTCTAAAATATTGAAATACTAATTGAAATAGAAATTTGTTTTGCAATCCAAATATTTATATAGCATAAAAAAAACAAATATTTTTGTACGCCAATTTATCATGTGATGGAAAAGCGAAATCATTATGTTACCTATCGACTTTCTTCCGCCTGGTATTGACATCGACAGACTGACGCAACCGATCGGAATAGGAAACATATTGAGATTATACCGAATGAGAATTTCTATGGTAAACAGTAGAAACTGGTTCAAGTTGCACCTATTCTCATGGATATAGCCATATAAATATCTATTATTTATGTGGAATCGAAGTAATATAGGAAAATGTAATCGTTCTCTATCGTGTTAAAATTGTAACAAATGATAATTTAGAACGCGTTTTAACTCTAATGAAACAAATTTTACTACAACTTTAAAATTTACATTTATAAATGTATGTTATTTTAAAACAATAAAGAATAGCTATGATGAATGATCGTATACGTTGATAAAAAAGTAATAAATGCATTAAAAGTAGAAGCTTAAACATTTTAAATTAATTTAGAAATAATCAAAGAAGGATGCAAACGAGTCGTAACCTTGATTATAATATGCACACAAATAGTTGTTTTAAACAAAAACAGAATTCTGTGCCATTGCATCAACCGTAGATCCATTAACACATTGACCTTTCATTAACATCTCTATGACATAAATATTTTATAACACTTTGCATAACAGATCTAACTTATGTTACAAAGTTATTAAAGAAGTTCCATTTGAAGTCATTTGAATGACTGATTAAATTATTACAGAAGCGACGATGAAAATATTGACTCACACCAATGTATAAGAAAATAGTGACACCGATGTATAAGACTATGTTGACATCAAAAATTTTAAATTAATGACAGCACTCAATTACAAAGTGGCTAGTATACGGAAGGTGTTGTATAATATATGAATTTTGTAAGTTTTAGACAAAGTAGTCTTAGTAGAAAATTAGCTCAATATTTGTGATATTGATTTTAAAAATAAACGAATTATAAATGATCAAAACTATCAAGATGCAGAAATTATGAAATCTCAAAGTTTTTTGTACATTTATTTCAGGTAATTAGGTAAATAACATACCTAGTAGGTACATAACATAGGTAACATATGATAGCTCAGTATTAGTGATGTCGAATGCCGCGGCGAAGGCTGGTTAGAATTCTACAAATTACTATGAGTTTAAGCTTTTGGTGAAGGAAAACATCGTCAGGAAACCATAGCACCATGCAAAGTACCATGCCATTACTTTGCAGTACCTATTCGTCTTCCCCACTACCAGTGAGTTCCGGCAGCTGCAATGGAGAGCCAGTTCCTTCTAGACTTTGTGTACTTATCATCTTCGGACACATGATCACTTACCATAGTGAGATTATGGTCAAACACAACCCTATACAAAGTAAAAAATATATATAATTTGACGAACAAATTGCAATAAAACTAAACAGTAGAACCAAAATACATTTATATCTCAAGAATTTTAATTTATGCACAGCATCCAATGATTAACAACGATAGTTTCATTCCGTTTCGACACACTGAACGAATGCGCCTGCGACTATTGTTCGCTTGAACTTTGCGGTCGGCATTTACTGAGCTATTGCGAATCGATTCGAAATGATGATAAACGCCGAAATCAGCTATGTTTTCCATTATGCAGTTGTATTTTAGGTTTCTTACAGACTACTACCAAGAATAGGTACATTGGATTCTAACATCTTTCTTTCGACGAAATGCTCGTCAAAATGATCTTATTCGAAATATAAATGTTAATAAATTAAAATTTTTATTTTATAAACAGTCACTAGGATGCTCAATATTACTATTATATAAATGCGAAAGATTGTTTGTTGATTTGTTGGATTGTCCTTCTTCCACGCAGCAAAGGTGTTCGTGATTTTTGGCAAAGTGAAGGGTTTTCGGTAACCCAGGTGAAACCGCTGAGCAAAAGTTAGTACATTCAAATTCTGCAGTCTATCAGTACCTTTATGTGTTAAATGAAGTGGTATGAACAAGAACAGATATTTTACAGGTAGGTAAGTAAAATCTTACACGGTATAATTGTGATTTACATACATAACGTAGCAAATGTTAAATGCGGTGAATTGTCTTTGTTAAAGTTGCTTCACTTGTTGTTAAATTAATTGTGGATGGTTTGTTAGTTATACATGTTAAATTTATAACTGTACAAGTCATATTTCGAAAGGTTATACTGAAAGTTAAAACTTCAATTTATATTCTAAGTACTTATATTTTAAATAGCTTTTCCACGCAGTTTCACCCGCGTTCCCGAGGGATCTTGGAGAATCAACAGTTCCTGAGATTAGCGCGTTCAAACAAACTCTTCAGCTTTATAATATTAGTAAAGATGATCAGAATAGTTTTTGATTTATATTCTATGATTAATTAATTCCATATACCTATCCCATCATCAACGGAGCAACGGAACGATTAAAATTTTCCATAGAGATTATTTATGGTCCCGAGAGTGACATGGACTATTTATCGCGGGAACCCGAGTATAACCGCGAGGCGAATGCTAGTAAAAATATGAATAAGCTAAGAAGTAATAATGTAAATCTTCCAGATTTTTTATTAGGTACATTTAAAAACAAGACAAAATAGATTCCATAGATATATTAATCAAATACATAATGTACAAATAAAACAAAACGAAATTCAAAACTCATCAAATTTCAATTTCACACATAGCAGACAATAGAGCAGAAATGAAAGGAGTAAGTGTAAGTAACAAAAACAATGGATATCAAGACATCAAACCGACCACTTTCGTATGACCGTGAACAGACAGTGTGTCAGGAGGCCGTGATCATCATGAGGGTCACGTACTCATGGGTGGAGCCATTGACTAGGATGTACAGGTGAAAGTGAACTTACTTGCATTATAGAGCGTGGTTTTTTGGACAGGTGGTCTGACTGTTATCGATAAGAATCTTTGGACGGGTTTCTTTTGTGAACGAATGCATGTTGCAGAATGCATAATAGTATTGTATGTTTTTCCTGTTTCTGAATTGCCGACTTCGGCGAGGGGAGTACAACTGTTTATTGGTAAGTAGAACTTTCGGGATCTTTTGCAATATATTAGAAAGTATTCTACTTCCTTGAGGTCAGTTGTTTATTTTTTCATGTGTTTTATGTTTTTAAGGATAAAAAGTAACCTTTATTCTCTATATCCAAATATGATCACGATTTGTTCTGCACTTTACTTAGTAACAAAACTTTGTATACATTCTATGTCGTATTTTCAACGTAAATTTCATTTCAATTAGTTTCATGATATTTGATCCCTTTATATCTATTTGCTTCAATAATCTCGATACTTTCTTATTATTAATTACCACATCATCTATAATACTTGTATGTTCATGGACCCCAATCAAATCATCAGAGATCAAGCCCTTGACATCTTTGAGATAAGCATTCCGAAACTAATTACTAAGCAAAATCATTTTGAGCATCTTTAGGAATACATGAATCATTTACTACCTACGTTGTAACGTCTTTACTGCCCATCATATTATATTAATTGACTTTTTGTAATAAAATTAAGGTAATTCACGATTCTAATCCCTAGATTGTTCACGCATATTCAAATTTTTGTATAAAGGAATTTACAGTTGTAGCGGCGTGGCGAGCTGAGAATGCAACTCAGCAAATTGTCATCGCGTTTCATATAAGTCTCAGACTCGCCAGTCGCTTACGTTCCACCGTCCTGTCGTGTTGCCTTTTCGAATATGTGGAAATGTGTGAACGTTAATTGTGTGAACGAATTAGATAACTTAGAGTCAGATCAATCTTTTATTTAACAACCCAAATAGCATATCACCAAAATACCAAATCTCAGAGTATTAGTATTAGTAATTAGTAGGTTAATCTCAGAGTATGAAGACAAAAGTCTTTAACCAGCACATGTTACTGGTGATAACATACAAAATAGAGACGTGGTCTTTTACTGCTGGTTGCATAAATAAGCTCAAAGTCACTCAGCAAGCTAAGGAACGAGCTATGCTCAAAATTTCTCTACGCGACAGCTTCCGAAACGAGGACATTCGAAGAAGAACAAAAGCGAAGGATGACCTCCCACAACCCAAAAGCCCAAAACCATTCTTTGTAGAAATCAATGGGGTAGTCAGGTTCTGCAGTGGACAACCTCAGGCAGAAAAGATAATGATGACATTATTCTCGATTTCTAACTTAATCTAAAGTCAACACGGATTAATAAATTTGGCATCGACTTCATCTCCACTGCTGATTTACTTTCTGCATCCACCCACCCCCTGCCGCAACAATACAAGATTCAATCAAACACAAATAAATAACTTGAAAGACTTACTTACATGTATGTTACGTACTTATTGAGTAGTTTCTTCACCTAATCTAAAATTATGTTCATGATAATAAAATAACTGTAAAGCACATTATTAACCAGTTCTTTACGCTAGTCAGCCATTACATCAGTGTGATTCGTGTCAGCTCATTCGTGTGTTCCTTTTTGATTTATTACATTACATAATGTTAATCGACTACCATATCGATCTAAATCAGTTAGATCAATCCGGTCCTTATACTTATATAAGTTCATTATATTACGAATTGGTTAGTTAATAAGTAAAATAGCTACTTTATCTATTGAAGTACAATAACAGAGTGCCTATATTTGACCACAATCTCACCAAGGTAAGTGATGATGTGATATTTTTTTTTATATTTGAAGTATTTACATGGCTGCTTACGTTATGTTCGTAGGTGCACTAATTTTGCAGCACATAAGTCTATGACTTACTTTCTCCTAAGCTAAGAATTTTCTAAGCTAAGAATTAACTTATGTTATAGGAGTTAGGATTCTCACATAATCAATGTTATCAATTAATGTATTACTATACTACATTATAACATTAGTAAAATTTACAACCTATCAAATAAAACTTGCTACACTATGAAATATATCTGCTGCACCCTCAATTTAACAAACAAAAGAGCTCCAAGATCCGTGATCCAAATAGTATAGTAGAACAAAAAAGTAAACAAGCAATAAATTGACATAGCCACTCGACATCAGATGCCCTTATTGAAAGCCAACGATGCTTCGGAAAGTTTGAATTATTCATGACACAGTCACACACTGACGGGCAGACGGACTTCAAAGTGCGGAGTTGATAATGGTAAAGTAGCTGGAATTTACATTACAATAATCTAGATAACTTTACTATAACATACAAAACATTCATACAAAACTAGATGTAAGTATATCAATCTGAAGCATGAAAGCATTACTAGTATAGGATACAGGGTAAATTTCATATTTTCAAATCCTAGATTAGGTTAAGTTAGATTCACTTCGCGGACGAATGCTTCGGCGCCCCCGTACACCCAGCCGGCAGCGACATGTAGAAACCCCCGGTTTTTAGTCAGTAAGGAGTCTGAACTCATGAGTATTTTCCAGGGTTAAAAAAAATAGTTGGTCCTATAGTAAGAGTTATTCATCATGACGAACTTAGTATAGATTTCAGGTCGCAGGTCGTGGGTTCGATTCCCACTCAGGACAAACATTTGTGTGCGTGAACATGTCTGTTTGTCCTGTGTCTGGGTGTAATTATCTATATATGTATGTATTTACAAAAGAAAAGTAGTATATGTAGTATATCAGTTATCTGGCTTCCATAGCACAAGCTCTGCTTAGTTTGGGGTCAGATGGCCGTGTGTGAGGAATAATGTCCCAGAATATTTATTTATTTATTTCATAAATATGCCGTCACGAAATATACACCAGGTATAATAAGCTCTTAATGCACTTCTGACGAAATAAGAGGTCATTACTAAGGAGTGAAAATTGTGTTAAAGGAGAATTTAAGAGAACATGTCGCAACTGATCTTGTTAATATTGCTAATCATCAAACCGCAACGAATCAATCGATCGGTCTAATGTGGATGTTACTAATCTGATTACATACTACGCCTTCACACGTGCTTTGTGAAAAATTATAAAGTATTGTATTTTTGATCAAATTAGGATTGTCATAGAACTACTACCTACATATATGTCATTTACTAGCAGTTCCCCACGGTTTCTTCTGAGTTCCCGGTATTAAAAATTGCCTATAACCAATAAAGCCTTAGTTATTCCTTATAACTTCAGTTATATGCCGGTGAAAGTCTCGTCAACATCGGTCCAGACGTTTCGAAGATTAGCTGGAACAAACAGATAGACAGACAGACAAAATTTTTGAACACCGCGTTTTTTTTATAAGTATGTATACTTTCATATGCATTTAGTTATTTTGACATTATAAACAGACACTTTAATTTAATCTATTTGTAATACGTTCGGATAATAGCCACATAAAAATATTGAATTTCCGACTATGATATCATATTTTAAAATAAATAAAGCAGCATTTTAATGTCCTCGTGTTTTAAGAAATGTGAAAACATCTAATATCCTTGCGAGGAAGCAGTAATACTACAGTAATAAAACACTAAAAGTAGGTCATACGCATCAAGATGTCGCAATTTGGCTTTGAATTCTTTGGCATGCGGATTCCTGGCATGCATTTATACATAAAACTCCAACAATTTTACATTAATCATGTATATTTTATATTATGTCCCAAAACCAGTAAGGCTGTATAGGGAGTGTCTACATTGCAATTTAAATTAATGTTAAATTAAACATCACCATATTAATCAATTTAATTTAATAGCTCTGATTATCGATATTTTAGTCTAACCAGTTGCTAATGGTCAATATAATACAAGCTATGTCTCAACTCATAAATATTACTATACTAGCTGTTCCCCGTGGTTTCACCCGCACGGGGGATAAAAATTAACCTATAATCTTTCTTAAGAAATGGGCTATCAAATGCAAGAAGATTGACTGGTAGTTCCAGAGATTAACGCTTTCAAACAAACAAAATACTCTTCAGCTTTATTATATTGGTATAGATAGATACTATATACCTACTGTCAAAATGTCACATACACTGTATTTGAATTAACATTTTTATTATTTTCTTAAATATCATAAGTCAAATCTAAGAAACGCCTGCATTTTGCCTGGTCCTGTTCCAAATGTCAGATAGTCTTTTGCGTCAAGCCGTGATTGCAGGAAACTATGTTCTTATTGTGTATTCATCTAAGACTCATGCATAACAAACAATCGAATAACAGCCTTATAACACGACAACTAAGAATTAATTAATAACAACATACGCCATACAACAATAGATAGTTGATACTCTGACGACCGGGTTACGTATATCAAATCGGAAATGACTGCCGGATCTAACATAGTTACATCACTAGCTAACTAGTGCTGACCTCGATTATTATGCAATTATTAAACTTACATGCCGACGCGTGACTTTGACTATTTTTTGCGGTGCTCATCATTGGCAAATTGTAATTAGGGTGTTGTTTTTATAGATCGTTGTTGGTGAAAGGAACATTTGGAGAATACGGTACTTACAGATTTCAAATAGATAAAATACAATAGTACAATATGGAAATCAATGTATTTTAAAACAGTAAGCACATGACAACATTTAATACCTATACTCATGTTGTTAAGAGAAGAAATAAAGAAATATTCTGATATAGTTAGAGTCGAAAAGAAAACAAAAAACAGTTCTAAACAAAATTATAACACAAAACTCTACAACCAATTAAGTATTGCTTCAATTAAAAACTGACAATTGCAATCATACCAAAACAGAAACAAAAATAATGAAATAGAACCATGATATAACAACACCATCAGATAAAAGTTCTAATTGAACGCGTCTCAACCGCTATCTTAAAATCTGACGTTACAAACCATAAACATGACATGTTAACTAATGTAACCATCGAAATAGGAATAACGTTTCAATAGTTTACAACTTTCCATCGTCAAACAAAATGGCATCCAAAAAGCCAAACAACTCTGTAGTCGAAACTTTCCAAGTGATTCTATATAACAATGCTCATCTGCTTACAAAAGAAATTGCGATAAATAAAGGTAATAAAATTTAAACACTAGACCCAAACAATACGAGGGTCAAGAGTGACATTCACGTAGAGTGACCACGTTTCAAAGTTTTGGTGAGACTGGCTAGTTACAAATACTAGTATTTATTGTAAACCAAAACCAGAAGAAAATTTTCTTAGTTAATTGTATTTGTAGTTTTTTTTTATAAAAATATGTCTGTCTATCAAACCAAATAGTTTTACTTTGTAAGTATCGATATTATAACTAGTTTTTTTTTTATCAGGGTTTACGTCTGACCACTGACCTGTCCACAAAAGATGCTTGCCCAGAAGAAGCCTATTCTAGCCTAGTCAGGAGATACACAAGTGATAGCTAAATATTTTTGATAAAGTTAACTATTTATCTCGGTTGGGTATTTCGGGAATGTTAATGTTAATGATAATAATGATTATATTAATTTACACTTTAGGAAATGCCCGCGTTGGTCGGTAAACATTTATAAGCAAATGTTGTGAAACTAAAAAAATTGCCTAATTAATAAATTAAAGTACTTAATTAATATAATGTATCTGTTATTTTAATGAGTGAAATGATGTATGTACTGTTTCTGGGGTTAATATTACAAATTTATATTTTTCATGATTTTCTTTCAATTATCTGCATTTATATAAAAGCTTTATGGTCACTTTACATTTGACCAATTTGCCTACTGACATTATGAATAGATAGCCACAGAGTTCAAAGAAATAATAGAGCCTCTTCACATTTACGAGGAGTTTCAGTGAAAGTTAGATATGAACATGTAAATGTTGTAAAATGAAGATATTTTAGGAAGAATATAAAATTTTTAAACATGAAACTTAAACAAATTAGCAACAGCAACAGGCAACTACAAAAAACCTGTAAATCTTTAAATATCGGCTTAAATATAGTCACTAAGGATACTGATAGGTCTATCACGCCGCAGGTCGTGGGTTCAATTCCCACTCAGGACAAACATTTGTGTGCATGAATATGTCTGTTTGTCCTGAGTCTGGGTGTTATTATCTATATATGTATGTATTTACAAAAGAAAAGTAATATATGTAGTATATCAGTTATCTGGCTTCCATACCACAAGCTTATTAGTTTTGGGTCAGATGGCCGTGTGTGAGGAATAAAGTCCCAAAATATTTATTTATTTATTTACTATAGTTTCCAAAGCCCAGTCAACAACAAACTTATATAAGTCAGCTTACAAATTATTAGCAAAATAAAGTTTTTTTTTCTCCAAAATCCATGATAAAGCAACAAAGTTGTTCTGTTAAGACCTTACTCAATTTTATTTTTACATCAAAAACGTTGTCTTCTCTCGTCATATCAAACAAAGATTACTCAAACGAATATTATTAAATGTTAGTTTAATTTACACAAACACGGCTTGACCTCACAGTTTAAAGTTTATTGAAATGACAAATCGACTCGACCTTCGACTCGAGTCAGGTGTCACTGCACTATGTACAGCTGCCATATTTGATTTAAAAAAATACGGTATGATTGGCACTAACTTGCAGGCGTGGACTGAAAACTATAAGAGATACATTAGCATTTTTTATTTGCGATGTTCAATTTTTTTTTTTTTTTTACTTTGTATAGGCTTGTGTTTGACCACAATTTCACTATGGTAAGTGATAATGTGGCCAAAGATGGTAAACATAAGCCTAGAAGGAGCTGCCGGAACAAACCAATAGATGTTTGGCGACAGATTTACAACTTGAGGGTGGTAGCCAACCAGGTAGGTACTACAAAGTACCCTACCACCATGCTATGGTTTCCTCACGTTGTTTTCCTTCACCGCAAGCTCAAGCTTATTGTAGGATTCGAACCTACGACCTTCGACGCGGCATCCGACGTAATATTATGTAGTATTTTATGTTAGTATTTCAGCTAAATAAAATGATGAGTTTAATTTCGATCTAATTTGTCACGTTATTACAATCAATTATGACCGACAAGATCAGTAGACCCAATGATCCATGGCAGACTTATAAAGCATTGACCTGGTATCATAATGATGAAATTTAAAATCTTGACAAGATAAAAGAGTTAAAAGAGAAACTCTGTACACTACTGTACAACAAAAATGATAAAAATTTTCAGATTATTTATTTTATTAAGGATCGCCAACAAATGATACACATAACTAATACTAAAAAAAACCGGCCAAGTGCGAGTCGGACTCGCGCACCGAGGGTTCCGTACAAACTTCGTCCATCGTTCGTCCATCACGGGAAATGCATAATTTTATATATTTACTACATAATAACACTAACAACTTCTACTGCTATTTTAAATTAAACTATAAGATAACAGATAAGATAAAATATATTGCAATACCCAAAAGGAAGATTCAAAGAATCTTAACAACGTTTCAAATGTTACAATGTACCTAAGCATCAAATTAACATTTTAATTATCATTAAATGTTGCCATTTGAAAGACATACGCTTTTTGATTTCTAAACAAATTATATATTGAACAATAAAGTATAATTTGTTAAAGACAAGTCAATAGACAGACAGTCGCTTTGTTGAAGATAATTTGCAGTTAATGGAGATCATGACAACCTTCGTGGCTACAGGGTCTGACTTGATTAGAATGTCAATATCATATAATTTTTTTTATTTATAAACACGCAAAAAAGAATTTTGAACTCCGCGGCATACCTAGTAATAGACACATTTTTTAGGGTTCCGTACCTAAAGGGTAAAAATGGGACCCTATTACTAAGACTTCGCTGTCTGTCCGTCTCTCCATCCGTCTGTCTGTCATCAGGCTGTATCTCAAGAACCGCAATAGCTAGACAGTTGAAATTTTCACAAATTATGTTTTTCTGTTGCCGCTATAACAAAAAATACTAAAAACAAAATAATATAAAGATTTAAGGGGGGCTCCCATACAACAAACGCGATTTTTTTGCCGATTTTATAGATAATGGTACAGAAACCTTCGTGCGCGAGTCCGACTCGCACTTGGCCGGTTTTTATATTAGATTACATCCAACGATGATTCAATAATCTAAGAAATTTGAAAATTGGATATGACGGAAGACTATCATGTCTTTCATTATTGACTGACGACCACTTAAAAAAATCATCGCGATCGGTTCAACGGTTTAGGCGTGAACCTATTCACAACAGACAGAGTTACTTTCGCATTTATAATGTTAGTAGGGATGTAGTATGTTTGTGTTCATGACTTGCTTGCTTGTTCCTAATGATAATCAGATACATTGATTTATCTAATGTAAGACTTGATTTTAAAATCATTAGTATGGTTGCAGTTACCGTTTTACATGATCATGATAAAATTCTTCAAAACCATTGTAAGATGAAGCGATAAGAATGTCTATGATGTCAGAATCATAAAAACCCTATCACAAATACTAATACGCATGTTGTTAACTTATGCTATTACTTATAATGCGTGTTGTATGCTTTAAAAAAAAACTAGTTGATTAGGTAACTTACGTAAAAGATTCGAATTTGTTTGTTTGAAAATAAACATAATCATGGCATATTAATTCAGTGATATATGTAATTCCTGTTAGATTTACTGTAGGTACTCTGGAGACGTTACACTCTAACAAATTTTAAGAACAATAAACTAATACCTAAAAGGGCAAGATAACCTAGGATATTAATCTTATAACACCTTGTACCGTATTAATGAGTGGATGAATGCTTATTCAAATACAAGAATTCATAATTTATAACAATCTCGACACAACAAGTCACGCAAGTGCATTGAACGAAAAACACGCAATTTCATAACGGTTTAACATCACATCATCCCCGAAAACATGTAAATCAACATTTTTATGGCGATGTATCAATGAAGTTTTATAATTCAGAACATCACGTTTGTCATTCTGAGAATGCTATAAGAAGATTTATTATCTACACTTAAATACAATGGGATAATAAAAGTTGCAGCTTATACTGGGTTGGGAATACTTTACGCAAAAGTATGAAATGTATGAGAATAATTTTGTGACGAAAGTGAATGTCTGAGATGTTTGTTATAAAATATTGGGAAAAGTGAGAGGAATTAAACTATGTAATTAAATAATTACCAAGAACCTATTTCTGTTAGGCCATCAACCTTTTAAGTTGTTAAGACCACATTGTGATGTAAATCAAGCTGATTTTGCTACGTATAGGTACTTCTCGAACACGCTAAAAATAAACAAATCTATTTTAGAAAGATCTAAGTGAGTCTATTCATTCATTTTTATCAAACAAAGCTTCATACTATGGAGGCATAACATTCATCCATACTTTCACCAATTTTCTGTTTTACACCTTCAGTTCCAACCAATTTCCGACTCTTACATTACAGCCATTTAATCTTTACGAGTAAATTACAAAAAACAATACTTATTACACCTGCAAATTCATTGAAATAAGGAAACAAATCGAATATCATTGGAGATACTGCCAAGAGTTCTGAGAAATGTTCGCGGTAGATGCTATGGCATTCAGCGGCATTGTTGATTTTAACTTTTAAATTCAAGCAATTGCATTATAATGGTATTAAAGTGAACAATACGAGTATATCTTTAAGGAATAATGATGTGAAATAGGGTGCTACCATATCTGTTTCAAAACATAACCATGACGCTCGCTTCAAAATAATTAATAATAAATTTTCACAGAAGTCTTTGGCAGTAGAATAGGATAACGCAATATATTAGGAATGTTTAACAATGAAATAACGGCCTATAATAAATAACAAACTAGATGTCCTAAAAATTTGAATTAATGAATATGATATGTCGGAGTATTATTGAAAATTCTTCATCCATTTCAACTTTACCATTTATAAAATAAAGAAACTCAATAAGATTGATGATCATAGAAAGTTTAAAAGCTATAACAAACTAGAAATATTGTACAAACAAATTCCTGCCTATGTAAAACTAATGTTAAAAGTATTCAATAACATTCATTGTATTGTATTGTAAACCAATTGATTGACGACTGATTGTTGTAAATCGTAAAACAATCAACAATCACAAGTGCTGCAAAAGAATAGAAAGTATATACAATAAAATTTAATGCATTATAAACAATTTCAAAGCATTCAGTCTTGCATTCTATACGTTTATTCTTATCTATTGAAACGATGACGACTCAAAACACCAGAAGTAAGATACTTCATATTTCATATAGTTTTAGTAATTATAATGAAAATAATATATATAATAATAATCATATTTATCTTCAAGACTCTGTTTTTCATTTTTACCTTACAACTGAATCGTCAACATTTGTTTCTATTTTTTCACCATCAGCTTCTACTTTTAACCATACACTTCTAGAATATGTTCCCTTTCAAAATCTTTGCTAGAGTTCGCGCCACCACTGTCCGATGGAATTAATGAAAATGGATCTTATTTCTTCTACAATAGAGGTGGACCTATCGGAATTCAGTGGTGGCGCGGACTCTAATCTACTATCTACTCCTTTCCAGGATCTGCTGTAGGCTAAGGATATTTTCAAAGTCAATAACTGTCTCTTTGTATAGACCAGCATTTGACTATGGTAAGTGATGATGTGGCTAAAGGTGGTAAGCACACAAAGCCTACGAAGGAACTAGCTCTCAAATTCAATTATCAAACAGTTTATTAACTTGAGGGTGGTAGCCAGCCAGGTGGGTACTACAAAGTACCCTACCAACATTGTCGCCCCTTTGAAGTCCGTAGCAATTATCAAACAAGATACTTGATTCATTTTATACCCACATAATGTAACACAGCAAATTGTGTCGAACAATGCAATCCAGTGTTTTGAAACAGTGCACACTGCACAAGTTGCATGGCAGTGCAAAATTAATTGCTAATTGTATGGATTTGTAACAGCACGCGTTTTGGTTGCGTTACGTTGTGTCGCTTTGACCCAATTTGAAAATAATAACTCGATTAATATTATCTATTGGAAGAGGCTAATGTAGTATTGAGCGATATTTTTACATCATATTTAGGCCAAGGATGTCTGTTATGTTTTTTACTCTTGGCAACTCGTAGCCAAAAGTGGTAAGCCTAGAAGGAATTAACTTTTAAGTGCAGCTGACGGAACACACGGTGTTTGGTGATAAATTTTCAACTTGAGGGTGTTATCCAGCCAGGTAGGCACTACAAAGTACCCTACCGCCGTGCTATGGTTTCCTCACGATGTTTTCCTTCACCGAAAGCTCAAGTTCATTGTAGGTTTCGAAACCACGACCTTCGCCGCAGCATCTACCGTCACTACCACTGAGCTATCATCGCCTGCTTCTCATAGATCTTCTCGTCAAGCGATTCTGAACTGTTTAATCGACTTCAAGCAAATATAACCAGATGGTCAGTCGCCTCACCTAGTGGGAGTGGGTTTCTCATTGGTACTCGAGTCTTTCTACCGCATCGGTTATCGACATTTGCGATGGTCTGCTTATTGCTACTTCAGCTTAGGTACCTACTAACTCTCTCCGTAACTTTTATTCTAAAAATGAAAATCTTCTTTTTGTCATGAAGAGTTTTTGTTACGTAAGTAAAAAATATATTTTATTTGACTTAGAAAGAACGTTATACTGGTTTACACAACGCCAAACAAAGGCAATTTTAATACCAAAAAGTTGACCTTTTAAATATCTTACCCAGCCTTGGAAATTACTTAACTGTATCGCATCAATCAGATTAAGTAAAAAAAAACTTAACATATAGACGATCAATCTCGAGGTTAACTTAACCTCCCGTTAACCGGAGCGTTAATTAACACATCGATCATAGTATTATGTCGGTTAAGTAAATAAGTAAAGGTAAGTAAGTTGTAAGTCAATGTCGTTGATAATGTTAAGTTTATTATGATGAGAACTTAAAATAGATTAGTAGTTAGGTAATTATAACTTAGGTTACCTCAGGAAGTATGTAATTGAATTTAGATTTGACTATAAAGTAGCTACTATCAATAAATCAAAAACGATCAGAAAATAACTAATGATAGTAATAGTAATATAAATACAAATATTGAAGGCTAAAATATTCATAAATACAACACTTGCGCCTTCCCAC
Source organism: Tetheella fluctuosa (assembly GCA_951216915.1). Lineage (NCBI taxonomy): Eukaryota > Metazoa > Arthropoda > Insecta > Lepidoptera > Drepanidae > Tetheella > Tetheella fluctuosa. The sequence continues at coordinate 8,925,349 of OX578230.1, forward strand.
TTACTGGCGACTTGTAAAGTCGCTGGGGCGGCTGCGACCGGTGCTGAAATATCCAAATTTAAAAAATACGCTTGTCTTGGTTCTAATTTTTCGTTCATGCCATTCGCAGTTGAAACCATGGGTCCATGGGGGTTCGAGGCTCGCCGATTTGCTCGGATTTTATCATCCAAGCTCATCGAGGCTTCGGGAGACCGACGGGCTGGGAGCTTTTTCCGCCAACGCATAAGCTTGGTCATCCAAAAAAGGAACGCTGCCAGTCTGTTGGGAACCTTGCCTATCGACAGCAGCGAGGGCTTTGAGGATGTTTTCTATATATCATATTTTGTATTTTTTACTTTAATTGTAAATATGTAAATAAAAATTACATAATGGTAATTTTTATATTACCATTGACAAATAATAAACCAAAAATCTATTGTAATAATAAAGATAATACAATGTATCGGATGACTAATACCCATCGGCGTGAGATAAATACGATCGATGGTCGCGATAATATCACCTTGTTGACATAACAATGGACTGTTGACATTAGAATAGACCACTTTGATAACATAGGTACCTAAGTGAGGAATTCTTTCGCGCGTTATTGATCGTAAATAATTTCATCAGGTCTTCATTGTAGGTACAGCAGAATTTATAATAAGTACAATAAGAAATCTAGTCCAGAAATCTCCACGTTTTTGCTACCCAGAACATGAATAGGATGAACACAGTTTAGAATGCACATTTTTTTTTATTATACCCCGTTGTCAGGGTGGATGATACTTAAGCTATAGGAACATCTATAAGTTGTCCCTAATGATACCAGTTACTGAATCTATATACACCAATAGCTATTTACCAATATTAATAACATATGTGCGTACGAGACTGGTAAATTGTACTACGTGGTTAACAGACCATTTCAACGACTATCAACAGTTTAACACCAAAAACTCTTACCACGCTACCGTTCTGGGAATGCAACCCACAAACTCATCCACACCTAGCACTTACAGAACAAACAAATATGTAGAACGGAAACAGTGAAAACCATTCAAGTGCGCACAATGACGCGACTGGCAGAACCGCGACACGACAATTGAGAGTGTTATGTCGCGCACGAATGCGCGCGCGTACCCGAACTATTAGTAACAACACTTTACGTGCAGCAACCACCGTTGTATAAATAGACACGCAAAATAGATTAAATACAGGTGGTATAATTAGTGGTTATCTTGGTTAAAGTGAATGTGATGCTAGGAATTTGCTATCCAGGACATCACTAACAAACCGCAGTTCAGCTCATGCACAAGTTGCTACTGCCAAGTAATTAGTCGATGGTTTCTGCACATAATTTCCCAATATTTATCCAGATTCTTATATCTTAAACCGTTAACATAACAAAAAAAAATGTAAGTTAGTAGGTATTGAAGATTACTGCTATTAAGGTCTTTAATTTAAATAAAATACGTAGCGAACAAAAGAAGTACCAAATACCAGGAGGGCTAAAAAGGAACCTCGAGCAATATTGCTAATGCAATTCATTTTTCCGAATTTACGGCAGATACATCAATACCAAATCTTTTAATGAATTAAATTGTGTATATGTGACTATTTGTAGTGACTATTATACATAAAACATATTGAAATAAGTAGGATCTGCCGAGGATTCGAAAATTGAATACCATTAGCAATATTGCTAAAACGACCTTTTTAGGGGGCTTGTTCTACGCAACTACAATTATTTGAGCCATCAATTGTTAATAAAACAAAATATCTTGCAACAATTCATGTAACTATAATTATTCTTCCCCGAGGTATGCTACAAGAGTAAACCGCAAAGGTCAGTCGTGACAATGTACGGGAGCTAAAAACAGCTGTTCGATTCATGTCACAACAATCATAATCACAAAGTTAACAGACGCCTACAGTGTACAATGCCTAAAATGATGTCACGTGGCCCTATTCATCTTATGTAGTTCACAATTTGTACATAGATTTGAACATTATTTCATAAATACTATAGCAGAAATGTTTGTTTCTCTAATTATCTATAAACTTGTCCTTTAGTACAAACTAACTGTAGTGAGTAAAGATGTAGTGCATGGCAAGCAAAGTCTAGAAGAGAACTGACTCTCAAGTGTAGCAGAATACACCGATGTTCTTGGTGACAGATTTTTAGATTGTAAACGGCAGCTTCCCGAGTTTTACAAAGAACCATGTCACCGCGCAAATCATATAAATAAGGTTTGCAATTACACTTGCAATTAAAAGATGGCAATGAAAGTCAGAAGTAGGTAAAGCTATTATTTTTAAAAGAGCAATTATTGTAATGAAAGGAAATACCAGTGACGATCTAAGTATTTATTTAACTATAAGTAAATGGTGATATTTCTTCAAATACTCTTAAAGTAATTTATTTTATCTTCAACTACGCAATGCATATTATTGTAGAGAAATAGCTAGTTGTTTTGCTCCATTATTTTATTTTACAACTAGCTATCCGCCCCTTGGTTACAATTTATTTTTTTCTATTTTCTACCCGCATTCCCCTATTTTACCTGCTTAAGCGTTGAATTTTGAAAATTCCTTTCTTAAAATAACAATTGAAATTTAACATACAGGATCTTTAATCCTGTGTGCTAAATTTCAGTTTTCTAGAACCTGTGGTTTGTGATGCTTTGATGTGTCAGTCAGATATTTTCTCTTTTTATACAGGGTGATTTTGTTATCACTGGCAATACTTGCAGGGGGTTCTCATCAATGTGAACAACTTTTATTATAGGGCTAACTCTGATATCGCGTAAAATAATACGGTTATTTCATACATTTTGGTCGAGTAGATATTGAACTTTTGTATGGAACAGCTGATAATTTTTTCATGATTTCACAGTTAGTCCCATTATAAAAGTTGTTCATTTTAATGAGTACTTCCACCCTTGCAAGTATTGCCAGTGATAACAAAATCACCCAGTATAGATAAGGCAACTAAAATTTCACAACAATTTTGATCATTAATAACAATAACGTAGCAGTTAAATTAGATCACTTATCAGCATTATCTAAAATTCATAATCTTTAGAAATCTCATTGCCAAGTTAAACATTATTTTGACAAATGGACCTTTTCAAAGATATTATCATGTAACCATCAGTATTTTGTTGCCTATTAATTTTGACTAGCCTTTGGCTATACCTAATAATTCATTTTACACAATTAACATTCAATTGAATGCCTTTGGATACAAATTTTGGACGCGGTGGGAGTGATTTACGGTGAGACTGTTGCGATGTCGTGCTCATAATAGACTGAATTATGGTTCAATTCTAGCTGTTGTGTTCTATACTTGACAATTTACATATTCCACGTCATCATGGTGGTCTACTTCTAAAACAGTTCCAACTTAAAATGTTTCATATAAATTTTAAGTTTAGTATGAACCTCGTTTTGCCATTTCGGTACACAAAGAACCCACAAAAAGAACGGCTTGCATAGTGATATTGCTTGCACCCATCAATAGACATTACATCGGATTTCTAAAAGAATTTGAGGATTCCTTTTATCCTTGTTTTTAATACTACAATCTCATTACTATTCTTGATGATATATTCCACCGTAATCTATAGAATCAGCAATCAAACCTGAAATTATGATTTTTATTGTTTAAAAAGTGTTTTAAGATACTTATCAAAAATTATCATTCGTGTTATCAAAATATGGATCATCGGATGTTCCGGCCATTTTAACTCGTATCATCATAGCATCTTGACCTTCGCTCGGTTCTCAATGCCGTGGGTGTACTTTCACCAATCGGATTCTATTAAAACTTGATGATCCTATAATAATATATGCAACCTTCAGTATGTTCATAATCACGATCCCATTCAAATTCAATTAACACCGACTGCACTTCTTTATATTCAATTATAGCACTTATGATACTGTATGTGAAGCCAATATTATAAGTTTTATTGATTTATTTATTATTGTGACATGAATGTATCAGTAATAACTACAAACTAGTATGGCTTGTACCTTTAACAGATATTTTAAACAAATATATAGATCTATTCATCAGTTATAAGACAATATATTACTAATTAAAATATATTCACTGACAAATATTGACTAACAATGCCAACGCAGATAATGCAAATTCATGCCATTCTCTGGAAAATTTTGCTCGCCATCTATATCCTTTCATTCAAATATATTTAATCGTAAGTTACCTAGAATTTATTCATTATAAATTGTGCAAGAAACAGTTTCTGGGAGCTCTTTTTACAGCACATTGACTTTTACCCCTTAAGTGAAACATAGCCTTTTCCGATCAATTTGTTTATAAGCACAAGCCTTTCCTTCCTTGCCTTTCTTAATTAGGAAACGTCCATGATAGTAAGCTTCCACAGCTCATAAATATTTGTTTGTTCATGTGATTTTAAACCTGCTATCTATACCTTTGTTAGTATTCCTTAGATCGTCAATGACTACTTTTGCTTTTAAATCTTTTATATATACATCGAATTTCATTAAACAAACACCAGTAGCATTATAATCAGTTACAATTGATTTGGAAGTATCATGGCTTAATGTAACTGATAGGTCAATGACAAACGGACACTGTAGTTTTTCCTCCCCGTAGAATAATGCTCAACAAACCTTGGTTTTAACCTTCGCATTGTTAACCAATTAAATGCCGTTTATAAGCAATACTACGCTATTTATATTCAATTTAAATTAGGTACGTTTGATTTTGAAATATAACTGAAATATTTTCATTATTCAATGAAAAACATAGAAGCTAGATCTGTAATGTCATGCAGTTAATTAACAATTCGAAACAGAACCGGTAAATTTACAAAAAATCCATTCCATGACAACATTGTGATCAAATTATGATGATGGGTAAACCTATGAATGTCATAACAATGTTATTATTGAAGTACTTACCACATTGATCTTCCCCAGGATATGGTTTATATGATCCTTGCTGCACATTTTTCATCAATAATGTCTTACGTATTTCAATCACATTTTATGCCACACTTAAACCTTTATTATGATATTTTAATAAAATATCGTCAAAACTGAAACAATGATACAACATGTTGGAGATATTTCCTTTTGAGGTTTGAATAAAAATAGTAGGTATTCTCAATTAAATTAATTAATTTTGGTTTTAAAGTATTAGCGATTCTTGAACTCTGATGTGATAATTTAAATGAGTTCTTTAACTTTGAACACAATAAGACATGTGACGTATAACAGGCATTCATTAACGAAATGACTAATTTAGATGAGCTAATAAATCTTCTATAACCCCAACAAAGAGATTTAGAATAAATTATCTCTTTCCTACATATAAAACTATACATACATACCTATGTTTAAGTATGCTTTTGTTAATGTCATGATTTATAGAACAATTAATTTACTAAAACTATGAATAGGAAAATCTATGAAAATCTTTTATAAAGTTTACACAGCCGCGTGCGTTTAATTTACAGGAATAAAGTCTATTGCAACAAAATAGTCGTTTTAAGGCGACGATACACGAAAATTGATGATTCTAAATTAAGCTTTTCTCTGTATTCTGTAATGCGAGAGATTTGTAAAAAAATATATGTTAAACTAGAGGATTTATGCCAGGGAACAATTATTTTAATAATAAAAAATATATATTAATAACGTCAGAAATAAAAAGAGGAATATGTGCCTTTTTAAAATTGAAAATTATTTTTTCTCCTATTTTACGCATCAAAATAACTTGCATCTCTAAATATTAACAGGCATTCTAAGATCCAATACAAAGGGAATTGTTTTGATACTTTTCCAAAAAAACAATCCGTTTTTTTTTATAAAATTTAAACGTGTTTTTTACTACGAAAAAAGCCTTTCTTCCTTCTCTCTTTCACCCGTTAGTTTAGTGCGGGACAGGGTTATTCGCGTTTATCGTCACCTTAATTCATATGCATGACAGTTGACAAATAATTTTGAATAATTACGTCCAGTTTACAAATTAATCGCATGCTCGAATAAACTTGCCGTACCAATACGGTGATAGTAATCAAATGAGTCAACCAATACGTATATAATTACATTCATAATGAAATTTGCGAAACCTCCGACGCAATCAAACGATTAAATTAACAATTGAGTGTCGATTTTGTCGATAAGTAGTCGATACCCTATTATTTTAGATATACCATTGGTGCAACGTGTAATCAAAACGTTAAGTGAATAATTAGGTGATAGGCATGTGGAAATAAATATAGTTGAGGTCATTTTGTTAATGAAAGCGTAGCATTAGAAATATGTTTCAATTTGAATATTTTTAAGGTGTTTTACGTTCATATTTCAAGTCAAAGGGTTAATATAAATTTAATTAAATGCATAATATTAAAAATATGTCTGTTTGTCTGTTCGTGTGTATCTCTATATGTCTGTTATCTATAGAGGTGACGCATGATATAGGGTGTATTTAATAGCTAAATTGTATTCAATTGTTGTGACTCGTGCGTCTAAGTCTCTAAGTCAAAATCAAGTCAAAGCCATTTATTGGGCCTGGAAAGGCACTCATGAACGTCGAAACTACTGAAGTTAACACCGATTCGGAGCTTTAGCTTCTTCTTTTTGGATAAGCAGGTTGGATATGTACTCTTTCAGTTTTTATATCAAAATTCCTTATAAGTTGGTGAAATCACGACTTAAGAGAATAGTTTCACCGCATGATTTTAACATATTATTTCAATACCAAACACTTTTAATGGAACCCGCGAATTAATATTGATGAATAATGGTGACAGTTGTAGGCAACATACATGAAAAAATTATATATAGCAATAAAGCCGGGAAGATATTGGTTTGGTTGAAATAAGATTATTTCATTAAACTAATATTCAATAATTTGTTTGCCAAAAAAGTATCTAATGTCTCAAACATTCACAAGTTCCTATAATTTTTTCAACATGTCATGTACCTTTGTTAAAACTACAAAATTATCAACGAATGACATTGAAAAGTATAACTTAGAAATAATTTAAACTATAAAGAGCTGCAATACAATGCACCAGGCTGTTTTGACACACTGAAGAGAATCTTTGTGAGACAAACAAATACCTGCGAAAATACTACACGGCTAGCGGTCAATGACCTGCGACAAGTTATATTTTTCAATTTCAGAAACATAATTGAGCGTGAACTGTAAAGTCTGAACACTGAAAAAGTTAAAGCTCGCTTGTAAGAATTTACGTCAGCAATAAAGCAATTCATAACGCGTAAAATTTGCGACCAAATCATAAAAGAGAAAACGCATTAACATTATTCAATAACTTTTCAATTCCTTCGAACCTAATTAAACCTGTTTCCACGCAAAAAAAGTTTTAAGCATCTAAATGCGCAAACGCATTATCTACGGTGCAAAAATCAAAAGTCACCTTTTCAAATGGTACAATGATTACGTCACTGACGCAACCAGTTCGGTCGACGGACATAAACTTTTTTTCGCTTTTCACGTGCATTCCAACGAAAATAAGAGTGACTATAGAATCGAGAGGATTGACACAAACCGGCTGAGCAATTTCATGCCTTTTGGACAATGCACTTATAGAATTAATAATACTATTCGAAATGAACGCTTTCACTGAACATAATAAAATCCTATTACTTGAAACTATTTTGTGTATTTTCACTTTTATCTGTCTGTCTGTTTAATCACAGTTTATCGTATCGTTGTCGAAATTCAAAATATGCAACCGAAATAAGTGTTATATATTTTATTTGTGCTGAGTTATTGTCACCATAAATTTTAAAGAAACTAATTAAATCTTCCAAAAATATTTTGGTTGCGACAGATTCTATTAACGCCTTGAGTAGAATTTTGTTTGTATAGTTTAATCAAAGCATAGGAACTTAATAGAAACAACTTTATAATGTGGTTAGTTTTCAGCAACCATATAATTTATGATTCCTTTTATAGCTTTTATGGAGCGAAGTAAAACATAAGTTTCTAGTTATAAAGTTAACACAAAATTATTACTAACATACAACACTCGGCAGTTAAAGTCAAGTTAACACATATCTACTCATTACGTTAATGAACTTGGTTCAAAATCACTTTCACTGTAAAGTTTCAACAATGAAAGAAAATTAGATTCACGCATACACATTAACTGTTGAAAAGGTTCTCTATTCACCATCGCATTTAAATTTCTCAATTTGCTACAAGTGTTTGTGTTTGTAACATTACTTTCTTTCCTTTTATGAAGCTTAGGTAGAAGAGCTACCTATTCACTAGTTTATATCCCGTGGTTTTGCCGCATTCCTGAAGGATCTAATGGTTCTAGAATCTAGAGTAATCTTATATTTTGTAATGTGATTGAGTAACAATCAACACATACTATTGCATTTACAATATTAGTAGGATCACGATCTCAACAAAGACTCACAATATTTTCGGGAAGGCGTCAACTCAGCTATTACTAATCAATTGTAAAATAGGCCTTTATTGCTCTATTATTTCCATTCTGTTTTTATACGATTCCTAATTGGCATTTACTTTAAATGAGATTGTTGAATGACGAAAAGACAACCGCATTGACCAAATCACAACATTGGTGTTTTCGTAAAGTTATTACGCCATCAATATTTCCAATGTTATCTGTTGATGAAAATTGATATTTTGCGATATCTGTTTCCGACATTTTGCGTATTTCATTACTGGTAGGTTTTGACACAACAATAGTGAAAGCGAATCGATGCACAGGCTTGCGAGAAAATGTACTAAATGATTTTGAGATCGATAACAACTTCCGAAGACAAATGACCATGAAAAGCTTCGAAACATAATGTAAAATGTAGTAACTTAATCACGAATGTAATTGTATCACTCTTGAATAGTTTAAATACGAATGAACGAAATGGGGAATCGATTACTTTTGCATTGGAGAATAACTACGGCAGTCAGGTGGTTAAACACCGCAAGGCTGACTCAATTGCTACTTTAGAACCTCTAAAGCTCATAATACCAATCATTTTCATAGTCAATTAGGACTAGAAGCAAATTCCAATATCTGCCAATTAGAATAAGCACCAAAAATGCGGTTGCATGAATTTTTACTAGTTTTCAATCAAATCGTGCAACTTTTAACCGGTATGAGATGTAACGAATTTATAAAGCATCACGCAAAAACATCAGGCAAGGCATGTTAGGTATTAACATGAACAAGTTAATATAATAAAATAGCGGTTTAGTGGCACAAGACAAGTGAAGTAAGCCAATGTATTACTTGCTGAAAGTGGAGCTAGCAAAGTCACTTGCCAAGAACTAAGCTATGTGAAAACATAAACGCAACAAGATATAATTTTAAAACTATCTTCGGATTTGACCATCTCATATCTATACTAATATTATAAAGAGAAATGGTTTGTATGTTTGTAACGAATAAACTCAAAAACTGCTGGACCGTTTTCAAAAATTCTTTCACCATTAGAAAGCTACATTATCCCTGAGTAAAATGGGCTATATTTCATACCGGGAACGGGGGTAAAACCGCGCGGAAAACTAGTACAGAATAAAATAGGAACTTATTGTAGAAAAATTAAAGGAAATCATACTGTTCGTTCAAGTTACACACTTGATGGTCCAATGCTTTTATGAACTCTTGTTTTGGCTGTAATTATACATTGTTTTGTTTTCAAAAAGCATCAAATTCAACAAAAAGTGTTAAATCTGCTTGAGTATTGTTTTATAACGTCTGTGGGAAAATCGGAAATATGTTAATTTCTGTAATGAAAACAATTGGGAATATGCATGTTATTTTTTCTTTTGCAAATATAGCTTAAATTTTGCGTATGATATCATCTCATATAAGTACTTATATATTTTTTCGAAATATCTGTAAAATTAAAAAAGATTTGGCGATTTTTAATAGCTTGACGTCATAGTCTATATTAAAACGGTCGAACTCACTACATATAAATTACTATAGTAGCATAGATTTTGACGTCACGAGCTGATCGCTCCATAAAAAATAAATACGATTTTCCCTTATTTATTTTCTGATTTGATTTATTATAATATTTTCATAATGGTTGTTTTGACTATTTTATTTTAATAAACACTGAAATTGAGATCTGAAAATCCTCACATCGAAGATTCATAAAACAATACATTTAAACTCACAGGTAGCTATACAGGATGATTTTTTTGGTCACTGGCCATACTTGCAGGGGTTGAAGTACTCGTTAATATGAACAACTTTTACTATGGGACCAAATCTGATATCGCAAAAAATAAAATGGTTCCTTCATACATTTTGGTCGAGTAGGTATTGAACTTTTGTATAGACAGCTGATATTTTTTTGTGATCTCGTGGGTTAGTCCCATGATAAAAGTTGTTCATATTAACGAGTACTTTAACCCCTGCAAGTATGGCCAGTGACTAAAAAATCATCCTGTATAATAACTTAAGAGATAAAGCCCTTAATAAAGAAAACAATCCATAGATAAATGATATACCTGTGATGCAATCAAAACCTCATTGCAGTGGTTAAAAAGCTGGTATGCGGAACCGAAGGTCATTGATTCAATTTCCGCAGACATAACACGGTCTGGTTAAGGTAAAGTAGGTTTATACATCATGAACTAGTGATTTAGCTAGAAATCTATCAGTTAATGCAAATAATATAACCTATCATAATAAGAATTCATCATAATTGGATAAAAGGCTTTTATGTGAAGACATGTAGAAGTAAATAAGTCCATAAGTAGAACATTTGTAATTGTATAAAATAGAAACTGGCTCAAAAGAGTCAAAATACACTTGTCAGAAGAAATTAAATGGTTGAAGTGGGTTTCGTTAATAAAATAATTATTTTATTATAATCACTCCGATACAAACAGTTTAGATAGCAATAATATTTGATTTTTAGCGATTTTAACAGCAAAATCAACGTTGAGTAAATCAGGAGACATTTATTTAGTGCTAAAGAACCCTTCTTTTGTATGGGTTGTCCAAATTTACCACCACCAATATAGCAATGATAATAAACACGGCCAGTGGTGGTAATCTAAAAAAACTTGGATTGCAGACTAAAGTATCTGTGTAACCAATTCGAATATAGCATGTATATTTTTACAAACAATATAAGTGGGGTAAATTATAACAATATACTAACAAGATGTCAACCCTGAGCATAATGTACAGAAGAACAGAGCATGGTGTGGAGTCATGCAAAATTAGCCCACTTACATTACATGCATGTCTTGCATGCGGCATGTCGCAACAAATGCCTTTGTTAAAGGTTAGGGTGAGTGAGGCCTTTCCATTTTACTGTTTGGATTGTAAACAGTGGAGTAGAATTAGCTGCTAGTAGTTTATTTTCGATAAAAAGCTTGTTGAGTTCGAAAGCAAAAGTACAAAGTCATCGCCAACGTTTAGGTAGAGTAATATGAATTTTAATTTTTGAAGTCAACGTGCAATGGCCCTGCCATGGACGTAAAATAATATCTGAAGTTCTACATAAAACAGTCCATGTTTCTCATTTTTTTATTATTAATTATATCAAGCGAGATTGATAGAATTCTGGAAAACGATAGTAAGGATTCTGATGAAAATCTTGGACCAAGGGCAAATAAGAATCGGATAAAATGTAAGTGTTTCGGGAAAAACATCCACAACAAAACTCGATCCATTCCAGGAACTAGGTATAAATCGTGATAAATTAAACAAAATAAAGCACAGACTACTAAAATTTGGATGTTATTGTGTAGGAATACTTTGCTCAAGAAAAGAAATAACCATAGATGAATCACCTGTCGATCAAATTAAATATCAGCGTTATGATTCATGTACGGTTTGGGCTTTTGAAGGATAAGATTTAGGTCAGTACTTTAGGATAAACATACATGCAGTCTTTTCCAAGATTTTAATGATTTGATGAAAAACTTGTAGCTACTAACATACCAACAATTGGGAATTCTTAATTAAAATGCACAAAATTTCAAAGTTTTAGTAGGAAAGTTCATAAACTGCATCAACATTTTGAATGTTGTCATTAATTTCTGTATACTTTAAAACTATTTTAAAATGTAAATTACTCCCTAAAATTTGTTTATTTATTCAAATTAAATAAGGTGAAAATGAAAGTGTAATACATTTAAATGGTAACCGGTTCGTTATCAAACAAATTTCTTTTTCGATAGCGTTGTTTGAATAAAATACTAATTTAAAAGAATTATCGACACCAATTGCAAAATAATGGTACTTGAGAATATTCTCGTAAATGGACAATACATAAAGAACAATAAGAAACAAATTTGTAACTAATCGTAACTAATTGATACAACACAAAACTATTAATTAGCACATCATGTGAACAAAGTTACTTCCTAAACAGATGCAAATGGGTACACGTAAGTATATTCTTCATAAATAAATTTGATAAAACCTGGTTTTATATCCTGCACCAATGTGATATCTTATTAATAGTTAAAAATGCATATAATGACATTTAGGAAATGACATTCAAATAACTTGTTTTAAAGTAGAAACTAAAAGGTCACCATCGCCAAATTCGACTTATTTGGTTTCACTACCAATATTTACTTCTTTATTTAAAAATATATTTAAATGTTAATTAATTTAAAATAAATTCATCCGTCCATACCATAGTCAAAGAATCACATCCCAAAGACCTCAAAAAGAAATAACTTTCGCACACAATAAAAACACTGGCCACACTGTGTTCCACCGGTTTGAAAAGAAAAACAATTTTGGCGCTTAAATCGTTAATTCAGGTGAATCGATCGATTAAGCGCGGCACTTGGCAGCATTTCGCGCGACACGTGCTGCAGTCAAGATCAGCGGCAGGTGACTGTTGTGCGCGAGCGCAATCGACGAACGGCCGATCAAAATCGCCCGCCATCGCAAAGTAGGCAGCGATGTCACGACATGTCAGAGAAAATAGTTAGTAGAAAACCACTATCATTTCTTACCGTCCTCGAACTTCAGACATCTATTTTTATTTGCGTATGCCTTTTGAATATTGATGGTGATGTTTTACTGACCTGTAACAAAAGAAAATCTCGTTAAATTATATTGTAGAGCTTTCAATCCGCATTTTAAAACAAACAAAAATATTTTGGTTAAATACTGAAGAATACCGACAGATTATTAAAAGACATGTTAATAGACTGAAAGAAAGAAGATGCCTAATAGAAATCGATGATTCTGAAATAAAATTGATGTCTAAACAATTCGCCTGGATCTTATGAAAGCATCGAAAGAAAAAATACACCTATTTCAAAATAAACACAATTTAAAAATATTAAATTATTACACCTCCAAAATACATCTCGGGTGGCGGGCGCAGCCGCCGACGCCTCGGAAACCCTCAAGCGGAGGAAGTATGTTTCTATTGGAGATGGTTACATATTCTTTCCGTTTGGGGTTGAAACTATGGGTCCCTGGGGTTCGGGGGCACATCGTTTAGTTACAGAGATATCCAGACATGTTGATTTAACAGGTGACCAAAGAGCTGGCGCTTACCTCGGGCAACGTATTAGTCTTGCAATTCAACGAGTAACGTCGCCAGCTTTTTGGGAACCATGCCTGCAGGTGGCGATCTAAAGTTCGCAGTTTTTTTTATCTTTAATTATTTTCATATATTTTATTTTAATATTTAGTGTACCAAGTTAAGGTTGTTGTTTTAAATATAATAATTAAACATGTATCTATTAAAAATAAAAACACAATTAATATTAATTTTCCAGTAGCATCACAACATTCCTACAAACGACATCTCCCCAAATAAAAAGGTGTTATTATAAACAATGAAGATAAAGTAAGCGAAGACTTTCAATCAAGATACAGTCTGATAAGACGGTGTTCTTATGTCAGATGGTGATAAGGATCATGGTCACGTCTCATGACTTTGCTAGGAAACAAGAATGCAAATATTTAATGACAAAATTTGATATATAAAATAAAATATTTGGTTGTAAAAAAAATGAGTTGGATTCCATCATATAATACTTGCATTTTAAATAAACATTTTAAGATCTTTAAAGCTACTGAACGATCTTATATTAAACCCAATGCAAAAAATGCAATAACTTTGTAAGTAATTATTATATATTATACAGTATAATTTCAACAGTATTAAAGTTCTGTTCACTATCACCCACAACTTTAAGGTTATTTTTAGCCACTGTTGATCGCCACCAGGCAAACTATGATTGATGAAGTGTGTGACACATTACAAGTAGAACAGATTATTTTAATATAGAAATAGTTTTACAATATCATAATTGCGTGGTGACCATTAATCTAAAGTGTGAGACAACTTAATTTAGTGAAGCAAAATAGATTCCAAACGTGTTTCCCAATATGCACCATAAGATATTTAACTATATAAAAGAGTACAGTAACACTTTAACTATGACAAGATATTCGAATAAGTGGATTAAAAAGAGACAGACTATAAATCTGGGTAACACTTAACAAGAAATGCAAAACTAATTACATTTATGGCATGTAGACAAAGCCATAAACATAAAGATAGCCTCAACGGTTAAAGAAATGCAATTGAACTTAATTGATTATGCCGAAGAGAAACTTCCGTCAGGTTCATTACAACTTACAACTTCAAACAAAATAATTGGTTAGGCGTAACACACGTGATGAAAACAATCAGCTTTTTGGCGTATTTACAAATTGGCGGATGCCGATTGCCGGTCTGTTCTCGGCTGAATGATTGATTGGATCAACCGAGACTGGGTACTCGATTGAACATTGACTTCTATACTAACGAACATTCCGAACGTATATTTTCGAATTTCTACAGTATCCACCATATCTAATTCCGCCGTGAAATAGTAGTGCATTTGTATTATTACTGTGATTCGGTTAGGTGGGTATGGGAGCCGGTGAAATTACAGGCACAGGAGACTTAACAACTCCATGTCTATGTAGTATAAAAAACTACAGTAATAAACTAGAGATGACCAATCAGAGAGAACCTAGGAGCAGTATAACTTCAATATAATTTCATAGTACCTTCGACTCAGAATTCTCTATTAACTTAGACCATAGCATTACCATGTCGACCTTCCACACCTACTAAGATTATATTTCCCACAAATCTATGGGTGCAGGTTCAGTATGTAACCATAGAACCTTGTTTTTCTCATTGACATGTCATGAGTGAACCATTACTTAAAATTATTGTTACGACCACTTAATGTTACCCAAAAATGCTTTTAGTTGATTACCTTCTTTGGAATTTTTAGAGATTATTTATTACATATTTCAATAAACATTCCTATTACTAATACCTGGAATACTTTTCAAATGATTTCATCAGTTTTAAACGTTGTAGTTAAGAGAATAAGATTGTATTTTAATTTAACGTTGCGTGATGAAAGCAGCTTAAAATTATTGCAGAAGACATTTAATAGATAATTATATTGTATACTTTGAGTAATAAAGGTCCTATTGCAGTGAAATAAAACTGTTAGGGATTTTCTATTTTACTAAACGGATGTTCAAGATGCTCGGGTACGGTCCTGATTCAGGCGGCGAATCAATTGGGCCAACCGAAGGACTTTCATTCAGAATCCGGCAGTTGATCGGTACACGGTCACAGTAAATGGAGATGCATCTAAAACAGCATATTTATTCCATATGAAACCGATTCCTTCCAAACGTCATAATGTCGAAAATTATCAGATTCCACAGCAAAAACCATTTGACTGCATCTCACACTTGGTTTACCTAGAACAATGGATATTGTGGTTCGTTAACAAACAAATGCAAGATGCATGAATATCCGCCTACATGAAGTAACGGGGAAACATGGGGAACTATGGGTCACAGAATAGCCTTCGTTGCGTGGGACCATCAACCGCACGATTAAATGCTGCGAGGGCGCATAAGAATATGGAATGTAGTTTGGAAGCTAAAATAGTGTGTTTCTCTCTTTCTTTTTAAAGAGTCTTCGTTCTTGCTCTTTTACAGATAAAATAAATAAGAACATGAATAACATAGTCAATAGAGCACAATTTAAAAAGTTTCTTTCCGAAACTTAATTCTGAAGACGATTATCAGCTTCACTGTCAAATGTCGTACCGATTCAAACCCTCTTGATTTTACAATGAGCATGAAGACTTGTTGTGTTCTCTCTGCAACATCCGCCCTGCAGGCCAGCTCCCTAGCACCTAGCAATATGTACGGACAGCCGCACTTGATAGCCAATTCTCTTCTAGGCTTCGTCTGCTTACTAGTTTCGGTCACATCCTCACATACCCTGTTGATATCACGGTAAAACAAAAGCCCATCCATAGTCAAAAAAATATGTTTGCCATAAATAAAACATAACACTCTAAATTATGAGGAAATTCATTAAACTAAGTAATAAAATAACATAAGAAATATGCGTATTACCAAGATTACCTAAAATTAGACCGCCTCATCCGAGTTATGGCGATTTATTTACATCATTAATGCTTTATGACCAGATATTACAGTATAAAGACACAGAATATGCCTAAACAGTACTCAAGTCGAGTTTATTTTTTTTATGATACCTTAATTAAATTGTGCCCAAATTGAGTGTTCAAGAATTTACTTTTTTCTATATAAGTAATTGTATTGCTACAGATATGGAAAAAAGATCTAGACGGAGATAAAGATTCATCTCTGTTAAAACCATAAGTGGAGAATAGAGAGAAAGACCCATTTATCTCTCTATTCTCCACTACTTCAAATAATTTTACAATGTAACAAACTAAATAAAATAGGTGTTTTGCGATAAAAGAAAAGTAGAAGATATTAGAAAGAGAGTTATGACACGAATAATTCTGAATTGATTTACTGTTTTAACTGTGCATTAACTGTAGCAGAATGATAGCATCTAATTGTTTTATATTATGATCTATAATTAGCACGAATAGTTATAAAATTCCGTAATATTATGTATACATAGATAGCCTAATGGTTAGAATAGCCTAATGGTTAGAATACCCTTCTATTTATAAAAAGTAAGATATTCCTAACAAAGTCAATAATAAGAAAATAATTTATGGTAATAGATCTGAGGATAAACAAGCTGAAGTGGCAGTAGATATGCCGATAACCAATGGGGTAGGTGAGCTCTTGACTGCAGGCCACGAACAGACGAGCGAAGAATGGGACGCCCCCTCAGTATGTGAACCGATGACCTAAAAAATCTAGCAGGGAGCAGGTAGAGGACTGGATGATATGGCTATTGGGAAAGACCTATATCCAACAGTGGACGTGTAACTTGATGATGATAGTATATGGCAATAGTTTAAAAAAGAAACAAATATTAATGTTACACCATCAGGAAGTGTCCAAATATCTCCGTCGACGTTTGAAAACTTAATAACTTAATTACAGTAACAGTGACAACAGATATGCTTGCGGCTATGATAATCACATACCGTGTATGTTGAAGGCGTTTAAATGCTATACATTTTACGTAGAATGAAAACTGGCTTATAAAAATCCGGGTATATAAATATACGTATGCTACATGAATAATAAAATAAATAATGATTTGAATTGTTCTAATTCCTTAATGATATTTGATCATTTATTTGGAATGTATGTATAAAGTACATGTTATATTGCGTTAGGTGCTTTACATACCAAAATCACAATGCGCGCCAAATAGTTGAATTATTGCTAATGTTCTTCAGACCCTATTATTAAGAACAGTGTAAACCAGAGATGCATATAAGAAGAAATAAATTAAATAGATGAGAAGCGTCCTCACTGGGAGCATCAGTTTGCGAGCAAACGAATAATCATTATAATAAATATTCTAATACAATGCTCGCCTCAACTTCCTCATATACATTCCTAATATTCCAAATATTTATCGTGGAATGCTCATTACAGACAAATGCTCCCGGTGAGGACAGTCAAGTAATGTGACAGCTATTAACATGTGCTCGAGAGCATTTTTGTTAGTAAGTATTAGATTCTCAAACGATAAGCTAAGTAGGTTTTATCTGCACCATCATTGTAATACAGGATTATCTTCACACATCACATTCATACTTCCTACACAAACCATAAACGATTATCGATTTACTTTCTCCTCGAGTATCCCACTATCGATATTAAATCTAATCGAATCTTTCAATCAATCTCTCAAACATAACACTTTGATCGATCGAATGAAAAAGAAAACTACCGCATAGTGATGGGAAATTGTCGATTGGATTGTCAAATTAGTAAGTAACCATTTCATCTATTCAAGTATTTTTATTTCTACAGCCAAGTAACATTATGAATCAATAAAATCATTGTCTTCGTAAATCCTCATATTTACATATTATAACGGGAATGTTTCTCTAGTTATCTGTCAGTTAGTGTGTTTATAACTCAAGAACTACTGCACAAATTTTGATGCCATTTTCACAGTTAACCTAACCTAAAGGTTGTATTATTGTCCTGTGACTAAAGAGAGTTGCGCAGTGACCGTTTTAGTGAAACAAGTCAGAGATAAAAATCTACCATGCGGGTGGAGCCACAAGCATAGGATAGCCTAGGATAGGCTATGTATACTTACAAAATGAAATATTATAATTTTTATCGAGCGTTTAATCTGTGAATTGCTGCACCATAGACTAACAATGGTATGGTAATAAGCTGAAAAAATATTTATACAGCACATTTTTTATAAACCTAATACAACACTAGGTTTTGTATAATATGTCACTTGGTATAATATATACTGGGTGATTTTGTTATCACTGGCAATACTTGCAAGGGTACTTATCAAAATGAACAACTTTTATAATGGGACTAACTGTGAAATCATGAAAAAATTATCAGCTGTTCCATACAAAAGTTCAATACCTACTCGACCAAAATTTATGAAGCAACCGTATTATTTTACGCGATATCAGAGTTAGCCCTTTAATAAAACTTGTTCACATTGATGAGTACTTCCACCCCTGCAAGTATTGCCAGTGATAACAAAATCACCCTGTATAGATAAATTATTACAATCATGAATTAAGTCCACAGTTTTCACACAAGACGCAACACCATAGCCCAGATAGCCGTACAAGGCGTGGTCGATTTCGACACACCATCGTTATTTTAATGGTGTGTTATTAACATCGATATATTTCACTAGATAGTGCACCTCTATTTGTAGAGTATTATTTTATAAAACTATTAACCTGTTATCTTTAAGGCGCTGACAACAGCTAAATGGCCTTGAGAAATTGAAATTTTAGCCACGCCCCTCTACATCTCCAATATATATAGCACGTATAGCACAGCATAGCGCCACACACGAAGACGCGGTAAAACGGTGCACTTTTTCGGCCATCATCCAAACAATAAACAAGTACAAATATATCTATGAAACTAACACAACTAGATGGCGCTATTATTGATAGTATAAATATGTAATTACAACTAGCTATAAAGAAATAGTAATAACCGAGTTCTCAATATATTTTAACCTAGTTTTGTAACTTTTCTATTTTATTTCCATCTTTCACACCATTATTTACAATAGTATGTACCTACAAATTTTAATGAAACCGCTTCTCTTATCATTTTATATTCGCGTCGCCCGTGTGGATGTATAAATGTTTTTTAATAAGAAATATGAATGAAGAAAATAATGTACAAAATTCAAAATATATAGCTAGGTTTCATTTTTAGAAAACGTCGTTTTACCGTGTTTTCAATCAATGAGAAACTGCTACAATTTCATTAGAATACGAAAGTAAATTTCGCCCCTATCAATAAGTAATAAATAGCTCAGGTTGGAGATCGTGCGATCCTTGAACTAGATGTCCACGGATCGAGTCCTCACTTATGTTTGATTACTTTGTTCGATATGATTCATACTACTTTTGTAACTTTTTCATCTTTCACACCATTATTTACAATAGTACCGCAGCGTAACAAGTCATACAGTGGTTTATCGCGTTTGAAGTCACGCGAAATGCCGCTTTTGTGTAGACATTCGTCATTATTCGTAGTATGTGTATGTAGAACTAATACCTAACATATTTTTTATTGTTTATGACCTTTTAATAATATAATAGGATACCAAAATAAAAAAAATGAGAGAGAGAAATACTGAGATACTTATTCTTTTAAAAACTACAAATGCGAAACTGAAAGGTATTTTCAACATTTGGATTTACTAATTTTCAGATTGCGATTGTTGAATTTGACGATGTAGTCAATTCTCATACGTAGAAATAATTTTAATAAAAATTCAGACGGGAAGCAGGACCATGGTCTTGTATTAAAATTAATGTTCTTTAGCTGTTGATATAATGGACTTCTAATATTATTTCCAACAAACGTTGTAAAAGTTGTCTGTAAAGTGTCTTCTAATTTTTGGCAGTACGTTAAAATACTAATACATAATAGTTTGCTTGTAGTTAAATTAGGTCGCGCAGAGATATCACTACTCCATATTCGTAATCGGCACCCCTGAAAACCATGAAAACGATATCCATATTGATTTTATTTAAAAATTCACGTCCGCCATCTTGAATCTCGAAATATGTTATATATTCGTAATTGGCACCCCTGAAAACCATGGAAACGATACCCATATACATAGATGTTATTTAATAATTCGCGTCCGCCATCTTGAATCACGAAATATGTTATATATTCGTAATCAACACCCCCGAAAACCATGGAAACGATACCCATGTACATAGATGTTATTTAATAATTCGCGTCCACCATCTTGAATCACGAAATATGTTATATATTCGTAATCAGCACCCCCGAAAACCATGGAAACGATACCCTTATACATAGATGTTATTTAATAATTCGCGTCCGCCATCTTGAATCACGAAATATGTTATATATTCGTAATCGGCACCCCCGAAAACCATAGAAACGATTCCCATATAGATTTTATTTAATGATTCGCGTCCGCCATCTTGAATCTCGAAATATGTTATATATTCGTAATCGGCACCTCCGAAAACCATGGAAACGATACCCATATTGTTTTTTTTTTTTAATTCGCGTCCACCATCTTGGATCTCGAAATATGTTATATATTCGTAATAAGCACCCCCGAAAACCATGGAAACGATACCCATATAGATTTTACTTAATAATTCGCCTCATAATTGTACAAAATTCAAAATATATAGCTAGGTTTCATTTTGTCGTTTTACCGTGTTTTCAATCAATGAGAAACTGCTACATTTTCATTAGAATACGAAAGTAAATTTCGCCACTATCTATAAGTAATTAATAGCTCAGGCGGGAGATCGTGCGATCCTTAAACCAGATGTCCGCGGTTCGAATCCAGATGATGTCTCCAATTTCATTTATTAATTTCCTCTTTTTCAAGTTCCTTCTTTTGTTTACCAAAATAAAAAGTATTATATTCCAGCACAACTCAATCATCCAGGTACTTTACATTCATTATAAAACATGATAACATCACATGGATTTGAACACACACATCCAAGTAGTTATAGGTTCTTGACCTATAACCAGGACCGCTGAGCTAACAATGACATGACTTTCGTGATGAAAATAAGAATCTTTCTCGGTCAGTGATGCGGCACGACAAATTTTATTCCCAATGCATGAAAGATTATAAAATTAATCAGTTATTATGCCCTTTTTGTGGTAAGTAAATCTTTAGTTTGAATACTTTTTTATGCGAAATAATACGACGAGATCATATTGTAAAAGTTATGTAATGCAATTCATTTTCCCTCCAAATATTGTCATTTAATTTGATAAAAAGTTATAATGTGAATAGGCTGAATACATTCATAAATTACACTGCAATCTAGCGGCAGTGATATGACGCTTTGACAAACACAAGTATTTGTTTACTTTTATCATTGTCAATCACTGTGAAATAAATTGCTTACTACCTTACTTTATTCATCAGGCATTTCACATTTTTTTTAAAAGATATTTTACCCATTTATGGATGATAATGTTGAAACCGCGCGCTCGGAAAAAAACTGGTATAGGTCCGTCTAGCAACGCGGATCGCCGCGGAATGCGAGTGAGGGCAAAGCAAAATACGCAAGTAACGTGACAGAAGAGTGTGGCATAATGTTGACTCCTCCCCCTAACTGCTCCGAATTAATAACGTAAGCGACATTTATAAAAATAATTAATTATGTACAAATAAATTCCTTATTCCAAAAACTAACGAAATAAATCATTTTCTAATTATTCGAACAATATTAATGTAAAATATCACATCGAAAAATACATTCATGTATAGGATAAATTTGGGAATTCCTTGATTTTCAGATTTGTGTTTGGCAATTTTTTTTATCGAGGCAATGAAATGAAATCGTGTTTTGAGATTAATAAATTTGTCATTTATATCCTTGAGTATCGTGTATTTAAATTTCAATACCGTACATTTAGTAGGATTAATATAGGTTGGGTTGCAATAGAGAGACTTTAGCTGTTGTCAGCGCCTTAACAGTGGATACGAAATTCTAAACGTATTAATTAGTAGATGAAAACTTTAGATTTTGTACTGTCACATTATGTAAATGAAAATATTTTTTATTCAAATAGGCCTTCACAAGCACTTATGAATAGTCTGGCTCTCTCTTTCCGTTGGGAAGTTTGCTTTTGTTGAAAAGAGCCAGCAAGAAACTGTAAACTGTAGTACTGTGCCACACATATACAATACTTTTTGTTTTATATTTTTTAGTTTTTCACTAATAAAGTATATTTTTTTCAACTTCATTCTTTCTTAAAATTGTAAGACAGACGTAGTTTTTTCATATTTTACAAACAAGTTTACTCAGGGCGTTTGTGCACTACAAGGAATTCCCAAAAGCTCAAGCTCACTGTAAGATTTGACGCCACTACCACTTCCATAAACTATATGGATGTACCTACAAGAAAACGTCGGTAGCCGATGCACTAGCGTAAGTGCTATATGGTGTGAAACCCATGGGCCATGGTTGCACACTGTTAACCTAATTGTAGCTTATATGGCGCACAATACTGAATCTGTCATCAGACTTATAAAATGTGAATGGAAACCGAAGGGGAGTATTGCAATCCAATTACTTACTTGTTGAGTGTATTCCTTCCTCCTGTAATACATACTTTACTTTGGAATGTATCCTTTAATTAATTAAAGGATACATTCCTATAATACAATATCTGAAGTCCATTAAGAAGTAGGTAAGTACCTATTTAGGTCGTATTTTTTTTATATGAATGAAATAATGTTTTAAATTTTAAAGTGATACACTTTAACAGGATGCAAAACATACACTAAATTTAACAGGTACTCTAATCAATTAAGTCAGCGTAGCCAATTTTAATCCACAGATTAATCATATCCAAATACTATGCAAATACTTTAGTATTTTTTTGAATAATACCGTAAGTTACAGTTCCTTATCACGCCCGAGTTAGCATAACCATCAACAATAGTGCAATTAGTGTGGGCAATACGACCCACACTATTATCGATAAAATAAATATAAACCTGAAACCAACCAGGTCACCCTATAAAGGAACCGTACGCACCAATTGAACAAATGTATTGTGCATACAAATATCTTCATTACACCATGCGCACCTAGTGAAGGTACCGCGTAATTGATAAATAATGGAGTTGAAAGTAACATCGGTGCTGGAGACAACTGTGGAAATAACAAAGAAGATAATATAAAAGACACCACAATAAAGTAATTAATTGGCTGGCTCTATAGAGAGAGACACAGAAGCTGTGTATTTAATTTTAACAAATTGTTTACAATAATAATAAAAAAAATGTGAGAGGTTATTTTCATTTATTTCATATTTTCGCACTCTATTGTATCTAAATATTTTTAATACTTAACATTAAAACTAAATATTACATAACTACATTTTTCATGGAATTTGCAAGCTTTCGGCTTCTTAAAAGGAAACAAAACTCTGAGAGGAAATTAAAATTGTGACCGAGCATAATTGTAAAATCACAACAAACTCACGGATGCCATTACAAAAATCGATTATCAAGGAATCGATATCTGAGAACGTTTTTATTGTTGTGTATTTGTTTAATAATAATTCCAATAGAAGACTTGTTTAAAATGTGAAAGACGGAAAGTTCATGAAATGAAACGGCTTTTATAACTTTGAATGCCGAATAATTTCATTACAATTTAACAAGCAAAAGTTGTATGATCAAAGTCCGTTCTTAATTCGGCAGTGGTGATTAACGAAATACATAATCCAGCTGTGACCTAATTAAGAAATTCCCATAAGCATAGCAACTATACTCTTAAGCACATAATTTAACCCCACGGCTCACCGCAAGACCACAAACGACTTCAAAGATCCCTTAAGCTGCGAGATCACTGGCTTTCCTTCCGCGTCTTTATTTAACAAGAGTTATAAATAAAGATTTGGCTTTTTCAATATGAGGACAGCTGCTCCGACCGCCTATAAAGAATAAAACAAAACCAAAAAGGGAATAATGGCCATGACGAGTGGTTTGAACAAACTGCTTGAGTGATTTACCAGAAACCATTAAATAGTATTGGGCAGCCGTTGAGAAGCTTAGACAAATATCTATGACTCTATTTCAAGATGGAGTTAATGGGTTTTACAGTGAATTTGTATTGGAGCTGTTACAAATTGTTACAAGACGATTGACATTTCTACTATGTGTTTAGTATGTGTCTAGTATCCTACTAATATTATAAATGCAAAAGTTTTATTTTAGATCTTAAAAGTAATAAATAAAAAAAAAGATTTTGTGTGTAATTTTGTGGATGTTTTTTATGGAATGGTTTTTTGTTTAAGTTTTAACTGATTTGAATAAGATTTGGGTATAGCTATAAACGATAACCCTAAAATTATATGAACTCTCGGGAACGCACGCAGATATAACTGCGGGCTAAAGCTATTATAAATTACATTCAATCAATCATTCTTGTTTGTAAAGAGGTTACACTTTCAACAAAGAGCTACCAAATTATACAATTGTATACCAACAGTTGTTATTACTTTTTTTATTGACACATTATTTTAATTCGAAGGAAAACCCACAACGGACACTTAGGGACCATTTCATTGAGTAAATGCACATTTAACCTTGCATGTTTTTCAAAGATAAAAGAAATATTGCAAAAAGTATTTGTTTTCGCCTGTATACTTGTGGAGTAGACTTAAAGTTTTTAATTTTAACACCCTTGCGAGAACAATTGCTCTCAACCAGTCAACCAGGTGATATTCTACATCAGTCCAGCTTAATACCAAGCTATATGATAATACTACATATTATATTAGACTCTAACAGTTAGAGTTAGTTACAGTCTAACTAAAAACTAAGTTATCCCAATTCTCAGACCAGTGAAAATCTACACAAAATTGCAGTATCTAGCAAATATAACAAACTGTAATACAACTTTTACGTAAAGGCAATAACAATGATGAGACTTTATACGTATCTTTTCACAAATCTCAGACAGTCGTGCAAGCTTAATTTAAATAATGTAATATGTCTGCTAAATAAAACATATCAACGCTTCTATATTACATTTATTATATTATTATTTAAATATACATGTTTATTGAAACCGTAAGAGAAAAGTATATTCTCCGTTCTTCATTCTTTATTTACCTTTTTACCATTGATATAGGCTTGTGTTTGACCACAATCAAATAAGATATAGGGTAGATATAGGATAGACTTATAGATATTGTAGATATAGGTGTATGGCTACAGAAGTTCAACCTGAGGGTGGTAGCTAGCCAGATGGGAGCTATCGGCTAAACCATTACTAAGAAAGTTTCTTCTTGTTGTACCAGAGAGAGGATTATTTTAGCCTCAGCTTAATTCCTTCAAATCATCTGACAAAATTAAATAAGAAACCAAACAGTTCCTAATTTCAACATTGATGATTCCACATAATCTAGGCAATAAAGATTTGTCTATAATATTTTTATTGCTAATTTATTTCATAGATTTAGGATTCATTTGCATATGGTGCTGTCAATTCTTCCGGCGTGATTGGGCAATTGTGCAAAATACGTTTAATTATTTCGCAAACGTGATGTGTAGTAAAGGTAGGACGATGTTTATTGTGCACAATAAAAATCGAAAGCTTCTCTTGCGTAACAAAGCAAATAAAAACCTTATTGGTACTCGTTTTGAAGTTATATCACATTTTATTGATTGCTCAATTGATAATGATGTCAATTGATTAATTAAACTACCCCTGAATTCATAAAAAACGTACTTACTGATGTCTCTTTTTACCCGCGACGGAACGGAGACCGTATATATATGCGTTTGGGGTGAGAGGATGTTTGTTTGTGCAAATCCATGATGCCATTTTTCTCCAAAACTACTTGTCCGATTTTGATGCAGTTTTCAGTTATGGGTTTGGGTTTGATTGATGCATATTCTTAGATAGATGTTACGGTGATAACTCACCAGGGGGCGCTGCAGCAAACATTTTTTGTGCAAATCCATGTTGCCATTTTTCTCCAAAACTACTAGTCCGATTTTGATGCAGTTTTCAGTTATGGGTTTGGGTTTAATTGATGCATAATTTTAGATAGATGTTACGGCGATAACTCACCAGGGGGCACTGCAGCAAAAAAAAATTGTGCAAATCCATGTTGCCATTTTTCTCCAAAACTACTGGTCCTATTTTGATGCAGTTTTCAGTTATGGGTTTGGGTTTGATTGGTGCATGTTCTTAGATATGTTTTATGGTGTTATTTCGCCAGGGGGCACTGTAATCATTTTTTTACTTCTTGATTTTTTGGCCTCTATAAACTGTTGAGGGCCTGTGACAGGTTTGTAATACATGGGTCTTAGATAGGTGTTATGGTGCTAACTCGCCAGAGGGCGCTGCTGCAATATATTTTTTTCTTGCATTATGTTTCCAATTATCTCTAAAACGGTTTGATCGATTTCGATACGGTTTCCTGTGAAAGGTTTGTAATTCATCAGCGATGGTTCTTAGATATATGTTATAGTGCTAACTCACCAGAGGGCGCTGTAATAAATATTTTTCTTCTTGCATTTGTACATATATAAATTGGAGCAAACAGTACGGGGCTAAATTAAGGGATATAATATATTGTAAGACACCAAGCATACAGAAAGACAGAAAAATAGACAGATATATAGACAAAACGGAGTAATTCTCTAAAATGATTACTAAAAATTAAAAAAATACAAAAAAAACCCACGACGGCTGTAAAAATTGTAATCGAATAAAAGTTGTAATCGAAAAAGGATTAAATAAAATTTTCAGCACACCCCCGACAGCAATTATCAATTATAGAGGTACTACTGCACATATTCACCTACATATTAATATAATGATAAATTTAAGACAATCCGTCGGGGGGCTGCCATTCCCTGCCCCAAAATGAACTAAAATATTGCTATTTTATGAGTTTGTGACTAATTGAAATTGCGTTGGGTATGTAAATAAATGAAGTCTCTAGTTGTTATAAATTGCTGTGTCTCTACGACACATAATAACTTTTCTATACTGCTATATATTAATTGAAATCGGGAACAGATATGGTAATGGCAGCACCCGACGGATTGTCTTAAATTTATCATTATGTTAATATGTAGGTAAATATGTGCAGTGTTATCTCTTTAATTGATAATTGCTGTCGGGGGTCTGCTGAAATTTTTATTTAATCCTTTTTCGATTACAACTTTTTTAACAAATGTCGTAACGCGTACGGAAGAACGAGATAGCTGGTAAAATAAAATTGTTTTACGCTTTGTGTTCAGACACTTCTTGAAAGGGGTTGTTAATTAATGATACAATAAGATAAGACAACGTCATCATTTATTTCCAAAAAAATAAATACTTGATATTAAATATTTACGATGCATCTTATAAAAAACAGAAAATTATTGGATATCTGGTTTCAATTTCGCATCAATTCCTCAATACTTGGAGGGGATAGTTTATGGTAGGTTAGTTAGAGGTTAGAGTTCCAAAAGTAAATCTTCCTAAATAATCCTTCAACATAAGTATTGATCAGACATAACTTAATGAAGGAAAAAGTCAAAATATAGATAAATAATTTCGTATTGTTGGTACAACTCAAGTAAGAAAACAAATTAACTTAATAATGGTATTGATCTTCTTCAAAAAATGTTTCCGCAAACATACCTATACCTACATGTTGTGCATTACCGTGAGTTGTTGAATAACACAGGTAGGGCATCGGAATGTCGTCGGGCGAAAGTAATGCGTTACAACCGATAACTGCTTAATTTGGACGAAAATTAATATTATAACTGCCACTTTTGGTCGTAAAATCGTATTTAGAAAACGCCAGTGGCACTTTATAATAGGTTTTCACTGCGTTATTATTGTGTGGCAATTTTCTAATGAATAATGGTTATGCAAATTATTTTCAATAGTTATATGATAATGGTTATATTTTTATGCGAATTCGTCTTTAAAACATTTATCTTTATCCTTGACATAAGTGTCGGAAGGCAAAGTACCAAGGTTATTTTAGGCCTTTGAAGACAAAAAAATACCACTAACTTCACTAACTGAGTAGACCTGAACACGAATGCAAATAATATTTCTAAGTCAGATGCAAACCAACTACGCTATCTCAGGTTTCTTAAGTCGCGTACCAATTTCATAACACTAATGATTATAAAATCTATTAGTTAACTAAAATTTAAATTACAAAATGCAATAAAAAGGAACTGTAACACTTTGATTGACAATGCACTTACAAATGCTGTCATATTTATAGGAAGTAACAATCAGGCACATTATTATGAAGGTACTCAGGTACTTATTGATGTGTTATGTAAAGATCAGTTTCCATAAAGCGATTAGTAGTGCAGGGTAAAGATAAGGACACCAGAGCGCGTGGTAGTTCACCCATGAGATGGACCGACCAAATTAAGGCCGCAATAAGCGACTATACTAGAAAGGCAGCAGTTTCTGGCAGAATGGCGGCGTGTTGTAAAGCGAGCCACAAACCACACGTCATGACAACCACGACCACTCTGTCAAGAGTGATACGCGAAGAAAAATAATGTAAAGGCCTGTACATTATAGTAATGGTTTTAGTCAAAGCAAAGATTGGGTGCTAATAATTTAAAAGTGATATGACAAAATAAATTCATTAAAAGTATATCTTCCACAGTAGCTAATTAAAACTCCGCTTTGTTTGGAGTCAAAGTGTGTGAAGGAATTCTCTAGATTTAAAAAAACTTAGACGGATATAGTAAGAGTTTCTATTTATACTTGCGACACAGTATTATTCTTTACATTCGATAGGAGGGATTGGCCATAACTTCATTGTTGGCATAGTAAAGTATTGACAATACCTAAATAATGCCTCTGATCAGTAGTGGACATCATCAAGCAATAATGGTGATAAATGAAATATTATATGCAGAGAAATAGATCAACGGCCTGATGGTGCCCGATGGAAGACAGGCAAGCAATGGATGAGATTAGCAGAGGACTGGAAAGAAAGGCGTGAAAGAGTGGTGCAAAAGAGAGGAGGCCTATACCAAACATTGATCCAACATTGGCTAATATGAATATATGATGACGATGATAATTACTCAATGCGTAATTACATTATAATATAATTTATAACTAATTAATCCAACTACCAGACCAAGGCTAACACCAATACACCACGAAACTATCGAATTAATGAAGTACAGAACTAATGAGCTCTGATCAATAATCGTTCGTCAGATCACACTACATTATGTTAAGTGATATATAAAACAAATACATATGACACGTGCTAAATGGAACAGAATTAATTATATTGACGTCTCACCTTAAATATATTCATGAGTTTAATTATATAAAGCGTTGCTAAGATAAGGCTTAACCGAAATAGGATTTTGTGTGACGACTATCTCACCATAATATGGCTGAAGGTGGTGAGTGTATAATGTCTGCTAGGAAACTGGATCTCTATTGGATTTGCTGGAACACGCCGGTAGGGTACATCAGATTTGCGACAGATTTTCAACTTGAGGGTGCCAACCAGGCGGGTTTTACAAAGTCCTTATTACCGTGCAATGTTCCTCACATTGGAAAACATTGTACCAAAATCTCAAGCCATCTCAAAAATCAAAGAAATATAATAGAATTTGATCATGAACCAATTTTGCGAAATCGATTGCCAAAACAATCCAGGTATATGTTCATAAGAGTTCCATATAATATTGCCAGCTCAACCGAGTTCTTTGAACCATAATTCCTGAAGTAATAACAGTTATGATTCATTCATAAGATTACACACAAAATCGATACAATGCCCACTTTGTAAAACACGTTCAATGTAATGTGAAAACATTTCCTTACACAGATGAGTCAATGACGATGATACAATGACAAAACTCTATGTTACAGATCATTGCAAGTGTCGTGTTACACCTCGTTACTCAGATAAACCATTTATGAGTGTAAGATCATTGCCCACGAAGTAATTTTTCATAGAGACACTGTAAATAATCATTTATGAAATCCACATTGGCTCATATAAATTCGAAATTAAATAAATTTTGTCTTAGGGGAAAACCTCAATTCAGAGTTAACAGATTGATCTCTAGGTTTAAAATTGTGTAATTGTGTAGTGATATTTTTTGCTTCTATATTGTTGTCTAGCTTTCTGCCCCGCGGTTTCACCCGCGAACCCCTATTTTACTTCGTGGAATTTTCAAAAATCATTTCTTAGCGGATGCCTAAATCATAATAGCTATCTGTATTATGCCAAATTTTAGCCCGATCCGTCCTGTGGTTTGAGGTGCGTTGATAGATCAGTCAGTCAGTCACCTTTTCCTTTTATAATACAGAAGAAGAAGAAGAGAAGACATACAGATGAATTTTGGAATTATGGGATATAGCATCCGCCCCGCGATTTCCCGAGGGATCTTATGTTTTCCCGGTATAAAAAGTACTCTATATGTTAAGTAATCCAGAATATATCCTGTGTTCCAAATTTCATCCAAACTTCATCCAGGAGTTTTTGCGTGAAAGAGTAACAAATATCCATCCATCTATCCTCACAAACATTCGCGTATATAATATTAAGGAATTAGGCATAGTCCATTTGCTCTGGTCTTTTTGTCACTTCTGTATTATCATAATCGTTGGTATCACCATCCAGTATCGGCTGCTTTGAGGAAATGATTACCATTTATAAAACGATCTATCGCATTTACCGCGTATTTTCCTTGTTAACATCATATAGATGTAGGAAGAAATTTAAATGAACTTTTTCCTATACAGATGAGATTTATACAGTTTTTAAATGAAAAGAGGAAAACTAGCCAAGTTTCTGTTTAAATAATTAGGATCTAGTAAAATTGTTGATTGTATGTAACCATCACTGAATGATGATCAATTCAGTTCGTGTGATCTTTTGTTGTGTAAAGTAAAAATTAATGAACAATCTTAGTACAAAATGTTATTGTCAAATAAAATATTGAACGTTAACATTTCTCTCACTCAAGGTCGATTTAGTTCCATGATTGTAACCTATGTTTATCAATGATCGATTAATATTAGCTTATAAAACCTAAAAATAATACTTTTTGTGATATTTACCTAGATTTTTCTACTATTGAAATGAAATGAAATTATTTATTTGCATGGAATAACATCTTACAATACAAAGATCGGTCGGATTGTAAATCCCGCCTTATTATTAACAGGCATACAAATATACAAAATGGTTATAACTAGGACTACTTAAACTCATAAAATTAACAAGCGATAAACCGTCCAAAATAATTATAGATTCTTATATAGGATTAACATAACATTTTTCCGCCAACGCATAAGCTTGACCATCCAAAAAGGGAACGCTGCCAGCCTGTTGGGAACCTTGCCTATCGACAGCAGCGAGGGCTTTGAGGATGTTTTCTATATATCATAGTTTGTATTTTATACATTGATTGTAAATAATTAAATAAATTAACATAAAATAATAGTACAAAGTACAAAATTAATGAAACAATGTCAAGTTACAATTATTTAATCAGTGATCCAAAAATTCCTTTATTGTATAGAAGCACCTTTCTTTTAGCCACTCTTTGATTCTACTTAACAAAATAATTAAATTGTATTTCGGTAACCATAAAATTGACTTCCGCACCACTCAGCTAAAAAATTTAACACCCAGCTGCCATAATCTTTTTTTTACCAAATTGAATTGTAAGTAATTTGTGCAAAGTGCCGATCAAAATTGAAAGTAAAATTTATCGTAGCCAATAAAATTTTAATTTATACACGTTTAATCGTCATACGTCAAGAATTACCGGTCGGCAAATAAAAAAAGTAGACGTAAGGTAATTATGTCATTGGGTTGTAGTGTTGCCATATATTTTAATGTACTTTGGCCATATTTACCGGACGAAACAACGGATTTGGATGAAACTTAGCATATACTATATAAGATCATAGCCTGAAAAATATAGGTACTCTTTATCCCAGGAAATCCTAAGATCCCACAGGAAAGCGAGTGAAACCGCAGGGTAGAAGCTAGCAATATATATTACTAGCTATCCCTTACAGTTTCACCCGTGTTTCCGAGAAATAAAGTAGCCCATGTCCTTCTCCATACCATAGGCTATCTGCGTACCAAATTTCATCGTGATCGGTTCAGCGGTTTAGGCGTGAAAAAGTAACAAACAATTTCACTTTCGCATTTATAATATTAGTTAGGATAGTTAGGATTATATTAAAGCAATGTTCATAGTGAAGGTTTTCTTCCTTTTTATTAAATACAATAAATATACTCTAATGTGAAGTAGGTAAATTGAAAAATAAAAATACTTCTACATCATGGTCACACCATCAACCCACTCGGAAATCAGTTAATGTTTTAATTGCGCATACGCACTCGTTTGACCATAATTACACACGAAGATGGCTACTAACACTGCACGCCACACTTTCTACGATGACATACCACATGGATCGTGACATGACACAGTAGGTGCAATGATATTTAACATAGCTCCTCATAATAAAGGAATTAATATTGCAAAGTTTTTTAATCTCTGAAAATTATGGTGCACCTACAATTTTATTGTGTACCCTACATTGTACAATGGTTTTCACACGATATCTTCCTTCCCATAAATAAGTGATCGGTTAAACAGCTTTTTAGTTAAATTAAATTTTACGCGTCAGACCGTTTATCTTTTAATTAGTCATGTATGTATTTACAGATAATTTTCATTCAATATTCCTATTTCACTAAACCGAATTTTACTGAAATTAGTAAAACCAACATCAGCATTCGCCTGTAGATTGGACAAATTGGGAATTAAATTTCACTTTCACGCCCGCTCCGTTGGGAAATCAATCAACGATGAACCGAAATAAAGTAATCGCGCGTTTATCATTTACAGGTATATTTTACTGCTAGATATAAGTAGCATTTAAAACAATAATTTTGGAAAGTTTGCAGAATAGAAGAACACTTTAAATTTATAGTTACACCAGCTATTCCATGCATTCTCGTTAAGGATAAAAAGTAGCCTATGTCATTCTCCGGCCTCTCACGTCGATCTATTGCTCAGTTGCTGCGTCAAATATGGACAAACCAACAAACACTTACGTATATGTAATAATAAAATATTAATAGGCAGGGATAGTCTAATCATTATAGATTAGATGAGTCTTAAGAAATATTTGTTTCCAAAACTAAACTAAACTAGTGGCTCCGGCTTCACACGGCTTCAATTAATATATTCAAACCATTCTCGTTTACCGCTTTTTCTATAAGTGAAAACCGTATCAAAATCCATTGCGTGGTTTATAAGAAGTAAGTGGAGAACAGAGAGGCAGATAGCAACTTCGTTTTATACTATTTAGAGATAACGTTTTCTTTGGAGACATCACACGTAAAATATTCATTTGGAAAATTTCTCGAGCATGCGACATCTCGTCGCTAAGTGCTCACTCATGTTCCCCTAGATCGCAAACTGGAAACCGATGTGATCCCAAGGGAAAGTTTATTGTAAAGGGCTGAAGTGTTCCGTGTCATGGAAAGTGCTTTAATTTGCAAGAGAGATTCAGCGAAGTATGTATTGTGAAGACAGAATTTGAAAGAAACTAAGAAATATGATTTATAAAAATTTCTCCATCCACGTCGAGTGACGATTGAAAATATTATGAATTAATTTATGGTGCTTACAATTTTGAATCTATAAAGAAGCCAAATATTCTAAATCAATATTAATAATGTATTAGATTAATAGACAATTACATATAATTAATTGCTTCGTGTGAAGTATTTTGTCATACCTCACTAGGAAGCGACTAGTTACACTTAAATGAACTTATTAACCTCAAAACGATCATAAATGTATATGTAAATCCCCACTCTGTACATCAAGATCGATGTAACTGATGACAATCGTGAAGAAATTGAGATTAATCCGTTTATAAAATCGAGCGTTCTTATGATATAACTCGATATTTTATCAAATATCGATTAATATGATGCTATTAATACAGATCAAGAAAAGGTGCCAGAACGCTTTCTAACAGCTAACTAGAAAAACATAGTTATGTAAATCTTTATGATGAAAATACCAGTTCACTAACTCGATCTACATTTCCCTTTAACAGATATCCTGTGTGTAGAATTGTCAATTACTACAGTAGGTTAACCTTGGAAGTTAGAAAATAATTACCGACGTAGAAAGTTAATTAACAGTAAATTGATGGTTTTATGAGTATTCAATTGGAGTAGGCGCATAAAAAAAAAAAGATTTAACTGTATAAACAGAAATAAAATAAACATTTAGTAAATTATCATTCATTTATTAGGTCCTAGATTATTTGTGTAAGTTTTTATCATTGAAGCTGGTAAATTTATTAAATTATACTCGTTCGTGAGTCCTTCTCCAGAGCAGCATGTACCTCGACATATTAAGAGACTGATTTCTGAGCAGTTGATTCTTCTGAATTCGAATTGTTGAGCTACATATTTAACCTAGTTTTCAAGAGGTGCCTAATAACTTTAACTTATTACCTATATAAACAGGCCATATTTATTACGAAATTGAATAGGCCACATAATCTGCATCAAGAATGCCAGCGTTGTCTCCTCGGTGGGCGCTGAATTCTTGCAAAATGGCCGCACCGCCTAGTTAAACCGTTTCCGAACGATAAAATGGTATAGATAAACATGTTAAAATTGACCCCATTGGAAAACTTCAATGTTTTATTACGATTAATTGTCACTTATCACCGAATCGTAAGGTTTGGCCCAACAATAATAAGCAACTTTGACTAATTGGAGGTATAGTTTCAATTCTTGAATATTTAATTTTATCTACTACAAGCAGTTGAGCATTGAGCAAGTCACTGCTTAAATTTTATATTATAAACGCAAATATTTTTGTGTAGGCGCAAATTTTCACAGCACTCTTTACTACGAAGTTTAAATTGATATAGAGATATAAATATTTCTTGAAATAAAAGATCACTATGAAATTTTAACTTTTTAACAATGCAGGGGTACTAGGCTACCCTGACAACGATGGAGGTCACTACGTAGGCCCAGGGAGGAATGGTAGTATGAATGACAATGATAATGAAAAAATATAATTGATTTCCTTAGCGTTAATAGAGACGGATGATCTTATCGTATATACTAAAGCAGTTACGGAAGTATTCATTGAATTTAAACATTCTAATTAGCTATTTTGGAATTATAATCCTAATTAATTCTATTCATCGAATGCTTTGTGGAAATAATATAACGATTACATAACATTAGACTAGTTGAATAAATTATTTATGCCTTAGTTTAGTATAATGACTACTTTTGATTGTGCTGGTGCTTTTAAGTGTACCTAAGTACGATAAAACATTAAAAAAATATGATTGCGATGTGTTATTTTTGATAACTAGGGATAATCGATGAACCCAAAATACTGATGATGACATCGATATTTTTTGTACATTAGTAAAAATACGAACGAACGTGAACGCAACTCAACAACTCAACAAACGACACTATGAATGACAAAGAGACAGTGAAGTTTTAGTTGCATTCAAACTTACTAAATCGGTTTGATACAGTTTTTCATGCTCTTCCGATTATGTCCTAATGATATCAATGTAAAGTTGTTATGTTACGATGATCTCTGAGTAAAACACACAAGATTTCCAACCACTTTATATGAACGATGGTCATTCTATGATATTGCTATATTAACTTTTGATGATACGAGTATTATGTTCCTTTTTTAGTCTCCTCGAATTGTTCAAACTAGCTACGACAAATCAAATTTATTAATATCTAATATCAAAAATAACCTACGGCTCCCTAATGTCTATATTTAATTTTAAATATATATTAAATATTTTTATGCCCCAGGCAATACAAAATTTATGTAAATACAACATTATAAACATACATGATCGTTTTCCAAAGTAGATGGACTGATTAGATAAAATATGTAAGTATTTGTTTTTTGCTCTCACTGACGACCAGCTAGCCTTGCCTTGCCAGTACCTCCGCTTTGAACGGAATCCTGATACACACCCACTAAGGTAAATCTTGCCTCATACTTGATTTGTTTTTTGTTCACTTTACAAAACTATTTAGCACGATAACTTAATATAGAAATGGCTTAAATTCTTGTCTACGTCATTATTTTATGTACTCTTGCGTAATTTCCGTTATCTATATCACTGGTGCTGCAACTTCTATAAGTCATCGTGTTCTGGATGTCGGTGGATAGAATTCAAAGCTTGATGTCTTCATCCCTCATCATGTTCTTCACTAAACTGGGATCTTTTGCGAATGAATTCTTACATTTTATGTAAGCTCTGTAAACTGTCGTTTTAAACTTGCTTAATTACAAAACACTTCACTAAAAGTGGTTAAAAACTAAAGTAAGCGTAACACCAAATTCGTAACTAGAAACTTTGGTGCCTTACCTTTTAGAACTTTGGTCCATAATTCGAAGCAAACATTCAGAAATGTTGTCAATAGAAGTACTCCTACATAATCAACATGATCTTATGGAAATGATATAAACCAGAAACGACTCTGTCCCTTCGCTGAGATGTCACGCCTCGATAACTGCTATATAAGCTTAACTGATGTAGTTAAGCTTATATAGCAACACACTGAGTTACTATGATTACTCAGAAATTACGTGAGATGTGACGCACACGACGCTTGATAATTATAGCAACAATACAAATCATGTCTGGATACAGGAAAAGAGAAAAGAAATATTTAAAATAGTATGAATTGCTTCACTTCAACTAAATAAAATAAATTACAAGGGAACAATGGAAGGGATAATAAAAGAGAAGATGAACCTTAGAGAGGTTATATTATTATTCCATTTAACTCAACAACTATGGAAAATAATAACTATTTGCATCAAAACAATAACAGCGACTAACAAAGTAGCTGATAACGAAACATTACAAAATTGTCATAACAAATTTAAATAAAACAAATCGTAACAAACAGGAAAACGTTTTAATTTAACTATATTTAGAATCTGTATCGGGAAATATGTGGTTACTGAAACGTACATAATAATACTTAGAACAAGTAAAAACATGAAGTTAAATCACACACTTTAAAGCCACCATTAAGATATGTAAAGAAGAACGAGATTAAAAGAACACTATCATGAATTTAATAAAAGATCTAAGGATGAAATCTAAGAACTGTTTGTCTTCAAGGTGGTAACAAATCTAAAGATCCTGATCCAAAGTCCTAATAAATATAAAGATTTTTAATTTATATAAACAAGGGAAACTGTTCATAAAATTATTTTTTATGAGAATAATTAGCCGACTGTTATAAATATGTAATGATCACACCACACCAACCAGTTCCTTTCTAGGCTTTGTTTCTTTGTTTGCTTACCACCATCTACCACACCATGGTAAGATAATTCATAGTAAAACAAAAGAAAAATGTTTCAATGAAAAAATAAACGTGAAATGTTGCGTACAGGTGCGACAAACATATCCGATGTTATGCATAGAAGGCCAAATGAACTTTCTGGAGGTAAATGACCTGTAGTTATATCAGCAAATATTTTTTTGAACTTGTAACGGTGCTAATTTAGAAAATTCTAATTATGCATTATGAATGTTTAACTTCATTCTTGAAATTAGTCACAGACGAATGAAAATGTCTTTTACATTTTTTTTACCTCCAAACACTAACTGTAAACATTCTGTATAGAAGGACTACCTTAGTCTACACACTAGTATAGACTTATATAGACAAACGATATGAAAAGCCTACAAAACACTTGTGGAGGGGACTCGAATGCAGACAGACAGTCATTAATCTTGGTTGTATGTACCCTTATTTAAAATTCCACCCCAGGTGGGAAACTTAGCTTAGTTAAGCCGTACACGCAATATATGTTTAATAAATTATAGCTCTTTATTAAAAAACTTTGCTGAGTTTGTTGATTATTAAATTTTGACATTCTTGAACAAAGTTATTAAATTCATTCGGAATTGTAAATAAATAACACAATTCCAATAACTATTTTCCGTAACGTTGCTAAATGTCTTTTGTTGCTACAATCGGAAGCATATTTTTAATGTCAACTTATTCGTCATAAATATAATATTTGTCAATAGATTACAAGTCATGTCGAATACGTTGTCGGATGAGTCAATAAGAAAATTATAAATTAGGTACACACTTCTCAAACGTCAACCACAACAATACCGAGACATCTGTGATACTTGATACCAGAAATAGGCGCTGGGCGGTACATGTCGAGAAATAATATGAAATGGAGACATTTGAGATTTGGTCCAAGATACTAGTAAACATTACTAAATTTTAAGAGACAGTCATACCATGTTTTTTATGTAAATTGTCCTTCAGGGGCTCGATTCTTGAACTTCGAATTAGACATTTGGCTAAAAACATGGCGGACATCTGTCAAAATGTATAGCAATTGTAAGATATCCGCCATGTTGTTCGGGAAATGTCAAATGTGACATTAATATCGAAGACATGAGATTCAGGCGCAGGAAGACCTGGGGCCCGATTTTTTTAAAAAGATTTCATTATCTCAAATCACACTATCAATCCTACGATTAATAAATCTTTCAACAGTACCTAGTTGGTATTAAATTATATAGGTACCTTTGTACAAAATCACTAACTTATATGCAAGGGCTTACTTTGTGCTAACTTATTTATTTCACAGTGTTACTTCAAAATCAATAAAATTCCTATACATTCCAACGTAAACTATAAACAAATGAATAGGTTCTAGTGATTTATTTTCCAATTATCTTCAGGATTACGATCGTACATCAAATACCAAATATTTATAGCTTTATTTACCGCTAGTTTTATTGTCCGAAGACTATTATGTCCTATCGTAAACCAAGCTCAACGAAAAACAAATTATTGTAACATATATTATGAGATTCAGGTTTAAATTGGAAATTGTTAACATTGATAGAACAATCTTAATTTATTAATACATTATCCGACAATATCTCTATCTAAGAGATTTATAAAAGGTCTAATAGGGTTGGCAAAAAATCTTATTTATAATCTTTGAGGACACTAAAACTTCTTTACAAACTAGCGATCGCTACTTTCTTAAGTTCCATGTTTAATTAAGGCTCTTTTATTCTTTATAAATTACTTCTAATAGAGCATCTAAAGAATATGGTCTTGAGGTCAAAGGTATCTTCAGGTGTTATTTAGGCTTGTACGCTGTCACTTTTCACTTGTACCACTACAACCCCAAAACAGTGTTGGTGTCGCAATGACCTTGCCATACGAATCAATAACAAGTGAACAATGCTCTCGATCGACCATTGTTTCATGTGACGGACTCCAATTTGCGCTTATTTTTGGCGTTGCGTTAC
Source organism: Tetheella fluctuosa (assembly GCA_951216915.1). Taxonomy (NCBI): domain Eukaryota; kingdom Metazoa; phylum Arthropoda; class Insecta; order Lepidoptera; family Drepanidae; genus Tetheella; species Tetheella fluctuosa. The sequence goes on from OX578230.1 coordinate 8,965,256, forward strand.
AAACAATGACTATGTCGAGCAGGTGATGAAAACATTCCCAAAATCATACAAAGAGTTTTATTGTATTGTATTGTATTGCATTGCATGTTGTTCTTTGAAAATAAAAAATATATATGCATTCTTACTAAAAGTTTTTGATACTTTATATTTGCAGCTAGCAAATACTTGCTAACTATGCACCTATTTATTTATAGGTATATGGATAGTTATCGAAATACATTGTATGCATCTATCTATCGTATGTCAACTTCAAAAAGGAAAAAGTTTTCTCAGCAGGAAATTGCTTTTTGGCTCTCGAATGGTGTTCAGATTGCTAAAAACCTCCGACCATTTTTTTATGGTATGCGCACTTTGTATGCATAGTTTATAACCATATTATAGTCTAACATATATATAAAGTTTTGAATACTGGGTGAAGGCTAATTGACCGTGAACTCTGAATTACCATATTTTATTAAAGCCAAACCATTGATGCTGGAATGCAAAAGTATTGCATCATCGGTTCAGACGCCATATTGGATTTGGTTGACATTTTTGCCTGTGCTATTTTATTTGTAGTCTCTAAAAAGCAAGAACTAGAACACAACGAGGAGTTGAGATTAATATTTAAAAAATCTGAGTTGTCTTATAGTAAATGAAAGTCTATTGTTGGCATTAAATAAAAAAAAATCTTATGCGTGATTAAGACAAAGTAAACGGCATTTGAAAAGAACCAAATAAAGAAAAAAACAATAATCTATACAATGGTTTTTAAAGTTAATTTAAAAATTTGTACTATATTTTGTTTAAATAACTAATCACTATACAGTAGGTAGTGTCCGCTTCGACTGCTCGGACACATAGTCGTTTGTACTGTATGTGGTATACGATATACAATAAAAAGGAATATTGTATTTACTTAGTTACTAGATTTTGCCCCGCAGTTTGACACGCGTTCCCGAGGGATCTTATATGTTTTTCCAGGGTATGACCCCTCTATATGATAAGTTTATGCGTGATTGAGTCACAAACATCCATACACACAAACTTTTACATATATTATTGTATAATCAACAGAAACGTATTGAGATTGTAAATTGAATATGTGATGTTCATTAAATTATTAAAGATATCTATAGCATTTTATTCGTGTAAGCCAAAATACAGGCTTCTTAAGTAAGTACCTAACTGAAAAGCTGTAACTTATATTACATCCCTCACTTCCTCGCCCGGAGTATAAACGATACGTGCTATATAATTTATAATTTCACTGTATTCTATTAGTTCCACATAAACAATTCATTTAACAACAGTTGGCTTTTATTAAGAAAATTCCGCTTCCTCAAATAATAAGGAAAATATTAAAATACTTCTATTTTAATTATATCAAGTGGTATATTGGTAAAGCAAATTATAGCTAGACAATTAAACTAATATAATATAGTCTTTGTTATTACGTGGATCTTGTTACCCAGGTATAAAGTTAACCCCATCTCTCGTCTATCCCGTTGTAATAAGATAAAGGGGTATTTGTTTGTCCTTCTTTCGGTTTATAATTTAGCAATGTTTGACTTGATTTTTTAGTCTTAATAGCCCTTAAGACTTAGAAGATCATACGTTACGAATTATCTTGGAAAAGTAAGTAAAATCCGAGGTTCACAAAACAATACCAGATGCAAAAGCGATGATAATGCCTGATCTTTCGTTGAAGACATCTTGAGGAAACCATAGCACGATGGTAAGGTACTTTAAAGTATCCAACAGCCCAGCCTGCTCCTAAGTTAGAAAGCTGTCACCAAGCACCTTCCAATGTGTTTCGGCAGCTGATCTTGAGAGCCTAAGCTAAGTAAAGGTCGGCAACGCATTGTGAATCCCCGTGCCATTAGGTGGACCGTCTGTCTGTTTGCCAGCTTTCTAACATAAAAAAAATACGTGTGGCACTCGGGGACTGCCGCGGTAAAGCTAGTGCATAGCATTTTTTTATCAACTTATGCAATTATAATAATTTATTTATTTTTTATTTTGGCAGTTTTTTTTCCTTTTTTTTTCTTTTCTTTTCTTTGATATTAATAGATACCTATACACCTATATACCTTCTCACAAACAGCATACACACACATGCATACACATTAAGCGAATGCTTAACGTGTATGTATGTGTGTGTGGGAGGTGTTAGGTTTTTTCAGTACGGTTTTTTTTTTATCAAAATTTCTTGTTTCGGTCTCAAGCCCCGAAGCCCGCGATAAAAGCTATACAATAGCTTAAAAATATAATCATGCCAAGTGTACCTACAATAAGCGGTCTTTCATATGAAATAATCTGTCGTATTAGGAATCTGACGTCATCTAATAATTTCTTCAATTACTTACTTCGGGGTCGGAAGCATCTCTATAATGAAATTCTTAGTGACGTAATACTCATCATATATTCATTTGTATTACCTACAGTATTGACAACAAAAGATTTTGGTCCACCCCTAATATTTTAATTAATATATGGTATAGTATAGGTTACCTACCATAAGAAAGTTTTGTGCTTCGTATAATATTTTTGAACCAGTTTCTAACACTTTAATGCAATAGAAGTTTGAATATTAAGGCTATGTAATTTTTGCGTGTTTTTGAATGTGTTCCTGGAAATAAAGATATTTCACTTCATACAAGCAATATTCAATTATTGTCTACCAAGCTAGATGCCCAGTGATAAGTGATTGAGATTTTGCCATATCCTACAGCAATGTAGCACAGAATAAAGATGTAACCTTTATACTGTGAATGTAGGTACTATGCAATATAGGTAAATTGCGCAGTAATTTCACCAAGTTACCTTTCCAAAAATAAGGAATCACCGATGAATCTTTGGAGAAAGGAGACCACTACATTGTGTCTATAGAATAACAATTATTATCGTATCTTCGTATGTACAACTGTAGCTCAATGTAATAGAACAATATAGTGATGTGATTGATAACCATCGATCGATATTCTGTTTAGATAAACGACTCATTAGTTGTGATAAGATTACAATGAACTTTGTTATCGTTCAGAAAATTGTACAATAATGTTTTGAAAACTTTTTGTAGCTCACAATAATATTACGAAGCATGTATTCCTCTACGAAAAAACATTTAATGTATTAAACAAACGTTCATTATATAAATACTGGTTTTCAATTAAAAAAGTGATTGTTTACACAAAAAAAACATCAAATTTTAGGTAACATACAGTTGCATATCGATTAATTAACCGATATACCAATATAGCTTTATCGATAGTGTAACATCACTACAAGGAGGTAGAACGCGATCGCGTCTCGAATGCACAAAATGCAAAAGAAGCCCGAAGGCCGCGAGGTACGTGCTCATGAAATAGGGGTCAGAGACGACGCGGATGTTACCGGTCGTGGTTATCGATATCGGTAGAAAACAAGTGTCAAATATTGATATAATCTGCTTTGGTTACCAAATGAATTTATAATTTCATCGATATTTTTTTTATGTAACAAAAAATTATCTATTACTTAATGTATCGAAACTGTAGGTACAGGTAAACCGGAGAATCTCCTTCAAAGTACCTATAACAGATAGTTTTACGTCGTTTATTTAATTGAGTTGTTAATAACATCAGGGTATTCATTTTGATCCCTTATCCTTTAAATTAGAATGTTGTATGTATTTAAATCAAACTTGATCTATAACGAATATTTACTTTTATTTTTTGGTTAATGATAATCTACATAATAAAGCAGTTTCTTTTTTACTTTTTATATGCTTGTGTTTGTCCACAATTTCACGATGGTAAAGAAGGTGGTAAGCACACATAATGAAGCAGTTCTGCATTAAAATCCAGATTCTTTTTAAAGATTTCGCGAAAAGTATTCATAAAGCCATTACGCAACAAACAAGGTACACCCAGTTAAACAAATAAAGTACCGGATCATGTTTTGTTTCACTCTTACTGACACGTGAAAGGTCAGAAAGGTCCTCGGAATACCTACACTTTCCACATTTCATCCACACTCTCAGTAGGTACTTATTCAATCATGAGTTACGCAATTTTTAATACAGATACTCTTAATTAGATATGATACGTCATTAATATACATGTCAGTTCATTATTATCTATTGTTGTGATGGTTGAATAAGATCGGAAACTGTATAAAAACTTGTAGAACTTTCTCCCAACTCTATGAAGCAACTGAAAGGGCTGTGTAGGTTGTTAAAAATCTCTTTGATTTACTTTGCATGTTCGTAGGGTACAAACACAGGCCTATATTTACAAAGTAAAAAAAATATATGACAGTGGCAATTTAAGACAAGAGATTTTTACAGGGAACTTATTGAATCCAACAAGTAAATAATCACAGTCATAAAGTAAAAGATGTTTGTTGAGGTGTCACGTTGAAGTAAAAGTAATTTCGAAATAGTTTGTATGAGGTAGGTATTATATTGATAAGAAAAGAAGTAAGAGGCAATCAATCTTATCACTTGCGCTGCATCGATTGGGAGACAAAATCAATTCAAAATATAAATTAACCAAAAAGATGAATCTTCTTTCTGTAGTGAAAGCACTAGGTTTAGTAGTTTTAATGAATCTGTGCTCAGTGCTCAGTGCTCACTCAAGCATGCAGTGTTCATTTCTCTAGATGTCTGTGACAAAACGATATAAAATAAAATAATGTAGGTTATTCATCAATCAATATTGAAGACATCTTTTGTAATGTAAATTCACAGTGTATAAATGTATCTAATGTAATGAAGATCGAAGCAGATAAAGTAAATGTAATAATCATTCTAATAAATCAATTAGGGATCAAAACGTATACTATACGTTTATGCATTTAGCGGTGGAGACTATGGGTCCAAGGGTGCTCGAAGCTCGCCAACTCGCGCGGTACCCCGAGTGTAAACAATTGACGTTAGAAAACGCTTACTATCACGTTAGCGTTTACGACATTTTTCTACAGGAATCGGCACAGCGCCTCTCGCGGAATACTCATGGAACTAATTTCTTCCATATTTTTTTTTTGTAAACGCAAACGTGATAGTAGGCGTTTATTTACGTAAATTCTTTAAACTCAGGGTACAGATTTCATCATTAATCATCAAAACTCATCGAGGCTTCGGGAGACAGGCAGACAGGAAGCTTTTTCCACCAACGCTTTAGCTTGCCCATCCAAAGAGGTAACGCTGCAAGCCTGCTGGGGACCTTGCTCATCGACAGCGGCGGCTTCGAAATAAATTCCACGTATAGACTGTATTTTTATTTTTATTGTAAATAAAACTTATAGGGGATCTAAACGAACATAGTAATATTTTAATGAATTAATTAAATAAATGACACAAAACGAATTCACATCGAATCTTTGAAGGAGAATCTGATTTATCCAATCCGAACCAGATTACATTGAGCGATCTGAACTGAAATTATTCAGAACTAAGATAAAAGCCTACTTCATTTATGATTCATATTATGTAATTACCCATTTGCAATGATAGGGGAATAAGGCCAGTAGATCAATGACCGCAACACAGAAAAAAAATTCTTCGATAGTATGCAGATTGACAAATTTGTGCATAATATTTTTCTTCCATAATAATATTCTGCGATGACCCCATACGTAAAATTACCTAACTTTCTTTCGCACGAGCATAATACAGTTATTAAAAAAAAGTTACGGAAACGAGCATCATCCAATATTTTGTCGGTAATCCGTCATAACAACTCACAAGAGTGAGAGTTTGTCGGACGTCCGACAATGCGTGAATGTTTCCTGCCGCTACAAAAACAAGACGCGGATCGGCGCGAGAATCGTGCGCACGCGCAGCTGGCCGTAGGGGTTTATTCAGGCGTCTTATCGCTTGCATGTCATTATTAATATGTCGATTGAGTTTGCACATTTTCTAAATTGGAATAAAATTGTGATAAGCTATTAGTTTATAGATACTTTCTACTTATCCTACTAATATAATATAAATATTAATATAATTATAGGGTCTATTCGCGCACATTTATTTTCAAAATATTATTTAGAGTAACTTCGACAGGTACTATAAAAAAACATATAAAAATAAAAATATTTAAGAAGTCCTATGTTTTTTGCTACTCTCCGTAACTTAGATTATAAGTATGTTGTATAGCTATAGTTTAACAGTTAGTAGAATATACTTTTGTTTCAAATAAATTGTATAAGAATTCTTTGTATTTGACAATTTTGATTGTTTTATACTGACCCTTGATCTTAATAGCTATAATTTAGCTGAATTACGAAGTCTTATGGTAAGCCCCATACTAAAAGTTGTTCACATTGATGAATTCACACAATTATTCTTGCAGTATAATTGCCAGTGATAAAAAATCACCCTGTATATTTTTTGTTGATTTATCAGTCCGCTAAATACTTACATAGGTATACAGAGTGCATGTTTTTCTATAAAAGTGTATTTCTCAAATACGTTCTGAAAAAATATTTAATCAAAATATGATAATAATTAAGTACCTACCATATTTAATAAAAAAAAAATTAACAACAATTTTTCAAAGAGATACAAATATTTTCGTAAAGCGATAACGACTTCTTTAATAGTAGCACCCAACAAAGCGAACCATTCAAAACCGTAACGTCATTAGAGAAATCTAATTCGACGATCTTATTCAGTAAGTAACAGAGTAAAATTTCCTATAACACGATCTTGAGTGAACATAAAATAGTAACGTCTCAACATGGCCCATTACCACAAAGTAATATGAACGTTAAACGATGAGAGTTAAGTGTGAAATTCAAATTAAGGTTTTCAAGCACGTGTTTCGATAGCCATATGGGAGAGCTTCCTGCAAAGTTCTTTTAGATATAGCACGTACGTAACATAATTAGTTCGTACTCACGTTGTACAGGGAATCGTCGACTAGATTTAGATGTAGGAATAAACACACGAATAAAACAGTAAGTCCGAAGTGATATCATCAGGGTTCTATGACATTCCTCAAGTATTGCGTGGTAATGTTTTAGTTACAAGTAAAATAGAAAATTGAAACTGTTGCTTATAAGTACACAATACAGATAATGAGTAAGTCTTTACTCGTGGCATTATCAGTTAATCTCTTTTTAACGATTTACACTTCATTGCGACTTATTTTTAGCTTGGATAATTAGAATTGAACCACATTAGGATCTATGTAATCAGATCACAAAACAAACACCCGGATGCTTTCAAGAATACCTACGTTTAATGCCATTCAATTCTGCTGCCACCACTAGTATCATTGATGAATCCTTAATGGCTTGTAAGTAGCCTTAACATACACGAGTCCCAAGAACTTGAATATCTCGAGTATTATGTGAATGAGTAACTAACATCACTAATTTTGACCACTCAATCTCTATGCATCAAATCCATATTAGGATGACGAAGAAAGAAACATAAAACTTCAAAACTTACCCTTTAAGTTTTACTATAGAAATCTTTTCATTACGTGCGTCTACATGTCTACATAAGTTTGTAGGTCGCAGGCGTCGCGGCCGGCAGAATTAATGCGTTACTGCAGCACATATCGATCGACAGCAGCTGCAGATAAAGCAAGCTAGCTAGGAACCAACACAAAGGTAAGCAGTGCCTTTTGTTCCGATAGTAGTTATTGTAACACTTCAATAACTAGACCGCTAGTAAAGTTAATACTGGAGCCGGTAGCAAGAACTGTGTTTGTTAAACATGGCTTGAGCAGATGAATCATACCGGCGAATAAAGATTCTTACATATCTTACAATCTACATACAATCGATATTCCAATACTTTATTTAAGTTTACGGAGTACCTACAGACTACATGTCTCTCAGTTTTCGATTGTCAGACAAGGATGGCAACATACGAAAATAAAATCAAGTCCACTAAAACATGACATCAGTTCGGCCCTAATAAGGCACTAATGAAGGTCACAATTTGCCACGGTTGTGCAGCCTTAAACTGCGAGGAACCGGTATGCTATTCGGGAGGGCATTTTTTTTTCTTAATTTTATATTTTTCTGAAAGTATGCAGTGTTTCGCTGTTCCTCTTATGAACTTAAAAATAATGAATGACAAAACTGATTAATTACCTAGTCTATATTCTGCATTTGTATTTTAACTGATGCTTATCTATTATGGTTGGTATCATAATTAATACTACAACACTCGTGGTGATTTAGCATAAATGAGGGTGGTCCAATAGGGTCGTGACAATGAAAATATGAAAGAACGAATTTATTGAATGATGTCATACTTTTATACTTCCAAAAATACTAATGACAATTTGACAGCAGCGGAAACAGCAGCGGATATTAAATATACGTGAATAGATTAAAACATACGTTATATTAACAACGCTTCCGATTCCAAACCTCACAAAAACAATTTGCATCGATGTACATACTCTATCCCTAACTAAAAGGTATGCAAGACAAGGAGAGAGGATTGGTAAACCGAACCGACTGTCGATGTTGAAATGAGACACTACCGCGAGCACTCACGTCCCCAACTCCTATTACTGTGCCTTATAGGGAAGACAATACGTCATCTAGATTCCTGCAGGGTTTCTAAATTTCTCTTCTTGGCGAAAAAAGACGGCAATAACCCTAGAAATCTGTACTTCAAAATAGGGATGGCGGACGATTTTACGACGTAAAGACAATAATAGGTCCTCTAATATATGGAAAAAACATAAGATTCTTTGGAAGACATAGTAAGCACAGTGTTCAGTTTAACACATATACTTTGAGAGAATACATATAACAAGGACTATGTTCTGGTAGATAGAATACTTAAGAGTGCATTTGTTGAGTGCAAAATATCATTACTTAAGTTCATTGTCACTAACGTGTTCAAAGTCATGTCTGCAGTATTGAAGTTATTGAAATTACTTCATATTTACAAAGTAATCATTTATGACACTAAACCTGTCTTTAAACAGTTATTAATGCATACGTCGAATTACTCACGACGATTATATTCCAAACACGATCTCGTAGCACGCGAAAGAAATTATAAATCCAGTCGAATAGTAAAAAGATCTGAATCGAATCACGAACGGGTCACTACAATGAAGCAAGAAAGATCTTCGAGTAAAAAAACTTGCTCCGCCAACGTTATGGTCGTGATGGATTAGTCGGCTGACTATTAAATGTTGAATCTATATGTACACCTTTGGCGAATCTCGGTACAGAGACTTAGTAATAAATTCTATTAAATTTGGAATTCAGAAAACGTCGACAATGAGGTATACTTTGCAGGTGCTTCGAAAATATGTTAAACATCATAGTCACATCATAGTCGATGGGACTATACCAATTCATTTCCTAGAATTCGACGTACAGTTACCAACCTCCCGTTTTGGTGAGAATGTGCAGTTCTAAATATAGCCAAACCATAAACATCTGAGGGGAATTTGGAAGGTCAAAGACCTCGCGAACTGGCCCGGCCCATACCGCGATAAAGCACAATTTTTATGGGGGAACTCGACTGAATCGAAGTTCAGGGGCATACATCGATAACGTCACATGGTTTAGTTAATTAAGATAAGGGTCCTATGTTTTAATGATAATAATGATACAGAGTAATATGGTGGTCAACGAATAATGAATTCACTTGTCCATGCATATTTCGGTACAAAAATGATTGATGAATCAGGATGTCATGTGCAAAATCTAATTTGAAATGGTTTGAAGCTCCGGACACTCTTATGCAAGTAGTTCTCATGTGTGGGTTGGCATTCTTCCAAGGCTATAAATGTCCTGAGCAGCGAAAACCTTACGTACAGCTACCTTATCGAGTCAATAGCAACTCAATATATAGATGAACATCTAAAGTTTTCATCATCTCATGAAGTGAGAGATCATGAAATCACTCAGAGAGCAGTGGAGTTGATAATTGCTGGGAATGCAAATTAAGATCATAAAGTTCATTGCCAAAGTCAATTGAAATCAACTCGAATAATTAGGACGACTTTGGATGATAGGGTGTCGTAATACTTACTGCATCATATTGCAAATTCAAGGATTTTTTCGGGAAAATACCTAGTTAAGTAATTTGCAATATCAAATGCAAAAACGGTAACAATCTTTTGTTTATTTAATGAAAGAGACTAACCATACCATTTTTTCGAATTCACTATGTTGACATTCTAGAATTATAAAATGAAAGTAATAAAAGAAAACAATAAAGTTATATTAAATAATTAACACCATGGCAAGCTAGAATGAAACAAGTGGATAATAATACGTCAAACAATAGTCCGGAGACCACACGCAGGCAGTGCCTTTTATATTATAACGATTATATCGAATCTGAAACTCGAAATGATCTTGCATCTTGAGGAAGTTTCATTTATGGTTTATTTAAATATTTTGACAAGATCTTAAGTGAAGCCAACTGTTCGTTTTGAGTTCACAGCTTTAATCAAAGCAGCAATTTTATCATCACGCCTTTGCACACTTCTTTTTTACTTAGATTTTAGAACAAACATTTCTTACATGATTCTCTTCAGTCAGTTTTCATCAATAGTTAAGTTAGTACACTGACCATTTCTTAGATTGTTATCTATCCTCATTTCGATTTCTTTGTCACCCAATCCCCAAATTCTGAAGTATCCACTTTAGCAAAAATAGTTTTGCATGGCTTTTCAAGCGGCAAGACATTTCAATACATAGCGAGAGCTTAGAATCCCCTACCATTCTGTGATTTTCAGAACTGCCAGATAGGACAATCAAAAATGTACCTATGTATTTATACAGCTACTTGGACGTAAAATATAGATATTTCATTCATGTACCTACAGTTAGGTCTTTTTGTGTTCCTATTTGATCATCAATATTACTGGTAGTAAATCGACACCATATCAATCATTCATTTCGAAAAGATACTGGACAAATACTTCCTGCTTGCAATTAGTAATAATGTAAATTTTTGCGAAACACCTATGTCATCACGACATTCCTTGCATTCATATGAATAGTCATCTTGAATCATTAGCGTGTTACTGGGTGCGAACTGTGGACATCGCTTTGAGATAACAGAATTTTTTTCAACTTTGTTTCTTTTGCCATTTTTAACTAAATCCAATAAAGAAGCAGGGATAAATACCCGAACTCTAGCGGTAATAGAATTAATTTCGTAAATGGACGGTTTTAGAATATTAAAATTAATTCGTTCAACCAACATTAACTCTTTATAATATTGTTGGGTAGGTATCATTTATTTTCTAATGACTACTTTATATATTTATCAAATTAGATTATTTCCGGGCAATTCAGGACGTAACCTAATATTTGCGCTTTAAATAAAAATAAACAAACTAAGCACAATAATACACATTACTTATAATAAATTGGGTTAAATATTATTGCTGATATAAAGCCGCATAATACATTTATGATGAGGAAGGAAGTATCGCTCCACAAACTGCAAATCTGATGAGCTAGTGAATTTGCTAGTTTTAAACATTGGGTAATAATGTTGTAAATAAATTACACTGTTCAGCGATTGAATATATTTTAGTATTGAGATATTCGATAAATAAGAATTTAAATTGAAAAATATAGTGAAGGAATGTATGTAGCAGTAGGCATTAAGATGCTAAAGGATTACCGACACTAAATAATACCTTCGGAGAGGATAGAATGATAGGTCGGAAATTGGAAACAGCACCAACTTAGTGAAAGGTTTTAAAGAGGTACCATCAATTAAGAAGGTAAATCCATCGTTAAAATCACCACAAGAATGGTTAATTTTGAAAGGAGTCAATCAACGACTGCACAGCCTACTGTGTAGTCGTTGGAGTTAATCATGCACTTTATTATTGTTTTTCTAAATTACCTGACTGAAACAATCGGGGCGTCTGAACACCGGTATTCCAAATTAGTAAACACACACTGCTGTCGCACTGCACTGATATAACACACAATTTATCACTATTATTTTTTTATTATCGATTTGGTAGCCAAAGGGAGCAACAGCTGGTAATATTTTTTTGCCGCGGGTTTGTCAAATGTGTCCTTGAGGGACGCGGTGGGTGCACGCCATGTTGTTTTGAGGACGGGCGCGTGGCGACTGCGCGCAGCCGCCCCTTGTCTCGCGCATGCGCGGCGCGTCACCCTATCCCGCCCGCACCCGGCATTTCTTATTTTGTTCCCCTTGTTTGTACAAAAAATTATGAGCATTTTTAGGAAGCTGAAATCATATTTTCTCGTTAATTCGTCTATGAATTTGTCTTTTACATAGTTTATGGTGGTATTTTATTTATAAGATTTATTCGCTTGAAATCATAATTTCACATTGTTGATATGCGTAGCATCTCCGTTAAATCTGTGTTAGTAATATTGGGTACTCTTATTAGAAGTTCTCTACCCTGGTTGGGCTTTGCAGTTAAGTAAGTAGGTCCCTAATGTTTTATGAATCTTAGCTTTAATCACACAATCTTACTGCCTTGATATGCTATGCTATGGCCCTAATCATAAAAGAGAAGTTATTTTGAGTTGCACTGACAATTTAATCTACTAGTGATGATAAATCAACATGTACACTTAGGTCTTCGTAGTGGTGAGCATTTGGTTAAATAAAATTAGTTCCAGTAATTAAGCCATTGAATTATGAAATCTGATGATGGTACATGAAAGACGATAATGTAACTCTCAATGGAAAACAAAAGTTTCATGTTTCATCGGACTCATTTGATAAGACTTAATTGGGTATTGCTTCTGAGGACCTGATGATGATGACAGTAATTAAGATTAAGGAAACAACTGATAAAAAAATAACAAATACTTCTAGTTTTGGGCTCTTCAGATTAGTCTTGACAATGAGGCTTAGTCAGAAGATTAAACAGATTTAAGTATATTTTAAGTAGGTACAGTCAGCGGCAAAAGTAGCTTGGCATTTTAGTACCCTTAGACCTTTCATAATAATCTATTGACATTTTCTTGACAGTTTGTATGAAAATTATGAATTGTGTAATGTGACACGGTACTAAAGTGCCAAGATACTTTTGCCGCTGACTGTACTTCATAATATAATTTTATTTCAAAAACATGAATAGTCATTGGTTTTATTTTCATTACTTTAGTTTTATCATAAATATTAAACCCATTGTTGTCTACAGAACAGATGAGAAGCAAACTGTCTGGCGTATTCGTACACCCAGCCACAAGAACTCTCCCAACTGGTTGCACCAATTTGTGTATTATCTCTCACAAGGTAAGGGCCAATAGGCAGTACTTGTGTTGCCGATCGTACCCATCGCCTACGATCCGCCCACAGTAAACATTTCCATCGAAGCCTTCACATTTACATTTAATTTGTGCAATATTCAACCTTCTACCATTGTAATACAGGTAAAATGAATTACAGTTAGATTAATTTTGCATGCTTATCGTGTTCATATTCAATGATTTAATATGATATGGTTAGGAATGGTACTCGTTCGTTTATTCCCACGTCATATTCATGATAAGTATGAAAACGCAAACGTTTAGACCAAGTTTGTGGTCAAATTGGTGAACCTATTGCCTGTTTTTAAACGGTTTTATTATTAAAAGTGAAGAAGTTACCTATCGAATGCTCTTATCCTATATGGTACCAATACAGTTGCATTGAGAGCCCGTTATCTTTAGGGCAATGTGTGCTTATCTTTAGCCACAATAAGATCGCATCAGTTTTTAAAAGCCAAGTTAATTCGTTATGTTAACTATCGATTATTAATGAAGCAAAATAATAAAATATTATTTATTGTTTCTTTTATTATTCACACACTTACCTATAAAATAATTTAACTTAACACTACGTTGTCACTACGGTTGTCACGTCACATATTTATCGAACACCTTATCATTGTCAAATAAGTGACGATATTTAAGGCATTTACTGTCTAATTGTTTTTTTTTTATTCGGAGCTTTGTTTCTTTAGCCTTTAACCTTCCTCATCTCAAAATCGTACATACCGTTCTTCAATTTATACCTACGCTAAATGAAATAAGTAGCTTTGACTTTGCATAATTGTTCTTTTTTTAATTAACGGTGCTCCATGTTAATTCCTTGAGCTTAAAAAAATAAGAAAATACTACCTCACTACTACTGGGCCCATGAGCATTAATTTTACATAAGTACTTACCTACTTACTTCACGAGAACATAATTTACGAGTTGGTCTCTTCCTAGCTAAATTTGTACCTACCTACGTACCTACTAAGTTTTTAAGAAATAAGTAGTTATAGGATACGTAGTATCTCTACTTAGTCTGTGGGTATAGGCACGAGTATCCAATCTACACTCTTGAGATCGTTGGTACATAGTAACAGAACAATAAACCATTTTGGCAATAGAGTCTACGAATGTAAGTTGGCATCAAGACATTTTCATACGTAAGTGATTTTCAGCTCGATATTGATTACAAATAGAATTAGGTAGTTAGGTTAGCTTAAAATAATAGATTAGTACCTACCCAAGTCACATTCTCGTAACAGTCGGTACAATGTTTCCCTGTCCGTATCCATTTATTGCATCTATTTACCTAACAATATTCCTTACATTGACATAACATTCAGATTTCTTATCTATTCTATGCCGTGAAAATAAAAATTCTAGAAAGCGCCACGTGAGTTTTCGTTCAAAATTTTGATGTTTCTTGAATAATTTCGGTTTATCAATATAAGTACACTGAACTTTTCAAGTTGTCTCTAAAATAAGTCATTTTTGGTTTCGACGGCATTATTTTACTAAAAACATAACTTTGACTTTGTGAATGTGTTACCCACGTGTTACCTAACTAATATTTTTTATTATCCAACTCTAAAAAAAACCGGCCAAGTGCGAGTCAGACTCGCGCACCGAGGGTTCCGTACAAACTTCGTTCATCGTTCGTCCATCACGGGAAATGCACAATTTTATTTATTTACCTTGTTTGAGGTTGGTGCGCAATTGTATGAGCACCCATACAACTCAGAGGTCTTTATTAATTAGCGTAACTATGTATGTATGGGGACACCCTTTAATTTTCAACTTTTTTATTTTTTGGAATTTTTCCTTTATTTGTGCTGTAAGCCATTAAGCTTTTTGCCATTTTTTATATTTGAGTTGATTGAATGAAAGGTAAATTGCAGTTTACGATTTATGACGTATTAAAAAAAAACTACTTACTAGATCTCGTTCAAACTAATTTTTGGTAGAAGTTTGCATGGTAATGTACATCATATATTTTTTTTAGTTTTATCATTCTCTTATTTTAGAAGTTACAAGTTACACACACATTTTACCTCTTTGGAAGTGTCTCTCGCGCAAACTATTCAGTTTAGAAAAAAAAATATTAGAAGTCTCCCTCCGCCTGACCGGGGGAAGAGAACACATGTTCCCCCAGGTATAAAACACAAAACTTCGTTCGCCAAACATCAATACCTTGTTTTAAGCACACACGTCTATAAAAAAGTACAGAAGGAACTAGACATAATACTTATATAAATTCAATGTTAAATCAAAAACTACAAACTGGCTCTTACAACATGACTATAATAAAACTGAATCTCTTCTGACATACATCGCTTGACATATTATTAATATAATAAAATGAACACAAAAACACACACATACACTCACACAACTTACAACACACACACTCAACCCAATAATTCAAGACTTCATATAAGCATAACTGCACAATTAGATGTACTTAGAGGCACTTTTGTATTGGTGGATCGATACACCTTCACGCTTATCTATCCAAGGTGTAGCTTAGTGGATTGAACCGTTTGACCGAACTCTGAACACTGTCTCTTAAGATACAGGTCTCCCCTAGTTTAAGAGACAGGGTTTATATTTTGCTGATAGACTAATGCTAACCTAATTAATTCATAGTATGTATGCATGTACCAATAGTCAATAAGTTTGTATCTCTATCACTCTTATATACATAATAACTGTAAGTCTTTACATTTGCATAAATAAATATTTTTATTATTATTCTATCATTTTTGAAGACCTATCCATAGATACCCCAAAAATTGATGAGTTTGATGAAAAAAAAAAAATAAGTTTCAGTTCTAAGTATGGCGAACCCCTAAATTATTTGTTTTTTTTTTCTATTTTTGTGTTAAAATCTTAATGCGGTTCACAGAATACATCTAGTTACAAGGTTTCAACAGTATAGTTCTTATAGTTTCGGAAAAAAGTGGCTGAGACATACGGACGGACAGACAGATAGACAGGTACACATAAGGGTTCCGTTTTTTACCATTTGGCTACGGAACCCTAATAAAAAACGATTTGGTTGCCTGCAATACTGAATACTGTACATACAATAGATAATATTATAATATAAAATAGATTTCGCCGTTTTACGACGATACTGGCAGAAATGAGACGGTTGACACTACAACGTCAATGTCAGTCAGACAGATGATAAATAAACAAACAAACGTCACGTCAGTCGTTTCGTTCGTGTAGTTTTGTCTATCCATGTGTATCTAGTCTGTTTATATTTTTAATTGATTTTTAAAGAATACTTATTGTTATTTTATCCGAGTCAAATATTTGAAAAATGTCTGAAGACTCCAAGAAAAATCAGTAAGTAGATGTGATCTTTTTCTAAGCCCTAATTATTGAAGCCTTACAACTATACTCATTTAGGCTTAGTCAAACAGATTTTCACAAATATATTCAATACCTTTTATGATTATCTCTTTTATTTGTAACCATGACATTAGTAAAATCATTGGTATCACGATGGAGCCATAAATAATTTGGAATTGGATGGTACCTCTTGTGAATTCCAGGCAAAAAGGGAAGAATGATCCGAAAGAACAGAGAAAGCCACGGCGATCTGGAAACCAGCACAAAGAAGCACATGCAGAGAAAAGGTTGGATAAGAAAACTGAAGAGCCAAAAGGCTACTCTCTAGCCCCAAAGGGTGCTCCAAAAGGTAAAAAATAAATGTTACCTGTGTTGTCTTGGAACCAGTGCATCTTTCTAATGTTTTAGTCTATTAGCTATTGTATTGTAGGTTTTACCCTTTTTCCAATGGTAAGTGTCTAATATTTTACCGGAATAAAAATATTTGTGACCATGTTTCAAAGTCAATGCCATTTATTCAAATTAGGCCCTAGAAGGGCGCTTATGAATGTCAAAGCTACTGAAGTTACCCTTTTGCCACTTCCTACATCATACAACAAATATTTTCATTTTTAATATTAGCAAAATGTAAGAATACACAACTGTATGTACCATACTCAGTACCTTCCAATATATCTTCATGTATATATTGAGTATTTACATACTATTCAAAAAGTAAAAGGATAATTTATAAATCTAAAATAATAGGTACTTGCATTTACATAATTAATGTGTATGTATTTTAAAGAATACTGAGTGAGAGGTGAATAAAAAGGCATCTTACTTGATCATGGCTTATTGCAGATTGAAAGCCAGGTATGACAACCTAAACTCTATCGTATATAGCTCATTACTCCTAACCCAAGACTAGATGGATAAAAATAACTTCCACTAAGTAGAAAACAACCACATAATGGTACATTTATTTTAATAGTTTTGGTAGAATATTTTAAAAATGTATCTGTTGCACCACCATCTACTATTAGCATAGCTAGTTGTATCTTTTTCTTTTAATTTTCTTCTAAAAAGATGAGATTATTTTTTCTTTTTTTTATACTATATCAAGTAAACTGATTGATTCTGAATAACATGCCTTATTTCAATAAATCCAAGCTTTAACAATATCAATGTTATTGTATTATGTCATCAATCTAAGGAATTCTTTATTTATAAAATCAACCCAATCAACTTCCATCGAATGGAAGGGTCTGGTATCATATTTTGTTAATTTCACAGTAATTGTACCTCAGAAGCCTCCAGTATATGAATCACCGGGTCCAGAATTCTATCAGAGCTTGAAGCGCGAAACAGATGAGATCCTTAAAATAACTGAAGAAGAAAATGCAAAGTATAAGAAAAAGGAAATTCAAAGTAATTGGTCTAAATATGAAATGCCAATCGAAAGTTATGATGATATGGAGGAGCAGGAAAACATGGGAGCTGATTATGAGGTAAGCATAAAATAAGGGTGCTTTTCCACTCAAGTCACATTTGAACCAGTGGGGGTTACCGTTTTTGTGCTCACCAGTTGGCGCCACTGTCGAGTAAGTTCCTGAAGTACAACTATCAAAGTTTGTTATTACGGGCATGAAAACAGTGTTTACATTTAAATCATATTTCATACCTTAAACCGTACCGTAAAAATTTTGAGCATGCCTCAGTTTTGTGCAATTCCGTTTTATTTGGAAAAAAAGGACATAATTTTCCGAAATATAAAACTGAACTGAACTAATACATGTACAGTCAGCGTCAAAAGTAGATTGGCACTTTAGTATCGTGTCACATTACACAATTCATAATTTTCATATAAACTGTCAAGAAAATGTCAATAGATTATTATTAAAGGGTACTTAAGTGCCAATCTACAATTGACGCTGACTGTACTGATTTTGCTATGAATTCAAAATATTTTCAAGTGGCTCCCTCACGTAGGTTTTTTATTTTAAATAATACCGACGTAGATATAGTAGATAAACGCTGTGGTAGGTAATGATGTGGCCAAAGGTGGTAAGCACACAAAGCCTAGAAGCGAACTGACCCTCAAGTGCAGCTGTCAGAACACATCGGTAGGTGCTTGTCATCAGAATTTCAACTTGAGGATGCTATTAAGTACCCTACCACCGTGCTATGGTTTCCTCACGATAGTTGTAATCTTTTACGCCTCAATTGTTGTCACATGCTGTAAGTAGCTCACCCTGTTTTTCAACTACATCTGTGTGTATCACAGTTTCACTGCTACTTAGTTATTTATTATCTTACTTATAATATCTTCCTACTATCAATTGATTAATATTCGTAAAAAACATACAGTAGTCCTTCGCGTTTGAAGTCACGCGAAATGCCGCTTTTGTATAGGCATTCGTCATTGCTGCATTGTGTCCCAAGCGAGTGTATCGCAGCTTGCTCTGGCTCTCTCACCCCGCATGATTGCTCTATCTAGACGTGTCCGTTGGCAGACTGTAAGAGTTACATAGACTGTAGTAATACTACTAATATTATTAACTAGCTGTTTGCCCGCGGCTTCGCTCGCGCAGACTTTATAAAATAGATAGATCAAACCCCGGAATAACATGTGTGGTGGAGATAGCCTTCGAATGGTCTTCCTATTCCACCACACTACGAAGGGGGGGGATATCTGGTGTTGAAGCACCAAATGACACACGACCAGAGTTGCAGTCTTCAGAGGGCTTCTCACAAATTTTCCTAGCCACTGTTCACTGTTCTTCTTCCTATTCTTCTTCCTATTCTTCTTGTTCGCTATTCTTCTATTTCGCTGATGTTCTGCCAGTAATTTTCGAGCTAACCTACCTCAGTTATATCCTCATTTTCATATCCTGACTACCTAACGTACACGACGAGTAAACGTGGGAGCGAGATAGCCTACTTACGCAAGTGAGAGGCACTTGTGTGAGAGAGATAGCTATATCTAGCTGTTTCCTTTAGTCCCTAGTTCGTGGCGTTACCTTATTGAAGCCCTCTGCGTTTATTTAATAATAAAATATGTACAAAAAACTTATAACTAAATCTTAAACAATATAAACTTATATCTAACTTAAATAACATATACAGCTTAAGATCTAAACGTCGATGTCGTGAACATATTCTCCCGCCGCAGTCCTGGTTTCAGGCTGGAAAATCTGGAGTTCACGCAGAGTCGGTTCTCAGGATCGCCAGCTTCTTGGTCGGCCGGCGCAGCACCCCTCGGTTGGTCCGGACGTCCACGGCGCGTATCTCCCCATCTGGTCCCGGGAACGTAGCGATGACCTCTCCTCGTGGCCATTGGTTGCGAGGAAGTGTGCCGTCTGCGATGAGCACCAAGTCACCCATCTTGATGACGCCGTTCTTCGCCCAGGGCTCCCGCCGGTTCTGGAGCTCGGGCAGGTACTCTCTGATCCAGCGGGACCAGAAAGCGTCAGCGAGGGCTTGGCTGATCTTCCAAGTCTTGCGGCTAGCTGCATCCTGTTCGGTGAATGCCCCTGGCAAGGGCACGTGTGATGGCCCGCCGAGCAGGAAGTGGTTCGGAGTCAGCGCCTCTGGATCTTCTGGTGATGTGGAGACGTGTGTCAGGGGTCTGCTGTTGATGGTATGTTCGGCTTCCACCAGCAGCGTATGCAGGACTTCGTCGGACGGTGCTCGTTCCTTCAGTGTGACGCCCAGTGCGGTCTTGACACTGCGCACCAGACGTTCCCAGGCGCCACCCATGAATGGCGCAGATGGAGGGATGAAGCGCCAGCGGATGGCGCGCACCGACGACTCTTGCTGCATGGCTTCGTCTGCAGTTTTCTTCATCTCGACGTCAGCGCCCCGGAGGTTGGTACCCTGGTCGCTCCACAGCTCAGTGGGGCAGCCGCGGCGCCCGATGAAGCGGCGCAGCGCCATGATTGCGGAGTCAGTCGTCAGGCTGTGGGCGACCTCGAGGTGGACGGCGCGCGTAGTCAGGCACGTGAAGATGACGCCATACCTCTTCTGTCTTCCTCGGCCGACGGTCACGGTGATGGGCCCAAAGTAGTCAAGGCCTGTAAAAGTGAATGCTCTTTTATGATGCGCCAAGCGGCTTGGCGGATGGTTGCCGGTCGACGGTTGAGCTGGCGTCGCTTTTCTCAATCTGCAGGTCTGGCATCTGTGGATCTCGGCGCGGACTGAGTTGCGTAGTCGTAGCACCCAGAAGCGTTGTCGGACTTCATTGGCTGTGATGTTGAATCCTCCGTGATGTAGCTGTGAGTGGACCCAGCTGATGTAGAGTCTGGTCCACCGGTGGCCGCCATCAATCACAGCTGGCTCTTTCTGTTCTTCGGTGATGTCCTGGGTCGCAGCGATTCTGGACTTCAGCCGCAGGATGCCTTCGGTGTCTAGTGTCGTGGCGAGTGTCTTCAGGCGACTGGTGGAGGAGATAGGGTTCCCCTTCCGTAGCGCAGCGATCTCTTCGGTGAACAGCTCTTGTTGCTGTGCAAGTATCCACAGTCGTTCAGCTTGCTGGATGTGCCGCGCTTCGATCTTGGTGTATTGCGGTATCTTGCCTTTGCTGAGCATCTTCATCTTCGGATTGACGGGCTTTCTTGCGCTGTCGGCGCGCCATGTGGGGTCGTTGGCCGCGTTCTTCAGGGTGCGCTTGTAGGTAGCCGTGCACTGTTGTTTCAGCCGGAGACGCTCGATGAACTCCAACACGCGTGCTGTGGCGCGCATCACCCGCAGGTAGGATGAGAAGCGCCGGATGTCTGGCAGCACCTCGTACAGCTGCGCCGCGTTGCTCTGCACCGTGTGGACTCGCTCTTCGCCGGTGGTCTTCATGTCACCGGCGTCTTCGCCCTCCCGGGGCCATTCTTCTTCAGGAAGGTACAGGAAGTCAGGACCCCGGAACCATCGGTGACTGGAAGCGAAGTCTTCTGGCGTGTCTCTGGTAGCGTCGTCGGCGACGTTGAGCTTGGTAGGTACCCAACGCCACTCAGCTGTCTTCGTTTCTTCGGCGATCTCGGCGACTCGGTGTGCGACGAAAGGCTTGTATGCTCGCGGGCCAGTCCTCAGCCACGCTAGCACAGTTCTGGAGTCTGACCAGAACACCCGTCGAGTCGGCTTCAGGTCGTGTTCTTCCACGGCGGTGCGGGCTAGGCGACAGCCCAGCACAGCTGCTTGCAGTTCCAGGCGTGGTACCGACGTCAGCTTGTTGATCGGCGCCACTCGTGCTTTCCCGACGACCAGGCTGATGTGGATTTGTCCGTTTTCTTCCTCGACTCGCCAGTATACTGCTCCGGCGTATGTGGTCGAGCTGGCATCCACGAAGGTGTGCAGTTCCGCTGTTCTTGACCTGTTGAGCCCAAAGTAACAGCGTGGTACAGCCAAGTCGGGTAGTCTCTGCACGTGTTCGACCCAGCGCCTCCATATGTGATCTTCGGCCTCGGAGATAGGGTCGTCCCAGCCGATGCCGCTGCGCCAGGTTTCTTGGATGATTCGCTTCGCTTGAATGGTGACAGGAGTGGCGAGTCCGAGAGGGTCAAAGAGTGACATGACCGTTCTCAGGGCTTGCCTTTTGGTCGGCGTTCTCGCTCCCGTCAGGATGTCAGCTGGAATCTTGTGTTTGTTGACGTTGAAAGACAGCGTGTCGAGTTCGGGATGCCACACCATCCCCAATATCTTCTCTGGATCGAGTTCTACGCTGTCTTCGGATTGGCCCGGTGAGAGGCTGCCAACCACGTGCCTGGAGTTCGATGCCCATCTCTGCAGGAAGAAACTGGCGTGGCTATGAATGAGAGCCACCTGATGTGAGATCTTCAGTGCTTCTTCTTCAGTGTCGAAACTCCCCAGGAAGTCGTCCATGTAATGGTTCCTGACGACAGCTGCTGCTGCTTCGGGATACTGCTGCTTCAGATCTTCGGCGTTGCGGTTCTTCACGTAGATCGCAGTGCATGGTGATGATGTGGCTCCGAAGATTACTGATTTCATCCGGTATTCGTCCGGTGGGCCCTCCCGCCGGTCGTCACGCCACAGGAACCGCTGCATGTCGCGATCTTCGTCCCTGATCTGGATTCGCAGGAACATGTCTTTGATGTCAGCTGTGACGGCCACCGGGCGTTGGCGAAACCGCATCAGCACACCTGGTAACGACTGCAGTAAGTCAGGGCCTGAAAGCAGTAAGTCGTTAAGTGACGTCCCTCTTGATTTGGCAGCTGCGTCGTGGACGATTCTCAGTTTGTCTGGCTTTGCCGGGTTGATGACGGCAAAGTGCGGGAGATACCAGTTTCGCTCCTTTTTCTTTGGTGCTATCTCGGCGAAGTCGTTCTCGAGGAGTATGTCCAGCTGTCGTTGGTATCTCTTCTTTAGTTCTGTGTTGCGATCCAATTTCTTCTCGATGTTGTGCAGTCGGTTGAGCGCGGCATCGTAGCTGGACGGGATCTTGGGTTCTTCAGTCTTCCACAGCAGGCAGGTCTCGAAGCCTCCCGCCGGTAGTCGCCTGGTATTTTCCTCCAGCTGATCAAGCGCCCGTTGTTCTTGGTCGGTGACTGGCTTCTTTGGAGCAACCCCCAAGGATTCAAGGGAGAAGTGTTCTCGCATGAGTTGTTCCATCTCGTCATCTGGTCCAGTCTCGACGTGGTGAATGCGCTGCGTGCGCCATTTCGATGGGTACTGCTGTCGTGTCCCGTGCAGGACCCAACCCAAGCTGGTGCGTGAGGCGACTGGTTGGCTTCTCGTCCCTCGACGCGTTTCTTCGGTCAGCAGCAGGTGCCAGTTGTCTTGGCCTATCAGGATGGTCGGCGTGCCCTCTTCATAGGTGATGTCTTCCTCGATGTCACGAAGATGTGGACAGTCACGTACGAGTTCCCGCCCAACAGATTGTGGGGCGAGGTCGAGTCGTTCCATGGTGCGCGCCGATATCTCGTGCTGACCGGCGTTCTGATGCCCGCTGATGGAGAAGTTCACCCGTCTGGATCTTCTTGCTTCTACTCTTGCGCCAGCGACGCCCTTGATGAAGAACGGTGCTTCTGGACCCGTCGCGCCGATCTTGTCTGCAATTATTTCGTCTACCAGAGTGCAGGTGGACCCGTCGTCTAGGAGTGCGTAAGTGTCAAGCACCCCTGCTGGACCGGAGACCTGCACCTTCAGGACCTTCAGAAGTGTAGACTTGTCTCTTCTTTCTCTGGTAGATGTGACCGTGGCGCTCGTCCTCTCCGTTGTGGGCTCGTTCGCAGGCGACGATGAAGCTGGGTTGTGGAGTAGTTCATGGTGCACCTGACTGCAGTTGTTGATCCCGCATCTCTTCGACTTGCACATGTGGCGGAATCGACGTGTGCGCAGGCATCTGAAACACAGCTTTAATTTACAGGCCATGTCCCATCTTTCATTTGTCGAGGCTTCTTTGAAGGCGGTGCACGTCGCTGCGTAGTGACCTGCCTTCTTGCAGATCGGGCAAGGATTCTTCTCTGGAACCGGTGCTCGCTGCTCTTCTGCGTGGTATGTGCGTGCTGGGCGTCGCTGACTCGGTGCTGGGTTCACAGGGCGCTCGTTCAGGCGCTCGGCTGGTGCGAACATACTGCATCGTTCTGCGGTATGTTCCAGGAATCTGGTGATCTTGATCAGATCCGGTTCATCTTCCAGCCGCTCAGCAACGAAGTCGTAGTACTTGTAGCGCAGCATCGCAGGTAGCTTCTCCACGATGGCGTTCACCACCCCCGGATTGTAGAGGTAGTGCATCTTGTTCAGCGCCTTCACGGTTGCAGTGATGTTGGTGACCTGAGAAGCAAACAGACAGATGTCTCTCGGTGCATCACTGGGTTTCGGCAGCGTCTTCAATTTGTCCATTTCGGCCATGACGAGTGCGTCGGGGCGGCCGAATCTTGCTGCCAATAGCTTCATTACTTCTTCAGCGGTGGTTGTCCCGATGAAGAGGCATTGGACCGCATCCTTCGCAGGTCCTTTCAGGCTTCGTCGTAGTCTGGCCAAGTTCTCCTGTTCTGTCGTAGTCCCTGCAGTCTGTTCGAAAGCTGCCTTGAATGGCAACCAGTCGCTCGATGTCCCGTTGAATGCAGGAAGCTCAGGAGTCTTGCGTTGTATCACCACCGACGGCTGCATGGCTCGCGCTGCTTGCGTGATGGCGAGCGCCAGTCCGCTGTATGGTGATTCTTCTTTCAGGGTGCGAGTCGGCTCTTGAAGTTCAGTGATGCGCGGGCTCCCCGTCGCATCTGGCAAGGCCTGTATGTCACCTCGCACCGGTATTTCTTCAGGCGGCATGATAGCTGGGGCGTTGGGGTGAAGTTCCACCCAGGATCTGACCCTGGCTGCTCGTTCCGATGCCGCTGACTCCAGATCATCATCAGAATCTTCTTCTAGAATAGCGACCCGCAGTGCTGCGAGTTCAGTCTGTTTTGAGAGTAGCTCTTCTTTCGCCTTCAGCAGCTGCTTGCGGCGACTTCTGCTTGAAGTAGTGGATCGTGGCGCTGCAGGTTGTCCTCCGATGAGCGTGTTGTCCGATCGGTTGATGGCGTTCGGTCTGGAAGCTTCTCTGGCCGTCGCGACGCTGACTTCCGCTGGATTCAGTTCGGACCCGCTGGTACCTGTGGCAAAACTTGCCGAATTACTAGGCTGCGTGGAGGTTGAACTCGTGGGATCCGTCGTGGCCGCGTCCCTGGCGGCGGCGAGCTCCTTGGCAGCGGTGTAGAGCGGGTGCGTCCAGGCAGCATGCGGCGTGGCGGCGTGCGTCTGTGGTCCAGCAGCATAGGGCCAGGCAGCGTCTGGCTCGGCGGCGTGCGTCGTCCGTGGTCCGGCAGCGTGTGACCCGGCGGCGTGTGGTCCTGCAGCGTGCGTCGTTCTACCAGCGGTTGAGCTGGCGGGCTACTGGGCGGCGGCGTCGGGGCGGGCGGAGCGCTGGGCGGCGACCTCGGAGCTGGCGGAGCGCTGGGCGGCGACCTCGGAGCTGGCGGAGCGCTGGGCGATGACCTCGGAGCTGGCGGAGCGCTGGGCGGCGACCTCGGAGCTGGCGGAGCGCTGGGCGGCGACCTCGGAGCTGGCGGAGCGCTGGGCGGCGACCTCGGGGCGGGCGGAGCGCTGGGCGGCGACCTCGGAGCTGGCGGAGCGCTGGGCGGCGACCTCGGGGCGGGCGGCTCCCTGGGCGGCGATCCCGGGGCGGGCGGTCCCCTGGGCGGCGGCTCCGGGGCGGGCGGCGGCCTGCTGGTAGGCGGCCTCTGCGTCGGCGAGCTGCTGGGCGGCGTCGGTGCTTCTGGTCTTCACCATCTTCGGTCCAGATATCCGGCTCGAAGGACCAGACAATGTGGTGGAGATAGCCTTCGAATGGTCTTCCTATTCCACCACACTACGAAGGGGGGGGATATCTGGTGTTGAAGCACCAAATGACACACGACCAGAGTTGCAGTCTTCAGAGGGCTTCTCACAAATTTTCCTAGCCACTGTTCACTGTTCTTCTTCCTATTCTTCTTCCTATTCTTCTTGTTCGCTATTCTTCTATTTCGCTGATGTTCTGCCAGTAATTTTCGAGCTAACCTACCTCAGTTATATCCTCATTTTCATATCCTGACTACCTAACGTACACGACGAGTAAACGTGGGAGCGAGATAGCCTACTTACGCAAGTGAGAGGCACTTGTGTGAGAGAGATAGCTATATCTAGCTGTTTCCTTTAGTCCCTAGTTCGTGGCGTTACCTTATTGAAGCCCTCTGCGTTTATTTAATAATAAAATATGTACAAAAAACTTATAACTAAATCTTAAACAATATAAACTTATATCTAACTTAAATAACATATACAGCTTAAGATCTAAACGTCGATGTCGTGAACAACATGGTATGATACTTTTTATCCCAGGAGACCCATCGGGAACGCGGGTAAATCCGCGAGGCGTAAGATAATACTTACCTAATATAGAACATCGAGTTCTCTACTTACTTGATTATGTTTCTCCTTTCAGAAACTCATAGAAGCACCATTATCAGTTGGAGGGCACTTTCAGTTCAAGCACGAGAAGTCATGGGATATCACCACGGCCCCTTCGCTGTATGACAAATACTTCGAAATCAACATGGACAATCTATCTCTAGCACTCACTACTATACCATTCTATGAAAGAAATGTTATAGATCAATCAGTATTTACCCAAACAGATATACAAACAATGAATAATAGATCAATTAGGTTCAAACAGAAATATTATAATGATAAATCTTATACTACACCAGAGTTGGAAGCTCAAGACAAAATACTGAATAACTTGAAAGAAAACATGGCCAAACCTGAAGTTAGTCAAGAAGATACCTCGGATAATGATGATGATATTCCCGTAGATGATAACCAAGTTCATGATAGAGAAATCGACATTGAAAATACTGAAGTGGATGAAAAGGCAACTGTGATTGATGAAAAAGTATCTGTAACAGAAACTCAAGAAACCAAATTAGAGTTTAATAGTATTCCCCAGACTGTAATAGCTTCTAATCCTGTGAAAATAAACAAAAACATAAATACAGATAATTTGAGGATAGAGAGTAATAAACCTATTGATAATAAATTATATGATTTGGATGACATTATTTTAGTGAAAGATTTTAGCGAACCACCAATCAAGGAAGTTGAGATAAAGGCACTTGCTGCTGGTAAAGCAGTCCCAAAAGGTAAATAAATTTCATTTACCCTGCTAATAATATAAATGCGAAAGTTTGTTTGTTTGTTTGGATGCTCGTTACTCAATTAAGCCATAATGGCTGACCGGATTTGATACTTTCTGCGTGTTTACCACCTTCGGCTATGTTCTGTGGTGAGATTGTGGTCAAAAACAAACCTATTCATAGAAAATGAAAAAAACATTAATAAAACCTTGGCTTTAAAATATTCCCGTCCCTTTTTAACACGCTTTTATTAGCTTCATCTGTAACTATGTAAAAAACGTCTTGGAAGTCAAATTAGACCCACTTCCCGGTTTCCGATTGAGCTGAAATTTTGCATACACGTTTAGTTTGGGTGACAATGCATGGTTAGCTAAGTGACGTCATTTTAAATCCAATATGGCGGACTCCCAAAGATGGCGGACTAGTTAATTTTTATACACTGCCATGAATATGGGTATCAAAGGGTTTGTTGAGAAAACGAAAAATAAAATTACGTCACACTAATTTTAGTGCGTGATAAAGCAAGTTTTTAGGTTTTTGTTAAGTGACAGATATGTTCATGGTCCCGGATTCCGGATTACAAAGACCATTTCAGTTACACGGTAGGTATATAATAGAGAATTAAGCAAGAAACCACATAAGTTCAGTCAAGATTGCGCCAATTGAATTTAAATCCTAGAACTATGACATAGGGTTTATTTTCTAATCCTCAGAGGTGAAAAGAAAAAGTATGGCTCTTCCTGTATGAAATTGTTATAGTATCTTTATTCAGAACAAAATCAAATTACAGTTTATCTCAATTACAGTTGTATGTAGTCCAGTAGAAGAACCGAAGAAAGATCCAGTCATCGAATCTCCTGAAGATCTTGAGAAATGGCTTGATGACTTTCTGGATGAATAATCGTTGGGAGTTTCACAGCTGCAGATTCTCACTAATTCAAACGACTTGTGCAGATGTTGTTTTTAAATTATTACAACTAACAATAAAATACTTACACTTTATTTCATTCTGTAACTACTTAGGTAAGAAAGAATAATTTGAGTTTTTATATATAGCGACTAATGTCTTAATCGCTAGAAACTGCAAATCCATTTAATTTTCCTGTTTAAGATGGCCTACAATTGCCAGCGAACAGGTATAGGTACAAAAACAATATGATATACAAAACTTGCAACATAAATACATAATATTAATTACAGGAATGGTGTCGTATTATTACAGTATTCAATTTACCCTTATATGTGTATATATATAATTATTAAAACTAGGAATAATAATATAATTGGTTGAATACAAATGAAGCATTATTGGTACTCAAAACATTTAATATAAATCTTACCAAAAAGTTGTATTTACATTTTTATATTGAAACCCACATAATGAATCGTAATTATACAGATGGTAACTTAGTTCAATTATAATAATAAACCTATAACGCCGAAACATGGTCTCTAGTGTCGAACTGAAAGTCGATTTATGGCCGAAGGCAAAGCCGATTAATCGGCTATCGCCAGAACCTTCGAACAAAGCCTTAAAGACCCTAAGAAGTTCAGTTCATAATTTCATAACGAAGCCGAATCTTCGTTCGGACACTGATCTTTTATATCATTAAAGACGTAATTATTCCGTTCAACTGGCTACTTTATTCGATTAAAAGATACAGTTTTGTAATATATGGTGTATTGGCACCCTATGGATAAAATGTTACTAAATAGCCAGAAATTAGTTAATTTTTAGGGTTCCATTTATAGAATCACCAGCTGACGAAGCTCGTAAAACAGCACATACACAACCGTCAACCAAAATTTCGTCCTCGCCGGCGAGGACCGTCGCCACGTCCTTCCCAGTCCGAGCTGTACTTTAAATCCGACCGATCCCTAATTAATAACGCTTGCTATTCCTCTGGCAATGCCCTAAGCCGAGGTTCGTGCCCCGCAGGGGGCGCCCTCAGGCGACCGTTGCCCAACATGTCCGGCTGAGAGCCCTAAACTAGCCGATTAGTCCGCGTAAGGGTAGCCGCGGTCGAGAGACCACCACTTTCATGTCCCGTCAAAAATAAGTCAAACGAATCACAAAGTTGAAGATGGCGCATAGGACACATGGCATAACGGTTTTTTTTTCAAACCTTTTGGGAGACCAGTGGCTTTGTCTTATACCCAAGACTTGTTGCATTATGTCTATGACGACCATTTGATCACAGACAAGAGCGGAGCCAAGGCTGACATAAGGCTTCCACTGTTCACTCAAAGGGCTTTCAATAGGTGATGGAGTTAAACAATAACAAGGTAGACAGGACAAGTTAGAGATCAATGATTAGCAGTTGGCTGCAAGCGTTGCCGATCATGTGTTAGACTACTTACTAAGCAATGGATTTGCTCATCAGCCTATTAGTATATATTACTTAACAACCAGAAACGTAAAAAAAACATCTGGTTATGTAAACTAGGGAATTACAAGAACAATCGTGTAACTTTAAATGATATAATATCACAATACAAGTTTTGCAATCTTGGCACAATCCACAAGTAACTTATCAGCTATGAGCATACGTATGATGGGGCAAGTGTCCCACCCTGGTTTGAAGCCAGGGTACTATTAATTACATATCAATAAAATAGCATTCTAGTAGGTATGTACTTACTCTAAGAGTTTTCTCTAGCCCCACCATCAACTTCATCCGATAACAGGGCTGGTCCATAGTGCGAGCCAAAAGCTGTTTTTCCATCAGATATGCGTACCGTGGAATGTTTTAACCCGCCAATAGGATCGCTTCATTAGACATATGATGTCCTAAACTGTGAAAATGAAGCAATCCTATTGGTGGATTTTTTCCTCGCGCACCGCTATCTCGTACAGCTTTGATAGAAACGCAGCTTAAGGCGGTTGTGACAACGGGCGGGAAGAATCAAACGTGTTAAATTGCCGTACCTATAGTGACTTATGGCGCGCAGGCGAGAAATGGGGCTAAAGGCGTTGCACGCAATCACTATGGACGTTCGTAAACGCTCGTTGCAGCCACACCGACAGGACTACGCAATCGGATGCGCGGCTAAAGCTACTATAGGTAGCTCGCTCCATTGTGGCCTAAGTAGCCGTCGCACCCGCTGCCGCACTATCACTAGCCCCCGCACTTTCTTGGTGGCTCAGGCCTTAGGCATATTGTGGTTACGCCCATGGCGATAGGCAATATTTTATTTCATAAGCCACAAGTGACACTTCACGCCAACATACCCAACATAGCTAATTATTGGTAACCGCAAATTATATTATACCACCACAGGAACTCCCTCGCAGCTTCTGAAGGATAGCTTGATGTCTTCTAAATACTCTGCAACATTATTGTCACCTTTCAGGACACGGAAGACCGAAGTGCAGTGCAGTCTTCTCGCGTTGTCAGGAAAGCGTAGAGTCCCACGACCATGTAGATCTTTTTGCAGTCTTCAGTTAGGTATACAATATCTTTTTTACAGGTTTTAACAAAAAAATAAAACAATATACTTAACGCAATATCCTAGATTTATTCAATATCCTATCAGATGCCGCTGACAGTATTGATTCTTACATAATTTGAAGCGCTGTTATTAAGCACATTCATTTATTGGTTAAAACGAAGGTAAATGAACTTAAAAGCTAAGTATACTAGCAATTTAAGTACATAGGTGGTATTTTTTTAACAAGTTAGCTAACACTGCAAGCCATGTTTTTTTAGGGAAATGACCAGGCCAGTCAACCAACTTGCAGCAAAGCCTCTTGCAGTTCTATATTTGCTCAAATTAACTTGCTAGTTGTACCTAACTCTTCACTATCCCATTGGTTACATCCACTTCGTTTTTCCAGTCAATGACTACAAAACAATTTTCTTGAGCCCCCGTAAATTATAATAAAAAAATAACAGTAATATGGTATAGAAAGAACGCTACATAAGCTTATATTCTAATCTGTATCAATTGTCTTACAAAATGACTTAACATGTCTAATAACGATAATTACTATAATTATTTTGGTAATTTTGACCACCACCACCGCCTCTTCCATCGTAATCATAGTCGTAGTTATTCTGCAGGCGCCTCCCGTATTGACCAGGTGGCGGCACAGGATCAGATTGCTTCAAAGTCTTCGCCCGAGCCGCCAGCTGCGACACCAACTGCGCCGGAGTAAGATGCGCGATCGATATTGGACCTCCATCACCTACACTACCACTTGGATTGAAAATAGACTTGGAACTAATTAAATCGTGCTCCACAACTTGAGTATGAACCGTTGAACAGAAGTGCTCTGGATCAATTGAGGTGCTGGAGTCACTGGTTTTCGTTTCTTCGCGTATTTCACAGATGTCACAGTAGGGTTTCATAGTTTGAACTGCCGCATCCTTCATATCCTTCTGCACCTTCTTCTTAGGTCTTACTATTATCTTATCCAGACCTATAGTAGCGATGATCCTGTCGACGAGCTGTTTGTTCTGCTGTGTGGTGTTAGTTCCACCAGATTTTGTGAAGTGGAAATCCACCATCACCTGCCTCTTGAGTGGTGAACAATATTTGGGCGCCAAACACTTAGGCTCGGGACCAATCATATTGTTGTTGATTAATAAACGATTTGGTAGAATCAATTTCGCCAACTTTGACATAGCTGTACTGCAACGATTCAGCACTGCAAACATAAAATAGCACCATCTTTTAAAAGTCACTATTATCCGTCAAAAAATGATGTAGGTACATAAAAAATAATATAACACTGTTCACAAATACAATGCACTTGAAGAATAACGTCTTATGAATAGTTTCATGTAAATTATGCCATAAACAAATATTAAAAAATACTGAATTCGGTTAAATATTTACAATCAATAGGTATTTATACGGATTTTAAATTGGTCAAAACTTAACCTATTTACAAATAGTTACACTTTATTATAATTATAATACATACTTTATAACAAGATTATGATATTGCTTTTCTGCCAAAATGAGTTAAGTAGAATAAAATATGATCAGTGAAATACCTACCCATAACCCTTGCTTTATTATCCATTTCATAAGATCCACCTGTAATAATATGAAATCGGTAATTCATTGATATCTCTACATGGAACAGAAACAATAAAACCTTTCTTTCAAAATTCTGAAGATTTTCACTAAAATGTGCTATTCAGAACAGATACAGTTCAAGACAGTTATTACATTAATTCAAACAATATAAACATTAGTAGCTAATTACCTTTTTTGGATTTATTGGGTGCAAGCTTCAGATAATCTTCTTTGGAAATTTTTCCTTCAGCTACCAACTGAAACAGAGAGAGCACATGATGATACTTCAACTGAAAAAAAAAACTATTTATGAATTGTATAAAATTTGTATAATTACTTGTGCCAATGCATCATATGGAGTTTTCTTCTCAGCTAATTGAAGGGCTGGAGTGGAGGGTTGAGGTAATGTTGGTGTCAATTGTGGAGCAGGCACCATAGTGGGCATGGGTATTGAACCTAGGATTGATGCTGGCGCCGGGACTGGCTGAGGTGCAGGCACTGCAGGCAGAATCTGCTGAGGCTGGTAGCTGTATGGAATTCCAAATCCAGAATAATTTGGATCTTGTGGATACAAATAACCTTGAACATTTACAGGATATTCACCAGGAGGTACTGGATTAGAATACTGTTGGGCTAATTCATAGGATGGGTTCGGCTGAGTCATAAAGTCTGGCTGTGGCTCTGAATTTTTAGGGTATAAGAAATTATCCCTGTGGCTTGTACTCTGTGGGGATCTTGAACGAGATTTATGGGACACCCGTTGCTCGTAGTGTGGCCTGAATGGCAATGGTGACTTCGAGCGTCGTGTCATACGTCGCGGGCTGCGGCGGGTAGGGCTGAACCGACGAGAACCGCGCGTGCTTGGACTATACTCCCTCCTGAAAGTCCTTCTCTGTGGGCTGAATTTGCGCTGAGGGCTGCGTCGAGGACTGCGGCGTGGGCTGCGACGATGCATTCGCTGTTGAGTGCGCTGCGGACTGCGTCGAGGACTACGACGTGGACTGCGACGCGGACTGCGGCGAGGACTGCGACGTGGACTACGATGAGGACTGTGAGCCAAGTCCCACTGAGGACTATGATGTGTCTTCTGACGCAATTCCCAATGAATTTCTTTCGAATGTGACTGCTTAGCCAGAGCCTCCTCTTCTGTAACTGGAGTTTTCATCTTTTCATTCCTCTCTTCAAAAAAGCCATCGAGTTCAGTTCCAGGTGGACGTAAATCATCATTGGACTCCAAATGCTTCGCAAGGTACTCCTTCACTTTTTCTTCTTTGTCACGTTTGATGGCTTCGTTGGTCTTGCTAGGGTCTCGCCGACTGCCAGGTTTGATGAAGTCGTCTAGACGGCTGTTGCTGGTCGATCGCTCATGCCGCGACGACTCCTTCCTGCGCCACTTATATTTGTCATCGAATTCCACATGTTCCTTGTCCCCTCTGTCCCTTTTCCTAGACCTATCGTCTTCTTTACCATCGATGAGCTCACGCAGA
Source organism: Tetheella fluctuosa (assembly GCA_951216915.1). Taxonomy (NCBI): domain Eukaryota; kingdom Metazoa; phylum Arthropoda; class Insecta; order Lepidoptera; family Drepanidae; genus Tetheella; species Tetheella fluctuosa. The sequence goes on from OX578230.1 coordinate 8,998,974, forward strand.
TCTTTCACGCTATCGATAGCCTCGGCATTGATCCGCGAGCCACGCCGCTTCACGCCTTCGTCATCGTCCCAACTATCGATCACACTGAGACCTTCCATAAACTCATCCTTGTTAAAATCATCAAAGAAATCACTAGGTATATCCTCCCCGTCACCCGTATCTGATAATTTGTCCTTCTGGATATCCATGAGTCGTGAAAAACAAATTCTATTTGACTTACAATAAAGCAAGTAAGTGGAAATTACACAATTATAGAAAACTTACGAAGATATAAACATGTGAAATCAGTTGCAATTTATATATTTTGGTAAATTCCAAATTTGTTGTAAATAACTTCGGCTTCGTTCGTGTCCACAGATTACTGTATATAGTATAGTCGGAGATTCGTGTCTGTCTATCTTCCATCCCACCCAGTGTTACCAGACGAGAGAACAAATATTACAGTGTTTCGAGCTCAAATTTACAGAGTTTGGGACAAAATGACAGCAAAAGTAAAAAAAAAATACAGCGAATTTTACAGTAGATCTCAAGAAACATCTTTATACTAAAATATCACTATCATCAGATGAATTAGGCATTTTTAATTTTTTCTCAAGTCTTCAAACAAAATAATCACTTTCACAAGTTCACAGAATTACTTACACGAGCCAAATGAATTCGTTATGCATCGCAAAACAACACAATTATAATTATACTAATTTATGTTGGTCCCAATATGCCTAAAAACTTACTTAACTCATGATTGACAAAATTTAGGCGGTTAATACTACAAAGTGGTTCTTAGCCTATGACGGGGAATTCCCGCATAGTATACACACACACACCTTTACTATACAAGTAACCGCGCCGCTATTCATGCCCGTTAAAATAAGACATTTTCGTTCTTATCCACATAGAAACAAAGGTTATAACAAAAGCAGAGATGGCGCGGGCTCTAGTAGCCGGTTGCGTTTCGACAAGTTCATAATTATTTTTTCTTTTCACAAAGGGTGCGTTCAGTTTACATTGATTTTTGCTTGTAGAAAAATTACAGTGTTCTCCATACACTGTAATTTTACTATTACAGTGTACAGTAGATCGTGTGAAAATACAGTAAATCTGCTGTAATTACAGTGTATCTGACAACGCTGATCCCACCACAGACATTCAGGCAGGTCATCATAGATAGATAACACTCTATCTAGACCACAGATCACTAAAAAAAGTGCCTCCGGCCTGTCTGTCTTCTTCTTCTTATTTTTCAGTATGGCAACCTAAAAAACTTTTTATTAGGACTGTCTACAGACCGTTCATCACGTAGACTGAGGAGAGAGGGTTCATCATAACTTGTCGCCGTTTAAAAGTTGGTAGCTCTGTTATTCCATTAAATTGTTATCACATTATATTGTTAATCAATAGTACCAACATAAAGGCTAGGGGACAAGTTACGACTTATGATGAACGGACTGTTTACAAGTCATTTCACCGTTAGAAATGTACATCTTCACCGACTAACATAGGCTATATTTTATCCCGGGAACGCGGGTGAAATCGCGCGGAAAAGCTAGTTATATATATTTTGGCTTCACTTTAATCCGAATAATATATATTAATATGCAATAATATATTACAGTATAGTTTGGTGACATCACAGAAATACATATTATAGCTGCGTGTGCGGTCACTCAAAGATTGTATTGAAAATATATCGAAATATGCCGAGGTACGAGTATAATTTATATTAATATATAAATTATAGCTACGTCTGTGACGGCCTTTAGATGAGGGAAAGTGACTAACTATCGGCTATTTTCTCGCTCAAGAAACGTGCAATAGATATACATTCCGTGTAAACAAAACAGATGAATATATCACAGCGTAATAGACTGTGCATATAATAATATTGATCGCTGATTGTTTACTACATACACTGCCGCATGCCGGCGAAGACTCGTTTCACTAATTTGTCGCTGAGTGACAAGAGCTATCAAAGATAATACTCGCTCAGTGATGTTTGCTCAGCTCTGCTCGCTTGGCGGTCAGAAGTCGCCGGGACGGAAACACGTGCAGTGTTGCGCAGGACCAGCCGTCCTGAGCGAGTGATGCGGGTAATCGCCCGTCGCACTCGCACGCTTGCTTATAGCCCAGCGACAAAACTATCGGAACAGTCGGAACTACGTACACACTCGCTTCTCGCTGTTCGCCAACTCGTTTCTAGTTTCTAGCTCTACTCGCTCATCGTTAGCGGTGGGACAAGTGCCTTAGTTTAAATATGGTTTAATTAAGTATAATAAAATGGTGGCACACCGTGGCAGTTCTACTGAAAGTAACGGTGTTTTTGATACAACCTGAAAAGGTACGATATGCGTGTATTGTTTCATTTAACTTTACTTCACTAGTAAGTATTCTCTTCATTAGATTGGAAAGAAAACGCCGAAATTATTCAATAAAACTCAAAATTCATCGATTTCATGAAAATTAAACAAAAACATTAGTGTGCACTATGCGTAATGTACGTGTATCTCATGTTAATTAATGATATTGTTTTCTGTGTGCACGCACGCATATACTCACTTGATAAATTCGACGCTAGAGTCTGCGCCACCACTGAAGTCTGATGGAATTAATGAAAATGGATCTTATTTCTTCTGCTATAGAGGTGGACCTATCGGACTTCAGTGGTTGCGCGGACTCTACTATACTATTTATTGCTACTCTGGCTGGCTCTGCTACGTCTGTGACGATTGTGACACACTCACACACAGAGTTAATTTCATTCAGCATTAGCATTTTTCTGGCGAAAAGTTGGCATTTTTCTAAATTATAAAATGGCAACAGTGGTCTTGAATTCTATGGTCAAAAAGGATAAAATCACTACGTTTTAAGAGTCGGCACTCTCAAAAAGTCCCTGACCCGAATTATGAACGTACTTTGTGCCAATACACCAATAATACGTGCCAATCAATCAATACTACCAACCAAACCAACATAATGAAAAGGAACGCTAGGGTTTGACACTTCCAGTACCTACTGTTTATCGATATCGATAAATGTGCGATACGTGCTGCTGTACTACTTACCAGTATATTTATTTTTGAGTATTACGAGTATTCATATAATAAAAGTTATACGATTTTTTTTTGATCATTTTTATTAACACATTAACATTAACGTCAACATCAAGCATGTCTATGGAATGAAACTTATTACAAAGTAAAGATATTGTACAAACACATACATAACTTTGCGACACTTCTCAGTTGAGCTACCTTGGAAGCGTTCGCAGAAATTTCTTCTGTTTTAATTATATCTGAATTTAATATTTGGCACTGTTACCTAATTTAAATGTATGCTATGAGCCAATATAAATGTTTTGTCATGATATCTTCATGGTCATTGCATGTCCACCAGATTAAGTTAACCACAAAAAGAGTGCAAAACATTGAGATTGGTCTGATTGATTGAGTATGCTTTACAAAATAGTTTTTGCTTCCTCAACAGTACTCCAGACTTCTGAAAGCAGAAACCACTGTAACATAATCAAACATTCTAATTAGTACATGCCTGAATTTAATTTTTTTTTTAATTGGTAGCTAAATTATAAATACCAATAAATTAAAATACGTTTTTCTGACTTTTCAAACTCTGCAACGATATGAAATGATGAAAGAATTTCATCTGAGAGTGGCGCATTGAGATTTAGAGTTAGTTGGCTTCTTAATCTGTTTTTTTTTATTGAAGGCACTAAGTGAAAAATGATTTCCATAAATGAACTTGTTTTCATTTAATTTTTGTATAGGTAAATATGCCAAATCCTCATTTCCTGTTAGCTTTACCCATAATCGACATCTGAAATAAGAGGATTATCGATAAGTTGTTCGCACACTATTCGTATTTTAAGGGCGCGTTCGCATATCAGGCAAAATTAAGCTGTTTTTCGGTACATTTTATGGCATAATCAAACAAAATCTAATATAACTAATAACTACCTCGTATAGATTGGTTCTTCATCTTCAAATAATAGTTACATTATTATTGAAAATTTTAGTTTCTCATAATGTAAAATCGATCTGTCGTTGCCATTTTCCACAAAATTATCGATACCGGGTTGAGTTTAGGTACATTTTTGTGCTATTATTAACATATTTCACTATTTCTAAAAATACTAGATGTAGGCAAACATGTTCAATTCTTAATGATAGGAGTTATTTTTTATCTAAATGCTATAAATAGTCGCAGAAAAAATTAAAAGCGAAACTTATTTTTTCACATTTTTTTCTATTCTGGTTGAATCTTAATCGGTTGCATTAAGGGTTATTTTAGTTATAAAACTCGTCTGGATGTATTGCAAGCATATTGAATGAAACTTTAGTCGGCCCGCGGCCGCCGTCGAGAGTGGACCTGTATCGCCTGTTTAGAGCAGCTCGAGTTGAAAAAGATCGCTGTACAAACACAAAATATTCGATAAACCAAATTTTATACTTGACGAGGTAAGATTTTCATTCTATTTTATTTCGCTATAAAAAAGATGCAGCAACCTGAAGGTGTACTTCAGTGACTGCTACAGGCACTCCTCGACGAGTTACTAGGTGAGCCGAGTATGGGCTCGTTTTGTTAGTCATGATGAGACCTTACCTCCGGACTTGATGGAGCGACCTGAAGGTGTACTTCGGTGACTGCTACTGGAACTCCTCGACGAGTTGTACTAGGTGAGCCGAGTTTGGGCTCGTTTTGTTAGTCATGATGAGACCTTACCTCCGGACTTGATGGAGCGACCTGAAGGTGTACTTCGGTGACTGCTACTAGAACTCCTCGACGAGTAGTACTAGGTGAGCCGAGTTTGGGCTCGTTTTGTTAGTCATGATGAGACCTTACCTCCGGACTTGATGGACTGACCTGAAGGTGTACTTCGGTGACTGCTACTGGAACTCCTCGACGAGTAGTACTAGGTGAGCCGAGTTTGGGCTCGTTTTGTTAGTCATGATGAGACCTTACCTCCGGACTTGACGGAGTGACCTGAAGGTGTACTTCGGTGACTGCTACTGGAACTCCTCGACGAGTTGTACTAGGTGAGCCGAGCTTGGGCTCGTTTTGTTAGTCATGATGAGACCTTACCTCTGGACTTGATGGAGCGACCTGAGGGTGTACTTCGGTGACTGCTACTAGAACTCCTCGACGAGTTGTACTAGGTGAGCCGAGCTTGGGTTCGTTTTGTTAGTCATGATGAGACCTTACCTCTGGACTTGATGGAGCGACCTGAACGTGTACTTCGGTGACTGCTACTGGAACTCCTCGACGAGTAGTAATAGGTGAGCCGAGTTTGGGCTCGTTTTGTTAGTCATGATGAGACCTTACCTCCGGACTTGATGGAGTGACCTGAAGGTGTACTTCGGTGACTGCTACTGGAACTCCTCAACGAGTTGTACTAGGTGAGCCGAGTTTGGGCTCGTTTTGTTAGTCATGATGAGACCTTACCTCCGAACTTGATGGAGTGGCCTGATGGTGTACTTCGGTGACTGCTACTGGAACTCCTCGACGAGTAGTACTAGGTGAGCCGAGTTTGGGCTCGTTTTGTTAGTCATGATGAGACCTTACCTCCGGACTCGATGAAGTGACCTGAAGGTGTACTTCGGTGACTGCTACTGGAACTCCTCGACGAGTAGTACTAGGTGAGCCGAGTTTGGGCTCGGTTTGTTAGTCATGATGAGACCTTACCTCGGGACTTGATGGAGTGACCTGAAGGTGTACTTCGGTGACTGCTACTGGAACTCCTCAACGAGTATGAATCCTTCAAAGTATCAAAATGAGTTCACTTGACTACAATTCTCGCAGTTAGTCGTGCAACTCGTGCGTACACTTGTGTGTGTGACCCGTGTCAATGTAGTAGTTCGATTCTCTACCTATCAATTTTGCGAACGCGTCCTTAAGTTAGCTGTTTATTTTTGACAAGAAGAATTTTATTCACAAAATTTTTGTACAAGCGATGATTAACTACTTCGAACTAATTAAAGTAGTAACTGCTAAAGACTCAAAGTCAAGAATGATTGTAAATATCACATTAAAACATCAGTTTACCGACCTGTCCGATTCAAGTGGAAATCTGGCCAAAATACGCCAGAAATTGATCGTCTCACACGCCTGACACCATAAACTTCACATTTTCTTAAAGATTTGCCCTCCATTTAAATAACATCTAAAATAATTGATCTAAAACCCAGTAAATGACAAACAAGGCACACCGCGTTCACGAGAAATAACATGAATGACGTATAACATTTAATCAATCATACCAACCTAAAGAAAAGTACTATACGTCTATGTTTGAAAGCTAGTATGGTATTTGTTAACAAAATGCATCAGCAGTCATTTTAATTCGATAAGATTATTTATATTTCCAATGTTGGTACAAAGTACGTGCATAATTTCATACATAATAATTTATCATACTATGAAGTGTATAGGTCTATTATTTTACTCTTTGCTATGAAGTGACGATGGGCTGTCTGTGGTGATGTACGGAAAATTGAAATTACGCGGAATTTCTTTATTATTTTGTTTTATGAATTGATCTTTACCGGTATTCAAGCCGCAAATACTGTTCTGAGAAACTGATATGATATAATTTAATAATTATGGAGTGTACACAAAGACTTGAGTGTACTCAAGAATTACACGAATCGCATTCGGAACGAGTTTGCCCCGAGCAGGTTGGTCCATCTGTTTACAAACATTATTGCCTAATCGAATTTGAATTGATCTTTTAAGAATGACAATAACAGAATGATAAATTTTCTGATTATTGATAATCATTCCATTACTACGCTATGTTTTCTACATTTTTACTTATTTCTTTTTGAGCGAATGGAAATGAATAGCTAGGCTCCTGTCTGTATATTGCTGAAATTACAGTGGTATTTTTTTGGTCAGAGAGTATACCCTTAGGCCCAGTTTTGATAGCACACTTACGATTCCAGTGATCACTGCTGCACCACTGCTCACTTACGAATAAAATTACATGTGTATGTTTCTGCACTTGAGAATCAGTTCTGTTTTCGGCCACTTTATCACTTATCACATTTGAGATTCATAAATACAAGCATATGTAATATAAAAAACGGGATTTGCTTTACTTATTATTATTATTATGATAGTCCACACTAAAAACTATTATTATGAATTATTGATACAAAAATCATTTAGGTATAGTGTAAATATAAAGTGAATATTTTTCAAATAGGCCTTCACAGGCACTTATGAATTGTCAGACTCTAATGCATGGTTCGGAAGGTTGTTTTTGCTGAAAAGACCCGATATTGAACTCAGTAGTATGCATATGTTTCAGATTGGATTCTTGGGAATATGTGGCAAAACATATCCAGTAATACATGGGCCAAACAAGATTGGTCGAGATCCTCAAACATGCAACATAGTGTTAAACTTAAATGTGAGTATAGTATATTTAGGAAAAAGTAATTAATATACTGGAAATATAAATGAGGTGGCTCAGAACTGAAACCCAACTAACTGTAACTTTATTTTATAACCTTATAGTTATTTTATTTTCTATCAGTAACAAATCTATAAGTATCTTTAGATTTTTTATCCAAAGGTCCTCAAGTAAAATAACCAATGTATGTTTTCAGTCAGTTTCAAGGCAGCATGCAGTCATAAATGTACTAAACAAAACTGACTTTATGCTCATGGATTTGGATTCGGCAAATAAAACAAAATTACTGAATGTAAGTATCAATTTATCATGGCAAATTTAGCTTTTTTTTTTACATTTGCCTATCAACTGGAAGGAGTTATGATGATGCAGAAAATGTAGCATGCTTGTTTAACAAATGCCTATTTACTCAGGCCTTTACATCTTCTATGTGTTATATATCTTACTATTCCAAGATAACATTAAGTTCCTCAAGAACATGAGTAAAACCACATGGCAAAAGTTAGTTGAGGTCACCTGTTGCATTATAAAATACTAGCTTTTCCGCGCGGTTTCACCCGCGTTCCCGGGATAAAATATAGCCCATGTAACTCAGGGATAAAGTAGCATTCTAATGGTGAAATAATTTTTAAAATTGGTCCAGTAGTTTTTGAGTTTATTCATATGACAAACATAAAGCAAATTATAGTTTTTTTACTACGAAAGACACTTGCATACGTACATACTAATTAACCATTAATAAATAAGCACTAAACCTGTATAAGTAACTATAAGTTGATTACACAAACAAAAATAATGATAACTTATTATGATAATTTGAAAAATGCTCATTCAAAGTTTAAAAAAAAATCAAAACTGATTACAGATTAGTAAAGCAATCAAGCTATTCATCACATTAATGGGTTTGTGCTAAAATTAAAGTGTTTGTCATCTCGGTTTTGAATAATCAAAGTTCAGATTTTTTTGGTGAATTTAGAATAATATTAATATCAACCAAAAGCACTTTAAAAAAATATTCTCTCATGATTAAAATCAACCAATGTAATTTTTTCTCATATTTTTTTTTATTTTGTTAAAGAAAACATTACAAGCATACATACCGCAACCACTTAAAAATGGCGACACGTTACAATTTGGTGAGATCTTTGGCATCTTCAGGTTGCTTGAGGAAAATGATGATTTACCGATGACACAGGCTATAGACGTACCTGAAACCCCAGTGTTTTCCAAACATATGTCTAGATTGAACAAAGCTCCTATCACTACAGTTCCAGAATCACCAGATGTTAGCGATAGGGTAAGTTACAAGTTGCATACATTTACCTATCTCCGTTAAGACAAATTTTAAGTGCAAGTTTAACTCTACCTAACCACTAAATATTTATTTCCAGGATGATTCCTTCATCATACAATCACAACCCAAAGATGATAAACATTTTAAAAGTTCAAACAATCATAACTTTATAAGACCAGCTAGCAAAACTATTTCCATACAACCTATAGGTTCCAAAAAAATTGACAATATATTCTGGAACTCTTCGAAAAAATCAACATCATTGAGCATGCAATTAAACGATTCAAATGTTAATCTCAATGATTCTATCTTATCTTCTAAGTCTGATAAAACTGTTGCCACTACAAATGAAGATATTTTTGAAATGAAAACACAACCACCACTTCCGAATACACATAATGAAAGTACTGATTCTATTTACACAGCTGATACCCAAATACATGGACCTCAAGAGTCTCCTTCAATCCATAGCTTAGAAACACAATTACCTGTACCACCAACTGAGCATTTGCCTGAAGTGTGCAAGATACATAATCAAAAAGAAATGCACTTTGATCTATACTTAGCAAACAAAGAGAATGATAACAGTATATTTAATGCTGAAACACAAATGCTTCCTATGGAAAATAAAATATTACTTAAACCCTATAATACTAGCCAAGATAAAGACGGGTCAGCATCTAAAGAAAAGAGTAATGTATCTGATGAAGAATTATTATTTGATGAGGTTGATAATGATTATTTAGAAGAAGATGTTGGATCGCAAGCTTTGTTGCCTCAAGAAACATCACCGAAGATTACAGCTGACAATGATTTTCTGTTAGAAAATACAAATAGTAAAAAGTTAGAGACACAGCCTAAAAAAAGAGTAGTTCGTGTTAAATCTGACAGCTCTACAGATTGTGAAGATTTTGATATGGAGTTAACACAAAAGATACCTAAAAAAAAGATTGGTGATGAAGATGACGTGACTGACTGTGAAGACGATTTTGAAATAAATGGTGCCGAAACTAAAAATCTAAATGACTCTACTAAGAGCAATGTACAGGTTGATTTAGAAGACATGCCTACACAAGTTATTGCTGTAGTAGAATCAAATGCTCCTACCGAAATCGATTTGGAAGATATGCCTACCCAAATTATTGAGGTGGAAAAGATTGATAAAGATGTTGTTGTCGTTAAGAAAAATTCAAATAAAGATGATATTGTCGATTTGTGTACCCAAGACGAATATATACCAAATAACCCTGATGTAACAAAAGATGTTGAACAATTTTCGGAAGAAATCATAAGTCCATTCAAGATTCCATTTCAGTCCCCCATTAAAGTTAAAAGAAAGGAAATTAACAAAATTGCTCATGATGATAATTATTATGCAAATACCCAAGATCTGTGTGAAGATCTGGATTCTCAAAAAGCGTTATCACCTGAAGTTGTCAAAAAAGCACGTCAAAGAATCAAGGGTAAAATACCAATAGTCAAAGAAATCTCTGACGATGAAATTTTGCCATGTTCAGTTGAGAACTATATAGTTGGTGATAAATTTCCACACATAGAAAATGAATTATCACCGAAAAAATGTTTTGTAGCTGATAAATCTTCAGGTAGTAGTGATGGCGAAGACAAAGTTCAAAAGTTTGTTTCAAATCTGTCTAGCCAACAAATAAGAGAAGTTATCGGAGTGACCAAGATGAAAAAATTACCAAGTGACAGTTCAGATGTTGATGTGACGCCGAAAAAAGTTCGTCCATTCAGATTGATGGATATTGAATTACCAGATAGTCAGGAAATCAAAACTAGTGTGACCTTAAAGACGCATAGCCTTGTGACAGAATCCTCCAGTGAATCAGAAGTAGAAAACAATTCAGAAGACCAGCACACTCCTATTTTATTTAGAAAGAAGAAAAAGTCGAAACCAGATGTGAAAAAGGATTTAACGAAAAAGTTTGATGTCGCCGCATTACCTACTAGGGTTATTACAAGAGTCAGGAAGCCTACTGTTAAATTGCAAAACAGTGATAATGATAGTAAAATAAAGCCGAACTTTATCAAGCCCATACTTTTGACGGAACAGGAAGACAACGTCGATAATGAAATTATAAATGAAAATTTATCACGACTTAGGAAACATGATAAATCAAAAAGCGTCAAGGACAATATAGTTGATGAAAATAAAAAAGAGCTGACAATAAAAGAAATTAAGTCAGAGTCTGAAAAGAAAGTTGAAACTCATAAAGAGAAAAAAACTAAAGAAAAAGAGAAAATAGAAACTACAAAGGAAAAAGACAAGAAAAAAGATACACTTAAAGATGAAACAATTACAATTGTTACCGTTGATAAAACTACTAATAAAGAATCTAAACATGAAAAATCTATTCTTAAAACAAACGTAAGCATTGAAACAGAAGAAAATATTACAAACAGTTCGAATAGAAGTATGCGAAGTTCTAGAATTAAACAAAGAAATGAAAAAAAATCTAAATCGCCAGAAAAAGAAAGTAGTAAAAAGGATAAAAGTGAAAGTAAGCCTAAACGCACGTACAAGAGAAAGGAAAAGAAGCGAGATCCTTCACCTGAAGAAGATACTGAAGTAAGACGAAGTAAAAGACAGAAGGTAGTAAAAGAGAAGAAAATTGAGCCTATAGTTATGAAAATAAAATCTATTTTGAAACACAGTAATACAACAGCACATGAACAAAGTACTGATTATAATATTTCGTCAGGATCTGGATGTGATTCACCGAAAGGCATAAAAAGGTCGGCAGCTGATGATAGTCCAGTGCCAAGTCCTAAAAGGGCGAGATCTGTGGTGTTAAGTAATATAACGTTAAGGGCAACCCCTGCTAGGGTAGCAAAAACGCAACATGTGTTGTTTACGGCTTTCCCATCGGATGAAGTCAGAATAAAGTTGGAAAAATTAGGTGAGATACCAACTCTTGCTTTCTTATCTTCATCTTTGATTGCTTAAAGATTTGTGGTGCCCTACCCAGCTTAATGGTTTTAGTCACTCAAATATTTACCTTTCAATAATATTTTTCTCAATTTAACATTAATCATTTTTCATATTTGTATTGTATTTTCCATATTCACCATTAAAAATTGTTTTTCTTTTCCAATCTCTTTCAACGCCGCGCCGTCTGCACTATCGTTATCTCATTTGCGTATCGTAAAATTACATATCAATAGGAGCAGGTATAACATTTCTCTCATATAATTTCCAGGAGCAGTAATAGTGACAGATGTGACAGCATGTACAGTAGTGTTGACGATACAAATAAAGCGTACGTTCAAGCTTCTATGCGCGGTGGGACTAGGCAAGCCTATAGTCGGACCCAGCTGGGTACAAGCCTGCGCGGACACTAATACGATTGTTGGTACGTACTCATTCATTAATAAGTGCCTGCAAAGGTCAATTTGTATAAAATATTATTGATTTTGATGTTATGTTCAACATGGACCCAGTGCGCATTGACGTTCTTATATTTTTTTATTTTGTCTATTCGGCAGGTTTCCTTATCTATACTTGCTTAATATTATAATCTATACTATATATCTATACTAATATTATAAAGCTGAAGAGTTAGTTTGTTTGTTTGTTTGAACACGCAAATCTCAGGAACTACTGGTTCGATTTGAAAAAATATTTTAGCGTTGGATAGCCCATTTATCGAGGAATTCTTTTTATCCCGGGAAAACACAAGATCCCTCGAGAACGCGGGTGAAACCGCGGGGCGGAAGCTAGTAATATTATAAAGAGGAAAGAAGATTTGTATGTTTGTAAGGAATAAACTCAAAACTACAGGACTGATTTATTATTTATAATATTATAAAGCTGAAGAGTTTGTTTTTGGTTGAACGCGCTAATCTCAGGAACTACTGGTTCGAGAAAGGCTACTTTTCCCAGGAAAACATAAGATCCCTCGGGAAAACGGGTGAAACCGCGGGGCGCAAGCTAGCTATAAATATAATTACAAGCATTCTTATCATGGTTATACCTAGGGGCTGATTATCTGACGGCGTACCGACGTATTGTTTTAAACAGATCTGAACGACGTCGACTGCACTTTTCCGTTGACATAAAACTTCCTCCGAGCCTATTTCGCGTCTATAGCAGTAGAAGTAATTCTATGACCTAACCAATAGTTTTTATTCTTAACATTTATCTCACTGTAAACTCAATCAAATTTAATTTAATTTCAGACCCGTGGCTCTACCTGATAAGGGACGAAGTGGCCGAGAAGCGGTTCAGGTTCGACCTGTCGCGCACACTGTGCGGGAAGCGAAACTTTCTGAAGGGATACAATGTTTCGTCAACGCCTAGCGTCTTGCCTAACGCATCAGAGATGAAATGTAAACTGTTTTTTTTTACAAGTTTTTCCGAGATATTGCTTGGTTTATTATATCAGCACCTGGATGCTCGGTATTTTTTTTAAATTGACGTTTTCTAAAAATGAAACCTAGCTAGATCGATTTATCGCCCCCGAAACCCCCTGCATACAAAATTTCATGAAAATCGTTGGAGCCGTTTCCGAGATTCAGATTATATATTTATATATACACAAGAATTGCTCGTTTAATGGTATTAGATTATTATTTATGTTATTTAAAGAAAGACTAAAGTATTTTCATCTTAGAGTGACTGAAAAAGTGGCGAATTCTCATAAAATTTTGTAAATACCTAATGTAGCCAGTAAGAGATTATAGTTATGTATATGTAGCAATTTAGCCCAACAGAACGAACATCCTAAGTAATATATTTCAATATTTTCCAGTAATTGTGGAATGCTCAGGCGGCACGTGGAAAGATGAAGGCCCACGCTGGGTTTGTGTATCCTCAACAGCGGACAAAGGACTTTGGCCCTTATTGAGGCGAAAAGGGGCTACCATTGTTTCCACTGAATTCATTTTAGGTGGTGTTCTAAAGCAGAAATTGGATATATATGGCAATAAATTTTAAAATTTGTAAAAATGTAAGCTTTTTATTACTAGTGCCATTATGTTTACTAGCATTCCTCCGGCATAATATGTAGCCTATGTTATTCTCCTGTCTATAAACTATCCGTATATAGAACGGGGAGTTTCAATTGAAATTGTAGGTTGACCTACATACATTGTTTTTAAAAGAAGTCTTTATTTGCATTTCACTGAAAAATGGTAGTTATATATCACTAAGATGAGCTGGTAACACCAAAAAAATGAGTGTAAGGGGTTTCATAATAACCGAAAAGCAATGTGGCAGGTTCTGTAAATCCCCCTTATTCGGTTGCCATTCCCGAAAATTCCCAATTCGGAAAGGACGATTTTATTTCGTTTTTAGTGACTACTCAATCGGTTTGTCTAGCCGATCGGGACCGCAACCGAGCAGGTCTGAATAAGGGGTAATATCTACTAAAGTAGGTACCGCATTTATCTGGCAGATAAAATTTACTCGGTGATTGTGAATTTAGGCCCCTATGCATTAGATGTATGAATTTGTGTAAAAAATTATCATGGCGAGATCCATCATTGATTTGTACAAAACATGTTACAGCGCGTTTTAAATGTCTTTAAATTTTGTGGTTACATTACCAGCAACTCCGTAATAATAATAATTAAAAAAACAGCCTTTGGTCTCGTTTGGATCATAGTATGAGGAATGTTATGTTTTAATTTTGAGGTTTTAAACACCTCACCATGTTCGCACCTTCATTCCAGTTTCAATATTTTTTTTTGTACAAATCATTGCATAATATTATATTTGTAACAATTTATAATCTGTGAATTTTTTGTTTTGATTTTTCATTTGAAAATTGTAAAGAAATCGGAAACGTCTAGATGTGTTTTTTGTATACACTAGTGATGATGAAAATATTCAATACTTACATGTAGGACATATAAGAAATTATATGCAAGATGTCGCAGATACCTTACCACACATGTACTATACAAACAAACAAGACAATTTATACAAGTACCCTACATATATTATGTTATTCTAAGGTAATGATCTATCTATATGCCAACTTTCATCCAAATCCATTCAGCCGTTTATGCGTGATTAAGATTTATAATATTAGTAGGATAATAATTTTGATTCTTCTAGTTTTATATCGTACCTGCTGTAATTAAAAATATTTTTAATTTTGTTACTTAAATTCTTTGTCTTATTTTTAGTCTGTGTTCTAGTTTATTTTTAATCTGTACAAATATTCTTAAAAATTCACTCGAAATGTGAACCACGTATCCATGGGGTGCGTTCGTCGGACTTATTCGACGTACTAGAAGCCTCGATCTATCGGAATAATTTATTTATTACCTCAATTACTTTATATTGGAGCTTCATCCGGGAGCATTTGCTTGTAATGAGCATTTGATATCGATTATTTGGGCGATGGAGACATTGAGCCGAGCATTTATTAATTGCTCGCGACCAAATGCTCCCGGTAAAGACCCTACCAAAGAGGATAATCACTACGTTCTAGACGCTCCCTTTTAAACACAGTGCGATGAATTATTTAATGTACGCATTTATAAACAGTTGGTTAGGTTATTTTTTGTTTTTAAATGATTCCAGTCGATATAATCGTTTGTTAATTCATCTACTTATTATTATTGGTCATGCATCAGTTTAGGAATGTTATACTGTTCAGTGACCGTTTGTACAATTAAAATGGACATATTTTTAAATCTTAGTTTATTTACTTAACCCATTTTTTCCTAACTTTCAATATTTTTATAGGCTTGTTTGACCAGATTCTCACTATGGTAAATGATGATGTTTCCGAAGGTGGTAAAGCACACAAAGCCTAGTAGGGAACTGGCTCTCAACTGCAGCTGCCGGAACACACCAATAGGTGTTTGGTGAGAGATTTTCTACTTGAGGGTGAGTACTACAAAGTACCCTACCACCGTGCTATGGTTTCCTCACGATGTTTTCTTTGACCGAACATCTCTACCACAGGTATCAACGCTACGCTTGTTAATGACAAATCTGTGATTTAAAGGTAACAATGATATACATGTTTATTGTATTCATTTAAAATATATTTCATAATAATTATTATAACAATAGATTTTATCACTTTCACAAGATTATAAGTTATGTATACATTTCCTTATTACATTCAGATAAATTGCACCAAATGTTTAATTAAATAAGAGTGCCTAATGCTAGTTTTGGACGTTATTTTTATTATCGCTTTAGCGTTTACATTTCTCTATAACACAGCGCCTCACGCGGATACTCATGGAACTAATTTCTCCCATGTAAACATTTAATAAATGCTAACGTTTACTAACGTGAAAAACTTGCACTAGGCACTAAGTTTAGTGTCCGATCGAAGCTTTGTCTTCCAGAAATCGACATTCGGTCGGACACTATTAAATTTATAGATAGCGGCGACAGACCAACTAAGGTTTTTAAAATCATTAAATCCACGACCCATGGTCCGCCAAAAGGGCCTAGCTGACTTCACATACGTATATACCCACATTATTTTTAAAGTTACCTAAAGAGTTTTAACAAAACGAATATTTCATAATATATTAAAGAACTAGCTTCCGCCCCGCGGTTTCACCCGCATTCCCAAGGGATCATATGCCTTCCTCGATAAAGGGCTATCCAACACTAAAATAATTTTTCAATTCGAATTAGTAGTTCCTGAGATTAGCGCGTTCAAACAAACAAACAAACTCTTCAGCTTTATAATATTAGTATGGATACAGTTTGTAAAATAAATGTAACTTCGAAAGCATCAAGTAGAATATTTGTGCGTATACCTATATGCATAATACATTTATACGTGTACATACATAATATATCACACTGAAAACAATTACCTCTTAAACTTACATTTAAATGCCTAAAAACGGGTTTTTAGGCCACATTCGCAACTTTATTATAGTCTTCATTGTATTTTTTGGCATAAATTGTCACTTATTAATAACACTACCGAAAGCGTTTTTTTTTTCAATTCAGATTTGAGAAATATATGAAACTGCGAATGTGGCGGAGTTAGCCCCCCTTCTGTTCCGTGGCCAACGGTGGATCTCAAGTCAACTGAAGGACTAGATGGTAACTGGCTCTCAAGTGCATCTACTAAAACAACAATAGGTGCTTGGTAGCAGTTTTTAACTATTCCAACTTTTAAAACATCAAATATGGTGCCTATTTAAAATCGACTGGAATTTAATCAGACTTCCCGACCTTATAACAGCTGAAATGGTTACTTGATTTAGATTCACACAGATAGCAAATAAGTACCTGATAGCTTATCTGGTAGATATCTTTACAGGCCATCTCATTCTTTTAATTTCGAAAGAAACTCTTCATTATTAGATATGTGTCAGATAAGCTATCCGTAATATATCAGAAACCTGTAAGGCTGGCTCTAAACTACATAAATCAGTCACATCTGTATTAATTAGCTACGGGAGTGGATTGCTAGCTTAACGTTGTTATAGTCTAGGGAACCCTTTGGAACGCCATCGCCGCGTGCTCTGGAATAAGGATTGCAATAAACATATCAAAAAATAACTTTTTTAAATATTATTCAAGCGTTACTGGTCACGCACATACGAACTGAGCCCTGGAATCTCGCCCCTGCTGTCATAAAAAAGTTATAATACCTACAATACCGAAGTCTATTCGACAAGTAAAATGCTATACAGGAACGAGATGGATGCTGCTATTACTCATTTTTGACAAAATTATCTGAGTAAGAAAAAAGGCAGTGCATTTCGCTCACACGCTGCTTATAATTTTAAATATAATATAGTAGGCGGACGCTCAGCTTGTGGAACAAGCTTCCTACCGTGATTTTCCCAAGGGAGTACAGCATAGGGTTCTTTAAGAAGGGTGTGGAGAGATTTTTACAGGGTCGACAATGTGATTTGATACCCCAGTAGGTGATAATCTCTCGCAGACAAGCAGTTGTCCTTATCGTTTGTTTCTGACAAACAGAGATTAAAGACCGTTTCTAAACGGGATAACGAGTCGAGATAATTTTCTCGTGGCGTACATGTCCCTGCTGGTGTTGCAAGCGTCAATAGGCTACGGTAACCGCTTACCATCAAGCGGGCCGTATGCTTGTACCACTAAGATTGCCGCAACGTGGCAATAAAGCCTGCGTAAGGAGCACTTCATATCACCCTTAAGACAATAAACTTGCGCGCGCGCATACTAAATCTATCTATATAAATAAAACAAACTCGGGTTAGTTACACCATTTACAACTTAAAAACGGCTGGACCGATTTTTATGATCTTTGATTTATCTTCGATCCGAAAAGCAGAACAAATAAAAACATTGGAAAATTCACGATTTTTTTTTCATACCGGGAACGCGGGTGAAACCGCAGGGAACACCTAATAGTTAATAAAGGTTTTTTTCAGCTGTGCCTATTTCTTCCCTTATGGTATCATTTGGTAAAATTATATTGTCATTAGGCACTCGTTATTTTTTTTTGTGCACATCAAAGGTGATTCTTGAACCTCACATGAAACTGAATTATTACCTACGCCTCAGGATTCCTCTTCATCAGCTCGAGGTCGGATTCCATCATATCTTTGACCAGCTGGTCGAAGGTCACTTGTGGTACCCAGCCGAGTTTCTGTTTAGCTTTTGTCGGGTCACCGAGAAGTAAGTCCTGCAATGTAAGAAATCATTTACTTTTAATGTTTATTAGACGCTTAGGTTCTTTTCGGAATATGGAGTACCTATTTTCCATTCTGCAAGTTACTTATAATGTTTTTAAATTATTCTTATCACTTATTATCAGTCAATCTCTCTTATTCAGACCCATTCGGTTGCCAATCCATTCAGAAAGGACGATTTTATTTTGTTAATTTTAAGCTGATGCTGTGATAGTCGCAGAATTAATTTGCCGCGATCCTGGACCGATCGATTGCCTCATTCCAAATGGAAATGAGAAAATAGGAGCCATCCCATTCAGTAAACTACTCAATCGGTTTGTCTGTCTACCCGATCGGGACCGCAACCGAGCAGGTCTGAATAACCCCGCAAATCTACAGTATGGTCATCAAAAAATCAATTTAATTATTTTTGTATTTACTCACAACTTCAGTCGGCCTGAAGTACTTGGGGTTGACTCTGACCAGCACCTGGTCCGAGTTAGCATCGTGACCGGTCTCATCCACTCCGGTGCCCTTCCACACTATCTGTCTGTCGACGCACTCAAACGCTCGCTCCACAAACTCACGTACACTGTGCGCTTCGCCTGTCGCCACCACGAAGTCTTCAGGCTCGTCTTGTTGTAACATTAGCCACATAGCCTGAAAAAGAATTAGTCTTGTTTTTTACAAGATATGTATATATTTCGTAGGATCCTACAATGAGCTTGACATTTCGGTGAAGGCTAACATCATACTTTGTAGTAACCGACTGGTTGGCTACCACCATCAAGTTGACAATATGTAGTCAGCCACCAACCAGTGATTTCTTCTAGGCTTTGTGTGCTTACCACCTTCGGCCAGATCGATATGACCGAATCAGTACGATAGTCTCAAGTGGGAATTTTAAGCCAGTTTTACCCGTATTATAGATAGAAAATAATAAAGAATCAACTGATCATTTATATGGTTTGTGATATCAAATTCAAATATTATTAATCCGTCCGTAACCATCCATATGATAATATCAAAGTCTATGTAACTCTTACAGTCGGCCAAAGGACACGTCTAGACAGAGCAATCGTGCGGGGCTTGCGGGGTGAGAGAGGGGCGGTAGCGAGCCCAAGCTGCCATACACTAGCAATTTGTTATTTTAAGGCGACGCCTTGAAGATTTTGGTTGCAAGGATTCCGATTTTTCTCAACAATGACTAAAGCGAACGAACTGAAAATTATTGTAAAAATTCATCATGTCTTTGACTTTATTTTGTACGTTGCAAAATAATTAATCAAAAAGACCTCTTTAAAATAAGAGATTCCAATTTTACCGGCATTGAGGATCGATTTGAGGTTCCAAAATTTCTACATATATTAATTGAAACTGATACTATAAAGTGTACTTAGGTTATATGAAATATATTTGTAGTTTTTAAATTAAACAATAAAAACCATTTATATTTTGTCGCATACGCCCGTTCCGTTTACGCGGGTTTTCTATGAGAGGTCGCTATAGTAGGGAGCGGGACGCAGCACGTTGAATTTCAGATTTTTAAGCTTAACGCGGCGTCACCTTAACGTTGTTAGTTTCACGGTAAAAGAAACGAGACCCATGGTTTTCAAAGCTACGTCTTTTGAACTCGCATGTTTTTCAGAGAATTGTTTGTATGACGCTGCTACTCTAGAATTTGTAACCTCTACATAGGTTATACGGCGTAGGTGGCTTATTGCCACATTCAGTTACAAACCTACCTTGATATAATCCTTAGCGTGTCCCCAATCTCTCTTGCTATCCAAATTCCCCAGCTCCAAACAACTCATCAATCCTAACGTGATCTTTGCGACTCCTCTAGTAATTTTCCTCGTGACAAAGTTTTCACCACGTCTGGGGCTTTCGTGGTTAAACAGGAGCCCGTTGCATGCGAACATACCATATGCTTCCCTGTAATTTACCACTATCCAATAACCGTAGAGTTTTGCGCAGGCTGTAGAGAAAAAGAGGTTTTAAATGTTATGTGTTAAGTATGATTTTTCATGGAATTTTCAAAGCTCATTTATTATATTCAATAACAGAATGAAAATTCATTATAAATAATTAAAGTCATGTATGCAGTCATTCTTTATTTGATCAATATATGCCTTATTATTATTCTTGTTCTGACTCATCTCGAATATTTACACATCAACATGTGTAAATGTGACCTCTCTGTACAACTACAAAGGTTTATTTTTAAATGAATATGATTTTTACACAATCGCATAGTGGTAACTGATGGTGTGGCTGAAGCTAGGAAGCACGGAGCTTAGCAACAGCAGGCAACAGGTTGAACACCTACGACAAGTTAGTTACACCACCACCCCGTGTCAATGTTTTCACGCCATATTTTTCTATCACCGAAAGCTTTTTTTTATGTTGAAAGTCTGACAAGTAGACAGACGGTCCACCTGATGGTGAGTGACCGTCGCCTATAGACATTAATTAGCATTGTCATTTGTCATAATTGATTCAGATGAGCTAAAATTCCGGTATTTGTCCACAAAATTCATTTAATGTAATAAAACAAATTTATTTTAAATATCTTATTGGCTTCGTGTGCTTACTAACTTCAAGCACATCATCACCACATATTATAGACAAGTGCAAAACCTATCCAATGAAAAAAAAAAACGACAGCAAAATACTACATCTCCTTAGAATTCCAAACACGAAACAATGTTAATAATACATTTTGATCTGACAAGAATCTTCAAACAATCTGCAAGATTTACATAACATTGATCCATTCATGGGAAGTACAATCTATTGTATAGCTTTTGGCTCTGCAGTTTCACCCACAATTCCCTATTTTATATAACGTATATATGATGGATATATATTAAAAACCTGTGCTTTACTATGGCTCTATTATCACGTAATGAGCTGGAGTGCGGCATAACACTTACCATAGGGTGATCTAGGATAAAACGGAGTCTTTTCCGTCTGTGGTACTTCAACCACTTTCCCATACAGCTCTGACGTGGACGCCTGGTATATCCTAGTTTCTTTCTCCAGTCCTGCAGCGCGAACAGCCTCCAATAACCTAAGGGTGCCGAGAGCGTCAACTTGTGCCGTATACTCGCTAAGTTCGAACGATACCTTTACGTGAGATTGCGCACCTAGATTGTAGATTTCTTTTGGACGTGTCTGAAAATTGATAACAGTAATTTAAGTAATTTAATGCATTTCATGATCTGTATGTAATGAATGCATTAAATTAATACTTTTAATTGTTTTAGTATGCCTGTATACTATACATACAGGCTTACCATTAAAAGATTAACTAAAATTGCATGTTACAAAGTCATTTAAGTATAATGTTTAACAATGAGAGATAAAGTGGTCATTGGCATAATTTCTAGTAATTATTAGTATTTCTTATCAATCCCACGATAAGTCGTAGTAATTTCATCAGCTAATATCAACATGTGATAAAGAAAAAATATCTAGATGCCTTATCAAACAATTTTTGGAAAGTTCCACGTTCCCTTTTTGAAAACATCTCAGCGTAGTCATTGGTGACTTTAAAAAAAATAGCTTCATTGGTTTTTGAGATAAGTTTTATGTTACAAGAGAAAGCAAATTATAATTTCTCATCATTGAATCTAAAATAATGAGTCAATAGTAAAATCTATAGCACTGGCTAAGATTGATTCCAGAAAATAAAGTAATCTTGTAAATCAAAAGGATGTAAATATGTATGTAACTAAAAATAATAATTAAGTAGGTAGGTATGTGAAGATCATTCGAAGCGGTAAACGGTCGATTATTATGATTGTGAATCGTCCTTGAAAACGGTGTTACCGACACACAAAGTGTTAATTTACATATGTGAATAATTTGCTACAATGCTACGACAATCTGTATAGGATATGTTTTTTTTTTACCATAACTATTAAGTCCAGATTTAGAGAACTACAATTCAAAAATTATGTGGTAATACAATTTTATATCAGTTTTCAAGTAACTGCAAATAAATAAATATCTTGGCACATTTCTCACAGTCAACTGATCCTAAATAATAAGCCACATTACTTATTGAGTTAGTGGCATGGACCTAGAAAAAAAGGCGGACAGATGGCCGCTAAGAAACTATTGAAGCACCAAAATGGCGGCGACGTAACTGTGTGTGTGTGTGGTTCGGAGCGTAATGGCGGGCGGCCGGCTTAGTGTGATGTGAATGTGTGCGTGCCGTACGTGTATGCATTTGAGCGAGCTGGCTTACTGTGGGTGCTTCAGTAATTGTTTTATGAGGTGGCATCCGTCTTTTTTTCTAGATCCATGGTTAGTGGTAATAAGACTGACTAAGATGACCTTGTACTATAGGGACCAGAAATCTAATATACTACCTACTACTAACTATGGAACTAGATAATAACCCAAGGGTGTAAACACAAGCCTCAAGTTTATGATAATATTATAAGGTATATTGTTTACTTTCACCTATATAATAACAACCTGTATAAATATATAACCTTTTTAATTCATACTGCTCTTTATTGTTTTATTTATTTATTATCTTAAAGTAAATAACCATTATATAAATATAAAAGAACATATTGTTAATAATTTAAATGAGGCACTATCCTATAGTTCGACAAATACCTACCGGTGGATCCGAGTGGCTTTGTGTGCTTACCACCTTTGGCCACATCATCACATTCCATAGTGATATTAAGGTATTTTGTTTTTTTTTTTGCCGGAAAAGATAGACAAACAGGTCAGGTTTAAATAAAAGCTTGTAAAAAGAGATATTTGTAGCCGCCCTATTTACTGAATACTTATGACTTTTGAATAAGCCTCTAAAATGCACTTACAACTACCTAGCAATGAACAGCAGGAAACAGCTTATGATGCACAAAATGAATTGTGTCAGTGATCACCCATCACAATATTATTCACAGACGTCACAGTATATTGTTGTTTCGTGTCACTGATCATCAACAATAATAATATGAGAGAAGTAGTAAATTTCCACATGAACAAATCAATGTACAAAAAATAAAATTGAAGGTTATTACTAAATGCATATTAATTTAAGTATACAGGGTTACAGGTTAAGTCGACCTTGATCCTTTAGGGGGTTGTAGTTTCCATAATTTCTGACTGATTTGACTATGAAACACCATACCCCAAACTTAACCATTTTCAAGATATTAGAATTGGTATCTAATAGTGACTTAGGCCACTTTTTATGCTGGGTATGCAGGTGAAACCACGGGGAACATCTAGTAAGCTTTCTATTATAACTCTATTGTTTTATGCAATATATCAGTAACACTCAGTTTTGATTTTATCATTGTCATATTTCAGCCAATTTACACAAAATTTAATAAATTATATACTTACCTAAACCTTCCTCATGAATATACAAACATACAAAATTTCTTCAGTAGTTTTTAAGTTTATTGCCGACAGAGGGACGTGACAGGGGGACTTTTTTTCATAATATGTAGTGATTAAGTTATACCTTAACAATAATACTAATGAGGCAAGTAGTGTCAGTCAGATCTCCATAGTGTAGGTGCATACGTCCTCCAGTGTGGCAAGCTGGTTGTCCATATAGATGCTGTATTCTCCCAGTGTTAAAAGATGACGAGCGCCTTAGTATACCATGGACTTCATAGCCCTTTTCTATCAGGAATTCTGCGAGGTATGATCCATCCTGAAAGAGAATAAATATTTAGTTGTGAAGCATGTATTTTATATACTTATGAAAAGATTTTGATGTTGCTGAATATGGATTCATATTAAGCATATTCCTACTGTTATTTGATATTCAAAGAAGGTAATTTAATTAATAGAATTCTATTCCTTTTCACGAAAGTCATCTTTGATTTCATTGCAGATTTAAAAGGTTCAACCACAGCATATTCTAGTCACAGTCCATTTTTAAACATATTTACTTCAAATAATTATATAACTAATTAAAATCTTGGCTAACATTAGCTCCATACAACATCCTACAATATTCTCATCAAATGCACAGCTTTAGCAATTAATTTTATTGAGCAATTATGAAAATGAAATATTCTTTATTGTATTCACCATAATACTTACAAGAGAAGTAAAGACATATAAAAGAAAAAGAATACAGTCTAGGCAGCCTTATCTTATAAGTATCTTACCAGAGAAGCGCTAGAGGCCTGTAAAAGGCCTTTTATATATTTGTAGCCAATGCATATGCTATGCCTATGTGCATGGTGGCACTGGCATGGTACATAGCACCATAAAGGAATTATTATGTGGCAATCATAAAACTATTCACCGACGTGTCACACGTATACTTTATTTACAAATCTAATTTGAATAAGACTAACCTGTCCCGTTATGCCGGTAATTAGGGCAATTTTCTTGTTATTACAGGAGTTGGACCCTTCGCCCGACATTGTGCAAATTTTATTTAAATTTTATATTATTTATTTTCAAGTCAATGGGCGTAAAACACGTCTGCACAGTGGAGCCGGCGCGCGTTTGTGCTTTGATAAGCTTATCAAAACATAACACATACTCAATGAGCAAACAAGAAATAGCTGTTTACGAACATTGCGCTAAATTCCAGATTGGATTCTGAAAATTCACATCAAAACAGTAACTTCATGGTATGGTTTTTATCAATAAATAATAAAATTAAAAGTTAGGCAAGACAGAACAAAGAAAGAAATAAAATCTACATGAAATTTACAACAAACAAATTATTATTTTGCTTGCTTTTATAGGTATGTTTGTATGTATGATATGTAGACCCTAGAGCTTAGAGTTGCCATATTATTTATACAGTCAGTCAGTCAGTCAGGTCAGGCTATTTTGTCCTTAATTTGTCAAATTGTGTCTTAGGCAATAAGCAGTCGGAAAATGTTAGTTTTAGTTCATGAAATAAGTTAATTAATTTTAAAATTCATTTCAAAATTTTTGGTTTTTTTTCATCTGTTTCTAAACAAGCAAAACAGGTAGCCGCCATTATGTGACGTCATACGGTGCTGGAAGTAAACTAAAAAGTGCAACTGAAGTATTCTTATTATTATTATTTTTACACTATGCATTCAGGAACAGCACACCAATGAAAAGGATAATAGCTCAATTTTGATTTATAAATATGTATAGCTCCAATTGAGACCAATATCAGCGCAATCGTTTACTTACAAAATCAAATGACGTCATAATCATAGAGTAACATGGCGTCCAGCGTTTTCATCAAATTACAAGCGACAATTGAAAATTTAAATGCACTTTTATGACACTTATCGACTGTATAAAATTTTTGAGCTTTTTTGTGGCTTATTAGCACCTTAGGAACGAATTGAGACACTTAAAAAATGGGTATAATACCCTATTGCTCAATTTTAGAACCCAACAGTGCAGTGTCAAGTGCAGCTATGTATAAACTGTCAAAGTAATGTTTCGGCTTCTGATTGTGTAAATTAAAGTATTGTGTAAAATAAATATGTAAAATTAATATATTGTTAATTATTATAAACTATGCAAGGAATTTAGATTTTTTTTGGGAATTTTAGGGATCAATCAAAGAAACTAGGGAAAAATGGAAAAACCTAAATCTTATGTGGAAACACTGATTAAATGTCTAAATGGTGCTGATAGAGATAGATAGATAAATAACAAACGAAATTGATAACGAGCGATTATCAAAAATATGCCAAGTGTTTATTGAAAAATGTTGTTATTTATTTAGTTGAGAAGAGATTTTCAATCATTATACTTTTGTTTGCCTTGTAAAGCGTAATTAAACTTCAAAAAGTTATTTACTCCGTTGAGTGACGAAATGCCTGAAATCAAGATAACCCCACTTGGGGCTGGCCAGGATGTTGGCCGGAGCTGCATTCTTCTATCTATGGGAGGTAAAAATATCATGCTTGACTGTGGAATGCACATGGGATATAATGATGAGAGACGTTTTCCCGACTTCTCCTACATCGTTCCTGAAGGTCCGATCACAAGCCAGATAGACTGTGTCATCATATCTCACTTCCATCTAGACCACTGCGGTGCTCTGCCCTACATGTCCGAAATGGTGGGATACACTGGCCCAATCTACATGACCCACCCAACTAAGGCGATTGCACCAATATTACTCGAAGACATGCGTAAAGTCGCTGTCGAACGAAAAGGTGAATCCAACTTCTTCACATCACAAATGATCAAAGACTGTATAAAGAAAGTAACAGCAGTAACCTTACATCAATCTGTCATGGTTGACAATGAACTGGAAATCAAGGCATATTATGCTGGTCATGTTCTAGGAGCGGCCATGTTTTGGATCAGGGTAGGCTCCCAATCGGTTGTGTACACAGGTGATTACAATATGACACCAGATAGACATCTTGGAGCTGCATGGATTGATAAGTGTAGGCCAGACTTGCTTATTACAGAATCAACTTATGCTACTACCATAAGAGATTCAAAACGTTGCCGTGAGAGAGATTTCCTGAAAAAAGTGCATGAGTGTGTTGAAAAGGGAGGCAAAGTTCTCATACCTGTATTTGCTTTAGGAAGAGCCCAAGAACTTTGTATTTTATTAGAAACATATTGGGAGAGAATGAATTTAAAGTTTCCTGTGTACTTTGCTTTGGGTTTAACAGAGAAGGCAAACAATTACTACAAAATGTTCATAACATGGACAAATCAGAAGATTAGGAAAACATTTGTGCAGAGAAATATGTTTGATTTCAAACATATCAAGCCTTTTGATAAATCTTACATAGATAACCCGGGTGCAATGGTGGTTTTTGCAACACCAGGAATGTTGCATGCTGGTTTATCACTGAACATATTCAAGAAATGGGCCCCATATGAACAGAATATGGTTATAATGCCAGGTTTCTGTGTACAAGGTACTGTCGGTCACAAAATTCTAAATGGAGCCAAAAAGGTTGAGTTTGAAAACAGACAAGTGGTAGAAGTGAAAATGGCTGTTGAATACATGTCATTTTCTGCTCATGCTGATGCCAAAGGTATAATGCAATTGATACAATATTGTGAGCCAAAAAATGTTCTGTTGGTGCATGGCGAGGCTCAGAAAATGGAGTTTTTGAAGGATAAAATTGAGCAAGAATTTAAAATAGATTGCTTCATGCCAGCAAATGGAGAAACTTGCACTATTAACACACCAACAAAGATTCCCATAGATGTATCATTAAGGCTGCTTAAAGCTGAGGCTGTGAGGTACAATGCTCAGCCCCCAGACCCAAAAAGACGGAGGATTGTTAATGGTATACTTTGTGTGAGAGACAACCGATTGTCTCTTCTTGATATTGATGAAATGTGTGATGAAATTGGAATAAACAGACATGTCATTCGTTTCACAAGTACAGTACGATTCGAGGACCCAGGACCTGCAGTGAAAACAGCTGAGAAATTGAAAACTTTGCTATCAGAGAAGCTTGAAGGATGGACAATCACAATATCTGATGGCCATATATCTGTTGAATCTGTTCTAATTAAAGTTGAGGGGGAAGATGATAGTACCAAAAACATTTATGTTTCATGGACAAACCAAGATGAAGATTTAGGTAGTTATATTTTAGGTTTACTGCAATCCATGGTTCAATAATTTAAGTGAAATCAGTGATTTAGTTTTAAGAGAAATGTAGAATTATGTATGTAACAAAAATATTTTTTAATAATAAATAATTTGAATATTATAGATTGTAGTTATAATTTATGTACACCAAGTAATATCATTGTTGCATTTTCCTTGATACCACAAGTATTGCAGCCTGTTCAATTGAGTCATATTCCTTAAATTGTCTTCTCTGAGATTAATTTGTGGTTTCTGAAAAGGAAAAATCGAAATCCTTATTAATTGCCATTACAAAAGGTACAATACAAAACCTAATGGTCCTTAATAATTTTTCTGATGCTACGATTGGCTGCACAGCCATGGCGAGACCAACTAATCGAATATCTCACTAAGGCGTAATATTATCGAACAAAACTAAAATTATCTCTCGTTCTCGGGCGGTATCATCTTAAACTAACTAAATTAGTTGTTCCATATTTTAGGTTAGCCAAAGTTAGCAAGTCATTCCTTGGTAATTGCGTTCGTTTTTATAATAAAATACCTAACTCGGTAACCAAGATGACCGATTTTAAATTCAAATTTTACGTAAAGAAGGTTTTGAAGGAAAAGGCTTATTACAAGGTAGCTCAATATATTGAAGATAGGGATGTTTGGAAATAGTTTCACTCTGCACAGGTGCACTTCGCATATTGTTTTTTTATTTTATTTTTTTAGTTTTAGCCATTATGTAGCGTATTCGCTATTATTTAATAAGAACTTGTTTGCGTTACATTTTATTATTTACTTGGTATTTTTCTTTTTGATTTAATTGTATATTGTATTGTACATTTTGCTGTTATTGAAAAAATATAGCCAATAGTCAGATTATAAAAAAAAAAATATATATATATAAAAAATGTAACCTTGCTGAGTTTCTTGCCGGTTCTTCTCAGTTGAAGGCTGATTTCCGAATCGGTGGTAGCTTCAGTAAATTCGACCTTCATAAGTGCCCTCCTAGGGCCTAAACTGAATAAATGGCTTTGACTTTGACTTTGACTAACATGACCTTGACTTAACATTTTATGTATGGAAGGTCACAAATGAACTTGGCTCAGTTTTAGTTTGTAAATATTTTGCAGGGGAATAATTGGTTTTTACGTTATGTTTTAGTGGGATCACATTTAGACACTATAACAGTTTATTTATTTATTAGAGTTATGTATATTACAGCGAATGTAAACATTACCAACAGTTTTATCTTTGATAGTGATCGGTCAAAATCTTAATATATATATTTCTTGTGTGCGTGTGTATGTGACTGAACTCCTCCTAAACGACTGGACCAATTTTGATGAAATTTTTTGTGTGTGTTCGTGGAGATTCGAGAATGGTTTAGATTAAACGGCTGGACCGATTTGGATGAAATTTTGTGTATGAGTTGGACAGGACAACGTCTGTTGGGACAGCTAGTAATATTATAATTATTTATTAAAACAAATCCTACAAAATTTGCCTATTCACTATAGGTAGCCTAAGTAGGTACCTACATAAGCTTATTTATAGATTCTTGTGTTCTGCTGAACTAATTTTATAGCCTGAACTTCAGCACACAGCCTCGGTTTTTATGATAAAAAAATACATATTTTTTTTTACTTTGTAAAGTCTTGTGTTTGACCACAATCTCATTATGGTAAGTGATGATGTAGCCGAAGATGGAAAGCACATAGAGCCTCGAAGGAACTGGCTCTCAAGTTCAGCTGCCGGAACACACCAACACGTGTTTGGCGACAGATTTTCAACTTGAGGGTGGTAGCCAGCCAGGCGGGTACTACAAAGTACCCTACCAACGTGCTATGGTTTCCTCACGATGTTTTCCTTCACCGAAACCTCAAGCTCATACACATATCTACTACCTATATCATTACATCAGATACCTACTATTTGTTTGAAGGTTTATCCGAGCTTATCTCAGAAATTGCTCAACGCATACGAACAAAATAGGTAGGTACTAACATTTCAATATCTCCAACATTTGAGCTTTTACTTACCATGGGAGGTGGCAGTAATCTTCTAAAGTCTCCCCTATGCAGGAATTCCCTATGTGCCCTCAATATACTTTGTTTTAATTTGGCATCAAGACATGGCTTACATAGACCACAGAGAGGAATTGAACTACAGTCATCTTTGCAAACTGTGCTACATTCCTCACCCCATACGGCTATATTCTTTTGTGATGATACCATGCTCTGAGCAGCAACTTGATCTCTGTAAAATTAATAATAATTTATTATGAGCGTTTTGACAGTTACAAACAGTGGCGTAGCGGCGTGGACTGATCTAGACGTGGGCGAAGTCACATCAGCGAGGCGCTTTTCATAACTATTTAGTAATCTGTAGCAGAGACCGGGGTACCTGATAATTTCTAAGCAAACGAACGTCAATTGTAACATTGTAAGCCGATAGTAGCTTAGTGGTTGTGACATGGAATGCCATGATGAAGGTCGTGGAGTGGCGGAAACCATAGCAGAGCACGGTGGTAGGGTACTTTATAGTACCGGTGTGTTCCGGCAACTGCACTTGAGAGCCTGGAAGGAGCTGTCCATCGGCTTTATCACCACTTACTATTGTGAGATAGTGGTCAAACATAAGTCTGCTTAGTGAAAAATGCTCGACTCGGGAATCAAACCTTATAGCGCTCGAGTGTCGACCAACGAAGATTAGTTAGAATATTTTTTGTAACAAGCAATATCTACAAAATTGTGAATGCAATGGATAGTATGCTATAAATTAGATGCTACAGTAGTAGGTAATAGGGTATTTGCCTGTATTCAAAATAAATTATCCAACACTAACCAATGTATAAAACATCTAAAAAAATGGGCAAACCACGATTATTTTATTAAATTTATCCTTATAATGTTTTCTAATGACCAATCTAACCATAAAGAGTATGCTAAATAATTATGACGTCACATGCTTGTATTTCATACAAAACTCCATATAAACCTATCGTTTTGACATTTCATAAAAAGTTGCTGATTTGAATGTCAGTCAAATACCCTAAGCTGTATTCGGAAATAATTAAAAAATCTTGACTCCATTGTTCTTAAAATTTGTGTAAAATATTTCTGCTACATTACTGTGTGAATTGTGAATTGACGTAAGAAACTTTTTTTCACTACATAAGTAGGTAGTTTGATTGATAGCTTTGCTAATTAATATTTATAGCCCCATATTAATTTGGTATTTAGTAATTGCCTTTGTTGGAGCTACAGTTTAGTACCTACCTACCCTCTATATGCCCCAAATAGGTCCTAAACTCACTAATGAGAAAGTACTTACTTTATGTCAACGACCTAGCATTAAGTTCAGCTCCTACTCAATCATCAATTCGTCACACGCCTACATTCCCGCTTTTTGTACTACACAATACAAAAAAAAATCTAGATTATGTTTGCTATCTATCTTCATAACTGACTTGATTCGATTGTAATTGAACCCTAAATTCTATGTGCTTCTATTTATGTTATATTTATTATTTACTTGATTAGGCTAACTAAAAAAGGTTAGGTATCCATTGGGGTGTTTCGTAATAATTAAGTGAAGTTAACTTTGTGAATGAAAATTCAAGGAATTGGTTTCAAAGAAAAACAGCCACTCCATTGCGAGAAAACAAATAGAACAGATTTTAAGAAAGATATTTATAATACAGACCCTGTTGTAGTTACAACTGAGTTACAGTTTATTGTGTCTTCGAATTTAGATCGGACCAACCTACTAAGTACATAAGTAATAGTATCAAATTCTGAATCGTTTCTGGAGAACAATATAAGATTGCTCACTTGCTGACCTAAGTAGTCGTAAATATTTGAATGACAGCTTGTGACGAGGTTTATAGTATTGATTGTATGTAAGCAAGATATTGCGTTTGACCGCGTGGGTTTCTGAGTGTCCAGTCTGATATTTAGATAACATTAATTCATGGATGGAGCCTTCATTTTATATGAAAACCTATTGATGTTGAGGCAAATATTATTAAAATTATGTGCATTAATTTGGCATATTCATTTCGATTACTTATATAAAAAAACATTAGTTTAATTTAAGTATTTGTTTTTTTTTTGTATTCGATGGTGTGGTTCATGTGGTTGTAGTAGCTACGTTAGGGTATTTTACTCTATATGAGAAAAAATCTAAAAATGTACAATTTAGATAGCTTAGGCAATAAGCAGTCGGAAATTGTTAGTTTTAGTTCATACAATAACTTAATTAATTTTAAAAATTCATTTCAAAGTTTTCAGTTTTTTAAATCTGTTTCTAAACGACTGAAACAGTAGCCACCATTATAATGACGTCATACGGTGCTGCAACTGGCTGCATGTAAACTAAAAAGTGTCAATTGAAGTATTATTAATTATTATTTTTACACTAGTATTCATGCATTCACCATGCATGCACACTAATAAAAAGGATAACAGCTAATTTTTAATTTATAAAATTTTATAAGTCCAATTGAGACCAATATCAGCGCATTTATTTACTTACAAGAGACCAAATAACGTCATGACCGTAGAGTAACATGGCATCCTGCGTATTCATCAAACTACGCGCGAAAATTGAAAATGTAAAATTTAAATGCATTTTTATGGCACTTATCGATTTAATAAAATTTTTGTGTTTTTTTTGGTGGCTTATTAGCACCTTAGGAACGAATTGAGACACTTTTCAAAAATGGGTGTAATACCCTATTGTGAACTATAAATAAAATAGTAATCAAAAGAAATTAATAGTAGACAGTTGCTCCTTAGACAATACACCTCATGGTCGGGAGTTCGATTCCCACTCAGCATCAATACTTGTGTGCATATTATATATATGCTCTATTGTTCTGTATCTATCTAAGTGATTATCTATATATATACGAGAAATTAATGACTGACTGACATATCAACGCACAGCCCATACTCCTGGGGCTAACTAGGGCCGTGAAAATTTGCATTTGAGTTTCATTGATACTGTTGGTGAGTACTAAGGAAGGATTTTTTATAATTCAACCTGTAAGGAGGTAAAATAAGGGTTCGCGGGTGAAACCGCGGGGTGGTAGGCTAGTTTATTATAGTAAAAATGTAGTTCTTCTAAGAAGAAGCCAAGATGTTAATGAAAATTGTTAACATTGGAATAAGACGGAGAAAATGATTATTATTAAGAGTTACTTCGAGGGTGGCATAATCATTGTGATTAAACCCTCTTTAAATAAATAAAGATATAAAAAAAAAGTAGAGTATCAATTATAAGGTTCACTTATACTAATCTGTGTGGGTGGCGGTGTGAGTAAAATGACACAAAATATTTATATTAGTTTACAAGGTCTGTTTAAATTGAAACAATTTTCCCTAAAATGTCCAAACCATTCTCAGAACCAAAATTATATCTATATATCCTTTGTAAGCTATAAATAGATTCAAATTATATCCAAATTCAGCTTTATCATTCACTTATAAGTCATAGGTAAGTGAAAAAGTTAGTGTAATTTGGCAAACATTCTATCTATTCCATGAATTCTAATAATTCGGGTCCCAATTTTCTTTCGTGACGATTATGTTGGCAGAGTTCACCAATACCTAACCTTTACCGTGTACAAACTTATTGACATACGATTTTGACCTTTATTTATACTACACAAAATTAGACACAATTTAAAAACAATTCTCACCTGTTAGATAAATCATTATACCCTTGATGGGAGATGCCAGTGAGTGAAAAAAGATTATAAAGCACTTGTTCATATAGCAACTGATTTGGTGGATAATGCGCGGAGCTCAAATTAGGCGACATATTCGCTTCCAATAGGTAGATCCTTAGATCCTCATCAACAACGAGGTCAAATCGCATCATTTCAAAGAAATTGTCCTGCGATGGGTAGTTCTTTAGCTGAAATTAAAAATGATGTGTTTTTATGAACAAGAGACTTGGAGAATCGAACGGAATTAGCCCCTTTAATTCAAATGCCATTAATCTTGTGGTCTGTATTGATTAATCAAAATAATAACATCCCGTTACTATTCCTACCCACACTTTGTGTAAGTGACATCTGGTCATAGTGTTTCCGTAATGTACACCATTACTCAACTATGATCCCTTATAGAAACTTAGAAGAACTAAGCTACTTAAGTTATGGATTACCTTAAGCTTTCATAAAGGAGTTATAATAAATTTTGAGTCAAGGAGTGGTGAGTAAGTCAAGTAAAGGAATTGGGCCTCTTTTTTAATCTTAATCCCGTACTATCCCAAAAATATTTTGAACCTAAACTCATGGCCGTTCATTTTCACAGATAAATAATTCAAAGAGTCTTACAGCTTCAATAACATGATGCTCCTTCTTAAGGAACACATCTGCGATTGCATTTTGTACCTCCTCCCAAATCTTCGCGGGATCCTTGCCCTGAAATTAATTATTGAATATGGGAGTTATTTATCAGAGGTGGATTGTTCTACTGTGCTTCCCGTACATAATTTATATTTCAAAACTAGGGCACTCGGGAGTCGATATGATCATAGCTATAATATGGAGCAGCTATCTCGGATTTTCATACTTTTCGCGGAAAAACGAAAGATGTGCTCGTACCATATGAATGGTAAATTTTTGTCTCGATTTTTATGGGCAAATATAAACCCTATATTTCTTTGAAATTAGATTTAAGTTTGTATAGACTTATCAAAGGAGCAGGTTATTCCAGGTATTATCCAGTGATACGAAAAATCAGCCCTAAGGTCCGTAGGTAAATTTTGAGTTGAGATTAGAAAGTTGTATTTAGAACCCTATGGAATAAGGTTTATATTCGATTAACACAAGCTATTCTTGAAGTTAGCTAGGCCGCGGGTCAATAGTAGCATTCAATTGTTTATTTTTTCGATTGCGATTTACCGAAATTATAAACAGTGACGCTAGATTTCGCGCCACCAAAGATGTCCTGAAGGGCCACCTCTATCGTACAAGAAATAGGATCGATTTTCATTAATTCCACGGGTCTTCTTTAGTGGCGCGAATTCTAGTAAGTTCTGTCCATGATTTGTTTTTTCGTTCATGTCCTACCTTAGACTTAACATAAATGTCAAATGCATCCTTCATGCTGAATCCTAGCGCAGTGTAGGGATGAGCTAATGACGGTACCTCCCACGTTGGTAAATAGTCATCCCCAATCACATACTTGTCCAAAATATTTGCATCGAACGGATAGTATTTTGCTGGACAATACCTGTAATAGCAAATAATTTGATATCTAATCTTACTACTTAGTAATTATAAGTGAGTATGTTTGTGTCTCAACGAAAGTGTTTTAGTATACCTAGAGTGGAAATATTTCAAATGGATATTAATATTTCTGGTAGCAGGTTTAAAAATGGGCAATTTTCGTAATAAGGATAATTAAAGGCATATTTAATGAACATCTATGTAACTACTTTGAAATTAATTTCCCAATTATACTTAATTATAAAACTAAGTAAATAATTACCTGAATAATACGTCGCCTTTATACCAATATACTCTCAAGGGGTTAACTGAAGTCAATGCAACGTACACACCAATATCAAACTTATGTCCATCAACTAAGAACGGTTTTCGCACGTACTCCTGCACGAAACTTTCCCCACTCGACAAATCTATTTCGCTCACGTTCCTTAGATACACACCTCTGTGCTGATTGTGCTTCTCCAAAAACAATACATTTTTATTCTCCTTAGCATATTTTAAAAACTCCATCTTATTCTTTGGCAATTTGAACGCTTTGGGTATATACTTAGAATCGGAAGTCGCTAAATCCACTTTGTTTGTTATGAACCCCGTGCCGGGAAAGTGATTCACTCTTTGGTGTGGCTTTAATCTGTGTAAATTTGGATAGAGTACCCGAAAAGGGTAGTCGTGGGACCAGAGAAGATTCCATGGCGTTTCGTTGGTGCTTTTCTCGTAACCAGTTCTCTCGAGGACTAGGTGCACGTGTTTTAGTAGGCCATTTTTGTTTTCTACATCGTTGTAGGCAGAATATACCCAATACTTTCGCTTCTCTATGCTTTCATCGTTGTGAGTCTTCTGCTTCTTATATTGTACGTTTATTATTTCTAATATTATACCTATTGACACCCCTATTATGCATATAAGGAGAAATAAGTTGATATTTTTATCGTCTCTAATTTTATCGCAATTTAGAACTGATTTGTTTTTAACATTATTATCAACTTCTGTATTTTTATCTGGAATGTTTCCATTTTGATCTTCTTTTTCTGTATTAACCTTTGGAATAAGAGTTAGTGATTTTATTATAAGATAGATAATATTTCCATTTCTTAGATACCTAAGTATTTGTTTAAGCACCTACTACAATCTCAATTTATGATTTATTTTATGAAATTGTATTTTAAATGAAGATGGCACGTGTAAACCTAACAATAAGTAAAGACAATTTAACAAATAAGTTTGTGTTTGTTCTAACTTTCTTAAGTAAGATCAGATTTATCTAAAACTTTACATATTTACTAAATATTACATTGTGTTATTACAGTTTTAACAATAATGGATAACAAATATATAAAAATACTTACTTCAGACTTTTCTTCCATATTAATAAAACATAATTTGCGTTACTTTCACATATAATTTTGTTTTGTTATTATATTAACCGCGAAATTTTAACTTTCGTACGACCACAGATGTTCGGACTAATACTGAGAATGAATGAAGTAGTGTCTTAGAGGGAGATGCAAGAATTACACCATGATGCTTGCTAGTAGGAGTGAGAGAGACAGTGATACACTTTCTAAAACATGGTAAACCTGTACCATGGCGTTCTTTTAAGGTCACATCAACATACAATGCTCATTCGTGTGTGCACATTAGATCAGTAGGTAACTACTGTTTGCTTTTGTCGTGCTAAACTTATTTGCATATATTTTCTTACTTTAAATGTTTAGTTTTACTTATCTTTAGTTATTCATTGTACCATATTCTTGAGGCTTTATACCCTCTTTATTTTGGCCAAAACTGATCAATATTGCAAATTTTGTATGAAATAAGTAATTTTAAAATGTACCTGTTTATAATATTACTCTTAATTATCTTCGCAATTTAAAGGTTCTATTTGGTCCTCAATTTAACTACACATAGCTAACTTAAAATCTTGTAGAGTCGGTTCTTTGGTAACTTTTAGATAGATACTAAAAATAACATTATAACTATTGGATAATCCAATAATTAAAAAAAAAAACAATCATATTTCTGTATAGAGTACGTACCTATTACACAAATATAAGCAGATAAAAATCCGGAGTATCATATCAACACGCTGCTTTAGGTACCTAATCGTATATGTCTATACATATAGGATTATCCTACACATCCAACATATCCTACACAGATTACACAGAGAGACATAAGTAAGTAGGTACTATCTAATGCATTGCAGTGGTCATGGTCAGAACACGAACATTCCAAATACCAGCTTATACCTACATAGACGACCACAATCTTATTGCTAGATAATTATATTATAGAGTCTATACTATGCAATATTAACACAATATTTACATTAAATAGTACCTATTCAATACGTGGGTGGCGTCCGTTAAATACGACGATATCTAGATTTTATATTCTTAATTACATTTAAGTGAAGTTTGTTGCATATTTTCTGCAGGTACCTCAAAATTGTGCCCATCGGTAGCAGCGACAGGTTCGAGGAAATTATCTATATATTATACTAGTTTTTCCGCGCGGTTTCACCTGCGTTCCCGAGGTATCTTGAGTTTTTCCGGGATAAAATGAGCCTATAGCCTTCAGCTCAAACTCTCAAACTCTTCAGCTTTATAATATTAGTATAGAATATAATAGAATAATT
Organism: Tetheella fluctuosa; assembly: GCA_951216915.1. Classification (NCBI taxonomy): domain Eukaryota; kingdom Metazoa; phylum Arthropoda; class Insecta; order Lepidoptera; family Drepanidae; genus Tetheella; species Tetheella fluctuosa. The sequence continues at coordinate 9,036,743 of OX578230.1, forward strand.
TTGTTATAATATTTAGTTTAGTTAGGTTTTTTTTTTTATTTAAATTCTATTATTTTAGTGTTCTTATTACAATACATTTTTGTTGTAAATAAATAGTGCAGCCAGTCCAATAAAAAAGTAGTTTTTTTTTGACGGGACACGAAGGTGGTGGGCCATCGACCACCCTTACACGAACAAAAAAAAGTAGAGTATCCAATCTGTCTTTAAGATATTTAGGTAAGTACTTTAGTTGATCCAAAATCCAACCAAGATGATCAATCAATGTATAGGTACCTATATACCAAGAACCAAGATTATAGCACACTCATAAACTTAGAAAATTCAAAACATTTTAAGAAAATACGCCACAGACATACAAGACCAATATTTTTATTTCGTGTTGCCTAGTTATCTAGATCAGTAGTAAAGTCAATGATCCTTTGAAATAAATACAATTAAACGATCATTTTACATCTCACTAGAGAAACGAGGAAACTCCACAATTTCTTTATGATAACTAACATAATCTTAGTAGGAATAATCAACGAGATGCTAAAAAGTACTTAAACTAATTAGTAAGTATAAATAGATATGATGATATAAAACTTAAATAGAAAGTTTAATTCAACTTTCTCCTTTATTCTGACCAGTTTGTCGTAATAAAAAAAAACGTCTCATCGAGGTGTCGGGAGACCAGTGGGCGCGGGACCGTTTTCCGCCAACACATAGTTTGGCCATCCAAAGAAGAATCACTGCCAACCTACTGGAAATCTTGCCCATCGGCATCGGAGGCAGCTTCAAGGAAGTTTTATATTATTAGGTATAGATTGTATTTTGTATTTTTAAACCGACTTAAAAAAAAAACAAGGGAAAGAGTAGCACGTGTTTCAGTAAGTATCTCAATTTTTTTCGCTGTCTTTAAAATAGTGCCTAATTATATTATTAATTTACTTAATCAGATTACGTACAGTTATACTAAATCGTTATTTAATCATTTTTAATGCAAGCCCGCTTTGAAGTCGGTTTAATTTTTTGTGTTTTTTTTGTTGTTGTAAGTATAAATACATTTTATTGAAATGAAAAGAAAGACCTATCGATATCTGGTATAAAACAAAGTGCATAAAAATCAGAACATTTGAGGTTAATAGACGCAGTCAACTCCCGTATACATATAGAACTTGCTGCTAAATCACCTACAAATAATACAATAAGTAACCACCCCATGGAATGGCGTACAATGGAAGACAGTCGTCGTCTATTTGTTGACACAGATGCATTTATCTCCGAAACTCTAATGTTTACAGTCCCTACAGACAGGCTGGCGGGCGCCGCACCGAGATGTATGCGTTATGGTATGTAGTCGGCTTATTTAAAAATAATTTATTGTGTCAATCACATGTCTAATTAGCCTACTATAATATAATAAATGTGAAAGTTTATATGTTGGATTGTTTGTCACTCAATTTCGCATGAACGGTAAGGTGGTAATTTCAGTAAATTTGACCTTCATAAGTGCCCTCTTAAGGCCTAAACTGAATAAATGGCTTTGGCTTCGACTTCGACGCTTGAACGGATTTCAATGAAAGTTGGCAAAGAAGTATTTATTTATTTTTATTTATTTATTTTTATTTGGGAAAACAAACAGTTACACATTTTGCTTACAAACAAGTATTACCTACACTTAATATTAATTAATGTGTAGCTCACAACGTTATCCACATATTGTTAATTAAAAGTTAATTTAGAACAAATAGCATTGAGTGAACCATGTTTTTTTTTACAAATCTAGTGATTTAGGCTAAAAATATAACAGTAGTACTCAGCAAGATACACACATACACGTACACTATGGGCACTGTGGACCAGTGACAAGATAACTAACTATGTTAAGTCATTAAGTTTATTAATTAAGGCCCTTCTGAATTTAGGAGCAGGCAAATTAAATATATCCAAATCTGAAAAATGAACATTATAATTATTGGTTATGCGATGTAAAGGCGCGCGAACACCAGCGTTAGTGCGACAAGTAGCTACAGCGAAAAGTGGTCGTGTGCGCACAGTGCGTCTAATTATTGTTCTAGGCACAATATAGCATAATTTATTTGTCAAATCAGAGCAGTTGTATCTATTATTGCAAAGATCAAACAAAAACATTGATTCCAAGAATAGGCGTCTGAACCCCAAATCCCATAGCTTCCATTTGCTTTGTAGATCTCGAGTATTTAAATTACTACTATGGTGACAACGATGGCGAATTGTCCTGACAAACTTTCGCTGAACTCCTTCTATGCGATCTGTGTATTTTATATATAGAGGATTCCAAATCACAACAGCATACTCAAGCTGTGATCTAACCAATGCTTTATATAAGTAGACATAGGTACTACTGCTCTTGAAATCAATGCTAGATCTACTAACAAAGCCGTACATTCGATAGGCGTTAGCAACAATTTTGTTAATATGTAGATCAAGGTGAAGCTTAGTGTCTAGCAACACACCCAAATCTCTAATAGAGGAAACTTTATTGAGAGCAGCCTGAGACAGATTATATGTATTACTTATAAGGTTTCTTTTTTTACTAAAGGTAATGGTTGAGCATTTAGATAGGTTCAATTCAATTTTATTTTTTATACAATAGTCAGTAAAACGATCTAGATCCGCCTGTACCAAGTCACAATCAGAATTGTACCGTATTGATCTATAAATTTTAAGGTCATCTGCATACAATAAGAATTTTGAATTCAAAAAGCAGCCACCTATATCATTAATAAAAATTACAAACAAAAGAGGACCTAAAATTGAGCCTTGGGGCACTCCAGAGGTCACAATTATCGAATCGGATTGATGACCTTTTATTACGACTCTCTGTGTTCGGTTTGTAACATATGACGTGAACCAGCGAAGCAAGTCTCCACGAATACCGTTGTATGCTAGTTTATGTAACAGTATCTCGTGGTCTACCCTGTCAAAGGCCTTTCGAAAGTCCGTGTACACTGCATCCACTTGAACCTGCTGATCCATATGGTTAAATACGTAATCTGTGAAAATTAGTAAATTAGTAACGGTGGACCTTTTCTGTACGAAGCCATGTTGTTCAGTTATGAATTTCGGGATAAATTGCGTTGTGCACAAGTCTCTCGAAAAGCTTCGACAAAGCAGAAAGAATTGATATAGGCCGGTAGTTTTCAACGTCATCCCTGGAACCCGATTTATGTACCGGCGTGATATAAGCTCTCTTCCAAATCTCAGGGAAAGTTCCCTCCGTCATACATTTGTTAAAAATTACATGTAAAGGAAGATATATGCTATCAGCTACTTTATGTAAGAAGTACGGAGGTAGTCCATCCGGCCCAGGGCCTTTAGTTGTATCAAGAGCTTTTAATGCTTTTAAGATTTGAGTAGGGGTAAAAACAACATCATTAATAATACTGCCGTTATCAACGGAGTCTATAGGCTGAGACCATTCTGTGTCGTTAAATGTAGAGACTTCATATACTGATTGAAAGAATTCAGAGTATAGATTACATACCGAGTCCGCATCGTTAGATGTTTGATTTCTATAAAACACAGTGACCGGAATGCCAGTACTATTTTTGCGATTACGTACATAGCACCATAGATTTTTTACGTTTTTTTTAATGCTATCTTCTACATTATTGATGTAACTAGCGTAATTATTTTTGCATTGTACTTGAAATCGATGCCTGAGGTAAGAAAATTGTTCATAATCTGATATGTTATTATATGTTTTCCATTTAACCCAAGCCTTCTTTTTGTTTTTAAATATGCGTATAAGTGATCTAGAGAACCAAACTGGGAATTTAGTAGATTTGGGACGAGTCTTAGGAGTATGGTTTTTAACAGATCCATAAACAACATCATAGAATGCACCAACACTATCCTCTGCCGACAGGCAATTCATGACACCAATCCAGTCAACTGTAAGTAAGTCTTTATTAATTTTATCATAGTCCGCTCTATAGTAGTTGTACTTCATTGCATTCGCTTGTGTTAACATTTTAGTTTGAGCTTTATACAATAAAGTAGCGCAGAAAGGAGGGTGATGGTCATCGACGGTTAGTAGTATACATGAAGGAATGTATATAGTGGTTTCCGTGTTACTTATTAATAAATCCAGGGTGCGATTATTATGGTTTTTGATGTGGTTATATTGGAACGAATTTAGCAATGCCATGAAATTACTCAAGTCTTCACTTATCAAGGAATTTCCAGTACAGCAAAGTGCGGAAGGGTTATCAGGACTATGTGGAAGCCAGTTAACATCAGGTAAGTTATAGTCACCAAATAAATAGAACTTGTTCGCATTGAGGTCATCTAAAGTGTGATGCAGATTGTCAAAATAAGTAAGGTAGCATTCGCGAGGTGATTTTGGGGGAATATACACTGCGTTTATAAAGTAATTCTCTTGATTTACACTGGGAAGTTTAATAAGTATGTGTTCAATTTGTGGTGATACAAGCCGACCCGAGTCAATAATAGTAGAACGTAGTTTCTTCAAAACCGCAATAAGAACCCCTCCACCCTCCTTTTTGTTAGTGGCAACGCGATCACGATCACATCTATAGACTATATAGCGATCATCAATGAACTCACTATCAAAGATCCGCGGAGTCAGCCATGTTTCAGTTAGAATTACTATATCATAGCAATTGGCCAATATATTCATATATAAAACATTGAGTTTAGTGCGAATTCCTCTGCAGTTCTGATAATAAACAACTAATTTATCCATTAAGGGGGCCGGAATGTAATAAAGGAATGAGTTCAGCGTGTTTGGGGGACTGTTTCACATGAAATCGTACTATGGATTTAAGGTTCAGACTGCGAGAGACACAAGTTAAAGTTAAACCAAGTTTACGCCTGATGACATTATGATAGCAATTATTCGCATTATTGTGTATAATAAGTACTATCACTATAGGTAGAAACATCGAAAATCGGTAGCTAGATTTTTCTACGCGGTTACAACAATTACTGGCATAATATATAAAACACATAGTAATTATACGAATACAAGTGAAGTTGCAACAGATTTTCTGAGTTTCCATAAATATCACGTAAATAAGAGCCCTGGCACAATAAAGGTAGATTGATGGAAAACACGATATTGTACCAGTAAGCGAAACATATGCAAGATCTTTTGTCCCAAGAGGAACTTCATGGCTATCAAAAACAAACATATAAAAAAACAGGTAAGTGATATAAGAATAAACAAATATCAAGAACACAGTAAGTAAGAAGCAAACAATCACGTTGAATCTAGAATTTTTTAAATTTATGTTTAGAAAGACCATGTCTTTGTGTAAACACAAAAATATAATGTACATAAAGGAATCATGACTAACCACGTTTTGTAGTTTCTGTGGTGGGTTTAATTTTATGGAGGTCCTGTGTAGAACGTATAGCCATAGCAGAAGTGTTGTCATTCTGTCGCACGAGGATGGTAGCGTGCTTAATCCACACGTATTTGTAATTATTTTTTCGAGCAGTTTCGCGTACGGTTCGAAATAACTGCTTGTTCCTTAGAGTTAAGTGCTCATTCACATATATTAGCTGGGACGGGCCAGAAATACCAACTTCATCAGTCTTAATCCCCTTTGCCAGCCGCGCTGCGCTCAGAAAATTGTCTCTTAGTATACGTGAGCTTAGTTTTACTACAATATTTTTGGATGTATTTATATTATGTGCGTGTGGGACACGGTGAATAGCAATGATGTTATTCTGCTGCAATGAACAATTAATTTTTGAGCCAATTGTCTCCACAAGGGCAATCAAATTCTCCGAGCGCTTTTCGGGAACGTTACAGATCTCAAGATTGCATTGTCTACCCTGCTGCTCCAACATATCGATTTTTGCCTCTAGGCCCAATACTGTGGAGTTCAGGGCTTCTGTGTTCGAGGCCTGCTTTTCGATAGAATTAACTCGTTGGTTCAGCTTATCTTGCTGGTCGGACGCGTACTGAGCAGATTCCTGCAGAGACGTTACTTCACGAGACAAATTGATATGTTTTTCATTAATAGATGATACATGCTTTTCTAATTTAGTGTGTTCGAGCCGTAGAGAGTTAATTTCATTTTTTATATCAGAAGTGGTTTGGGAAACCGTCGCTAGATCAGTTTTAATGTTAATTATGTTCTCAGATAGCGTCGATAAAGCGGAATCGAAAGAACATCGCATCTCGTCAATTTTTTTATTTATTTCATGGGTTAGGTTATTAATTGCACTTGTTATCTCAGACTCCGGTTGTTTTCGTTTACTCTGTGTAGTGTTGACAACAGTTCCAGATAAAGTACTTAAGTTTGCAGATGAAGAAGTTGTAGGTGGTGGCGAGCGGCGCATTTTTTCTAATAGAAAAATGAGACTTATTTGTTAATATCAGAGTGCAATTTCGCTCACTAGCTCCAACAGGTATAGTTAGTTTCGATACTGGACGGGTAATTCGCGCCGCGCTTCACACCAACCGTGGTCCAGTGGCTCCAAGCGCGGCGTCGGCCAGCACCAATCTCGAGGCGATGCGGGTTCAAACCTCAGACAGACGGTACACTTTTTCCAAGTTTCTAAAATTCAATTCAATAAATTTCTACTCACTGTAGTGAAGAGAGGGATGGAGCTGTACCAATTCAAAGATGGCGTCGGCTTCTTATGGGGACCTCCACAAGATAGTAAGAGAGGTACCGAACTTCTGAGCTCCACTTAGCTAGTCAAATTAACAAATATTGAAAAAATTAAAATAATATCAATCACGACCGCGACGAGGGTCCACTCAAGTTAAGGCTCAACGAACGAATGTCGAGTAGATCATATTTTGGATTAAAACTTACTTTTTACGTCGAAAAATCATACGTATCCACGGAAACGCGGGTAAAACCGCGGGGCGGAAACTGGTGTAGAGCTTTGACTACATTGTTTGTAACGCATGCTATGTTACACGGTTCAAGAGCTAGGAATTTTCCAACTAAACTATTTTATATTCCACAAAAAACCTTGCTGAGTTTCTTGCCGGATTGTGAAACGCCTTTGTGTATTCCGAAGCGGTGATAGAGTCTGAAGAGAGTGGACCCAATCTTATGATATCTTATCTTACTATCCAGATAGATAGATAGATCAAACCCTGGAATAACTAGGATACTTTATTATCCCGGGAAAACATCAGATCCATCGGGATCGAGGGTGCAACCACGGGGCGGAAGCTAGTATGAATATAAAGCTCAAAAGGGTGAAGGTATCTTTCCATGAAAATATGAAGAAAATAAGAATACAAAAATAATATTTTCAGCCGTGTACATACATCCGCGCACGAGCGGCGCCGGTGTGTCTACGACGGCCATCGATCGCACGCACTCCGGAACATTGGTCTCGGACTCCCTTACTTTAACGAGACGTTGCTCCGACTACACGGCGCCTGGCTCCTGGCTCCTCCCTCCAAGGAATAGTCGAGGATCCATTTTTTATCTAAATCGGTATAAAATCAAGAACTATAGCAAGTCTAAAATCTTATTGTAACTATCATTCTAAAGCAAAGTCAAAGTTTGATAGTAATGTTAGTTAAGTAATTTATTAAGACTCAAAGTACTAATATTACCATGGTGACGTTTCGAATAGGTTCAGTTTCTGTTCGCTCAGTAGGTAGTAGTGACGTCTGATGCAGCGGAGGTTGTAGTTCGAATCGTATACTGAAATTAACCTTTCGTTGAAGAAAAACATCTTCATGTGGTTAGCATGGGGTATATACATATTATTCTATAGATCTTTACCATTAGGTTAGCACCTTGAAATTGTGAAATCTAGTGAGTAATTTCACTTCATTTAGGCTGTATTTGCTTACCACCTTCGGGTAAAGAAAAAAATATAAAACACATCTATTTACGTAAGTCATTATTAGTTCCAAGTTAGTTTATATATAGAACACTTGAATAATTCTGGACGTAAATCTAGACTTTAAAAAGTAAACTAAGCCCTTAGCGCCAATTATGAGTTAATGACCCCAATAGACGAATAGCCATCAAATTTCAGAGAAGAGCACTTGCTATGTCAATTTGAGATAGTATTCCAAACAATAGAACCTCCTTTTAAGGTTAAGGAGCAGTTAGCAAAACATTTAGGAGATCTATAAAATTAAAGGCCTTCAATGAAATAATTTGAGGCACTACAGCTCTCAACGAAGTGCCTCGCATTGCTGCTCTTTTGTCTATCAATCCACCCACGTAACGGTTTCGTTCCTTCATTCACAAAAGCAACGTAATTTGTAGACTGAAGTGATTGTTAAGTATTTTCGCACAGTGTCGAGCACCAGGGAAGACTGTAAAAAAAATGTGAATTAAATAAAATAAAATAAAATTTCTTTATTTTATTATGTTTATTTTATAATATTGCGGGCCTTATAAGTTACGGCCTTATTTCTTTACTTAGTACCTATAAATAAATAAAGCCTAGAACACACTGTTAAGTGGTAACAGATTTCCAGAGTGGTAGCTAGGCAAGAGGGCAGTACAATGTGGGGTAGTTGTAGTTCTCTCTTGGCCACCACCGTTATTTTTCTTGTTGTTATTTTTGTTTTACATTTTTTGTGTTTATGCGTATAAGTATATTTCTTTAAAAATTTATAAACATTTAATGGAAAAAAGCCAACATTGTCAGATTGTCTATATAGTGAGATATAAAAAATGTAACCTTGCTTAGTTTCTTGGCGGTTCTTCTCAGTTGAAGGCGACATCCGAATCGATAGTAACTTCAGTAGCTTCGACGGTCATAAGTGTCCTCCTAGGGCCTAAACTGAATAAATGGCTTTGACTTTGACTGTGTCTATGTGTTCTAAAATACAATTTATGCAGGCTGATTTAAAAAAAAAAGTTTTTTTTACTAAACGGAATTTCTTGGGACATTCTAGACATATGACCATTTGATCCCAAACTTAGAGCAGTCTCGACATACATGAAATGTCATCGCAAACTACCGATCGCTAAATAATAACGAAACAATTCGGTTGTCCTAACGATCCTTGTGTCAAATGCAAGTCTCTACATCCTAGATACCGAGCAAAATAGTTCATTATCTTTACTTAGCGATATCGGTAGGCTAACGAAAACAATAGATCCATAGTTCGGTATTTTCACGTTTAAAAATTTCCTTAAATTATAGGAAAAAATAGTAAACATTATTGAATAAATTTAAATATTTTTCTTTGAGAATTGCACATAAATAAAGTAAAGTATATTTTAAAAACACTTTTTATCATCGAAACTATTAAGTAGCTTTCCCGTTTTTTAAAATTCGATTAACTTGTCAAATATCAAGGAGATAAAAATAGGCCTCCGTGCAACACTTTAATCTAATGTCACTAAGACTTTTTGAAAGAAAATAAGTGTGATAAAGTAAAGATAAAATACGAAATAAAATCTCAATGCCGTGTATTCCAATGGTGGGGTACCACGAGGCAGGCGCAGGGTCCGCAGGCCCGGGTTCGACGTGCATCAGATAAATACAACTATAACACCTATTTTCAATCTAATTTGTCGTTCTATATTGAACACATTTATGTATAAAAACTATGTCCCATGTAATATTTACATTTTAAATAATTTACTGATATGTTTCAGACATAAGCGTACAACAAGCGTACACCAGTGGGCAAATTGCCTACAAGCAGCTGCAACTTAACTACAAGCTGAAACTGCAAAAATATAGGCTGAGTCAGCCAAGTGCAAACTGAGGCATCCCTTTTATTTGCGCAGGCTGCGAACAAAATAGGAGATGCAATGAACTTATTTTCAAATAAAAATTATACATAATTTTATATTTTAAATATTTTATTTCTATCACAGATTCATCAGTAAACCTAGTATTGATCACTCAGTCACCTTTGTATGCGCCATGCTACATACAGCTCGCCCATTGCCAGTTACTAGTTCTGTAATAAAAACATAAGATTTTAAGATTATTCTGATATTATCTAAAAAACATTCTAATCTAATGTTACCCAAACAATATATTTACGTGTATCTTCTAGGCCATAATCATTGTTGATGATTTTCGTGAAGAAATGTTTTTTTTTATACATGTAGGTATAGATAGTTGCACAATTACACTCACTTGGTACTCTACAGAAAGACCGAAGTTCACCTACGAGTAAACATGTCTTTTCATCATCATCATCTCAGCCGCAAGACGTCCACAGCTAGACATAGGCCTCCTCTAAGGATCTCTAATAGGACCGGTCTTGGACAGCCAGCATCCAGCGTTTACCGGCGATTATAAGGTCGTCCATCCACCTTGCTTACAAGGAGGACGTCCTACACTGCGCTTACCGGTCCGTGGTCTCCACTCCAGAACAATTCGGCCCCATCGGCCATGCATTCTACGCACTATATGCCCTGCCCATTGCCATGTATTTTGATATTCTGTAAAGGGATTATTAGAGAGACAATCATGACGATGATAGCTCAGTGGTAATCATATCGGATACGCCGTTGCGAAGGTTGTGGGTTCGAATCCTATGAGCTTGCAGTTTCGGTGTAGGAAAACATAGTGTGGAAAGCTTAGCATGGAGGTAGGGAAATTTGTAGTACCCGCCTGGTTGGCTACCAAGTCGAAAATCTAGTCACCAAGCACCAACTTGTGTGTTCCGGCAGTTGCACTTGAGAGCCAGTCGACTTCTAGGCTTTATAAAGACCAGCAACACATTGGCAATGACCCTGGTACTATCAGTGTCTATGGGCGATGATAGCCACTTAACATCTTTGAGATTAAATAAATATTTACAATATTTACAATCAATGTTTAAAATACAAACTATGATATATAGAAAACATCCTCAAGGCCCTCGCTGCTGTCGATAGGCAAGGTTCCCAACAGGCTGGCAGCGTTCCCTTTTTGGATGGTCAAGCTTATGTGTTGGCGGAAAAAGCTCCTAGCCCGTCGGTCTCCCGAAGCCTCGATGAGCTTGGATTAAATTAAGTTACAGGGCAATCCATTTACAAGTCCGCCAGGTACTTGTTGTCGCTTTTGAAATTATGTGTTGGTTGTTTATTTCCCTACAAAATAAAGTATCTTCCCACTCAAGTATAAAGTTACATAATTTAAAAAAAATGGCCTGTTAATCAATGCATTATTACATATCAGATTGCAGAGGGGTTCAAATCGTTTGAGAAATCATAATTTTCCTGTTTAGGAGTTATTTTGGTACTGATTTTATAAATCCTACCATGAATATTTTATTTTAGGTAATAATGAGTGCGAAGGTGAGTCAAGAAAACTTTCCATGTTTCCATTTCCGTATTGGAAGTTGTAACTTTACCTTTACCTTTTTCCGGTGCACCTACGCAATGTAATGATTAACCTATATACCTAAGGATATGGGCCAGCGATTATCTATTTCTACAAAACATTTTTTTAAAGAGAAAATGCTACTAACCTGTTGGGAACCTTGCCCATCGGCAGCGGCGGTCGCTTCAAATATTTTTTTCTATATATAGTTTGAATTTTTGCTATAAATAAATATTTTATTTGTTTATAAAAATATCGGCTTGTATTGTCTGTCATACTGAGAATAAGGGTGAGCTTGTAAATGAAAGATGTCGTAGTAATTATGAAAAAGTTGATTTATTATAATTATAATAATTATTATAATACAGTTTACAATAATTACAAGCGATCACCAAACGGGGTGAAAGAAAACGGCATAGTATAAATTATTTAGGCCGTCTGCACATGGCCTCGCGCCCATGCACCGCACGCCGTGCTCTCCTCGAGCGAAGCGATCGCATGTCCCGTGTGCGCAGGCGCACCCGTAGCGCTGTGCGTGTGCATTCTGGTAGCGTTACATGAAATATTCAAGTGGCAAGGAACCGACCGAAGAAGACACGAGGATATCGCGGGACATGCCATCGCCACGCTTACAGTGACATCGACGCGACGATGCGCAACGTGCGGTGCAATGGTGCGACGAGACCTACGTAGACAGAAATTTATTTACTCGATTTTATTTAGGATATAGTCTTTCGAACGCGAGGAACAAAATATTACACAAGTCGAGAGTATTATTTATAATCGATTCGGATTAAATCGGATTCGAGAGCGGCAGAAGCGTGCCGCGGCGTTTGCGGCTTGAGAGCGGGGCGACGCGGGCGGAGCGGCAGGCTATGTACAGGGTCGCCGCTACGGGCAGTCGCATTCCTCGACTACCATCTCGGGCAGGTCGCGTTTGATGATGTTCGAGTCAGCACCGAAATATATGAGCGAGAGCGCGGAGAAGCGCACGGGCGCGCAGCACGCGGCCCGCTCCAGCCGCGCCGCCTCCACCACCTGCGAGTGGTAATTGAGGAAGGGCGCGCACGCGCCGCGGCAGTAGTTCGCGTAGTAGCCCTCCGGCGCGATGATCCAGTCGTCCCAGCCGAGTGCGCGGAAGCTCACGTAGTAGGTCTGCCGGCAACAGCGGCCCTGCTCAGTGTCGTCACAGTCGAGCGCGCGGCGGCGGCGCGCAAGCGGCGGGGCGAGCCGCAGCCGCAGCAGCGGGCGCGCAGCCTGCCCGCCGCCCAGCCGTAGGCGCACGCGGCCGCCGCACCCGCTACAGTCGAGTAGCAGCCGCAGTGGCGTGTGCGCCCCCGCGGCCGCCCAGCGCCGCGCCGCACCGGTCACGTCGATGCGCTGCCAGCCGCGCGCCGGGTCGCGCCGCGCCGCGCCCGCTAGCTCACCCACGGTCGCGTTATCGCCCACCGTGAACGCCCACAGCGTGTAGCGCAGGCGGCGTGCGCGCGGCGACGTCTCCGCTCGCACCATCAGCTCCGCCGACGCGACCGCCAACTCCTCACCCTGCTCCGAGTCTGTCTCTTGCCCGAGTCGGAACTCGATCAGCCGTTGTCCATTTATAGTCTCACCTGTCACATAAGAATAGAGGCTTCTTCTTAGAAGGGGTTCGAAAAACGTCAGATGTAATCGACACCCTTTCCGGTTTATAGGGATTGGAAAAGCGCGTTTACTTCTGACGTTTTCATCGGTTATTCTACCTATTTCCTATGTTCCCTAGCGATAACGAAATGACCCATCATGCGGTGCAGCGGAGGCGATGGAGTGGGATGAGAGAGATAGGAGATGGGTGCGGAGTGCACGCGGTGGGCGCCCATGGCTGTGGGCTGCGCGTGCGCGGTCGTCGCGGCCGCCCGGCTTGTGACGTCGCTCGGGCGGTCGCGCCGAATCGGGTTTGCGTTGCCACGTGTACATTCGCCTTTATTTTCAAATGTTATTTTCAGGAAATTGATATTTTACAATATTAAAAAACATCGCCTCTGCTAACACCGCTAATAAAATTAATAAATACAGAAAATGAAGTAAAAATGTTTTTAGACTGCTGGTAGTCCAGTCCATCGTTGCGATCCCAGCGCCTTGCTTCAGAAGTTTGAAGTTCAGCTTATATTGCGTCGTGTCTGCGAAAGAAAATACCAAAATTGAATAGATTAATTTTAATACTTATCGTCAACATGGAGGCGTAGTGTGTATCTAATGTAATCGATAAATCTATCCGAGTCGATGATTGCGATCAAAGCGTCAGGTCCATCCCAATGTGTCCGGCGATTCATTGCGTTAATCTCATATGAATACAAAGTTCACTACTTCCCCGTGCGCTAATACCTACAGCTACGTTGTATAGTAATTCATAATAAATAGATAGTAACATATAAAACCTAAAAAAAAAACTGGAGATATTTACGTATTTTGTTTTTGCAGTGGGAAACATTGATTGTAAAAGTTAACATAAGTAAGCTGAACATGTCTAAATTTACAAGTATCTTGTACACTATCCAGTGATTCCCGAAGTGGATTCCGTAGAATACTCATCAGGGTTCCGCCAAAATTATTTATTATTAGCTGTTAAATAATACCACGGTTACAAACATTATTTTGAAATAGCGCAAAATATGTGATGAGAAGAACTCATTACTTATTTATTTTATTTTATTTACGTAGCCAGATGTTGGCTCTCAACGTATCGCTGTGAAACAGGCTTTCAGTCTACGCTTATACAAAAAATAAGTACAGGTCAAAATTGGATGCTACCCCAGATATACGCATACAATTGTCGGACATAATACCCATCTATAAAACAATTATTAATAAAACAGTGAAACAGTTTTAAGTTAAGTTTAATGTGTTTCAGTAATATTACATATTTCTTAAATATATATATTTTTTTTTATACAACATAGTCGGCAAACAAGCATTCGGTCCGCCTGATGGTAAGCGGTTACGTAGCCTATGAACGCTTGCAACACCAAGGGTATCACTCACGCGTTGCCGATACTTCCTCCCTCCCCGATGAGCTCTGGCGACCATACTCACGCGCAGGAACACAACTATAAGTTATTTGGCTGGGGTATTCTGTAAAGCACTTTTCCAACCTACCTCTCTGATTGTTCTTATATAAATCTGTGTTGTTCATTTGATATGGGGTTCCATAAAATAAAAGGTATTTGGCTGGTGTTCCGTTATCTTTAAATTAAAGTTTGGGAAGCCCTGCTGCCTATACTATCCATAATATGGACAGATATAGTAAACAGGTGTTAGGTAAATGAGTCTACAAGAAACTACATACTATAAATGTCTACATATTAATGCAGGTGTTTTGTAAATTTGTGTTTATTCAGCAACATACGTTGCTGAGAAATTTACAAGTCAACAGTGAGTAGTCAAAGGGAAATCAGCAAACGGATACACAGTGCCTGCGATCAGAATCTTCAGTACAATCTTCTAAAGAAAGAAAAGAAAGAGAGCGATAATCTAACAGAGTATTCATATCCTCTAAAATGTTATAAATACGAAAGTTTGTGTATGTGTGTGTGTGTGTTTATGTATGTTTCTTAACACTCAACTCCGTAACGGTCAATCAGATATAGACCATATCCTGGAACCAAATAAGATACCTACTTGTTATCCCGAAAAAACTTAACATCTCCTGGGAACGCGGTGGAATCCGCGGGGTGGACGCTAGTTTACTATATTTCTGTGAGATATATAAGCCGGACATAATGGCATTATATCATAGAATAGAACTACTAAGCTAAATAGGCCTCCAACTCGAACTTTCATCTATACTAATAAAGTGGCTTGTCTGTATATATAAAAAAAAAACGTGACTGACTGACTGATCTATCAACGCATAGCTCAAACCACTGAACAGATCGGACTAAAATTTGGCAAACAGATAGTTATTATGATGCACCCCTAAGGGGGTAAAATAGGGGTTCGCGGGTGAAACCGCGGGGCGGTAAGCTACTTTATAATATTTACCAACTAGAGCGAAGGGCTGCTATTTTATGCGAGAGCACTAATATTTTCCTAGTGTAAAAAGTATTCAAAGATAATTATATATTTAAGGCCAAAGTATGATCTAACTATTTACTTTGTATCATTAAAATCTGTTCAGCTATTACAGCATTGGTATTTATAGACTTAGTGATCAACATTTTTATCCATAGAAATGGTCAAATCAGACCAATGAAAACTAACAATAAAGTATGCAGTAAGTGTGAGGATGTAGAATTACCTATAGGACGCCATGGTATGGCTGAATTATTGACTGCAGTTGGATCGACCGCGAGCTGTGTGTCACATACACGTATGCAATGTTATGCAACACGGCTCGAAATAGCCTATAGATTGTTATACGTTACTTACAGGTTAAAAAGATTATGAGTACTATAAGTTCTACTGGTTTTATGTAAAGATTTGATTTAATAAGGATCACTTTAAGGATTTCAAAAAGAAAGTTATAATGGAAAGTATAAAGTTTCTGCCCCGCGGATTTCAACGAAATAAAATAAATCTTTATTCAAAGCTGAATGACAATTTGACAAGTGCTATAGACCTAGGCAAGTAGGTTTGTTTGTTTGAAACCTTTTCACGCCTAAGCTGCTGGACCGATCGCGATGAAATTTGGTACGCCTATGGATGGAAAAGGGACATAGGTTACTTTTTTTCTCGGGAACGCATGTGAAACCGCGGGCGACAGCAAAGCAAGTAAAATAATAATAGTTAATTGAGCTAGTAAATTCTATTGCCAAAATCTCTATATATATATATACTGGGTGATTTTGTTATCACTGGCAATACTTGCAAGGGTGGAAGTACTCATCAAAATGAACAACTTTTATTATGGGACTAACTGTGAAATCATGAAAAAATTATCAGCTGTTCCATACAAAAGTTCAATACCTACTCTACCAAAATGTATGAAGCAACCATATTATTTTACGCGATATCAGAGTTAGCCCTATAATAAAAGTTGTTCACATTGATGAGTACCCCTGCAAGTATTGCCAGTGATAACAAAATCAGCCTGTATATATAAAAATGAATGTTTGTCTGTATGTCCTTTATAGACTCCGAAACCGCTGAACCGATCGCGATGAAATTTTCAGACAATCTTCATATTAGCCCCGCGGGTGTTCCTGTAAGGTTTGGTGGCGATCGGAGCACTCGGGACCGCGGGTGAAACCGCGGGGCGGAAGGTTGTCTCTAGTAAAATTTGTCTTTCGGATGAACATCATCTCACCCGCTAAATCATAACAAAACCCATTTTGTCAATCGCTTCAACTGAATATAAGTAGTCTTCAATTCAATTTTCTTAAAAGACTTTTTTAAAGATTTAACAAATCTTTTTGATATTTGTAGATTTATTTTTACCTGACTGCCAAAGAAGGGTTATGTTTTTTATTGTGTCAATAGCTTGTAAATCATTGAGATCGGATAATATTTAGATGAAAAAAAACACGATATCTCTTTTTGTATTTACACGTGGGCGCTTCTGTGGAATTTAACCTAGGTACATTATCATCAATCTTTAACGTCAATGGTTGTCCATTCCTTTCCTCAACGCGTGCCACCAAAACAATAAAACCACAAGAAAGTACAATAAAACAAATCAAAGCATGTTAAATTTGGTATACAGCTGAAAGTATGCCAATAATAGTGAGTTTAACGGAACTTAGGCACTAAAAGCCATGGCGAACGTTTGACCTGACCTCGTTAAACATGGTATGCCTTGTATACCAAGAATCTAAATAGAAAAATATAAGCAAGGTCACAGTTAATTAATTAGTTACAGTAATTCAGCTTACTTATTTATCATGCGGGAGCTACTAGAGTTGCGTGAAGCTGGTTTACTGTCACAGAATTCAGGTAAAGCTGTTGTCATTTATTTTTATTATCTTTTCATTTAAAAGTATAAGAAGATAAACATATTAAAGGTTTTAAATGGACATTTAGTTTAAATTAAAGTGAGCGCATATTCAGACTCAAGCTGTTCAATAATGAATATGATGAAAACTTAACTAACCACGAAGTTGAAATAGGTGTTATTTATATACTATCTTCTGCCCCGCGGTTTCCTCAATAATCTGGTAGAAGTACTACCACCATATCTAATTCCGCCGTGAAATAGTAGTGCACTTGTATTACTGTGTTGTGGTTAGGAGGGTATGGGAGCCGGTGAAATTACAAGCACAGGAGACTTAACAACTTCATGTCTCAAGGCTTGGCAACGCGTGAGTGGTACCCCTGGCAGGGAAAATATTATATTGTATTTTCTTTGCCCGTGGTGTTATGAGCGTCTATAGGCTACGGTAACCGCTTACTATCAAGTTGGCCGTAAGCTTGTTTGCCACCTATGTAGTATAAAAAAATATATAAAATGACATAGGCTATATCACTTTCCAGTCCATATATACTTTATCTATGCAAAAATTCACATCGTTCCGTCGCTGCGTGAAAGAAGAACAGACCAACAAACACACTTTCGCATTGATAAATATATTTTCTATGTTATCATAATATTATTGATCAATGTAGTAACCTATTAAGATACTGATTTAGCTAAATGTACTGTGTCACAATTTTGAAGAAAATAACGTCGCATGAATTTGTCGGAAGATGATAAAGTGTACATACGTTTTGTGTCTAGAAACTGTTACGCTCACAAGAATTATTTGAATAAATTAGCCTACAATTTCATAGTACAAAGAAGGTAGCTCGTGCTATTTTTGGACAACCATCGATCAGTGACGGCAAAAAGATCACAATGCTTTCCATGTAATATGTCTAATTAAGTATACTAAAAATTTCATTACATTACAATGTGACTTTACGATCGATGTTATTAATCCTACTATATTATATATGTAAAAGTTTGTATGTGTGTACGTTTGTGACTCAATCACGCATAAACGGCTGAATAGATTTGTATGAAACTTGGCATGAATAGATAACATATAGGATACTTTTTACCTCAGGAAAACATAAGGCCCCTCAGGATCGCGCAACTTAATATATAGTAATATACATTTATAGTTAGCCTGTTGGGAACCTTGCCTATCGACAGCAGCGAGGGCTTTGAGGATGTTTTCTATATATCATAGTTTGTATTTTATACATTGATTGTAAATATTTGTTGTAAATAAATATATAAATTATTATTATATATGTAATAAATAAATATCATGCTGTAATGTAGACCCAATTATAGGCAAACACGGCTTGCATTTAAACATGGTTTTTGTGGTTTAAAAACATTAAAAAAAAAAAAAAAACATTTTAACTCTATGAACGTAGTATTCAATTGATGTACTTAAGCATTTTTTTTATATTTATGAAAGGAACAATTCAAAATATCCAATTTAGCTTCTTTGTAAAAATCATTATGGTCGCGTTAATTCCTAGGTATCAAGCTGTAATATGAATAACTTAATTTAAAAGTACCTACTGTATTACAAATACTATCTAACAAAAGTTATTCAGTAATATTCTTCAATCATACGAACCAAAATTATTCAAAATTATAATTTCAAGTGAAATAAGGTCGCAAATAAAGCTTTCCAGTTTAGCCTAATTTTTGCCCTTGTCGTAGGTAAATAACCTTGCTACGAATGTGCTACGAACGTGCTACGGCTGCGACATGCTACGAACGCTACATACTACGAAACATCACGGGATAATTTATCTATTAGAGCACATATTAGAGGTTATATTTCTATCGGTTTTTTTTTCTACACCGAAGCCAACTTATAAATATCTTTTGCTAGCTTCTCTAGGGTACTTATGATTTCTCGGAATAAAAAGTAGTCGGGATAAGAAGTAACCTATGTGCTATTCCAGACTATTGTCTATCTCTGTACCAAATTTCATCTAAATCCATTCACCCGTTCTGCCGTGATTGAGTAACAAACATCCATCCATCCAAACTTTAGCATATATAATATTACTAGCTTCCGCCATGCGGTTTCACCCGCGTTCCCTAGGATAAAAGGTAGCCTTTGTTCTTTTCCATACCGTAGACTACCTGCATACCAAATTTCATCGAGATCGGTTCAGCGGTTTAAGCGTGAAAAGGTAACAAACAAACATACTAACTTTCGCATTTATAATATTAAGTTAGGATTAGGATGTAATAAAATTCTGTAAAAAAGTATTTTTTTATTGAAGTACTGTTATTTTAGTCCTAAAAATCTGGCAAAATATTATTTAGATTCGATTCCTGTAGTTATAATAAGCAAGTACGTATTCAAAGAAAAACCTTTCTATATCTTGAAGTAGAATTTAAGGGTTATAATAAACCTAAAATTAAATTAAATGTTTTTATACATTCAAATAGGTCTTCACACTTATAGAATTGTCAGACTCTTGGGAAGGTTGTTTTTTTGTTTTAATGAATGAATAATTTACTCTAAATTATTATCAATAACTAACTTTGATAATAATACAATGTAGTATCTTTGATAATCTGGAATAACTACATATTAACAAATGAGATATCTGCGTATTTTATTCATACTCCAATTGAATTGGTCGAAAATAAAGATCGCTAAGTTTATTTATTATAATTTAAAGTTAGCTAATAAACGGAACAAACGTCGAGTTAGTGGAAAAATTTACGGAACGGAGCGCGCTTAATTCCGCATGTATTATCTGGGGTATCAAATTATCATGTGGGGTAATTAGATATTCGGGGCTATTCAGACCTGCTCGGTTGCGGTCCCGATCGGGTAGACAAACCGATTGAGTAGTTTACTGAATAGGATGCTGTAAAATTTAATGAAATAAAATCGTCCTTTCCGATCGGAATAGCAACCGAATGGGTCTCTGAATAAGGGGGATTATCTTATTAAAATCGCACTGATTCAGTATCTTATTTTGAGCTTATTATTATTTTTAGTGGCAAATGATTATTGTTATTTCGTTTAGGAACATTGAAAAAGAATAACCAGATACTAAGGAACTACCGACGGGCCGTATCCTTGTTTGTCACCTTAGTGCCATAAAAAACTAATGATGGCTGCACTTGAGAGCCAGTTACTTTTAGACAACACCATCAACCATATCATCACTTATCATAGATTGTTATGACACTTTTTTTCAATGAGCAATTTGTTAATTATTTTAATTTTTCTTTGTTTTTTTTCTTTATAAACTCACACGCTTTATTCATTACGATACTTATATAATGTATTATATTTAGTACTACTAGTATAACTCTTGAATATTTCTGTATCGTTATTTTATGCAATCATTGATAAAGATGATTAGTATGGAAAACTGACGTGACTAATTAAATAAATTGTTAGTTGAGTTATTATCCTTCTCCTTCTAATAATATTCTATAATTTTATGTTATCGTCTTGGGACATCTAGAAATCAATCCAAGTCTAATTTACCGATGAATAATACACGAACTGCAATTACATTTTGTACATCGTTAAAACCAAATCCTACCATTAGTCACAAAAAAACTTGTATAAAAAACTGAACTATTAACTTATAATGACCGTAGAGAACACTTAGAAGCCTTAAATTAAAAACCTCACCTCGATACTCAAGTGGGAAAGTTTTGGTTCATCGCGTCACGTAAAAAGTTTTCCATTCCGACGGTAAACGACCTCCCCCCACTGTAGTTAGTGTCCAACTGACGTGTCTTGGGAAATCCCTCCACTTATATACCCATTGGTAGGCGGTGATTCAGCGTTTGAATAGGGGGAACGATGCCAATTTTCTTTTTGTGTTTTATCATTGACTTTTGAGTGAGTTTATCTGATTGATTAGTTATTTGTGGTTTGAATAACTGTGTTTTGTCTAACTTTTTAATTCTTATGAATAATTATACTTACGTATAAGACTATATCCGACGAAATAATTCACGAGGAAGGTTCAGGTACAAAATCACTAAAGTTTTGTGTAAATTGGCTGGCGCAAAAAGACATGCCGACTGGGAGCTTTACTGGCTTGCTTATAAAGCAATACTAAGCTTATTAAAATGTAGGAGTATATGCTCTGCTACCCGTGCGAAGCCGGGGCGGGTCGCTAGTAAAAATATTGAAAATATTTAGTAAAATATAGTTTTACAGCCATTCGTTTGCTTTCTTATTATAATTTGCATTGCAAATGCCCATTCAGTCACCACTTATATTCGTAGGCCGTAGAACCGTAGCACGTCGTAGACTGCAGTCGTAGACGCGTAGGCGCGTAGCCGCCGGTTCGTAGCACTGTTGACATTGCGTGACATAGACAGGTCTTTGTTAGAGATCCGTACGACCTTACTTATAAACCGCTATTTATTTAAAATACTCATAATACAAATGATAAATAGATTTTTATAAGTGTCCATATTTTTATTATAAATTAGTGTGTGTCTATTGTTGTTTAATTGATTTTAATTTGGCATTGGCATTTATTTTGGCAGTTTAAGACTATTTAAGATATAAATCACCGATAGAATAATTTGGAGTTACTGTAGTGCAGTATTAATGAAGTATTCTGACAATGTACCATTGAAGTGAATTACCAGTAATTGTTAAATCAATACATAATATAAAATGTAAAACGATACCTTCGACTCACATTAGTATTTTAACGTATCTTTGTTTTTTTTTAACTACGAGTCCCAATATTAGTTTTTTTCCAATGCTCACTCGACCAATTTTACTTTGTATTCTCGCTAACATTTTACGAGGATCATTGGATAAATATCGTATCATTTTGTATAGATATTTTTGTACCTAGTCTAAGAGTTAGACTAACTTTTTATGTATAAATCCAACATGTATTCGTAATTTATTGAGTTTAACCTAAATTTATTTCTAGAATTCTTAATATAGATAGACGATAAATATTCTTACATTAATGGTAGGTATTACATAATAATGGATCTAGTTTTATCATGACGAGTGATTATGTGGCCGAAGGTGATAAGAACACAAAGCTTAGAACGGAACTAGCTCTCAAGAGCAGCTGCTAACTCACGACTTTCGCCTATTATAACACGTCACATTGAATTAATTTAACTAGTTTACAACATTTATAAATTACTATTACAAATTATATTGTCTTCATTATGGGTTTTTATGATTTAGGAGACCATTATGAGCGGACGAGCCACTCCTTTACAGTGAGATGTCGCGTCGTGACTTTCCATGGGTGAAGTTTTTTCTCGTTCCACATACCTGGATGGATGACATTGGTACAATTTACACTCTACCTAATTGGGAAATTTATAAATTTCAGAAACGAAGAATAAACTGTGTTGTGTGATAAAGCAAAGCAGAATCTAATAAATGTTATTAATCGGCCTACTTATCGTGGAGTCGTTTTTGTACCGTCGGCGTCGCGCATCATATCGTCGTATCGTTTTCGTTGTTACATTCATTCTGGATTGTTATGTAATCTGTGGTTTCAATCAATGGTTGGCATCCTCCCAGCCCGCTACATTTATTCGTGCGACTGTACGGCGCCCCTTTTATTTCATTACTCTACTGTGTCTGTCTACGCCTTGCGTATTGTTGACAAAACATTTGCCAAATATTTTCGTAAGGTTCCAAGAAGTTGGTCGTTGGTTCGCCAATGTGTGTTTATTGGTTTTATTTTTGTTATTAATTAATTACCACGCTAGCTGGCTACCACCCTCTAACTGAATCTGTCGCCATAGGCACCTACAGCTGTGCAACTGTTGCACGTAAAATTCAGTTCCTTGGTGGCTTTATGTGCTTACCGCCATAGGCCAAATCTTTCTAACTATAGGAAAAAAAAAATGTAAAAAAAAAATGATATTGTTGTCACCATACTTATAAGTTTATTAACATTGTCATTCTATTTACCAGACCGAAGTGTGGAATAGATTACCTCATCTTAATAAGTAGCTAGTGTAGTTTTTTTAAAAGGTACTATCTATTTACAAAAAGTTAAAGATAATATAACGTAAGTATTTCCTTTTTAAAGGAAACTCCAGCTTGGACGCATTCCGCGTATTTGATTCGTAAAATAGAAGGCAAAAGGTTTTCTAGACACGTAGCGATTCAATTTAGAGTCTAATATTTTTAAGTGTAATGGACTTATTATTTCTTCGGCTATATCCACATTAACAGGTTGACGGGCCGGTTGGCGTGGTTGGTAAGATACCCTATCTATCACTCCGCAGGTCGTGGGTTCGATTCCCACTCAGGACAAACATTTGTGTGCATGAACATGTCTGTTTGTCCTGTGTCTGGTTGTAATTATCTATATATGTATGTATTTACAAAAGAAAAAGTAGTATATGTAGTATATCAGTTATCTGGCTTCCATAGTACAAGCTCTGCTTAGTTTGGGGTCAGATGGCCGTGTGTGAGGAATAATGTCCCAGAATATTTATTTTATTTATTATTTATTTATCTTAGTTACAATTAATTATTTAAATAAAGCACATCTTAATGTATTAGTCGATATTGTATATTAAACCTAAACTGGTTATATAATTATGAAATTTGTAAGATTTTTTTATTTAAGTGATGATGTGGCTGAAGGTGATAATGGTAAGAATACAAGGCCTAAAGTAACTGGTTCTCAAGTGCAGCTGCCGGAACACACCGGTAGATTACCGACAGACGGGTACTACAAAGTACCCTACCACCATGCTATATCTATTCCTCACGTTTTACTTCACGGAAAGCTCAAGCTTATTGCAGGATTCGAACCCACCCTATCTATCGTAACATATTGAATGAGAATTTTCCAAAATTCAACCCCTATGATAAAAATAGGGTCTCAGGTGAAACCGCATGCTGAAATCTAGTTAATTTATAGCTATAGAAATAAATACCTGCCTAGAAACACAGTAAGTTAATCGTCATACATTTATAGAAAAAAATGGCGAAAACTAATCGAGATAATCAACTAAAAATAGATGATATTAGTAGTAATGTCACATTTTGTTATTTAGTTTATTTGCAAGGAATTACAGCAGTGATGAAGGAACCTAAGCATTGTACGTGTGTCGCGATTTGGGTCGCCCACGCAATGTGGTATCTCACGCGTGGGAGTTCAACTTCAAATAATATTATTTATATTCGATTTATTCACTATATTTTTACCGTGACTGTGCCCTCAGGACCGTGACTGTAATTTTTCAGATACTTTAATGTGACTAAATAAAATTAAAACACAATTTAAAAAAATTATTTACATATTTACAATTAAAGTAAAAAATACAAACTATGATATATAGAAAACATCCTCAAAGCCCTCGCTGCTGTCGATAGGCAAGGTTCCCAACAGGCTGGCAGCGTTCCCTTTTTGGATGGCCAAGCTTATGCGTTGGCGGAAAAAGCTCCCAGCCCGTCGGTCTCCCGAAGCCTCGATGAGCTTGGATGATAAAATCCGAGCAAATCGGCGAGGCTCGAACCCCCATTACCTATTTAGTTTAGTGGAAACGCTGCCAGTCTGCTGGGAGTACCTACATAATATAATTAAATAATATCGTTCAGTAATCACATCTTATATATTGTAGGGAAAAACTATATTTTTTACATACAGACCTACTATTAAATAAGTATATATTTTTATTCATATCTTAACAGGGATTGCAAACCGTAGCAGAAACTCAGCAAGTCACCTTTGCCTATATGGTATAGGTCACGATTAATGCTTTGCACAGCATTTTATATACGTATCATATAAGTAAAAAGATATATTGAAAGAATCAATATGTTTGTAGTATACATATTTTTGTACTATCAAATTTTATTAAGCTAGGTAGGCTATTCAGTTTGAAACTAGACTACCTACCTACCTACTATTATTATTAGTTTAGTGGTAACATGTTAATATACTTACTACTTATCGTTATTTCTGAATACATTATGTAATATATTGTGCTACAGACAGTGTAATAAAGCTCCAATTAGCAAGATTTGCTGATAGTCTTCCCTGTTAACTTTATTTTTAACTGTTAGAGAACACGTATATCTTAACCAAGAAGCCGTAGACAAGCAAGTGTGTAGTTTTTTGAAAACACAAGTCCAACATTGCCTCGAGTGTTAAGATTTGATGTTAGTAAACGATAAGTACTAAAATGATGTATGGAATAAATTAGTTCCATGAGTTTTCCACGAGAGGCGCTGTACCAATTTCTATATGGAAATTTCGTAAAAGCGAACGTTTAGTAGTCAAAAAATGCCATCTATCGGTACACAGCTCATACGAAAGAAATGATCGCAGAGTTGTTGGTTGGTTGTCTGATAGAGCAGGCAAGTCTTAAGCTTTGCAATACATGTTCACCCAAGCCGAGTGAACCTAAATTCTAACGTGTGGACAGCCCACTTGACTTGCCTTGCTATTGCTCGCCTACACTTGCCTAGATGGCCGAGTGTAGGCGAGCATCATCGTGTATAAGAGGCTTATGTTTTGGTTAGAGCAGTGTTCGTTTTCTACATTAAGGTTCGTAACAAATCTAACCTTTATTGCAGTAAGTTAGAACCTAAATACTATATAATACAGTTATATCACTGAACGTTCTATCTACTATAGAGGTAGCATTAGGTAGATCCTAAAAGGTAGAAGCAAATGTAGAACCGGTATTATTACAAAACGTCCTATGGGGTCTAAATTATTTTTTATATTTGCTTTGGTTTTGTCATAATATTTTTGACGATTACATCCTATTTGAAAAATTCCTACTTTTATAAATACAAATGTGTGTTTGTTGGTTCGTCCTTTCACCCAGCAACGAAATTAAGAATTGACGTGACTTTTTACACAAAGATATTTTATGTGCCAAGGGACATAGTAAGCTACATTATTTTTTCACGGATGAAACCGCGGAGCGAAAGCTAGTATGAAATGAAACAATCTTTTGTAAGTATAATGTAATTTATTAAATAATTATAATGTTTTACATTACTATACATTACAACTTTAACAATTTCACATTTCTACATTTCAACTAACATTTATAAAGATGTAAATACCGGTGTATAATAGTTTCATTAAGAATATACGTTTTGTTTTTTTTGTGAATACGTGACACGACAACCTACTTTTAGTACTGGATTTATATATTCTACAAAACAATAGTTAATTTCGATTATAAATAGCATCGAGGTATAGTTAATACTGATGGATTATAATCATCTATAGAGTATATTTAACACGTATTTATACGTAATAGATATCAAAATATAAAACATACGTATAAAATCATGTACCTACAAAAAATACTATATAGTCTTTAAATGTTACTTGTTGATAAAAGTTTTTGTTAAGTATTTTAAAAAAATCATCTATAAGATAATAAAAATACCTTATTATGCAGCAAGATAATTTCAATGTGGAAATTCACAGCTTATAATCTTGTTTTCAGCAATATTTATGATATTAATTATATAAAATAAAGTAACTCTGAAATGCACTCTATAAAACACAAGATATATAAGTATTATAATTAGTTAAAAGCTGTACATACGTTTTCTAGAACTACATTTTACATTTTTAACAATCTATAATGTATATTTTCACATTTAATATAAATTCACATAAGTACATTACATATTTAAATGTATTGTGCCAAAAAATATTTTGAGCTTTGTATCATATATATATAGTAATAGATGTATCTATTGAAATAACTCTAAATACGTATATTATATTACAAATATTCATTTTTCAATAGTGTTTAATAAATAATACATTTTTCTCGTCATTTAGACATTTCCATTAATAAAACATCAAATACCGTAAAAAAAGTACTCTAAAAGTTTCGATATACTTTTGTTTT
Organism: Tetheella fluctuosa; assembly: GCA_951216915.1. NCBI lineage: Eukaryota > Metazoa > Arthropoda > Insecta > Lepidoptera > Drepanidae > Tetheella > Tetheella fluctuosa. Next base: position 9,063,804 of record OX578230.1, read on the forward strand.
TAAACTACGTACATATCATAATGTATGTTTTTGAAATGTTGAAATAATTCTCATAACATATTAAAAGTTCTGAAAATGGTTCCTGTGAATTGAGAAATGCCAAAATTATATTTTATTTTGATTATCGAACACAAGTATCTGTTGCAATTTTGCTTTACTCTTATTACGCGCATCTCAACCCCGTGCAAAGCATTACATCAGACAGGGCCAATCAACTGATACTCAAGCTCTCCAAACTTAATTGAAATATCAATATTACCTAGTTAATTATGAGCAAACAAGTTGAAATCCCATTATACAATAATCAATCATCAATACTCTTTGGTTAAAGCAGCTCTATCTAATAATAGTAGCGTAATCGGGATGTGCGACTAACTCAAAGTGTAAATGTTTTGATACTTAAACATTCACAAAGTAAATCATATTAAAGCACATATAAATGAGCTGTTTATTCATGGTATCTGTAGCACCATGACTGAAAGAGCATCATGTGGTTGCGGCACGTTGAACACGGGCGTTCCAGACTCATCACAGTATTCTGCATAACGCACCTTGCGCAGTGTCTTCAGGCCGAGACTGGCGCAGATGCGTTGGGAATACGCACCTGTTGCGTCCACTTTGAAGAGCTGAAGAAAGATAAATAAAAATAAAATAAATCCCCAGCCTGTCGTAAAAGGCGACTAAATGGGGACCTTCGGGGCTGTGGCCAATCGGAGCGGGGGCCCCGAGCACCTAGAAGCGGCCCTGAGGAGGACAATGGGTTGTCGTGGTCACGACTCATCGTGCGATAGCACCGCGAGAGTGCTGGGGGGAGGTATCACACTTCCCCCGGGACGGGCTATCCTAGCGCCGCGCTTGGAAGGGCTCGTGTATGTGTTCTGTACGAGAACCCGAGCCCCTCTACAGCGCAGATGGAGACCACCGTGGGAGTCCGGCATAACCCGACTACTCCCCCCAAGGCGGTCGGATATCCTATGAGGATTTCTCCACGTACAAAAAAAAAGGCTTATTCAGAACCGAATGTACCTACTTGAAAGTATTTGGCCTCTGACATCAGAATATTATCAAAATACGTTCTTATCATCATGTTTTCTTTACTATAAGTAAGTCTTTACTTCAAAATTTGTTAACGAATTCTTTTTCCACCAATCACGATCAAAGGGAATTCTACTCGTACCTAAAAAAATTATGATTGGTACCTTAAATCCATGTTCTCTAGCGGTCACTATGCTCCTCCGCATCAGCTCCTTGGCCAGGCCGCGGCCTCGAGCCTCCTCCGACACGGATATGATCCTGCATTCGAGGATACTGTCAACCTGAAAGAAAAAGCATTCTAGGTCTACAAATTGCCTCAAGTTCCAAAGAATAATTGTTAGCTTATTTCAGAGGTAGGTATTTCAAGTAATGTATATTAAAAAATAAACTAAAAACCACGTTTTTTTACATTATTTTTTGTGGTTTAAAATAATAATCTAATTAGAATGTATAATCATCGAGTTGTGAGCTACCCTGAAAGTTTCAGCCGGATAGCTAATCGGGAAATGCTTAAAATTTAAGTTGCAAGATTCCACCCGGAACAAGAGACAGGCAAACAAGAAAGTGACTAAAAACGTGGTAATAAAAAATACTGGAAACGTAGATGTTCGTTCTTGTAATGTGTAATATATGTGGATCTTATCCGAGCAACAGTCGTACACGTCCCCATTCCACTACGGGTCATCATCCCCTGACAACGAGGAGAATTAAGGCCCCGCACAGGCCCAATGAGGACTTGTGTACGTCACATGCCTTTGAATTTGACTTCGGATATAAAACCCTCCTCACGATGTGTTCCTTCACGAAAAGCACGAGTTGAAGTGGTTAGTTTAAAACTCAGAAGCACTTATGAGTCTGTTATTTCTACCTGCCCTGAACATGCATTTATTTTTGCATACACTAATTCAAAAACTCACCTGAAATTTATTGAACAACTCCAAATCTCGGCTTACGTTGTACAGAATGGTAAATATCTTGTTGTATTTCTCGTCAGAGGACTGCTGTATCTTCTCGATGGACTGCTCGATGTCGCCGGGTCATAAGATACCGTTGAGACCCACTCCTAACACCTAAAAAATGAACCATTTGTCTTTATCATCATATCTAACCCGAGGATGCTCCACTGCTCTATCTTTCTTAATTTCCACAATAACAAGTATTTTACTGCCGTGGTCACGATTGCTGTGGAGGTTCGATACCCTGACTACTGCGCCGCAGATCGTGGGCTATGTACGAGTATAATGGCATAAACTATGAAGAGACAAACGTACGGTATCACCCTCAATAGCAGCAACGGACAGCCCATCAGCTATGGTAGCAGCACAGAGCCTCTCTAACGCAGCATGGGGCTCCCCTCGCTGGCACAATGACACCGCCTTATTGAGGGGCTCGTCTGCAAAGAAGCTGTTCCTCAGGTGCCGTATTACGGCATCGCTCATTTCAGGAGTTATAGTCACGTAGCGCGCCATTTCTGAAGATGATACAATTATTAGTTAGAAAGAGATTTATGAAGGTTAGTAAATTATAACGTATAACGTTTCGTTTTTTGCTAACGTTATACTGGATTAAGACAGACGAATGACTTGATGAAATCACAATAATCAGATATTTGTATCGATATTGTATCCCGTTTGCGTCATACAAATTATTCAAGATTTAAAATAGCAAATTTCCATCCCAAATCATGGTTTGACAAATTTTAGGTAAAAAATAACATAATTCTGAAGAATTTTGTGATGCTGAAGACACTTGATTCTCAAATTGCGGTAGCAAAGAGTAACGGTGTACCTATACAGTTACATAACCCACTAGGGGTAGTTACTACCTGCCTGTGTTATATTATAAGGTACTCACTGTGAACATTAACCTTTTTTTTTACATGATGTTCTTGGGGGAACTATGTTAAACAGTAAATAATTTTGCTCTGCCTTATTTACTTAAAACATCAATCAAACAGACCATTGTTTATTTTACTAATCGTAAAAGATACTGGTTTAGACTTCAAGAAAACAGGGCTTTGACGCCTCACAGTTCAACTATAAACGGTGTCTATCATTTTAGAATGAAATATTCACGCTGTAATCGCTCTACATACTTAATGACTATATCAACTTAGGTGCCGTCCATGTATGTCACGCATATAGGGGAAAAATGCCTAATAAATTGCGTGACGTTTTATGAAGCTGAAAATGGCTCTTCGGGAATTCACTTAAGTTATGCAATTTAAAACTAAATCTGTCAACCAAGCTTCGTTAGAAATGCGTTATAATTTTTTGAATGGCAACCAGTTTTTCTTGGAAGCTAATATACAATAATGCCTATCTTCAATTGAGAGATTTAACCTCTAAAAAATGAAATTATCTATTAGTTTAACTGTTTGTTGTACAGTCAGCGTCAAAAGTAGATTGGCAGTACCCTTTCATATAATAATCTATTGACGTTCTCTTGACAGTTTAATTATGAATTATGTAATGTGACACGGTACTAAAGTGCCAATCTACTTTTGACGCTGACTATACCAACCTATATGAATGTCGCAGTCATCTGGCTGAATCTGCTGTTTGATTGAATGACTAGCGCGTTCATTGAGTGACGACATTTAATTGAATGACTAAAGGACAACTCGTCAAGTTGTTTAATGTAACGTTCAACGTCTTGACAGAACGATTATAAACATCTAAAATCTCTTCCTATTCAGAAACGAACCGGATACTTTAGGTTAGAAGTGTATGACTTCGTGGTTTTTTTTAACTGCACGAAAACCCTTCATATTCAACTATGCTACAAACACACATTTCAATCACCTGACTGATTTTACGTCCGCTCTGTTCAATGGGTTATGTTACAATCCGCTAACTAGTTGGACGTTGAGTGACGCTTGTTCAATCAACGTTCGGCCTAGTCATACAATTAAATGTCGTCACTCAATGAACGCGCTAGTCATTCAATCAAACAGCAGATTGAACCAGATGACGGCGACATGAACATCACGTGTGTGAAGTATGATAACTTGAATGAAAGGAGAGTAAATAATAAAATGGAATAGAAGAATAACATCCTTCCTTCTTTTTTAATCCTTTAGAATCGAAGTTTAGATCCTTGTAAATTCCTAATTAGATACAAGAGTTCTCATACACACACGCAGCCCATTCCACACTTTAAAGGGGCTTAATTAATTTAATTTTAATTTGTCCATTTTAAAAACAATTTGTCGTAGGAATTTCAATACGCGATATTCAACTGAAAGGGGATCAGCAGGGAACAGTGGGGACTTTAATAAAGCTCCCGACTCCCGGGTGATCGGGCCGGAGCCGGGTCAAGGTCGATCGAACCCTGTCGAGTTTGATTTAGATAATAAAAGCGATAACTCAGCTGGATATATAAGGTACCACTAGGCATTACGCTGGAAAAGTCTTTGCCTCATGTTGTATTAGGTTTGGTGTATAGGAAGAGAAATATTGAGGTGAATTGTGCGTGAAGATAATAATCTGGATTAAATTAAAGTAGTCCAACAATCAAGTTTTCAGTGAACATGAAATAATGTAGGTTCCCTAACGTTTCCGTATAAAGGCGTACTCACGAGGCTTTACTATCGATAAAGGTTGCTTACCCATCGGATATTTTAGACTATACGTGCAGGATATATTTATCCTCATTCTACCATTCTCGTTTTTAGAACCAAAAATGCCGTTACACGACACCACACGACGTAGATATATCAAACATACAGACAAGACGTTTGGGATCCACATAATGCGGACAGTATTGCAGAGGAACATACGTCCAGCGTCTATGTTTCCTGATTCTTATAACCTAAGATTGAGAACTAGCTTTTCTGGCTTTCTTGATACAAATTCTTAAATACGGTTTCAAGATAAGATGGTGACTAAAATAACATACTTACCTAGCATGATAATAATACAGTACCAGGGCGACCGAGGTCTGCTCGGGTGAAAATAGAGAAAACGAATTTTCCTAGATATGAGACCCAGCTAAATCGATATATTGCAACTTTCATCGCAATCGTTAGAGCCGTTTTCGAGAACGTGATACAAATATAACTATTTATATGATTGTCTGCCTAGTGTTTTAAGAAGTACTGTAGTCTTATAGGTATTTAAGTACAACAATACCCTTGATAAGTTTTGTAATTAATCAGATTTCTCAGGGTTCGTTGGCTACAAGGACAGAACATGAACTACGCAACATATACATATAATGGAGTAGGTAAGACATCTACAACGCATTAAATATGCTGTTCAATAACAACACCACACGCCATGCGATGATATTTCCATGTAGATATAGTCGCGTCCACGGACATTTATGTTTTATCTGTTTTTGTATAATTTTTTGTATACACTTGTACTTGTATACAGTGAGCTTACAAGATATGATAGAGTAGCAACGCCTTACAAACATTTCTCAGAAATGCGTGACCACTTGTGAGCTCAAAAGACGTAGCTTTGGAAACCATGTTAGTCTCGTTTCTTCTACCGTCAAACTAATTACGTCAAAACGAGACAGAGACACTTCATGTCAAGCTGGGAACTATGGCAGATATGCCTACAGGCATATACAAAGTGGCAACGCGTCGGTGCCGTAAACAACTAATCTAGTTACGATAGTAACATATAAGATCATTGCTTGTATAAGTAACCAATAACTCAACCCCTACATACTAGTATTAGACAATCGATCGATTGGATTCTAACCAATGCAATGGTTAATAATCGAGTGTTTCCGACATACTACTTAGTCACAGGTATCTTATGTCAAAATTTCAACACCTACGCCTGCCTTTTGTATGCAGGAGCCACAAGTTAATATACAGAAAGAAGCATACAATACCTAAGATTTGAAAGACATCCCGCTTTTAACTTAAATATTCTCCACTGCATTTTCATTGGAAATTGACAATAAAATACCTTTAGTTTATTGCATTACGTCATCAAATGTAGATTAAGTAGGTACCTAGCAAAACTGTCAAAGCCATGAAAGCGAGACCTTACATTCACGTTTTCATTCAACGTGTCTGAACGATTGCTATTTACTAGAGATGTCTACAATACGTTGATCTATAGTACTTTCAATACAACTAGTAAGATCTAAATAACATATTAAATATGTAGGTAAGTAGGTAGAACTTAGTTAAATGAAACGGTAAGGAAAACAGCATTTCTTTTACAACAATTTTCCACAAATTACATGTTCACTCAATATTTAGTTATGCAGAAAAGAAAATTCTTGTTGCAACTTTTAAATTTATGTCAAGATAAACTTTTGGGTGATTAAACCATACTTTTAGGATGTAAAAGAATACGATATCTGTGGAGAAAACCAACGGAATGAAGGTACCTAGTTCGAAATTTCAAGTTCTACCTGATAAATCTTTTTGATAAAATATAACAGGAAAATTAAAGATACCGTATTCAAAAAACCTAGCTCTGTAGATCAAAAAGACAGCCACGAATTTGCACCAAATATTCCTTCGTACCTCCACGTCCTTATTGAAGAGGCTTTGTGGGACCAGAGGGAGGCGGGCGGATTCCACCCGACCCACGGGAGCTTACGAGACGATATTACAAACCATTAGCAGCCTCAAATTTTTGAAAGAGCTGTATTCGTGTGCTATGTACAAAACTCTTAAATATGTAGAGTCTATACATTTTAAAATAAATAATAAATCTTTACATAGTAATAGAGTTTGCAAAAGTTAGTTTGCCTGTCTGTTTGTTACGTATCTAAACTACAGACACAATTTTTGTCTAATCAGATTTTAGTAAAACCTATCAATAGGATACTATAGTATCCAGTGACAACCTTTCAGCAATAAGATACACAATTTTTAAATATAAATACAATTTTTCTTATTTTTATACCACTTGAAATAATAATTTAGGCGGCAATTTATTTGACGAAATTATGGATATGTTCAGAATAAATCCTTTATCCATTAGATTCCTCTGAAACTGATAAAGCTGCTTAGATGTTTTCTTAATAGCAAAAAATAGCGCTTTATCTCAAAATAAGCCCATTTCCTTGATTTTATTTTACCTTAATAAAAAATACCGTTGGCGGCAAACAAACGTATAAATTATGAGATCCTAGATTCGCACGCAATTTCCTTGCTAAGATGATTCAGACGAAAATCGACTCTATTACTGATAACATAAAGTTTCAGATAAATTCACGATACCGCCGCTCGAAGGTTGAATACAGGAAAACAATTAGTTTTCCTGTATTTTTTTCCTGTAGTTTTCCCGTAATTTAGTGTGAACTTTATTCAATATCGATTGGACTACTTTTGCTTGTCTACTGATGAGTCGTACTAATATCGAAATAAGTCTAGATATTATGTTAATCCCGCTTTTGTAATCAGACTTCTGCTCTATAAACACCTTACGTAAGTAGTTATTTTTAAGCAATATAATTTCATGTTTATTTAAATAGTAGGTACTCGTATTTTTAAATTTGAAAAAAGAATAGTAAATGCTTTGATTTTCAGTACCCCGAGTGTAAACAATTGACGTTAGAAAACGCTTTCTATCACGTTAGCGTTTACGACATTTTTCTATAGGAATCAGCACAGTACCTCTTGCGGAATACTCATGGAACTAATTTCTTCCATACAAATTTTTAGTAAACGCAAACGTGATAGTAAGCGTTTATTTACGTAAATTCTTTACACTCAGGGTACAGATCCTTATTCCGTATTGAATGTGAATAGGTAATCCATATTGGATTGCTTTTCTCGATATATCGGAAAAACATAGAAGCTTTTTAGAGTAAATAGAGTTAACACCTCACTCCCAAAAAATCTGTCGAAAAGCTCCTACTGCGAATTCAGGCAGCTTCTAAACTTCGTGTGAAGGAGTAAAATCCTTCGGTCACCGTCCCCATCGTCACTTACCACGGTTAATTATTTAAAAAAATGTTAAATGCTCACCTTTTTTATTTAGTCCCAACCAAACATTTTTAATAACGTCTATAGTAAGTTAATGAATGTACAACAATATAAAATAACAATCATAAATTGTTATGAAACCGGACGCGGCCACTCTGATCAAAATGTCAAACTGATGTAAAGAACATAATGTTATACTTTTAATCTCAGCTTTTAATAGATCCAAAAAAAGCAAGGAGTCCAGTTGGAAATTTTATAAGATTTTTTATTTTTAATTATGCTTTTTCTGAGTTACAACTAAACAAAATAAAGTTCATATTTCTGCACATTTTTTTATAAAATTAAATTATTAGTAAAGTAATACTCAACCGTACTCTAATTACTAACTTATTCATCATCAAAACATTAAATTCTATAGAGCATCTCAATGCAACCAAACATTGTACCGTATAACAAAATAAAAAGAAATACTAACGTCCAATAAACAATTAACCGGTCCCCTACAATCGATACGAAATGCACACAGTTCAGTATCTTCTGATACAGTAGCATTCTGGCTGCAAAACACAAGACAATGATAAATTCCAACAAAGTAAATAATGTAGTATGGAAAGACTTACCGTGTACGCCGCCCACGACCGCTCAACGCGCACTGATAACACCGCCCCAGCGGCGACTATACCCCCGCCCTATCTAACCGTAGATTAATGCGCAGACTGGACTAAGGAAAAAAATACAAATCTATCTACAGTGTAGTATAGGGTATCTTTAAAAGGGTATCGATGGCCTTGGATATTTTAGATAGGTATTTTGAAGGTAGAAAGTTGTCGTTTATTTATTGATTGTTTGTAACCTTTCTTCAAACAACTTAAGTAGGTACAACTTTTAATTATTACCTACATGATAACTCATTCCTAGCCTCACTTACTTACTTAAAGATAGATAAAAGTTGTTCAGTATGACGAGCCAAGTATAAGTTGGAATATATACCATCTCGAAATATCCACCCAGTCAGTACCTACCTATAGCATGATCATACAATTCCATATCAACATAGGTAGGTTCTACCTATAGATAGGTTAACTACCCATCTATCTACTTATATACTATAGTTAAATTTCAAAGTACCTACCTAACAGTATCAAGGCAGTACGTCCAGCTTCATAATGCTTTTATCAAACACTTAGGACCATTTCCCTACGAGTATCGTAATTGCATTTCAGACTTCGAGTTTACTTGTGACTGAGGATTATTGTGGCAGTATTTATGGTAGACTTTGGTAGTATTCATGATGCAGAAATGTATAGTCATCATCATCATCAGATATTTTTTCTTTGGGACCAAATGAAAGAAGCAAAAACAAACTTTTTTTTACAAAAAATTACTTAAACTGGTTTCTTGGTTAGATTACGTATCTACCACCCTAAATTAAAATTCTTTAATTACGTATTTAAACATAGAGATTCGATGGTTGTATAAGATTAAGGTCATATTGACATTGGTCTGGCGCCCGCCTAATTCGTCTCAACCCTTATCGGGTCACGTCAAGAGCGCATCGCTTGCTATCAAGGGTTTCTGTAGTTTTTAGGGTTCCGTAGCTTAATGGCAAAAAACGGTACCCTTATGATTTAGTCCTGCCCATCTAGTACTAACATGTGAAAAGATGTGCGTTTTAAGAATTAAAAAACTCAAATGAAATAATATTATTAGTATGAAATAAAAATTACAATGGAAATAAACGTGTGGGGTATTTTTAGATAGGTCTTAAAAAAATATAGAGGTTTCAAAATGACTTTTTTTTATTTAAGTTAATACTTCGTGATATGCGCTCCCCCCCATTCAATTTTTTCAAGTATGGGGTGGAAAGTTTTAGGAATAATAAAACCAATGTGTATGTTTAAAAATAACTAGGTATATTTCTTTATGAGTATAATTGTATCATACAATAATTTGGTCATTTTCATTCAAATAAGGCTGTTCTTTTATACAACTACATAACAACTAAAGTAAACCTACCTTATAATTAAACAGTTATCGTTAAAATAATGACAGTAACTTAGTCGAAAAGATAAAAAAAATGGAAAGTCACAGGTTCAACCCTAAACTTTATTGAACTGAAAATAAATATTAAAAATTCGAATAAAATAGGCTAAAAGGATCTCGTGACATTTTTTTTATATTAAATATAATAATATTTTAACATGCCATTTTGAAAAATTACAATTTCATTATTTTAAAATAAGAATCTATATAGAAAAAACAGATCACTGGATAAAAAAAAAAATATAAATTAATAAAACTGACCATATTTATTAAGCAAAGTATAACTTATTTTACTTTTATACAATATGAATGTAACAAATTGCTGTTTAAAATTAATAGTTTTTATCAACACAAGGATAATATTAGGGTTTACTTATTAAAATTTCCTAACACTGGCCAAGCCTCTATCAAATTTTACTCAATCGCTCATGTAATAAAACTCAGATTTGTGTAACAAAGAAGTTTTAACGGTCCACGGCGCAGGCGGGCTAAAAAGGAAGCTCGAGCAATTTTGCTAATGCAATTCATTTTTCCGAATTTACGGCAGATACATCAATACCAAATCTTTTAATGAATTAAACTGTATATATGTGACTATTTGTTGTGACTATTTTACATAAAACATATTGAAATAAGTAGGATCTGGGATAAGTAGGATTCGAAAAATGAATTGCATTAGCAATATTGCTTGGGCAGCTTTTTAGGGGGCCAGGTCTGTGGTTGAATTCTGTTTTTTCTTATATATTTTCGTGCACATAAGTTACGATAATAATACCTATATCCTTTACTGACGCCAGCTACATTCGGTGGTGACATTTCCCACCATAATTTGTAAGATTACACAGTTTCTAAAACTAATAAATGCTATGAGATTCTCGTTATTCTAAAATACTATAAGTTCAACCTAACAACTAAGTGGGTACATTTAAACATACTTGGAAATAAATTAATATACCTGTCACACTATTATAGCCTCTATTTGAATACTAAATAAAAGATAAAATGCAAGCAACAGCTTTCTACAATTGATAAAAAGATTATCATAAAATCTTAAATTTATACAAACAATAAGTTATAAATTAATTGAATACAAATGGTATTCAATTACATTAATTACCCAGTCATGTACATTCATTTATAACTGTATATTTGAATGATGAGCCTAATACCCAGCAAGTAAGGCATAAAATGACGATTACAAAATATACCGAGCTGATTTAAAATGGGATGATACAATTTGCAGACTTTTTTTATGGACATTATGTAATATATCATTTTTTGTTTTGTCTATCATATAAGATATATGGATTTAATTTGAAATAAATGTTTATTATTATTAAAGTGGAGTGTACATAAAATATTAAATTCTTGGTGACAGATTATAAACTAGAGGTGAGAAAGTACCCTAAAACCATGCTATGTATATTTGTTTCATCACATTTAATATATAGTTTATGAACCCAGGACAGAAGGTTGATAAAGAGACTAGTAGTAGTTGCTGTCCATTTCTGATAATCCAAGAACTTGGCTACAGCAATGATCTTATATGTTACTATTGTAACTAGATTAGTATGACGCGTTGCCACTTTGTATCTGCCTGTAGGCATATCTGTCATAGTTGCCAGCTTGACGTCAAGTGTCCCTGTCTCGTTTTGACGTAATTAGTTTGACGGCAGAAGAAACGATACCAACATGGTTTACAGAGCTACGTCTTTTGAACTCGCAAGTGGCCACACATTTCCGAGAAATGTCTGTAAGGCGTTGCTACTATAGTAATCATAAGCTTACTGGGCTACAGCACTGATTTTCGCTATCAAGTGATTTCGAAACTTGCTGAAGTTATACAAAATACATCCATATTTATTCTTTACATTAAGTATCTATTAGCTCGCACCTTGATCTATATTTATAGTAATATCACCAGCTAAACCATTTTGATCACAGGTATTAATTGTAATTGTTATTCTTCCCTCAGTATTTTCCTTTTCATGTTTAGGGTCACCGGTTTGGGCGTCCTCGGGTGGTTTGGTTGGTTCAAAAGTTTTGAGGGATGGCTCAACTTCTTTACCATCTATAAAGTGTACAGGGTAGTGTTGTTTCAGTTCACTTAGTAGTCTGAAACTGCTGCCGCATATTGAGCATCTGAAATTTTAAACAGTTTAAAATCTTGTAGTACTTTTTTTGAAGATAATTTAAAATGCACGAATATGAGGCGTATCCTGCTACTATTATACGCGAAAGTGTGTATGTTTGTTTCTCAACAATGGCTGAACGAATTTTGCCGAAGCTACTGAAGTTAGCCTTCAACTGAGAAGAACTCGGCAAGGTTACATTTTATATATACATTTTGATACAATCTGACTGTCGGCTTTTTATTTTTGAAACGTAGGGCTAGATTTAAGTGTAGTGCTCAGTACGTACTGGTAGAGGTTCTGGCCGAGGTGCGTGCGCAGATGCTTGAGCATGTCGTTGCTCTGCGTGAAGGCGCGCGCGCACAGCCGGCAGCGGTACGGCTTCTCGCCCGTGTGGATGCGCTGGTGCCGCTTCAGGTGGTCCTTGCACGTGAACCTGACATATCACGAAGGATTTCAATAAGTCATCTTTAAATCCAGTAAAATTGGGGTGTCGATCTCCCGCAAAAAAAGGTTATTTTATTGTTTGAGCACATTCGTATACAAAGACGGTAAGCACACAAAGCCTAGAAGGTACTACCTCTCAATTGGTGCCGAAACACACCGGTGTTTGACAATAGATTTTCAACTAGAAGGTAGCCAGTCAGGTGGGTACTACAAAGTACCCTACCATGGTATGGTTTTCTCACGATGTTTTTATACATATAAAGCATCCCTTACACTGTAGCTCAAAATCCTTTGACGCCGGCATCAGCGTATTACCCGCCGTATATTGTGAGTTGGAGAATATTTACATATCATATTCTTTGGTACCCTGGTAGTGGCGTTTAATATGACCTTCCCAGTGCCTGTGCATTCCCATTTTTAACTTCCATTCCGCTATTAGAAGTATCTAGTACTGACCGCATAGTGCAAGTGTCGCAGGCGAAGGGCCTGACACCGAGGTGTATGAACTTATGCTTCTTGAGCGAGTTGGGCTTGGTGAAGGCGGCGCCGCACTGGTCGCACTTGTACGGGTGCGCGCCCGTGTGCGTGGCCGCGTGAGACGTCATCTGACCTGGGTTGCCATGGACATATGAGAATTAAAAAAAAAATGAATTTACAAAGGAGATTGCCCATTTTCCTAAGATTGTGACATGGGAATTGACCTTAAATAAATAAATTACATGGAGATTATAATGGACCATAAATTTATGCATTTGATACGACCCGTGTAGGTAATTATACTAAGCCATCTATCGTATGTGATTAGGAATAAAATTATAACATTAGTTACACAAATTATAAACACTGGCCAGACTTTATGCAATCAATACAAACCTTTGGTACAGAATGTTTTAGGACATAAGTTGCATGCGTATGGCTTGACACCGGAGTGACGCATCATGTGTTGCCGCAGGTTGGAGCTGTTGCTGAAGCCCTTGCCACACTCCGAGCACAGGTACGGGGTTTCACCCGTGTGGACGCGGATGTGGTCTTTCAGGCTGCCTAGTTGTGAGAACCCTATGGAATTGAGGTTTTTTAATTTTTTGTATGCCATCCGGCGTCATACTTTACATTTCAAATGTTAATGTCAACAATATTCGTTAGTGCAGAAAGGTGGGTATTGTTGATACACACCAATGAATTTATAGTGACATCATGAATTGAGTAGATTTTTCATATGCTTTGTTACTTTATATTTGTGATAGCTTAAATTCGTATATGAATCACATCAGTAGTTAAATAAAACTTTTTGTCATTACCTTTATTACAATATGGACAAACATTAGGTTTATGGCCATTATGTTTGTTCATATGTTCCATCAGCTGGTCTTGTCTAGAATAACGCTTGTTACATTTCATACATACATATGCATGTTCGCTATGCAGCCTCATATGCCTTTTCAACAAACTCTTCATAGAAAACTCTTTCCCACAAATATCACATATAAAGGATTTATGGTTCTCTTTATTCTTATGCTTTTTCATATGCATAGCAAGCGATCTGTGCTTCGGGAAAGACATTTCACATTGTAAACATTGGTATTTTATCAATTCATTGCACTCAGTCTTTACCCCTTCTCCTTTATGTATGGGAACATGTTCGTTCAAAAGTTTCTTAGTCTCAAAATTTTCATTGCACACCTCACATTTATTATCATGTTTAGTCAAGTGTTTATCTAAAGATGATTGTTTGTGAAATGACTTCTTACAATAAGAGCATTTCAAAGAAGGCACATTGTGTGAAGCTATATGACTTAAAAACCTTTTCTCTTGGCTGTACCGTTTTTGACATTTACTACATTCATAAACTTTTTCTTCTGACTCTGCTTTCAAGTAGTCATCATTTAAACTAAAACCTTCATAGGGTTCAAAGTAATCATCATTCAGATCATTTTCAGTTTTTAATTCAACAGCAAATTCTTTCTTAACTTCAGTTTGCAATTGCAGCAATCTTTCAAATTCTTTTTGTGCTTTTGCTGTTTGGTTACGGAATGTGTACATAATTTGCAGTAAATTGACACATTCATTGCAGAGCTTCTGCGGTAAACCATCATCTTTTGATACCTGAAAAATTACAACAAATTGAATATCCTATTTTACATATATGTAGTCAAAATTAATAAAATTAAAAACAAACAATTCATAGATAAGAATTTATCTTCCTTTTTGGTCAGAGAGTGGCGTTATTATAATCCTTTCAAAACCCTGGTTAAAAATGTATAGGAACAGCCCCCAGTAACATAACATTAAAGGTAAACCGTGGGGCGGGAGCTTGTAGAATATTGTTATAGGTACTGCAGAATTTGATAAGCAACTTTTTCCATCCAGCAACTCCTAGTAACTTTAACCTAGGTCAAAGTCTAATACTATAATGGTAAGATAAGAGAGTAGCCTTTAAAATAGTTATCTATGGGGCCAAGGTTGTCAGTCCACCACAAGCCATATGTTGTCAGTGAATCTAGAATAACTAACGGTATTACCTGCGCTGTGGTACATTCCATGAGCATATTTACTAATTGAAGAGTATTATCCTCCTCAATTTTAACTGTCTCGAACAAATCTAGTAGGTTCACATTGGTCTTCATACATGTTCGACAGGACTTATTTATGTCTATAACATCCATTTTCTATTATTTCTCATTTAGATATTGATCAGAGTGGTCTTAATAAATTCTTCCATCAATTCATTTTACATGGCAAGAAAGAGCAAATCAACCAAGTAACAGCACAGCACAGTAATAAATAAAATTGATGGAAAAAAAATCACAACAACACCGACCGACACCAACCAGTCAACCAGCACAAAAAATCGTAGGTTTACACACAGAGTACTTTTTACACTTTTTATAACTGGAAAGAAAGGTATAGGTATATAATCATCAAATTTATCAATCCAACCAATCAGCCTTCTATTTATTTAATTAATTAAAAAATGTATGTACAAGTACTTATTTATTAGCACCAGGTATGTGAAAAATCGATTAATATGATAATCGATTATTTTTTTTATGGAATCGATTTTTAATCAAAGATTTTTTTAAATTTTAATCACTACAAATTATAAAACAAAGTCCTCCGCCGCGTCTGTCTGTCTGTCTATTCGCAATAAACTCAATAACGATTGTACCGATTTTCATGCATGTTTTCACCAATGGATAGAGTGGTCCTCGAGGAAGGATTTAGTATATAATTTGTCAATTTTTTGCATACATTGGCTAAAAATATATATATATATATTTGTTGGAGGTGTTGGAAAAAAATAAGCCGTCTGGGAGCTTTCAACGAAAACGCTGCCTAAACCCTTTGAGATCTAACAAAACGATATATTGTGCTAGCGCAGATCGAGGCCGAAGAAGCCCGCAAACAAATACAGATGCGAAATCGTCAACCTAGATTTCGTCCTCGCCGGCGAGGACCGTCGCGACGTCCTTCCCAGTCTCGTCCCGATTAAGCGGCCCGAGCTGCATATTAGCAATCCGACCGATCCCCAAATAATATATTTGCATGCTAAGTCCTCCCTCATTCCCCAGGCAACGTCCTGAGCCGAGGTCGAGCCCCACAGGGGGCACCCTCAGGCTACCGTTGCCCAAAATTTATTTAGTTTTAGTTTTAGTTTTAAGTAGCGGTTGAGAGCCCTCAGCGCTCACCGCAAAAGTCCGCGTAACGGTGGAAGAAGGTCCCCTGGACCCACCACCTTCCTGTTCCAGTCAAAAAAAAAAAAAAAAAGATATATTGTGGAATTGTGTATCTTATATAGGACTATAGAACAGTCCGCGATGGCATATGTCTATCTCTTAAGGATAACATACTGTATTCATTTTAATACTTAAAAAAATGGGCAATTATAAAGCGGTACTTGGAAAGCTATTTACACAAATACGACATTTTATATAAGTTAGAGGCTTTAAGCATTTTATGCACATTATTTTACTCTTTTACACCCTATCGTATATTCAAGCGGTCTCGCACCAACGCGACACCACGACGGGTCTCGCTTGATACAGCCACCACCTCCGCCCGTGCTCCACTGCCCAGCCCGCCTGTTGCCACGCATCTAGCTGATGCCAAAAATATAGGCATAATATATTATGCTCTTCTACCCGTGCGAAGGCGGGGCGGATCGCTAGTTAATTATATAATTCACACATGTGTTGAATCGATTTTTGTAAACAGCGCCATCTGTGCGAATCAAAAAATATGAAGTACGACAGAAGACAAAAATAAACAAGTCGATCAAAAGACGGCGCCTTTTGTGCCATGTTTGTTTATATCTAAAATAGTTTCAAATATTTTTAAGGGTTCTCTTCTAGCGATATTTTACACTGGATCTAGTGACAAGATGATTTTTGAGGTGGCAGCCCTCCACAGATGTGACATTGAGTGAAAAAATCGATTACGTAATCAATTTTTTCACTCAATGTCACATCCCTAATAAGTACTGTGAAATTGTGAATCAGGCAGGCACAGCATCCACAGACAGCCAAATCAGCACACTATTTATTACGGACCCGATAATCAGAACCGGTGATCATTCAACAAAGTAATGGGTCCAACGCCTTGACAACGATGAAAAAAAGCTGACGTATATTCTCGGCCTAAATCGGAATCTAACTATGATTACACCTTCCGATTTCCTTCCTTTCTCTAAATAGGATATTCCCCCTTATTCAGATCCAGTCGGTTGCCATTCCGATCGGAGAGGGCGATTTTATTTCGTTAAATTTAGGCTGATGCTGTGTTAGTCCAGAATGGGGGCTATCGTTTTTGTGCTCACCAGTTGGCGCCACTGTCGAGTAAGGTCTATAAAAGTTGTTATTACGGACATGAAAACCATGTTTACATTTAAATCATGAAAATATCGAGCATGCCTCAGTTTTACGTAGTTCGTACGTTTTGTTCGAAAAAAAAGTGGGTAAAAGTTTCCGAAAAAAAAACTGTCTCAAAGCACTGCCATTTAATTGACCCGTAACTCATATTTGCCATTGCAAAATATTCACAACATTATTCTAATTAGAAGTAAACCCGCGTAGCCCACCCAGAAACAGTGAAGTTTGACATTCCGAAGACCTCACACTACACTAGCGCCTCTAACGGAAAATTCCCACGCGATAGCCCTCATTCATTTGCCACGTTCTGTACCGATCGACTGCCTCATTCCAAATAGAAGTCTGAAATGAGAAAATAGGAGCCATCCTATTCAGTAGACTACTCAATCGGTTTGTCTACCCGATCGGTACCGCAACCTAGTAAAGTAAGTAGTGCACGACTATGAAAGATTTCATTCGAATCAATCGACCGTAACTGTAACCGTAACTGTTCGGTTAACTTTGTATTCTGTGATGAGACGTGGTGTCGAACGGGGACCGGGTGTGACGGGTATGTACCTATACGGCTATACCTGTAACTCGCACCCGACGATCGGGAGGCGCCGTAACCATTCGCGTTCGTATTCTGTGCCAAGGCGCGGTGTCGAACGGGGACCGGGTGCAACAGGAATGTACCTATACCCACCCGACGGGTATGTACCTATACCCGCTCGACGGGTGCGAGTTACAGGTATAGCCGTATAGGTAAATACTGGCCGTACTGTCATACGATTTCGTTCGGCGCGTAGCTCGTGCGACTCCGACAATACCTATCGGGTACGGACCGGGTCTCTGACGTACCAGTATGCGTACTGGCAAGCTCATACTGGGTCTTTAGACCTGGACCAGTATATACACCCATCCCTACCGGCCACATTAGCCATCACATCACGCCTACTGTCAAAGTCAATTGTCATTTGTCAGTTTGTCAGTCAGTGTCAAGTTTTGTGTCAACAGTCAAATCATAAGAAAAAAAAAGTCAGTGTAAAAAAAAAGTTATTTATAACACAACAGGTTTTTTTTCCTCTCAGTTTTATATTTTTTATAAGCTCTTCAAAATGGACGATATAGTTTTTATTGGAGATTGGATCAAGGATCGGGTTCTAGGATCTGGTAGTTTCGGTGTAGTGGTACTTTGGAAGCATAAAAAAACTGATGAGAAACTTGCTATCAAAACATGTAAATGGGGCGATGAACTCACCGAGAAGCACAAAGAACGATGGACCAAGGAGGTAGAAATGTTGCAGAATTGCTACCACCCTAACATTGTGGGAACCAAAGAATTGCCAAAAGAATTTATAAATGGCCTTCAGCGCGCAAATCCTTCCGGGCTGCCGATCCTTTGTATGGAATATTGCGGCGGTGGTGACCTACGTCAGCTATTAAATAAGCCAGAATCTTGCAGTGGCTTAAAAGAACTACAAGTTCGACAAATACTTAGTGACACCAGGAGCGCCATGCAGTTCCTTCATCAAAACAAAATCACGCACAGAGATCTTAAACCTGAGAATATTGTTATGCATGTTTTGGACAATCCAGGGCAGGCTGACATTGGCCCTCAAGCCCTAAGGAAAGTAACTTATAAACTAATAGACCTTGGTTATGCTAAGGAGATTGACTCAAACTCAATTTGTGCTAGTTTTGTTGGTACACTTCAATACTTGGCCCCAGAAATTCTATACAGCAAAAGCTACAGCAATTCTGTTGATTATTGGTCTTTGGGGCTGCTTGCTTTTGAAATAATCTGTGGTAAGAGACCGTTTCTTCCATTCATGGCACCTGTACAGTGGATGCCACATGTGAAAAAGAAAGCACATGAAAATATTTGTGTCTATGAGACATTTCATGGTGACATTGAGTATTCTAATGAAATATTCCCTGAAAATCATATTTCCCAACCTCTGAAATCATCAATTGAAGAGTGGTTAAGAATTGCTTTGGAGTGGGACCCAAAATTGAGAGGTAGAAATGCCCCCTCCCGTGTTACATTCAATATACCAATGGAGGAAAAAGAATCTGCAAGTACAGTTGTTATATTCAACCTTCTCGAAAAGATTTTAGCCAAAAAAATTGTCAAGATATTTTCTATCGCAACATTATCACAGTTAGCTTATGAAATAGATGAAACAACAACAGTAGCAGTGTTGAAAAGCTATATTCAAGAAACCACTAAAATACCTATAAAAGAACAAATTTTGATATCACCAACTAACTACATTGTTCTCGCAGATGATGACTTGGTACTGAAATGTTGGAATGAAAACTGTAACTGTATGCTATATCTTTACAACAAAACATACATTATCCAAGACAATATTGAACCTATAGTACCAAAGTCAGTCCAGAGGTCTCTAGAACATCCTAAAGCATTATACAATTTCAAGACAAGCCAAAATCTGTACAAATCAGGTTTATACTTTGTTATGTCTCAAATGGAAATTTATGAGTCACTTATAAATGGATTATTTGTTAGAGCTGAATCATTGAAATATGAAGGCAACAAATTGCTACTCAAACACAATACAGTAGACAAGAGTATTGGCAATCTACTTTCTAAAGAAGAAACTGTTAAACAAATGACTGAAGTAGGGAAGAAACACGTAAGTGATTTAAGGGAAAGAGCAACTGGGACTAATTTGTTAGGTGGTTTTGATAAAATATTCAAAGATTCCGATGATCTCACTGAAAAAGCAGCTAAATTACAGAGTGCATGGTCTCAACTCACTGTGAGACTTCAGTCTGCTACAAGACGTTGTAATGAAGTCATATCCGTAGACCTGAATAACTTTGTTGCAAAACATAATTATCAAGCTATTTACACTAATGCTTTGAAGGCCTTTATTGCATATAAGAAGAGTGAATCATTTAGTGAGAGCAGAAGTAAAGAGAAGCAGTGTCATGACATAATGAAAATAAGTTATGACTGTCTCAAACTAAGGAGTAAGATCTTATTAGAGATTAGACACCAACCATTTACATTAAAGCTAATGGATTTGAGTATTGAATTTTCTAAAATTGCTGAAATTGTTACCAATGCAGCTGAGAACACAGAAAACATAATCAATGATATGTCCAATGTATTGGTTGAACTTACCAACTGCACATGGACCACAATAAGTCTCCTAATAAGAGATGCAGGAGACTTAGCAGATCTTCCATACAGTGTGGTTTCTTTCCAAAAGCAAGATTTTAAGATTGGTGAAGCTGTATCAAATCACTGTATTAAAATACCCAATAGGGTGGAGGAAAATGATAAACTTAAATCTCTTTTAGAGGACAGTTTAAAAATGAGACAGAGTCACACACACCTATCTGAAAAATTACATTCTCAGAAAGAGTTATTAAGCCAAAAGAGCTTACTGTTTGATTTTAGTTTCTTGAATGAAATGGATTAGGGATAAACATTTTAATTTTCTCTTTTGAGAAACAAAGTAATTATGTGCCTTATTGTTGTATCTAATTATAGATGTAATTTTATAAATGTATGATTTTTTTGCACCTTTTGCTTGTTACTAATTTAAGATAAAAATGGGTGCCAAAGTTATAAAAATATATGAAATTTGATGAAATCTAACATTTAAAACTGCATGGGATGTTTTTGTGTTCTAGTCAAAATACAAACTAAATCATTTTAATTTTAATCAAATGTTTAATAAAAATCAATTAACTAATTTAATGATGTTTATTTAATAAATCTTACAAAATATAACTGCCAGTAAACTGTTCTAGCCAGTCTTTGAATCTATCTATAACTTTTTGAAGATTTTTAACATTAGCTGGTGTTTGAAGATATTCTTCAGGTGCAAATCTCGGTTCAGGACCCCCACTGACGTGTAACCAAATTGCAAATACTGCATCATCTATGTTTGCCACATTCCGACGACAGAGTCTAGCTGAAGTTAGACAGGTTGCAACTAAAGCGCTCATACTACCAACGGAAACCCCTCTTGGTCTCTCTTTACGAGCCGCTATAAAATAATTCCTTAGTACTGTTTCAGTTGCTTTATCCAGAGCAACTTCCATTCCAGCTACCATATTAATATAAACTGCAACATCTTTCAAAGCTTCTATCTCTTCTGTATTCTTTTCGGTTGGTTCTATGGCTTGTTGCAGTGTAAAATCAACTAGTTGATCATTATATTCTCCGTAATCTCCGCGACAAACGGTTCCAAAAATGCTAGCTACGTTATAGAGTACTATTTTCTTGAAATCCATACCTTGCGCCCAAATGGCTGTACGCAGTTTTACCTTCATTGTGTCGATGGTTATTTCTCCGGTCTCTAATGTAGACAAAACGGAAGACATATGTTTTTGGTTGTAAATATGCAATGGCAAAGGCATAAGACATACTCCACCGGCACTTCCTATTAATGTAGTAGATATTGAAGTGTTAGAGGTCCCTAACGAGGTAGACCTGTCTGCAAGTTTGGCTGCTTCAGTCATAAGCTCTGCAACATATCTTGTGTCCAAACCGGCTACTAAAACGTGAATAATACTGGAACCAGTAGGTATATTCGCTTTTATACTAGCAAGACTTAATAATAGACTGATTTTGAGATGCATAAAGCAGTTCAAAGGACACACATTAACTCCTATACTTGAGGCAAGACAATAAATGAATTTCCATGATATACCATTGCAAGCTTGATACAACTCTTCTATGTCTGATGGCACAGGATGCGTGAGGGGTGCTGACAACGGTACAATCTCTTCCAAACTCCATACCACTATAGTTTTCTTCAGGACAACGGCGTGCAGCATGTATTTGTGTCCCAGCATGAGTTGTTCAATCATTCCATCAACTATGGTGAAAGGTTTGGCTAACAAATGTTTATGTAATTGGAAAATTGCAATCACTTGTTCTCCGCAACTTCTCAAACCACTGTTTTCAAATAGAACGCTTCTGCATACGTAACATTTGGGCGGAGTTTTTGGAATATAATGTAGGATCACTTCGTTGCCTAGACATTCTTCCGGACATGACCATACCGTATGATAAACGTAACTTACAGGTTTAGAAATGAACAACAGTAATCCCTCAAAGGCTACCAAACCCTTAATGTTACGTTGATTAACTTGAACCAATAGCTTAGGCAAACATCTCAATTTTAATTTCACTGCAACTTGAGCAAATTCCATATTTTTATTACATTCATTCGTTTCTTTTAAACAGGCGTATAAAATTTCATTGCACATACGCTGTAACTTCAACGGCTCTTTTAATAAAAAGTTCCCAAGGTCGGGAAATGCATCTAACAAATCCATTACGTCAATTTCCATTGAGAATCTGAGCGGTGGAAACTTGCATGCCGTTTTCTCGGTCATTTGTTCTAAGAATATTTCGCAACTATTTTTCATGTCCAACAAGTAACGCCTTTTATCTAAGTAAAGCAATAACTGACATTGTGACTCCATTGCTAACTTACTTAAAATTTATAACTTTGCACATACAAACTGACGATTATTATCTGTCCAAATCCACATAAGGATCTAAAGTAATTACTTACTTATCGTTTTAAACTTATGTTCAAAAGTTCTGCCCGTTCCCGCCAATAGGTTTTTTTATTATCTTTTTTTTTACATGCGTAAGTAAATAGCCAGCATCGGTCTCACTATAGAGTTTCCACTAACAACCAGTATTATGTGATCGGCATACATTAACATTACATAACATTTGCATTTTGCGACATCTTTAAGCTCCCACGCACAAATGATGTTATTTTACTTCAGGCCTACGCACTTTAAGACTAACCTCAAGTATTTTCCTATACAAGGTTAGTAAACAATTAGACAACTGACTTTAGAACGGAAATGCCGAATCGAATCGAATATGCAAATTATATTAAAAAGATTACGTACTACTCAATGACATATACCTACTGCTTGTTCATTCATTGTGACCGTGTATAATCAGGTGGTAAAGTGTAAACGGATTGTTTGCAGTTATTAAGTAAGTAGGCATTTCACATATTTCAGTGTCTTCATCGAATACTGGTACCTATAATAAGTAGGTACATACTGTACGTACTCAATGATTAATAATAATGTTATAAAATACGTTTCCCTACAACTTACGAACACTACGAAGCGAAGTTTATGTTTCCGTGAAATATTTTAAGCTGTATAAATGCGTATAGATTTCCTCGTTACGTTCAATGGAATTAAGTGCATCAGTGTACGTGAACGGAGCGGGGCTAGTGGGCGGAGTGAGCGTATTTTTCAAGCGGTATTCGGGCGCGGGCGTCTTTGCGTGGGGCTGCTGCGAGAGCTCACTCCATGCCTGATCACGACAAGTATCAGCTGCGTCCGCGAGCCGCGCGCGCTCGCGAGCCACGCGCGCGTCGCACGACGCAACCCCTCAGCAAGTATCGGAGGAAAACCGCCAACGCTCGCGAGAGAAGCAGGATGAGAGAGATAAACCGCGCCTTCGAGACACTCCGGCAAGCGGTGCCAGCTTCAGCCATCACCGGCACACCTGTGCCTTGCGAGAAACTCACCAAAATCACGACTCTCCGTCTCGCCATGCGGTACATTACAGCTTTGTCGGCTGCACTGAGAGATTCTAATTCCGAATCTGATTCGGTCTCCCGCCCAGATCGCTGGCCGTCACCCTTCTGTTCGGATCTGTCCGAATTCTCCACGGAGTTGGAGCACGAAACTCCATCGGAGTTCGCCGAAGATTCGCTCTCGCCCTTTGACTCGTTTTTCGCGGAGTTCGATTGCGAATACATCGACAGGACATTCGCGTGATAGTGTTGTGTTTGTGTGACGTCACTGCCGCCGGACTGGTTCTCTAATCTAATTAGGTATATTTAATTAATTCTCGTTTTGCCATATTATTAATTAATTTTTAACAATATTTTTATATTTACGAGATATGAGATTTTTTGAGATTTATTTATTTTATTACTTTAATAAATTTTAATTGTTATCGTTGCTATGTGTAGAGTTTTATTTACATTACAAATAAATAGAATCGCAGTAAAGAAAAATTCTGACCTATCGATGGTAGATAAGATTAGCTAATGCAATGTGCATACAATATTTGAAGTCATAGGTAGATAGCAGACAGAAGTTTCTGTTCACTGACAGGTTTCACTTGACATCCATTTATCATCATCAACCTACATCTGTCCACAGAATGTTACCCAAGGTTTGGAAGTTAATTACTTAATCATATTATCATGAATGATAGTGGTAGGTAACGTCGTGACCTGAGGCAGATTCTATCTTAAATTATTTCAAGTCAGGAATTTGCCAAATTTTAATATTTTTTACTATAATAAGTATTTATAGAGATCTTAATTTTTTTTTCTAGAGACTAGACTTACCTGTAAGTTAAGTCTGCTAACCCTATCAACCTCAAATTGCATTAATTACTTACCTACTTACTTAAAAATCAAAGATGGTGAAGTTTGTACTACGTAAGTACATATAATAAGTAATTTATTCTCAATCCCTGAATTTAAATGTTAATGTAGTAAGTAATGGTTTCCTCACAATGATTTCCTTCACCATAGAGTCCTACCTACTTTATTTGTCCTTCATGGTTGCAACTCTCAAGCACGCTGCAGCGACGTCATGGTACCTACCATTGATCTATATTTTGTTAGAGTCAAAATAACCGATAGGTAATAGGAGATAGATGCTTGTTCCAAATTGAATATGTCAGTAAATTAAGGTATGAAATGGTTATAAAGCGCTAGAATAGGATGTTCAATGTAGCGCCCTATGCTCTTTGTAAACTTTAAAATTAAAAAAAAAAACCGCTTCTCTATTATGGTGTTGTGGATTCGAGAGTACCTAATGAATAAAACAAAGAAATCGATGAATGCAAGCATAACTTATCAACATAAAAACTTAAACACGTCTAGGACCTAGTTCTCAAGTACCCATCGCATCTAATGATGCGGAATGATCACTGATTATTCAAATAATCTCCGGAAGCGTGGGCCCGACCGATTTATTACCACAAAGTCCACCGTTGAAAGAACTATCGTAGAAATAAGAACCTTGTCGCAGCAAATAGGTTGGAACCGCCTTTATTGCCCACGCGCATAGATCTCTCTCATTGTTCTAGGACAAGTTTGAAGTACGGAGACGGTGTAATGACGTTTTGTTGGAAGTGATTCGTTTTGTGAAAATCGAACAAATAGTTTTAGTGCTAGATTACAAAATTCTACAAATAATGAATTTAAAATGTTCCTGTTTTTCTGGTCCTTTTTTTTACTTTGTATAGGCTTGTGTTTGACCACAATCTCACTATGGTAGGTGATGATGTTGCCGAAGGTGGTAAGCACACAAAGCCTAGAAGGATCTGGCTCTCAAGTTTTCAACAGATTTTCAACTTGAGGGTGGTAGCCAGCCAGGCGGGTACTACAAAGTACCCTACCACCGTGCTATGGTTTCCTCACGATGTTTTCCTTCACCGAAAGCTCAAGCTCATTGTAGGATTCGAACCCTCGACCTTCGCCGCGGGGCGTCCGACATCACTACCACTGAGCTATCATCGCCTTCTGGTCCTTTATGGTAATAATAGTACAATAATAATTTTGATGATAGAGTTATTACGGCATTTTTTGCGGTTCTAAATAGGCCCTATTTGGGTCTTCTTATAAATAGAGTGAGCTGTACAACTGTGCGTAGGACAAGAAAAGTAAGTAAATACATTTCGGTGGACCTCCGACCAGAAAAGTTCATAAAAATATTTTTTTTACTTGTGTGCCCTTTAATCCTGGGTAACATGATCAAATTAAATAAATGTAAAAATGCAAATGTTATGCAATATGCGTGTCATGCAATAAAGAACCAAATAGTGGTATCCCGCACATGCCCATTTCGGCTTAAGCGGATTGCTTTCCCGCCAAATACGGCCGCCATGACAGTTCACTGAATTATTTGATTAAATGACATGACACACGGACTACAGTTGCGAGTTATGCTCATTTATATATTTTTGATTTTGGTAACGCTGTTGACAGTTATGTATGAAACTGTCCATCAAACATACATGAATTTAAAATGGCACATTGATGAAACTATTGCTTTTGCCTAATGTGGTAAGTATATGAAGTGCTTACCTTACATTTATGGCGCTCTCGGGTAGGCTTAGCATAATTGAATGTATTTATTATTTACACTTCGATGGAGCTGTCGCTGAATTGCTACATAGCAAGACTGCCTAGGTATAGATAAAGCAAACCAACATTCACCGCAGGTAAACAACAGATACTTGACAGATAACGTGATTTAGGATTTACGTCTAATTTAATCTTTAAAAAATAATACTTCTATAGGTACCTACTTACTTTTTCACCACTGTGCGTATACATTGTGTAGTGTTTGGCTCCAAAATATCTGTCAACAATCTAAAAGATCCCTCCCTCCCTTGGGTCGAATGAGAATTCATTCTTAGTTTTATTTCTCTTTTCATTTTTCATAATTAATATGTTGTACAAATAAATACAGTTGAAGTACGTGGGGCACTCAGAAAGTTTTGAGAAACTTAAAAACAAAGTTTTATGAGTTAAGTTTTTTTATTTAATCTTTTCAAAGAACTCTTCACCAGTATCTATACAAAGTTTCATGCGTCTAAACCAATTTTCGAAACACTTTTTCCAATCCGCCGCGAGACAACTTTTCTATGGCCTTCTCGTACGCTGTTAGCGCATGCGGCACCCAGCGTGAAACTATCCTCCTCACGCTCATGTAGAATTTCGTGAACGCTTCCCGATCCAATTTGCAGTATGTGCTGAGGCTATTCATACGTAATTCGCATATTCTCTTGAATTAAATTTTTCACTGCTAGCACGTTTCCTTCCGTAACAGTTTGTTTTTCACCCCTCAAAGTTAGTCGACCGCGCTGAAATTCGTTATACCAGTGGTATACGGTTACTTTAGAAGGGCCTTCATCAATAAATGACAAATCTATCATACGATTCGTCCGGTTTAAGACGACATTTGAAATAATAAAAAATCATCGCGTGAAAATGTTCCCGACGCAGATTTATTTTTCAATGAGACACGATAGTTCTAATTAGCTAGTAAAAAATGTGGAGGAAAGTTTTCTAAATAAATTAAAACTGGCCAGTGTCACATACACAAAAACTTTTTTTCTCAAAACTTTCTGAGTGAGTGGTATGTCTGTGATCTCGAAATAAAGGCTTTTCGCCATTTCCAAAAACTTAATTTTAAATATTTTTTATGCCTGTCTGTTTGTATCAGCTAATCTCCGAAACGGCTAAACCGATTTTAACGGGACCTTCATTATTTAGATTTTTATCTCGGAAATATTTTAGGGTGTCTACGTAAAAAATAAGTAGACATAGTGTACCTTTCATCCTGGGAACATGAGTGAAACAGAGGGCGGCAGCTAGTTAAGCAAGATACTGATGGTTAGGTATCTGATATCAAAAGAAATATAAAATCTTAAGAGCTTTTGTCGGAGAGACAAAACAATTTGATTTATATTTGACACTGCATATAAAACAACGGACATATAAATTAAGTTAATTAAATTGATCATGACTAAGAAAATAATGACGACCTTGATATTTACATTAAAATAATGTAGGAGACGGAAACCATTTCAATTAAGCAGCAAAGCTTCCACCCACGACTTCACGCAAATGGTCATTTACGAATTGGAGATAATAATGACTCTACGCTTTATACCTACTGACTTCCTACTTGTCCAAAGACTTCATCTTGAGATATAACCGTGCATATACCGTGCACGTATTTACAGAGCAATGATACATAATCTAAAACCTTTGTATGATAACCTAAAATCTACTATATAAAAATAAGTCAGGTTTTCCTTCCTGACGCTATAACTCCAGAACGCACGAACCGATTTCCACGGTTTTGCAATCGTTGGAAAGGTCTCGGGCTCCGTGAGGTTTATAGCAAAGAAAAACATAAGATCCCACGGGAACGCGGGTGAAACCGCGGGGCGGAAAGCTAGTTAGGTATAAAATCTGTGCAGTGGTTCTCGATTTATAGGCACACTAACGTACTGACAGACAGACAGAGAGACGTTGCATTTTTTATAATCTATACTAATATTATAAAGTTGAAGAGAATTTTTGTTTGTTTGTTTGAACGCACAAATCTCAGGAACTACTGTTTCGATTTGTAAAGTTCTTTCAGTGATGGATAGCCCATTTATCGAGGAAGGCTATAGGCTACTTTTTATCGCGGGAAAACACAAGATCCTTCGGGAACTCGGGTGTAACCACACGGTGGAAGCTAGTAATATTATAAAGGTGAAGATTTTGTTTGTTTGTTTGAACGCGCTAATCTCAGGTACTACTGGTTCGTTTTGAAAAAATCTTTCAGTGTTGGATAGCCCATTTATCGAGGAGGTTTTAGGTTTCACTCGCGTTCCCCAGGGATATTATGTTTTCCCGGGATAAAAAGTAGCCTTTGTTTTTCTCCATACCATAGGCTATCTGCATACCAAATTTCATCGCGATCGGTTCAGTGGTATAGGCGTGAATAGGTAATAAACAAACAAACTCACTTTCGCTTTTATAATATTAGTTAAGATTAGGATAGGATGGGTAGGATAATATTATTAATAACTAACCTATACAGGATGATTTTGTTATCACTGGCAATACTTGCAGGGGTGGAAGTACTCATCAATGTGAACAACTTTTACTATCGCGTAAAATAATATGGTTGCTTCATACATTTTGGTCGAGTAGGTATTGAACTTTTGTATGGAACAGCTGATAATTTTTACATGATTTCACAGTTAGTCCCATAATAAAAGTTGTTCATTTTGATGAGTACTTCCACCCTTGCAAGTATTGCCAGTGAAAACAAAATCACCCTGTATATACCTACTCGACTCAACCCATGCCAGGTTTATACCAATCCACAAAGTCACTCACCGATTCATTTTAAGTTGACCAGTGTTAATCAGTGTATTACCTATGTAATAATTTGAATTCCTGTTTTAATCAAGGAAAATGGTAGGTAATAACATTAATTTACCTACTAGAATTCGGTCTAAAAATGTACCAACATTTGTTTGTTTGTTACCTTTTCACGCTTAAACCGCTGAAGCGACCGCGACGAACTTTTTTTCTCAAAACTTTCTGAGTGCCCTGGTAACTACAGGTTTTTTCTTATTCTATATGTATAAGTAAGCTGCCAAGTATAATACAATATCAAATAATGAAAGTGAGTCTGTTTTACTCTACTGTCCTAATGTGTACCTACTTAGCATCAATATAAATACTAAACTGTAATAAATTAAGCCGAGTAAATACATAAACAATTAAAAATATTAAAACTGCAGTAGGTAAGTAACTAAGAATCTAATTAAATTATGTGAGTCACTAAAAGGAAAATAATTTATAAATCAACCTTAGAAACGGCTTGACACAAATAACTATGAAATACTTACTAAAATACTTGACCAAACAAAACAATAATTAATTCAGCGCGATGACATGTTTTACTTAGTCATCATTCATGAAACTCTTCTTTTTCCTTAAAACACTGTCACTGAAAAAATGGCGGTGAGACTGTGGACGCTAGCTGGCTAGCGAGTAGACGATACCGAACGAAAAAAAAAACTTTTTTTTGTGTGTGTGTGAGTTCGCTCTCAACACTCTGTATTGAGTCTCGACAAATAGAACCCTTCTAGCTAAAGTTGAGTAGGTACATAGAAAGAATAGTTTTATAGTTTTAGTAATGTTACGGAAATATTGCAAAGGATTGTGCCATAGATATCATTTAGCCAATTGAAAATCATATAGGGTGATCCGAACTGCAAAACCTCGTCTTGCCCTAATCTATAAACATTTCTAATTACGTTCTAATTAAGCGACAAAAATAAAATTCAAATAGTTCTCTATTTGAATTTTGAAGTAGAGTTTTGCCAAAAAGTATTAAATCAACATCTTAAATTGTAAGCCAGTGTTTATTAAGTCTGATACCTTGACAACGTCAAGTTTCTGGGTAAAAGAGATGTATTGATTGAACAACTCGATACCAGTACTTCGCGTGGTCGTGGAGAAAGCTCCAACAAGTTATGAACTTTAAGTTTTTTTAGCTCACAATTTGTGTAGGACGTTTTACCAAATAATCGCGTGTGCCGGCAGCAAGGTCGTGTGACATCACGCATGCAGCGGAACGACATTTTTGTGGAGCCTGCAAACTTGCGCGGGCGCATGTGGGCAGCAACGCGCTTTTACACCAAATAAAGGTTCAGTATATTTTTTTATTTTTGCTTTTACGCACACAATGCTCTCCGTTTTTGGATATATTTAAAGTTGTATGATTCAAAATGCGGATGAATTTGGGGTGGTCTTTTTTGTTGATGACGATGTGTTCGTTATTTATTGTGCGCATGGGCGTTGCGTGTGGAAAGGGTATGATGTTTTGACTAAATATAGTTTCATTATTATTATTTGAGTCACAGACTGCAGCATTGGTAAAAAAAATACTAAATATACTATGGTGGTCCACAAGTCAACAGAGTCAACAGTCTTGCCTTTGGTAGAATTTAACAAATTTTCCTCATGAAATCGACGTCTGAAGCCGCGGGCTAAAAAAATACATACATAATAATAAGTTATGCTCGAAGCTATAAAGATCTGTTGTACACATAATGATATCGACAATGCTTCCATAAAAGTAAGACACGACCACCGTTTTTATCTGGTACAATATTATAATATGAAATTATATCGACTTGATAATTGCGTTGGGATAATATTAGCCGCCATATCGGGATATTGTCAAGAATATATTGTGAGCTTATAACTTGGTAATGGCTGACTTTGATTCATAAAAATGTATGACAGCTCATAAATCATTGGTCAATAGCCTAGTGTGTGACAATACTAATTGGTTGACGCTTTTATTTTTACGGTTCCGTACATACTAACAACTGAACAAGATGTTTATTGTAAGATAGCCTGCGACTCGGTCGACGGAGACTGTGACTTTTTTAAGTTTAAATAGGTGATTACGCACTTGGGCGTTGGTTGTCTATGTTTTTGTCGCCTGAAGACCAAGTTGCCAGCGACTAATCGACTGTGCGTAATGACTCTAATTGATTTGGGATTAAAATACTCCAAGGCTCTTCACGCTTAGTATCTGGAACTTCTCACTACTACGGACCTTCAGATCTTTTGAGAAAATCATTCAGTGTCTCCCTTTGTCGTCATAAGTATATCTATATAAGTATATATTTACAAAAGTAAAGTAGTATAGTGTACTTATCAGTTTCCATAGCACAAGTTCTGCTTAGTTTGGGGTCAGATGGCCGTGTGTGAGGATATAATTTACCAGAATATTTATGTATTTAAGTATAACATTACCAATGATTGGACGAACATCCTTTATTATATCCATTAAGGTTAAGGTAGAAAATAATGTCTAGCTCACCAAATACCTACCACATCACCGCACACAACAAGATATTTTATTCCTCGTATCATTGAACAGTTATGTACCTATATCTTCTTAATTAATTGTCAATCAGGAAAAATTAACTAAGATAATGTTTTGATGATCAAACAGTTACCTACCTAGATTAATATGAAACCACAAAGCTAATATCATCACGTAGTTCCCGCTAACTATATACAATTACATATAAAATGTGCGACGTCTGTTTGCCATTACTTATGTAATAAACATTTGTGGAGTATCATAAAGTAGTTGCTAGAACCAACGCGACGATGGCGAAGTTCTGCTGAAGTTTTTATTTGATGGAATCCTGAGTGACGCGCGATCAATTAGGTACATACGAGTAATGTCAGGTGCTTCAACATGTTGGTTGGTACATTGAAATAATTTGTTGTTTGTTTATATTTTGTAAGGCGACGTCCATGAACTCAGTTAAGGTGTCTCCCGCGATATCTATCTCTATACATATCTGCGTACCAAAAATCGCGATCGGTTCAGCGGTTTAGCCTTGAAAAGTTAACAGTCAGTACTTCTAATATTTATTTAAATCACTACAGTAGACACGTTCCTATACCTACATGGTGTAGAAATAGTATGTATGAATAGTATGTAGATTTTTGAAGACGCATTCATAAAACACCTGTCAACAAAATACTTATTTACTTTCCATATTACAAACCAACCTCTTTCGACCTTTTATAATGTTCTTCAGGCAATATTCATTGAACTAGCATATTTATTGTTTTACCATTAATGACTAGATACAGCATTATTTCTGCCATGGGACAGTCGACAAAGACGATCAATAAATTTCTATCGGTCATGTTAATTTTAGTAATATAGAGGGAAGAATTGTCTATGTGTAGAAGCCTTAAGCGTCAGCATCTACCTAGCACTTGCCTCAGCGGGCGGTGTGTCGCTGTCGCCTAGGCCTAGCGGGCGGGCTAGGATGGGTGCATCGCATTTAGGTACCTAGTGTGAGAAAAATGCACTAGCCCTCACCTACATATTAAGTGCATGACGATTGCACCTACTTACTCCAATCTAACAGTAAACTGTTGCAAGATACAAAATGACAGCAGTAAGCAAACGTCGACACGAAAAATCCTATTTTTTTTTTACCAAAATTAATCAATCTGATCGAAAGCTCAATTATTTATCATAGGCAACGAAATATTTGATATATCTTATACCTATATAAAGCTTAACTAGCTAGGTACTATAAGGCGATGATAGATCGGTTGTAGTGACGTCCAATGCTATAGCAAAAGTAGTGGGTTCGAATTCTATAATAAACTTGAGCTTTCGTTGAAGTCAGAGTACCTACTTTTTAGTACTCATCGGCTACCACCGTGTTCCGACACTTGAAAGTCAGTTGCAGTTTGTAAAAAATCGAAGTCAGCATAACGCTACGCTACGACAATCTATAGGTTTTGAAATCAGATTGTTTTCCTCAAAATTCGTGCATTTTCTTTACCAATTTCTTTTAATTATAAATAAAATTGTCTCAGTAAGCGTCCGTTCCATCTAGTTGTGAGTGTGAGAAAAATGCACAACCCTCACCTAGATAATGCTGCATGGCGCTCGCCCGTGGCGCCGCCGCCGCCGCCGCTTCACGTGTGATAGATATATATCCTTCATATAACATTCTATTACGGTATTATATAGTACCTAATGATGGTAATAATGCTCAAAGTTAAGTAGGTAAGCTTGTGGAATGGCTTGGCACGGTGGTAAGGTGCTTTGTAGTATACCCACCTGGCTGACTAGATCACTCTCAACATTAAAATCTGTCGCCAAGCACCTGCCGGTATTTTCCAGAAGCTGCGCTTGAAAGCTAGTTCCTTCTAGGCTTTGTGTGCTCACCCTCAGCTACATCATCACTTACCATAGTGAGATTGTGGTCAAATATAAGCCTAAATAAAGCTAATATTAGGTACCTACTAAGTAGTTAGTTGAATAAAATGATTAGTACTGTTCGGTGATCGAAAACATCGTGAAGAAACCTGCACACCATTCACCTCCATCATGCATATGCTTTACATGTGGTTTCTGCCAATCAATTGACCCTTCGTACCCATTGTTTGGGGAGGTTCAAGCCCTTAGTACCTATAGTGAGGACGTAGGTAAATGTATATAATCTAGGCTGGACCATTTAGACTGTTTGTATTTAGCCGAAGGATTTATTTAATAATTTTAACCTTATTACACGTAATTTTTATAAAATTATCGCAAATTAATAAAAAGTTGCCGTAATAGCGGCAATAATTATGATTAATTGACATAAGTGTTGATAATCTGTGTTACTATTAAACTGCTTAACTTTATTTTAAGGTATATAATCAACTCCATTTATACAGCACTAGTATTTACCTTCAGCATACCTATTTAATGTCGATACATTCCTAGAACTTATTCCTTACACCAAATTTTAACCATTTTATTTTCTGGATTACCTACTAGGTACTTATACCAAATTTTTCATCTCAGTTGAAGGCTGACTTCCGAACCAAAGATAGTTTTAGAAGTTTTAAGTTGTTTAGGCTGTTGGCCTATAATTAAAAAATAACGCTTACTTTGTCGATGAAAACCATGACCCTATTACACCTACTTCCAACCTTTTAACATTCAAACCTATAACAGGAAAAATCCTCTCTTTTCAAAGAACATTGAAAAAAACTCCTGAAAAATAGTATACAAGGAGCTAAAATGACCCATTATAGACGAGGTAGTTTTACTTCCGAGCTTTAGCGAGGGAGTAAATAGAAACCGAGTTTTAATGGGTTTTAGCGCCGTGTGTTACACTATACTTTTCACTACGATTGCGAGAAAATAAAACAATGCAATACAATACTCCCAATTCAATTTGCAATTAGAGAAAGCAAGGTCTTACAGCACAAATAAAGGAAAAATTAAAAAAGTTGAAAATTAAAGGGTGTCCCCATACATACATAGTTACGCCAATTAATAAAGACCTCTGAGTTGTATGGGCGCTCATACAATTTAGAGGTCTAGCTTAATTGGCACCTACCTCAAATACAGTAAATAAATAAAATTATGCATTTCCCGTGATGGACGAACGATGGACGAAGTTTGTACGGAACCCTCGGTGCGCGAGTCCGACTCGCACTTGGCCGGTTTTTTTCTTCGCTCTGGTACGCCACAATGACGGTCTTTTTGAGCAAGAGGAGTGAAAAGAAATTTACTTTCACATAAGTAATTGCAGAAAAGGTCCATACCATCGTGGACAAATATAGAGGCATAAATCCAAGATCTACATTCTACATTAGAGTATAGAGCCAAATACATTACACATTACAACCATTTATCAAACAATTTTCTCACGCCCACAAAATTCAATGAAACATTTCTAATTCATTATCACTACATGTCGTATATTCTATGCCCCATTATGTTCTAGTAGATGTAGTTTATGGTCATGCACTCATTTTTGTGAGCATTTATAAAGAAATACAATATGAACCATTGATCGTGAGCTTTTGCACACGACGTGATCTTGATGAAACATTAATATCTTTACCACTCTATGACTATGTTCATAACTCTTATTGCTTCGGCATAACGGTGATAGTTGATTGAATATAGTTAATTGTAATGGTAAAGTTAAATGTGTCAATGAATAGGGTCTGTCCACCTGACATTGTCATATTAGGAATAGTGAGCGTGTCAACCATTCGATTGGGCAACGGGCCTAGACCTGTTAAACTACGGTACAATACTAATGAACTCTATTTTTTCTCTGGGTGGTCTACGAATGACGCTAAAAATATGGATGCTTACTAGGACGATTGGCGAATCTTCACAATTATTGGTCCCATAATTATCAAACGTCCCATAGGCAAGGTAAGTAGATAGATAGGTAGGTACCTATGCCTCGTTTGAAACATTTAGTTGAAAACTTATTATGAGTAACTCCTCTGTTGGAAATAAAGGCAACTAAATGAAAATCCGAAATGCTTGGCTACTCTACCATAGCAAGCAAGCAAGCAAGCGCACGAGTCATTAAAAATATAGATGGCACGTGGCAACTTTAGATCGCAGGAAGATGTGATGATGAAAAAAAAAAGCAGTGTAAAAATTAACAGGGTTCACTATACATAAATACTTGGAGCAAGTAGGTAATCGAGCCAATAACTGGTGATTGAAATGAAGGCTCTCAACGAGACGACAGGAATTCGGCAAAACAAAACAATAGATCAAGTTATGGATGATACATTTACGAACTCTTAAGACTTTTCTATCCAAATGGCTACATAAAACTTTATAATTAATTAATCTAACTAAACAAGACAATACGGGAGAGTCGCCGACATGCGATATATGGCTTGATCTAAACCAGGGGCTCTCGAACTTATAACCTCGAATCCCTTTTTCAATTTACAGGAATAATGTATACTCCTAAAAAACTAGTTATAACAAAATAAGGTTTTCCATTTAAATAATACAGTAGAGACAAAAAGGAAAGGTTTTGAACCTCTGATATAAACGCTTAAATAATATATTAAATACTTAGGTAATGATAATAAACAAGTAAAATTTAATGCTCAAATAAACTTGTGTGACTCAATCTTGGATATGACGACGCTCGTAGTAGCTCGCACGTTCCATAAAAGGGTTTGCCCATACTTGCCTCCTCTGCATATGATCTGCTAGGATTTTGTTGTTTATTGATAACGTTTCTGATTGATGAGAGTTTATTTTAATTTATTTTGTTTTGAGTGGATTGCGCCCTACCTAACAAAGATATTATTATAGGTATGCCTACTGTTTAAATAGAATACTTATATATATGGATCCTTGTTTTCTTAAATTACTATGCTCGGCACATTATAGGAATACATAATCGTGGAAACATCTAGATTTATACATGATAATAGGAATAATACGTATGTTTAAATTACCAGTAATTATATGAAATACTTAAGGTTGATTATGAAATTGAGTTTGTGAGTAAGTACATAATCAAAATATAAGAAATTACAAATTGAATAAATAATAAGTTTACCATATCTTCTGATGAACAAATTTTACTTAAAAAAAGTCTTTCCTATAAAAAAAATAACTGACAATTGAAAATTGCACTTTGTATTACAAATATAGTATAAAGAGTATGTCTTCCTTCATCCTATAACCGCAGCGTTATTACATACAGTGATCTATCGCGTTTGAAGTCACGCGAAATGCCGCTTTGTATAGGCATTCGTAATTGCTCCATTGTGTCCCAAGCGAGTGTATAGCAGCTTGGGCTCGCTCGCCCCTCTCTCACCCCGCAAGCCCCGCACGATTGCTCTGTCTAGACGTGTCCGTTGGCCGACTGTAAGAGTTACATAGACTGTGATATTACTTAACAGCGCTAAACATTTCTATTTCCACAGAAATTGAGAGAAAATAAACATTACAAGTAGGTCATACAATAAATAATTACTCATTCAGGTGTCTTACTATTGACTCCTAACTTGAGACCTGCCGCATGCATACGAATGATGCTGATTTTTCCATATAAAGGATGAAACCGACCTACAAATTACCAACATAAATACATAGCCCATCAACTTACCTACAAAGCCATTATGTTCTTTATTTCTTCTCAGATAAAACTCATAAATAAAATTGATGAATAAAACAAGCGGTAAATATAAAATTGTTTATTACACTGGACCCAGAGTTAATCTACTGTTTTCATTACGACTAACGACTTAACAAATTTGTCATTATATTTTCAAATCTATGTCGTAGGGAATTAAAGTTAAAATTGATACCTCAATAATGTTTAGTTGACGATTATTCAAATGGATGGATCCAATTATTTGTAATTTTGTGAACATTAGTTTATTTGAGCGAATAGTTTTAAGTCAGGAACTCAAAAAGATTTATATTTTTAACTGATACTGACACTATTGTTATTTACTATCAAAAATGTTGATTTGACAAACTATAATATTATAAATACGAAAGTGAGTTTGTTTGCTTGTTACCTTGAACCGATCGCGATGTTTGATATGCAGATAGCCTATGGTATGGAAAAGGACATAGGCTACTTTTTATCCCGGGAAAACATTAGATCCCTGGGGAACGCGGGTGAAACCGCGGGGCGAAAGCTAGTTATTTATATTTTATTCGTAAAATTAACATTTCCCATAATAGAAATATGATATTTACTTATAATAACATAGTTTATAAGCAATTCTACTCAAAAAATATGCATAAGTCTGTAATAAATTAGGTATAATACATAAGTATAACAAATTCAAAGTAGGTAGAATCTTACTACTCAAAAACACCTGAAATAGTAAAATGTTCACGTTCCTACCAAAAAAGAAACATTTTTTTATTACCATCTTTGGTTCATATGCTTAGAGGAAACCACTTCGGCAGGATCAGCGGCGCACTCGTAGTGCGTACTGAATTGCATATGTGTCTATTATAGGCGACGACTGCCGCCTTACACATTAAAATGTGGGAAACATCTCGATTAAGTAATGCAGTTGCAACACAGGTTGCGATGCGAAAGAATAAAACCTCCACGTTAGAGAAAAACATTCTGAAGGATCATTTTAATTTGTAAAACAGCAAATAGGTAACAAAATAATAATACCTAAGTATTTACTCTATTATGTTCTACTTCATAATTGAAAAATATCTGTTGTCTGCTACTTAATTAAATAAATATTATAAAAAGATTTTGTGTTGATTTAGGTATGTATGTTTAACGATCCACGACACGACACGGCTTCATTCATGACTTTTCTAGCCATAAACCAGTATAAAATACTTATTTGTTAAAAGAAACAAATATTTTGTAACAGAATCTCTCTTCATTGAGGATAGGCGTAGTGTTTGCACTAATTGGACATTACTTCAACTTGACAAAACTTATTTACGGTTCGAAAAACGACAATATTTCAAAACGTACAAGGAATAAAGGTCAATATCCTATAAAGAACTAGTCAAACAGCATCAATCAAGGAATGAGTTCTATGCTAGGTGTAATTTAAAAAATTCTTATAAAAACTGATTTAGCAGAAACTGTTCGTACTTCTGTGGGCAATTTATCATAATAAGTTTTAATGATGTATTTGATTCAAAAGGTTTTTTGAAGCATTTATAGGACAGCTATGTGGTCTTGCATTGATTTTTTAATTTCCTGCGTTAACTTTATTTAAAATTGATTGATTGAAATATTTTGGATGTTGACTGACATATCAAATCAACAACTTTTTTGGAAATGTTAAAACGATAGGTTACAAAATATGGCACTAGCTTGTGTTGTGGTTTCCCCTTTTTTTTTAGATGTTTTATACATTGGTTAGTGTTGGATAATTTATTTTGAATACAGGCAAATACCCTATTGTACAGCATCAAAATATCTACGTTTTAGGAAAAAGAAATAGATTTAAGATCTTCTTTATGTTATTCTTTACATACAATTTAATTACTTATTTAACAATAAAAAAAACTACCACATTAACCTTGAATAAAAATGTGTAAAGAAAAGCTATTGTCAGAAAAACTTTATCTCGCTGTACGGATCATCTCTACAACGCGAGAATTGGCCTCCAGCTCCAAAAGTATATTATCACTTTAGTACCGTGTCACATTAAGCAATTCACAGTTTTCATACAAAATGTCAAGAGAATGTCAATAGATTATTTTGAAAGGGTACTAAAATGATCATATACTTTTGGGACATATCATTATAATGGATATATTTCTAATCCTTCTGGCCCCATTCCCATCGTGCCATTGGCTGTTCATCCGACCCCGACGTCTGCAGTTGCTCCCAATTAAATAATTATAGTCTTAGTGATGAAAGTCGAAGCTTTCAATTGAACGAAGCAATTAGAAGAAATACTTTGAACTTCTGTTTATTCACTAGATTGTAAAAAGTATTGCTCAAATAGTTTGATTTCCTTGATACAGCAATCATTTCAAAGCGACGTTACTCATACTCGTCAAATGCCGTGACGTGTCGTGGCGCCGTGGGTTCGAATTCTACAATAGGCTCGAGCTTTCAGTGAAGGAAAACATCGTGAGGAGACACGGTGTTAGGGTACTCTATATGTATAGTATACGCCTGGCTGGCTGGCTACCTCCCTCAAGTTGCAAAACCTTGGCCAAACATCAATTGGTGTGTTCCGGCAGTTGAATTTGAGAATCAGTTTCTTTCTAGGGTTTGTGTGCTTACCACATTCGGCCACATCATCACTTACCATAGTGAGATTATGGTTAAACACAGGCCTACTTATTTACAGTTTTTAAAAAACATGCATACTGTGATAGAGCCCTCTACGGGCCGGTTGGTGTGGTTGGTATGATATTATATCTTTAGCTCATTGTAGGATTCGAACCTGTGACCTTCGTTACGGAATTCGACGTCTCTACCACTGAGTTATTATCCCCGATACCATCCTTCTCCATCATTTTCATTCACCGATACCTATATACTTCACAAGCTTCTAAGACTGTGGTTTTACTCATATCCTCAAGAGATCTTATATTTTATTTCAAGATATGATGTATTTAAACATGTGCATTTAATTTCATCTAATTTAATTCATCATACATTTTGGTTGTGCAGGTTTTACTTGAGCTGTTGTCATAGTAAAAGTTGTTCGTATTATGTACTTTCAACCCTGAATGTTAGCTAGGCTATGACAAACCCTGTATATTATCTAAAATCGGATTTTAAGGCGATGATAGCTCAGTGGTAGTGACGTCGGACGCCGCGGCGAAGGTCGTGGGTTCGAATCCTACAATGAGCTTGAGCTTTCGGTGAAGGAAAACATCGTGAGGAAACCATAGCACGGTAGGGTACTTTGTAGTACCCGCCTGGCTGGCTACCACCCTCAAGAAAAACCCTCTTGAAAATCTGTCGCCAAACACCTATTGGTGTGTTCCGGCAGCTGCACTTGAGAGCCAGATCCTTCTAGGCTTTGTGTGCTTACCACCTTCGGCCACATCATCACCTAGCATAGTGAGATTGTAGTCAAACACAAGCCTATACAAAAGTAAAAAAAAAAAAACATAAATTCTTGATGATTAATGTCGGTAAGTACCTACAAAGTCTAGCTAAAGTACATAGCACCATAAACTACACACTTCACAGCTTTTCACGGTCTACGGTCGAGTTAAATTGGCTCATTATTTCAGGGATAATAAAGATTTTTTTATTGCAAGTTCTGACTCGCTCTTGTTATTTAATTAGTTATGTATATTTATTACGTCTTACATAAAATTTATTTATCGGAACGTATCTAGATATATAGTATTTAGATAAGTTTAGTAACCTGTATATACGATACTACTCTGTATTCTGAGTGTAAAGAAGTGACATTAGTAAACGCTTTTTATCACGTTTGCGTTTACGACATTTCTATATAGGAATTGGCACAGCGCCTCTCGCGGAATTTTCATGGAACTATATAATATCTCGCAAACGCGATAGTAAGGGTTAATTAACGTCAATTATTTTTTTTAAACTAGGTACACAACATGTGTATCGTATTCAAATATTTTTTCATCGTGTGCCTTTTCAATTCTATTGTCCAATTTTTTCCCAGAATTTTCCAGTCCATCGTTGAAAAGTTCCACACTGTTTACGACTTTGAAGCTCTCACAATTAAAAAAAAACTTTTAGGTAGGTATATCATTTTGATGATCTAAAAAAAATCAGTGGACAACATTTAATTTTTTCAAAGCGTGTTTTTTACGCACGCTAACTAAATACAAAACAACTAATGCCGTAGGTACTTACTATTTTCAAAATACACATCACTTCATATAATTCTACGGTAAATGGTTAGCAAAATACAGCAATCTTTTCGCAGAAAGAATGAGCTAATGCCATTACAGTGGTCATCTATTTATATTATTACTTGTAAATGTTAAAATAACAAATTAATAATATGAAGTGGAAGGCACGTAATCGCTTTGATATACGACGAACGCTCATTCATTTCTCTCGAACTGGTAATCCTGACCTCAGTATGAATCATTCGACCTGATACAGGCAAGCCTCCTACGAGTGCGAACACTACGAACCTATCACAATAATAAAACAAATATTATATTATATTATTAATACGAGGCGGAAGTTAGTAAGTTTTATCCGTGTTCCTGAGGGATCTAATATTTTTCCAGGATAAAAAGACCTTTACGTTATTCCATTGCCAAATGTTATCCAATAATGATTAGCAATTACGGCGTGATTCAGTAAAAATAGGATATCTATAAGTATATAATCCCCCTTATTCAGACTCATTCGGTTGCCATTGCGATCGGAAAAGACATTTTTATTTCATTTAGACTCATGCTGTGTTAGTCGCAAAATTGATTTGCCGCGATCGTGTAGCGCTCGACTGCCTCATTCCAAATGGAAGTCTGAAATGCGAAAATAGGAGCCATCCTATTCAGTAGACTACTCACTCAAAAGTTTTATTATTAACTAGCTGTTCCCCAAGGTTTCACCCGCGTTCCCGGTACCTATAAATTTTTTTCAAAACTCAATTGTCCCTCACCACCGCGGGGCGGCACCACCATCGCCATCTCCTGCAGGTCTTCATCTTGTTAAACAACGATAGTTTACCTTTTACATGCTAAACTTGCTAGGATTGTGGTATTTCTAATTTTTCCACTTCACAAGACAAGGAGGAGTCTAGTAAAAATAAATCGGATTTATAATTAAATTGACTGCGTGTCCGTAGAACTCTATGAAGTGAACCAATTATTACAACGGAAACGTTGATTAGCCGGTTTTCTATTATTTTAACTAGGTCCAAAGTATTTGTGGTTGCATTTCACCACCACCGGCGCCAGACCGTTGCACCACACAGATTTCATCTCGGCGCTATTTTGGCGGCAACAATACGTGACTACCATATTCGGATGCTTTTATACGCATACAGCCAAGTTTTTTCTTAAAAAATCTTTATCTCTTGATATGGCAGCATTAAGTGACTATTGTTAATGTAGTGGATATTGTATTTTTTGTCACATTTAAATTAGCTTAGAGCTGTTTAGAAACCTAACTATATGCTGGGTTTGATTTAAAATGTTAGTTTAAAAATACTGCTGAAATATTATTATAGTGTTTCGACTAGCTAGGTGCATGGATGTAAAAAAAAAAAATTACATCCGTGGCTAGGTGTGTCAAATGTTAATGTTAAAACTTAAGTCCAAAGAAATCTTATAGTTTTAACATGGCACATACTAACAGTGCATGCCCGACTCTTTACCCCGACCCTGCCACTAGGCCAAGATGACAAGAAACAGAGATAATAATAAATTGTAAAACCTGAACTTAAAATTAATTACGATACACCCTGACATATACAATTTACGCCTAAAGTCCGACATGTTGCGTCCTTCCATTTTAGGAGCACGACGACCGGTCCTTCCTTATATGGAATGAATTTTGGCTTTCGAAAACATTTGCCAAGTATAGGACTCCTCACATCAAGAACTGCTTAATGAAGTAAGTACCTACCTACTTATTCACTTAATTTATATTTTAGGGTTCCATACATCCGATGAAAAACCGGATCCCCAATGGGTTCACTCTGGTGTCTGTATGTCTGTCCGTCTGTCACAACTTATTTCTCCGAATCTACTAAATAAATAAGTAGAAAGGCACATACATATTTATAAGACTCAATACCTTTCCTTCCTTCCTTTACAGCCAGGGAATGGTCAAATACTCCACCAGCACCACGCATGCCCACTGCAGATTGGTGGAGGTAGGCTATAATATTGTGGTAAGACTCAATACGGCCAAGGACATATAACATAAAAATATACGAAATCCGTTTTGTGGGACAAAATATGAAAGGTGTCTTGAAAAATACAAATATAAAATACTGGAGAATATAGGTAAGTACATATAGGAAAATTGAGCATTCCCCGCCTCCCTTTCAAATCTTATCTAAGTACGATAACTTGTTATTTATTTTTTTACTTTTATAGTTAAACCTATATGTAATAAGTCTTATACCATCATATTTTATAGTTTTAAGGATGGTACGGAACCCGCGGTATGCGAATCCAATTCGCACTTAGCCGGTTTTCTTTTTTATACTTGGGACATCATCCCAGTTCATACTTTGTTGAATGAGAGATAGATTCTTATCCTGTTTGTTAGATGTGGGTCAGGCTGATATGGGCAGTTTAATATATCCACTGAAACACAAAGTATTTACCAAGTGACGAGGAAAATACTAGGACCTTAGAGATTAAATATAAATGTACTACTTAGGACCTTCTCTATATTGAGTGGTAATTCGTCAACAACTAAACTCAAAGCGGATTAGGTAGGTATTGTTCTGTGGTATATACAATACAATTAGATCAAGATAAGTATACCAACTAGGTACCTACCACAGTCTATTCTATAAAATACACATGAGAATACCGGGTTTGATCTGAAACCCTCGCAATCGTTATTAGGTAATTATTATATGATAAAATAGTGAAAGATTTATTAGTACATAGATAGATTAAACATAGATTTAAATACATTATAATTTATACTAATCTATTAGTTCACTATTTTATCATTTAATAGTTTAAATACATTATAAATTTGTATAATTTACTTAATTAAAATTTTAATCTATATTTCACTATTTCATCATTTAATTAAAAACATTCCTTTTATAAATTTAACAGAGTGAAATGGAACGTTAGTCATGTTAAGTTGACATTGACAGCTCATTGACATGTGTCTATCTGTCCTGTTGTTCCTGTCAGTCAGTCTGTCTGTCAGCTGTTTTGTTGTCACGTCACGACGCATCGCGAATTCGCGATCGCTAATGTAGTACTACCACTAGTCCAAGTCGAATTAATTTATCACAGAAATCAT
Source organism: Tetheella fluctuosa (assembly GCA_951216915.1). Lineage (NCBI taxonomy): Eukaryota > Metazoa > Arthropoda > Insecta > Lepidoptera > Drepanidae > Tetheella > Tetheella fluctuosa. The sequence goes on from OX578230.1 coordinate 9,108,582, forward strand.
AAAACTGCTAAGCCTATGTAAATAAAAATGAGGTGACGTATACTTCGTGAAAAGATATAAATTTATGCATTCCATATAATATAGTCCACGTATTTATAATAATGGCCGGTGGCCCTGTTAAGTTAGGTTCGATTTTGTCATTTTGTATTCTGTTTTATGCTGTTTACTATCGTAAAAATGACATTGGGGATGTGCGGTTGTCCCCTGTGAAGGAACATCTGTTGTTTTTGGAGAGCGAGAATAAAGTTGGGGATGGATTAAAACAGCCTCGAGTTGCTCTTGGGTATGGAGCGTGTCACGATTTATTTGTGAATGCTACGTCCCTGTTAGACTACAGGGATCTGAAAGGGAATCCGGAGCATTTCAATGAGATATCCAGCAAAGAGGAGTTCCTTAAAAGCTTTGCATATTTCTTCAAGCACGGCGCCGCTGCTGAGTAAGTCATTCATGACTTAATTATATTCTACTATACAACAAAGATCACTGCCTTGACCTCCTCTGTTTTTGTACTCTACATTACCCCTGTACATATTATTGTATGAAATAATTTCTAGAGTCTTAGTTTTGATATTGAAGAGATAATAATGTTGGATTATTATATTATAACATAACTGAGGTTTTGCTTTTTTTATATTACAGGCGATTTGTCTCCAACTCAAAACTGTATGACGATTTGCTTGAACAAGCATTAAAACTATCAGACGCAAGATGGACCATCGGAGGTAATGCACCTTTAATGGCAAGACGTTTCTATATGGAAGGATGGAAGGTGCTACTTGCCGCTAAAATGAGCAAAAAACTCAAATCATACATTCCAGAACAAATTAAGATAGTCGGTGATAATGGTGATGAACAAGTAAAGGATGATGTCCACATGATATTAGAATACAAATCTGACGAAACATTTGGACCATACAAAGCTCCGAGAGCAAATAGATATATTGTTCACAATGATGAAAATAACCCACTATTAAGTTCCTTAGAAAGGTTTGGTAAATACTTGCCAGATTTTAATCCTAATTTACTAGTCATAAGTGGATTGCAGATGATGGACAACTATCCCTTTAAAATTGATGATAAAAAAGGTATGTAATATATATAATATGTAAGTAGTTTGTCTGATTTCATCAAATTTATGTACCTAACCATATTCCTGATAAATACTCATTTAGAAGTATGTGTGGTTTAGTGACCATGGTGTGAAAAGCTTGATTGCTAATGTTTATTTATTTTGATTTCAGATTTAAGAGCAGAAAGACTGGATTTAGTTAAAGAACAAATATTATCACAGCCTCCTAACACACTTGCTCATTTCGAGATGGCTAGTTACGTTGACCTAGAATTGCTAAAACACCTAACAACCAAAGTCTTGCCCTATGTTGACTCTGTGGGCATGAATGAACAAGAACTCACTAATCTATACAGTGTACTTGAATATGGTGAAGTGAGCGTTATTGCTGATTCAAATCCTCGTATAGCCACAGCTCTAGATCAAATGCGTAAGACTTTTAGACTTATAAGAAGACAAAACGAAAAATTTGAAAGTAAAAGGAAATTGACTCGTATACATGTCCATACATTGGCATATCAAGCAATATTAACTGTTAAAGATTCAGCATGGAAGAGAACTGAAGCAGCAGCAGCAAAAGCATCATTGACAGCACATAGATATGTGTGCAACAGTCAAAATATTGCATTAGATAAGTCAAAGCTACTTTTAGATGATAGTTTTTCAACAACAACAGATAATGATAATACTAGTAGAGTTTTCTTTGAACCGACAAAGCCGGTAGCTTGTTGGGATGAGGTTGTTGATGGAGAGAAAGTAGATATATGTGTAGCACCTGTCCTGATATGTACCGAAGCTCAGTTGACGGCAGGTGCTGGGGATAATATCTCTGCAGCTGGGTTAGTTTTGCAGGTGGAGAAATAAACCTTCACCATGTCTTAACATATTTGAACAATTTTATGGTTATGAATTTTATATAGGTAGTTGACATAGTTTTTATTAGTATTTTCATTCCATTTTGATGACTATGCATTTATCTAAATGTCTCTATAAATAAATAGTGCCATTTTTCAGGTATTTTAATAGTTTAACTTGCCACATGTACATATTATAAAAATTCGAATATTGAAATATTTTATTTTTCAAGCTTATGAATTTTTGGTTATAATTATTATTAATGTATATAATATAATTTTTATTTAACTTTGTGATGAAATGGTGAATCAAATATTTAAGTTTAACAGTCAATATTTAATATAATTTATTTAAATAATTAATATATTATTGAATCAATAGTAATTTACAAATTCTAACTAATAATAAAAATTGTAATAGTAGGTATATAATCTTTAGGTACATGGAAAAATTTACTGCTTTACATTCCTACAATCTTTAAATAATGTGGAATTGGTGTAATGTAACTGTTGTATGAATAAAATACCTTTTGATAATATAATGGTTTTATTAATATAGCCTACATTATGATTTACATGCAAATAGTTAAACAAATAAATACTTACTTTTTATGCCTATATTCTTACTGATTGTTCTCTGAAAGTGTGTTACACAAGCAGAGGTTATTAAAAAGTTTACAAAGATGTAATTTTACATTCTCTTACTTTTTTTATTTAACAAGTAATACAACCTATTCAAACACCATCACAAAACTGTCCCCTGTGTATTATTTGTCTATGGTTCATAATACAGTGACAATTTTATTATGATTCACAAATTATATTAAATGGTCATATTTTTTAGATGAAATTGATTGTTCCAATCAAAACGCTATTTACGTTTCTATTCACAATCTGAAATATTGCCAAACTGCCAATACCCAGCACAGAATTTAGAGATTGTGAATTTGATTCTGATTATTTTTTCTTTATTTTAAAAATCTAATCATGTAGATAAAAAAGTGGTTAAAATTTCTTTTAAAATACAGAAATGTGTTAGATCTCACTGTTCCGTAACAGACTATACTAATGATTGAGGCATAAATTTAATACTTACTTAAAAAGTTAATATAAAAAAATAAAACAGGAATTTTGAATACATGAAAAAACTATTTTTAAAACAAAATCAAAATATTAAATACTAGAGTAAAATAACAAACTTAATAACTTGACTCACAACTGAAATTCTATATTTTAAATGTTCATTATAAGTTCATGAGCCAAGGGGTTAAAAATTAATCAAAAGTAATTGATTATAGTAGTATATGTACACAATATCTTACTAAATAACAAAAATAGCCAATAGGGTTGGATAACTTTTATCAACTGCCCATAAGTTCTCAATTTTCATTGCTTTACAGCAGTCTGCGAGAGCTGAACATAAAAAAAAATTATACAGGTTGTATTCCATAATAATAAATAATATTCCTGTGTATGAGATTTCATATCTACCATTTATTTAAAGTTTAGAGTTCAAAATAATGTATATTTAGTATAAAATTTTAAACCTACAATGCCAATCTCAGTCTTAATTAAAATGGCTTAATTTATTGGAAATTTAATCATCATTGTCTTCGAATCGAATTATTTTATTTTGGGCTTTGGCTGTAGCTTTGTAGGGGTCATAGAGACCACTTCTGATAAATCTCTTTGCTGCTTCTTTATCCACTAACGGTCTCTTATCATGGTCTTTAACTTCTTGCCATCTCAGCATAGTCATTTTTATTCTCTGAAGCTCGTCTTTGATCGGATGTTTCGTCGGATCAACGCCTTTTATACGTAAATGGATCCAATGTAAAGAGTTAAGCGTAAAGGCCATGAACAAATCGAGCTCAATTTGTGCAGGAAGTGGCAGTTTATCGTACTGGTCTTTCAACGGCAATAACTGATCCAAAACTTTTTGCACTTCTAACAAGTTCTCCTTGAGATTTTCGCAGTTATTCACAAAATCTGCATCCTTGGAAAGCTCGCCATATTTCAAGTCCCAATCCATTTTGTTCTAATTTTTATGTACTGAATTTCAAGCAATAAACCACGTTATTTTTAAATTGAAATTTATAACCTCCAGAGCGCGAATGAAAAAAACTAATTTTACAACAATTTAGACGACAATAATGAATGAAAGACAGACATGACATGCATGACACTGACATTTGACACTTGTTGAATGCCGTCGGCCGCCCAGCGTTGTTGTACACTGTAATTACAGCAGATTCACCGCAAAGAGAATTAAATCTTCACCGTATTTTTAAGCTATCAACTGGACCGTATTTTTTAAAATACAGTGTATGGAAGTCACTGTATTTTTATTTTATCGAAAAACATTAAATTTTCACAAAAAATGAAGACTATCTAAACATTATGAACGTGACCTGCAGATGGGTAGGGTATTTCTCGTATCATAGAGGTAAGTCTAAGAACACGAGACAGTATAGATAGTTTTAGGCTGAGAATACATGTCAGATTTTTTCATCCGATAGTCTGATCAGACTATCGGAAGGCGTTGGAGCCATTACTTTGTTTGAAGTACTTTGAACACACAATACACGTCCGATTCAATAGTCGGACGGAATTGTATTGAATGTTCGCCAGCTTCCGATAGTCGGATCCGACTATCGAATGAAAAAATCTGACGCGTATTCCCAGCTTTAATATGAACAAGGCGTCACTCAAATTGTTTACTTTATTACCGAACAGACAGAATACTACAGTTTAAATGCTAAATATTATGTTTTTTGGTTTTGTTTCGTGACTTAATTATTCATAATCATCATCATTTCAGCCATAAGCAGTCCACTGCTGGACATAGACCTCCCCTAAGGATCTCCAATAGGATCGGTCTTGGGCGGCCTGCATCTGCAAATGCTGGATGCTGGACCTTTACAAAACGTCTGTTCATCTTGCAAGTGGACGTCCTACGCTGCGCTTGCCGGTCCGTGGTCTCCACTCTTCGGCTCCATCGGCCATCCGTTCTGCGCACTATGTGCCCTGCCCATACTGAACTGACTTAATTATTGTGCTATTGTTAAATCGTGAAAATAATGTCTAAGCAATCTTCAGTCAGACATTATTTTATACATACATTTTATTTCTACAGAAAATAAGAGTGGACCGTCAACTCCTAAAAAGAGGAAAAACTCGTCAATTTAAATATGCTGTAAATATATACAGCATTTTTATTTAAACTTTTACTGTATTTTTCTACGAAATGCCGTATTTTGATGACTACGACACCGTATTTTTAGAATTCTTGTTTGGCAGCACTGAGCCGCCGTAGAATACGTGTTTGTGTGCCTAGAGTACCTACCTAGGGTATGTTCCGTTAGACACTGCGAGCACTGTTCAGTACTCTTACTGGGGAGAAATTCGTTCCGCTATAGACAGTATATTGCCGCAGTATCCTAGGGAAATATATGACGTCATGAATCGTCGCCATTTTTGTACTGTGAGCACTGGCGTTTTCGAGGTAAGGTGCTCTCAGTGCTATGATCACGTGATCAACGGCGTCCAGAATGACAGTTTACATATACGTGGATGACACACAGTATACTGGACTGCGTTCCGTTTTAAACAGTACCCTGTATAGCTAACTATAAAGGAACGGCTTCTCAGTATACTAAATGACGTCACACCTTACAGTGCTCGCAGTGTATATCGGAACATACACCTAGTCTAGAGCATGGTACAATAATATGCTGCGCCGTCTAGAGCTAGGGCTAGACCATAGACATATAGCATAGTCTATTGAAACAATCGACTCCTACAAAACGGTAATAGTATATTATGATACAAGTGAGCGAAGTTGCTCAAGGTACTCTATGTTGCTCATTAAGAAATAAATAAATATTTTTTTATTTGTCCAACGACATGAACTATAAACTAGGTAACATAACAATTAGATAAAATTAATAAGCAGAGAGAAAAAAAAATCAAACGCATATACAAATTACACTGGACAAATATGGCCTACAGCTCAGCATTATGCTGCAGCACATGTGCCACAACGCTGGTCTTCTGCTGAGCAATGCTGAGGCCAGCTAGTGATGGCCGGATATCTTGGCCGTACTATGACAAATAACTGAATAGTTACTACGTATTACTACAATTATCATCCTATTGTTATAAAACATAGGTACTTATTATAACAAATATATGCGAAAAGTGAAAACATACGATTTTATTTTTCCATTTTTAGTTTCATATGAGGGTGTACTATACACATCTGTTTACCCCCTAAAACCGTAGCGTGATGTTATGTTATGGAATGGTGAAACAATACATTGTCATACGATCACAGTGATCGCGGGCCGCGGGTCATTTGCTGTTTGTTATTTTAAGAGTTCCATTGTCTATCTCCGAAGATCTTCATCAGATCCTAAAACCAATGAAAAAAAATGCATTTCATAACGAAAACACCATCCAAATCGGATCAGTAGTTTTTGAGAAAATCGCGGACATAAATACATATGTATAAATACGGGTCGAATAGAGAACCTTCCTTTTTTTGAAGTCTGTTAAAAAATGATATAAGAAGGAATGACACAATCATGCGAAAGAGTAAGCTCTGAAGAAAATGCAGTACATTCAAAATATATCGTAGTATTATGTCTTACGATACCATAGTTTATATTAATATGCTATAATTTATATTTTAATGGTATATATAGCTACGTCTGTGACTTTACGTACTCTACGTCTGGGGCTTTAGGCCTTAACTAGTATGAGATTTGTACGAGCGCGATTGATGGTACAAAGATTGATGGCTTAAACAAACACTCATAGATAATGGATTTCTACAAATTGGAGCCAATTTAATAACTGACTATATATAGTAATCTGTGTAACATGTCGAATAAATAAATATCTAAATATTATTATATTCTGGGACATTCCTCACACACGGCCATCTGACCCCAAACTAAGCAAGCTTGTGCCAAAGACTACTATTGTATACTGCTTGAGCTATGGAATCCAGGAAACTGATATTAGAGATTCACTACGTAACTCACCTATCTAACCCAGCAGTGGAGGAACACGTAACTATGCCTTGGTGATAATTGAAATAATAAGCCACGATAGTAATTTAATATTACAATTATTTATTTTCACAGAGAAACACAATAATAATTTTCAGTTAGTAATGAGTGTACTTCAACATTTTATTCTAGTTATCATTACTTGTTCAATACATTTCCACGCTGATTCAAGATGGTCCTATTTCTATTAATGTTAATATTTTTTATTATTTGAAGAGAGTAAATCAATCGTCTAAATACTCAAAAGGTTCTGGAGGTTCAGGTTCCTTTTCTTCCTCAGTCTTGGGCCCAAACGCAGCAACTGGCTCAACCAAGGCTTGTTCCCCCTCCCCTGAATGGTTAAGCATAACAATGCCTCCAATTGTTACATCTTTCAGTGGCAAAAATCCTGAACCTTCAACAATGGAAATATTCTTCAATTGTTGCCTCATCACTCTAATGGGATTACACATAATCTCGAAAGCCGGTTCTGGCTCCTTCTTTTCCTTAGTTTCTTTTTCCTCACCCTCCTTTTCTTCCTTCTTTCCTTCTTTCGAAGTTCCTGCATCCTTATCAGATTTGGCGTGAACAGTTATGTTAGGATTGGGAGACTTGGAAGGCTTCTTTTCTTCTTCATCTACATCCATTTTAGAAGTGGATGATGAAGTAATGCTGCTAGCAGAACCTTCGGAGCCATGCGCCCTCCTGCGCGCCTTAGCAGCGGCAATACTCAGAACTGCAGTAGTAACTCTCTCCCTCTCCTCGCGTTTCTTTTCTTCTAATGGCGCCGGATAGGCATACAGCGATGGTTTAGAGTTTGATTTAATGTCCAACAAAGGCATCTTCAGGTCGGAATTGAGCGCGATCAGACATGTCGGGGTAAACGCTAGTGACAAGCAGTGGGCGAGTGGGAACCAGTACCAGTATTGGGTAAATACTAACATACCCACAACGGCAAGCATGTTCATGTGACCAGTTCTATTCTGAAGAGAAACTGTAACGTTGCGACCGCCAGCATCGATGATACCTTGAGCCATAATAGCGCCAAATTTGGCCATAACGTCTTCATGTTTGTTTGAGATCACTTGGGCATACAGTTGACGGAAGTAGGTAACTTTAGGGCAGAGAACCTCAGTTTGTTGAATGAGAATCATAGCAGACGCAATCAAAGCACCTTGTCTTACGAAATTGACGGGATCGAATTTAACCATGGGTTCAAGGAGGCCAATAGCTTCGCGATTTCCAGTTCCAGCGCAAGCGATTCCTAACGCCATAGCAGCGCCATATCGCACGTGAGGGTTGTATGATTCGGCCAAAAGAGATACCACTGAAGGACATTGTTCGGGTGTTCGGAACAGTAAGAAACCGAGAGCGGTCACGGCTGCGCGACGCACGTCATCGTTTACGTCTGAAACGGCTACATGGAGCAGAGTTCGGATGGAGTCATTGTTACCAGTGCCACAATAAGCAGTAGCAATAGTGTAGCACCCAGCGCGTCGCAATAACGGGTCTTTGTCTCTAAGCAGTTGTTGGACAAGAGCATCAGCCTCTTCTAGTCTTCCATACATAGTGAAGGCTATTCCAACAGCTAAGCCTCGTAAGATCTTCTCGTGTTGTGTCTCTTGAGCGTAGGCTACCATGTCTTCAATGGCTGCTGCATGTCTGGACCCTAACATGACCATACCCATGGCTATGCCTGCAGCTTCACCGGTGACGGCGTCATCTTGGTACAGATTAAATTTGAGTTGTTCATAGACATCCTGCCTGTGTGTACCCATGGCAGCCAGACCAAGGCCGAGGCATCCACCATGTCGCACCATTTCATTCTGAGCATCTTTTAATTGAGTTAAAAGATAGTCAATGATATTAGCACCATGATTAGCATGGATGAGGCCTAGAGCATATAATCCGCCGCCCTCTGAATAACCGGATGATGGACCAGCCTCTTTAGGTAAATAAGACTGCATGAGAGCTAAGGACTCGCCTTCGTGACCCCTGTGAATGACTCCAAGGGAAGCTGTTACCGTTAATTTTGCCCAATTAGTAGCTCTTGCAAGCCATTCTAAGTTGTCTCTTAAAAATTGATCACTAGTTGTGCCTGCATGCATGAATGCATTGGCTATGACTGTGGCTGTATGACAAATTGATACTCTTATTGCATCTTTAGTATTCTTCAATATAAGCATATCAGCATGATTGGACCTAATGAGGAATTGTAACTGGAGGCCAATAGAAACATCACCCCCTAAAATTGATATTAGTTTTTCAACTCTTTTTTGATGTTCCTTTTCTTCGTCATTAAGACTATCTATATCTCGTTCTGGCTTCTTGGATTCTTCTGCAGGTGCTTGGTCTACTTCCATTGATGGTTCTGGGAAAGGTCCTCCTTGAGGTTGTGGCTTCCCACCCAATGCACTTGGGATTGGAGCAGTACTCCTTAAGGCCTGTAATACCCTACCAAGGAACTGTTGTGTGGCTGAGTCATATAAATCAAAGCCGATTTGGTAAGCCATTAATACAGATTCTTGTGGTCCACTGGTTAGTTTGTCAAGGATTTCAGCTACTGAAAGAGGGTCTTCTAGGAAGATGAGGCATTGGCACATATTGACATAGTCTGGGATGTTGAGGCCTCTATAAAGACCTACCAGAGATCGGAGGACTGTGCTACGGAAACCTTTATTCTGGAGGAGACTCATGGCTACTGTAAAAGCATACAGAAGCATTCCTGTAACAAAAAACAAAAATATAATATGTATCACATTTTGATCCTATAACAACCAGATGGAAACAAACATTGGTTTTATTATTGTCTTTGGGTTTTTGTTTAACCACAGTCTCACCATGGAAAGTGATGATGTGACAGATGGTGGTAAGCACACAATGCCTAGAAGGGAACTCTATTACAAGTGTAGCAATTGAAATACACTAGTAGGTGCTTAGAAACAAATTTTCATTGAGGGTGGAAGCCAGGTGGGAACTACAAAGATCATAGGATCTTACACATTAATAGTAATGTGCTATGACTACTTCAGTGTTTTCCTTCACCAAAGCTCAAGCATATTGTAGAATCAAAATAAATCCCGTAAAACCATTAAATAACTACTATCAACACCTTCAATACTAATACAATAGAATGATAGCTGTTGTGGATTGTAAAAAACCAAATATACTATTTAGACTAAAAATAAGGTAAATTCCTTTATAAACTGTACCATTGCAGGAAATATGAAATGAGTTCTTAATTAAGACTACAATCACAACATATTAGTCTAAGATACATTTGTATATTATAATGTACTCTCCAGGGTCATATAATTGAAAAAAAAAAACTACAATACATGCAATCTAAGTCAGCTGGCCTAAAGTGAAGCTCTCCAAAATCTTTCACAACTCTTTGTTTACCACCTTAGGTCCCTTCTCACTGACTGTCATCATTTAGTTCCTAAAAATTATATCTTGCACATATTTAACTAGCTAAGTACCAAATTGCAAGATATAGAGTTGCAAAAATGTACATTACTTCAAGATACAATGTTTTATGTGTAGATTATTATATATTACATAGAAGTTTGTCTCTGTGAGTACCATCAAACTTGAACAGTTTTTTAATTTAGTGTGTAGCATTTAAGAATCAATTTTAAATAACATTATGTTTTGATTTCAATCCACAATAGCATTGACTGCCGAGTGATATAAATAGAACTAATAAAGGAGACGAAATAACATGAGTATTAACTTATGAGAATGACTATCAAATTCTTTGTTTATAAATTTCTTAATCATTTTACCTGCAACATCATCAGATTTCATTATTGACTCCTCAAAGATGTCCATGCGGCGAGTTTCAAGCGCCAAACCTAGCGCCTGTCTATACTGTCCATCGTCAAGACATCTCTGGAACATACGATTGACAATAGCTTCTAGCCGAGGATCAATCATCTCAGCAGCGCTGTCCACGAACAGCGCCTTCCTCTTCTGAGTGTAGAAATCAATCGCCTTTGCAATCGTTGTATCAACATACTCGTTTCGTCCATTCACATCAAACAGGTCACCAGCGCCCAGCGCGTACGTCAACGAATCTTCAAAAGCACCCAAGTGGTAGTAAACTTTACTCGCCACCAAAGCAGCCAGTTGGTGCTGCGAGAACACTTTATCTTCATGCAGGATTTCGATCTTTTCAATTGATTCAGATATCTCCGGCCAAAACTCGTCGACGATGTTGTCCAACCTTTTCAGGGCGAACTCTTTCACTTCAGACATGGGTTCGTCCAGCAGGGATATTATCCCCGCAGCTGATGTGATATTCATTTTGTCGTTTTAGTTATTACACTACAATTAAATCAATTATTTCTCACTTTTATGTAGTAAAATCTTTTCGATACGAGTACAATACAATGCGATGATTTGACAAATTTCTTATTACATAGACAATTTAGAGTTTATTGGGTTTCCGTGAATTTAAATTTTCATTTTAAAAAAAATATTTACTATTTTTATAAATCTGTTTTAATATATTAAATTATCCCAAAACAAATAGTTCTCCTAAAGTTAATTGTTGTTGTAGTTGTTTTTTTTTTATTTGTGTTGAATAGTGGATATTGTATGTATAACAGATTATTATTGTCAATTTCGAGATTCAAGGAACGGAAACACTATATTATCATAGAGAAGAACACAGACAGAACATTCAAAAACTCGAATTATTAACACCATTTTATTTCAAGATAATAATTTTTAATTGATAAATTAGTAAGCAATATAAATAATGATAGAATTAATTAATTAAAGTATGTCAATGTATTTGTATAGGTCTATTATTTTACTCTTTGGTATAATAATTCAAATGATTGAATTCCTGATAGATTTAGCACTAAAAAGCTATGCCCAACCAGTGCTGCCATGTACAACGCTTTCCCGCTTTTTTGCCAATAGGTTTGCATCCCAATTTTGGCCTACGCGCTTCCGCTTTTTTGAATCTACTCAAACAATATTCTTTCACTGACTTCAAAATTTATTTTAGCATCGTTATTTTATATTTTTTAGTGCACACCCACATTGAAGTCGGTTTTACTTTTTTTTGTAAAAAGTTAATTATTTTACCATTTCAAGGTGTTATATAAGTTAACGATAAGAAATCAATAATTTTCCTTCTTAGGTTGAACCTACTCGGGCGACATCATTGCAAAAGCGTTGAAGTCCGTCAAAATATATATATAGTTTCTTTAATGAGTAAAATTTTGAAATGTTAAAAATATTTATGTGTATTTATGAATAAATATCAAGATTTGTCATTGATCGAGGATATGCATACCAATAAAAATTGTCAACAATATTGAATAAGATCAATCGCGATATTCGTGCTCATTTGTTGAGGGATTCCGTCATTACTTCAAAGTTCATGATCAGACAGATCATAATAAAATTTATATGGGGCCACCTTACCTTATTATCTACTTTATAAATCAGTGATCATACATAAAAAAAATGCAGTCGAACATAAAACCTCCTCTTTTTCTAAGTCGGTTAAAAAATAGCTTTTAAAATAGAATAATTTTTGCAGTAATATTTCACTCATAAAGTATGGTGGACTTTAATTTTTTTTTAGTTTAGGTATTGGTTACATGGCTGATTCTGGATCATTACTGCCAACCAGCGCTGGCCCTATCCCTTAATCAGTGTTAAGCGAGATTGTCTTTTGGCGCTCTTTGGTTGGCGCTTTCACACACGTAGTAAATTGTCTTGCAGTTAATATTAAATAAATAATAATCACCATTTTTTTTCAAAAAATAATTTTAATTGCAAAAATCTTTTACTGACGTCTATCAAAAGGCGTTTTTAAATTTTTATCCACTCGATGTTGTATTTCGCATTTGATCGATCAAAACTTGATTTCGTCAAACTTTATGTCTTTTATTATTTTAAATTTTGCATACTATTGTGGCGAAACATGAAGATCTATGTAATAAAAATAAGAACTATGTACGTAACCGTGTTTCAAGCAAATACATTATCTTTAGAAATAAATGTGAATACTATATATATTTTATTCTTTTGTTATTAATATCACAAACGCGAACTGTCCTCTTTTGAATTTTTGAAATACCTTTTCGCCCGCGGCTTCGCTTACGCAGACTTTATAAAAAAATAGAATTTTTTATTCCATTTCTGGTAAAAAAAAAAAACGTACAGACACGCCGTTTCCACAAAAATCATTAAATGACTATAACTTTGTTTTTCAACATCTGATTTGAATGAAACCAAGCCTTTTTTCTGTTCCAAATTAATCTCTGTCTACTTGTGAAAACTATAACTTTCTATTTTTATTACTTTTCGTCAATGTACAGACACATCAGATTCTACTGTTTTATTATATGCAGGCACTAGCTGTTCCCTGTGGTTTACCCACATTGCCGGGATAAAAATCGGCTATAACCTTTCTCAAAAATTGGAATATCAAATGCAAAAAGAATATTTAAAATTCGACGGGTGGTTCCAGAAATTAGCGCCTTTAAACAAACAAACAAGCAAAAAACTCTACTTCTTTATCATATTAGTATAAATTTGAATATAGATAGATAAAGTATAGATGACGGTGCCTGAGTCGTCGTACGAGCGTAGCAAGAATTTCACAAGCAGCACGTGCACCGACCACGCCAACGAACGCGTCATCCATCTCCCCACTCTCCCCACTACTAAACTTGTTTTCCTACCGGTATAAAAGGGTCGGAGTGATCGTCGATAAGGTAGCGGTTGAGAGCCCTCAGCGCTCGTCGCAAAGTCCGCGTAAGGGTGGAAGAAGGTCCCCTGGACCCACCACCTTCTGTTCCTGCAAAAAAAAAAAAAAAAACGTCGATAAGGCTTAAGTCCGCGTAACGGTGGAAGTAGGTCCCCTGGACCCACCACCTTTCTGTTCCTGCTCAAAAAAACCGTCGATAAGGCAGTCTTGGCTCTGGCGTGGCGCGGTGCACTCGTTGTAGTCCGCTACTGGCTTATCCTTGACACTTTGGATAATTAATTTGTGCAAACGAATTCATTATTATTCTCAATTACAAATTAGCCTTAGTGCAATTTATAGTTGATGACTTATCTTATCTTAGATTATACTATCGCTGATTAAATTGTAAAAAAGGGATTAGTTTGAGTTACCGTCCTTAATTGATAAAATGAGACCTGTTCTTGTGGATTCAATTACATCTATATCGTTATACCTGCATTTTTATTAATTATGTCTTCTACCCTCTTTCCTACATAGATATTGGTAAAATTATTATTTATTTACAATAATTGTATAAAATACAAACTATAATATATGAAAAATATCCTCAAAGCTCTCGCTGCTGTCTATCGACAGCAAGGTTCTCAACAGGCTAGCAGTGTTCCCATTTTGAATGGCCGAGCTAATGCGTTAGCGGAAATAGTGGGAGCTATTTCCGCATTAGCATTAGACCGTCGTCGGTCCCCCGAAGCATCGATGAGCTTGTATGATAAAATCCGAGCAAATTGGTGAGCCTCGAACCCTCAAAGACCCATGGTTTCTAGCACGATGGGCATGAACAAATAATGCGGACCGATACAAGCGTATTTTTTTACCAAAAACAAGCTTCTTTATGAAAGCCTTTCATTATGAATGTGAAATCCGTTTTTATAGCATAAATTCCAATTCTTAAATCGACATCTGGCAACACTGGTAACTAACTACTGTCATAAGCCGTTGTGTGAGTTGTCATTTTTCTGTCATACACATTCCTACGTAGTTCGAAACATCTGTGAATTATTAATTTACTAAGCTGATTATTTCATTAATTCAAAATGTTAGACCTATTCAGCATCTTCAGTAAGGGAGGCATAGTTTTATGGTGTTTTCAAAGTACTAGTGAAATTTTTTCACCGTCTGTGAATGCTTTAATTCGCAGTGTGATTTTGCAAGTAAGTAGTACAAAAACTTTGGGGAAGCCCTAGAATGTTTTTACATTAACGTAATTAGTCAGACGCAACGTGGAAACTATCCTGAACTTGTCTTTTCCTCCACGTAACTATTTTAACTTATGTTACATTACGAATTTTGAGATGACTCCTGCCACATTTTCAAGGATTAATTTTACGTCTTAGCTATGTCGCAGAAAGTCAGGTTTCTAATAGTTTTATAATAATTAATTAATTTTGATTTACAAATTTAAAATAAAACAATTTTTAAAAATTTGCCCAGTTTTGGATACAAACAATAATTTAATTTTACGTTTCATAAAGGTTAGGTAATTTTGTGGTTTATAGTTTTCCTTATGTGTATTCTTTTCTAAGCAATGTTTCATATTAATTAATGTAGAAGTAAACAACTTATAGAGACAAATTAAATTTAAAAACAAAAATCTATAAACATATGTCTTGCTGAGTTTCTTGCCGGAGTCTTCTCAGTCCAAGTTTATTCCGAACCGATGGTAGAATCAAGTGCCTTATTAGGGCCTAAACTGAATTAATGAGTTTGAGTTTCATAATTGAAAATAAGGTATAATACTTTAATGAATTACTAGTTTAAATTCAATGTTAAATTTCAGGAGCGTTCCGGCAACAATTCATTCAATCATAACTCACTATCACTACAATATAAGCTTGACAATGAGTTTGAGCTGGTGTTTGTGGTTGCGTACCAACGCATCCTGCAGTTATCGTACATTGATAAGTTCCTCAATGATGTGCATTTGGAATTCAGAGACAAGTACAAGAATGAGCTGCAAGGAAGCAGAAATATTACCGACTTTAATTTCAGAATGTCTTTTGATAGAGTTCTACGTGAATGTGAAAGTTGGGGTAATGTCTTTATAAACTTATTAATTAATTGAGTTCCCCCTTAAAACTGGTTTAATTAGTAAGCTCTATCACTTTTTAATTTCATGTAACAAAAAGAGACAGGGCATCTTAAAACCTGGATACTGAGACCAACTATGGTTTGAAATACCCTGCAATTCAAAAGTATTGCATTACCTTAAGAATTTAATCACTTTATTATGACATTGATGTATTATGTACACACAATTACTTCATTATATAAATAATGAAGGTATTTTAATTTTAACTCATAATAATATACTTTTTTATAAAATTACACAACATTTACAATGGAAGATCTGGTATTTTTACAGCCAAGTCACAAGCTAAGATTCCAAAAACAATGAGGACATTTGAGGACTCGCAGAAGTCCAAAAAGACAGTTGCATCTATGATCGAGCGCAAGGGAGATGAGAAGAGTAAAAAAACTGGTATGTTCAGTATTTTGTAAGCCTGTATATTTTTTTTTATATTGATTATTTATATCTATGCATTTTTAAGAAAATAGTTTGTTAGGGTTTGAAACCTAATCACCCTATCTATAATGGCTGAACGAATTTGAATAAAACTTGGTACATATGTTTTCCCAGGATAAATATATATCCCTCGGAAATATGGTTAAACCCAGGTTGGTAGCTAGTGTACAATATTTGATAGTAAGGATTAGGTTTGTCTCATATAAAATTGATTATATAATAAATGAACATTTTCTATGTAGTTAAATCTCACCAACCATAGAAAGTTTGGGATTGTGACATATTTTAAAAGTAATTACACTTTTCAATATCCATAAAATAATTTTTACAGTGAAAATAGTAGAGAGCAAGTGTCTGACCAACGGAAAAGTGGAGGAGTCCCCTGAGCCTGAGGATGACGTCATTGCAGCTAACAGAGCCAAGCTGGCTCAAAAGATCGCCTCCAAGAACAAAAAGGAGGTTAAGTAAGTCAAAAGAAAATGCGAGATAATTCTTATAAACTTAATATCATTGACTACATGAGCTTATCTTCTAAAGTAATTTTATTAACGGATATGTTTGGTTCAGTTTCACCCAATATAATCCTTAAGTAAAAAAATACTTAGCGATTCGTCCCACTACTGACCTTTCGTAACTTCTTGGCCACTTTTCTGTAGCCTTTGTATCTTTCGTACTGCCGGACCAGAGTTTAAACTGTGTTTCTTTTTAGGAAATCCCCTAAAAGTCCGCCACCGACCGATCGCATAAAGAAGCCGCGAGTGTGGGAGCTGGGCGGCGGGTCTCACGACCTGCCCTCGCTCGACTTCAGCACCGACAAGCCGGAGGACGCGGACAACAACATCCACCCTGACACACAGGTATGTGGCTTTACCAGCTGGATACATTGAGCAAGTTGGTAGACTACTCCGTTGAAAAGAGAAGATCTTCCGCTAAGCTAGGTCATCGTGTCTGGGGATCGCAGTCTAAACGCTGATGTTTTAACTCTTTGACCAAACTAGGGGTAATGAAAGTAATGTTATGTGCTTTTCCATACTCTTCTAACTACTCTGAAAAAGAGAATAATTATATTTGGCGGTTAAATAATCTTATGTACAATGTGACATGTCGTCATAGTGATGAATTTATTTATTTTGATTCTAACAAGTTTGTTAGTCATTTACAACTGACACAGGATACATTTTTTATTCCTAAAAAATGCAAGAAATTGATTGCTACTCTTGTAGCTTATAATATTAATAGGTTAAGGGATGAAACAGTTTTAACTAGTAAGACTACTATTAATACTGTGAATAGTTTTTTAAACATTTAGTTTCGACAACAGAGAAGCACAACAATTCAATTTCACTTGTACACCAAAATATTAATCGCTTCTTTGGCAAAATTCTTGATATTGATTTATTACTCGATTCTATAAAAATTGATGTATTATGTTTCACAGAGACATGGTTGAAACCGGACACCATGCTTTTTAATATTAAAAACTTAACGGTTGCCAGTGTATTTAATAGATTGTCAGCAGAGGGTGGCGGCTCAATTATTCTTTTAAATAATAATATTAAATTCAAGGAACGGAAAGATATTTGTAGCCTCTCTGTTGAGCGCGTCTGTGAGGTATCTTGTGCAGAGTTAGATAGTTATATAATTCTTTGTGTATATAGGCCACCAGCATCAAATTTTATACTATTTTCCTCTACAATTGAAGAGATTCTTCGAAAGTTATTTAAGTCGAATAAATCAATAGTTCTATGTGGTGACTTTAATGTAGATATTCTTACTCATTCGTCTGAAAGTAGAAATTTCGTTTCTTTGTTTAAATCATTTAACTTAGATTTATTGTTTAATGAGCCAACAAGATCAACAGCTACATCAGCTACATGTATAGATAATATATTAACAAATAGCAATATATTGGGAAAATCGATCATAAGTGGTGTTCGTTCAGATCATATGGCTCAACTAATCAAACTACCATATAAAAGTCAAATTTCCAAGGTAACAAAAGTAATTAGGCCTACTACAAAGGTTAGATTAGATAATAAAATAAAAATAATAAATAAAAAATATAATAAAAATAATTTAGAGTTAAGACTCGAAAGTAAAGTTTATAATAGTAATCAGCCCAATATTTTGTATGAAGGTTTATTATCTGATATATGTGTTAATTTCAATAGAGCCTGTCCTTCGAAAATAGTGAAAGTTAATAGTAAATTGGTATTTAGTGACTGGGCTACTAAAGGAATTCGAAAGAGCCGAGATAAATTGTATGAACTTTACCATTTAAAATCTTTAACTAGAAACGAAGATTTTCATAAATATGTTAGGAACTTTTCAAAATTATTTAAAGTAGTATGTAATCTAGCTAAATCCTCCTACATAAGTAACAAAATTGGTAAAGCCTCTAACAAAATAAAGACAGTCTGGAATGTTATTAATACGGAAACTGGTAAAATTAAAGATAAGAGTGAACAGCTAACGCTTAAAATTAATGATAGATTGTTGTCAGATAAATTGGAAGTAGCCACTGCTTTTGAGCACTTTTTCTCCAGTATACCGGGCGAGACTACTCAATGTCTTAAATCTTGTCCTAAAGTAGCGGAATCATTACTAAAGCTTCATATCAATAAATCATATCCTAGTTTTAAATTTAGTTATATTAATGCTAACGATGTTTTAAAAACTTTTAATTCCCTTAATATGAAAAGTACTGAAGATTTATGGGGTTTATCGGTTACGGTTTTAAAATCAATAATTGCAGTAATAGCACCTATTTTGTCCGATATTTTCAATGAATGCATTCATCAGGGCTCTTTTCCCGATTTAATGAAGTTTAGTAAAATAGTACCTATTTTTAAATCCGGTTGTAAGTATAATCCATCCGATTATAGACCAGTGTCCGTTCTTCCAGCACTTAGTAAAATATTTGAAAAACTGTTACTCAATCAAATGTTAAAACACTTTAATGAACATGAGATACTGCATGGTCATCAGTTTGGTTTCACGAAGGGAAAATCTACTTCCGATGCAGCTGCAAAATTATTGAAATCCATTTATGAGGCTTGGGAGGGTTCACAGGATGCAATTGGTATATTCTGTGATCTATCCAAGGCCTTCGACTGTGTCGACCACCGTACACTACTACTGCTACTAAAGCTAGACTATTACGGAATTCGTGGAACTGCTTATGATCTTGTTCTATCTTATTTATCTAATCGTCAACAAAAGGTAGGGATTAGTAGTACAACATCTGAGGGCTCTTTAATCGAAATGGGGGTACCCCAGGGCTCAATACTAGGACCATTTTTGTTTTTAGTTTATTTAAATGATTTACCATCTATTGTAAATGGCCTCTCAGATATAGTCTTGTTTGCTGACGATACTTCGTTGATTTTTAAAGTTGATAGAAAAGACAAAGATCTTATAAGAGTAAATGATACCTTGTCAATAGTCTCCAAATGGTTTACTGCAAACAATTTGTTACTCAACTCTAAGAAGACTAAATGTTTAAGGTTCTCTCTACCCAATGTAGCACAAGTAGATAGTCAAGTAATAATAGATAGCAGTAATTTGGACATGGTTAATAAAACTGTATTCTTAGGTTTAACATTAGATAATAAATTACAATGGGGTCCTCATATAGATTCTTTGGCAGGTAAATTAAGTTCTGCTGCATTTGCTGTAAGAAAAATTAAACAATTGACGAATGTCGAGACGGCTAAACTAGTATATTTTGCTTACTTTCACAGTCTGTTATCATACGGTATTTTATTATGGGGAGCAGCAGCCGATATTGAAACTATTTTTATACTACAAAAAAGGGCAATTCGTGCAATTTATAGTATGGGTCCTCGGGACTCATTAAAGCATTTATTTAAAGAAATAAATATAATGACTTTGCCTTCACTCTACATTTATGAAAATATAATGTTCATACGTAGAAATATAGGAATGTTTAAAACAAAAGTAGATGTCCATAATATAAATACAAGGCAAAGAGAGAAATTAGTTGTTCCATATTTTAGGTTAGCCAAAGTTAGCAAGTCATTCCTTGGTAATTGCGTTCGTTTTTATAATAAAATACCTAACTCGGTAACCAAGATGACCGATTTTAAATTCAAATTTTACGTAAAGAAAGTCTTGAAGGAAAAGGCTTATTACAAGGTAGCTCAATATATTGAAGATAGGGATGTTTGGAAATAGTTTCACTCTGCACAGGTGCACTTCGCATATTGTTGATTTTATTTTTTTTTAGTTTTAGCTATTATGTAGCGTATTCGCTATTATTTAATAAGAACTTGTTTGCGTTACATTTTATTATTTACTTGGTATTGGTATTTTTCTTTTTGATTTAATTGTATATTGTATTGTACATTTTGCTGTTATTGAAAAAATATAGCCAATAGTCAGATTATAAAAAAAAGGAAAAATATATATAAAAAATGTAACCTTGCTGAGTTTCTTGCCGGTTCTTCTCAGTTGAAGGCTGATTTCCGAATCGGTGGTAGCTTCAGTAAATTCGACCTTCATAAGTGCCCTCCTAGGGCCTAAACTGAATAAATGGCTTTGACTTTGACTTTGACTTTGATGTTGGATATTCATATATATGTCAAGTGCTCAGGAAATTTTGATAGCGCGATGTAGAATCTGTGGCGCCATCTATCAACGAGTAGAGGTGTTCCTTTGAAATTACTTGTTTTTTTCAGATCTTAGCTCAACTGAGCACCTGTGTGAAGGTGTACTAAATAACCATATCAGTTAGTTAAATATTATTATTAGGTATTTGTCAGTAGCCGAGTGTAAAATTACAGTTGGTGGGTCAAATGACGGGCGCCATTCGAGACCTGGAAGTGGAGTCGGAAGACAGCAGCAGCGAGGATGATGACGTGCAGGTGAACAACCAGCCAAGCCCCAAGAAAACCACCGGCATGTTCAGTATATTTAAGGGTATGTTACTTGGATGATTTACTATCAAACTTTGTGTGCTTGCCACCTTCGGTCACGTCATCACTTTTCATTCATCCTCCTACTATCTAAAAGGCGAAAGTTTGTGAGGTTGGATTAATGTTTGTTACTCTTACACGCAAAAACTACTGAACGGATTTGGATGAAATTTGGCACACATATAGAATATATTCTGGATTAACATATGGGATACTTTTTATCCTAGAAAAACATAAGATTCTTCGGGAACGCGGGTGAAACCGCGATCCGAAATCTTATCCGGCTCGAAGGACCAAAAAAAATATTTTTTGAAATGTTTGTGTGCAGGTCTAGTAGGGTCGAAAGCCCTGTCGGAAGAGTCGATGCGGCCGGTGCTTGACAAGATGCGCGACCACCTGATCGGCAAGAACGTCGCCGCAGACATCGCGAACAAGTTGTGCGATTCTGTCGCTACAAAACTTGAAGGAAAGGTGAGCTTTGAGCTAGTTATAAGGGACCTGCATTTAAGGTAGCTGGAGTTTTCAGGCCGGAGAAGTAGGTACCAAACGAGTCAAAAATACATAACAATTTAAAATTACAGAATTTTATGTTTGTTGTATTTCGGTGGCGCCATCTACGATTACCTTTGTTGCATATAAGTTCCGGATTTAGTTCCGAAGCTTATCTGACAGGTATTTATAATGCAGTCATCATTTCATTTTAAATTAAAATAATGAGACAGCCTGTAAAGTACAAGATAAGGTATAAGTCTTATCGGCAAACTGTGAATCGGGCCTTTTTTATATTTAAACACGTTTTCCTTTTATATATACAGATTATAGTAGTATGATTAAAAAAAAAAAAACTTTATGGGATCTGCAATCGACTGAATAGTCATAATCAGATGTTTTCCTGTATGAGTCTTTTTGATATGACCAGTGCTGAACATGGTGAAGAATAATTAAGGCGACGATGTACGCAAATAACCCTGTCCCCCCACTAAACTAACGGGCGAGAGTGTGAAGGAACAAAGGCTATTTCCTAGTCAAAAGGACGTTTTAATTTTATTAAAAAAAAAACATTGATATTTTGGAGAAGTAACAAAATAGTTCCCTTTGTATTACATCTTAGAATGTCTGTTAATATTTTCAGGTTATTTGTATGGGTAAAACAGGAGAAAATACATTTTCAATTTTTAAACGACCCATATTCTCAATTTTTGCGGACGTTATCATAGAAAATTTTAAATTATTAAAAAAATAGTTCCCTGGCATGAATCCTCTAGTTTAACATATATTTTTTACATTTTTTACATTAAAGAATGCAGAGAAAAACTTAATTTAGAATTCTGGACATCGACAAAAGAATGTCGATGTCCAGAATGTTGCACTTCAAGCGTGGTTTCAGTGCTTTAGTATTTACTAGCTGTTCCCCGCGGTTTCACCCACGTTCCCGGTGTATTTTTTTTTTCATACAAACCTCCTGACAATAACGAACACATAAAAGAAATATTTATCCAATTTGGTGCAGTCGTTCGGAAGTTATGCGCGTACAAACATTTCGGCGATCCATTTTTATATAAGGGCATTCTTGTCTTTGTAACCTTTCTTGATACTTAGTGCAGGAGTTTCTAGCTTCTTCTTTAACAGTTAGTATCTGTAGATGTTCATGAATTTCAGAATTGCGACAAAACCAAGGTGCATTGGAAATTGGCCACATATCTTTATTTTGAAATCGTTTTAAGGCTATGATAGCTCAGTCAGTATTAGTGACGTCGTCGGACGCCGCGGCGAAGGTCGTGGGTTCGAATCCTACAATGAGCTTGAGCTTTCGGTGAAGGAAAACATAATGAGGAAACCATAGCATGGTGGTAGGGTACTTTGTAGTACCCGCCTGGCTGGCAACCCCCTCAAGTTGAAAATCTGTCGCCAAACACCTATTGGTGTATTCCGGCAGCTGCACTTGATAGCTAGTTCTTTCTGGGCTTTGTGTGGTTACCACCTTCGCCCACATCATCAATTACCATAATAAGATTGCGGTCAAACACAAGCCTATATAAGTTAAAAAAAAACGTAATATTTCTATGTAACAATTGCTTAGGGGCTCCTTAGTTTAATGAGTGATTTGTTTACGCATTTATATTTCTTTGCAGGTATTAGGTACATTCGACAGCGTGGCTAAGACGATAAAGGTGACGCTGACAGAGTCGCTGGTGCAGATCCTGTCTCCGAAGCGTCGCGTGGACATCCTGCGGGACTGCATCCACGCGAAGCAGGAGGGCAGGTCCTATGTTATGGCCTTTTGTGGGGTGAGATAACATTCCTTACATATGTCGATATATAGATGTGTATAGCGTATGATTCTGCAATATTGTAAAATGGCGACGGGCCATTTGGCGTGGTTGGTAAGATACCCTATCTATCACGCCGCAGGTCGTGGGTTCGATTCCCACTCAGGACAAATATTTGTGTGCACGAACATGTCTGTTTGTCCTACGTCTGGGTGTAATTATCTATATATGTATGTATTTACAAAAGAAAAATAGTATATGTAGTATATCAGTTATCTGGCTTCCATAGTACAAGCTCTGCTTAGTTTGGGGTCAGATGGCCGGGGGTGAGGAATAATGTCCCAGAATATTTATTTATATTTATCGGACAGGTGAACGGGGTGGGTAAGTCGACGAACCTAGCGAAGATCTGCTTCTGGCTGATAGAGAACGAGCTGTCGGTGCAGATCGCGGCGTGCGACACGTTCCGCGCGGGCGCCGTGGAGCAGCTGCGCACGCACGCGCGCCGCCTCGCCGCGCTGCACCCCGCGCACAAGCACCGCGGCCGCCACATGGTGCACCTCTACGAGAAGGGATACGGTAATTGCGTATAACACTGACCTTCCGATCGGCTACTTTTCATTAAATGTCAAAACTATACGTTTATATGGAGTTTTGTATGAAATACGAGCGTGGGACGTCATCATTGTACAGCTGGTTAGATTGGTCGTTAAAAATCATAATGAGGATAAATTTAATAAAATGATCGTTGTTTCCCCTTTTTAGGGTTCCGTAGCCAGATGGCAAAAAATGGAACCCTTATAGATTCGTCATGTCTGTCCGTCCGTATGTCACGGCCACTTTTTTCCGAAACTATGAGAGCTATACTGTTGAAACTTGGTAAGTAGATGTATTCTGTGAACCGCATTAAAATTTTCACACAAAAATAGAAAAAAAAAACAATAAATTTAGGGATTCCCCATACTTAGAACTGAAACTCAAAATTTTGTTTTTCATCCAACCCATAAGTGTGGGGTGTCTATGGATAGATCTTTAAAAATGATATTGAAGTTTCTAACATATTTTTTTTCTAAACTGAATAATTTGCGCGAGAGTCAATACTTGCAAGTGTGGAAGTACTCATCAAAATGAACAACTTTTATTATGGGACTTTTTTTTTTTTTTTTTTGATGTTTCTGCTCCATGGCAATCTGTTTTCCAACAATAAGCCACTTCTTTGGTTGATTTCTCAGTTATGTTTTCCTCAAGAGCCATACTTGTATGAAAATCAATTTCACACGACTCTCTTGATGTCAAGTGGTGAATCTTTTATGTAGGTTCGGTATGTCACTTCTTTTTAGCCGGGTATGCTGAAGAGCGCCTTCTCCACTCAGAGCGTGTGCCAGTTTGTTGACATGGACGGTCAGTTTCTCCTGGTATTTCAGGCTGTTTTGAGCTATTTCCTGCCGAACTGTTTTTAGGCCGAGGTCGAGGTATATGTATCTATTACTTATACAATGAGGGATGCCAAACATTGTTCTCAGAGCTTTGGTCTGGAATCTCTCCAGGATATCTATACTACTGTTGCTGGCCGTTCCCCACAGTTGTATTCCGTAAGTCCAGATTGGTTTTATGGTAGTTTTGTACACTAGCATCTTGCTGTTAGGATTTAGTTGTGATTGGCGTCCCAATAACCAGTTCAGTGACCGCAGTTTTCCATCTAGTTGTTTGCGCTTTGTCCAAATATGTTTTTGCCATGTAAGTTTCCTGTCTAGGTGCATGCCCAAGTATTTTGCGTTATTATCTTGAGGGATAACTTTGCAGTTTAGCGTTACCGGTGGACATGTTTCTTTCCTAAGTGTAAATGTAACATGTACCGATTTGCTCTCATTTGCTTTTATTCTCCAACGCTTCAGCCATATCTCAACTTCTGTCAGGTGGTTTTGCAACTGTGATGATGCCGTTTCTGGGTTGCTATGAGCTGATAGTAGCGCCGTATCATCAGCGTATGTCGCAGTTGTGGTGTAATCAGTTGTTGGGATATCTGCTGTAAAAATGAGGTATAGTACAGGGCCCAAGATACTGCCCTGAGGAACACCTGATCTTATTTCGTGTACTTCTGAGAGATCATCGCTATGCTTCACTTGGTAGCATCTTTTATCTAAGTAGGATTTAAGTATTCGGAATAGACAATGCGGGAGATGCTTCTTTAGCTTGAACAAGAGGCCGTCATGCCATACCTTATCAAACGCTTGGCTGATATCCAAAAAGACTGCAGAGCAATATAATTTGTTTTCAAGGCATCTGCTAATGGTGTCAACTATACGGTGTACCTGTTCGATTGTCCCGTGTTTTTCCCGGAATCCAAATTGGTGGTTCGGTAATACTGTACCTAGATGTTCTTTCATCCTGTTAAGCAATATCCTCTCAAACAGTTTGCCAATAACTGGTAGCAGGCTGATAGGTCTGTATGAAGTAGCTTCGTGTGGGGGTTTAGCGGGTTTTGGTACCATGACTACATGTGCAATTTTCCATTGCCCAGGGAAATGTTCAAGTCTTAAGCTGGCATTAAAGATGTTAACTAATTTCATTACACCTTTATGAGGCAGGTTTTTAAGTAATGTGGCATCAATAAGGTCATAGCCGGGTGCTTTACCTTCCTTGAGGTTCCTTATTTCTTTCACAATTTCTTTTGGGCTGGTAAGTTTTAGTGGAAGACACATTTGATTCGCTGATTCAAGGTATTCCTTGATTTCTCTAGTATGTTCGGGATTGTTGTCAGGGAGTGGTTGGAAAACTGTTTTCAGATGCTCCGCAAAGATTGTTGCCTTTTCTTTATCTGATCTAGCCCATCCTCCTTTTTCGTCATTGATAGGTGATATGTGGATTTTCGGGCGCTTTAGATTCTTGGTAGCCTTCCACAGTGAGTAGTTTGTGTCTTTCGTTGAATCAAGATTTGAGAGATAGTGTTGAATATTATCATTTTCTAGGGTGCTGATAAGGGCTTTGAGTTTATTTGAGGAACTATTGAATGCAGCTTTATCACTTGGATATCCTGTAGTATGCCAGATTTTTCTCAATCGACGGCGCTCTTGTATTTTCTCTTTAATATCCTTTGGATATGAGTTATATTTCAGAGGTTGTCCTTTACCTGTCCTTTTTGGAGTTGCAGAATTGGCAGCATTGTGGATAGTCATATTAAGTTGTTCCAGTTGTCTTTCAAGTTCTTCTATTGTATTAATTTTGGTCTTTAGTTCTGTCTCTGACGTGATTATATTTTTATAGATTGTCCAGTTTGTAGTGTTCAAGTTGTATATTCTTAGGGGCGGTGCCACCAGATTAACTGTTGTCGTAACATTCAGTATAACTGGTGTGTGGTCAGATGTGAGATCTATTCGTGGTTCTATGTTTAAGTAGTTACTATCTATGTTTCTAACAATAAAAAAGTCCAATAAGTCTGGGATTCTTTGTCTGTCGGTAGGCCAATAGGTAGGTTCTCTGCCGGAAGGACATTCTAACTTCATCTCTTCTGTGGCTTTACATAGTTGTCTTCCTCTAGTATTGGTCAACCTAGATCCCCAATTTAAATGTTTAGAATTCCAGTCGCCAGCACATATGAATCTGTTACCCAGTGTAGAAAAATATTTTTCGAAGTCGTTGGCAGATATAGTATGTTTTGGAGGACAATACACAGCAGAAAATACAGTTTCTAGTTTGCTGTCTACAAGTTTAATAGATGTTGCTTGTATTTTTTCTGTTCGGTATTCCTCTATAGGGTAGTGTTTAATGTTGCTTTTAATAATTACTGCTGTTCCTCCATGGCTGTTCCCTGTTGGGTGATTGGTTGTGTACACTGTATAATTATCAAAGTTTATGTGTGTCTTCGGTGTGAATCTTGTTTCAGAGATTAGTGCTATATCAATCATCTCTGTTCTGAGGAAAGTTTCTAGTTCTTGACGTCGTTCCGTCAAGCCGTTGGCGTTCCAAGTAACTACTTGGAGGTTTCGGGTCATTTTTTTACCAGGCTGCTGACTAGCTGGACCATGCGGTCCATCATTTTGTCCATGATTTTTTCCATCATTGTCAACATTGAATGTTGTAGTTTTTCAAACATTATGTCCATTAGGTCAGTAAGGTCGGTCAAGTCGTTCTTTGTATCTTGTTGAGTATATTGTTCTTTAGTTTTTGCTGCTTCAGCATAGGTTTTAATTAAGTTTCGATTATCTGTGCGATTAGACTTAGAACCCGGGTGGGGATCCGGGTTTTTGATCTCTATATTGTTAGGCATTTGTTTTTCTTTTGGCGTAGAGTCTAATTTAAGAATTCTTTCTCTATACTGTTTGTACACTTTGCATCCTTTGTAGCTAGCAGGGTGTTTTTCGTCACAGTTCGCGCAAGTAGCCTCGGTGTCTGGTTTTTTAGTACATGTTGTTGTAGGGTGAGCGCTACCGCATTTAACACAGCGATAGGGCCTAAAACATTGGTTCTTGGAATGTCCATATCTCTGACATCTCTTGCATTGAATAATTTCCTTTTTCTTATATGGGGCTTCAAAAGTAATTTTCATGTTATTCAAGTATTTCACATCGAGAATGGCTTTGTTGTTTGGTTTTGGTTCTAAATCGACATAAAATGCAGGTAGCGGTTCCTTTGTAGCTCGATGTCTGATATTGACTATTTGTCTCACTTCATGTCCAATTTCATACAATTCTTTTGAAATTTCTATGGTATTTTCTGATGCATGGAGTCCGCGTAGTACTACTCTGTATGCTCTCTCGCTTTTAAGCTGGTAAGTATAATGTGAGATATTATTGGTAATGAAGTTCTCTCGAATCGTTTTGTATGTCTGGATGTCTTTAGGAATAATTTTTATAACGTGTCCAGATCTAAGTGTGGTCATGAGGTAATGATCGTTATTTACAAATTTGTTTAGTACGTCCTTAAGAGAATTTACATTAATTACGCCAGTAACAAAGATGGGTTCTGGCTTTGGTACATATACTTTATCTGTATTGTTGGTTTTATCCGTAGGCTCCATATCAAGTAGTTCAAAACTATTGCGTGTAGAGATCACAAAGTCTGGGGAATTTTTTTGTTTTTTATTCCCGTCGTTGTGAATTGGACTTGTTTCTTTCCTTTTCTTTCTCCTGGGGGGAATTTCATCCCTTTGCCATTCTTCATGGTCTGAGATTATGTTGTCACTGGCAGATTGGATCTCGGTCTGTGAATCCAGATTGTCTTTCTCCTTGTTTTGTTGGTTAGAGTTATAGTCATTAAGCTTTGTTGGCAGAGACGATGTCGAGTTACTTCTGTTTCGAGTAAACATGCTTTCATGCAATGTTTGTTGGATCATGCTGTTAGGGTTGGTCGGTTTTTTAGAGTTTGTTAATGTTTGTTGATTATTTGTATTTAATTGGTTCATTTTATTCCCACGAGTAAGGCCGATATAATAAGTCGCTAGGAAGGTGACGCCTATTCTCCCTAGAAGGCTAATACAACGACGTTTGCCAGATCCGTCGATGTGGATCGTTTGCGACTGGTCTCCCACCAGCCATGCAGTCCCTTGGCACGAATCTCACCGTAGACTTAGGGTGATTTTTTTATAGAAGTTGTCTTCTTCATAGTCCGGGCAATTAAGCCAAGACTACCGATCCTGCAGGCAGCGTTCACAGGGTTGCGGTTTGTGGGAGTCATTTCCTACTCTCACTGTTAGACCAAGCTGGTTATGCTGGTTTGGTCGGGTTAATTTACCGCCGCCCGAGGCCCGGCGTTGTTATTCATTTGGCACCACCCAGGGGGCACGTGTAGGGTAGTGGTTAGGTTGTTCCTACGGACGCGAATAACTCTACCCCCCTTATTATGGGACTAACTGTGAAATCATGAAAAAATTATCAGCTGTCCCATACAAAAGTTCAATACCTACTCGACCAAAATGTATGAAGCAACCATATTATTTTACGCGATATCAGAATTAGCCCTATAATAAAAGTTGTTCACATTGATGAGTACTTCCACCCCTGCAAGTATTGCCAGTGATAACAAAATCATGATCCAGAATATATTCTTGTAATTTTTGTGGAACAACCCTACCACTTCTATAGTCTGTGGTGTCAAATGTTTGACAGATCGACTGGGGATTGTCAATCGAGAGAACCGCGAAATACACGCTAGCACTGAATCCTTTGTTTTTATTAATACATATGCATACCATAAATACAGGATAATTCTATTGGTGCGTCAAATTTCATCCAAATCTGTTCGGTAATTTTTATGTGAAAGAGTAACAAACTTCCATCTATCCATCCTCCCAAACTTTCACATTGATAATATTAAGTAGGATAATAGAAGTACCGTCCCTTCCTGCCGTACTCAGAGACGTCAATTAGAATTTAATATTTGATTAAAGTATGTCCGTCTTTGTTTATGTAATAGTAATAAAACCGATGGACCTAAAGACTTGATTAATGAGATAGAGATGCGGGCAGTAAAGGTTTTTAAAAATACAACTTAGGGAGTGAAGATCACAGAGTGGGAAGCATAAGTGATAAATATAAAATATATTTATCGAAGATACTCTCTTGTATTCCGTCTCGCTCACTCACGTGGGCAACGATACGCGCTCTCCAGCCAATGAAGTGCATTGCATAGCCGCGTTCGTTCGTTTCACATTTTATCAGTTTGGTTCCCATCGAAACTTCTTTTGAAACCGATTAAAAATTTTCTAAAGAGTGATTCCCCT
This sequence comes from Tetheella fluctuosa, assembly GCA_951216915.1. Taxonomy (NCBI): domain Eukaryota; kingdom Metazoa; phylum Arthropoda; class Insecta; order Lepidoptera; family Drepanidae; genus Tetheella; species Tetheella fluctuosa. The sequence continues at coordinate 9,138,783 of OX578230.1, forward strand.
TCAGGTAAAGACGCGGCCGGCATAGCAATGGAAGCGATCCGCCACGCAAACGAGTCAAAGATCGACGTGGTGCTGATCGACACGGCCGGCAGGATGCAAGACAACGAGCCCCTGATGAGGGCGCTCGCCAAACTCATCAAGGTCAATGAACCCGACATGGTACTATTCGTCGGGGAAGCTCTCGTCGGCAACGAGGCAGTTGATCAACTCGTCAAGTTCAATCAAGCGTTGGCCGATCACAGTTCATCGGCCAACCCTCACATGGTCGATGGTATTGTTCTTACAAAGTTCGATACGATTGATGATAAAGTAGGTGCGGCCATCTCGATGACGTATATAACGGGCCAACCGATAGTTTTTGTCGGGACCGGTCAGACTTATACAGATTTGAAAGCGTTGAATGCAAACGCTATTGTTAATGCGTTGATGAAATGAATATTGTCAATGTATTTTGTATTGATTGTTTTGTGCTATTATATAGGAAATTATTGTAGTGTTCATTTACCTGTGTTGAATCTTCTTATTGTTTAGGTATGTTTACATCTTGGTACATACTCTGTAACTCATCTTTAGCTATTTTGTTTGTGTTATAAATGTTCCTTTTGATGTCCCATAACTTTAAGGTTATAATGCTATAAGTAAAAGTAATACAAAAAGTTCTTGATTCCAAAAATACATAGTTTCGAAGATAACGTCAATCTTAATTATGTAAATTAGTTAAAAATTTGTTACCCGTATGACGAATCATTATTTTGCGAAGTCAAACTTACACAGTAATAAACCAAACTAAATCATTTATATTTAAAGTTAAGAAAATGCGACGTTGTCGTATTTCACGTAAGGGTGGTTGGGTTATATAAATAATCGTGACTTTGTCGAATTATTTTGTATGAAACATTCATATTCCAGTTGATATCAAAAGGAACACGTTGTATAATTTTATCAATTGTCTCGAAAGGGCGTTTTAATTTTGGAGCAAAATATTATAATAGCACAAACAATTATATTCATTTACATTTTAAATGTAATATCATAAATTAATAAAATATACAAACCACATTATGATTTTGTGTTTACGTTTGCATAATACACTATGTTATTACAATCTATTTGTCAACGTTTATTGAGAAATAATCTTTATTGACTATGAAATAAAGCTAAAAATATATCACAAAGCGGTAATGGTTATAATTTTAAATAAATGATTTATTTTATTATAATTTGATTTTTATTCGGGTCGCGTTACAGGGAGTTGATTATTTTTTATTATTTTACGACAAAATTAAATATTCTAGCTTTATGTTATGTGTCATATAAATACGAATAGTGTAATTTGCATAAATAAATGTTTCATTTAAAATAGTCACAAGTACCTTTTATATTATGTATTAAGTAGTACAGTTGCAAACAAAACTTTTTTACATACAAGATTAATAAAAAAATATGTACTTAATATATGAATTTCTGAAAACATCGAAATGAAATGAACTATTAGATTTAATACATTATTGTCAATGTTTACATTATAATTATAATAACTTTCCATGACTTACCTTCTTCTAGTGATATAAACCAACTTTCCCTATTAAAATATCCATTGATAACTTATTACAATAATTCGTTCTGATGTTAAACTTTTATATGTCTGTAAATGTTTTTTTTATATTTTCCAAGTGTCAATTATTATGGAAAACTGTTCTAAAATTCCTTTGACAGATGGTGCCACCATTACATTCCGTAAACCGGCCGGAGGACCTATATTTTGAGGTTATAAAAAAAATATTTTTCCTTTCACAATTATTCGTGAAAGGAGGCCTGTGCTCAGCAGTGGGTAGATTTTTTTACTGTGTGTTTTGGCTTGTGTTTGACCACAATCTCACTATGGTTGGTGATGATGTGGCCGAAGGTGGTAAGCACACAAAGCCTAGAAGGATCTGGCTCTCAAGTGCAGCTGCCGGAACACACCAATAGGTGTTTGGCGACAGATTTTCAACTTGAGGGTGATAGCCAGCCAGGCGGGTACTACAAAGTACCCTACCACCGTGGTATGGTTTCCTCACGATGTTTTCCTTCACCGAAAGCTCAAGCTCATTGTAGGATTCGAACCCACGACCTTCGCCGTGGCGTCCGACGTCATTACCACTGAGCTATCATCGAAGATATAGACTGTAATTATTATTATTATGAAAAAATCTATATCAGAAGCTATTTAAGTAGTATTGTGGTGATTTCATGGCATCCTTATAAGTATTTAATTAGTGCTGGTGGCACCTCTAGTGGTGAAACATTGGCAGTTTTATCTCTCATTATAACTTCATTCCATATCCCCAATTTGTTTATTCTTCTATGTATCGTTTCGTCAGCTGTAGCCGACAGCGGTCAGTCGTGGCTGACACTATAAACTCATAAAGTATCGCAGTTAAGAATGCTAAGTTAAATAGTATTAATTTGAGTGCCTTGTTAAAGTTCGCATGAAAATACAGCTTTTAATGAAACATAGACACTGCCCATTGCCTTTTAGGAATACCTAAGAACATTTTTACACAATGAATGTGATTTTTAATTCGATAAAAAAATATTGCTGCATAATTTTTGCGATTCGATTATCAACTTTTGTTTGTGGTTGTACATATCTTATTTGTTGATTTTGTTGTCAGCAAACTGAAGAAAACCTTAAAAATATTGTGGGAAGAAGATTGTTAGAGGCTTAAAAAATATCTTGTAGTGAACTGGCAATTTGTAATTGATATTTTTATGATATGTTGAAATAAAAATAACGGTGGTTATAAGAATTTAATAAACCTTGAATAACTTTATTACATTTTAGTATTTTAATGTTTCAAATAAAATTTAATTAAATATATTGACATTTTATTTGTAATATTGTTGTTATATCAAGGTATAAGTACCTAAAATACTATATTTTTTATAAATTATTGACAAATTAGGAAAAATATATCTCCTCTCTCTAGTCGTTTCCCTCACTGCTGAGGATCGTGGCTCCTTCTGACTTTGTCAAACAGCTGTCTCCATCGGTTTCGCTCCGTTGCTTTGTGTATTGCAGCACTAACCGGCATCTCCAGCTCTGGGTCTCTCTGCTGAATTCTCATTCATGATTCTAACGCACATCTATATATGTAGCATTTTTAAATTAAAGGTAACTAGTATGCGACAAATACCAAAGATTAATCCAACTGACCGATGCGCGTTGCCACGTACCGGACAATGAAATAATTTACTAACGCCTAATAGTTTGTGACCTTTTAATTAAACTACATCCTAATTACCAACAACAAAATTAAATTATTATATGAAACAGACACATTTCTCTATAATACGCGCGAGTGGTCCATTGCAGTGTCGCGTTTTAAAATAGTCAGAAAAATAAATAAATATGGATAAGCCTTTCGAATATGTGAAATCATTAATTGTGAATTATAAATTGAATTCTTGTTGCTGTGTGGCGCCTGTAAGGATTGGCTTAATTATAACTGGATACATTAATATTATTGTTGCTGTAAGTACCATTTATATCTAATCCAAAAAGAATAGTAAGTTTCCATAAAGATCTAATCGATTATAACTGCTAGGGAAAAAATGTCCCTTTACCAAAATGAAACTAAGGGCTATAATCCGAACTTCGATGTGGGCTCAATTTTTAGTGATGAAGTGAAGATTTTGTTGCTAACTGTGTCATCTAGCTTTACGACTAGAATTCAAACTTACGACGCCCCTCGTACACCTACCATTGACTTATTACTACCTTTCACCACGATGTGTCATCAGTATTTCAGAAAGCATCCTGAACTGCAAATTTGATCAAAAGAAAAGTTTGATAGCTATACGAAACAGGCAACTGTCTTACTTTTACGTTAATAAATTACCAATGTTTTCCAGCTGGTCTCTTTAATGGGTACAGCCAATGAGAGCTTCCCGCCAACCATAGTGAAGGTGCAAGAAATGATATTAGAGGACAATGCTACCAAGCCAATACCGCTCCTTACTTACTCTACGGAGATGGGATTCAGTGTTCTACTGCTGTGCGCTATTTATAGAGTGAGTGACAATTACCTTTGGAGCCTTTTATTTTCTTGAATATTTTACCAATTGTTACTACTTTTGCTTTATGAAATAAACTAGACAGATTTTTTAACATTGTATAGGCTTGTATTTGTCCACGATCTCACGTGGTAAGCGATGATGTGGCCGAAGGTGGTAAGCACACAAAGCTTAGAAGGAATTGGCTCTCAAGTGAAACTGCCGGAACATACCAGTAGATGCTTGGCGACAGATTTTCAGCTTGAGGGTGGTAGCCAGCCAGGCGGGTACAACAAAGTACCCTACCACCGTGCTATAGTTTCCTCACGATGTTTTCCTTCACCGAAAGCTCGTTGTAGGATTCGAACCCACGAGCTTCACGCGGCGTCTGACGTCACTACCACTGAGCTATCATCGCCTTAATTAACATTTCGAGGCCACAGGAAAATGTAGATTCGATCGGAGCAAGGTAAAGAATATTCTAAGTACGTTTGGTCCATTCACACGTATTTACCATTAAATCCTTCGACATAGGAGAGTGCGCTACGCACTGCTTCCAAAGACTTTGATTTTTCGATTTTTCCTCGGCCATACACTCATGCCGAAAGCGATTTCAACATTTGTGAATTAGGCATACGGGTAACAGCTTGCCCTGCAAGTTTACTGATATTTTTTTTACGTCTGAAGTCATTAGCAATACCAGGGAGTGACAATGTGTTGCCGGCATTTATAAAGCCCAGAAGACAACACACGTGGCGATGTTTCTAGCATATCACAAAATCCATTTTCAGAATGATCTGGTGTTACTGCGCGTGTACATGTATTACTGTATAGCAGCGATTATATTGTCTCTCCTCGTGTATTCCATTGTGATTGCTGCTATAGACGTACTTGTGCAGATTGCCATCATTTTGAGCACAGGCAAGTGTTGTTTTAAATAGATTCTGTTATACTGCTTAAATATTAATGTTATTATTTATGTGGCGCCATGGGTGCGATAGGGGAGGTGCGGGGAGGGAAAGCAGAGGTTTCAACGGTTTCTCTTGTATGTACCACAAAGTCACCATCTTGTCATATTTTTTTTTATAATGTGTACTAGCAGCCCAATAAAAGGTCCTATGTAATGAATCAGAAACTGATTTCATACATTGATTTCCATCTCAGATTCAATCTTGCAATTTTATTTAGTGAATAATAAAATGATCTACTTATTTTTCAGCATACCAATTCTACGTTCTTCTATTAGTTCGGAGCGCAATAGTCGAGATCAAGGCTGGGAAGAAAAATGGCGAAATACCGACTATAGTTATGAGCACTCTATTATCTGAAAGTAAGGAGCCACCCACAAAATACGTGGTGGACGACGTGGTGGTCGATGTACCTGCGGAGCCCGAGGTGGTACCTACCGCGAGCGAGCCAACAGATCAAAAAGTCGAGGCTATTACCGAAACGAAACTTGAAACTGTCGAGGAGAATCCTAAGGAGTAATTATTGTAATGTTGATGTATGTTTATTTATTAAACTTGATTATTGTAGAATTTTGTGTACAATAAAAACCAAATTATTGACCAATAAATAGTACCTAAGCACCAACAAATAGTGCCCCCTCAATAGTTGATGAAACCTCCGTATTATGTCAAATAAAACAATATAATAACCAACGACACTTTATTGGATAACATCTTTTACAAATTTAAATTAGAACAGTTTAATTTTTGGCACAGATATAAGAATTTATTAGTACGAACAATTTTGTAATATTTTTGGGATAGTAGGTAATGAAAGTCCACTTACAATACATTAAATTAAAAAAAACTTAAGCTTAGGTATGTTGCCTACCTTCCTAATATCACCCGGAGCCTATGGAAGTAAATATAGGCCACTTTTAAAGCTCGTTACAGCTCCCTATCTTAAGGACGGCTCGCACCGGGAGCATTCACCTATGAAGAGCATTCGAACTATAAGGACTTTGTCCCGAGTGTTGAGTTATACAAACTAAGTTTGTATCCCCGATTATATCTAAAACATCACATTTGTAATAAAAACTGCACAATTTCTGCAGTTTTTATTTGAAATCGTAACAAAAACTGTAAGTAGTTAGAATTAAATAATCTAAGTAAGTATCAAAAATATAATAACAGTTATTTTAGCATAAAATAATTCAAAGATTTATAAGTAATTATTTTGATCAATACTAGAGACAAAAAATAATTTTCAACCTCCAAGAAATATGACGTAATATACGAGATAGTACTTTTAGTACTCGCTGGCAATGAGATAATATATCAATAAAAAAGAAGAAATTGAACGCAATTTCTTGAATTTGAAAATGTAGACTTTGAATTTTTAAACATAACCTATTTCAAATTTGTTTTTTTTTTTATACCGTCGTATAGACGATGTGGTAAGGACATGCAGCCTAGAAAATATTTGTTCATATTCATGGGAAAATATGATCATAAAATTTTAAAGGGCATGTAGATTTGTACTGGAGGTAGACGGCAGGGTTGATTAAAAATTTCTTATACATTAAGTTACACTGTAAGTATATTTTGTCACATTCTACATTTCACTTATAAATATAATCTAAACGCAACAGAAACTCATTCTTCTTATTTTTAGGTATGGCAACCCAATCCTCTTCAAAGGTCTAGAAACTCATTCATTGTCATTCAAATATTTACTGATCTAAAAAGGTTGTAATTTTAATAATAATGTCAAAGCAAAATAAAAAATGCTTTTAATAGAATGTCACTTTCTACGGCTCCTACACTACTATATCTATTAAAACCGATTAAACGCATATTTTTAGTATTTATACGTTATATTTTGCTACCATTATCAGTTCATACACACACTAGACTAGTCGCAGCGACAACAATTATTTTAAGACAAATTATTTTATGAACACACCACATTTTTATCAGTACCCTTACCAAAAAAATATTATATTAGTTATTGAGATTCTTTTTGATACTGAACTGAGTATAGGTTTTAAATAATATACAATATACAGGTTGATTTTTTAGTCACTGGCCATACTTGCAGGGGTTGAAGTACTCGTCAATATGAACAACTTTTATCATGGGACCAACTCTGATATCGCAAAATATAAAATGGTTCCTTCAAACATTTTGGTCGAGTAGGTATTGAACTTTTGTATGGACAGCTGATAATTTTTTGTGATCTCGAGAGTGACTAAAAAATCACCTAGTATAATTTTGTTACTCTTTTCTATCAACCGTATGCAATTATATTATAGAGTACAATTTCAACTGTCGTCTATTGGCTATGTGCACGACAGTGGCGCCGCCTGGTGACCGCAACATTTCAGGAACCGCGAATTATTTGACAGACGATACGCTTTGATAATTTTTATTAATAACTTGATTCCTGCAATTCTATATTTTTTAAGGTAGTTTTGGGATCATATTGTCGACGTTTAAGTACAATTTAAAAATACCTTATAGGTTCCTTATTGTACGATACACACATACATTTATATATGTGAACACCAAGACAATGTTTATATAGTTATTATTAATCTAAAATAAGACCCTGTCAAAAATATATAAACTAACTTTGGAGGTTATGCATGTGGGTTGGTTCAACTTGAAGTGTTAATATATATTAAAGAAAAAAAAATATAGTCTATTCATACTTCTTACACATTTCTTAATTAATTTAATAAATAGGAAACCGTTTAATTGAGATGGTCACTGGGTCTCTCACAAATAATTACCGATTTGACTATACAAAAATTACCACCCATGAAGTTATGTTACTGTTAATAATTAATGCTACTAAAATAGTTATTTATACATACTGGGTGATTTTTTAGTCACTGGCAATACTTGCAGGGGTGGAAGTACTCATCAAAATGAACAACTTTTATAATGGGACTAACTGTGAAATCATGAAACAATTATCAGCTGTTCCATACAAAAGATCAATAATTACTTGATTTTGACGGGACTTTAACCAGCAGATAGCTGATGTCATAAAATACTCCTTACTTAGGCTACATTTATTGGTTTGAGCTAATTTTTATACCGGGAACGCGGATAAAACCGCGGGGAACAGCTAGTATATATAATCCATAGTCAATTCAAAGGTACAATAAGTGTTGGAGTTAAATAATAACCCTCCTTCAAAATAATAACAGTAACATATATGTTTGTTAATATATCGAGTCTTAAAATTAAAATAGGTATATACGAAGTGATATGGCATACGTTTTCACATTCATGTACAGTTTATTGGAACATAAGTATAGTATATGGAACAGAGTGGTTTTTTACTCTCAAAAACTTGTTGGAGCTTGTTTCATATAGGTGAAAAACAATAAAAAGGAGGATAAATATATATTTTTTACTTTGTCTTGGCTTGTGTTTGATGACTATCTCGCTATGGTAAGTGATGTGGTAGAAGGTGGTAACCACACAAAGCCTAGATGGAACTGGCTCTCAAGTGTCAGAATTATGTGATTTTTAGTTATTTTGATTTAAATTGGGGCATTAATTAATTATTTCGTGTTGAATAGTGTAACTCCTTAACTGAAATGCTCATTGGAGTTCGCGCTACCAAAGAAGTCCCGAATGTCCACCTCTATCGCAGAAGAAATAAGATTGATTTTCATTAATTCCATGGGACTTCATAGGTGGCGCGAACTCTAGTTAAAATTCCGATGATATTCTGACATGTACACATTGACAGTGAAATTCTGTGTGCATAATAACGAGATGGATAGACACTCATTTAGTTTAAAAAAAATGCGAGTTTTAGTCTAATCCGTATTTTTTTTAGTCGAATATTGTTTATGACTAGTAAAAATCACCTGAATCAAAAGAAAACAATAAATTGTACATAAATGTTGTTATGATAAAAAACAAAAGATATAAATGTAATTTAATTGTCGATTTTCATCTTGCCGAAGCTTCCGGCTAAGTTCCTTCCTGTACTGCCGCGCCCTGAAATGAAACAATATTTCAGCAACTCAAATTTCTTAGTAACACTAAATACTAACACGAAATACTAGCTTCCGCCCCGCGGTTTCACCCGCGTTCTCGAGTGATCTTAAGTTATAAGCTACTTTTTGCCTTCCTCGATAAAAAAAATCTATCCAACACTAATAGAATTTGAAATTGAAAGGTTCCTGAGATTAGAGCGTGAACAAACAAACTATTCAGTTTTATTATGTTAGTATAGATTATTTTAAAAAATGTTTGGGATGTCCCATTTTAGCCTATTGGAATATGGTATGGATTGAATAAACAACCCAAACATAAAAAAAAATACTAACCACGTCCTGCAGAAGTTGGGAAATTGAAAATGGCTCCATCATCAATTTTGGGGGCCAGACGAACCGCGTGTGAATCTGTAAACAAAAGGAGTTATTACTTATTTATTAAACAATAGACACATACCCGTTCCAGATTATGGTTATCTATCTCTTTCTCACCTGTGGTATTATATTACTATCTGTCTCACTCTATATCCATGGAATATAAATTACCTAAATGATTGCGACATCCTATCAACTACACAAAAGGAACTTTCTCTATTCGTGTATAGATGGCGCCACAAGATTCTACATCGCGGTATCACAGTTTTCTGAGCATTCGACATATATACGAGTTTCCAACATCAACCCCGATGTAAGATGTTTCTTTTTTTTTACTTTATACACGCTTGTGTCATAATCTCACGATGGTAAGTGATGATGTGGCCAAAGGTGGTAAGCACACAAAGCCTAGAAGGAACTGGCTCTCAAGTGCAGTTACCGGAACACACTGGTAGGTGTTTGGCGGCAGACTGGCAGACAGGTACTACAAAGTACCCTGCTATGGTTTCCTCACGATGTTTTCCTTCATCCGCCTTAAACCTAGCCTGGCGGAAGATCTTCTCTTTTCAATGGAGGTATCTTAACACCTAGCAACACTATATGATTAAATGAAACCATCAATACATACAATCTCCCTTCGGCATTCGGAGTGGTGCGTTAGTCCTCTTCTCCTTGCGTGATGCTGAAATAATCCATTCAATTAGTTTATCCAGCATTATAAATAAAATTGCTGTGCCCCGCGGTTCCACTCGCGTTTATATACAGGGTGATTTTGTTATCACTGGCAATACTTGTAGGGGTGGAAGTACTCATCAATGTGAACAACTTTAATTATAGGGCTAACTCTGATATCGCGTAAAATAATACGGTTGCTTCATACATTTTGGTCGAGTAGGTATTGAACTTTTGTATGGAACAGCTGATAATTTTTTCATGATTTCACAGTTAGTCCCATTATAAAAGTTGTTCATTTTGATGAGTACTTCCACCCTTGCAAGTATTGCCAGTGATAACAAAATCACCCTGTATAGCCTACAATGATATCAAAATAGGTCTCGTAGTTCCTGAGGTTAGCGCTTAACTTAGCTTTATAATCTACTAGATTCCGCCCCGCGGTTTCACCCGCGTTCCTCAGGGATCTTATGTTTTCCCGGGACAAAAAGTATCCTATGTTCTTCTCCGTACCATAGGCTATCTGCATACCAAATTTCATCATGATCGGTTCAGCAGTTTAAACGTGAAAAGGTAACAAACAAACAAACAAACTATCGCATTTATAATATTAGTTAGGATTATACTAATAAAGAAGCTTTAATGGTATAGATCATTTTATATTTTTCGTCGTGTATATTTTCTGATTCATCTGTAATAATTTTCGAAATTCATAGTTTCGGTAAATTTATTTGAAATGATTATTCGAATGCATATATTTTTTATTCGACAGATAATTCGTTGTTTTCGAAGTGGTTAAAGTGTGATTTCTCTAAACCATTACTTTGTAATAGAAAAAAATATATGTTGCAAAGGTCGAATTCAGAAATTTATAACTTTTTAAAGCAGTTTAAATAAGAAATTGAGACGATTTTGAAAAAAGTAACTAGATAAGATTATTGTAGAGGATTTGCCGACAAATGTAATCTGAATACATTTCTTGTTTTAGTTATATTTTTTTCGTGGCGTGTGCATGAATGAGACCCTCTACGCGTGGAACGTAAATAGAGGTATGTTTAAAGCCTCACAAAGCTAATAAAAGTGGCGTCAAATTAAAAAATAAAATATGTATTGGATACTTCAAATCTCACACTTTAAAATAACGTAAAATATATTTCATTTATTGCTATTCTGGTGACTAAAAAAAATATTTCTTTTCTGATAAATTCCGCAAGAACACTGATTTTAGGGAGACTGGAGCTTTAAGGGGTGAATTTTATATAGCAAAATTTTTATGGGCAATAATAGTGTTTTGGTCAAATTTATTCAAAACTTGGTATTAATTGCTCATTGATAAAATGAAAGCAAGAAAACACGGTTTAAACTTCAAAATTCAGATAATGAAAATGGGTTGCAAAAGTATGTATAGGAAAACATAAGTACTTACTGTCTAATGAACTTGCAGTTGTATCTCCAAACGATTCGTTTACACACGACGTATTGCACGACGACGACGCCAGCTATCGTGCCACAAAAAAAAAACAATTAAATATCTTCTCGTCCATGGTTTCTAAAGAGGTTGAAAATTAAAACAGACCTATGAATAGTGAAAACAAAAACGTAGACAGAGTCAGTTATGGATATTTTTTTTTGTCAAAAGTCAAAGCCATTTATTCAGCTTAGGCCATAGGAGGGCACTTATGAACATCAAAGCTACTGAAGTTACCACCTTTTACTGTGTATAGACTCGTGTTTGGCCACAATCTCACCATGGGAAGTGATGATGTGGCCGAAGGTGGTTAGCACACAGAATCTAGAAGGTTATTGGCTCTCAAGTGCAGCTGGCGGATCACACCGGTAGGTGCTTGGCGACGAATTTTCGACTTGAGGGTGGTAGCCAGCAAGGCGGTTACTACAAAGTACCCTACCACCGTTCTATGGTTTCCACAAGATGTTGGAACGAAGTTCCTTTTCGGACGGTATGGCGGATGGGGGCTAGGCGAGAAAAAGTGTAAGAATTTTCCGTCACGAAAAACCGTCACGCCGCCACCGTCTATTGTTTGATTGTTTAAAGGCGCTAATCTCGTGCGAGGTGGGGGGTGGGGGGAAGAGGGGCGTGAGATTGGGTGAGTGGGGATGAGGTTGGATGAGGGGGGTGAGGTTGGGTGAGGGTTGAGGGTAGAGGGGTGAAGAAGTCGACGAAGTCACGACCCTTTCTTTAGTGTAGACGGTTATCCATAGCGCGTATGCTATTGGCTGTGCCCAGTCATAGGTGCGCGCTTCATTGTTCCAACCGAGTGTTCCACGACACACTTTTTTTCTTCGCCGAAAGCAAGCTTGGTTGGTAGGCAATTGCCAATGTCTATAGGCGACGGTAGCAATTTACCATCAGGTGGACCGGACCTTCTGCCTGCTTGCTTACTGATATGAAAAATACTGTCATAAATGTGCACAAAGAAATTACACACGATACTATGTAAGGCCCGATGTCTTTAGTAAATATTAAAAGTGAAATACCGCAAATCCGGCGATGGATGGGCCGGCTCTCTCCCTCTTCTGCTCCTTATATGTAAGGATGCCCTGAAAATGCGTTATTATTAATGGTTGTTTATTTATACGCCGAAATACTAGCTGTCTCCCGTGGTTTCAACCGTATTCCCAGGATAAAAATATACTATATTATCAATATGATCCATGCTATACCTTCTGCCAATTTTTGTTAATATCAGTTTGGTAGTTTAACGGTGAAAATGTAGCTGACAAATAGACATGCAGACTAATCATATAAAAAACGGAAACTATTTTGTAGTTTTTTAAACCAATAAAAAATTTACTGTTTTATGTCAAAAAATTGAACACTTGATGGTAAAATTGAAAAATTGGAAAAGATGCCCGGAAAATCCATTAGTATGTAATAAATAAAGGAGTGTGAGTGAACTAACGTCGATGTCGTAGTCGCAGGGCAGGTGCTTGCCGGCCTCGAGGCTGATGCCCACGAGCGGGCAGCAGCTGTCGAGCACGGTGAAGGCCCAGCGCTTGGCGCGCGACGTCGTGCACTCCATCGACTTGTCGGTGCTCTCGTGGTGCTGCGGGAGGGGTGGGGAGGGGGGACGACATTATTTTTGTCAACTTTTCGTCCGCTCCTTCGTTCGCCCAAACTATAACATTTTTCCCGTTAGCCAATGGGGGCTATCGCGTGTGAATTCGCCGCTAGCGGCACTAGTGTAGCGTGAGCTCATCGAAATGTCAAACAAATTTTCGCGGAGTTAGCGCTTCGTGTAGGCTTTTCAAAATGATGTGAAAAGAAATATAATTGACATTTTATAAAGTCGGCGCTTGTGAAGCTGCGGGTGTAAAACTGTGGTACATAAGCTGTAACCGTATTGGCTTTAATAACGATTATTATTATTGTGACCACTCTAGCTGTGTCGCGCCTTATGCGGGGTAGATATACGATGGGATGCAAAACTCACAGTTCTCCAATTACTGTTTTTCGAAAAAATGCAGTTATAATTACCTGACAGCCAATCCCAGGGGTATATTTAAACAGGTCCTTTTTGAGCTGACCGATAGCCAGCGATTCCTTCGGGAAGCCTTCGTTCTTGTTAGTCTTGATTGTATTAATCAATGTAAAGAACATCGTATCCAGTTTGTAGATACGGAAAAGAGATTCATCTTCACCTAAAAAAGAAATAAGAGATTTATGTGTAGACACAAATGCGTCCCTCCCAGTCAGTGAGCTTACAAATACTAGAGTAGCAACGCCTTACAATCATTCCTCAGAAATGCGTGACGACTTGCAAGTTTTAAAGACGTAGCTTTGAAAATCATGTTAGTCTTGTTACTTCTACCGTCAAACTAATTAAGTCAAAACGAGACAGGGGACACTTGACGTCAAGCTGGGAACTATGGGAGATATGCCTACAGGCATAAACGAAGTGGCGTCGTCGGTGCCGTAAAAAGCTAATCTACTTACGATAGCAATATATAAGATCATTGCTCGCAGTACGTGAGTGTTCGCGCCCCGGTAATAGCCAGCCGGCGCGTGTACATAATAGAAAACTATAAGTTTTCTATGGAGAGATAAGTTGGATTTACGAGATGATGATGATGATGTGCGGAATCTTCGTGCCGATTTTCCATCATCCTACTATCCTACTAATATTATAAACGGGAATGTTTTTGAGGATCATCCATCTATCCATATGGATGTTTGTTACTCTTTCACGCAAAAACTACTGAACGGATTTGGACGAAATGTACACAGATAGAATATATTCTGGATAGTAGGCATCTAAATTGAGAAAATTAATTGAACTATACTATATTTATTAGGGTTATATACATACATACATATACATATATAATGACGGAATTGACGGGCCGGTTGGCGTGGTTGGTAAGATACCCTATCTATCACGCTACAGGTCGTGGGTTCGATTCCCACTCAGGACAAACATTTTGTGTGCATGAACATGTCTGTTTGTCCTGTGTCTGGTTGTAATTATCTATGTATTTACAAAAGAAAAGTACTATATGTAGTATATCAGTTATCTGGCTTCCATAGTACAAGCTCTGCTTAGTTTGGGGTCAGATGGCCGTGTGTGAGGAATAATGTCCCAGAATATTTATTTATTTTAAAAAAATGATACTAATATGAAAGAAAATCGCGCAAGATTTTAAATTTATGAACAACATGTTAAAAAATGAAAAAATCTATACATATAATAAATATGTAGGACTAGCGTGTCTGTACATACTTTTTCTTAACAAAAATGGAGTCAACAAATACACTTTTTTTTTGTACAAGGTGGGCCAATAGAAATCACCTTATTGAAAGTTGCTCTTATTTTTGCAAATGGCGGCCAATGTCAAATCTGTTTTGACGTTTGTGAACTAGACAGATGTAGAATATAAGTGAACAAGCCATGGAGCGATACACTCCCCAAGAACGCGGAATAATCGAACCGATATTCTGAAGGCGGCGTTTCCGGGTCGCCTCATCTCGCGTTTTGGCGATTTGCACTAGCCCGCAAGATCTCCCGATTTAACCGTTCCAGACTTTTTTGTGGGGTTTTTTAAAGTCCCGTGAACAAGCCCGAGACCCTGGAAGCCCTCAAGGACAACATTCGACACGAGTGCGAGAATCTGTCGCCCGAAGTTCTCGCCGAAGTGATGAAAAATGCCATAAAACGAGCCCGTAGCAATCAATTGTAGCGGCGTCCATCTGGCCGATATCATCTTCTCGACTTGACCAATAAAATTCTAAAGGTTCAAATAAACATAATCAAAAAACCGAATCGAAGTTATTCATTTAGAAAAAAAATGAGAGCCAAACAACATGGGATGACTTCTTTTGGCCCACCTTGTATTTAATAGAATTAAATATAAATTACATACCAGCCCGACGACACATCTGCAGTATGAAATGCTGTACGGGCACCACTTTGTCTGGCATCGTAAAGATTGGGGGTAGAACCTGCGCATTCCTGTCATGTTGCTCCAGATAGTCCATAGTGTTAGCCAGTAATTTTATATAATTACTACAGTTGCTCATCTCATCTGGCATCACCAGACCGAACTCCTTGCTGCCTAATTTGACATCATATGCGTAGCCAGTAGGTATTTGACCTAAGAGATATATTTTTTTTTTTAAATTAATCACTGCAAGTTATAATAACTTACCATCAGGTCAGGTGGACCGTCTGCCTGTTTATCAACATATTGAAAATGAAAAGAAGCTGGTATGATCATCATTGAGTGCAAAAACACTCTCAAGGTGCCGAAACACACCCATCGGTGTTTGGATGTAGAATAAGAAGTTGAGGTTAATAACCAGCCATGTTTTCCTTCACTGAAAGCTAAAGCGCAGAGTAGGATTCGAACCTAAGACCTTCACTGCATTCGACGTCACTACCACTGATCTATCATCGCTTTTAAAATCAATTAGTACAACCATTTTCTGTACATGAGGTCTATTCTATCTGGCAAGCAAATCGATTAAAATCTATATTCAATCAAACACATGAAATCCTTACTTATAAATGCATATGTGAGTTTGTTTATTTGTTACCTTTTCACGCCTAAACCGCTGAGCCGATCGCAATGAAATTTGATACTCAGATAGCTTATGGTATGGGGAAGGACATGGGCTACTTTTTTTCTCTCGGGAATGCAGGGGAGACCACGGGGGATAGCTAGTATTTAATATAATGAAATTTTTATCATAAATCTTACCAGGGTTAATCATTTCATGATATGTATCCTTGATGCCATCGACCAGGTTAAAACGTATCAGGGTACTCTCTCCGATGAGGTACTCATTGCCTGCCTGGCAGTAGTAGTTAACATCCATTAAATAGAAGTCCATATCATAGAGACCTGTTGACAAGTTATATTTGTTTGTTAAATTTAGTGTCCAACCGAAGCCAAAAACCCACCTTCAGCTTGGGGCGTAAAAAGTCACTACTAATTACTATATTATGTATACTTTTTCAGTTTTTGACATACTGAAAAAGTAACTCCACAACTATGCATAATAATATAGAATAAACGGGAACGTGGGTGAAACCGCGGGGAACAGCTATTTAAAATAAAAATTTAGTAGCAAGCGCTACAAATGATATTATGTAGAGCTTCATACTTAAACTTATGAGAAAAATGAAAGTGGAATTCTTTATTTATTCAAATTATTCATATTGCAAGTGGCCAGTGTCATTTTGCGAACTTGGACATCAAAACTTTTTTGTTTTGACATTTGTAGGCTGCTAATTTAAAAAAACCGGCCAAGTGCGAGTCCGACTCGCGCACCGAGGGTTCCGTACAAATTTCGTCCATCGTTCATCCATTACGGGAAATGCACAATTTTATTTATTTACCTTATTTGCGGTTGGTGCCAATTAAGCTAGACCTCTAAATTGTATCAGCGCCCATACAACTCAGAGGTCTTTATTAATTGGCGTAACTATGTATGTATAGAAACAGCCTTTAATTTTCAACTTTTTCAATTTTTGGAATTTTTCCTTTATTTTTGCTGTAAGACCTTGCTTTTTGCCAAATTTCGCAATTGGAATGGGAACTACCATAAAGGTTGCACCGAAATAAAAGGGCAAAAAAATCGCGTTTGTTGTATGGGAGCTCCCCTTAAATATTTATTTTGTTTTTAGTATTTGTTGTTATAGCGGCAACAGAAATACATAATTTATGAAAATTTCAACTGTCTAGCTATCACGGTTCTTGAGATACAGCCTGGTGACAGACAGATGGACACCAGACGGACAGACAGTGAAGTCTTAGTAATAGGGTCCCGTTTTTACCCTTTGGGTACGGAACCCTAAAAACAGCATGTATGTATGTAACAATGGATTTTCATACTATTTTTTCACCTGCACGCACATTAAACGAAAGCGACTACTTCTGTCTGCTTCATTTTCAAAAAAGTAAGAAGCTCCTCACAGTTGTAGTATAAAACTCCTATAATATATATAGTTTATATGGTGTTTATATGAGATGCGCATCTCATTCAGAGCCAAAGGGTTGAAAGTAAGTAAATTACTTACTAAAGAAATTAATTTCATTCCTTATCATCAAAATATGAAATTAATTGTATCACAAACATGTTGTAGTGTAGTATGTAAGTTACACTTACTGTTACTCAAAAACTTGAGCTTGATCATATCCTGAATGTCTTTACGCTCAGCCTCCATAGCCTCGTTGAGCTCCCTTTGTCGTTGTTCTATTACGGAGAATGGAATACCATTTGACGTGAACTTTTGTTCTGGAACATTATATTTTTGTTTTTCACTCTTCTCTATTGCCTTGAATTTTGCCTGCACATGTGCCGGCTCATCCTAAAGGAATGGAATGACTCAGTAATCCGAACAAGAAATGCAAACTTTTCACTTTTCTACACAAAATTACATAAGGCAAGGCATGATTTAAAAGGTTAATACTAAAGTATCAAAAATTCACATAAGTAATAATATGTTGTTACTATATTTCAGTTAGTATTTCATAACGCAAACAAAATATTTGAGAACAATAAATTACCTTCCATGTCAATCCCGCCGCAGAGGCTACTTCAGCCATACTTTCGTAGTTTACACCTTTTTTCCGCTGTTGTTCTTTGTAATCAATCATGTAGTAGTAGAAGGCATTCTTCGTTGCTTTTTTGGGCATTTTGAAAATTTTTATAGGTTTCCAAAATACGTTACCCAAAGAACACTTTTGTTACCCCGCTAGTAGGTACATAGATAATATACTATATACTAAAGGAGTAGGTACTTAGGTAGATAGATAGAAGACAGAGTATGTATATAATCACTACGTCAGTGTTGCAAAAGTGGAAATTCAAAAATCGGGAAATTTTCCAGGTAATAATCGGGAGAAATCGGGAGATTTTTTTGTCAAAATAAAACAACTTAATTAAATTTAATTAATTTATGAAAAATATTAAAGATTCTCGCTTGCTATTTTTTTCTTGTCAATATTAAAAATTAAAACATGTTTAATTATTTTCTCCGGTACATCGGAGTCGGACATTGTGTCTTATAGCACACACAAACAATACATTTAATTCCTTTGTCTCAACAACAGTGCGGACGAATGAAACGATAAATAATAAACATCTCGGTAGATTCGCCAAATAACCCGAACTAATTCCCCACCAAACAATAATAAACTCTATTATGAAGCATTTCGGTGAAATAGTCGATAGTCTGATCTGACTATCGAAAGGCGTTGGAGCCATTAAGCTGGAAACAAAATATAGTTATCTAGATAATGAATGCACACTGAGCTGTGCAAACTATCGGAGGTAAGTCGTGGACGTAACCTTGGGCTGACCTTAAGTGTTCGGACGTCCGACAGAAATCTGGCGCGCTGGATGTTTTTGTCAGCCGAAGCTACGTCTCAAACCACTTATCAGCCGTGCCTCATCAGTGTGCATACTTATCAGCCGCGTCCGATAATTTGTTTCCAACTTTGTTTGAACATTCAATACACGTCCGATACGATAGTCGGATCGAAGTGTATTGAATTTTTCGCCGGTTCAGACTATCGAATCCGACTATCGGACGAAAAACCCCTAAAATCCCATCCCACTTATTTTGGGGGAACAACCCTAAAGCGGGCTACGAACGTCTCGATTTGGCTGCCGATCGGTAGGGCCGATCGAAGACTGGAAATTTTGCACATTATTATTCATTTATTTATTTATGTATTATGTTCAGAAATTACAATTTGGTTAATCTAGTTTTACATCTGCCAAACTACAAAGCAGTTTTTTGGCAGTTGTGCTCTCTATACATTTTTAATAAGTAGGTTTCGGTATGATTTAACATAACACTTTACTAAAATACTTTATTAGTTAATACTGCTGGTTAATACATAATATATTTTCTAGGTCACATTTTGATTTATACTTGCCACGAAATGTGATTTAATTTTAGTTCTGAATTCAAATCTTGAATAGTTTCTTTTGAATAATTCTGGTGGTAAGCTATTATATCTTTGGTGTTAAGTACTGCAAAGTTCTTCTACCATAGTAATTGGATGGTTTATAATTTTCCATGAATAGCTTAGGTACTCGTCTAGTTTGCCTATCCGTGTCTGGTAGTCTAAGCATGTAAAATGTATCCGATAAGTATTGTTGTACAGCCACCTGATAAGCAAACCTGTCGTGTACGGGGAGTATGCCACACTCTGTGAACAAGCGCTCGTAGTCTCCGTCACAGTTCGTCTTAATTTTTTTGGTCACTAGCATTTTAATTAATCGAATTTGTAATTTTTTTATTTGGTCTAAATATGTTTTGAATGTTTGTCCGTATGCTACTAATCCATAGTCTATGAGGTAGTCCACGAGCGCATGGTAAACAGCAAATAGTATAGGTCTGCTAACTATATTCTTAAGATAGTAGAATTGGCTAAGCATGTATCTTAATTTATTACAGACTCCAAGTATGTGAGTTTTCCAGCTCAGAGTTCTATCAACCGTCAGCCCAAGATATTTATACGTACTTACAAAATCTATTTTGTGAGACATAGATTCCTAAAGAAGGGTTATTCAAATTCATTACCTAAAGGCTTTGTCTAAAGGGGTAAAATAGGGGTTCGCGGGAGAAACAGTGGGATGGAATGTTAGTTTATAATATAAAAAGTAATACTTGTCTATCCTGACTGACTGACTGATCTATCAACTCACAGCCTAAACTGCTGCGTAGTCTTTGAGATTGAATTTTCCAAAAGAGGCTAAAATAGGGTGATAAATTGAGTGTGGGTGAAATCGTGGGATGGCAAGCTAGTTCGCGCATGATTTAAAATAGTTAAGAAAAAAGAGCTTCTCGGACAATCTACCATCAGAATTTGCTTGCTGGAGCTGGCAGCACTGTTGACGACAATAGTGCTTGCTACCTACCAGCGTTGCCGATTTGGCATATTTTATGCTAAATTTAGCATATTTTTTTTATGTTTAGCATAAATTTTTGGCTCTTAGCATCTAGCATAATTACTTAGCGTATTATTTTATATCATATTTGTGACGTGACTCAGCGGCCCTATACTAAAATTATGAACAGGCAACACTTTTACGAAGAGTAGTCCTTGCTCCGTACAAGTATGTGTGTTTTGCCAACAACCAACTGACTGACGTTGTCGTTGTCACTTTGACAATTCTCAAAAAAAAAGTTGCGTTTTTTCACGTCTTTAGTTATGGGCATAGACAAATTAATATTATTTTTGTATTTGACACAAAGCCACCACCAGAGCGATTAGAGCACCTTTAAATATTGGTGGATAATATACGGATTAAAAATGTTTGAACCCTTATCCATGTTTTTATTTCTTAACTTATTATATTTACGCACCCCAAAGGGTAGAGCATGATGTACCTCTATACTTTTAAGATCTACTTTATGTAATGACCATGCTTTTGTAAATAAATCTTTCTTACTATTCTTATTATAATACTATTTTTTTTTATATAAAATAACCTATAAATGTATTAAAACATTTGACTTTTTACTTTGGCATATTTTTTTAGCATAATTTGGCATTTTTTCTATACCGGTCTAGCATATTTTGTAGTTGCTGCGTTGGCAACACTGCACCTACCTTCCTTCGTTAGCTGGATGTAGTCAGTTGTCGAAAAATATTCCGAAGAATTAAATATAAAAAATTGTTTTTACTTGTTCTGGAATGGTAACTAGCTAACAGGTACCGTAAGTGTAAATTGTGCAAAGTTTTTATGTGGAAGGTGACTAATCTCTGGATATAAAATAATTACATGCTAATGGTATGGTTTCGTAGGTTTTCCTTTATAATTTTTTGGTCTGAACTGAGATGAGTTTCTTGGCTTATTTATTTCGTGTTTACTGTTATGTCCTCTCTTTTTGTGTAGTGCTACTTATCGAGCCGTAAATGTGTACCTACTTTATATGAGTGTGTCGCTACATTAGATTGGATAGATTTGTTTTAAATTATCCATATCCGTGGAACCATTGAGCCCGTTTTATGAATGCAAAGATACCCTTGCGAAGGTAGGTACAAAGTTGAACGCAGAAACATTAATTGTGATATAAAATTTTATTTTATATAAACCTTCTCATTATTGAAAAACTAAAAATAATTTAATTCAAGTTTTTAAATAATATCATAAAAGAAAAACTTACGGTCAGAGGTTAGCCTTAGGGGTGGTTACATTATACATACTTATAATATACAATCTGTATATAAATTACTCATCTCAGTTGTTTCTTGAGATGTTAAAAGTACTCTACTATATACTATAAATGCATACTTGTAATTGTTTATCTATTAAAAAAAAATATATATAAAATTCTTTATAATAAAAAAATAACTAGTTTTATAAGTCATATAGTATGGTGGACAATCATTATGGTTCCCCTTTAATGTTGTGGACAGCCTATTCCCCAGTAGTGGGGACATTCTAACTCAAGATGTTTGTTCACTTCAAAACCTGAAAATATTTTACGACTCATTTAAATAACTATAAGAATTAATTATCATTGCATATTTTTCAAGTATCCTTGTGTGAAAATATACTTGTGACCTTGTCTTGTGTCTTTTTGTATCATTGATACAGATGTACCATATTTACTAGCAAGTCCTCTAACTTTTATTTCTTTTTTATGTAAGCATTTGTTACATTTAAGTAGTTGATTTTTATAGCATAATTTGTGAATAAATCACTGTAAGTACCTCACTATTACTTATGCCTCAAACCAATAAAAAAAAACTAAATGTATAAATATACTACTTACACTGTAAGTAATTAAATAGATCACACACCTCCATAACAAAAAAAAATAGAACTGAACTTTAATATAAACCTTATAGCCATGCAATTAAATTCAATTTCAATGAATCAATGTTAGGAGCAATTTTGATCAGGCCAGCCATCATAATATAAATGTTCCTGCATGCCTCTACCCTTACAACCAAACTGTTGCACCTCTAGGAGTACACATAACTTTAAGGATCCCTGATCTAAACACACAATTCAAAGATGGCCCTCTCAAGTGGTCTACTTGCAAGTAGAAACACAAACCATCTTTTAGATCTACAGATAATAAAATTCTTCAACCAATCAGAGCCTTCCAAAATCAAATGTATCCTCTACCGCAGTCCGCCATCTGGTGGACCCTGCTCTTAATTGCTTTTTAAATGCCTTTGAAATCAATACACCTGTTAGCCTTCTGAAATTCAATATTAGCAATTTAAAAATGTACCTTAATTCTCACAAGTCAAAATACATTTTCGTGTGAATTGACTTATTGAAAATAACACACAAGTTGAAGGAGACAAATATTATTATGGTAAATATACAAGGCAAGTATACATAATATTATTTTCCTGATCAATATTTTAAACAATAATTTTGAACAAATTATTTCCTGTCAAAACTTATTAGAAGTTTTTTATCCTCATCCTCTTTACATTGTATTCCTCACTACTGAAAGTTGTGATACCTCCAAGCTGTGATCTTGTATAGAGAGATAAAAGCTCTCTCTAGCAGCAGCATGGTCACCAATTTCACACCGTCAAACCGAATGGCGCACCATCTACCTACAGGAAAAAATATAATGGAAATATATAATAATATATATATTTCCTGATCTGCAATCAGTAGTATACTATAAGCAGATTGTTTGTGGGGTATTGTCATGTCGAGTGCGCCCTCCAGAGAGGACAGCTACTCATTGTATTTGTAGAGTGGTATTTCACTATTATGTATTTTCTCTTGAGACGTTTTCGGTAGCTGCGCGTGCTTAAACTCGCCGCAAGTAAGTTCGGGTGGCTTTCCAACCGCTTTTTATATTTTTCTGTTGAAGCCTAGATTTCCTCTCGCACAGTGGTCATATTTAAATGTGCGTGGATTTCGGAGTTGGTAATAAACCACGGCACATGCGCTATTGTTCTTAATATTTGCGTTCTGCATCCTTTGCAATATTGCGATGTTTGTATTAGTTGCACTCCCCCATAGCTGAATGCCATACATCCAAGTTGGTTCTAATATGGACTTATTTATAAGTAATTTGTTATCTATGGGTAACTTGCTGTTTCTACCAAGCATCCAGTAGAGTTTTCTGTCTTACGTTGAGTTCTTCTCTCTTGCATTTAATATGCTGGTTCCACGTCAAATGCCGATCCAAGTGTAAGCCCAGATACCTAACGCTGTCTTGGTGGGGTAACATAGTGTTATCGAGATGCACAGTCGGGCAGTTTTCTTTCCTAAGCGTGAAAGCGTCAAGCTAGCGTTGCGCTAGCTTTGATCCTCCATTTTTTAAGCCACTTTGTAATAGTCTAGACTCTGTTGGAGTTGGTTTGTGGCTACAATTGGATGCTTATTACTCGCCATTACAGCTGTGTCATCGGCATATGTAGCAATCATAACTCCGTCTACTTGTGGTAGGTCAAAGGTATATAAGGTGTACAAGATTGGTCCCAACACCGAGCCTTGAGGTACGCCTGCTTGTATGTCGTAGAATTTGGAAGTAGATTCTGATTCTTTTACTTGGAATATTTGAGCTATGAGATGCAGAATGTAGTAGCTGTGCGGAAGAGTTGCCCTTATCTTGCAGAGAAGACTCTCATGCCAGAATCTGTCAAAAGCTTGCTGGATATCCAGGAATGCAGATGAACAGTATTCTTTTTACTCTACAGATTATCTTATTTTCTCAACTACTCTATGTACTTGTTCGATAGTAGTGTGTTGCTGTCTAAAGCCGAATTGGTGATTAAGGATGATACTAATGCTTTCTAATAGGGGCATAATTCGGTAAAGGACCAGTTTTTCACGAACAGACTTTTGACAAGATAGGCAAAAGGCTTATGGGCCTGTAAGAAGAGGTTTGGTTTCTGGTTTCCCTGTCTTGTGTATCATAAGGATTTGAGACACCTTCCATAGGTCCGGGAAGTATTGCGTTCTAAGTATTCCATTATAGAGCATTGTTAGGAAGACTATCCCCTTTCTTGGAAGTTCTCTCAGTATTTCCTTTGTAATGAGGTCATATCCTGGCGCCCTTATATCTTTAAAGTCATTAATAGTCCTCCAAACTTCACGCATCGTAACAGGTGTAGGTGGAAATGACATTTGTAGTGGTTGAGTGAGAATAGATGTTACCTCTTTTTCGAAGTCCGTGCCGCTGTCGTAATTTGGTCTGAACACAATATAATGTTACATTTGTCATCATAATTGGATAAATAACATTAGTTATCACAAAATATTTTTTTTTACCGTATGTTAAAATTCATTGGGTTATCAGAAACTGGCGATCCTTCCTTAGATCGATACTTATCTATGGAAGGCTCTTCATGTGTCGGGTGAACGTTATCAGCATTGATTGGCGAATTTAATTAGTTTACCCATTGTTTAATAAATTATCAGTTTTACTGGAGGGACTATCACCCATATTCTAAGACGTTTCCTGAAAAAATCCTCGACTACACTCAACCTCACTCAAGGAAATCGGTATTCTCAGTCGCAAAAATATTCCTCCACTCCATCCGACTCGAAACTTTTCCTCAGTCGAGATGAGGAAATAACTGTCAAGCTCAAGTTACGTCGAGACCTACCTTAAGAAACACTCAAGGAAGGTTTGTGCTTGTAAACAAACAATATTTGAAGCAAATTATTTTTATTATTAGGTTAGGTTAGGTTAGTTAAGTGATTTGCTCGCCACCTCCCCCAACCCACGTGAGCCCTAGGGCGGCGGACTCGGGGGAGTCTGCCGCCAGTCACAATCGGGCTCGGGTAGATGCGCGTGTGTTCCCGCACGCTACCCAAGGCGAGACGGTGGAGACATGAGCTCCGGTCTCCACCGTCGACAACGAAGACGTTGACGATGACGTCGTCGAAGAGGAAGCCTCCCACCAGGCCGTCGCTGCTGGGTACGCGGACGAATGCTTCGGCGCCCCCGTATACCCAGCCGGCAGCGACATGTAGGAACACCCCAGGTTTTTAGTCAGTAGGAGTCTGACATAACCCTGCCACTTCCCTCGGAGTAGCGGGGTATCCATGAGGATTTTCCTGGGTTAAAAAAAAAAAAAAAGGTTAGTTAAGTGACTTCATAATATCATGGATTTCCTAAGTTTTAAGGACGTCACACACGGCGAAAATACTATAATATTTTATCTTAAGGTCATGAGACAGCATTATACTATGATAATCCATACAATTACCCCGAACGCCGTTATTTACGAGCAGAAAATCCTTTATAATTTTACGACTTGACTGACAGATGGCATTATGATTGTTTTATTATATTCTTTGTGTGATTGTTGTTTTATTATGACTGATTGATAGTAATAGATAAGTAAATAAGACGGCATATGTCACCTTTCGAGTGACCATAGGCAAAGAAACATGGTTTTTAGGGTTCCGTACCCATAGGGTAAAAACGGGACCCTATTACTAAGACTTCGCTGTCTGTCCGTCCGTCTGTCTGTCTCCAGGCTGTATCTCAAGAACCGCGATAGCTAGACAGTTGAAATTTTCACAAATTATGTATTTGCTGTTGCTGCTATAACAACAAAAACTAAAAACTAAATAAAATAAATATTTAAGGGGGGCTCCCATACATACATAGTTACGCCAATTAATAAAGACCTCTGAGTTTTATGGGCGCTCATACAATTTAGAGGTCTAGCTTAATTGGCACAAACCTCAAATAAGGTAAATAAATAAAATTATGCATTTCCCGTGATGGAAGAACGATGGAAGTTTGTACGGAACCCTCGGTGCGCGAGTCCAACTCGCACTTGGTCGGTTTTTTTTTATAATTCAATGACGTTTACCTCCACTTCACCTCCACTCAATCTTATTCGAGGATCCTCAACATGAGCTTGAATTTTAAATAGGTATACCATTTTCGAGGTCCATAAGGTTACCTCAGTTGAGGATGAGTCGAGAATTTTTCGAGGTAACTTCTTAGAATATGGGTGTTAGAATTCCCTAAATACCTACGCCTGTGACACTGAACACATATGTTTTTTTTATACTTTTGTATTGAGGAGAGAATCACGAAACTTTGCAAAGATTTTGGTCGCATTTATTAATAAAAGAGGCAGTACCTAAACCCGGATTGCGCCGATCATTATATCTATTTAGATTTTCCACACGTGTAGAACGCAACCTCTTGTCGTTAGAAAATCATATCTAATTAAAAATATAATACCTTATTTTTAATTAGATCGTTGACAAAGAAATTTATATTATAATAATTACGCCGGCGAAACGCAACAACAACACACGGCGCGTTGTCCCGAGCTAGCTCGGCTTGATGCTGGCTTTTTCTTTGCGTCGTATCGTGGCTTCCCATAAAACCACATGCCGTGGGAACGCACCTTAAAATGTGTCATTGCTAAGAATTTTGTTACCAGACTGGTAAAATATTTAAGTCGCATTTTATGTGTAATCTTCTGCACATAAGATTAACGCGTCGTTAAATCCGACCTTGGTGTTCATTTGACTGGTTGTGACAAAATATATAATTATACTAGCTTTTCCCCCGTCGTTTCACCCGCGTTCCCCAGGGATTTTATGTTTTCTCGGGATGAAAAGAAGTCTATGTCCTTCTCCATACCATAGGCTATTTGCATACCAAATATCATCGCGATCGGTTCAGCGGTTTAAGCGTGAAAAGATAACAAACAAACAAATAAACAAACAAAGTCACTTTCGCATTTATAATATTAGTTAGGATTAGGATAGGATAGTTAGGATAAGTTAGGATTTATAATATTTGAACGCGGGTGAGACCGCGGGGTGGAAGCTAGTTTATAATATTAGTTAGGATAGTTAGGAAGAGAAGAATTAATCTCCATAATTCTTGTTCTAGCTATTAGTATTTACTGTTATCAAGAGAGAGATCCATGCTTTTGTAGGCACTACATAATTATCCAACTAGAACTTAACAATTTTCAACTATAGTAAGAGTTTCAATCCAATTTAAAGAAGTCTATGAAACAATACTGTTCTATATTTAATGTACCTACATGTAAAATCTCTCATAACATGATTGGTCCATATCCGTTACCTTCATGTTTGATGGTCGTAATATACCTACTTAATTATCTGTATTAGTATATTTTACGTCGTTAGCTCTTATTACAACGAAATACAACAGAAAATAGTCCAACATTAATTGCGTCACATAAGTTGAAATGAGATTGTACACTATATTTGCTAGTCTATTCAAAGAGTCCCGTTGTTAGTACCTATGCTAATATGTATTAGATAAGAGTACGGTTCAAGATTAGCAATGTATAGTATAAGTATATATTAATAATCTAAGTTTATTATGAAAAGAAATAACTTTCATTTATAAACTTAAAAGTTGGATTGATAGAGGTTGTGTCTGTCTTAATAGGTTACCTAATCGCTGATAATTTTGATTTCTAGGGTTCCTTAGTCAAACAAGGAAACGTTATAGTTTCATCATTGCCCTTTAGTACAGTCAACAACGTTACAGACCCAAACATGCAATAGGCCTTGAAAATAATTGAACTTTTTCTATATAATTTACGGTTTTCGAATTATTAAGAGTTAATGTTACCGTTTTGACCGTGAGTTACGTGCCCCCCTCCCCCTAAACCACTGCAAAATCTGAAAATCTATTGCGCTAGTTAAAATAGTGAAGTTACAAAAAAAACTCACGTCCAATGAGAGTCTAGTTCACGAGCTAAGTCAAGTATATATTTTTTTAGCAGCGTTAACTTTGCGATCATTAACACGATTAATTTCAAATTATAAGTAGTACCTACGGAACCATATAGTATGCATAGTCGCATATGCACTTGGCCGTTTTTTTGATTACAGAATAATTAATTTGCATACAAAAATGGTCGTCTGTGGCTGTTCTTACTTATACCGCCCCACGCGGTTTCACCCGCGTTCCCGAGGATCTTATGTTTTCCCGAGATAAAAAGTAGCCTATATGTTATTTCAGGGTATGATCTATCCTATGTGCCAAATTTCATACAAATTCATTCAGCCTTTTATTAATGATTGGGACGTAAATATAAATATTCTGGGACATTATTCCTCACACACGGCCACCTGACCCCAAACTAAGCAGAGCTTGTAGTATGGAAGCCATACAACCTAATATACTACATATATACTACTTTTCTTTTGTAAAACACCCAGACTCAGGACAAACAGACATGTTCATGCACACAAATGTCTATCCTGAGTGGGAATCGAACCCATAACCTGTGGTGTGGTTGATAGGATATTTTACCATCCACCCCAACCGGCCGGAATGAGTTACAAACATGCAAACTATCTCACTTATGATATTAGTAGGATTGTGGGATCTCTTTATCTGTATCCACTACTCAAATTGAAATTGAAATCAATTTGTTCCAGATAATAATGTCTGGACAATAAAAGTCACGCAATGATGCGCTGGACATAATGAAACACTATTCCAATGGTTATATGACATTAAATGATTATTTTATGATGTACCTGACGAAATGGAAGCGTGTGGCGGTCTTATTGTTGATTATTTGGATTGTTGTCACTTACCTGGTTATATCGCCACTCAGGTATGTTAAAAAACATTTTTTTTAAGTTTATATAGGTTTGTTTGACCACAATCTCACTATGGTAAGTGATGATGTGGCCGAAGGTGGTAAGCACACAAAACCTAGAAGGAACTGACTCTCAAGTGCAGCTACCGGAACACACCAATAGGTGTTTGGTGACAGATTTCCAACTTGAGGGTGGTAGCCAGCCAGGCGGGTACTACAAAGTACCCTACTACCGTGGTATGGTTTCCTCACGATCTTTTCCTTCAAGCTCATTATAGGATTTGAACCCACGACCGTCGCCGCGGCGTTCCACGTCACTACCACTGAACTATCTTCGCCTTTACGATGGATTATTTGCCAACATTTACGTCTTAATTTTGTCCACAAATCATTTAATAAAAGTCCTATAAAAGTAGCATACCTACTACGAATAATAAATAAATATCCTGGGACATTCCTCACACGGCCATCTGATCCCAGACTAAGCTGGGCTTGTGCTATGGAAACCAGATAACTGATATACTACATATACTACTTTTCTTTTGTAAATACATATTTATATAGATTACACTAAGACTCAAGACAAACAGACATAATCATGCACCCATATGTCTGTTCTGAGTGGGAATAAAACGCACGACCTGTAGCGTGATAGATTGGGTATCTTACCAACCACGCAAACTGGCCCGTCAAACATATATCACTCTATTTTTTAAATACATACTTATTTAGATAATTACACTCCAACTCGGGACGAACGGACATGTTCATGCACACAAATGCCTCCGAACCCACGACAATTTTATATCTATAGTAATATAATAAAGGAATAAAGTTTTTTGTTTGTTTAAAGGCGCTAATCTCTGGAATGCGGGTGAAAACGCGGGAAACAGCTAGTATTATATAAAATTAATTAAAGATAACTTTCAGGTGCAATTCAGATGAGGCGTTGGAGTTCCAGGAGCGGTTCCGAAGGGTGTCGTCACAGTTGGACACTCTTCGACAGCAGCACAGTAATCTCATCGCTCAAATCAGAAGGTCCACAGGGTTAGTTGGTTATTTTGGTAACTTCAGTAGTTTCGACGTTCATAAGTGCCCTTCTAGGGCCTACATTGAATACTTAAAGTGGATTTGACTTTATGACATCACATAAACATTATTACGTACACTTTCAATTCCATTTCCAATTTATTATTTATTGCTCCATCGTGCCACCGATGAATCTGCCAGTGTCATGGTCAGAAAAAACAACGGGTAACAAAAATAATAGAAGGAAAGAAGCAATAAGATCAAAGAAAGAAAGAACTATATAAAGGAAAAAAGGCGAATGAGCACATTACATTAGATAAAGTAAATGGGTATATACTTAAATAATTAAACAGTTAATAAATATACGTACAATTTCATCAACTGGTTCCATATAGAGATTGTAGCAAATTACCGCCCGTTGTTTAAATCACGAATAAATTATAAGTATTTTTTTTTTAAATAAGTTTTTATTTAAATGCTCTAAAATGAAGGTTCTCTACAATTTATATGATATAAAAGCTTGTCTCGAGATTCACCTGTGGAAATAAACAATAATACAATACAATACAATACACTACAGGTAAAGTAGTCTTGTGCCAAGATCAAGTTACATATTGTATTGTTACATATAAATATATAATGTAATAATAATAATCAAATATTCTGATACGGTTTCCATTCTAGCCAGACTCGTTCTTTTTATTTCTAAAGTTAAACCGAATGATAAAAGAGTTTTTGCTTCTTTTGAGCAATAGGGTATTACACCCATTTTTGAAAAATGTCTCAATTCGTTCCTAAGGTGCTAATAAGCCACCAAAAAAAACACAAAAATTTTATTCAATCGATAAGTGCCATAAAAATGCATTTAAATTTTACATTTACAAATGTCGGGAGTAGTTTGATGAAAACGCTGGACGTCATGTAACTCGACAGTCATGACGTTATTTGGTCTCTTGTAAGTAAATAAATGCGCTGATATTGGTCTCAATTGGACTTATAAAATTTTATAAATTAAAAATGAGCTATTATACTTTTTATTGGTGTACTGTTCTTGAATGCATGGATACTAGTGTAAAAATAATAATAATAATACTTCAGTTGACACTTTTTAGTCCACATACAGTACCGTATGACGTCATTATAATGGCGGCTAATGTTTCGCTTGTTTAGAAACAGATAAAAAAAACTGAATGAATCTAATTAATTAATTAAGTTATTTTATGAACTAAAACTAACATTTTCCGACTGCTTATTGCCTAGCTATATAAATTGTACATTTTTAGATTTTTTCTCGTATGGAGTAAAATACCCAATTCATTTAATTTATCTACTCTAATGTTCTAGAAGTAAAGTTTGTAAGTACCCACTTACAGCATACTCATTA
The DNA here is from genome assembly GCA_951216915.1 of Tetheella fluctuosa. Taxonomy (NCBI): domain Eukaryota; kingdom Metazoa; phylum Arthropoda; class Insecta; order Lepidoptera; family Drepanidae; genus Tetheella; species Tetheella fluctuosa. Next base: position 9,170,285 of record OX578230.1, read on the forward strand.
ATATAAATATATACATAAATATTCAATAACAAATATCAGCCTGTATAATAGGGTGCAGGCAACCGTGCTGACATCACTCCGGGCCGTATTGTTGTTTGGAATTCTCATCACTTTTAAGAAATCCGCTCGTGAGAAGAAAACATCACATTGATTGAATTTTTCAAAGTTTTTTGTCATCAATGTACACGTCATCAAAATGATGTACAGTCACGAGCATATATAGAGAAATATATAGACACTAAGTATTTGAATGTCATTTTCTCGTAAATTATCGACCTTGAGATAACAACTGTTCCGATAGTGCTTTTGCAGTCAATAATTTGTAATTTATGAAGAATAAAGGTATTTTTTATGCAATGGTTTTTTAAATACTAGGTATCACACGCATTTTTGGGGTTGGTACGCGCCTAGCGCGCGCCCAACGCAGCTCGCGTACGCTCCCGCCAAAACTTGTAAAAGGTTATGCCATAATGATAAGTTAGTAACCTACCAAAAAAAAACAAGATCTTCAAGCTGTGTGTTAATATTAAACTGTTTTCCGTATTTTAAACTATCGAGATTAACCGACACAATGAGATACCTATTTTAAATTTTATTTGTAAACTAGCTATTTCAATTCGATTAATTGGTCACTAGTCACTACAGAAAATATGTTTTAATAAAAAAAAAAAACTATACTATAAAACATTAAAAGTGTCAACCCTATTGCTTCAATGGAGTGTAGGTAATTATTTTATCAACCAGGCCTAGTTTCCATACTGGTTACATCTTTAAACTGTGCCTTAACGAAGGCCTAGGAGTCAACTGGCTCTCAAGCAGTGTTAACTGTAGGCTGGCAGGGCTGGCAAAATGACGGGGCCCCCAGCCCGAGGCCGCGAGCTCAAAGTATTCTAACGTTTTCAACAAAATTTTGTAAAAATGATAAATTTTATATAAGTACCTATACTACTTACTTAAAATCAATTAGTTTGACACAACAAGATATTTAAACGCATTCATAAGAAAAGGATTGCTTTCTTAATTTTTTGTCACGATATGCTTTTGAAAATTAAAATTAGATACTAGCTTCCGCCTCGCGGTTTCACCCGCGTTCCCGAGGGAACTGATGTTTTCCCGGGATAAAATGTCTATAGCCTTCCTCGATAAATGGGCTATCCAACACTGAAATAATTTTTCATATCGAACCAGTAGTTCCTGAGATTAGCGCGTTCAAACAAACAAACTCTTCAGCTTTATAATATTAGGTAGTACCTATAGATTTACAATATTAGCATTTGGGTGATATATTAAAATTAAATTACGACGTGACGATTTTTACTGGGTGGGGCCCCATCCAATGAATTTGCCATGGGCCTCAGATGGCATAGTTACGCCATTACTCTCAAGTTTAACTACCGGTATAGAGCGGTAGGTGTTTCGTGTCAGCCAGGCAGCTACAAAGTACCCTACCGCCCCTGTGCAATAAATGAGTTTGTTCGTTTGTTACCTTTTCACGCCTTAACCATTGAACCGATCGCGATGATATTTGGTACGCATATAGCCTATGGTATGGAGAGAGACAGGCTACTTATTGTTCTCGGGAACGCGGGTGAAACCGTGGGGGACAGCTAGAAAAAAATTACGAACCCCTATTTTACTACCTTAAGGGATGAATTTTCAAAAATCTTTTCTTAGTGCTCAACTACAGTGTCAAAGAAACATGCAAATTTTCACGGTCCTAGCCCCAGGAGTTTGGGCTGTGCGTTGATATGTCAGCTATTCGTTTATATACCTTAGGGGAGGCTTATGTCCAGCAGTGGACGTCTTGCGGCTGAGATCATGATGATGACGATGATAGACTAGCTGTCCCCCGCGGTTTCACCTGCGTTCTCAAGATAAAATGTAGTCTATACAGCCTAAAGTAGCCTATGTATGTTCATCAATAATGCAAAAATATCGATGTCTTAAGTTCATATAGAAATCCCATTCATTCAGTTTTTCCCAAGCCTCTCAGACTTGAATGAATATTTACAATAAAGTCGGTTAAAAAAAGCCGTGTTTTGTGCTTATCAACACATTTTTTTATACAACATAGTCGGCAAACAAGCATACGGCCCGCCTGATGGTAAGCGGTTACCGTAGCCTATGAACGCTTGCAACATCAGGTGTATCACTCGCGCGTTGGCGACCCTTCCCCCCTCCCCGATGAGCTCTGGCGACCTTAATCGCGCGCAGGAATACAACTACAAGTTATTTGACTGCGGTATCCAGTCGAGCTGCTCTTTGAGCGACATATCGCTATGTACCTCTGTTAAATTAATCAACAAGTTTTTTTTTATATTCATCGTAACTAATCCATTTTACAACCACTAGTTATGAAGCGTTGTTGATAACACTTGGTACTCAACTCGAGTGTTGTGTTTACACATAAAGTGTTTTCATGAAACTGTTATATGTATGTATATTTATAATTGTATTGATATTGGTGAAGGATTTCTTGCGGAAATATCTACTCTTTTTTTTTAATGTGTTGTCAATCTATTTGATACTCTTTGGTGATGGTGTTAGATGCCATATTATATACTGTATGTTTGTTCTGTAAGCAATGCAAATGAATTAACGTCAGTAGGTAGGTAGGCTACACATGCTACAATAACTAGAAGTGCAAGCTATTTCCACTATCAAACGGCAGTTGTTCCAAATTATGTGAATATATTGACAGTATAGTTATTTTGTTTCAGGAATAATGTGAACCTTAAAGACATAGACACAGGGGCCTTTTTCCTAGACGTAGGGCAAGGTCCGACAGAGGAATACGAGAATCTCAGGAGAAGAATATACTCCAATACAAAGGAACTGTGGTACTATATAAACCATGAACTCGGCAAGGTTATGAACGATAAAAGGCCGGAGAAAATACAAACTATTTTGGACCAAGTGGGCGAGAGGAAAAGGTATGTTTTGCAATACCTATATGAAAATAATTCTGAAAATTATTAATTTCACGCGTTGCTCGGGTGTGGTAAATTAAAGGTGTTTCACTCGTATCGTATTGTGTTGATTTTATATGCTTTTACTAAAATGTTATAAAACTGAAAGTTTTAATGAAATAACGATCTTTATACCTTTGCTAATTTTGTTGCTAATTGCAAACAGATACAGCGTTAGTTAGTTATGTAAATTTGATAGTCACGCAACAGTAAGATTCTAAATGCTGAAGAAACATAGGATAGGTTCTAATTTATTAAATACGAGCTGTTTGTTCCTCGCGGATTCACACGCATCCCCGGGATAAAAAATAGCCTTCGTCAAGAATTGGACTATCTAATGGAAAAAGAATATTTCAAATCCGACTGGTAGTTCCAGAGATTAGCGCCTTTCAACAAACAAACAAACAAACAAACCAAAAACTCTTCTCCTTTATTAGGTATATAACTATAGATTTATGTGGGTCCTATATTTTTTTTTTTGTTAAAAATGTTGTATAATAACAACTGAGCTACCATTATTACAAATAATGTCTGGCTTTTCCATGCATCGGCAGAATTACCGGAACCCGTGGGTTATACTCAGTTGAATACTAGCTTTCACCCCGCGGTTTCACCTGGGTTCCAGTGATCAAGAAGGACATACCAACAAACCATCAAATTAACAAAGAAATTTTCGCTTTTATTATAAATATGTATAAAGACAGGTTAAATATATAAATATTACTGTTTTTTACTATGGCTAAAATATAGCTTTAGTTTGACCCACCAAGGTGATGATATGACCAAGGGTGATGAGCACACAAAGCCTAGAACGGAACTGTAACATAACCGTAACATTGATTACAACCGGCCGCTTTTACATGGATACGTAATTACAGGATGCATCGCTCACACATACCGTATTATGGTTCATTTTATAGGTAGTTTATTATGCTATTTAGGGTTCCGTATAGTTAAACAAGGAACCCTTAGACATTCAAAACCTAGAAGGAACTGGCTCTCAAGTGCAGCTGCCGGAACACATTGGTAGGTATTTAGCGACAGATTTTCAACTTGAGGGTGGTAGTCAGCCAGGGGCGGGTACTATAAAGTATCCTACCACCGTGCTTTCCTTCACTGAAAGATCAAGCTCATTGTAGGATTCGAACCCACGACCTTGGTTATGGCATTCGACGTCACCACTAAGCTATCATCGCCTTAAATGGCATGTTTGTCTGTCATGGTCATTTGTATAAACTGTTCTACCGAAGCAGTGGTCCTGATTTTGCTATCAGATTACGTTATAATGGGCTTTATTATTGAACAAAATACATTGTTGGGGGTTTCAAATGTTTTACAAAGTTTAGATTACGCTGGACGGATGAAACCCCGCGGTTTCATCCGCGTTCCCGAGGGATCTTATGTTTTCCCGGGATAAAAAGTATCCAATATGTTAATCCAGAATATATTATATTTGTGTGCCGAATTTCATCCAAATCCGTTCAGTAGTTTTTGCGTGAAAGTGTAACAAACCATCCATTCATCCATCCATTCTCATAAACATTCACATTTTCAATATTAATAGGAAGTAGGAAGTCGGATAATAACTTAATAGGCATATACAAAATCTTTTACACGAATACCTTATGCAAAGCAATTAAAGTGACAATTCTATTACAGTTCGCTGCTATCAGACCAACAGAAGCTACCAGAGTTAGACGGGTACCACGAATGGAGACGGCAAGAGGCGGCTAATGTCAGTGATCTAATACAGAGGCGGCTGCACCATCTACAGAACCCTGAGGACTGTAGGGAAGCTAGGAAACTCATATGTAATTTGAATAAGGTATGTTAATTTAAATATACCCTAAATTCTGCTAAATGTTCAGAAATGGGCGTCTACTAAACAGAGTAAAAAGAGCTCTTCAAGACCGGCTACACATAGGCAATCCCATAGGCGGTGACCACTAACCTGCTGCCTGCCACTCTGGTTCACATCCTACGATACCCACAACAAAATTAAGACTTAAATAATTTATGTAATAAATTCTATTTTTGTCTGGCCATGAATCACTATTAGGTACTAAAAATATCCAATTTGATGATAAGGGGCGAGTATATTATATATAGTAGCAAGGAATTACCCAGTCACGTCACGTCCAAAACTACAACGGTTGAGTGTACCAATGCTATTAAATTTATACAAATAAATATAATTGAAATGTCTGTTTGTAATGTAAAAATAACAGCATTTTACTAGGCTGGACCGATTTTAACGGGACTTTCTCTGGCAGCTGATGTTATAAGGAGTAACTTAGGCTACTTTTATTGGTTATAGGTATTTTTTTATACTGGGAACCGCGGGAAACTACTAGCTAATATATATTATAGATAATAAATCATAAATCTGCTAATTCAAATTTCTTTGATAAAAAGCGACAGATGCGTTTCTAATTTTATCGTCCCCAAATAGTTCCGTGTCCAGGTTATTATTAGATTGTCAAACAAATGCATTACAGTGGTCACGTCACGGTGTGCCTCTCCGGCAGTCTCCGGTCGTGGCAAGGGTCATCGACTCGCATTTCGTCACACACGATGGTGACAGTTAATTTGTTTACTCTAACTATTGTTGTTAGTTATATCCCACCTAATACATATAGGGTCCAATTTGGTATAAACGACGTTTGGGATTGTCGAAAATTTCTTTAATATTGAATTTATAACTTGCTTATCTTTTGCTCAACCAATGATAAATCATTGTTAACTATGTTCCATTGGGATATCATCTTTGAATGATCTTCAGTTGAATAGGGGCTTCCTTCACCTGCTCTTCACTAGCTGGAAGCCTCAGTTAACGAAGCTGGGTCTCACCAACATAACCCGTAACATCGCATTCTCCTTGTAACCGTAAACACACCTTTTTTCACTCTTTCAAATCCTTGACATCAGTCAGTACTGTGTAGGTTGATTTCCGTCGCAGCAAAATGCTGAGCAGTCACCCTCGTTTGCTGCGGAAATGCGGCGTATAATTTCCATGTTTATCGTATCTTTGTATTTATCATTGACAGTTTTTTTTTTGTTTTCCAATTTTTTGTATTTGGGTCCAATAAATGTGATTTATTTATTGATACAGTACAAAAATCTTTATTTTAAAAGGGACTATGTCATTTTTTACTATGTCGTCCCCGTAGATGAAATTAACATTGCAAATGACATTATATTATATCTACATTGTTATAATAATAATAAAAAAACGAATTACCTACACATTATAAAAATATAAACCATCACCAAATGGGAGCGTGCCCAGAACGCTGGCTGCATTTCCACGTTGGATAGCTAAGCTTATCCGTTGACCGAAATAAAAGCCAGCGTTCTGGTCACGCGTGTGTTCCTTTAACCGCTCCGCCAAGTCCTTATATATACTGTGTGCCCCTGGCCTCCACGGACCGAGAGTTTCTATCCCAAACGGTTCGAACATGTACCCTCTGTCGAGATGTGCATATTTGCGCCGCTTGAGGCACTCCGCTGATGTTAAAATAAAATAAAATAATTATAAAAATATTTTATCTAAGCTCCGCTAGTTTCACAATTAATAGTAACATTATCCAAGTACATGTTTTTTATCAAAAGGGTAAATTCATGATTAAGTAACTAGGTTTTGGCCCGCGGTTTCACCCGCGTTCCTGTTATAAAAGTAGTATATGTCAGTCTCTATCACTAACGATCTCTATGTATAAAATCACGTCGATGTTGTTGCGTTGCTGTGTGACAGGACAAACCAACAAATATACTTTTGAATTTTACATAATCAATCTTGTTACAGTATTTTTATTAGTTAACACATGATGATATGATAATAAAATCTTTTATGTAGTTAGCTAACGAATTTTATATTCAAATTCGACGCAATGTCGACTCAATTTCGAATCAATCTCGACTCAAATTCGACTCAATCTCGACTCGAATTCGACTTATCGTGCCCAACGGAGTTTCACTTCAAAACTATTAAGATTGTTGTTTTTTTTTCCTCAGGGTTGCGGATTTGGTTGTCAGCTACACCACATAGTATACTGCTTTATATTCGCGTACGCCACAGAAAGAACCTTAATACTGAACTCAAAAGGTTGGAGATACAATAACAAGGGCTGGGAGTATGTCTTCCATCCAATATCTGATAGTTGTACGAGCGCGTATGAAGATAAAGTTTTACAGTGGCCTGGTAATTTTGAACTTTATAATACTTGTAATAAGATTGGGTTTTAACTGACTTATTCATTTAGAGTTGGTTTCCGGGAGTTTATTTATAAATTTAAACAGGATAAGCTTGCAATAGCTCAGTATATACATCGGTGTAGTATTCCGCGGTGAAGGTCGTGAGTTTGAATCCTATAATAAGGTTTCGGTTAACATACTGGTGAGGTACTTTGTAACACCTAATATCTTGTTGGCTACCACCCTCGAGTCGTCAGAAGCATTACCCAGTGGCATGCCAGGCTTGTGCTCATCACCTTTGGGCATCATTTACTGATATTATAGTCAAATGCCATGTAAAAAACATTGTTTATCGAGGAATATTGATCAGTTATTTTGTTTTCACATTTTTTACGGGCTTCATTATCTTCTTCTACTATATAAAAATAAGTCAGGTTTTCCTTCCTGACGCTATAACTCCAGAACGCACGAACCGATGTCCACGGTTTTGCATTTGTTGGAAAGGTCTCGGGCTCCGTGAGGTTTATAGCAAAGAAAAACATGAGATCCCACGGAAACGCGGGTGAAACCGCGGGGCGGAAAGCTAGTATGGTATATTTATATTGGTTATGGGAGAAACTTCATTTTCAATTTTTTTTGTGTGTAGAATATACAGTCTAGATATTAGACCTAACATAGTTTTCAAAAATATGCCATCTTGAAATATCTACTCGGTATTTGTTAATTTTCAGTGTTACCTAATAATGAAAATTGATTAATTTTCCAGTATCATACGACGCGAAAGTGATATCGCTACCGTTCATAGATTCTATAACGCAGAAGCCAAAATTTTTACCTCTCGCTATACCAAAGGATTTAGCACATAGGTAAGACTTGACAAATTTTACAATCTTAATATACAGGATGATTTTTTAATCACTGGCAATACTTGCAGGGGTGGAAGTACTCATCAATATGAAGAAATTTTATTATGGGACCAAGTCTGATATCGCGTAAAATAAAACTTTTCTATGGAACAGCTGATAATTTTTTCGTGATTTCACAGTTAAAGTTGTACATATTGATGAGTACTTCCACCCCTGCAAGTATTGCCAGTGACCAAAAAATCACCCAGTATAAAATTGCCGTGTCACGATGTTGGTCTGCGATGAACTTCGAAACTACTTATCCGATGTTAACGTATTTTTTTTCCAAGTGATTTGTTCCACCTTAAAATATAGGATAGTTCTTATTACGATTATTTCCTTATTATTTTATACCGGGAAATCAGATGAAACCGCGGGGATCAACTAGTAAAAAATATATATCTAAAGACAATCGCGGATTGCCAATACTTGCAAAGGTGGAAGTACTCATCAAAATGAACAACTTTTATTATGGGACTAACTGTGAAATCATGAAAAAATTATCAGCTGTTCCATACAAAAGTTCAATACCTACTCGACCAAAATGTATGAAGCAACCATATTATTTTACGCGATATCAGAGTTAGCCCTATAATAAAAGTTGTTCACATTGATGAGTACTTCCACCCCTACAAGTATTGCCAGTGATAACAAAATGACCCTGTATATTCCCTACAGTAGCACTGTACGCGCCGGCAGTGCGTATGGTAGGGGCGGATTTATTTGCAACGTTGCAAATTAATAAATACGAAGGAATTGGTCACGTATTTATCAACCACCATCCTTGTTACTGTACACTATTCCTATTTTCTACTAATATTATAAATGTGATAGTTTGGATGGTTGGATAGATGGATGTTTATTACTAAATCACGCCAGAATGGCCTAACTGATCTTGATGAAATTTGGCACAGAGTCAGAATAGTCTGGAATAGCACATAGGCTACTTTTTGTGAGAAAACATGAGATCCCTCGGGAACGCGGGTGAAACCGCGGGGCAAAAGCTAGTGGTACATATTTTCGTGATATTTTTTTATACTGTAGAGCTCTTATGTTATAAATTGATAAGCTTTCAAATCAGTTTGTATGTAACCTTGATTTCATTATACATAAGTTATCCTACTAATGTATGTAATAAGGATTATTGTACTGTATCAATTAATTTGAATATCCAGGATAGTCCGTTTCAATGGTGACCCGTCCTCCTGGTGGATCGGTCAGATGCTCAAGTATATATTGAAGCCTCGAGACAACATGCAGAAGGCAATTAACGAAACTATTGCCAAAATGAATTTCAAGACGCCTATTGTTGGGTAAGTGTTCTCGAGAACCATACAAAGTATCACGTAGTTTTCATAGAGGCGTAGTGGAGCCGTAGGCAACGCTAGTGTACAAGGTGGATATGACGGTCGATCATAAAATTTTAACACTATCGTTACATGTGCATTAAAGCATTTTAACACAGTCGAAAATGATTTTAGAAAAAAAATAAATTCGAAGAATATTAAATACCTTCAGAACGTAAACAAATTACAACGCCCTTTATAGGTACATAGTCACTGACCTGTAAGAAGCGCGACCTCTTGGACGCGGCGCGGGCGATACGCATTCTTCGTCTCACATAACGTACATATCCGACCTACGTTAGCCTAGTGAAATTTTAGGCATATACATGATGAGTAAAATTGATAAAACGAAAATTTATTACTGTGGCTAAACTAATCGATGGATTTCAATGATTTTTTGTATACGGTTTAAAAACAACGTGATAAAGCTCTGGTTTCATTTAATGATCGACCGTTTTCTCCACCTTGTATAGAAGAAATGTAAAGTAGCTGCATCACATTTCACCAAAGATATTTTTTAACCTAACGTGACATGTGGGGTATTGTCACCTTCTATCGGGTAGATTACCAATCCCAGGGTATGATGATCATCTTACTATGCCAGATACTTAGAAACGTTGCTTAATTTACGAATCGGATGAATTTAATAGTATCAATACCCGAAACCCCCTTAAAAGTAATTACTCGACAAAATTGTTGTTACAGTTTATAAATACTTAAGGTTTTACTTAAGTAATTTACCATATATCTGGAATAGACTAAACTATAGTCTATAACCCCGGATACATAAAAAAGACTTAACATGTGATAGAAGTGAAACTAAGTTCTATTTTTTTTTCACTCTAAATACCAATTTTCCATCCTTTTTTGCGTCAGAAACATACATAAAAACGTGCTTGAAATTTTACTCTCATCACGCCCAAAGGGTTTTATTTCCCACAAGAATTACAGATAATTCACTTACGTGTGTGATATATTACATGACTATTTAAGTAATAATTATCAATTTGATGAGCGTACAAAATCACTAGTAAAGTAATATTATTATAATGTAAGGTAGTTTATAAAATTATTAGTCACACCAGCTACGCGCCGACTTCTATCGATTTAAAACAACACGGATATCGTTGCATACAACTTACGCCCTACTAGAAGTTTTGTTTTGTTTTGGTTTGATCATTTAAGTTGATAAAGAATAAAGAAATTTCACTTCAATGCAATGTTGAATAGTTCATTTCGTTTGTGACACGTAACCTATTGTGAATAGATGAATCTCTGTTGAATTAAACAGCGTTTAATATAACTGTCAAGGAATATAAACAGCTATAAAACTGTACCTCGTAATCGCTAACCATATGGGCTATTGGATTGGGTCCATAAAAAAATAATTAATTATCCGATAACAACGGTTAACGTGGTGTTTCATTTTTGTTGGACTGTTTAGTATTTTATTGTTTTTTATTTATTTATTTAAATAAGTATTTATGTACTTTCAAATGTGTTGTATGATAGTATACAACACAGTTTTTAGGGTTCCATACCCAAAGGGTAAAAATTTGGCAAAAAGCAAGGTCTTACAGCACAAATAAAGGGAAAATTCCAAAAAATTTAAAAAAGTTGAAAATTAAAGGTTGTCCCCATACATACATAGTTACGCCAATTAATAAAGACCGCTGAGTTGTATGGTCTAGCATAATTCGCAACAACCTCAAATAAGGTAAATAAATAAAATTGTGTATTTCCCGTGATGGACGAACGATAGACGAACGATGGACGAAGTTTGTACGGAACCCTCGGTGCGTGAGTCCGACTCGCACTTGGCCGGTTTTTTTAAGCGAATGATATGAATAAAAATGCTTTGTTTTCATGAATTATATTTTTTTTACTAACGGTCCTTGAAAAGGCCGCAACACTACGAGCCGAATGAATAACAATTATAATTTACAATGGATAAAGTTCTTATACAAGCGTTGCGGAAAATAGTGTGATTTCACAGTTGGTCCCATAGGAAAAGTTGTTCATATTGATGAGTACTTCCACCCCTGCATGTATGGCCATCGACTAAATATCACCCAGTATATACAGAAAATACCATATTATTTGCATCTCATTTTTATTCATTGACAAAACGTATCAAACTGCCAATATAAAGCTTTAACCGGTATTATTTGCCACAGAGTACACATAAGGCGTACAGATAAAGTGGGCACAGAGGCGGCGTTCCACCACATACACGAGTACATGGCCCACGTGAAGGACTACTACGACCAGCTGGAACTGACGCGTCCGGTCGACGTGCGGAGGGTATACCTCGCCACCGATGACTCTAATGTAAGTTATATAAAGTGGGTCTAGGTTAGACACAGAGCTAAACTAGGGCCATCTTAATAGGCCGCTTTTGACAAGAGGTTGTCTCGCCTTGTCGCACTATGTTTGTCTCTTTTTAGCGCATCGGTAGTGGGCTGTCAAATGGGGCCTTTTAAAACTATTTTAAATCTGTAGAATTAGTTTTATAACAATTCCAATTAATGCAACGTTATTTTAATAACCAATACAATGCAATTAAATTTTAAGGTGAAATTGCTGTTTAATTAATTTCATAAAAAATACTTATTTATTACGTTTTAAAATTACTTTTTGACAAAAAGCAGCACTTAATGTTATTTTTGATCGTCACAAAATACCATGTCATTAATCTGTATGTTCGTCACTGGGCAGGTGTTAGAGGACGCCCGCAACAAGTACCCTACATACATGTTCCTGGGCGACCCGTCGATCGCTCGCACGGCGGCGACGCACCGGCGCTACACGCCGCTCTCGCTGACCGGCCTGCTGGTCGACCTGCACCTGCTGGCTATGTGCGACTACCTCGTCTGCACCTTCAGTAGCCAGGTACATATCTATCTATCTATCTGTACAAATAAATAAAATTTGTCTGTTTGTAATATCAAAATAACAGCTTTTTACTAAATGCATATGAATGTTTATACGGTACTTATAACAAATAAACTATTTTTAAAATTTTCGTCTCTCTTCGAAACGGTGGGACCGATTTTGACGGGATTTTCAGTGCCAGATAGCTGATGTATAACATAAATTACAGGAGTAAATTACTTTTACTAAATTTTTAAATATGATATCTGAAAATATCCACTCAACTAAGATAAATAAAGTCACCCCGATTTATTGAGAATACTCTAAAATATTGTGACTACATTTTTTTAAAATGATTGATTACTGTTCCAACTTTTTAAATACATCGAGCAATAAAAAAACAATAATTCACAGGTGGGTCGTGTAGCGTACGAGATGATGCAAACGAATCGTGTGGACGCGTCCGACAGTTTCTTCTCACTGGACGACATCTACTACTTTGGGGGACAAAACGCACACGACCGAGTCGCGATCATGTCCAACTTGGCCGGTCCTAACCAGGATATGTCTATACAGGTAAAATAATGTTCATCCTATAACTTAATTCATATAAGTAATCCTACAAGTTTAGATTTACTAGCTCCCATTTACCCCGCTGCCGCTGTCCCGTCACGGGGCAGTTAGGAAAAATAGTTTCATCGTCCCGCCCCAGTGGCGGAGTTTAACGGGGAGGACGGCACAGATTAAAACCATTTGCCCCGTGGAAAAAAAAATATTACTATCGTAATTAGATTAGCTGTTTACGGCACTGACGCGTTGCCACTTTGTATATGCCTGTAGGCATATACAAGTCCCTGTCTCGTTTTGACGTAATTAGTTGACGGTAGAAGAAACGAGACTAACATGGTTTTCAAAGCTAAGTCTTTTGAACTCGCAAGTGTCAACGCATATCTGGAAAATGTTTGTAAGGCGTTGTTACTCTAGTATTTGTAAGCTCACAGTAATATAGTCTATGATACAATGTACGTGCGGTAAATGGATACTTCATATTGTAGTTCAAAAACCTATATAGGGTGATTTTGTTATCACTGGCAATACTTGCAGGGGTGGAAGTACTCATCAATGTGAACAACTTGTATTATGGGGCTAACTCTGATATCGCGTAAAATAATACGGTTGCTTCATACATTTTGGTCGAGTAGGTATTGAACTTTTGTATGGAACAGCTGATAATTTTTTCATGATTTCACAGTTAGTCCCATAATAAAAGTTGTTCATTTTGATGAGTACTTCCACCCTTGCAAGTATAGCCAGTGACTAAAAAATCACCCAGTATAATGGTGTGTTTTGTTCCACAGGTCGGCGATCAAATAGGCATAGCGGGTAATCACTGGAACGGTTACGGTCGAGGCACTAATAAGAGAACTAATATTGTGAGTATTATCTCTATTATATTGTTTACATTTTGATGTAAAGCTATTTTTTTTACTGAGTTTGCCGAAGGTGTTAAGCGCACAAAGCCTAGAAGGAAATGGCTCTATATTATAATATAGATATAATATACTTTTTATCCCGGGAAAACAAGATCCTCGGGAACGTAGGTGAAACCGCGGGGCGGATGCTAGTATGAAATAATTCCATTGAACATACTGTTTTTTATTATTGGGAATTCAACTATACAAAAAATCCGCATTGGGAGCTACTGAGGCACAGACAGACAGATAAACAAAGGCGTAAAACTTAAAAATGCTCTCGTTTTAAATAAAATCATGAGTAAAGCAGGATACAAATCTTTAAACTAATATTATAAAGCTGAAGAGTTTGTTTGAACGCGCTAATCTCAGGAACTACTGGTTCGATTTGAAAAAATATTTCAGTGTTGGATAGCCCATTTATCGAGGAAGGCTATAATCTACTTTTTATCTCGGGAAAACATAAGATCCCTCGGGAACGCAGGTGAAACCGCGGAGCGGAAGCTAGTTATATATATTCTTATTTATTTCAGAATGGCCTCGTTCCTTGGTACAAAACAGCGGACCACCTGGTCCTTTACCCGTTTCCCGAATACAAGCAAGTACCGTTATACGTAGATACGCGACAGAAGGAGTTATAGGCGATAGTGATAGCGACGCAACGGTCGCGCGACTATCGCCCGCCACAAACAGCCTTATTGTATAACACGCAACCGTGGGTCTATTACGCAACTTTGTTAGCAATCACTTTGTATTTGAAAGCGATTGAATATGGCGGTTTTGCGATTACTTTTTTCACTCTCCGACTCAATTTTATTTCAACTGCAACCATTACGGACTTTGTAATATTTCTATCGATAAATAAGTATTTGAAAATTGATAGCGACAAATGTAAAAATCTGTTGCCAAGCACATACTAACGTTTTCCGGCAGTTGCATTTGAGAGTTGCCTTCTAAGCTTTATAAAGGTCGGCAACACATTGGCATACCTGGTATTGCGACGGTAGCTACCATCATGAGCCATCAGGTGGACCGCCTGTCTACTTGTCATCCTTCTCACATAAAAAAAAGTAACGCGATCCCCGGTATTTATAGCGATACCAATTTATAATACAATACCAGTGATAGTTAAATATGTGAAGTGTTTTTTCAAAAGTGATTCATCATTAAATCATTGAGTACAACATTAATTATGGAAACTTAATTTTCATCCATTTTTAGCATTGTCTGTTACACAGTACAAACTATAAAACTATATTTCAGCTCATTTGTAAGTAGCTGCATTCTAAATACAATACCAATATTTTTATTTTTAAATTCCGTCTTTTTATTTACATTCCAATGCTTTTAGTTATCTAATATTAATAAAATCCGAGTCAAGCCCCATAGTTAAATAAATAACTGAAGGATCGTAATTAACATAAGACAATAGTTTTAAAGTATTACAGTTTTACAACAAATAGAGTTTAATGTCTAACACACGATGGTGAATTTAACGCCCGTATTATAAAACGCGAAACAAAATAAGTTGGAACAGTAGATATTATACTGTGGGACACATTGGGTTGGGCTTATTTTCGATTAACAAAATTTATTCTTGAACATTGAGTTTCTCGTTTTATTGTACGGGCTTAAAACTGTCGTTCAGAACGGCCTATGTATAAATTTCAGATAGTTGATATCTGCAGGTTTTTGGTTATAATAATTATAGTAATTTAATCTATGAGTCATTCAGTATATTTGTGTTAGTTTGTCATTTAATTGGATCTGATTGTTTTATTTATATTGTACAAAACATCGTTTCTCAACCTTTTTAGTGTTGTGCCCCTAAAATAAAGTCAATATCCTTACGACTTCTCTAATATTTTAACGTATATTATAGCTTTACTTGATTGTAGTTTAAATTATTTAATAAGATTTTTTGTGTATGCGATTGTGGCCCTCTTTCATCCGAACGTGATCTCCCGAAGGGCCAACACTTGCAGTTTGAGAAACGACGGTCTAAAATATTTAAATTGTTCTAATTTATGTAATATGAAGTTTTTATAATGAATATTTACGTATTAATATTTTTTGTCAGAAATAATAGGGTTGGTGTATTTTCATTCCAGTCTATAAGATAAACCACTTGGCTCACGAAAGGGAAGGGCGTCCTAAAACTACCTACAAAAAAAAAACAGAAATCGCGAGTAAAGCTATACAGTTTGAAAAGCAATATAAATTGAAGCTAAAATACGTGAATAATTTAGTTTTTTTAGCGAAATTAGATCTGATTTAAACTCCGGATAAGATTCCATGACAAAATTCAAAAACATATACGTTTATTATCCCTTTAGGCATCACACAACTGCATTTTATTTATAGCTTTTTTCAGCTGTTTATATATTTATGAAATGTTGTGTGTATCTCTGAATAAAAGCTTTCTTTCTTTTTATATGTTTCTATGTATGTCTTATATCGCATTTGTCAGAGTAAAACCTCTTTGGTGGGTGGGTAGTTATTAATGAGCTTTTGCTTATCTTTTATATTAAAAAAAATGCATTTATTGTTTATATTATTAGTTCATCTCAGATACAATTTATATGTATTTTAAAACATATTATATATATCTTACTATTATCAAGATTATATTCATTAAAACCTGTTGGCAAACCATAAATAAATAAATAAATAATTTCTCATTTTCTTTTTAAGTTTATGTTTTTTTTTGCTTTTTGCATGTCACGTAATCCATATAATATCAAAATTATAACCTACATGATACTTCTGATGCATTTAAATTATCAATGTAAGCCATTTATTATTGTAATTCTATTATCTATGCAATGTGGTGTATTAGAAGTACGTCTTTAGTATGACCATAGTGTATACGATTTTTTTTTATACCAAGACATATCGTGCATACTGTCAGCAATATGAGTAGCTGAACAGATCTAAAACAAAGCTGTACATTGAAATTATACGTGATGTAGAAATTTATGAAATATTTAAATTATAATAATTTATAGTATGTAGGTTTTTTATAGACAAATATTTACAAAAACCCCCCTATACTTTGTTTTTCCATATTATGGATAGTTATAGTTTATAGGTGTTTTATGAATTTGGATCCGTTCAGTTACTTATGTTGCTGACTGTACTATTATAAGTTTGATCTTTCGGTGAATGATTATTTCTCGTTAGTTTCTTTTTAGGGTTCCGTAGTCAACAAGTTTGTCTGTCCGCAGCTTAGCTTAGCCCAGAGACTCTTAGGCATGGATATACATATTAATCACGCCGACAAAATGGTAAAATAAAATCTTGAAAAAAAAATTTTTTAGGGTACCTCCATAAATTGGGGATGTTTTTTCTTCTCGTCTACCCCATGGTGTGGGATATTGTTAGATAGGTCTTTCAAAAATATTGCGGGTTTGTCGAAACAATTTTTCGATTCAGATGAGATCTTTGTGAAATATTAAGCTTTAAATTTTTGTAAGAATTAAGTGTGCCAGCTAAATGGTTGTCTTTGGATATGTGAAAATTTCACGGTGGTAGTATATAATAATGAAGTTAAAAGGAAAACTATCACTATTATGTAGGCTTTACAAGTTTACGTGTAATAGTCGACCAATTTATAAAAGTCAAAATTTCGTTTTAAAACATATGAAACAATAAAAAGCCCTCTTCTTGGTCTACATTATTGTGATATTCAACTACGGAACCCTATATTGCGCGTGGCCCGACATGCACTTCGCCGGTTTTATTTTAATATGAGACTTTTGTTTGACCACAATCTCACCATGGTAAGTGAAGATGTGGTTGAACGTAATCACAAAAGAATTGGCTTCCAATTAAAGCTGTCGTAACACATCGATAGTTGTTGAGACGTGAGTAAAACCGCGGGATGGAAACTAGTCTTTTTATACATATTTGAAGTCCGATTAAATAATGTTATGGTCATACTAACGACGCCTTGAGCTTACTAGCATCTTATTGGTAATTCAAGTAAATAATTTATGTCAAACAATTATACCCTTTATGCCACGGTATTACTGTCTATAATACTATTTAAAATTTCGACTGATCGTACAAAGTTTGTGGATGATTTTAATAAACCATGTAACCATTAATTTATGTAATGAGAATGAATCTGTTGAGAATTACTTGTAATCTGCATCTATTTGGTTTAATTGGCGAGAGAGTTGCCAGTATTTGGTTTTATTTCGATAAAAGTAGTCTGCAGTTTTTATAGTAGATATGAGCATTAAATTGTATTTGTTCGACTCGACGGATACAATCGAAATTAAGCACAAAAAAGTTTATTTATTATATTATGAAATGGAATAATGGGGAGTTTTATGTTGATAGTTGGCGGTTGTAGACGGCGCAATGCACAAAAAATCCTGTCATTCACGCCGATTTTTTGTGATTTTTATGTGTCACTTATAAATGGCGGTTGATGAATTGTGTGTCGTTTATCTTAGACTGGGCATAAGGAAATATTTTAAAGATAATGTTTTAATTCCCATTATGTTATTTATAATAATGAAGTAGTGAAGTTCACTCTACAATAATATTGTTGCAAACAATTTTAAATGAATTTTATATTGTTCAGAGCTTCTGTAACGTGTAATTTGATAACGTAACATGGACCTAATGTGTGTGTATATAGCTTTATACTATAATGTATATAGAAAAGAAAATAATATAAATTAATGAGTAACTGGAACGACTTTTAATTATTTATTGATATTCCTTAGCGAGTCATGTGTTTGTATCGATTTCTTTATCAGAGTCGTTATTATGCGTGTTTGTTGAATTTCAATTCTTTAATTGGATTTGATGCCTATTATCAACCAATTATAAACTTTATGTGGGTGTAATCAAGATCTCATTCAGTTATAGTATAAACATTATCTGGCTGTTATATAAATTATTAAAAAAAATATGCTTTTATATTTGATAGAAACTTGCTTTGAAAGCTTAGAATGACAAATGGTTACGATATGAATTAAGTTACCTACCCTTCATTATTAAGGAAGAAAACAATCTTATCTTTCTACTACTAACTGTTCCCTGCGGTTTCACCCACGTTCCCGGTATAAAAAGTAGCCTAAGTTACTACTTATAACATCAAACTATATGCCAGAGAAAGTCCCGTCAAAATAGGTTCTTTTTTTTTACTTTGTATAGGCTTGTGTTTGACCACAGTCTCACTATGGTAAGTGATAATGTGGCCGAAGGTGGTAAGCACACAAAGCCTAGAAGGAACTGGCTCTCAAGTGCAGCTGCCGGAACACATCAATAGGTGTTTGGCGACAGATTTCCAGTCGTTTCGGAGATTAGCCGAAACAGACACAGACACATTTTTTTTTTAATTGTTCTTTTTTTGTTATAAGTACCGTATATACTTTCATATTCATTTAGTAACAGACACTTCAAGTTTATTTATTTGTATAGATTTATTTAGAGCCCACCATCGTGGATTTAAATGATGAGTCGGTCACTATGTAGTCGAAATTTATCGCCGAGTATCAGATTTTGGTTTAAAAATTCCCCTGTTAGTCAAGAACTAGAGCATTTATCGCAGATCTGAGTGAACTGGGAGCTGCTGTCGCAAAATATCAGATTTTGTTGGTCTCTAGTTCAAAAGTTACGGTTTTAAGGAGGCCCTGTCAGAAAGTACCACTCATTGAACTTATGTATGTCACACAGATTGCAACTATCTCTTTTGAACTTTTACTAAAAGTATGAATAAATGTCTTTTGTCGCCAAAATCGACTGTTCAGAAGCTGTGCCACTTTTAGAGGCAAATAGGTCGATTTTATTTAATGCCACTGAAATGCACCGATGATAATTTCCTTAACGTGATGCTGTAGAAATCGCTTGGCTGGTGGTTGGGCCACTACATTTGCGATTTGTATTGTATTTTTTTTTCTATGGGCATAAAGCCCGAGTTGTGCCATGGTAAGTGATGATGTAGGTAGACGAAGGTGATAAACACAAAGTCAGAATGAACCGACTCTCAAGTGCAGCTGCCGGAACACATCGGGCTTGGAGTCAGATTTTCAATTAAGGGTGGGATCCAGCCAGAAACTTCAAGTTCATTGTAGGATTCGAACCTACCGACCTTCGTTAAGGTATAGTTGATCATTGTAGATGGATGCGATAGTATCTAATGAAAAGCAAGTTTTCTAAAAACTCCATACACCCTGTGCGTATTATGTCTCATGTTATATGTTGTTTATGCCTCAACAGTAAACAGTGAAGGATCGTTTTTTATAAACAGATCACTGAATTTTAACAAGATAACCATTATCGAACTTATAATCATATGGCTAAGATACAAATCAAGTCGCACATATAAGATTATGGACGAAGATCCGGTAAGTCAATAGAACGCCGTTGCAGTGGCCTCATAAAAAGCGACCGCGGCGAAAGTTGCTCCACTACAGTCAAGTTCAATAACACGACATAACAGTACACCGTTGGCTTGCGTGTGCGCATCATCTCCACAGTTGTCGTATAAAACATACACCGTTACACGCGTACATTGCACTTATTTACTCCAGCCTTGAAAAGCAGCTACTTGCAAGACTACCTCATTAAATGGAGTAAAATGAATTTTATAGTAATATTTGTTTTATGTTGTGTTACGCCTATTGTTTTGCCGGCAAAGTATTTGCCGAAATGGAAGAAACAGGTTTGTTTTGTTTTGCTATTTTATGCCTGTAAAGATATAATGTGGTATTTTTTGGCTTAGTATTTTACGTTAAAGAAATATCGTAAATATTTTAGCTATAAGTAATCAGGGTGATTTATTAATTATTTGGAAAATAACGCCTTATTTTCAAACAATCTAACATCTCGTTTCCTTAACTCTATTAGATTCTCAAATGTATTGTGGTGCTATAAAAAGTCATTAATAAATTGGTGATTGGTGCAAAAGTTAACTATTTATTTGAGGTGAGGCTGTATGGGCTAGAACCTTTTGCTTACCCGAAATAAGGGATAACAGAGGGGAAATAAAATAACTACATATTTATTTGAATTTTATTTTCGTTTTGGTTTGGTCCACATGTGTTAAAATCATGATGCGTAATATTTTAATAATTAATAAATTAATGCTAATTTTCTTTAATAGAGAATGGAGTAGAGAAAGATTATATTTTGTTCTAAAAACTAATTATGTAAACAAAATCCATCATATAAACAGCTATTAATTCAAGTATTTTTTTTATTATTATTTATTTTAAAAGGCATGCAATGCACCAATATTTGCACGGGTCTTCCCCGCGGCATACTTTCTATCTGCTTTCTCGTGTATATTAGAAAGTTCCTGACTCACTGAATATCTCGATGTTATAAACGGTCCTTCTTCGAGGACAAAGTGATTTCGTCATGGGTGTAATGAATTATTCATTCACTTTTTTTATCAAGATGTATGAAAAGTGAATCTTTTAATCATACAGTTGGCATACTAATGTCCACGTGCTTTTAAAGACTAATCTAATTTCTCGTAAGTCGGACTAATCAACAGCTGTTTTTTTTAACTAAATAAATCAACAAAAGCAGCAGTAGGAAAAAATTGAACTTCCAATAGTCCCCAATAACTATTTAGTAATCACAAAGTTTTTGATATTGTTAACCCACATTAGTAAATTATCGAAATACAGAGAAAACTAGATGTCACCTCTAAAATCAGTTAAGTGTCAGGTCTTATACAGGTGGTAGAATCAATTGTAGCGTTCATAAGTAAAATAATATTAATCAATATTCTGGGACATTATTCCTCACACATGGCCATCTGACCCCAAGCTAAGCAGAACTTGTACTATGGAAGCCAGATAACTGATATTCGGTTGGCTACCGAATGGGACGCGCGTCCCAAAACTACCTACAAAAAAAATAGAATTCCAGGAATCGCGAGTCAACTTAACTACATATTATACTACTTTTCTTTTGTACAAATACATAGAGCACGCTTACCTAGAAGAAACCTATTCACTCTGGCCTTGAAAGTTTGAGTTTATGCGTATAACCATCATATATTTGCCACCTTCTCTCACCACAATCAATTACCTAACTCTAAACATGTTAAGCACCTGTGACTAACCCGCACATTCTCCACGGCTGTAGCACCATGGTTTTCACTTCACAAACACCGTGTGGGATCTTTTGACTTTGCCTACAAAGTCTAGTACTCGTCAGGCGTGCGAGCTGCCAGCAGTCCAGAGCGAACAGAGCCACTACATCTGTGATGACAAGGGGGAGCCCAAGTGTCTCCCAGGGTGGCAGGGAGATCTGTGCGACGTGCCTGCTTGCAAGAAGGGGTGTGATCCTTTGCAGGGTAAGGAACAACGTATTTCGCAAATTCAGAGTTGGTTTGGCATGACGAACCCAAATAGGTTATGTAGGATTTTTGGGGTTCTTTTATCGCTCTCTTACAAGATATCATGTTTTTTCTCGTGAGAGAACACCCAAAAATAAGTACATCAGGTAGTTCAACATTATGCATCTCATATTCTAGTCTAGGGGAACGAAAGTTATATATTAATTATGCTTGTTCATATACAGGGCAATTTTTTTGTCACTGGACATACTTGCAGGGGTGGAAGTACTCATCAATATGAACAACTTTTATCATGGGACTAACTCTCGAGATCACAAAAAAATATCCACCGCTGTCCATACTAAAGTTCAATACCTACTCGACTAAAATGTATGAAAAATCATCCTGTATATAACTATTGAGCCGTATCGATATTCTTCACGCCCATGGCACCCCATTTTGATTGGTTTTCTGACCGATAAAAAGGACCGAATATATACTTACCTAATACCTACCTTCGTGTGATGGAGGTGTTAGCACAGGTGTTAGTCTCTTCATTATAAGAAGTCCGTGTATTTGTTTAGTATGTTGATATGTCATGTCGTGTGTACAAAACAAAATATTCTTTTACGTTTTTTTAAAGTATTTATAGAACAATTATATAAGGTGATTTTTTTATAAAAATACAGCTTTATTTAGCGTTAAAAAGATCCTTGAAGATATTGGTTAAAAGGATACCGACTTTTCTCAACAATGACTAAAGCGAACGAAATGAAACTGATACTATAATTTGTACATAGGTTTTATGAAATATATTTGTAGTTTTTAAATTAAACAATAAAAACCATTTTGTCGCATACGCCCTTTCCGTTTACGCGGGTTTTCTATGAGAGGTCGCTATAGTAGGGAGCGGGACGCAGCACGTTGAATTTCAGATTTGTCACCTTAAGTTCTTAGATATCGACGTAATGCTAACATTAGAATA
Source organism: Tetheella fluctuosa (assembly GCA_951216915.1). NCBI lineage: Eukaryota > Metazoa > Arthropoda > Insecta > Lepidoptera > Drepanidae > Tetheella > Tetheella fluctuosa. The sequence goes on from OX578230.1 coordinate 9,193,341, forward strand.
ACTTTCTAGCTTTACAATTAAGTTAGTCATTAATTATTTTACATCTAACTGTACACACAAAGGAGGCTTTACTATGTCGTTTTTGATGTCTTGAGACAGAACTTTCACATAGAAAGTTTGTGTGCGAAATCTGTAGAAAGCTTTTTGCTGCAACTTGTTTCAAAAGTCCATTAAGAAACGTTTGAATATGTATTTTACTTATGTCCTTAATTTGAAGTGTAAGCCCCAATAATATAAAAGGATTTTATTATTCACTGATGGACTCCCATTGTCCAATTGGTTAATTAGACATCTAGTATGCACAACTTTTCTATTAATGCTTGTAAATTGATGGAACCCAAGAATGTTTGGATATTACACTTCATCATAAGAATCGATGATAGCTCAGTTGTATCATCACTAACTTAAAAATAGTAAAAGAATCTCAGGTACTACTGAATCAGAAGGACTAAGCAATACTATATTCATTAATATTTTTCCCAGGATACTGCAAGCGGCCTGGCGAGTGTCGATGCAAGCTAGGCTTTTACGGTGAGAGGTGTAACAAGTGCATTCCTCTACCTGGATGTCAGCACGGGTATTGCAACGTATCCTTCGAGTGCATATGTAAAGACGGGTGGGACGGTATCTTCTGTTCTGAACGTGAGTAAATATTTTAGCTATTAGATGGCTTCTTTCAGCAATATAATGTAGATGAACAAATTCAAATTTACTAAACACCTGTACACTAAAACGATCTATGACTAACCTTCCACACGTACCCCTATTTTAGTCCTTTAGGGGTTAAATTTCCTGTATAAGGTATCTATGTGCAAAATTTTAAGTCTCTAGGTCCAGTGGTTTGGGCTGTGCGTAGATACATCACCCAGTCAGTTTACACACATTTACATACTCCTCTTTATTTCCATAGTATGGATCGATGACAGTGTAGGTACCTACAGGTGTATCTGTCCTGTCTGTAAGGATATCTAGGGCTCATATCAGGTGATTTGTTCAGAGAACTGCACTATAATAGTTATTTGTGCAACAAGAGAGCAAAGTCGTTTTTTGCTGCGAGTGCTGATTTTGAATCCTGAGTGTGAGGATTTCAAAGGCACGAGATGCAAAAAACTTTGCTCTCGTGTAACACACATAACTTTTCACTTCAGCAGCGAGAACACTTTAGGAGATAATAAATATTTTACTTATATTCGTTTAAATACAACAATAAGTTAAAAATTCAATAAATTACATTAAAAGACATAATTATTTTTTTGCAAAATTTCTTTAGTTAGTACGAAATTCCGAACGTGTTTGTCTTTGAGGTCGAATTCAAAATAGGAACTTCGAAAGGGCTGGTCTTTGTCTCTCTCTCTTTCTAATGTCGGGAAAGAGATAGAGTGTGGGTTTCGAATTGTATGATTAACCCAAGACTGAATAAGATTTTCGCGGATTTCTGAAAAAAATAATCAAAAAGTTACTTGGTCTCACTCAATGATTTCAGGCAGCAAAACGTACATGTTTGCGCTACTGAAGTGAAAAAGTTAGTTTCCTTGTAGACTGTGTCTTTGATACTCCACGCCCACATAATATTGCGATGATAGTTATTATTGACGTCGAATGCCTTGACTAAGGATATAGGTTCGAATCCTATAATGAGTATGAGCTTTCTATGAAGGAAAACATCGTTACGAAATCATATCACGGTGGCAGGGTACTTTGTAGTACCCGCCTGGCTGGCTACCACCCTCAAGTTGAAAGTCTGTCGCCAAACACATACCGGTGTGTTTCGTCACCTTCACTTGTGAGTCAGTTCTTTCTAGACTGGTTGTTTACCACCTTCGTCCATATTATCACTAACTTGACGACATGGTAGTTATACGCAATAGCCTATTAAAAAAAAAATTGCACTCCGGGAGTGCCGACAGAAGTGAAATCTTTTTTTTTTGAGAGATTGATATTGAGATAGAGCTCTTGTATCATCATCATTATCATTAAAATTATTACAATCTAAAATAGATTTTTTTCTGAGTGAGTTTGTTTTGTTATGGCGACAAAACTACTGACAGCGACTAGCGACGTTACTGGCGGGAATTATTTTAATGGGAGAAAAAAAGAAACTAAACGTCAAACTGCGTCTCGGTGTAGCGAGACCAGAGGTTTTACCTCATCTAAAAATATGCGTACCGCGCTAAAAGAAGTTTACGCTTCAAAAACCTTAGAAGTTTTCATTTTTATCAATATTCCAATCTAAATGAACTCTGCTACTCTCTGTGCGAAACCAATATATTCGTATGGAATGTTTTCCCAATGGCTAGGTTGGGCGGCAGTTGCCAAGAAAGGTGTGGTATTGGTATTCATCCATACATAATCGATCAGGCTAAATAAGGACATGCTTGCATATGCATAGGAACAAGCCATGTTCACGTAAATAAATTATTGGCATACGATTTTTGAATATTCATTAGGTATTGCAAGATTTAAAAAAAACCGGTCAAGTACGAGCCGAACTCGTGCGCCGAGGGTTCCGTACCTACCCATTATACCGTCAAAATTTTCTTTCACTCAATAGCACAATTTTATTTATTTATCTTATTTGAGGTTATGCCAATTAAGCTAGACCTCTAAATTGTATGAGCGCCCATACAACTCAGAGACCTATCTTAATTGGAGTTTACTATGTATGTATGGGGACAACCTTTAATTTTTAACTTATTGAAAATTAAGGTAAATGGTATTACAAGTTTTCGCGAAAATCTAAATTTGCCCATAGCGTTTTATCGAGTTGACTCACGACCTTGATTTTTATACACCTAATAGGGACTAAAGACCTAAATATCTGGTATAAATTTCAACTTGTTAGGTCCACCCGTTGCTGAGAAAATCGGTGGTGACAGACGGTCAGACGGACAAGAAAGTGATCTTATAAGGGTTTCTTTTTTTACCTTTTGAGGTACGAAACCCTAAAAATGAATCTTTCCGTATACAATTATAGAAGTATCAATAAGTACGTAAGTAAATATGCTTTACTTCAAAGTCAAATTCTAAATTTATTCAGTTTAGAATCTAGGAGGCCAAGTCGAATTATTGAAGTTACCACCAGTTCGGAAGTCAGCCTTCAACTGAGAAGAACCGGCAAGAAACTCAGCAAGGTCACATTTTTATATATATTTTATCATCTGACTATTTTGTCTATATTTTTACAAAAAATGCATAATTTATTACTTATGTATTAATTCATTGGTGTTACATATAAAATATTCATTGAAGCAAAGGAAATGCTTACAGTAGCATTTAAATTAACTTAAAATATAGACTTATTTACAAAAACACGTCTGTTCGCTTTTATGAGCAATAGTCGGGAGGGCAAATGACCAATTTAGTTAGACTTATGTTTATTTTAATTTATTTGTAATGGTGTCTACTGTTTATGGATATAGAAATACCATCTACCTACTCGTGTTTAGTTGCCTAGATCATTGAATTTGAATAGTTACTTGATTACAAATTTACGTATATGGAGTTCAGTTTAAGCTTGGCTGATCTAAATGTACTTTCCTCAATAAATAATATAAATATAAACATGACATCGCTCATAGCCACTAGCAATCACTGATCAGTAAATGCTCAGAAGTTTAAACAACGCCAGGCAAGGTCAGTTAAAGATGGGTGACCATTTAGTAGCTTGGGCCATAGATGGTCCAGGATGTTATCATCTAGATAGCAGTCGTTAAGCCAAGTCTAAAGGTCTCTTTGGGAGGCTTGAGCAACTTTCATTCCAGGCCACTAACCACACGATAATAAAAGAAAGAGACGAATCATAAATGCCTACTATAAAATTTATTAAAAAACCTATTTTCCCACTGGAATCGTAATCAAAGCAGTCGCTTTTCATAGAGGTACGTATACCCAAGTTAATAAATTAACTCACTATCTATATATCCCTCGACTAACAGCGATTTGCCGTTCCGACTGTCACACAACCCGTGGTTTTTGCGAGAGCCCTGGAGAATGTCGGTGCCGACTCGGCTGGGCAGGCCAGACCTGCAGGGCGTGCCAGCCCCTACCAGGATGCCAGCACGGATATTGTGACAAACCTTTGGAATGCAAGTGCTTGCCTGGATACACTGGACTTTTGTGTCAGACACGTGAGTATTATAATAGTTTCTACCCCGCAGTTTTGCCCACGTTTCTGAGGAATCTTATGTTTTCCCGGGATTAAAAGTATCCTATATGTTATTCCAGGGTATGATCTATCTATGTGCTAAGTTTCATCCAAATCTATTTAGCTGTTTATGCGTGATTTAGTCACAAACATCCAAACATACTTACTAAAGAGACAATTCATTTTCAGTAGAATAGAATAGAGAGAGAGGTAGAGCATAGAGATATGTCGCTCAAAGAGCAGCTCGACTGGGGAAGTACCTCCACCTTACAGAATACCGCAGCCAAATAACTTATAGTTGTGTTCCTGTGCGTGAGTAAGGTCACCAGAGCTCATCGGGGAGGGAGGAAGGGTCGGCAACGCGCGAGTGATACGTCTGGTGTTGCAAGCGTTCATAGGCTACGGTAACCGCTTACCATCAGGCGGGCCGTATGCTTGTTTGCCTACAATGTGGTATAAAAAAAACAGAATAGAATGCAATGGAATGGTTAAGGCAGCCATTTTTAAAATAAATAGATATTCTTCACAAACGGCCACCTGAACCCAAACTAAGCAAAGCTTTTATAGCAAATATTGACACCTAATAAAAAAAAAATATTAATTCAACTTCCCAAATACTTGCCTGTGCCTAGTACCTCGTGGTCAGTTTGAATATTAGGTAATAGCGTAATCGAATACACAACTCGTTTTCCAGCAATCTGCGCGGCTGGTTGCCACGGGGAGCGCGGCTACTGCCGACGACCTGGAGAATGCAGGTGTAAGGTTGGCTGGACCGGGCCCTCGTGTGCCCAGTGCCACAGCTACCCTGGCTGCGTAAACGGCACCTGCAACAGACCCTGGGAGTGCATCTGCAAGCAGGGCTGGGGAGGCATGCTGTGTGATGAAGGTTTGTATCCTATTCGTATGAATCATACAATGAACTTGAGCTATAGGTGAAGAAAAATATCGTGGGGACACCATAGCTAGATGGTAGGGTACTTTGTAGTAACCGCCTGGCTGGCTAGCATCCTCAAGTTGATCTCTGATCTTGATATATCTTGATCTTGAGTCGCCAAACACCTAACGGTGTGTTCCGGGAGCTGCACTTAAGTTTTTTAATTCCTTTCAATACTTTGTGTACCTACTTACCACTTTCGATCACATTATCACTTGCCAGGGTGAGATTGTGGTCAAATATAAGCCTATAAAAATAGTTAATATAAAAACAGATATATTTGTAGTCCAGGTTCAACTTTGCAGAACTTGAGTCCACGAACTGGGTAGATCAGTGGGTCTTCGAATAGTGGGGTGTGTTGAGTAGAGGGGATGTGTGATGCTTGTCCGATGGACTTATTGTAATATTTTCTGATTCCATTGAATACTGATGTATTTTCAAATCTTGTAATTATTTTTTAAAATACTCTCCTTTTCATTCTATGCATATCTTGTATGGACAATAAATAAAAAGATTTAATCAAGTTCTTAATCAATTTATTTCCTAGAACTCAACTACTGCGATAAGAACCCAGACACATGCAAGAACGGTGGTAAATGCCAGTCCTTGGAATCCGGAGACGGCTACTTCAGATGTCAATGCCCTAAGGGAATCAGCGGTAGAAACTGCGAGAACATTCCAGAAAGCATGACTACTGCACCAGAAATCACTTCTCCTCTTCCAGAAGTTTCAGAAGTGCCTGAAGTAGCAGTGTCAGAAGTGGCGGAAGTTTTAGAAGTTTCAGAAGTAGCAGAAAGTGCCGAGGTTACACCGGCGACGACGAATACGGAGGTTACAACTACAAAGGAGCCTGATAATGTTGAAAATGAGACAGAGTGATAAGTTTTTCGTCGTTAAGTTCTAGATGCATAATAATTTATTGTTATTTTAAGGATTATGTTGCGTGTTCGTGCTTGGAATGACTAAAATAAAACAGAATAAAGCCCCTTTTCATAGAAAAGGTAGACGTTTTGCTTCCGTGTCAAAGAAAAGGTAATATTTAAAAAATATGTGCATAGTTGCAGAGATGGTTGGAACTATTTCTAAGCGCGAACATACAATAAACTATTTAATTGACTGATTACAACAAAAATACTTAGATCTCTGTTAAAATCTGTGTGCATGAGAGTGTAAACTTCAAATATTTATTTACATTTATGTGGATTTGTTTTAAATTTTGTTATATTTGGTGTGTTTGTCATTTTAGTTGTAAGTTTATTTATTTCTAGGTTTTAAAGAAAAAATAGAGATATTATGGATATATAGTTTTTTTTTTATTCATCATTAATAAAACCATTTTTTTTAATAGTAGATAATAATCACTTTTAATGTAATTAAGGGATTTTTAAGTGATTTTTTTGGAGATCTAAATGTAACTTTTATATTATACTTACCACATAATCTATATAAATAAAAATGAAATGACGATAGTTGGTAACCACATCGCCTGAGAACGGATGGAGCGATTTAGCTAATTTTCCTTTTAGAATATTCATAATAGTCTGAATGACGTTTATAAGGAAAGAAAAATGGAAAATTCGAGAAAAATTTAAAGTACTTATTTGTATAGGATTTATTGAAGCTTGGACAGGACGACGTCTGTCAGGTCATATAGTAGTTGATATAAATGTATAATTGACAGTCAAGAGAAGTTTAATTATAATAATATAATTAATTTATTTACCGTAAATTAATAGAAATCATAACACAAACAATTATTCTAATACAAAATTTAATCATAGACTAGTCAGACTTTAACTAGACGTCAATGCAGACAAATAATAATATATTTATTTATTCGGATCCATGGGTTAGTAAAATGTCTTAATTCTAGGGTTAGTACCTACTACAAGTATTAAATAACAGTCGATTAATCTAAAGGCCTGCACAGACGAGGGACTTGTCCGCAGAGGACAAAAATCGTGAATCGTTTGTTGCTCGAAAATTTTGTGAAGCGCACGCTATGGAAGCAAATATTATCAGATTACGTTGTGATGTTATTTACATGCAATTTAAGAAATAAAGATGACGATTTTAGAGAGAATAGTGGGTGCACTGCGGACTAAAGTTTGCTGTGTTCGTTGCTGCGCCTAGTACGGGGACTCCCCCGTACTTTTGTCTAGTCCGGTCTATCGATGTCTTCGGTTGTTCGGGGGACTTTTCGAACGCGGTAATTTTAATCCATTGTGTGCGTTATTCATGGGATCTATTATGAAATACGAAAAAGTACGCCAAGGTTATTCTTATCATCAATTAAATGCTAAATAGAAAGATCAACTTTGCTACCAATTACAAACTAAGTACATAAAACAGTCTATTGTTAACAACAATTAATATACAACGTAATTAAATGTACTCTTAAAGTATTATGTTAAGAATCGACTACTGAGTCGATTTCAGTTATCGAATATCTATCTAAGGCGAATTTTAAGGCGAAGATAGTTCAGTGGTAGTTACGTCGGACGCCGCGGCGAAGGTCGTGAGTTCGAATCCTACAATGAGCTTCAGCTTTCCTTGAAGGAAAACATCGTGAGGAAACCATAGCACGGTGGTAGGGTATTGGTGTGTTCCGGCAGCTGCACTTGAGAGCCAGATCCTTCTAGGCTTTGTGTGCTTACCACCTTCGGCCACATCATCACCTACCATAGTGAGATTGTGGTCAAACACAAGCCTATACAATGTAAAAAAAAAAAAAAACTATAAATTTTATAAATCTGTGGTCTTGGCGTATCTGTACCTACATTAAAAATATTTTAAAAAACATACAAGACCGATTCAATTGCAAACATTAAAAATTACAGTCTAGTTTCTTTACATTGGTTTGCATATTTAATACAATTAATAGTCTGTACATTCAAAATTAGATTAGACAGTAAGCGAATACATCGTTTTTATATCAAGACCGGTCCTATTTGAGATCCTTAGTGGAGGCATATGTTCAACAGTAGACGTCTTGCGGCTGAGATGATGTTGATATCAACACTAAAAATCAGTAAGGTATTTATCGTCAGCAAACAGTACAATTCAGTATTTTTGATATAAATTTGACAGAATTTTAGGATTCGAACTCAAGACCTTCGCCGCGGTATCCGACGTCATTACCCCTGAGCTATCTTCTACATCACCTCAAATTTAAAGTATTGCAGCAGGACATGACTGAAGCGCTCGTGGCGTAGCTTGATTAGCCGTTCTTAACCGATCGGCAAAGCTAAGCAGTGTCCAGTCAGGCCGGTGTAAAGGTGTAATTGAATTGATTAATTTATGTCCACTAAAAATACAATCTATTCGAAAAATTATAGAAAAAATATAGATATATAAAAAAATATAGAAAATTTCCTTGAAGCTGTCACCGCTGCCGATGGACATGGTACTCAACAGGCTGGTATAGTTTTCTCTTTGGATGAACAAGCTACAAAGCTACAAAGCTCCCCACCCGCGGATCTCCCAAAGCTTCTATGAGTTTTGATGGTCAATTACGAGTGAATCGGGAAGTTTCAATCAGAGCCACGGATGGGTCCGACCGCAAAAGGCAGAGACATAATGGTGTACCGTACCTACTTATAATTTGAACTAGCTTCTGTCTCGACTTCTTCGTCCGCGAAGAAGTCGGAAAGCAGTACCTACATACCACCGTACACTAATACAGCTGCGCTTGAGACAGCGTTCGCGTGGATGCTGAAGAACAACATTACATTCATTGACCAACACAGGATAAAAAAAATTAACGTCTCCTCTTTTAAATCAATGCGCATTATGCAATTTTTATATTTGTGCTGAAGTCCTACCTACTTACTCCGTTGTACCCATTTGTTCAAATTCGATCACATATCTATTAGATACTTTGGATTACAAGATCAAGATTCCTATTTCTAAAATCTTAAACGGCAACCTTGAGGAAAATTTCTATATGATATAGTTAGATTGTATTTTGTATTTTTGTTCTTTTTTTGTAATAACTTATAGTCTACTTATACGTTATGGATATTTGGCTCTTATTTCTTGTAGTTTATTACGGAGCGTAGCTAAAACATTATGCACATCAACTGGGCCCCACTTATTTTCAGATGCATGTAGTTTAACAAAGTTCAATAAAGCCATTCTTGCGTTATCATCTAATCCAGGCCTTTTAGATCCATTTATACTAAATGCGTTGGCCTTTTTACCAGTCAGGGAACATGTTTTTAATGCATTTTTAGTAAAAATTTCCAATAATAACATTCGTGCTAGTGTTCTAGCGTCTTTCGATACTCTTTTACAATTTTTAAATCTAAAGCTATTGACGTAAATTCCCGTATGTGGTATAAGTTCTTCAAGTTCATCCGTTTTTTCTCGATATATCAAAGTCCATTTCGAGTCATTTTCATCATATTCCGGCGGCAGACTAAACTTACGAGCTTTGCCGCGCAATTTTTTATGAATTACTACTTCTTCATCATCATAGTCCTCATCATCATTATCGTCATCATCATAATAATCATCGTCATCATCATGATCATCATCCTCATCTTCGTCGTAATAAAAATCTTTTTCTTTTCTGAAGGTCTTTTTTCGTTTAAGTACTGTTTTGGGTGTTTTACTTTTCACAGCGTTTTTATTATTTTCTTGTATTTCATCTTCTCTTTCTTCTACCACTGTATTTTTTGGAGTTGTAACGGGATCAAACAAAATATGAGAATTTTGAAATTTCTCTACTAACTTTATCAGTTCCGTAACCACCATTTGTTTTCGCTTATATGCAACGCTCATACTCTCGAATGTTGAATAGAATTTGAAATAATAAGAATCCAACTTCTTCAATTGTGCAATGAATTCAGGTCCAAAAATTGGGGATCTAATTTTTGTGAGATTCAAACTTGTTAAATCCGGAGTATTGTGATTCACATTAGATTCATTGTTTGGACAAGGGCTTTTTTCTAAGCTATAGACGATTGATCTTTCACTAGATTTTTCACGAGTTTCAGTATTGTGATCCAATGAATGTAATTTCGAAGATTGAGATAATCTGCGCGCCTGTCTTGTAATATAATTATTGATTTGATCCTCCGAAGTTAAAGTTTCATGTAGGTTTTTACAAGTTACTGTATTAGAATCAGCTAAGGGCACATCATTTGATACTACAGCATTTGTGACTGTTAGTTCTGCGTCACAATTTAGTGGAGATACAGAAGATTCGGGTTTGTTTGTTTTTGTACTTGATATATTGTTTGACTTGCATTTGCGTAATTTGGTCTCTGATGACGATGATTTCTTTTCTGGAACAAAATGTCATATTTATTTCTAACACAATCTCAAACCAGAAACAGCTGTAATAGCTCTGGGGCGAATGCATGCGCTTTAGGTTCGATCTTTGATTCACAAACATTTTACGTAAATACAGATTCACCACGACATTTTCGAGCATAATTAATCTACTGGCCTCTTTCATTTTTACCCGATTGCGTTGTAAGTTTCATAACTTTGAACTCTGTCCATAGTTTGCTGAGCGTTTAAATCAGAATATGTTGTCCAGTTTGTGTTCTGACTGATACCTACAGTCATATTGAAATATAATAAAAAAAAGTACCTTTTGTTTGTCCTTTTTGAATAAATCTTTTGTTCAGGATTTTAATATTATTTTTGGCATCTCTTTGAGAATCTGTGGATTTTAAAGATATTAATTAACTATACCATGTATGTTTCATACGTAGAGAAAGAGATTTGAGCTTCAATACAACATGATGTTTTTTCGCATAATACGCTTGGTTCTGGGAGAAAAAAAAACCAGTGCGGATTGACTAAACTTGTACATAAGTTATATTACTTGTATAAAATTGATGATTGGGTCGTGCTCTTCTGAGGCAGGCCGAGGGTTCGATTCTCATCAAGGAAAAACGTGTGTGTTCATGAATATGTATGTTTGTATGTGAGTTTGTGTTTAAATATCTATGTAAGTAATATATATTTAAGTACATATAATACAGTCACGAGCATAAATATACGGCCATGGCCACCCCCGTTTTTAAATTAAATTAATTTATTACATTAAATTATTAAAAAAAAAACCGGCCAAGTGCGAGTCGGACTCGCGCATCGAGGGTTCCGTACAAACTTATAGGTATGTAATTAGTTCGTCCATCACAGGAATCTTAACGATGAGATATGGGTTGAGGGACAAACTTAGCTTTGTCGTTGGAAAACTGTTGAAATGTGCTCAAAATACCAAGTTATCTAATAGGCTGTATAACATTGTACCTTTGTCTAACATTATTATATAAAAATAGAAAATATACTTTTTTCTGAACTGCAGCCAAGCGCGTTTGTAATTTTATTCTTATAAAATAATAACAGGTTATGGGCCCAGGGCGATTCCTGGCTCGATCAGCTAGTTTCTCCGTAACAGTGTGTTATCAAGATTTGATAATAAGTTGCAGAAAGAGAACAGTTAGTTGTGTTGTATTTCGTGCAGTCGTGCTGTGAAAAACATGGCGTCTAACAATTATGTCGTGAGCGTGCCTAAACTCAAGGGGCGTGAAAATTATAGCGAGTGGTGTTTTGCGGCAGAAAATTTCTTAGTGCTAGAAGGAACGCTAGGATGCATCAAGCCAGAGCAAAATCAAGCAGAAATTACAGCTGCAGATGATGCTAAGACCAGAGCCAAGTTAATATTAACTATAGATCCCTCAATTTACGTACATATCAAAGAAGTTAAAACTACAAAGGAACTATGGGCTAAATTGAAATCTCTGTATGATGATTCAGGATTTACTCGAAGAATAAGTCTATTGAGGAACCTCATTTCAATAAGACTAGAAAATTGTAATTCTATGAATTCCTACGTTACTCAATTGGTGGAGACGGGTCAGAAATTGGCGGGAACTGGATTTAACATTAATGATGAGTGGATCGGTTCACTATTACTTGCTGGATTGACGGAAAAATTCTCTCCGATGATTATGGCCATCGAACATTCGGGAATGTCAATCACAACGGATGCCATCAAATCTAAATTGTTAGATATGGAGTCGGAAGTAAGCGGCGGAAGTCGCGACAATGCTGCCTTTGGTAGTTTTCAACAGAAAAACCAATGGGGCCAACATAAGAAAAATGTCAAGCCAATAGAGAAAGACAAAACTCGTGAAAAAGATGGCGGCGGACATCAGTCAAAGACAAAAGTGAAATGTTACAAATGTAAACAAATGGGACATTACCGGAATCAGTGCACAAATACAACAAATTCCAAAGAAATGGATCAGAAACAAACTAATGCATTTAGTGCTGTATTCCTTAGTGGCTCTTATAGTAAATCTGACTGGTATGTTGACTCGGGTGCGAGTGTGCATTTGACAACAAATGAACACTGGGTCGTAAATCCATCTTACGAACAATGTACGAAGGAGATTATTGTTGCGAACGAGAACAAAGTGCCTGTAAAATGTTCCGGCAACGTGCAAATTACTACTTGTACAAATAAGTGCAATTTTGATGTGACAATAGAAGAGGTTATGTGTGTTCCGAGTCTCACAACAAATCTTCTATCAGTGAGTCAACTTATAAAGAAAGGCAATAAAGTGACCTTTAAAGACAGTGGTTGTGATATCTACAACAGAAAAGGAGTCTTGGTGGCTACAGCCACATTAATTAATGGGGTGTATAAACTAAATACATCTGTACACCTGTCAGCTGCAGCGGTGATTACTAATCAGATATGGCACAGAAGACTTGGTCATATCAATAGTACCTACCTGAATGGAATGCAGAATGCTGTTGAAGGTTTTTTCATTAATAAGAAGGCAGATATAAGTACATGTGTAACCTGTTGTGAAGGGAAGCAGAGTCGTCGTTCTTTCCCAAGTAGTGGCAACAGAAGTACCCAGCTACTAGATGTGGTGCATACCGATGTGTGTGGACCAATGGAGAGTGTATCTCTGGGAGGATCAAGGTACTTTATAATATTTGTTGATGATTATAGCCGCATGACTCATATTTATTTCATGAAAAATAAAAGTGAAGCTTTTCAGTGCTTTAAAGATTATACTGCCAAAGTAGAGAATTCACTTAGTAGAAAGATTAAAGTATTGCGTAGTGATAATGGCCGTGAATTTTGCAATGGTGAATTTGACAGTTTTCTGAGAATAAAGGGGATAGTTCATCAAAAGTCAAACCCATACACACCAGAGCAAAATGGTTTAAGTGAAAGAATGAACCGTACTATTATTGAAAAGGCTCGTTGTTTATTATTTGATGCTGATTTGAAGAAGGAATTCTGGGCAGAGGCGACTAATACAGCTGTTTATTTACAGAATCGAACAGTATCAGCTTGTTTAAATAATAAAACTCCATATGAATTATGGACTAATACTAAACCAAATATTAGTAATCTAAGAGTGTTTGGAAGTACTGTAATGGCACATGTACCCAAAGAAAAACGATTGAAATGGGATAAGAAATCTGACAAGTATATCCTAGTAGGCTATTCTGATAATATTAAAGGGTATAGAATATATAATCCTGAATCTAAGTTAATTACAACAAGTCGGGATGTAGTCATAATAGAGAAAGATTTGAATATAAGTAATGTGACTGTTACTGAAGAGAATAAGGATTCAGAAACTCAAATAGAAAATGAAAAGAGTTTGGACTCAGTGGGGGATAGTCAGTCAGATGATTCATTTATCTCAGATTATGGCAATGACACCACATATGTGCCAAGTGGAAATGAAGACTCAGATAGTTCCACAGGCAGTGTAGCACAGACGTTACCTGTGAGACAAAGGCGTAAACCAGAAAGGTATGGCTTTTCAAATATGTGTACAGAAAGTACTTATGTAGATGTTGGTGAGTTGTCATTGGAGGAAGCTCTACGAGGCCCAGAGAAGAAACATTGGTTAAGTGCAGTACAAGATGAGTTTAAAAGCTTTGAAGATAATAATGCTTGGGAGCTCGCAGATGCACCCAAAAATGGAACTGTTGTTAAATGTAAGTGGGTCCTTAAGAAAAAATGTGATAGGGCAAATAACATTACTTATCGTGCCAGATTAGTTGCGAAAGGTTATAATCAGAAATGTGGTATAGATTATGATGAGACGTTCTCTCCTGTAGTCCGGCATACTACTTTAAGGTTATTATTTGCATTAACTGTACAACTTAATCTAGATACTGCCCATTTAGATGTTAAGACTGCATTTCTCAATGGAGAATTGGATGAAGCTATATATATGCAGTTGCCAGATTGTTTTGAGTGTTCTAATGATGATAAAATTAAAGTTCTAAAGCTGAATAAAGCTATATATGGTCTCAAACAATCCTCAAGGGCGTGGCATAAGAAAGTTGATAGTGTGATGTTAGTTAATGGTTATAAAAAGTCTAAATTGGAGCCCTGTTTGTATACAAAATGTGTGAATGGTCTCAGGACAATTGTGACTTTATATGTTGATGATTTTTTTATTTTTTCTAATAATAAAAAGGAAATGGAGTTGTTAAAGGAAACTTTGAGTAGTCAATTCAAAATAAAAGATTTAGGACAAATAAAGAAATGTTTTGGTATAAATGTGAATACTGATAAAAATAATAAAGTTATTACTTTAAGTCAAGAGAATTATATTGATCAGTTGTTGTGTAAATTTAATATGACTGAGTGTAAGACTGTTGATACACCCATGGAGGCTAAATTAAATATTGTGAAAAGTCAAGATGTTAAATGTCAGAATCCTTATCAAGAGCTAATAGGGAGCTTAATGTATTTAACTGTACTAACTAGGCCAGATATAGCCTATGCTGTAGGATATTTAAGTCAATTTAATAACTGTCACAATAATGAACACTGGTTATATGCTAAAAGAATATTGAAATATTTAAAAAGGACTAGATGTTTAGGTCTAAAGTATTGTAAAGATGGAAATGTTAATATTGAAGGTTATATTGATGCTGACTGGGCAAATAATTCCATAGATAGGAGATCATATTCAGGTTTCTGTTTTAAATTGTCAGGTTCAGTCATCTCATGGGGTTGTAAAAAACAAAGAACTGTAGCACTTTCAAGTACTGAGGCCGAATATATGGCAATTACAGAGGGTTGCAGGGAAGCTGTGTATCTTATTAATTTACAAAATGAGATTACTGAGCAAATGTATACTATTAACTTGTATAATGACAATCAAAGCGCTCAAAAGTTATCTGGAAATCCTGTATTCCATAACAGGTCAAAGCATATTGATGTGCGCTATCATTATTGTAGAGAGATAATTAGTAATAAGATTGTTAAGATTAATTATTTGCCATCTGAAGATATGCCAGCAGACATGTTCACTAAAAGCTTACCTTCAGTGAAACATAATAAATTTGTAAAAATGTTAGGCATTGTACCTGTGGTATTTTAATATGTAAAATATCTGTATTTTGAGAGTGGGGGTGTTGAAATGTGCTCAAAATACCAAGTTATCTAATAGGCTGTATAACATTGTACCTTTGTCTAACATTATTATATAAAAATAGAAAATATACTTTTTTCTGAACTGCAGCCAAGCGCGTTTGTAATTTTATTCTTATAAAATAATAACAAAAACTGTTGTCCCCATACATACATCGACATAGGCCGCGGTCAGTTTACCAATTGTAAATAAGTTTATAATCGCAAAATAAAAATTAATAACAAAATTATGGTTTTCGGATTTATTCCTTTACTTGTGCAATAAGACAATGCTTCTTGTCAAATTTCATGATTCTAGGTCAACGGGAAGTATGTATAGGTTTTGATTCCCTTGTGAGTAGTTGCGAGTCTCAAAATATGCGACATAAACAGCCATATCTTTTGATTGCGATGACTTAGAAGTTTAATTTTTTCACAGCTCTAAGATATTACAGAGCTGAGTATTTGATATTAATATCAACATGATACTTCTACGCGTCCCTGAGAAAAAGGTCTTGACAGACAGACGGGCAGACAGACAGACGGACAAAGAAGTGATCTTAAGGGTCCCTTTTTTTCCTTTTGAGGTACGGAACCCTAAAAAATTATTAAAAACATGAAGTTAATTTTAAACAATAAATGAAGGATTTTAAGGTACCATAAAACACCTGGTCGACTAAATGTGAAATATGAAGGTTTTTGAAAAATAATGTTATTTATCTGTCAGTTATTTTTTGACTTTCACGATAACAAGAAGCTGCTGAGTGTTGTTTATTTGTGTAGAAGAGACAGATTGTGATACGAAATGCCGAAACAACGTGAGCTTAACACAGAAATACGGATAAAAATCCAGATGTTATATGAAGGAGGGGAAGACTCAAGTAGAGATTGCCAAATTAGTAAAAGTTTCACGGTGAGCTGTGCAATTTACCATTAATAGGTTCGCGGAGACTGGTTCTCACGCAAACAAATTGAGAACGGGCAGAAAACGTGTTACTACTGACCACCAGGTTAGAAAACTTATCCATGACTCACTTAAGGACTGCAAAAAAACTTCTTCTCAGCTCGCAGCGAGCGAACAGTTTTATCGGAGAACATTGGAAAACCAATTAGTTCTCGTCTGTAAGAAGAAGACTCACAGAAGCAGGCTCAATAAAAGGCTGCATAGCCAGGAAAAAGCCTTGACTCTCCGATAACAACAAGAAGAATGTTTGGAATAGGCTCTAAGACACCAACATTTTTCTGAAGAAGATTGGTGCAATCTGGTAAGGTACCAACGAATCTAATTTTGTGGTACGTTAAGTTTTATCAACAGCATGAATTACGGCGTATCTAAACCTTTTTTTAAAAATCAAAATGACAAAGAATCTAAAATATTTTTTTTTCCACATTTTTCATCCTGATTGCGTAGTGCCCACTGTTAAGCACGGAGGCGGGGAGCATTATGATTTGGGGCTGCATGGCCACTAATGTGGTTGGCGAAATGTTGGTTTGTGAAGGCCGTATGAACAGTCAAAAGTACATAAACAAACGTACTCAAAACTGTCCTGATGCCTTCGCTAATGCGCATTTTCAGTGACACTAACTTGGATGACGTCAAATCCCAGAAAAATAATGCTTCATGTCAGCAACCACGATGGGGTGGTTTAAAAAAAACCAAATCGTCCTATTACACTGGCCGGTGCAGGCCTGATCTGAACTCCATCGAGCATCTTTGGGGTAATACTGACGCGCAAGATACGGGAGCATAACATCCAAAACAGCGTAACATTTTTTAAAATATAGGATTGGATTTCCATATCTGCGAATGAGTGCAAAAAGCTTGTTCACAGTATGCTTCAAAGAATTGATGCAGTCATAAAAACAAAGAGTGGACCCACTAAATATTAATGTAATTTTTTAAAAAATAATATTACCTACACTGTAAACAACAAAATAAAGCTCACGCTCTTTTTCACCCCCAAACAGTTCAAAACTCTGCTGGGCAGCGTTCGGAAAACTAGGAAATGTCTTCTCGTCCAAAATACCTCAGTGCCTTAAGACAAAAGTCTACAACCAGTGTGTGTTACCAGTGATAACATATGGCACAGAGATGTATTCTCTCACTATGGGCCTCATAAAGCAGCTCAAAGTCGCACAACGAGCCATGGAGAGGGCTATGCTCGGGGTTTCTCTACGCATCGCTCTCGGCATAGCCCAGCTAATTAGCAAGTTGAAAAGGCAATGGGCTGGGCACATAGTGCGTAGAATGGATAGCCGATGAGGCCGAAGAGTTCTTGAGTGGAGACCACGGACCGGCAAGCGCAGCGTAGGACGTCCACTTAGAAGGTGGACGGACGACCTCGTAAAGTTCGTTGGAAAACGATGGATGCAGGCCGCCCAAGACCGATCCTATTGGAGATCCTTAGGGGAGGCCTATGTCCAGCAGTGGACGTCTTACAGCTGAAATGATGATGAAACAGTTTTAGCCAATGCTGTAAATTAACTTAGCAAAATTCGAAAGCGATTTTCTCGTGAAATAACTATTGCAACTTCGACATAACATATCATTATAGTAAAGATTCAAAATTAATAGTATCGAAAATAATAGTTCGTAACACTATAATATTTGTTATTATAGGCACGTTATACTGTTACGAATTTAGGTTACGAACTATAAAATTTTGGTAAGTTATATTTATAGTCGTGACTATAAGTGTATTTATCAGTTATTTGGTTTCTATTACAGCCTGTCTTACAAGCTCTGATGGTCGCTTGGGATCTGATGGTTGTGTGTGAAAAAATCCCCAGGATATTTTTATATTTTATATTATTAAGTATCAAAATCGTTACTTACTAGTAGCATATTTTACGTCAGCCTCAAAAACTGGCCAATTAGCAACGTAATTTTCTCCCGCTTCAACACGGCCCTGTGTTATTTCTTTATGTTCTTCGGGGTATTTAATAACAACCGTTTGTGTTGTTATATCACGTAATATAATCCAAGAATCCGGTATATAAACATATTTATCGATGTTTTCATATGGTAGTAATTTCGTAAATTCAATGACATAATATCGATATTCTACATTTTCTTCCATCTGAAAATAAACAATATCTCAATAAAAAAAAGTTATTAGAAATAGTCAGAGGGCATCGGTAGAAGTCACTTCGCATTCCTGCCACTGTTTTTTTAAACGTGGAATCACGGCTTTCGTCCCACGTCGTCTTAAGACTCCAGTTCAGCTATATTATACTCGACGGTGAATACTTGAAGTGACTATTCTCTGTTTCACTCGTGAACTCCTGATTACCGAGTTTCACAAGTGAGACAGAGAATAGTCACACAGAGAATGGTGACACCAAGAGTTAGAAACTTTCCGCGCGCTCGATCTCGGAAACGTTTCCGTTAGGCCAGTCCAATTGATGTGATATCTTATTCTTACGATAGATACGCCATCTCTCCGCACCACTAAGAGGGTTTTATCGATTTCAGTGCGAGTTAGGGGAGGTAGGGGAGCATTGGGCACTTTTTTACATAAGTGGCAATAAAAATGTATTTGTATGCAATAATCCATTTTTGATAAATTATGTCGCAAGCATATTCGTTTAATTGGTGTACAGAATGTCTCTTAACTTCATCCAGTTTCCAAGATATCTAGGGTTTACTCAACCAAGTCAAAAGTGCCCAATCCTCCCGGTGATCGGGAGGTATGGGCACCCCTGTGGGAGGGCAATTATTTAAAACACCTGATGTTTCAATATTATTTTAATATTAAATATAAGGAACTATTTCAACTCATGTAAACAATCAACATTTAACATAAAACTGCAAAATATAACATATCCACAAAAATAGCATGATTATCAAAAAAAATGATGTAATTACATTTTTTTTTTTTACTTAATTAAGATTTCGAATAAGGTGGTAAGTTGGATTTGATGTAACCATCAAATCAAAATGTTATGGCATATAGAAACACCATACATTACGTTGGCTCCAAATTTAGCATGCCCAAACCTCCCTTCTAAATTGGTGCCCATTGCTCCCCCTACATACTTTTTTAATTAATCTATCACGATTATTTTTGGTGGGATATTTTTTCATGCTTTTTGCTAGTAAATATAATCTTTAATAAACACACCATGAGATAAAAACAACAAAATCTTACCTTCTCGATAATTTCAATTGTGTTGACTTTAGCATATCGACTTAAAATAATTGGATTTGCATGTGTAAAACAGCAAACCACTTGTGACTTTGAGAATTGAATGAAATGATAGGTAATTTTTGGTAGGGTGTTGTTTCGAGTGCGTAAACTAAACAATAATATTTAAAAAAATATAACACTTATCATAGAAATTAAGTTAGGAGGGGGTGCCCTAACCTCTCGACTGCCCAATGGTCCCCTACCTCCCCTACATGATGGATCTTTCGACTTTTTCCGCCGCATATCGGTGAATTCACTTTTGTTACGGCTGCTGTTCCACAATACGACCTCAAATCTAGCACTAGATAATGTATATTATTTTATTCCGAATAAAATGATATATCAATAGTTTTTATATTTTTAGTTGTAGAAATATTCGAACCAGACAATAAAGGTTGAATAAAATCGTTTAAATTAGATGACTCACTATAAATCTATACTAATATATAATTATAATCTATATCTATACTTATTACTTATACTTATACATTAATTAATATGTATACTATATATCTATACTAATATTATAAAGCTGAAGAGTTTGTTTGTATGGTGAACGCGCTAATCTCAGGAACTACTGGTTCGAATTGAAAAAATATTTTAGTGTTGGATAGCCCATTTATCGAGGAAGGTTATAGGCCAGTTTTTATCCCAGGAAAACATAAGATCCCTTGGGTATGCGGGTGAAACCGCGGGGCGGATGCTAGTAATAATAATATAATTAACTGTTTTATTAGTTTTGTATTTTACGGGCCAAGGAACCTCATACAAAACATTGTATGAGGTTCCTTGGAAGTTTCTGAGCAGTGACAATTAGGTCAAAACATGTTTTCGTGTCGCCGAGACTTTAGCCTACATACCAGACTTGATTCCACGTAAAAAATGTGTAATTAATTTGCGCCTTAAATAAGTTAAACACTAATTTATTTCCGATATTGTGTCGTTTAAAACTTTGTCCCAACATATTCAAGGCCAAATTTTATTATCTTAGTGACCTATGCATGGTCAAACGAAATGCAAACTTATTATCATATAAATAATACACAAAATGTTTCCGTAAATACCTTCGGGTACAATTATGAGCACTAATGAACTTTTATTATCCCTCAGGATTAACTACTCACTATTTTTAATGTATGTAATTAAAACGAATAATTCGCTTAGTTTTCGCGAGGACGACACGTAGGTATTACAACAAAGAGGCGAGGATACTGAATGAGAATGTATTTATAGCTGTGACGTAAATTCGTTTATACCAGTGGCTGTCAAACTTATATATAACCACTCGTTGGCGAGTCCAATTCGCACTTGGCCGGTTTTTTTTTACATGTTCCGTACTCTTTTTAGATTAGGTTATGTTGTCATGTTATTTATTTGTATTAAAAAATCTTACAAATACATTTATGATAGTAGATAGTTAATCAGCATTTATATATTCTGCTATATAGAGCTTATTGTATCTTTTTATATAAAAAAATTAATGCACCAAAAATTATTGTTTGTTTCTAACGTATGTTTTCCTGAAGGTACCATTCATCTGATTGGCGTAAAGCTTTGGTTTGTGACAAATAAAAAAAGATGTATTGCAACGCACGATAGGTATTATCGTGAAATATCTTTGTTTTTTATTGATGTTTACATTGAAGTAATCGCAGGTGACCCCCCATGAACCGAATGCTTCATAACTCGCAGTTTGAGAAACGCTGGTTTTAATATAGCATAATATAGGTATTTCGGTGCAGGGGTGCAAAAGAGATGGGAGCTGCTCGCTCATTCTCGTAGACAGAGACGTTATCAGTACAGTTTGTTCTATAAATTCAATTACAAGTTTCGCTCAAGTATATTATAGTATCTAATTAAAATTCCAAGAAGTCATAACGATAACTTATAAATTTATTGTATAAAGTTATTAACTTAAATAAATATAACAGATTTTTTTACTTGATTTAAAATTGTAGTAATATTTGGGTGAATAAATCCCGAAACAAAATTATGTGGACTCTATGTATCTACTAACATACCAAAGAAACAGTATGAAGGTCAGTCTCATGTTGTTTATACATATACAACTACATACATAATAATATACATTTTTAGATATTATTCTAAAGTGGCACCAATAAAGCAAATTTGTTGCCTGTATTCCAGATAAATTATCAAAAACAAATATTAAGTACTTATCGATTTTGTAAAAGAAAAAAGTTTTGATATTTTATACAAAATAGTACTTAACTTACAATATAGTAATTTAATACAAAACTCCATATAAAATAGACATAAAACTATCGTTTTAACATTACATAACAAGTAGTCAAGCCCTTTTTTTCCTCCAAAGCTGACTTGTTAATGTCACAGCCTATATGTATAAAGTACCTACCTACAAAGTCAATATGACATTTATTCAGTATCCAATAGGGTATTTGCCTGTATTCAAAATAAATTATCCAACACTAACCAATGTACAAAACATCTTAAAAAAAGGGGAACCACGATTATTTTATTAAATTTATCCTTATTATGATTTTTAATGACCAATCTAACCATAAAGAGTATGCTATATAATGATGACGTCACATGGTTGTATTTCATACAAAACTCCATATAAACCTATCGTTTTGACATTTCATAAAAAGTTGCTGATTTGAATGTCAGTCAAATACCCTATTTCAATCAAAATCTTTTTAGTAGTTTAACCGAAAAACGTAGCAAACCGACAGACTGACTCACTCAGGGGGCGCTCCCCGCACCACCTACCTTTACCCCTCAGCGCTCTGATTCCTTGCATACGCGCGCGTACAAGTACCTAAACGAAGTATATGAAATAACATACGCAGAATGTATGTTATTTCACTCCTCAGACACTAATTTTCACATCGTATAGAATAAGTAAGCCGATAAGCATGATTATACTTGCAATAATGTTAAAGTTACTATTTCCTTTTAGTACACATGAGATCCAAATGTAAAGCTTACGTAGAATTTTTGTTCTTTATTTTGTTATTCACACATGTGTTACAATGTCTGCTTCTGTTTAAAAATAATAGCGCACTTGTTTTTAGAGAGTTATCATTACCTGTTTCTGTTTCATATTGGATCTAGTGATCATTTGGAATTGCAAACATGTTTCGCTCGTCTGTAAGAACGTCACATGTCTGAAGGTTAACAATGATAATTGATTCGATGCAAATAACAAATTCGGAGTAATGACCACTGAGGTCATGAGTCATTAACATACTTATATATCGTTGTAGATATGTGTTGATATTATTTTAGTGAAAAGTATCATGTAATATTTTGCAAACGAACAGCTCTAGTTTATTTCAATTCAAGGTTATTCATCTCGTTTATTTTTAAGTAAGTATACACGATAAAACTGACATATTTCTTTTGGAGTTTGGATTGTGTCTCAGTTGTTAATATGCCCACCAACAATGGTAATGGCGTAGGTTTGAAGCTCCAGCATTAATTTACTGAGTTTGAGTTTTTTTTTTTGTAAAATCTGATGGACTGTCTACTTGTTAATTTACTGACATTTAAAACAAATCTATTAGGTACATATTTAGTTTTGTTTTGTTCGAAATCTTTGACTCGAAAATGGAAATTTATTAGATTACGTAAGATGCGTGATTATTTTTCTAATGTTAATTATACAGAATTCATATTAAGTCATCGATAGGAAGTTTGATCGAATGAAAGACTGCTAAAGTTATTAGACTATCAGTATAATGAATTTCAGACATTTATGGGAAATTTCATAATTTTCGCGGCATTTTATTAATGGCTTTGGAAGTTTTGACTCCGCACCGACTGTTCGTGAATCGTTCATTCGTATAAAGTTTAATCGTTAAACCACGACCATTTAAATATCCATACTATCATTTCCTTAGGTTTTTCCAATTTTTGTCATAAAACAGACTGCACATTGATGAAAATAAAAATATTTTTATGAATATTTCCTCCTCGGTGGTGGAGCAGTGTATGCTCGGCTAAAGACCGGAGGTTTGAGAATTACCTTATTTAAAACTTGCTTCCGCCCCGCGGATTCACCCGTGTTCCCGAGTGATTTTATGTTTTGCCGGGGTAAAAGTATCCTATATATTAATCCAGAATATATTCTATCTGTGTGCCAAGTTTCATACAAATCCATTCAGCCGCTTATGCGAGATTGAGTCACAATCATCCAAACATAATAACATTCACATTTATAATATTTAGCTGCCGCCCTGCGGTTCTACCCGCGTTACCGAGTGATCTTATGTTTTCCACAATGTATTCTATCTGTGTGCCAAAATTCATCCAAATCCGTTCAGCTTTTACGGAGTTGAGTGGTAACAAACATCTAAATATCCAAACTTCCACATTTTTATAATATTTAAAAGGTAACATTTCAAAGGTAAAATCATCCGCCAGGCTTGGTCATCGTGTCTGGGGATCGGGATCGGTGTAGTAATCTTGTATATATGCCAAATACTCCGAGAACTTTGTTAGCGCGATGTAGAATCTTGTTGCGCCATCTATCCGCGGATATCGAATAGTTGATAGATGTCGCTACAGTAGGATAATAGGATATCTTTGGTAAGTCCAGATAATGCCTAAGATCCCTTGTTGTTGAAATCGAAGATTCGAACCAAAGAGGAATTTTAATTTCGAACAAATAGGAGACCAGCGACATCACCAATAATGTATGGGAGTAAACTCTAGATTTGATGATTAGGCTACCTACATGATGGTGGGAGGCGGCTTCCGGGAGTTATAAATATAATCACCTCTTGCGAGTGCTGTAGCGGTATTGATTTATTGTTTTGCTTTAACGATATAGTTTAATCTACAAATGTACCTAATATGCATTGACCATATAAAAATACAATGGTAATCTGCTCGTATATCAGCAGTTTTAAAAATCCACCAAATTGCATATACCAGTGAGTCAATTCTTAAGCCAATTTTTCAATTTTTAATGTAAACTGTGTGATTCTGGGCGTTTAAAAATAAATATCTAACTCTTTGTTTAGGTTCCCACTTGTAGTCTGGGCTCAGATACTAGATCTATTTACAACTTCGTTAAATAACACAGTTGTAAATACATTGTTTACATCATTTGTCAAATTACATTCAGTGGTTTGTTATGTACTCTTACATGTTTGTAAACGTGTTGTCTTATTACATACACAAAAAGTTAAACGATACTTCAAATG
This sequence comes from Tetheella fluctuosa, assembly GCA_951216915.1. Taxonomy (NCBI): domain Eukaryota; kingdom Metazoa; phylum Arthropoda; class Insecta; order Lepidoptera; family Drepanidae; genus Tetheella; species Tetheella fluctuosa. The sequence goes on from OX578230.1 coordinate 9,218,227, forward strand.
TCATCGTGGGCAGTAAGAATCTATAAATAAACATTTTTGTATTTTTTTATGTCAGAAGGCTGACAAGCAATCATGCGGTCCACCTGATTAAGTGGTTACCGTCGCCAATAGACATAAGCAATACCAGGGATGCCAATGTGTTGCCGACCATTATAAAGCTTTGAAGGCAACTGACGTCCAAGCGGAACTGCCGGAATACACCAGTAGGTGCTGGCGACAAATGTTCAACTTGAGGGTGGTTCCAGGCAGGTACACAAAGTACCCTACCACCGTGTTATGGTTTCCTCACGATGTTTTCCTTCACCGAAAGCTCAAGCTCATTGTAGGATTCGAATCAACGACCTTCGCCGCGGCATCCGACGAAACTACTACTGAGCTATGATCGCTACGATGATTATCGCTACGATATGATTTTTTTTTAAATCACCGAGGGTTACTAGATTGAGGGACAAACACAACTTTGCCGTTGGTAAACTGTTATCCTCATACATTGGGTTAGGTCGAGGTCAGTTTACTAACTGCAATAAGTTTATAATCTCAAAACAAAAATTAACAACAAAACTGTTTTCGGATTTATTCCTTTACTTGTGCTAAGACATAGTTTCTTGCCAAATTTCATGATTCGAGATCAACGGTTTGGTCTCAAAATATGCGGCTTACCTAAATGGCCGGATCTTTTGATTGCATTGACTTAGAAATTTGATTTTTCACAGCTCCAGGGGATTGCAAACCTGAGTATTTGATATTAATTTCCTTGATACTTCCACGCGTGTCTTTATTTTGAGGTACAGAACTCTAAAAATCATAATGCATAATGCTGTGCTAGCGTAGTCTGTACAATAAATATAAGGAGGATTATGAATTGAGAAGTAGGAATACAAAAGTGAGATGGTCACCGACATCCTAGAACAGGGGTCACCAATTAAGTTTATTAGGGGTCCGTTTAAAAAATATAAAAGATTATGGCGGTCCGGTTGGTAGATGATGACTAGCGACCTTTCTTAGATTTAAGCTTAGATCTTTTCCTGAAAATCCAACTATAATGTTACTAATATATCAAATTATCGTGTTTGGATGTGAATGGATAAAATAAAATAACCATATGTACATTTTTGTTTGACAAAGTTTTGTGCGTACAATATAGGTCGGCGGTCCAGATCCGGACCGCGGTTCGCCATTTGGAGACGCCTGTCCTAGAATATGGTACTTTTTGATGAAGAATTTCACTATAATAACTATCCTACTATCTTCAAATGATGCATGGCAATGCTCACACATTTGTGCAATTTTAAAACTCAAGCTCAATTAATTCTATTAAATATAGCTCGTATCGTAGTTTCGTTTCGGTAAGTGCATTAACTGACAGGACCAATGTAACATGTATCTGTCTATAAAAGCAGTTACGAACGGACTAGCCCACACACTAACCTTATATATCGATCGGTACGGTCGATACTGTATTTTATTTTACATTTCTTGTAATGTGATTTCGCTGTGATCTCGGATTTAAGATTTTTATATAATGACGCCGATCTTCGTTTTGATGGTGAGGATGAATTTTTCTTGATTAACTTAGGGATAACTAGCGACTGACCCTGGCTTTGCACGGATGCAATTTAATATATACAAATGTTTCTCGTTTATCGCTCTTTCTATTAGTGAAAACTGTATCAAAATCTGTTGCATGGTTTAGAAGAAGTAAGCGGAGAAACAGACAAAGGTAGATAGCGACTTTGTTTTATACTGTGAAAGATTGCGTGTGACCTAGTTTATTAAATGGCTTTATTACTGTCGTATAAAACATCATATATACATATAAAATGATAAGCTAACTGTTGATATATCAATGCACAGCCCAAACCGGTGGACCTAGAGACTTGAAATTATGCTCATAGATACCTTATATACTGTAGGCATCCATTAAGGATTTTGGAAATTCATCCCTTAAGGGGGTAAAAGGTTTCCGTGCGGAAGGCTAGTTAGCTTATAATAATATTATAGTGTAAGATGGATACTGTAGAACCAATTATTATCAGTAAAGTCATTTAAGACCTAGTTGCCGTCCTGGATCTATTAATTTACGTGGGCGAAGTAAATACTTAGGCTACGTTAATTTATAGATAAGATTGAAACTGTTGAATTTGAATCTTGGTTCTATCAATATAAGGTTTATCTTCAACTAACACAAATCATTTCAGGCTTTGTGTAGGTAATAACTTCAGCCACATCATCACTGTGATGAGAGTTGTGTTTAAAACGCAATCCAAAAATAATCAATCTTGAAAGTCGGTTCATATTTCTAGGGTTCCGTAACTCAAAAGGAAAAAAGGAACCCTTATAGGATCACTTCGTTGTCCGTCTGCCTATCTGTCTGTCTCGGTCTGTCAAGACCTTTTTCTCAGGAACGCGTGGAGGTATCATGTTGAAGTTAATATAAAATACTCAAGTCTGTAATATCTTGAAGCTGTGAAATAATAAAACTTCTATGTCAACGCAATTAAAAGATATGGCCGTTTATGCCGCATATTTTGAGACTCGCAACTACTCGTAAGGGAATCAAAACCTATAGGGTACTTCCCGTTGACCTAGAATCATGAAATTTGGCAAGAAGCAATGTCTTATAATAGCACAAGTAAAGGAATAAATCCGAAAACCGTATATTTGTTCTTATTTTTTTTTGTTGCGATTATTAACATATTTGCAGTTGGTAAACTGACCGCTACCTTTATCGATGTATGGGGACAACAGTTTACCAATGGCTTTGAGTTTTTCTCTAAATCTAGTTTACGATCTCGTGATGAACGAACTATTTACATACCTATAAGTTTGTACGGATTCCACGGTGCGCGAGTCCGACTCGCATTTGGCCGGTTTTTTCTAAATGAGAGAAAATCCCTTTTTACGACATAGGTGTTGAACAAGATTAAGAGTTCTGACACAGTTTTAGTCCGTTTGTAAATGTAAATGTACTACATTCAAGATAAATCGTGTACTATTTTTATAAAGCAAGTTGTCTGTATCTATCCAAATAAATAAATAAGATTAGTGTCTGTTTCTAATGTCAAAACAGTTTTTTTTTTTTTTTACAAAATGCATATGAAAGTACGGTAGGTACTTATAACAAAAATCAAATTTTAAATTTTTTGTCTGTCTCTCAGTTTGTTTCGGCTAATCTCCGAAACGGCTGGAACAGACTTAGACGGGAGTTTCACTGGCAGATAGCTGATACTATAAGTAGTAACTAATTACTTTTATTGGTTATAGACTACTTTTTAGGGCTCTTTCAATTTATGCGTTTCGTATCGGACCGCTGCCGCACGTTTTCCGTGCCGCTAGTTATAACCCGCTGCCGTGCCGTTGCAGAACGGTAGCACTCCGTTACCAAACGCTAAGCGTATCTGACTGCCGTGCGTTTGTATGCTAGTGCTGTTTTAAATTTATTTGAAACCAGTTATGCCATGGACTCTGACGAAGAAACAATACTGTTAGTGCTCTTGTTGAAAAACATCAAACAAAAAAAAAACAAAAACCACGCCTCCGTAAAAGAGCATCACCGATGTTTTCGTTAACATGTGATTTTGGTGATTTCCATAGGTTAAAAGTAGACCCAAGCAGTTTTTTTAATTACTTAAGAATGCCTAGAGAATGTTTCTTCGAATTACTGGAATTAGTTAAAAGTAAAATTATACTGGGAACGAGGGTAAAACCGCGGGGAACAGCTAGTTGATCATAAAACACAAACAGCTGCAAAGTTTTTTGCCAGATATTCTTAGGTCGAATAACATTACCTACTCCTATTAGGGCTAAAGTCGTGGGAATACGTTGTAGAATTCCGAAATACCCAATACAATACCTCGATGTTCTATATCGATATGTCCCCTTTTCGAAATTGTTATGTCTGTAGATATCTTTATTTAAAATTGACTAAGAGTCACAAGGTTGCCGATTAGTACCGAATAGCTTATCTGACAGTTATCTATTAATGCAGTATATTCCTTTAGAAATTAATAGAATGAGCGGGCAGTTAATATATCAACCAGATAAGCTATCAGGTACTTATCGGCTACCTATTAAATAGGCTTGAAATATTATTAGTATCTTGTTTAAAAGCTAGGTTAACAAACGATTAAACAAATTATTGTCTATAATCTATTTAATTGTTTATGTACGTACAAGCCGCCCTTAGGATAGGGTGTAGTTATTTATTTATAGTTTTCTGTTATCTCACAAATGAACACAGGAAATACGGTATCTTCGTAAAAAATCACACTGTATAGCAGGTTTATGTGATATTTTGTTTTTTGTTCTCTATGTTTTGTGTAATCTGTTATCCGTTACTGTATCATATAATAAAAATAAAATAAAAATGTATATAAAATAAATAAAAATGTATTTCACTCATGGATGCTCTTGCGCACAATTACCTAAATCTTTATCTCGGTTCATTATTCAAGTTCACTTTTATCTTAGTAAGCGAATAACACGAATATCTACTTGTGCTGCAATTAATTTACTTTATTTTTAAATCTTCTCATACTCTTTGATAATACCTTCATGTTACATTGCGTATAGTTACGTTGTTAGCAATTATAAGTAAGATTGCGCGATGTTGCATAATATGATTTACGTAGAAATTATTGATGAGTAAATTATTGCTTCTTCACAATATTTCATTCCGTGATAGATTAGGGTACTATACTCTACGTTACGTTTGGGTATTTGCTTCACTTGGTATAATAATTAATGATCTATAATGTAAGAAGGTATCGTTAATGTAATCTAATTAATTGTGGTATAATATAAGATAGGTGCCGGTGAAAATAGAGTTCTTTAATCCATATTTTTTTTAATGTAATTTTTGAGTCATCCATAAGATTCTTTGCAAAGTTTTCAGTCAAAATAGTACCCTAGTATGTTTAAAAAATAACTTAATTTGTTGACAATATGAGGTTAAAATATCCTCTACTATTTTCAGTAGAGTTGCCTAATTCAAATCTAATGTTTTGCAGTGATAAAAGTATCCCACATATTAATCTAGTACATTCTCTATCCGTATACCAAGTTACATCTAAGTCTATTCAGCCATTACAGACCTAAGTAATATATAGAATACTTAAGTATAATAAGTAAGATAAGAAAAACAAGAACATAGAAACTACGATAAGTACTTGAAGAAATACTAATTGATATTAAAAATGATAACTCCTTTTATGATCTAAAACTTGTTGATCACGTTTCGACATGTCACAGAAGTATGGCGTAACCTCAGCTAGGACCTACAACTAAAATATTTCTAGTTTTAAAAGATAATTGGCCGAAATTATCAGTAATCGATAGGCGTAATTATAATATGTAATTCTTTAAATGTTAAAAGAAATTCTTTTAATATCTTAGTATTTATATACTGGTATATAATATCTTAGTATTAAAACAATTTGGCCATCCAAGAAGGGAACGCTGCCAGCCTGTTGGGAACCTTGCCTATCGACAGCAGCGAGGGCTTTGAGCACGTTTTCTATATATCATAGTTTGTATTTTATACATTAATTGTAAATATTTGTTGTAAATTTACTTTAAAATAGATTTAATGTTGCAGCTATCTGTTTTAATAGAAATAATATTTAGGAGCCAGAGGAGATTAAATATAAAGTAGCTATTAACTGCCACGCCATAGGTCGTGAGTTTGAGTCCCAGAACAAACGTTTGTGTGCCTTACATGTCCCTCTTTTTTACTTTATATACGGTTGTGTTTAATAATAATCTCACTATGGTAAGTGATGATGTGGCCGAAGGTGGTAAGCGCACAAAGCCTAGAAGGATCTGGCTCCATTACAGCTCCCGGAACACATCCTTAGCTTGGTTTGTTCTGAGTCTGGGTCTGAGGTGAGTCTTCATAACTGTTGTCTAATTTTCATAGTACAAGCTCTGATTAGTTTGGGATAAGATGGCCGCGTGTGAAGAATGTCACACGATATTATTAATAGCTGTCTTCCGCGTGTTCCCGAGAAAAAAAAAAGAAGCCTATGTCCCTCTCCATACCATAGGCTGAGCGGTTTAGGTGTGAGAAGGTAACAAACAAACAAACTCACATTCGCATTTATAATATTAGCTAGGATTGTTGTTTTTATTTAACTCAGATGTAAGGGTAAATAAAGCCTTCTGGATATCCTAGTACAGTCAGCAATGTAAATATAGGTGAACAGATATAGGTATAGTGCGCAGGTTTTTTTAGACACATATTTACAAAACACCTGTTTATTTTATTTTATAATTATTTTGAATAGTTATGGTGTATGATTTTTGTAAATATGGATCTGTTGAGCTACTTATGTTGCTGACTATAAATCCTACTAATATTATAAACTAGCTTCCGCCCCGCGGTTTCACCCGCGTTCCCCAGGGATCTTATGTTTTCCCAGGATAAAAAGTAGCCTATGTTCTTCTCCGTACCATAGGCTATCTGTATACCAGATTTCATCGCGATCGGTACAGCGGCTTAAGCGTGAAAAGGTAACCACCGTAAAGGTACGGTATGAACCGTACCATAGGCTATCTGCATATCTGGATAAAAAGTAGCCTATATTCTTCTGAAAATAGGCTACTTTTTATCCCGGGAAAACATCAGATCCCTGGGAAACGCGGGTAAAACCGCGGTGCGGAATCTAGTTCGTAATAAACCTCATAATCTGAACAATATTGGCTATACCTAAATGAATATTTCACCAATAATTTAAAGGTACATACTAATGTTGCCTCATTTAAAACTGTATTTTGTTACACAAACTCGTGTACAAAGTTGACGCGGTACAAAGTTGACAAGCCAGTGACAGTATAGTATTATTGCTCCAGTTTATTTCACATGTTCATAGTAAATTTATATGACGTTAAAGAGAACGAGGCGAACAGCTTAGCACCGGAACTGGCAGCTATATTAAGGCGATGATATAAGAAAAATGATGATTCTAAATTAAGGTTTTATCTGTATTCTTTATTGCAAGAGATTAAAAAAAAAAAAAAATGTTAAATTAGAGGTAATTTATCATTGATAATGTCAAAAAAAATTTACTTAAAAAATATTAATTATCCAACGTTACCATATCACAAGCTTTATTTAGTTTGTGATCAGAATGCCATGTGTGAAAAAAAACGTCTCATGATACTTATTAAATAGCTAGCTGTTCCCTATAGTTTCACCCGCGTTCACGGGATAAAAAAATCATATAACCTTGCTCAATAAACGGGTTTTCTAACGCAAAAATATTTTTTCAAATAGGATCAGTAGCTTTGGACATTACCTCCTACATCTAAACTTACAAACTTAACTCTTTATTATATTAGTTTAGATGTAATATTTCATGCACAACTAATGGCCAAATAATTAGAAGTGTCTAAGCAAAAAAAAACTTCTAATTGTACCTTATACCTCACGTATTTTGCCCAATAAAAACAGAATTACCTACTTATGATGCAAAAAATAAATTTAATACAATTTGTTCTGATATTATTTAGTTAAATAGGCTACGGAAACCACTTACCATCAGGCGGGCCGTATGCTTGTTTGCCGCCTTAGAGGTATAATTTTTTTTTACATAAGTGTTGCATGTGCTTTAAATGTTGTATTTGTTAAAAAAAATGTTAGTTCAGTCATGTTAAAAATACTTGTAATACTTGCAAGAAGAAAATTTACTTACATTAAACTTATCGAAATTAATTAAAAAACAATATCAAGATAATTTTAATACCTAAATAATTTCAATGTTATTATTCCAACCACTTTTCCTTACGAAAATTAGATTATGTTAAGTCAATCTATTTTTCCAACACAAATATTATAGTGTGGTAATGCAGTAGAATACATCAATGTCTTGTAGACTAACACTAAAACCTGGGTCAAGGTTAGGGTACGTCCGTTACCGCAAGGTTGATAATGTATGGGCTTAGGTCGCACATAGGACCTTGATGTCTAAAGGTGAATAGATTAAAGTAATGCTGACTTCAGAAAATGTTTTATAAAGTCCGCTAGTTTAGTTCTACTTGAATCAAAATTCATTGAATAGTGAATAAAAATAAATCAAAGTATACGACCTAATTCCACCATCCCCATTCCTACACCGAACGACTAGATACCGGGAAAATTTCCACCCGTACGTTGCTGACATCCCAAATACGGACGCAACGTTTTGCATACTCTTTTATAATCCGGACAACAAAGGAGTGGACTTGCTCCCGGCGACTTTGTTTCCTGACTCCTACAATCTAGGGACTTTTAAGTCCAGAGTGAATAGGTGTCTTCTGTCTGGGTAAGCGTACTCGATCTTAGGCTTCGTCTTCATCCTTGGACGGGTCAGAAGCCAAACGCAAGCCCATTTAATAAAAAATAACATAACAATTTGTAGAGTTCGGGATCGTTTAAGGTTGAATATCGAATAGCAAAGAGCTACTGAGCTTTCGATCTTATTGCATTATGAGTGTGTTTAGAACATAGAAAATGGTTCCATACGGTACTGCATATTTAATACAATGCATTAAGTTTATGTAATAGATTTGTGTTCGGGTCACTTCGGGTTTAGATGTTTGACGCTAGATTAAACGACAAGGAAACTCATAATAAATACAGCGGTCATTTTGATTAAAATTAATTGAGTTTATTAAACAAGGTTGGAAAAAAGGCGGTCGGTGGAAGGAAAGTACCTGAAATAATAATGCTCGCTTTTACGCAAAGGAAACCTTTATTATTACGAAATATTCCTTTATTTAAAATAATAAGTAAAACTGCTTTCAAATATTTTAAAAAAGTCGCTTCAAGTTTGATTGAGAGTCGTGAATCAAACTCAAGGTGAAAAAACAGCTTGTAAACCTGCGTTTATAAGGGACCAATCAATAGAAAATACAAATACTTACAACAAGTATATTATAATGGAAACTAAATAAATTAAAAATATTAATAAAGTAAATTATGAGGATCAAATCTCTATGATAAACATGGTGTATTAAATTAAAGGAACACGCAATTTAACATCTATTTGCGAGGCATCAATTATTCTCGACTGAGGCAAGAGATTTTACAAAAATCTTTGAAAGTACCATTTTTCTATTTTTCCACTCTGTTAGGTAGATAAATGTATTTCCCATAAAATTTTAATTCATTGACGTCATAACTAATTAGTAAATTTCTGTTTCTCGTTCCAGGTGCTCCTAGTAGCGAGCAGTCTATCAACAGCAATAGAAATCGAAACAAAACCAAAATTATCAAAGCTCCTTGATGGTAATGGAATCAAAGACGCTCCAGTCTCAGACAAGGGTGTGAAGCGACACATAAACTCCATCGGTTTAGGAGGCCACGGGTCCTATATAGGATCTTCATATGGATTATCTGGACCGGGAGTGGCAATTGGTGGAGGATATGGTGGTCAAGCTATAGGATTAGCAGCTGGGCCTTCCATAGGATTAGCCACTGGGCCTTCCGTAGGATTTGGCGGTGGATTAGCTTCAGGACCGGCAGTGGCACTATCTAGTGGTCCCTCAATAGCTGTAGGCTCAGCAGTAGCAGCTGCGCCAGTAGCAGTAGCTGCACCACCAGTAGCTGTGGCAGCCGCACCAGCAGTACAAACATCAGTCTCCATAGAACCCAACCCAGTAATCCTCCGTCAAGAAGTCCCAAGATACATAACAAGAACGATCACTCGTGACGTCCAAGTACCAGTACAAGTGCCTGTACCGGTACCTGTAGATAGGCCTGTACCGGTACATGTGATACAAAAAGTGCCTGTGGAAGTATCGAGGCCTGTACCGGTGTACTATGAGAAGAAAGTTCCATATCCAGTCAAAGTGCCCGTATCTGTACCAGTGCCATACCCAGTAACAGTTGAGAAGCAAGTACCGGTTGATCGACCGGTTTATGTAGACCGTCCAGTGGCGGTACCTCAACCTGTATACATTAATCGACAGGTTAACGTCCCTGTGCCTGTCCACGTTGACAGACCAGTTCCAGTACCACAGCCTGTGTATGTGGAGAGACACGTACCGGTTGCTGCTGTACAAACTGTTCAGGCTGCACCTATAGTTTCTGCTGTGTCATCAATTCCAATATCTGCAGGATACTCGTCATTATCAGGGAGTTTGCTTGCACTATCGGGTGGTTATTCTGGAATTTCTAATGGGATATCTGGTTACGGAGGATATGGAGGATACGGTTCTGTATTGTCATCTGGTCATGGTGCCATATTGTCACCGAGTCATGGTTCAATATTATCTTCAGGTTATGGCTCTATTTCTTACGGCCACTAATATGTAACAGTTATTACGTTTGTTTGTGTGTTTTTCTAAATCTTTAACTTATTTTAAAAATATTTTTCGTGTGTATAAATTCCCCATGAAGATATCAAATGTAATCAAATATTTGTTGGTCCTATGAGACGATTATAGTTAAGATCCAGCTCGAAGGAGCAGCAAATGATATAATGTCACTACATTCACATATTTCCATATAATATTTTTTTTACTGTGTAAGGATTTCGGAAATTAAAATGCAAGATTATAAACAATTTATATTAAAGTATATTAGAAATCTGATGTTAAAAATGTTACATTATTCAGAAAAAAACCACACGTTATTTAAAAACTGGATTATTAAATAATATAGAAAACTAAGCAAAACATTACTGTAGTAGTATAAGTCACATAGTATAATACTGTTTTTTTTTTCAATTTAATACTTATCTCAAAGTCTTAGAACCTCGACAAATATCGATCATACATTACCTTATCGCTCCAAACAGAATTCAATTTATATTTAGAGTCTGTATATATTATTTTCTTTTGAAGAATTACTTCTCATTATTAGGCAGCTTTTGATATTCATTTAAATTAAATCTGAATCTATTTACATGAACGTATAAAATGCCTAGTTCAATGTTTATTATTGACATAATATTACAACATAACAGAATTATTTACAAAAATATGGCAACAATCTGCAACGAAAAAAAAAAACTCAATTCATAGTCTGCAATCTCTTGAAGAGGCACAACCAGTAAGGTATGAACGAAATAAATAAATTCGTTCTGACCGAATTCTGATTCCGTCTTATAGAGGTTACTAAAAGATTATGCATCTTTTCTTAGGATTCATAGGTGAACCAGGAGGGCAGTGCCAGGCTTTGGAGAAGTCTTCATTATTCTGCAGAGCACCTTTGGCTCTGAACAGTTGGGGTGCGTGCTCGTCTTCCAGGTCTGCTTCCAGGGAATCTTTTGTGTAGACTCCACACCAAAGCTGATAATAAATACAAGAATTATTATCATCTGATAATACCGTAATTGAAAGACAATTCTAACTGAAAATATGAGCTCATAATACGCCATCAAATAGTGTAAGAAGAAAATTAAATGTCCCAGGATACATATTATTTCCAACTTACATTTCCATAAGACAAGAAGAATAGTTGGTCAGAAGTCATGTGCTCAAAGCCGGGTAGTTTTGGTTCAGGTCCATTCTTACGAAGGTGTTCTTTCAAAGCAGCTAGAGCTTCCCTTACACCCCCGTTATCTGCTATGTTCTCGCCTAGAGTTTTCTTACCATCTACCTGTTCAAATATTTTAGTTGTGTCGTTTCGTTATATTTTCTGTGAACGTCAAATTATTCATACCTACTGAAAGGATAAATTAAGCTTTGAGTATTCTATCTAAAGTTTCATCAAAATGTTTAATGAAGTGCGGTACGTAGTCAATAAATAATTTACAAAGAAACTATCTATTTACTACATTAAATATGATAACAAATGAATAGTACTCCTAATAATACTACAATGAATGTGAGACTCACGTGTTCATCCAACTCAGGAACATAATACGTAGAGTACTGATCGACGAAGCACTGCGTCATGTTGACGAAGGAGTCAATCGTCCCGTTGGTCCACCACGGAAGCATGTTGCCGTTCTTATCAAATTGACGACCTGACCAGAGTTAACAGAACCTCAGAAAAAAACAGTTATGGTTTTGATAGCTATCTAAGTTAGAAAATATCAAGATAAGTGCTGGCTATGGTATGCAGTGATTAAATTTGTTAAAATTAAATCTGTAATTATTTTTCTAAGTAGAATACGTACCAAAATTATCAAAGCCATGAGTGATTTCATGTCCCAGAACTGTTCCCAACGAGCCATAGTTCAGAGAGCTGTATAGAAAAAAATATCATGATCAAATTATAGAGGTGAACTATTTATGAACTAAATTGTATCAAGTGCGATGATAAATAATGAATGAGCCCATAATGATACAAAAACATACGATCAAAATAGAAGCACGATACCGTATGAAATAATTAAAATGGTAATTGCAGAAAGGGGTGCGTAAAATTTCATACATACGAAACAAGGAGCAAGTATGCCGCTTGCTCCCTGTTTTTATTTAATTGTTTTTGTATTCAGTTTGAGAGTAAGGTTTAAGACACTTAAGATCTCAAAGAGTTAAGTCTTATATCTAGAAGATGTCATTGATAAGCAAAATAACATACTTACTCCAACCCCAAATCAAAGAATGGGTATTGTAACATCACCAAGGGTACAGCTGCGTCCAAATTAGACAATAAATAAATATTAGTTACATACCAATATTTATTACTTTTTTATGAGTGAGGAGCTATGTGACATTTTGTTTATGTAAATAATAATGCTTTTTACAAGGGAAATATGTTTAAATCACTTACTTATAGTATTTTCCTGAAACGTATGGTATGCATTGACTTCAGTAGGATCCGTTGCCCAAGAGAAATTGTTACCTTTACGAAATCTATTGAGCGCTTTCTTAATCATTTCTTGTATTATATTTATCATGTTCTCTAAATGAGTTCCTTTATCGACTTTAATGTCTCCGTAATATTCTTCTAATTTCCCTTCTTCGAAGAGCCAGTCCGGGAAGCCGATGAGTGTCCTCATTTGTATGATTTTTTGGTAAGTTGCCAGTTTAGTGTCATCGTCCATCCATTTAGTTGTACCAACTAAATGTGCTAGTGCGTTTTTCATTTCATGTAGCATTGTTTGGATCTGTAATATTTGCTCAATCAAAAATAAAATTATGTAGAAAAAATTATGTTTAATAATACTTAAAATATAACACTATCAAAAATCCTGTAACTGCATTTCGTACTTATTTAACATTATACTGAATGACAGCTAAAATCAAGAAATTTGTTACAGTATAAAGTCTAATTATATGGATGTTTTTCTAATTGCATCTTCTACATATCAATGCATAATTTAATGTATATGTCTCGTTAGTTTCTTCTATACTTTAAATTAGGCTCACCTTAGGCTTGGTGACATTCAAAAAGCGAGGTTCCGCTATAGCATATGACACAGCCATGCCAAGCATATCGTTAACTGCGTTGGCGCATTGCAAGCTTCGCGGTGGTACAGTTTGTTCGTGCGAGTGGACTTGTTCGTATGACCTTTGGAACAGCACACGCATCTCTGTCGTCGTGTGGATCGCCAACACTTCTACAACCTATGATTGTATAATTATAATATTTATCTAGTATTGTTCACCACTGAACGTATATATCATCTATCTTCTATATAAATAAAAATGAATCGCCGAAATGTATGTACGCGCATAACTTCCGAACGGCTGCACCTATTTGGGTAATTCCTTTTTGTTGTGTTTGCAATTGTCAGGGCAAGAAAATGTTTGATGGAAAAAAATATACTCGGAGCACGGGTGAAACCGCAGGGAACAGCTAGTTTAAAATAAAAAATGTGTTAACTTTAACTACGTAGTTCTTCAGTTCATCTTCTGTTTGATAGTTTTTAATCATCTTTATCATCATCAACGTTGCTGCTGTTGCTTGCTTGCTTGAATGCTGAGTTTAGGCTTTCTCTCTTGGGCCACTTTATCCAGTCCTCATCTTACCATAAGTGAGTATATAAGCTAATAAAAATATATTAAGTATATACTTATAGAAATCTAGTCAATTAGTTATCTGGTCATCATAGTACAAGTTTGGGTCGTGTGTGAAGAATGGATATTATTATAGATACGACTACCTATGTGAAATAATTATTGCCTTAATTAGGAAAATTTAAGAATACCGACCTTAACCCAAATAAAAAGCTCCATAATAACAGGTGGGGTATTTGAAACTAAACTAGCCATCAAAGCCATGTATTTCAAGTCCGGGTCAGATACAAGAATCTTGTCTTTCTCGTAATCTAATGTAACGTCACTTATATTAAATAGACCTTCCAGATACCTCTTCCATATTGGCATTACGGTGGCATTGTTGTTTTCTACAATCATATCTGTATGCGACTGAATTTCTTCTATTGTATATTCTGGTATTTCTAAGTAAATATCGTCATCAGTTTCTGTTGAATTGTCTGATTCTAGCTGGAAATCATTAGGATAATGGATAGATAGAGACCTATAGATAAACAATTTATTATCCTCTGTATCATGTTTTAAATAATGATCCATCTATCGCTTTCTCAAAAAACGTCTTTTTGTGGAAGTGATGTTAGGTGAAGATGTAGATGGTGTGGCTTTTTTACAACTGTACTAATACGACGCTGCATAAAGTCACGGTATGTGCATCCCTTAATTTTTTTTGAGTATCAACATCAATATTTGAATTCAACTTTTAAACTATAATGACACATTCTGCATAGTATTATTTATCAGGCACGTAATGTAAATACAAGAATGCTATAAAACTTCCACATAGTAAATTCATGACGCAAAAAATAAATACATTATAAGCTTTATAATTGACAGTGTAGTACTTTCCATAATTATAGATATAGCTTAGTCTTTAATAATAAATGGCTATTGATCTGCGAATATAGAGCATCAGATAACTTTAAAGTTACAAATTACCTCATACACGTCAGTGTTTGTGATAAAGTAGTCGTTTGCCGTTATAATAATATTTTGATCCAACTCCATTTCAGTTAGTTTTGAATTCTTAGCTTCCCCTGATTCTATTACAAATAGTTTGATGAGTTCAGCATAGAAAAGTTTATGTATTTGAGCTATTTTTTCATCGTCTTCGCTCTCTGCTTTTTTATCCAGTTCTTTGTGGTGTATGTTAGATAGCTTGGCATCAGAGTTTTTTGCAAACTTTAGTCTTATATTTCTTTTATCTTTTTTGCTGGGTTGACGTTTTCTATCACTGTGTAAGCTGAAATAAATTATAATTACTGCACATAAACCATTTATAAAGACAGTCAGATATATTAAATTAATGTAATATTCATGACTGTTTTTCGGATAATATACGAATGAATTTCTGTTTTTATTTCCCTTTTTAATTGTAAATATCTAGACACGTGTGTAAATAATATTAGTATAGATAAGTATGACACATAACACCCTTTTATAGTATGAAGTGAATATAATAAGATCACGTGATAAATCGATAAACGTAACTATTGATTTTGATGTAAATATAGAATCCTTCCGTTCTATTGGACACTGACCTCATTTATCGTAGCCTATAATTTTATTGACTGTTGAAGATAGTACAATCTAAATGAACAATAATTGAGCTTTATTGAGTTGAATTAGACAAAGACAGAGATACGCTGCAAATACTTCTGCTTTATTTGTAATGTTAATTTTTAACACGCAGTAATACTAACAATATTTAAATTTTACTTTCAAAATTCATACTAATATTGCTAAAGAACATCTTTAAGTTGACTTGCAACATATATATACCTTGGAAAAGGATTAGTAGTCTCAGGTGAACCCATCACCAATCTATAAACTGATGAATTCTTCGGATCAGTGAATATATCGAAGCCTATCAGAACGTCCATGCCAAGCTGAGTCTTCACTTTGATCACAGTTTCCAGCCAATCGAAGGTATAGTTGTCATAGTCTACATCTGTAGCGTTAATGTATGTTGGGAACGCTGGTAGACCTAGAGATTCTAGTATATGTAGTGCTGGTCTGAGGCCTTTTTTGTCTAGTGTATCTGAAAAGAGATATGCTATAAGAGATATGGTAATTTCTATTTTTTTCCACTCCGCAGCATTCCTGTCTCTTTTTCCGCGAGCTATTTAATAACTATTTCATAGCAGTCAATCTGATGCTCCTTTAAGACATGTAGAAAGGGCATAAATACAAGTATAATTAATTATAATATAATTTAGTTGGGTACTTGATATATGTGCACCAACTACTGCTGTAATATACTATTGGTACTAGTGACTCTACTAAAAAAGTTGTGGTTCCACCTAGCAAAATTCCTAATTTGCTTTGATAATACACTTGTCTTCAATAAGTTATTAATTTTTTTATTAGATTATATCCGTTGCCTGTTTTAGAATAGATACATAAGTCTTTTGTCTACTAAATAAATTTAAATGAAAAATAAAATCGACTCAAAATTTAGTTTGGACTTGTAATTAGGTACTTAGTTGAAGCTAATATAGTAATTAGGTAGTATATTTCGATGTTTGGACGTTTGTTACGTTCAACTCCATTACGGCTGAACGTATTTGAATAAAATTTGGCACACAGATACAATATATCCTAGATGAATATACTTATAGGGTAGTTTTTATACCGGAAAAAAAAGATCCCTCGGAAACGCGGGGCGGAAGAATAGTAATATATATAACAGAAGTTATATAAATATACCAGTGGGAGTCTTTTTCACTAGTAGCAATCATAACAACCTTTGGATGATGAAGACTTGTACAAACTTGTAGGAGGCGAGAGTGCAGACCACTAAACACACCTACCAGTATCCATACACGCTGCATACATATCCTTAGCTTGTTGTACCGGCCGTGACTGGTGGCTACTGTTACTGCTGAGAAAGTCTCTCACTACAGTGTACACCTTGGTCTGTTTCTCCCTAAACCAATCGTAGGAGCGGTATGCGTCTGGTCTAGGATGTTCCTCGGCCCAGTTGCCACAGGCGTACTGGTTTGGAGAAAAATTGTGGTTATCATTGATGTTCCTGAGTTTAGATGATCATCTGTAGTATCTAACGGGATTGGTGATGTGTTTGAAAGACTCAGTATAGGATACAATAGGTAAAAAAAGTTGTTATTTGGTTTATGATGATATTATGGCCAAAGGTAAGCCTAGAGATTTTCAGCAACATTTTTTTTCTAAACTACACGAAAACTTCGAAGGAAATTTTCTTTCAAAATATTAATTGAAATTTGATGGTGCTATGAACACAGATATAGGTGTTTTCACAAAGTTGCAAGGTTGATTCCACCAAATTCGCATCGCTTTTGAATTGTACAAAGTACCCTACTATTGTGCTATGGTTTCCTCATCATGTTTTCCTACACCGAAATCCTAAGCTCATCGTAAGATATGAACCCATGACCTTTATTACGGCATTTGACGTCACCACTACTGCTGTGTTTTAGTTTACCGTACTTAGCCTTCGCTAAATAAGCATTTCTAGCTAAGCATTTATTGTTCTTTGGAGTATTTTTATTTCGGTCAGATAAAACGAAAATAAAGGAAGTTAATTAATTTTAGCCTTTAGGTAAACTCAAACGCAAATTATGCAAACTTACTTTATGTAAAAATGGATTTAACGTAACACAATTTTGCAACTTTATGCTTCATAATTTTAATGTTTAGCCGTGAAATATCTACATTTTTACAACCAAGATAAAGAAAAGACAAAAAAGGGGGGCTTACAGGGCATCAAAACAACCATCCGCATCACTGTCAACAGGAAAAGTGCCCAAAAGGCTAGGAGGGAATGGGCTATTTAAATAAAATAAAGCGTTATACCTACTACAGTACTCAAATAAAGTATAAACTTGTTTTTTTCTGTTGACCAAAAACAAATTCTATGGATGACTACAATTAACTGTTTACGTACGTAAGTACGTGGTAAGTAACTGGCAAGGGAAAAAACATAACAAAACTTCCACCAACTTATAAACGAAATGTCTAATGTCTGCTTACTGAAGAGCTTTATATTTAAAATTGATATTAAATGGACAAAAATTGAAGGAATTTAGACTTACCTGATAAAAGTCGTCACAAGGCTGTGCCGTCTTATCCAGTGATAATGCTAAGTTGGTTGCAGATCGCAGACATTCCTTACTCTCACAAATTCTTATGGGTTTATTGCGTTTTTGTCTTACATCTAAAAATATTCAATTATTATTACTTTCCATGCAATTTAAAACTACTTCATTTCAAAAAATATGTTTTATGTATGATGTTCTTCATGAAATCTTTAAGTATGTATATTTTTTTTATTAGGTAAGTACCTACATTTTTCTTTCATTGACAAACATGCAGGCGGACCATGTGATGGTACTTACCATGGCCTTAACACTAGGGAGATTAACAATGTGTTGCTGATCAAGCCTCAAGTCCAACTGCCGGAACACACCAGCACCAAAAACATTCACCAAGCAGCCAGACTTTTCAACATGAAGGTACCAAGCCAGCCAGGTGGGTACTAAAATTACCCTACCTCCACACTACTACCTCACGATGTTTTCCTTTACCGAAAGTTCAAGCTCACTGTAGGATTATAGCCTACGACCTTCGTGGTATTCGGCTATGCTTGGTTATTAAAATTACTGGTATTTAGTACGATACTTCAATGATTTATATACTCACATAAAACACACATAACTATAGCTAAACACAGCAATAATATTAATAATACTACTAGTATTATAATTAACATTTTACTCTTGTGTTTTCGTCGAAACCTGCAACAAAATAACCGTCTTTACTACTATTAAATCTGTACCCAGAGTGTAAAGAATTTGCGTAAATAAACGCTTACTATCACGTTCACGTATCACGGAAGAAATTAGTTCCATGAGTATTCCGCGAGAGGCGCTGTGCCGATTCCTATAGAAAAATGTCGTAAACGCTAACGTGATAGTAAGCGTTTTCTAACGTCAATTGTTTACACTCGGGGAACCGATGGGCAAGTTTAGATTAAGTTTTATTTTCACATTATTTATTATTTCAGGTCAGGATCGAATCATACGCCCTTGACTCTAAAATTATCCTTAGCTGCATACAGTGCAGTACCAGATCTAAGAAAATTGCATGTTTGGTTAAATTTAGCTACGTAACGTATTATTAACTTGATCGTAGACAGATTGTTAGTCAAGCCAGTGCGCCAAATTACTATGAAAAAATAAAGTTATCCATTTATAGAGAAAAATAATACTATGACAATTTAAGTCTATTATAAGTAAGTCCTCTAAATTTATGTTCAATAGAATTATTATATGCCTATTTAAAGATTCCTAGAAAAGTAAATGAAATCATTACCTGGCCGTTCTGGACCCAACTGCTATCAAATACCCTGATTCCCTTAAATCACTGCCATTCTTCAATGGAGGAGTGGTTTCCTTTGCACTGGCGGCACCTGGGAAATACGTAGAATGTAAAATTACCATTTAACAGGACGATATTCACTAAGATGTTTTCCGTCACTGAAAACTCGAGATCATTGTACCTAATCGTAATTTTTTGAATCCAAGACTTTTGCACGGGATTCGATGTCACTACCATGATGGAGCTATCCTCATCATCATCATCTTAGCCGCAAGACGTCCACAGCTGGACATAGGTCTCCCCTAAGGATTCCCAATGGGACCGGTCTTGGGCGGCCTGAATCCAGCGTTTTCCGACGACCTTTACGGAGTATACTATTTTAGGCTATACATAACTAAAATTGTTTCATTAAAAATATTTAACGTTAATTTGACCTACTCAAGGTACTTTACGTAGAAATAACTCCGGATGTTGATAACATCTCTAGGTTCCATAACGATTTAAAGCAGTAGTAAAGGTTTTCATAAGGCTTAGTTCAGGCTTGTGCAACATGCAAATGTAGCCTAATTTAGAGCCAAACTATATGTTTTGCTAAACAAATTGAAAATATTTGATGTCTGAAAGCACTCAACTTTATATATTAATTAAGTAGTCGGTGTAAGAATGAAGGTACTTTTGCAACTAAATTTACACGAATATTATAAAGAGATAAAGTATGTAAGTTTGGATGTAGGCGGTAATTTCCGAAACAACTTATCCGATGTGAAAAAAATACACGGGTAAACGGGTATAACCGTGGGGAAAAGTTAGTAATAAATAATTATTATGAAATTAAATGAGTAAGGTAAGCAACCTAAACACAAAGAAGTAAATAAATATACATACATATTTTAAATTCTCTACCTACTATGTATAGGCTTGTGGTCAACCAAAATCTTACATTGGTAATTGATGATTTAGCCAATGCTGTATACCGTAAAAGCCTAGAAAAAACTGGATTTCTAGTTCAGTGGTACACATCGGTAGGTGGTTAGCGAAAGTTTTCAACTTGAGGGTGGTAGCCATCCAGGTGGGTAAGTACCTACTAATAACTTCTATCATGCAGAATCAATAAAAAATCATTTATTTATTCAAATTCAAATTCAAAAATCATTTATTCAGTTTAGGCCCTAATAAGGCACTTATGAACGTTACAATTGATTATACCACCGGTTCGGAATACACTTGGACTGAGAAGACTCCGGCAAGAAACTCAGCAAGGGACATTTTTTTATAGATCTTAGTAAAGAGTAAAGAGTAATAATGTTAAATACCTGGGGGCACGGGAGTGCCCCCGCCAAGTCGAGAAAAAAAAGCACGGCCGTACCATTCTTTTCTCGAAGCAGTTCAGGCCATTTTTGACCTCTTATAACTTCGTTGTGGATAAATCTAGAAGCCTGAATTTTCAGTGACCAAGCAGGCATTGTATAAACACGATATATTTCATACTTTATTTTCGAAAGAGGGAATGCTGCCAGCCTACAGTGGCGGCCTCGATAATTTTTTTATATAATACTAGCTGTTCCCCACGGTTTCACCCGCGATCCAGGTATTTTTTAGTTTTTCTGCTAGTTGGGACGAAAACAAATCCAACAATTCTTAAAGTCCAGCCGTTCTTGAGATAAATGATCTAACCTGACTTTGATTTATATACATGCAGATAGATATATACTTAACTTAATCTTAACTTAAAAATACTTACGAGTTACACTCGGCCCCATAATATCACCACCTCCTTCGCCTGACCACGCGTTCATGTTAAATATAAATAAGATCCTAATACAAACTTATAGATAATACTCTACTTAATATAGTTAGGGAACAAATCGTTTTTGATAAGAAAGTATTTTTTTTCATCCTGTTTTTATTATATAGTTAGTTTTATTCTGTAACTGTTATTTATTTTGAAAATGATAAGAACATTTACACGATAAGGTCACGTAAAATATAGTCACTTGTTCAGCAAACCCATTTTACTTCCAAAAATAAATCTAACATTACTGTAACTAAACTTTTCGTTAAACCTCTCATAAATAACTGACTTTATAGTTATTAGCCGATAAAGAATTTAATTTGTTAGAAGGTACGTCGTGAACTTTTTTTTATATAAGCTACGGTCCACACTGTGCTTGCTGATAGCATTTGAGTTACTGAAAGCTGTTGTGGCTTACTGAAAATGTGTCTGTGCTTTTTGTGGGGTGACCATGATTTTATATATTTTTGTAGGACATTTCAATCCTTTTGAGTACTATTCTTCGTTAAGATATTATTAATGAAATGAAATAATTTATTCATTCAAATAGGCCTTCACAGGCACTTGTGAATAGTCTAACTCTAACGCACGGTTCGGAAGGTTGCTTTTACTGAGAAGAGCCGGCAAGAAATTCAGCAATTACTCTTTTCAAAACAAACTGGGCCAAGCAAAGATTAGAAATCCAGATTTATATTGGCTTCAAATTTCAAATGCTGTTGAATTGCTTTTCGGGCATGACAGTTTCCTCACATTTTTTCCTTCACCAAAAACATTGTATTGACCCGATTTTGTCCCGAATTATAATAGAGCTATGGTGACCACAATGTAGACTCAATTCACATGATAGTAGTGTTGATGCTCGGTACAGCACGCGATCGCTAGTGATGTCCCACAGCGTTGCGGTATCGATTCAACAAGCTGTCAAATCTGCGATTTATGTTACATTTTCATTCATTGCATGACTTCCAGCTGTGTTTGTGTGTACGCACTGTTTATCTCTATTGTTTATTTTTAAGGCTTCCGGATATCAAGGTTAACCTTACATGTTATATAAAAAGTTGTGATGCCCATGACCTGCAAAGTGATTATGTAATAATCTCTGCTTGAGTTTGCTATCTATTTATTTAAGTACTAAGTCATTCATCATTTTGTTTTTTTTCCCTTAGGTATAACACACATATTATAAATAAATAATAATAATAAATATTCTGGGGCATTATTCCTCACACACGGCCATCTGACCCCAAACTAACCAGAGCTTGTACTATGGAAGCCAGATAACTGATATACTACATATAGTACTTTTCTTTTGTAAATACATACATATATAGATAATTACAACCAGACACAGGACAAACAGACATGTTCATGCACACAAATGTCTGTCCTGAGTGGGAATCGAACCCACGACCTGTGGCGTGATAGATAGGGTAACTTACCAACCACGCCAACCGGCTGGTAATTTTTTTTTAAATCGTCAGTGAGACTAGATAAAAAAAAAATGCAATAAATCTGATTTGTTTTTGAAAATAGTAATTGCTTAGACTTAGACATTAATTTGACTATCAAGTCAAATTATTTTTTTATTGGTCTGAGTCAAATTAGTATTTTGTCCCATTTACCTCAGACCAATATTAAAATTTACTTCATTAATATTTTATACTAAAAAAACGTCTCCGGAACATTGGTAACATCACTATTTAAATCGATCTATTCATATGAATATTGCAATGCTTGAGTGTTCTTAAGTAGATGGTTATTGGTTTAAATTTAACATGCTCAAGGTCCTGGTGACCGAAGCTTTTTTACTATAGGGAGGAGGGGAAAACAACAATATTTTAAATTGAATAAGTGAAAAGATGAAATAGCCTTTTTTTACTTGAGATATTCTATTGATGTTTTTTTTATTTACGTAGCATACCTTTTTGTATATAAAAAGTAAAAATAAAATCCAAAACTATTCAATACTGATAAATAAAATAGCATTTTATTTTGTACCACAACACTTCGGACACGATCTCAACGCTTAAATATAAATGAAAACATTATTTACAAATCAAATTAGCAATTACCGACATGAGCCGTTTACCAGCCGTGGCCGTACGAGCCGAGTGAGCCGTACGAGCCGAGTGAGCCGTACGAGCCTAAGGAGCCGTACGAAGACCCAACTGAGACGTATTTTTGGACCACTGGCTGGGCTATTGTTTGGACTACAGGGGCAGCATGGACCACTGGCTGGGCTACGGTTTGGACCACAGGTGCGGCGTGTACCACTGGCTGGGCTATAGCCTGGACGACAGGTGCTGCATGGACGGCTTGGACGACGGGTGCAGCATGGACGGCTTGGACGACGGGTGCAGCATGGACCACTTGTTGGACTGGGTGGACGATCTGAAACAATTAGACAAGTTGTTAAATTATTGAATAGGAACGTGTTATTAGCTTGAGATACTTTTCAAAAATGAGTGTAATACCTTAATGAGAAAATAATCTAAAAATATACAATTGAGATAACTTAGGCAATAAGTAGTCGGAAAATGTTGGTTTTAGTTCATAGAATAACAAAATTAATTTTAAAATTAATTTCAAAGTTTTATGTTTTTTTATCTGTTTAGGAGATTGACAAAGAAACTTCTCCTTAAACTCTGATACACAAACTTTTATCAAAGCTGATCAAAACTAACGACATCTTTATATTTTACTTACAAACATTGTTTCATGAAATTGATACTGAAAATCTACCTTTAATCACAAAGTTATCATTTTTTTTTATACTACATTGTCGGCAAACAAGCATACGGCCACCTGATGGTAAACTGATACCGTAGCCTAAGAACGCTTGCAACACTAGGGGTATCACTCGCGCGTTACCGACCCTTCCCCCCCCCCGATGAGCTCTGGCGACCTTACTCACGCGCAGGAACACAAGTATAAGTTATTTGGCTGCGGTAATCTGTAAGGTGGAGGTACTTCCCCAGTCGAGCTGCTCTCTGAGCGACATATCGTTATCATATGCTCTACCTCTCTAATAATAGATGTTTGACCATAATCTCACTATGATCAGTAATTATGTGGTTAAAGGTGATAAGGTAAGCACATGAAGTTTAACATATACCTATATTATTATTCACAATCTTATTTAGCATCATAAAATTATCAAGCAGTTAATTACCTGTTGGAACGAAGCATAGCTCGTAGCAGCAGGCTTAGCTACAGCCACTGGGGCAGCGTGAACGTACTGCGGCTGAGCCACTGCGTAATGCGGTTGAGCTACAGCGTACTGCGGTTGAGCTACTGCATACTGCTGTACTGCCACTGTTGGTTGATGCACTACGCTTACTGCCGATGATAGCTGAATAAATAAATAATAATATATCGTATGATGGTACTTATATCCATTTATCCATGTGCCAGAAGGAGACAAGTAGCGAGAGAAAGTGAGATATCATTCTTGTTCCATTATACGGTGTCACTAGTTCATTAAATCTATGATTTCTGAATCGGATAATACTTTTTCAAGAAGCTAATTTATTGTTTCATTGTAACGTCTACAAACTACACAGTCTCGAAATTTGTCTGGTAAGAGTTCATGAAATTTAGTTACCATTTAATTTGACAGAATTATGCCACGGATAGATACACAGTTTATTTCATCCCCTTCTTTTATCCATATCTATATTCCTATATTAAATCTAAATAGCTAAATTTATAATAAAAAATATAGGTATGTTCAGGCGGGGAATAACCAAATAAATGTACTTACACCATGGGGATCCCATCCCGAGACCAGACCGCCGGGCTTGGGTTTGGCCGCAGCTATTGAGAGGATGGCGAAAATAACCTGAAATGTAAAAAAATCAGTTAGTACATGATAAAGTATTTCATGATCTTGAATGAAATTGATATAGATGTCTATTTTATAAACTAGTGCTGGTAAATTACACAAATCAATATTTCATAGGCATCATATTGGTCTCGAACATTACATAGAGGAATGCTTAAGGGAGGGACTTTAAAGTCCGACGGCTCAGCAGATATTTGTGCCCGAAAACACCAATAAAAAATTGGGTTTTATTTTTGACGACGGTATGGCTGACACGCAGGTAAGTAGTCCATCTGATGGTAAGTGGCTACCGTCGCCTATGGACATTAGCAATACCAGATGTGTTACCGACCATAATAAAACCTAGAAAGGTAATATGATAAGCTACACATCTCTTTAGGGGTTGGGCTGAGACGCGAGTTGTAATATTTGTAGCCTACTCAGGATCTGGACCTACTGCGCCCTAGATTTTAAAAATATCGAATGTACTCACTAGGGCTCGCATGGCTATAACCGTTTCTACCGAAGTAAGAATGTAGTCTGGTCAATTAATGGCAAGTGCCCTCCTTATATACTTAATGCAATTTTCAAATCTTGCTAGTTCTAGACATCCTTAGTTCAATTCGTTTTAGGAATGTGCCTGATATACGGGGCAAGTGGTGACAGTTTATTCTGAAATCTTTAGGTCGGTTTTAAATTAGGTTTTGCAATGATATAAGTTTTTCTTCAAATGGAGTTTTTAGTCTTGGATATATTTTAAGATTTTTGTATGAATAAATAGTGATGTTCAAGTTACTCCGATTTGCAATGTCTTTGTTAATAATGAGTTTTTTTACAGTCATTAAACAGGTGATTAAGATTTAGAATTTCCCAATCACTTGATGATTTTTGAGGCTCATTCTTTGTAACTAGTTTACAAAATACTTCATTTGGTTTTATATTTTCGAAGCTGATTTTGAAATGATGCGCACAGATGTGCACTCTCGACAGCGCATCTTTTATATGTGCCCAGATTTTAGCAAAGCTGGCTTTATAAAGTGGCTGTATTTGTACCACTAGTACTTCTCCCTAGATGTTTAAAGTACCTAATTATAAACTGAAGAATATCTCTTGATTGTTTTAACTAATATTTTTTCAGTATTGT
This sequence comes from Tetheella fluctuosa, assembly GCA_951216915.1. NCBI lineage: Eukaryota > Metazoa > Arthropoda > Insecta > Lepidoptera > Drepanidae > Tetheella > Tetheella fluctuosa. Next base: position 9,244,273 of record OX578230.1, read on the forward strand.
TCGGAATATTAATCAAGTAACAAATGTACCATAGGTTTTTAGATGATTTTAATTTCTCTATTAATGTACCTATTACTATTTACGAAATTGCGATGATTCACATCCCATTGAATCCACATAAATATTAATCTCAATAAATTAATAAAATTCTAAGTCAGCCGATAAAATTCATTAAAATTCTGACGGCATTTTTAGAATCGCATCGCCGTTTCCAGCAAATATGTGTGTAACTTTATTTAATTATGAAGTCGGTTTTGCACATAATTTAATGTATTAATGTTTATAAAATGGCTTCTCGTTCCTTAGTTTGAAGTAAGAGTGTGACTTTGAATCCTGCTTAAATAGTTGGCTGTTAAATAAGTGTTATGCGGAAAGAGTTGTTGATCCATAATATTATATAACTAGCTGTTCCTAGCTGATTAACCCGCATTCCCGGGATAAAATTAAAATAATTGGACAATTAAATTCTAAAACAGTATTTCAAATCTGACTGGTAGTTAGATTAGCGCCTTTAAATAAACAAACAAAACTATTTTGCTTTATTATATTAGCATATACAGTATTCTTGTGACATTGTCTTCTTGAATAATAATAATCTTTTCAATATCGCAAAAGTCATTATTTTCCGTACATGTTTTAGCATCGAAATAAGAATGCATAGTAGGTATTTTACAAGAAATTCGGTCAGTTAAAAAGCAATTGATGACCTAAACAAAGCATAAATTTCTATATCCTGGAAAAGTTATTTTAATTTAATGATCAGTGTGGCTAATAAATAAGGTCCATTATGTCTTGAATGTGGAGCAAACGTCCGCAGCCAAGAGTCAAATTCCTTATAAAACCGAGACGGATCGCACCTGCTCCGTTGCTACTGTCCACATAGATATAAAAGTCAATATATGCGGATGCTCCAAATTCAAGCGGCTGCTGAACAGAAAAACTGAGGAGAGGTTCTTGTGATAATTTGCAAATAGTGATTATAACCCTATAGAAGTTATCCTGGACATGATGAACCAATCCATTATAAATACATTTTCATATCATTCTTCGTATAGTTTGATTACATAGAACTCATCCCCACGTCACCACTATATTTATTTTAGTGATTTCAGATCTGTGATGGACGAACACATAAAAAAAAACAGGCGAGACTTCAATGAAATTACAATAAACTCATTTTTTTTTTAATTTACAACAAGTATTTACAAAATACAAACTATAATATATAGAAAATATCCACAAAGTTCTCACTGCTGTCGATGGGCAAAGTCCTGCATGCTAAGAAAGAGCTTTAAAATTTGATCGTTCCGAAATAAACTGATGGTTCCAAAAAATATCAAACAAACTTATAAAGTCCGCTCTATACCAATCTGTGCGATTAGTTACTATGGCAATCCAATGCAGTTCGTAAGACTTTTCTATAAATCTGCGCAAGAGTTTCGCCCGTCACTAACGTCCTGTTGCCTGTAGCATATCATATAGATCTTTTATATCTTATGTTATTGCGAATTTCGATCGAACTATCCGATTTCAAAATGTTATTTATTGCTTAATCTTCCACGAACTTATCTACGACTTTGGTAATTAAAAAATGAGCAAAAACATAGAATTTTATAGTTATTCTTGCATTAGTTCTTAGTACCAATGCTTATAAGGAAATGTTATTTCGTTAAACCCTAATTAGAAAAAAAAACACTGATGTTTATTATTTCATATACTTTTGATTTGGATATACATAACTAGATTCAGTTGTACATATACTAGCCATCAGAAATTTAACATTTTTGAAAAAGAAAGTTCCGTACAAACTTCGTCCATCACGGGAAATGCACAATTTTATTTATTTACCTTATTTGAGGATGGTGCCAATTAAGCAATGGGGAGAGACCTCTAAATTGTATGAGCGCCCATACAACTCTGAGGTCTTTATTAATTGGCGTATCTATGTATGTTTGGGGATTTTTTTTATTTTTTAGATTTTTTTCTTTATTTGTGCTGTAAGACCTTGCTTTTTGCCAATTTTTTATAATTCAGTTGATTGAATGAAAGGTAAATTGCGGTATACGGTTTATGACGTATTAAAAAAAAGTACTTACTAGATCTCGTTCAAACCAATTTTCGGTGGAAGTTTGCATGGTAATGTATATTATATATTTTTTTTAGTTTTATCATTCTCTTATTTTAGAAGTTACAGGGGGAAGTTACACACATTTTACCACTTTGGAACCGCATCACTACACATTGGTTGATTTAAAATTCTAATTTACTACCTAACTTGGCATACCGTAACGTTAATTTTTTCTTATACTTCCAACCCGCCCAATATATTTCGCATAATGAATAATTGTCCTCATTAAATCTTAAATACGTCCATACTTTTTTATGGCAATCGAAAGAAAAAAGGTATGTAAACTATGATGTATTGTAATTAGGTGACTGCGATAAGATTTGGTTCAATTATTGAGTGTTCTTTTTTTACTACATATATTGGTTAGTATAGGTTTTTGTCTTGTTTAGGACTTGAATAACTAGAACACTGCCAGTGGGTGGCGTTCTAAATGCAGTTTATTTATTGAGTCTAGTTTTTTTTTTAATATTTGGATTCTTTAAAAAAAGTCACTGAATATTTAGATGTTATTGAAATAAGGTCAACCTTAAGAAATAATTTAAATATACAAAATATTTTTTTGACGCTAGCTGGTCCTATAAATATGCCGGGACTACGCTGACAAAGCCGCCGATATTTTGATACCGCAGCACACCACGCGAATCCCTTGATAGTCAACACTATCACATACACCCCGTCCCTTATTTCCCGCATCCGTAGGCCTAGGCTCGCCCTCAGCGAACCAGACGATGCCATTACCCTAGCGCAGATCGAGGCCGAAGAAGCCCGCAAACAAATACAAATGCGAAATCGTCAACCTAGATTTCGTCCTCGCCGGCGAGGACCGTCGCGACGTCCTTCCCAGTCTCGTCCCGATTAAGCGGCCCGAGCTGCATATTAGCAATCCGACCGATCCCCAAATAATTATATTTGCATGCTAAGCCCTCCCTCAGTCCCCAGGCAACGTCCTGAGCCGAGGTCGAGCCCCACAGGGGGCACCCTCAGGCTACCGTTGCCCAAAATTTATTTAGTTTTAGTTTTTAGTTTTAAGTAGCGGTTGAGAGCCCTCAGCGCTCACCGCAAAAGTCCGCGTAACGGTGGAAGAAGGTCCCCTGGACCCACCACCTTCCTGTTCCAGTCAAAAAAAAAAAAAAAGCTGACAAAGAAAAACTATCATCGGGCCGAGTTAACTAACCCTTTGCAGATTATACGAAAATTTATTGTGCCTTATGAGAATTATTAGAATAGAATAGAATAGTTTATTTTGCTCGAAACTGTGGTATACATTAAGGTCCTTGATATTGTTATATGAGACCATGCATATTATAAGATATGTTTCTTATGTCACATGAGACACGCTCATACTAATATTTTTCTTGTCTGGTGTTCGTGTTTTATAATGTGAAAAAGTCCTAACGTTTTGCGCCGAGCGAAACGTGATTGCGCTATGCGTGGAGAACTTGGACGTAGAATACTACATTAATGGTGAAGAAAGTTCAATTTACTGTCAACAATATAGGTAGTTGATTAAATCCAAAAAATATCTGAGTATATATATATATATATTAAACCGTAATACATAATTGTAACTATATTGTTCCTGTTGGGAACCTTGGCTATCGACAGTAGCGAGGGCTTTGAGGATGTTTTCTATATATCATAGTTTGTATTTTAAACATTGATTGTAAATAGATTGTAACTATACATTATATTGAAAGATAAAGTAAACAGGTATTTTGTAAATGTGTGTTCACAAAAACCTACATTCAATTTTTTACATCATGAATAATACAGGTGTTTTGTAAATTTGGTTCTGTTGAACTACTAATGTTGCTGATCGTTCTCTTATGGGATTTCTGCATCTATAATAATGTTTTGAGTTTTTAGAGCAATCCTAACTATCCTAACTAATATTATAAATGCGACTTTGTTTGTTTGTTACCTTTTCACGCTTAAACCACTGAACCGATCGCGATGAAATTTGGTACGTAGATAGCCAATGGTACGGAGAAGAACATAGGCTACTATTTTATCCCGGGAAAATATAAGATCCCTGGGGAACGCGGGTGACACCGCGGGGCGGAATCTAGTCCTAACTATAATATTATAAATTGCGAAAGTGAGTTTGTTTGTTTGTTTTTTACCTTTTCACGCTTAAACCACTGAACCGATCGCGATGAAATTTAGTATGCAGATAGCCTATGGTATGGAAAAGAACATAGGCTTCTTTTTATCCAGGGAAAACATAAGATCCCTGGGGAACGCGGGTGACACCGCGGGGCGGAATCTAGTCCTAACTATAATATTAATAATAATAATAATAATTTCATTTATTTAAGTCTAAAAGACCATAAAAATGTTAGTTATAAATGCGAAAGTGAGTTTGTTTGTTTGTTTTTTACCTTTTCACGCTTAAACCACTGAACCGATCGCGATGAAATTTAGTATGCAGATAGCCTATGGTATGGAAAAGAACATAGGCTTCTTTTTATCCAGGGAAAACATAAGATCCCTGGGGAACGCGGGTGAATCCGCGGGGCGAAAACTAGTATATAATATTATAAATGCGAATGTGAGTTTGTTTGTTTGTTTGTTTGTTACCTTTCCACGCCTAAACCGCTGAACCGATCGCGATGAAATTTGGTAGGCAGATAGCCTATGGTATGGAGAAAGACATAGACTACTTTTTATCCCGGGAAAACATAAGATCCCTGGGGAACGTGGGTGAAACCGCGGGGCGGAAGCTAGTAGTATAATATATATTTAAATATTTATTTGTCAGGTCCATGTTCTGATGATAAGCAAGCTAAAGTAGAAGTAGGCTAGCCATAATTGTGGCAGAATATTGGTAACCAATAAGCCAACGTGATGATCTGCAAAACTTGGATGCGGTAAATAGAGGACTGGAAGAAGAGGTTATAATATATATGTCAGTGAGACTAGATAAATAATTTTATGTAATAAATCTGAGTTGGTTTTGAAAAGAGTTAGTAATTGCTGAGTTTCTTGCCGGCTCTTCTCAGTAAAAGCAACCTTCTGTACCGTGCGTTAGAGTCAGACTATTCATAAGTGCTTGTGGAGGCATATTTGAATAAAACATATTTTCATAACTATTGGGTAAAGCCTATAACAAGCAGTGGACGTCCATAGGCTGATCTGAAAATGAGGTTGACAGAACATTATACAACTTTAAAAAAAAAGTAAAGCTCACTGAATACTAATCATTCATAAGCCATTATATAGGTCACAAGTTGACAGCACTGGTCGATACCACATTAAAAATGCATGATATCGATCCCAGTGATCGATAGAGAGATAGGTGTGTGTCACGCGACTTGGTTTCATAACGATGTCAACTCGATGTTTATAGGTATGGGGTAATGCCGTTGACCCGATATAAGTGTGATATAAATTAAAATTGGAATAAAATGGCCCCATAGTTTTGTTTAACTTTAAATTTATTTATTAAAAAACATTATACACATAATATATGAATTTAACTATAACAAAAGCATATTATACTCTTGTATGGGAATTCAAAGTTGATTGTAACTAAAAATATAAACTAAATTTATGTATTCGGTGTTACTCCTCGATATTCTAACAAAAATAAATTTAATTTGTTATTTACCATCGTAACTACAATGAGCTTATGCTTACGGTGAAGTAAAACATCGTGAGGAAACCATAGTACGGTGGTAGGGTACTTTGTAGTACCCAACTGACTGGTTACCACCCTCAAGTGAAGGTGACGCCGCGTTAAGCTTAAAAATCTGAAATTCAACGTGCTGCGTCCCGCTCCCTACTATAGCGACCTCTCATAGAAAACCCGCGTAAGCGGAACGGGCGTATGCGACAAAATGGTTTTTATTGTATTTAAAAACTACAAATATATTTCATAAAACCTAAGTACAATTTATAGTATCAGTTTCAATTAATATATGTAGAAATTTTGGAACCAAATCGATCCTCAATGCCGGTAAAATTGGAATCTCTTATTTTAAAGAGGTCTTTTTGATTAATTATTTTGTGTAATAAAAGTTAACCAATCGTGTTGTACGTTGCACGTACAAAATAAAGTCAAAGGCATGATGAATTCTTACAATAAATTTCAGTTCGTTCGCTTCAGTCATTGTTGAAAAAAATCGGAATCCTTGCTACCAAAATCTTCAAGGCGTCGTCTTAAAGATCTTTCGTCAAGCATCTATCGGTGCGTTCCGGCAGCTGCACTTCAGAGCCAATTCCTTCTAGGCTTTGTGCGTTTACTACCCTCCGCCACATCATCACTTGCCATGGTGAGATTGTGGTCAAATACAGGCTTATACATAGTAAAAAAACAAACTGATCGAAGCTTTGGAATAGCGACGGGCAGAGAGCTTTTGCCGCCAACGCTTTTTTCATTAGCGATCCAAAGAGAAAACGTAGCCAGCCTGCTGAGAACCATCCCATCGGCAGCTTCGAGGATTTGTTTTAAATATTATAGATAGGTAGATGGTATTCGAATAGTTGATCAATATATAAAAAATGCTTGTGAGCAAAAATATATTGATACTAGCTGTCCCAACAGACGTTGTCCTGTCCAACTCATACACAAAATTTCATCCAAATCGGTCCAGCCGTTTAATCTAAACCATTCTCGAATCTCCACGAACACACACAAAAAATTTCATCAAAATTGGTCCAGTCGTTTAGGAGGAGTTCAGTCACATACACACGCACACAAGAAATATATATATTAAGATTGTAAATTCAATATACGTTTTAAATTTATAACATAATGCTGGTTTATATTTACTAAGTACTACCTGATATTATTCTATATAGATTATTCCAACAAAAATCCATGTTTATCTATAAGAGTTTTTTAAATTAGTAAGGCAACTACCATAATGGAAAATTCTGATCACTCACAAAATAACGATAGCAGCTATATAATATTCGGTGATCAATCATGAAATACTAAATTTTCCACCTAAAAGCATGTGTAGGAGTCATAAATCTATACCATTAATAACACGTTAGCCTACATATGATCTAGACATACATCACATATAGTATGAGGTCAAACCATCAATTTTATGTTCTACATGTCAATATTGAAAACACGAGCTACGAATAATGTATAAAGTTTTGATGATTGTTTATGTGGTTTTAATTACTTTAGAGCCTTTCTTATTAATAAACTCATAATTTATATTTCAATAACATACAAATTGGTAGGTAGTAAAACTCTTAGTGCAGAGTTCGCCCGGGGAAGTACTACCACCATATCTAATTTCGCCGTGAAATAGTAGTGCACTTGTATTACTGTGTTTCGGTTAGGAGGGTATGGGAGCCGGTGAAATTACAGGCACAGGAGACTTAACAACCTCATGTCTCAAGGTTGGTAACGCGTGAGTGATACCCCTGGCAGGGAAAATATTATATTGTATTTTCTTTGCCCGTGGTGTTATGAGCGTCTATAGGCTACGGTAACCGCTTACTATCAGGTGGGCCGTAAGCTTGTTTGCCACCTATGTAGTATAAAAAAAAAATACTAGTGAATTACTACGTAAAATGAGATCTATAATGTAAAATTTGTTGGTTGAAAGCCTCTGCAACATCTATTGGTGTTTTAACTGTCAAAGTACACAAATCTGTAGGTAATGTAAAGCAGGCCGATGTTAATTTACTATGTATCAGTAGCGCCATCTGTGATGAGTTAGTAGCATTAACGTGTTTGATCGAGTCACCTAACATAGTCCTGCCTAGACTTAGGTACAATTTACATTATAACTTACAAGTTAGTTCCAATAATTCACGTTTGTAAAATGTAAAAAAAATGTGTATACCTACCACTCCTACCAATACCTTTTGAGTTTAAATCATCATCATCATTTCAGCTGCAAGACGTCCACTGCTGGACATAGGCCTCTTCTAAGGATCTCCAATAGGACCGGTCTTGGGCAGCCTGCATCCAGCGTTTTCCAACGACCTTTACAAGGTCGTCTGTCCACCTTGTAAGGGGACATCCTACGCTGCGCTTTCCGGTCCGTGGTCTCCACTCCAGAACTCTTCGGCTCCATCGGCCATCAGTTCTGCGCACTATGTGGCCTGCCCATTGCCACATCAACTTGCCAATTCGCTGGGCTATGTCGGTGTCCCATTAAATACAATATGAAAAATAAAATATTTCAAATCTAAGTTCTGATTATTATGACATTTTTGAATTGTGTTACTCGTAAAGTTGATTCCTGTACTGTCAGAATCGTAGGTAGCTTGTAAATTTCTCCCCTATGCCACTTCAGCTTTTTGGGTTGTTTCTGGTAAATGTAGCACTCTAAATAAATGTCTTCATTACCATCTAATCTATATTCTCGTGTCACAGTTTTAGTTGCCATACTCCTCCGAAACGGCTCGACCGATTTTGATGAATTTTTTTGTGCTTATCCAGTATCTATGAGAATCGGCCAACATCTATTATTCATCCCCCTAAATGTTAGGGGTAGGCCACCCATAAATTTTATTTTTTATTTTTTAGATAAAATGTTTTGTATTTATTTTTTTATGATACAACATCAAAAAATACATACAACCCTAAATTTTCAACCCTCTACGATCAACCCCTATTTTATTTATTTATCTTATTTGAGGTTGGGCCAATTAAGCTAGACCTCTAAATTGTATGAGCGCCCATACAACTCAGAGGCCTATCTTAAATGGAGTCAACTATGTATGTATGGACAGCCTTTAATTTTTAACTTTTTTATTTTTTGAATTTTTTCCTTTATTTGTGCTGTAAGTCCATGCTTTTCGCCAAATTTCGTGATTCTAGGTCAACGGGAACTACCATTTTTCCAATAGAAACCACTCTGTCCCCAGCTGTCAAACATTAGACGTCAATCAAAACAAAACAATGGCGCGTTAGACAGAACGAAATCTGTCGGGGTACCTATTAACATAAAAAAATCAATGTTACTTTGTTTTAGAGAAATAGGGCAGAACAAGGTCTGCCGGGACAGCTATAATATATAAAATTCTCGTGTCACAGTGTTTGTCTGCAAACTTCTCCGAAATGGCTTGACCGATTCTTATGAAAAAATTTGTGCATAGTTGGTAGGTCTGAGAATCGGTCGTAAAGTATATTTCAAACCGCTACGCGGGTGAAACCGCGGGGGATAGCTAGTATCTATATATAAACAAGCAAAGACAACATAGTTTACTACCATTTTCTCCTCTGTTGGTGAATCGATCGAATAAAAAATATGGATAAGCCTTAGCGAATCGTGGCCGGATTTACCCTAGTTATATTAAACCGTTGCATAATATATTATAGTAAAAATTAAATAGTAGCTGTTATTTGTATCGAGTCAATTTCCCTTATTGCGCAAGTCCTAGCGCGGTGTGTAGTAAAGTTCGGTTCCGTGTTCGATGCCCCGGTCACGTTACAATTTATTGTGTAACCTTTATCCTTTACTTGCCTATTTGACATTTAAGTAGTGTAATATGGGACTGTGTTTATAGTATAGTATAGTAGCATTGTTATGATTAATCTATTTTAAAATACACGCAATCTATGTTCGCCGGATAGAAAGGAATCAGAAGACGGCCGGTAACTAAAGTATTGTTTTTGTAAAACAACATAATTGATTGCACACTTTATATATAAAAAAATAAAGAAAGAAAGAAAGAAAAATCATTTATTCAACATACACACAATGTTACAGAATTATACACACATTGGCAAGACAAACAATTAAGTAGAAAGAAGACAATAAATGCACAAAAAAATCTGTAATATTGTGTGATGTCGAAAACGTTTACAACTCAGTTACACTCTTAAGGCATTTGGTAAGCACACACCTCAGAACTGATTTTCAGTATATATAATTTTTTTGCGACTATACAATGTGTGAATGTTTCGGAGAGCCTAACTTTGGGTCAGCCAACTTAGATTGTAGCTATAATTTGTGTTATTATTATATTTCATGCCATGTGCCAAATTACTGGCCTGTACATCAAACTTTTAAACTTACGTACACATTTGTATGGACGAGAAGTCAAATTAAAAATTTGAATCTCCACGTGTCCTGTGTCCCTGAGAATTTAGACACTGCAGTAAAGTTCAGTTCAGTTATATCTGTGATGTTCTTACTACTAATTCTGATATACGTATTCATTTAATATTTTAGAGTGATGAATGTGGTTATGATTTTTGAAGATGTTGATCTTGATTGTAATGAGAAAATTAATAATTCATAATATTAATATTATGTTTACAATAAAATACCATTTTATTGCTAACAATGTATTAGTACATCAATGTTTGCTTCATGTGACATGATAATTCACCTATTAAGCTCCATGACTATTATATAAACCCCATGCCTTATGTAGTGTGACCACTTTCTATAGGGGAAAACGGACGTGCCGAGACTGGCAAGTGGTAAGACAACATGTCTACTTACTTGCATGGTTCTATGATATCATTATTGATTGCAGTTCGGATAATCTATCAAATGTTATACAAGTTGACAATCGTAATAAATGTGCTTAGAATTAGGAGTGACCATGTTTTATTGAAAAAAATATTACTTTAATTATATTGTTTTTTTGTTTTATAGATACCATAAACATTATGATTTTTTTATGGATATAATTTGTAGATATTTTATTTATGTCTCATTTTCAGTAGACATACCTCTGTTTGACGACAATATGAGGCTTCCATATACACCAATAGGCGGTAGGTATATTGTGCCAAAGTATTTCATTTATTTTTGTTTTGAAAAGGGTGAAAATTAATTATGTCATACATACAAATTAATCAAGATTGATTTCCAGATCTTTGAAAGGCTATTACATGAAAAATAATACAAATAAAAGTGCTGAAAAATATATTTTTACGGGTTGTTTTATTTGATTAATAGAATACCAATTATATTATTAAATGTATTTATCAAAAAAAAATATACGTTAAACAGCATTCCCAGCTTGGTACTTATTTTTTTAGGAATAAAACAACAAAAATATTTCATTATACATTTTATTACAAAAAATTGTACAAATTAAATAGTTTTTAGTCGACTGCGGTCGAAATAAACCCTTATTCATTGATCACTAAACCTAATCATTAGAAAGCTATATACAAAAGTGCACCTAACCAGGTACATAACGTATACATTCAAGCCTTTACCTCACACAGAGATCAAGTGAATATATCCAAACAGCGTTTCTTATCATCATTTTGAAAAACAATTTTATTTTGCAGTAAACTAAAGCCATATTTGAACGAACGGGAAAATATTTATACATAAACAAAATACAAGATTTCATCTGAAAAAATATGGTATGTAGATAAATAACTATAAAAAGTCAAGTAATATGGCAATTGTTTACTGATTAACTACTTTGAACTTAATAGTCATTTCATATTGAGTTTGAAATCAAAATGGCCTTTCATCTTACATTTGCGATTGTACTTCATCCAAAATCCCTACAATATCATGCATATTTATTCATAAACGAATCTATAATTATATTATATTAATATACAACACATATACTCTATGAAACAATATAGATTCGTTCACAAATAGCGATGCTAGTCGTTACAAAACGCAGAAGATATTTTCTCTCATACATTATAACTAATCTAATCTACATCACATAGTAATCATTCGTTGATTGACTGCATAATAATCCCATTGTAAACATTTCATTTCATTCGTTCTGTCACTCGTTTGTAACATACATTTATTCCTCTATATTTAAAACTGCAGTAAAACTATGGCGTATTTTTAATCACTTTTAGCGCCATCTATTATCTGCCATAATAAATACAAACTTATCCAATAAGTGACGTTAAATTATGGCCTCCGTAATTCATGTCTGGCATTATTCATAAAATTCCTATTCTATTGATATTTAATGCTTTATCAATGCCAAGATGTTAAGCAATCTACCAAACGAGTGACCTGTTCCTCGTTTACCAGATCTTCGAATGCAGCCCGTGGGCATGTCCGTCGTGGATGTAGGGAGATCCGAAGTGACCGCCCGAGTAAGGACTGGCACTGATGAAGGATTTGACATAGGGGACGGCCACGGGGGCTGGCACTGGGACAGCCACAGGCTTGGCTACGGCCACAGGGTATGGGTGGGGTATTGGAACGCCGACCTGGAAATAAAATTTGGTTTTTAGTTTGACAATAACAAAGACGATAAAATATTTTGATCGTCATAGTAGGTCAGAGACGTACGTTGAAGGGGGTTTAGCTTTAAGTCAAATCATTAGCTTTTTCTAGATTCTATATCTCATTCGGATTCACTCGTGCAGCAAGTTCAAGATGTCAAATTCAAACCAAAGTGACGTCTACCACTTCATACTGAGTTTGGGTGGTGACTATGGTCTAAATATCCTACGTTAATAGGGGAAATTCCAACTGTAGTTTTCGTGTCATGGTGTGGTGGCGTGTATGAGTTCATAATGTTGAGATTAAATGGGGACTAATTTGCAACATACTTGTTTAATAACTGGCACTGGGACTGCGTGTGGCACGGCTACTGGCACTGGCCTGTCGACTGGTACGGGGACGGCTTTCTCGATGGTCACGGGGTAAGGCCTGGGCACTGGCACAGCGTAGGGGCGGTCTACTGGCACGGGGATGGCTACCTGTAATGACAACAATTTAAGATTTAGGCATACAGCTTTATAAGAACATGAATATTTTATATAACAATAATATAGCTTTATATTATATACAATTATTTTATGAATTAACTGTCTACTAATGATAAATCAGTTTCTACATTAAATTAGTTGAACTACAACTGAATACTAGGAAATTTAAAAGTAAGTCTTTAATTCACCTAGTTGTTCACTAGTGTATAGTAAAACAAGGTATATTAACCAGGAATGTTGCTTAGAGCTTTCTTCATGTCGTAAGTAAGCAATAAGACGACATTTTGCGTAATACTATCATGGGAGTAGTTTAACAAGTATAAAATTCTAGTATTACTTGTTAAAAAGAAGTTAACTTAGAAAAATCATGATAAAATTTATTCAATACGTAATTACATGTACCTACTGTGTTTATATACGACTTATTTAATTGTTTGTAGGTACTTAAGAATAATTAAGTTATAGCGCAGTAGTGACGTCAAATAAAGTGGCGAAGGTTGTGGATTCGAATCCAAGGTTTTTCAGCAATATCATCACATACCTCGATAAAAAAGCTTATCTATGGTTTAAATATCTCTCTGCCTTAACATACAATTGTAACAGAAACAAGCTCACCTTAACGGGGTATGGCACAGGCCTATCAACAGCCACTGGGTACGGAGCCGGTACTGGCACGCCTATATGCTTCGTTACCGTCGTATGAACATCTGCACCTACAACTGTCCCCGCACTCAAAGCTAAGCCGGGGCCCAAACCGTAGCCGCCGCCTAAGCTGTAGCCGTGGCCTATACCGGCTCCGCTGTAGCCGTGGCCTATACCCGCGCCGTAGCCGTGGCCTATACCCGCGCCGTAGCCGTGGCCTATACCCGCACCATAGCCGTGCGCGATCAGTGGCGAACTGATGCCGTAATGGCCAACGAGCCCGCTGCGCTTCTCGATGACTTTACTCGGTTCGGCGAGAACCGATGCTGTCATGAACAGTATGGCGATCTGAAAATGAGAAATTGGTTGGTTTGAATATGTGAATGAATGGTCAACAATAATTATGGCTTGTGGTAGTAAATACTTGATTCAAAATGACAACTTATGGGGATTTATACAATAACAATGAAGTTGTTTTAAAGATGTGATCTCTTTCTTTGGGAAAGAGTGGTATATTGATAAAAATAGCCAATGAGATAAATTAAATTTTAATAGAGCGACAGGTCACGCGCACTAAGGGGTGGATCGAGTTGTATAATGGTTTTTCAAAATGTAACCCCTAAAGGGTTGAAATATGCGATCACGGGTGAAGCTGCAGAGCAAAAAGCTAGTGCCTAATGGGTATTTTCCATCATTATCATCTTATCATTTAAGGCGATGATAGCTCAATGGTAGTGACGTCGGACGCCACGGCGAAGGTCGTGGGTCCGAATCCTACAATGAGCTTGAGCTTTCGGTGAAGGAAAACATCGTGAGGAAACCATAGCACGGTGATAGGGTACTTTGTAGTACCCGCCTGGCTGGCTACCACCCTCAAGTTGAAAATCTGTCGCCAAACACCTATTGGTTTGTTCCGGCAGCTGCACTTGAGAGCCAGATCCTTCTAGGCTTTGTGTGCTTACCACCTTCGGCCACATCATCACCTACCATAGTGAGATTGTGGTCAAACACAAGCCTATACAAAGTAAAAAAAAAAAAAACAGATCAAAACGATCAAAAGTTTTTGACAATTCGTAACATACACTTAATCATTTGCTACGAAATAAAAAAATCGTAGCCAATCGTAGAGATCGCACATTAGTTTGCTACGACAACGTAAGAGACTTGTCCCACCCGCCCCGGCGAGAAAACAAAGAGCACGTTGGCGAGTGTCACTCAGCGAATGTTTTATCTTTGATAGCTTTTGTAGCTGCGACAAAAGAGCTCTCAGCGGTAAGGTGCGGTTAATTATATTTTTTTATTATCATACGTATCTCTTACAGTATCTGTAACTGAAACATGTGTAACTGTACGTTTTTTGAACGAGAAAATAGTTGATCGCCACTAGTTTACTCGTCGGCGGTGCGACAAGTCCCTAATGTTATTTAAATAAACACACGTAAATCAGTCATAATAAATTCAGTCGTGATCAATTCAAAGGTTACCTGGTTGAACCATTGTTTAGTGAAATACATTATTGCAACTTTATATCTTGAAATCAATAGTTAGTAAGTCCTAATTATATTTATTTTATATATTAGTAGTAGATAGTTTATCAAACTGATTAAAAGTTATGTTGTTTGTTGCATGATTGATTTTCAGTTAAAAATTGAAGGTAAAAATTTCAGATTTCAAATAAAAAATACAATAATTTACAATTCTAAAAATTCCATTATTTTATAATGCAAAAACATTCGGTGTAGATAACATATTTTGCATATGCAGGACAATAGTTATTATTTCTGGTACCTAATCAGGAGGTAACAGCTTTAAACAACAGTAGACAACTTTTTCTCTACGAGTCATCAAGTCTATATTTAGTTTACTATTATCTCTTCACAGAGCATTTTATTTACTCAACTCTATATCTATTTATATCTATGGTAAATGTAACAAACTTCCAGAGACCGCGTGGGCCGAATTAATGGGCCTCTATTGTTTATCAATTACATTTCGCAAAACCCATTGTTAACCCAATATAAAGATCCGCATTGTATTATTTAGTAGGTATAAACTAAACTCAATAAAATACCGTACTGACACAATCCGTAGGACTCGATAGCTTTAAAAGTTAAAGGTTTCGGGTAAATCTATTTCCTGAGTGTGAGATTTATAATAGATTAGCGGTTCCCCGCGGTTTCTCTCGCGTTCCCAGTATAGAAAATTGAAATAATCGGGATAAAAACTATCTATCTTTTAATTTGAAACAAATGACACATTTTGAAAAAAAAAATTGTCTATAAGCATAAACCACCAATTAACTATAATAAACCTTCGTGAAATTACAAGCGAAAGTAAACAAAAGTTTGTTTACAAAACGTTACCAAAATTTTAGGATAATGCGTTCTTCGTTGCATACGTTATGAATGGAACAATGCATTCAATGTTTTCAGTACTTTTACTTATTACGTGTTATGACTTCATCACGCTGCTTATTATGCGAGTTGGGGTGGGCAGAAAACGAAATTTCACGCGTGGTACGCATTCAAAGTGGAAAATGATATGTTATGGGCATGATTTGTGTTTGCGTCGTGATTTAGGCTAGTGTTTCATCGATTTGGGATTTACTGATCATGTATTGAGTTCTCTTTCGGGAACCCTCATTTCGGAATAATGTATTTTTATTATTTTATATTGGAAAAATAAAATTTGAAATATTTTTAAAATTAAACACGGGAATATTTAAAAAAGAAAGAATAGTTAGGTTAGGTACTCTTACATTGTTGAATTTTGTAATATTAAACATTTAGGATTTTATGTAATTGTAAAAAAATTACGTATGTTCCTAATGATATTCCAATATTAGAAATCATTACAATTATTTAACTAAAATTATGTTTAAACTATTATTTTCGGCTGTGAACATTTGTAAAAAAAAATATTTGTAAACTATACAAAATATTAAATAAATTCTATATTCGCAAATATTCTTGTTAAATAACGTTAACATTCGACAATGTAACATACTCATTGTACGAATAAATTAAACTGCACTAGCTATTGGACAGTCGTGTTGAATTAAACAATAGACCTAATATAAAAGTAGGTGAATAGTGGTATTTCCTCATTGTTCGATTACCGATTTGGGACTAAACCTTGAATTAATATGAAATTTAGTAAGATAAATTATAATAAACTTTATTAATGGTTAAATATATGTTTATGGATATTTTATTTACGATAATCAATTTACTACGTAAATGAAATAATAACTAATCGTTCAAAAGGTAGGTAAAATCTACATATTTTTTGTAATAACACTCTTTTAAAGGTTTTCCTAATGTCTGTTATAAATGTCTATTTAATTTTATTAAATACTATTTTAAACATTCAATGTAAATATTTTTGAAAATAGTCCGGAGTTCAACTCCTTAGCGCTTCGTGAAATTTAACAAAATGAAAGATTGTAATCCAGAAAATACAGGATACTCTAATCCTAAGAAACTCCCAGAGAGTTTGCATGCGAGTTGGTGGGTGCAAGCTAAACTGCAACTAATTAATTTCATTAAACTTGAAAATGTTAACACTTACGAAAACCTTCATATTTCTTGTTTTAAACACACACTACACTGAAACTAGAGGTGCGACTCAACGGACACTAGTGGTGGGCACCACTGGACATATGACAGACTTTCGTCGCAAGGATTTATATAAGTCTAACCGTACACTACCCCACTATTTGCACTAAGGACTTTAACTTCAATCGACGGTATTTGCAACACTTTAGTATAATAGTTTGTGTTACAGTAAATTGCGTGATTTGGGCATATTTAGGTTTTAATGACTTGGTGCTGGAAAATATAATAGGTATATTTATTGAGAAGTATCTATAATTTCTGATAAAATAAGAATTATCGAAAAAATGGGCTTATTATAAGGTAGATCATTATATTGAAGATACATATGTTTATATGTAGCTGCACTCTGCACAAGTGCACCTTGTTCATACTTGTACAAAATTCGCATCTCCTTTTATAATTATTTGTTGTAATTTTTCCAGGTATTATTTTTATATTATTTTTTTGTTTCTGACTATGTTGGCTATTTTTTTATTCGTTATGGGAACTTAAGAAAAGTATATAAAAAACAATCTTATACAGAAATGCAATGTTGTATAAAAATGCCATCATTGACTACTTTTCGAGTTTTACGGACACAGACATACGGAAACTGAATTTTTATATACACATAAATATTTCTTTAATTTTGATTATACTCGTTGAATTATATCTTTTCTAAAAATGTATTAACTTACAAAAAAAAACATTGGCTATTTACCTAAATTCAAACATGTACCGTAACACAAACACCAGCCAGCTTCCCTGACCACTACAGAGACGACGGACGGTAGCAATGCAATCCAATTCTCTTCTCCACTCCTTTTCCTGTAGGTCGGGTTGTTCGACGCTTCAATTATCATCATTCGTAGTACATTCTTATGGTGAACTGTATATTTCCATTAAGTTTTGCACGGTGGAGAGGTACTTTGTAGTACCCGCTTGGCTAGTTACCACCCTCAATTTAAAGAAACTATCACCAAATACCTACCGGTGTATTCCAGTAGCTGCACTTAAGAGTCAGTTCCTTCTTATCACCTTCGTCCTTACCATCACTTACTATCATGAGATTGTGGATTTGACCACAAGCCATATACAAAGTAAAAAAAAAAGATGATTAGTTTTTTATTATAATTAAATGTTCCGATCTATGATTATTATCTATATGTCTAGATGTACAGTCGCGCTACCATAGAACTAAAACAAACAGATCAACTTTTTATGCTGGTGTGCGTCACAACTTCGTATTACGATTGCGCTTTGTCATACAACTTATCCTAGCACGCGTGTTTTAAGAGGCTACTCTTGTATTATTTCAGATGTGTTCACAATTTCAATGTATCTAGAGTAAATAAATCTATTTATATGTCTAGATTATAAATAAATAAATATTTGGGACATTATTCCTCATACACGGCCATCTGACCCCAAACTAAGCAGAGCTTGTACTATGGAAGCCAGATAACTGATATAATACATATACTACTTTTCTTTTGTAAATACATACATATATAGATAATTACACCCAGACACAGGACAAATAGACATGTTCATGCACACAAATGTTTGTCCTGAGTGGGAATCGAACCTACGATCTGCGGCGTGATAGATAAGGTATCTTAACAACCACGCCAACCGGTCTGTCAATGTAGAATAAACGTTTCCCATGGAGTAGTGAAAAAGATTAAATATATTTACAATGCTCTGTTGTTTTATAAAACAATTCAAAGAGCTCATTGTTAGTTGTTTAGGGCTGTTGTTCACCACGGAAATTAATACAGAGATTAAAAATTATCATCGGTAGGCATATTTAGCCAAAGGGTGACCATTTTCCTCTGTGCTGTGGTCACCCTTTGGCTAAATACTACATGGAGGATATTTTTGTGTTTGAATACCTACCCTTTATTGTGGAAACCAACGCTTCAGTATGGTTGATAATGACTTCACTCCTGCAACTATTTGATTTGATCCATATTTCAAGGGAAATTCTGTATTATAAAAAAAATACTAATATAACCTTTTTTTAAAAACTATAATAAACTTTAATACCCGGAAATAACACATAAAATAGAAAAGCAAAATTGCAAGCAAATACTATATTAATACATGCGAAATGTACAATCTAGAAGGGCTTCAGGATGTCAATAAGGTATTATAAGCCATTCTTGCATAATTTCGTACATAAATTCGGAGTTAGTTCGATTCTAGGCGGTCTACTGAGAGCGATATGGGTCGCCATTACGTAATGTCCGTCGGTATGTTTATGGTTACTCTATTTTATCTTTGTTTTAATATGGCGGTTCAATTAAAACTATTGAAGAACAGACAATTATAAGAGCTGTAACATAAAAACTATGGAGTATAATTAGTAGCAGCTTCTGCCTTGCGCTTGTATTGTAAATAATCCAGAAAATATTCTATGTTTAAGTCAAATTTAATCCAAATCCGTTCAGCTGTTTAAGCGTGTTTTGTTTTCCATTGTTTTCACAGTAATTTTAATAAGTTTGCGCGAGCAAATCAACACGAAGAGGCTCCTATATGTATTTACTTTTGGCTCTACTCTACGCGTCATGATAGCGTCTTGAATATGTCTTAAGTATATTATTATAGACATTAAGTTTTCATTTTTTTTTTGACAAAGACAAACGGTCCATTTGATGGTATATGGTCACCGCCACTTACGAACATTGGCAGCACCAAGGAGTCTACAAATAATTTATTGCGATTCCTGATTCTCCTTTCACGTGGTTCGTGTTTTAAATTGGATCTCTTGAACAATTTGAAATAACAAAAAACTGCGCTAAAGTAGGTCTGTTGCAGACCATTTGGTATTGTTCTTGTACTGGATTACTCAACTAAGGGTTTTGTTGAAACGTGGAGACAGAATGACAACTTACAATTTTATGCAACTAGATAACGTGCTCAAGAATCAAAATGGCCCTTTGTTATGCACGTTCGACGAACTAATGTGCGATTTTCATCAAAAGGAAAAAAATCAAGTGATAAAGTCTCTCTTAATATTCCGATTGACCATAAGCAGTATTGTGTATAAACTTTATAATAAAAAAAAAAATATGATGATGAAGCTAGGTTCGGTGGGTTCATATATACGGCTTAGCTGGCTTCAGCTGAAATCTGACGTCGCGTCGTAACTACTAAGGTGTTGAGAAATTAATAGCTGTGTTGCGTTTATCGACCTTGCATCACCAGTGGCTTCAGCCGAAAACCAGCGCTGTAGTTTCTACAGCAGATGCTGAGCTGAAGCCGTTTGGGCCCAACTTAGTAGTAACAATGCATCAATATCTATTGTATATTGTAATGTATGTTTTTTTTTGTTATAATCAATTAATATCTTGATTTATGAATGTATGTTTTTTGTATTGTTGCGTGTTGTGTGTTGTGCTATTTCGTTGTGTCTAATAAATGTATCTATAAATATTTTGCTTTAACATTATCAACTCTATCAGGAGACGTATGGTGTGGTCGATCTTGAGCTTTCAGTGAAGTATAATATCGTGAGAGAGAAAACTTGGGGTAGGGTAGTTAAAGTACCCGCCGGGCTGACTACCACCCACATGCTGAAAATCTGTCACCTATCGTTATGTTCTGGCGCTTTGAAACCTGTTGGTGGCTTACCACCTTCGGCTACATCACGGTGATATTGTGGTAAAATACAGGCTTAAAGCAAGAAAAATATAAAGATATAGAAGTAAGAAGATATATAAGAAAAATATAGAAATTGAGCAGACATAGTTCCACCTAATTATATTCTGAAGCATAACATTTTATAGTTTTGGTATACACAATTTGAGTTAATTATCTCCCACCAATCATTCGTATAGCCTTCATAAGGGGGCATCACAGGCCGGTCTCACAGATTATAGAGATATAGCACTAAAACAGTTTTAAAGCATATGGCCACACTTGCCACAGAACAAGTACTTTATTGTTACGTTTAGTGTTACGTTAGTGTTGCATAAATGTGTGTAACCTTGATACTCGTCGGTGAGGAGTATTTCCTGTTTCGTTTATGGTTTGTTAAGTGTATCTTTGGGGACATCTGAGTACCTGGTGCGGATTTTTGACGTCAGCTACCTTACTATCTCATTCTCGCGGAACTCAATGGAACTAATTTTGCTCCTACATTTTTTTTGTAAACTCAAATAGTAGCATTTGCTAACTTTAAATCCCGCACAAGGCACTCTGATGATTTAGAAATATAGTAATTCTTGTCGTCTAGTTTGGAGTATAAGCGCTTATCAAAATTTGTTAATTGAAACATTGGGTATTTTTGAAAGCAAGGAAGTCATTATTCTTTATACTAAATTTCAGTTGTCAAGTAACCTACCAAATAAGAAAACCTATCCAAAGTAAGTATATGATCTTTTGTCAACTATCAGAAGGATCAATAAAAAAATATTTTACAATCATCACATCCATGCCCAAGATCATGGGATAGAATCATAGAGTGATTTCGTGGGGAAACTATAACATACTGAATGAAAGGGTATTTGTGAATATCCGATAGCTGAACCTAGTGTTCATTCTTACCACCTTCGGCTACAACATCACTTATCTTGTGGTAAAACATTAACCAATCCAATAGTAAAAGAGTTTTTTTTTTAAAAGAGTCATCTCTCTATCTTTCCTCAATTAAAGTCCACTACGTTTCCTTCGATCGATTTCTATAGAGACATATCTGAGATATAGACTATATATCATTCGAAAGGGACACCCGTTCCCACAGTTCCTTTGATCTAGATTAAACAATGATACAATTATAAAGAAACAACGACCGTTTATTTATCAATGGAATTTAAACTCTAACTCGTTTGTTTTAGAGTTCACAATCAGGTGGTAATGAAACCATGTCGGTTGACACGCGAAGAATGTATCGATGCTCTACTTTCCATGGTGTCTGTACTTCTGACTCCAAGGACTATATAATGTTGGTATTCACAATATTATCAAATGCTAGTAATTTAAAAGTTAATAGAAGACAATAATTTCAGCCATTCTATGTATTTCGCTTTTAGCGCTGCTGACTAAATGGTGGTCAGAACTTATGCTGAGCTGATGTCCTGTTTGGCGGCACAATCACTTTTATTGTTATGTGATGTACTAAAAATCTGAATATTGGATATTCAGATTTTTTTCTGGATCCAAACTTTAAAATTATGATAATGCTCCTATAGCAAGGAAGTAAACGCGTACCGACCGACCTTCCTAAAGAAAAAATACGTGTGGCACTCGGGGACTGCCGCGGTAAAGCTATTGCATAGCATTTTTTATCAACTTATGCAATTATAATTATTAATTTATTTTTTATTTAGGCAGTTTTTTTTTTCTTTGATATTAATTCAAGTTTTTTCTTTGATATTAATAGATACCTATACACCTATATACTTTCTCACAAACAGCATAACAGGTGTTAGGTTTTTTCGTTACGAAATTTCTTGATTCGGTCGCCGCGCTCAAAGCCCGAAGCCCGCGATAAAAGCTATACAATAGCTTAAAAAGAAACAAAAATATAGATTTATATAGGAATTTGTCTATGGTCTGAATATTCCAATTATTTGTATCAGGTTTAATTACGCCAAACAATGTTGAGAAATTACAGGGAAACGTCACCTAGGTAACAAATGTGTCCTGAACCATAATTTAAATTTCGAAACATTAGGCTCTGCACTCACGACGACATTCTGCGGCAACACTGAAACAAAAACAAACAGCGATATTGTTGCTGTCCATTATACCTTAGCACATACATTCACGACCCTGCATCACTATTATTCTGCATCGTTGCAGTCGAGCGTTTCCTTCGATGCTGATACAAAGCAACTGTAGCGATTCTGAATCGCATGAAGCAATCTATCAAGCAGTGAAGTGAGCCTACTGCTTCGCGTCGCCGCAGAATGGCGTCGTGTGTGATCAGCTTTATGTAGTCGAGACTAAAACGTACTTACTTGTCGAGACTTACATAGATTTTACTGGATGAAGCTATTTGCAAGTTAAGAGGCAATTTTATAAACAGTTGCATACTTGAAGATTGACGTTTAATATAATATAATTTATTTTGATAGATATGATTTATTCATGGAATTGTAGGTAGTAGGTATAATTTGGTTTACTTGAATATCGTTAATAATTTCTAAAAATGCCTAGGTTGTAATGAATTACATCCATAACTCTACTTAGATAGAAGTACCGAGCTTTTAAATGTTAAGTTTTCCAGCTACTTGTCTACCAATGAACACATTTTATGTCTAAAAATTGACGTATTTTGTTTCTTGCGTATACAAACTTAAATTTTTCATTCCAATTTTAGAAGTAGGTAAGTAAGTAACTTGTTAACATTTTTTTTTCAAAAACCTTTCTGACTTGTACGGACTTGACTTGACAATATTTTTTAACCGATCTTCAAAAAAGCAGGAGGCTTACAATTCATCGGAATCTTTTTTTTTTATATTAATAACTTGACATAGGCAAAATACAAAAGTTATGTGATACCTTCGAAAATAATTATTGTAGGAATAGTTGTCATGGCCTATTTTATATTGACGGGCCAGTTGGCGTGGTTGGTAAGATAATCTATCACGCCGCAGGTCGTGGGTTCGATTCCCACTCAGGACAAACATTTGTGTGCATGAACATGTCTGTTTGTCCTGAGTCTGGGTGTCATTATCTACTTATGTAAAGAAAAGTACTATATGTAGTATATCAGTTATCTGGCTTCCATAGTACAAGCTCTGCTTAGTTTGGGGTCAGATGGCCGTGTGTGAGGAATAATGTCCCAGAATATTTATTTATTTATTTATATTGAAGCTGTGCCGTTATCTCAAAATTAATATAAATCCCTTCAATGATCAATCTAGTCTGGTCCATTACATGAGAAGTGACGGTAGGGCAGGTACCAGTTGTTATGTATGTTTGATGTTAGCCATAAGCCGCCACGTACACTTTTTATTACATTTTCACCGACTCAATGACATAATCTCACTGGTGATTGAATTCAATCGACTGTGACAAATATGGAACTCCTGTCTAGTCAGGGTTATTCTGGACTTCTATCTTTACCTACAGATTCTTATATACATTATATATATTGCTGTTTCTGCAGTAATTTAGTAACAATAAAGTCTTATCTATATACAGGGTATTACAAAAATACCCGAAGCAGTAAAGCCGAAAGGAGGTTAAATGGGGCCTTATAACGAGTCCATTCACAATATTTAAGAACCGTAGTAACGCTGTATAACATACCGCAAAAAAAAAAGACACTGATGTTCAAACCCTATTTCAGTAAAATTAAAGAATTTACCTTTCTACCTAATTCGCGAAACGACAAAAATAATAATCGTAAATTTACAACATATATTTAATTCCTTGTATTGAGGTAGCAAACATTTATGAATGAAAAATAGAAAAACTATTAAAGTAGACAATTAATAGGTAAAATAGGTACGTAGGCATTTCTGTTAAATAATCTGGTTCCCTGACACTAGGGTTGACAAAATTTTTGGCTTTGATAATTAATTATATTTTTTACGGGGTATATTGTAACATTTGTATATATAATAAGCGTGTAGGTCTTAAATCAGAGTAATAGCCAGTTTTTTCTTAGTCTAAATTGGCTTAAATTTCACTTTTTTAATAAGAATAAAGTTCAATCAGCGATATTTTTAGACCATTCTTTCAAATATAGTACAGACCAATTAGTGCCTGTTTAAAAATAAATTAAGATTCTTCGATTCTTTTTATTATTTCATAGTTAGTTAATATAAAAAAATAAATAGTCTACATAAGTATGTCTAGTGCAATAACGTGTAAGAATGACGCTGAGGCATTCTACGCACGCGCACAGATTAACGGGTCCAAGTGTCAACATTGCGTGCTGTCGATGCCTCAGTTTTATAAGTTTAGGACACACAATTTAAATTAAAGCTATTTCATTTATTTGTTTTATGATGTCATTTTTATTCACCTCGAGGATAAAGCTGAGTTTCCACCAGAAATAAGTAGCAAGGGATGTGTTTTTATCCGCCAATAGGATCGCTTTATTTTCACAGCTTAGCACGTCATAGATCTAATGTAGTGATTCTATTGACGGATAAAACACAGCATCTCTGGTGGAAACGTAGCCTAAAGCCTGTCTTCGTCTTGGGTGGCTCGAGCCCCTCGCTTCACTCAGGACTCAACATAACTCTAGAGTCCCTCGTTATGCTCAGGGTCCAATATGCCGCCCGTGACGTAAGACACTGCTTTATCCTCTAGATACCAATGTTTATGCCCACAAATGTTTGTCATCGGTGCGAATCAAGCCAACGATTAAATTATGTAAGTATGGCTAAAAGTGAAGATAAAAATATTTTGGATTTGTAGAGACAAAACGTAGACCAATAGTGTATTCTAGTCTTATTTATATTTAATGTAAATGTGACGTGGATCATACAACATTGCAAATAAGTTTTTCAATACATTAGTCAGCGCCTGCGCAGTTTAATTATGCGTCGTTTTAATTAATTGCGTAATTGATAAAGAAGGATCTAACTCTGTAAACGGAAACATTGTGGTTTCATTATTAAACTAACAGATATAGGTCATAGAAAATGAGCATTAAAGATAGTTCAGTAGTGTAGACGAAGCTGAATTTTTCGGTGATGAAAAAATTATGATACTCCTCCTTCGTTCTAGAAAAAAAACTCTATGGTCAATAGCCTGAAGTGGCATTGGCATCACTCACAAAGATCTGATGATTTAAGACAGAATCATGCACGAGCGTAAAAGCTCTGAGCGCTATAACCTCTTTCCTGGTGTACCTACTGACTGGCTATCTTCAATGGAAGTCGCTGGCCAAGATTTTTAATTGTGGAAATTTATGGAAAAAGTTTAAGGGCAGTACTGGGTATTCCTTGGTTCAATTATGACAGTAGGTATAAAAAAAAATATGGTGATCTAATTGAAGAATTTTCGAAATTCAAATCACAAATATTAAGCAACTTGTCGATAGTTAAAAAGTAAATGAATGCCTAGGGTTTACGTTACGTTACAAAATGTACGTGATGCTCTCTAGATTTGGTAACAATAACCCGCGAGTTGAGATCACACGTTTCTGGTTCACCAGCTCATATATTACGTCACTGATTAGAATGCGGTGTGAATGAGTGATGGAAAGTGATCGGAATAACTACTAGGGTTTTAACTTTAATGTAGGCATTTGTACTGTTGTCTTATTGTGGACATAGTCGAGGTATTGAAGTCTGCTTAGTTCTTGTAAATTTTAGTACTGACTAAACTAAATATTAAAACACAATATATACTATAACTAGCTTCCGCGGTTTCACCCGCGGTCCCGGAGTTATATTATAGTATTTATTTTATTCAAGGACTGAACAGGTATATTTACATTAAGCAGCTATTTCGAACCAACTAGCATAAAATTGCTGTACCTAAGTATTCTGTCCGCAGTCCGCGGGTAATGATTCAGCTATTTACTATTTTGCGGTCTTTGCGGAAGGTTCCTCTTCTTAGTTATTATTACGAAAACCTCTTTAATTAACTCTGTAGGTTTATTGGTAAGAGTAAGCCGTTGGGTAAAAGCGACACCACGGACTCGAGTTCTCCCGGAGGCGGTAGCTATGGCTTGCCTTCACTAGCTGCCCTTAGTGGAGCGCGAGAGTTAAATGCTCGAAAGGATGGAAGTGCTCAATCCGTGTAATGACGGGGAAACCCGTTCACGAGCCAACTCGTGATGGTGACACCTCTCGATACCCTTAGCTGCTGGCACCAATCTGTCACCTGCGTTGTTTCAGTGACCTCTTTACCACCACATTTCTATGCAAAAAGTCCATCCATTCTTCCGTTGCAAAGACAACTCAACAAACAATCATTCGCCTTTATATTATGTAGGGATTCTGTACATTACGAAATATTTACGAAACAAATTAAAACAAGTAGAAACACACTCACCGCCAATATAAAATGCAAACACCGTCACGATTTGAAAAACTTGTCACTTACTATGCCTTTACTTAAGCAACTCCACCCCTAACAAAAAATCATCTTCGTGATGTTAATGAATAGGGAAACTAACTAGTAGATCACAAAATAGGTAGGTACAGAAGGATACTGTTTACCTTTACATATGCACAGTACAATTCGATAAATAATAATTAAATTCTGTATTTTTTTTTTTATCTCTGATAGTTATACAGCATGCTTTCTGTGACTTATCACCGATACAACTTTGGCTACAACATCACATTCCACAATGAAAATGTGTTCAAATTCAACTTCGTCTGGTGTTGGGATCATAACCAACTAGCTTCCGCCCCGCTGTTTCACCCCAGAACATATTCTATCTGTGTGCCAATTGATCTAAAGTTCAGCTGTTATGTAGCTAAACATACACACACACAGAAACTGTAAAAGCGGCATACCTACGTATAAAATCATCTAAAGGTGTATTAAATAATCTTAGTGAAGTTGAAGCATCTATAGATAGATAGATCTATGTGTGCGTGTAACGTATTTCATCCAGTATGGTGAAAGGAAACCTTCTGTGTATATATATTTCGTGCAATAAACGTCAGTGAGAATGGGTGAGAGCAAAAAAAATTTAAGAGGGAAATAGTTTGTCCCTATAGTGTAGTGACAGAACCGCATTCCCTTTTCTTATATGGTTCTCATATATTCACTCTGTATACGTAACTCTACTTTTTAGGGTGGGGTTTTAGTAGCTTTATCGCTTACGCTTATGTTGTGGTGATTGTCATAAATAACCATGTTCTTACTAAACTATACTAATAAAGAATACTAACGAAAAAGAGTTGTGTCTGTCTGCTTACAACGTTTTCGCTGCTAAATTATTATAATTTTTATAATTAACTACTTTGAAATAATGACAGCGGGCCAAACGCATAAACCTACTCGCGTTTCCTAACGTCAAAAAGTCGCAGCAAAAGCAGAGTTAATTACAGTAAAGTAGTTAAGAAATGATGATGAACCCAACTAGGATTTTAAAGTATCTTAGATCGTAATTTAGACATATCAGTTTGCGTAAACAGCTATTTTTAACTCACTCCGCTACTACTAGCTTTTTTTTCATCGTGGGGAAATCCTCATAGGATATGATCGCCCCAGGGGGTGCGGCCGGACTACTGCCAGCTAAAACGCCACGGTGATCGCCATCTGCGCTGTAGAGGGGCTCGGGTTCTCGTCCCTTCAAGCGCGGCGCTGAGACCGCTACTTCTTCCCTAATGTAATCGTAGCCTTACCGCGCTGTCCTTAGAAATAAGGAATGCTCTTTTTTACACGCAAATCAATTTCTATGGCCGCTCAGTGACCAATATCCTGCAAACAGGGTACTAAATAGGCAATTATTAAGTCACGATAAAATATTACACAAGCATTATCGTAATCTAACCTGAATACTCATACCATTAAATAGTTTATGTTGAGTTATATTACATACATATTCATTTCATCCTCTAGCTTTTTAATTTGTATTAAGTTTAGTTTACATACGTAACTTAGTCACTGAGACACTTCAATTATTTCTTATTACGTGAGATAGTTTAAAGCATGTCTAGTAAAACTAAAGTTAAAAATATATCTATCACTCTCTAACGTCATATAAAAAAAGAGATATGGTTATCTGAAAACGTGCTGCTACCAATTTTGATAACACACAACACTATTCCTAAAGTAATTTTGATGTATTTTAGCGAAGTACCATATAATTGGTACAGTCAGGAACTTCCAATAATAGCTTTAAAGAAAATAAATAATACATGACTCACTGAGAAGTAAACAATTCAATAATGTATGATGGTTATGCAATAGCGGTCAGGTAGGAGATTACGTGTAGGTCTAGACCAGATCTAGTGTAGTTTACCTATACCTTACTGGGCGTGTTAACTATGACGGGTGATGAGAGTGTGTCACTTATGTGGTGGATAGATGGTATAGAGAGGATGATACCACTTATTTAACAAACAGAAGAAATAAACAGAAAAAACGCGCACGTAGTATTTTTGAACCAGTATTTCAATGTTGTAATATTAGTTAGGATTAGGATAGTAAGGATTGATCGTGTTTTTTTTTACTTTGTACAGGCTTGTGTTTGACCATAATCTTATGGTAAGTGATGAGTATTCGTGTGTCTGAATCAAAGCAGGAATTTATTGTTGACTATTTTCTCAGAAGCACGATGACAGTTATATATTCGGTTACAGATACAGGTATTGGTTTCACAAATTTCTTATTTATTTCTATGTCTAACTCAGACTGTAAACTGAATGAAAGCTTGTAGACTCCTCAAGAATTATTATGTCCAGCACTAGAATATATTCGAATATTCCTCCCCCTGCGGTTTCACCCGCGTTCCCGAGGGATCTTATAATTTCCCGGAATATATTCTGTGTGCTAAATTTCATCCAAATCTGTTTAACCTGTTCAACTGTTACGGAGTTGTGTGGTAACAAGCATACAAACTTACAAAATTTCACATTTATAACACACTAGCTTCTTCCCTGCAGTTTCACCCGCGTTCCTCAGGGATCTTAGGTTTTCTCGGTATAAAAAGAAGCCAATGTCCTTCTCCATATCATAGGGTATCTGTATATCAAATTTCATCGCGATCAGTTTAGCGGTTTGAGCGTGAAAAGGTAACAAACAAACCAACAAACAAACAAGCAAACTCACATTCATATATATTATTATTAGTTAGGATTAGGATACGATTAGAGCGCTCTAAAAACTATCAATTTTTATCGAGATTGTAATGACTGACTCCTCCATTGAAAAGGGAAGATCTTTCACCAGGCTAGGACATCGTGCCTGGGGACTGTGGTCCAACTGTAGATGTTGAAAACTCGTTTATAAGTCAAGTGCTCAGGAAACTTTGTTTGATAGCGCAAAGTAAAAACTTGTGGCGCCATCTATCCACGGGTAGTGAAAGTTCCCTTATGTGATTGATAGATATCGCTACAATGATAATCAATTCAAAACTCCATAAATTTATCTGCTTTACCCGAATTAAGGATACACAAATAAGTGTGACTTAAGTCAAAAGTAACAAAACTCTTTTTATGAAGCAAACAACAATGAATAAATAAGTGTATGATGTAGGGTGTGTAGGTAAGTATAGGGTATTTTACTCTATATGAGAAAAAATCTAAAAATGTACAATTTAGATAGCTTAGGCAATAAGCAGTCGGAAAATATTAGTTTTAGTTCATAAAATAACATAATTATTTTAAAATTAATTTCAAAGTTTTCAGTTTTTTTTATTTGTTTCTAAACAAGTGAAACAGTAGCTGCCATTATAATGACGTCATACGGTGCTGTATGTAAACTAAAAAGTGTCAACTGAAGTATTATTATTATTATTTTTACACTAGCATTCAGGAACAGCACACTAATAAAAAGGATAATAGCTCATTTTTAATTTATAAATTTTTATATGTTCAATTGAGACCAATATCAGCGCATTTATTTATTTACAAGAGACCAACTACCGTCATGACTGTAGAGTAACGTGGCGTCCAGCGTTTTCATCAAACTACGCGCGAAAATTGAAAATATAAAAATTTAAATGCAATTTTATGGCACTTATCGATTGAATAAAATTTTTGTGTTTTTTTTGGTGGTTTATTAGCACCTTAGGAACGGATTGAGACACTTTATTAAAAAATGGGTGTAATACCCTATTATCATCTCTATATAATCCATGGTAGCTTTCTTCTTGTACAGGTGTAGATAAACTTCGGTTCCGTCCGCGGTATAACGGCGGTACTAAACACATGTTATAAATACCTTTACTTTCCTACATTAGATCACTTTCTATCCTTACACCACGAAGACTAGTTTATAACTATATCGTGAAAATGATTTGGCTACATTATGTAAGTTATAGTAATGAAATATTAGGATTAATTTTATTATTAAAAATACTTTTTTTTTTTTTTTTATAAAGTATTTAAAATTGGGTCGCATGGATCTTGAATTAAATACTGGGTGATTTTGTTATCATTGGCAATACTTGCAAGGGTGGAAGTACTCATCAAAATGAACAACTTTTATTATGGGACTAACTGCGAAATCAAGTATTGCCAGTGATAACAAAATCACCCTGTATTGATTAATATTTATTTTTAGCATCAATAACTTTTTTAGAGCAAGTTGAATATATTCTATATCAATTAGTACCTAATAGAATACAGGATGATTTTTTCATCAAAAAATCACACTGTATATTCTTTATTATTATTATAATATATCTTTTGCGGAGATCTCTAATATCTAGATATTATTTTCCGAATTGTTTGTCAATTGCATGAATTGGTTTTAAATATTAAAAAAAAATTGCTCTACTTTTTTATAATTATGTTTCTAATGTTTCAGGTCTTACTGTTTCTCTACACATATCACGTGCAATGCGCTGAGCCAGAAAAACGGAGTTTGGGTGCAAGCGTAGGATATGGCGGAGGAGGTGGAATTGTATCAACCGGTGGGATCGGTGGAAGTGGGTTCATACCAAGTGGTGGCATTGGCGCAGGAAGTGGGATCATTGGAGCTGGCGGAATATCTGGAGGCAGTGGTTTTCCAGTTCAACACACTTACTCAGAATTCCAAAATCGGGTAGCAATTCCAGTCCCTCAAGCGGTACCAGTATCAGTACCTCGCGCGGTACCATACCCGGTACACGTTGGTGTACCGGTTGATTCGCCACGGCCGGTACCAGTTGCAGTACCACAACCTGTAGCTCACGTCGTCCAGCGTCCATTTGCCGTGCCTGTCGACCGCCCGTTTCCGTACCCAGTTGCCCAACCCGTACCTGTGACTGTTACTCAGGGTGTCGGAATACCAGTGCCACAGCCGTATGCTGTAAGCGTACCGGCAGCTGTACCTGTTAGAGTACCAGTGGGTGTACCGGTTGCTGTCGGCGGAATTGGGGGTATAAGCGGAATTGGGGCGATTGGTGGAATTGGGGGAATTGGTGGAATTGGGGGGATTGGTGGAATAGGAGGATATGGACTAAGTGGGGGTCTCGGAATTGGTGCTGGTCCAATTGCTTCATCGGTGATAGGGTCCTCAGTACATGGTTCCGCTTTATATGGAGGAGGGTATGGAGGTTATGGTAAATCAATTGCCTCCCCAGGGCATGGATACTCTGGTCATCATTATTAGTGACAATGATGATGTAGATGGATATCAATGACAAGTAGTCCATGGCATATCTTGTCTTCTTAATCATATTAAATAGTTCGACGACTGATTAACTGATGAACAACTCACAACCTAAAAACGTGTAACTTAGAGGACATAATCTTTTAAAAATTTAAAGATGCACTACTTGTAACAGGTTCTTTTTTTAAATAAAACTTCTACGTCGCTAAGTTTAAGACTTGGAGAACTTCATCTGAATATTCAAACCAGGCCGTTTTGTTATTAAAATTATCTGCAGCTTTGTAGATTTATTTTGCCTTTCCGTTCAATCAAAGTAATTTCCTTTTACGGTATCCATTAAGCGAGGGCGAGGTATTATTGGTATATTTTTTGTTTATCCAATTGGTCAATATCCTTTAGTTACAGAATCGCAAGTAAATAATTACTTTACAATGAATTTGAGTCAGTTTATTTATTTGTAGATTTAATAATAAAATAGGTATCTTTAGCTGTTAAGTTAGTTGTTATCTTGATAGATTAATTAGATTTAATTTTAAGGTATATAACTGTTTGTATTACAATTCATTCATTCATTGTTTTGGTGGTTTTAGTCATATTATCAATAAAAGCTTTAATTAATTTGTAAATTAATATAAATAAATATCAAAATGAGATTATTATACAGTGTTTTAATTTTGTTTATCCTTCCTTCTATTTTCTTTAATTTTTTGTTTATAGGTAGTTGTTGAGACAAATATAACAAGCCCAAACATGATGAGACTGTCTTCTTTAGTGAAAGAGTTTCAGGAAATGGCTCCATTATCAAACCCTGGTCACCATCAAGGGCTATAGTAGGAAACATGATAGGGTTATCTTGTTTAGTTGAGGAGTTATGAGGCGCTATGGCCACCTCCCAGTTTCAACATCAAACACTGACAGACAGACATACGAAGTAAACACGCTTCTAATAAAAGGTCTTTGACTTTATTCAAACTAAAGATATTTGCTACGTATTTGGGTTTTTGATCTCCAACATTATTTTCATATTTCCACCGGAGATTGTATCTCCCGGTGAATTCCTGCAGATATAATTGAGAGCCAGTTCCCTTGTAAGATATCATGTGTGTTTACCACATTTGACCACATTATTACTTACCAAGGCAAACGCCTTTTATTAATAGCTTTTATTTAATGTGTTTCGATCGTATGTCTGTCTGTCTGTCAGTCTTTCCGATTCCAAATTTGTAATTAAATTTTCAAGTATATGAACCAAACCACCAAATAAGAACTTTTCTTGCAAAAATATCTCGTGATATTTGTTTTTGGTAATAATGTGAAAATATTAATTAGAGATAAGTCATTGGCCTCAACAGACGAGCCAGGTACAAATGGGTCGATAAAAAATAAAACATAGTCACGTGTCTCCTTCTTAGGTCATAAGGCCTCACAACTGAGATAACATGACCTCAATCCATATATATTTAATGAGTCAAATGACTTTTAACGGAAGAAGTAAATAAAATGTTCGCAAAGTTCAATGCCCACTGTGTATAAGATTTATTTACTTATTTGATTTGACACATATTTATTTTTCCAACAAAAGAAACTGTTGTAATGCACAGAAAGTTCATTTGAAAAATAAATATAGGTAGATTTTAATATATTAGCTGAACCCGGCCCCGCTTCGCTATGGGTTTTTTTTTATTGATAACACTAATTATCAGCATACCAAATTTCATCGCGATCGGTTCAGCGGTTTAAGCGTGAAAAGGTAAAAAAACAAACAAACAAACTCACTTTCGCATCTATAATATTAGTTAGGATATACATATAATTATGTATTTTATTTATTATCTATTATTTAATTAATTCATTATTAATTTATTTATTCTACTAAATAAAAAAATGATTTACAAACAGAACAGAAAATGGTACTTAACAATTTTGTCTATTTGTATAATAATATTATTTATACCTTATATATTAAATTCAACATATATTTACAATCAATGTATAAAATACAAACTATGATATATAGAAAACATCCTCAAAAATGTTTAAATAAAATACAGCCAAACATATAAAATTTAATATCTAATATTAGTAACAGCCAATCAGCCAACAGCAATAAAATAAATAAGAAGAAGTGACATCTTACTTTTAATCTTCTACTTAAAAAAACATTAACAGACAGATAACACACAGAAAATACTTTATCGTACCTAAGGGGTGCTACTAAATAAGTGTCTTTCAAAATTCAACCCCCAAGGGTTAAACAGGAATTGAATGTAATAGAAGTTTATATGTCCGTGTACCGAAGCAATGTTCATAGGGATAAAAGTCAAGAAGAAACATGAGGAAGGTGCAGTATATCCACCTGGCTGGCTACCTCTCGTTGGAAATATCTGTCGCAAAGTACCTACGGGTAAGTCATACCATAGGCTTTATCATACAGTGGTCCATCGCGTTTGAAGTCACGCAAAATGCCGCTTTTGTATAGGCATTCGTCATTGCTGCATTGTGTCCCAAGCCCCGCACGATTGCTCTGTCTAGACGTGTCCGTTGGCCGACTGTAAGAGTTACATAGACTGTGGCCGCATTATCACTTCTCACGATGAAGGTAGAAGGTATGTTCAGTAGCAACCTAATTTAATCAATAAAAAATACAATGATTGTTTCGCATAAATCATAATTACCTCTAAAACGCGCGGGCGTCAGTAATTCTAATCCACCATAATCCGCAATAATTTATCGTGCGAAGTAATGGTCTCATTTTTAATTTTGATACTGTCGTGATATCAGTATTTATCAACGTGCGTGATAGCCTGTATCAGTTGACGTCCTATAGCCGAACCGTACGGATTGGAAATTGTGTCAAAAAGTTATTTTAGTTTTAGTTTGTGTTATTGTGAAAGTCGTGTCAAGATGTATTCAAGTAAGTTATACCTGTTTGATTTATTTTCATTGTATAGGTACAAGAAGTTTAACAAAGGTAAGGTCTTTTGTTTTGGAGAATAGCTAGTTTTATTATAAAACTAACTAACTACCATTATTTAGAATTAGGTAAATAAGGTGATTATCTGTTTTCATTGTGTTAAAATAAATTATAATGTGATTTTGGTTACAAACGCCCACTAGTTAGATAATTTTAATTTCCTCAATGATATATTTGCTTACTTATGTCGCAGGCGCTGGTTGTCTAGGTAAATGGTTTGCCTTAAAAACAACGTTCATGATTAAGCAAATTCATATTAGAATTAAAGTAAATGAATAATGAACGTAGCTATAAAATTAATATCCTAAAAAAAATATTGAGCAACTAAAATTTAACTTGCAAAAAGTCGAAAAGACAATAACAAAAAAAGATGATGATGGTGATGATAATGATGAGTATCTTAATAAAAATATTATATTGTAGTTGTTTTTTTTATATAATTGATTCTTATAATATTATTATTATCGCTGTGTGCGGCGACTGCGCCTACACAAATAAACCCACGAGCCCAAATGTAATTTGTTATTGATAAATAAATATATTAATGAAATAGAAATGGAATTTCAGTAAAAGATACCAATAAATTCCAAATAGATAATACTTAAATAGTAGGATTTGTCCGTGTCGTGATAAATTTGTTGTTTGTAACATACTTTGCTTCCTTGCTTTAAGATAAAATTTAAAGGAAGGAATTAAATCAATCCATATCCAGTCTGTGTTTATTTAAATAAAGATAAAGTAGGAACAGATTTATCTGTATGATTATGATCCTTATGCATAATGACGTATTCGTATTTACCAGAATTGGTAAAGTACTTTTGTACAGTTACAGGTATTATTGTTTACTAGGTTTGTACTCCGCGGTTTCATCCACGATCCCCTGTTTTCAAAAACTCTTCCTTAGTGGATGCTTACGTGTTTCTAGAGCAATCGGTTTGAGCTGTGCGTTGATCTGTCTGTCACTCAGTTAGTCAGTATTGAAGTACATAAAGGTCTCTATTTGTTTTCTTTTATTTTCCAGAATTTCCATTTTCAATGGAAAACATTCCAAGGCAGAGGAGCTTCGCGTGTCTCTCTCTAAAATTCGGGTGCATTCTATCAGCTCTTATTATCATTGTAAGTTACTTTATAGTTTTGGAAATCTTTAGGCGGAATTAAACGATTTGTTTTTTTTTTGTGTGCTCGGAAATGTTTATTATGATAGCAAAAGATTATCCAAACGAAGTTCATAATAAAGCAGTTGACTTATCAGAAACTGATAACGGTGAGATAGCAGATAGTCGAACTGATATTCATTTTTAAAACCTTATGCCATATAAAGTATCTCCAGTATTTGATAAATAAAACATTTTAAGTTCTTCCTGTAATTTTAGCCATTTCAGATATTGATCATAGCCTCTATGGCTTCATTATCTCTATAAGCAATGATAGAGATAGAAGCATTGATGAAGAACAAGATGTGGCCGAAGGTGGTAAGCTCAGAAAGCCTAGAAGAAACAGGCTCTCAATTAGCTAGTGCTGTTAGAGTACACCGACAGACTTTCAAATTGAGGGTGGTAGCTAGGGAGGCTGTGCTATGGTTTCCTCAAGATGTTTTCCTTTACCGAAAGCTGACCTTCATTTCGAAGATAAACGTCACTACGAAAAAATCATCTTTCTGATAAAAGTGCTAAAAAATAAAACTATTAAAAGAAATATGGCATCAATATTTTTATTGGTATATGATATAATATGATTTTCGTATAATATCTTTAAAACAACGTTTCCTTCACTATTCCAGCTATACACAGTCTTAGCTTTAGCACAATGTATGGCAGTACTCACCGGTTTGAGTCCAAGACTATCTACTGAAGATGTTGAAGGAATGGCAATATACGGGGTCATCATTGGAGTCACCATCACACACTCCGTTACATTTTTATTGACTGCATTTATGTTGGTCGGCACTTTACGAGTGAGTTAATATACCTTACTTTATTATAGGAACAATAAGCCGTATCAAAAGTACCTATGCATTAGTAGTTTCTAACGTTCCAAGAACGTTCTAGACTAGAGAAAGTTATTTTCTCGGGATACATATTGCTTTTCAAGGTCGATCGTCTACTAACATAAATCACACATGGTAGAAGTGAAACTTCTGAAAAGTCCCTGATTAAAATTCTGACGGAAGTAACGCTTACTAAAAAACATTGTACTTCTAACTTCATACCTTTATATTAGAACCCTTTGCCTTCCAAAATACGGGAAAACATAATAAAAGCAACATGGCGCGTAACCGAAAAACGTGACGATTTGCTACAAAAATTTCTCCCATACGTCGATAAAGAAGTTTCACTTCAAAAATATACATTTATTATTAGTTTTCTACCATGACGAGTTCATGGAGACTGAATATAGGAAAGAGCAGACGAATGCAAAAACATTGGGCACATGACAGGTGGATGTGAAATTTAAAGATGGTAAGCTGTGGCACCTATCCATCGAAAGGTCAATGTCCAATGTATAGATGATGATAATAATTAATTATTTAGTATTCTCTAGTGATGATCATAGAAGTATCTCAAAAGGTACGAATATTCTGGTACCTGAATATGATGTAGTGATCAAATTAGTTAGATAAAATATAGTTCTGGCGAATGATTTATCAATATTGACGGAGAACTAAACTAAAGGGGCTACTACATGGTTCTCAACTAGCCACCAACTGCCTAATTGCTGCCTAGCAGAAGTATGCCAAAAAGACTGGCAGCATTACCACGCCAGCCAGCTCTCTTGTCATGGAAAGCCTCAATCAGTCGAAAAGAGACCTCTTTAAACAAGCGATGAGCCTCCGGTCCAGTTAAGATGTGTGTCGATAAACTTTTTCCAGGAGAAGCCAACACTAATGAGGCCATGGTTGGTGTGGACATCAGTACAAGTGACATTGTACCTGCTGATGTTCATTTTCTGGACCACAATGAACATGATCAACCATTTCTCTGATAACTCGCTGCTCATTTATGTCGTGGAGTTCTTTGGGTTACGTGAGTAGCTATTGATATTTTATTATGTAGGATATACCTACTGGTTTTTTTTTATTCAGTAGTCGTCAAGTATTCTTAATATTATTATAAAAATCGAAAGTTTGTGTGTAAGTTTGTTACTCTGTGCATTTAAAAAAAATAAGTAATATAATGTAGTAAGTATATCAGTTATCTGGTTTCCATAGTACAAGCTCTACTCAGTCTCAGGATATTTATTATGAAAATGTATTATCGTCGTTTTTGATTTCCAGTTGTTCGTTTCTACATGTTGGTGTTGGTGGCGAGCTATCACAAGCAGCTGGAGGAGGAGAAGAACGAAGGAGAAAGACTTAAGAGCCTCTTCACCAAAGAAATGTGGTACAGTTCTGCGTGAAATTAGACACAGCATTTTCCGTAACGGCTGTTGTGATATTTTCTATAAATATAAAAGAGTATGAATGACAAATATTAATTTACCATTGGATAAAATTAAAAAAAAAGAATTTTATAAAGTTGAAATTCAAATTATTACTTACCTTCTTTTTAACTTAATGTTGCCACATATATCATTCCGTTGTTACGTTCTATTGGTAAAATGAGTAATATGTTTTATTTTACACCTGCTCGGAAAGTAGCTTCTTACTTTTTTGATAACGAGGCAGAATATAAGTCATTACTTTCATACAAATACTTATGCAGAAAAAGTGCATGAAAATCTTATCGTGCTGGCGAACAGAAAAAGTATATGAAAATCCATTGTTAACGTGATGTCTTTTTTTACTTTTTTGATAAAATCAATAAGCAACCTACAAATATGACAAAAGACAAAAAGTTTTTATGTCCTACTTCGTAAAATGATACTGGCCACATGCTTTTTCTGTACATTATTTAAAATAATGTGAAAATCTCGCGCGAGTTCTTTTCATTTATTTATTTGAATTTTGAATTTCATTTCCTCAGTCGCCACTGTCACCTCGGTATTACATATTGCCCTGTTGATAACACAGCCTTCCACGTTTACAATGCCAATAGCACAGCCAATATTTTTTTCTGCTTTGTCTCAAACGTCCAAAACTAAAATTAATCTCCCTGGCAAAATTAATTTCTCTTTCATTTTCTTGTAGGTTTAGTAGTATGTACCTATAACTCGGGAGACAGTGCAAAGTATACCCAACTCGTATGTATTATGGCCAAACTATACCCATGTAATAATCAGTCACTTTCAGACACTCTCTCGGTGAACAATGTATAATTTTTTTACTCAGACTTAACTTGTTTTTAATACACTTGGAGCTTTATCAGTACCAAAATATTATTTTTTTAATTTTTAATTATTATTTTATGATCTGTATTTTTTTAAATCATGGAGCTTTTGATAAATAGTGTTTCAATTCGCTTAAGGTTTATATTTAAATTTTAAATCAAACAAAATTGTATATTAAAAATAAACATTTATTCCGACTAATATAAAATTTGGTATATCATTTCATAAAATTTATAATATGAAACTTGTTTATATATTTACAATTTTAGCTAAATAGTAAAATAACCTATATACTTATGCTTATATACTACTAAAAATACGTCTTTTTATAATCAAAATAGGTACAATATAATAAAATCCTGGATTATCAAAAATATTTTTTTAACTAGGTAACTTTAGTCTTGAAACGCATTATCACTTTTTTTTAAACTATGTTAACCGTAAGATAAGGCACTAAGTAATAAAGTAATCTTACAAATATCAAACCCTTGCGGCGTTTAGTAACCTACAATAAAAATTAAGTAAAAATTACAGAGACATTGAATTTTTCTTGATACATTTATAATTTAGTAATTTTATATTAAATTTAATAACTAACTTGTCAATTTTATGTTGTATATTTTTTTTGTTTCAATTATTATTTATGTTGTAAAAATATTTAATTTCCTTCTCTATATTTTTTTTGATATTTCTAAATAATATTTTTCAATCTCATTTGAATAACGAATAATTATTATAAAAATTGCTAATAACTAATTTTCTATTCATTAGTTTTTAATTGTTTTAGTGCAGCAACATAATATTACGTTTATTATTACTATTATATTAGTCAATACTATATATATACACATTATTTAAAATGAATTTAATGTTACCTAAAGTTATTTCTTTATCACATAAGAAATATATTTACTGCAAGAATACAAAATATAAACTATATTGGCAATGCCGCTAGCGTTCTGGGCACACTACCAACTGGCAGCGATTTAGATCAGCTTTTCTTTTTGTAAATAGTTTTAAATTAAGATGTGTATTTTTTGTTCTTCTTTTTATTGTAAAATATAGTATTAAACTTTTTAAATAAGATAATAAGAGGAAAATACTACTTACTGTTATTAATATTTTTGTAACAAATTTTTGGAAGAGTTAAAAACGGTTTCAGATCATAAAAGCCTACTATATTAAACAGAATATCATAAAATATAGCTTCAGATGTTGATTAAAATCACAAATCAAAACTCAACGCGGCTTCGGGACACCGGTGGGGGGAAAAGTTTTTCCACCAATGCACTAGCTTAGCTATCCAAAGATGATACGCTACCAGGCTGCTGGGAACCTTGCCAATCGGCACCGGCGGTAGCTTTGAGAATTTTATAGATTTTATTTTGTATTTTTGTTTTAAATAATAATTAAGTCAATATTTTAGTTGAAATTGAATTTTAAACCTGGACTTATAGAGCATAGGTTCTATTTTCG
This sequence comes from Tetheella fluctuosa, assembly GCA_951216915.1. NCBI lineage: Eukaryota > Metazoa > Arthropoda > Insecta > Lepidoptera > Drepanidae > Tetheella > Tetheella fluctuosa. The sequence goes on from OX578230.1 coordinate 9,285,186, forward strand.
ATTAACATAATCTATAGAGACTCGTTCATCTTTGACATTTGTCGCTGCACAAAAACATTGTATTTATTTTATCAGTATATTGTATAGTTCTAACGTGGCCATATAAAAATAATTCCATAAAAAATATGGCACTCATGCTGGATCTCTGTCACGTGTATACTTGACCGTGCCGTCTCGCTCCATCTTCACTATGGAACTCCAGATCAGGATCACCAAATATATTTGTAGCACTGGAAAATCAATAAAAGGGATCATTAAAAAACTGTTATAAATAACAGTTAACAACATGACGCAAAAGTCGTAACTCCACATGAAGATATGAATAAAAGAAATATACAAAGGAAGAGCAACAACCCGAGATTCAAAAAAACAAAATTTTATAAATATAAGAAATTAATGACTCAATATTTTTTTGTAAGTCGTTTTGGAACGCGCGAATTCACGAGCCAAGGAGTTAAAGGAAATTAATGTTCCACTAAATATCCGCTCAGTGAGAGTGATTTAAGCAATACAAGTACTTAAAATTTCATTCTCCTTTTGAGTAGTCTTGGGTGATCATAACAATATACAAATTAGTTAACTATGTACATTTTAAATTAAGATAAACTTTAATTTACTACAAGACCCAAGATCTTAGACAATCATTTAATTGTGTGCATGAACATTTCTGTTTGCACTGTGTTTTGAAATATCATTTATAATCTATATACATCATTATATAGTCTGTTATGTGGTGGCAAAACTTAAGGTTTTGTTTATTTATTTAATTAGTAAATATCAGACAAGTCCAAATATTCGGTATTCAATAGTAAAACAAAGTCCAACACTATTATCTATTGCTTAATTGAATAAACCAGAAGATAAGAGTACTTACTTAATTGGAACAACACTAAGAACAGCTCACTGGCGGTCTCCTTGGTGAGGAAGACGAGGCTGTAGATGAAGCCGATAATGGAGTACACGATCTCGAAGTACAGGTACACCTTCATGAGTAACACATGTTTCTGAAATTGAGAAGTATAAAGAAAAATATGGCTTCAAAATATTACATTAACCGAAAGAGTCAGAAAACTCAGAGAGTTGATAAAATGACGTAAACATCACTGCAGCTTACTTCATTACCTTATATGACAAACTAGCTGTTCCCCGCGGTGTCATCCGCGTTTTCAGTATAAAAAATAGCCTATAATAAACAAAGTTACTCCTTATAACATCAGCAATTAAAATTGGTCCAGCCGTTTCGCAGATTAGCCGAAACAAACAAACAGACAGACATACAGTAATTTGAAAAAGCTGTTATTTTGACATTACAAACAGAAACTTTAATTTTATTTATTAATATAGAGGTTCATAATTAATATTATTATCACTTTTTGTTACTTTTTGTTAGGGAATAGTTACTCTTGGATAAATTTCGTAGGTTATATTTTTCACGTTTCAAACTTCATCAACATTTGTCCCCACTGGAGGATCAAGATCCACAAATTATTGGGCTCTTTGACTGTCATTTATTTAATTTGTTTTTTTTTTAGCCTTCTAAATATTTGCAGTGTTTACCTTATGCAGTGCCACTATAAACATGATAGTCATGCCCACTTCGATGATCAGCGCTGTTGTGTCAACTATCAGGCGCGCGTACTCTGAAGCCAGCTCCGTCTGTTCCGTTTGTGAGGAGTTCCTTATCAAAGAGATATATAGCGACAGGAAACATGTCACAACTAGGGTCAGCATCTGAAAGTTACATTAATTCCATTATTATATATTGCTGAAATCATTTTATTTATTGCGACTTTTGTTTTAAATGAAATTACTCTGAAGTACTACGTTCTAAATTATTTTACATTAATGGTGCGCCATAATTTAAATGCCAAATCTATACTAAAGGAGAAGAGTTTTTTTTTTGTTTAGGCGCTAATCTCTGGAACTACCAGACGGATTTTTTTTTTTGCATCAGATTGCCCAATTCTTGAGGAAGGTTATAAACTAATTTTTATCCCGGGAATACGGGTGAAACCTCGGGGTATAGCTAGTAAGTTATATAATAGTACCATAAGTATTAGTAGATAGGTATTATATTATATTCTAAGAGAATTACTTAATAGAACCGTTTACATTGCATCACATTTAACACGAGCCTGTCGAAGTTACAACACCGTGTGGTGCCTGCTCTTTGCCGGTTTCCATAAATCTTTAGTAAACTGTACTTAGATACTACATATAAAGTATATAGCTTTGTTGGTTCATACCCACCGGGTTAGAGAAACATCTTATTTTAGTTACCCGTAGTTTTCGTAGACACATTTCGCACAATATGATTGAGGATGCCTTTCTTATGATATCGTAAAAAACCAAGATTGACGCGGCGTGTATGTTCGCAGACTTTTAAGTGAGGATTTAAATGAGGTTGCAGAATTAAAATTCTCCTTTATGATAATGATTTATTGGAACTGTTTTATTACTTGTTCTTATAGCTATGGTATTTTATTTAGTAAACTAAAGGCACCCAGCTCTTGTCTTTAAAGTTATGTTTAGGTTTTAAATGTGTTTTATTTAACGATTTTGACAGTAAGGCAACGAAATTTGCGAAATAGCGCTTTTCAATGAAAAAAGATGCTACTTTAAACTTCATATTAATAACCCTAAAATCCTATGGAAAACATTTAAAATCAAAGGTTATTCCTTCTAAAAGTACTGAAATCCCTCTGCATCTTAATATGAGTTTATGTAATGACCCTAATTTTATTAGTCAACCCTTTTTAAATGTACCTGGCAACACAGATGTTATTATAAACGATTTAACTTACTTTGAATTCCATAGATTTGGCAGTAATATATTTTCTCTAAAAGTAGTAGAATCAACGATAATTTCACGAGTTTTTAGAGACTTAAAATCAAATTCCATTGGTGTTGATGGTATATCATTGGATATGATTACAATGAATATTCCTTACGCATTGGAGGTGGTTACGGCAATAGTCAATAGGTCTATCTCAACCTCTAAGTTTCCATGGTTGTGGAAAACGGCAATCGTTCGACCTATACCCAAAAGCAGCAATGTTACTGAAGTGAAGGAATTGCGCCCAATTAGTATTTTGACATGCCTATCAAGGCAAATAAGGCAACGAATCTGTGCTGGAGCGGCTGCTGCAGCAGCAGAGAACCTCAAACGGCGCAAATATAGTAATTTAATTGGAAATTATTTATTTGAGCCGTTTGGGGTTGAAACACTAGGGCCTTGGGGTCCCAGTGCCCGCTCACTTTATAGAGAAATCGCCAAGCGATTAGTCGACTCTTCAAGTGACCAAAGGGCTGGCCTTTATTTTGGACAAAGAATTAGCATTGCCATCCAACGTGGCAATGCTGCCAGCGTTTTGGGCACTTTTCCTGTTGACAGTGATGCGGATGATTTTTTTGATGCCCTGTAAGCCCCCCTTTTTGTCATTTCTTTTATCATAGTTTGTATTTTATATTTTGTAAATATTGTAAGTACTTTTTGTTGAATTATAATTATATGGTGTAAAAGAGTAAAATAATTTGCATGAAATGCTTAAAGCCTTTTACTTATTTAAAATGATAAGGATTAATACCGTATTTGTGTAAATAGCTTTCCAATTACCGCTTTATAATGGCCCATTTTTTAAAGTATTAAAATGGATATAGTATGTTATCCTTAAGAGATAGACATATGCCATCGCGGATTTTTCTGTAGACCTATATAAGATACACAATTCCACCATACATCATTTTGTTATATCTCAAGCTCAAGCTCCCACACGGCTTACCTCCAACAAATATCATTATATTTTAGTCAATGTATACAAAAACTTTACAAATTATATACTAAAACCTTCCTCTTGAATCACTCTATCTATTAAAAAAAATCGCTTCAAAATCTATTCCGTAGTTTTAAAGATTTAAGCATACATAGGGATGGACAGACAGCGACAGCGACTTTGTTTTATACTATGTAGTAAAGAACTAATTTATTAGAAGAAAAACAATTTAAGACACCATTGCATTACCGAAAACAGAAATAATAATCCGTTAGATGAAAATATATTTGTATATGGATACTTACTAAATTGATATAAGCGAAGGCTATAAGTCCTTTTCTTAGTGGAAAGCAGAAACAGCATTTTGTTAATATTGGTATTTCTACGTTGTTGCGGATTTTGTCTCTGAAAATTAAAAACAAAAAAAAAGTTAATATTTATCATGTGCTTAATCATTTGAGTCATACCATTCATCCATTATACTCATAATCTCGGCTCTCATTCAACTGCTCTTTGATTCTCATTTCTCTGGCTATAATATTATGGACTATGAATGTAAAAATCATAATTATCAACTGTAAATTTTGCTTAACATTAAATGTAAAATGAATTAATGGTTATTGTAGGCCATAATTTTCTTAATACATTTAATTTTATCAATTTCAAACATGGTCAATCAGCTACTGTTATTTATTTATGTGCATCGCTCAAAAGTTTTATAAAAGCAAGATATGTAGATAGTAATTCCTACGCACAGAGGAAATGTGTTTTGATAATAAATTATCAACGCAAGCGATACTGGCACCGGATATACATGCACAATGTTAACGAGAATGCCTCTATCTGTTTTGTAAAATATTTTATCGAAAGGTTTGTGAGTCATTCCATTATAAGTACTTAACTTAAACTTTTCAAACAAAACCACAACCAAATTACTAAATTTGGCGCCAAGAGTAAACATAATTGGTCACTCTAATACCATAACTAGAAAGGAAGGAAACTGAAGAAGTCCTGACTGCCTGACTGACAGGTGATAAAAATTAATCAACGCAGAATCTAAACCGTCAATACTTGATAGTTGTTTAGTAACATTAATAACTGATATTAAGAATCTCAAAGAAATTCTAGGCCTTATTACAATAATGACATAAGATAGCGAGCATATACGATAATTATCTAATGTCTATTTTGTCACAAACAGTCACCTGCGTCACACGTGACACGTAATAACAACGAACCGTACAATAACTGCGCGTCAATCATTATCCTGTCAAGGTAGAGGAGATAAGCGGATAAAAAAATCATTATTCTGAATATGTCTGGGAAAAATACAGATGATATCTTAGATAGCCTTGTGAGGCCTTTATATCACCGTGGTAAGTGTTAAAAGTGAATCATACGATATCTAAAAAAGATTGGCTCTCAAATGCAGCTACCAGAGCTCACCAGTAGGGTGGTAGCCAGCCAGTCGAGTACTACAAAGTACCCTACTATCAAGTAATGGCTTCCTAACGGTGTATTCCTTCAACTCGGCACTACAACTGTGTTATTATCGTTTTAAGGCAGTGGTCCTTAACCGGTCCGCGTAGACATTCGAAAAATATTAAATCCTAAAAAAAACGTAAAAAAAAAAATGTTTGCGTGTTTTTTTTATAGAACAAAACTTTATTAATTTACATTTACTGTTTATTACCTCCAATCAGTTGGTGGTCCATTGCAAGACATTTTTTGAAATGGTCATGGTCCCCCATCACTAAAATGTTTAGAACTAATGCTTTAAAGCTTTGCAGCGGTATTACCACTTCTCAGTTTACGTACCGGTGGTTGAGTCAATAGTAGTGTAAGTAATTTAAGTGCTGTAGCCAGCCAGTGTCGCTCTTATCTGTAATGAGTTTTGAGTTTAAATTTCCACTGATATCACTTTTGAGAAATTCCTAGTCTTGTTGCACACTGCTCTGACTATTGTTTATAAACAAACTGTTGTCTATTTTCGAATAATATGCTACACAAGAAGTGACAACTGAGTATATTATGTAATATATAGGTACCTATATTAGATACTACATATTAATTATTAATGAAACATAACATTTTTTCCGAGAGACATAAAAATTTGATATAAAATCTATTTTGCAATGTTTGTTTGTTGAGGAGGTTTACAATTCGTCGGAATCTTTTTTTTTATGTAGGTATGTTCCCCGATTACTCGAAGACGCCTTAAGCGATTTGGAAAATTCTTTTTTGTTTAAAAGGGTATACTTTCCAGGTGGTCCCATTGGCACAAAGACAGGATCTGATGATGGGATCTCAGAAAAATCGAGAGCAACCTTCAACTTGTATAGGGACGCATCACAGAAAAATATATTTTTCTGTGGGACGCATAATGTGTTTTATATATTTTCTAAAACTATTCAAGTACCTATTTGCGTCTGGTACTCATCATATCATGCTGCAGAGCTGATGATGTAAAATATAACTCCTTAACTATTAGGAGTTTGTGAATAATTCTTTAAATATTATAGGCTCGTATAGACCGCTACTTATGTTCATTTGAGTTAGTCAGGTGAGCTGATGATGGAAGGTACAACGCCTTGTTAGTTAGGAGTTAGGAGATAATTCTTATAGTACCGTATAGACCGCTAGTTTTTTTTCTTTCTAATTATTTGATTGCGTCTGGAGTCATAATTTTATGCTAATGAACACTTATGAACAAAAAAAAAAAACGATATTGTCGACAACTGACAAATCTTGATTTCTATTCAATACACTGGAAACTAAAAATGGAAAAGTAAAATTAACTTTTAACAAAAAGTAAAACCCACTTCAAAATGGGTTTGCGTTAAATGGTATAAAATAACTATGTTAGAGTGTTCCAGAATCAGAAATTCTTTGGCTGAATTCAAAACGAGTTCTAAAATCGTTATTTTATACTTTTTAACGCAAACCCATTTTGAAGTCAGTTTTGCTTTGTATTATTATTTTAGTAGTATAATGTAGAAGTAAAGACAACTTGTCTGTTTCTGCTGACTTGTACCAAAACCACATAAGTAATTGTGTCTATGGTGGTATCTCACAGTAACTCCGTTTAACTGTTATACTGTTTATATAATAGCGTACCTATGTGTTTGTACCCCGGTAGGTATTACGTGCATCTAAAACTATTCTGTAGCGACTGTAGCCAACTGCACTGCGATATAAAAATCATAAATGATATTCGTACTTCTGGAAAAAGGGATATTAAACGCTATAAAATATTACTTAAAGTTCATAGTTGAACAGGTGGTCTACTTGTGGGGCCTGGTCAGCACATCGGACATCAGTAGGCTGTCCTGCACGCTGACATTTGATGAAGTAGAGCAGCATGAGGAAAATTTTATGCCGAAGATGTTTTTTTTCTAATGCTGCAAGCACATGGTAACTCTCATTAATATCGAAAATATCCTACAATGAGCTTGAGCTTTTGGTGAAGGAATACATAGTGAGGAAATCATAGAGAGGTAGAGCATTGCGATATGTCGCTCAAAGAGCAGCTCGACTGGGGAAGTACCTCCACCTTACACAATACCGCAGCCAAATAACTATAGTAGTGTTCCCGGGGGGAAGGGTCGGCAACGCGCGAGTGATACCCCTGGTGTTGCAAGCGTTCATAGCCGTATGCTTGTTTGCCGAGAATGTGGTATAAAAAAAATAACCATAGCACGGTAGTAGAGTACTTTATATGGGTCCTATTATACAAAGTTCCTGCCAACTACCACTTTAAAGTAAAAAACCTATCGCCAGTGTTGGCGGTTGCACTTGAGAGCCACATTTCTTCTAGACTTTCGTGCTGTACATCCTCGGGCATAGCATTACTTACCCTAGTGAGGTTGTTTTCAAAAGACATAGGTATCAAAAGTAAATTCAATAAGTAAAAATGGGTTTGCGTGGTACACTAGCTTCCGCCCGCGGTTTCACCACGTTCCCGAGGGATCTTATGTTTTCCCAGGATAAAAAATATCCTATGTGCTATTCCAGACTATAATCTATCTCTGTGCTAAAATCATTCCTTCAGCCGTCCTGGCGTGATTGAGTAATAAACATCCATCCATCCAAACTTTTGCATTTATATTACTGTCCCCGCGGTTACACCCGTGTTTCCGAGAAAAAAAGTAGCCCATGTCCTCCATACCATAGGCCATCTGCATACCAAATTTCATCGCGATCGGTTCTGCGGCGTGAAAGTGGTAACAAACAAACAAACAAACTCACATTCGCATTTATAATATTAGTTAGGATTAGGATTAGGTTAGTAGTAGGATACCAGGATGGATAAGTATGGATAGGGTGTGGATAAGTGTAGAAGTATGTAAGTATGTATGATAATGGCGTAATGCCAGAACTACCAAGAATAAGCGTACGAGAGCATAAAAATAACCTTTAGCAATAAAAACAGAAATTTTGCAAGTTTGCAAACAATATAGTTATTTTTTATACCATTAAGGTGGCAAATAAGCATACGGCCCACCTGATGGTAAGCGGTTACCGTAGCCTATTGACGCTTGCAATACCAGGGGCATCACACGCGTGTTGCCGACCTTGCAAAAATCTCTTTACACCTTTCTTGAAGAACCCCATACTGTACTCCCTTGGGAAAACCATGGCGGGGAGCTCGTTCCGCTGTTAGGTATCAGTACGCGATCGTGGTAAACAATTATAGACTGCGAGTACTATACGAGTAAATATTGTTGCAACAAACGTTGATTTATATTTATGTGTTGCCAACAAATACAACTACTAGAAAACATTGATTAAATTTAGTATACAGTATTTTACCCATAAAATCTTGTTGTACCTGTAATCTAGTATACTAAAAAAAAGGAGAAATCAATGAATATACAAAAAAATATATATACAGTCGAACATAGAACCTCCTTTTTTGAAGTCTGTTAAAAATAGCTTTGTATTTATTATGCAGGATGATCTAATAATGTATCCTTATTTTTTGCTCAATATTAAAATCATCGTGTGTGGTCAGACGTGGACCTTCGTAACATGACCCTCGAGTCAGTCCGCAACCGGTTTAATTTCATGGACATGGTTATACTTAATTCATTATCATCATAATTTCTAAGAACAACAAGGACTATTATGTTATTGTTTACGTAATGGAAATGTAAGCACCCGTTGTTACACCGATGTAAGCTATTTATTTAACTAGGAATACTAGTTTTAGTTTATAATTTAGAATTATCAAAATCAAATTATTAATCATAGTCAAAAAAAAAATATTTTAGACTATCCGTCCCTCGCAGTTTCACCCTCGTTCCCGAGAAAAAAATGCAGGCTATGGCTATCTCCATATCATACCAAATTTCGCGTGAAAAGGTAACAAAACAACAAAGTTATATTCGCATTTTTAATATTACTAAGGATTAGTATTTGGAAGTATGGATCCTATTCGCATGCTCCTATGATTAGTTTGACTCTTATCATCATTTTGGGAGTCGAAGTTGCTCGAGTCCGTAGGTTTACCCTCGAAACCCTACGTGTCCCCTGGGTAGTGCTAAACGAGCAATACTTTTTGTGGTAGACTTCGGCCGTGGCTAGCAACCAACCCCCGACTATTCAATAAAAACTCTGGATTTGAAAGTAACATTTGCTGAAAGGATGATAAATATTTTATACTCTTTTAAAACTAGCTTCATCTAAGCTACTAAAATACTAGCTCACTACAATAATTGTGTGCTTTGGCAGCAGAATAATTCAAACAGACCAGCCACCACAAGCTGCACTTATTACCTCTACAGTCGTATGACTCATGTGACAGCCACCACCTACTGTCTTTACCAATATGGGTATAAAGTGAGCGACCCGTCACACAATGACGCTGCAAGCGAAGGCTTACACAGTTGTTATAATTTATGCATACACCAAAATTCATCATTATCATCACTTGCTTGCCCCGTACCCATTTTTTTCTTTTATTTATCCCTTTTATCTGTCATCTAGGCATTCATTCACAGAATGAATATCGTATTTGCCTGTATTCAAAATAAATTATCCAACACTAACCAATGTATAAAACATCTAAAAAAAAGGGGAAACCACGATTATTTTATTAAATTGATCCTTATTATGATTTTTAATGGCCAATCCAACCATAAAGAGTATGCTATATAATTATGACTTCACATGCTTATATAGCATAGTTATGACGTCATAATTATAAAGCATCAAAAGTTTGACTTTTTATGGTTAGATTGGTCATTAAAAATCATAAAAAGGATAAATTTTATAAAATAACCGTGGTTTCACCCCTTTTTTTAGATGTTTTATACATTGGTTAGTGTTTGATAATTTATTTTTAATATTATCTTCCCTATTACAAACATCCAGTAGGTACCTACTTACAAAAGTTAAATGAAACATTAATTCTAAACTGTGGGTAGGTACCTACTGTAATAAAATTATATAGATATAGGTATCTCTTATAAAATTATATATTTATTTTAATTTTAATAATATTCCAGCAACAGATTATTTGCACAAAAGAAACCAAAGTGCAAAGTACACAATTAGACATCCGGCGGTTACTGCAAATTATCATTTATTATGTTTAATTTATTTGATGTGTTTTTTGTACAATTTTTTTAATAGCATTGTGTATTTTGTCAGTGTCAAGTCGTAATTATTCGTTATTGTCAAAAGGCATGCAGATTAATTAAGATAGAATTTTAGTTTTAACAAGGGCTTGCCTTATCTATCCTAAGTCAGATAATTAAATAAATAAAGGAGATTATTCCTCGCACACGGCCATCTGACCCCAAACTAAGCAGAGCTTGTACTATGGAAGCCAGATAACTGATATACTACATATAGTACTTTTCTTTTGTAAATACATACATATATAGATAATTACAACAAGACACAGGACAAACACACATGTTCATGCACACAAATGTTTGTCCTGAGTGGGAATCGAACCCACGACCTGTGGCGTGATAGATAGGGTATCTTACCAACCACGCCAACCGGCCCGTCAATTAATGTGTACATATAGGGTAGACTTCACCCTAACCCCGATGTATTCGAAATAGCTGATGATACAGCATTTATTCAGATTTGGTATTTTAATAGCCGAAAGAGTATTTACTCTAATCCCAAGAAAATAAGAAATTATTTTGAAGAGTATATTTTTTCTTCTGTATCACGTCAGAAATTGCTTCAGACGACAGAAAAAAAATACAAAAGGCTTCTTCTTTTGTATTTTTTTTCTGTCGTCTACTTTATCTTTATTGTTTTTTTCTGTGATGACATCATCATCATCATCTCAGCCGCAAGACGTCCACTGTTGGACATAGGCCTCCCCTTTTAATGACATGTGGTATACAAATAAAGTATGTTGTATGATTATGAGATAGATTGCATTGTATAATTTAAACGTAATATATCATTAAATAAAAAGATAACGGCCTTCATTAGTGTTTTTACCATATAGTTAACATGAACAATGGTTCAAGATAAATTAATCGCCATTTGTCAACGCATTGTTCTTCAATTCTTACAAAAAAAAAATGCAACCTTAACACTGCGACTTGAAAATTGAAATCGGTTTTGAAATAAGATACCTACTTAATGCAACAAAGAAAAAAAGTAATTGTAAATATTGAACAATAAACATATTTTTATTTGTACAGTAAGGAAAACTAAATTGCCGACATATTCTTAGAGAGTGAAATAAAATTTCTCCCGGCTATTTTATTTATAATTGCACTAGTGACCCGCCCCGGCTTCTTACGGGTGCAATTTATAATCCACAAACCATCACCTTTATCACACTTTCTATTAGATAAAACCGTATCAAAATCCGTTGCGTGGTTTAGAAGAAATAAGCGGAGAAACAGACAGAGGCAGTTAACGACTTTGTTTCATGCTATTTAGAGATAAAGTAGATACTTGTATAATAATCGGAAATATATGTTTTTTCTAGTGGAATTATTATTTATCCTACATCACTCTACGGAATTTTTTATCTATGGTTACTATAATATTGCTAGTTCCTGATTACATTAGAATTTTTATCTGAATCATTTATCTAACGTTTATCATTTACAATGTTATATGGTTTATATACACGATACTCACGCTAAAATGACCTTTATAGTGCTTGTTATAAAGATAAATGTTGCATGTGAGCAACATCTCTATAGAGATGGTTAAAATTCAAGGTTGTTTAAAATCAAATCACGTTTTTGTCATGGATAAAAACAATAATTTGTTATAATACAACTACGTGGATTTTCCGTTTCGAATCGATAATCGATGTATGTACCTACTCGTACAATCTTTAATTTTCACGTCAAAACCAATAATAGGTAGTGTCGTGCTAAAAAAAAAAGTTTTTGTTTCATCACAATCACACTGAGGCAAGTGATCATCGTATTATACATGTAGAGGTTCTATATCTTTTAAATTATTCTTTAATTGCCTTTTGAATATGAAATGTCATTCGTCTATTATTTTCACTAGGTACGTATATTTTTTCTTACTGTTTTTTTTATCTCTAATAATAAATTTGTGATAATTCAGTTCTAATACTTTCATTCTAACGTTGCACGTATTAATAAGAACCTCGAATCAACAACATCTGGCGACCGTGACAGGACGCCAGAATAAAGAAACCTGTAAAGAATAATTTAAAAGATATGGAACCTCTACAATACACCTCTACGCAGTTTCTTGTGGAGTCACTGTTGTTGTTTTGAGTCACAAGCATAAATATGTAGGGGAGAGTTGGATATATGTACTACCGAATAAATTGTACCACCTCAATATTTCCTAATAATGATATGATTTTCCTCTCGTGGTTTGTAATGGCGTCTGACAAGTGAATCTATCTAAAAAGTGGTCCAATATATCCGACTCTCCACTATACACATTCAAAAGAGATTTTCTCAGAAATTTTATGGTGTTATGAACATTTCAAACAGATTTATGATATAATAGGTGTAATCTTATTGTTGACATAATTAATTTATGAGAATATCGCTCTCAGACTCTAGGCTCTCTTAACTTTAGGCTTACACATTCATGTTCGTGACTGTACATACGATAATATTACATATATTTAAATAAGTATGGACGTTTTACGAGTCGATATAAAGCACGATTTATACCAATGTATAAAACATCTAAAAAAAGGGGTGAAACCACGATTATTTTATTAAATTGATCCTTATTATGATTTTTAATGGTCAATCCAACCATAAAGAGTATGCTATATAATTATGACTTCACATGCTTATATAGCATAGTTATGACGTCATAATTATAAAGCATCAAAAGTTTGACTTTTTATGGTTAGATTGGTCATTAAAAATCATAAAAAGGATAAATTTTATAAAATAACCGTGGTTTCACCCCTTTTTTTAGATGTTTTATACATTGGTTAGTGTTTGATAATTTATTTTTAATATTATCTTCCCTATTACAAACATCCAGTAGGTACCTACTTACAAAAGTTAAATGAAACATTAATTCTAAACTGTGGGTAGGTACCTACTGTAATAAAATTATATAGATATAGGTATCTCTTATAAAATTATATATTTATTTTAATTTTAATAATATTCCAGCAACAGATTATTTGCACAAAAGAAACCAAAGTGCAAAGTACACAATTAGACATCCGGCGGTTACTGCAAATTATCATTTATTATGTTTAATTTATTTGATGTGTTTTTTGTACAATTTTTTTAATAGCATTGTGTATTTTGTCAGTGTCAAGTCGTAATTATTCGTTATTGTCAAAAGGCATGCAGATTAATTAAGATAGAATTTTAGTTTTAACAAGGGCTTGCCTTATCTATCCTAAGTCAGATAATTAAATAAATAAAGGAGATTATTCCTCGCACACGGCCATCTGACCCCAAACTAAGCAGAGCTTGTACTATGGAAGCCAGATAACTGATATACTACATATAGTACTTTTCTTTTGTAAATACATACATATATAGATAATTACAACAAGACACAGGACAAACACACATGTTCATGCACACAAATGTTTGTCCTGAGTGGGAATCGAACCCACGACCTGTGGCGTGATAGATAGGGTATCTTACCAACCACGCCAACCGGCCCGTCAATTAATGTGTACATATAGGGTAGACTTCACCCTAACCCCGATGTATTCGAAATAGCTGATGATACAGCATTTATTCAGATTTGGTATTTTAATAGCCGAAAGAGTATTTACTCTAATCCCAAGAAAATAAGAAATTATTTTGAAGAGTATATTTTTTCTTCTGTATCACGTCAGAAATTGCTTCAGACGACAGAAAAAAAATACAAAAGGCTTCTTCTTTTGTATTTTTTTTCTGTCGTCTACTTTATCTTTATTGTTTTTTTCTGTGATGACATCATCATCATCATCTCAGCCGCAAGACGTCCACTGTTGGACATAGGCCTCCCCTTTTAATGACATGTGGTATACAAATAAAGTATGTTGTATGATTATGAGATAGATTGCATTGTATAATTTAAACGTAATATATCATTAAATAAAAAGATAACGGCCTTCATTAGTGTTTTTACCATATAGTTAACATGAACAATGGTTCAAGATAAATTAATCGCCATTTGTCAACGCATTGTTCTTCAATTCTTACAAAAAAAAAATGCAACCTTAACACTGCGACTTGAAAATTGAAATCGGTTTTGAAATAAGATACCTACTTAATGCAACAAAGAAAAAAAGTAATTGTAAATATTGAACAATAAACATATTTTTATTTGTACAGTAAGGAAAACTAAATTGCCGACATATTCTTAGAGAGTGAAATAAAATTTCTCCCGGCTATTTTATTTATAATTGCACTAGTGACCCGCCCCGGCTTCTTACGGGTGCAATTTATAATCCACAAACCATCACCTTTATCACACTTTCTATTAGATAAAACCGTATCAAAATCCGTTGCGTGGTTTAGAAGAAATAAGCGGAGAAACAGACAGAGGCAGTTAACGACTTTGTTTCATGCTATTTAGAGATAAAGTAGATACTTGTATAATAATCGGAAATATATGTTTTTTCTAGTGGAATTATTATTTATCCTACATCACTCTACGGAATTTTTTATCTATGGTTACTATAATATTGCTAGTTCCTGATTACATTAGAATTTTTATCTGAATCATTTATCTAACGTTTATCATTTACAATGTTATATGGTTTATATACACGATACTCACGCTAAAATGACCTTTATAGTGCTTGTTATAAAGATAAATGTTGCATGTGAGCAACATCTCTATAGAGATGGTTAAAATTCAAGGTTGTTTAAAATCAAATCACGTTTTTGTCATGGATAAAAACAATAATTTGTTATAATACAACTACGTGGATTTTCCGTTTCGAATCGATAATCGATGTATGTACCTACTCGTACAATCTTTAATTTTCACGTCAAAACCAATAATAGGTAGTGTCGTGCTAAAAAAAAAAGTTTTTGTTTCATCACAATCACACTGAGGCAAGTGATCATCGTATTATACATGTAGAGGTTCTATATCTTTTAAATTATTCTTTAATTGCCTTTTGAATATGAAATGTCATTCGTCTATTATTTTCACTAGGTACGTATATTTTTTCTTACTGTTTTTTTTATCTCTAATAATAAATTTGTGATAATTCAGTTCTAATACTTTCATTCTAACGTTGCACGTATTAATAAGAACCTCGAATCAACAACATCTGGCGACCGTGACAGGACGCCAGAATAAAGAAACCTGTAAAGAATAATTTAAAAGATATGGAACCTCTACAATACACCTCTACGCAGTTTCTTGTGGAGTCACTGTTGTTGTTTTGAGTCACAAGCATAAATATGTAGGGGAGAGTTGGATATATGTACTACCGAATAAATTGTACCACCTCAATATTTCCTAATAATGATATGATTTTCCTCTCGTGGTTTGTAATGGCGTCTGACAAGTGAATCTATCTAAAAAGTGGTCCAATATATCCGACTCTCCACTATACACATTCAAAAGAGATTTTCTCAGAAATTTTATGGTGTTATGAACATTTCAAACAGATTTATGATATAATAGGTGTAATCTTATTGTTGACATAATTAATTTATGAGAATATCGCTCTCAGACTCTAGGCTCTCTTAACTTTAGGCTTACACATTCATGTTCGTGACTGTACATACGATAATATTACATATATTTAAATAAGTATGGACGTTTTACGAGTCGATATAAAGCCACTTTGAAGGTAAAGGTTTTCCTCAAGATATTATTATCTGAAAATACATTTTTTTCCCCTGCAGGTTATACTATCGCAAACATTTTTATTTTTATTTTACATAGATGGCAAACAAGCTTACGGTCCACCTGATAATAAGCGGTCACCGGCAAAGAATATTCAATATTATATTTTCCCTGCCAGGGGTATCACTCACACGTTTCCAACCTTGAGACATGAAGTTGTTAAGTCTCCTGTGCCTGTAATTTCACAGGCTCCCATACCCTCTTAACCGAAACACAGTAATACAAGTGCACTACTATTTCACGGCGGAATTAGATATGGTGGTAGTACTTCCCCGGGCGTACTCTGCACTAAGAGCACAGATAAGAGTTCTACTACTTACCTACAAAATAAATACTTATTTCTTAATCCGCCATTTCTGGTTCGACTGTCGTGGGTAAAAAATGACCTTTACTTGTGCGTGAAGGACATAATAATAAAAATATACCACTCAGTTTTAAATACAATAGATTAAAATAACAATAAAATTGCTTAGCTACCCGGTTGGCGTGGAGATTTGATACCCTAAGGTCGTGAGTTCAATTCCCATTTGTAAGTAGAACATGTCTTTGCTGTCGAGTGTAAAAATCTATACAAGTATCCATACCATCCACACTAATATTATAAATGCGAAAATAACACTGTCTATTGCTAAACAGCTGAACCGATCGCGATGAAATTTGGTACCCAGATAGCCTATGTTATGGAGAGAGATTCTTACTTTGGATAACAGAGGTTTCAACAAACACTTTTATCTTGTTTTTAACTGACATGTATCTAGCTATTCATATGTAAACTTGTGTGTTATTGTTTCTTTTTTTTGTATTTAAATTTAATTTATTTAATAGGCTACTTTTTTCTCGGGAAAGCGGGTGAAACCTTGGGGGACAGCTATAGTATATTTATTAGTAGTATATCAGATATTTGGTTTCCTGTTTGTATAAATTTTAATGCCTCGTGTTTCTTTTAATCGGATTACTAGCTTCCGCCTCGCGGTTTCACCCGCGTTCCCTAGGGATCTTATGTTTTATGCCTTCCTCGATAAATGGACTATCCAACACTAAAATAATTTTTCAATTCGAACCGGTAGTTCCTGAGATTTGCACGTTCAAACAAACAAACAAACAATCTCTTCATCTTTATAATATTAGTATAGATTGAAAAAAGTTTTAATAATCTTAAAACATAAAAAAAAATATAACAAACACGTACCTTTTCAAAAACCATGAAATGAAATCAAAAAATCGATTCTGAATCGACAATCGTCAACACTTTGGTGGATTTTGGCCCAGAAGTGAGGCCCATGAGAAACTGAATCAACTAATAACCGTATTTTTTTAATTTAAATTCAGAACGAATTGTTTTTAAGAACGCACATTGTTTTAAATTCAGTAGCGTAATATTTTGATGGAACGGTTTATAGTTTCGGGTCATTTGAGATGATGTTTTGTCATCAATTCTGCGAATTAATGAAATATTGGTATATTTTATGTATGAGTACCTACTTGGCGATTTTAAGTTTAAATTATTTAATATTACTTGTTCTTATTGTTTGACTTGATGCCCATACAACCTCCTCAGGTTGTTAAACGAGCTTCCCGCCATGTTTTCCCAAGGCAGTACAGTCTGGGGTTCGTTCAAGAAGGGCGTGAAAGATTTTAGCAGGGTCGGTAGTTCGCGAGTGATTCCCTTGGTGTTGCAAGCGTCAATATGCTACGGTAACCATACGCTTACCATCAGACGGGCCGTATACTTGTACCTTAGTAGTATAAAAAAAACATCTATAGCCTGTAATGTGCAACATAATGCATAAGTGACTTTATTATGATTTAAATTAATGTTATTTTAATGTTAAATTACTACATAATATACGCATATAATTTATCTATCCAATCCAACAATAACTTGTCATTCAGGATACTCTACTGTGCCTATTGTAATTTGTCGCCTAATCACATGACCTTTGTACTTTACCACTACTTATTATCTATTCTGTGGCTTCGGTGCAGTATGGAATAACCGGTGGTCGTCACACAGATCATTCATCGATTCACCTTGGTTTTTACTAGAGTTTCTCAAACAGGGTTAATAGGTAAAATAGAAAAAAAGTATTTAATTTCAAAATAAGTATTCAAATCTATACTAATATTATAAAGCTGAAGAGTTTGTTTGTTTGGTCGAATTGAAAAATTCTTTTAGTGTTGGATAGTCCACTTTTTATCCCGGGAAAACATAAGATCCCTCGGGAACACGGGTGAAAGCGCGGAACGGAAGCTAGTGCTAATGAAGTTATCTGCCAATGGTCCAACTGGTTTGTATCCCAATAATACTAGTTTCCCGCGGATTCCCTTTTACGGATGCCTTTCTCCAGGTTTAAATAACCACAAATAGGCTTTTGTTTGACCACAATCTCATCATGGTAAGTGATAGGCCAAAGGTAGTAAGTACACAAAGCTTAAAGGTAAACTGGCTATCAATAGTTGCCACCGATTTATAACTAGTATTTTTTTAAACAGTTAATTTCTACAGTTCTTCATAACAGTTCTCTAGTAAAACAGTTTGAGAAATATCTAGTAACCAATTACACACGTTTCAAGGTTCCACATACATTTAACTGATACAGTAATGATAATTATCTATAATAAGCAGAGATCTGTCTAGAAACTAGTTCTAGTGATATTGAACATGGCAGAAATAAGTATTTTAAATTATTTTTACAAGAAAAAAGTTCCTTACGATGCTTTCATTAGATTTTTTAGAGAATTTTACTCGTTTAGACCTTAAGAAGCCCTTATGGAGGTCGAAACTACTGAATTTACCATCGGTTCAGATGCCAGTCTTCTTCTGAAAAGTACTGGGAAGAAACTAGCAAGGTTACATCATATTTTTTAAGAATAGTCTTATTTTTGAAGTTACAGACTGCATACAGACAGTTCTGTTATGTATGCATAAATAATAACGGTAAATCTATTTCATACATTTTATCACAAAACTCACGCGGGCACGTGTTAAAGGACTAACAATAATTAAAAAAATAGCACGTTTCTAATAAATATTATTTATATTTCAAAACATTATTCGTGATCTAAAATAGTAATTAAATATTAACCAATAGCTACTTATTGAATTACTTCTTTCTAAAACTTATTAAGTATTTGAAAATAGAAGATGGGCTCAGCTTGTATTTTGACCACAATCTCACTATGAACGTCCAGCTCTTCCTGCCCATTAGCCATAATGTGGCTGAAAATGGTAAGCACACAGTCTACAGGCACGATTGCATCCAAAAACGATGGGGAAGAGGGGGTGGATTTTGAGGGGAGCCGAGGACATAGAGGGGTTCACACGCATGATGTTAGTGCGAGTGTTCACATGTCTTTTGATTAAAAGCGATGATCGTAGGTTGGATTCCTACAATGAACGTGGCGAAGGAAATCATCGTGACCATACCATTCCAGTAGCTCTGTGCTTGGAAGCCGGTTCCTTCAAGGCTTTGTGTGCTTACTTCAAACACATCACTTACCATAGTGAGATTGCGGTCAAACACAGGCCACTACAAGGAAAAAATACGCTAAATAAAGATAGGACAAAAAACCTGTTGAAAAGCAATGGTGCCACGAATTTTTTACGCATATATTATATTTTCCTTCTCATGAAGTTATATCTACCTACCTAAATCTTTATACGTATAATAATAAAAGGAAAAACTGACTGACTGTTCAACATACAGCTCATCAAACCGCAAGGTCTAAAAACATGAATTTTGCACACAATTTCCTTACTTATAAAGTAGGCATCCATTACAAGTATAAAAAACATCCTCACCTAAACTTATTTTTGAGAATTGCATCTTTTACAAAGCAGTACATGTAAATAAATACCTATGGTTTTATTTTCCTCATACAGACATTTGCATAAAAGTACATTCAATGCATAATGACAATGACTTCAAAAAGTAAGCAGATTTTTTCATTTGTGTGAGAAATAATGTCAGAAATTGTAGAAAGTGATAGAATTTTTTTCATCAATGTTCTTATTTGTTTTTTTTCTTGGGATTTTCTGATGAAAATTGAAAATGTCATGCTGAAGAAAACACCATTTACATTCTTTCAAAAAAGCGAGTAAATTTGAATTAAGCTTAGGTACTTTACGAAATATACATATTACCTATGTAAACACAAAAAAGGACAAGGTTAAGTAGGTACATCAATCAAAAAGTAATTTACAAAATTTGTAGGTATGTCAGGATTAACCAAGGGAAAAAATCCAGCGTATACAAAAATCGCGAAAAGTATTTATTAAATGTAAAAACAGAGAGTACCTACTTCGTCGATCTATACATACGAAAACATTTTATTTAATTAATCTAAAGGTCTTTCCAGAGTGGATCTGCCGGTGGCCTAGATGGCCTATCACCCCAGCATCTAAAAGACTTGATTTGCGCCGGCGATTCAGGTGAGTTGTTACTGGGGGACCTGACAGCACTTATAAACCTGATGTTGGCCGGTAACGTTTGCCCAGATATCATTGACATCTTGTACGGTGCAAACCTTTGCGCTTTTTCCTAAAAGGACGGAGGGATTATAGGCCGATTGCAGTAGGTACCACGTATCGCCGTATTGCTGCTAAAGTCTGCTGTAGAAAACAGGCAGACTCATTAAAGGCCCATTTCCAACCAATCCAGCTAGGCTTTGGCTTACGGGGCGGCTGCAAAGCAGCGGTCCATTCCCTTCGTACCTTCCTTGAAAATAATGGTGGAGACGTGCTACTGAAAGTGGACATCAAAAATGCTTTTAACTCTGTAGACAGAGGCGCTCTCTTGACACAGATCAAGGAAAAAATTCCTGACGCTTTCGGCTTTCTTTGGCAATGTTATAGCAAACCCTCAAAATTACTTTATAAAAATAACCTTCTTCAATCATCGGTAGGGTGTCAACAGGGTGACCCTCTGGGGCCGGCTATTTTTAGTTTAGCTAAACATCCTATCATTACTCTCTTGGAATCTAATTTCAACGTATGGTACCTTGATGACGGAACCCTAGGAGGCAATGTGGACACAGTACTCAAAGACTTTGGATCTCTTTTAGACAAACTTAATTCCATTGGACTTTGCTTAAATACGTCTAAATGCGAATTACTTATTTCGGATACCTGCCCTCTAAAAACGCATGCTATAGACGAATTTAAAAATTTGCACCGAACATCAAAATTCTAAATAAAAGTTCACTTCGCCTTTTAGGTTCCCCAATTTTTAAGGATTCAGTTCCATCTTTTATAGATGAAAAGATTCAAAATTATAGCAATGTTTCGGATCGCCTTTTAAAAATTAATGCACATTCGGCTTACACGGTCATCAAATACTGCCTTTTCGTCCCTAAATTCACTTACTTCCTCCGCTGTTGCCCACTCTGGAACCACCCAACCCTTTTACAGAGCTTGGACATCATAAAAAAAACCCTCTCATCAAATTTAAACATAAATTTTGACGATCGGACCTGGACTCAGGCTTCCCTACCCATAAGGTCAGGAGGTCTGGGTTTCGCAAAATTTCCAGTTTATCACTTCCAGCTTTTTTGTCCTCAGTCAATAGTACACAAAAGCTGGTCTTTGACATCCTTAATACGTCGATTCCATCATCTGACATAGCGCATTTGACTGAGGCAAAAATGGCTTGGACAGTAGCCTGCCCTATTTCTAATTTACCCACTAACCCATCCTACTACTACGGCTACTTTTTATCCTGGGAAAACCTAAGATCCGTCGGGAACGCGGGTAAAACCGCGGGGCGGAAGCTAGTACCTAGATATAGTTGTTAGCGTATTGTAGTAGGTAAATTAATTGATTGTACCTAATGTATGCCAGGTATACAATTGAGATAACATACATAAGCAGTTTTACTCGGAGTTTCCTTGAAATAATAAACGTTGTCGTGAACTTTCATTGTTTTACCTTTTCAAATGCCAGTTGTGCTGAGTTAACTCGACGTGTTTCTCGAACCTGCGACCTCCAGGTCACGCGGCCCTCTTAAGGAAGCTAGTATTTGATTTGTTGTGATTACGCAACTGTACGTATATTATATAAATATTATACATACATATTTACCGTTTCTTTGGCACTGTATATATTTTTATGTAGGTTTATATGTTTCTTTGTTTATTACTCGTAATTCAAATCTTCCTGCTTGGTATAGCTCATATCCATAGGCGACGGTGTACAGTCATCTACCGTCTACCTTCTTCAGACTTCTAACATTAATAAAAAGAAAATAAGATATACCTACCAATTTATCTGAAGCAAATCGAAGAATATTACCGCGAGTAGAAATAATCCCATACTATTTTGAATGCGAAGGTGTGTTTGTTTTATGCAGTACCGAAGCAACGGATCATACATGATTTTTTGCTTAGGGATAGATTATGAACCGGAGAGTGACATAGGCTTTTATATCCCGGGAACCGCGAAATTGCTGAGTGAAAGTTAGGTATTGCATGAATTAATAATTCAAGGCTAGTTTGTTTATAAATTCCGTGTAATTAAACGCTTATTATGTGGAATTCATTATAATGTTTTGATTATAGTAGCAGACGGTGATAAAATGATGTCTGATGATGATGTTACACGAGTCGATAGCATGTATTGTTTAATTTGGAATCATATGACCGTATGTAAAGTAATGTCCCAGGATACCTTTACATTTTGCATATATTATATATGTAGTATAAAATAAATAATAAATAAATAAATATTGGTCATGCAACACATTCGTAAGTTAGACACGGCTAAGGGAGCTGGTAGTGACAATATTCCTCCCTTGTCCATAGCGAAGTCCGCCGATGTCCTTGTTATTCCGTTAACTATAATATTCAATAGATCTATTAACGAGGGTATCTTCCCAATCATCTGGAAGGAAGCCCATATTGTACCTATCCATAAGAAGGGTTCAAAGTCAAATGTCGCTAATTACAGACCAATTTCAATCCTAAACACTATATCTAAATTATTTGAAAAACCTGTTTACGATGCTATATATTCCTCCATTGCTTCTAATGTAACACATAATCAACATGGTTTCCTGCGAGGTCGCTCTGTTAATACTAACTTAGGGGAATTTGTGAATTATGTTCTACGATCCATGGACGTTCAAGCCCAGGTAGACGTGAGCTACACGGACTTTGGAAAAGCTTTCGACCGTGTAGATCACGTCATACTTCTCAAGAAGCTGTATAACCTTGGAATACAGGGTGATCTTTTCCGATGGGTCAAGTCATATATCTCTAATAGGAGACAAGCTGTTGTAGTCGGGGGCTATAAGTCTGATTTTACGGAAGTCCCGTCGGGTGTGCCACAAGGCTCACATTTGGGCCCGTTATTCTATAATGCGTATCTATACGATATACATACATGCTTTGAACACTCAAACTACCTATTGTACGCAGATGACAAGAAAATATTCTTTAAAATTAATTCACTGATCGACTGTGCTAAGGTTCAGGATGACTTGAATCGGCTTTCCGTTTATTATTCGCAAAATAGAATAAGCAGTAGTCTTTAACTATAATATAAACTATAATATATATACCCTTACCCGTACCCTTGCAACGCGTGGAAGTTACTCGTGATTTAGGGGTATTATTAGACAGCAAAATGATTTTAGATCAACATATATCTTCTATTGTGGATAAAGCATACAAAAGCTTAGGCTTCTTAATGCGAGTATGTAAACCCTTTTCTGATCCCTCATGTCTAAAAATAATTTACTGCGCCTACGTGCGTAGTGTTCTAGAATTTGGAAGCATCTCCTCCAATATTCCACGTACATGGACAATATAGAAAGAATTCAGCGAATCTTCATAAAATACGTAAATTTTAAATCTAAAAAGTCATTTTCAAGTTACGAGGACGCTTGAGACAAATTCTCGAGTAGGTATGTTTAAAGCCTCACAAAGCTAATAAAAATGGCGTCAAATTATAAAATAAAATATGTATTGGAAATTTTAAATCTCACACTTTAAAATAACGTAAATTATATTTCATTTATTGCTTTTCGGATGACTAAAAAAAAATATTTCTTTTTTGATAAATTCCGCAGGAACACTGATTTTAGGGAGACTGTAGCCTTAATTTGTAAGATAATTATGTTGTTTTTTTTTTATCAAAAATCTATTATAAAACAAATTCGCGTTAGTTGGACTTATTTTGATGACCTTAGATTGTTGGATTTGTCTCCACCCCGAATAACATCGGAAGTTTTTCGGGAACGCGGGTGAAACCGCGTGGAACAACTAGTAAAATACAAAAATAAGTTGAGTCGGTCGATATAGTCATAAGTCTAATTATAGATAAACAGTACTTTGACACTAATGTTAATATGGAAATAGAGTCATTCACTCCTTATCAGAAGATATGAGAGAAAGACATCAAAGGAAAATTACTTAAGTACAATGCAACCGATACATTAGTATCAAGATGCAATAAAAGACCAAATATTTTATACCCATAGCTTTTGAAAAATCACTCGTTTCACCCTATTCATATACATAGGTGATTTGTGAAGATTCTTAAAGCCTAATCCTCAAAAATATATACTGATAAACGATGGGTCGGTAGGCGTGGTTGGTAAGATACCCTATCTATCACGCCGCAGGTCGTGGGTTCGACTCCCACTCAGGACAGACATTTGTGTGCATGAACATGTCCGTTTGTCCTGAGTCTGGGTGTAATCTATACTAATAAAGAAGCTTGTCCTGACTGACTGACTGATCTATCAACGCACAGCCTAAGCCGCTGGGGTTAGGAACATGAAATTTTGTACACAAATTCCTTAAATAACGTAGGCATCCACTAAGAAAAGATTTTTCTAAATTCAACCCCTAAGGAGGTAAAATAGGGGATGTTCGACTGTATGAAACTTTGTCAGTTTTAAAGATAAATCGATGAAATTTCGTATTTAGGTATATAGTTAAAAATAAAAAATAGATGTGGGTTGAATTTCCAAAAATCTTTCCATAGTGGATACCTACACTGTATAAGGTATCTATGTGTAAAATTTCAAGTCTCTAGGTCCAGCGGTTTGGGATGTGTGTTGATAATTATTTATTATACTATATAAAACCTGTTGGCAAAACTTAAATATAATAAACAATCAGCTAGTTTACTATTTTATATATACAGACTAACCTATGTCTGCGGATCCATCCGACACGTTTAATAATGAATATAACCTTTTATTTGAAAAGAAAGGAAGTATGTATGTATGTAAATACTGAACCCATCCAGTTAATTCCAGAACACATACGCGACGATATGAATAAGAAAGTCAGTCATCGTTTAAGGACTGATTCTGGTATAATACGCGATTAAAAAGGTCTGATAATTACTAAAGTACAATAAAACTGGCCAAGAGCGCGTTGAGTTACACAAAGGGCGATTCCGTAGCATTAGTATTAATTTTAACGCCCAAAAAATCATAATCAATACAAAAATTGCGACTGGTCAAAAATAGCAATCAACTTAATTAAAATTGAGGAGGACTTAAAATATTCACTTAATTTTAATATTTGTTCTGTTCGTTTTCACGCGTATCTATGTATCTACTAATACTGGGTGATTTTTTAGTCACTGGCAATACCTGTATGTAGGTGTGTGGGATTCTTTATACCCTCGAAGCATCCCAACGGTTGGATAGATTTTAATGCATGAGGTATCGACTCGTCTAAACTGTGCAATGGTTATAGGTTAAGTTTTCTTTTTATAAAATCAAAATGGCGGCCGCGGAAGATGAAATGGCGGTATAAATAAATATAAAAGTCCCGTACCATAATGTGTAGAATATCACTGAAAAGGTCTTTTATAATCATCATGATGTTTTCTTTACGATTTTACAGCCATAAGCTACGTTTAATACTTAATCAACACAACCTGAAAATTCTGTTAGGTCTGGTATATTGCCGATTAGAATGATGGTATATTAAATGAAGTACCTAATAGTAAAAAGACGTGGATAGTAAAAGTAAAAAATAAAGCAAAAACCCGACTGCGACAAGTTAAAAAAGAATGATGCCTCCATTTTATTAAGTATATTTGATTGGATGAATTTTACAGAGACCACGAAAATTTTATTTTCATATTTTTTGTTCGCGTTTTACGCAGTTGGGTTTTTATTACACACTATGTAATTATAATATTTTGCTACAGAACTCTAAAAATTACGCATTCATGCTGATTGTTTTATTTGCTAAATTGCGCACTGTACGACGTAAATTTTACACAATTTTGCATTGTGGCAAGCCATTGTTTTTTGTTTATGTAGCTCGCTTGACAGTTTAAAGTTACTACTTCACAATGAGGTTCAACTGAGGTTTTATGTTTTACTAACATTTCTTCAACACGGACTTTATTTAAAAAAAAAACATAGAGGATATGATACTAGATCATTCATAATATTTATATTAGATAAACTACGAAATGCCGCTTTGTATAGGCATTCGTCATTGCTGCATTGTGTCCCAAGCGAGTGTATGGCAACTTGGGCTCGCTACCGCCCCTCTCCCACCCCGCAAGCCCCGCACGATTGCTCTGTCTAGACGTGTCCGTTGGCCGACTGTAAGAAAGAGTTACATAGACTGTGGTAGTAACACTTTCTGTCTCAACAATGGCTTTTTTAAGAATATTTCCTTTACTGTTCAGACTTCAAACTGCTTCAGTAGTTTGGCGAAGTTAATATGTAACCTATTTTACTGAAAAAAAAACACTGTTCTAAGTTCTAGTTTGATTTTACGGCTATGACTATAAACTAACATAGCCGTTTTTGACTTGTAACACTAAAACGGTCACTGCGCAGCCTTTAGTGACAACTTAATGATACATAAATTAAAATCTCTATCAAAAAATCCTCTAGGCAACTATGAGTTCCTCTAGGCAATAAGCAGAATAAACATACACAGAGAAATTCCCTTTTATAATAATAATATTCTTTAAGTATAAGGAGAGATAAGTAACCACAATCCAACAAAGCCAACCAAATTCTGTGTCATCCCTTTATTCAGAAAAATGCTGACGCACAGATACAATAAAAGTACCTATATTGAAATTATGACCTACTTATACCTATATATTACCAAATTATGTTCCTAATTGATAAAAATTGATTCCATGTTAAAATGTCTGAGATCATAGCATAGAAACTACTCGCCGAAGGTTAACCTACAGAAGTGTCTATCTAGGGCCTGAACTGAATTAAAAGCCTTGATTTTAACTTTGAGTACCTAACCATATTTTGGCGACCTACAATTTTAGTGTAGAAAATCGACTACGTGAATACAGTCGTTTCGCGATCAACTGCATAATTTTCTTCAATGTTTACATCGGTATCGACGATATCGCATCGTGATCGCGACGCGTCATGCGCATCTATTTTAGCCCAAGTCGTTATTTTGGTACATTTCACTCACGTTTTGCATTACAGTATGAAGCAGTACAGGTTAGATTATTATAAATTCTGCAGTCTATGTGGACAACACTATTGTAATTCCTTTATAGATAAAACAAAGTCAAACTGATAAACTATGCAAACATTCATTAATTATACATCAATGAAAATAAAGTAAATTAGTTTTTATGTTGATCAAAATAAAGTACGATTTCGTTTGACTGACTTTACGTATTCAGGGTAATTAATATTTAAACAATTGGATATTTTATGGCAACTGCATCATTATACCTAAATAAACATAATATCGTAAGTACCCAGTTGAGTTGAAAATTTTAATATTTATTTTTGGAACACAAGTTTTAGGACTTTTATTTATTGCATATAACCTAAGAGTTATGGGATATCAAAAGGAACCCGTTGTATAGACCAAAGCGACCCGATCACTCTTGCCCAGATTGGAGCCGACGTAGTCCGCGACACGACAATCACACGAAAGCCGAGGCTCGTGCCCCTTTAGGGAGTGCCCCGTTAGAGAGCCTCAGGCGTTTGCTGTCTAAAATTTTGAGAGCCCTCAGCGAATAAAGTATCGAGGCCACTTTGGCTAACACTTTCTTGCCCATTCCAAAAACAAAAAGAATAGCAGAGCCGTTTTATTTTTCTTTTTCAGAAACCTTTACGCAAGTGACAACAAGAACTGTACAGTTTGATCTCAATCGGATCAACGATGCATGAACACACAGACATAATTTTGTATAAAGTTACTTTAGATTAGAGTGGTTAAGCGTTGAATTTATTTATTCTTCAGAAATCTTCATTACATCAACAATCGTTTTCTTAAGGCAGTCGTGGATGAAGTATATTTTCAAACATACTATTTAAAATCATTTTGGTAGGCTTTAAAATATTCGTAAAAAATACTTTCAGTACAAAAATGTAAATGCGTTAATGTACCTATATTAAAAAAATATATATAAACAGTCGAATATAGAACCTCCTCCTTTTTTCAAGTCCGTTAATAAAGCTGACTTCGGAATAAATAAAAAGTAACTAAATAATTAACATTTAATTTTTTTGCCGTAGGTTAATAATAAAATTTAAAGTAATTTAAACAGTAATCAGTAGCTACCTAAAGAAATTATTAATTTGCTTATTATTTTTACCAAAAATATTTTATGATTAAAAAATTATAATGATAAAGAATAATAAATTTATCTTGCCGGCTCTTCTCAGTAAAAGCAACCTTCCGAACCGTGCGTTAGAGTCTGACTATTCTTAAGTGCCTGTGAAGGCCTATTTGAATGAATAAATTATTTCATTTAATTTCATTTCATTATTTCATTTCATTTATCCTAGTGATGAAGTATAAAAGGGTCGAATGGAAGAAGATACGTCCACGCTATGCGTCCACGCCAAATAATTTGGAACAGAATAATAATATTATCTCTTTTTTGTTATTCGCCTACAAATTCTAGTTTAGATACATACAAATATTCAGTAATATTAATTCATTCGTAAAATGCAGTATCACACAACAATACTAAAAACAACACCAAGAAAGAATGAAAACACAATTGTTTCTTTAAAAAAAACTAAACGTAAACGAAAGCACCATCATAATAAAAAAAACTTTCTCTGGTACGTCACTTACTTTAAACTAGATTCGAGAGTTGCCGACATTTTTACGGAATCGAACGCGCGACTGTTCCGAGTCGCGTCTGTATATTAACTGAGTTAGACATTAGCACCGGTAAGTGGTAAATGGCCTCTGTGGTGATAGAGGCTCTTCTTTTCGCTGCCGAGAATGAAATTTTAAAAATAACTTATTAAAATAAATACAAAAATATAACTTCTAAAATAAACGTGATGAAGAAGCTTTTTCGCGTATTACTAGAAGAATAGGATATCGCTAAAAATGTATTTTAAAAATATAAAGGGTGGTCTGAGCCACTTCTTTGATATAATGATTTGTTTACAAAATATTGAGCTTTAATTTTTTTTTTTTTAAGTTGAGCACCCTCAAATTTATTTACAGCAACTTGAACTAGCTTCCCTTCATATATAGGTAAATCTACAGAGCAACGTCTAAGGTAAAGCCTCGTAGACAAACTACCGTGAGAAAACACCTATGTTTTGTATTACTGCTATAAGAATAAGCTATTACACCATGGAGACAAGATGATGTGAATTTACTCATCTTGTTATATTAATCGTTGCCTGGATTTTATAACATATCAACTCATACGTTTACTTTTTATACAATAACTTTGTGATCTTGACTGAAGTAATAGGTTCTTGATATATTCTAGTTCTGATTTTTATTTATTTGTTGGCTGCACTAGGTGTTGGTCTTTCGAACAGGCCGTACGCGGACGAATGCTTCGTATACCCAGCCGGCAGCGACACGTAGGAACACCCCAAGGTTTTAGTCAGTAGGAGTCTGACATATCCCCACGGAGCGGCGGAGTATCCACGAGGATAATCCTAGGTTAAAAACTTGCGCAGATAAAATCACACGCTTATAATATACTAGATTCCGCCCCGCGGTTTTACCCGCGTTCCCGAGGGATCTTGTGTTTTCCCGGGATAAAAAGTAGCCTATGTTCTTCTCCATACTATAGGCTACCTACGTACCAAATTTCATCGCAATCGGTTCAGCGGTTTAGGCGTGAAAAGGTAACAAACAAACAGACAAACAAATAAACAAACAAACTCACTTTCGCATTTATAATATTAGTTAGGATTAGTACAACTACTCTGTTGCAAAATCTGAATTTAAAAACATAAAAATAATGATCTAGAATTGAAGAAACATGTATTATAAAGCGCGATATACATATTTTTATTGTCAAATTTTAAAACTAAACAGTTACATACAGTAATTACATACACATGTTAAGTGCTATGCCTTTAATGATACGATTATTACGTAAGTATAGTTAGATACTGAGATGCCTCTCCTGATAAGCTATGTATTGGACTTCCGAACTCTCTTCGATGACGTGTATCGTATTGTAGACTAGGAACAATAGGTAAATGTTTAAACCTGAAAAGAAAGAAAAAGTTAATTCAATGCATACGATAGTTGCCCACCTGTGCAGTTATACGGTTACAACCTCGTTTCAAAGTCAACGTCAAAGTCATTCAGTTTAGGCCCTAGGAGGGTGTACTTATGAACGTCGAAGCTACTGAAGTTACTATCGGTTCGGAAGTCAGTCTTCAACTGAGAAGAACCGACAAGACTTATTTTTGGACAGTTATTTATTAATAAACACAAAACAAACAACATCAAAAATAAATAATAA
Source organism: Tetheella fluctuosa (assembly GCA_951216915.1). Taxonomy (NCBI): domain Eukaryota; kingdom Metazoa; phylum Arthropoda; class Insecta; order Lepidoptera; family Drepanidae; genus Tetheella; species Tetheella fluctuosa. Next base: position 9,315,984 of record OX578230.1, read on the forward strand.
ATAATATATCCTTGAACCCCGAGTGTAATGCATTCAATCGTGTATGGGTTTGTCAAAAATATGGGAGAAATTAGTTCTATGAGTATTCCGCGATAGGCGCTGTACCAATTCCTATATAGAAATGTCGTAAACGCAAACGTCATCGTAAGCATTTACTTACATCAATTACACTGAGGTTACCGTACCCTATGTACGTGGTGAGTATAGTTAATAATTATGGGATTCTATGGCAAAAAATGAGGCCTTGTCTGATGGAAATCTGAATTGAATGATCAAATGTAAGGTTTTGGATACATTTCTTCCCGGGCAATGCTGAGGGAACCGCGGGCGACGGGTAGTCATTTTATACTGCATAGTTTTTGAGCTACCCAAATGTGGAATAAAAAATTGCTACCGCATGAAAATCAAAAATCTGTGAGTGTCTTCGAAGTTAAAATGTTTTTAATTCAAATAGTTTAATTTAATTAATTAGTTTAATATTTTTTTTACTTACCTAAAAAGAAGAAGTATACGATGTTTTCAATGTATTCCCGATAATCAAAATAAAATAAATCCATACACAATGTTATTATCTGGAATACTACGCCAAAGTACAAGTACACCTTGAGCAGCGTCTTTTGTTTCTGGAACAGAAAGATATATATATTATATTAGTATCGTGCCAGGATCATTAAAAATATTTTGAGAACCCTGAATAAAAATATAAAATTCTAAGCCAATTTAAAAACGAAGTATTTCGAAATTCGAAACAGGGAGGTTCGAAACAGAGGTAATAAAATATGAATGTTCAGAAGTTAGATTTTTTTTCTGGGCTAATCTACGATCAGTCTTACAAATATAAGCAGATGTGTTAAGTTGTTTCTCGCATTTAAAGGGTTCTCACCAGTGAGAGCTCCCTATTATTATTACCACGGATCTTCCAAATTTTGGATATCATGTCGCTTCAGGCGTTTTGAGTATGTCATTTTTATGAGCTCGTTATCCAGATCGTTAGGGTGGCTTTGAAGCCGGTCTCTGTAGTTTGAAGCAGACAGTTATATCTCTTCCTTTACTGTTTTGATCTTCAGTGTCTAGTGTATTTTTGTGTCAAACCAGGGTTTGACTAAACACTAGTTTGAATGTATTTTAGCACGACTTACGATATTTGTTTCTATCGTGTAATACATATATTTCTTCGATTCCCATTTTGCAATTTATATATCAAACTATTCGTATCTATGCAATTTTTTTACACTGCAGTTTTTTATGTATAGCAAAATGCACGGGGAGAACTGACCCTTGAGTACAGCTGTCAGAATCAGAACACACCAGTAGGCGCTTGGCTAGCCAGCCAGATAGTAACAGCAAAGTACCTTTTCACCGCTATATATGTACACTAGCTTCCACCCTGCGATTTCATCCGCGTTCCTGGGAGTTCTTATGTTTTCCCGGGATAAAAAGTAGCCTATAGCCTTCCTCGATAAATGGGCTATCCAACACTAAAAGACTTTTTCAATTCGAACCTGCCCCCCTAAAAAGGCCGCTCAAGCAACATTGCTAATGCAATTAATTTTTCGAATTCTCGGCAGATCCTGCTTATTTCAATATGTTTTATGTAAAATAGTAACTATAAATAGTCACATATATAAAATTTAATTCATTAAAAGATTTGGTATTGATTATTTTGCCGTTAATTCGCAAAAATGAATTGTATTAGCAATATTGCTCGAGCTTCCTTTTTAGTCCCCCAGTACTTCCTGAGATCAGCGCGTTCAACCAAACAAACAAACATACAAACTCTTCATCATCATCATCATCTCAGCTGCAAGACGTCCACTGCTGGACATAGGCATCCCCTAATGATCTCCAATATTTGTATACTTACATCGTATTATTCGTCATCGAAAGTTCAAGCTTATTTTATGATTCGGATCTACGTTCTTCATCATCGCCATAAAAATATTAAAACAATAATTTTTACAAGGTGAAAATGTTAATAAAATGTTAAATATATTTTGGGCCGGTTGGCGTGGTTGATAAGATACCCTATCTATCTTGCCGCAGGTCGTGGGTTCGATTCCCACTCAGGACAGACATTTGTGTGCATGAACATGACAATGTCTGTTTGTCTTGAGTCTGGGTGTAATTATTTATATAAGTATATATTTACAAAAAGAGTATTTTTTCAGGTGTTAGTTTGGGGTCAGATGGCCGTTTGTGAGGAATATTGTCCCAGAATATTTATTTGTAGCATTGAAATTAAAATGATCATCTGCTCGTATACTTGCTTCTCTATTAGTTGATAAAGAAGAGTTATAAGATCACTTAGGTATCATGAAATCTCCTTAATTCAGCTGCTCATATCACTTAAGCAGCACCATTATTTACAATTTACCTTTGACGTATAAATACGTAAAACACCTCTTTTACTAAGATGAATGTCGTTAAGTTAGATGATTTTCTATTCTTAGAGAACACATTTCAAGATATGAAATAAAAGAGGCAAAGGAGCGGAGCTCATCTTTGGTGAAGACAGTGAATGCTGTTGCCTCATGTTCATGGGCTTGTGTGCTCTTTATAACTTCTTACGAAGTTGTTATAACCTGGGGATGGACTGCATGGAGATTTTGATTCCCTCACCCATAAAAGTTATCTAAAATAACTTAATTTATATAGTGTTCTTTGCACTTATTATCACTAACTCTAATCGCTTGAGCCGTGTAGGGTCTACATCATAGATATCCAACTGGTGGCCCGTCTGTATCCTATAAACTTTTTGTAAGAAAAAGTATCTAAAATACCTCTTACCTTATGTGCACCAATCAGCAAAACTATTGTCATGATGACATCAATAATGATGAAGGCTATTGTCAAAGGCAGGTGCACCATAGGATCCATATGACCTGGGTAATCAACAGGTTTTCCAGTAGCTACTTGCTCTACTAAGAGGAATATTAGTAGAGGGAATGAGAGGAGAGAAAGTACCTATAAAATTAAAAATAAATCTTAGAATCTTAGCAATTTGTTGCCGTAAAACTCATTGGTAATATGCAATGAAAGGATTTATAAAAATAATATTTCGAATATTGTTTCTAAAGACGATTTTTTTTTGAATGTAGGTAGGTACAGATTTAATGCCTTATTTCTCCATTATTTAGTATTATAAATTTAAAAAGTTACACAAACGGGGTTCGTAGCGTTTAACAGCCTTAACATCGTCACAAGTCCTTCAAGAGTGAGACTTTACTTATTTTATTAAAATGAAACTAAAAACCATTAAATTATTGGAAAAAAAAAATAGACGTAAGACGAAATATTGGCAACACTCGATGAAAGTATACTTACTAAATTAACATATCCAAAAATAGTGACACCTTTACGTATAGGAACACAGAAACAACACTTTTTTACGACAGGCAATGTTGGACACCATGATTTCCACTGTTTTATCATCTCCATGATCAATATCAGTCCATATAACACAAACGTTGCTCATAATATAATATCTCAGAGCTAACTGTGCACTTTGCTCTCTTTAAAAAAATTACATCCTTCTAAGACCTTTAAATGGGATACTTCCTGTCTTTACTACTTCTTGTGTCATCCAAATAAATGACAATTTAAATTGCTATTCATCGCTGCTTCTCAATTGGAACCTGCTTTTATCAGACCTTTGTAAAGAGTAGTGGAATTACGTCGAGAGGAAATTGTCTGCAGCATCACAAATTACAGTATAGACTCCACAGGTTCTCTTATGCGTAAGTTCATTAAAATGGATATTTAATTGAATGGATCTTCAAATTATATTTCTCCAGGTCTCTCAAGCTTAGAGAAGATTGGCAGTCAGTCCAAAAAGTCCTTATCTCTTACTAGATAAAACAGTAACTACCTATTTGATGATTTAAAATTATCTTGCATGTTTTATTGTCATGAATAAAAGCAGCTCTTTTTACTTTATGTGAATACATATTTTTGTGTCGTTTTGAAGGGCATATTGTTAAAAAAAAAAACAATATATGCTAACGGTCGTCTTTATCGCAGAATCTTCCAAAGACGTAGGGTATCAGATCTGCAAATTGGTCTGTTTATAGTTTAATTTATATTAAAGACATATAAAATAAAACATAATGATTTGGTTATGATATTTTTTATTCTCAATAAAAATTCGTTAGTCTTGTAAACTTAATATTAAATTAATAAAAATACAATACATACAATAAAGATCTACAGCTCTTCTTAGTAATACATAAATCATTCCATAGTACATGTTTTATTATTATTACATAAAACAAAATTCAATGCCACTGTTTAAGAAGGTATATAGGCAGGGACGAGTAAAACAACGCGTAGCTGGTACCTTACAGGAACCATATAAGTACATTGGGATACACGCCCACCTAGTTATCTTATACATAATGGTTAGTACCTACCACTTAGAGTATATACTCTAAGTGGCCTAATGACCTACCCATATAATAGTATATTATGATACAAGTGAGCGAAGTTGTTCATTACGCACGAGGCTGTGAGTTGCAGCCGGAGCCGTAGGCGAGGGCGTAAATCAGCCGAGTGTGTAATGAGCAGAGCTCACGAGTTTCATACGACGTTTTTCAATACATTTGCGAGGAAAAAACAAACATAATTTTTCCCACACAGTGACAAATACGAGTTTTTATGTCAGAAGAGTGGTCAACATTTTATGAATAAAATTAACTTTGGGAGATAAAATATAATAAATAAACATTTATGTAATTCTTTACTTTAATTAATTTTGACCATAAATTGCAACCATTTATCTGTAACAAAACACAAAAATATTAATTTACTTTATTAGTAATACTGGCTGTTTTTGGGCCTTTGCCTTAAAAAAAAGCGCTGATGCGCGCGCATCGCTAATTTGTGAACAAGTAAAAATTATTCCGCGCGCTTTTTCTTTTCGCTGTATTGTTTTGTGTTTATTTGAAAATGTCGTCAAGTAATGATGAATTAAAAATTTATTCGTTTAAGTAAGTCCGAGTTTAATTTATTTCCTCGCAAATATGTTATAAAACGTCGTATGACATACGTGCGCTTTGATAATTACAGCCTCTGCTTTCTTGTAGCCATATCGCCTCGGCTGTAATTTTCAACTTACCGCACTTATATCATAATGTACTATTATATATTCAGTAGGTACCTACTTAATGTAAGGTTTAGCTTAAACGATTTCAAGGTGTTAGAAAACTGTTTGCAGTTCCATTAGTTTCATATGTTGACTTTCTATCACTTTTAAATTCATTGGTTACTTGATTATTATCATCCACAGTTATTTGTACTGGTTGATAGTGGCCATAAGGGCATTCGATGTGCCTCTTGGTGTTGATCCTAGTACTTTTTTGGTCATCGCTCAGGTCGTAGTTACCAACCATGCTCATTCTTGATATCTCCCACTTCATAAGTAGAATCATATAGATGTGTAGCACTGAAATTTTCAAGAATCCGCAATCAATAAGCATACATTTATCAATAGAAAAACTTATCCATCTACACTAATAATATAATAATAATATTATAAAGTGGAAAGATTTGTATATTTGTAACGAATAAACTCTAACTGCTAGACCGATTTCAACAATTCTTTCACCTATGGAAAGCTATAATAAAAGTGTAACATGGGCTATATATTATCCCGGGAACACGGGTGAAACCGTACGGAAAAGCTAGTGGTTTATAAAGCGTATAAAGCGTAATGTATTAAAAATGCATATACTTACATATATAAGAAATTATGATGGCCGCATGGGTTATTAACTCCTCTTTAATCCATGTTTCGGACGAGAAGCGAAATGGATATTGATGAAATTGCTTAGTGATCTTTTTATATACGAGTGTGAGTGAGACAACAGATGAAACTCCTGCAGTCAGTAACGATGCTATGCTGTAGTAGTATGAAATTTTTAAGAGGCAGCTGCTTTTCTGTAAAATAAATATTGATTAAAAAAAAAGTAAGTACAATTATAATAGAGTTTGGCAATTCAGTTTTTTTTACTTTGTGGCTCTCAGGTGCAGCTGTCGGAGCACACAGAGAGAGGTAGAGCACAGCGATATGTCGCTCAAAGAGCAGCTCGACTGGGGAAGTACCTCCACCTTACAGAATACCGCAGCCAATAACTTATAGTTGTGTTCCTGCGCGTGAGTAAGGTTGCCAGAGCTCATCGGGATGGCGGAAGGGTCGGCAACGCGTGAGTGATACCCCTGGTGTTGCAAGCGTTCATAGGCTACGGTAACCGCTTATCATCAGGCGGGTCGTATGCTTGTTTGCCGACAATGTTGTATATAAAAAATAAAATAAACACCAATAGGTGTTTGGTGACAGATTTTCAACTTGATGGTGGTAGCCAGTCAGGCGGGTAAAGTGCCTTACCACTGTGCCATGGTTTCGTCACAATGTTTTCCTTCACCGAAAGCTCAAGCTCATTATAGGATTCAAACACGACCTCGGCCGCAATTTACCCATACTGAATTTGCGTTTAACAAGGCCTGTTTGTTATTTTTAGTTTAGGTACGAATTTATACCTACGGGTTTGCGTATGGACAACAACTCTAGATATAATTTTCCGTGCGTGACGCACGTATTTCTCCCTGCGCTTACGTTTATCGCCCCGCGGTTTTACCCACATTCTCGTGGGATGATAAGTTTCGGGATAAACAGTATTTGTGTTTCATTCGAGGGTGCGATGTTTGTGCCAAATTTCATCACGCTTGTGGCACTGAGGCATCGCATTTATAACATTAGTAGGAAGGATAGGATTAGGAGAATGATCCTAACTATCCTAATCCTATCTTAATATTATAAATGCGAAAGTGAGTTTGTTTGTTTGTTACATGTTCACGCCCAAACCGCTGAACCGACCGCGATGAAATTTGGTATGCAGATAACCTATGGTATAGAAAAGGACATAAGCTACTTTTTATCCCGGTAAAATAGAAGATCCCCGGGAAAAAGCGGGGCGGAGGCTAGTATATTTTAACACCTAACTAATATTTATAATATGATAAATGCGAATGTGATTTTGTTTGTTACCTTTTCACGCCTAAACTGCTAAACTGATCGCTATGAAATTTGGTAAGCAGATTGTCTATGGTATGGAGAAGGACATGTGCTACTAAACAAACTCACATTCACATTTATAATATTTAAGTTAGGACTAGATTGTATGACAGTCCTTGTTTTTTGACTCTATTCGATGATAAGCCTGTTCATCAATAGTCATTTGTAGTTTTTTTTATTATTTATAGGTCTGTGTGGCCGAAGGTGGTAAGCACAGCTGGAGGTAAGGTGCAGCTGCCGGAACACACCAGTATAGGTGTTTGGAAGAAGTTAGATTCAAAACCATCTGTATTTTACTGCTCTGGCTTTCCTTTCTTTATTAGGAGAATTCACATATTCGAATATACCCACCTGTCATAATATATGCTCGAAGTAGCTTCGTAGTTGTCAATTTGTTTTTTTTTCTGTCAAGCCAACAGACTCACTTGATAAAATATCCCGAATGGATGACGCGTTGGGAATTTACGTATTGCAGATGCATCCCGGTTGACGAGACGTAGAATATGAATAAATTTTCAAAACACCTACTTACCTTAGAAACACTGATTATAAGAAGAACCATGAAAGACATATCCAATATTAGTAAGAAGGTTATACGCAGTGAATACATGAAACTTTCATGGTCATCATTATTAGTCAAAAATTGAAATATCATCCTTATGTATCCAAAAAACCCAGTTCCATAAATATCTCCTATCTAGAAAAGAAACAAAGAATATATAATATATTATTTTATTAGTAAGGCTGCATTTCCACCAGAGAGAGATTGGCGGATAAAAACATATCCCTCACTACGCATCTCTGGTGGAAACGCAGCCTAAACCTCGGCTTTAAATTATAATATGGTGAGAATGGACACAGCGGACTTTTCACGCCATTGGATAGTTAATGATCGAGACAGAGGTAGTAAAAGCGCTGAAGCATCGTAGAGCTTATGACATAAATGTAAAGGTAAACCTTACGGAATCACCTCACAAGAAAACTGTCAATGAGCATAATATCCATGATTCAACGTTAAAATAAAATATAAAAAACTCCCATTAGTGGCATTTTGTTGACAGATTAAAATCAGTATAATAAAATTTATTTAATATTATAATCTTTTGTATTTTTAAGAAATGAAAATACAATATGCTACAACTTTATATTTTTCAAAAGAATAAACTAAGGTGGACCAATGGATTTGTGGCTTACTTCTTTTGGATACTTACACAGCCAAAGAGATTAAATTTCTACAGTGCTCTAAGTTTCACACGCAGCGTACCTAACTATACAGTTTTTTTTGTCACCAACAAATATGTTTTTCTATTTAATGAGGAATTTATTTTAGCAAATATACAAAGCGCAGTTGATATATTATTATATCTAATGCTCTATAATCTTAACAATATTAGGATTACTTCATCATCATTATCATGCCGCAAGACATCCACTGCTGGACATTGACCTCCCCTAAGGATCTCCAACATATTAATAATTACTTATTTCAAACAAATTTTAGTAATACAATAGATGTCCCTGCATACTTACAATTTTTAAAACTGCAAAAACCACAAGACTTGGTCGTACTGGAAAAATGCAGCAGCATTTACTTATTATTCTTTCCTTACTCATTTTTAGTCCATTCTTAATACTATTATTTATTTTCATCATTCTTGCTACACTCATTCACGTCAACAATCAGACGCGTTCGAATACACTCTGTGCATTAACAAAGAGAATATACTAAAATTATCTATAAATACTAAGTATAGGTACTCATGTATTGATGCATTCGTATTTTGAGGTTTGGCCTTCAACGTCCCTTCAGTTCAATTACGTGTTTTCGTTATTTTATAATCTGTAGATATATATATACTTGTTTACTTTACTAGCGCCTCCGACACATCATATTAGTGAACTAATTTAATTATTTGATACTGCATCGGCCTGTCCGCACACATTATGTGTGTGTGGGAGGCAGTGTGACCAAAGAATGCCTTGGAAAGAAGTTACGTGGGGGCCTAAAAAGGAAGCTCGAGCAATATTGCTAATTCAATTATTTTTTCCACATTTACGGCAGATTAATCAATACCAAATCTTTTAAAGAATTAAACTGTATACATGTGACTATACAATTTAATTAATTATTGTATTGTATTATATGTATATTGCATAATGCAATATTGCTTGAGCGGTCAGGGGGCAGGTCCGTAAAACTATACATTTCCTACAAAATTAAATGGCCGCGATTTGTTCGTTTTTGTATTTAATTGTAATAAATCCATTTATTCTCAAAAAAATATAGATTTAGAAAAATATTCCTTTTGGCAAAGTTAAAATTCAACAGCCAAATTGCCAAAATGGCAGAAATCTGTCACAAATGGTCACACTGATGGGAGGACTGAAATAAACAGCGTGCTTACAAATACTAGATTAGCCACGGCCTACAAACATTTCCCAGAAATACGTGGCCAAAGACTAAGCAAGTTCAAAAGACGTAGCTTTCAAAATCGTGTTAGTCTCGTTTCAATTACAGTCAAACAAATTACGACAAAATGAGAGTTCACCGTAAGATAGGGGACATCTTGTTCAAAAGTTGGTAGCCCTGTTATTCCCTTCGACACCGACAGAAATAACATTGTCAGGCAATAGTGCCAACATAATGGGAAGGGGACAAGTTATAATAAATTGACTATACTGAATTATGGCAGATATACCTACAGACATTACTAAGTGGCAACGCGTTGGTGCCGTAAAAAGCTAATCTAGTTACGATAGTAACATATAAGATCATTGTCAACCGGAAGATCATCGTGCCGTGCCGCCGCTCCAACCACTCCTCCAACACTGGACGGATGGCCACAATGGTCCTCAGACCCGCACTAGGGTGCTCCAGCCTGGACTTCTATTCCTGGATAGCGAGCGTACGCAGCTGCGCTATGCGCCCTTCTACCTCGCGTGGTGCCGGCCTCTCGCCCTGGGCCAGCGCCTCCTCGCGCCAAAAGTATACTGACGCGAGGCCTTAAGGTCCCAAGGCAAGGAACCCGCTAGCACAAACGCCGCTTCGGGGGAGATCGCTACCACCCTCTACGGCCTACGCAGGAGGGTGAAGGTTCCGCGGTTCAGAGCGTCCACCCGCTCCCGTCTATACGGGACATATTGATCGCAAATTTCCGGTCAGCCCCGGGCGGCGAAAGCCCACGCTACTCCAATGCCATTCCCATTACGGTTTTCCCTCAGCACTACTATATAGAACTTCAAAAAGGGCGTAAAAAGAGCTCTTCAAGGTCGGTAACACTTCGACAATCCTCTGATGCGACGGTGATCATTTACAATCAGGTGGGCCGTCTGCTTGATTGTCAACCTACTGACATAAAAAGTAAAATAAATAATTAAAGAGCAATAAAACAATTATTTTTTAATGATTTAACATGATTTTTTATTCCAATATTAAAAAAATAAGCAAGCATCAAATGCCAATATAGGCGCCAATATAGCTCTTATTAGCAACATCTAAAGTCTTCCATACATGTTTCGCCTAACATACAATAATCGTTAAATACATTTAATAGTTATTTAAAATCCAGTAAGGATAAGCATTTTTATGTTTTTTTACTCAATTGATTTCTACCATAAAATCTTTGAGTCTCTACCTCTAAAGGTTCTCACGTTGAGTGGCGCGCACACGCCTTAACAAATTAAGACCTTATTACTATTAGCATAAAGCAAAACAAAAGATACACTTGGACCTTTAATTTTCATTTTTTAATGATTATAGTCAGGTGTAAATCAAAAATATTAGGTATTTTTTATGCTACCAAAAAAAAAAAAAAAAAAAAATGGTCATTAGTATATTTTCATTATTTATGAATTTACCTATTTCATTTTAGTAATAAATTTTGTTTAAATGGTTTACCTCACTGGTATCAGATCATAAAACACTTATATAATATGAGATAATTTGTTGCTCTTGATTAGTTCAGTTCCTCGTGCAAGTTTAACTTCACTTTAGTTCTATATTTAATCCACTAGATTAGCATTCATTATTTTATCTAAGTCAACATTTGTTTACTGAATTATTATCAGCTATTTTTATAAAATAAATTATTGGTAGCGGCCATAAGGATATTCGTTGTCTCTCTCGGTTCGTAAGTTCATACTTTCTTGGTCATTGTACACGTTGTAGTTCCCAACGTTGCTCAATTTTGTTATCTCCCCTTTCATAAGTACAATCATGTAGGTGTGTAGCACTGTAATGAATAAGATACAGGAATTAATAAATAATTCTTCAGGTTTTCTTTAATGCGCTGAGCTTTTGACGAAGGAAAAAATCGTGATGAAACCATAGCACTGTTACCACCCTCATGTTCAATATCTGTTGCTAAGTATCTACTGGTGTGTTCCGGTAGTTGTAATTGAGAGCCAGTTGCCTTCTAGGCTTCATAAAGGTCGACAGCACATTGGTAATTCCCCCGGTATTGCTAATGTCCATAGGCGACGGTAGCCACTTACCATCAGGTGGACCTGGCCTGCATATCAGCCTTCTGACATAAAAAAGCAGCTTTTTTATGAATTCGAAATATACTACCACCAGTGTAATTAATTGAAACATAGCTCGGAAGATTTTAAATTTAAAAAATCACTGTTAGATCATTAATTTCCAACACCCCTTAGGTACATGTGATGCCCATTGTCACCGCCTCGTGGATATTGGTGATGTAACCTGGCTTTTGATGAACTGACATTTCTATTCCTCACATTTCTAGATAAATTGACCACGATATAATTTATTTAGAAATATCTGTATTTACATAGCGATTTTGAACTGCGTGATGCCATTGAAACGGTCAAGCTCACCGCATACAATTTATTTACTATGGCGGCATAGATTTTGACGTCTCGATTTGATCGCTTCATACGAAATGAAAATATATTTCCTTTATTTATTGCCTGACTTTTATTTCTCATAAAGAATATGCAGTTCAGTTTTCTTGTAACAATCATTTCAAATACTTACAGATATAAGCAAATATGATGGCCACGTGGATTAATAAATTCATCACTAGTGATATATCGGAACTGTAGAAATCTTTACTAATGAGATAAAAGCTCCTTGTATATACGAGTGTGAGTAAGACAACAATTGTAACTCCTGTGGTCAGTAACCATGTTAAGCTGTAGTAATATGATATTTTTAAGAGGTAGGAATTTTTCTGTAAAAGAAAACAAATAATAATTAAAACTGGGTTTCGCATTTGAGAAAGAAGAACTGAATTGTAATTTAACGGTATTTATTGATTTCTACAATTTATTTACATATTTACAATCAATGTATAAAATACAAACTATGATATATAGAAAACATCCTTAAAGCCCTCGCTGCTGTCGATAGGCAAGGTTCCCAACAGGCTGGCAGCGTTCCCTTTTTGGATGGCCAAGCTTATGGGTTGGCGGAAAAAGCTTCCAGCCCGTAGGTCTCCCGAAGCCTCGATGAGCTTGGATGATAAAATCCGAGCAAATCGGCGAGCCTCGAACCCCCATTTTTAAAGTATGTATAGGGCTGTATTTGACCATAATCTCACGGCACTCTAATAAGTAATGATATGGCCGAAGGTTGTAGCAGACAAAGCCTAGATTAGGCTCTCAATTGCATTTGTTGGAACACACCGGTAGGTGCTTGGCAAGAAATTTTCAACTTGAGGATGGAAGTCAGCCAGGTGGGTACTACAAAGCACCCTACCACCGTGCTATGGTTTCCTCGCGATGTTTCCCTTCACCGAAAGCTCATGCTCATTGTAGGATTCGAATATGATCATCATCATGGCATTCGCCGTCACTAATTGATACTTTTATAAATGATATTTAAAATCAGAAATCAATCTATTCATCCCTCGACCGAATTTTTCTCATATTTTACAGGACAATAAAACAATTACGAATAATAGATACGTGAGTAAAACACTCACTCACTTAAATGAAAGACACTAGCTATAGCATACGATTAGGCTAATTTCGTTGCTTTCCTGATTTATTCCTGATAATGAATTAATGTAGTGTGATGACATGGCATCATATGGGGAGATCCTGAGTGCATGTGGTTCAAGACCTCGAAATGCTTAGAGCGGCAAACAATGTGTTCATCAATAGATTTACTAAGATCAATAACATGACTTCTGCAAGATACTGGGTTTTACATACCGTGAGTAGCCAGTGTGTCCGTAAGAAGAAAGAAGCAAAATATTTATCGTGTGATGTTTGCTGTTATGGCTCCACGAGGTGGTCCATAATCTAACTTTATTACTTCATTTTAAGAGTTTCATGTTGCTGAGGAGATTTAGACATTTGTATTCTAGTTGAATTAATAAATATTTTAATTACCTTAGAAACAGCGACGATTAGAAGACTCATAAGGAAGATATCCAAAATTAATGCGAGGGTGCAGACCAGTGCATAAATGAATTCTTGCCTGTTAACTCCTAATGTCAAACATGTGTATCCAAAAAATCCAATTCCTGAAAGATTTGCTATCTGGAAAATTTACAAAAAATTACGAAATTTAACTTGTTCATGAATGGTAATTCTTTAGATAACTCTCCGTTCTAATAATGCAAATCAGCAGGACTTGCTGACAGTGATCATAATATTCTCGACCCAATTTTCTTAATAGCTACTGTGTCAGCTTAGATAATGTTTCATTCCCAGCTATCTATCGATAACATAGGCGAAAGGTCACCGGCTATTATCGCAATAAAAAATGTTAAGTACAACAAAAATTTTGTTACGCAAAATGACTGATCCTGTGATTATATTCGTTTTACACATTTAGTATTCTGTGTATGTAAGTCATTCAGTCAATGCCATGAGTCTCTCGTCTGACTGACGTCATCCGCTGCACCATCCTGATTCTGTCATCGATGTTATTATTGTTAACTTGTTATAACATCTTGCCTCAAACTCGTTTATCATGAATCGACCTTGTTTATTTATGAATAGGTACGTAAGCTTTTAGAGCCAAACGATTTGTTTGAACAGTTAAAACTGCAATTTTCTTAGCTAATAAAACCATTGAACCGACTTATTAATTTGTCCTTCGCATTTTTAGGAAATGAAAACAGAATCAAGAAGGAGAATCAAATACTGTTGATATTTATTAACGTAATGAACAATGACACAAGCCAAAAATGCATTTATAATGATGCCATTACAAACATAATGTATACATAGCTCTTAAAATCATACTGAATTCTCTAATGATAACAATACTTTATTGGGATGTTTATTTCATATTTTCATACTTATTTGAAACTATTACAACTAAAATACAACTGTACTTACAATTTTAAAAACTGCAAAAATCACAAGACTTGGTCGTATTGGAAAAATGCAGCAACATTTTTTTAATATTGGATCTTCCTTACTCATTTTCACTGTATACTTAATACTATTACTGATATTTACTAAATTTGCTACACTAACTTACGTCAACCGTGTCTCAGACGCGCACACGTTTTATAAAATACTATACATACGTATATAACAGTTGGACGTTTATTTATACATTCGTATATGGGCTTCGACCTTCAACGTCTCTTCAGTTCCAGCTTGCGTGTTTACGTTATTTTATCATTTGTATATATATTTTAAATTTAGTTTATCATTCATAAAAATACTAACTAACATGTCAATGAATAAGTTGACCATTTTTAACTGTTTAACTTTAATTGTCGAAGTAAATAAATATGTTGGAACCTGATTTGAACTAGATGGCGCTAGCAGCGCTCCGCTCCGTTGTCTATGTCAATGTCATTTTGCAGCCGTTTTAGAAAGAGACGGAAACAATTCGGTCATGTGCGTGCATATTAAAATACTGGATGCCCAATCCATTTCTTACTAACGTTATCGCACCTTATTATTCTGACACAGTTTATTAATGTAGTAGTGGTACCACAGCGTAACTACATACAGTGGTCTATTGCGTTTGAAGTCACGCAGAATGCTGCTTTGTATAGGCATTCGTAATTGCTCCATTGTGTCCCAAGCGAGTGTATGGCAGCTTGTGCTCGCTACCGCCCCTCTCTTACCCCGCAAGCCCCGCACGATTGCTCTGTCTAGACGTGTCCGTTGGCCGACTGTAAGAAAGAGTTACATAGACTGTGGTTGTACCATCTACGTACTTCAATTCCAATTAGAAACCTTTTGTGGGTTCGAATCTGTGAAAGAAAACATCCATTCGTAAAAGGGATTAGTTAGAACGACAAAACGAAACTAGTGTCACGTAAATCTTGGCACGCCATTGGGCACACTTCCTTTATAATTTGGTGGCGCCATATACGATTACATTTGCGTATGCAATCTTATTAGGATATTTTACTTATTGAATAAATCAATTAACTGCACCTGATGGGGCCGCTCCAGGAAACGATTACAAAAAAAAACAGCATTGCTGTATATTTGATATAGTTTCACACTTCTTGACAAAGTGCTTTACCACCTTCGGAGTATCTGATATCCAAGACTAAGTGAATACTGATAAATTAGCTTTTTATACCACCTGCTCGACCATGTACAGTTATATATCACACAATCTCAAACCAAGGCATTATATCCCAAGAGATATAAAGGGTATGTTCCGTTATACACTGCGAGTAACTGTTCAGTGTTCAGTGCTGTTCAGTACAGACAGTATACTTCGACTGCGTTTCATTTTAAACAGTACCCAGCTATGTTATTCTGTACTAAAACTCGACGGTGAATTCACGCAGCGACTATTTTCTGTCTCACTCGTGAATTCCTGATTACCGAGTTTCAATAACATGGCAGTATGTCTAACTATAAAGGATTATTCTCACCTACTAAATGATGTCACATCTTACAGTGCTCGTAGTGTATATCGGAACATACCCAAAGTTATATGAAAATCCCAAGGGACAGACATATTTGATTTGAATTTGGAACATTAAAATTCGTATGAAAACTCTTAGCATAAATACGGGCATTGTAAAGAGAGTTTATTTGAAAATCAAACTGGCTACCATAATAGGCAGAACATAAAAATAAGAAAAAACCGGCCAAGTGCGAGTCAGACTCGCGCACCGAGGGTTCCGTACAAACTTCGTCCATCGTTCGTCCATCACGGGAAATGCACAATTTTATTTATTTACCTACTGTATTTGAGGTCGGTGCCAATTAAGCTAGACCTCTAAATTGTATGAGCGCCCATACAACTCAGAGGTCTTTATTAATTGGCGTAACTATGTATGTATGGGGACACCCTTTAATTTTTTATTTTTTTATTTTTTAGAATTTTTCCTTTACTTTTCTACACTCCTTTCCTTTACAGACAGACAGACAGACCGAGGTTCCGATTTTTGCCATTTGGCTACGGAACCCTAAAAAGGTGCGATTGTAAAGAATGTGAAACAAAAGTCGGTGTTTGGTGTTATTTTAACTGTTCCGTATTTTATCATTTTCACGTTGACATAAAAATGTCGTGGAACGATAGTGATTTGACGCTGGAATTTATTTAATCAGAAACGTTCACAATCCAAAACGAGACCCAGACACAAGCTTCTGAATCATTAAGCATTGCCAAATAAATTCTACCACAATATCCATCACTACTCCTAACAAAAATATTACTCTGTCCCTCCATAACTGGACAGATGTGTCCTATAACTTTTAACTTCCTCAAACGGAAGCTGCAAATTATTTTTTTGATATGGCATATGGCTGGTGCAGCAGTTGCTCCATCTTCTTCGCAAGTGTTAGTTATAAGTTTAGTTTAGGGTACGATGAGGCTGACATGTCTATGTAGGGCAAAATCCTCTTAAAAAAAATTTTGAATAAAAGAAAAAAAACTTTTAACTTAATAAATGCTTTATTTATTTAGCCCAGAGATTTTATTGGTTCGCAGAATGTACGAAAAGTAGAGTACTCATTTACCTCTAGGATAGAGCCTGTCTTCGTCTTGGGCGGCTCGCTTCGCTCAGGACTCTACAAAACTCCCCTACATGCCGTCCGTCACGCAAGACACTGCTTATCCCCTTGGTGTATAATCTACCATTACCACCTTCGGAGAATCTTATAACCAAGACTGAGTACACTGATAGCTTCACCACCTTTGTGCTTACCAATATGAATAGATTATAGTTAGCGTTACCACAAGCAGTAAAACATTTTATTTAATGATGTATTGTTTTTAATCCTTAGGCTTCGTTTCCCACTTACTGTACTACCGTTGACCGTGCGGCGCCAGCAATGAATTTTAGTCTCGTGTCGTGACGTGAATTAATTATAGTGTTATGACGTGCGCAACCTATCATACTATCCTCGAACTACACCTGACAAAACCCACTATTTCTCAACTATCTAACTAACTGATGATTCTTGGCCTACAGGACTCCTACCACAATATTTATCTAAAGACCAAACATACCGTACTCTCAATAACCTAACCAAAAAGTGAATTATGTAACTTTCATAGAATTGTAGCAATGCCGTAAGTGGTCCCATTTGCAATGAAGCACCGTTTGCATATGTCTTTACCAGAACGTAAAAAAAGCTATCGGAAAACCGATATATTGATCCCGTTTAAATTTTATTGCTCTATGTTTCACACTTCAAACACTCTCTGTACAATCCCCTAACTCTGATCTCACATAAGCGTTTCATAAAAAATATTATAGCCAAAATACTCAGACCATAAACATTCTGGCTTTCCCTTTCACTTTGACTTCAAAAAATAAACCTTCATAAGTTCCTAGGCTTTAGACTGAATAAATAACTTTGACTTTGACATTGATAATGATCCCCGAACACGGATCTCGCTTCCTTGTATCCAAGCTATCTACCCTATGGAGCTTGCCATGCAAAAAAAACCCAACATCAAAACAGCAGGCAGTTTTATAGTTGTCAATTAATATTCCCAGAGCTCAAGTGGTTTTTATGCTCGTATTTCTGAGAAGTATCGCACGTTAAGTGACGTTACAAAACTATAATAAGGTAAGTAATAAATAACTCTAATGGTGTTAGTTTCATGAGAAATAAAAAAAATGTTTAGATTATAATTATATAAATATCATATTGTTTATTGAACTTCTTGTTTATTGTTGTATTGAACTTTCATTATAGGGCTAACTCTGATATCGCGTAAAATAATACGGTTGCTTCATACATTTTGGTCGAGTAGGTATTGAACTTTTGTATGGAACAGCTGATAATTTTTTCATGATTTCACAGTTAGTCCCATTATAAAAGTTGTTCATTTTGATGAGTACTTCCACCCTTGCAAGTATTGCCAGTGATAACAAAATCACCCAGTATAGAAGTTTCACTTCAAAATCCCACTAGGCATTTCTTGTATTTACGAGTAGTGGGTAAATATTTCTAACTGAACATCGAAGTGTGTTATTGTGTAGGTCTTGCGGTTAAATTTTCGATAGCACCTTGCAATAGCGGGCGTGTTATGTTCACCAATTCTTCTCTAACATTATTTATTCTTATAAACTCGCTCTTTATAAGTACTAGTATGAAAACGTGTATCACTGAAATAAAAAAATTAAAAAATTGTCGTAAATATTATGAACTATATTGGGATACTAAATTGTTCTCTGTGTAGCGCCCTCTAGACTATACAACGCGCAACGTCACCGAATAATGTGAAAATTGCAACAATATCCGTGCAGTTGCGTGTTATAGGCACAGGTATTGGACAGATAGACAAACAGAGAGACGCGACGTGCGTTCTATAGAAGGTGTTTGGGCTGCATTTCCACCAGAGATGCGTAGCGAGGGATGTGTTTTTATCCGCCAATAGGATCACTTTATTTTCACAGATTAGCACGTAATAGATCTTTTTGAATGGGCTTGCGTTTGGCTAAATCTAATGTAGCGATCCATAAGTCCATACAAGTCAAAAAGGTAAATTTTAATTAATGACATTAAGTGCTAGCTACAGTGGTAGTGACGTCGGACGCCGCGGCGAAGGTAGTGGGTTCGAATCCTACAATGAGCTTGAGCTTTCGGTGAAGGAAAACATCGTGAGGAAACCATAGCACGGTGGTAGGGTACTTTGTAGTACCCGCCTGGCTGGCTACCACCCTCAAGTTGCAAATCTGTCGCCAAACACCTATTGGTGTGTTCCGGCAGCTGCACTTGAGAGCCAGATCCTTCTAGGCTTTGTGTGCTTACCACCTCCGACCACATCATCACCTACCATAGTGAGATTGTGGTCGAACACAAGCCTATACAAAGTAAAAAAAATAAAAAAAGAACACTTTTAGAGCAGAAAACTAAAATGAGTTACTTACAGGTATAAACAGCAATGATGGCTATGTATATTAGCCAATTTTGCAATGTTGACTTCTCTCTATCGTAGAAAACGAGTAAATTATTAGATCCATCATAAAGGAAATACAAATTCATAGCTGCACTCACCGAGAAGAATACCAATGACAATGAACTATAGGTAAATACAAGTTTTAAGAGATTACAACTTTTCTGAAAAAAAAAAGAACAATTTATACAATCCTAACTAATATTATAAATGCGAAAGTGAGTGTGTTTGTTACCTTTTCACGCATAAACCGGTGAACCGATCGCGATAAAATTTGGTATGCAGATAGCCTATGGTATGGAGATAAGGACATAGGCTACTTTTTATCCCGGGAAAACATGAGATCCCTGGGGAACGCGGGTGTAACCGCGGGGCGGAATCTAGTTAAATCATAAATCAATATACGGTAATGAGTTTTTGAGAGAGTCATTAGGTATCTACAATTTGATATCATTTCAATTGACAGATTGGTTTCAAACCACAAAATAAGTAATATTAGCACCTATAAGTTATCTGGTTTCTATAGTAGGTACCTAAAAGCTCTGCTTAGTTTGAGATCAGATGGCCGTATGTAAGGAATATCTCAGGATAAGTAGATGAAGTAAAAACTGTGGTAATAAAATAAATTTGACGCAGTTAAAAGTTTATATCGAGAAGAAATGCGGAATGCTAATATTTTTACATGATACGCATTAGAAATTAAATAAATAAAAAAAACATTACACACACTACCATGCGTTTGACACACACACACACATATATACATATCACCACTGTATTTTTTTTTTCGTTCCGAAGAACAGGCTAAGGTCACAGACTGCCTCGTCATTAGTTATATATTTTTCTTGAGTACTTAAAATCTAAATGTTATTTCAACAGTCCCTAACCAAATTCAGTATACATATAGTAAAGTCAAGTCAGTCAGGTTTTAGTAAATTGGTGGCTGTTTTACTAAAACTTTTCGTGGACTATTTGAGACAACATAAAAAGTCACGATACACGCATTCATTTAATTTCACTTCACTCGTGCACTTGTATTAACCTTCATTGGACAAAACGCCACCAATATCATTCAATAAAACTCAAAATACACCGATTTCATGAAAATAAAATGAAAATGCAACGTCACTTCGCAAATTCCCGCCAAAAAGTCCTCACCACTGTCAGTCGTGACTAGTGTTGAGTAAGACACGGTTTTAAAATGAGTTTGTAAGAGTAGCCTCTTTTTTGTACTGAACCAGTACAATGTCCCACTTCAAATGAGGCGAGGTGTCGTGAAGCTTTGTAGTACATTTGAAGTAAAGAGTATGTATGACATTTAGTGTTGCTGTCTTTGTATTTGTACTGCCCAATGCCGTACCTTACAAAGTAATACGTAATACTTATCTCAAAGTAATAAGAAGTGAATGATAATAGAAACTGTACGATTTTATGACGTGACTACAAATTAAAATTTAAAAATAAAATCTGTGACACTTTTTTGCCACTGAGCCTGTTCCTCCTATCTACAATGACTTACTTTAAGTAGTTTATTTATATATAATAAGAGACATTAATGAAATGAAGCCTAATTGCAAAGTTATTAGGTACAATGACTTACCTAATAAGTTCGTTTATTACTTCAATCAAACCGTTTGATAAATAAACTCGGCAATAACACACACACACACACACACACTAGTAACATGTGCGAGTCACTAATGCAATACATACAAAAATATAATAGAGTTAAAAAAAGTCCTGAAAGTCCACCTCTATTACATAACAAATAAGATCGGTTTCTTTAATTTCACGGGACTTCTTTGGTGGCGCCAACTCGACGCGTCATGTTGTTGCTCTCGCTCGGACGGTCGCGTAAATGTCCGTCGTTGAATAAAAAGACGTGCTATTGAAATGAAGCATGTAATGCTTCTCTGTCTCTCACTCACAGTTCACGTCATATGAAAGAGTAAAGAGTACCGCGACATTAAATTTGAAGTAGTACATGTCAAAATCTCGTACCGCTCTTACATTATTTTGTCATGTACGGGACAAATTTACCGCCTCTTGTATGTCCTACTCAACACTAGTCGTGACATCTCTATGCTATGTCAATAACGCGGCAAATACAAACTTAAAGAAAAGAGTTCGTATATGAGTGAAGTGATTGTCTTTACATAGTTAAATATATACTCTTTTGTTTAAATATGGTCGAATTTAAACCACGGGCGACAACTAGTATTTATAAATACCTCATGTGCTCCTTGAAAAAGTGCATGCATGTAAGCAAAGTCCCATATGAATAGGGTGCTAGGTATAAGGTATGATAAGAACATTATTTGGCTGGATACATTATCATGAGCATCTATTGCATTCATTGTTACCGTTACGAGCTTGTACATAACCAAAATATCTACTATCTGAAAAAGAAAATGTTACTTTATGATTACTGCCGTAAAGTTCGATTTAAATAATCAATTCTATTACTTAAATAAAATTGAATGTCTGTGATTTCCAAATAATTTTTTTTTCTTAAGTTTATGATGGCTATTTGTATGTTTCGGTAATACATATGTGTTTTTTTTTTGTCTGTCTGTCTGTCAGTTTATTCGGGCTATTCACATATTTTGCCAGTTTCCACGGTATGTTTTAGCCCATTTGTGATATTGTGCGCCATTGTACAAATAATTATAAAGTTGAGCTCATAAAGTAGTGTTTTTAATACAAAAGCTAAAATTAGATTTCTGTGAATTACTCCCATCAAATGTCCGGGCCTCTTTATCGTTCGGTAAGAGGTCAACGCGCTGACGTCATTTAAGATTAAAAACTATTTTATTAGAAAAAAAGGGAAAATTCGTTCGCATTTACACACAACAACAAAAAAACAACTAAATCGTTCGAGCAAGTGATGATCTTTCATACATACGGATTTTTTTATAAAGTAGTCTAAAGTTATAAAAAATTCCTTCTTCCGCCCCGCGGTTTCACCCGCGTTCCCAAAGGATCTTTTGCTTTCCCGGGATAAAAAGTAGCCTATGTGCTATGTAAAACTATTTACAAAAAGAAAAGCTGATCTAAATCGCTGCCAGTTGGTAGTGTGCCCAGAACGCTGGCGGCATTGAAAATATTTATTTATTTATGCACAAAAATTCCTCTGTCAAAGTTTGACATTAAACCCTGCGTGAGCCCCCAAAGCTACTCTCTAACCTACATCCGAGAATTTATCCTCCTACTTAACATTATAAATGCGAAAGGATGTATGGGTGTTTGTTACTCAATCACGCCAGAACAGCTAAATTGATCTGGTTGAAACTTGGCATAGAGATAGATTATAGGCTGGAATAGCATATAGGCTACTTTTTATCCCGGGAAACCAGAAGATACCTCGGGAACGCGGGTGAAACCGCGGGGCGGATGTTAGTTAGGAATATAAATCACTCGAAACTATGAAACGGAATTTACTAAACCTTTAAGTAGTACAAAAATAAGTGCTAACATTTAAAAGAAAACGTTTAGGTAGTACAAAGACAAAGGACTATAGGCTACAAATTACGAAATACATAGACAAAAGGCCGCCACAGAAATCTAATGCATATACCTACCTACCTTAAATCTAAAAACTATTATTAATAAAAATGTATTTTATGTAGGTACTTACAGATTTTAGAACTGCAAATATTTTAAGAACAATACGATTAGGGACACCCCATAATGATTTTATGAATGGATCTGAGATCGCCATTTTAAAAGTTATTTATTGATTCTAAATTTGAAAATTTGATCCACAAATTCATTCAACACGTCTATCTCACAACGATGCGTGTGTGCCGAATAGGTGCCGAATGCGTAATCCTATAATTTTATTCAGTCAAAGGCCCGTTCGTATTTGGATTTCATAGTAGCTATGTTACCGAGTTTTGTCTATTGTTTTAATTGTGACACATCACTATAAGTGTGTGTTGATTCCATGATCCAGGGTGTGTTGTATATTGGTCGGTCTTTTATCCATCACAAACCCATTTGCCATCTATAACAAAAATATCTATACAAATAAATAAAATTGATTGATTTGTTTTTAATGTCAAAATAATAGCTTTTTACTTCTCCGAAACGGCTGGACCGATTTGGCAGGACATTTTCACCTATAGTTGTCTATCTGTATTAGGTATAGAGGAACATGTATAATCTTGTATGGACACTCAATAAAGGAAATCACTTTTCTTGATCAATAATTACGAATATATTGAACTATGAAATTTACATGATTTTAGTGCGGGAGAGTGGAGACGACTGACTCGATGGACGCTCGCGTCTATGTTCTATTTACTCGTATTTGCCTTACTCAGCAAATTGTAGTGCACACCGCTACACATTCACTGGCAGATAGCTGATGTTATAAGGAGTAACATAGGCTACGTTTATTGGTATAGCAGGGCTTCCCAAACTGTGCGTCGCGGCGTCGCAGCATTGCCCCAGAGGCATCGTGTGTACATGTGCGAAACAGGTTTTTCTACAGTTGTAGTAATAAAGACTACTGCTATGTTATTCTGTACTTAAAATCGACAGTGAATTCTCTAAGTGACTATTCTCTGTCTCACTCGTGAACTCCTGATTACCGAGTTTCAGGAGCGAGACAGACAATAGTCACTTCGAGAATTCACTGTCGAGATTTAGTACAGAATAGCATAGCTGGTCAAAAATAGACGTTGAGAAAGAAATGAGAGTGGCAATTTCCAAACTGGATCTCCGTTTTGAGAAGCTATGTACTTATTATTAATAGTTTTTCTGATAACCGGTTATTAGGCTTGGGGGGTTAAGGGGCGTCGTAAAAAAATGGCAAAGTCAAGGGCGTCACAGTACAAATAAGATTTGGAAGCCCTGTGTTATAGGTTAATTTTTATACGGGTGAAACCGTGGGGAACAGCTTGTTGTAAATAATATATTAAAGTGAATATATTTACTTTTGAAAGTGATGCATCGATGTTACATAAGACATCGAATATTTATATTTGTTAAAATATAGGATAAGAAATAAGAATTGAGACATTCCTGACACGACTGGTACAGTCTCTCCGGACCTACTGCATTGCAGTTTGGGGTGGTATTCATAAAACTATTAGCTTTCCGTCCCGATGGTTCACTCGCGATCTCCTATTTTATCCTCTTAGAAGTAAAATTTTCAAAAACCGCTCCTAATTTCTAGGTAGGTACATTAGTTTAGGCTCTGCATTGTTGTCAGTTGTTCAGTGTCAACTTGAGAGAGCACATGTTCAAATGGTTTTATTTAAGGTCCCGAGGGTTCTTATGTGTTCCTGGGATAAAAAGTAGCTAAGTATTTGATCATCTTAATGTGAATGTGAATTTTGTAGACATTATAACTTAATATTGTATTCTTTTTTGTCAAATGTCTCCTTTTCTATATAAGTAAGTACTCTGATCGTTTTTTTTTTATGTCAGTAGGTTGACAAGCCTTTTGACATAAAAATAATTTAGTTCAGGCTGGTGTCAAGTCACGATTAGAGTAAGTGGTAAACTATAATAGTGGAATACAAAAAGAGTGTTTGATTGATATAAATTTATTTAAATTCGAACAAAAAGATACTCGTTATTAAATTATTACGTAGAAAATAATATAATTGAATCACAAAATATTAATTACATACCTACTTAGCTATTTATTATATATAACAATCATTAAATAAAGTGATTTAATTGGGCTCATATTGTTTTTAAACCATGTAATAATACCTATAAAATGGCTAGATATTACTTAGTTTAATCACCAATATGACGCAGTTTGATGAGAATTTATCCGTTCAGCTATGTGAACTCCTGATTACCATTGATTGAGTTTCCCGAGTGAAACAGAGAATAGTCACTTAGAGAATTCACCGTCGAGTTTAAGTACAGAATAACATAGCTGGTTAGGATTTCTTTGTTAGCAGTAAAATAGGTACTACAATTCTAACATTTCAGTAGGTAGGCACTTGTTTCCAAGTGTTAGTATTATACTCAGCAAATGACTTTCAAGGTTATTAGGTTAAAGCTATCATAGACAAGATTACTTTTTAAATGTGATTATATCATAATTTTTTATGTGGTATTGGCTTTCACAGAAAACGGTCGTATGATATCTGGTTGTTTGTTTTTAATGTTGGCTTTATTTCTTTATTTAAAATAATTTCTTCGCCATCGTAAACGTATCCGTTATTGTTCGTCTTGGTAATCTCACTCTTCATAAGCAGTATCATAATAATGTGTATCACTGAAATAAAAAGGAAAAATTTTATAGTTACTGTTGCTTTTATTTTATTTTTTAGACTAGCTTTCGCCCTGCGGTTTCAATTTAATTAAAAAACAATTAAAACCATCTAAGGTATTTTTTTATTTTCAATAATTATGCTGTTAATGGTTTTAATTAATGCTTAGTAGTGATGAAGTACAATTTCAGGTATTTTTTTTCATTAAAATTACGACCGAATACTTATGACCTATACTATCATCCCTCAAAAGGACCGTACTTCATTTATTAGGACCTTATATATGTATATAGATTTGACGATTTCAGTTAGTCTAGACAACCTGTACAGGGTCACTGGACGAGAGAAGGCTAGCAAAACCAGCTGGCAACTAGCTCATGGGCGCCTTGAGGGAAGTTTGAACTGACACTTGGGAAGTTGTCGGAAGATTACGTCCTACATACATCGAATGAAGAGTTGAAGTTCTCGACGGTTACGCCACAGTCGGAGCCGGTGTCTGTTACGAGTACATTGTGGTAGAGGACGTCTAAGGTCTGACTGTCTTAGAGGACCGGGGTCTCGTTGGGGTAATAAACGCCTTTTTCTAGCATAGGGTTAGGATGATGAGCGACCTTGATTAAGACCGAGATGCTTCTTTGAGGCACTGAGTGATGGAAACTATAAATCGGTGAAAAGGTAATATTGCGCAAGGCGAACCCCCCAAGGTTTTTACATGAAATGATTTGTAACACTTATAATATAGAGATGATGTGAACATAGATGGCAATGAAAAAACCTAAAGGGATTGGTTTTGTCACAGGAAAAAAGACATCATGAGCAGCACCCAGGGAATCACAAGACTGGCAAAGATTACCTAGTAATTATGTCAAAAGTCCCAAAAATAACCACTCGCTAAAGTGACTCATGGGATAAACACATTATATTGAGTTGAACTTTGAATTCGGGCGATAAAGCTTAAAGCAAAAACAACTTATCAATTAATATTGATAAATAAAACCTTATGTCATAGCTGTAGCATTCAATTTCAATTACTTTAATCTTGACTCCAAACTTGAAAACATTTTATCTTATCTGACCTTTTATACACTTTTATATACAGGGCGGAAGCTAGTCCGCCCTGTGATTTCACCCGTGTTGTCGAGGGATCGGGATAAAATGTATCCTATATATTAAACCAGAATATATTCTATTTGTGTGCCAAATTTCATCTAAATCTGTAAAGTAGTTTATGGGTGAAAGAGTAACAAACATCCATCCATCCATCCTCACAAACATTCACGTTTATAATATTAGTAGGATAGTAGGATGTAGTAGGATTTATGGAAATCTCAAATCCAAAAGAGATGATGATTAATTTAATGATGAAAATAAACTTGAATACTTACAAGTATAAGTAGAAATGATACCAATGTGGATTAGAAAATTTTCGTAGATCGACAGATCGCTATTGTAAATACGTTGACTAATATCAAAGAAGTTAATCCCAAATAACAGTATAGTAAATATCAACATAAACGCAAGGGCGACTATTAATGATATTATACTATAGTTATATGATATCCTGAACAGGTGATTGCTCTTCTGAAAAAAAAAGAAGTACAGAGAATTAATTAACGTGATCTACATATTAATCAGCTCCAAAAATTATTTGTTTTGGAACTGAGTTCCTTAACGGAGCTTGCGGTAGGAGTAAAAGGGAACCGTAACGAAAAACCGTTATAAACATGTGTGTGTGAATTACAATTCACACGCACACGCGTCTGTGTCTGTTATAATAAAAGAAAGACGTGACGTCACCAATTATGATCACTCCGTCTCGGAGGTTCAATAAGAGTTTTTTGTTTGTTTAAAGGCGCTTATCTCTGGAACTAGGTACCAGTCGTATTTGAAAAATTATTTTTGCATTTGATAGCCCAATTCTTGAGGAAGGTTATAGGTTATTTTTCATGCCAGGAACGCGGGAGAGTTCATAGGGGAATAGCCTTCCTCAATAAATGGGCTATCTAACACTAAACGATTTTTTCGAACCAGTAGCTCCTGAGATTAGCGCGTTTAACCAAACAAACTTTTACACTTTATAATATTAGGTACTTGGTATAGATTGGACTTCATTCCTGGCGGGGTCCCTTGACCGCACATGTTTTTTTATGTCAGAGGGTCAACAAGAAGGCAGGCAAACTACCTGATGATAAGTGGCTACCATCGCCTATGGACATCAGCAACATATTTTACATAATATTATATACTGTGGATAGGCTCGTGTTTTTCCACAATCTCATTATTTAACATAGTAAAACAAATAATCATTTGACTACAGCTATGTTATTCTGTACCTAAACTCGACGGTGAATTCTCGAAGTGACTATTCTCTGTCTCACTCGCGAACTCCTGATTACCGAGTTTCACGAGCGAGACAGAGAATACTTCGAGAATTCACTGTCGAGTTTTAGTAGAGTATAGCATAGCTGCTCCTGGTTAAAAAATATAATATTTACCTTACAAGCTCCAACGATAATTACAATCATAAAAGGAATGTCTAATATAAATCCGAAGAGAATTGATAGGAACCACAATATAGTACTATCACGTGACATAAGTAGTAATATTAATGATATATATCCAAATATAACAGTTGATATAATATCAGCAATCTGAAAAACAAAATAAAAGCATGTTTTACAAACAAATACGTCACACAAGTATACTGTGTTATTTGATATTAGACCTCATGTTGTAGGTTCAGGGTTCAAATTGTTTCGTGCTTTACTCAAAGCTTGACATAAGTTATTTAATGATTTTATTATTCTAAACAATAATCGGGAACATCGTTTTTTTTAATTAGGTTATTTTTTTACAATTTTGACCTCAATGCATGGTACAGTCTTGAACATAAATATTATATACACTTGTCATGATCGTGAAAGTACCTAACATTAAAATTAAAATAAATAAATGGATTTTATTTTGTATGGTTCATTTAATATTAATAAAAGAAAGATATACAAAATACAGAATTAGATAAAAAAAAGAGTAAGTCCAGGTGGGGAAGATTATATGTTACCGAACGTCACGGGGAAAACACAGAGTATATAGAACGGGTGAGGAGACAGGATCGTGGCTCAGGGTGGAGCCAACGCGACGTATATTTAGTACGCGGCCACTATGAACTTTGCAACGCGACGTATGTTTAGTACGCGGACACTACTATTTGAGCCGCTTCTGGCTTTGTTATCGGCGCGTAAGTCTTGTAGAATTCCTGGGACTGCTTATCCCAGGAATGGACTTATAAGTACTTCAAGATGCTTCTTGTTGGAAGCTTACGAACGACTGCGGATCGATTGCTAAAGAAACCTCTGTACGATTTAGTAATTTTGAATTTTTGAATTAAAAACTTGAAGCGAATCAGTCAATAAATTAAAAACATTATAAATGCCAGACTCTTTTTCAGACCAATGAGATGATTTCTTTAGCAACCTCTCCATTTAAACGTAATAAAAGAAATAAAAATAGTGACATTGAGTTATCTCCATGACAACAATGTCATGGAAAAATAACAAGTTTTCAAAATGATTACAAAGAAAAATAATAAATTCTACAGTTTAAACTTTTGAACCATAGAAAATGCTACACACTTAGTAAAATTCGATAGTGATTTTTTCGTGTAATAATGATTGTAACATATTGGGATAACACATATATTTGCTACAGCGAAATCTCCTAATACAAGCAATTTTCCAAAATTCATTATGGTAGTCTTTATAAGTTACTGCTTCTTGCCGGCTCTTCTCAGTAAAAGCAACCTTCCGAACCGTGCGTTAGAGTCTGACTATTCACAGGTGCCTGTGAAGGCCTATTTGAATGAATAAATTATTTCATTTCATTTCATTACTGAAATAAACATTTTTAATTTTTTTTTGAATAACATACTTATTAATAAGTATTGGTTCTAAATACCTCATTTAATAACTAAATCCATATAACTATAAGTGAAGAACATTATTAAAAAAAATACAAGCTAAAATAAAATTAAAAACTAAACTAATTGTCCCAAATCGCTGCGTAGCGGAAGTGAGCCAAAAAAGCTGGCACTGCGTGGCAATGCCAATTCTTTGGGCAAAATATAGTAAGTACGTATATTCTAAGTACGTACCTACTATGTTTGTTTAGTTTAAAAAAAACAACATTAAATACTTCATAATGTGCTAGGTTATTACGTGCAAAATGTATTATTGAAACAAATTTCCCCACATAGATTTGTGGTCTAATCGTCATATATATATAATATTTAGATTGCGTAATTGTGTAGGTCAATGTTTCTAACCAAGTATTTACCTAAAGTCCATGTACCTATGGTACAATAGAATGGAGATGTAAAGCTAATCCTGGAGTCGAAAAAAGAAAATTCTAACAAAGAATTATTACCTATAGAAACCGTGTACCTATGTGTCCTACCGTGTCACGAAGAAAATTTTTTTTTTTTATTGCAAATAATATTTATTACTTTTACAGTATGTTAGTTTAATACATAAATAAAAAACAATATAAAATGTAAAAAGCTTATTCGAAGTGGTCTCCATTGGCTGCAATACAGTCCTTTAAACGTTGAGGCCAGTTATCAATAGAAGCACGCACTCTTTCCATGGGAAAATTCTTCACTGCCAATCGTATGGATTGTTTTAGGGACTCCAAATTATCATGGCGTTTAGAGCAAGCCGTACTCTCTAAAACTGACCATAAATCATAATCCAGCGGATTAAGATCGGGACTAGACGACGGCCAGTCTTCAGCTTTGATGAAGTCCAAAACGTTCACTTCCAACCAAGACTGCGTGGACCCAGCTTTATGACCCGGCGCCGAGTCTTGTTGGACCATACTTGGTTATTGAACATGGTGTTGTTAAGGGGCTTAACTACCTTCTCAAGAATGGTATCTTGATACACTTGTGCCGATGTTTTGATACCTTTTTCACAAAAATATGGCTCAGTCACTCCTTCATAGCTAACACCCCACCAAACCATCACTGAAGTCGGATAATGCCCACGTCGCACTCTGTCGACTAATTGGGAAGCTTCCTTAGAGCTTTGAGCATAAATACGATCATTTTGTTTGTTAAAATGTTGCTCAACTGTAAAGATTTTCTCATCCGTAAACAAAAAAATTCTGAGACCTCCCTTTGCGTACCGCTTCAGTAGTTGTTTCGATTTTACCACCCTATTCTTTTTAAATTATCAGTTAAAAAATGACCAGTGCGTCTCTTATAGGCTGCAAGTCCTAAGTCATCTTTTAAAATACGCGACATGGTTGTGGGTGCTATCTTCATCTCCCGAGATAAAATCTTTTGCTTTCGGACAGGATTTCTTCGAATTCTTTCCCTTACTGCTTTGACCACCTTTTTCGTACGAACACTACGTGGACGGCCAGATCTTTTTCTGTCACAAGCAGAGGAGGTCTCATTGTACCTATTAATAGCCCGGTACACAAACATTTGACTAATACCAAGCGTATGGAGAGTTTCAAAAATTGCATTTGGCTCCATACCAACTTTGTGTAATGCAATCACAGCGATTCGGTTCTCTTTATCACCCCACTCCATTTTAATATCGCAAAATATTGTACAATGTATTGACGCCAAAATTAGAAAACTTAATGAACAATCGTATAAAAATGACAGATTCCAAATTCAAATGTAATATCTTTCTTATTTTTAATTGTAACAGTATTTATGGCCAAACTATGTATATACAATATAGCCTGTAGATCAAGCCGGTGTGCCACACCTTGTCGAAAGCCTTTGCGACATCGAAAGATAGGGTGCCTGTCATAAATCTTCCCCATTACGTTGATCAGACTTATGGGACGATAACTGAAGGGCTCGGACTTGAGTTTGCTGGGTTTAAGGATCCCAATAAAATAGGCTTCCTTCCACTGGTGTGAAATAATGTTATTAGAAAGGGCAGCGTTGAAAATGGACGTTAGAGGCATGATGATCTGGGAAGAGTTTGATCACTCTATTGGTGATCTTGTCCAAGCCCGGGGCCTTACGTGGGTGTAATTTCCCGATAATCGCATTCACCTCCTCATGGGTTACAAGCCCACAAACAATCATTTACCTATAACGCATATAATATATCTTATACCGTCGTGGATAAAAGGTAATCGTAGAGCATTATATAAAGATGACGAATTCACATGTTATGAATTATTTATTTATTCATAATATAGCGAATAATCTATAGATGCTTCCACGCACCATAGGTACATAAAACGTAGGTACATAAAATAAAGACTAGAAATTAATTTACGAATTGTCCATTCATTTTCTAATGAAAAATTCCAGTCGCGGGACTGCTGGAAGAAATTAATAAGTATTAGAAATAAGCAGTATTTTTGAGCTCCTGTATCTGTTTTATGATGATATTTTTATTTATGTGTGTAAATAAATAAATAAAGGCATATATAATATTATAGTTATTTACGTGTGTCGAAACGAGTTATATAATAATACACGTAGTAACTATTTACTAATCTGTGGTAATATTATATCTTATAATCGATACCTTAGTTATTAATTACAAAAAAATCAAATTTAACTTTTTTATTGCCATATACCTGTGTTATTAAAATGAAATTCTTCGTCGTTTGCTCCTCTCAGAAATCTGTAAAGCCTTCTCCGTCTATTAAATAACAATGTGACATCGTAACACTAATTTCGACGGATGCGTGTAATATTATACTAAAAGCCAATATTTTTTTTAATGTTATGAACGTATACTATAAGTGATTTAAGGTTGATGACATTGGCGACTATGCCAATGTCTTAACTCTGATTTCATACTTTTGACGTGCACACTTGTATTAATTGAGGGGGCGGGCTACTTAAACATTAATTTTCATTATAAAGAATTTATAATTGTAAATAAATATATGACATAATATAATCTCAAAGACCTATTCTAAGATACTAAGTCATAAAGTGTTTTTTTTTCCCCACCATTGTTAAATATTCACGAACAATAAAAAAAATCGCTCTTCTGTATTTGCAAAACTGTAATTAGTACATACGAGTGTGAACAAAGGTATCGTAATAGTATCTATATATATATATATAGAATCTATGTATAACGTGTTGCTGGTATAATCTCAAAAATGGATTCAAGACTCTCAAAATATCAGTCTTTTACAAATCAATATTAAGATCTAGCTGTTTCTTAAAAAAACGTAGTGAAAAGGTAGGAAATAAAATCCCTTTTTTAAAAACGAGTTTATGAAAACAAGCAAATATGAATGTAAGCGCATGGACCCTAAGACTCATTTAATTTGGCAATAACAAATTCCTTGTTGGTGCAGATGACATTATCATTGTGGTATGGAATAGCCTTTGATTATTTATAT
The DNA here is from genome assembly GCA_951216915.1 of Tetheella fluctuosa. Classification (NCBI taxonomy): domain Eukaryota; kingdom Metazoa; phylum Arthropoda; class Insecta; order Lepidoptera; family Drepanidae; genus Tetheella; species Tetheella fluctuosa. Next base: position 9,349,000 of record OX578230.1, read on the forward strand.
GTCTAGATAGACAGTAGAAACGTCCAACACGCAAATTCATGCGCACATACAACATAAATATGTTGGCCTGTTTGCTTTAGTTCTGTAGTAGCGCGACTGTCCACCTAGACATATAAACAATCCATGGGAATAGTTTACCTACCTTTAAACTTCACTGTTAACAATGTGTTAAATAAAATCTGTGATATCCTCGGACAATTATAACATAATATTTAAAAAAATCTTGGAAATCCCACTACAAACATTCGCAAAAATAACCACAATAAGTACAATGACATGAAAACAGATTCACACTCGTGTACATCTTCAATAAAAGCTACTTACTACTTTTAAAACTGCAAAAATCACTAGGCAATGACGATTAGGTATTATGCCACAGCATTTCTCTATAATTGGTTCTTCATAAATCATTTTGGACTGTTTATTTGCTTCACAAGTTCACTGAAATGCGTTCACTTCGACCGTCTCGCACGCTGTGATGTGATCCGACTAAATATAGAAGACTGGTATTTCTTATACTGTTTATAAAGTTACATGTCTATTGTACTATGCTACTTCTGTGACTGTATATCTGTGTATTGTGTTTGCATTGACCTTCGTCTCACTTCGCTGCAAGTTGACTGTCAACAAAATCGTATGGTTTTTATAATTTCTCATTAGAAATATATTTTTTTTACAATTTAATTAAGTAGGTTACAAACAAATAACCTAAACTACTGAAACTAAATCTTATAATAAAACTAACTGTCCCAACAGACGTTGTCCTGTCCAACTCATACACAAAATTTCATACAAATCGGTCCAGCCGTTTATCCTATCTCTCAAGTTGGACCAGACTGCTCACGGTGTGCCAATTTAATTTAAAATCGGTTAAGTAGTTTAGGAATCCATCGCGGACAAACATCGTGACAGGAGATTTATATATATTAAGATATATGAAAAGAATTAAAGATAGAAAACTGCGTTATAAATCTTGTAAAAAAAAAAAAGTATTAAATTAATGGTTAATTAAGTTTTGAAAATATGGCATCATTTTACTTAGATACATGTATTATTCAGAATGGGTTTTTCCACGGAGCAGAATAAACATCGGCCAACGCATCGGTATCTGTACCTACGTTATAAATATAATTTCTCTGGGAGAACCCAAAGATATTTAAAGTTTAATCTTTTTAGGAGAGCCTGTTGCAACTGGATGAAGATTGAAATAACTGATTTGCTGAATTGCCGATTACCGAAGAATACTTTAAAAAGATGAGGACTTTTTCTGGAATATGCAGTTTTTTATATTAAATATACATAGGTACTAATTATAAAATAAAACAACATGTAAATTTTATATATATTTCAGAGTAAGAGTATTATATTCATTAATATTTTAATGTTATCATAGAATCACTTTGGTTCGTCTGATTACTGATTTATTCAGACAAAGCGGCCGTAAGATAACTGGCTAGTTCGTTTTGTGTTACTATCAGCAACAATGCTTTCTTGACCATTGTAACCGAGTTTATTGTTGGGCTTCTTTGTTATCTCACTCTTTATAAGCAGTATTATAAGAACGTGTATCGCTGAAAAATAAATAATAAAATTTAAATAAGCTATTGTGATAAACCCCCTTATTCAGACCCATATGGATGCCATTCCAATCGGAAAAGACGATTTTATTTCGTTAAATTTAGGCTAATGATGATGTTAGTCGCAGAATTCATTTGCCGCAATCGTTTACCAATCGACGGCCTCATTCCAAATGGAAGTCTGAAATGAGAAAATAGGAGCAATCCTATTCAGTAGACTACTCAATCGGTTTATCTACCCGATCGGGACCGCAACCGTGCAGGTCTGAATAACCCCGATATTATTCTAAGCTCAGGTTGTAGTATAAAGACTAGATCAGGGACCGCGGGGGAAAACTTCTCTGGTTACGGGGAGTCGGTAAAAGCATAAGTATTTATTTTACATACGTATACCTAGTAGATTAAACATTATTTTGCTTTTTTTAAAACTCATAAAATCCCCATTATTGGCACTAATGCCAATAATAGAATTTGAGATTAATTCCTATTCCAAATGTTGGCACCTCAATTAAATAAAATATAAATATTATATTTAAGAAATAATCATTAACTTACGCCCTAAAAGGATAAATATGTATGTCACATTTACTTTGACACTGTCAGTTACTCAAATAACTAAGATATAACACGATTAGTAAAGTTCTTTCCTTAAGAAAATTACATAAAATTTCGCCGAATGACGAGCTCAAAATCTAAATTATTGTCATCAAATCGTCATATTGTTTTGTGGTGTAGGTACTGCTACCATCTTTGGACAGGAAAGATTTACTATTTTTTAATTGAAACCCTGGCTACATAACCCGTAGATTCCTTGTTGTATCAATTTAAACTCAAAAGTGCCAGTGCAAGAGATTAGAGAACAATTTGTAGTTTCACGTAACGACTCGCTAATCATCCACTAAGTAAAAGCCATTTTTTAAAACAATTTATGTTAAAAATATGTTTTTACGCTGTTAACCCCAATAACGCACCTGAATAGGCTGTACCCGTGAGAACCTAAGTCATTTAGTTTAAAGTAAATAACGTAATTTAAATAATATGCGGTTGAGAGCCCTCAGCGCTCGCCGCAAAGTCCGCGTAAGGGTGGAAGAAGGTCCCCTGGACCCACCACCTTCTGTTCCTGCCAAAAAAAAAAAAAAATTTCATTTTTGTATGGTTTGAGGGAAGGGTGGGAGCTAATCTCTTCGGATGAAGCATTCGTATAATTATGATAGAACATCACTTAAGGTAAGTTCGTTTAATCATCAATTATACTTCATTGCTTCATCCTCGAGATTAGAGAACAATTTGTAGACTTTGAAAGAAGTATGAAAATATTATTTCAATTAAGGAGAGAAAAAAAAAACAGACAAACAAAATAACAATATGATCATTACAATAATCGTTATAATATTATATATAATATTACAAACAATTAGTTATAGAACAATGCAGAAACAAGATTTATATAAGGCAATTTATAAAAAAAAAAAAAGTTAATCATCATTATTAGTAATGTTGTTGTTCAATATTGCTAATGCAAATTCACTTGAATTGTGATGTATAATGTTTCTTTGGTAGAATTTACCAAAGACCTCAGATGTTCCACTCCATCCGGCAGTACTCCTAATTACATAAATATTTATACCTGATCTGCTAGCAGCAGAGGTGCTAGCATGCCGGGTGGAATGGGCAGAGAATACCGAAGTATCAATTCCACTTTCAGATAAGATATTCTTTAACCATCTACTTACGGTTTGGCTACATACATTATTATGAGGCTTCTTAATACTAATCAACAAATATTCATTATTGATATCTCATAAATTCTTTTTATATTTAAATAATCTAATAATGTCTTTGCAGGACAAATTTCTGGCCTTAATTCATAGAAAGGTATATTTAAACACGGCTGTTGTGCACCTAAACGAGATGTTTTTATCATATCAGGAATTTTAATATTTATCTTATAAGTGTAGATTTCAATATTTTTAACTTTTATCAAAGACAATGTTTGTACTCTATGAGCAGTGATAAGCGCTAATAAAGTTACAATTTTCTTTGAGATCTGATCTATAGGCAATGCCTCATTAGGATAAAGATTTGCTAAGTATTCAAGTACTATAGAAGTATCCCAGGTAATGTTGTATTTAGGTGTAGGTGGAAGAAGCCTATAAAAACCTTTAAAAACTCTAATGATTCTATCATCAGAAGCTACTCTAGAACCTATTATTAGAGATAATGCAGAGCGATAGCTGTTTAAAGTACTGTATTGAGCTCCTGAGTTAAATATTTCTGTTAAAAAATATATGATGTTTGGAATGGACGCTGAGTAACAATCAATATTATGTGTATTACAAAAAAGAAACCACCGCTTAAATACTACTGAATACTGTTTTAGAGAGCTATCAGAGAGTGATGAACAAATAATATCTACTAAATTTGGTGGTACACTTCTTCGCAAATAGGCTTTCCGGATAACTTCCCTGCCATAAGTTTGAGTTTCGGTAGCGACGCCATACTGTTGGGAGTGGATAATAATGTCTTATTAATAGGCTCAAGAATGATAAGTTCAGAAGTAAGTAATTTATTGAACAAAGGAAACCAAGCTTGCGTAGGCCAATAAGGCGCTACTACTATGCCTTCAGCCCTGTCGGTGATAATTTTTCTCAAAACTTTTGCTATTACTGAGAAAGGAGGGGAAAGCATAATATAACATATTACTCCAATTAATTGTAAAAGCGTTAATCGCAAAAGCTTCAGGATCTCTGTGCCAAGATACAAACTTGACACATTTAGTGTTTAACCTAGTTGCAAAGAGGTCTATTTCAGGTTCAAACCATGAGTTATTTAAAATATTAGAAGCTTGATCACTCAATTCCCATTCTGTGTCTGGATGTGAACGCCTAGATTCCGCGTCTGCTATTTCGTTATCTTGAGAGGCCAAAATTCCATATATCCTTGGTTAATTTATTGAGATGGGGAAACCTAACTCCTCCCATGCGATTGATATATGAAATAGCAGTTGTGTTATCAATTCTTAAAAAAATTTGACAGTTATTTAAATTTGCCGCAAATATTTTTAAACCAAAATATGCTGCTAAAAGTTCCAGATAATTAATATGTTTACTGGCTTCATCAATATTCCACTGGCCATTTGCGGTATCTCCTTCGCTTGCTACCCCCCACCCAGTTTTGCTAGCGTCAGAAAATATCTCTAGACAGTAAGTATCTTCTCTGATAGGATTAACAGCATTTTTTATGGAGTTAATCCACCATTGTATATCACCTTGCATACATAATGGTAAGTCCATATAATTGTCACAATTATCAGAATTTAGAAGAGCAAGATATTTACATCTCTCTAGTTCTTTTGTGTATAACCATCCGTATTGAACACCAGGACAAGCGGCTGTCAGCAAACCAACCATACGAGCAAAGGTTCTAATAGAACAGCGTTTAAGGCGACTGAATTTGATAAGTTCTAGCAAAATATTATTCTTCTTTTCTTTAGTAACGGATATATGAAAGTTTCTGGTATCAATTACAAACCCAAGATATGTACATGTATTAGATGGTATGAAACAGCTTTTATCTTTGTTTATTATAAAACCTAGAGCTTCGAGTAAGATTCTTGTATTCAAAATATTATCAATACAATCTTGATAATTTTCTGCAATACAGCAAATATCATCCAAATATATTGTAGATAAATCCTTCATTGAGATCTTAATAAACACATCACTGGTTTAAGAAGTTTTGTAAAGACAAATGGTGCTGTACTTAAGCCAAAAGGTAATACATTAAATTCATAAGTTTTACCTTGCCATCTTAATCTTAAATATTTTTTATACATTTCATTAACTGATATGAGAAAATAAGCATTTTTCAAATCTAGGGACGCCATAAAATAACCTTTAGAAACAATTTTTAATGTTGTCCTTAGATCCTCCAGCTTAAGATGTTCTGTTTTAATGAATTTATTTAATGACTTTAAATTTAATATGAATCGGTGTTTACCATTTTTCTTTTTTATCAAAAATAACTTGATACAAATTCTCCTGTGCATGAGGAACATTCAGAAATGGCACCGGTTTCTAAAAGGTTATTTATAGCTTCTCTATATTCTTCTACCTCAGTAATTGATAGGTTCGGTGGATATGGAATATTTGTCTGTACCACAGGTTTATAAAAAGGTATAATATATCCTTGTATCCACGACAAAATTACGGGATCGAACAATTCATGACAAATAATAATAAAAAATAAATATTCTGGGACATTGTTCCTCACACACGACCATCTGACCCCTGAACTAAGCAGAGCTTGTACTATGAAAGCCAGATTATACTAATTTTCTTTTGTAAATACATACATACCTATATAGATATAATAACACCTAGAAATAGGACAAACAGACATGTTCATGCACACAAATGTTTGTCTTGAGTGGGAATCCAACCCATAACCTGCGGCAACCGGCCCATCAAAATATTAAGTAGGTGCACTATCTGTTTGAATACATTAATCTCCAAAACTACTGAACAGATTTTCATGGAGTTAAGTGTTAGTGCGGTTTGGCTTGGCGCTTTAATTAGGCTTTATTTCAAACCTAGAAGGATAACCTACGTCGAATCGATGTATTCGATTTTAAAAAATCATTCTACCTGGTCTGAATTTTGCGTCACTGCACTGGCCGTTCCTGCCAACTCAGTTAGCGCACGAAGCTTGCAGAAAATCCTAATCTTAACTTCATAACTTAATCCTAACTTCCTAATCCTAACTAATATTATAAATGCGAAAGATAGAACAACATAATGACAAATGCTCAAGATGCAGATATGTATCGATTGTTGTAAGAAACAAGTGATGAAGCGCCTCACGGGTCGGACAGCGAATCTGAACATAATTTACTAGAGTATGAAGTTTAGGCGAAGATAGCTCAGTGGTAGTGACGTCAGACGTCGCGGCGAAGGTCGTGGGCTCGAATCTTTCAATGACTTTGAGCTTTCGGTGAAGGAAATCATCGTGAGGAAACCATAGCACGGTGGTAGGGTTCTTTGTAGTACCCGCCTGGCTGGCTACCACCCTCAAATTGAAAATCTGTCACCAAGCACCTAATGGTGTGTTCCTGAGGCTGCACTTAAGAGCCAGTCCCTTTAGGCTTTGTGTGCTTACCACTTTTGGCCACATCATTTATCGAGTAAAATAATACGGTTGCTTCATACATTTTGGTCGAGTAGGTATTGAACTTTTGTATGGAACAGCTGATAATTTTTTCATGATTTCACAGTTAGTCCCATAATAAAAGTTGTTCATTTTGATGAGTACTTCCACCCTTGCAAGTATTGCCAGTGATAACAAAATCATCCTGTATATCTACTCATTTACTTATCTGATGTAATGTGTTCATTAGTATTTTTCCTTTTTTTATATTTCTTTCTTTGTCTGTTCTTATTGCTTATTTCCTTCTATTATTTTTGTTTCCATGACACTGGCAGAGTTGGCAGAGTCATCGCTGGCACGATGGAGCCATAAACAATAAATTGGAATTGGCATTGGAACGATATCCAATCCTTTGAATCAACCCGCACTTAATTATATAATAATACAAGCTTCTTTATTATAGATTATGAACTAGCATTTCGCCCGCGTCTTCGCTTGCGCAGTCTTTATAAAATATCTATATCTTCCCTTCCTTTCACCCGATTGCGATGAAATAAGCGTATCCTGAATTGTGACGTCATAATTGTATAACATTAAATGGTTAGATTGGTAATTAAAAATCATAAAAATAATATTTATATTTAATAAAATAATCGAGGTTTGATAATTTATTTTGAATACGTTCCATTACTCTTCTTTAGTTACCCCCTCTCTATTTTTATTACTTTTCTTCAATGTACAGACACACCCGGATTCTACTGTTTTATTTATAGATAGGTATAATTAAATTGTGTTGCTATTGCTAAGTATCGATTAGGTTTACATTTCCTTGTTTTTAGGAACATACCTACTACGATAAATTTATCAGAGAGCTACAAATATTTTGCTATTTGCCTTTTACTATTATAAAGTGTGGTCGTTTAAATTCCTTTTAATTTGAACCTGTTGGAAAATGTAAGTAGTTTTGGTGGTTAATTCCAAATATGTTATTCTCAAAATTTCTCTTTACTTCTACACTTACAGCCTTTTGAACTGGGTAGGGTTGACTGCCCAGTGGTGAGGCACTGGAATATTATTCACATTGGTACCATGTTTAATAGTTTTATTAAGAAGTTTTGTTGTGTGATAATTATATAGGTAAGGACTAACATAGGATATAAGTAATTTGTTACTAACATTTAAGGTCGTAATTTGACTGAAATAAATTGTTGAATGATTATTATTGTTATTAATAATATCTTCTATTGGAGTCTTCTTTCTATACTAATAATATTAGACCACATTCACACGCTGCGGCAAGTTATACAGAAGACTGAGGAGTATTGTTTGTGGACTATGAGAAAGCCTTTGATTCGGTCGAAACTTGGGCGGTGCTTGAGTCCCTTCAACGTTGCCGCATCGACTCGATAGTCGATGCGATGTACCGATGTATATCGCATGTCAGTCCGAGTACAAGCGCAGAGCTCGAAGGCGATTCCATTGAAAAGAGGCGTAAGACAGGGAGACGTTATTTCTCCAAAACTGTTTACTGCCACCATGGAAGATGGGCCTCATAAAGGAGCTCAAAGTCGCTCAACGAGCCATGGAGAGGGCTATGCTCGGGGTTTCTCTACGCGATCGAATCAGGAATGACGAGATCCGTAGACGAACTAGGGTCACCGACATAGCCCAGCGGATTGGCAAGTTGAAGTGGCAATTGGCAGGCCACATAGTGCGCAGAACAGATGGTCGATGGGGCCGAAGAGTTCTGGAGTGGAGACCACGGACCGGCAAGCGCGTCCGCTTACAAGGTGGACAGACGACCTTGTAAAGGTCGTCTGTCGCTGGATACAGGCCGCCCAAGACCAGTCCTATTGGAGATCATTAGGGGAGGCCTATGTCCAGCAGTGGACGTCTTGCGGCTGAGATGATGATGATGATGATGAATATTAGAAAGAGGAAAGATTTGTATTTTTGTATGTAACGAATAAACTCAAAAACTACTGGACCAATTTCAAAAATTAGGGATAACGGGTGAAACCTCATTGGGAAACCTAGTGCTGTATATAAATTAATAACGATACCATTGCACTGATTAAAATGTAACTTATGCCATTATGGAAAAGGTAGAAGTTTAATTTTGTTTTTCAAATATCTGTTTCAGATTCAAAATGCCAGATCGTCTCGTGATGGTGGATAGTTGCTGTAATTGCATTAGTCTTAGGGTTGGGTCTTTTATTCTCACTTACATAACCATGGTAACTATAATATTTTTTTTCAAACATATAAATCGGCGGTTCTCATGAATAAACGTGTATGATGTAAATTCAAATTTTACAGGAGACATAAAAAAACGACGTAACAACATAAAACTCGACTGTCGAAGGAAACTTACGTAGAGAAAAAACATTTATAAAAATCTAGTCAAACTACATCAGCTCACAAAATTTAAACATTAAGTTTTTCGTGTAAATACGACATACGAGGGTTGCAACTAAATGAATTCAATATTTGAGATTATAGCCTCGCTCAAGGAACACCCTAGAAATCCGTGTAGTGGTACATGAATTATAAGCATATTTCGGGACAAACAGACTGACAGAGAGATGTTGCGTTTTATAATAAATGAATGAAAATGAAATGAAAATATTTTTTATTCAAATAGGCCTTCACAAGCACTTATGAATAGTCTGACTCTATCGCACGGTTCGGAAGGTTGCTTTTACTGAGAAGAGCCGGCAAGAAACTCAGCAATTACTCTTTTCAAAACCAACTCAGATTCATAGATAGATAATATAATGATAGATATAGGATAGCTTGGAGAGGCCACGAAGGCCAAACTCTTGGGTTTGAGCTTTTGGCGATGTAAAACCGTGAGTTCCAGCAGCTGCTCTTAAAGTTCCTTCTATTTGTGTGCTTACCACCTTCGGCCACATCATCACTTACCATGCTGATAGCGGTCAAATACAGATCTATAAATTGTAAAAAAAAAAAATTGCACTCCGGGAGTGCCGACAGAAGTAAAAACTTTTTTTTTGTGAGATTGAGATTGAGCTCTTGTATCATCATCATTATCATTAAAATTATTACAATCTAAAATAGTTTTTTTTTCTGAGTGAGTTTTCTTTTGTTATGGCGCCAAAACTACTGACAGCGATTAGCGACATTACTGGCCGCAATTATTTTAATGGGAGAAAAAAAAAGAAACTAAACGTCAAACTGCGTCTCGGTGTCGCAAGTCCAGAGGTTTTACCTCATCTAAAAATATGCATACCGCGCTAAAAGAAGTAAACACTTCAAAAAAAATATAATCTTCTTCCACAGATAAGCAGTGCACTAACGATAGGTTTCCTTACATGGATATTAATAGAACAACTAGATTTGAAAGCCTCATTGGCTGAGAACGACACCAGAGCATATTCAGATACAATTACAGGAATTGTCTTTATAATAATAGGGATGGTATTGTGGGTCCAGTATTTTGGATTCTGTGGTATACTTCTCTATGGTTTGTTTATGGTAAGAAATAAAAAGTAATTAATAAATATAATAAATAAATATTCTGGACATTATTCCTCACACACGGCCATCTGACTCCAAACTAAGCAGAGCTTGTATTATGGAAGCCAGATAACTGCTATGCTATAAGACTAAAACTCGACAGTGAATTCTCGATGTGACTATTGTCTGTCTCGCTCGTGAAACTCGGTAATCAGGGGTGCACGAGTGAGACAGAGAATAGTCACTTAGAGAATTCACTGTCGAGTTTAAATACAGGATAACATAGCTCTCAACCGCTACTTAAAACTAAATATATTTAGGGCAACGGTAGCCTGAGGGTGCCCCCTGTGGGGCTCGACCTCGGCTCAGGACGTTGCCTGGGGAATATGGGAGGGCTTTAGCATGCAAATATTTATTATTTGGGGATCGGTCGGATTGCTAATATGCAGCTCGGGCCACTTAAATGGGACGAGACTGGGAAGGACGACGCGACGGTCCTCGCCGGCGAGGACGAAATCTGGGTTGACGATTGCGCATCTGTGTTTGTTTACGGGCTTCTTCAGCCTCGGTCTGAGCTAGTGTTATGGCATCGTCTGGTTCGCTGAGAGCGAACCTAGGCCTACGGATGCGGGAGATAAGAGACGGGGTGTATGTGATGGTTTTGATAATTAAGGGATTCGCGTGATGTGCTGTGGTTTCAAAATATCTGCGCGAGGCGCGTTTCATGAATTGTTTGATTGTAGGGAGACCTAAGTCAAGGTGGAGGTTTTCATTGCGCATGTACCACGGGGCGCCCGTGGCTTTGCGCATGAATCTATTATTCATTTTAAAGTTTTCAGTTTTTTCTGTTTCTAAACAAGCGAAACAGTAGCCGCCATTATAATGACGTCATACGGTGCTGTATGTAAACTAAAAAGTGTCAACTGAAGTATTTTTTTTTTTACACTAACAGCAAACTAATAAAAAGGATAATAGCTCATTATTAATTTATAAAATTTTATTTTATAAAAAAAAAAGCCGAATTGTCAAGTATAAAAATTCCAAAATTGTCATGTATAAAAATCCCCGGATTGTCGTGTATAAAAAAAGGGGATGGTATAAAGGGTAACATCGTGTTTGACAATAAGAGAAAGGTGAGATGATGTTATGTAGTTGCCAAGACAGCTCGCGGAGGGCCTGAACCATTGGAGTGCAAGGACCTCTTGTGCGCTGTTGGGAATTGTGGGGTTTACTTATAGCAAATAATAGATGATATTCGTGACATGAAATATATTCGATAATATCGCGACATGGCGGTTACGGCCGCAGTGTGACAATCAGATACTTATGAACTACACTGACTCTAACGGGGCCGGCCAATTAATAAAAGAAAGTTGACTCACGGTACCGTGGAACATTCTAGATGTAGGGATAATACCCTCTGGATGGGCGCGCGTCTGTCAGTGACGAGACGCCACCTTGGAGATGCGCGGCTCCGGCGCATCACCTACCTCATCACCTACCTACGCTATAATTTAAAATAAAAATTTAGTAGCAAGTGCTACAAAGTCCAATTGAGACCAATATCACCGCATTTATTTACTTACAAGAGACCAAATAACGTCATGACCGTTACATGACGTCCAGCGTTTTCATCAAACTACTCGCGAAATTTGAAAATGTAAAATTTAAATGCATTTTTATGACACTTATCGATTGAATAAAAATTTTGTGTTTTTTTGGTGGCTACCTTAAAAACGAATTGAGACATTTTTCAAAAATGGGTGTAATACCCTATTGGTGTACGGCGATAGTACGAAGACATTTTATTTAGATATATGAATTTTAAAAAAAGTTTCTGGAAAGTCAAAATTAATAGATGTTTACAGTGTATTTTTTAGTCTGAATAGGCTTAAGTTTCATCACAATCTCATCTTATTATTGTAACTTATTTTGTGTTCTTTATTTTCAGAAAAATCGTGGGTGTCTATTAGGATTCCGTACATTTACAGGACTCTTAATTATTCTGTGTATTGTTGCTATCATACCATGCCTCATAAATAGCAAGATGCTGTATACTGGAGTATTTTTGCTTGACACTAGTGAGTATTATCCTAACTAATATTATAAATCCGAATGTGAGTTTGTTTGTTTGTTACCTTTTCACGCCTAAACCGCTGAACCGATCGCGATGAAATTTGGTACGCAGATAGCTTATGGTATGGGGACATAGGCTGCTTTTTTCTCGAGAACGCGGGTGAAACCGCGGGGGACAGCTAGCCTACAATATTATTTGAATTTTTTAGAAGTAGTAAGTAACAAAATTATAACTGTAAATTCATATTTAACCGAAGGTATTTAAGGTTGTAAATATTATTTTCATTAGTCATTATATTTTCAAAATTAAAAGCAATTCCCGGGCTACACTTAATTATGGTAAACATAGAAACGTATTTGCACCTGACTTGTTAATCGAACCCGAGTTTATACCCCCGAATATTGTTTAATATGGATTTGTTTTCCTTTTCAGTGCTACTAAGTTTCACCTATCTTATAGTGCACAGTTACTTTAAGCATTTAGGTGGTTACTCTGCAGCTGATAGCGACTGGGCCGGCTGTTGCGAGGACTGTATCATTGCCACTGTTTGTCTATGCGCACACGCTTGCATACGGAGAATCTAAAAGTATTCTTTATAATCTTGTATTTAATTTTAATGAAAAAAAAACATACTTACCATAAATTATCTTAACTTATTATGCCACCGTGGTACCAAAAATGTTTTCCTCGGAAATCGTAGGTATGTATATTATATAGTATCTTATAAGGTATTTAAAGCTCATTATATTGAAGATAGGGATGTTTGGAAATAGTTTCACTCTGCACAGGTGCACTTTGCATATTGTTTTTTTTTATTTTTTTAGTTTTAGCCATTAGCGTATTCGCTATTATTTAATAAGAACTTGTTTGCGTTACATTTTATTATTTACTTTGTATTGGTATTTTTCGTTTTGATTTAATTTTATATTGTATTGTACATTTTGCTGTTATTGAAAAAAATATAGCCAATAGTCAGATTATAAAAAAAAGAAAAATATATATAAAAAATGTAACCTTGCTGAGTTTAATGCCGGTTCTTCTCAGTTGAAGGCTGATTTCCGAATCGGTGGTAGCTTCAGTAAATTCGACCTTCATAAGTGCCCTCCTAGGGCCTAAACTGAATAAATGGCTTTGACTTTGACTTTGAAAGTTACCGAAATAAAGGAATTCAATTCAGCCTCAGCGAAGTTATGAATAAAACAAAATAGTGATTAATTATATATAAAAATATTTATATGCGTTATTTATAACATACACGTTAATTACACAGTGGGTACATATTACTATAGATAGATCCCGAAATAAAAATTGGTGTGCCAAAATGGGTCAGAATAATTGTTTAAAGGGCGTCACACACGGCGAAGATACTATAATATTTTATCATGAGACAGGATTATACTATGAAAAGAGAAGCAACGACGTACCTAACCTACCTTCACTTTCCTTCTCTTTCACTGGTATAGCACTGTCTCATATATATTAAGATAAAATATTATAGTATCTTCACCGTGTGTGACGTCCTTAAAAGTTTATTGGAATCGGCCGTTCGACGCCACGTCTCTTTGGAAATTCAACTTGATGATGCTTTCTCTATCATCGCTTACGTTCTGGGTTTTGATCATCTCGCTTTTCATTAGCAGTATCATGTAAATGTGAATCACTGAAAAAAAAAGTAAACAATAAGAATCGAGAATCTATGCCTATACAGAATAAATACTTTGAAATAAAATGATAGTATTGCTTGGAGAAATTTTAAATTTCATTCACTATAATTTTATTATTATTACCTACACACAAAATTAGGGAGATAAAAACAAAAATACCACGCAATTTAAGACTATTTACATGAAGAACAGATGATCTAAAGCACTGCCAGTTGGTAGTGTGCCCAGTTGTTTCAGTCATAAATGTACTTTTGGAATGGATGACATTGCACACTATTTCACTTTCACACTATGCTTTCTTTATTCTCTTTAAAAAAAATACCCTTGATATTATACGAAACTAGCTAAACATCAATCATACTTATGACCTATACTATCATGCCTCAAAAGGACCGTACTACCGACGTGGTCTTCGCTCGCGCCTCTCACGAAGCACGGGGGAGTGATCCCAAGCCTGATGGAGCTATCCAAGCGCCGCGCGCAACGACGCGCGTGTCCCTAGGTAGCCTGCACCTTTCGGTACTTCATTTATTAGGACCTTATAATACCTAATGAGTAATTTTTTGAGCTTTTTTATGTCAGACGGCATTAGCGATACTAGGGACATTAGCGATACTAGGGAGATTGCAATGTATTTCCGATTTTTATAAAGCCTAGCAGTTGCCGGAACACCAATAGATGCTTGGCGACATATTTTCAACTTTAGCATGGAAGACAGCCAGTTGGGTATTACAAAGTACCCTACCACCATGCTATGGTTACGTCACGATTCTGGGACACTAATCGTCACACCAAACTAAGCAGAGCTTGTGTTATGGAAGGCAGATATCTGACATATTCTACTTAATATTACTTTTCTTTTGTAAATACATACGTATATAGATAACTAGCTGTCCCAACAGACGTTGTCCTGTCCAAACTCGATTACGACGCCATCTACCGGGTCCAATTGTATTTTCAAACCATCCAGGGACCCACTCATATATACACACAAAATTTAATTCAAATCGGTCCAGCCGTTTAGGAGGAGTTCAGTCACATACACACGCACACAAGAAATATATATATTAAGATTACACCAGACTCAAGACAAACAGACATGGTCATGCACACAAATGTCTGTCCTCAGTGGGAATCGAACCCACGACCTGTGGCGTGATAAATAGGGTATCTTACCAACCACGCCAACCGGCCCGTCAACGATGTTTTTCTTCTCCAAAACCTCAAGCTCATAGAATTTGGAGTCACGACGCCGCGTCATCCGACGTCATAACTACTGAACTACCATCACCTCTAAAGCCAACTTTAAACAAGATAAAAAATAAAATAAAAAGTTCAAAATACTCACAAGTATAAGCAGTTATTATACAAATAAAGATGATCAAGTTTGTAGGATTTGAAAGATAGGAACTGATTAAGTAATCGTCGGAGTCAACATCCTCTTCAGGATGTCTGAAAATGATACTGATGATGAAGCCCCCCACAGCGACGATTAGCGATACAATGCTGTAGTAATAGGAGAGGCGGTAGAGGGGGTTGCTTTTCTGAAAAAAATAAATCAATTATTTTTTATTAAATTTCATAATTTATTTTCACTACCGAAAGTACCCTATTAACTAATCTATACAAATAAATAAAATCGAAGTGTCTGTATGTAATGTCAAAATAACAGCTTTTTAAGTTTTTACTAAATTTACATGAAAGTATAGTATAGGTAGGTATAAGGTAGCAAAAACAAAAAAAAATAAAAAAATTGTTGTCTGTCTGTCTGTTTTGGCTTATATCCGAAAAGGCTGGACTTTGACTGGAATCCGATATCGATGGGACTCTCACTGGCAGATAGCTGATGTTATAAGGAGTAAATAGCTTTCCGCCCCGCGGTTTCACCCGCGAACCCCTATTTTAGCCCCTTAGGGATGGAATTTTCAAAAATCCTTTCTTAGCAGATGCGTACGTCATAATAGCTATCTGTATGCCAAATTTTAGCCCGATCCGAAATCATCCTGTATAATAAAATGCTTACCTTGCATACACCGACGATCAGTATGACCATAAACGAGATGTCCAATATAAGTGCGAGGGAGATAAAGATAAAAGAAGTCATATCATATTTGTCCTCTGACGAACATAATGCTATACAAGCCAGCCCTAGGGATTGAGATACGGCGTACCCCACGAGATCGGCCACCTGAAAAGAATAACAAAACTTTAATCAATAGTTAAAATAAAATTAGGAATATTATTGTTTTTTAACTAATATAAAATTAAATTATTTATTCATTCAAATAGGCCTTCACAGGCACTTATGAATAGTAAGATTAACGCACGATTCGGAAGGTTGCTTTTACTGAGAAGAGCCGGCAAGAAACTCAGTAATTACTCATTTCAAAACAAACTTAGATTATTACGTAAAATGTATCCTCCAAGAGCAAGCATTGTCGTCATTTAAATATTCATGAACGTTATAGAACGCCTTTTGTACTAAAATAGACTTAACACGTTCCTTAATGTAATGGCAAATTTAAAAGTGCAGGAAGGATCTTATTATAGAAGCGTGTACACAGTCCCAAAAATGAACCTTGCACATTTTGGAGTCTATAAGCAGAGGTTACAAGTTTATGCTTATTTCTAGTATTAGAAATTTGTAGTCTCTGCTCAATAGGTAGTAGGTTATTTTTTTTTACTTTGAATAGGCTTGCTATTAAAAAAAAAATTCTATATCCATCTTTTTTTAGGCATATGCTTGTGTTTGACCGCCAATGCAATAGTAATTGATGCTGTGACCGAAGGTGCTATGTAAGTATAGATGGAGACTGACTCTCAATCATTTATTATATGGGTGACTTTTTAGTCACTGGCAATACTTGCAGGGGTGGAAGTACTCATCAATGTGAACAACTTTTATTATGGTACCAACTCTGATATCGCATAAAACAAAATGGTTGCTTCATACATTTTGATCGAGTAGGTATTGAACTTTTGTATGGAACAGCTGATATTTTTGTCGTGATTTCACTGTTAGTCTCATAATAAAAGTTGTTCATATTGATGAGTACTTCCACCCCTTCAAGTATTGCCAGTGACTAAAAAGTCACCCAGTATATAATATACAAAAAATGCAACCTTGCTGAGTTTCTTGCCGGTTCTTCTCAGTTGAAGGCTGACTTCCGAACCGGTAGTAACTTAAGTAAATTCGACCTTCATAAGTCTAAATAGTTCATATTTCCTAGTGCCCAAACTGAATAAATGGCTTTGACTTTGACTTTGAGATGGATGTTAAAATATAAACAAGAGTGGTCATATGACCCAGTATAAAGGCATGTAAAATTTACAAAGTTATCAATATCATTTCTATTAGGTGATTGTATAACTACAACCTTTTGAAGTTACACCTTTGGATGATCACAGTGGATAACATGCCTTATTTATATTAAAATATTTAAGATTCAATTCACTTCACTTGTGTGGTGGCTCATCATCTTAGGGACCTATTAAATAGCTTCAGTTATAATTAAACATTATATACGTATTTACTTTAAATTCAATAGATAGGTAATCGTTAACCTATCTAACCGTTTGAGTCAGATTATTCATAAAGTGCTTGTGAAGGTCTACTTGAATAAAAAATATTTCCATCTTTCGACATAATTATTTTTTCCGAGAATTATTAGGTAGGTACTTAAGTTAACCTATCAACCTAGCTACCTAATTATACCTAATTTATTACAACCTACTTATACCTACATATTTTAATTGTCAGTAATAAGTTATTACGGGGATTTGTGGTAATTAAAAAACAATTAATTAGTTTTTTAAATAGATATCTTATTTAGTTGATGTAAAATTAAGAAAAAACAAAAAACCGACATCAAAAATATATTTCATACAAATCAACTAAAAAGCATTTTTTTTAAAGTCGGTTAAAATCCAATCCACACAGCGAGATGGTAGATAATCAATACATGATGTCTTAGGTACAGTGCCACCAAATTATCTGTTCAGGTGGACATAATTGGAACGAATGATAATCATTTCAAAATGTTAGTGTTATTACGTCAAATGTAGGCTATATTTTCGATAATGACTATTATTCCAGAATTTCAATGCTGTTTTGGTGATAAAACTATGATATTCGAGGTGCTTAATGGCAGGACAAAATAATAAAAAATCTTAAAATTACCTAATAAAGTCGCCTAACGCCACTTTATTAAGGATAGGGGTATAAAAACCATGCATGGCTTAGCACCTTCTAATGCAAATAAAACTCTTTTTATGTTCGAGAAATTGGCGACTCAATGGTACCAATTTCAGGAGTTCGGATTAAAGTATGTCTGTGTAAATGGTTCCCAAGACCCGTTATATTGTTGCATATCGAAAGTTCTTTGTCTTCTGATATACCTAAGTTGGAAGACAAAAGAGCTTAAGATAAAGATAGCTTAGAAATAAGAGAAATTATTGAATATGCCATTATTCGTTTAATTTGAATTTTCGATGGAAGGTAGTAGAACTCTTAGTGCAGAGTTCGCCCGGGGAAGTACTACCACCATATCTAATTGCCGCCGTGAAATAGTAATGCACTTTTATTACTGTGTTTCGGTTAGGAGGGTATGGGAGCCGGTGAAATTACAGGCACAGGAGACTTAATAACTTCATGTCTCAAGGTTGGCAACGCGTGAGTGATACCCCTGGCAAGGAAAATATAATATTGTATTTCGTTAGGCTACGGTAACCGCTTACCATCAGGTGGGCTGTAAGCTTGTTTGCCACCAAGTAGTATATAAAAAAAATAAAAAAAATACTGTTTAAGAAATTAAAATTATGAGAATAGGCATTAGTTTGGCGACAAATATAACCGAAATTTAGAACACGAGAATCGTGAAAAATACCTTACATTGCCTAGATTGAGCTTTTGACGTTTAATTAAAACGTTTACAATCGCGTTAGCGTTTACAAAAATTTTGTATGGGAGAAATTAGTTCCATGATTATTCCGCGAGAGGCGCTGAGTCAATTCCTATAGAGATGTAATAGCTCAGCAGTACTAAAAACATATTTGTTGTTAGCGTAAACGCAAACGCGTTAGTAATCGTTTACTAACGCTAAACTTATAATACCCCATCTATTCATAATAGGTAATATACTTTTGATCGAATTCGAATTTTTTATAACCTTTTTTTTCGGAAAACAAAAACATAATACTTATAGCATTTAATAAATACACATCTAATCTTTACAAAATACAAAAGATTACGCTATATAATATTACCTTTTATGTCTGTGCGTTAGTTACAAGTCACGAGAATTAGATGCAGTTTTCTAAAACAAAATATGGGAGATATTTTCTACCGACATTGCATTGCACTGAAAAATAGCAGAATAATGATGTTTCTGTCAAATATTTCAGTGGACAATACAAAATATTGATGTATTCAGTTTCTGTCAACACAAAATGGCGATTCCAAAATGGATTGATTGGTACTTACAATTTTCAAAGTTGCGAAGGCCGCAAGGCTTGCACGTATAGGTATTATGCAGCAACATTTTTGCAATAACGGTATTTCATATGCCAATTTCATTTTTCTTTTCACTATATTAAAGGTGTGTTCACTGTGACCGAACAGGCTGATTAATTTGACTTGGCAGCGTGATCTCCGTAGGGCGCATCAGCTCAAACGCATACCCCACTTTTTTTATAAACCCTTCTCGCTTGCACACTATCCATCTATACTTTCTATACTTGCACCTATCGATAGAAAAAGGGACAGAAAAAAATGTAATTTACTCCAAAAAGTAAGGGCACTCCGTTTGCGCCTATCTTCAGTCCAGTAAGATTTTGTTCTCGTGGTATTTAGGTTAACGGTAAGAAATTAGTTTCCAAGTTCACCATTCTACAATACAAAGAACACCGTAATTTTTAAACTTTTGTCTTTTTTATCATTGGTCAAACAACTAAACAAAAACTAAAAACCGGGGTATTGCGAGCCGAACTCGTATGGAGAGGGTTCCGTACCATTCAGTTTTCTATAAAAAGGTTTCCCTGTAAACTCTATCTAAATAAGGCCTTATATTATTATTTTTTTTTCTCTTTATATTCTGTTATTCTTCCTACATCACCCATATTCCATATTTGGTAAAAAAAATATATATAGTATACCTACAGATACGCTGGATCTAATGATGTATTATTATGCATAGATTTTCTAATTTACACCCCATAATTAACTCCATAAAATCTGAATTCGATCGTCGCAATGCTCCATGGCCATGGAGTGATATTGTGGTGTAATCTACCAACACTGTTTTCCTTATTGGACATTTCCAAAGAAAGAGACTATAGATATATTTTACGTAATGTTCATATTTGTCATTATTACAGAACAGAACAGAACAGAACTTGTCCGCGTAAGGGTGTAAAAAAAAAAACTTTAAGTGACCGCCAAATTCAAAACATCAAAAATTTCAATAGATAATGTTTTAATTGAAATGTTATTCATTCATAATATTCATAAAATTTTGCCCCGCGGTTTCACCCCCGTTGAAAATAAACCAATTAGTTTTGTCACAAGTGGAAATGGTGATTCTTTTCCTAGTAAAAATTATAAACCCCATATTGCACAATACTGGAGCTTAGTAGAGGCAAAGAATACCATTATTAAGTATATAGACCTTGGATTCCATTTTTGATACACGTTGGCCTCGATGTCTTGTCTGAAGTATTTGTTAGCACTCACAACTTTATAAAATATGTGGTGGTCTATCTATAATTTTATATTTAAACAATTAAATATTTATTACAAAAAGAAATACATTACGAACGCTATCCAGTAGCAGTCGGAAAACACTTAACGACATTATATTTGCCATAACAATTCTTGTTCATATTTTCTGTTAAACATTACCTCCTGTTTTAGTTCGTAATGGAGTATTCAACCTGAATACTCGATTACGAACGCGTCGCCTGAATTTTGGACCGAATCGACATAAAAAGTAGGTTCACTGCACAAAGCTTCGTTGTTATAATTATGACAGATAAAGACAGAGGTGTTATTATTTATGGTGAATTTTATATGTGCATCTGATAAACCTGAAAACACATTTTGGTGCTCCATGGGATAGGAAATTGGATGATGTAATAAACACTGATCTCCAGTTAAAATAACACAATTTTAAACCAAATGTTAATGGTATGAAACGTTTCAAACAAAAACGTAGTTTTAAACCGGTTTTACATCTATAGGCATTACTAATACATAACTACTCTACGAAGGACGCTACACATCTGTAGACATTAGCTACCATACTTCTCGTAGTAGTGCTACGAAGCGATTGCACTTCTATAGCTTCATCGCACTTTTGCATAAAATAAACTTCTCGATATTTCTCACCAGCCTTGACAGTTTCGGCTTTACGAAGTTTCATAGGCTTAAATTTTCAGTTAATCTTATTTTCATTAACCAATCTTTAACATAGAAATCTTTGTCAAATTGATACTTAAACCCATAAATTTGAAATTAATCAATAGTCTCATAAGCGTTAGACTTGAGAACCAACAGGTTAATTAGTGTAAACGGACACAGAACCAATTTCGTATCGTAAAATAATCCATTTATTTATTGAAATTAATATTAAATTCAAATGTAATAACTTACTAAGTTACGCTGTGGTATTACTGTACATCTTTACCTATAGTAACCTAAACATTTCTATTAACTTGCAATTTCAAAATTGACACCATAGTTTAACTTTAAGTAATTTATATTGATGGGTATTCCAACCCTATTTAAATACACCTAGTCTAGTCGGATCACTTATTGGTTTCTACCCTTTGTATCTAAAGGGGCGCGATTTCTTTTTTATTTTTTGCAATTCAAAGCTGTAATTATAAACGATCTACTTAATATTATTTTGATCAGGTTCAAAAATAGTCTAACAAGTAAAAATACATATTTTTTTTTCGTTATCTGTTATCGCTTCGGCGGCGCGAGTGCGGTGGTATGCGGCGAGTGGAACCGTGTTATTTTTTAAGTCGCTGTTAAAATCTCGTTTCTCGGTTCATATGATTTATTTTACACTTGCTTCTGCCCAGCGGTTTCTCCCGCATTTCCGAGGCATCTTATGTTTGTCTAGAATAAAACGTTATTTCAATATGATGTATCGATATGCCAAGATTCATTCAAATCCATTCAGTCGTTTATACGTGATTTAGTCACAGACATCCAAACATACAAACTTTCACATTTTTAATATTAGTAAGATAATGATGCTTCGAAAGAATCTCAGCTAATAATGTTAGACCTTACTAGCTTCCGCCCGGGGTTTCACCCGCGTTCCCGGTATATTTCTGATATTTTTTTAAGATTATTTTTCTATTTAGGGCTTCGTAGACAAATCTAACAAATCAAAGATCATAAAAATTGGTCCAGCCGTTATTGAGTTATAAAATAAATAAATAAAAATTAGAGTAGGTATGCTTTTTTAGAACGCTTTTAGGTATATATACATACTTACCTCTTTTTATGTCAACAGGTTGACAAACATGCAAACTGCCTCCTGTACCCTGAGTGTAAAGATTTTACGTAAATAAACGTTTATCGTACTATCACGTTTGCGTTTACTAAAAATTTGAATGGCAAAAATTAGTTCCATGAGTATGCCGCGAGAGGCGCTGTGCCGATTCCTATAGAAAAATGTCGTAAACGCGATAGTAAGCGTTTTCTAACGTCAATTGTTTACACTCGGGGTACGGCCTCTGGTTACCTATAGAGACACAACTATCTTTACCTTCCTTACCTACTTTTAACAACTTAGTTAATAAGTTGTTATGTATGTGAATATTATTGATATTCATTATTCATAGCAAAAAGTATCTTAAATATATTTAAAAAGTTACATACTTGAACTATCCCGAAATATAAGATACTCCATTTTGTGAAATCACGTAAATATCACGTGAACGGAATACCAGCTGTACGAATGTCCAATCAAAACGCATAGCTTCCATGGTTTCTCAATCATAATGAAGTTAGGCGCAATAGAAAAGCCCCAATTTTTTTTTTAAATGAACTGCATTTTTGCTGTCTCTGTCTTTACTGATAGGTGTAAGTAAAGACGGAGATAGTCCGCAAGCGAGAGGCATATAAATGCGTCGTCTATTCCGTCGCATTCTTAAGGGCCGTAGGTAGCTGACTGAGCTGATGCGTTTATTTCCTCACCTAATGATACTCATTTAAATCATTAATAGCTTGGATGCCTTGCCTAACAGTCAGTTAGTAATCAAATAAAAAATATATAGTGAATACCAGCAGAGGGTAAAAATGACGAAAGCTTGTTGCAAATTCTTAGTGAGCATGTGTGTGGAGTTCTCTTGCCTTTTACCTAAACGTGTCTGTCTGATTATCTTCGCTGTTCTTAAAATTGTAAGTACCACCCATCTTTTTTAGAAACACCATCTTGTTGTATCAACTAATGTGTGTGACCTTTTGTTCCAATTTCAAAATTATAGAATCAACATAATATGTTTGAGTTTATAAAAAATATGATAATTTAGAAATAATTTTCATGTTATTTTGTTACTGTCTATTTTTTTTTTTCAAATTATCTCTGATATTGTATTTGAAATTTAGATAACATTTAAGCTTTAAATAAACCAACAATATAATGTATTAAAATGTTTTTATTTATTACCAAAATTTATATTTTATAACAAAGAAATTTTTCTATCAACCCTCCCCCAACCTGTGTGTGCAGGCCTTTACGCCACGTCGGTAATGCTCTTGCACGTTTCCAAACTATCTTTCATAAATAAAGTCAAGCATACAATGTGTCTTACTTCAATCAAAAATAAAAACCAGTATTTTGCAGACACATACCTAGATACAAATACAGCGCGTGAAGTCAGCAACTTTCTTTATAGTATACACACACTAGTAATCTATTGTAGCAACAAAAACGAATCACACACAATACGCAGCCACGCGAGTCATAGATTAACCTACTGTCTTTTCCGTTATTTATTTCCATCATGTATAATCATAAGCTTTTTCTGAGCACTTCAAGTAGATTTCAAGTAGGCTTTTTGTTCATCATGTTTCAATCCATTAATTAGCAAATTTAATATGTTGGAGGAAGAGGGTATATAGAGTAAAACTTCATTGCATTCTAGACTTTCTAAGGTCTGCAATTAATTGAAAATTCACTTAGTTTGCTAATGTCTATAGGCGATGGTTACCGCTCACCATGAGGTTGACGGTCTGCTTGTGATTTTTTTTATTTGAATTAGCTCTTAATTCAACGAACTTTGTCTTGGTTAAATGTTCAACATATAAGTTATGTCCACTGTCTAATACAACAGAAAACTGACTAGGCACAGATAAAAAAATCTAGTCACTTGGTAATAGATAAATTTCTTTGAAATGAAATGAAATGAAATGAAATAATTTATTCATTCAAATAGGCCTTCACAGGCACTTAAGAATAGTCAGACTCTAACGCACGGTTCGGAAGGTTGCTTTTACTGAGAAGAGCCGGCAAGAAACTCAGCAATTACTCTTTTCAAAACAAACTTAAGACTATTACATAAAATTTATCCTGCAAGAGCGAGCGCTACACCCAAGCATTGTCGTCATTTAAATATTGGATTTGAAATGTGGATGAGTAAATAAAGATGGACAATTACAATGAGACAGGTTATTCCTATTGTTTTATTCAATAATAATACTATTATGGGATTTATCTTCTCAGAAAACATTAAAAAAAAAATTACAAAATGGTGGTCGACAATATAAAAGAACGATAAATAACTACATGACTATATCACTGTCTAAATTTCATGCAAAGCGCCTTTCCCACTAAAGGAGTTAATAGATATTTATCGACATCCATTTTGTCTTGTTTTCGCTTGTAATTTTTTAAATCTACCCTAATTTAATAACATTTAATTCTACATTCATTATTTCATCCGAAAATATAAATTAATTACATCCTACATCACCAACACAGTTAAGTTGGTACCTAATTAAGAAATACATAGTATTTACCTGTAATTACCAAAACGTTGTTATATTCATGTTAATTAAATTATAATAATAGTCATTAGACAAGGAGATAACTAAATTACTCAGTCGTCTACTCAGAAACAGGCATACCATTGCCACGACCATAGCACGTTAAATCCATCCACATTACGATTTTTTTTACCCCATAGGTGGCAGACAAGCTTACGGCCCACCTGATAGTAACCAATAGACGCTCATAACACCACGGGCAAAGAAAATACAATATTATATTTTTTTCTGCCAGGTGTATCACTAACGCGTTGACAACCTTGAGACATGGTTGTTAAGTCTCCTGTGCCTGTAATTTCACCGGCTCCCATACCCTCCTAACCGGAACACAGTAATACAAGTGCACTACTATTTCACGGCGAAATTAGATATGGTGGCAGTACTTCCCCAGGCGAACTCTGCACTAAGAGTTCTCCTACCTACAGTTATAGATGGAACAACCCTTTACTCATTTACATTTACTCCAAACAGTTGGAGGTCCATGGCAAGACAGATATTTTGTCAATTGGTCCGTCATCACTAAAAGGTTAAGAATTGATCAAGGTCAAGAAATTAAATTTAAGAAGTTTATTTATACAGTTGAGTTGATCTAACCCATGTGTAACTTTCTTTTCAGTTAGCTGATCTCCTTGGCAACGTCGTGTTTGGATATATCGGACTGGCGTATATACTATTGAAGGACCAGCAAGTACAATCGAGCATTGCCACTTTTGTTGCTCTCTTGCTCGCCTTGATTTTGGATATCGCCTTTATGATTATATTGATCGTTGCAGTCTGGAAGGTACCTTATTATATTATTTGATTACGAGCTTCGTTTATTGCTGAATGCTTTAGGATATTATTATCTCACCAAAACATGTATGTGTAATGGGGCCAAGTCGGGGTTATCGATGTCGCCGATATAAAAGATCATTGCCAAGTTCCATAGCAGTTCCTTTAATCATAACTATAGGAATATACAACAAAATTCAATTGTTTAAAAATATTTACTTTTTTTTGTATTAGGTATATATTTTTAGTCAATTCTTTAAAATTTATAGTTGGATAATTATTACGTAACCTAGCTTCCACCCGCGATCCCGAGGGTTCTTATAGTTTCCCGGGATAAAAACTATCCTATATAACATATATATCCAGAATATATTCTATTTGTGTGACAAATTTCATTCAAATCCGTACAACCGTTACGGAATTGTGTGGTAAATAACACTCAAACGTTCACATTTATAATATTAGTAGAATAAGTAAGATTAGTAGGTATTAGCGCAGCGTAACAAGTTAATATTAGTTTATTATTTAATGTTATTTTTGTTTTTTTTTTCAGAGAAACAACCAACTTTACAAACTCACCTATTACTACAGCATCGGATCGCTAGTGCTCGCTTTTATGATTACAGTTATTAATGTAATAGTTATTTATTCTATGGACGAAAACATGTTCAAGGATCTATTCGGTGACGATCTCACATACACTGAAAACTTCTTCATCTATGCCAGTCTTATTGGAATTTATACTGGTAAGTATTTTCAATCTAACTTATAAACGTGGTTTCTCACAATGCGTGGTTTCATCATCATCATCATCATTTGAGCCGCAAGACGTCCGCTCTGGACATAGGCCTCCCATCCTAAGGATCTCTTATGCGTGGGTTAGCGCATAAATTATAAGCTAATTAACACCGTATTGCATACATAATGTCTTAAAACAAAAGACACCAACGGATACTGATTTTGATATTTAGCGACATGGTATTTTTATTGTTTTTTTTTTTTGGAACGAAGTTCCTTATCGCACATTACACTCCGGTCACTTGGCGGATGAGAGCTTGACTGAAAAAGTGTAAGACTTCGACCATCACGACACTTTTGCTACAGTATGTATGTCTGTGTGTTTACTGGTGCATGTCTAAATTGCAGCCGCCAAGAGAATGCGTTTTTGACACCTGTTAAGAATGATCATATCACGGAAACTGCTATTCTGATTTCGATGGGATTTTCACGGAAGATTCGGTATTTTCTTAGGCATAGTTTAATAAACTTTACATCGGAATCAGATGAGCCGTTTCCGTGATTAATCCATTATTTACAGGTGTTACAAACGCATTGTCTCGGCGGCTGCACTTTAGGTATATTACTGCAGTATAGACGTGTGGCGTGCGCGTGCGTATGTGCAACGGATCTTCAAACCCACCATATAGAAATATAGTTCTATAGTTTATCAACTTGAGGGTGGTAGTCAGCCAGGCGGGTACTACAAAGTGCCCTAACACCGTGATATGGTTTCCTCACGTATATTTTAAAAAAATATATAAATTTACCATCATGGGGACCATCGATCTAAAGATATCTTATTAGGGTAAAAACCATCGTACTGTTTTAAATGCATTATATATAAACCATTATGGGGACTATCCATCTTTAGAGATCTTCAGATACAATCAAATATTATAGTGAAAACAGATTCTTGATCCTATTTCTTTTTTTATTTCAGTGGTTCACGTTTACATGATAACATTTATAAAGAGCGAAATTAATAATACAGAGAACTCGCGCAGTGACCAAGAAAACATAATTAAATTGGGTAAAAACAGTGACGTGGCTTACGGCCGTTTTGACTAATTAATTGTAAGATAATTGCCTTTTTAAATGTATTCATAATTAGTAATATTTGTATACAAAATATTATATTATATTACATATGTAACGGACATGAAATTATTTAAGCTAACAATTCGAACCATATAGTTCAAGGACGAAGGTAATGGTTTATTAACTTATAAATAAGTATGTAGACATAAATAAGTACATATGTACAAAACTTGACTTCAGAAAGTACCTAATGTTTCTAATCTGAGAAAAATCTGATTACGTATATTATTTTTTACTTCGTAAATAAAACTATAGAATTAAAAAGTATCTTTGTTACTATCTATACTTAAAAAAAATCACGTTTTTTTTATTAAAATCATTTGACCCTTCCAAGGAAAACACTATTAACCGAATTCATTTGTTTATATTTTTTTACTGATTTTATGTTTAATTTAGCGACATCTATTAATCAACTACACAAGTAACTATTCGCTACCCGTGGATAGATGGCGCTATAGATAGCTGGTGACTTAAGTATCCTATGATTAATCTAAATTCTCTTTGCATGACACTTTGTATGAAAACTGTATATTGCATAATGTGACACGGTACCTAAAGTGACTAATTTCTTTAGGCTGACTGTCTTTGATGTCCTAAGTAAATAGAAAGAGGAGGCTACGAAACTGTAGGCAGCAGCTACAGAGTACGAAGCGCCTGAAGTGCTGCGAAGATGTGCTACGAAAATTGCCTTCGTAGCATATTCAAACATTATGCGTAGCACTTTAAACTCTGTAGACACCTCTACGAATTATAAGTTTTATTTTTTACAAGAAACAAATTCATTTCACTTGTATGGGCAGAATGTTTGAACTGAATTTTAAACCACTTGCACTCAACCGATTGAGCTTAATTTTTGCACACACTTTTCATGCTAGTGACAATATAAACTAGTATAATCACAAAAGCTTTTTTTTTGTATTATTGGTATTAAATTACCAGACATTAGTGAAAATATTGATCTTATAAAGACATGAATCGAGTTTTTGGGGTAAAAATAATTTTACATTGAAATTGCCACTACCGGTGGCCGGGTGATAATTAGATTTGTATTGATAGCAAAGGGAGGTAGGGTCAGGTGAAAAAAAATGATTTAATTAAAATAATTTAAATACTCTTATTTAATTTTTATTATATATCTTCTAACTAATGTTTTTAGGATGTTTTCAGGTGTTCTCTTTTGTCAGTATTATTATTTGGCTCGGATTTAGAGACCCAGGGCACTATCCACTAGTACAGAAAATACAATTTTTATATTTAATATGCTGGATGGGCCCTTAAACCGGGGGCTTTTAGGCCTAGGCGGAAATCTGCGGCTGATTATTTTCTTCTTCATTAGTTGTACTAACTTCTTGTTCCATGTTCAGTGTACATTGCGCTTCACCCTCCTTGTTAGTAAACCTGAACTCACAATTTTCCACGAGTTTCTTAGTTTCGCTTCTCAACAAGAGCATCACATAAATATGTAAAGCTGGAAAATAAATAAATAGCAATCTTAGATTCTTGACACAAAAATATAAATAAATATTCTATACCCCAAACTAAGCAGAGCTTGTACTATGGGAGCCAGACAACTGATATAGGTACTACATATACTACTTTTCTTTTGTAAATATATACTTATAGTAAATATATACTTTTTACTATACCGGGCTTTACCGAAAATTATTGCTTAATAGATTAACGTGGAAATGCAGCCAGCATTCTGGGCACGCTCCCATTTGGTGACGGTCTTCCTTTTTAGTTGTTAGTGTTACCCTTTAAGTAATCCGATGATAAATAATTTTAAGTAGATATTAAATATAAATTGATTTTTTATAGATTAAATGACATCTATATATATATAAAAATGGATCGCCGAAATGTTTGTACGCGCATAACGTCCGAACGACTGCACCAAATTGGATAAATCTTATAAATCTACAAGGTTTGTATAAAGGAAAATTTTAAAAATTCGAACAGAATTTTTTCTCGGGAACGCGGGTGAAACCGTGGGGGACAGCTAGTTTATTATATTTTCTTGTCATGCCAAGGTTGATGAAACAAAACTCATTCGAAGCAAACTAAGCTTAATTTACCCCTATAAAAATACCTTCAGTGGAAAAACAGACAAACGGGCAGAAAGACAGACAAAAAAATAATATTGTTTATTTGCATTTTACGCTACCTTCATCACTCTTAAACGGTTTTGGTATTAAATATATTAAACAAGCTGTCTTCAGCGATTCACTCACGTTTCCGAGAAAAAAAAGTAGCTCATGTCCCTCTCCATAACATAGGCTATATGCATACCAATTTTCATCGCGGTCAGTTCAGCGGTTTAAGCGTGAAAAGGTAACAAACAAACTAACTCACATCCGCATTTATAATATTATAGTTAGGATTAGGATAGGTAATACTTGTAGATAATAAATGTCGGTCCAGGTGTTCTTGATCATAAATGGTCTAACTAACAAGACTTTGTTTTAAATATAAGATAATAATAAAAATAAATATCATGCGATATTCCTCACACACGGCAACTAAGCAGAGCTTGTATTATGGAAACCAGATAACTGATATACCACTTTTTATACTGACATATACAGGGTTATTGGAAAAAACCTCAGGACTATATTACTAACATCATAAATCTTTTAATAATTCATCAGAGACTTAAATACAAAAATAAAAATATTAAAATTCAATGTTCTAAATGTTTCGAACTTGCAAAATACGAGTGACAAGTGCACTGGAAGCGTGTAGGTATAACAAAATATAGAATTTAAATGTTATAGAACAACGTCTGGTAAATGTATTATGTTTTGTAAAAAGTTATAGAACAAAAGTTGTTGTTTATGATGTTAGTAATATAGTCCTCTAGTTTGAAGACAAACAGACATGTTCATTGTTCATACAAACAAATGTCCGTCCTGGGTGGAAATCGAACCCAAGACCTGTAGCGTGATAGATAGGGTATCTTACCAACTACGCCCACCTATTTTAATTATGTACGATTTTATTTTTATTTGCGGCGTATGTCGTGAAGTCGAGTTTATGGTCAAACCTATACATGGTAAAAATACAACAGAATGCAATTTACTTACCGAGTTGAATGAATGCAATTGCACACAGAAATGTAATCTTAAACACATTGTAAGATAGTAAAAAGTAGTTATAGTATATTATTCTGTACAAAAAACGGATCAACAGTATAATCCAAAAAAATGTGTAAAATGCCGTGACCACCAACATGTAATAAATACATGTTTTGAATATTTTAAAACTTTTCTGAAATTTTAAAACAAAAATAAAATATTATTTTATTCCAAAAAAAATATACTACTGAATTATGTATCTAAATAGAGCTTTTAAAAATCATCGAGTCTTCGGGAGACCGACGGGCTGGGAGCTTTTTCCGCCAACGCATAAGCTTGGCCATCCAAAAAGGGAACGCTGCCAGCCTGTTGGGAACCTTGCCTATCGACAGCAGCGAGGGCTTTGAGGATGTTTTCTATATATCATAGTTTGTATTTTATACATTGATTGTAAATACTTGTTGTAAATAAATAATTGTTTATTCTATATATATATATATCTAATACTCTTTTTATATTATATATTAGATACTAGCTGTTCCCCGGGGTTTCACCCGCATTCCCAGGATAAAAGTAGGTAACCTTCCTCAAAAATTGGGCTATCAAATGCAAAAATAATTCAAATCCGACTGGTAGTTCCAGAGATTAGCGCTTTCAAACAAACAATCAAAAAACCTCTTCTGCTTTATCATATTAGTATAGATAGATAAATATATATGTCTGTTCAGATATGTATTAACAAACGGACTGCCAAATAACTTTTAACTCAAAAATAATACACCGAACCGTTTTCACTGATTTAGAAAGGTTACGATCGAGAGTATGAGTTTGGGTCACAGAGCCATATATTATTTTGTGTGGCTGAATGCATTTGGATGAGATTTGGCACATAGATAGAGCATATCCTGGAATAAAACATACAGTACACATACAAACAAAGAAAGAGTTATTCTAGGTCGGCAACACATCGGCACACAGGAGATTTCCCCTGGCATTGCATAACCACTTACCATCTGATTTTTTTTTTAATTATAAAACATAATCATAGGTGTGTGTAAAATGTTTATGACAGTGTTTATGTTACTCAATTTTGAATGAAATTTGCCATATATGTATGTAGATCACTCCGTCTAGTTTTACGTGGGACGAGATGCCTAAGATCCCAGTTATAAAAAAAATTAACTTACTTTGTGAGCCGCTATCACAATCATAATGTTTAAGACATGATCTGTTATTAGTATGATAAAAAATAGTATATCGATCAATACTATTCCAATTACATGTTCATAAAATATATCTGTGTACAAAGGTATTTCAAGAAACATCAATAATTCCGTGACAATAGGGTACAGCAACAATGCACTGAATACCTAAAAAAAATATATTATATAAGATAATAAAAAATAAATATAATAACTGTATTACGTTTACCTTGTCTTACAATTTATTACAACATTATTTATTGATTTGTATTAAAAAATTTCACGTATTTCACTAGAAAGGTAAAAAAATAAAGTGTATTTTTTAAATCTTCATTCTCATGCATATGGCTATAATAGGTTTTAAAATTTATGTCGTCACATAGTACGTTAGGCAAAAATCGTGAGGAAACCATAGCAAAGTGGTAATATTCTTTGTAGTACCCGCCTGGCTGGCTACCACCCTCAAGTAGAAAATCTGTCGCCAAACACCTATTGGTGTGTTCCGGCAGCTGCACTTTAGAACCAGTTTCTTCTAGGCTTTATGTGCTTGCTTACCTAGGCCACATCATCACGTACCATGATGAGATACGAGGACAAACACAAGCCTATACAAAGTAAAAATAAAATGTCAACATACCAATTTTAGATAGGCCCAGAAAAGTATACCTCTTCGCAGAGGTACAAAGTAACAGCATCTTTTAAATAAAGGTAATTCTCCGTACATTTTCACAAACCCGTCTATGACAATATTATTGCGACACTGGTGAATTTTATCTTGTTTGTTTATATAGGTATTGGGTATTTATGTTGAATTCACGGAAGATATAGTACTTATTATCTGGAAAATACGCATTACTCAAAGCTATTTACATTCTTGACTTTTCTCATGATATGTCATATTGGACAGAATATAAATACATTTAGTAGTAAGTTTATTATTTTGTTTCCAGTTATATTCTTTGTCCCTTTGAACTAGTGTGCGATCGAAGCTTCGGCCACATTCGGCTAAAAAACCCACCTTCGGTGAAACCTTGGGCTTCAGTCAAAATGGGCCGATGTTTTGGCCGAAAAGTCAGGTTTCTAACGCCAAAAAACGAACTGTTACGAAATGAGCGAGAGTATGATGGACGGAGGTGGCGACACGCCAATCAAAACTTAAATTTAAAAATTTTCAAATCATTTATATTATAAATTTTAGCCAATATTCCTTTGTTTGCCATTTAACATTACTACTACCAAAATCAACTGGTTTGATTCACGCATAGGAAAATGTTTTAGTTTTTATCAAAATCGGCCCCATTTTGAGCAATTTCGTTATTCGTTTGAGTTATTTCGTTAGGTTCCTTCGGATTTGACCATCTATGTCCAGATGAAATATTCACTAATATATTACTAATATTATAAAGAGGAAAGATTTGTATTTTTGTAACGAATAAACTCAAAAACTACTGGACCGATTTCAAGAATTCTTTCACCATTAGAAAGCTACATTATCCCTGAGTAACATGGGCTATATTTTATCCCGGGGACACGGGTGAAACCGCGCGGAAAAGGTAGTATTTAATATAGATATAATCATTTGATTACCCATAAATAAATATCAGACGCTAATTATTTCCGACCGAAAAATGTATTTTTATTGGAATTTCTTTTTTTCTATTTTAATACTAGAACTATAAAAAACATGTGGATGCTACTGTGTGAGTTATTGTGATTAGGTCGTCGCCACCCTGTATGTATATATTATTTACTTTTATATTACTTTAGCGAAGGGATAATTGCTTAGGAGTAAGTGATGTAGAAGTGATAACAAAGGTGGTGGGTTGTAGGATTTAACTGCTTGAGCTTTCGGTGATGGATCGTGATGTATTGATGAGAAAACTTTATAATTATTTTTTTTTAATTCGTGATCCATTATTACTTGTTTATCCTCAAGATTTCTTAAGACTATATGGTATTGTTCAACAAATAGTTTTCGAGTACCTAATTGAGCATATTTTCTTCAGATTTAAATGTAATAAAATAATTAAGGATCAATTTCTAAATTTTTGATAGGATCAGAATTTGGAAGGTAATCAAGTTTAAAAAGATTCTTCTCCAGTAATATTCATTTATTTAACTTTATAACAATAGTAATATAGCATTTTCTACATTCAGTTAAGGCAATCCACTCTTTTTTCAATGCTATGATCATTTCTTTATTCATTAATAGTACCAACTTCTTGTACCATGTGCAGTCTACATTGCGCTTCAGCCTCTTCGTTGGTGAATCTGAACTCACAGTTGGCCCCGAGTTTCTTCAATTCGCTTCTCAACAATAGGATCACGTAGACTTGCAAAACTGAAAAAGTATTAAGGATGACATTGCCAGTCACGTCAAATTGCAATTAAGTGGATGCAAATTCTACAATGTGGTTTAGTTTATATGAAGGAAAACAGCGTAACAAAACCATAGCACGGTGGTAGAGTAGGTATCTACTTTGTTGTAACCTCCTGGCTGGCTACCACCCTTCGTGGCTTGCTCTGGGTTAATATATACTGGATATTTTTTTAATCACTTGCAATACTTGCAGGGGTGGAAGTACTCATCAAAATGAACATATTTACTATGGGTCTAACTGTGAAATCATGAAAAAAATATCAGCTGCTCCATACAAAAGTTCAATACCTACTCGAACAAAATGTATGAAGCAACCGTTTTATTTTACGCGATAACAGAGTTATAGCCCCTTAATAAAAGTTGTTCACATTGATGAGTACTTCCACCCCTGCAAGTATTGCCAATGATAAAAAAATCACCCTGTAAAAATAAAAATTAATGGCAAAGTGTGAGCGAAAAACTCGAGAACAGGTGGACTAATTCGCCTTTTTTTTATGTCCGGTACTATTGGAGATTCTTAGGGGAGGCTTATGTCCAGCAGTGGAGGTCTTGCGGCTGAGATGATGATGATGATGTCCGAGGAAGGTTGTTATGGGGAGAAAAATTGAAAAAGTTGCCTGGAAAATTGAAAAATTGGGGAAAAACTGAAAGTATGGGACTTTTGTATGAATTTAAGACACCGATATGTTTGCGTTAGAGAGCCAGTATATTGAGAAAGGTTATTGGCTACTTTTGATTTTGAGAACGCATGTGATCGGGGGACAGCTTGTATATACAGGGTGATTTTGTTATCACTGGCAATACTTGCAGGGGTGGAAGTACTCATCAATGTGAACAACTTTTATTATAGGGCTAACTCTGATATCGCGTAAAATAATACGGTTGCTTCATACATTTTGGTCGAGTAGGTATTGAACTTTTGTATGGAACAGCTGATAATTTTTTCATGATTTCACAGTTAGTCCCATTATAAAAGTTGTTCATTTTGATGAGTACTTCCACCCTTGCAAGTATTGCCAGTGATAACAAAATCACCCAGTATATTATTGTGAAAATAATCTACTTACTCAAATGAGCCAGTCCAAATGCACTGCTTGATATTATAAAATACACAAAACGTGTTAAGGAGAAATATGGCAGACCAGTAAATAATATAATATATCCCACAATTGTAATCCAAAATAATGTATATAGCGATGTTATTACCATCATGTAATAGTAACATATTCTTAAATATTTGATGCTTTTCTGGAATCAATAAACATAAGTAACTACGCCATTTTTGTCACAAATATTAATAACTAGCTTCCGCCCCGCGGTTTTACCTGCGTACCCGTAAGACGTAAAGACGCGCGTACACGTAAGATCTTATATTTTGCCGGGATAAAATAAAAGGGCTATCCAAAACTAAAATAATTTTTCAATACGAACCAGTAGTTCCTGAGATTAGCGCGTTCAACCAAACAAACAAACTCTTCAGCTTTATACTATTAGTATATAGATATTATAATATATAGTAATATAGAATAATATATATATAGTATAGATAAGTAATAAGTATAGATTCCCGCGGTTTTACATTCTCGAGGTATCTAATGTTATTCCGGGATAAAAAGTATTTATTTTATTATTCCACAAATAATTTTACTAATATGTATCATAAATACGAATACTTTACTAATGTAAAAGATACTTAGTTTGTTTGTTGCCTCTTATGAAAACAACGGCAGAACCAATCGCAAGTAAAACGTAAAAAGTCGGTTAAATACCTAAAAATATTAGATTCCACGGGAGCGCAGATAAAACCGCAGGGTGAAAGCTAGTTTAAAATAAGTAAATTATATTAGTAGGATTGTTACTCACTCCATGGGCCGCCACAACAAATATAATATTTAAAACAAAGTCTGCTAATAATAAAAAGAATACATACAAATGTACCCATATAATTATTTGGTTTTCAGACATATAAATACTGTTCTGCAATGAACTACAAATTATTATTACGTAGTGTGTGATGGGAATCAGTAACATCGTACTTATTATCTGGAAAAAAAAAACAAAAGATTACAATAATTTTAATACTGACGAACCTGTAGAAACCACATAAAATCCGTTCAGTGGTTTTGGAGACGTGTTCAAACAGAAAAATAGACAGATGACACAATATGTTTTATTGCATTCTGTAACTTTTCCTTTATCGCCACCAATCAGTTTTTTGGTAAATATATTCAACACTGGTTTAGTTTTTAGGGTTCCGTACCCAAAGGGTAAAAACGGGAACCTATTACTAAGACTTCGCTGTCTGTCCGTCCGTCTGTCCATCCGTCTGTCCGTCCGTCCGTCCGTCTGTCTGTCTCCAGGCTGTATCTTAAGAACCGCTATAGCTAGAGAGTTGATATTTTCACAAATTATGTATTTCTGTTGGCGCTATAACATCAAATACTAAAAACTAAATAAAATAAATACTAAAAATAAAATAAATATTTAAGGGGGGCTCCCATACAACAAACGCGATTTTTTTTTGTTTTGTGGTGAAAATAAAGGATGTTCCCATACATACATAGTTACGCCAATTAATAAAGACCTCTGAGTTGTATGGGCGCTGATACAATTTAGAGGTCTAGCTTAATTGGCATATCCTCAAATAAGGTAAATAAATAAAATTGTGCATTACCCGTGATGGACGAACGATGGACGAAGTTTGTACGGAACCCTCGGTGCGCGAGTCCGACTCGCACTTGGCCGGTTTTTTTTATTATATGTCTAACAATACCCGACATGAACCAAGTGATTAATTGGGCACCATACCTACTAGAATCTCTTCGTATTTAGAAACGAACCGCCTACTTTAAGTTAGAAGTACATAATACTATGAATACCATACATCATACATACGCCTTAATTATAAACGAGTAAGTATCAAGCAATTTTTTTAACTTTAGATAATTCAATCTTAAACTTACCAATTTTAAATAGCCCCAGAAAATCAGGCCTCTTCGTAAAGGTAAACAGAAACAGCATCTTTTAAATAATGGCGCTTCTGTATGCATTTTACCAATTGGAATATACAAATATTGGATAATTAGGTACCCCAATGAAATAATACACGTCTTTAAATAACTGCTATTTCAATAACACTAACACTCTCAATCACATTTATCTGTTATTGTGTACTTATGTACCTATAAGTAGAATATATTATGTACATATATATTATCAGTCTGCAGTAATTATGGACATTATTATTGCTTTTAACAATTAAATACAGTTACTCGCTACAGTCAAGTATTCCACACGCATCAGTCACGTCACGATCACCGCCCTCTGTCGTCAGTCACCGTCACGACACGGCACGACATTTACATTACCGTATTTATGAAGAGATGAGATATGAGATCCTTACGAGAGGCCTAATGTCAAAAGCGCGCCATTGCGTTTTGCTCACTCAATGAAAAAAAAAAATGAATTTATAACACTGTGAATTGGCATTTTAATAAGCCTATTACAAGCTAAAGTTAAAAACATTTCTTTCGTTTTTATAATAAAATACCTCTCTCAGTTACCAAGATGACTGATTTTAAATTCAAATCATACATAAAGAAAGTTTTAAAAGAAAAAGCCTATTACAAGGTAGCTCATTACATATATAGATACTAATTAATAATATTATAAAGCTGAAGAGTTTGTTTGTTTGTTTGAACGCGCTAATCTCAGGAACTACTGGTTGGTATTGAAAAAATATTTTTGTGTTGGATAGTCCATTTATCGATGAAGGTTATAGGCTACTTTTTATTCCGGGAAAACATAAGGTCCTCGGGAACGCGGGTGAAACCGCAGGGCGGAAGCTAGTTCAAGATAAAGATGTCTGGAAGTAGCTGCACTCTGCACAAGTGCATCTTATTCATAGTTTACGAAAGCCAGTATTTAGTATCTCTACCCATAATTATTAGTTTTGAACCTGTTCAGGTTATTATTTATTTTTCTTGTTGTTATTTTTTCTCTCATTTGTTGTTTATATTTATTATATAATGCTTAAGAAATTTTTAAACATTTAATGGAAAAGCCAACATTGTCAGACTGTCCAAAAAATATATTAAAAATGTAACCTTCCTGAGTTTCTTGTCGGTTCTTTTCAGTTGAAGGCGACTTCCGAATCGGTGGTAACTTCAGTAGCTTCGACGGTCATAACTGCCTTTCTAGGGCCTAAACTGAATAAATGACTTTGACTTTGAAATTGGCTCACGAAACATTCTGAAACCCATATAGTACTACTGTACATATAATTATTACATAAGCAATATTTAAAAAAAAAATGTATTTTCAAAATTAAAGTAAATTAATTTTGGATTTTCTTGTTTATGTGGAGTGTTGCGTCTTTGTTTGAACTGTCAACTCCTTGATGACAGTTTGCACGGTGGTAGGATACTTTGTAGTACCTGCCTGACTGGCTACCACCCTCTAGTTGAAAATCTGTCGCTAAGCATCTTCTGGTGTGTTTCGGTAGTTGCGCTTGAGAGCAAGTTGCCAGTTGCCTTCTAGGCTTTATACAGGTCGGCAACACATTAACAATTGCCTTGGTATACTTAGCTAATGTCCTTAGGCGACGGTAGCCACTTACCACTAGGTGGAGCGCCAGCAAGTTTGTTAGCCTTCTGACATAAAAAAAAAGTTCTCACACCACGAAATAAAGTTAAGTATGTTTCTTTTTTATTTTCATAATAAAAATTGTATTTGATTCGAAGAACTGTGGGTGATATAGCGATATTGTTGTTTGCAACTTATAGTCCCATGACGTCAGCAGATTGCCGGTTGGCGTGGTTGGTAAGATACCCTATCTATCACGCCGCAGGTCG
Source organism: Tetheella fluctuosa (assembly GCA_951216915.1). Classification (NCBI taxonomy): domain Eukaryota; kingdom Metazoa; phylum Arthropoda; class Insecta; order Lepidoptera; family Drepanidae; genus Tetheella; species Tetheella fluctuosa. The sequence continues at coordinate 9,388,163 of OX578230.1, forward strand.
TGGGTTCGATTCCCACCCAGGACAAACATTTGTGTGCATTAACATGTCTGTTTGTCCTGAGTCTGGGTGTAATTATCTATATATGTATGTATTTACAAAAGAAAAGTAGTATATGTAGTATATCAGTTATCTGGCTTCCATAGTACAAGCTCTGCTTAGTTTGGGGTCAGATGGCCGTGTGTGAGCAATAATGTCCCAGAATATCTATATCTATAATGTATATCTAAATAAATTATCATAAACGTTCCAATGTCAAGCCAGATGTGTTTATTATTATTTGAATCGAAGAAACAGGAGTTACCCAAGTAATTGAGTCACAAATCACATCGAAAGCAAATCAGGGGTTTTGAGAACATATTAATCGGTGCAGTAACCCAATTATATTGTTACTAGCTTCCACCCCGCGGTTTAACCTGCATTCCCGATCTGATGTTTTCCCGCGATAAGTATCCTATATGTCAATAATAATAATAATAATAATCTTAAAGGGGTCTCTACGTGTTGAACTTGTATCCCGCACGCCTTCAAAAAGGACCGGTCCTTGCGCCGTGATGTCTGATAGATACATTACAATAATAATAATAATATAAATTAATTAATTTACTAAAGTGACCAGAGACTCACATTAGTGTTAGTAAAAAAAACCATTTACCCTAAGTGTTAGCCTTAAAACTAAGTTGTCGTACATACAGTGTGACTTTTTAGTCACTGGCAATACATGCAGGGGTGGATGTACTCATCAATATGAACAACTTATAACTCTTTAATTGCGCTTTGCCATGTTAAGTAATACTTGAATCAAATATTCACAAATCGCACGCTTACTGCTTATAAAACTATCACACCGTTCGTCACTGCGGCGCATTCGCGACTGGTTGCAGACCAGTCGCGGTCGCGGATGCCATACTCGAGCCGCGTAGGTATGTCTCGCGTTCCGACCGTTTGTATGAAGATAGAATACGTATAGATAATATTACCTAAGCGTAATTACATACATACAGTGGTCTATCGCGTTTGAAGTCACGCGAAAAGCCGCTTTGTATAGGCATTCGTAATTGCTGCATTGTGTCCCAAGCGAGTGTATGGCAGCTTGGGCTCGCTACCGCCCCTCTCTCACCCCGCGAGCCCCGCACGATTTCTCTGTCTAGACGTGTCCGTTGGCTGACTGTAAGAGTTACATACGTTATTGTAGACTGTGATATTATCGTGCCCGCACCCTGCGCACCAAAGAGCGCGCCGCTTGCGCATCGTTGTATAGAAACAGTATGTGCGCGCCTCCGCAAACATAGCCGAGGCGCTACAGTAGCGGGGGAGCCCCAGTAACGCCCTAAATGCATTATTGAACTGAATTCGGAAGGCGTTGTACGACTTTATAGTAAAGTTTGCCCACAGACTGTGTGTATAGAAAGAGGTACAGCATGCTGTGAAAAGCGTAACCTTAGCGTCCTTAGAGCACCTTGCAAACATACGAGCTATCATATAAGCTCTAACCGACAAGGCCTCCGCTCCCGCTCAATATCAGCATTGTCCCTGAGGTCAGTTTGTAGCAAGTGGCGATGATAGTGGTAGTGACGTCGGACGCCGCGGCGAAGGTCCGCGGCCGTGGGTTCGAATCCTAGAATGAGTTTGAGCTTTCAGTGAAGGAAAACATCGTGAGGAAACCATAGCACGTTGGTAGGGTACTTTGTAGTACCCGACTGGCTGGCTACCGCCCTCTTGAAAATCTTTCGCCAAGCACCAACTTGGGTGTGTTCCGGCAGTTGCACTTGAGAGTCATTTCCTTCTAGGCTCTGTATGCTTACCACGTTCGTGAAACCCCCGGGGAAGTCAATAAATCTTAGGTAATTGTGGCACATTTGAACATACATAATAATTTGATCTTTAGTACGTTCTCCCCATACAATCGCAGCTTTATCTGTATATAAAAATGTTTGGTAATTTTGGAGTTAATAAGCTAAGATTACACTCAAGTATGAGAGGAAAGTGGTCAGACCATACAGTATCATATTTTACATACAAATTAGATACCAAATGTGCAGCCGATTCTGTTACCACACAGTGGTCTAACCATCGCTGGGGGACGCCGCGTTAAGCTTAAAAATTTGAAATTCAACGTGCTGCGTCCCGTTCCCTACTATAGCGACCTCTCATAAAAAACCCGCGTAAATGGAACGGGCGTATGTCGTATGTAAATCGATCCTCAATGCCGGTAAAATTGGTATCTCTTATTTTAAAGAGGTCTTTTTGATTAATTATTTTGTGTTATAAAAGTTAACCAATCGTGTTATGCAACGTACAAAATAATGTCAAAGACATGATAAATTCTTACAATAAATTTCAGTTCGTTCGCTTCAGTCATTGTTGAGAAAAATCGGAATCCTTGCAACCAAAATCTTCAAGGCGTCGCCTTAACCTTAAAAGAGACATTGCTGTCCCGGTCATTTTTTACCCACGACGGAACGGAGACGGTATATGCGATTGGGGTGAGAGGATGTTTGTTTGTTTGTTTGTTATTTAGAACTCTTAAAGGGGAACAATTCCGTTATACATAATTTTTGCGTAACTTTAACCGTTTACGCAGCGCACGCAACTGAAACTCTAAATAGGAATATTTTTCCCATTTTTGCCACATTTTTCATTGATGCTCCGCTCCTATTGCTCCGTAGCGTGATGTTATATGGACTATTCAACACAAAAATATTTTTTCTATCCGATAGCGCGTTCAACCAAACAAACAAACTCTTCAGCTTTATAATATTAATATTGATTGTAATACCATAGCTATCTGGATATCCTTAGTCAGTATCAGATGTACATAATATATGAATAATGTCCCAAGATATATTTTGGTTCCTGTTTGGCTTCCTGCCTGTCTAGTTACGGAGCTTATTTTTACCAGTGTTAAAAAAATATTAAAACCCAATTTACTGATTCTTTGGTAGACAGAAATTAATTACACATCTTCTTCAAATTACATTTATTTTATTCATTATAAAGGTTATTATATTCTAAATTATTTAACGTATGATGTATTTTATCAGAAGTCAGCAACACCCTTGCAAATGTCCATAGGCGATGGTGATCACGTAACATCAGGCGGGCAAGCTTTAGTTTAGATCAATAATCTTATGTTAGGTACTATCGTAAGTAGATTAAGGCGATGATAGCTCAGTGGTAGTGACTCCGGACGTCGTGGCAAAGGTCGTGGGTTCGAATCCTACAATGAGCAGAGCTTTCGGTGAAGGAAAACATCGTGAGGAAACCATAGCACGGTGGTAGGGTACTTTGTAGTACCCGCCTGGCTGGCAACCACCCTCAAGTTGAAAATCTGTCGCCAAACACCTATTGGTGTGTTCCGGCAGCTGCACTTGAGAGCCAGATCCTTCTAGACTTTGTGTACTTACCACCTTCGGCCACACATCATCACCTACCATAGTGAGATTGTGGTCAAACACAAGCCTATACAAAGTAAAAAAAAATGATTAGTTGTTTACGGCACCGACGCGTTGCATCTTTGTATATGCCTGTAGGCATATCTGCCATAGTTCCCAGCTTGACGTCAAGTGCCCTGTCTCGTCGTAATTAGTTTGACGGCAGAAGAAACGAGACTAAAATGGTTTTCGAAGCTACGTCTTTTGAACTCGCAAGTGGCAACGCATTTCTGAGAAATATTTGTAAGGCGTTGCTACTCTAGCCTTTGTAAGCTCATTGTTTTAGACATAAAAAATAATACAATGATTGAATCATTTAGTTTAAGCATTCTCGCCATTTTCAATAATATGATTATTTTCATCTTCATTACATTGCGCTTCAGGCTCTTCATTGGTAAACCTGAACACAAATATGCTTCCGAGATACTTTAATTGACATCTCAACAATAGGATGACATAGACTTGCACTACTGAAAATTTAACAAAAAAAAATAATGTAACAATATATAATTACCTACAATGTAATGACATTTAGATACCTAATGATGACAAATACCTACAAATACCAAGCTATGTGACCACAAAGTTCATATTGATATTGTTATATCACGAGTATATTTGCGGTTTTGCTACGAACTGTTCAAAATATAAGTTAAAATAGTGTGTCTATATTTTTTTTCTTTTTCTGGTTCAATTGTTTAATTCTGAATCGGCAGCAGCGAGCTAGCTAGTTATAATCTTATACATTATAATAAAACAGTATAATCCGGTGTGTCTGTACATTGAAGAAAAGTAATAAAAATAGAAAGGGGGTAACTAAAGAAGAGTAATAGAAAAGAAACCAGCGATCTTTAGAAATCTTTTCTGTCTGTCTGTGTGTTCACGCACATCTCCGGAACTTCTGAACGGATTTTCATGTAGTTTTCACAGGTAGACGGTGATTAATTTGGAACAGAAATAGGCTTTGTCTCATTAAAATTGGATGTTGAAAAAAAAATGTTATCGTCGTTTAAATATTTTTGGAATTTACTTCTATACTGTTAGTCACATCGAAATTGGCTATCGAGAAAAAAGTTATAGAAATTTGCGGGCGAACAGCTAGTTGTAAATAAATTTCAATTTTGATATTTTTGCTTTTAATATTCTACTTACTGTAATGTACCAATGCAGATACAAAAATTAATAATATTTCCAACTCGACGTTATAGTAATAGTGTGTAATAATGTTTCGCTGCATATTATAGAACACATATGTTAGCAGCATTATGTAATACAGTATAAACAATGCCGAGTTCACCGTCGCCAAATAAAAGCAGTAACGGAGCAGCTTGGCGCGTTTCTGAAATAAGTGAAAACCGAATTTCGGTCCTTTTGAGGGATGATAGTAGGTACAGGTCAGGTCATGTATTCCGAAAATGATAAAATAAAAGCATTAACAATCAGGTGTAAAATTTATTACTAAAAAATAATTTTTTAATTTTTTAAATTTAAAAATACATTACTTTTATTTTATTAATTTATTACATTCATTTATGAAGCACAATTTCAGGTATTTTTTTTTAGAAAAAAATTATTTTATAATTTTCGGCATACTTATGACCTACAAAAGGACCGTACTTCAATTATTAGGACCTTATATAACTGCAGGCAATAATAGCTCGTGGATGAAGAAAGATCGTAGATTCGACACATAAAATAAGCTTTCGGTGAAAAAAAATATCGTGATGATGCCATAGCATTGTGGTAGAGTACTTTGTAGTACCCGCCTCGCTGGCTACCACCCTCAAGATGAAAATCTATCGCCGAACAACGTACGTAGCGATTTCTAGAATCCTATTTTTACACGTAATTTTGGTATGCAGCATTCGCAAACCAGTTTACATCAAAGTCTTTGTGTGCTTACCACCTTTGGGTAAATCGTCACTTACTTTCTATGAGAGAGATGTGAGAGAGTGGGCCAAAACAAGCCTATAATAGTAAAAAAAAATAGTCAATTTAAAATGACATGTTAAAGAACGTATATGAAATTATGTAACCATAATTATATCAAACTAGCTGTTCCCCGCGGTTTCATCCGCTTCCCCGTAAGAAAATTAGCGTAGGTATGTCCCTACATACTATAGGCTATCTGCGTACCTTTCTTCGCGATCGGCTCAGCAGTTGAGGCGTGAATAGGTAACAGACAGACAGATAAACTTTCGCATTTATAATAGGTATTAGTTAGTAATACTTACATGGTGAGCCCCCACTACAAATGTTATATTTACGACAAGGTCCGTTATTCCTACATGGAATAAATATATGTACATCGTGGTTGTCATGAATCCAGAACTATCGTTCTGCACAAACCCAACAAATAATAATAATAATACTGAATTTGGATATAGCAACAACATACTTATTATCTGAAAAAAAAAAACAATCTTAGCATAATATAATGTTTTCTATATATCATAGTTTGTATTTTATACATTGATTGTAAATACTTGTTGTAAATAAATATATTAATTACTAGTAATAATACATATGTATGTTTCTTATCAGTAAATTTTAATTTGGTCATATCTATTCAGGATGTACCTAACGGAGAGACCTCCGCAGACTAATAGAGTGAATTTTTGACTGAATCTTTATTTGAAAACACGGCCATATGATTTCTAACTAAGCAGAGATAACCAGATAACTAATGAATACCTATTTTGCTACTTTTTTATTAACAACAAAAATATAATGTATATAAATCAACAAAAATATATTATAGAAAATATCCTCGAGGCTGCTGTCACTGCCGAAAGGCAAGGTTCCCAAGCTGGTAGCCATTCTACTTTGGACGGCTAAGCTAATGCGTTAGCGGAAAAAGCTCCCCGCCCAACATTCTCCCGAAATAATTCATGGAGATCTATTCTTGAACGATTCAACCTCAAATACTTGTATATATGATTAAAGTAAGACATACATATAAATATTTGTCCTGAAAGGTAAGATAAAATATACTTATTTATGTATGGCCAATCACTGGATACACCACAGAAAAGCTATTCTTCTGATAAGTCTTTACGAAAACTGTTCTAATTTTAAATTAACAGCCAGATATCACTTATACGGCCATAGAAAAATCAGACAGCGAGATAACATAGGCGTCTTTTAGGCACCCTACAAAATTCAGTGACCTAAATTATTTTATTTATATTTAGTCTGAAAATAATAGGTAGATATATATTATCTCTTTGTAAACCTAAACCACAATTCAAATAAGAAAATTTTAGATAATATAATTATGAAATTGATCATATTTTTTTTAATGAAAAGTTTGTTAATCAGTGTTAACTCACCAATTTGAAATAACTCACGAAAAGCAATTCACCATGTTGTACTTTTGAATAACTCCTTATCAAAGATAATTCTCCAGGCATATTGATCCTATTCAATTGATTTAATAAATATTTTAGGAAGCTTAAAACAAAAACGTCTATCAATACTAATAACATAAACGAAACTACAAATAGTGTCTGTCAGTACCTATCTGTCTATATATCTTAGGCATAAATGACCGTCAATGCTGTATGTGCGTACATGATTCATTAAAGTATATTATTCATCTATATGTGAATATTTGTCATCCAAATATCAATGAATAATAATTGATTTTATTTTAATTTGATAAAAAAAAAATTAAATTAAAAATAATATTTTAAAAAATCAAGTTTCTTTGCATGCTGCCCAAGACCAGTCCTATTGGAGACCCTTAAGGGAGGCCTATGTTCAACAGTGGACGTCTTACGGCTGAGATGATGATGATGATGAAGAAGCTTCTTTGAGTAGTAATAGTAGTAGGACTATGTATGTAGTATGTAATACGACTGCGCTACCTTGTTTAGGTAAGGAGTTCATATGGCCACCCTCCAGTTCCATCATCAGTCCAGCTCCTTTGACCAGCTCCATATTATTGGATTGTCACCGAATTTACCTCAATCAAGTAGTTGACAAATAGATTAGGTAAAAATTATGCACCGGATAGATATGAACGAAGCAAGACATAAAAGCTTGTAAAGAAATAATAACATTTATGAGTCTTGGGAGGGTTCACAGGACGCAATTGGTACATACTGTGATCTATCCAAGGTCTTCGACTGTGTTGACCACCGTACACTGCTACAAAAGCTAGACTATTACGGAATTCGTGGAACGGCACATGATATTGTTCTATCTTATTTTTCTAATCGTCAACAAAAGGTAGGGATTAGTAGTACAACATCTGAGGGCTCTTTAATCAAAACCCCAGGGCTCAATACTAGGACCATTTTTGTTTTTAGTTTATACAAATAATTTGTTGTAAATGGCCTCTCAGATATAGTCTTGTTTGCTGACGATACTTCGTTGATTTTTAAAGTTGATAGAAAAGACAAATAACTTATAAGAGTAAATGATACCTTGTCAATAGCTTCCAAATGGTTTGCTGCAAACAATTTGTTACTCAACTCTAAGAAGACTAAATGTTTAAGATTCTCTCTACCCAATGTAACACAAATAGTTAGTCAAGTATTAGATAGCAATCATTTGGATATGATTAATAAAATTGTATTCTTAAGTTTAGCATTAGATAATAGATTACAATGGGGTCCTCATGTAGATTCTTTGGCAGGTAATTTAAGTTCTGCTGCTTTTGCTGTAAGAAAAATTAAACAATTTACGAATGTCTATTTTGTTAACTTTCACAGTATTCTATCATACGGTATTTTATTATGGGGAGCAGCAGCCGATATTGAAACTATTTTTAAACTACAAAAAAGAGCAATTCGTGCAATTTATAGTATGAGTCCTCGGGACTCATTAAATCATTTATTTAAAGTAATAAATATAATGACTTTGCCTTCACTTAACATTTATGAAGATATAATGTTCATACGTAGAAATATAGGAATGTTTAAAACAATAGTAGATGTCCAAATATAAATACGTGGCAAAGAGAGAAATTAGCTGTTCCATATTTTAGGCTAGCCAAAGTTAGCAAGTCATTCCTTGGTAATCGCGTTCGTTTTTATAATAAAACTAGCTGTCCCGGCAGACCTTGTTCTGCCTTATTTAATGCTCTAATACAAACTGCTCTAAAACAAACTAACATTGTTTTTTTTATGTTAGTAGCTGCTCCGACAGATTTCGTTCTGTCTAACGCGCCTTTGTTTTGTTTTGATTGACGTCTAATGTTTGACAGCTGGGGACAGAGTGCTTTGTATTGGTAAAGAAAATTGTTGTTTTTACTATTTTCCTCTTATTATTTACTTTTTTTCTCTCCATAAAAACCTTAGTCTTCATCAAACACAAAAAAAATACGTATATATCACATTGCACCACGTGTTGTTGAAAAAGAAATTTCGAATTCCAACGTGGCGCCATCTATGAGAAGTTCACAATAGATGGTCCGACAGTTTTCTGTAAAAAATCTGATTTAAGGCGCCATCTGTTTGAGACTTATGAAACTTACGATTAATAACAAACATCAACATTGACAATCAGTTTATTGTTAATTATAAATTATTAAGACCATTAATCGAAAAATCAGGGAAAACTAACCTATGCTTACCATTTTTAAAAAAGAATAAATTTTGTTGTATTAATGAAACTGCAATTTAGTAGTTGAAAAGGAATATTCAGAATTATATAGAGCACATGAAATTAAATGAGAAATAATCCAGAAAAAGCGATGTTACGTTATAGATCGATCAAAATATCACATTGCACCACGTGTTGTTGAAAAAGAAATTTCGAATTCCAACGTGGCGCCATCTATGAGAAGTTCACACTAAATGGTCCGACAGTTTTGTGTAAAAAATCTGATTTAAGGCGCCATCTGTTTGAGACTTATGAAACTTACGACGTGGCGCCATCTATGAGAAGTTCACAATAGATGGTCCGACATTTTCTGTAAAAAATCTGATTTAAGAATCAGTTTATTGTTAATTATAAATTATTAAGACCATTAATCGAAATATAAACTATCCTATATCTCAAGTAAGACCGAATTACACATAAAATGCCAACTTTCATCGAAATCGGTTGACTTGGTGAAGAGTTCACTGGGAACATACATATGACACTGGATTTTTATATATTAAGATACCTAATTCGGTAATCAAGATGACCGATTTTTACCCGGGACGGAACGAAGACCGTATATGCGTTTGGGGTGAGAGGATGTTTGTTTGTGCAAATCAATGTTGCCATTTTTCTCCAAAACTACTAGTCCGATTTTGATGCAGTTTTCAGTTATGGGCTTGGGTTTGATAGGTGCATGATCTTAGATAGATGTTATGGTATTAATTTGCCAGGGGGCGCTGTAGTCAATATTTTTCTTCTTGATTTTTTGTTGTGCATATATAAACTGCTGAGGGCCTTTGAAAGGTATGTGATACATTGGTGATGGGTCTTAGATAAGTGTTATGGTGCTAACTCGCCAGAGGGCGCTGCTGTAATTTTTTTTTTTCTTGCATTATGTTTTGATCGATTTCGATACGGTTTCCTGTGAAAGGTTTGTAATTCATCAGCAATGGTTCTTAGATATGTGTTACAGTGCTAACTTGCCAGAGGGCGCTTTAATAAATATTTTTCTTGCATTTGTACATATGTATATAAATTGGAGCAAACAGTACGGGGCTAAATTCAGGGATATAAAAATTAAAGACCCACGACGGCGGCTGTAAAAGTTGTAATCGAATAAAAGTTGTAATCGAAAAAGGATTAAATAAAATTTGCAGCAGACCCCCGACAGCAATTATCAATTATAGAGGTACTACTGCACATATTCACCTACATATTAACATAATGATAAATTTAAGACAATCCGTCGGGGGGCTGCCATTCCCTGCCCCAAAATGAACTAAAATTTTGGTATTTTATGAGATTGTGACTAATTGAAATACTGCTTTATATAAATTGAAATCGGGAACAGATATGGTAATGTCAGCACCCGACGGATTTTAAAAGAAAGCATATAAACCTTCTATTTGATATTCAAACGTAAAAATCACTTTTAAGTAAAGGAAACAAAAAATTATATATCGGCGTGCTTTCCCCATTTTAACGTTTATTTACTTAGTTGTTATTTCCTCTACAAGCCCAAGTTTTACTATAGTTATAAATTTTAGTAAGACGATGTGGCATGCTGTTAAAAACTTAATTTCAAAAACGATTTTAGTCAACGTTTGACCATTCTCCCACTAGTACATTCCATAACTCGTTTAGTTAGCTCCGTCAACTTAGCAGTGCAATGTGGTCAAAATTGGATTTAAATATTTATTTAATTAGGTGCTAATTAATCAGGTACCAAAATCTAAAATTAGGTGCTCAACATTTTTTTTTTTGCTTAATCTTTAGGAGCTTTAGGACTCAAAATACTTAGACTCAAGATAAACAGATTGTTGACCTGCGGCATGAAAATCAGGAAATCAACTAAGTACATTGTAGGTTTCATCTCTGTACACTCTGGGGCACAAGTCCATACAATTCTTGACAATCTCTTTTTCGATTAACATGAGGTTTAAAATTAATATACTCGTATCTCGTAAAAAAAATAACAAATATTCACGGAGGTAGGGTTACCAGGTCTTAAAACGAAAAGACGGACAGACCAGTCAGTTTAATTAGTTAGTCTTAATTTTTTAGTCTTAGTTTGACAGAGCAGTAGCTACTTTTGCAAACTGGTCACATTTAAAAAGCCGGACGGACTGGACACCGTCTAATTTGGCCGGACACGTAACCAAAAAGCCTGACTGTGTCCAGCTTTATCCGGACGCCTGGCAATTCTACACGGAGGTATGACAATATTAACCCTTAATGAATGAGCTTTAAAACCTTTTGTTCTGTAATCTGAGTCTAAAACATGCAAAAGTTAAAAATCACTGCAATAAGGGTAAGCCCTCGGAAAACCCTATTACTAGCTTTTATGCATTGATTCATTCATATGCAATGAGTAAAGTGCTATGCAGTGAATGCGTAACGAGGAGATGCGCAAGCGTTGCGTTTTTTCTCATAAATTTCTATGGCAATAAAGGTGATACAAGGTAGATGATATCTATCAGTCAGTGTGTAGAAGCGGTGGAAGATTCACATATTTATTATTAAGTTATATTTTAGTGTAAATATTTCAATACATTCATATTATTGTAAACAAGAAGCTTATACAAGTGAGTATTTTTCTGTAACAATTTCATTTCGACATTTTTATTCCGTATTTTTTTTTTTTTTCTTGATTTTTCGTTTGGTATTTATATCAAAATTTGTAAGTGATTCGTATCTCTTAGCCAAAATATTTTAACTTTTTGCAATTTGCCGTTTTTCACGGGCCGTTTGGCGTTTGGTAAGATACTTACCTACTACCTCGCACGCCACAGGTCGTGGGTTCAATTACATACTTGTTTTTCAGTTCATATGATTTCTTTTTACGTACATATTAAATTGCTTTAAAAAGACTTCAGTATATTATATAGGTTGTTCGACCTTATATATTGTAACCACATTGTAACTTATATTTACCTAAATAAAATAAATTATAAAAAAAGATAAGTACTTACCTAAATATCTTTGAAACCAGTTGCGTAGTACCTATTAAGTCATCTGTGCATGCCAGTAGATGATGCTCTTAATTAGTTTTAATTATTAAATTCATTAAAATTTTATTGTGGTGTAATCATTAGTGTGCACACATGTTATAAAACTTTTCTCCAAATAGTAATTATGTTATTATTTTGTATAAATTCACTAAAACAAAGTGCTTGTGTGTATTCTTTAGTTTGTATTCAACGTAGTAGAACTCGTAGTCAACGTAGTAGAACTCTTACTGCAGAGTTCACCCGGGGAAGTACTACCACCATATCTTATTCCGCCGTGAAATAGTAATGCACTTGTATTACTGTGTTTCGGTTAGGAGGGTATGGGAGCCGGTGAAATTACAGGCACAGGAGACTTAACAACTTCATGTCTCAAGGTTGGCAACGCGTGAGTGATACCCCTGGCAGGGAAAATATAATATTGTATTTTCTTTGCCCGTGGTGCTTTCAGCGTCTATAGGCTACGGTAACCGCTTACCATCAGGTGGGCCGTAAGCTTGTTTGCCACCTAAGTAGCATAAAAAAAAGTAAAAAAAAAATAACCCTCATTATAAACAGACGTATATATAAATAAAAAAAAGTATATTAAAATCTGATTCCTTTCGTTCCTAATTTATTTGGATGAATGTTACACGGTCCAGAATCTTTTTAATTAGCTTTTTACGCAGTCGGTTTTTTTTTATTTACGTCAAAAGGTTGAGACCGTGCAAATAGGTACTTCACTTGTTTTCCATTTGATAGTGGGTTTCCTTGTTGTTTGATTTACCCAAAGACATTTAAAGTTAGTACTTAGTATACATTTATTATAGTTTTCCCTATAGATATGAAATGGTCAGTGTCATGAATACCAATTCTATAAAATCATGATATTATTATGGCGCATAAAGCCGCAATTTGCAAAAAAATAAGACATCCTAACCTAATATTATAAATGCGAATGTGAGATTGTTGTTTGTTTGTTACCTTTTCACGCCTAAACCGCAGAACCGATCGCGATGAAGTTTGGTACGCCGATAGCCTATGGTATGGAGAAGGACATAAGCTATTTTTTTTTTTGGGAGCTCGGATGAAACCGCCGGGACACCTAGTTACTTATAAAGAAATCCAAAGGAGAATACCCACGTTCCATATTTTCAGGTCATGCCATGTTTTGTATTATGTTTATCATGCCATATCAAGAAATCTAAAAAATAGAGTAATAAGAACACGATCTGTAACTAAAACTTAGAATTAAATAAAGTCGCTATTCGCGTCTGTCTGTTTGAACGCTTAGTTCTGCTAAACGTAACTTTAAGGCGATGAGGCAGTGACGACGGACGCCGCGGCGAAGGTCGTAGTTCCGAATCCTACAATGAGCTTGAGCTTTAGGAGAAGGAAAACATCGTGAGGAAACCATAGCACTGTGGTAGGGTACTTTGTAGTACCCACTTGGCTGGCTTTTACCCTCATGTTGAAATTATGTCGCCAAAAGCCTACCGGTGTGTTCCGCCAGCTGGAACTGAGAGCCTTCAGGCTTTATGTGCTTACCATCTTCGATCACAACATCACCATGATGAGATTGTGGTCAAACATAGGCTTATACCACAGTATATATAACTCTTATGTTTTTTACGCTTTTTCGGGCGAGATGCGTCAAAGTAATTTATGTAGGTAGGTAGGTACCTACTACGGAATTGGACATCTTTAAAAATGCCTATGTTTTTATTGTACTGGCAGTGATAAGAATCCCTCAGACAATATGGCTATATTCTGCTGCTTTTCGTGCCTTCAACATTTTCAATAATTCTATCTTCGGCAAAGAGTCTTGCACACATTCTCCATTATCACGGAGCCAATTAGTTATGTCGTATTTTCTATTTGCATGCGTTGGCATTTTGTTAATTGGACGAGTGATTGCGCTATCCATAAAAATTATGGTTCTTCCAGTGATAAGAGCCTGTCCTTGAACCACCTTCCAGGCTTCCATAAACGGTCATCTCTTCGTAGTAGTCCACAGATTTTTGCACGCTAGCAAATCTTCTGGTACAAAGCCTCGTACTGAACCTGCGTGGCAAATCTAAGGCGTTTACCTTTTTCCATCGGTACCTTGGAGGTGGATGCCAGTGTTGTTAGTCCACGATTTTGACACGTTGTGATGCCAAGTTTCATTAGTGAATATAACATTAAATTTTGATATAAAATTTTATCGATTAACAATGGTACTGATTAGTCTTAAACCTCACAACGTATCACCAAGGGGGAGGGAGGGGTTAAAAAATGCTAAAAAAACATCACGTGATTAATGGACGGCCCCTAATCGAATCGGTAATGCCTTATGGTAATATTACTAATTGATCTGTCATAATATAGATAGAGCTAATGAAATAAATGGAATTAGTTATTATAAGCCCTCCAAACTCTCCGTAGGAGGACACTTTCAAAAATTGTAAGGTTTAATAAATTAAACTTTTACAGAAATACTTGTAAAAAATCAAACTCGCAATTGTCGAGAAATTAACTTTATATTCATTCATGGAACAAAACCATAACTTGTTTTAAAACGACACAGTGCCATCTATGATTTCATCTTCAAACTAATAAAAGTTATTTGAACAGCCTTTGATAAACTTATTTTATTTTTAAAACTAGCAGTTTCCCGCCCGCGGTTTCACCCTCATTCCCGGAATAAAAAGTAGCCTATTATAACCTTCCTCATGAGTTGAGCTATCAAATGCAAAAAGATTTTTTGCACTTGATAGCCAAATTCTTGAGGAAGGTTATAGGTTTTGTATCCTGGGAACGCGGGTGAAACCGCGGGGAAAAGCTAGCTACTTTAATATAAAAAAATGTGTAATAATAATTTTACTACAGATCCAAAATGACTTTGACACTCGACAAATGCTGTGGTTGCATCAATCTGAGGACCGGGAGCTTCATTATAGGCTACCTGAGTTTGGTAAGTTCATCATCATTAATTTATATAAGGTCCTAATAAATGAAGTACGGTCGTTCTGAGGGATGATAGTATAGGTCATAGTATTCCGAAAATGATAAAATAAAAATATTCGGTCGTAATTTTAATGAAAAAAAAAACCTGAAATTGTACTTCACCACTACTAAGCAATAATTAAAACCATTAACAGCATAATCAGTGCTAAAATTATTTATTAAAAAATAAATTTAAACTTGAGTCATGTTTTACAGATTGGCAACATCATTATCATAGCTATAGACATCGTACTCATCCTGGTATTTAGAGACAGCTTATCAAGCCACATGACAACTCAGAAAGAAATGTTAGCTTATACTGTATTCGTGGTGTCCTGCGTCTCGATGATCATCCTGGCTGTCGCTCTGGTCTTCTCAATTCTACTTGTCGTTGGATTGCATAAGGTAACGTGACGTAACTTATGAATTATATTATATTTATTAGTATAGATTACAAGTTTGAACCAAAGAGTATCCAATCAGTAGGTACCAACCTATTGGTAACTTTTTGTTTGAACCTTCAGTACAAACGAAGTGCTATTTTACAATGTATAGGCCTGTGACTACGGCTTGTGACGACTAGACTACAACCTAATCATGATAAATGATGATTAAAAAAAAAACCGGCTAAGTGCGAGTCGGACTCGCGCACCGAGGGTTCCCTACAATTAAGCTAGTACTCTAAATTGTATGAACGCCCATACAACTCAGAGGAGTATCTTAATTGGCTTCAACTATGTATGTATGGGGACGCCCTTTAATTTTAATCTTTTATTTCTATTTTTTGGATTTTTTCCTTTATTTGTGCTGTAAGACCTTGCTTTTTGCCAAATTTCGTGATTCTAGGTCAACCCAAACTACCTACCATATAGGTTTTCGACCCTATAGGGTACTTCCGGTTGACGTAGAATTGTCAATTTTGGTTAAAAGAAAAGTAAAGGGAAAATTCTGAAAAATAAAAAAGTTCAAAATTAAGGTAAATTTTGGTACCTACTTACAAGTTTTCGCGAAAATCTAAATTACCCATATTTTTTTATCGTGTTGACTCAGGACTTTGATTTTTATAGACCTCAGTATCTGGTATAAATTTCAACTTGCTAGGTCCACCCGTTCCTGAGAAAATCTGTGGTGACAGACACGGACAGACGGACAAGAGACATCTTATAATTCGGGTTCCTTTTTTTACCCTTTGAGGTACGGAACCCTAAAAACAAGAGCCGAATGGGGGAAGAGTACATGTACCGACTCCAAATGATTGGGAACGGGGTAGGATGATGATGATTTTACTAATTCTGGATTTTACCTTCAGCTGTTACCTAAATAGTAGTAAGTAATAGTTCCCATGTTTGTTTTTTAATTTTGAATTTTTAACATTCAAACTAAACAATTTAAAAAAAATGTGGCCGTTACGGGATCCCCGGCAGATGTAAAACATCGAAATACACACACTCATATACAGAAATAATCAAGTATACCTATAGTATACGCGCGACGCACACATAAGGCAGTAGAGGGGGTATGATAGCATAAGCCCTCTTTTTTTTTTACAGGAAAAGCGTGGTTTCGTAAAGGCCTACCTGATCTATGCCACTATCCTCATTGTGCTCCACATTATGCAGTTCCTGGCATTCAATATATTGATGCGCGTTGCGGTTTGGAGGATCATTATGGACATGTTTAGCATTCGTAAGTATCAACTATCATAAAAACCAATACCTATTAGTCTGTATGTCACTAATAGAATCGAATATGGGTTTTGTTCTAAATATTAATATAAACGCTAAGAAAATGGTGGGGTGTTTACTAATATTCTAATGCCAAAGTTTTTGTGTGTGTATGTGTGTTACCAGTTCCATAACGACTGTACGGATCTGGATGCAATTTGGCACACAGATAACTTTTGAATCATAGGATCTTTTATTTAACGGGAACGTGGGTGAAACCGCGGGGTGGAAGCTAGTTTATAATTATCCGAACCAATGCATCTCATATTGTTCAGGATAACCAACTTAGCATAATCAAGATCGCGGGTAAAACGATACGGAAATGTTCAATACAAAAATATGTCAGCACGAATAAAGAACTCAACCTGAGTTATTACATTCCTGTACCTACTATGCATTTATTTATTGGTTTCATTTTAAACGACTTTATTATATTTTTTACAGTACTGAATATGTATTTCCTGCTCTGCCTCCGAAGCCATTACTTGTACATGACTGTTTCCTCATTGAGACCGACCGTCCACAAGATCGCCTGAAGTGTTATTATTTATTATTAAATTAAACAATAACTTAGTTATTATATGTCAGATAGAAAGTACTTTGCCAAAAAATATTTATAAAATTGATTTTATTTTTTGTCTACTTATTTAAATAAATATAATTAAGAAAGATTGTAATGGTACCAAAATACTTATCAATATAAGTCAATCGAGGACAATCTTCATGAAATTTTACTTTTATATTAGTCTTTGGTGTACCTTAGCCGGACATATCACCGCACTTGTTTTTTTTTTTGACGGGGCAGGAAACTAGGGGACCATCGACAATTGGCGAGCGCTTAGGGCTCTCAGCCGTACTTAAAACTAGAAAAAAAATTGAGGGCGCTCCCTGCCTGACACGAACCTCGGGTCAAGACGTTGCCAGGGGAATAGGGGAGGATATAGCAAGCATATTAACTGGGTATCGGTCGGATTGCTATGTGCAGCTTAACGGGACAAAACTGCACTTGAGAATTTCTTCTTGGCTTATACAATCATGACTTACCTCGATGAGATTGTGGTCAAACAGAGGTCTATACATAATACAAAAAAGTATTTATAAACATTAAAACACAAACGGCAGCGCCATCTAGTATGCTGTGGCAAAAATACTTACTTCATTTGGATTTCGATGAGGACCAAAAGTAGTTTTTTTAGGAATTCAAGAACAACAGCGGTCCCAAATGTATAGATGTATAAAAGTATATTTTTTTCCAGCAATTATGCTGTTCTGATTAAAAAGCAACGTAGGTATCAATCCTTCGGTAGGTAATCGTCATTGAGGTAGGTATGTACAAAAAATTATCCTAAATTATCATAATCATTAAAATCGTTTTAAAAAATCGTTACCTAATGAAAATCTGAGTGCTTATGATCAATTATCGTCGAATGTTAGTCATGAATGATATCAATACGACAGTATAAATTATTAAAGAGCGTAACATAACAATACTATTATAATTATTTATAGGTTTTATCTCAAAGTTGTTGTCGTTATTTCATAATAATTTGATAATTTCGAATTTTACGTTCATAGAAATCACCTAAAATCAAAATTTCACATAAATGTATAGTGCCGTATTCTCATAGTAAAATAACGATGCAATGTGATATTCGGATATGAAGATATTATAAAGCAGATGGCCGTGTGTGAGGAATAATGTCCCAGAATATTAGTTTTGACAATCCACTCCTTTTCCAATATAACGATTTCTGTTTCATCGGTTGTTAGACAACCACACGTTTTTCTACCATCTTCTTAATTTCGCTTCTCAACAATAGGATCACATAGATTTGATAAGCTGAAATGAAACAATTGTCATGGAAAATACGACCAAACTATGGATTTTGCGGTTGAGACCATGGAGGTCATTGGGGGTCCGAAGCTCGCTGATTCGCTCGGGTTTTCAAACGAATTTTACCGAGCTTTCTGCCAACGCATTAACTTGGCCATGCCAAGAAGAAACGCTGCCAGTCAGCTGGAAACCTTGTCCATTGGTAGCTTCGAAGAAGAAAGTAATTTCCTATGTATTTTTTTCATATTTTTGTTGTTAATTTATTTAATGCTACCATTTTAATTAAATTAGTTACCTTAAGGAACTTCGTTTACATTATCACAAATATAAACGACTTCTTTATGATCAATATTGCAAGGGATATGTTATAATAACCTGTTTGACAGGTATCATGTAACATTTTCTTATGTGATGTATTTCCCAAGAATTGAACCAGTTACTTCTGTTACCACTGTTTATTACCCAATTTTTTTTATAATAGAATCTGAGTGTTTTTACCTTTTATTAATTTACTCAACCTGTGTGAGATACTTTTACCAATTTCCTGCACAAAACCTTGAATTATATATATATATATAAACCTACCTCATGCATCTCTTCATGCATTAGTGAAAACCGTTACGTAGTTTTTGAATTTATCGCGTTCAGACAGACGCGGGGGAATTTTGTTTTAAAATATGTAGTGATACTAACTTTTCGCCCAGCAGTTTCACTGTGACTGTGGTCTCTTATTTTAGCCACATAGGAGTTGGGTTTTCATTGCCCCTGGCATATATAAAAATGCAGTCTACTTACCGAACAGAATCAATATAGCTACGCATATTGATGCAAAATATATCACATACTGAGTGGATAATAAGTATTCAGCATACAGTACTTCATGCAGAAATCGTACCACCAGTATAATCCAAAATAAAGCATATAGCACAGCGACTACCACCATGTAATAAAAACATATTTTAAACAACTTGACGCTTTTCTGAAATTTTCAAAACAATTAATTTATTTCTATTATTATTATTTTTATTATCTTTTTATCTTTTGTTTTTTTTTTATAACATTAACATCAAAATATTATAAAAAATCTAGCCTAAATAGTATAAATAATTATATAGATTATATTATAGAATAATATAATAGAAAACCTAATCCTATACCGCCAGCAGCGGGGTAAGGCCCAAGCTACCGGTGGTTAGGGCTGCAGAGTGAGGAACCTCCTAACATTCCTGCCTTCTGAATCTGACCCTTGATCCAGCTGCCGAGTGAGAGCCTCTCAACATGTTTATCAAGGCTCTTTGCTATAAGACCGTTTGCCGACACGACTATCGGAACAATGATCGTTGAGTCCACGTCCCACATGGCAGTCACCTCGTGGGCTAAGTCAAGGTGCTTACTTAACTTGTCGTGTTCGGCCTTCACGAGGTTCTCATCATGCGGAACAGTGATGTCAACGAGCATTGCTAGGCGTTGAGACCGATCTACCAGCACGATATCAGGTTTATTAGCGACAATAGATAGTCCTGTCCGTGATGATAGAACGATCCCAATAGATAGCATGGCATGACCATTCCCGAGAACTGGCATAAGTGCGTATTTATAGTACGGTACCTCTGACTCGATAAAGCCGTGTCGAAGGGCAAGTTATTATTATTATTTTCTAGTCTACGTGATGTCAAATAAAGTTCTGTCTATAGTCTATTCAGTGTTCTATGGTCTATTCGCATTTATAAAATGCTAGCTTCCACCCGGGTTCCGCGGGAATCTTATGTTTTTTCCAGGATAAAAAATCCTATATGTTAATCCTATTATTTATTTATTATATTTTATATTCAATATGTCTGCCATTTAAATCCGTTCACCAGGAGTTGAGTTGTAACAAATATCCAAGCATACAAACATTTACATTGGAAGAAAGAAAAAAAAAACATTTATTCAACATACACACAATATTACAAAATTATACACACATTGGCAAGACAAACAATGTAGAAAGAAAACAATAAATGCACAAAAAAAATGACGAAAATGATAAGTAATAGTAGGAGAATGTAATGTGATAAAATTAATAGGATTTTTACTTACTTTGTGTGCCGCAACTACCAATATGATGTTTAAGACATGGTCTGCTTTAATGTCAGTAAAGAATGTATATCAACAAATAATATTGAAATTATAATATATGAAAGCTTGAGGTCATCGTGAGACAGTAGGTCAAGGATATTAAATAACTCCATTAAAATAAGATACAGCAATAAAGCAATCAATACCTAAAAAGAGATAAGATGCATTTATTATTAAATACATAACATCGAGCCTGATTTTTAAAGCGATACGATATAGGACTAAGGAGCTGGCTCTCAAGTGCAGCTGCCGGCTGACATACCAGTTAGTGTTTGGCGAGAGATTTTCAACTTGAGAGTGGTAGCCAGCCAGGCGGGTACTATAATTTACCCTATCACTGTGCAATAGTTATCTCGCGATGTTTTCCTTCACCAAATGAATGATGGGAATCGAAAAGGCCTGTGTTTGTCCACGATTTCATCATGGTATGGTGGTGAGCATAAAGCTTAGATGGAACTGGCCCTCAAGTACAGCTGCCTGAATACACCAGTAGGTGCTTGGCGATATGCTTCCCACTTGAGGGTGTTAGCCAGCCAGGTGAGTATGTACCTACTACAAAGTATCCAATTTCATCGTGGTATGGTTTCCTTAAGTTGTTCGAAAATAACGGTTATTCTGTATCCATTAAAATTGAATGTCTAATGAATTTACTATTTAGATGTTCCCTGGTAAAGCTCATGTAGGTACATATCTGAATCTTAATATAATATGAACTTACCAATATAAAATTGGCCCAGAAAAGCAGGCCTCTTCGCAGAGGAATACAAAAACGGCATCTTTTAAGTGGAATTTCTCCGCACATTTTAAAATATGAATTTATACTCAACTAGCTCGTCGATATGATATTTTAGTACTGAGACCTCCTCAAATAAGTGCAATGCAGTTCACTATATTACCACAGTCTATGTAACGCTTACGGCCAACGGACACGTCTAGACAGAGCAATCATGCGGGGCTTGCGGGGTGAGAGAGGGGCGGTAGCGAGCCCTACGAATTACGAATGCCTATACAAAGTGGCATTTCGCGTGACTTGAAAAGCGATACACCATTGTATGTTTTTTACGCTGTGTTATTACAGTGAACTTACACGTAACCGGATTCGCATGTGATTGGACTCGCGTTCAAAAGACGTATCATTTTTTCATGATTTCACAGTTAGTCCCATTATAAAAGTTGTTCATTTTGATGTACTTCACCCTTGCAAGTATTGCCAGTGATAACAAAATCACCCAGTATAGATAGATAATAATCCATTATGTATTTCATGTCTTTTGCGATACTGTACTAGCGACTCGACCTTCGCATGGGGAGCAAAACATCTACGCCTACATTTTTTTTAATAAGCATTTAATATACTATAAACATTTACTATAGCTGCTCCCCGCGGTTTCACCCGTATTCCCCGGATAAAAAGTTGCCTATAACCATCCACAAGAATGGGCTATCAAATGAAATATTTTTTCAAATCCGACTGGTAGTTCCAGAGATTAGCTCTTCTCCTTTACTATATTAGTATAAATACTTGTCAGACTTCTGACATAAAAAAAAAATAATTAAAAAAATAAAGTAGGTATATTGGATTGTATTGTAACCAGCACCAAAAGTGTGTCCAAAATTTAAGCTCAATCGGTTGGATGTAGGTAACTTATTAAATAAAAAAATAAGTTTAAAATTTAAAAAACCCCCGACACAAAATAATAATAAACGTGATACCCTATTTAAAAAAAAATAACCTTGAAATTATGACCCTACGTAGGCTAAGTTACGTAAGATTTTTTTTGATTAAATGTTGTCGTGTCGGGGGGAACAAAAACTTTGGTAACATTTTTTACGAAAATTACGCGGACGGAGGAGTATGAAAGGCACAGTTAAAGTTTATATGGAGAAGGAGTGCAGAAAGCTAATATTTTTAGAAATAGATTAAATTAATAAAAGCAACATTACATACACTACCATACGTTTGACACACACACACATACACGTCACTACTGTCAGTGCTTTGTCAATAACGCGGCAAAGACAGATTTAAAGAAAAGAGTTCGTATATGAGTGAAATGATTTTCTTTACATAATATACAAGGTCCTAATAAAATGAATTTTTCTATTTTTTTATACTTAAATAATTACCATTGATTATGCTGCTGTTTAAATGGTTTAATTAGTGCTTCCTAGTAGTGATGAAGTACAATTTCAGGTTTGTTTTTTTTCATTAAAATTACGACCGAATATTTTTATTTTATCATTTTCGCAATACTCATGACCTGTACTATCATCCCTCAAAAGGACCGTTCATTTATTAGGACCTTATATACTCTTTTTTTTAATTATGGTCAAATTTTGACCACGGGCGACCTCTAGTTATAATAAATGTAATGAAAAATAATAAACCCCTAGTAATATTATACGAGACATTACAACGGATCTTATTTTTCATATAGGTACCTACTACCTTACACTTGGATATTAGATAGTTTAGAAAAAAAAAAACACATTATGGTCTAGACTTTATTTTTAAATATTAAAGTTAAAGTTTATTTCAGAAAATTAATGATAATCAACTCAAGAGAAAATAATAAAAGTTGGTATTTCTTTTCTCTTGTTAATTATATTGTATTTATAATAAGATAATGCTTATAAAAATAGAAAACTTTTATTTTAGAAAGCCTGATGGTTTGTACGTAAGAACTGATCTAAATACTTAACCTATTTACTTAAAAATCTATAAAATAATGTAAACACAAGCAAAAAAAACTGACATCTTTTACATGCATTTTTTTATATAATGGCACACATCAATATCTCCTTATTATTATATGAAGATATAATCATTTGATGGTATATAAGGAAGAATGTACAAGAATCATCATGATGCACGTGACTTAAAAAGATCAAAAACTGTGCTTATAGGCACCATAAATGCTTTGTTCGTGAACAATATTAATTTGAAATTAATAATTAAAACGTCATAAGTATTATTGATAAGCACAAAAAAAAATGAGATTATTCGCGCCGGTTTCCTTTGTTATTTTTTTTTTATCACCAATTATAATAAGTAGGCACAATAACGTTCCAGAATGCTTATTTAAATTTCAATAATTCCGTGTACAATCACTTCTAGATATAGAAGTAGAACAAATAAACTTAAAAATCTGAATAATACAAAAATATTTATACGTTAAAGTGACATTAAAATCTTCAATATACAATTGTATTTAACTTTAACCCGATTTATCGGTGGGGCATTAATATAAGGAATATTATAAAACTGTTTACAAAAGCAAAATATCTTCAAAAATTACTACTAGAATGTACTCCATAAATGTACTTTTTAAATGCGTTATAAAATGTTGCTAGTGATAATATAAAAATACATAGTACTTATTGGTCAAATAATTTACTTGTTTTTGAATTATTTTCGTATATTATATATTTGTACGCGCCTATGTAGATGTTTCTAGATGTAACAATTAGGTATTGTTCTAACATTGAAATATTACAAACCTTATTTATTATTTGCTACAACACTATAGCACTGTAAGATAATTATAATAAGAAATATTATAATATTAATTATAATATCCTTAGGCAGTGTTGTAGATGGCTGGTCTCATCGAAGAGTCGCCCATCTTGAGGTAATGGCTTCTGATGCAGAGCAAGAAGTAGATACTCAGTACTGTGAACAAGTAAAATAATTTTCAAGCTAAAAAAAACACAATTGACTTAAGTATGTCATATCTATACTAATTTAATAAAGAGTAGAGTTTTTGTTTGTTTGTTTAATGGCGCTAATTTCAGGAACTACCAGTTGGATTAAAAAAAATATTTAAGCATTTGATAGCCCAATTCTCGAGGAAGGCTATTTTTATCCCAGGAATGCGGGTGAAACCGCGGGGAACAGCTAGTTTATAGAATCCAGATAACTGATATCACATAATAATTATACTTGTATAATATGATATTTACAATACAATAAACAATTGTTTGTTATTTGTATTGATTGGGGAATCCCACAACATATATCTGTAAGCTGTGTCGGTAAGTAGAATCATTTGTAACGTAACGTTCATAAGTGCCTTATTAGGGCCTAAACCTAATAAATGAGTTTAAGTTTGAGTAAAATGAAGGCATTACATAAATTCTTGCCCGAAATATCTACATTTTTAAAATACTTATGCCCACGACTCAGCCCGTTTAGTAGTTTATCTCTAACTTTTACCATACCATAAAAAAATACAACCGAATTGAGAATGTCCTTTTTTTAATTAAGTCGGTTAAAAATACTACACCTCAGAACTACACAAAATACACGCGTAAAAAAAAATCACGATTGTTTTCTTATCTTTGACATAATATGTGACCATTTGAATTTAAATCTATACTAATATTATAAAGCTGAAGAGTTTGTTTGTTTGGTTGAACACGCTAATCTCAGGAACTACAGGTTCGAATTGAAAAAATATTTTAGTGTTGGATATCCCATTTATCAAGGAAGGCTATAGGCAAATTTTTATCCCGGAAAAATATAATATACTTCGGGAACGCGGGTGAAACCGCGGGGCGGAAGCTCGTAGTATTATAATTTAAGTTAAATAATGTAGTAAAGGTACTTACAAATGCGGAAAATGTTTGACAGCACATTTACAACCTGGATTGGTGGAGATGCGAAACTGGCGAAGAATGATATAATGAAAATTACTATGAAGATCGAGGCATAAATCAGGTATGCCTTCACGTGTCCACGCTTTTCCTGTAATGAGAACAAAAATTACATAACTACCGTGTTTTATATCAAATCAATTGCTGACAGGAACATTAGATGTTCAACATTAAGTCTCTAATGAACGTTTCTTTTGTTGTTGTAATTGACAAAGAAATAATCCAATTAATTAACTCTAAATAATAATATCTTTGTTATATTATGCATAACAAAGATTGCTTTTTATAACACACATACAAGATACCGCTTGCCATCAGGCGGGCCGTATGCTTGTTTGCCTACAATGTGGTATAAAAAAAACTATATTTCGTTGCAGGAAAATTTCACAATGTTTTCTAATGCGGGTATTATAAACCGCGAGGCGGAAGGTACAATGTAGATCATTATATTGAAGATAGGGATGTTTGGAAATAGCTACACTCGACATGCCATTAGCGTATTCGTTATAAGTAATAAGAACTTGTTTGGGTTACTTTTTATTTTTATATTTAATTGTATAATTTGCCATCATTTTAAAATATAACCAAAATAGTCTGATCATAAAAAAAATAACCTTCTCAGTGTAAGGCTGACTTACAAACAGGTGGTAACTTCAGTATATTCTTCATAAGTGACCTAGGGCCTAGGTCCCAGGACCTACCTAAACTAAATAAATGGCTTTGACTCTTCGAAGTAGTGTTGCCATGTAAATCAGAAACGGGGTCAATGCCTTCAATGTAACATTTATAGTAATAATAATATACCTGATGTATTCCAACGAGGAGAACAATCGTGAAGGCCAAGAAGAGGATCAGGAAGATCAGGATAACGATTGTCATCACGAAAAGTATGTAGCTCGCTTGTCTTTCTTCTTCTTTCAACTCAGCACTCGATGATATTACTCCCAAAGTACCGACGGCGATGATGTCTAAGATGATGAAAATGATGTTGCCAATCTGTGAATGGTAAGTGGTTTCAAAAACTGTGATAGCGGCAGGTTTAGCAGTCGACATCTATTTTACTGATAGTGGAGATTTGGCTTATGTATTAACCTTTGTATTCGATTAATCGAAGTTCAAAGTTTGAAGACTACTTAATGTAGGATAAATGTTTTCCTGAAGTGCCATTACAGATTGGATGAAGCTGGATGCATTTTCTCGGGAAAATATATATATATTCTGGGCCATTCCTCATACACGGTCATCAAATGTTCATTCACACAAAATGTCAGTCATGCGAAGCGAACCCTTGACCTGTAACGTGACAGGTATAGTATCTTACCAACCACGCCAAGTGGCCCGTCAAATAACGTATGAAATATAAATTAGCTTACCAAATTCAAGTAACCGATGATGAGGCACCCGGTCCTCAAGTCAATGCAACCGCAACATTTATCAAACACCAAAGTCATTTTGAATCTGAAACAAATCAACAAATAAATAAATTAATAAAATCCAGAGGGTTCCGTTCAATAATAATAATATGTATAAACAACTAAAATTATATAATTAATTTATCCAGTGATAGAAAAAAGCTACATGCCCGGGAAAGAACATTTTTTACGTATGGGACCCAATTTTTTTATATTTAATATTCGGTTTTATATCAACATTCTAAACAAAATATTTAAAATTCTGTCCTATAATTAATTCCGATTACGAGCTAGAGACCCGTGACATACGGATCGGCAGCAAGGGGGCTTTTGCCCGTGAGTACGGAACCCTAATAAGCAATAACACAAAATACCAATATGTCGCGGTTTTATGGCTCTGCCGCAAACCATCAAGAGGGTGCATTTTAATAGGTACCTATAGCTTTTTTAGTAAAGGCAAATAATGTGGAAACGTATATGCCCGAAAAACCCAATTCAAAAACCATGTGGAATCTGCCAGTCTGCCAATCTACCATCCGCGGTGGTGTATCTACTGCTGCATGCCGCCTTAGATTTTTATTCATGCGCATATTGACAACAATGTCATTCGAGACATTTGGTCAACGAAAGGTCAGTTCTGAGTCAAAGTAAATGAAAGACGCGTCCGACAAACAGTAAAGTAAAAAGCGCAAATTTGAAAACCTACTGGTAATTTATAATCAAATAATAACGCAACTTTTTTTTTTTTGGCAAATTAGAATTCCTATTAAAACATAGTTTGTATAAGGACAATGATAGATTCCTTTAGCGATTTTGAGAAGGAACAAAGGCAGATTTTGCTTTATGGTCTTTGTATTTTTTTTACAGACCATCCACCTGTTGGTAAGTGAACATCGCCGCCTATGGACATGTGCATATACCAAGGGGATTGTCGATGCGTTGCAGACCTTATTGAAGATCTTCTGTTTAGTGTTTGTCCAAAATATTGAAGCCAGAACTTCTGTTCATTATTTACTATCAGGCATGCTTAAATATATTTTTCTACTTTGTTGAAAACTCTTTTTATTTCAACTGTCTGTTGGAAATTTCTTTAATAGCCATGACGTTGGAAAGCAGTCTATGAATGTAGTACTCAAAACATCCATAGGAAAGGCAATATGCCCCTCGTGGTGAAATAGGGACCCTTGTTATGATGGTCTCCCCCTAGTATTGCAAATGTCCATAGCGGCAGCGGTGACCACTTACCATCAGACGGACCGTAAGCCTGCAGACATAAAATACTCGGATTATATTGTTACAGAACATTTACGAGATACAATACCATTGCATTAATTATTATCACTTTAGCACAATACACTAAAAATAACAAATTGATTAATTGACCCAATTTAGTTTAATCTAATATTTGATTAGGATGAATTAGAAAATTCTTTATTTTGATCTAATTGTTTTGGTTAATAACGAAGATTTATGAATTGTTAAAAACTGTTTACTTACTGACAATTTAATAGAAATACAATTATGAAAAAATCTCACAAACGTCTATGACAAAAAATTTATTTTAGTTTTAGTTTTATGATTGTTGATTCGGAGCTTTCAGCTTTCCGACCGAGTGACTATAAAAAATCTATTGATAGCAAAAAAACATCGCGTCACGGGAAATATGAGACTTGAGCGCTTGAGAGCCAGTTCCTTCTAGACTATGTGAGTTTACCACCTTCGGCCACATCTTCACTTAGCTTAGTGAGATTGTGGTCAAACACAAGTGTATAGAAAGAAAAAACCTTAGGCTTATTTTTTTTTTATTGTCATGTTTTAAGTAGGTAACAAAAAATTCAAAAATATTTCGTATATTTTTAAGCACGTATTTAAAAATGTTCACAGACATTCAAATAATTAAAGCGTGGCTACATTTCGACCTCGGCATAACCTGGCCCATGATGTCATTCAACCTTGAATACAACAAGCCAGACAACAATAAATTGTACATGTATTGAGCCCGCCAAACCGGCGCGCGGCGCGGCGTCTCTGAACACTTTTACCAACCAAACCATAACGTAAAACGTGAAGCCAGTTTTCTGCGAATACCGTTCTCATTCATGAATTAAAAATGATGTAATTATTTGTACATACTGATAAAAGAGCAATATAATACAAAACATGATTATGGTCACCACACTGGTCGCGAATTAAGACCAAAGCACGGAAATCTGATGGTTTTATCAGATCAAACGGCACAATGAACGCCCATTTATTTATTAATTAAGTAGGTACTAATGTGTTACATTTTTAAATAAATATATAATACACATTTAAAATATATAAAAATCAGATCCCCACCCCCACCGGCAACGGGAACAGGGTATTATTATTATTAGTGTAGAAGAACAATTTATTATTTAAAATACTCCTTAGTTTCATATGAGAGCAAAGATTGCCTTATATGACGATAACCTCTAGGACGCCATAGACTCATAAGGCGTTCAGGAAACAATGGACTCACCATTGTCCTAAGTTTTTATAGTATACCTATTCATGTTTTATTTTAGCATACAATGCATGCGTATTCAAACGATGGTCAGGATCTGTAATTTTAATGATTTTATCTACAATAACCACCAAATCTTATTACGATTCAACTCAGCCTAAACTGAATAATTTCAAAGTCTTAGCTACGTCAAAGTTTATGCAAATAGGTCCAGATTCAAATTTTATTTGACATATAACATCTTGTTTTGCTATAAAATCAGGCCATACTGACACGTCATTGAATTTATATGAGGACTAGCTGTTCCACGCGGTTTTACCCACGTTCCCGGGATAAACCTATAGCCTATAAACCTTCCTTAAGAATTGGGCTATTTTTGCGTGAAAGAGTAACAAACAAACATCCATCCATCCAAACTTTCACATTTATAATATTAGTAGGATAGATAGATAATATGCTCAGGCAACAACAACAGTTGTTTCAATCAAATTATTTGATGGTCCGTGAGAAGAACTTAGGGAGTTCAGAATTATTAAGGTTACCCGTTCACTCTACACATTCATCCTAGTTCAATAAATTAAATTACACCGGTATCCTTTGGTATGAAGAGGGACATAGGCTACTTTTTTTCTCAGGAACGCGGGCGCAACCCCGAGGGACAGTCTACCTATAATCTCACTTCTTAACTGTCTACTTATTATAGATTTTGTAATTTATCTTTACGAACCGTTTCTCACAAGTTGCATCGAAGTTGCAAGTCTCATCGAACCTGAACCGGTTTTGTGTAGCACATTTGATATCTAACCCAGAAAGAAATATGAAGCCGAATCTACAGATAGCGAAACTTAATTTAGTACATGATTTAAAAAAAATAAACTAATATGGAGGGATTGTAGATAATTCTACCTGTTCCCCGCGCTTTCACCCGCGGTCCGATATAAAAATTATCTGATGACCAATAAAAGTATGTTACTCCTTATACCATCAGCTATCTGCCAGTGAAAGACCCGTCAAAATTGGTCTAGTCCAGTTTTTTGTTATATATGTAGGAGTGCATGATATGCTCTCTCATAGAATTAATTTATTTACATATTTACAATTAAAGTAAAAAATACAAACTATGATATATAGAAAACATCCTCAAAGCCCTCGCTGCTGTCGATAGGCAAGGTTCCCAACAGGCTGGCAGCGTTCCCTTTTTGGATGGCCAAGCTTATGCGTTGGCGGAAAAATGGTCTTTGGATCCCAACAACAAGAACAATATCATAGACAAACAGCTTACACAGCTGAGTTACACAGTAACAACTAACAGAAAAAGTGTTCAATTTTATTTCATTGACGTCATACCTAACTTGGGTAAGACAAAATCTCAAACACAATTGATATTTCCTTATTTATTGTATTTCGAAGCATTTATTTGAAATAGGTAAAATCCGAGGAAATAATAAACTATATGCTATATATTTGTTGGCAATAAGAGGATAATTAATGTAATGGCAAAACGTAATATTCATCATCTTCGAAATGGATTTTATAGCGTTTGATGAGGAAAGTCAGTGAAGCCTCTTTAGCATTAATATATATAACTTTGTATAATGCCTGCTGTGAATTGCTGTGGTAGCCTATAATTGAAGCAACACAGAATGTAATGGACCTATCTGTATAAAGTTATCTATTTAGTGTGTCTTATTGGTTACCCTTAATAATAAATAAATATACTAATATTATAAAGCTGAACAGTTGGTTTGTTTTGTTTGAACGCGCTAATCTCAGGAACTGCCGGTTTGATTGAAAAAATTATTTCAGTGTTGGATAGCCCTTGTATCGAGGA
Source organism: Tetheella fluctuosa (assembly GCA_951216915.1). Taxonomy (NCBI): domain Eukaryota; kingdom Metazoa; phylum Arthropoda; class Insecta; order Lepidoptera; family Drepanidae; genus Tetheella; species Tetheella fluctuosa. The sequence goes on from OX578230.1 coordinate 9,419,230, forward strand.
AGGCTATAGGCTACTTTTTATCCCGGAAAAAACACAAGATCCCTCGGGAACGCGGGTGAAACCATGGGGAAAAGCTTTTTTTTTTATAAAACTAATCCAAAATGTGATGTATAACTATTTATCTATTTAGCAAGGAATATTGTAATTATCTTCATTTGATGATATCCACGCGATAGATCAATACATAAATCCGAGTCATAAACACTGAAATACAAGATCCATCCTTTTCTCCTTGTAACGAGCTAAAAATAACTAAGTTTAAGGGCACCTCTGTGGAGCTGTTTATAAAACACAGGGTACTTTAAACTCTATTGAACTTGCACAAGGTTATCATTTTTTTAATATTTTGTTTTTATTGTATATAATGTTAACAGATATGTGTGTAATCCGTCATTGTATACGATTACTAGGAAATGTATATAATTCCTAAAATCGCCCGGAAATGTGTGAAATTAATAATATTGGACACATTTACTAAATAGCAATCGGTACGCGGGGATAGCGGCATACACTACTAATCTAAAGCACAGATCCTAACTAAAGTATCAGAGTATATTTATACGATACGGCTAATTGTGGATGACAATATCGTGAATCGTTTAATAACGTGTTTCATTTATTGTATTTACAGATAACTCTGATTCTCAGTTTACTAACGTGTTTTATTCATTTTATTCACAGAAAGCATTAGTTTTATACATATCCTAGTACAATATCGGAAGTTCATACAATTTCTAGGAAATGTATAAGTACATTTCCCAGGATATGTGTGTATTAAGAAATCTTTGAAACAATATATTATAGATTTCCTAAATAGCCTCGGAATTGTATACATTTCCTAGGAATTGTAAAACGAAACGTAAATAGAAAATCCACTATACGAATATTTTGACTATATGTGGGGCACTCAGAAAGTTTTGAGACACCTTTTCTATGGCCTTCTCGAACGCTGTTAGCGCATGCGGCACCCAGCGTGAAACTATCCTCCTCACGCGAAGATGCTCATGTAGAATTTTGTGAACGCTTCCCGATCCAATTTGCAGTATGTGCTGAAGCTCTTCATACGTAATTCGCCTATTCTCTTTAATTATTTTTTTCACTGCTAGCACATTTCCTTCCGTAACAGATGTCAAAGGGCGACCACTTCGTTTTTCATCTCTCAAAGTTAGTCGACCGCGATGAAATTCGTTATACCAGTGGTATACGGTTGCTTTAGAAGGGCCTTCATCAATAAATGATATTTGAAGTCTATCCTACGATTCGTCCGGTTTAAGACGACATTTGAAATCATAAAAAATCATACTGCAATAAATTAAATAAATAAATGTAGACGTAGCAAGATGGCACGATAACAACATGAAGCAAGAACCTACTTACCTATTTAGAATAATAATAAAAAATCACTTCAAAATAATTTATACTATACAAAAGTTTGCTCTTCCAATTGGCAATCTTTGTCATCGACCTATCGTATTTACCAATTTTACGTTTGTAAAATGTAGGTTTAGAAATATTTTTAGTCGTTAGTTGGAACTTTGGAACACTGTGGTACATCTGCCAAACTAGAATATTTGCACATGAACTCATTTTTCAAGTAGGTCAGACTCCATTTTGTGTTATAATAGTTGTATTATTATACGAGGTCACGTGTGAGACCTAAATGTCACCTAAATGTCACCTGAATGATCATATACTAATCAAATAACCGTACGCGCCCTGACTAACCGACAAAAATAGTTTTATGTATCTATACTAATATTATAAAGAGGAAAGATTTGTATGTAAGTATGTTTGTAACGAATTGGCTCAAAAAGTACTGGACCGATTTTAAAAATTCTTTCACCGTTAGAAAGCTACATCTTCACCGAGTAAAATAAGCTATATTTTATCCCGGGAACGCGGGATAAACCGCGCGGAAAAGCTAGTATACTATAAACTAGTTTCCGACCGTTTCACCCGCGTTCCCGAGGGATCTTTTGTTTTCCCAGGATAAAAAGTTTTACCAGTCCGTTAATCCGTATGTTTGTTTGCCGACAATGTGATATAAAAAAAATTAAAAAAATAGTTTCAGCATTTGGGACAGTAGATAAAACTATATATGTCATTTTCGGAACGTTTCCTGTCTGATGCTTTTATCGGCGACATTATCAATACGCCAATACGTAACAATTTAAATAAATACGTAAAAATATATCTACTATAAAAAAAAATGCATGACCAACTGATACCAAACTAAGATGAGCTGATATGGCCTCTATGTAATGAACATATTATATGTATTTTCAAGCATACACATATTATAGTATAGGTGGGATCTGAACCTATGACCTGTAAGCTTGGCAGTCAGGATATCCAACTGACGGTGACGCGGCGTTAAGCTTAAAAATCTGAAATTCAACGTGCTGCGTTCCGCTCCCTACTATAGCGACCTCTCATAGAAAACCCGCGTAAACGGAAAGGGCGTATGCGGCAAAATGGTTTTTATTGTTTAATTTAAAAACTACAAATATATTTCATAAAACCTATTTACAAATTATAGTGTCAGTTTCAATTGGAATCTCTTATTTTAAAGAGGTATTTTTGATTAATTATTTTGTGTTATAAAAGTTAACCAATCGTGTTATGCTATGGACAAAATAAAGTCAAATACATGATGAATTCTTATAATAAATTTCATTTCGTTCGCTTTAGTAATTGTTGAGAAAAATCGGCATCCTTGCAACCAAAATCTTCAAGGCGTCGCCATAATGATTACACAAGGTACAGAAAATATTAAGTATATTAGTATCGTAGTGTAAATTAAACAGGATGGAAGAAAAATACTTGAACGACACCATAGGGGCTTACTATTTTTTAATAAATAAGCGATCTCAAGAGATCTTACTTTTCCCGGGATAAAATCTTATGTATTTTGACAACGCGCGTGCTTGTTTGTCACATTAGTGGTATAAAAAAATAAAAATATGATTACATATTTTTATTGAAATCTATATGCCACATTTCATTCAAAATCGTACAGCCATTATGGAGTTTAGTGGTCACAAACACACACACACACTTTTGTATTCATAATTAGCTAAACCCGGTCACGCTTCGCTGGCTGCGACTATTAAAACGCGAAATACTTAGAATTTCCCGGTTCCGTCGGAACTTAGAGATAAAAAGCATACAAAAACACTGTTATATGTAACATGTGTATAGAAATGTTTAACCATCGTCTGTCACCAGGCTGTATCTCATGAAACGTGATAGTTAGACAGTTGAAATTTTCACAGGTGATGTCCTATTACTGTTGCCGCTATAACAACAAACTAAAAAACAGAATAAAATAAATAGTTAAGGGGGCTCCAATACAACAGACATGATTTTTTTGCCGTTTTTATAGATAATGGTACGGAACCCTTCGTACGCGAGTCCGACTCGCACTTGGCCGATTTTTTTTTTAATACCGGGAACGCGGGTGAACCCGCGGGGAACAGCTAGTATCTATATAAAGATAGTGAGTGGTACCATAACTCCTCACTGCACTATATCCAAAGTACAAATAAATTCAAATAGTAATAAAAATGTAATAAAATGGAGTTTAATGTGTTTAGTGAATTGTAAGAAACTCGGGACCAAGTCTGCAGCTATTAAGTACGTACCTACCTACAATGAGATGACAAATAGCTAAAGCATTTGTAAAACAATGATCTGTCATGGTATACCTAACTACCCAGAGCAATGATTATATCAGGAAATTAGTAATTGAGAGCGGGGAATAACTTGTTGAACGACATGTGCGAGCTAAGGATGTGCTTCATGGAAGAGCAAATGCATTTTTATTATCAACGAATTACAAATGCGCAACAGATGGCAAGTGGCCGCCCGTCGCATGCCTATGTGTTGCCAACCTAAACAAACTGGTTCCTAGTATAAAAAATAAATAACTATGTATCTACGTTACACAACGCGCTGTAATTTTTTTATAATTTTGTATTCCACCTCAATAAATATATAACTTATCATTAAAACAATTAAAATCTATAGGTCAAATGTTAAAAGGTGTATGCAGGCACCTGCGAGGTCTATATTTCGATATGATATAATTTCGAAACCTATACAAGCTTTGTCATGCTTAAGAACTTTTACTATGGGACCAAACCTGATAATTTTTCCATATATTTTGATCAGGCAACCTTGCATAAAAATTTTGAAATTATTTTATCGATTTCAGAGTTGGTCCCATAGTAAAAGTTGTTCAGCATTAATTTCGAATATATGCCATTTTGAAATATCCACCTGGTATAAAAATGTATACTGTAAATAAAAAAATAAAATAAAATACATAAAACGTTAGTTATTTTTCGCTTGGCTACACTATTCAAGTGCAAGTGCCCATGTGTACCCACCTATCGACTCCCCCCCCTTCTATTTATATGATTGTGATAAAGCGCAGGTGTTGTTTATAAACATTTCATTTTTCCTTACCAAAGCTATTTCAACGAATGAACTCACTGAACTCAACAACACACAAGTTTCGATGAATAGATGGAGCTTTGCAGGAAATTATTAAGCTTTGCAATTTATGTGCAATTTCTATACACAAACCTTCCTCGTTTATCGCTCTTTCTATTAGTGAAAACCGTATCAAAATCCGTTGCGTGGTTTAGAAGTGGGCGGAGAAATAGACAGTGGCAGATACCGACTTTGTTTTGAACTACTTTATAATAGATATATTTTACGTATAAAATTTATAAATACCCGGCGGAATACCACATCGTATTTGCTCATTATTTTAAATCTCAACATTATGTTTTTTTTTTATTTCATAAACAGTAATAATTTCAATTAGTATTTTGTATTAATTTAATATAAACAGTTATAATGCGAATATTATTTTTAGAACCTAATGTTTTTGTAAATTCGAAAGTATAACGTTTTGCTTTAGTAGAAATATTGTTATTCTAGGGTAAATATGCGATCAAGCTCATGGGTTAGAGTAGGCAAAAAAAATAGGCCAGCTAAAAATAGTACGTGCGTACTTACACAGTATAAGATCTTTATTCTGTGATACTTACGTCAGAAACTATTCGGGTGTGGTCAGGTTTATGGAGCTATAGTTGTTTTAGGATTGCGTAGCCAAATAGCAAACCCTGATAATATTTTCGTTCTGGCCGTCTGTCCGTATGTCACAGGAATTTTACTCAGATACTATTGGTTTTTTTTTTTTTTGGCAGGAACAGAAGGTGGTGGGTCCAGGGGACCTTCTTCCACCCTTACGCGGACTTTGCGGCGAGCGCTGAGGGCTCTCAACCGCTACTTAAAAACTAAAATAAATTTAGGGCAACGGTAGCCTGAGGGTGCCCCCTGTGGGGCTCGACCTCGGCTCAGGACGTTGCCTGGAGAATATGTGGGACGAAATTTGGTCTTAAATTGGGGTGGCTCTCTATCCAACATTTATTGTTTTTCTCCATGTATAAAAAAAACAGTGGACATAAGGGTGTGGGGTAACACGCTATTTTGAGTTCAATGACCGCAATAACATAGAGTGAAAAACAAACTTATTTTTGCTGCCGACAAAATTAACTAAATGAACTTTATGCCTGTACTACATTGTACATTCTATGGAAGCCTACATACTGTGCGTGGTCCGACACGCACTCTGCCGGTTATTAGGTCAATTAAACGAGTCTTTTGTCGTTTGTTGAGTGCGAATGTGTCAGCAGCCGAAACATTTTACGTAGCTTTATGGACACCATAATGGCTTTAATTAAAACCAACGACCCAAATTCTATAACATGTACATGGCATGCTTAATCTATTCCAGAAGAGGCGCGTTGGGTGTTACACGAAACAGCGCCTCTGCCGGACATTTCATGGAACTATAATTTTATCATGGACATAGGTACTCAACGTTACGACTATAAATCGATTGAATAAATAGCTAATATGATATCAATCATAGGATTCATAGGGTGGTGAATGTGGTGATGTATCATTAGTCAGTATATCAATTTCCTAACTATAACTATCCTAACTATATATATTATATATATATCCTAATCTTAACTTCCTAACTAATATTATAAATGCAAAAGTGAGTTTGTTTGTTTATTTCTTTGTTTGTTTGTTACCTTTTCACGCTTAAACCGCTTAAAGCGCGTGAAATCGCGGGGCGAAAGCTAGTTTCTTAATAAATATCATTTAAATTTTGATCAATTGGTGTGATACGATTATTTTTGTCACATTATAAGACCACGAGGAATTCTGAATGTTGGTCATGTAAGTATGTCAGATGCCGGTCATTTTGTGATCGTTTTGTAGGCAGCTAGGTGGAGCAGCTGTTGTTCGATTCTCTATACGCTCCTCGTTATTTGCTATGGAGTTAGGTAATATTCGCATACGCAGAACTTTTAAGTCACGGTTCTGAATTTGGTGTTTTCGTAGGTGCAATTTGAAGGTCACAGCTCCGAAAACTGGTTTTATTATCTACCTACTTGCCCAAAGTTTTTGTGATCACGCTCAAAAATACTTTGATGTTGCCAGACGCGCAAAAAATACAAAGGTTACCATTTATACTCAAACAATATGTGCAAATAGGTAATACAAATATAAATATTAGTCTAGTATTATTAAAGTATTTCATAGTGATTTATGAGTAGGTGAAATACTTACTTACTTCAATTTGTTATAAATAAATAATACAAATATTAAAATATTAGTAAAATTAATTATCCTTAATATTTATAAACGTACCTTTACTAACCAGGTAACTTACTCAATTTGAATTTATTTATCTACTCAAATGTGTTAAATACTTTACAAATATTTGTAAACATGTAATTTATTGGTTACGTTTCAGAAAGTACCACGTGCCACCCGCCATTTTGTTTTGATGAACGACACGACATCTTGACACAGGAAAGGGCGGGTTCTGTCTATGCCTCAGCCTCAAAACAATTACTAAAGCAATAAAAAAATAAAAAAAGAGAAAAAAAGCTTTAGTAAGTTGGTACCTAAGTAATTATTATTGTTGTGAGGTCGGTGCGTTCATAAAAACGAAATATCCCTAATTAGTAGTCAATGGTTCGTGTAGTTCGTAAAAAATGTAATAAGGTTATTGCTGTATATTATTTATTTTACCCACGCCTGTATAACATTAACGACTTAATTATAATGTTTACCTACAATCAACAAACTTTTCTACAATCAAAATACTTACTTAATATAATAGGTATCTATATATACATTATATAAACGTTGCGTTAGTCAGATAAGTAATCAAAGGGCATATGTCACTGAGCAGTTCAGTTACTATTAACACGAAACCAGGGATTTAAAAATCGTCACGTAAGTAACCATTATCATGTTCAATATCATGAATTGGCATCTTTTTCAAACAATGATAAATAAATACTTAATATAAATTACGCTTTTGGACTTCATCCAAAAACAATTTTAAAAAAGCTATTCATTATTCTTCTATTTCTTATTAAAATAATGAAAAGTTGTATCGTTCGACAGTAAAGCATAAACACATTACACATTTGTTATGTAGGTACGTATATATTTAATTGTATAAATATATAAGCGACTTAGTAGACCTTGACTTTATGCGAGCAGTTTATTCGTCTTTGTTGAATATTTTATCTATAAATGGAAACATAATTATTAGCCATCTTCCTTTGTACTAAAAGAAGGCAAAAAAGAGTAAAAAATCGATGTTATTTTAATTGAATATGGGTATATATGTCTAGTAAACGATATTTATCATTATATCTACAAAAATAAATCTACCAAGCAAGAGTGTACGTATACCTAATATAGCAAAAAAACTGTAGGATGTTTGTTTAACCAGCAGCGTGATGCTTATATATTACTCAGTTAAAGTAAACAATACGTATGTATAGGCATTCCACACGATGTTCTAGTATCGTTTTATTTTTACCGCGCATTTTTCTGTTTCATACATCTTAGCGGTTAAATTTTGAAAATCCCTTAGTTCCCTTCCGATTTGGGCTGTGCGTAGTCTCACAGTAAGTCGCACACGATACTGTTTTTAGTTTTAAAAGTATAGATTTATAATGTAAAGAGGAATAAAAAATCAGGAAAACTAGACTTTCTCATTATTTTTGTAATGTAAGGTAGGAATAAAAAAAATAAATAATTTCGCGCCCCGATATTATAGTACACGTAGATATGACGGAATTAAAAATATTCTAGTTAATTTAAAAAATGTAAACAAAATTAACGTTATGTATCGACATAAAACAATTAAGAACCAACCTACCTAAATTAAAAAAAAAAAAATCTCATGCAACGCTTCAATAAATAAAATAGTCACTAGTAGCTTCGAAATTTAAATCACTTATTTTATAGATAGAATGAAAATAAAATAGGAATTAACACATGAAAGTACTCACAGTGTAGTGTAGGCCGCTAACACAAAAATCTGTATTGATTTATACGTGAATCCTTCTCGACTTCTGCACAATAACTGACGGTTTGCAACTTCGCATCAAATTAACGTCGCGTCGGCGTCTCGCGTCGTTACTTACTAGTTCTTATCCAATTCTAGGGTTCCACAAACGTGAAACCCTTATGGATATCTATCCTTTTGTACATTTACTGCCAAAACGAACAATTTTATAATTAATAGGAGTGTCAATTGATTATTTTATTACTATATATGTATAGGCTTGTGTTTGAACATAATCTCTCCATGGTTAGTGATGATATAGTCGAAGATGTGTATTTATAATAAATAAAAAAAATAAAAACTGATTAGGGTTGAAGTAAAAAGAGAGACCATTTTTTATCCGTCTGTTTATTTATTTTATTTTATTTCAAGGTCTACCAGTTGTTGTTACATTATTATTTAGGCTAACTTAGAACTAACATTTCATTTGTGAATGTACAACAATTTAAGGTAAACACCACATGCACAAAAAAAAAATATGATAATTAAAAATAAAATTACAGTATAAAAAGCACTTAAGGCTCCAGTCTCCCCAAAATCAGTGCTCTTGCGGAACCCATCAGAAAGGAAATATTGCGTGTCACAGTGTTTGTCTGCAAACTCCTCCGAAACGGCTCGACCGATTTAGTTATATTATTTGTCATAGGGGTGTTACTTTCACCACACCTAATTATGGATAATATCTAAAATTAATAAAAAATATTTGCCCGTGGTTGGTGGCTAGTTGACAACCAAGTAGTAGCCTCTTTTTACCTGCAAGCAAACTCTCTTAAGGATTACGTGTGGAGCTAATAGGGTAGTAATGGAGGTAGTACCAAAACCGGTTTTGCAACTTCTGTCGTTCTGTTAGTCGACTGTTTAGTTAGTTCTATCTGTGTGAAGATTATTCATCATCAAAATCTGTAGTTCATTCATAAGTATGGGAACAACTAAACAAAACTATTAATGTGAGTACAAATTCGTCAAGCTTCTATTAGCGGCGAACTAGAGATTATTGTTTTGATCACTGTTAGAACTGCCCGGGCAGTGTAGACTTTCAGGTCCACTGAGCAAAGTTCGCAAATAGCAGTCTGCGCCCAGTTCACGAAGTTAACCCAACGTCATTAGCATCACATTTTCCGAATAATTATCTCAGTTGCAGTCTTTCTTTATTAAAATAGGAAAGTTAAAACAACCATGAATTTAAAGAAATAATATGTCATGGGAAATATAACTTTTTTGCTTTTATTTCATATAGAGCATTCAAATTGTGACGTAAAAGTCTATGCCACCATAGTTTATATTAGTAATAGTTGGATGGTAGAATCAATTGTGACGTTCTTGAGTGCTTTATCAGGGCCTAAACTGAATTAAACCATTGTAAATGTTACAGATATTTGGAAAATTTTACGCCAAATACATATATGTATAATATATTTGAAAAAAAAATACGCATATTCTCTGGCTATTAAATAATACCAGTAGGAGTGGTTAAATACGGCTTGATATGGTTCCTTTAAATATTGCAGAGGGTTTCGTGGTTTACCGAAAACTGTACCGATGCGAGCGCAGGGCTTATTTATTAATCTATAATTGTGAAACTGTGGTATGGTCGTACTCTTGTGCGCTCCCGCTCCCGTACGCTGCCCGTCTCGTTTCCGCGAATTTTGCTCGGTCATTTTTACCTGGCATTGTTTCGTCGGTCAACACTTTGTCTGTTGTTATCTCGGTACCTGCAACCTCCACTGTGTAGTTGGTATCTGGATACTTATATCTCGATAACAATAACCCTTGTTTTTACGACACTGCGCCTTGTAATTCCACGTTTTATAGTGATTGACTAGTGGATACTTAACGGTGATAATGAAGCTAGTTGTAGCGTGACTCGGGCGCTCGTATTTTCCCGGAAAAACGCAACACGGATAAGGCTGGATCAGTCAGCCATGGAAGCTTCCCTTTTTTTTTTGTACGTGGGGAAATCCTCATAGGATGGTTACCCGACCAGCCCGGGGGAGCTGTTGGATTATGCCGGACTTGTACCGGCTAAAACCCCACGGTGGACACCATCTGCGCTGTAGAGGGGCTGGGGTTCTCCTACAGAATGCATACACGAGCCCCTCAAGCGTGGCGCTGAGATAGCCCGTCCCGGGGGAAGTGTGATACCTCCCCTCAGCACCCTCGCGGTGCTATCGCACGATGTGTCGTGACCACAACGACCCATCGTCCTCCTCGGGGCTGCCTCACTGTAGCTGTTATTCTAAGCACCCAGCTACAGGGCAAGAGGGCCGTGACGAGGCACGACCGCGCCCCGGCGGCATCGTCTCCGCCTCCTTCTGGACCATTACGGTCTCGCACAACGGCCCTCTACCCGCCGACACGACTGCTAGCAGAGAGAGATTACGTCCGTTCAGGCCGACCAGGATCCGCTGCTTGGCTTCCCAAGCGGGGCACTCCACGAGGGTGTGCGTTGCTGAATCCTGGCCATTTCCACCGCCGTGGAAGCCCGAGGCACCCATGCCCGGTGAGTATCTGTGTGAGTCTGTAGTCCTAACAGTCTTCGAGGCCTGGATGGAGCGGCGAGGTGGACGATGCAGTTTCGATCGTAGGTAGACCCTCGTATCCATGTTCGCCAGACTATCCAGCGGTGGAAATCGAGCCAGAATAAGTACCACCTCAAAGGATAAGGTACGGTATCCACGTACAATCCGTAGGGCCATCCTTCGCTGGACGCTGTAGATTTTCGTTCTAGAGCGTCGGATGGCCAGCTTTTTCTTCCATACAGGCGCCCAATAAAGGGCTACGGATCGTATGACCCCCGTATAGAGGCGTTGAAGTTCCTCCTTTGGTCTGTGCATAGCTACCCGCTACCCTCTCGATCCGGGGGACTAGGCGTCAAAAGGCTCTTCGAAGCTCCAGCGACTGTGCAGTATGAGGCTCAGGTACAACATGTACCGACCCATCCCGACTTCCGACTCACCCACACGGACGCGCGTGTCGGGTGGTTCCCTGTTCCAAGGCAGTTTGTGGAACCATAGTTGGGGCTTCCCTAATCGAACCCAGTTAGCGCTAGGTACGTAGGAATCCGTTGCACATTAAGATTGGCCGCGGGAAACACTGATAGGGATCACCCTAGGGACCTACACACTACTACTACTACTCCCAACCTATCCCCGGTTGGGAGCTAACTACATATAGCTACCTCGGGGGTATGCCCCCGGGTCCATCCACCTGGGGCAAGAATTGTAGGTTTTAGCTACGGAGATTGCCGAAAGATTTTTGTGCAGGAACGTACTGCAAACAAAATCAAAAAAAAAGAGATTGGGCATTGTGCGTGAGCATTGCTTAATGTAGAAATTAATAGACTTTACGGAATTACTTTATTAAATAAAATATAATATACGGAACCAGGGGCAAAGGACAGCGGAATTTGATGAGACATTGCAATAAATAAATAAATCAAAGGAACTGAGATGTGTTCAGAGCTAAATAATTGATCCTATTTTCCTACAATTTGAGACTTCCATTTAGAATGAGGCAGTCGATCAGTACCTACATGATCGCGGTAAATGAAAAATGTGTCTAACATAGCGTCAGTATAAAGGGGAATACCCAGTGTGGATTAGTGCCTTGGGACCAAGATGGACGATAAAAGCGAAAACCCCAGAAGTTTAGGCACTTCGATCTGATGACGTCATAGGAGCGCGCGCGTGTATGTTACCTACTGTGCGTACTGACGAGTCGAGCGGACTACTAATTAAGTGTTTCAAAATCATATTATTAAATATATATAAAAAATATATTAACGAGGACTCGATTGTTTTAGAAACAGTAGAAAATTATAAACATTTCAAGGTTATTTTACAGTAGGTACTTATGGGAATATGTTTTACTGAAAAACATTATAAAAAAATATATTTATATATTACAGTCGAAATGACAGCCGAGTTGGTCTGAATAAATGGATTCTCTTTTGATGTTGCACTCTAGAGAACAATTCGACACTAAAACAACACAAAGATAACAATTCGATTGCAGTCCAGTTTAGTGCTTCAATTTAGACAATAACAATTTAGTATATAACCTACATATCAATAATGGTATAGCACCACGAGTCAATGTTATATAGGACACATATAAAATGCTAAAATTATACCTACCTTAATTTTCGAAAAATACTTTTGTTATTTTGCAATATTTTTATTAAATTATATCATTTTAAATTATTGTCTGTACGGTTTTCCATAAAAAGTAGCCTATGTGCTATTCCAGACTATAATTTATCTCTGTACAAAATTTCATCCAGATCCGTTGGCGTGATTGAGTAACAAACATCCATCCATCCAAACTTTCACAAAAAAAATAAATGAAAAAGTCACGGCGAAGCGTGGCTGGACTAGCTATATTCGTTTGAAAAGGAAATAATCGGGATAAAACTATTATATTTTTAAAGTTGGAACAAATCATACATTTTGAAAAAATAATACTTAATACATAAGTAGTTTTGGAGTTCATCGCGGACCAACATCGTGACACGGGACTTTTATGTAAAGATATGTATAGGAAAAGTAATATTATGTAGTAAATCAGGTAGTTATAAGGATTCTATAGTATAAGCAATATTTAGTTTGAAATCAGAATACGAGGCATTACAGGATATTTATTATTATTACTAGTTGTCCGTTGCGGTTACATCCGCGTTCCCGAGAAAAAAAGTAGCCCATGTCCTTCTCCATACCATAGGCTAAGTATCTACGTACCAAATTTCATCGCGATCGGTCTAGCGGTTTAGGCGTGGATAAGTAACAAACAAACTCACATTCGCATTTATAATATTAGTTAGATTTATTAATGTCTAGCTTCCGCCCCGCAGTTACACCCGCGTTCCCGAGGGATCTTGATTTTTCCCGAGATAAAAAGTAGCCTTAGTCGTTGTCCATACCATAGACTATCTGCGTAAAAAGGTAACAAACAAATCATATTTGCCTTTATAATACCTATTAGTTAGGATCTTATCTCGATCCTGCGCTAATAGTGGTTTACTATAATGAATAAAAACATGGGTTAATAACGGGAAATATAAATGTATTGATTAGTCCGTTTGAATTTATTGTTATTTTTATCGAACTCACTCAAATTATGATTCATACTTCCTTTTAATTAACTTAATTCTTTAATTGATTAAATAACAAATCAGTGGTATTGGTGTGGAAAACAACGTGAGGAAAATGGTTTCCTGAAAGAATTTGAGATTCTGGAACACGTGCTTCCCTTTCGCCGACTTCAAAACGAGTTCTAACCGATGTTAGAACTCGTTTAATCTGACCCCTGTCTGTAAAATAACGATTTATTATATACTTTTTAGTGCAAACCCATTTTGAAGTCGTTTTTGTTTTTTTTTAAAGTTAATTTTATTTTACCATTTTTAGTTTCTTGTGTATTGAATACTTATCAATATTTGTCACTTGTGTTCATAAGTGTTCAGTAGCATAAAATTAAAACTCCCGACGCAATCACCTTAATAATAAGATAGAATAAAAACTAGCGATCTATACGGTACTTTAAGAATTAAACCCTCACTCCTAACTAATAAGGAGTTGTACCTTCCATCATCAGCTTACCTGACTAAGTCAAAGGAACATAAGTAGCGGTCTATACGAGCCTATAATATTTAAAGAATTATTCACTAGTTAAGGAGTTATATTTTCCAGACGCACATACTTGAATAGTTTTAGAAAATATACAAATCGCACTGTCCCTATAATATTTGAGGGTTGCCCTTGATTTTTCTGGGATCCCATTATCAGATCCAACAAAAACAAACAAATTTTCAAACAAAAAAATATTTTTTCAAATTGTTTTAGGCGTCTTTGAGTAATCGGGACACATACAAAAAAAAACAAAAGATTTCGACGAATTGAGATCCTCCTCATTTTTGGAAGACGTTTAAAAACGGAGTGTCGGTTCAAGAATAAAATATGAAGGGCACAGGAGAAAAAACATGCGATGTGACAAAGACAATGAACGTGCACATTGCTTAGTTATTACACTGCATGAATATTTTTTTTGAAGATTACTCCTATCTGTGACTGTGGACATTACTGCGAAGTGTGTTTTGGCGTTTCGTTCTACCACTTTTAGACTCAATAGTATGGCCAGTTCAAAAAAAAAAAGGGACATTGCATGTTTTTCACATGTGCCTTTCATATGGCGGGCGGTTGGCGTGGTTGGTAAGATACCCTATCTATCACGCAGCAGGTCGTGGGTTCGATTCCCACTCAGGACAAACATTTGTGTGCATGAACATGTCTGTTTTTCCTGAGTCTGTATTTATCTATATATGTATGTATTTAAAGAAAAGTAGTATATGTAGTATATATAATCAGTTATCTGGCTTCCATAGTACAAGCTCTGCTTAGTTTGGGGTCAGATGGCCGTGTGTGAGGAATAATGTCCCAGAATATTTGTCCCAGAATATATGCTATCGACAAAAAAAATACCTATACTCTGTAGGTACCTACTTACTTTATTATTATGTTTAGTAAGTACACTACATATACTCATAATACATACAGGGTGATTTTTTGTCACTGGCCATACTTGCAGGGGTGGAAGTACTCATCAATATGAACAACTTTTATCATGGGACTAACTCTCGAGATCACATAAAATTATCAGCTGTCCATACAAATGTTCAAACCTACTCGACCAAAATTTCCATTTCATCCAAGCCAATGTGGCTTAGATGAAATGGAATCCTGTGAAAACTCCATGAAAAACCGACAGACCGATAAACAAGAAAAAAAAATGTTACAATGTGAGTTACATTTCGAACAAATATTGTTTTTCCTTTTCCTTTCTCTAAACTAATATAGTAATATTACTCATATAGAGTTTTGTAACAGGTAGTAAGAGATAGTCTGACGATATAGGCAGTACCATACTAGGGATTTCCACTATCTATGTAAATTATATAGTCCTGCAATGAACCATTGTATCAAGAGCTTTAAAGTTAGCAATATAATCTATGAATCATTTTTGATAAGGAATGGTCATCGATATTAATAATTTTATCATGTCGTCAATAGCTGCACGGGTACCTGGATAAGGTCGTAAAAAATGTAATATAACGCACTGGAAGATATAACGCACAATAACACAATAACGCACTGGAAAAATGTAAAAATTAATATTCACGAGACTAAGAAATATAAATTTTAAAATATAAATTATTTTATTTTTCAGGGTATTTTAGCAGTCATGTATGCTCTTATCACAAATTATTTAAATAACTAGACTAGTGATTTTTGGTACTGTTTATTACAATAATGTATACATTCAAAATTCAAATTCATTTATTCCTTGCGGTTATGAGTAGGTACATTAAGATATTGTAATTTATATTAATTGAACAGACATAACCTATCCTTTCGGCATGCATGTAGACAGTTTGTTTATTTTATTCTCAATATTCCTAATAATATTTAAAAAAAATCTATTGCTAATAACATTCATAGAACAGCTTTATAGGTAAACTATAAATTTAAAACCCATCACGCTACAGTTTTATTTTTAATGATTTTTTTCGTCTTCGGGTCTGATTGGAGACAAATAATTCTTGTGTGCAGCTTTATTTTGTCGATACAAAAATTTTTTTTTTTTTTTTTAGTTGAAGTCACTAGAATATTCTGATTGTTTGTTTGTTTGCATATTATCAATATTTTCTAATATAATAATATTTATTAGTGCATGAAATTCTAAAAGAAACAAGGGCTCACCTCAAAATTTTAAAAAGTAGAAGATACTTTTTTTACGACCCTACTTAATTACTTTATGGTTATCAAATTATAATGTTATGAGGAGCGGGTAATACTCATTTATTGATCCTACGACCTATAAAATTGATTAACTGAAACACTACCTACTCTAAAGCTACAATAACAAAGTCTCAAAATAAAAACTCTTAAATACTTCGATAAAAATAACGGTTTTTAGGGTTCCGTAGCCAAATGGCAAAAAACGGAACCCTTATGGATTTGTCATGTCTGTCTGTCTGTTCGTCCGTATGTCACAGCCACTTTTTCCGAAACTATAAGACTATACTGTTGAAACTTGGTAAGTAGATGTAGGTATTCTGTGAACCGCATTAAGATTAACACAAAAATAGAAAAAAAAAACAAGAAATTTTGGGGGTTCCCCATACCTAGAACTGAAACTCAAATATTTTTTTTGCATCAAACCCATAGATGTGCATCTATGGATAGGTTTCTACTATGTTGAGGTTTCTACTATCATATTTTTCTAAACCGAATAGTTTGCGCGAGAGACACTTCCAAAGTGGCAAAATGTGTGTCCCTGTAACACCTAAAATAAGAGAATGATAAAACTAAAAAATTACCATACAAACTTCCACCGAAAATTGGTTTGAACGAAATAAAATTGAGCATTTCCCGTGATGGACGAACGATGGTCGAAGTTTGTACGGAACCCTCGGTGCGCGAGTCCGACTCGCACTTGGCCGGTTTTTTTCTATTTTAAGAGACATTGACACAAAACCTCTTTGCACATAGATACTCGTAGTAGACTAGTGACAATGTTTTTTTTTTTAAGTGATGATGATAGCTTAATGGTAATAACGTCGGATGCTGAAGCGAAGGTGAAGGGAAATTTCGCTAGGAAACCATAGCACGGTAGGTACTTTGTATTATACGCCTGGCTGGCTAAATTGAAAATCTATCGACAAACACTTACTAGTGTGTTCCGGCAGCTCCACTTAAGAGTCAGTTCCTTCTAGATTTTGTGTGCTTACCACCTTCGACCACATCATCATAAGTAACTTCAGTATTCAGTAACTAGGGCGTAAACCGAATATAGGGGAGAGGGGGGCAAGACGGGGTGGCGGGTAAGACGGGTAGTGGCTGTATATGGCGACACGACTAAACAATCAGAATCCTGTTAGTAAATGACGATGCCGCCATGATGGTAATCATTTCGCACAGTGACCGGCTAGGCAAAAGGTGTCGTTAATTTTTTATTTGTAAAAAACTGTTTTTGTCATATCCCTTGTCATTTTTGTGTTTTATTTGGTTTGTGTTTGTTGCCTTTATTACCAGCACAAATACAGTGTTAATTTTATTCCTATGGACCAGCAATAACGCCAACAAGTAAGGACTTTTTGGTTTTGAATCGTTATTTTATAATAATTTGTCGAATTTCATTAGGCACGTGGGGGCAAGATGGGGTATTGGGTACAACAACCTTTTCCAGCAACAAGGAAAACTGCAAGAGCATCCAATAAGAGAGGGAAAACCGCTATTATTACCTCATATCCCTACAAAAGCGAATCAGAAGATAAAAAGATGATAAAGAGAAAAAAAATGCCATTAGAGAATTTAAAAAAAGAAGATGTTGTCAAGAAAATTAAAGTGAACAAAAAGATAAAAGCAAAGCTACTCGTAAATCGACATCGTCAAAAAATACGGCATTTACGTGTGAATTTTGCTAGTAGCAATAGGTTGGCAACTTTTTGCTCATTGCTTCTTGTAAAGTTTTCAAAATATGAATCATTCCTATCACCCCATCTTACCCTACCTAGGGGGCAAGATGGGGAGAAGGCACCTTTTGAAATTTATATATTTTTTAAATTTAATTATCATACTAGAGTTCCTAATAAGTGTTGATTATGAAAGACTGATTAACAAAGATAAAATTTTCAGTTTTATTGGACTTTAAACGTTAAGTACCCCGCCCCCCCCCCCTCCCCTATGGCTTTGACTTTGAATTTATCATTTTAGGTAAGCCGAGCCGAATTCAGTTTTCCTTATAATGTTAAATTATAAAACTCAAGCCCATTCACTATAAATACATCTTTTGTGATAAGTACTTACGTACTTATAAATAATCCACTTTATACATTAGTTCGCAGAACTAGTGACACACATTATCAAGAGCATTTTTATCTTTGCGTGTAGTTATTATTCTATTAAATTGAAATAATATTGTAATTTTGTGCTGGAATGTAGGGAATCCACCTTGTCTTTGCACGCAGCATCTGCGCCTCCACGATTGACTTCATGGTTTCGTGGTGCATCCGCGCCTTACCGCGTGGAGGCGTTGTCGTTTGTTAATCACCAAAACAAAGCACATTATTGAATGGAGAGATAAGTGACAAATATTTATCTCTTAATTAATTTTTTTGTTATTTATTTGAACTCCAAAGTCCCTTTTTACTTACATAGAATAAATAAAAATAAAATGATTTATTCTTATCTTAAAATGTAAATGGAATTCACACATCATTAATGATTACGAGTAAATTAGTAGAAGTTGTTGACATAGCTCGTAGAATCAGTAAACTGAAGTGGCGATGGGCAGGGCACATTGCTCGACGAGCCGATAATAACCTCCTAGGTTATTACGTCTTTCATGTAGCGATCACATACAACACCCAACAGGATGATTTTCTATTATATGTGGACTCGTAGCTGGTGACCCCAGGATTTGCTTAGGGATGGGGCAAAAGTTATCATCAGCATTTTTCGGTCCACTCCTGAATATAGGCCTGTTCCAAAGCCCAGTCCAGCTACCTTATTGAGGTCGTCAGTCCAAAGGGCTGGGGGGCGTCTCACATTGCGCTTGCCTAGACGCGGCCTCCACTCTAGGACTCGTTTACTCCATCAATCATCCGTACTTCGACGGACGTGACCGGCCCATTGCCACCCGCCTGTATCTACCGGTGTGTTCCGGCAGTTTGCACTTGAGAGCCAGTACCTTCTAGGCTTCTTGTGCTTATCATCTTTGATCACATCATCACTTGTCATCGTGAGATTGTGATCAAACACAGACCCTATGCATAGTATAAAAAACTGAGATGACTTATAGCCACCTTTTGCCCACCGTTTACTCCCACACTAAGAAAAAAAATACTAGGTATATAACTACTGAAAAAATTCACAATGTTAAATTAATTTCAATACTCTTGCTAACAAAATATACACATATATATCGTAAACAAAAGTTCAATGTTGCGATAATATTGTCAGACAATTTGATATGGTCACATTATACTTAGGTAC
Source organism: Tetheella fluctuosa (assembly GCA_951216915.1). Lineage (NCBI taxonomy): Eukaryota > Metazoa > Arthropoda > Insecta > Lepidoptera > Drepanidae > Tetheella > Tetheella fluctuosa. Next base: position 9,438,742 of record OX578230.1, read on the forward strand.
ATGAGATAATTATTTATAATTTATATTGTAACCTTCACTGTAACCTTTTGCTAAAAGTATGGCTTTTGTATTTATTTCAAGCCAACCATACTGTGGAGTAAAAGCCTCTCACCCCATGTTTCGATCCGCCATGTTTTGTTTTGTGAAAAGTCTGGCGCCAAAAATGATGTCATTTATGTCTCGAAGAAAATCAATACTGAGCCAATCTAGCTATACGAGGTCATTAAACTTTGTTTACTACGTAGTGTTTCCATCAATTATAGTATAAATTGCTGGATAAAGTCTGTTAGCCTGATCTATATGGAAATTATGTTGGTAAATAGAAGATTTTGCTAAATCAATTTGTTGCAGGGCCTCAAATTATTGGGCACCCCTGCTGGTAGATGAAAACTGTAACGTCAACTGTCACTGCCACTGTACTGTCAGTCAAAGCCAATAGAATCATCTTTTTCTGTACCGAGAATAAGGCCTCATCTATAGTATGATGCTCTAAGCTCCGCCCGTTTATAAAGTTGTGAACGACAACCTGTTTATAAAGTTCATACCTTCTAATCCTATAATGAAGTGAGCTTGAAATCATGCGATAACCATAGCATGTTGGTTGCACAGATTACTTATTGTGATGTTAGGGTCCTTATATGAGGCCGAAGAGTTCTGGAGTGGAAACTACGGACCGGCAAGTGCATATGACGTCCACTTACAAGGTGGACGGACGGGTAAAGGTCCTCGGAAATTGCTGGATGCAGGCTGCCTAAGACCGGTCCTATTGGAGATCCTTAGGGGAGGCCTATGTCCAGCAGTGGATGACTTGCGGCCGAGATGATGATGAAGGTCCTTAATATTACCCGACTGTCAGGCTACAACGTTGCCTCTAACTAACAAATAAAAAACATGGACACCAATTTTGGTATCAAACCAAAACATAATTTAATATCTCAGGCTTTTTTCTTCCATCTAGCGTAAAATCTAATGCTTTTGTTTGAAGTTAGTGGTGGCAGAATGTCCCAATATAATTTAAGAAATGGCAGCATGAGCTCTGACGTCATAACCTATTCAAAGACAACATGGGCGTGGCGATTACTTTACAAGACATAAAAGCCCCTATATATATTCTAACTAAGGGCTTCTTGGGATATTGTTTGCTTTGCAGTGAACTCACACATCCTTCCCTGATATTATGTTTGACAAGAAGGCACTAGTTCTTCTATCTCAACACCATGTTCCATCCCCGGTTAATTAGTTAGTTTAGGCCCTAAGAGGACTTATGAAAGTCGAATTTACTGAAGTTACTACTAATTTGAAAGTCAGCATTGAACTGAGAAGAACCGGCAAGAACCTCAACAAGATTATTATTTTATTATCTGACTATTTTGGCTATATGTTTCAATATTTGCAAAATATTATGTAATTTAAAATAAAAAGAAAAATAACAAGATGTTTTTTTCAGATGTTACTTGTGCATCAAGATCTACTTACTTAATTTAGGAAATCTATACTAATCTATCTATATAAAATAAAACAGTAGAATCCGGTGTCTGTAGATTGAAGAAAAATAATAAAAATAGAAAGGGGTAACTAAAGAAGAGTACCTAATCTTCTATATCTATACATATGATACAACAGTAGAGTCCGATATGTCTGTACATTAAAGAAAATTAGTAAAAATAGTAAGGGGGTAACTAAAGAAGGGTAATAGACCAGAAACCAGCGATTTTTAGAAATATTTTTGTCTGTCTGTCTGTCTGTTTGTTCGCGCACATCTCCGGAACCGCTGAACGGATTTTGATGTAGTTTTCACATATATAGATATATTAATTTAGAGCAGAATATAGGCCTTGTTTCATTAAAATCGGATATTGCAAAACAAGTTATCGTCATTTAAATTTTATTCGAATTTACTATTATAGGTACCTACTGTTCGTTTCATCGATAAGGTTGATAAAGTCTGCGCGAACGAAGCCGCGGGCGAACAGCTAGTAGAACACTTGTGACTGACTTCAAAACGCGTTCTAACATCATTATTTTATACTTTTTAGTGAAAACCCATTTTGAAATCGGTTTTACTTTTCGTTAAAAGTATTATTTTTACCCCGGGAATGCGGGTGAAACCGCAGGGGACAGCTAGTGTGTAATAAACATCAATGTAACAAATACACGTTAATATATAGGATATAGTCACACGTGCAAAAAAAGTTGCATCGCATATAAAGAAACATGATGTCATTTGGTGGTTATCAGGATTTTATCCTGATAACCACCTACTGACCTTGCCTGATAATACAGCTTATGTAATTGTGATTTTAGGTGCGGCAATGCATAACTTTCCGTTTTATTGTAATAGGAACTTAGAATTGACATACTTAGAACCTTCATGGTTTGAGATTTTTGAGTGAAACTTTTTTCACATTGTACCTACCTATGAAGTTCTTCTTTTAAAAAATGTGCAACATTCGATTATCAACTTTCAGTTGTTTTTTTTATTCAGCTTAGACAAGAAAGATGGATACTTCGAAAATCCGAGTGATTTTTGAATACGAGTTCCGACGCGGAACTAACGCGGCAGAAACAGCTCGCAATATCAATGTTGCGTTTGGAGAGGGAACTGCTAATGAACGCACCATGCGATTTTGGTTTTTAAACGCTTTCGTGATCGAATCTTTGATTTGAAGAACGAACCACGTGGAAGACCGCTCACACAGGTGAATAACAATGAATTGAAAGAGATGGTGGAAGCCGATCCAAGCCAAGCTACCCAGGAATTAGCGGCATGGTTTAACGTTACCCTACCAACAATATTTGCGTCAAATCAATAAAATAAAAAATATGAATAATGGGTGCCTCATGATTTGACTGATTTGCAGAAAGATACGCTTGTTGCCTTGTTGAATCGATACAGAAATGAAGGAATGAATCAAATGGTGACATGTGATGAAATGTGGATTCTTTACGATAACCGTAAGCGTAAAATGCAATGGCTGACCCCTGGTCAAACGCCGCAACAGTGTCGTAAAGCAAAGCTTACCAATAAAAAGGTAATGGTAACTATTTGGTGGTCTCAGCAAGGTTTTATTGCTTGACCAGATCGGAGAAAGCTATACTTTCTCCGATCTGGTCAAGCAATAACGGCAGATGTCTACTGTGCCAAACTCCGAACAATGATAGCAAAACTAGCAGTGAAACAGCCCCGACTCATGAATCGATCTTCCTCATTATTGCTCCATGATAACGCGAGACCTCATACAGCACGAGAAACCGTTTTAACTCTACAGGAACTTCAATTAGAAACCATTCGTCACCCTCCGTCCACTAACTCGGAGATCACATAAAAATTATTAGCTGTTCCATACAAAAGTTCAATACCTACTCAACCAAAGTGTATGAAGCAACCAATTTATTTTATGCGATATCAGAATTGGTCCCATAATAAAAGTGGTTCATATTGATGAGTAGGTACTTCAACCTTTGCAAATATTGCCCGTGACTTAAAAATCATCGATGGATAAGTTAATAAGCTTATAAGTCCCGTCAATATCGGTCCAGCCGTTTTGGAGATTAACCGGAACAAACAGACAGACGAATATTTTCAAAATTGTTCTTTCGTTATTAGTAGGTACCGTATAATAATATACTTGCATATGCATTGAATAAAAAGCTGTTATTTTCACATTACAAACAGACACTTCAATTATGTTTATTTGTATTGATAATAGTGATTCAAATATAAGCCTTTTAAAAAAATTGCCCGATTCTAATACCAGTTCCAAAGGTTGTTTCTACTGAGAAGAGCCAATTTTTTTTTAAATCTTCAAAAAGTTATTCACATTTATAGTTTTTAGTGCATGTAGGCATCTATTTTGATGGCGCTTTTTTATTTAAGTACTTAATTTCATAATATGAAAACGAATGAAATAGATAAAAAATAATATTACATCTAACACATATAAACGAAAAATCAGACGAAACCCAAACTAAAACAGAGTTTGTATGGAAACTAGCTTCAACTGATAATACACTTTAAATAGATAATTACACCCAGACTCAGGACAAACAGACATTGCATACAAATATTTGTCCTATGGTAGGAACCGAAACAACGACCTATGGGGCTGATAAGGTATCTTCCCGTCTGTCCGACAAGCGTGACGCATGTTGCAGTTATGTTTAGTACCTAATTACTAAATCTGTAAAACATGTATTCGTTTATCTGTGGCTTTGCCTCTAGCCACTTCCTTTCTGTATCAACATGACGAGCGAATGCACGCCCTCCTTTATACATTCAAACGATCTGTTCCCCGCGGTTTCAACCGTCCTTCCTTCCTTTTTTTGTGTGGAGATGTTTGGGAGCAGCGTGAGCGAACACGGTGCTCGCATACGTCATGACTGGACGGATACACGCGGTATAGAGTCTAACCTTGCTTTTTAGGGCAAGTTTAGACCGGGCGTTGATCATGCAGTGGAGTCGTCCTGCCACAAAGGCGGCGCGCGCGCGAACCGCCCTTATGTGTGCAGCGAAGGATAGGCGATCATCGAGGGTCACACCGAGATATTTGGCTTGCCTCTCCCAAGGGATCGGCTCGCCGAATAGTGTGACTGGGTCGGGGATGGGGGGACGTCTTTTTCCGGTCGGTTCTATAAAAGAGAACCGCCTGACTCTTGGAGGGGTTGATCTCTATTCTCCATTTCCGGAACCATGCGCCTAGGGCGTTGGCTGCGGTCTGGAGTTTCTTAGAGATCGCGGGCGGGCTTTTGCCTGAGCAATATACGGCAGTGTCGTCTGCAAAGAGAGCGAACTGCGTATTCCTGACTCTAGGGATGTCGCTCGTGTAGAGCGTGAAGAGCAAGGGAGATAGTACCGAGCCCTGCGGGACACCGGCACTAATGGGGTGTGGTGAGGACAGGACGCCTTCGACCCGATATCGAAAGAGGCGATTCGACAGAAAGTCTCGTAAGATGGTCACGAGTCTCGGTGGCACACCTAGGGTGTAAAGCTTGTAGATCAAGCCTGTGTGCCACACCTTGTCGAATGCCTTTGCGACATCGAAGAAAAGGGCGCCTGTCATGTGACCTCTCTGGTAACTTGTGGAGATGTGTTCAACAATTCTATGGACTTGATGAACACACGAGTGTTTGGGTCGGAACCCAAATTGCTCGTCTGGGAGGAGTTTGTTAGCATCGGCAAATGCTTTAAGGCGGACATAAATGATTCTCTCATAAATCTTGCCCAGTACGTTGAGCAGACTTATGGGACGATAACTGGAGGGCTCGGACTTGGGTTTGCCGGGCTTGTGGATCCCAATCACGTGGGCTTCTTTCCACTGGTGTGGGAAAATATTATTTGACAGGGCGGCATTGAAGATGGCCGTCAATAACATGATAAGGGAGGCTGGGAAGAGTTTGATCACTCTGTTGGTGATCTTGTCCGAGCCCGGGGCCTTGCGAGGGTGTAACTTCCCGATGATCGCTTTCACCTCGTCATGGGTCGCGGGTGGAAGTGGGTCGTCATTTGTGTTGACGTCATTGGCGACGTCGTCAGTCGGGGGAGCGGGAGGAGGTAACGGAAGAGCGGTCCTCCGTTCTACTTCGGCTGTGATTGTCTCCAAATGACGCGGGTCAATAGGGAGAGAACTGGGCGTACATTGAGCCTCCAGGCTTTCGGCGAGGCATTCGGTCTTTTCCACGTCTTCAAAGGCGGGAGGAAGATTGGGTCGCTTTAAGGGAGGCATTGGAACTACTGTGTCCTTTGTAAGGGCACGAGACAGTTGCCAAAAGGCTTGGTGGGAGGGCTTGATTTCGCTGAGGGTCTGGCCCCAGCGATTCTCGCGAAACTCTGCGATGCGTGCCTTGACGGCGCGTTCGAGAGCTCGTAATTGGACACGATTTTGCTCTGAGGGAGCTCTATCGTAGGCGCGAATGGCGGCTTTCTTCTCCCTCAGCAGGTCACGTATGTCGTCGGGCAAGTGCCAGCGTCGGTCATCCTCCGCTGGTACTGTCCGAGAGCAATCGCTAACTAACGATTGCACGTGACTTGTGAGTGAGTCGATAGCGCCTACAGCGTCGTCGGCGGTGACTAGGCTGTCAGGGATACGGTCTAGATGGACGGACGAGGTCGCCTTGAGGCTTTCGCCTAATTTGTCCCAGTCCGTCACGACCTTGGTGCGAGAGGGTTGACCTGAATCTGGGGGACCTACGCGCGATGTAAACTCTAGGATTACAGGTCGGTGGTCCGATTGGAGCTCGTGTAGCACTGCTAAGTCATGCAAACGTAAGTTTACATTACGCAGCAGCGCCACGTCGAGTATGTCGGGTCTGTGAGTCACTATGTCCGGGAAGTGAGTCGGTTCGTATGGGGCGATCAGGTCCACGTTGAGTGGCCCGAGGAGGGATTCAAGAATACGCCCTCTGGTATTGTTTGCGACGCAATTCCAGAGGGTGTGTTTCGCGTTTAGGTCGCCCGCCAGAATGACTGAGCTGCCTAAATTGAAAAGGGATTCTAAGTCACGTTTGAGTGACATTCCTGAGTCGGGTGGGTTGTGAGAACGGGAGCAATATGCCGAGACTAGTATAATGGATGAGTGTCCAGTCATACCGAGCCTACAGATTGAAGCCTCAATGTACTCTAGGGATGGTGCGTCCATAGGGGAGCAGTGAAGGGATCTTTTATAATAAATGAGGGTGCCGCCTTTTGCGGCGTTGGGTCTGTCATTGCGAATTATCTGATAATTCGCAATTTTAGGGTCCCTATGAAAGGGCTTTAGAAATGTTTCCTGTACCAAAAGGATATCGAGTTGATGCTCTCGCAGGAATTCTGCGATCTCATCTCGTTTACCTATAATGCCGTTGGCATTGAAGGTTCCTAACTTGAGGGATCGGGGTTTGATTATACCGCGCGTGGGTGTAATATCCATTATGGATTTACGCGAAAGTGATCGAGTTGGCAAGCGATTTTATGAAATCGCAGCGCTGCAGATGCAAGGGCACGACCGTTGCCCTCGCTCTGTTTGATTAGTTCGGCGAGCTCCCTAATTTCATCGAAGTTTATAAAATCGATGAAGCGCTCCACGAGTGCGAAATCCGCATCCACACTCGACGGAGGGTTTTGGTCCCGTTTTGGTGACGGGTTTGCGCGGCGGGTGGTTTGGGTTGGCGGTGGCGGCTGGGCGGGCGCTGAAGGCGCTGCGGTGGGTTTCGGCTGCCAAGCGGAGGCCTTGGGAGGAGGAGGTGGTGGCTGGGTCGTGGTTTGCTCGGAGAGAGCAAACGCTTCCCTTGGGAGAGGAGGGTACTCCTTAGGAGAATTAGAGTTAAGGCGGGCCCATTGAGAGTGCCTTTGAGGGCGCAGATCGGTCTGCGCCGGGTTGGAGATGGGGGCTTTGCGCGTTGAATGGCGCGAAGGGCGGGGAGCCTTCGAGCACCCGCGGTAGTTCGCGGTGTGCCCGGTCTGGTTGCAGAGAACGCAACCAGGTGGCGGGGTGTTTTCGTCTATGACCTTTGGACGGTCACAGTCTTTGGTGGCGTGAGGTGTGAGGCACTTCACGCACCGGGGGGGAGCAAAACAATTGCGGGCGGAATGGCCGTACAACTGACAGTTGTGGCACTGGGAGGGGTAGCCGCCCTTTCGGACGCCCTCGACGGTGAAGCCGTCGCTCAAGCCGCACACAGATTTTACTCTGTATATAGCCTTGCCGGCCTTGCCTTGGTCCAGTGCCACAATTACCATGTTATACGGCTCGTGGCCACGTCCTTTGTGCATCCGGTGCACTGACTGAATCGGGAGGTCGTGCTCCTTAAGGGAGGCTTCGACTTCTGAGGTGGGGATTTCGCGGGGGATGCCGCGGATCACCACCCGGAGGGCTTTCTCCTCAGGGAGAGTGTAAGTGTGGAAAGCCACTTTTCTTTCCCGGAGGAGTTTGGTGATGGCACGGTGGTCCTGGGATGTAGGTACCTGGACCTTTATGCCGTGCTCGGTAGAGCGGGCGGATGTGTAATGAATTTTGTGTGGGGTAAACCACCCGGACACTTCGGTCCATCGGGTTTTGTCCTGCACAAAAAGTGGTGGAGGAGTGTCCTTCCTTTTGGGGACTTGGGATTGGGATTGGGACTGGGACTGGGATGGCCGCGTCTCTGGGCGGCCTTGTTCCTTCGGGGGAGGAGCCATGGGCACGTCCATTAGTGGCGGGGGTGTGGGCACAACAGTGTCCATGAGTGGGCGGGGCTTGGGTGATGGGCAAGGGGAAGGGGCGGAAGCTTTGGCAGCTTTGGCAGCTACCTCGGCTTCAGTGGCTTTCGCCTTCTTTTTTCGCTTGTGCTTGCCCCCGACGACCGTCGTGAACTCTCCCTCCGAGGAGGAGGAAGAGGACGACTGGCCGGTCGTCGCGGCAGGCGCAGGCGGAGAGGGCGGTTCGGATTCCACAGGAGAGGGCGGGGCGGAGGGTTCCGCGGGAGAGGGAGGGGCGGAGTGATCCGCGGTTGATTCCGCGGGAGAGGGAGGTGGGGAGAATTCCGCGGTTGGTTCCGCGGAATCAGGGGCGGAGTTCACGGACATCCTTGAGGATGACCGTGAAGTGGGAGCGGGTCGGGGAGGTAGGAACGTTTGCCCGTAACGCTCGACGAGGAAATCCCAGGACTCGTCGTCCTGGAGAATCTCGACCAGCGTCAGGGGTAGGTGGTCGTTCTGGCTGGCCATGATGGCCAGCCAGAGGGAGCTACTCTAATTCGGCAATCTACCGTGGTTTCGGACGCGGGGCGTTCCTGAGTAAAAGAAACCACAAGAAACCTCAGGCGATCGCCCTAATCTAACCTACTATCTCGCCCCGGGTGGATGGGCCCGGGGGTGTGTGTTACACTCCCAACCGGGATAGGTTGGGAGGTGAGTAGGCCCTAGGGTGTGCCCTAAGCTTGTCTCCCGCTGCCAATCTTATTGTGCAGCGGGTTCCTAAGTCCCTGCCTAACGACAACTGGGGTTGACTAGGGAAGCCCCCAAGGCCAACTGGTCCAGTCCCGTCCGGGTTGGCGTTTTCCTTAAGGGAAACCGCGAGCGCCCGGGTCACGCTCGAACCAGCTTAGTTATCACCGTAAGGTATCCACTGGTTCACCACAAGTAAATGTCTGTGGTTTTTCGAGCGCGATGTCGAAAGAACAAATATGCGTTTGGAGACTCTAAACTGAAAAGTTCCGAGTCAACAAACTGATAAGACGGTTCTGCGAAAGGCCAGGTATAAATACCAGAGCGCTTCCGAGAATCGGGTCGGGGTGGCGGGCGGAGCACAATAGACCGTACGGGGTACGTCTGTACTGTGCGGCGGCTCGGAGCGAAGTCCCCCTTCCTTCCTTCCCTTTCTTTACAGCCTTTATATGTCCCACTGCTGAGCACAGGCCTCCTTTCACAAATAAGGGTGAAAGGGGCAGATACTCCACCACGCATGCCCACTGCGGATTGGTGGAGGTAGTGGTCAACCTACTGTTGGAGTTTTCAAGCCACCTAGGAGGTCTCCAACTAGCTTAACGACTATCACAATTAAGTGATAACCGGGACCAACGGCTTTACGTGCCTTCCGAAGCACGGAAACGCTCAAGATGAAATACCACTAGGTGGGTACCGGCCGGCAGGTACCGGCCTAAATGGACGTTGCTTCACGATCGGCTAAACAAGCTACGGCACGAGTGCTTCACCGCTTCGGTTTCACCCGCGTTCCCGGTATAAAAATTAGCCTAAAACCAATAAAAGTAGTCTAAGTTACTTTTTATCTGTTTTTACTTACGTTACCGGCCGCACCGCCATATCATATACCGTAGGCCGTAGGGTCAAAACCGTAGGTACTATAGGTTCCTATAGATGTTTTTCCTCAATGAAGGCTCAAGTTCCATGTATGATTGAAAAATATGCAAGCATCGCTTCAAATAATCGCTATAATTAATTTAATTAAAGCATAGTGGTAATCAGTGATGGATGATATGCTTTGCCAAGAATATCAAACACTAGAAGTAAGAACCTATTATATTAAAAAACAACAACAGTGTTTTACGTTACTATTTCCCCCTTTTGTTATAATGCTCGACACCTCCATGCAATAACATCGTAAACTAACTAATGATATTGCTATGTTAAAAAAAATACAATTTTTCTGTACAATCATTGTAATTCTTCTCCCGTTCATTTTTAAAATATACAAAATGTCAAAGTATTGTGACATACCAAATAATCATCCAAGCTCATCGAGGCTTCGGGAGACCGACGGGCTGGGAACTTTTTACGCCAACGCATAAGCTTGGATATCCAAAAAGGGAACGCTTACAGCCTGTTGGGAACCTTGCCTATCGACAGCAGCGAGGGCTTTGAGGATGTTTTCTATATATCATAGTTTGTATTTTATACATTGATTGTAAATATTTGTTGTAAATAAAATTAATATTTATTATATATCTTTAAATATTTGTACACCGTTCTTAGCGGTATATTTATGCTGATGCTCTGTTATAATATTTTTACTACCATATATGACGCATAATTGTCACAAATAAATTAATTTTCATTTTCATTTTCATATAATTGACCAAAAAAAGTATTTTTCTTCGACAATATCGTTGCAACTTGTTTTACAATTTATAGAAAATATAACGAGTAGCTAGTCAATCAAATACAACAACATTGTTACATTATATACAATCTTTGTACATGACAAAATTGGGGTTTATGAATACAAAACGTAATGCTACTGCATTGTATGTTGACTTACAATGTTGTTATTTACGTTATAACGCGGACGTTAGTTTTTAAGGTGTTATGACAAGTTTTTTTATTTTTTTATATCTTTATTTATTTATAGAGGGTTTAATCACAATGATTATGCCATCCCCGAAGTACCTAACACTTAATAATAATCATTTTCTCCGTCTTATTCCAATGTTAACAATTTTCATTAACATCTTGGCTTCCTCCCATAAGGGGCGAGCCAAAATATCATTACATTTCCCAATTAATAACAGCTCAATTCCATACTTCCTAACAAATACAATTCTTTCTACATCGTTCCTAACACATCCCATCAAGATGTGATAATATCTTCCATAATAGCAATGAGTTCTGTAAACGTTGTAGAAATTTTGGAGTCTACTCTTATTTTAATTGAACTATTTGTTTGAGGATCGAATATAGCTAAATCTGAAATATCATTTTCTTTAGAGCTGTCTGTATAAATTTTGTAACAATTGAAATATTTATCAGCTAAATAATTATCACATAATACTTTCATGGAAAATGTATCATAGCTACGTTTCGATTGATGTATAACATCAATGCTAGGTTTTATATTGGATACATCTACACAGCTAACTTATCTAAGGAGAACATTTCATTTTTATAACTAGAATATAGTGGTAAATCTTTATAATTGTCATGAAGATAAGACGAATTATTGCGATGTTGTCGTCTGGCAGAGACATTATCATAACAATTGGTAAGAAAATATATTTTATACACGTCACATTATGAGATGATACTTTACAGATTTATTTTTGTTTGCATGAAAAAAACTTAAACCTTGGAGTTACAATTATCTGACAATAAAAACAAATTAACTTAAAAAAAACTAAATTGTAACTCAGACCTACAATGGTTGTCCACGTAAGTTGTATGACATTTCAATGTATTGCTTTTCACGTAAGTTATTAAAAACCATGAAATCATCTTTTCTTTTTCAACCTAACCGTACATAAAAACAGTGCACCTAAATAAGATTAGATAGAGACAGCTTCAAAGATGGTACGGGTCGTTTTGAACGTGGTATTTTTTTTTTACTTTAAATTCTGTCTCCTCTACAAACACAAAAAAAATAGTCAGGATTTTATTGCATGGAGGTGTCGAGCTATATTATTATATTTTATTTACAACAAGTATTTACAATCATTGCAAAAATACAAACTATATTTATTTATTTATTTATTCAGTTTTAGGAAGACTATCGACTATACAAAGAAAAAATATATCTTAAATAGACAACACGGAAGTCATTAAGAAGTCTCCACTGATAGAATTAATATATAAAATATGCACAAACAAAGTATAATAATCCAAAAGACTGCACTCACTAACATATATTTTGGGTAAAATTGATATGAGTGACCAATGATTAGTTCATACTGTTGTATCTGTACACGGCGCCAATTTAAAAGTAGTTACAAAAGAAAATACTGCAAAGCTGCTTCCTCAGTGCAGGTACACTTGTTAGAACTAGGTCAATGCTAATATTATGACTATTACATAGTTCATTAAATTTTTTACACGCGCGATGAATAAAACAGTTTTGGGCGCTAGTTTGTAGCAACTGATGGAAGAAAGAAAAGAGGACTATTTCGGTAGGACCTGCTGGGTACATAGAAACAGATTTTATAAAGCACGTCGGGGCAGTCGATATCGGAACCAATAATTTTCTTTAGAGATATTATGTCAGATATGTCTCGCCGGTAGTTTAGTGGAAGGAAATAGTGTTTAGCACATGAAAATAAATAGTCCATGTCCCTACAGTTGGATTTATAATTAAGATAACGAATAAATTTGCGTTGAACACGTTCTAATCGATCAATATATACTAGGTATCTGGGATTCCAAATTTGAGATGCGTATTCCAAGTGGCAGCGCGCATATTACTATATATGTAAGTTCTTTAGGGTTTTAGTATCGTTAAAATCTTTAGATGATCTCATTATGAATCCAAGAGATTTTGATGCCTTGCTTACTATGGATGAAATATGGTCATGGAATATTAATTTGGAATCGTGGATCACCCCCAAATCCCTCATCCCAGTTACTCGTTTGAGAACTTGATTTTTAAGCGAGTAATTGTAGTGGATTGGATCTTTTTTGCGAGAGAAAGTCATAATTGAGCACTTACTAACATTGAGGTCTAATTTTTTGACTACACAGAGTAGTCATCTAACCTAGTAAGATCTTTTTGTAATGCAATTGCATCTGCTTGACAACTGATCGCTTTAAAAATTTTCATATCGTCCGCAAAACTGAGAAGAGTGGAATTCTGAAAACAACTATCTATATCAGAAACGAAAATCAAAAATAGGAGGGGACCCAATTGTGACCCTTGTGGCACACCACTTGGAACACACATCCAATTGGATATATAGTTACCTAGCACAACCGCTTGAGAGCGATTTTCGATATAAGAAGCGAACCATCTGAGAAGATCACCTCTAATACCTGCTTTTTGTAATTTAGTTATGAGCAAATGGCGATCAATTCTGTCAAAAGCTTTGCTTTAATCTGTGTAGATCACATCAGCTTGCAACCCACCTTCCATAGTTTCAGTAATGAATTCTATTGGAATATGAACATAAAACCTTACTTAGTTGTTTCTGGTCTACCTTGTCAACGGACGTTTTGACGACTACTCTTCCCTTTGTTTTTTCTTCTGCTGTCATGTTCATTATTATAAACTATTACTTTATATCTTTCTGTTTCATTTAAGGTAAACAGAAAATGTCTCTGTTCTTTATACAAAGCACAAATCTACCCTCCGACAAAATTCTAATAATAATCAGCATAATAAGTCAGTAGGACCTCGATGCTACAACTGCAATAAGTATGGACACATGAGTAAGTTCTGTAATAACAAAAAGAAGAATAATGATAAAGGTTATGCAGCAGTTTTTTCAGCAGCTCATGAATATATCAACAGTGTGGAATGGTATGTGGATTCAGGAGCATCTTTACACATGACTAACATATCTGACTGTATGTATGATGTCCGGGCTTCTCCGATACAAGATATAAAAGTTGCCAACAATACATCAGTTACCGTGAAGGAAATGGGTAATGTTGACCTGGATTTATATGGTGATGATGGTAAAATAAATCACATACAGGTGAGAGATATTTTGTATGTTCCACAATTAAGCATCAACTTGTTGTGTGTCAGTCAGTTGACTAAGAATGGCTGTCAAGTAATATTTAATAAAACAGGCTGTAACATATATAATAGAGAGAAACAATTAGTAGCTACGGCAAGGTTGACTAATAATATGTACAAATTAAACACTGTCAAAGGAAATGCATATATGTCAACTTCAGATGGCCAGAGCATAGATGTATGGCACCGTAGAATGGAACATCTTAACTACGATGATGTTGATAAATTGCCATCATGTACTGAAGGTGTAAAATTATTAAATACTAATGACACTAATAATAATTGTATTCCATGTTTGAAAGGTAAACAGACTAGGTTTCCTTTTAAGAATATAGGCTTACGGGCTACTGCACCATTGGAACACTCCGACTTGTGTGGCCCCATGGAGACAACATCTATGGGCGGAGCCAGGTATTTTATCACGTTATTCGATACTGGACTTTCAAAACAGTATTGGGCAGAGGCAGTGGAGACAGCTGCTCATATTATTAATCGTTCTCCGACTCGAGTTCTTGACTACGCGACACCACTGGAGAAATTGACAGGTATTAAATCAAACATTTCTCATTTAAGAATATTTGGCTGTAAAGCTATGGTTCACGTGCCGAAAGAAAAGCGAACAAAGTGGGATTCAAAATCCACAGAAATGATTTTTCGTGGATACTGTGAAAATACCAAAAGGTATAGATTATTGAACCCAATTACAAAGAAGTTTACTAAAAGCAGAAATGTCACATTTATTGAAAACTGCCCATATGATAAGAATGAAAATTAAAGTCCAACTATAAATAATAATAATAATTTGCAGACTCTTGTACCTTTGACGGAAACTACACAGATTCCAATCAGTGAAGAAAACTCTACACCTGCTGTTCACAATGACCAGATTGTTGAGATTGGCTCTACACCTAACTCAGACGAGAGTTTCGACTCTACAGTGGACACAACTGATCAGGATACAACTTATGAACCTAGCACTGATTGCTCTTCTGACTCTCCAAACCCATACATAAATTTGAGGTCTCGCAGAAGGCAACCCATTGATGAAGGAGAATTAAATCATGCATGTTGGGCTCCTCTAAGTCAGGATCCTTTAACTGTAGAAGAAGCCATGTCTTGCCCAGAATCCAGTCATTGGAAGAAAGCCATGGAAGAGGAGTATAAGTCATTAATTAAAAATAATACTTGGGAGTTATGTGATTTACCCACTGGCAAAAAAAGCTATATTATGTAAATAGGTTTTTAAGACCAAAAGGGATGAGGAAGGAAACATAGCAAAACATAAGGCGAGATTCTTTTGAGCGCATCCTTTAATTACTAATAAATTCGTTAAATAAAGTTAAGTTGGTGACTGTGGATCTACCTTTAAGAAAGCCGTGCTGAGATGATGGTAACGTGTTACTTAAAGCCGAGTACAATTGTTCGCAAACGATTTTCTCGAATACTTTAGATATAACGCAAAGCATCGAGATTGGCCGATAATTGGTTATCATTCTTAGGGCCTTTCTTGTGAATGGGCGATATATAAGCTTGTTTCCATATTAACGGTACGTGCCCTTCATTGATAGATCTACTAAAAAGGACATGAAGAGGAACGGTTAATTCATCGGCACACTTTACCATGAGAACAGGGGGAATAGAATCTGGACCGGCTGATTTAGAAATGTCTAGGTTTTTAAGTTTATTTTTAATTAAATTATATGATAGTTTAACAGAAGTAATATTCCCATCAAGCGGCATAGATAGTGAAGAAGTAGGATAACTGGCACGGATAGAAATTATATCAGGTGTCAAAAAGTGGGGTAAAAGTAATTCGCGAAAAGATTGCAGATCTTAAATCCTGAGTTCGAGATTTCACCATCATGTGCGGAAGAGTACCATATGGGGAATTTTCTTTTACGGAAGAAATTTGTGGCCACATACCTTACCTAAGTATTCTACAGCTTCATCGAGCTTGTTGAAGAGTTCATTTTGCCAATCTACAGAAGATAGTTCACAGTTTAATGAAGCAAAATCAGCTCGATTATAGCAATACTTGATACGGGATGCTGGTTTCAGACTGTCTTCGCAACAAATATCGACAAAAACACCCAATGCTTTATGGTGAGGATCGATTGGTACTAGGGGGTCGGTAATATCATAAATCAAAATGTTAGTATTCGATAAAGCGAGGTCTAATAAATGGTAGGTTATTAGTTAATGCACAAGTGTACATACTTATGTTTTGTGATATTTTTTTGAAAGTGGTATTGTTGAATGATTATAATATATAGGTTAATATTCTAAACGTATTTTTTATAGTTATTCTTATTAAACTTGGAATAACATTAAATATTCTGGGACATTATTCCTCACACACGGCCATCTGACCCCAAACTAAGCAGAGCTTGTACTATGAAAGCCAGATAACTGATATACTACATATACTACTTTTCTTTTGTAAATACATACATATATATATAATTACACCCACATTAAATAAATATTTCAAAATTTACTGTTTAGATCCCTATATCGATAAAATTGCAGCAAAGTATCCGAATATGTAAACGCGGTAATGTTTGAAATATCAGCGAGTGAGCTTAATTAATTTAGTATGAATTCAAAAAATATGAATTCGTTACATCTAAAAGAAAAACTATAAATCACATTAATTTAATTTAATAATACGAAATACCTTCAACTTCGTAATTTTTCACTTTTTTGCAACTTATCTAGAAAACAATTCAGTTTAGGCAAGATATTAGTAACTTTATTTGGTCTGCTTACTTTGACAGTTTAGCGGTCCAGATTAGGTTGATATTTGCCGTCATGGTACGAAAAATGAATGAACGAAATCACTAAACGAACCAAATGCGAACCATTGACGAAAATGTTGACAGTTGGATCGTTATAACGATGTCATGGTACGAAATAGCGATACAACTCAGTTTAGGTCGTCATTTGAATTGCAATAAGAGTTGATAGTAAGCCCCCTGTTTCGGAATCGAAGAAAATATAGCTGCATAGCATTGTATAGTACCCAGCGGCAGCGCAGTGCATGCATATCGTGTATGTATTATAGGTATATGATGTAAGCCCCTTTGTTTGACTGTATTAATATAAATGGCACAGCGATAGCATTAAGCAGCGAGAAACTTATGGTGAAATGAGTAATTAGCGTACAGTACTGTCATGATATGATAACTGACGAGTAAATTAATGAAACAGTTAGCGAGTGCCCAGCCCGTCGGTCTCCCGAAGTCTCAATGAGTTTGGATGATAAATAAAGTCCGAGCAAATCGGCGAGCCTCGAACCCCCACGGACCCAAGGATTCTACCGCAAATGGCATGAACAAAAAATTAGGGCCAAGACAAGCGTATTTTTTAATTTTGGATTTTTCAGCACCGCTCGCAGCCGCCTTAGCCCCTTTTGTTTATTTCCTTTAATAAGTACAACTTACATTTAAAGTGATGTGCGAATTTCACGTAAAATAAATATATTTTATTTTATACTACATGTGCGAAAAATATAGCTTATTATAAAAAAGTTGGTGTGCCAGAAAGAAACCTGATAGGTTTCGTACATTCAAGGAAAAAAGTTGGTAAAAATGTATGTCAAATTACGTCATAAGCATTGAATTGTGTCCATACGACCTGACCTTCGATTACCCACCCGCCTTGGCAGTTTCGTCAGTCCGACCGATTTTAGGGTAGCATTCGAAAGGGTGCTCCTACATCATCCAGTAGGTACCAGAATGAAACCAATGCATTATGATAGCCTTGACATCCTTATCAGTAAATATCTTGGTGTACCTTCGCTCAACCTGGCAGTTTATGGGTCAGATGATTTTTTTCCGAAGTGGTATTTTTTAAATTGATAAATGCATTTATAGACAGTTTTGGCATTAGTGGATCTTGATCTATTGAATACCATTATATTTTAAGCTCCCCACGACAAAAACTTCCCATGTCTACTTTGGTGAAAACAGATTGATTTTTTGGAAACGTATCAAAATTCTCTTTTATCAGATAAATCGAAACGGTACTACAACAACACCTCTGATGTTTGGTTTTAAATGAATTTTGTTTTATTTTTACATTAAACAAAAAAAGTAATAATGCCAGATAATTGCGGATATTATAAGGTATCGTTTATCGAATATTAATGTTTGAAATTAAAATTAAATTTGTTTAAATATCGTGTTTTTTTTCAATAGGTATATTTTTTCCCTTTAAGAAGAATTTAAAATATTAGAAACCGTACCGCATTGAAGCAGACATTAGAGCCCGGGGAGGAAATACGAGATTCTGGATACACTTTATATAAACATTTTTTTGTTTTACGTCTTCGTTTCAAAAAGTTTACAAAAAAACTTTGGAAAAATACATACCTACCTGTTGAAAAAAACACGATGGTTAAAGGAATTTTATTTTAATTTGAAACATTAATATTTGTTAAACGATACCTTATAATATCCGCAATTAACTGGCATTATTTTTTTTTTGTTTAATGTAAAAAAAACATAAAACTCATTCAAAACCAAACTTCAGAGGTGTGAGGTCAATGAAAAATACATATAAATAAATAAAATATAGTTCCACTGGATATAAATATCCTTTAGTCTAATATATGTATACATATTTGCATAAAAGAATACCTACTTACAGAGAAACTTAAACATAATTTTTGGTAGTTTTACCACTTTACTGAGTTTTACGGAATCTATCATCTATGGGTTAGAGTGCGCGCACGCACCTATCTGTTTGAATTTTATGACCTTCATAGTACAGTTTTGTAGTAACCTGCGCAGGCACAAGCGATCATAAAGAATAATAACGTTGAAGAGGGGACCATTCTTTGCATGCTTGCATTCATTTATTCGAAGCTCGTCTGTAATATATCCAAACTAGCTGTCCCCCGCGGTTTCAACCGCGTCTCCAAGAAAAAAGAACCCCATGTCCTTCTCCATCAAATTTCATCGCGATCGGTGCAGCGGTTTAAGGGTGAAAAGGTTACAAACAAACAAACAAACTCACATTCGCATTTATAATATAATAGTTATAGCACAGTTATAGATAGGATTTAAGAACTTAATATTTACTAATTCACGTCCATAGATGTCGCTATAATGCAACTAATTATTTAATATGTCCTCTCTGAGAAAAGGTTGTTTCCAAAAAAGAATATACAGGTGTAAGGATGCAGCATGTAGAATTTGTATTTATTTTATTTATTTATTTATTTACATAAATAAAATTCTTCTTTAATTGGTCCCTCATTACTGAGGATGGCGGTCACTGGACCCCATTAAACGGACAAACTGCCTCCATCGACTCCGGTCTAAAGTTGCCATCACCGCCTGCTGAAATTTGCTTACGGACGCAGCCTCTTTTACTTGGTCGGACCATCGTGTTGGCGACCGGCCTCGTGCTCTCTTTCCTTCGGTATTGCCAACGATAATCAGTTTTTCGAGGCTGTTATCTCCCCTTCGCATTATGTGGCCGAAATAGGTCAAAATACGCAGTAGGCAGACTGTAGACAAACGGGTTTTGATATCGAGTTGGGAAAGGATAGACACATTTGTGCGTTTGGCTGTCCATGGAATACGGAGCATCCGCCTCCAGCACCACATTTCGAACGCGTCTATCCTCTGTCTTTCTCTTGCTCGGATTGTCCACGTCTCAACTCCATAGAGGAAAATTGGAAAAACTAGTGCTCTGACCAAACGGGCTTTCGTTTTGTAACTTATACCACGATTTTTCCAGATGTTTTGGAGGCGTGTCATAGCATCTTTAGCCATAGCTATCCGTCGTTTTATTTCTGGGACGCAGCTACCTTCATTGTTAATATTAGAGCCCAGATAAACGAAACTGTCCACAGTGTCGATGCCTTGGATGTTATAGGCACCCGATAGCTTTCCCGCACCTGTAAAATTTCACACAGTTAAAATGAAGTCCCTGAATTTTGAGCTAGGTGTAAACCTTTGTTACAGAAGTCAGCAGTACCCTCTCTATGCAATAGGATCTATAATTATTTTATGTAAATTAGGTACTATTTTAACATGGTAGTACAATTTATAATATCTAGTTATAAATAGTTATAAATACCATGTGTAAGTGTGTAGTATGTGTTAAGGTGTATGCATGTATAGTGTGTGGATGAGTGTGATTGTGTGTATGTGTGTTTGTGTGAGTGAGTGTGCTAGTATAAATGATGTGTTTTATATAGGTTGTGTTCATCAGAAATAGAGATCCGTTAGTATTTTTTCAATGCCTTCATAAGACAGCATAATCAGGGGTAAAATTATTTATTAAAAAATTAAAAAATACATTTAATGGTTTTAATTAATGCTTAGTAGTGATGAAGTACCTACAATCAGGGTTTTTTTTTCATTAAATTACGACTGAATATTTTTATTTTATCATTTTCGGAATACTTATCATCCCTCAAAAGGACCGTACTTCATTTATTAGGACCTTTTCCCTACTAATATTATAAATGCGAAAGTTACTCTGTCTGTCTGTCTGTCTGTTACGCTTTCACGCTTAAACCGCTGAACCGATCGCGATGAAATTTTGTATGCATATAGCCTATGGTATGGAGAAGAACAAAGGGTACTTTTTATCCCGGGAAAATACAAGATCCCTAGGGAACGCGGGTGAAACCGCGGGGCGGAAGCTAGTATAAAGAATACGATTGAAAATAAGGAGCTGAATGTACCGTCAGTTTGTGGAGGGCTGTCATGTCCCTCACACCTGTATTACGTGCCATGTTTCATCTAAATCCGCTCAGCCAATATGGAGTGGAGTAGTAAAAAATGTACACTTATACAAACAAACTTTCACGTTTATAATATAGTAATTATTTATTAACTATCTTCCACCCCGCGGTTTCACTCGCGTTCCCCAGGGTACTTATGTTTTTCCGGGATAAAAAGTAGCTGTTGTCCTTCTCCATACCATAGGCTATCTGCATACCAAATTTCATTGCGATCGGTTCAGCGGTTTAGGCGTGAAAAGGTAACAAACAAACAAACTCAATTTCGCATTTATAATATTAGGATTAGGAAGGAAATGAAGGATTAGGATTAGGATATTAAAATATTAATATAGTTACGCATAAGCTTGGCCATCCAAAAAGGGAACGCTGCCAGCCTGTTGGGAACCTTGCCTATCGACAGCAGCGAGGGCTTTGAGGATGTTTTCTATATATCATAGTTTGTATTTTTTACATTGATTGTAAATATGTAAATAAAATACATTAAATTATGAATTAATATAGTTATTCGTATTGATTGTGTTCTATATCTATAGGTGTACCTATATGCCGTTCAAAATAAAATAAATTGTGGAAATCTGGAGCAAAATACTCTATATCAAAAACCATTATATGAATAAGCACTTGACGTCATCATGACGGTTTTATATACATATATTGCGATAACAAAACATGGAGTATAGGATACCTATATAGTCTGTGGTTATGCAGGTTAAAACCATTATTTGTTTTGTTCACAGCATATTGTTATGTCCGTCTGTAACACCTGAACGTATATTGAGTGAATTTGTAAAGTAAAAAAACTGTGAATATGTCCAACCAAAAACCAATTATTAATGCCTGCTGCGGCATAATACCTAATCGACTTTGCCTAGTGATTTTTGCATTATTAAAAATCGTAAGTATTAAATTATTTACCAAGTTTAAATTTGGGATCTGTATCAGGAAATTAATTTGCGAAAACTTGCGATGGGATCCTTAATAATATATTAGGTAGGTACTTGCTTAATTAAAGTTTCATAAGGAAAAATATAAGAAGAAAATATATTTAGTTTAGTTTAATCAGTCATATCTTCGTATTTTTTTTTTACTATTTTCACCATCCCTTGTTGGGGGCTATCGGATTCGGTCCCTTGCTTACTAAAATCTAATCATTATTATTTTTATAAGTTCTAGTAATTAAGTACATAATTAAGAAATGCTTGAAATATGTTATTGGGAAGGGGAGTATAAATTAGAGCAAGTAGGTATCACTCTAAAAAAATAATAATAATTATGACTTTATACCGCGTGGATATTTAGAGATGGCACATTTTCGATATTTCTATCAAGTGCAATTTGTGTTCCCTCCAAAAGTCAGGCGGTTCTCTTTTATAGAATCGACCGAAGTCGTCCCTCGACCCCTCCCAGTCTCGTCACTCTATTCGGCGAACCGATCATTTGATAGAGGCAAGCCAAATACCTCGGAATGACTCCTGATGATCGTCTAGCCTTCGACGCGGACCGCGCGCTCAGATCGCAGCAGACGAAGGTCGCAAAATAGCACAAACACACAACCGTCAACCAAGATTTCGTCCTCGCCGGCGAGGACCGTCGCGACGTCCTACCCAGCCTCCTGCATTTAGCAAATCCGACTGATCCCTAAATCATGAAACCCTTCCCCTGGCAACGCCCTGAGCCGAGGTTCGTGCCCCGCAGGAGGCACCGTCAGGACCGTTGCCCTAAATTTATTTAGTTTTAATTCCAGCTGAGAACCCTAAGCGCTTCACCACCTTCTTGTCCCGTCTAAAAAGAAAAAAAAAGCTTCGCCTTTGTGGCACGACAACTCCACTTCCTCCCCTAAAGATCCCTAAAAAGTTTTAATACTGCTAAGTCCTCCCGTTTTACCCTGTTACAGTCGAGAGAGTTACTACTACGTACTCCAGCCAATAATAAAAAATTATCGAGCAAGCTTGATAATTTTTAAGATTCCAGAGTTGGTCTCGTAGTAAAAGATATTCAAAATGACGAATGTAGTATACGTTTATAAAAAAATATACCATCTCAAAATATAATTTGCCTTTTCGAAAAGGTATTTACAAATACCAGTCAATCATAAGCGGCCAAGTGCGAGTTAGATTCGCAAATGGGTTCCGTACAAAAATAATTAAATCTACATCATTTTTTATGTTCCTTTACTCTACTTAGGCATTAATCTGAGCCAAAATAACTATGAATCAGACATGACAGACTGTGAATCAATAAGAATCTACAAAAGAACTTGGCTTATAGGGTGGCAACCAGAGACTGATGAACAAATAGAATTGCCATAAAGATAACAAAAAACGGTTTTACGTTGGTTTCAGTCTTAATATAGGTACGAGTACACTTCCAATGAGGACAAAAACATAATTAAATTATGTCATTCTAATGAGGAAAATATTTAATGGAGAAGTTATAATGTAGAATAATAACAATAGCTCCCGCATAGTGGTTCTACGTTCTAGCTAGAATCTAGAGGAATCTAATACAATGTTTTTAAAGGACGAAAACGAAGCCTGAGATAAATAAATAATATTCTGGGACATTATTCCTCCCACACGGCCATCTGACCCCAAACTAAGCAGAGCTTGTGCTATGGAAGCCAGATAACTGATATATATACTACATACACTACTTTTTGTAATAATATACATATATATATTTTATTTTTTTATTTTATTTTTATTTTTTTTTATTTTTTTAAATAAATAAATATTCTGGGACATTATTCCTCACACACGGCCATCTGACCCCAAACTAAGCAGAGCTTGTACTATGGAAGCCAGATAACTGATATACTACTTTTCTTTTGTAAATACATACATATATAGATAATTACACCCAGACTCAGGACAAACAGACATGTTCATGCACACAAATGTCTGTCCTGAGTGAGAATCGAACCCACGACCTGCGGCGTGATAGAGGGTATCTTACCAACCACACCAACCGGCCCATCAGATGATATGGCTTAAGTCGCTAGGTGAGGAAACACAAGTGCCGGGACCAAGTTAACCTCCTCTGATATCCATAGGGCTATGTCCAGCTGTGGACGTCCTGCGGCTGAGATGATGATGATGATAATATCCGCATTATAAATGTGGATGCAAAACTTTGTGTCGTATGTTCAGTCAGAATGTCAACAACGTACGGGTGGAAAATTTTATCGGCGTCTTGTGGTTCGGTCTAAAAATGGGAATGGTGGAATCAGGTTAAATAATTCCATCGCGTACTCTTCACAAGAAATGTGGTAAATACATAGGTACTTCAGAATCAGAGATGTATTCTACAGCACATATTGGTCTAATCATACAAATTGTTAGTTATCTATTGAATGTTAACTAACGATCGTCACCAAGATGGTAGATGCCAATGAAACAACCCGCCCTTTAGATATGTACTTTTTTAATTATCGAATTATTAGTAGTACTCTATACGAATCGAATAATAAGTATAACGAAATATAGTTCATTTTTATATGATTTTTATATTAAATAAGTAGATATATCAGGTTTATTCTTGCATAACTTAGTCAAATAATGTTCTACTCAGTGAATAAAAATCAAATAGTAAAATAGTAGTGAATAATAACCATATAAAAATCATAATCGAATGACCATGAGCATCTACGGTTTTGACTCCCAAGTTGCACTATTTTGATCTTTATGGTGTACACAAACAAATAAATTCAAATTCAAAAATCATTTATTCAGTTTAGGCCCCAATAAGGCACTTATGAACGTTACAAATCATTCTACTAATCTAATAATAAATAGATGTTGATACGATGTAAAATCGCTTGTGATATGTATATGTGCACTCTGGGCAGACACTATTACATAACAGGCGTTAGAGAATAACTTCATTCAAAGTCAAAGCCATTTATTCAGTTTGGGCCCTAGGAGGGCACTTATGAAGGTTGAATTCACTGAAGTTACCACCGTTTCGGAAGTCACCCTTCAACTGAAAAGAACTGGCAAGAAACTCAGCTCATGATTCATTACTTTATTTGTTTCAGATAGCAGATTTAATTGGAGTCTATGTGTTTGGATATGCGACCCTAAGAGTAATAGCACTAGCACGTTTTATTACGGCAATAGTTACACCAGAATGTATTTGCCTTCTTCTAATTGATCTCGGATTGATTTTGGACATTGCTTTCATGATCATAAAGATTGTTGGAGCTTGTACGGTAATAACATTTTTTTTTTATCTTAGTTTTTCAATTCAAATATAAGAAAATAATCGTGATTCCACAAAATTGAATATTTTTCTAAGCGCCAAGCTAAGCTTAATTTACCTGTGGAAACCCCAATGAAAATCCATTCAGTAGTTATGGAGATTAGCGTGTTCAAATAGGCGATCAGACAGAAAAAATTATGAATCGTCTTTTTGTATTATGATACTTTTTCATCATCGCCCAAGCAAACTTTTGATAAATACATGGGTAGTAGGTATATTCAATGTACAGTCATGATGGTTTGGAAGTCCATTTGTCCTTGGATGTTCATTATGCTGTTAGAGTCAGGAAATAGACGCTGGAACCAAGTTTCTTTAAACTTCTTTTCTTTTATTACTTACTCCGGATTTTAGGATGCCGCGGCGATGGAGCTTGAGCTTTCAGTGAAGGAAAAGATCGTGAGGAAACCATAGCACGGTGGTGTATGGTACTTTATAGTAGGTACCTGTCTATAGTAGCAGCCTGGCTGGCTACCACTCTCAAGTTGAAAATCTGTCGCTAAAATGCCACCGGTGTGTTCCGCTGCAGCTGCACTTTAGAGCTAGTTCTTTCTAGGCTTTGTGTGCTTACCACTTTCAGCCACATCATCACTTAGGTTTGTGGTCAAACACAAACCTATAAATAGTTAAATAAATAATTGCCTAAACAACAAAATGTAATGCCCATGTGTCCTATGTTTCAGAATTGTAGTCATCTCTTCAAATTATTATTTTTCTACAGCGTACTTTCATTAGTGATCGCTGTAGTTTCGACGGTTATATATACTATATTCATATTTACAACACGGAATACTGAATTTAGCTTATATTTAATCTTATATAGTCGCAATATAACAGAGACGGAACTTTTACTAATCTTCGTTGCTATCATCCTAGCATATACACGTGAGTATTACACTTCTTCAGTATTTAAGTCCCCACCATACAATCCGACCGATCCCCAAATCATATATTTTATTTGCATGCTAAGTCCTCCCTCATTCCCCAGGCAACGTCCTGAGCCGAGGTCGAGCCCCACAGGGGGCACCCTCAGGCTACCGTTGCCCAAAATTTATTTAGTTTTAAGTAGCGGTTGAGAGCCCTCAGCGCTCACCGCAAAAGTCCGCGTAACGGTGGAAGAAGGTCCCCTGGACCCAACACCTTTCTGTTCCAGTCCAAAAAAAAAAAAAAAAATAGTATTTCATTTTGAGTTAATACGCATAAATAGTCATTACCTTTTTTATCGAATCAAATTTTATTGCAACAACTAAATTCGCCATCAAAATTAATGTTTTCCCTAGAAATTGTTTTTCGCATTTGTTATTTTAGCGCCCTTTGCCACCTGGCGCCTAAAGCGACCGCTCCACTCGCTTTAACCCAGCTATGTTATTCTGTACTCAAACTCGACAGTGAAAACACGAAGTGACTATTCTCTATCTCACTCGTGAACTCCTGATTACCGAGTCTCGCGAGCGAGACAGACAATAGTCACTTCGAGAATTCACTGTCGAGTTTTAGTACAGAATGAATAGCATAGCAGGACAAAAAACATTTGACATTCCCCTTATTCAGACCCATTCGATTGCCATTCCGATCGGAAAGGACGATTTTATTTCGTTAAATTTAGGCTGATGCTGTGTTAGTTGCAGAATTCATTAGCCGCTAACTTATATCGATCGATTGTCTCATTCCAAATGCAAGTCTGAAATGAGAAAATAGGAGCCATCCTATTCAGTAGACTTCTCAATCAGTTTGTCTATCCGATCGGGACCACAACTGAGCAGGTCTGAATAAGGGGGATTGTCTTATTTCTATCGATTTAAAGGCTGTTTCAAATTGCAACTGATTGCAATAAATTAGTAAGGAAACCTATGAGACGTAGTGTAGGTAGCTAGTAAATATAAAGGGCCCTAAAGCGTAGGCCACACTTTTAAGACGGGACGCAGACACGGGCGCTTTTCTAACAAATTTCAAAAATACGAGATAAAAGGGGGCTTTAGTCGTTTCGGTCCGCTTGTCATTCGGATCGCGAACCGAAAAACCAAAAATTTTGTTATGTCCAAATTTGAAGGGGTCGATTCGGTCCGCAAGAAACAAATGCTCTATAGAACGGACGTTCAGAGATAAGTTTTGAATTTTAGCCCGACTGCGATAGACCTAAAAAAGGGTTATGTTTTTATTCGCGCCCGTGTCTTTCGTCCTCTGCCGTCGTCGCGTGTTGTTTGTATCGTATTAAAAGGAATCAAAGGTTGAAAATGTTGAAATTGGTAAAAGAAAAGCGCCCCTGTCTGCGCCTCGTCTTATAAGTGTGGCCTGCGCCTTAGTGTTAATTATTGGATATTCACACATTGGTTGTTAAGCAGCCTAATAAAAAAAAAAATTTGTTGTTGTTGATATATATATTTTAAGTTTATATCTAAAGCTATTGTGTGCGCACAGTGTCGCTCGCGGAATACTCATGAAACTAATTTCTAAGTGCAAACGTGTTTTTAGTCCCAAAAGTCAATCATTTGCATTGAGGATGCGGGCCCTAAGAGACAAACAGAAAAACTTATTTTATGTTAATAACTAGCAATAACTTAACAAGGAAGAGTTGATATATAATTCATATTGTTAATTTAATAATAGACGTAGGTACCTACGCTACTATGTGGCTCTGTAAAGTTCACTTGACCCCTCCATAGGAAAATACGTTGCTATTTATACCTAGATATATTATAACTAAACCGGTGTAAAGCTAAATATCGAATTAAATAAGTACTTACATAGAATAATATTTCGTTAGCTATTTCTGTTGGTATATATATATAAAAAGGTAAACTGTTGATATATCAACGCACAACCTAAGCTGCTGGACCTAAAGACTTGAAATTTTGCACATAGATACCTTATACAGTGTAGACATCCACTAAGGAAGGATTTTTGGAAATTCCACCTCTAAGGGAGTAAAATAGGGGTAAGTGGGTAAAACCGCGGGGAGGAAAGCTAGCCCCGGAGGATCATTTAGAATTTTTTAGGGATAATTTTTGCATTTAAATTTATTACATCCATTTTAAGAACGTAATTTTATGATTAGCGCATGAGGAAATGGATTATTTTGTGAATTATTATGCTTTTACTATAAAACTTTTTAAAAACATACATTGGTTTCTAATTAAAAAGAACGGACATTTATAATTAGGGAATCTATGTAGGTATTCTATAACGTTTGCAATGCTGAACAAAATATATACATAAATCTATTGTCCTTCATAGGCCTCAAGCGCATAATTATGTCTCATAGCTTGAAAATTACGTAATAAATTAAATTAAACTACTAATTTAATGACTTTTGGAATAAGTTTACGTAGTTATACAAAGTAAACAAAAAAAAAACTCTATTTTTAAAGAGTTTGAAATCATTTGAATCGCAAGTGCTTTGAGAGAGAGAAACAAGCAGTACAGATGCCGTACTGCCTTCGTCATCATCATCATCTCAGCCGCAAGACATCCACTGTTGGACATAGGCCTCCCCTATGGATCTCCAATAGGACTGGTGGCCTTAACATCCCATAACATACCGATACCACATTACGCTGTGCCCATATACTCACTCAGGTCCCGTAGGGGATTGACAGAGGCAGCTGTAGGACAGCCGCCTACGGCTCATGTTTCACCGTCGAGTGTCCGGGGACCCTGCGTAATCGTGATGGACTACACCCGTTTTGGTGTATAGGTTTCCTCACGACATCATGAGGTAACCTTAATTATAAAGAAATAGAAATACAAAGGTGGACAAACCTTAGAGATTCCAGTAGAATTATCTCTAAAGTTTAAATCGTAACATTCAAACATTATGTTTAGTCTTAGTACCTCGAACAACAGTTTTTTAATCAAACAAGACGTGTATAATCCTAGGTTGCCCCTACGGGACATGAGTGAGTGTATAAGTATGTTAAGACACTACGTCATCTGTACTGTTAGTATTTTTTTTAATTCAAATTTTCTGAAACTGTTTCACGAAGTTCATAATATTTCCGCGAAAAGAGTGGTAATAACTTATTACGTTCTAGACGTTCATCAATATTACCGTCGCAATGTGTGGTTATCATTTTTTATTTCGGGCAAGAAAGTCGTAATGAAAAACGTATATTTTATGAACTTTTATGATCGGTAATGCCAACATACGCTTTGCTGCGTCCTGGGCTTTTGACTCAAAACTGTCGTATTAACTTTTGTGATTAGTAGAATTACAATCTAAACTAAAACTATCTTCATGATTCTTGCGGAAGTGAGAGGCAGAGCCGGCCAAATGCCCGTCCAAAATGAAACGGCGTGGCGTACGGCCCACTCCAATTTTACTACATGTTAAAAAAGGTTTCTCTATGTACGTGATAAGGTTGTCCCATTACAGGATAATGATCTTCAGGATCAACAATTTTTACCTTAAATCATAAAGTCTACTATACGTATGTAAAACTAAATACTTATGCCAAATTTACCGACTCAAGAAGTTTGTGCTTAGAATGATACTATCGGGGTTATTCAGACCTGCTCAGTTGCGGTCCCGATCGGGTAGACAAACCGATTGAGAAGTCTACTGAATAGGATGGCTCATATTTTCTCATTTCAGACTTCAATTTGGAATGAGGCCGTCGATTGGTAAACGATTGCGGCAAATGAATTCTGCGACTAACATCATCATCAGCCTAAATTTAACAAATAAAATCGTCCTTTCCGATCGGAATGGCATCCGAATGGGTCTGAATAAGGGGGTTTATCACAATAGCTTATTTAAATTTTATTGTTTCTTTTTCAGTGATACACATTCTTATAATACTGCTTATAAAGAGTGAGATAACAAAGAAGGCCAATAATAAACTCGGTTACAATGGTCAAGAAAGCATTGTTGCTGATACTAACACAAAACGAACTAGCCAGTTATCTTACGGCCGCTTTGTCTGAATAAATCAGTATTCAGACGAACTAAAGTGATTCTATGATAACTTTAAAATATTAATGAATATAATACTCTAAATCTGAAATAAATATAAAAAATACATGTTGTTTTATTTTATTAACTAGCTTCCGCCCCGCGGTTTCATCCGCGGTCCCGAGGGTTCTTATGTTTTCCCGAGATAAAAAGTAGCTTATCTCTTTGCCAAATTGCATCCAAATCCGTTTCGTAGTTTTTGTGTGAAAGAGTAACAAACATACATCATACTCACAAACTTTCGCATTTATAATATTAAGTAGGATTAAAAACTTCTTAACTTAGTATACTACTAAGTAAGATAAAAACTCAATAACTAAAATTTGCATTTTTTACATAAAATTATTTATCTAGTGCCACTGGCAATATTTAAAATACATCATGATGACTGACTCAGTAAATAAATAAATTACAAGCAAACTCTTGGAGATCTGCGCCCACAAGCAGCACCTAACAGACATAGACAAGGTTAGATTATTTTCTGCATACTATCGATGTACTTACCAGAAGTGGTAGTACTAAATACTGTACGTGTCGTCAACATAAAAATGTTTTTTCTATCTTTCATTCTATTTTTGCAACTGAGTTGTAGGCCCCCAGACGTTTCAAAGGAATCTTGGGAACTTTGTGTCTTTGAACGGATAATTTGTTCCCATGCTTTGTTCGCCTAGTTCGCCTGCATCTGCATTGTAGCCTATTATTACACACTTATTTATAACTTTCAACCGTTGATTTTGTTGTTGAAGCTAGTTGTCATTCATGAAGTTAAGCGCCATCTGTTGACAAACGGTGTAAAACATTTTCATATTCTTGAAATGGTTTTATTCTTTGTGAACTATATCCTAACCATATGTGAATAGGTACACAACATGACCGATAGGGTAGTGGTTGACCACATTCTCACTAAGGTAAGTTAAGTTCTTCTGGGTAAGCGTGCTACATCTTAGGCTTCGTCTTCGCCTTTCGACGGGTCAGAAGCCAAACGCAAGCCCATTCAATGTAAAAAAAAAAAAAAGTAACAAGGTTGTCACCACACAAAGCCTATGAGGGAACTGTCTCTCAAATGCAGCTGCTGGTAGACATCAAGTTGAGGTTTTCAAATTGAGGGTGGTAGCCACCACTACGGGTTTTCCCTAAAACTCAAGCTGATTACGTCACGGCATTCGATGTCAAGAACACTAAGCTATTATGACCTTTCATTGTGTTATACTACTTGAGTAATATTTCTGAAAAGAGCATTTAATTTTACCTTTCATACTATAAACTATTATAGCTGACTAGCATCTACCCCGCCGCGGTTTCACCCGCGGAATTTCCAAAAATCCTTCCTTAGTGGATGCCGTGATGCCTACCTGTATAAGTTATCTATGTGCAAAATTTCAAGGTACAGCAGTTTGGACTGTGCGTTGATAGGTATATCACACAGTCAGTCAGTTTAGCATTTTACTAAACTTATAATTATACAGATTAAGAATTGTTTTTTGGTAGAACAAAAATAATACTATTACTCATTCATTAGGTACGTACCATTGAACAATTTTTGGGACCCTACCTATCAACCTAGCCAATCTCATATATCTTTATCTTCATCCTTTGTTATCAGGCCAAAAGTCAGTAGGTACATGTACCTACCTAACTACATGCTGTATGTTTCGAATGGCGATATAAAGTAATATAAATGTAGGACGTGGACGTTCTAATATTTGGATGTATTTTTGCAATTGAAGAGCAACTTTCTTAACGGTCTTCTAAAGTTTCCATCAAGTAAATTAAGTCTTGGGCGACTCCATCTTCCAAGCGACCATAATCAGTTTACCAGACCACGTAACCAGACCAACGCCTAAATATAATACTGGAGATAGAATCCTATATTGATCAGTAAATGTAGACACTGTGTCGCCAGTCAATGTCAAAGATTAAGTAAGTTTTTACACAGAGAGGGACTATAGCAAACACAATAGGAAGTAGGTTTCAATAATATACCTACCTATTATATTCTTACTGACTGGATTATGATAAATCTTTCAAATCTACATTATAGGTAAGTATTTAGATTTATATTATCTTATGTATCTCTATTAACAAACCAAAAACAAATGACGATCAATTAATTTGCAGACTGAAGACCATTTTGCCGCATTATCAAAACTGCTCAATGTAAGGTACCTATTACAAGGACCTATCTTATCCTCGGGGTACAGTACATCGTAAATCTCCCAAGAAGTAGAAACGAAATAGCAAAAGATGCTTCCTCATTAGAAAGAAAGAATAAAATTATAATCATCTTTGGAACTACCGGATTTTAAAAAATATTTTTGCATGATAGCCCAATTCTTGAGGAAGGTTACATTTTATCCCGAGAATGCAGGTGAAATCGCGGGGGGTAGCTAGTCAAAATATTATAAAGTATCTATTTTTTCATAATTGCGTCTTAACTGTACGAGAGATCAGTTTGATTTTTTCACATGGATAGTTGAATGCAAGGATGAGAGGATGTGTGGGTAAAACTCCATGGCAAAACCAAGTTCGAAATAGGTTGTCGTCTCTGCATATTAAATATTTATTCTTTGTCGTTCCCATAACGGATCCCGTCATTCCTGTTTTCCAGCAGTCACTGCCTATATCCCATTGTGTACATACTATAGCCTGTAAGTGTTTATAATTAATTATATAAAATAGACCATAAATACTATCTACATTAAGTCGAAATTATTAAATTAATATTATTATTAGTTATTGGTAAATACCTACATACCTAATATCAAAAGTTTTACTTATTAAAATCGTGTGGTTATTAATGGATAATTTTAGTCCAAGAAAATCGTATTTTTTAATGGACTTAAGTATCAGTTTACATTATACAGAGATGATATTTCCAGATATTTGTCTTCAAAACCTATGTTGGGTTCTTTATGCTGAACAAACTCCGAAATCGCGAAAATTACTTTTGAAATTAAACTTGTTATGTAAGTTACTTTATGGTTTAATTTTAGGTAAAAATGGGGCTACCAAGGTTGGAAACCTGCTGTTTCTTCTTTGATTTGAAGACTGGAAACACAATTCTAGGATGTTTGAATTCTGTAAGTAAATGTAAGCTTGCTTTAAAAAATCATTGTCAAAACCTGATAAATCATTCCCTACATAAATTAACTTTTAATAACAAAAAAATAACCGACTTCAAAGTGGGTTGTCAAAAAAGTGTAAAATAACGATATAGACTACTTTAATCTGACTGTGTAATTAGGTAGGTACTACTTACTTTGAAGTCAACGAATGAATTTGAAATTTTTGAACACTGGCCACCTACTCTTTTTCTAACTTCAAAACACCACCTACACGATTTGTCACTGATCGAAGACATTAATAATTGCCTACAATGTGCCTACAATATTAAAAAAAAAACATATCAATCGCGTTATCATGCTCTTTTCCTTTGAACAATTCTATTATGTCTTCAAAGTTCATGGTCAGATCTTAATAAAATTTATATGGTGATTCCATATAAATTCGGATCTAACTTACCTATAGAAACCGATTACGCGCGCGTATACATGCACACTATAATTTCGTCTGTGTGTATGGCACAGTTACGCACACATAGCTATTTTTTGGCTTAGATTCCGAGCAAGCGTTGTTTGAGAACCTACATTCTATCAAAGACGATTGAGATCGTCTCTGATTCTATTGGTACTTAATTAATTAGAACCTTTATTTTTCCATTTTGTATTTTCAGTATTAATATTTCATGTTTTTCTTTATAATTAAAAGTGTAACGTTTTTTTTTTTTGTTGATGTATACGTTTTACCTTCACGTTTTTTTTTGTTGATTACCTTTCCCTTAATGTATGTTTCCCATCAAATGTTGTCTATACCTGTTACTAATGTATGTACTAGATTTAGTAATTCTATGTATGTTCCGTCATAAGTGTTCTGTATATACGTTGTTGGTGTACCTTGTCCAAAAAATAAATTAGTAATAATTCTATGTGCAGGACCGTAGAACAAAGATACACTTGTGCCCCACTTAGAAGAGATAGTACTCAATATTTACCAGCTAAATACATTTTCCAGGTCTTATCATTCACAATTACAGTAATAATGATCGTAAATGCTGCAACAGTGGGTACAGTTGAAGAAGACCTGCCCACTACTGCCCCAGGCGACGAGAACTTAGACCTAGAGGTGGCAAGAGCTGAAATAACAGGCCTCTACGTCATGTGCATCATACTTGTGCTAATGTTCCTCGCCAAGTTCATCTTTGACATTGTGTTTGTTTATGGAGTTGTTACTGTAAGTATTTTTACATTTTATAGGCTTGTGTTTGACCACAATCTCGCGAGGTATGTGATGATGTAGCCGAAGGTGGTAAGCACATAAAGCCTAGAAGGAACTAGCTCTCAAGTGCAGCTACCGGAACATACCGGTATTCGGCGAAAGATTTTCAACTTGAGGGACCACCCACCTGACTACCAAGTCAGCCCAGCTAGGTAGGTAAGTACCCTACCAGCGTGCTATGGTTTCCTTCACCAAAAGCAATTAACTAAGTAGGCCATAGAAGTAACCTAATGTCATTATTCACCCGTTACCAACCCTCCTCACCGATCAGGTTTGTACCACAGCGTAATTACATACAGTGGTCTATCACGTTTGAAGTCACGCGAAATGCCGCTTTGTATAGGCATTCGTAATTGCACCATTGTGTCCCAAGCGAGTGTATGGCAGCGTGGGCTCGCTACCCCGCAAGCCCCGCACGATTGCTCTGTCTAGACATGTCCGTTGACGATTACACCTCCCGAGTTCCGATTTAGGGTATCGCGTTACTAATATTTTGTATGGGAGTTTTTTTTCATACAATATTGTCGGCAAACAAGCATACGGTCCGCCTAATGGTAAGCGGTTACCGTAGCCTATGAATGCTTGCAACACCAGGGGTATCACTCAGGCGTTGCCGACCCGTCCCCCCTCCCTGATGAGCTCGTGCGACCTTACTGACAAGCAGGAACACAACTATAAGTTATTTGGCTGCGATATTCAGTAAGGTAGAGGTACTTCCCCAGTCGAGCTGCTCTTTGAGCGACATATCGCTATGCTCTGCCTCTCTTGAAATTAGTTCCATAAGTGTTCCGCGAGAGGCACTGTACCAATTCCTATAGAGAAATTTCGTAAATGCAAATGTAATATTAGCGTTTACGATTATTTACAATTCGCACTGGCGACCGTAAGGTCGTAAGGCGTGAGTAATCACACACAGGACTACAACACCTGAATTTTGTGGTGAATAACTGATTATTAGACTGCGGTATTCTGTGAGATACATCATGAATTACAAATATATCCAAACAACCAATATTTTCAGGAGAGAGCCGGCATCATCAAGTCTTACTTCATCATGTGGATTGTGTTCTTCCTACTGTCTATGTTCATCTTCTTTCTCAATTCACCAAGTTTCACCGCGGGTACAATCTGCACTGAACTATTTTATATTGGTAAGTATAGGTAGTACCTATCTAAACTGCTTTTTATTTTTTTATTATCAAAATATAGAGATTTATCAAAATATTCACATTTTTTTCAATATTTCAAAAGTTCAAATAAACCTAACTGCCAATTTGTCCCGCTAGAGGCGCCACTTTATTATAAGGTAAACAAATGACGCGATTGTCTACAATGACAAGACGAAACTAATTTCACATTTGTGTTACGCTATTGGGCACATTTCAGTAGCGCCATCTACGATTATCTTTGCCAAACAGCCCTATTGATGTTTTTTTTTACTATATATAGGCCTGTGTTTGACCACAATCTCAATGTGGTAAGTGATGATGTGGCCGAAGGTGGTAAGCAAACGAAACCTAAACTGGCTCTCAATTGCAACTGCCGGAACACACTGGTAGGTTTTTTGCGGTAAAAAGTAACTATACAGGATGACTTTTAGTCAATGTCAATACTTGCAGAGTTGGAAGTTCTCATCAATATGAACCACTTTTATTATTAGACTAAGTGTGAAATCTCGAAAAAATTATCAGCTGTTCCATACAAAAGTTCAATACCTACTCAACCAAAATGTATGAAGCAACCATTTTATTTTACGCGATCTCAGAGTTGGTCCCATAGTAAAAGTTGTTCATATTGATGAGTATTTCCACCCCTGCAAGTATTGCCAGTGACTAAAAAGTCAACCTGTATAGGTCATATAGTGCTTTTTTTTGTTTTATCCATCATTTTAACATTTTTCAGGTCTCAACATATACGTGATTCTCCTCAGTCATAGCTACTACCAACTATTGAACTGCCGAGAAGATGTTTAATAAAATTATAAACAATTAATTTTATTCCAAAACAGAAGTATTTTGAAAAATTAAACAATGAATTTGTTACTGAATCAAATAACTGTAAACTTTATTTTTCTTAAAAAAAAGTAAAAAAATAAAATATATTTAAGTATATTATAGTAGGAAGTATACTAATGCTTACATAAGTATTTCATTACATTCTAGCTTTGTCTGTTTATCCCCTTGAAAAAAATAAGTCTATCCGTCTGTCACTGTCCATGACTATTTACGACGTGACGGAGGAACAAACAACAATACATACATAATTATAAGACTTGTTGTATCGTACGTTTGTATATATGATACGGTTCCCATTGATCGATACTTTCCATGTAGAAAAGACACAAGTTCTCACGAAAACCCGAGTGACACTGAGAGGCGGAAGCTTGTAGTACATCGCAACTTAAAATGCGGCGCGATATTAAATAAAAAACCCCTATACTATACCCCAGTACCCTTTACTCTAAGTGTAAAGAATTGACGTAAGTAAACATTTACTATTACGTTAGCGTTTACGTAATTTCTCTATCTTTAGGAATTAACACAGCGCCTCTCGCGGAATACTCATGGAATTCATTTCTCCCATGGATACAAAATGTTAGTAAACGCAAACGTGATAGTAAACGTTTACTTACGTCAATTCTTTACACTCAGGGTACAGTTGTTTACTATAACTAGATATATTGTACTTATATTACCTATATAGTCTCTTAGTGACAAGTAGGTCTTTGTTGTTATTAATGTACGTTTACAGAATGTAACAGAAAGGTGTTGTAATTTTTTTTTTTTACTTTGTATAGGCTTGTGTTTGACCACAATCTCACTATGGTAGGTGATGATGTGGCCGAAGGTGGTAAGCACACAAAGCCTAGAAGGATCTGGCTCTCAAGTGCAGCTGCCGGAACACACCAATAGGTGTTTGGCGACAGATTTTCAACTTGAGGGTGGCCAGCCAGGCGGGTATACTACGTACTACTAAGTACCCTACCACCGTGCTATGGTTTCCTCACGATGTTTTCTTTCACCGAAAGCTCAAGCTCATTGTAGGATTCGAACCCACGACCTTCGCCGCGGTGTCCGACGTCACTACCACTGAGCTATCATCGCCTTAAGTTGGTTATGAAGAGTTTAATTGCTGTGTTTCTTGCCGACTCTTCTCAGCAAAAGCGACCTTCCTAACCGAACATTAGAGCCAGACTACATTTACATGGGATAAAATCCCTATTCTATCAAATTGAATGTCAAATGAATTGAACATTACAACTATTGAGTTTCTGAATTATTAACCATTCTGTTACGTGCTGTACATGTAGTTATATTTAACAGATAATTAATACATGTTATATAAATTATTCATATTTTAAAATCGATATTGTTATCGAAAAAAATCTTATATATTAAACCAAATAATGATCATTGTAAATTACAATGTGATTAATATTAAAAATAAATTGTTACAATTACATACAGTTCATTAAAATGCTTAGTTTTATTAAATCACTCAACTGGTATCCAAATATTATCTCTAAGTTTACTATCAACACCTACTTAGGTTTATCATAAGTACATGGATTACGTAATTTTGTTGCAATCATTTCAATCTGTTTCAAGTTGAAACAAACGTATAAATCGATAAAGATATTAATTACTTTGTCGAAATGCAATGAAAAGCACTGTTTGCATGCCGTACTCTGAGTGTAAAGAATTGACGTTAGTAAACATTTGCTATCAAGTTCACGTTTACGACATTTACAGAATACTCATGGAACTAATCTCAATTCCATACAAAATTTAAGTAAACGCAAACGCGATATTAACTCTTACTAACGTAATTTATTTACACTCATACGTATAGCGTATAGAATGTTAAAAAATTAATCAGGAAAACGCTATATTTAACCGGTTTCTAATTGAAACTGATTGCAATCAATTTACGTAATAGGCACTGGGCTTCTGACTATTTGGCGCATTATGTTACACAAGTTGTCTAAATCATGAAGCCTTCTCAGCCCTGAAGATGTGCCTGTGTTCAGGCGTTTACAGGCTTGTGTTACGTAACAGTCCCGAGGCTACACACACTAAGCAATTTGCATGTGCACACGCCACGCGTACACTCACACATTCATAGACAAACGTTGAAGTACGTTTGTCTTGGGATAGAATATCAATATCTTGTACTATAAGTGTATACTAGATGTAAACCTAATTTTATTTAAAGTAACATTGCAGTGCACACAAGGTCTAATCTTTTTCCAAGGTAAAATGTATATTATTGTTGTGATTGATTTCCCAATATGGACTCTTCGTCCAATTCTCGATGTTGGCCGAGTCCAAATTGTTTTCCTCTCACCATCATTTCATAAACAGTGTGAACAACTACCAGGTAATGTATGTAGATTGCTGAAAAAAAAAGTTATTTATTGTCTTGCTGGGAACCTTGTCTATCGGCAGTGGCGGGAGACTAGATTATATTTTTTATATATGTATTAGGTACTAATATTGTATATTGTTTTTTTGTTGTAAATATTAAAAAAAACAAATAATAATAATTAGGACAAGGCTAGTGTCCACGATAACACGTAATTGAAACAATTTTACACTTCTTATTCCCACCCAGGACAGACATTTGTGTGCATGAACATGACGTTTGTTTGTCTGGAGTCTAGGTAGAATTATCTATTTACTTAAATATATATTTAACAAAAAAATATTATATCAGTTATCTGGTCTCCATAGCACAAGCTCTGCTTAGTTTGGGGTCAGATGGCCGTGTGTGAGGAATGTACCAGAAAAATATCATTATTATTTTAATTAAGTAAAGATATATTGTTGTAAGTAAGTAGCAAAGTATTTATTTTTTTACCAATTAAGTAATCTGTGTTTGACCACAAGCTCACTATGTGGTTGATGGTGGTAAGCACACAAAGCGTAGAACTGCTCACAAGTGCTTGACATACTGTCAACTGGAGCTTTTATATTTTATTGTATCATAAAATATCTACCATCGTTCTATAGTTTCCTCACGAAGCTTTACCTTCATCGAAACCTCAAGCTCGGTGTAAAATTCGAACCCACTACCTTCGTCAAGGCATTCGACGTCACTACTATCTCGTATATATCTCGTCCTCGTCATAAATGTCATTAATGTCCTCATCTTCATCAGCCCAACTAAACATACGCTGATTGATTTCCACAGTGATGAGTCGCTTCAATCCAATGGCTCCCAGTACAATTCATAAAGATATTAGACCTCTAACAGTCTAGTCTAAACATACACTAAAGAATGTATAAAGTTAGTAGGTACTTACATGAAAATATAAACAAAAGAGTTGCAGGAATCCAATATGTATCTATGAGTATCAACAATGCTCCGAGCTGGCTCAAGATCGTCAGTACAATGCCAAATGCAAAGGAAGATAGCACGAAACTCGGTTTATTCTGTAAAAAACCCGTTGATCACCAATTACTTTGCTGCGAACATGCTGTGACCACCATTGAAACTGATACCTAGAGATCACACCACCAAAGAAGTCCCGTGGAACAAATGAAAATCGATCTTATTTCTATTAACCATAGAGGTATACCTTCGGGACTTGATGGTAATTTGAAAATATGATGTTCTATGGATAACCTTTTTAATTTGTGCCGACTCCAAAACAGAACAAACACGACTATAAATATAACTGGCTGGATATTTTTTGAAATGGGATTATATTCAAGAAAATAATTTCAAACTTTTTCTATTAAATGATCAAGCTTGCTCGATCAAAACGTATGGATTTTTATTTTTTTATTTCAGAGTTGTTTCGATAGCACCTATGCTCTCGAAATATCCATCCTGTATATCGTCATCATCATCATCTCAGCCACAAGACGTCCACTGCTGGACATGGGCCTACCCAAAAGATCTCGTTTTCCGACGACATATAACGGCGGTATAACACTTTCACCAACTCATTTTCATTCAAAAGGGATTTCAAAATTGTAAAAGGTTTTTCTCTTAATGATTGGAATTCTTATTGATGTATAAGTAGTGTCATGAAGCACAGTATTTTATGTGTTACCTAAGATTGTTACAATCTTCATTTCACAAGAGAATTGCATTCAAATACTAAGTATTTCAAATTATGCTCGTGTCTATACCTTTATTCCATTCAGATTAGAATTCCTATAACATTAATTAGTGCCTGTGTTTGACCACAATCTCACCATGGTAAGTGACAATGTGGCCAAAGATGGTAAGCACACAAAGCCTAGAAGGAACTGGCTCCCAAGTGCAGCTGCCGGTAAGTGTTTGGATCCAGCTCATTGTAGAATTCGAGCCTTCTTCACGGTATTCGACGTCACCACCACTGAGCTTTCAATCTAAAAGCAAGGACGTCAAAATTGTATACCTTTTGGATCCCAAGAATCAGCAGAATAGAAAACAGCATCCACAATATTCCCACGAACTGCGTCACGCCGACAATAATATCAATAGAGGTTTTACTCTTCGGAATGATATGGTTCAAGAAATGTTCCCGAGGTCCTTTCTCTCCAGCAAGCAAATTATTCTGATGACCATGTTCCATGACAATCAGTACCATTGATGATATTGTCATGAACGTGGATATTATCTGGAACGATTAAAGCGCTATGTTAGGGTGGTTTGCCATTGGTGTAATTTATTTGTAGAATTCATCAATAGACAAAGCTTTATTTGGCAAATGTTTAAATGTACTAAAGTCTCTGGTAGGTACTTGCAACACTGTATTTTTTTTGTCAGAAGGCTGACAAGCAGGCATTCGGTCCACCCTACGGGTCTACCCGTGGTCCACCTACCATTACCTAGGGGCTATGTATATTTGATTTGAATTGATCATAAAATGCTGCAAACAAATTTGATCACAATAGGTATGTATCGGTCGCGTAAATGTCCGTCGTTGAATTAAAATACGTGCTATTGAAATGAAGCATGACATGCGTTCACGTCATATTGAATGTGTAATGAGTAACGCGACGCGACATTAAATTTGAAGTAGTTCGTGTCAAAATCTCGCACCACTCTTACATTATTTCGTCATGTACGGGACAAATGTATTGCCTTTGTAAGTCCTACACAACGCTATATCTATGTGCCTAGTTTTATCCAAATCCGTTTAGCCGTTACGAAGCTGAGTGGTAACAAACATACACAGACACACAACCTTACGCATATATTTTACCCCCTTAGGGGTGGAATTTTCAAAAATCCTTTCTAAGCGGATGCCTACATCATAATAGCTATCTGTATGCCAAATTTTAGCCCGATCCGTCCAGTGGTTTGAGCTGTACGTTGATAGATCAGTCAGTCAGTAGCCTTTTTCTTTTATATTACAAAAAAAGAAAAGAAGAAGAAGAAAGATTCGTAGGATAGTTGGATGCTATTTTATACCCCTGGCATTCGATTTAACGAACTTGCAACTACTGATGCAGCAGCCTATATACTTAAGTGTTGATAATAATTGTACGATACACAGTTAAAAACATTATAGGCTACTTTCACAGGTTTTAAAATAGCTTTTACAGTTGTTTGTTTGTTTGTATCGTTGCACAGAAGGCATACTTACTACAAAATTAATGAATATTTTAATAACGACAATGCTTGAGTGTAGCGCTCGCTCTTGCAGGATAGGTACATCTTATGTAATAAATCTAAGTTTGTTTTGAAAAGAGTAATTGCCTTCCGAACCGTGCGTTAGAGTCTAACAATTTTTGAATTGTCAAAGTGCCTGTTAAGTTTTCTTGAATTAAAAAATGTTTCATTTCATTTTATTTCAGGTTGCCGATATGTTCGATACCTAATATACATTCTCTTTCCTTTGAAATGAACTGAATGAGACGGCCTGTAAATACTATCAGGAACTCTATAGGGATTACACCCAGTTACTAGTATATCCCAGCTTTTTTTTTATTTAATTGCAATTTAATGTAGGTACTTAATAAAATAAATTACAGTTTATATCATTATGCTTATTTGCAAGCCTATTGTTTGTCTGTTTTTATCCTTATTCATACCGAGTTTAATTTAGCCTACCTAATGCTGAGTCAAAACCGCTAAGGCTATTTACATGTTCAAATAAAGTTTCCCTAAAACGATAGATACTTAACTATCTCATAATGTAATGTGATTCTTTTTGGCTGTAATGCTGTGAATCTTGTAAAATTAAATAAATATAAAAAGTACAAAATTCCATCCCTATAGATAGAGGCTTGGCACGTTTACATACATGGATAGAGGTGGAAATTTTGTATTGGAATCCC
Organism: Tetheella fluctuosa; assembly: GCA_951216915.1. Lineage (NCBI taxonomy): Eukaryota > Metazoa > Arthropoda > Insecta > Lepidoptera > Drepanidae > Tetheella > Tetheella fluctuosa. The sequence goes on from OX578230.1 coordinate 9,481,240, forward strand.
TCAAGACAGAATATTACCCGATTGCGCGACAGCAATGTCAGGGTTATTTATCATGCGAATTATCTAATTACGTTGGATTTTTTATACCCTCGAAGCATCCAAACGGCTGTCTATCAACACGAATAAGCTGTGCAATGGTTATAGGTTAGGTTTTCTTTACATAAAATCAAAATGGCGGCCGTGGAATATGAAATGGCGGTAAAGAAAAATGTATATTATACAAACTTTGTTAATTCGTGCTCCATGCGAGTGAAATCGTGAGGTAAAAAAACATGAAGTACCTACCTATAATTTAGGGTGATTTAGGTACCTACGTTGGTTTTGGCTTCGTTTTTGTTTTTCTACGGTGTAGGTGTTAAATACCTATATGGATAATTGATAAAAATGTTTTATATGTAAACCTGAAATAACACTCTCGCAAGATGTGTTTAATTTTTCTACAACCTTGCGTTATTTATATGATGAGCCAGTTGGCGTGGTTGGTAAGATACCCTATCTATCATGCCGCAGGTCGTAGATTCGATTCCCACCCAGACAGACATTAGTGTATATTTACAAAAGAAAAGTAGTATAATATATTGTACTATATTAGTTATCTGGCTTCCATAGTACAAGCTCTGCTATTAGTTTGGGGTCAGATGGCCGTGTGTGAGGTGTAACTTCCGCCCCGCGGTTTCACCTGCGTTCCTGAGGGACCTTATGTTTTCTCGGGATAATAAGTTGCCTAAACCACAGACTCATCCATACTAATACAATTAAAAATGTGAAAGTAGCCCTGTCTGTTACCTTTCACGCCTAACCGAATGCGATGAGGTACGCAGATGGCCCATGCTATGCTATGGAGAGGGACATAGGCTATTTTATTTCTCGGGAAGTCGGGTGAATCCGCGGGGTACAGCTAGTTACAATAAATGATGATTTACATTGACTTTATCTACCTGTTACGTAGTAACTATTTACTAATCTGTGCCTGTAACTATCCGAGCTGTCAAATCAGCGTTATTCAATCCTGTGTAATGTTGTTGATCCTACGTAGGTACGTACCAAGCTTGGGCGTACCTAGTATAAAGTAAGCACTTTAGCAGTTCAATATAGGTTACTTATACTTACATATGTACCTATATTATTCCATACTCACATGCGAAAGTGACGCCTAAACCGCTGAACCGATCGCAATGAAATTTGGTACGCAAATAGCCTAAGGTATGGAGAGGGACATTGGCTACTTTTTTTCTCGGGAAAGCGGGGAAAACCGCGGGGGATAGCTATTATTATATACCTAATTCATCAAAATTGCGTTTGAAGAAGACAACGCCACTTGCATGTTCGCCCTAAGTATTATATAAATAGATCTCAAATTGACTTGTTTGGACGTTGACCACTATCACTCCATGCCAGGCACGTTTCCCAATCATATTTTTCTTCACCGGAAGCTCAAGCACATTGTGAACAAACCATGGTCTTCACGACGGCATTCGACCACAATGTGGTCATGTCATGACCGTAACTGGGACCGTACCCATATTCCTCTGTCTCCATCTCGCTCGATCATATCGTTTGCTAGAGCGAGAGATGATATCATAATTATATTGATACTTAGATAAATATATTTTTTTAAATAGCGGCGCGGCGTGTCGCTGTAAACAAATCGGGGCTTCCCCACATGTAATAGGAATATTTTAGGTACAGTAAGTGCTACGCACGCATATTGCGCAATTTGCGCTTGTGCTTTGTGATCGTATTTTCGTATTCAGCTATTTCTACTATACTACTTAGTAATAATAATAAATTTACTTCACACCATAGTGAGATTGTGAATGTGTAGAACTAAGTAAGCTGTCGTTGGTTGAAATTTAAATGGAAGAGTTTGATACTCTTACGGTTCAAACGGTTTATATTGCGGATAATTTAGTAATGAGATTCATTCTGAGAGTCAGTCATTTTGGTTCGGAAGTCAGCCTTTAACTGAGAAGAAGCGGCAAGAAAATCATCAATGTTACATTGTTTATATATTATTTTCGGCTATATTTTTCAGAAATTGCAAAAATATAATAAAATACATTACCAATCCCCCTGGATGTGCTCCTGGTATTGCAAATGTATCAGGTGGGTGGTGACAAAGCAACCTACAGGTGGATACTTGCTAACCTTGCAACATAAAAAAACGGAAGATATTAAAAAAGTGTTTAATAAGACATTATTCGGATTAAATACTTTTATCATTTAAATTTAAAGACTTACTAACACAATATGATTACTGTACCTACGTATTTACTGTACTAACTGTAAGATGGGAGTCTGATTCTAAAATAGTTTTTCTGTCAAAAGTTCTGAAAAAAGGAACATTAAATACCTACCTAATCTTTCCAACTACCTTACGCTCAACGCTAGATAATTAATTTCAGTAATTATTATTATCTTGTTAAATAAATACCTATAGGGTATTTTCCTTCACTCGCTTTTTCAGTTACCAACATAGTATTTATTACTAATTAACTTAAAATTAATAACTATAATAAATATATTACTTACTAAACTGGCAATTCCCAAAATTATGCAGCCTAAATCCAATGGCACAAAAAAACAACACCATTTTGGCCAGCACATTTTTTCAAATATTGTTTTTAATTTTAAAATGGAACTCTATCCTGTTTATGTAAATCGACAACCGCCTTGTCAAGTATCGAACCCATACTGCTGAGTGACTGAACCCCTCCCTCCCTCTCTCCTTTACTTTACATGACTTCAGCACACTCAAGCATGTATGTTTGTTTAGCGGGAACTGTCGAGCGATAATATAAATACTAAGTTGATGACGGGATTGAATGAGTCGGATTATGATATAAGGTAATTAATTATTTTTTAATCGATACTATACATAACTTAATATATAATATCTATAGATACTTATAATATTATAAAGCTGAAGAGTTTATTTGTTTGTTTAGTTGAACGCGCCAATCTCAGGAACTACCGGGTTGAATTGAAAAATTATTTTAGTATTGGATAGCCCATTTATCGAGGAAGGTTATAGGCTACTTTTTAACCCAGGGAACGTCCGAAAAGATCCCTCGGGAACGCGGATGAAACCGCGGGTCGGAAGCTAGTTTATAATAAATAGGATTGGCAATTCAAAAAGGTAACGCTATCAGCCTGTTGGGAACCTTGCCTATCGACAGCAGCGAGAGCTGTGAAGATGTTTTCTATATATTATAGTTTGTATTGTATACTTACAATGGTTGTAAATACTTGTTGTAAATAGGATTTAGGTACTTTATTAGGTATATTTTGTCGTAGCTTTATTACAAAGACTTTCACCCGCTTTCCCGTCTTATGTTATCCCGAGACAAAAATATATTCTATCTGTGTGTCTAATTTCATCCAAATCCGTTCAGCCGCTACGGAGTTGAGTTGTAACAAACATCCAAACATGTAAACTTTCACTTTTATAATATTAGTAGGATATAGAATCAAAATTTTAACGAATGTTCATACTTACATAATTAGATGGTAATTTAGGATGCAATATTTCTACATACAGGTACATTTATGTAAATAAACTCATAATATTAAATACTAATATCTAATCTAATAGTAAGTAATTAACATCATTCGGCGCCGGCAACGATTCACTAGTTTTATATAAATACTGTAAAATAAACAGTGAATAATGATTTAAAACCCTGGTACGTCTCTGTGGACCATTAACAAATTCTTATCGCGGCTTGTATCCCGATTAGGTGCTTGGTTCAAGGGGCCAAGATGTATACGCATAATATGAGATGACGTGTGAGTGCGGAATCCCGCCAAGTCGAACAAAAAAAGGCACGGCCGTACCATTCTTTTCTCGAAGCTATTCGGGCTATTTTCGACCCGACATTTTGTAACTTCGTTGTGGAAAAAACTGGAAGCCTAAATTTTCAGTGACCAAGAGGGCATCACATAGTTAGATATATTTCCAAATTATATTAAATTTGAACCAGTAGCTATTGGCAATTGACACGCACGGCAAAATAATCTACATCAAACAAAATATATCTAATATTAGCGCTTTGTGCTTTTATTTCTTTGAAAGTACCTATATAGAGGACTATTTAAATTACTTAGTAGATTATATTGCTGTGTGCGTTTGCCAAGACACAATAAAAAATGTAATATTGATATTTTAGTTACTATAATAAAATGTTGTTAGCTAACTAACAAGGTATCAATTTATGACAAAGTGGTTGGATAGCTGCTCCCATAGATAGGTAGGTACTGAATTAACCGACTTGGTTTACATTGGATTTCATAACTATTTACGGCAGAAGAAATGCGTTTTTTTATTTTTTAGACAACAAGCGGCAAACAAGCATACGGCCCGCCTGATGGTAAGCGGTTACTGTAGCCTATGAACGCTTGCAACACCAGGAGTATCACTCACGCGTTGCCGACTCTTCCCCCCTCCCCGATGAGCTCTGGCGACCTTACTCACGCGCAGGAACACAACTATAAGTTATTTGGCTGCTATTATATTTGTCCTGAGTGGGAATCAAACCCACGACCTGCGGCGTGATAGATAGGGTATCTTACCAACCACGCCAACCGGCCCGTCAATAATAAATAATAGATAAATAATAGGTATGCATTGACAGAGGTCATGGATTCGAATCTTATAATGAGTTGGAGCTTTCGATGACGGAAAACATCATGACTAGGAAACCTACCAATGAGCTTGGTGTAATATCTACTAATATTGACTTCGTGGCATTGTTGGACACAAATGTTTCTGTTGTGTGTTTGTGTTCTATACGTATGTACATAGCATGGTTTGTGTATCTTAGATCTGAACAATGATCTTGCTTTTTTTGAAGGCTTGACTTTTACAAAACGTGATAACAAAGGTTGAACCTTCATATTTTTTACTAAATTTAAGAAACTACGTCATAATCCAATAGCTAATTGTGTATGAATAAGTAATTAGTCGTTCAGAATAATATTTAATTTTTTTAAAAATATCATTAAGGAAAAAAATACAAAATATTTAATTATTATAAAACTGGGAAAATACAAGCGACAGTGGAAAAATGACTCAGTTTCAGTTTTAATTAAAATATGACTTTTTCCTTCGGTTTGCCGAAAAAATACCTTTCCAAACGACGACGTCCAAAAGTACTTGTAGTAATTTTTTGCAAATTTTTGCTACTTAGACGTTGAGATTTCGATGTCAGGCTTTCAGACAAGTAAATCGGTTTCGTTTCACCTTTAACTTTAATGTGAGTTGTGTTCAGCTTATTCCTGCTGTTATTGTGGTTGTATTGACGAACTTTTTTCAAAACATTTTTCTTGGTAGTAACGCTGAAAAAGTCGACGGTAATCGGGGACGTACCATCCTTTTTATTAACTCAGATATCTTTGATTCCTTGGCGTTGTAGTGGAACATCAAGAAAACTGGCAGTCTCGGTTGCAATGTTGCAAAGGTCTTCCTTGTTTTCACCTTATTTTCGTTGAGAAATACATGCGTTCCAGGTAGTCAACTTTATCCTCTAGCTCATTGATTCCCAAAGTGGTCCAGGTGGACCCCCCAGGGGACCACGGGAGCTCGACAGGGGTCTACGTTTGCGTGGAAAAAAAATGGGTGTCCACAATTCGTAAACGGGGGTCCATAGACTGTTTTTGTAAGAACTTGCATATTCCATATTCAGTAGAAAGAGCGTGTCAAGACTTGCCGTCACTGCGTCGCCGCCGGCCGCCCGCCCAGTCCTGTCCACAACGCTTTAGACGTGCATTAATTAATACGACTTGCGCTTGCAATCTTGCATGAACTTGTTTGATTCTTCACCAATATAAATACGAATGTGAATGATAAGATAAACATTACTCAGTTGTTTCCGGAATTTCAAAGAAGAAAAGTGAATCTCTATTAGTGTTGGCCAGTGACGGAATTTGTTTTAAGGCTTTCTGAGTTTCTTGCCGGAGTCTTCTCAGTCCAAGTGTATTCCGAACCGGTGGTAGAATCATTTGTAACGTTCATAAGTGCCTTATTAGGGCCTAAACTGAATAAATGATTTTTGAATTTGAATTTGAATTTGAAAAGTAAAGTGAATCGATATTAGTGTTTGCCAGTGTTGGAAAAGTAAGTACCTACCTGCCTATTTGTTAACAACGTGTATCTGCGGGAAAACCATTCCCAGTAGGTTCTGAATTGTGTTCTGAACCATTCTAAGAACTAGATTTCATAGGTCAATGAAAATTATTAGAACAGTATTTTGTTTACTTTGTTAAATGAACTGATTTTAAGTTTTTCCCGCTGGTCGGCGAAAATATCCGTCAAAAAATCTCTTGACTCGCGGAAGGGCGGCCATTCGAACGGGCACGCGCGCCGACCTTCAGAGTTTCGTGTTTATCTCGAAAACTACACATCCATTCTAAAAAACAAAGCTACCATTAGAATCTTAGATAAATTTCCAATTAGAATCTTATTATTACCATGTAATCAACTGATAGAACTATACCATAAATCATCATAAAAAATCATCATAAGCATAAAAGGTGACCTTCATTTGTATTTCGGATATGTATTGTTAGATATGTTGCTATTTGGAGCTAAACACATGTATTCAAGTAAATGAATAAAGAATAATTGAAAACGCATTCTTGGTTTTATTTCACTTCATGGATTAAGAGTTTTGGGTGGCGTGTGGCAGCCGCACCTGAAACATAAACTTAAAACACATTAATAAATATCAAGTAAAAATATTGAACACTAAAAATTAGTAAAATATAAATTTGTACTTCTTTGTGCCTCGGGTCGGTCGACGCAACACGCATGAGCGCAACACATGCGTAGTGGCTCTACCGCGCCGCGCGCCGAGCCGCTCGCGCAGTGCTGCCAGATCAAAAATCCCATTCAGCGCTAAAACGACAGAGGAAGCGCTAGATTTTACGATTTAGACGCATTAAAAAAGCGCGCATGCGTGTTGAACGCGTCGACCGACCCGAGGCACAAAGAAGTACAAGTTGCCATTTTAGCGCTTTGGGCGCTAGATTTAGCACTTTTTTGGTGTGTTTAGCGGGCATTTTAATTTTTTGCGCCTAGTGGATAATCTAGCGCTTTTTCCTATATGATAGTTTATGGGTGAGGAAATGCCCTGTAATCTCCACTTTTTCTTGTATGTCATGGCAACACTATTAGTCTATATTACCGATAGTCTATAGACGAGGGAATCCCCTGTATTTTAATTTTCGTTCATGGTTTTCAGTGTTACCGTATTCAAACATCGAACATTGTGTTCGCGTCGCACTTAAAAATAATTAATGTCATTTTAATGATTTGTACAGGACTAACTGCTGTTCATAGCAATTGTTATAATTATGAGCTTCCAGCCGATGTCCTGCCAAGGATTGGGACATCCGAAAAATATAGTCAGAAAATAAACGTTGATGAAGCTGGCCCTAATGTAGCAGTGCAGCAATTTTATTCAAGAAAAAATTAGTTAATTTAGCCGCGATATCTAGCGCTTTTTTAATGCGTCTAAATCGTACAATCTAGCGCTCTTGTGTCGATTAAGCGCTGAAAATTTTTTTTGGATACATGTTTGCGCGTCCTTCCGATGTAAATAAACAAAACTTAATTGTGATCTCGTTGCCTTCAGCCCTATGTTATTAATATTGTGTTCCGTGTTGTGTTAACCATATTATTTTCATTGTAATTCTGTGTTCCTATATATCTGTCTGTTGTTCGTTTACAATTATACATTATCAGTTACAATCCAGTGTTACTATTCATTTAAAACCCTTCTGAACTTAGAATAAATTTTATGGGTAGTGTATTCTATAAATAACTAAGCACCCCATAGGCGTACGATGCATGTTTGTCTGAATTTTTACTAATGTTATATTTAAAAGTGCCAAACTACTAACCTTAGACACAAGTGCCGCCCTCTATTTCGCAAATCAAAAAGATCGTATATTTACAGTCGATTAAAAAAATACTTGGTGATAGTTTGATAACCTATCGAGTGGGTTATCAAAAATGATGGGTTTTAAAAGGGTGATTACAAAAATATTAAACCTTGAAATTGTATTGAGAATGTATTTGATCAAATTGCACTGGAGAGCGCTCATTTTCAAAAATTCGAATTCGAATGCGTACGAATAAACCGGACGTTCGAATACTTAATTTTAGTAGTTATCGTCCATCGCTATTACATATTATTATTAGTATATTATATGGGTCTGGCAACCCCAATTCTAACTAATGTCAGTCACGTTGATTTTGTCTGTTTTTGTTTTCATTTCAGCGCGAAAGTTCAATGATCTTATATGTTAGTTTTTGTACTCGACAGTGAAATCTCTAGAGAATTAAAGAAATAAAGATGTAATAGTGTTCACAATAAATGGTGACTGCAGCAAAGTTGCAATTCTCATCTAACTCAAGGTACCTACTTACTAAGTGTAGACTTATTTCTTTAAAACTTTACTGTCATTTATCACTAAGTTAGCCTGCAAAAGATTGGTATAAGTGTTTTATTTCTGTCGTAATATCGAGGAAATCTGTTGCTAGTCAACAGTCTCAGGGGCGGACCTGTAACCCAAGTCGTATATGCATACGACTTGACTATGCAGTCAAGTCAATTACATTCCAGCAGGAATAATTAATTTTACATAATTGTACTAGCTTCGACGCAAACACAGACAGGCCACAGGAGACAGGAGGGAAAACGTGGAGTAGACTGCCATAACACAGAGGCATGAGTTAGACCTGAAGCTCTACCGTCTTAAAGAAAATGGTAATGAAATTTCAATTAATTTAGCTCCCATTTTCTGATATTCTATAAAATTAAGGCCCCACAAAAAAGTTAAGAACTGACTTGTCTCCTTCCCGGGTCTATAGGTATAATTTGTGCAAATTTTCAATAAAATTAATTCTAATTCTTAAAAAGTACATGAGAAATTTATTAGCTAAAGGAATTTATGTATACAGGGTGAATGGCCTAGTTAGAAAATAAAGGGAAAAGCAAAAAAAAAAAACAAATGAGTTGGAGCCAATTTTGCATTGCCGGGATAAAAAGTATCCTATGTGTTAACCTGCTATCTGTGTCCGAAATTTCATCCATATTTGCCTATCCAGATGCTAGTTTACCACAGAAACTGCATCATTTTTATTTTACTATTTCTTATAAATGAGTCAATTAGTTTTTATAATATATAAATAAAATAAATAAATAAATATTTTTGACATTATTATACATTATTATTATACAACAAATATTTACAATCAATGTATAAAATACAAACTGATATATAGAAAACATCCTCAAAGCCCTCGCTGCAGTCGATAGGCAAGGTTCCCAACAGGCTGGCAGCGTTGAAATTATAAATTATTTGTTTTAATTGTTAAATATATATTTAAATTTTTTTGTAAAGCATCTAAAAAAAGTATTTGTCAAATGTAGGGGCAAGAAACTATTTATTATGATCTGATATTAAAAAAACTAAGCCAAGTTTCTTGCCCAATTCTATTAGGTGAAGGCTGACTTCCGAATCGGTGGTAACATCAGTAAATCCTAGGGCCTGTACTGAATAAAAATTTAATTCAGTGCAGTTAAATTAAAAAACAGCAAAATTTATAAAGGGATTACTTTGACCTCCATATTATTTAGGATTATTAAATGAGTTATATAATATGTATAAATCTGAGGGCAATAACCTTATCACTCCTAAAACAAGTTTTGTATGATAATTATATATAGTTATAGTAACAGGTTCTTAGTGATAGCTTGGTAGAGTCGTCAAATGCTGTGTCAATGGTTGTGAGTTCGAATTCATAAATGAGCTTGAGCTTTTTGTGAAGTAAAAAAACTTGAAGAAACCATAGCACAGTGGTTGACTAGTTACCACCCTCAAGTTGAACATCTGTTGTCAAACCCTTACCTGAGTGTATTGGCAGATGCACTTGAGAGGTAGTGTATATTTAGGCTTTGTGTTCTTACCACCTTCAGCCACATCATCACTTACCATCACTTACCTACCACTTATAAAAAGATTATGGTCAAAGGCAGACCTATACATTGTAAATAATATTTGCATAGATTTAATGTACAGACACATTGTCTACAGATTAATAAATTGATATGTATAGATTAAAGTAATCTTAGTTTAAGTTTATCTTTATCTATTGAGTGTGGGCTCTATAGGTAAACCTGATATGCAAATATTACAGCAGAGCAACTAACTTATCATTCAACATATCAATTAAACTCAGAGTATAAAATTAAGGAGACCTATGCCAATGATTCATAGTGTGAAATTATTATGATATTGTGCTAAAGCAATTTTACATAAATGTGATATCTGTGATGCTTGAAATTCACGTAATAAATTAAAACAAAAAAAATATCCGTAAAAATTACAAAATGGAGACCATCCACCCTAATGGATGACCCAATCCACAATAGACTTCTTTGTTTTCATAATCTGAGATGATACATATTATTTATTTATATATATGAATGTATGTGTAACACACTACAGCTATGCTATTCTGTACTAAAGCTCGACAGTGAATTCTCGATGTGACTATTCTCTGTCTCGCTCGTGAAACTCGGTAATCAGGAGTTCACGAGTGAGACAGAGAATAGAGTCACTTCTAGAATTCACCGTCGAGCTTTAGTACAGAATAACATAGCAGGTACATGTTTATATGATAAAATAAAATACACAACCAACCCGACAGTCGCTAATAGGAAAAATGGAACTTGTTATATTTTGTTTGCTTGTATTATTAGTAAACCGGCGCGAGCGCACTCACGCGGTAGCTTCGTACTCTAAGCGATAATTATTTTATCTGCCAGTTATCGTTAAATATTACTCTCCTTTATTACCCTGAACTAGTATTAAATATGTGAGCTAGATATTATAGATCCTTTATTGAGAACCTAATAAATCATTTTAAAAAAAGCTATGTGAGTAGATGTGACATTTTTTACAAGATTTTAATGAATATTGTTACTTTAGTTAAACACAATGTAAATATATAATTTTCTGTATTTATTTATTTATTTTTATGGAAGACCAACAGCTGATTCTCTTACAGACTATAATATATAAAATTATACACCAGGAAGCCAGTAACAGGTCTTCACGGATAAGTGCTAGATTAATAAATATTTATGTGATGACAATGTAAGTTAAATATGACATAATTTAACATAGATAAAGGTATAATATTATTTAGTTATTTTGTTCTATTTTAGTCTATAGTGATATAGAACAAATAACACAACAGTATATAATCTATGTAAATAACAATATATTTAACACGCACTGCATTATGTTACTAAAAATCTTTGCTTAGTAATCGCCTCGCCAATGTAACGCTTGTGCAGAATAGATCTAAATCGTGCTGTCTAGCCAGGGCGTTGAAGTTGCTGCTTGCTCTCCACAAAAATGAATACCAATTCCCGCGTTCCCGAGAAAAAAAAGTAGCCCATGTCCTTCTCCAAACCATAGGCTATGTACATACCAAATTTTATCGCGATCGGTTCAGCGGCTCAGGCGTGAAAATGTAACAAACAAACAAACTCACATTCGCAATTACAATATTAGTTAAGATAGTTAGGACTAGGATAATAAGGTTGTCTGGAAGAGATCGCTCGCTATCGCAATAAGGCCTTGCGATAATATTTTTACCCGCGACGGAACGGCGATCTCCGAATATATGCGTTTGGGGTGAGAGGATGTTTGTTTGTTATTGTAACGACTTCTCAGGTATGGTATATGTATAAATACAATAAAGAATACTTATATCCTATAATTTTTAGTATAACATTTTGTTGGGGTTTTTTGGTACTTAAGTATACTTAAGTTAATACTTAGTAGGGATCCATAAATTATGTGAGGCGGTTTTAGCGATTTTTCGACCCCCCTCCCCCCTTGGTGAGATGTCGTGAGATTTGGCGCGACCCCACTAATCTCACGTGAGATTTTTCAAAATGCGTATTTTTCGTATAAATACGTTAAGCTGCGCATTTTTGTTTAAGACTAGTTAAGAGTTAAGACCAGTATTTAAGACAGAATGTAATGTAGAAACACAATGAGAAAAGCGAACAATAAAATATTTAAATAAGAACTACTAAAACTCGTGAAAGAATATTCATTCTAATTCAGTCCACGGGGACTCAAATGAGTGACAACTGAAACCAACGTATCCATGTGATTTTTAGTAGAATCATCTGCTGCTTCAACCTCGCTCAGCTTTAGCCTCTCTAAACCATTGTTCGTCGTTTACAATCATTGAGGGTCGCACTTTGCGCGCTGGTGCAGCTAGTGCACTGTGGACTGCACGCTGGTGCTCTGCAGCTCTTATGGTGATTGGAAAGTGGATACGCCGCAGCGTTAGTCGAGTCGCGTGTTTGTTAGGCCGGTGGCGGCTAAACAATTGAGTGGCTACTACTTTGTGTCATTCGCATAACCGCGATAAATATTACTGTGTAGGATTTAGCCATAATTAGTAGACAATCATGTTTTACTTAAATTAACCTAGTTTTCTCGCAATATTAAACTGTTTCTTGCGGAAAAAAATTACGTGATTCGGTTCGACCCCCCGTAAGATTGCCCTCGACCCCCTCCCCCCCTAAACACCTCACGTAATTAATGGATTTTCGATCGCTAGAAAAATTATTCCTCTACTCCTGTGATAAGTTTATACAAGTTGTTATTTTATACAGTTTGTTTTTGTATAAACTTATTATCAACTTGCAATGTATCTTTACTTATTAGTCTGAAGAGCTAAGTCAGTACCTATACAACGTGTTCCTTTTGATATTTCTTAACTCTAGGGCAGTAACTCTACAATACTAACATGTTCTCAACATGTCAAAGAATGAACTAGTATATGAATTTAGTCATTTTTATTTTTCGATTTTTCTTATAAAATAATTCGACAAAGTCACGATTATTTATGTAAAACACACTTACGTGAAATATGACAACGTCGCATATTCTTAGCTGAATGGTTTGATGTAGTTTGAATGATTTACTCGTAGGTACACTTATCAATGAAACTTAGTTAAACTTACACACATTGAGAGAATTGATTGATGTTATCTTAGAAACTATGTACTTTTGGAACACTTCTTCTATGACTTTAGTAATATTTTTACTAATAGCATAACCTTCGAGTTATGGCACTTCTTGTACTTATATGTAAAAAAGAATCAGAACTTTCGCTTTTCAACAGTCAGTTGCAACACGTAATTCGTTGTACCGATATTATATTAAGAAAAACATTAAAGTACATTGGAGATTCGAAATCCGGTGTGAGAAAAAATGTGAAGTAACAAACCAGTTGAGTGCGTGCGCACTGTTTGCGAGCTCGGCTCCTCCACTACAATAATATTTATAGTATATTTTAAGTTGGTTGTTTTCATTTATAGATCCAGTTGATGGAGCACTGACAAATACATAATGGATAAAGTATATTTTACTATCAATGGGGAGAGATATTCGCTCTGTAAGTATAAAAATTTTGCCTAATATAATATTCTATTCATGTTTTCCTCATATTGATACGATGTGAGCATTGATTTGCTAAAAACCTGCCAAGTTCAGCTCGGATTTGCGCACGGAGGGTTCTGTAAACGACGAATCAAAACCGTAGTTGGTTCCGAATAAAAATGTTGATTTTGTAGCACTGTAAGTCGACTGTGCTATTTAGCTGACATTGAAGTAAAATTCAATGGTATTTTCGATATACGTATTATTTTATTGCCATCAACATGTCTGCTCTATCTCGAAAACAGTCTTAAATAATGACCTCCAAATAGACTTTAGACTATAAAAAATTGAGACACGGAACCCTAATAACTTCGTCTTTGAATAGATCTGCTGAGTTTTGGTACTTACTTTAGTTAATTAAGTATTAAAATATTCATTTCACTATGTAAGGTCAACATAATAGAATTTAAATCATATACGTACTTAGTAGTATTTGTTAACACTAAGTTAGGGTACTTGTAATGTAATACTGCAGTGTTTTATGTATTAAAACTAGACATCCGCCCCGGCTTCGCACTGGTAGTAGAGCATATACACCTATTTTTTTTAATAAGCATATATGTACATATAACTATTGTTTTACGCGGCTCACGCCAGTAAAGCTCCCAGTCAGCATAATTTTTTCCGACATTGTCATCAATCATCGTCATATTTCAGCCAATTCACACAAAACCTTTAAGGTGACGCCGCGTTAAGCTTAAAAATCTGAAATTCAACGTGCTGCGTCCCGCTCCCTACTATAGCGACCTCTCATAGAAAACCCGCGTAAGCGGAACGGGCGTATGCGACAAAATGGTTTTTATTGTTTAATTTAAAAACTACAAATATAATTCATAAAACCTAAGTACAATTTATAGTATCAGTTTCAATTAATATATGTAGAAATTTTGGAACCTCAAATCGATCCTCAATGCCGGTAAAATTGGAATCTCTTATTTTAAAGAGGTCTTTTTGATTACCTAATTATTTTGTGTTATAAAAGTTAACCAATCGTGTTAAGCAACGTACAAAATAAAGTCAAAGACATGATGAATTCTTACATTAAATTTCAGTTCGTTCGCTTTAGTCATTGTTGAGAAAAATCGGAATCCTTGCAACCAAAATCTTCAAGGCGTCGCCTTAATGAATTATATACCGAAACCTTCCTCATGAATCACTCTATGACCGTATCACCGTATGAAAATCTGTTCAGTAGTTTTTGAGTTTATCGCGTACAGACAGACAGATGTGACGGAGAGACTTTGTTTTATAATATGTAGTGATGTACATAGCGAAGCAAATTAAATACGGAAGAAAAAACAGCAATAAATCTGTAGTCATAAGAAAAACATGATTTAAAGTAATTATGCGGATGATTTTTTAGCAGTGGCGTAGCGTAGGTAGTGTAGTGTTTGTGAATACATAATATGCAATGATATATTAATATGTTCTATATTATTTAATTACATACAATCAGCGCCGGCCCTGGGGTGGAGCGAGAGGAGCGGTCGCTCTAGGTGCCAGGTGGCTAAAGGCAATGCCTAATCCGTAAATCATATATTTTTTCAAATGAAAAATTATACAATTCAAAACGAGACAATACACCTACTGAGTTGTATTTTATCAAAAAGTGTCATAACGTCAGTCATGTCAAAGTTTCATAACACAAAATCAAATAACGAGTCAGTTGCCCTGGAGGTTAGATACCCTGACTCACGCCACAGGTCGTGGGTTCGAGCGAAACCAGGAAAAACATCCCACAACTCGACAAGTGATTTGGTTTTCATACTGTATGTTTTTCTTACTTTGGGATCATGGCCGTGTGTGTAAAACATGGATATTTATTATTTAAATCTGTGTTCGCGTTTCCTAAGTAATATATGTGCATACTAACAAGTACAATAAACAAGCTAATATTAGGTTTCTTAGTTTGTGACTTTATGTTAATAATTTGACAATAAGAATGATTGACATCCTAATAACGACTTGACTCTCGCATTATAATAACAATTTAACTTTATTACTTGTCAAAAGTACTTAAAATATGTATTGTCTCTGTTTCACTCGTTAGCCGAAAATAAAATCTATCTATACGTATATAAAGTCTTGTTCTGACTGACTGATCTATCGCTGGGGCTAGAAGCTAGAAATTTTGCACATCGGTAACGTATAACGTAGCGTAGGCATCAACTAAGGAAGTTTTTCAAAATTATTACCTAAATAAAGTAGCTGCCGATTCCAGGGCTCCTTGAGGTATCAACCTGGAGCCGCCCGTGAGTACGAGTGGGTTCAGGGGGAGTGAGATTGTGGTCCAACACAGCATTAAAAAAAGAGACCAACGATCTGTAGCATACATATAACCTCGCAACGTACATTATATGAATCTATCATTTTCTCCTTCTGACCAAGTACTTATTTTCCGTTCTTTTTCGTTGCGTTTTACGTCTGAATGAAACGTTTCTGACGCACTCAAATTTGACTTTGAAATTTTACTCTCATCGCGCCCAATAAATCTTCAGCGGGTCTTACGGGTCCAGCCCACGTAATATAGTTTCCGTGACGTAATATAAGACATCACTCATTTTTACAGCGGGTTCAGAAGTAAGCCCAACGACGTCACTGAACCACTACATACGCAACTACTTACACCTGCACGGCACGAAGGCGATGTGCCACGAGGGTGGGTGTGGCGCATGCGTGGTCGCAGTGTCGCAGACGCATCCCGTTACAAAGGAGAAACACGTGTTTGCTGTTAATTCTGTAAGCTCATGATTATTTAACTGTTTTCACCTACGTTTCAAAGATTTTTATCTTGACATGAAATGTAGGTAAGTACTTAATTTAATATTTTATTAGGATATTGACAATTATGTCAAGCGCTGTCAATCGTTGTTGGAGACAGGTTGTGGGCATGCCCTCTCTGCCCATGTCTTCTTTATAGGTATGCACTGTATCGATCGTTTGCGAGTCCGTAGTCCGACTCGTACTTGGCTGATTTTCGGGTGGCCGTGACTACAAACTTTTTTTAAGAATTGGATCCGCGTCTGAAATCTTGGTTATTTATTTTTGCCGATTTTTTTTCATACCAAAACTTTTCTAATTTCAAATTAACAGATAGATACCTACCGTTTATCTGGCCATCGAAAAATTGGGCCTAAAGGGGGTCACACACGGCGAAGATACGATAATATTTTATCTTAAGATATATGAGGCAGTGCTATACCAGCGAAAGAGAAGGAAAGTACCTAGGTAAGAGGTAGGTCGTTGCTTCTCTTTTCATAGTATAATGCTGTCTCATGATCTTAAGATAAAATATTATAGTATCTTCGCCGTGTGTGACCCCCTTAAATGTGAAATATCTACACAAAAAAAAATTCGACGATTTACAATGAAAATAAAGAAAAAAGATTTTTTTCAATGTATTTTAAATGGGAAAGGGGACCCCCCCATGCGCCAGCTCAATTTTCAAGATATCAAGCTTTTCTTTTAGGAGGTTTTTTTTTGACTAACAAATAAACGTTTTAGATGTACTTACTAAAAAAAAATTTTTTTTTTTCTGACGCAGTCTAGTGTATACGTAATATATATTTCTTTGTATGTTTGTTCGTTGTTCATAAAATACAGTGTAAGAGTTAATTTTTGAACCTGTTTTATACATGCAAGGTCAAATTACTTCATTTAAAAACATCCTACATAGATACTTACTATTACCGACGCTTGAGAGCCAGTTTTTCTTTTACGCTTTTTGTGTTTACCACCTTCGGTCACATCAACACTTATATTTTGAAATTTTGGTGAAACAATCCTATATAAGTTATATTTTCAGTTACTCACTATAAACTAACTTAATTTACAGGCCGGTTGGCGTGGTTGATACGATGCCTATCTATCACCCCTTAGGTCGTGGGTTCGAATGCCACCTAGGACAGACATTTGTGTGCATGAATATGTCTGTTTGTCTTGAGTCTGGGTGTAATTATAAATTTAGAAAAAAAGGTAGTAGGTATAATGTATGTAGTATGTCATATCTGGCTTCCATAGCGTAAACTCTGCTTAGTTTGGGATCAGATGGCCGCGTGTGAGATATAATGTCTCAGAATATTTATTATCAAAATTAAAACTTTTATTTCAGTGCCTAGTCCATATACTGTCATGTCACGAATGGGATATAACAACTATAGAGGGCGTTGGCAATCGCAAGGACGGCTACCATCCCATACAAAGTCGGTTAGCTGCCTTCAATGGCACTCAGTGTGGTTATTGTACTCCTGGCTGGATTATGAACATGTATAGGTATGTATAAGTTGATATTTTTAGGGTTCCGTACCCAAAGGGTAAAACGGGACCCTATTACTGAGACTCCGCTGTCCGTCTGTCTGTCACCAGGCTGTATCTCATAAACCGTGATAGTTAGACAGTTGAAATTTTCACAGATGATGTATTTCTGTTGCCGCTATAACAACAAATAGCTACTAAAAAACAGAATAAAATAAATATTTACAATAGACATGACTTTTTTTGCCGTTTTTATAGATAATGGTACGGAACCCTTCGTGCGCGAGTCCGACTCGCACTTGGTTGGTGCTTTTTTTTTGTATAAGCTTATATTTGACCACAATTTCTCTATGGTAAGTGATGACGTGGCCGAAGGTGGTAGGCACACAAGGCTCTCATTGTAGTTTGGCGACAGAACTAGAACTTGAGGGTGGTAGCCAGCCAGGTAGGTACTACAAAGTACCCTACCGCTGTGATATTTTCCTCACGATGTTTTCCTTCACCGGAAGCTCAAGCTCATTGTAGGATTCGAACCCACGACCTTCGCCGCGGCGTTTGACGCCACTACCACTGAGCTATCAGCGCCATAAAATTATCTTGTTGAATTAGGTGAAGTGGCAAAAGGTTGGCCATAATGTTCGGAGTTACGATAACTATTTTTTTTTTCATCAGGTAAGTTTGATTTTTTATAACGATGATAGGCTGAGAAGTGATGTCAAGTGCCGTAGGGAAGGTCGTGGGAGCGTGTCGTATTGCAATAACACTTCGACATATAATTAATTAGTATATTGTTTACTACAAACAACGTAAGCCTTGAACTGTTGGACAGAGAGAGAGCGAGAGGGCAACACTAAGAACGAGAAGAAACCGTTCGGTAATTTATAATTATGTGAGATGCATTCTCAAAGTTCGTAATTTTGAGGTAGGGGTTTTAGTGAGGGGAAATGTCGTCATATTAATATCGCCGTGCTAAATGTTAAAAATTCTCCAAAAAAGAACCCAAAATTACCATTTCGTTACGCTTAGTTACCACCATCTACCACTTCATAGATTGTGGTAAAACGTAAATGATTATTTTGTTTGATAGCATATACAAAAGTTCAAGCGAAAAGTTAACAATGAAGCAAGTAGAAAATTCCTTCGGTGGTAACATGTGTCGATGTACCGGCTATAGACCAATACTGGACGCGTTTAAGAGCTTCACAGTGGATGTTGGGGACTCGCTGCATCATAAAATACAGGTTGGTGATAATTTTCTTGATAATCCGTATCTATACTAAGAGTTTGTTTGTAGTAGGTGCAGGTATATGCTGCTGTGGTGGGTAAGGCCGTTACACAAAAAATATAAAAAATATTCCGGTCTTCTGCGGCCGGCCTTACCTTTAACATATACTGGAAGTTCTTGTCGTCAAATATATATTGATTGGATACAGTTAAACCTTTATTTACTTTTTACTAACATTAATATTATTTAAAATTACTAAAGCAGCCTATATCCCTTCTTCCCAGGACCTAGAAGATCTACATAAAATCAAATGCAAGAACGGATGCGAGAAGAAATGCGATATAGAGAACGATTGGTGTGTGATAGAAAGTGAACGCAGTTCGTTGATGGACGTGCCTATGAGTGGCGGGAGGTGGTACAAGGCTTATAGTGTACAGGATGTGTTTAAGGTTTGATGCTTTTTTAAGTTTTTTTTATATTTTTTTTTATTGGCCAATAAAGGTAGCCTAAGTTACTTTATATAACATCAGTCAAACAAAGTCCTATCATAATTGGTTCAGCAGTTTCGGACATTAACCGGAACAAACAGAAGAACAGATAATAGAACAGAGAAAAAAAAAGATTTTTTTTTTGTTTTTTTTTTAAACATCCTCATGGATACCCCGCGGCTCCAGGGTGAAGCAAACTCACTGTATATACTTTCATATTCATTTAGTAAATACTTATTTCGATATTACAAACAGACAGTTTTAATTTTATTTATTCGTATAGATGTTGTTTCTTGTTCTAAATAAATGTTTTTCTTTCTTTCATCCAACTGGCTCTCAAAAGCATCTGCCAATTCAAAACGGTAACAAAATGTTTTGCTTCTTGCGTTCACTTTGCAAATAATTTGTTTGTACTATTTCAGGTACTGTCACGGGAAGGTACAGACAGTTATACATTGGTAGCTGGCAATACTGGACAAGGTAATTAACTTACAATGTGTGAACTATATTAGTAAAAACCATACTATTACGGAAAGTTTAGTACCGATTCGACTAAAATGTATGTAAGATTCGATCTTACTCAATCACTCTGTCAAATTACCTTCGACGGGATTAAAACGACCAAAATGTAACCCTGTATGTGTGAAAGACATGTCACACGATGCGTTAAAATGACGGATGGCGGCGCAACGCACAAGGATAGTAGGGGGACGAGGTGGGGAAGAGAGCTGCGTATTTAATAGCATATAGAAGGTGTGACGTCGGAGATAGCTGCGTTGACGCAGCGCCGACGCAGCTCTCGTGTGGCATTGACTTCGTTGCGACGACGTAGCGTAGCCGCAACGCCCGTGTGGTATCGCCTTAAGATACCCTATCAGTTACGCCTCAGGTCGTGGGTTCGATTCCCATCCAGGACAGACATTTGTGTGTATCAACTTGTCTGTTTGTCCTGAGTCTGAGTGTAATTACATATTCGGGTATGTATTTAGAAAAATATTTAGTATATCAGTTATCTATGTAGTTCATAGTACAAGCTCTGCTTAGTTTTGGGATCAGATGCCGAATGTACCAGGTTTTTTTTATTTTATTTCCAGGTGTATTCCCAATAACATTAGACCCGCGTGTTCTAATTGACATATCATCAATAGAAACTCTAAGAGAGTCGTATGCGGACGAGAATTTAATACTAGGCGCTGGCATGACACTCACTGAGGTCATGCAGGTGTTCCAACATTGGTCAGCTAAAACTGACGACTTCCAATATTTGGACCAATTCAGCAAACATTTGGATTTGGTCGCCCATGTGCCTGTTAGGAATGTGAGTTTTTAATGGATTTTAATAATTATTTTTTATATCAAAAGTCTGATAAGCAGGTAGGCGGACCACCTAATGGTAAGCGGCTACCATCGCCTATGGACAATAGCAATACCAGAGGGAATTGCTAATGTGTACCGACCTTTATAAAGCCTAGAAGACAACTGGCTCTCAAGTGCAACTGCCGGAACACACCAGTAGGTGCATGGTAGGTGCATGGCGACAGATTTTCAACTTGAGGGTGGTAGCCAGCCAGGCGGCAATTCAATATGTTTTCTTTTAAACTTATGTTAAAATTAAACCTTATCTATATAGATAAGGTTTACTAGCATATGCTAGTAAGAGTCTGTTTTAATTTTTAACTATTTTGTGTTTTTAACTTTCTAGTATTCGCTTATAAAATTGGAACACTTTAGTTAAAATCTGTCTGCTCTTCTTGGCTTTTTTCCTCACCTTCGGCCATATCATCACTTGCCAGGGATACACAAGCTTTGCGTATCTCTGAAACGGCTCTAACGATTTGGATCAATTTTTTTTATCTAAATAAGGTTTTACTTTTTAAGTTCATAATTACTTGTTATTTAGGGTATGTTCCGATATACACTGCTAGCACTGTAAGGTGTGACGTCAATTTAGTATACTGAGAAACCGTTCCTTTATAGTTAGCTATACTGGGTACTGTTTAAAACGGAACGCACTCCAGTATACTGTCTGTCATCCATGTATATATAAATGTGGATACTGTCATTCTGGACGCTGTTGATTACGTGATCAAAGCACTGAGTGCACCTTACCTCAAAAACGCCAGTGCTCACAGTACAAAAATGGCGGCGTTTATGATGTCATTATGTTTCCCTAGGATACTGCGACAGTATACTGTCAGTCCATAACGGAACGTATTTCTCCCCAGTAAAACCACAGACCACAGTGAACAGTGCTCCCAATGTATATCGGAACATTCCCTTAATATTTAACCTATTGTTTTTGTCAGATTGGAACAATAGGCGGTAACTTAGCGATGAAGAACAAGCATCATGATTTCCCATCGGACATTTTTGTATTATTCGAAACTGTTGGTGCTACTATCACTATTTGTGAGTATATGTTGTTTTGCTTTCCGCCCCTTAATTTTACCCCCTTAATGGATGCCCATGTTATATGTCTATGGTGAAAAATTTCACTTTTCTAGCCATCAGTACCATAAATATAAAAATTCACTATCGTTTTTTAGTCGTTCTGACACCGGACTTAAACGACTAAATGAGCAGGGGTCCGAACGAAGAGCGGACCGAATAAACTAAAGACCCATAATTTCAATGTTTTAGACCCAGTGGTTTCTTTCAAAAGCAATTTTTCTAGTCAAAAATCGAACCTGTTGATTTTGATAAATGAACAAATTTATTATTTTTTATTTCCTATTACCCATAAAGCCGACTTACTTGCTATCACAATACATTTTTTCTTTTCTTTTATATTATGTTTTATCATGTGGTTTGTGTATAAAATAAAGTATAGATTCTATATCTCAGCAATATTTTCTGTTTCATTTACAGTGAACAGCAATTTAAAAAAGGATGAGATACATATAGAGGATTTTCTAAAAATCAATCTGACGAACAAACTAATATTGAATGTGAAACTACCGCCGTTGGCCTTAAATTGTAACATTAGGACGTACAAGGTAGGAATTATAAATCTGAAGGATTCAATGCGATTTTAGCTCAGTGTTAGTGACGTCGGATACGGCAGCGAAGGTCGTGTGTTCGTATCCTGTAATGAGCTTCAGCTTACAGTGACGGAAAGCATCATAACGAAACCATATCACGGTGGTAGGGTACTTTGTAGTACCCGCCTGGCTGACTACCTCAAAATCTATCGCCAATCACCTATCGGAGTGTTCCAGCAGCTGCATTTGAGAGCTAGTTCCTTCTAGGCTTTGTGTGCTTACCAACTTCGGCTATATCATCACTTTCTATAGTGAGATTATGTGGTCAAAAACAAGCCTATACAAAGTAAAAAAAAAATACTCGAAAAATCATGTTATCTTAATCTAATTCTCTTTAACAGATAATGCCCCGAGCCCAAAACTCGCACGCCATACAAAACGCTGGTTTCCTATTCAAATTAGACGCCACAAAGAAAGTTGTAGCCGCGAAAATTGTCTATGGCTCCATAAGCCCAAAGTTCACGTGTGCGAAAGAGACGGCAAACATTCTCATCGGTCAACCGTTGTTCAGTGATGAAACTTTGCAGAAAGCACTGGTTAAGTTAAAGGATGAATTGGTACCAGTGGATGTACCGCCAGAGGCTTCGCCGTATTGTAGGAAGATGATTGCGTTGGGGTTGTTTTATAAGGTCAGCCGAATGTGTGCTTTATGCTCATAGAGATTACTTCGATTCTTCTCTGAACATATAAAATTGTATGGAATGACGTTTAGTGACCGGAACGCGAGTAAAACCGCTGAGCGGAAGCTATGTTAACGGGCCAATGGCGTGGTTGATGATATAGGTCGTGGGTTCGGTTCCCGCCCAGGATAGACATTTGTGTGCAAGAACATGTCTGTTTGTCTTGAGGCTGGGTTTATGTGTATCTATATAATTGTTAATTTAAGTAGTATATGTTGTTTTTTTATTTATTACTAGCTTCCGCCCCGCGGTTTTACCCGCGTTCCCGAGGGATCTTATGTTTTCCCGGGATAAAAAAGTTGCCTATGTGTTAATCCAGGGTGTCAGCTACCTCCATACCAAATTTCATCCAAATCCGTTCAGTAGTTTTTGCGTGAAAGAGTAACAAACATGAATCCATACTCACAAACTTTCACATTTATAATATTCGTAGGATCTTATATACTTATGTGTATAAAATTCCCGTGCCCATGATGTTTGTCCGCGATGAACTCAAAAACTAGATACTAATCCGATATTAACGTATTTTTTTTAAATAAGTGATTGTTCCAACTTTAAAGCTGGGATAGTTTTTATCCCGATTATTTCCTTATTTTTATACAGAGAACGCGGGTGAAACAGCTAGTCTAAACTATCTATACTAATATTATAAAGAGGAAAGATTTGATTTTTTGTATGTTTGTTTGTAATGGATAAACTCAAAAACTACCGATAGGTACCGAACTTAACCGAATTTAAAAATTCTTTCGCCTATGGAAAGCTACATTATCAGCGAGTAACATAGTCTATATTTTATTTTCAAAAAAATTAGAGATCCTACGAAAATTGTGATAATGTAAACCATGGTATCAAAATTTTATCAGTTCTACTAGTGTTATATAAAAACAATGTATCTTTCAGGCTGTATTATCTTTAGCACCGACAGTAAACCCACGCTACAAATCCGGTGGTAGTATACTAAGTCGTGACTTGTCCCACGGCACCCAGACATTCGACACTGACAAGTCGCTGTGGCCTCTCAACCAACCCGTGCCCAAGTTGGAAGCTCTGACTCAGGTATATCTTGACCACCATCATCCCCATTCCTACATCGAACCACTGGACGCCGGGAAAATTTCCACCCGTACGTTGTAGACATCCCAAACATACGGACACAACGTTTTGCATCCTCATTTATAACGCGAACAGCAAAGGAGTGGAACTTGCTCCCGGCGTCTTTGTTTCCTGACTCCTACAATCTAGGGACTTTCAAGGCCAGAGTGAATAGGTTTCTTCTGGGTAAGCGTGCTCCATCTTAGGCTACGTCTTCGCCTTTCGACGGGTCAGAAGCCAAACGCAAGTCCATTCAATGTAAAAACAAAAAAAAGAATATTATGCATTTTGGAAAATAAGTCATACTTATTGTAGGAAAACTAGCTAGGAGTCGGTTCCTTCGGCCACATCATCACTTATCATAGTGAGATTGTGGTCAAACACTCGCCTATACTTAATAAGTTAATTTTTAACATAGAGATAGTTTATGGGCCGGGGAGGAAAGCTCCGCAAGGTGGACAGACCTTATAAAGGTCGTCGGAAAATGCTGGATGCAAGCCGCCCAAGACCGGTCCTATTGGAGATCCTTAGGGGAGGCCTATGTCCAGCAGTGGACGACTTGCGGCTGAGATAATAGTTCTAGTTTTCATAGTCTATGCTTAGTTTGGGATAAAATGGCTGTGTGAAGACTGTCCCAGGATATTATTGTTTTTTCGCGATTAAAACTTATATTTTTAAGCTATTGCATAGCTTTTATCGCGGGCTTTGAGCGCGGCGACCGAATCAAGAAATTCCGTAACGAAAATAAAACCTAACTCCGCCTACCATGTAGCTCGGCCGAGTGTTCGCTTAACGTGTATGTATATGGTACGACTGTACATGTAGGTATATATGTATACATAGGTGTTTGTTTTCTTATCGGGCACCACGCTCAAAAAGTGTAACTTGAATTAATATCAAAGAAAAACAAAAAAAACCGGCCAAGTGCGACTCGCGCACCGAGGGTTCCGTACAAACTTCGTCCATTGTTCGTCCATCAAGGGAAATGCTCAATTTTATTTTACCTTATTTGAGGTTGGTGCCAATTAAGCTAGACCTCTAAATTGTATGAGCGCCGATACAACTCAGAGGTCTTTATTAATTGGCGTAACTATGTATGTATGGGGACACTCTTTAATTTTCAACTTTTTTAATTTTTTAGAATTTTTCCTTTATTTGTGCTGTAAGACCTTGCTTTTTGCCAATTTTTTTAAATATATATTTTTTTTTTTTGTATAACAATGAATACTTATTATTATTTTTATTTACATATTTACAATTAAAGTAAAAAATACAAACTATGATATATAGAAAACATCCTCAATTTTTTATATTTGAGTTGATTGAATGAAAGGTAAAGTGCGGTTTACGATTTATGACGTATTAAAAAAAACTACTAATTAGATCTCGTTCAAACCAATTTTCGGTGGAAGTTTGCATGGTAATGTACATCATGTATTTTTTTTAGTTTTATCATTCTCTTATTTTAGAAGTTACAGGGGGGGGACACACATTTTACCACTTTGGATGTGTCTCTCGCGCAAACTATTCAGTTTAGAAAAAAATTATGTTAGAAACCTCAATATCATTTTTAAATCCATAGACACTTATGGGTTGGATGAAAAAAAAAATAAGTTTCAGTTCTAAGGGGAACCCCCTAAATTTATTGTTTTTTTTTTTCTATTTTTGAGTGAAAATCTTAATGCGGTTCACAGAATACACCTACTTACCAAGTTTCAACAGTATAGCTCTTATAGTTTCGGAAAAAAGTGGCTGTGACATACGGACGGACAGACAGACAGACAGACATGACGAATCTATAAGGGTTCCGTTTTTTGCCATTTGGCTACGGAACCCCAAAAAATACTGCATAAATAAATAAATAATTATAATTGCATAAGCTGATAAAAAATGCTATGTAATAGCTTTACCGCGGCAGTCCCTGAGTGCCACACGTTTTTTTTTCTGTTCTTTTTGCAGTGTTCTGGTGAAGCTGAATATGTTTGCGACGTGTACAGTAGGCCTCGTGAGGTGTCAGTGTCGTTTGTATTGTCCACTATATGTAGAGGGGAGGTGGAGAGTTTTGATGCTAGCGACGCGTTGGTAAGATTATAATTGATCATACTCCAAATTGAAACATTGGTAAAGTCGTCACGATATAATAGGCCCGTTTTGACAGCCCATTTGCATCCATGTGACAAGAGACAAATGTAGCGAGCCAAAAGAGATGTCCTCTTGTCATAATGGGCCTATTCCATTGTAATGACTTTAATGAGGTCGAATGTCGTGGTGAAGGTTGCGTTCGAATCCTATATTGAGCTTGAGCTTTCGGTGAAGGACAACATCGTGAGGAAACCATAGCATGGTGGTAGAGTACTTTGTAGTACCCGCCTGGCTGGCTACCACCCAAGAATGAAAGAAACAAAAAATATTCCTTGATTCACAGACAGAACAGATCTATATAAAGATAATTGCAACAGTACCCATGTTCTAAGATATTTCACTACATATTTTTTTTAAATTAAATTACATGTAGCGACATCTATCAACACTTCAGCTATCCGCGGATAGATGGCGCAACAAGATTCTACATCGCACTGACAAAGTT
Source organism: Tetheella fluctuosa (assembly GCA_951216915.1). Taxonomy (NCBI): domain Eukaryota; kingdom Metazoa; phylum Arthropoda; class Insecta; order Lepidoptera; family Drepanidae; genus Tetheella; species Tetheella fluctuosa. The sequence continues at coordinate 9,508,146 of OX578230.1, forward strand.
CGTCGAGTACTTAGCATATATACAAGATTCCAACATGTACAGTTGGACCGCAGTCCCCAGGCACTATGACCCAGCCTGGCGGAAGATCTTCTCTTTTCAATGGAGGAGTCTACCACCTTGCTCCTCCATACTACAAAACCCACTTTTATTTCCACAGAAACTGCCCGGCGTCAAAGCATTTTTGACATCCAAGGATATTCCTGGAAAGAACACATTTACCCCCACAAGTGTACCATGGCAGGAGACCGAAGAGGTTTTATTAGCCACCAACATATCTTACTACGGCCAACCTATTGCGTTGATTGCGGCCAATAACCATAAACTTGCGGCCAAAGCTGCTACATTAGTCAAAGTCAAGTATAAAAAACTGGATGTAAAACCGGTATTGAATGTGAGACAGGCTTTAGTTGCTCCGGATAAAGCAAAAAGGGTGAGTTTTAAAGTATATAAATAATGTCATACTTAATGTTGATTAAAAAAATAATCTAAAAAGCATGTTTTGACATATTTATTTTCTATTAAAAAATATAATCTAATTAGAATGCATTGTCATCGAGTTGTGACCTACCCTGAAAGTTTCAGCCGGATAGCTAGTCGGGAAGTGCTCGAAATTTGAGTTGCAAGATTCCACCCGGAACGACAGACAGACAAACAAAAAAGTGACTTAATAAAAACTTGGTAAAAAAAAAATACGTGTGGCACTCGGGGACTGTCGCGGTAAAGCTATTGCATAGCATTTTTAATCAACTTATGCAATTATAATTATTTATTTATTTTTTATTTAGGCAGTTTTTTTTTTTAAATTTATTCAAGTATTTTCTTTGATATTAATAGATCCCTATATACTTTCTCACAAACAGCATTCACACATATGTGTGTGGGAGGTATTAGGTTTTTTCGTTACGGAATTTTTTGATTCGGTCGCCGCGCTCAAAGCCCGAAGCCCGCGATAAAAGCTATACAATAGCTTAATAAATAAGATAAAATCTTTCTTAGGTTCGAGAGGAAGTTACAATTATCGCAACAAACAAAGGCACAGACACGACAAAAATAATCAAAGGCAGTTATGCGGTAAATTGTCAATATCATTATACGATGGAAACCCAGTCATGTTCTGTGTCGGTTAGTGAGCGCGGACTGACTGTCCGGTCTGCTACACAGTGGATGGACCTTGTTCATGTTGCTGTTGCTAACGTGTTGGGTATACAGGAGAATCGGTGAGTTTATAAAGGGAATTCATTATTCTGAATAACTTTAACTATAAGAATACTATATCAATAAAAAAAAGAGAAAAAAAAATGTGACGTTAAAATTGATTAGAAACTTGTAAAAAATGAAATACGAAATTGAAGGTTGGTGTTTTCTATGAATGTCTATACAATGGTGTAGTTAAATTAAAAAAAAAAATGCGTTGGCACTTCATAAATGTAATTGAGGGGTGAAAAAAAAATCGATTGAAAAAAAAAAGTGTGAGATATCATTATCTTTTTCCTTTTAATTTGATATACAAGTTTCAAAATTACCTTTCTATTTAAGTCAACAGTTCGAGAGATATACTTAAACTCGGAAAAAGTATCATCCACTCTTAACTTTTCAACAATAGGGTGGAAAATCCTGAAAAAATTGGATAGTAAACACTTTATAAAACACTTTCAAACGAAAATTGGTTTAAATATGATTTGTTGCGTAGTTTTTGAGATATATATATATTTTGAGTTTAACGACCGCAGAAATAACTTCATTTTTCAAAGAATCTTTGAGAAATACAAAGGACTTGGCTAAACAACTGCCCTAAGCATGTATAGAAATTTTTCACTAGCTCGTAAAATTTAAATATTCATTTATTATGTAATTATTACGGTTTTATTATTCTCCTAGAACTTTTGTGAACAAATCAAATAATTAAAATTGTTTTCATGTTTTTTTTATTTGAAAAGAAGAACATAAACACGATATGATGTACCATTCACGAAGATGTGGTCAATAAACTTACTTTTAAAGATATTTGCGTAAGCTGAAATTATCTTATATTATAATTACTATTTATTATACTAATCATTGTATTGCACAATTATAAATAATACTGATTATTTTTCCGACCCAAATATCGACCAATAGAATTGCACCATTCGACGTCACGTGGTACAACCTACATGGTATTATACTGATATTTTTTTTTGAATATTTTCTCTGGTCGTTGCTAAACAAAACATGATCAAAAAAAATGATGAAATTCTTATTTGTTAACTGTTCATTTCATCTCATGGTGCAATTCTATTGGCCGACATTTGGGACGGAAAAATAATCCCCCGAATACCACACGAGCTTCAAGTTTTTCAGGAAAAATCACTAGCGCTTCGCGCTCGTGATTTTTTAACCTGAAAAACTTGACTCCTTCATTTGTTTGCAACGAACCTATCGGAAAATACCCGATAATTTTGAAGCTCTTGTGGTATTATAAGTGATAATTTCAGCTTACGCAAATATGTTTAAAAGTAGGTTTATTGAGTACATCTTCGTGAATGGTACGAAATGGTACATCTCAAAACGATGATTTCTTTATATGATTTTTAGAAATCATTGGCAATATCTTGAAAGAAACGCCACTTAATTAAATAAAAAAGTGACAAAAGATTTTATTCGATCACACTTGATTCGATTAGAACCAAATAAATAAAAAAGTCCAAAAGTTTTGGAACATGTCATTGTGTAAACTCTTGGTTTAATGTATTCAAATAATTCAATAACCATCGCAATAATAATATATACTTATATCATTATCTTATGTCGAAGAATGTTGACTGAATAATGATCGACAAGAACAAAGCGAAACTACAAGTAGTCCCTTAGAGGACATAGGTGCATATTCCTGCAGTTGTATTGTGGGGAATAGTGGCTGGCGTGGCTGTTGCTTTTTGATTGGAAAGAGTATGTCTCTTTGGTTATGACTATGATCTGGTGTTTGAAGTGGGCGAGAAACCAGAACGTGTTGTTCCGGCTACATTTTTAAATAATGTACCTACTTGTAGATTAACAGAATAATCTTGATTTATCACTTTTGCTTCATAATAAATAAATGAATGTATACTCACCCACATAATAAATGAATAAATGTCGTTGTAGTTATTTTATTTCAATACTAGCTGTGCCCCGCGTATTTAATAATAATAAAATTATTTACTAATAATAATGCTTTTTTACTACCTATGTTGCAGTTTGTACACAAACGCCTAACTAAAAGTTCATAGCAAAATCGTTCACTTGTATACTTAGTTAATTTATTGACGTAGGAGATTCTGTATTATTTATTTCAGGATTGTAAAGATTTGAATAGTTCCTGAAACTTTTTTCATACGAAATACCAATATTCAGCTATTCAGCATTACATATTACTGGGTACAGTGTCTATACACGGTCAGGGCAGTCGCCCATAGTGGCCCATACTATATTTAGCCGTGTCCTTTATATTTGCCGCCGATAAATCAGTAATGGCATGCGTAAATACCTATTTTATTTTACTATTATACATGCCGGCCGGGACGTTAAAATGAGTACATAGTTGTTTATAATTAATCAGCATAGAAATAGTGGTGCCTCGTATAGGCGGCGGGTACGGCGGCAAGGCGTCGCGCTCGGCGGCGGGCGCGGCCGCGTGCGCGCTCGTCGCGGCCGGCCTCTCCGCCCCGGCCGCGCTCGTCATGCCGCTCACGCATAACATGCGCGCCGTGGGGAAGAGGCAAGCCTGCCATATTGATTACGAGGTAACTGACTATTCTACGTATAGGTACGTACGTCACGTGTCCACGGGGGGAAATATACGACTCCTGGAGATCGCAGCCGCCGAAATACTCATGAGTGTTTGGCGACGGCCAGATTAAAAATGACCGATCGATACCGCAATCGTGCATCGAATAGTACACCCGCGGGTAGGTACAGAGGGCGGTAATGGGTTACGGGGGGCGGGTACCTACTCCTGCGATGTATTTGTGAAACGGAATTTGTAAGATTTCTATTTTATTTGCATTTCATAATGCCCTGCAGTTTTGCCCGTGTTTCGGCATAAAAAGTCTTAGTAGAATTTTATTTTTCTCCGTGCCATTGGATACCTGTATACCAAATTTCATCACGATCGGTTGTGTAGTTGAAGCGTCAAGAGGCAACAGACAAAAGTATTAGTATGCTATTGTCTCCGAAGCTTAGCTTAGGCTTATCCAGCCGGCAGCGACACGTAGGAGTCTGAAATAACCCCGCCGCTTCCCCCCGGTGCCACGGGGTATCCACGAGGATTTTCCTGGGTAAAAAAGTGTAGCTTGATTAGTCGTTCTTCGCAACGTCCAGTCAAGCCGGTACCTGAATGGGTGACCGCCTAGTGGTATTTAACCTTGAGTGTTTCTGTGCTTCGGAAGGCACGTAAAGCCTCTGATCTCGGTTATCGCTTAATTGTGGTAGTCGTTAAGCTAGTTGGAGGGCTCCTAGGTGGCTTGACAACTCCAACAGTAGGTTGACCACTAGCCTGCCTCCACCAACCCGCAGTGGGCACGCGTGGTGGAGTATTTGCCCATTTCACCCTTATTCGTTAAAGGAGGCCTGTGCTCAGCAGTGGGACATATAAAGGATGTATGTATATCCATAGTCGCTGGTTCATATCCGGCTCGAAGGACTATGTTGAGTTATGGTTGTGCGATCAAAAATTAAAACTATACTGCAGAGCACGTTCAATGCGTTTTAATGTCGTCAGAAGGATAAGGATACAGAAAATCAGTGTTGCCAATAGAGGATTTTCTACATATACTTTTAATAACGCTAAATGCATGATCTATCCGCAGATAGGCGTCAATGACGATGGTCTCATTCAATATGTGGATCTGACGTATTATTCGGACTGTGGATATTCGTTCAACGATACCTCTGGGGCGGATATAGCGTCCATCATCACCAATCTATATGATACCACACGGTGGAATATTCGAGGGTACAGTGTGCTTACTGATAAGGCTAGCAACACTTGGTGTAGAGCTCCTGGTAAGTATTTCTATTACTTTATATATTAGCCTTCCACCCCGCGGTCTCACCCACGTAACCTTTTTTACCATTTTACCCCCTTTTAAAAATCCTTCCTCAGTTGGATGCCTACACTGTATATGCCTATAGGTGTCTATGTGCAAAATTTCAAGGCTCTAGGTCCAGCGGCTTGGACTTGGTATTTACTTGGTATTGGTATTTTTCTTTTTGATTTAATTGTATATTGTATTGTACATTTTGCTGTTATTGAAAAAATATAGCCAATAGTCAGAATATAAAAAAAAAATATATATATTTATAAAAAATGTAACCTTGCTGAGTTTCTTGCCGGTTCTTCTCAGTTGAAGGCTGATTTCCGAATCGGTGGTAGCTTCAGTAAATTCGACCTTCATAAGTGCCCTCCTAGGGTCTAAACTGAATAAATGGCTTTGACTTTGACTTTGACTTGGGCTGTGCGTTGAGTTTCAGTTTACCATTTTATATATAAGGAATAGCCCGGCGGTTTTTTTTTTCAGAGTTAGTGAGTTTTTGTTTCATCGTTATATTTTTAGTTAATTCAGGGTAACTTGATTTGATTTCACTTTTCACAATGACCAACGGGGGTTTATGGGGAAACCGGGGCTTTTATTCACTTTATTTCACTTTTCACAATGACCACCAGGGGCTTATGGGGAAACTGGGTTTTTTATTCTTATTTCCCTATGAGCACCAGGAGTTTCTGGGGAATCCGGGGTATTTATTCACTGGATTTCAGTTTTCACAATGACCAACGGGGGTTTATGGGGAAACCGTGGGTTTTATTCACTTTTCACAATGACCACCGGGGGTTCATGGGGAAACTTTTAATCCTCCCTGCGACCACCGGGGCCTATATTACGCGGACCTCGGGTGGGCGCGCTCACCTGCGTTTTCCTGATAAAAACCCGTATAACTTTTAGTAGCAAAATATTTTTTCAAATCGGACTGGTAGTTCCTGAGATCACCGTATTTATAATATTTGTTTAGAAAAAGTAAAGAATGAACCAAAAATTAAAGCAACAGAACCATTTTTCAGCTTGGGCTATTTCACTCGGTTCAGAGGCGTGCTGTTAGAATTGTCGTCAATAGGCTACTGTAACCGCTTACCATCAGGTGGGCTTATGCTTGTTTGTCACCTTAGTAGTAAAAAAAATGAAACGTCTACGTTGTAAGCCAAAATCGTTGTTTCTGACATCTACCAAATCAAGTTATAGTTTCGTATAAATCATCGTAAACCAGCCTCTCAGAATGTAACTAAACCATGCATTGACCCAAAATATTTTTTGTTGTTAGTTTTTATAGTATGTTTTAGTAACCAAACTATTAATCGATACGATAGAACCCCAGTCTTCTATCTAACCCCAAAAAAATACAAATGAGTTTAAGTCCTATGAAAACCTTAATACATTTCAGCGACAACCGAAGGCACAGCAATCACAGAACATATCATGGAGAGGATATCATACGCAACCAAAAAAGACCCAATCGACATCCGAACACTCCACATTTTACCAAAACACGCTGCCGTAATCGACATGATAGCTACACTCAAAAACGACTCCAAATACGATGACCGTAAAGTCGAAATCGATAAATTCAACACTGAAAATGCATGGAAGAAACGTGCCTTAAAATTATCCATCATGTCTTTCCCTATAGGTTACTCATGGAACTTTCCTGTAACAATATCAGTTTACCATGCAGATGGGACCATAATAATATCTCATGGGGGTATCGAAATGGGGCAAGGTATTAATACTAAGGTAGCTCAAGTATGTGCCTATAAGTTAAAAGTGCCATTAGATAAAATTGCTGTAAAAGGCAGCGATAGTTTCGTATCTCCTAACGCTATGGCGAGTAATGGAAGTGTAACTAGTGATAGTGTTGCGCACGCGACGGTTAGAGCGTGCGATGTATTGTTGGAGAGGTTGCAGCCTGCCAGGGCGGAATTGAATGAGCCTACCTGGGAGGAGGTTGTTAAAACTGCTTATGAGAAAGGTAAGTAAGAATTTCATCTTCGTTTTCATTTTACAAGATTTTAATTAACTGCAACTTAAATTTTAAACCTGTGGGGCTAAATTCAACTTTCGCAGCTTCATTTATGTTTTTTATTTGAATAGGTGACAATTTATAAAAACAAAATACCACAGATAATGAAGTTGCGAGCGAATGCGGCAAAATTATCTCTCCAGTTCCACCCAACCGTTTGAGATGAAATTCTGCACTCTTTTGGTCTCGTCATTAAATAGTACATCTCAAAACTGCTTTTTTTAAAAGGTTTTTTAAATATTATTTGCAATCAAAATGTCTTGGTAATCCGATTAATATAATAAATGCGAAAATTTGTTTGGATGATTGTTACTCAATCACGTACTGCACTGAACGGATTTGAATGAAATTTGGCACGAAAATAGATCATAATGTAATAAATTACTGCACCGGTACTAACGCAGAGATGGGATCATGAGATAATCGGCAGAGATGATAATGGAGATGCCATAGTATATAATAATTGTTAATGTTGCTATTCCACGTATCACTTGTGAACAGGTGCTGCTTGCAAATCGGTCCCGTCTGCTTAATTTTGCTTTATTTACTCATTTACTACACTTTTTTTTTATTATATAACACATATATTGTCAATGGAACTAAATAGTGACAGTTGATTTTGACAACATAATTGGCGATTTGAATTTATATGTAGGTATTTCATCGACTCTAAAAATGTTAACAGGTATAAACCTCCAGGCGTCGTACACGACGTCCCCGCTAGACTGTCCGGCCGGGTACGAGGTGTACGGCGCGTGTGCGGCCGAGCTGGAGCTGGACGCGCCCAGCGGCCGCCACGTGCTGCGCCGCGTCGACCTGCTCGAGGACGTCGGCGTCAGCCTCAGCCCCGACATTGATGTTGGACAGGTGGCCTAACCTATATAAGCTAGATAAAACACACATACTTAACCTAACCAGCTGAGTAATATAGAGTAACTCTATTAGCTGATAATTCGAAATAATTCTTGTTTTTCCTGTTTTTCTTGTTTTAAAAGTTTTTTTGTTCAAATAATTAGCGACGCGAGCTTCGTCCGGGTATAATTTATATACACAAACCTTCCTCATTTATAGCTCTTTCTATCAGTGAAAACCTTATCAAAGTCCATTGCGTAGTTTAGAAGAAGTAAGCGGAGAAAGAGGCAGATAGCGACTTTATTTAGAGAAAATTTACAGCATCATTAAGAAATAAAGTAATATTAGAACTCCTTTAAATTGAATCTTCAAATTAAATTTACGTCTATGTAATGTCTTGAATGTACCAATTTTGTATTTAAAATATAATTTCCATCATCAGATCGAAGGTGCCTTCATCATGGGCCTGGGTCTCTGGACATCAGAACAACTGATATACGACGAAACAACCGGCAGATTACTCACAGATAATACTTGGACATACAAACCGCCCGGCGCTAAGGACATCCCTGTTGATTTTAGAGTCTATTTTAAAAGAAACTCGCCTAATCCAAATGGCGTTCTTAGGTCTAAGGGTGAGCTTAAACCATTATATCATTATTACCATCCGCCCTGCGGTTTCACCCGCGTTCCCGAGGGATCTTATGTTTACCCGGGATAAAAAGTAGCCTATAGTCTTCCTCGATAAATGGGCTATCCAACACTGAAATAATTTTTCAATTCGAACCATTAGTTACTGAAATTAGCGCGTTTAACCGAACGAAACTCTTCAGCTTTATAAAATTAGTATAGATGATCTTCTATCTAAACGATTGACCCTTCTGCACTTGGACCATGAAAAGATTACAATTATTTTACTGTCCATATCTTGCTTTTTATTTTTACTATGTATAGGCCTGTTTGAACACAATCTCATCATGGTAAGTAGCAATGCGAAGGCGAAAAGCACACAATTTAGAAGGAACTGGCTCTCAAGTGCAGCAAAAATTTTAACTTGGAGGTTGTAGCCAAGCTAGCAAGTACTACAACTTCTCTACCTCCGTGCCATGGCTTCCTCACGATATTTTCTTTCACCGAAAGGTCATGCTCATTTTTCGTTTTACTACGACCTTTTTGAAAAACCCCATGGCGCAGCGCTGGGAGAACCCGTTAGTTAGTTACTATAGGCCCTAGAATAGAATATGGACTATATTTCATCTCGAGATTGCGGGTGAAACCGTGAGGAACAGCTAGTATTCATTAAGATATTATTTTGTAGCAACCGGCGAGCCAGCATTGACCTTAGCTGTTGTGGTGACGCATGCTCTCCACGACGCCATCTTGGAAGCGAGGAAGGAGTTCGGATACAAAGATACCGAATGGGTCGACGTTGGTAAGTTTTAATTTAAATATTGTCTATGAGTATACTCTAGAACCACTACAGATTTTGATGAGCCTCTTAAGTGCCTACTTAAAGATACTAAACAAATGGCTTGATCCATAGTTTTAAGGTGACCAATATATAATAATAATTTTGTTAGATAATCAAAAAATTGTCATATGTATAACAAATAAATAAACAATAAATGTTTGATAAATTTCACTAAATAGGGTAATAAAAATGTTAGTTTCACTGTTGGTAACTCTAACTTCGAATCAAACAATCCCTAAGTGGACAAAGAAATTTCAACCCCCGATGGGGTGATATTCAGTTTATTGATATACTTATTCCAAAACATTTTCACAATAAGTATTTTCACTAACTACTAAATACTTTACCTGCGCGCACATATTTATAACATGTTTTCATGCGTTTTTTTTTCAGGTATCCCATACAGCGTAGAGAATATTATAAAAGCAATATCTCCCAAAACAGAATGTTATAAATTAAATTAAAATGTTTTTTTTTTTTATAAATCAAGTCTCAAATTATATTTTATTTGATAATTTATAAGTGTAGTTTTTTTTTATTTAACACATAACATCATTAGATAATTATGTAAATAAAACAGATATTTAGGAGTTTTTTTTTATTCAAAGTTTAACCTGTCTCCACAATTCATTATGTTAAATATAATAATTATAAATTTACAAACTGACAAAATAAGTCGATGCAGTTCCATTTATTGGAAATAATTCTGGACTTTAAATACAATCGCTTTTTTAAATCCTACGATTGGTAAAATCTTAGTCGATTTCGCTTTTATTCTAACATTTCATAGAGATTTAATTCAGTTCTTAGTATTTTGATAATATTAACACGGAATATTATTTTATTTGACATTTATTATTTTTATGATAATTACGAGAAAAATATCAATATCTCTATTATGACGAATTTGTAGTCTGTCGTGAAACTTAATTTGTAATTCAAAATGTTGCCAACAAGGCCACTAAATCCAGTTATCATAGAAAACTCAATGAAAACTGCCTTCTAGTAATATTTAATTGTGAACAATAGTTTTACATTACACAAAATATTGTTGAATATTATGTAATTAAGGTCTGATTTTCAATAGCCAGATAAGCTGTAGAATTGCCTATTGCATTGCTTATGTAGTTTATGCAGCGATTGCAATTGTAAAATCGTCCCATAATTCAATATCTATTTATATAAAAATAGGCAGACATAATAGTTTATCATATGTCATTATCTCTTGTTTGTTTTTGTTTTTTAGTATCTATTGACGAGTTTTAGTCTCAATAAAAATAAATGGAAAAGGCACAGCGTAACCGGGTTCACTCTAGTTATTGTTATTACACTTACGTACAGTATACTTGCACAAACTACACTTTCGAGGCGATGATAGCTCAGTGGTAGTGACGTCGGACGCCGCGGCGAAGGTTGTGGGTTCGAATCCTACAATGAGCATGAGCTTTCGGTGAAGGAAAACACCGTGAGGAAACCATAGCACGGTGGTAAGGTACTTTGTAGTACCCGCCTGGCTGGCTACCACCCTCAAGTTGAAAATCTGTCGCCAAACACCTATTATCCTTCTAGGCTTTGTGTGCTTACCACCTTCGGCCACATCATCACATAGTGAGATTGTGGTCAAACACAAGCCTATACAAAGTAAAAAAAAATACTGAATTTAAGTCTTGACGTATAGTGGCTACTGTCGCCTATGGACATTATAGGTAATTTCCTTCCGAAAGCTCATTATAGCATTCGAACGCACGTACTCGTCAAGGCATTCAACGTTATTACAGCTGAGGTCAGTGATGGTTGTACAATCTTTTAAATGCCACAAAAACATTTCAACACATTTGCGCGTAAATTGGCTCTTATTGCATCGCTTTTGAAAAACGTCATATGAAATGCGTGATTACACTCTCCAATAAGGGGCCATCCATTAATCACGTGAGGCTCGAAAGAGGGGGGAGTGGTCTAAACCGAAAGTGTAACCTTGAGTCGCCGGGCAACGAATTAAGTCCCCGCGTCTTAAACCTCACCACGTATCACCAAGGGTGGGGGGTTAAAAAATGCAAAAAAAAACATCACGTGATAAATAGACGGCCCCTAATCCTGCCTCGAGTGTAATGAGAGTGATTACCTAGTGAATGTGTTACAATGGGCGGCCTTATCATTAAGTGATCTCTACCAGACAACCTATGTATGGAGAGAAGTTAAAGAGTTTTAGCTCATATGTATCATATTATTATGTACTATTTTCGTACAATATCACTGACGGTTTGACAATTAAAATATACAAGTCACATTGAGGCATATAACGTAAAACAAACGTATGTATTTCTTTTATTACTAAGATTTCTATAACATAACTGAATCTTCCGATATGCCAGCACACTGGAACGACTTTGGTCTTACTTGTGTATTTGGATCATTCCATTCCGGGTGGTAGTGGTTCCATGGGGTTCATTGGTGGCGGTACCGGAGCCGGGACCGGCTGGTACTGAGGCTCTACTTGGTACTGGGGCTCTTGTTGGTACTGGACTTCTGGTTGATATTGTGGTTCGGGTTGGTACTGAGGTTCGGGCTGGTATTGGGGTTCCGGCTAAAAAATATACAAACATTATGAATGTTAAGTGCCTTGTCGATTAACCTTTGCCAGTTTTTATTAAAATCAGTTTAGGTGTCGTCAAAACTTTAGTACCTACAGTACACGGTACATACCTGGCAGGCTTGGTGCACGTGTGGCGGCTCCATGGCGGCGAGGTGCGCCCGCAGCGCCGCAGTACAGTACAGTACAGTACAGTACAGTACAGTACACGGTACATACCTGGCAGGCTTGGTGCACGTGCGGCGGCAGCGCGGCGCGGCGCGCGGGCTCCATGGCGGCGAGGTGCGCCCGCAGCGCCGCAGTACAGTACAGTACAGTACAGTACAGTACACGGTACATACCTGGCAGGCTTGGTGCACGTGCGGCGGCAGCGCGGCGCGGCGCGCGGGCTCCATGGCGGCGAGGTGCGCCCGCAGCGCCGCAGTACAGTACAGTACAGTACAGTACAGTACACGGTACATACCTGGCAGGCTTGGTGCACGTGCGGCGGCAGCGCGGCGCGGCGCGCGGGCTCCATGGCGGCGAGGTGCGCCCGCAGCGCCGCAGTACAGTACAGTACAGTACAGTACAGTACACGGTACATACCTGGCAGGCTTGGTGCACGTGCGGCGGCAGCGCGGCGCGGCGCGCGGGCTCCATGGCGGCGAGGTGCGCCCGCAGCGCCGCAGTACAGTACAGTACAGTACAGTACAGTACACGGTACATACCTGGCAGGCTTGGTGCACGTGCGGCGGCAGCGCGGCGCGGCGCGCGGGCTCCATGGCGGCGAGGTGCGCCCGCAGCGCCGCAGTACAGTACAGTACAGTACAGTACAGTACAGTACACGGTACATACCTGGCAGGCTTGGTGCACGTGCGGCGGCAGCGCGGCGCGGCGCGCGGGCTCCATGGCGGCGAGGTGCGCCCGCAGCGCCGCAGTACAGTACAGTACAGTACAGTACAGTACAGTACACGGTACATACCTGGCAGGCTTGGTGCACGTGCGGCGGCAGCGCGGCGCGGCGCGCGGGCTCCATGGCGGCGAGGTGCGCCCGCAGCGCCGCAGTACAGTACAGTACAGTACAGTACAGTACAGTACAGTACAGTACACGGTACATACCTGGCAGGCTTGGTGCACGTGCGGCGGCAGCGCGGCGCGGCGCGCGGGCTCCATGGCGGCGAGGTGCGCCCGCAGCGCCGCAGTACAGTACAGTACAGTACAGTACAGTACAGTACAGTACAGTACACGGTACATACCTGGCAGGCTTGGTGCACGTGCGGCGGCAGCGCGGCGCGGCGCGCGGGCTCCATGGCGGCGAGGTGCGCCCGCAGCGCCGCAGTACAGTACAGTACAGTACAGTACACGGTACATACCTGGCAGGCTTGGTGCACGTGCGGCGGCAGCGCGGCGCGGCGCGCGGGCTCCATGGCGGCGAGGTGCGCCCGCAGCGCCGCAGTACAGTACAGTACAGTACAGTACAGTACAGTACAGTACAGTACACGGTACATACCTGGCAGGCTTGGTGCACGTGCGGCGGCAGCGCGGCGCGGCGCGCGGGCTCCATGGCGGCGAGGTGCGCCCGCAGCGCCGCAGTACAGTACAGTACAGTACAGTACAGTACACGGTACATACCTGGCAGGCTTGGTGCACGTGCGGCGGCAGCGCGGCGCGGCGCGCGGGCTCCATGGCGGCGAGGTGCGCCCGCAGCGCCGCAGTACAGTACAGTACAGTACAGTACAGTACAGTACAGTACAGTACACGGTACATACCTGGCAGGCTTGGTGCACGTGCGGCGGCAGCGCGGCGCGGCGCGCGGGCTCCATGGCGGCGAGGTGCGCCCGCAGCGCCGCAGTACAGTACAGTACAGTACAGTACAGTACAGTACAGTACAGTACAGTACAGTACACGGTACATACCTGGCAGGCTTGGTGCACGTGCGGCGGCAGCGCGGCGCGGCGCGCGGGCTCCATGGCGGCGAGGTGCGCCCGCAGCGCCGCAGTACAGTACAGTACAGTACAGTACAGTACAGTACAGTACACGGTACATACCTGGCAGGCTTGGTGCACGTGCGGCGGCAGCGCGGCGCGGCGCGCGGGCTCCATGGCGGCGAGGTGCGCCCGCAGCGCCGCAGTACAGTACAGTACAGTACAGTACAGTACAGTACAGTACACGGTACATACCTGGCAGGCTTGGTGCACGTGCGGCGGCAGCGCGGCGCGGCGCGCGGGCTCCATGGCGGCGAGGTGCGCCCGCAGCGCCGCAGTACAGTACAGTACAGTACAGTACAGTACAGTACACGGTACATACCTGGCAGGCTTGGTGCACGTGCGGCGGCAGCGCGGCGCGGCGCGCGGGCTCCATGGCGGCGAGGTGCGCCCGCAGCGCCGCAGTACAGTACAGTACAGTACAGTACAGTACAGTACACGGTACATACCTGGCAGGCTTGGTGCACGTGCGGCGGCAGCGCGGCGCGGCGCGCGGGCTCCATGGCGGCGAGGTGCGCCCGCAGCGCCGCAGTACAGTACAGTACAGTACAGTACAGTACACGGTACATACCTGGCAGGCTTGGTGCACGTGCGGCGGCAGCGCGGCGCGGCGCGCGGGCTCCATGGCGGCGAGGTGCGCCCGCAGCGCCGCAGTACAGTACAGTACAGTACAGTACAGTACACGGTACATACCTGGCAGGCTTGGTGCACGTGCGGCGGCAGCGCGGCGCGGCGCGCGGGCTCCATGGCGGCGAGGTGCGCCCGCAGCGCCGCAGTACAGTACAGTACAGTACAGTACAGTACACGGTACATACCTGGCAGGCTTGGTGCACGTGCGGCGGCAGCGCGGCGCGGCGCGCGGGCTCCATGGCGGCGAGGTGCGCCCGCAGCGCCGCAGTACAGTACAGTACAGTACAGTACAGTACAGTACACGGTACATACCTGGCAGGCTTGGTGCACGTGCGGCGGCAGCGCGGCGCGGCGCGCGGGCTCCATGGCGGCGAGGTGCGCCCGCAGCGCCGCAGTACAGTACAGTACAGTACAGTACAGTACACGGTACATACCTGGCAGGCTTGGTGCACGTGCGGCGGCAGCGCGGCGCGGCGCGCGGGCTCCATGGCGGCGAGGTGCGCCCGCAGCGCCGCAGTACAGTACAGTACAGTACAGTACAGTACACGGTACATACCTGGCAGGCTTGGTGCACGTGCGGCGGCAGCGCGGCGCGGCGCGCGGGCTCCATGGCGGCGAGGTGCGCCCGCAGCGCGGCGGCCAGCTGCGGCGCGGCCCCGGTCGCGTGCCGCAGCGCCGCAGCGGGCAGCGCGCACGCCAGCGCGCACGAGTGCGGCACCAGCCGCTGGCAGCACTTCACCCACCCCTCCCACGCCACCTTGTTGCTCCACACCTATACACGAATGATAGTCTTGAATTTAAAAATATATTTTATAATTGAATGAATATATATTTTTAATTTTTACTATTATTCTTTAATTAGGAAATAAAAATATGTCATGAAAAAAATATAAATATATTAACACAAAATAAATCAAGAAATACGACATAAACAGACATAATAGAGCTTTTACACACATTATGAGACTATTATATAGTAGGATACCTCTTTCTCGACGAGCAGTTGCAGTATATTCAAGACGAGAGGGCCGAGGTTGGGGTACAGAGTGAGCGCCTGCAGCACGCTCCTCATCATCAGTACTGGGATCTCCGGCTCCTCCGTCAGCCGCTGGAGTACTGCTGATATCACCTGCAAGTTAATTAAGTGATGAGATTTCAATCCACCTATTAAACTTTATGTGCACATATCATCATTTTTTAAGAGCACAGTATTAGTATGAACATTATAGAATGTTACAAAACAAGATATTAAAAGCAAAAAAAACTGTGAAAATTACTCATTTCATATTATGAAAATTGGTCTTTATATTATACAAAGTCTTTATGTAAAGAATAGTGATATGCACACTATTAATACTAGAAATAAGCATAAACTTGTGACCACTGCTTATAGACTCCAAAAAGTGCAAGGTTCATTTTTGGGACTGAGTACACGCTTCTATAATAAGATCCCTCCTACACTTTTAAATTTGCCTTTACATACATTTAAGGAATGTGTTAAGTCCATTTTAGTACAGAAGGCATACTATAACATTAATGAATATTTAAATGACGACAATGCTTGGGTGTAGCGCTTGCTCTTGCAGGATACATTTTATGTAATAAATCTAAGTTTGCAAAGAAGTTTGTGTTTTGAAAAGAGTAATTGCTGAGTTTCTTGCCGGCTCTTCTCAGCAACCTTCCGAACCGTGCGTTAGAGTCTGACTATTAACAAGTGCCTGTGAAGGCCTATTTGAATGTATGGAGGAGCAAGGTGGTAGACTCCTCCATTGAAAAGGGAAGATCTTCCACCAGGCTGGGTCATAGTGCCTGGGGACTGCGGTCCAACTGTAGATGTTGGAATCTTGTATATATGCTAAGTACTCGACGAACTTTGTCAGTGCGATGTAGAATCTTGTTGCGCCATCTATCTACGGGTAGCGGAGGTCTTGATAGATGTCGCTACAAATGAATAAATTATTTCATTCATTTTATTTCATTTACAATCTGTTCCCCGCGGTTTCACCCGCGTTCCCGGGATAAAAAACAAGCCTATAACCTTCCTTGAGAAATGGGCTATCAAATGCTAAAAGATTTTTTTGACATCCGACTGGTAGTTCTAGAAAATAGTGCTTTCAAACAAAATAACTCTTCAGATTTATTATATTAGTATAAGATTGGGTCAAATTCGCTTGATAAGTAAGAAGATATTATAACCAATAAGTCTGGTGGTAATAGTGATGAAATCTAAATAGCGTTTTATGGTTAAGGCCGTATGTCATCGCTTACCATCAGGCGGGCCGTATGCTTGTTTGCCGCCTTAATGGTATAAAAAAATCCGGCCAAGTGCGAGTCGGACTCGCGAAGAGTTCCGTACCATTATCTATAAAAACAGCAAGAAAAAAGCGTTTGTTGTATGGGAGCTCCCCTTCAATATTTATTTTATTTTGTTTTTAGTTTTTGTTGTTATAGCGGCAACAGAAATACATAATTTGTGAAAATTTCAACTGTCTAGCTATCGCAGTTCTTGATATACAGCCTGCTGACAGACAGACGGACGGACAGACAGCGAAGTCTTAGTAATAGGGTTTTTACCCTTTGGGTACGGAACCCTAATAAAATCAATCTTTATATAATTTAATTTTGTGCCAAAACGGATCATAAATTATTACCTAGGGTCCCGTTTTTACCCTTTGGGTACAGAACCCTAAAAACAGTATTATTAACATACAATTATCTAATGTTAAAATCCACTCACATCCTGGGTATAAGTCTGTTTCTCAGCAAAGCACAGGGCAGTAGCTTTGATGATATACTTGAGCTCGGCCTTACTCGGGTCTATGAGATGTAACTCGACCAGCAGCTCCGCTGGGGTGACTGAAATTGTAATTAATAATTATATTTTTATTTATAGATAGACTAATAGAGATACAGTTTTGTAAGATAACAAAGAGGTCAGTTATTAAACGGAAAACTGCTCGACTTACGCATGCTCGAGCATTTTCTATTCCATTTAAATTGACGCTTATGTATGTGGTGTATACTCACTTATCAGATACAGTGAATCATTTAAAGAAATATAGTTTGTAGGAAATGGTGGAGTTAACATTTGCCGTATTGTGTAAATGTTGCTATGGCGATTAAAAAAAAAAGTTCCCAACAGTATATTGTGATTTAACGGACAAGTGTAATTTGTGTCACAAATTGTGTATTCAAACAAATAATAACATACAATCTTAATTTCATATGTACTTACATATCATAAAAACTGTAAGTAGAATAAAATTATTCATTAATAATATATTATCTAAAAAAAAAAACTTTTTGGTTTCAAGAAGTTTTATCAATGTTTATCTTTGTAAATACATTGGGTATGTTCCGATATACACTGCGAGCACTGCAAGGTGTGACGTCATTTTAGTATACTGAGAAGCCGTTCCTTTATAGTTAGCTATACTGGGTACTGTTTAAAATGGAACGCCGTCCAGTATACTGTGTGTCATCCACGTATATGTAAACTGTCATTCTGGACGCCGTTGATCACGTGATCATAGCACTGAGAGCACATTACCTCGAAAACGCCAGTGCTCACAGTACAATATGGCGACGATTTATGACGATATTTCCCTAGGATACTACTGCAGTATACTGTCATCTATAACGGAACTAATATCTCCCCAGTAAGAGTACTGAACAGTGCTCGCAGTGTATAACGGAACATACCCATTATCTCTTTCGATGACGTATTATATGATAAACTCAAAATCATTTATTCAGTTTCGGCCCTAATAAGGCACATATGAACGTTACAATCAATTTGATTCTACCACCGGTCGGCAATAGTATTAAATAAAATTGGGGTTTCAGAAACTGGAAGTAACTGCCGTCCTCAAACATTACCTCTAGCCTTGTCCCTTTCTTTAGCTATTCAATAAACAAAGATGGAGATAATTCAAGAACACTATACCTGGTGAATTTTCGTCGTGAGGGTTCCCAAGTCCGAGTAATTTGTTGAACACTTCTTTCACCACCATTGGATTTAGTTTTATAAACTTCGGTAATGCAGCCATAATCTGTAAGATATCCCATAATTATTACACTGAATTTTGTACCTTATTGCATGGTTATGAAGATTTTAAATTTAATACACCAAAAGATATATTACTAAAATATTTATAGAACTTTTTCGTAACATTACAAATATCGTAAATCAAATCATTTCTATTTATTTACGACAAAATGTTCAAAATATTTTTTAAACCGCTACGCGGGTGAAACCGCGGGGAACAGCTAGTACTACATCAGAATCATAAAGTTATAATATTATATAGTACATACCTCTTTCTTGGAGAGTCCAGTAAGAACGGGTATCAGGAATCTGACGTCAGAGACTCGCGTCGCGTACAGCTCTCGTACTCGCGATACCAACTCTGCAGAGGGCGGCGCTGGAAACGAATACCACGTAAATAAAATTAATATGTTCCCATGATCCGAAAAGGTAGGGAGAGGTTTGAAACATTTTATGGAAGATATAGACCCAACATGACTGTGGTAAGCATAGTGACCATTCTTCAACCGACACATCATAACATAATGCTTCCGCCTCGCGGTTTCACCCGCGTTCCCGAGGGATCTTATGTTTTACCTGGATAAAAAGTAGCCTATAGCCTTCCTCGATAAATAGGCTATCCAACACTGAAATAATTTTTCAAATCGAACCAGTAGATCCTGAGATTAGCGCGTTCGAACCAAACAAACGCTTCAGCTTTATAATATTAGTATAGATTAATATATATATTGTTTATGTATAATGTAAGCCATGAGCTGATTTATCGGGAGCGAGAGAGATGGCAACACCACACTAGAAAGAAAACTAACGATGCTACTAATTATGTATTCTCACAGATACTTAGCTATGGTATAGCGCTTTCATAGCGATGCTCCATACATATACATCCACCCCGCGTCCCCCGCATCCCCTTTTGAGACCCTTCAGTGTTCATACTTAATAAGGCACGCTCTATAGCTTGCTTATGTATACTCGTAAGTGGTAAAAACACAAAGCCTAGAAGGAACTGGCTCGAGTGCAGCTAAAATCTTCTGTATATACATAGTCTGGCCATAAATACTGTTACAATTAAAAATAAGAAAGATATTACATTTGAATTTGGAATCTGTCATTTTTATACGATTGTTCATTGGGTTTTCTAATTTTGGCGCCAATACATTGGACAATATTTTGCGATATTAAAATGGAGTGGGGTGATAAAGAGAACTGAATCGCTGTGATTGCATTACACAAAGTTGGTATGAAGCCAAATGCAATTTTTAAAACTCTCCATACGCTTGGTATTAGTCAAATGTCCCAAACATTTCCTTACCGGACTATTAATAGGTACAATGAGACCTCCTCTGCTTGTGACAGAAAAAGATCTGGCCGTCCACGTAGTGTTCGTACGAAAAAGGTGGTTAAAGCAGTAAGGGAAAGAATACGAAGAAATCCTGTCCGAAAGCAAAAGATTTTATCTCGGGCGATGAAGATAGCACCCAGAACCATGTCGCGTATTTTAAAAGATGACTTAGGACTTGCAGCCTATAAGAGACGCACTGGTCATTTTTTAACTGATAATTTAAAAAAGAATAGGGTGGTAAAATCGAAACAACTACTGAAGCGGTACGCAAAGGGAGGTCACAGAATTTTTTTGTTTACGGATGAGAATTTTTTTACAGTTGAGCAACATTTTAACAAACAAAATGATCGTATTTATGCTCAAAGCTCTAAGGAAGCTTCCCAATTAGTCGACAGAGTGCAACGTGGGCATTATCCGACTTCAGTGATGGTTTGGTGGGGTGTTAGCTATGAAGGAGTGACTGAGCCATATTTTTGTGAAAAAGGTATCAAAACATCGGCACAAGTGTATCAAGATACCATTCTTGAGAAGGTAGTTAAGCCCCTTAACAACACCATGTTCAATAACCAAGTATGGTCCTTCCAACAAGACTCGGCGCCGGGTCATAAAGCTCGGTCCACGCAGTCTTGGTTGGAAGTAAACGTTTCGGACTTCATCAGAGCTGAAGACTGGCCGTCGTCTAGTCCCGATCTTAATCCGCTGGATTATGATTTATGGTCAGTTTTAGAGAGTACGGCTTGCTCTAAACGCCATGATAATTTGGAGTCCCTAAAACAATCCATACGATTGGCAGTGAAGAATTTTTCCATGGAAAGAGTGCGTGCTTCTATTGATAACTGGCCTCAACGTTTAAAGGACTGTATTGCAGCCAATGGAGACCACTTCGAATAAGCTTTTTATATTTTAAATTGTTTTTTATTTATGTATTAAACTAACATACTGTAAAAGTAATAAATATTATTTGCAATAAAAAAAAATGTTTTTTCTTTGTGACAATATTTATGGCAAGACTAGGTATAAAACGAAAAGGTGACCGACTGACCGATCTATCAACGCCCAGCTCAAACCACCGGACGGATCGGGCTAAAATTTGGCATACAGATAGCTATTATGATTTAGGCATCCGCTAAGAAAGGATTTTTGAAAATTCCACCCCTAAGGGGTAGTAAAATAGGGGTTCACGGGGCGGTGTTGTGTTCAAATAGTATAAATATACGTACCTTTTTCAGTAAATATATGCACGAGCCTCGTGAGCAAGGTCTCGCTTCCTCTGGGACACTCGTCGAGCAGCGCGCTGAAGGCGGGCCGCAGCCGCCGCCGCTCCGCGTCCTCGCCCGCGCCCGCGCCCTCGCGCTCGCCCTCGCGCTCCGCCACTGCGGCCCGCACGGGACCCTCTATTAGTCGCAGAACAACGCGTTTGGCGTCGGATCCCGCGCAGCCGTATACTCGAGCCACTTCTACTATTATTTCTGTGGATAATTTTTGGTACAATATTAGTGAACGAGACAGGAAAACTCCTTATGACATCGGCTATCTGTCAGTGAAAGTCCCGTCGAAATCGGTCCGGCCGTTTCGGATATTAGCCGAAACGAACGGACGTTTTGACATTACAAACGGACACTTCAATTTTATTTATTTGCATAGATTAACTTTTTCTGTATCTAGAAAGAGGAATATAAAAAAAAATACAGTGGAATATAGAACCTCCTCCTTTTTTGAAGTCGTTTAAAAAAACAGTCAAGGGCATGTTGGAACGAGCACAGTATAGGGTTCCGTAGTCAGTAAGATGTGGTAGGTACAGTCTAAAACCTAAGGCTTAATATATATTAAAGGAACGATTAATTAAAAACGTTATGTCTAACATCTTTGTTACTTATGCTGTCCTTATATATTATACCGAATACTTCCATCCCATCGACGGTTCTTTTTATACCGGAACGCAAGTGAATCCGCGTTGGAAAGCTAGTAATAAATAAGTGAAATATAAACTCACCTTCGTTCTCCGGAAACAGAGCCATAACTAAATTTAAGCACATCTTAAACAAATCATCGTTCCATGGCATCCTAACTCCATGTCTAGAGCCCAACAACTCTGGAGGTGGAGTAGACAGGGATATGAACCCTAAGTACAGCAGGGCATGTTTCTCTATCACTCTCTTGACAGAATCCGTACCGCGTTTGTAGATTTTAATAGCCGATTTTATGGCTATTTCTCGGATTTCCTCACTTTCATTTACTGAAAAAAAAAAATTAACGATTGTTTTTTGTAAAAGAAAAATAAAATCCATAGTGGAATTTTGTACGCACCGCAGCTCAAAATACGTTCCCACTACTGCAGTACAGAAACTGCTTTCTGTTGTTCGATGTAATGTAATATCCTCTTTGACTTAATCTATATATAAGGTCCATTTTCAAATGGAAAACACTGTGTGTGTAAATTTAATCAGCTGTCAATTATATCAATATTGACAGTCTTATTTGAAAATGTACCTTAAGTAGATGCAAGATAGAGAACATACGGCAGATTATCGGCATCGTATTTTGAGCTATGGTTTACGACAGAGTGACAAAAAATTCATAGGAATTTAAAAGCAAATGGTTCAAATTGTAATAGAAAATACTTACACACTTGACAAATCAGCGCCTGAACATATTTATGAGCGCGCGGCGGCCGCATAATACACAACTCCTCAAGCAACTCCATAGAAAGCAGGGCCACCTTCTCTTCAGTAACCAAATGCTTCAAATAATCCACAGCTTCTTCAGTAACTACCGGACATTCAGTATAAATCTTCCTCAATAAAACATCTTTGCAATTCTCTATAATAGGATCACAGCTTTCACAGATTTGCGTAAGTAATGCACATAGAAGCTGATTGTAATTCTGATCATGTTTCTCATGCAACTTCGGCTGTAGAGTCACCGGGTGGCGGTTAAAGCCTTGCATAAAGGCGTATTCCTCATACAGCCATGATAGCGCCAAATCTATCCTATTTGATGGGTCTTCTAGTATGTAACTGAGGACTAAGTCGCGCAGTTCTGGAGTATAACTTGATGCGAAAATCGTTATGAACTTCGATCGTATTGTTGATGCTCCACCTATCGTACTTTCCATCTCGGCTCGCAGTATTCTATTTACCGCTTGGATCATTAACTTCTCTTTAATTTCCTTCGGTATGGGACGCGTTATTTCTTGCAGTTTTAATAGCTTAACCTTCTGTTTTAGCTTCGGAACAGTTGGAGTCTGAGGTGGTACTAATTTTTCTTTTTCCTTAGTTTTTCTCTCTTCCTCTTTCAAATGCTCTTGTCTAGTTTCCTCCATTAGTTTTGATACAGCATTTTCAATCTGCCTATCTTTTGACGTCTCCTGCAGTTTTGCAACAGCATTTTTTAATGTTATTTTCTCTTCATCATCCCTAAGGAGAGGTATTTTAGCTGCAATGTCTGATAAACTTGGTTGGACTGAGGGCTGCATAGATGGTGGTTCTAGTGGCTGTAATGATAGCTGGTCTATTGGCTGTACTGTAGACTGCACTGTTGGCTGCACTGTTGGCTGCACTATTGGCTGCACCGATGGCTGTACTATTGGTATTACCATAGGCTCATCTTTGATTAACGCAAGAATCATCTTGGCTAAATTCCTTTTCTGTACTTTGCTTCCAGAATTTGGTATTGGTTTATAAGCGTTTATAAAACTGCTTGGCATTTCGCTTGGTAAGCAATTAACAAGTGTAGATGTTACAAGTGCAACAACATTGTCTACATTATTCAGACCGTCGAACAGCGAGTCTTCAGAGACAGTAGGTTTGGTCACACATTGCTGACTACTATCATCATCAAAGGTGTTGAAGTCACTTCGACTATTACTATTACTGTCGCTACCCTGACTGTTACTTTGCGGGGAATCAACTCTGAATCTTTTAGCCGGTTGGTCAGATATCTTTATTTCACCAACACGTTTGTTTCTCTTCTCTTTGGGTATGACTTTGTTTATTTCCTGCGTCGTCATGCCTATATCCATGAGCAGTTGTGTTAAATGTGACAACATTTCATTTCCTGATGGATGTTTTATCAAGTTGATGATCAACATTTTCAAATGTTTCCTAACAGAGTTGACTTGTGATTGTGAAAGTGTGGGTGGCAATGTTGTGTGAAGATCCCCTAACGCTTGTATGACCCTTGACATATATTTGGGCCTAACTTTGGCCAGTAAGCACAGCGTAGTCATACACGCCATCAAGTTCACGCTAGAAATGTGTTGCGAATTGTGGAATTTGACGAGCAATGTAAATATGTGTCTGTAATCAGAAAAATATAATTTTTAACCTGTATAAATTAATTATTTTATTTGAACATCAACTTAATAGCTCATTGCAGGGACTGTGGGAATGTGTAGGCATTTTAAATAAATCTCTAATATAAGCAAGTTTTATAAATTTTAAGGTATAACTATATTTTACAATCATTTTTGTAAATGAGTTAAATTACAATTTAAAAAAAAAATTGCCAGCATATTAAGACAACATAATTATTACCATTGATATGAATAAAAACAAGTTTTCTGGAATAACCAGGAAACAAAATTATGAAAAGAATAAATTAAATAAAGAAGTTGGCCTAAGATGGCCTAAAAGGCTTTGTATGCATACTTATTATACATAAATACTATCCTAAACTATTGTTTTTAATTTCACTTGATTCACCAGTTTAAGGCAATGATTGCTCAGTCCAAGTCACCTCGAAAGCCGTCAAGAAACTTGTGGGAAACATCATGAGGATACTAAAGCAAGGTGGTAGGGTAATTTATAGTATTGACATGTCTGGCTACCACCCTCATGTTGAAAAAACTGTTGTGTTACTACCAGTGTGTTCATCTGCAATTGAGAGCCACTTCCTTCAAGGCTTTGTCTGACAAAATTGAGTGCTAACAACTAAAAAATAAGAATATGTATAGCACTGACATAAAAAAATTAATAGAACTTACTCTGACTCTTCCTCCAGGGCCCGTCTGTTTAAGAAAGGCAGGTGTGATGGCAAGCTGTCCAGACTGAAGTCTTCTTCAGAACCTTCACTAGGGCTCTGCAGCAGGACCACCTCCTCAAGGAATTTGATGGAGTGAGTTCTTATGCCTTCATTGTCACTGTCTATCATGTTTAAAACTAAAAGCTGGCGGGAAATAATGAGTTAGTAAGAAAAATATTTTTGGTCAAAAATATAACTATTAATCAGTTTTTAAAAACTATAATATCCTCTCCAATGGACCTTTTAAAAATACAATATATTTTTTTAGATAGCCAATGTAATCCATGAGCAATACTATTAATAAAAATGTCCAAGCTCCATTCTGCTCCAATGGACAGGTAGCCTCAAGGGTCAAGTCAAAGTCAAAGTCAAATCCGTTTATTCAGTTTAGGCCCTAAGAGGGCACTTATGAACGTCGAAACTACTGAAGTTACCACCGATTCGGAAGTCGCCTTCAACTGAGAAAACCGGCAAGAAACTCAGCAAGGTTACATTTTTTATATATTCAGTTTTTTTTTTGGACAATCTGACAATGTTGGCTTTTTTCCATTAAATGTTTTACAATTATTAAAGAAATATAATACGCCTAAACACAAAAACAAAAAAAAATAAGAAAAATAAATAATAAAAAAAACCAAAGAAGGGTTTTAGACTATTCCAAGGAGTACAATCAATCAAACAATTTTGATGCGTATTTTGTGTAGGAGCTTGTCATTCATTCACTGTTATGTTTTAGCAGATTTGGAGGAAATGCCACACATAAATAGAACCAAGAATAAGTTAGAATGTAGTCTGAGATCTGATTGCTAGCTTCCAAGATCATCACCTTTGGCTGCCTCATCACTCATCAAGGTTATGATAAAATAACTTCAAGCCTATAATGACGATAACCTATGATTTTAACAAACCTTCAATTCACTAAGATGCTTCCAAACATATTCCATCTTTGACATTTCAACATCACTCTTACAAATCCATAGTAGAGTATTTCTATAGACAATACTGGATGCCTGTATAGCTCGCTTCTGTACTGCTATAACAGTGTCACTGATGAGGAGGCGTAATGTGCCTATTATCTTTGGAAGGTTATCTGGGTGATTTTTACTAGAACAAGATTTAAAATACTATTTAGTTCCGTTTACTTTCAATGGTTTTACAGATCAGAATCTTAGAAAGGAATTAATTAATGACGGGCTGGTGGGTGTGGTTGGTAAGATACCCTATCTATCACACCACAGGTTGTGGGTTCGATTCCCACTCAGGACAGACATTTGTGTGCATGACCATGTCTGTTTGTCCTGAGTCTAGGTGTCATTATCTATATATGTATGTATTTACAAAAGAAAAG
Organism: Tetheella fluctuosa; assembly: GCA_951216915.1. Lineage (NCBI taxonomy): Eukaryota > Metazoa > Arthropoda > Insecta > Lepidoptera > Drepanidae > Tetheella > Tetheella fluctuosa. The sequence goes on from OX578230.1 coordinate 9,534,502, forward strand.
TAGTATATAATAATATAGTATATCAGTTATCTGGCTTCCATAGTACAAGCTCTGCTTAGTTTGGGGTCAGATGGCCGTGTGTGAGGAACAATGTCCCAGAATATTTATTTTAGGTATTGATTCTCAAGGACAGGTCAAACATTGGTAGGTGCTTGGTGACAGTCAATAAGCAGGAGTTAGCTACGCAGGTAAGTAGCTACTCTAAAGGATTATTTTTAAAGCAATAATATCTCAGTGGTAGCATTGTTGAATGCGGTGACAGCAGTGGGAAGCACATAAACTTACACTTACAATGCAGCCAAGTCAAGAGAATGCATTTGTAACACCTGTGAATAATGACTTAATCATGGAAATGGCTCATCAAATTTTCATATGACTGTCACTAAACTATGCCTAAGAAGATACTGAACCATCCGTAAAAGTCTTATCGAAATTGGATTAGCAGTTTCTGTGATAAGCACATTATTAACAGGTGTCAAAAACACATTCTCTCAGCAGCCACACTTTAATACATCTAATAATATGGCGATCTACACCTCTGTTGTTGTAAGACACACAGTGTACAATAATTTCAATATTTCTACCAGTTGTATTGAAAATATTACACCAACCTCAAATCCTCAATAAAGGCAATAACTTGCTTCCTTACATCCATATTTTTATCGCTACTGAAGCTCAATATATTATCTACGTATGTTGGTATCATTTTTGACCCCTGATGAAGGAGGACTTCCAAAATCTTCCGAAGCAGTCCTGATTTCTTCACACCCTCGGACAGCCCAGCCTCGTTCAACCATTGTACCAGCTGAAAATTGATAGAACGGGAAATAAAGCTTATCAATGTATTTCCAATTCCAATTTGTTAAAAATTTAAGGAATGTAAACTTGGCGCGTACACGATGCTCTACAAACCTGATTTTGAACAGCTAAAACAGTAGTTAGACCATACTTATTAGACATATTGGCTTCGGTAATATCTAGATGACTATAATTTCATTGTTTTTGTCGACTTGTTAACGTTTTAGCAGACAAAATCTTGTCAAAACTCAAAAGACTATTTCACATCCACTCACACACCGCTTTACAAAATAATGACAAGACAGATTATTTCGCCACTCATTAAGAATTTCTTGAAAAAGAGATAGGAAATAACCTCAAACTTGGGCTATCTCGCTATTTTGCCAACGAGATAGACAAGGAAGCTCGCATTGTGTCAAATTTTATTATAGCCTTTTTATTTTGTTGCATAATAAACTGACATTACAGTATCAATGTTGCTGACTGAAAAATATCTTTAATATCGCAATATTTATTTCGCCAGTGTCGAGTTACAATACAAATACATAAGAGCGGTGACCAGAGTTGTATTCAACAATAGTTATTCTATTTTCTATTTTGTTCAACAAGTGAGCAAAGTATTTTTTTGCTGAGAGTGTTGTACGGGTGAATGAATTTGATTGAAATTTAGCACAGAAATAGATACTCACAGAGATAGTCTGGAATAGCACATAGGCTACTTTTTATCCCTGGAAAACTTAAGTACCCTCCTCGGGACCGCGGGTGAAACACCTAGTACATCCTAATCCTAACTTTATATATTATAAATGCGAAAGTGAGTTTGTTTGTTACCTTTTCACGTTTAAACCGCTGAACCGATCGCGATGAAATTTTGTATTTAAGTAGCTTATTGTGTGGAGAAGAACATAGGCTACTTTTTATCCCGGGAATACATAAGATCCCTGAGGAACGCGGGCGAAACCGCGGGGTGGAATCTAGTAATATAATAAATGCGAAAGTTTGTGAATGCGTGTTTGTATGTTTGTTACTTCTTCAAGCTCAAACGTCTGGACCAATTTTGATGAAATTTGGTATGAAGGTAGTTGACACCCTGGATTAACACATGGGCTACATTTATTCCGGTAAAATATAAGATCCTCGAGAACGCAGGTGAAATGAATGCGGAGTGGAAGCTAGTTATAGATTTAGCAGTTTTGTTCGGAACTGTGATTATCATATTATTTATTTGCTTATTAACTACGATTTCTGTCTCTCCGTTTATGCATTGCCGAGTAATTCTAAAAGGTGTTATTCGATATTTGTATGGAGGAGCAAGGTGGTCCAACTCCTCCATTTTAAAAAAGGAAGATCTTCCTCCGCCAGGCTAGGTCATAGTGAAATAAAGTATACTGAGACAGTATCACTCTTAGAAAATGTCTTTAATATAGGTATAATCCTTATTCTAATGTAATTGACTAAATAATCTAAAACTAGAGTAGTTTTAAGCCATCAATGGTGCTTGTTGGGTGATGTACAGGGTATCCATTTCCTGCATCGGTGGTTTGTTTTCTTCTTCCATTTCTAAGCGCGTGCTTCGTACGATTATCGCAATGAATATCAATGTAACTGAAAACATAAAAAGATCATGATATTCTTTGTTAAATTATATTTTCAAATAATTATAAGTTCCATTACGGAGACAGCCCTAAGGATTTTAGCATAAACTAAACTAGCGGCACACTATGATGGTCGTTTTGACGTTTTGAGTGTATCTCTACTGTCTATGCTTGCCTCTTTTTACACACAGATTATATAAAATCAGTAGATATACATAGTAGCTATACGATTGACTATCTATTAAATTATAATATTTACCCGCTATCCCGATCGTTGAATTTTGAAAATCCCTCCCTTATTAGATGCTTACGCTATAATTAAAGACATATTTACCAACAGATCTAGGAGAAAAATGTGCTTTGAATTGAGGAACGCTATTTTTGTCAATTAAAAACCAGTTAGAGTCTGGCAAACGAAAGTAGGGATTGAAAAAGCGTGGCAAATTTAAAAAATATCAGCCTAGTCACTCCAAAATTTGTATGAAGTAACCTGGAATAACCTGACTTGATACTTTAGAGACATTTGTTTTTTGTGTAAAACAATATTTGTACATCTGTATTTGTACATTTGTACAACATTTTTATCTGCTTGACAGCATGTGGACAGGTCCAAAAATGGGAACCTATGGTACTTGTTGTATGTAAAGTCGTATTTTTAATGTGAACAGAATGTGATCCAAACACAGAAATAGTTTTTGTAAAATCATAAATAATATTACGAATACAAACATCGTATCAACATCGAAGCGACAGATTGACTTAAAACATTGCCATATGAAAAATTGCAAATAATTCGACTGTCTACTTTCATTTGCCAGACTCTAAACATGCTTAGAGAGTCCGAACGAAAGCATATTTTTGTCGTGGCAATTATTATTCAAGTTAATTTATATTTCATAGATAAATGTTGAACTTACAACACCATTTCAGAATCCCCACTGTGGCCAGGAATCCCATGAAGATGCTGGAGACCACAACAAGGCCCAATCCAAGCGTGAATAGGACTAAGGTTACATTACAGTAGTACCTCAATATTCTTGGATTGTTCTGAAAATTAATAAATGTTGCCAGTCTATAAAAAAGTGTCTACTAACGAGCTTAATTAAGTCACAATCTACGATATCTTTTTCTCAGCCAGTTTTTAAATCTATGAGCATTTTTCAGGGGCCTCCGGAAAGATTTGAACATCAAAATATTTAAGGTGATGATAGCTCAGTGGTAATTGGTAATGACTTCGAATGCCATGCCGTGGCAGAGATTGTGGGTATCCAATTTCGATTGTATTTGATCGTTTTTGTTTCGATGTAGGAAAACATTGTGAGTACCTAGGTACACTAAAGCCTGGTGTAGTAGCTGTAGGTACATTGCTGTACCCGCCTGGCTCGCTACTACCCTCAAGTTGAAAATCTGTCGTTTAGCATCAACGGTGAGTTCCACCAGCTGCACTTGAAGGCCAAGCTTCCTTAAGGCCAGAGTGTCCACTTTATCTTTTACCATAGTGAGATTTTGGATAAATAAAAAGCAATCCGTAGAAAATGATCCAGCCAAAGTGCACATCAAAGCAGAATTAACTCGCTATAAGTGGCTATAAAGGTTACTATTAGTTACATACCTTATGCACCCCAATAACTAAGGCCAGATTGAGTACAAAATTGAATAGAAATGCCACCATATAGTAACCAAAGCATATGTATAGGCCGATCGCTTCCTTCTCTACATTAGCTGGTGGGTGTTCAGGATTCGGATTGAGTTTACTGTTCCTCACAAATTCGTGTACTTTGTATGTGAACCAGGAAACTCCTGCTAGAGTTATGCTTGCGGCTACCTGAAATTAAAATGTTTCGTTTGTTAGGAATGCCATGTACTGTTTCAGTACAGTACCTACACCGCTTTTATTAATTAATTTGACAATATTTGTTAGCACAGAAAGTAATTCAACGCCGTCTAAAAACGACTGAAAATACCAATGAAATACAGCCTTGTTGCTTTACGTTTAGATTTGCAATTACAACAATAAGAAGAGACTTGTGCCATATGGACAACCAATAGCGAATTAAACATTTTCGCACCTACCAAAAAAATTACATCGTACTATTGTACCTAACATAAAATTTTGTATAAAGCTAAGCATACATCATGGCGGACATTTTGTTCCGTTGGATTATTTTGTAATTCTAAGTAATAATACTTAGAATTAACGATGTTTACTCTAATTATATTTATATCGACTAGGTAAATGTATTTATGAATAAATGGATTCGAATTTTAAATTCTATAATAATAGGTTAGGTTAGAGGAAAAGAATCGAGCGATATTTCAGCTTTACTGTCTCTACTACTACGAATATGGTGATTACGGACCCAGACACCTAGAGATATTTCGAGCATAGCCCGCCGAGTGAGGAAAATTGGACTCATAGCAAAAGACAACGTCCGCGAAAAAATCATAACACGGGTACGGTCTTACCAAACCATAATAAAAAAATCTTTTTAATGTGTTCAAAATGGACGTAAATCAATAAATCAAATTTTATTACCTAATGAAAGAAAGAAAGAAAAAAAAATATTCACTGGAAATTGACGCACATACACAAAGTAGAATTTATAAAAACAAATCACTAAAATCAAGAACAACAACAGAAAAGAAAAACAAATACCTAGCTGACAATTAGAAAATATACAACGATTAAAAAAAACTAAAACAAATAATAATAATAATGCGATAGATAATAAGCTTAAATAAATAATTAATTTACTAATATCAATGAATAATATTTACTTTATGAGTTTGTTTTCTAATGATTGGTCCTAATGATTTAAAGTCATTAATTTAGAAATATACACAAATTTAAACGTACCTACTTATCCGTTATTTCCTCATAGATAACAATCACTGTTTTACAATTTTTATGAGTCACTATCAATTTTGAAGAATAAAGATAAATTTTAATAATATCAACTTATTGTAAGATATATTTCTGAGTAATATAACTGATTTATTTATAGCGTTTGGTATCGACATCTATTTCTGAGAGGTTGGTACAGTCTCGAGACTAATTATATACACAATTAGTAAAATCAAACCGATTTTCTCGTTAAATATAATGATGGCAATTTTACGATAACACCTAGGTTTATTGTATCGTATTTGTTCGGAAATACTTTGTTTGTAACACCATAATATTTCAATCAATACCTACTGTAAGAGAAAATCCCTTTTAAATTGCATTATATCATATAGGTAGTCTTCGCACAGTCTAATAGTGACTATTTGTACATTTTAACTGTAAATCTAATGGTAATCATCGAGTATAACTGTCAAAATGTGAAAACTGATCTCTTGAACTGAGAGCATCTAACATCGGAGACAAAAAATGATAGCAATATCTTCAGTACACTGATTGCTATTTAACATTATATGGCGTTTCTATTAAACACATTAAATTATTATTATTCTACAAATAGTTTTGAACAATTTAAAAACATGTAAAATAATCACTCACCAAGTTCACATATCCAATAATAAGACAGCCAATTCTTAATGGAATGCAACAGCAGCATTTAGTCATAACCGGTATACGAAACGCCATTTTGTTTCTTTTTTAAACACCAGAAAACAAAATCTTTTTTAAGCACACGTCCTATGTTAGGTCACAATTAAACTTTAACCAAAAGTGATGTGCATTATAAATTCATGTTGTTTAGTGAATGGGTGTGCATTGACAACGAGATAACGCTCTAGTCGGTCCCATATCTCTCTATCTGATAGGTAAAGGGATATCGATAACAAATGACCAATGAACCTTTAGTATTTTAGGTAAGATAAGTAATTGGGTTAGGTACCTATTAACTGTCACTAGAATCTGATTAAATATAATCAGATTATAGTTGTTAAGGGAAAAATCTAGAAATAGCTTCATTTAAAATTTTATTTTTATAGCTAATCCTCTGCATGCGTTGTAATTTCATTCTTTTATTGGCCAATGTTTTTTTCTCTCTCCAATCTCACCATGGTAAGTAATAATGTGGTGGAAGAGGTAAGGACACATAGTAGATGGCTCTCAAGTGCAGCTACTGGAACACACTGTTAGGTGCTAAGCGACAAATTTTCAACATGAGAGCGAAAGCCAGCCCTACTATAAAGTAGGTACAGTCAGTGTCAAAAGTAGATTGGCACTTTAGTACCGTGACACATTACACAATTGATAATTTTCTCTACTTTTGACGCTGACTGTACCACCACCGTGCTGTGGTTTACTCCTAGCTCAAGTTCATTTGTATTATAGCATCCAAGCTCACGACCATTATAAAGTTACGAGATTAGGTAGGTAACCATAGATTTTTCTGGAAAAGGCGTGGTTTATAAAAACTGAAACAACCAGATAAATTCTGTTGAACTTGTTTAATTTATTATTACATTGATTCTCCTTCGGCGTTTCTTCTTTCCATCGCACTTTTGCATCTTTTCTCATAGTCCAATACGTTTTGATAGTAACTGTACGCAACTACAATCGCGTAGAACTCCGATACTTGAAACAAAGAAACATAATTTAGTAGCTGTACCCCGCGGATTCGCCCACGTTCCCGAAAAAAAAAGTAGACCATGTACTTCTATAGTATGGAGAACCATACCATGGCTATCTGCGTACCAAATTTCATCGCGATCGGTTCAGCGGTTTCGGCGTGAAAAGGTAACAAACAATCAAAGTCACTTTCGCATTTATAACATTAGTTAGGATTAGAGCTTAGTGAGTTGTACTCTAGAATATCTACTAGTTTTTTTTACAGTTATTCTTTTTCTCGATGTACGCATAAAGTCACGGAAGGGATCTCAGTTCTGAAGAAGGTAGAGTCAACCAGAAGGGTAGTAATTTTGTTTTTCAGTCAAGTCCTTTTAAGCAAGGGTGGATTTAGGGGGCGGGGCACATGCCCCCCCCCCAGACGTTTGTGGAGTTTCCATCACATTACATACTTATAGGCAAATCAAATTATCAGAGTTGTTTCGCAGCAGGATGACAGAAGAGCGTTTGAATGGGCATATCCATCAAGACATTGCGAAAAAAAATTACGCTAATGAAGTCACAGAGGAAAGAGTATAATATGAAGTGCTGGACATCTTTAGCAGGAAACATAAAAGAAAACGTCTTTATAAGTTTATTTTTAACTGTTATTATTGATTATTTTTGCCCGCCTGCCCCTTGTGCCCCTCCCAGAAAAAAATCCTGGATCCGCCCTTGCTTTCAAACCTATATCTAGTTATGACCTACCCATTCACAGTCTACTTCATTTAGTTAAAAGTTTTCACATTGATTAAGATAATCTATTAAATCAATATGTTACAAATGATTTATCGAAACTCACCAACAAAAAAAAGCATAACCAAATACCATCCGATTAAGAGTTTATGTTTAAGACAGAGTATAACAAGAAATGCTATTTCCAATATCCATGCAACGAAACGACACGTAAGGTAATTAACTAAGGGCTGCGAACGATCCTGAAAAAAAAACTTAAAATAGAATATTGTTAGATTAAATTATTTAGTCTGTGACCCTAGTCAATCTGTGACATTGACCGTGGTCTGTGCACTATCTATGGTATATGTATGTATGGTTTTGTACATAAAAAAAGTTTATATGTAATCTTATGTTTTGCTGCCTTTTTTCACGTAATTATAATATAATGACTTGCACAATTTCAAATAACACATCCATCGGCACTTCATCGGCTATCACTCTAATACCTATCCAAAGGCGGTTAAATTAGAGAGGTTATATTACATAATGATAAATTATAGTAGTGAAATTCCTTTCAAACTACGAGTACCTATTGAGTATTGTACCAGGGGAATCATTGTGGTCCTGACCTTGATGAGCATGTTGCTCTTTTGACGCCCTCTCATATTATAGTACCTACTGCGGGAAACACACAATTTTCTAATGCTCATTCCATATTCTAGTGGTCTGCCAAAATAATGTTCCACTAAATAGTATTTTTTCGTTTATCATAATCACCAGGTTCAACTATAAACCGGTTGTTTGGACGGTAATCTGTCTTTCAGCTACTATTCTCTGTCTCGCTCGTGAAACTCGGTAATCAGGAGTTCGCGAGTGAGACAGAATAGTCACCTTGAGAATTCACCGTCGAGTTTAATTAAGTACAGAATAACATAGCTGGTCTCATGAAAACTTTGACTTCAGATACTCACATGATATACTCCAAGTGCCAAATAAATAGTGAAGTTCAACAAAACTGCTGACACTAATAGCAACCCGATGTATGAATAGAAAACGTAGTAGAAGTTGTTATCAGTTATAGGTTTCTTCACAAATACTAATAAGGGTCCAAATGGAGTAGTTTTATTTGTAAATACTTCTTGAATTGCTGTTGCCAAGAATAGTGTGCAGAAAAGTGAGCGGGCCTGGGAACAAAGTTAGTTACAGTTGGACAATCATGACAGCGAGGAACATGGCATGGTAATATCTTTACCCTGAATATGTTTACTCAGTGCCATAGGCGATGCCGGCCGTGTGTCAGATCAGGGAGTAGATTTGTACTGGTGATTCTATGAGCACCGCGGACAAATTAGGGGTATAGTTACGGAACTGCTCAAGCCCAGATCAGAATCATAGACTTCAAACCAAAACCCTTACGTTTTTATGGTCTGGTATTCGTTTTTATTATCAACATACTTATTATTCTATTTATTTTATGTTAACCTAGATTTAAGTAAAGACGAATGTGCAGTGCCCGCACATACCCAAAAGGTAAGTTACTAAGTTACTACTAATATGTGTTTGAAAGCTTTTTACATAAATTTAAATTGTTAATCATAATGATGTCTTTCTACTGGGCCGTGTAGTGTACGGGTTCGTTTGATAAGCTATGCGCGTGAGTCGTAAAAGGGATCACATTATTAGTATTTTCCGAGTAGATACTGACGCACAAGGATTTTCGCCTTGCTGTAGTAACTCATTGACAGTTAAATTTATGATGTTCTAAATATAAACCTCGTAATGATAACGGCTGTGCAGTTCATAGTATACAAGTCTAGCATTTATAATACTACCTTTTACCCCGCGGTTACACCCGCGTTCCCGGGATAAAAAGTACCTAGCGTATATAACTCCCCATTCTATAAATTAAATCAATCCAAAAAAAAAACACGTTGATCTATTGCGCCGTTGATGTGTGAAAGTAAGACAAACCAACAAACACACTATCGTATTTATAATAGTAGGAATAATAAAGTGATCACAATAATCATGCATTCATGCATGCATGTATACATTCAATCAAACAAAAAGTAAATCTCTGTCTAGCAATGGCTGCAAAAATCCATTGTTTAATTCGTAGACAAATAAATTACCTGCGTTTCGCCAGTTATAAATTGTAACTTGAAAGTCGAAGCCCTTTATCCCAAAAACGAGGGTATAGTAGGTATGTATACAACAGAATTATGCAGGGCTCGTGAATGATGAATGGACCGTGGCGGAAATCATCAGATGAGGAAACTTTAAACGAGCTTCTCCCATGTATTTCAACAAACAGTTATCTGAGCCGCTTATCACTAACTTATCTTCGAGATAGCGACATCAATCCTGTCATGGTCCTGATTTCGAAGCCGTCACTCGGCACTTTTCAGTACCAACGTTATAGTCAAGTCACCGCTCGATAGTAAAGTCTGACAGCTGAAGACATTGGCCAGGCCATATCAATCGAAGTGCGAATTATCGATTACTTACCCAAGTCCAAATAAAAATTATCAAGCAGCCACATCTTAATGAATAGCATAGCAGGAATGCTCTGACAGTTGGTAGTCTGATTGTTTTGGACATTTCATAATATTACTTTTAATTTTTTTGTTTATAATAAAAATTCTGATGTATAGGCGACTGACGTAACTGAAGCCCATGACTGAAGTAAAGCTTGACGGAAGCTATGGCTAGTTCTAAGTAGGTTTCCTTGGTCAGAGGTTCTAAGTCTAAGTGATTATAATCTGTATTATACATGTCATGATTTTTCGTCCATGGTATTATATAAAATCTATAAAATGGTAAACTGACTGTCTGGGATATATCAACGCACAGCCCAAACCGCTGGACCTATTGAAATTTTGCCTATATAGCGTAGGTATCTACAACGCGATAAAGCGATGATAGCTCAGTGGTAGTGACGTCGGACACCGCGGCGAAGGTCGTGGGTTCGAATCCTACAATGATCTTGAGCTTTCGGTGAAGGAAAACATCGTGAGGAAACCATAGCACGGTGGTAGGGTACTTTGTAGTACCCGCCTGGCTGGCTACCACCCTCAAGTTGAAAATCTGTCGCCAAACACCTATTGGTGTGTTCCGGCAGCTGCACTTGAGAGCCAGATCCTTCTAGGCTTTGTGTGCTTACCACCTTCGGCCACATCATCACCTACTATATTGAGATTGTGGTCAAACAAAAGCCAAACACAAAGTAAAAAAAAAAAGGATTTTTGGAATTTCAACCCCTAAGCGGTAAATAGGGGTACGCGAGTGAAACCGCGGGGCGGAAGGCTGTCATTTTGTCGATGGAACTTTTTTCTTAAAAACCTTTTTTAATCATCCTCCTTCCTTCTTTTTACTTAGATACCAACGGCTCTATTATAGTTTTCTTGTACACTAAGCCATTTTTTTTTATGTCAGAGGGCGGACAAGCACGCAGGCGGTCCACCCGATGGTAAGTGGCTACCGTTGCCTATGGACATAAGAAATACCAGTGGGATTGCCAATGTGTTACCGACCTTTATAAAGCCCAGAAAACAACTAGCTCTCAAGCGTAACACCTGTCCGTACCACCAGTATACCTACTGGTGCTTAGCGACAGAATTTCAACTTGAGGGTGGTAGCCAGTCAGGCGGCACGACAAACTACTCTTTTACTCTAACCACAGTTAAGTAAAAACAGATAATATCTACGCATCTACTATCACAACAAAAACACACAATTAAAACATAGGAATGTTTAAATAACACTAATTTCCCAGTAGCCTACATACTGGGTAAAAATGTGTTGACGGATGTGATGTAGGACGAACCCATGAAATTTCATCTATTAATGGTACGTATCAAATAAGATTTTATAATACATTACTCAATAATATTAAATTAACAAAAACAAGTATCCAAGTTAGCGAGCAATGTATTGTATGAAATGAGAATTATACTAAATAGATGTTGTAATTCCCACTATTTTACTATCATTATGCTTATTCCTTACATAAATACAATTATTTTTTAAATTATCACTTTAGACTTTATTGCCTAGGTCACTAAGTTTCAATTCGAGTCAAATGACGTGGTGGGTGTAATCTCTCGGTTTTACAGTTGCCGGTTGATTGGAAATAAAACTGGGTATATAATTTTGAAGAGTACAAAGTCCATATGGGAAAACTGTCCAAAAAATAAAATAGATTATATTAAAATGTAACCTTGCTGAGTTTCTTGCCGGTTCTTCTCAGTTGAAGGCGACTCCTAAACCGGTGGTAACTTCAGTAGTTTAGTTCGACGTTCATAAGTGCCCTTCTAGGGCATAAACTGAATAAATGGCTTTGACTTTGACATCATAGTTGTTTTAAAAATATTACAAAGCGATTATAAATCTATACTAATATTATAAAGCTGAAGAGTTTGTTTGTTTGGTTGAACGCGCTAATCTCAGGAACTACTGGTTCGAATTGATGTTTTTTTAGTGTTGGATAGCCCATTTATCAAGGGAAAACATAAGATCCCTAAGGAACGCGGGTGAAACCGGGGGACGGAAGCTAGTATTACCACAGCGTAATTACATACAGTGGTCTATCGCGTTTGAAGTCACGCGAAATGGGCATTCGTAATTGCTCCATTGTGTCCCAAGCGAGTGTATGGCAGCTTGCGCGCGCCCCTCTCTCACCTCGCAAGCCCCGCACGATTGCTCTATCTAGTCGTGTCCGTTAGCCGACTGTAAGAGTTACATATACTGTGGTATTACTATAAAGCATTTGACAACTTGCTTTTCGCCCCGCGGTTTCACCCGTAATTCCCGAGGGATCTTATGTTTTCCCGGGATAAAAAGTTTCCTCGATAAATGGGCTATCCGTATATTATATAGTATATTAAAAAATAAAACATTCTTCAAATGTACAGGAATATTTTCACCAAACAAATCTAGGTCCACTAGTTTAGGTTGTTTGTAGTTTTAGGCTACCATACTAATAGGCGTAATAAAATAATTGAATAGTTAAATATCTACTAATGACTTTGTTATTGTGCCAATGTCATATACCGGGTTCTGGAATTAAAGGATACGTCCACAACACAGCGGCATACAATCTCCGCCCATTTAGATAAATGCTAGTCACTTATAAAACAATTTTATTCAGTGACCAGTTGAGGAACGAGACTGACCGCTATCGCACTGTTTTGGCTACCAACCTATTCGTTTTGTATTTTATTATAAAAAAAAAATGTATTGTGATTGTCCTACCCTGGGGAGGTGCTGCTTTTGCATGCCATTAAGAAAAGGAGTCATCGGTTTTGGATACTTAAATATCGTAAGTATTTTCATTTTATTTGTTCTAATTTTAAATGGATTTTTTTTTTTTTTTTAGTCCAAAAAGGTACCTATAGGTAAAAAAAGATTATGATTCTACCTTTATTTTGCGTGATCCCTCCTCATTCTTGATATCCAAAAGCTTAATCTTCCGTAATTGAAATTGAGTGCATCCTTATTAGATCGTGTTTATTTTTTTATGTCCAGTTTACATTACATTCACAACACAACGAACTAATCCGCAAGATTACATCCAAACCTAAAGTTTAGGTCGCTTGCGGCACCACAGTTTTTAAAAAATTGTAGAGTGTGTGCGTTATATTGTCACTGGTCGAGGATATGCATATCAATAATAAATTGTCGACAATATTGGATAATTTTTATTTATTAACCAGCTTCCGCCCCGCGGTTTCACCCGCGGTCATGAGTTCTCCGATCGCCACCAAACCTTACAAGATATCCGCGGGGCTAATATGAAGATTGTCTGAAAATTTCATCGCGATCGGTTCAGGGGTTTCGGAGTCTATAAGGAACATACATAAAAACATACATACATACTTTCTCTTTTATATATATAGATATTTAGTGTTCAGTAACATAAAATTAAGACTCCCGACGCAATCATTGAATTTGAAAGAATAAAAACTAGCGGTCAATACGGTACTTTAAGAATTATCCCCTAAATCCTAACTAACAAGGAGTTGTACCTTCCACCATCAGCTCACCTGAATAACTCAAAGGAACATAAGTAGCGGTCTATATGAGCCTATAATATTTAAAGAGTTATCCACTAACTCCTAATAGTTAAGGAGGTATATTTTCCATCATCATTCCATCAATTAAAAATTATGAAATAATGTACTGTAATCTGATTGTATAATTAATAATTAGGTAGATACTGTGAAAGAATGACACCAATCTCAAAACTTAAAAGAAATATATCTCAGTACATACATAAGTTGATCTCTGTTATATGTTTTGTTATTTCTATATATACATTTTATCTTAAATTACAATAACAAAACAATGTGACGCTTCCAGCCAGACCTGTTGGATGACCTAAGATATGCCATACAGGGCCGTACTTGGAAAAGGTCTACGAAAACAGTAATAAATATTTATCAACACAGAACCCAATAGTGTTTATTGTAGATCTTATACTGTGTTTTGTTATTTGCTATCGCCCCGCGGTTTTACCTGCGTTCCCGAGGGAATATATTATGTTTATCCTATATGGTAATTCAGAATATATTATATCTGTGTGCCAAATTTCATCTAACCCCGTTCAGCTGAGTCGTACAAACATCCAAACATACAAACATTCACATTTATAATATCAGAAACATCATTGAGAAACAAAACAGCAACAACTTTTTACGAGCATTAACAAATTGACCCTTTACTTTGTCTATTTACTGCTGGTTAAGATAATCAAATTCCTCGCCTTCATCCTTATCTGATTTCTTCTAGCAAAATCTCATTTTTAACCGACTTTAAGAAAAAAGGAGGAGGTTCTCAATCCTCACGTGTACTTTTTTTACTTTTTGAGGTGACGACATGGTTTTCTAAAAAAAAATGTTCAGAGCTTTTAAATCTGGGTAAATCTTACGTGAGGGGGGTCCCACCACATCTCACCAAGGGAAGGGAGGAAAAACACGTTCGAAGTTCTATTCTTTGTTTTTCAATAAAGTTCAGAATTGCTACGTAAATATTAATTTCAATACATCCCGTGGTTTAGACTTTAGATAACACTTGAATTTGTATATTTTAAATTCTTTATTAGTATAAGTAGATATATTTATTTTCGACATAATGTTCCATAATTCCACGCTGATTAAATTGTTTTCAATGAATTGCAGTTATAATTTTTTGTACCATTTATATTTGTTGTATGCAAAGAGATAAAATGGTAATTTAATTAGAAAACATTTGTTTCTAGTTCTTCTGCGCTTTCATGGTGGGACTCTACAGCTACTTCGTACACACCAGCCCCACCAGCGCCGAGAACAAACATGAGATCGTGTACCACGGGACTCTATCAGGCCTACCGGGAGAGTTGTGCGTGTTCCTCTACTGCGTAGAGGTGGTGTTCAGTCTTGTACTGATATACGGAGCTCACAAGGTACCTACTCTTAAATGTTATCTTATTTGTGCTGGGTGTTCGACCTGAGATAGACAGCGTTTATTTTTGTTTACTTTGTCTTTTGTTTTCTAAACGAACCAAGCGTTGGTATACTAATATATTATACATACTTACACGGGGGCAGATAACTCGTCCTACGCAAAACTCGACTCAAAGCACTAGCTTCTTCCCCGCGGTTCCACCCGCGTTCCCGAGGGATCTTATCGTTTTACGAGAATCTATCTATGTGCCAAGTTTCAACCAAATCCATTCAGCCGTTTGAGCATAAACATCTAATTATAATATTTGTAGGATTTTACTGAAACGTATTCATTTTTGTGCAACGAAATGTTTAAATAAACTAGCTTCCGTCCCGCGGTTTCACCCGCGTTCCCGTGGGATCTTATGTTTTCCCGGGATAAAAAGTAGCCTATGTGCTATTCTAGACTATAGTCTATATCTCTCTGCCTAATTTCAGCCAAATCCATTCAGTGCGTGAAAGAGTAACAAACATCCATCCATCCATCCAAACTTTCACATTTATAATATTAGTAGGATAAATAAATTAGGGATCAGAGTTAGTTTGATGTCATACAATTTCATGGATTCCCAAAAATCTTGTATATTCAGTTAGCTGTATCTAATCCCTATAATGTTTGTATGATTGTACATACATAATGTACAATCATGCATGTTTGTTTTATGTATGAACGTATTTTAATGATAGTTGGCATTTTATCTCTTGTCGATAATTTACTACTTATAGTTCCGTGCACAAAATTTGTAAGCCTGGGGAGTACCCCTTTAATTTGTTATTTTTACACTTTCAGAGATCAATACCATTCTTGAGGGCATTCTACTACTTCGCCATAACGACTGTGGTTGCTGCCATATTGATGCAAGTTATTGAGCTTTCTATGCCCATGTCTGAACACAGGAATATGATTTTTGAAGGGGCGATCATATCATTTTGTGGAATTTGTAAGTTACTAAAGATTATTTTTTATCTGTCTATACTTATAAAACAGATACCTGTCTCTAATTGACTGATATGCACAACCTAGAAAGGACAACGTATTTCTCAGAGGATGTAGGGGTGTTAAGAAAGGGTTTAACGAGAATCCACCCCTAAGTAAAATGTGAAAAGCTGTATGAAATAAGAATTGTAATACAAAATTTATTATACATTTTATATGAAATACATTGGTAGATACACAATAGAAGTAACATTAAATAACTCATAAGTATTTAAATATTAAATTTCATCCTCTTTCGCTCATAAAATGTATTGTGTAGATGGCGAAACTGCATTTTTAGTTATAGGTATGTCTTTTTTGCATGAATAAATTTAAAAATAATAGTGTATTATATGTCATTAATATAAAATGATTAGTGATTGAAAAGTTAAGAAGTAAAAAAATACTTCTTCAGTAATTTAAGTCAACAATTAAGATTCATAAATTTCTCCGTAGAATAAATAATTTGTTTGTAAATTGGCGAAAAGGGGCGTCGAAGTGAATGACGCAGAAATAGCGAATATAAATATCTGCCAATATAAAATTACTGATAACCCTGAAATGTAGGAAATATGGACGATTGTGATAGCACTCGGGGTCACTTGAACAGACTGTTAGAAATTACCGATGTACATTAAAAAATTAAGATAATTAAACTTATATTTTTATAAAAGTAGGTAGGCATTTTTTGGGTTAAAAATGATTTAAAGTGGAGTGAGCAATATTGTATTCTGGGACATTATTCCTCACACACGGCTATCTGACCCCACATTAAGCAGAGCTTGTACTATGGAAGCCAGATTACTGATATACTACATATACTACTTTTCTTCTGTAAATACATACATAATTACACCCAGACACAGGACAAACAGACATGTTCATGCACACAAATGTTTGTCCTGAGTGGGAATCAAACCCACGACCTGCGGCGTGCTAGATAGGGTATCTTACCAACCACGCCAACCGGCCCGTCAATCCATTTTAAATGTTACAAAATGACTAATAAATCAAATATACCTAAAAAATTACAATTTGGATGGTAGGTATTTTTGTTATTATGTAGATACGGAGGCTTGTGATTCATCGGCGATGGTTCTTGGATTGGTGTTATGGTGAAACTCGCCAGAGGGCCGCTGTAATAAAGGTTTTTCTTCTACCTTTTGTATATAAAACTAGCTTTCGCCCCGCGGTTTCACTCGTGTTTCCGAGGTATCATATGTTTTCCCGGGATAAAAAGTACCCTTCCTCGGTAAATAGGCTATCCGACACTAAAATATTTTTTCAAATCGAACCAGTAGTTCCTGAGATTAGCGCGTTCAACCAAACAAATAAACTAACTCTTCAGCTTTATAATATTAATTATAGTATATATGGAGAAGTACGGGAGTTAAATGTAGAGATATAATATTTTGTATGACACCAAACATACGGAAGCATAGATATTTAGACAAAAACAGAGGAATTT
This sequence comes from Tetheella fluctuosa, assembly GCA_951216915.1. Classification (NCBI taxonomy): domain Eukaryota; kingdom Metazoa; phylum Arthropoda; class Insecta; order Lepidoptera; family Drepanidae; genus Tetheella; species Tetheella fluctuosa. The sequence goes on from OX578230.1 coordinate 9,552,056, forward strand.
GTATTTAGTAATTCTCTAAAAGTAAAAAAAAATAATAATTAAGCCTTCACTTTAAACTAATAAATACATTAGAAAATATACATCTCACAATATAATTAACTAATAATAATAACGTACTGACCACGATGTTAATTTAAACATAATGGTTTTTCATGATTTTGTAAAAATAATCTATACTTTCATCTCTATTACAGGCGTCCAACTCTACCTCATCACTCTAGTGAGAAGTCTCCTCAGAAAGTTGGAAATAGAAGCAAACCCCAGCACTTACGACAATCCATTGAACCAGATCGTCACGGGTGAACCTAAGTCCAACGCAATGGAAGCAAACGGTGTCTACCACGAAACTACTGCGCCAAGTACAGTGCGCAACTAGTGACTTATAAAAGTATCTCGGTTCTCTATTAAGCTGCGTTTCCACCAGAAATGCGTAGCGAGGGATGTGTTTTTACCCGCCAATAGGATCGCTTTATTTTCACAGCTTAGAACGTCATAGATCCAATGTAGTGTGTCATCTCTAGTGGAAATGCAGCCTTACTGAAAATGTTGACGGAGTTTGTATAGCTTTGCCGATTCAATCTATCATTTTGTACATACCTAGATATAGGTATAGGGTTGATAATTTGAGATAATAATATTTCGATGAAAATGTATGTAGGTACGTACCATTGCTAATATGTTCTTCAGTACGACCGACCTAATTTATATTTCGATATGCTTTCTCATTGTACATTCGATAATCATTTTATACCACTAAGGTGACAAACAAGCATACGGCCGCGGCCGGTCTAATGGTAAGCGGTTACCTTAGCCTATTGAAGCTTCCAACACGAGGGGAATCGAGAGTTGTCGAACCTGTAATCTCTTCACCCCATCATCATCACTTCATTTACCATCGCACTATTAGGGTATAGCCATAACGATGAAATGGTACTTTGTAATACCCGTCTATGGATGGCTGGTTATCACTTATGTTGATTTTCAAACACCTACTGGTGTGTGCCTTTGTAAAGGTCGGCATCACATTGACTCCCTCTGGTATTGCTAATGTCCATAAGCGACGGTAGTAACTTATTTTTCAGTCTTCTGATATAAAAAATAAAGGGAGATAAATATAATGACCACCAAAAAGAACATTGTGACCATAACCTCTATTACCCAAATTTAGTAAATTGATCACCATTAGTAAATGATCACCAAATCACGATTACTTACATAATTATGTGAAAAGTATGTCGCAAGTTGTACATTTTTGTTTCTAATTTCGCTCTAAAATGGGGATTTAATTTTGGTGGTCATTTACTATTTTTGGCAATATAAAATGATTTTCTCCGGTGGTTAGATAAACATAAGCCAAAAATAAATAGGGGAGTTTTATATGGATTGACAGGATTCAATCTAAATAAATAAAATTTTGAAAACAATATTAAATTTTACTTTGTAAAGGAGCGACACTCCTCCCGAACTAGCTTCATGTCACCTGGTAAATAGGTACACTATCGCTATAAGTTAGAAAGAGAAGCACTTGCTGACGTATAACGTTGTTCCTCTCGTTTGGCCATGTACGCCGGAACGCTCGCTACTGATAATCCCTACAATTCTACGCACACACAGACAGTAGTTTATTTTTAAATGTTTAATAATGTACCTTTAAGTGTGGAGTTTTAAACGAATGCAGTGGCATTCAATAAATAAGTATAATATAAATGGAGCACATGATTTGTGACAGTTATCTGGTTTCCATAGTACAAGCTGTGCTTAGTTTGGGTTCATATGGCGTGTGAGGAATGACCCAGGATATTATTTTTTAATTCAAGCTTCCATACAATTTCAATCAACGACAAATGGTAATTCATTTGATAGGATAGGATTTAATATGTTTGTATTAAATATGCTGTGCTGTGTTAAATATTTATAAATATATGGCCTTAAAAAGGTACTTATGTAAAGTAAAAGGATCATAAATTGAATATGAATCTAGAAAAGCCGATTTAATTAGGTAGGCATTTATGAAGCGGATTTTTGTGTAGTTAATTTATTAGAATACTTTGTAATTATGAATTGTCTAGATAAAATACAATTAATTATGATAATTTTAAGCTTTTTAATTGTCTCACTATGTAACTAAATTAATAATTGATATTTTTATACGAATCTCGTAGGCTTTCGCTACGTTTTGACTACGCGGCTACGTCGTAGAGGTCGTAGATCGTAGTGCCTCTACAGCAAACCAACTGCTATTTTGACTGTAACTCCAGAATAACTTCTGTTATTTAGTAAAACCAAAGATGTATTTTTAAAAATTGCATTAGTTCATTATTTGTAAATATCTCATAATATTTATTTTTACAAGACATAAAGCAGTTGTAAGTGTTTTTGTATGTTCTTAAGATAAAAATAATAAATGAAATGAAATAATATTGTTTTTGTTTTTTTTTTTATGGGTTACATATGGTTTGCAAATCATATTATCCTACTAAAATTATGTACAAACCAATGCCGCGGCTCCACCTGTATGGCTATTTTTATTTCTGACTTGTCACAATGAAACGGTCACTGTGCAACTTCCTTTATTTACAGGCCAATGACACCAGGCCTTATATATTATACTATAGTTTTGTGGTTTTGGAGACAAGCACACTAACTTTCATGCAGATATTTAGAGAGATGTTGCGTTTTTTTTTCAAGTATATGACGAAATGAATGTTTTTCTTTCTATCTTTTATATTTTTTTAATAATGCCACATTATTTGGTATTTGTATAAATACTTGTTTGACATTGTTGTAAGTAAAGGTGAAAAAGTTAATTTAAAAACACGACAGCATGTAAAATCGGTGTACACAAACGAAAGTAGAGTTGAGTTGAGTAGAGTAATGTTCCAAGTAGAGAAAATTTTGGTACGTACCTTGACAGTCCTGAGATAATCTAAAGATAACTTGCACTTCAAAATCTTCCATTATGCTAAAAAATATCAGCTGTTCCATACAAAATTTCAATACCCACTCGATCAAAATGTATGAAGCAACCATTTTATTTTACGCAATATCAGAGTTGGTCCCATAATAAAAGTTGTTCATATTGATGAGTACTTCCACCCCTGCAAGTATTGCTGGTGACAAAAAAAATCACCCTGTATAAATATGCATACATAAACCCAAAAATCATTACCTTCTTTCATGGGGCAATACGGTAAACTATTCTACCCTACTAATACTATTAATGCAGTTTACATGTATGTGTGTATATTTTATACAATAACATGTATACTTCTGTTAATTCCTTATCGTTTACATAACTACAGTAATGAATTAGGTTTTCTAATCTCATCATGTTATTTTATTGTCATTTATCCTCTGTGACCTTATCAAACGGAGCGAAATGCAACAGAACGATACCTACGACTTTATAAATAAGGTAATTGCTCCCAGTAGTTGAGACGCTTGTTGTCATTTCATATCTCGGAATGAATTCAGACATGTATTTTTATGAGTAAGAAGAAACGTGTGTCATATATATTTTTTTAATTTCAAAGCAAAGGTTTGTAATGTTTTCAATTGTAAGTGACACATTTATTGTTTAAAAAGTGCGTTCTAAAATTGAAAATGCGTCTAGAAATACCATACTGTGGAAGGTGTTGTGGTTTTATCCCACTGCGTTATGGCATCATTATATTGGGATATTTAAATTTGGTACGTGAGGTGTTAAATGTTTTGTATATTTTTCATATATTTGAATAATGAATACTGTTCCAATTAATTCTTTTTATTTTAGGCCATTACGGCACTAGTTATATATTTCCTGACAACAAACTACATATACTATGCCACGGACATGGATCGATTGGCATTCTTATATAGGGGTGTGGTACTCCGCTCACAACTTTGGGTACCAATTTTGCTGTATACGATGGAGATAATCTTTAACACAGTGTTGATAATTGGAGCGTATAAGGTAGGTTGTTAATTTAAAAATTATAGATTTAGTAAAAATAAAAAAAATTGAGACTAGGTACTGAGATATAGGTAATTTAGTTTATAAGAAAAATATGAAAGTCTAAAGTGGCCACTTTTGTGACATATTTAGGCAATGATGCCTTCGGTGCAGGAAAACATCGTGAGGTAAACGTACCTACCTGGCTGGCTACCACTTTCACCCGTCGGCCTATTATTTATGTCTAAATGTCGACAAAGCAGGCACACAGCCTATAGTAAAAAAAATTCAACTTGAGTGTGGTAGCCAGCTAGGCGGGTACTAACCTACCACCGTGCTATGGTTTCCTCACGATGTTTTCCTTCACCGAAAGCTCAAGGTAATTGTAGGATTCAATCCTACGACCATCGTCACGTCACTGGACGTCAAAACCACTGAAGTATCATCGTCTTACAAACTTTTCTCAAGGAACCCCCTATGTATCACTATCCGAGTATATCTTGAGAGACAGAAACAGACGTTGCGTTTCCTAATGTAAGTTTTGACTTTCAGAAACTACCACGTTTAATACGCGCTTACTATTATTACGGGATCACAACCGCAGCAGCTGCAGTCCTCCTTGCCTTGATTATCAGGTTCCAGCCGCCAAATGTGCAACTTTGGTATTACTTAGGACTTGACGATATTAGGATCTTCGCTGGTTTAGGTAAGTGTGGAATATTAATGAAAAATTTTGTAATTGTACAACATGTTTATAGCATGTGGAAAAACTGCAAAATTGAATATGAACTTGTTTCAGTACTGCAAGTATACCTGTTATTGCTGATCCGCAGCGAGTTGTCCAAGACACGCTACCCAGAAGGACAGCTGAGCTACGACAACCACACCGCTGAGGTCCTCGTGCACCCACATGTTTGGAACGAGAGGAATCCATTGTAAATATATATTATATAAAATATTAAATTACCAATTTAAGAAAAATATAAGTTGTAGTAAAAAATGTTTTATAATTTAATAATAAAATGTACAAACTAATTATATTTCATCTTTGCCACGTTCTGTTGCTCTTGCTTATTCTTCATATTGAATCACTAAAATCTAGTTTTATCTTTGCTTCCGTCGACGAATTCATAGTTGTAACGTTCGAAATTGCAAGTAAAGACGAGAATTATACTTGTACATAGATCAAGTCAAAGTCAAAGTCATTTATCCAGTTTAGGCCCTAGAAGGTACCACCGATTCGGAAGTTGCCTTCAACTGAGAAGAACCGGCAAGAAACTCAGCAAGATTACATTTTTTATAAACTCTTTACATTTTTTATATATAAATCATAACCGGGAATAAAATATAAAATACTTTTTTCTAGGAAAACATACCAACCATCTAACAAACTATATTATGTGTTTTTAGTTTTTATACACTTGCTTCTGTCACTACGATGGGTTAAATTATTATAATTATCTTAAATAGATTTCTAAAATTTGTATTTAGTTTTGTCAATCACAACATATTGTTATTTTATTGACATTAATTCGCTGTGACCTTATCAAACGTCACCAAATGCAACAAAATTATACCTACGACTTTATAAATAAGATAATTGCATCCAGTAACTGAGACGGTTGTTGTCATTTCATATCCCGAACTGAATTCAGACGTGTATTTTGACGAGTAAGAAGAAACGTGCATAATAATGTTTTAAATTGTCAGTGACAACATTTATTGTTTAAAAAGTGCGTTCTAAAATTGAAAATGCGTCTAGAAATACCATACTGTGGAAGGTGTTGTGGTTTCATCCCACTGCGTTATGGAATCATTATACTGGGATATTTAAATTTGGTACGTGAGGTGTTAAATGTTTTGTATATTTTTCATATATTTGAATACTGTTCCAATTATTCTTTTTATTTTAGGCCATTACGGCACTAGTTATATATTTCCTGACAACAAACTACATATACTATGCCACGGACATGGATCGATTGGCATTCTTATATAGGGGTGTGGTACTCCGCTCACAACTTTGGGTACCAATTTTGCTGTATACGATGGAGATAATCTTTAACACAGTGTTGATAATTGGAGCGTATAAGGTAGGTTGTTAATTTAAAAATTATAGATTTAGTAAAAATAAAAAAAATTGAGACTAGGTACTGAGATATAGGTAATTTAGTTTATAAGAAAAATATGAAAGTCTAAAGTGGCCACTTTTGTGACATATTTAGGCAATGATGCCTTCGGTGCAGGAAAACATCGTGAGGTAAACGTACCTACCTGGCTGGCTACCACTTTCACCCGTCGGCCTATTATTTATGTCTAAATGTCGACAAAGCAGGCACACAGCCTATAGTAAAAAAAATTCAACTTGAGTGTGGTAGCCAGCTAGGCGGGTACTAACCTACCACCGTGCTATGGTTTCCTCACGATGTTTTCCTTCACCGAAAGCTCAAGGTAATTGTAGGATTCAATCCTACGACCATCGTCACGTCACTGGACGTCAAAACCACTGAAGTATCATCGTCTTACAAACTTTTCTCAAGGAACCCCCTATGTATCACTATCCGAGTATATCTTGAGAGACAGAAACAGACGTTGCGTTTCCTAATGTAAGTTTTGACTTTCAGAAACTACCACGTTTAATACGCGCTTACTATTATTACGGGATCACAACCGCAGCAGCTGCAGTCCTCCTTGCCTTGATTATCAGGTTCCAGCCGCCAAATGTGCAACTTTGGTATTACTTAGGACTTGACGATATTAGGATCTTCGCTGGTTTAGGTAAGTGTGGAATATTAATGAAAAATTTAGTAATTGTACAACATGTTTATAGCATGTGGAAAAACTGCAAAATTGAATATGAACTTGTTTCAGTACTGCAAGTATACCTGTTATTGCTGATCCGCAGCGAGTTGTCCAAGACACGCTACCCAGAAGGACAGCTGAGCTACGACAACCACACCGCTGAGGTCCTCGTGCACCCTCATGTTTGGAACGAGAGGAATCCATTGTAAATATATATTATATAAAATATTAAATTACCAATTTAAGAAAAATATAAGTTGTAGTAAAAAATGTTTTATAATTTAATAATAAATTGTACAAACTAATTATATTTCATCTTTGCCACGTTCTGTTGCCCTTGCTTATTCTTCATATTGAATCACTAAAATCTAATTTTATCTTTGCTTTCGTCGACGAATTCATAGTTGTAACGTTCGAAATTGCAAGTAAAGACGAGAATTATACTTGTACATAGATCAAGTCAAAGTCAAAGTCATTTATCCAGTTTAGGCCCTAGAAGGTACCACCGATTCGGAAGTTGCCTTCAACTGAGAAGAACCGGCAAGAAAACTCAGCAAGATTACATTTTTTATATACTTTTTACATTTTTTATATATAAATCATACCCGGGAATAAAATATAAAATACTTTTTTATAGTAAAACATACCAACTATCTAACAAACTATATTATGTGTTTTTAGTTTTTATACACTTGTTTCTGTCACTACGATGGGTTAAATTATTATAATTATCTTAAATAGATTTCTAAAATTTGTATTTAGTTTTGTCAATCACAACATATTGTTATTTTATTGACATTAATTCGCTGTGACCTTATCAAACGTCACCAAATGCAACAAAATTATACCTACGACTTTATAAATAAGATAATTGCATCCAGTAACTGAGACGGTTGTTGTCATTTCATATCCCGAACTGAATTCAGACGTGTATTTTGACGAGTAAGAAGAAACGTGCATAATAATGTTTTAAATTGTCAGTGACAACATTTATTGTTTAAAAAGTGCGTTCTAAAATTGAAAATGCGTCTAGAAATACCATACTGTGGAAGGTGTTGTGGTTTCATCCCACTGCGTTATGGCATCATTATTTTGGGATATTTAAATTTGGTACGTACCTACTGTATATTAAAGTACATTTTTCATTTATTTCTCATAATATTGACCCAGTTAATTTTTTTTTTATACTACTTAGATGGCAAACAAGCTTACGGCCCACCTGATGGTAAGCGGTTACCGTAGCCTATAGACGCTCATAACACCACGGGCAAAGAAAATACAATTTTATATTTTCCCTGCCAGGGGTATCACTCACGCGTTGCCAACCTTGAGACATGAAGGTGTTAAGTCTTCTGTGCCTGTAATTTCACCGGCTCCCATACCCACCTAACCGAAACACAGTAATACAAGTGCACTACCATTTCACGGCGGAATTAGATATGGTGGTAGTACTTCCCCGGGCGAACTCTGCACTAAGAGTTCTACTACCTTCATATTAATAATTCTTTCTTTTAGGCTATTATGGCACTAGTTATATACTTCCTAACAACAAACTACATATACCATGCCACGGACATGGAACGATTGGCATTCTTATACAGGGGTGTGGTACTTCGCTCACAACTTTGGGTACCAATTTTGCTGTATATGACGGAGATAATCTTTAACATAGTGTTGTTAATTGGAGTGCATAAGGTAAGTTGTTAAAAAAATATTTTGTAAATATTTAAAAAATGTAGACTACTAAGATAATAATGTAAGTATCAAACGCCAAAGTGCCCACATTCGTGAGTTACGGTTCAGTGGTAGTGATAGTTCTTTCTTTACTTGAGAGTCAATTCCTTCTTGGATTTGTGTGTCACCATGCACTTACCTTAGTAAAAATACAGGCCTATATATAGATAAAAAGTTACGTGTGCTCATCCCGTTAGACTAAACCTATGATGTAATAAACTATCATAGTCAACCAGTCTTGTAGCTCACCAGCTATAGTCGACCGAATATCTTGTTGTCAAAATAAATCTACTCTCAAAGCAACATTCGGCCGGTTTTTTCTGTCTAAAAATCGACAAGCCGACAGGCGGCCTATTAGATGGTACTATGTGGACATTTGCAAGGGGATTTTTAATGTCTTGCCGACTTAGTAAAGATCACACATTTTCTTAAAAACATGTAATAGCGCTACAGGAAAACTTTTATGGGGAGCTTACTACATTCCAATTATCCGCAATGGGAAAGTCCGATTGAATTGTTGCATGGAGGACTAATAAATCGTCAGTATCAAGTTATATCGACGATTGGATCCATTAATCCTACTATTATAATGTGAAAGTTTGGATGTGTGTGACACAATCACGCATAAATTCGGATGGATTTGGACGATTTTTTTACATAGATAGTTCATACCCTGGAATAACATATAGGGTACTTGTCCCGGGAAAAAATAAATCGCTTGGGAACGCGGGTGAAACCTTGGGGCAGAAGCTATTGTTATAATAGGTACATTTATTGACTTTCAGAAATTACCACGTTTAATACGCGCATACTATTATTACGGGATCACAACCGCAGTTGCTGCAGTCCTCCTTGCCTTGATTATCAGGTTCCAGCCGCCACATGTGGAATATTGGTATTACATGGGCCTTTACGATATTATGATGTTCGCTGGTTTAGGTAAGTGTGAAATATTAAATGGAAATAAGGTATAATACAGCGTGTATCTGGTATCGTAACGAAGAATGATACTTTGGATTCAGTACAGGAATATAGCATCGGTTCATGAATGAAAAACTCGTAAAATTATTGTACACAATACGGTCACACCCCTACACAATATGGTCACACCCCTACACAGTATGGTCACACCCCTACACAATATGGTCACACCCCTACACAATATGCTTGTTATCCCAGAAATCGAATGTTCTAGAATATATAAGTTCTCGGCACGGATAGTGCTAACTTAAGAGCTGAATGGTGTGTACCAAATCCGTTCAGTAGTTTTTTTCCATTCATCCATCCCTCACAAGCTTTCGCGTTTATAATATATACAGTTTTCTATTCTTGATTATGATTATATTAGAAGTTCTAATTTTCCATGGTAATACTTACCTATCTCTAATTTTTTGATTTCAGTACTGGAAGTGTACCTGTTATTGCTGATTCGCAGCGAGTTGTCCAAGGCACGCTATCCAGAAGGGCAGCTGAGCTATGACAACCACACCACTGAGGTCCTCGTACACCCTCATGTTTGGAACGAGAGGAATCTACTGTAAATTATGGAACAATTTAATTACTCATAGATAATAAGTAAGAATAAAAAACAAGTCGTAAATTCATAATATTTATTTTTATTATTTAATTTACTAACATTTTTTTTTTTTTTCTTGCCACATCCTTTTGGAGGATAGTTTATGCTCTATTATGATAAACTAAAATCAATATCCATCGTTGTTACTGTCAACGAATTCGTCATAGTAATGTTCAAAGAACAGAGAAAGGCCGTGGGCTCGAATTCTACAGCGAGGTTATACTTTTGGTAAAGGCAAACATCGTGAGGAAAACATAGCTCGGTGATACTTTGTAGTACCCGTCTAACTGACCACTCTCAGGCTGAAAATCTTCTCTCAAGTACCTACTTATCTTCTATTAGGTGAATGATGTTGGTAAATTCTTGTAAATGTACGTAACGACTTGTTTGAGTTGTTTAATAAGATAATTGCATCCAGTCCAAGATAGGAAGTGTAGTCGTTATTCTCGTACCTCAGAATGAGATCAGACGTGTTTTATGTAAAAAGGAAAACGGAAAGTAACAATCTATTTTAGCATATAAAAAAGTGTGCAATAAGATTGAAAATGCGTATAGAAATACCAGAGTGCAAAAGATGCTGTGGCTTCATTCCACTGCGTTATGGGATTATTATTCTTGCATATTTTAATTTGGTATGTATGGTGTCATTTTTATTATATTTTGGTGTTTGGTGGTATTATGTGGTGTGTGTGTGTGTGTGTGTGGTGTGTGTGTGTGCGTGTGTATGTGTGTGTGTATGCGTGTGTGCGGGTGTGTACGATTTGAATACGGTATGACATATACTAATAAAGTGCCTTGTTCTGAATAAGACGCGTATATCGTCGTTTTTAGAAATTCATTTTCTAGGGGGAATAAAAATGGATGCAAAAGTTTTGTAGAAAAATAGAACTTTTGGAATGGAGCCAGTTATTTGTATGGATCGGGTTTCTTCTTAACGTCGTAGGGGTAAACTAAGAAGGGATTCGTCCAAATTCAACCTCTAAAGGGGTAAAATAGGTGATCGTGGTTGAAACTGTGGTGCTTTTATGTGTAAGTGATGATGTAACCAAAGGGAGTAATCACACAGTCTAGAAAGGAAACTGGCTTTTATGTATATAGATTTAACGGTCAATTTTCAACTAGAGGTTGGTAGCCAGCCAGACAGGTTTTTATTACCTTAAGATACCATTTTAAAAAGTTTTTTTTTTTAGGGTTTCACAATCTTTGTAATAAGTATCTTAATAAAGTTATACACACTCTATAAAGATCAATGGTCGTTTTGGCCATCGGTATACAGGGGTGTGCAAATTTACTCACAGCTTTGGGTACCCCTACTGCTCTATATCTTGGAGATTTTATTCAACATTGTGTTATTAATTGGAGTTCATTTGGTAAGTTAAGAATACATATTAAATTTTATATATAGATGTGTATAGTACACCCTCATAAGAAACTAAAAATGGATAAATAAATAAATTTTTAACAAAAAAAAAAACCGACTTCAAAATAGGTTTGCACTAAAAATATAAATTAACGATGCTAGAACCCGATTTGAAGTCAGCGTAAGGGAAGCACGTATTTCAGAATCTCAAACTCTTTCGCTGACTTCAAAACGAGATCTAAAGAGTTTTTTTGTTAAAAAATAATTAAATACAGGCTTAGCTTATATCTACCTAATTTCTAAGTTATGATGAGCTGTATCCTAACCTTGACATCATCTGTAAGCCAAGCTAATCGATGCATATCCTGCCGACATTTTGAATGTGAAATTGTAACACAGAAGTGACGTATAAAATATTATTAGTCATTTTAGTTATTGGCGAGAATTCACATTAATCTACTTACGAAAATATAGTTACCTTTTTTCTGTTTATTACCTTTTCACGGCTCAACCTGCACTAGAACATAGGCTAGCTTTCATCCAAGTGAAACAGTGGGATACAGTTAGTGACATATTTTTGAGTTGTGACTAATTTGCCCACTGACAGCCGTTGTACCGACAGCCCACTGAATACCGGTTTTTAGTAAAGGTTTCGTTCGGAGCGCGTCTGAAATGAGACCGGTATAAACCGGTTTAATCCAGAGCGACACGTGCACGCGTCGACATTATTATAATAGAGCAAGATCCCATTTATTGTATGGGATAAAGTAGTGTTAGTAGGATGTATGATTATTAATTTTTATATATTTTTCTAAAACACGTAAAAATCAGCATTGAGAATTTAAGAAAAGTGAGTATTATTTTTACTTGCCTTTCGCACCTGGTACCTCATAAATGGCTGCCGGGCCAAGGTAGCAGGTATGCATACACTCAAAGTACATACTAGCACTATTTTATCCCATACATTTAATTTCTGAGAAAATAAGTAATGTCTGGCGGCCCTGGGATCTTGGACTATACATTTTAATTGAATAAATCGGCGATGGCGATGTCGTCGGTCAGAGCGAAATGAGAACCTCTAAAAACCGGTAAATTGATTCAAAACGTATTTGATTTCGCTCTTTAAGAAAACCGTATTTTTTAAGGCTGAGGTAGAGCCAAACCTAAATAAAACGCTCCTAATGTACTTGACACTGATTTAGGTTTGAAAACTAACCGGTAAACAAGCCCTGGTCCTAACTCTCCTTTTTTTTTTTACTTTGTATAGGCTTGTGTTTGACTACAATCTCACTATTGTAAGTGATGATGTGGCCGAAGGTGGTAAGCACACAAAGCCTAGAAGGAACTGGCTCTCAAGTGGAGCTGTCGGAACACACCAATAGGTGTTTGGCGACAGATTTTCAACTTGAGGGTGGTAGCCAGCCAGGCGGGTTTTTACAAAGTACCCTACCACCGTGCTATAGTTTCCTCACGATGTCTTCCTTCACCGAAAGCTCAAGCTCATTGTAGGATTCGAACCCACGACCTTCGCCGCGGCGTCCGACGTCACTACCACTGAGCTATCATCGCCTTACTTTGTTTTTTCTCCGTCCATCGGTAATCATTCAGAAAATACCACGCTTAATACGAGTATATTATTACTATGGGATCACTACTGCATTGGCTGCAGTTGTAACAGCTCTGGTGATGAAGTTCCAGCTTCCAGCAGGGATGATCTATGATGTATTCGACGACGCTTTGGTCTTTTCTGGATTTGGTAAGAAGCATTGACATCAAAATCCTACTATAGTACTCAAGCCCCGCATCATTTTTTATTCATCTTATAGCATTCCATGGTCAGAGAGAGTAGCCTTAGGGGCATTGGAGGGACTTAAGGTGACGCCACGTTAAACTAAAAATCTGAAATTCAAAGTGCTGCGTCCCGCACCCTACTATAGCGACCACTCATAGAAAACCCGCGTAAACGGAAAGGGCGTATGAGACAAAATGATTTTTATTGTTTAATTTTAAAACTACAAATATATTTTATATAACGTATATACCATGTAGAAATTTTGGAACCTCAAATCGATCCTCAATGTCGGTAAAATTGGAATCTGTTATTTTTGATTAATTATTTTGTGTTACTAAAGTTAACCAATCGTGTTATGCAATAGACAAAATAAAGTCAAAGACATGATGAATTGTTAAAATATTTTTTTTTTCGCTTTAGTCATTGTTGAGAAAAATCGGTTTCCTTGCGACCAAAATCATCAATGCGTCGTCTTAAAACATTTTATTTTCAAATGTAAATTGAATAGATATTCTAGAATTTATTTTTGCATCTCTCAGAAGTTTAGTCCTCCGAAGCTAGCTCCAAGTGATCATGGTTTTTCTATAAGTGTTCCTAACGCTTTGTTCTGGTAGTGGCTATACGCCAGTTGCTTTCTAGACTTTGTATATATATACTCTAAATAATCCTGTAGTATATTGCTAACAAACTTGTTTCAGTACTCCAAGTATACCTGTTATTGATGATTCGTAGTGAGTTGTCCAAGATACGCTACCAAGAAGGGCACCAGAGCTTTGTCAACGACACTGCAGAGATCCTCGTCCACCCTCATGTTTTGGGCAATGGGAGGAACCCAATATGATTGTTTTCAAATTGCTTTGTTGTAATAAACTTTGAAAAATACAGAAGTTGCGACTGAACGCTGTCATTATCAAATCCTATCCTTCTATCCTACTTCCTACTAATATTATAAATGTCAAAGTTTGGATGGATGGATGTTTGTACCTATTACATCACGCCTGAACGACTGAACGGATATGGATGAAATTTGGCACAGAGGTGGATTAAAGTCTAGAATGCACATAGACTACTTTTTATCCCGAGAAAATATAAAATCCCTCGGGAACGCGGGGAAAACCGCAGCCGTAACAGCGAGTATAAAATATTATCATAGTTGTTAAATTATTTCAGTAATTAAATTATAAATAAGTTGCAACGTAATGTCTTAACTGAGAAAAAAATAAGATGACCTCTACACCTATTTTAAAATAGGTAGGTAAATGCAATAATAAATAAAGCAAGTGTTATTTACTTAATGTAAAATAACAAAACGTTATCTCCCTTGTCAGCACCACATCCCGTTGCGCTATCGGTTTTCCTGATTCTGACGTATTGTTTGTCTTTGAAAAGAAACCTCATAGGAAAGACCGAATATTTTATCTATGTGTAAATTCTACAATAATAAAATTAATGTTATTTAAATGTAAGTTACGGTTGTCCAAATAATTTAGAATATATATGAATCGTGTCTAAATAATCAAATTAAGATTAAGACATAATGTCGTTTCCTCTGCACTACAGTTCTTCACAGTTCTTTGCTCTTTTTCATCAGCAAGAAGAACTCGTCTGCAGTGGCAGTTCCAGGATTTTTTTGGGAGGGGCTTAACTCAGTTGAGGGTAGGGTAGTAGGAATATCAAGCTTAATTTGAAATTTGTCAGGGGGGCAGATAAACCGCAATAACAAAACAAAATAGCCCTGTGTCACGATTTTAAGCAGAAAAAAAGCAATCGTACATTAAAATTACATATCGATTCCAAATTTGAATTTTATATAGACAGAAGATGTGACTGAAAGTGGTAAGAACACAAACCCTAGAACGAAACGGTTTTCTCAAATACAGCTGGAATACATCATTAGGTACTTGGACAGATTTCTACTTGAGGGTTGAAGCTGGCCAGGCGTGTTTGTAAGTACTACAAAGTACCCTACCACTGTCTTTTGGTTTCTTCACGATGTTTTCCCCTTCCGAACTTCGAACCCACGACGTTCGTCGCGGCATTTGACGTCACTACCACTAAGCTATCATCGCCTTAAATTGTACTGTTTTAGACTGTAGGTACCACATCATACTGACTTATTTTTCTATTGTAAATATATCAGATATCTTAGATTACAATCTAATTTTATAAATAACTAGCTGTTCTATAAAAAATAGCCTACAACCTTCCTCAAGAATTGGGCTAACAAACGCAAAAATATTTTTTCTAATCCGACTGGTAGTTGCATATAAGCGCCATTAAACAAACAAACAAAAAAACTCTTCTTCTTTATTATGTAAATATAAATGTTATATAATCTACACTACTTAGTATAGTATTTTTGTGATTAATAAAGAAGTAAGTTTGGATGGTACCTTATGTCCGAAACTAGTGATACGATTTTAATAAATCTTTTTGCGCTAGAATGCCCATTTATTGAGGAAAGTTATAAGCTTTTTTTATATCGGGAACGCGGGTGAGACTGCAAAGAATAGCTAGTAAAATTAATGTTAAATGATAATGTAAGAATAAATTAATATGAGACAGTTTATTGCTGATTGTTAATTATAACTTGAATTATCTTTGAAAATTCCAACGTAAACAACATTCGAGTGTCAGTGGTTGATATTAATTCCTAGAAACGAAAGAGTAAGTATAGGGCATATGGATGTTAAACTGTTTATTTCCTCATTAAGCATGCTGCATTAATTCGAGCTGATCTGATGATGGAACTGGAAGTTAGGTTCTGGAACTTCATAACGGAACAACGTATCCAAAAGGCTGGCGAGCAGGCTGGCGGTCTACCTTTTTTTATATCACTAAGGCGGCAAAGCACACAAAGCATACGGCCCGCCTGATGATAAGCGATTACCGTAGCAATGACGCTTGCAACACCAGGGGCATCACTCGCGCACCTGATGGTAAGTGGCTACACAAGTTTTCATCTTGAGGATGGTTGCCAGCCAGGCGGGTACTACGAAGTGCCCTACCACCATGCTATGGTTTCCTCACGACGTTTTCCTTCACCAAAAGCTCAAGATCACCATAGCATGGACTTGTGCCCCAAGGTGAGCACACAAATACCAAGATACATATTTCCTGAGTCCTCTCAAGTTGATAATATAACGCAGACTAAATATATTATTATTGTAAATGATAAGAAAAGGCCAGTTCAAACGCAAACGTTGGTGATAGTAATTGTGTATTCAATAAAATTCAATAAGTTTATCAAAATGCGTGGAGAGTTGCCATCTTTGAAGAGATGCTGTTTGTGCTTCCCTTTGAGGCGCGGTTTGATTTTCTGGGGATATTTTAAGTTGGTAAGTAGGTACCTTTTAATGAAATAATGTAATGAACAGAATTTTCAGTTCATTAGAGCCCGTCATAAAATCCTAACTATCAACTATAATATTATAAACGTGAATGTGAGTTTGTTTGTTTGTTACCTTTTCTTCTTTCTTTCTTAATTTCTCGTTTCATTTGTTTTCAGGTCACAACAGGGATAGTATTATATCCCATGGTATTTTACCTCATGTACTTTATAAATGTATTTATATTCGGACGACTCGGATTTGTTATAAACTTTTTCATATCAATCGTTTTACTATTAGACTTGGCATTTAACATTGTACTGGTAATCGCTGGTCACATGGTAAGTGTAGTAAAATATTATTTATCTAACTTTTGCCCACTTTCTCGAGATAAAATGTAGCTTATCTCCCTTATTCAGACCCATTCGGTTGCCATTCCGATCGGAAAGTACGATTTTATTTCGTAAAATTTTGCCTGCCTCATTCCAAATGGAAGTCAGAAATCATCCTATTCACAAGACTACTCAATCGATCAGTTTGTGTACCCGATCGAGACCACAACCGAGCAGATCTGAAAAAGGGTGTATGCATCACTCCAGCCTAACCAATGATGTTATAAGTTTACTATTGTAACTAGATCAGCAGTGTAAACATACGGCCCTGTGACAGACAGATGGATGGACAGACGGCATGGGCTTAGTAATCGGTTGTCTTTTGTTACGGAACCCGAAAAAGATTAACTTTTATGTTGAAATTACGTCCTAGTTACAATTTCGTATTATGCCATTCGTTCCGAAAAGGCCTATATTCAGTTGTGGAAGTCTAGAGGTTGACTATTATGGTGCTAAAATACTTACGTTTTTGAATTTCAGAAAAATCATCAATTGTTTAGAGTATATTATTTCTACACGATAATATTTACATCGATATTTGTCGCTTTGTCGGCCATCTTTTGTATTTTTGTAGTATTGAAGGCACAATACAGAGATGTCAGCATCTTCGTAAATTTTCCCAATAATCCGTTTATGAATGGCCTTATATCAGTGTGTCTATATACATTTGCTTTTGTTGGTAAGTTGATTTTTTTTTTTGGATAGACATTTTAAGAGGGCATGCAATAAAAATAAATAATTTCAAAGCTTAGCTCGATCAAAATTTACGTTTTGTTTTCACAATATGAAAAGGTTACTAAGGTTGAAATTGCTTTGAAGAAAAACATCTAGCTGTTTTGACAACCTTTTATAATTTTCACCTGTTGATATGTGTAGGTCAACTTTTGCAACAAAATTTTAAACCAGTTCTATTCAACCGATTGATTTGAATTTTTCCGCACACTTTGGAATTTGACAATACAATTTATTATACTTGGCTTGTTTTTATAAAAGGTAATTTTTATATTAAGTTAACTAATGCCTTACTTTTTGTTTCTATAGAAGAAACATTTGTGGACATGCCCTCAATAGCTCACCAAAGTTTTATTAAAATCGGATGGATGGTATAGGAACGCATACGTTACAAAAAACAAAGACAAATAATAATTTTTATGCTTTGGATACTAAAGTTCTTATTCCTGTTCTAGTTTTACAGTTATACATCATTCTATTGGTGAGAAGTGAAACGCTGAAGTTACAAAATGAGGGTATATTTAGATTTGTGAATAACGAAGGCGAAGCAGAGTGCACTCTAAATATGACTTTGGAGCCTGACTATAAGAAGATAAATGAACTCAATACAGAAAAAGAGTATAATAATGATAAAGTGTAAATAGCCATTCCCCATAGGAAGTGGCGTGGCAAATTTCCCAGTGAGGAGTGCAAACTCTACGTATTCTTGTACACGTTTATATAAGGCAGTTTATAAAATACTTAAAAACCATTCAATAAATTAAGAAGAAAATATATAAATGGCGAAGCTGTATGGGCTAGAACCCTTTGCCTTCCCAAAATAAGAGAAAACCGTAGATAGAGAAGTTTCTGTCTATACGGCGTTTCTACGGGGAAAACAGAAAGAAAAAAAATATCTCTGGTTATATGACATACAGTGTCATACAGACGTGACGAATCGAATGTTTAGTTTTTGATTCTGTTGAATAAGGGACGATAAAAAAATGTGTGTGATTGTAAAAATAGTTGTATAATCTATCTATATAATAAAATTATAAAATAAACAATTGCCGTACATTAGTCTAGAAAAAACTCGAAAATGGCTGGACCTATTTGAATATTTTTTGAAGAAACCGCGGGGATAAATGCTTATTTTTATTTGTTTCAAATACTTAGGTACATGCTAAATGGTTTCTTGGATGGCCACGGGTGTAAGGTTATCGAATTCATAATTGTCTTCAATATTGATGACCGGAGGAGGTGCAGTGCCCATCTGTTTGTAGTAATAATGGTGAAGTAAATATTAAATGCTGAAAAAGAAAACGTTTTTCTTAAATTACTCCCGAAATTTGACCTTTAGGATTCCAGTCGAATGAAGGAAAATATCATGAAGAACCCATAACACGGTGGTAGGGTGTAAACTTTGTAGTACACTCTCAAGTTGAAAAACTGTCACAAAGTAGGTACCTATCTATAACAGTGTGTTCCGGCATCTGCAGTTGAGTTGAGAGCCAGTTCCTTCTAGTCTTTGCTTGTACTACATTCGCCCAAACCGGTTCGGAAGGTTGCTTTTACTTAGTAGAGATGGCAAGAAACTCAGCAATTACTCTTTTCAAAATAATCTTGGCCTATTACATAAAATTTATCCTGCAAGAGCGAGCGCTACACCCAAGCATTGTCGTCATTTAAATATTCATTAATGTTATAGTATGCCTTTTGTACTAAAATAGACTTAACACGTTCCTTAAATTTAAAAGTGCAGGAGGGATCTTATTATAGAAGCGTGTACACAGTCCCAAAAATGAACCTTGCACTTTTTGGAGTCTATAAGCAGAGGTTGTAATGGTAAAGGTCGTTGGAAAACGCTGGATGCAGGCCGCCCAAGACCGGTCCTATTGGAGATCATTAGGGGAGGCCTATGTCCAGCAGTGGACATCTTGCGGCTAAGATGATGAAACAGAGGTTACAAGTTTATACTTATTTCTAGTATTAATAGTGTGCATGTCACTTTTTTTACAAAAAGATTTATATTTTGTTGTACAAATAATATGTTTGCATAAATGTACTGCGATGCTACTGTGAGGATACTAATTTGTTTAAACATATCTCTGTATATATAAATAAGGCTGTAATACAGTGCCGGCCCTTGGATAGAGCAAGAGGAGCGCTCGCTCTCGGTGCCATAGGAAGCAAGAATCCACTCGTTTTTCTGTCCTCCACTTCATAAACTTTTCGTAAGTATTTAAATAAATGCTTCTATTTGTAAATAAGGGTCTCCATTCTCACTAGATGATGACATTTTCACTATTGTAAAATTAATTATGGTCACTACCAATTCAATTTGCAATTAGAGAAAAATTATAAAGATTTCGCGCCAATGTCTTTTTTTTTTCTTCTGTAGCCGCAACACATTGCATGCATTCTACCAGAGATCGCCGATTTTATTTCCATTTTCAAAATTAAAATGAAGTTCTTTTTTTATGAAACAGTAATAAGTCGAGTCTTTATTCATGATTATTCTACTTATGACTAAAGACTTTTTCACCCGCGTAATACCTCGTATATAATGGGTCATTTTAGGACCTTGTATAACAATCTACTATTTTACCATTGCCACTCGAAAAGGGCATTTTATTCATCGATAACAGTGAATAAAACATTATTTTAGTCACTGAGTGAATAAAAAATTTTTGAATTTAGAACAAGCACGAATATACGAATTATGTACAAAAATAAATAAAACGTGCTGAAAGTACGTACTGGCAGGCTATATGGAGCTATTCCATATAGCTATAATATTGTTCTCTTATTACCGATTATAAAATAAAATGTGATAAATACTATACTACTATTTATTTTCTCGCAGTCAATGGTAAAAAGAAGATTACACAACTCGTGAAAAACAAAATCATCTCGGTCCTTGTAACCCTCGCTCCGCTCAGGATTCTTATCTAGAATACCTCGCTACGCTCGGGATTCTATTCTAGAATCCTTCGCTGCTCTCGGGATCCAACTTAGTCCTTCAAATTAAATTCCCTTTTTATCACTTGTTGTATAATCTACTATTTATGACCTAGGTCTGATTTTTATTCATACATAAGTAGTTTGTATTCTGATGCATTCAGTAGTTTTTGCGTATATAATGCTTAGATGAATAAACATAATAATAAATATTCTGGGACATTATTCCTCACACACGGCCATCTGACCCCAAACTAAGCAGAGCTTGTGCTATGGAAGCCATATAACTGATATACTACATACCTAAACTACTTTTCTTTTGTAAATATATACTTATATAGATAATTAAACCCAGACTTAGGACAAACAGACATGTTCATGCACACTAATCCTGTCCTGAGTGGGAATCGAACCCACGACCTGCGGCGTGATAGATAGGTTATCTTACCAACCACGCCAACTGCCCCCCCTGATCATCTCAATATAACTAATAAATAACTAAGTAATTTTATTTCGTTTGATTAGAAGTTTATACTAACATTGTAAATAGTTACAAACAAACTTTATGTTCGATACTTGTTACTTTTATAACCAGAAAAAATATGACATTCTTTGATGAAAAATCTTTAAAATAGTAATTGTTTACAGCATTTTTATTTTACATCGTGGGAGTAGTTAACAGACAATACCACAAACAATTGGAGAACAAACCGACAATTGCAGTCACTTACTCAGCTACTGGTCTAGCAGATAGTAACTGTACCCCAAACAAAACAACAGCGGCTGCAGTCACATATACAGTCACCGGTCCAGTCCGTTCCATTGCCCCTACTAATGAACATACAGTAGCAGTCACCGATCCAGACAGTTATGGAATCCCCAATAATGATAACACAGTATCAGTCACTGATCCAGTCAATTACGAAACCCCTACTTTTGAAGGTACAGCTGCAGAAAGCTTCAGTTGATTACAGTTAAAATGCATACGCTGCCACAAGATTATAATTAAATCATTAATTTGTTTGACATTATGTAATACGGTTGCTTCATACATATTGGTCGAGTAGGTATTGAACTTTTGTATGGAACAGCTGATAATTTTTCATGATTTCACAGTTAGTCCCATTATAAAAGTTGTTCATTTTGATGAGTACTTCCACCCTTGCAAGTATTGCCAGTGATAACAAAATCACCCAGTATAATGCTGAACTGGAGACCTATTTGCCAACATACTTACAAGCTTTCTTCAGCTTTACAAAATTAGGTTGTTTCTATTTATCTCGCTGCGCATCATTTCTAAACGTGCATAATTTGACCTACACCTAAATACGAGAAAAGGGCTTTAGGTATACCTATGAACAAGAGAAAATTACCTAATTAGGTACAACAAAGAAATCATTCTGCTAAAACTGGATGGGGTTAGGTGTATTCGATTATGAAAAACCTTCATATCCAGCACAAAACTTATAGCCAAAATAGCTTCAACAGATGCATATTACCTAACTTATACGATTTTTGCATCCATTAAACTTTAATTATTATAAACCACGACTTTCTTCAAGGCAGCATCGTTTTGTAAAGGTTAGGTTATCTCTCAGTGATTTGTTTGTTTGCAAAATCGTTGCCGTAACAATGTAAGTTTATATGTACGAGATCGATTGAACTTTACCTTTTAAGAAAACTCACCTTAGTGGCTATAAAGGAAATTTATTCTCGCCACTTCTTGTCACATCTGGTGTTCCACAGGGATCGCATTTAGGTCCTATATTATTTACAGTATTTATTGCAGACTTAGTAGCACGACACGACTTCGTTGTCTGCAGGATTTGAACGAAGTGCGAGACTGGTATGCTACGATTTTTATGTTTTAAAACTTCATTTTGACTTTCATAAACTTTTGTACGATAATATCGCTAGAGATCTCGGTGTTTTGTCGATGTTAAGTTAATCTTTCACCCTCAAGAAAGAACACATTACCAACTGAGGCAATCAAATGGTTAGATTCACCTTTAGGTTTACTAAAGATTTTAAAAACATTTTGGAATTTAATTCAGTGCTGGTCACATTATTAATTATGCTCTCAGCCATCATGCAGAGAGAATCATATCCTTTGCTTAAATATTCTCAACAAAACAAAACGCCATCGATATTATTCAATTGAACTCAAAATACAAGATTTCATCAAAATAAAATTAAACGCAACATCACTTTGCAAGTTCCCGCCAAAAAGCCCTGCCCACGAAATCTGTTCTGAATTTAGATTTGGTTGACAGTTGAATATAGGACTGCTAACTAAGAGATTTTACCCAAATAATGGGTATTATCGAAGACATTTTCAGGCGCCAAATTTTCCTGAGGATATTTTATCTCTCAATAACTTCGAATATTTGAGTTCAATTTTTTAATGAATTCCATTTGTTTTTTTAATATTTTTTTTTATTTTTGTTAAATAATAAACATACTAATCTATACACAAATAAATAAAATTGAAGTGGCTGTTAGTAATGTCAAAACAACAGCATTTTACTATTTAGTACTTATAACAAAAAAAACATTTTTTTTTCTGTCTGGCTAATCTCAGAAACGGCTGGACCGATTTTTATGGGACTTTCTCTGGCAGATAGCTGTAAGAGTAACTTAGGTTACTTTTATTGTTTATTATAGGCTAATTTTGACAACGGGAAATTGGGTGAAATCGCAGGTAACAGATAATACATAATAAATAATGCTTACTTAGCTTTGTTCTCTTATTAAAATTAAAAATGCATTACTGCAATAATAATATTTTACAAAAAAAATACTTGTATATTTATATCGGCGACACAGGTGAGAATAGATTGCGAATGTAGAACAAATCTGCTTTGTTGTATGATTTTATCTACCCGTTTACAATATTTTTACTATTTTGAAATAACTTGCCGTACAAATGGCAAAGTTAGGGGTTTTGTGCTTATTTTATATGGTATTTATTTTATTTATTTATACGGGGCGTCCAGTTATTACGGGTAATTTTTTTATGGAGTTGGTAACTTTGTTTTCATAATTTCATTCATGCGATATTTGTTTGTTTATTTATTTCTAAATAAATAGTATAGTTTATTTCTGTATACGCCTATTTTTTAGCAGCATGTCTCTCTACCAGCCAACGACATAATATTTACACAAGCAAATATTTGATGAACCTATAATCAAATACATCATTCAAATAAATACGACGATATTAGACCGATTCATCGATCTTGCGAGGCAGCCAGCATGAATTTAAAGGCGTGCCGATTATGCTGTGAAAGCGAAGCACCAATTCATATTTTCAAAAACAGTTTAGACGGTGTTGAACTCTGCAAAAAAATAATGTATTGCATTAAAAATGTACATCTAGAGAAAGGTGACGGGTTACCAGCGTTCGTTTGCGGTGATTGTGAACAGCAGGTTTTCGGTTACTATCAGTTTGTGCTGCAATGTGAGGCTTCAGACAAAAAATTACGTTCCTTAGTTCCTCAGTGTCGTGTGGTTGAAGTGAAAAATGAGGAAATTAACAGTAATAATAACCAACTTTTTAAGGATGAGCTACTATATGAAGAACAGCTAGAGAAAGACGAGTCAGTAGAAATTAAAGATGAATTTACAGATGACAATGATAATGTTGAAAACCTTGAAGAATATAAACTAGAACCTAATGGAGATCTTGAGCAAGACAAATCAGCAAATGTAATATTAAACAGAAATTGTAAGGTAATAAAGAAAAAACATAAGAAAAAGTCTAAGTTTAAAGAGATAAAATACACATGCTCCATCTGTGGACGTAACTGTGTCAACCAATCAACACTAGCAGTACACATGCGTACCCACACTAACGAGAGACCATACCCTTGTTCCTCCTGTGAAAAATCATACAAAGATAGTGGAACATTAAAGAGGCATGTATTGAGAAATCATTTAAAGGAAAAAAGACGACGGAACTTCATCTGTGAAAGCTGTGGTAAAAGTTTCTTCTCTAAAAATGATGTAATAATTCACATACGAACCCATACCGGTGAAACTCCATATGCCTGTCCTATATGCCCAGGGAGATTCACACAAATAAGTGCAATGCTTAGACACAAGCGACGCCACACTGGAGAAAAATCACACTCATGTCAAGAATGCTCTAAAAGTTTCTGTACCAAAGAAGAGTTGAAAAACCATCAACCTGTTCATACCAATGTAAAGAACTACTCTTGTCCACTCTGCAATATACCTTTCAAGTATCAAAATAACTTAAAAAAGCATATTAAATCACATACAGAAAATAATAAATTCATTTGCAATTACTGTGGACGTATATGTACCACAAAGGGAAATTTGAAGGTTCATATTGATAGACAGCATTCAGAAAAGTCAGGACATTGCGAGACATGTTCTAAAAATGTTTCAAATATTGAAGTCCATATGTGGAGACATACGGGAGAGAGACCACTTAAATGCAAACTGTGTACAAGTAGTTTCTATGAATTAAAGGCTTTGGCCCACCACATAAACTTTAAACATAAGAAAACTGATAAATACAAGTGTGGAGTGGAGGGTTGCTTGAAAAGCTTCCCATCAAGACCAATGTTAGACTTTCATACGGCAAAGTTTCACAGTACACACATCCCTTATCCATGCGACAGATGTTCACGAGGATTTTATAGAAAAAATGATCTTGCAAGACATAAAATTGGTACTCACAAGGAAAAACTTCAATAGTATTTACTGTTGTACATTATTGCAGCTCTTAAAATAATAAATATAGGATCCATTTGTTTATGGAAGAATTAACTAAAGATTTATGTAAATGCAACAATTGAGGCTGACGTGATAGTACTAGTCTGAATTTTTTATAATTATATAATATTATTTATTTGCTCATTAATTTATTGATTCCACATAATAAAATGGGATATAGGTTAGAATATTGATAAGTTATAATCAAGTTGTAATGAATAAAATATACCAGTTTATGCTATACAATTTTTATTTTTAGTGCTGATGAAAATCATGATCCATGATCCAAAAACAAACCGTATCACAGTCCGCTACAGATAATGTAAAGCTTGTAAACATAGAAATTAATAGAATATCAACAGAACAGAACTTGAGGTATCGTTTGAGATGAAGAATTAAATACACCTGTACAATTTGCTAAATATTAACAACCTGTAGACTGTGTAAACTTAGGATGGTAAAATATTCTTGCACATTCAGTATTCATTGCACTAGTATAATTTTTTTATACATTGTCATCAACACCACCAATGTTTTGTACAAAACAATAACATTATTATTAAATAAATTGCGATCTAGTTCATTATATACACTGTATCTAACTTTACCATCTGAATAGTAAATAAATATGTAAATTCCAAAGTGTACAATCAATTTTTGATCCAGTCAAAATATAATCTATCCATAAAATATTGCAGAATATAAATATTGATTTAAAACTAAATAATAATAAAAAAGGCAATAAACAGTTTGCGAACTTTATAAATTATTCAAACATCAGTCAACAATATAATATTAATTTTATTTACGTCTGGATCCCCAGGCGTTTCCTCCTTCAGTGTTTAATATGCAGAGATAGCCGAGGACCAGAAAATACTATAACAATCATTCAGAAAACATATGCACAATGTGTGCAAAATATACAGTAATTGAAAGGTCACAAAACATCATAAGCCCTCACATACACCACATACTCATAATTATTATAATAAGGAAATATACCTACACTTGTATTGAAGCTCTTATAAATTAGGCCCTGCCGTCACGAGCCGGCCGCACGATCGACCGATGCGAGTCATACTATGCTAAACCCAAATTAAACAACTTGCAAACTTAGCACCAGATAAATTTAGGTTACAATATTAATTTGTAAGTATACAAATATCGTGTCGATGTCACCGAATACGCTAACATTATTTTTTAGGAAGTATTTAATTATAA
Organism: Tetheella fluctuosa; assembly: GCA_951216915.1. Classification (NCBI taxonomy): domain Eukaryota; kingdom Metazoa; phylum Arthropoda; class Insecta; order Lepidoptera; family Drepanidae; genus Tetheella; species Tetheella fluctuosa. Next base: position 9,578,608 of record OX578230.1, read on the forward strand.
ATAGTGAAAATTTAAAAATTATAATTGTGACAAAAAATGCAAACAATGTATTATAATATTTAATAATAATAAAAACAGTCATGATTCGTCAATACGGTCGGACGAAATATTACGATTTTTGATAATTAAAAATATTTGTATTTTACGTCCAATATAAGGCTTTCCGTAGTCATCGAATGTATTAAACAAAAAATAGGGTTCCACCACCGATCAAACCCAGTCGAATAAAATTTTATATAAACAAAATTCCATTGGTACATGGAACTCATATCGACAAGATATAAATAAGAAACGAACGAGACGTAGTAACGTGTCACTTATAGAAACAAGTACATTAATAAATACAATAAACTTAGAATACTTAAATTAACTAACGATTAACCGACCAATCGTCCAGACCTTACACAGTTTCAGTCTCGGTCGAGATTACATTCACTCGTCACTTGGCGAGTAATTAAATATATGTGCAAATCTAGCAACGGTAACTTAATGACAGTCACAGACGCTCCGTCAAAAATCGGACATATTTCACACACTTGCCTGCGATACTTACCTTTACATATTTCATTCTTTATTAGTATAGATATAAGAACATAAATAAATATACAAATTAATTCGCAATGGAATCGTATATATCATCCAACACAGCTATATTTCCGATCGATGAATTTATACTATGGTAATGTTCTCTGTGCGCATGACGTCATTTTAACAACAAGTAACAATTTATGACTTAGTTTTCACATTGTAAAGTTTTGTAAATGTGATAAATCATTGGAATATGACGTCACACGCACACGTTATGAACGTGACGTCAGAGTATAACATAATCGTAGTTGACGATCGATCTGTAGTTGGAATAACCCGATTCCGAGTTCAGGGAGGTCACAGTATAACCGTAACACCTATCGCGATCGTTTCGAATCAAATCTACCTCGTTCAAAGTGAAAAGTCAATTCAAAGGGATCGCGATAGGCATCGAAGACAACCCACCGATACGGTAGTACTTTATCCGAATATATTAATTGAATTCAATCGATAGCTCGTTCGGTCATCTGCAGACATAACGCGTCGAGACTGGAGTAGTCATCGGTGAGCGTCGGGTGCGGGGCGGCGGGGGCCCTGGGCAGGCCGGCCGGCGGGAAGGGCGGGTACGAGTGCGACTTGCCGCGCGCGTGGGCCGGGCCCTTGGCCGGCGCCGGCCACGGCCGTCTGTGCGCCGCCTTGCTGTACCCGCCGTGGGGGTGGGCGGGGGCGGGGGCGGGAGCGTGGGGGTGGGGGTGGGGGGCCATGCGCCATCTGACAATTATACGATCATACTTTAAGGGGTGGAAGTACTTATTTAATATGAAATTTTACTATGGGAACAAACATGGAATTTTGAAAATTTTATGAAAATTTTCCTAGATTTCGATTTAGAATTATGTTGTATTGTTTTTTTTTTTCGCGGTTTCAGGCTCGGCCTTTAGCAATAAGGGCGCCAAAGTGAAGGAAACGAGTGAAATAAAACTGGGTCTGCTAATAGTAAATGAAAATTATGGTGAATAATAATTAACAAACAATTATGTTGATGCAAAGGGGATATTAAACTCCCACCCCGTGGACATGAGTTTGATTCTCATAAGTTTTTTCAGCGGAAAGTATTTTTTTTTTTTTGGGGATATCAATGTGTAACCAACCTAGGCTTGGGGCATCTCCTATTGAGCGGCATGTCTGACACGTGATGGAAGAACTGTCCCGGAGGTAGGCGGTGCCGCAGCCGCTTCAGCGCCTCCTGCAGCTCTGGAGCACTGAACGCCTCGTGGTGGAGAGCCTTGCAACATATTACTTATATTTAACTTTTATGGTAAATGGTTTTATAGGCGAAGGTAAGCAAGTATACTCATAGACAGTAGGTAACGAACGGCAGGACACGGGAGTGAACCACAAAAAATAACAGTCCCTAAGAAAGTTCGACACGCACTTAACCACTTTCTGTTTTCGTTTATTTAGTTAGTGAAAAACAAATGTAACTAAGAAACAGTTTTTAAGCACTTAATTATTAACTTTTCACAGATTCTGAAGGAGGGGGGAGGGGTCAACAAAGTGTGACAAGTGGTGGAAGCAGTCATAAGCTTTGTGACGTCACATGTCAAACTCTTAAAGTATTTAAAATATTTTTTAAGAAAATAAAAAATAATGTATACCTAACTGTTGTTTCAATTTCATTATTTCTAGACATAAAATTTAAAAAATATGTGACGTCACACCAGTTGGAAGGGGGGCTCTGTGACCATTTGTGACACGGACGGGGGCGGGGGGCAATAAAAAATCAAAGAAGTGACGTAATTTATGGATGGGCTTTTATTTAGACAGTATTGGTATAAAAAAAGTACTTCAGCTTAAGAAAACCAGGTAATATTCATCATGTATACAGTAATTACCTTCTCAACGAGCCAGCAGTGCAGCGACATGGGGTCGACGGGAGAGTCATGCTCGTCGTCGCCGAGACACATCGGCAGCCGGGACACAGCACCGGCACCAACACCAGCACCACCCGCCAAACACGCAGTGCTCAGGTTCTTTGATGCTGAAGTTAATTATTAAAAAAAAATTAAGATCGAAAGAACTACAACATGTAACTAACTCTTTTACCAGATAAATAAATATCTATTTCACATTGTAGGCTTGTGTTTTGACCACAATCTCACCGTGGTAAATGATGATGTGGCCGAAGGTGGTAAGCACTTAATTTCTCTGTAGTGCAGCTTTCAACTTGATTGTGGTAGTCAGCCCAGCGGGTACTACAAATTACACTATCACCATGCTATGGTTTCTTCACTGTCTTTTCGTTCAATATTACCTACAAGTTCAACGTCACTACCATTGACAAATAAGATAGCCTATGATCACTCTAATTAAAATAATAACTACAAAATAAAAAATGCCATAGATTTCAAACGCCAACTATGGAACGCCCCTTAAAACAAAAATATTTCCAATCGCAGTGTATCGATGTGGCAATCATATTTATCGTCCACTTCCTTGCAATCTGTGTTACCTAATAATTTGCGTTACCTTAATAATCTGCGTTACCTAATAATTTGCGTTACCTTAATAATCTGCGTTACCTAATAATCTGCGTTACCTTAATAATCTGCGTTACCTAATAATTTGTGTTACCTTAATAATCTGCGTTACCTAATAATCTGCGTTACCTTAATAATCTGCGTTACCTAATAATCTGCATTACCTTAATATAAATAATGGTTCGTATACAAGCGGCTGTTAATGTATCAACCCAAGCTAGTCTCAAGACAGCCTTACAAAGTTGAGTGACCGGGGTTAGCCGGGTCTAACCGCCTACAGCTTACCAAGATGCAGTGTCCTAACGACGGCGGCAGGTATGTCGGAGGCGGGCGGCATGGGGCTCAGCAGCACGGTCCGCAGCCGGTCCAGCGCCCGGCCCGCTGTCGCCGCCCCAGTCGCCAGCTCCGCCTCTATACTAGACAGGGTTGTCTGTCGCTCGTTCAACTTCTTTATAGACAGAAGCAGCTTGTGGCGAGCGCCTTTTGTTACACCTGTCAATTATATATACATATGCGTGTAACGCAGTACAGAATAGTTTTTTGTTTGTTTTATCTATACTAATACTAATATTATAAAGCTGAAGAGTTTGTTTCTTTGTTTGAACCCGCTAAACTTAGGAACTACTGGTTCGTCCTTTATCGAGGAAGCCTATAGGCCACTTTTTATCCCGAGAAAACAAGATCCCTCGGGAACGCGGGTGAAACTGCGGGGCGGAAGCTAGTTACTTTATATAGACATGTTTGACCACATTCTCACCATGGTAAATGATGATGTGGCCCAAGGTGGTAAGCACCCAAATCCTAGAAAGAACTGGCTCACAAGTGCAGCTGCCGATGACGACCGATTTCCAACTAGAGGGTGGTAGCCAGCCAGGCGGGTACTATGAAGTATCCTACCACCGTGCTATGGTTTCTTCACTGTTTTCCTTCAAACCTACAACTTTCAGCGACATTCGACGTCACTACAACAGAGCTATCTATTATGAATAATATTTGCAGCAGCAGCATTAGCAGATTAAAAATACCTATCAATAATTATGTTAATAATAATTACTGTGCTTTCTATTCCTTAGCGCAATGGTCTGCAACCTTCATCTGACCTGCATGACCCAACTTTAGAATAATTTCTGTATACACAAGCTATGACTAACTTTTCACAAAACTGCATTATTTATAGAAATTACAAAAATTGAATCACATTCTACTAATCTAGTTAATATTGAATTGAATATAGAACGTTGAAATCGCGAAAAGAAATAATTCTTTTCGTAGATCGAGCAAGAGAAGAAGTTTGTTTTTGTAGTAAAACTTGTTCATATGAAGCAGAAATAGCCCTGTCGAAAGTAAGTACTTAAATTACATGACACTCACCTAACTTCTCCAAATATTTGTCGTCCATCGCCATCATTTGATCATATGTAATGTTGGTGAACAGCCACACGTATTTATGAAGCCTCAAGCTCTTCAGCCACAGCGCTACCGTGGACATACCAGGGTGTTCCGCGAAGTTATGCGACCTGAGGTCATCCAACCTGGTTTCACTCCCCGTCGTCCCATACATTATGCTAATAGGCCTTATTTGACTCAAACTATGTTCACTTGACAGGGAAAAACTTCTAGGTTTCTGAACAAACGGCTCGTCACTCAAATTCTCTGCTGAAGACGACATATGCATGAAATTCGTCGATGGCGGAGTTAAACTATTGGATCTCTGCGATTTTGGCTGAGCTATTGCCGCGTCAAAATTAAGTTTCTCTCCCTCTATGCTTATGTCGACATCTCTACCATTCTTTGAGAAAGACTCTTGTAACAAATCCGTGGTATAATGGTCTATGGAATCTATGACGCTTCTGAACTCTACATTCTTGCCTATGGTCCGTCTGAATGTGTTATTTGAGCTCCATATATTTGCGTCCGGTATAAGGCAGGGGTCTATCCTCTGTTGCCATACGGATTCTGGGTTTCTATTTCCAGAAATGTGGTTTTCTAGGTAACGCAACCATGGCGTTAGTGACCTGGGGATAAAGATTATTCTTTGAACTAGTTTGAACCCATGACGACATAAGGCAAAAACTGCATTATATTATAACATTGTAATGTCCTAGTTAATGCAACTAATGGCGTCATATTTGCGTCATTATATCAATTCAGTAATGTAGCTTCATAAAGAAGAGTTTCCTCAAAGAGATGCTGAATAAATGTCAACTTAACTGAGCAATTTGGTTTTATTATAACACTAATTGCTCTGGAATGTCTAATAGATAGTACAAACGTATTGTAAACTAGCTTTTCGCCCGAAGGCTTCGCTCGCGCAGACTTTATATTTCTATAACACGTTAAAAAGTGACGGTTTGTTTTTAAACTGGGTTTAACCATCTCACGTAATAAGGACTGGATTTCTACATTTAGTAGTAAGTTAAAGCGGCACATACTTGTGATCGTGTCGCGAGAGTGCCGGATGCACGAGCATGTAGCTGAGCAGTTGTCGGCACAGGTCGGGCGCGGCGGCGGCGCGGCGCGGCGCGTCCACGCACCGCTGCACCACCGTCGCCACCGACGACACGTACACCTCCATGCACCGCTCGTTGTCGCTCCGCAAGTGAGGCACCAGGGCGAGTAAACGACGGAGGTGCTCGCAACCTGTTTGTGATGTAGACTTCAGCATAACAATAACTTACTTTAGGGGACTTAGCTAAATTTGGGTCACGTGGAAAATGCTTCATAGCTTGTGTACGTTTGATACAATACAAAGCATTAGAATTCAAATACATCATCTATTATGACAGCTAGATGTACCACAGTCTATGTAACTCTTACAGTCGGCTAACGGACACGTCTAGACAGAGCAATCGTGCGGGGCTTGAGGGTGAGAGAGGGGCGGTAGCGAGCCCAAGCTGCCATACACTCGCTTGGGACACAATGGAGCAATTACGAATGCCTATACAAAGCGGCATTTCGCGTGACTTAAAACGCGATAGACCACTGTATGTAATTACGCTGTGGATGTACCAAGACAAGTACATGTACTTTTATAATTTAAAAGTAGGTGAGTTACTCCAAAATTAATCACTGTATCATTCAAAAAAAAAATTCCTGTCAATGTTTGACCATTAAGCACCTGAGTGAGTGGTCACCGTGAAATGGGGATATTCATGAGGATAGTCCCACACTAAGGCGTTTGTTTTGAAACACAGAACTTTTTGTCGGTAAAAAATACGAAGATTTTCTCACCTAATCACCTCATAGTACTAACTAATCTTAAATTGCCACCAATTATTGATTGACTGAAGTTACCACGAACTTCATAAACTTTGACAATCATAAGTACCTACCTAAGGAATAAATTATTAAAAACTAACTTCTGCCCTGTGTGGTTTAAACCATGTTTCCAATACCCTATATGTTATTCTAGGGTATGATCTATCTATGTGTCAAGTATCATCAAACTTTCAAATTTATAATATTAGTAGGTTTTGGTATTTTATAACTGTTGGAAGAAATAGGAAGGTAGGTACATAAAACAGTTTCAAGAATAGGTATAAATTGTAACACAATCTCTTTGTTATGACTCCATTCTCATATTGTGTTAATAGGGAAAACAATGTATGTTAAATTGTAAGTCAATTACTATACATATATGACTATTGATTCATAAAATATTTTTTTTAGCTTTGCAATGGTTATAAAAAATATGACTAGAAACAATATAATGTAAATAATAATTAACAATATATTGTAACGTGTAATTTAAAGGGGTAAATATATTACCAATTCTATTTCGTGACTGACTCAGTAATTACCAGAGTAATTTCTCAAATAATATAATTAGAATGAGTATTTTGAATATTTTTTTAAACAATTTCTTCTGTGTAAGTAATACTTACTTAGTACTGATATATCTGTGGATTTTTATTTTGTTTAGGTGTTCTTTCAGTCAAAATTAATTTTAAGCTAGATTTCACCAACATTCCCATGATAAAAAGTAGCCTATGTCCACCACTCTATAAACAGTGTAGGGGCTTGACCCAGCTGAGGTTAGGGTTGCAGGATAATATCAAGCTTAATTTCAATTTGTTAGGGGCATGCTTTTGAGGGGGGGGGGGGCGTTGAGCTCCTTCACCTTCCCCCGTTCATAAACACACTTTTCCATTTTTAATAGTAATAGGAATATTTCAAATTTCAGATGGATGTATCATTTCAGCATAGTTTCTAGGAACTCCATTAACTCACTGGTTTTTATTAGAAAATGTTGTTTATTCTAAAAACCACTAAAGTATCTTAAATCAAACACATTGTCAGTAGTTCATCTTTATGTAGCCTTGACGATAATTTTAGACTTGTTATGAAGGAAGTCTGTCTATGAAATGTAGTAAATGATTAGTATCATAATTTATAGATTATATCCAGTAGTTATATTTTTTAAATGAAATATGCAATATGTATTCTGTCAGAATAAATAATTTAAAAGAAACATTATCTTTATTTTATAATCTGATCAGATAAATAGCTGATTAAACTTTGATATGAGGTGAAAATGTACAGTTCAATTGTAACTTACCACCTAAGACAAAAAAATCCCATTTTATGCATGATTTGTGTCAAGGAATACTTCCTCTAAATTTCAAATCTGTAGGCCCACAAGTTTAGGCTGTGCTGTCAGTCAGTCATGGTACTGTTTTAACAGTATAGATTTACTTAGTAAAAAGGGTTTGTTTGACACAGTATTACATCCAAGAATTATTTACCACTCACACCACAATATTAAATTATTTACCACTCACACCACAATATTAAATCATTTACATGATGTTTTATGTGACTCGTATATGGCTAAAGGTATACAACACAACTAAGGCAGAAGATGCAAAATTGAATAAAGTGAGCATCATGAAATTAATTAAGTTTATAGTACTTCTGTATATCTTTTGCATTGGTTTCACAATAATTTCTACATATTGTGGGTAGGTAGAATATTACATTTCTAGTTATTTACTTAGTTATTACGAAATAAATATGAGTAATGTGATCAATCCCTACTATTATAAATACAAAAGTGGGTTTGTTGGTTTGTCCTTCTTTCACACAGCAAAGGAGTAACAGATCAACATGGCTTTTAGCATAATTATAGTTTGTTTGTGGTCCATAGCATGGCTACTTTTTATTCTGGCAATGTAGGTGAAACCGCACAGCAAAAGCAAGTTGAAAATAAATAGTTGAAAAGATTAAATACCATCAATCAAAAATCAATATCTACTTAACAAAATGATAGTTCTTCTCTTCACCAATAGAAATGTAATACATACCAACTTTCTAAACCCTACCTACATAAAAATTCATAGTTAAAATTTAAATTTGTAATGTGTTTGTGACTTGATGGAACTTTCACCAGTTTATTATACATCTTTTACAATATTTAAAGTTTCAAAATTAGTAAACTTTAGGTGTTGTGTAGTGGGCACAAGTTAGCGTTGACTCTGAATTATGAATGCTTCACGGATTGTCGTATATCCTTATATAAGCTGAGAATCGGTTGTAATTTTGAATTATAGCAAGGTATAAAAAGCTACATGTAACATTAATTTGGGATTAGGTCTTATTCAGGCTTCTGTGGGGTTACTATCATAATAAAGGTATTTATCATCTCACCCTCTTCCTCATCACCGTCGCTCACAGCAGCGAGTAAAGTGGCAAGTAATTGCTCGTCATTGGCATCCCTTTCGAGTCGCTCGTCATCGATGTGGTTCCTCAGCGCAGCCTCTACAGTGAGCTGAACCAGCTTCAGGCCAGGCAATGGTACCCGCCTCGTTAGCGCGCATGCTACCACAGTCCGCTCGCACGCACCCCATTGTTCAAAGACCCCGGCCACGCTCCCGAGCTGCTCGTAAAACGTGCCGTTCATCGCGACAACAGCATAGCACGGAAATATCGGATTTGTTTGTGTTCACACGTCAATGCTTCGTGACAGCTGATCGTGGATCGACAGTTTTCGGCGCTCAGCAACTTGGCAGTCCAGGCGGAGGCAGCAACGAAAGAAAGACGGTTTTACCGCATTTCACAAGCGTTGCTTTTGAATTAATATTACGGGTAGATTGGAAAAACATAAATTAATTTCGACGGCCAACCGGATTATCAAAAATCCAAAATGGCCAACCACAGATAATGAGGAATATTTTTTTATTCCGCTCACTTGCTGTCATCCATGTCATGATCTGATAAGGGATTTATTATTTTTACTTTTTATAATAATTTTTCAATTTAGTAAACCAAAAATCTTCTTTTAATAATTTTATTGCTGTTATTTTATAATTTTCAAGTTTCATATTTATTTTACAAAAAAAAACAATAATATTTACTACCATAGTTCACTACAATAAGCTATTTGGCTGCCATCTAGTATCGAGTGGCAAATACTCGGAGTACTATTAAATCTCGTTAGATGGCAAACTCAAAACCATTGGTTCGTAGAACTAGGTCGAAAACCACCAATAATGAGCATAATATACATAGAAATTTAAATTTAAAAAATACGCTTGTCTTGGTTCTAATTTTTCGTTCATGCCATTCACAGTTGAAACCATGGGTCCATGGGGGTTCGAGGCTCGCCGATTTGCTCGGATTTTATCATCCAAGCTCATCGAGGCTTCGGGAGACCGACGGGCTGGGAGCTTTTTCCGCCAACGCATAAGCTTGGCCATTCAAAAAGGGAACGCTGCCAGCCTGTTGGGAACCTTGCCTATGGACAGCAGCGAGGGCTTTGAGGATGTTTTCTATTTAACATAGTCTGTATTTTTTACATTTATTGTAAATATGTAAATAAAATCATACAACATTTATACTAAAATAATATAATTCAACCTAAGAGGCATAAGGTCACTTTCAACCCAGAGGATCTCTAGGTAAGTGGGTAGGTATTGAAGGTGTCTGTCCACAGCTGATCATTATTTTTTGAAGTCGGTTAAAAAAGAACGCTTCTCTTTTAATAGCAAAAGCACACATATAATATCACGTTAGTTAAAGATATACGAAGGGGAATCTTTTACAAGAAAATGTTACTTAGCTTGTTGCCTTGTTTGTTGCTTTTTTGCCCAACTTCGATGGGGGTACGGCGACAGAATCTTGGTGGTCTCAAGAATTGTACAACCATCCGGATTATCTACAAATTTGGAAAAAAAGACGTGTATTTTCCACATTCCTTTCAAGATGCCTCTTTAAACGTGACTAATATGTCTGGTAGCTGAATAGTTTATCCTCCGACGCAATGCTTTGAAAGATTTAACACTTCGGTAGTTTCCTTCGTCATACGATAGCTGCTTTCATTATACCTAAGGGATAAGTAGTTTGATACAAACAACGAGGGCAGTACCTATAGATATACTGAATAAATATGACTGTTTGTTATATTTTTAAATGTATTTTTTTTATAACTTATATTTAAAAATGTAATTTATAGGAGTATATATTAATAAATGAAATAATAATAAAGCCTTTTATTGTACCAAGTATCTGTGTTAGCTACAGGTTTCGAGTGTTAGTAGTGTTATTATTGTCTTAGTTTAGTTAATTAGTAGTGTTAGTTTCCGCAGATTTGGACCCCTCTCTGGGTGTAGGCCTTATAGTACCTATAAGTAGGTATTACTAATATTTTTAGGTAGGTATTTCGTAAGAAAGAAAAACTATTTATTGACAGTCGCAACACATTTAGGAAATTAATGTTGACTGGGCAACATAACGGGCGCCGGACGACACAGTTGCAGCTCACTTTTATAAGTATATGTTTCGGAAGAAAACGTTTACTGCCTAGGGTGATTAGGCCAGTTTACGACCACTTAGTAGACTTGTCATCTTAAAAGTCACATAATAATAATAAGTGTTAATATTTTGATATTGGACTTGTATTTGAAAGAAAATTGTTCAAAATACACGATCTGATATAGTTTTTAGTATTTTGTTAATGTATTATTTTATAATTTAAAGATTTCTCGAAAAGTGTGATTTTGTCAGTTCTCGGACAGGTACAGTTAATTTACGTCCGCATTTTCGTTAGTTCTTACAACTCAAGCATTATCAAATTAAGGTCGAAAATAAAATGATTAATAAATGGAATTAGTTTTAAATAAGCAGAAAGATTTTTCTATGGACGACAAACACGCAGTTGCCGACCACCAAAATAAAAACATTTAAGACGCTAACGCTGCATAATCGTAAACTAGCCACTTTACAACCGTCAAAACGGTTAGATTTTGTTTAGAGTAAAATCAGTAGTTGACAACGGATCAGTTGTCGACCATCATGATTTGATCATTTTTAAGTGCTTACAGTTTCGATTATTTCATACAATTAGCCGGTCGCCATCTGACGAGCTAATTATCCATGCCGTAATAAATAGAAAAGATCGAAGTATTTCACGTCGCATCATGCAGTAAGTGCAAATCTTGGAAAAAAGACTAGACTAATACAGCTGATTCCCGACCAGGTGGTCGTAAACTAACAAAAGCGTAATTTTAGTCAGTTAGTTTACCGACCACCCATTATTTTAATGAAATACTCGTAATATCCAATTGATTATTAGGTTAGAAGTAAATTATTTTGACACACAAAGCACACTAACAATGTCCAACACAAAATAAAAACATCCTTTACTTACGTTTTGAAAATTTTCCGTTCACAAATTTTCGCTTTATTTTGGTGACACCTGTACTGTAGCTTAAATTTGTTGCTTCACTGAGCGGCATCAAGCTATCTTAGATACTCCAACGAAGACGCGGGGGAAGGAGATAGAATAAGCGTGCGCTTACAAAAAAAAACGAACGTTTGCCGCGCTTCGGTTTAACTATTTTTACGTGATTTACGCTTTGTGGTCGAGAGTCAGCGGTGGTCGGCGAACTAGCGTATTCACCCTACTAACATAAGTAAACATAAAAATACCATTTCCTATTCGTATCAAAAGGTTTTGTTGCGTTTACGGTTACTAATTAGGTACGTGATTTTTTCAGATATATAAATAAATAAATAAAAAACAATATAATAGACACAGCATGCAGTCTCATGCAATAAAAAGAATTGTGACTCAGTAACTCTATTATGTAATACATTTTAAATTAATTGATAATTTATCTACTTACTTCCCAATCGATGTATCTATCGATCCAAAAAAAATCGTTTGATAAGTTCGTATGTCAAGTACACAAAAGGGTTATAAGTAAGTGCCAGGCTGAATGAAGAACTATATAGCTATGGAAAAACCCAAATTGCAAGCGCGTGACGTATATACTTTACACCTTGCGGTTTTATCACCTATCCTGAATCTAAACCACTTCGGTACAAAGGTGGTTTTTGCTTGGCAATAAAGGATGTAGATAAAAGGATTGTATGACAGATGGATTGCGATTTAGAGTCCACGCCACCACTGAAGTCCGATAGGTCCACCTCTATTATAGAAGAAATAAGATCCATTTTCATTAATTCCATCGGACTTCAGTGGTGGCGCGGACTCTAGTTCCGTATTTCAATGATATTAAATGACATGTAAAGGCACAATAGGTACCACCTCTATCAATACCGACCGTTATTCGACCGCTATCCGATACTATTTTGGCAAAAATTACATTTAATAATGTGGTAGTGGTAGTTGGTACCTAAACATTTATTAACTTCTGGAAATCTGGTCCAGTAGCTGCACTTGACTCGGTTGCTTCGTGGCTTTATGTTCTTATCACCTTCGGCTACATCATCACTCGCTATGGTGAGATTATCACAAGCACAGCTCGAAAAAATCAGACAGCCGCCCATATACAATATTTATTTTACACTTACCGTTCTTGAGGTTTTTAAAATAAAAATAACGGTGTGCCAATACATTGCTTTCTCAGAAACGAAGACAAATGAAGTACAAACCCCGCAAACATTAATCGTAACATGCAAATTGTATAATTTTTATTAAAAAAAAATACAAACGACAAAGGGGTTGGACTATTTTGTCAATAAACAATGCAAGTATTTTATGTTACTTGCGAAATGGACGTACTTTCTCTTGGACGACAAACGGTTTTATTTACACCGTGAAATTGGCAGATGACATGGCTATTTGTCAACCTTTAAATAGGGCACTGGTCACAAAAGCTTACTTATTTGAAAACGTGGTAATTTAGAGGAATATAATAAAGGGCTAGGCGCCATGATGGTCCCGGAAAAAATATTGGTATTATATATAATCTAAATGACTTCATATTATAGAAAAAGTGAACCTAATACATGCAGTATTGTTATATATTTGGAATTATTTGCTAAGTTTGTGGTAAAAACGCTGATGTGAAAATACGGTCCCAGTCATCAGTGGGTAGGATAATAAAAGTAAAGGAAATACTAGTCTATTGTTAACATGTTTTCAACAATAAAAAAATAAATGATTGTAAATTAGGAACTGAAAATCTTAAATTACATTTAGACAGTGAAATGGCTAACAATATCTGACGAATGCAGCAAAAGTATGGTTACAAACACCATTCTACGATAATTACAATCCTTTCACAAGTGAATCAATAATTATTACTGTCCCTTATTCTATAGTCACGTGCATAATATTTTTATTGCAAATATCACGTGGGAAATTGTTAAAATAACATTTCGTTTCACATATCACACAATTAACAGTAAACTTATGGGGTGAATGTGGCGTTATCATTACAGGAATAGATTGTGAAACAAATACTCATAAATATTATATATCTACACAACTTTATGCTCAAAGCTTAGATGTGACCCAATGAATTAAGTGTCAACGTGACATGTGTGAAGCTCCTTGCTGAGTTACTTGACGGATTCCTTCTCCTTTACCTTTACAGCCTCTTTATATCCCGCTGTTGAGCACAGGCCTCCTTTCACGAATGAGAGTGAAAGGCGTTGGACAAATACTCCACCACGCAAGCCCACTGCTGATTGGTGGAGGTAGACTAGTGGTCAACCTACTGTTGGGGTTTTTAAGGCACCTCCGGGACCGATGGCTTTACTACGTGCCTTCCGAAGGACCATCCAAGTACCAATCTCTTTGGACGTTATTTAACTTTGCCGAATCAAGCTACACCACGAGCGCTTCCTACACCACTCGCAGTCTTCTGGATTCTTCTCCGTCCAAGTGTTTTCGAGCCGGTAGTAGAGTACATTGTAATGTTCATAAAGTAGCTTATCCAGGCACCTAATAAACCTGGGTCTTAGCTGAATACATGAGTTTTGAGTTTGGGTTTGAATTACATTCGCCGATACATCAGACGTAGGTACACTATTTAAAAATTAGAGAAATCTGAGTTGCCTGCACTTTTCCAATACCCATATAAGTATGAAGAAGGGACAAATCTTCTAGAGATGCACATAAACTCCAAGATATATACATTTATCGTAATATTTGATGATAAAAGAAAACCAGTAAGTGTTATTATGAATAACTCAAGCGTTAATAACTTACCAACTGTTACATTTCCGGCCGCCATATTGGCGCAACTCTTTACTGCGCTTGCGCACAATGATGATGTCACGGTGGTCCGCAGATTGTGTTCCATGAAAGGGCTAATGCTACGATAATATTACTTATTCTGTGCTAATGCTTCAAATCATCATTCGAGTGAGATGGATCGAGTAACTGATACCTACTAATTGTTACTCAATCTTTAGAAAATAATCTTAGTAAAGAAATGTATTATAATATTGACAATCTAGGAAGATAACTGTATTTTATAATAATTGATACAGCATTTAGACATTATAAGTATAGGTATTTTTTTGAAATGTCTTCTTTGAATTATTATTCGACTACTAGCAGTAGTAGGTATCTACTCTACATAGCTTTATTTTTAATTTTATGTCAGTAGGCTTACAAGCAGTCCACCTGACGGTAAGTGGCTACCGTCGCTTGCCAATGTGTTGCCGACCTTTATAAAGCCTAAAAGGCAACTGGCTCTCAAACGCAACTGCCGGAACACACCAGTAGATGCTTGGCGACAGATTTTCAACTTGAGGGTGGTAGCCAGCCAGGCTATGGTTACATTACGATGTTTTCCTTCACCGAAAGCTCAAGTTCATTATAGTATTTGAACCTATTACCTCGCCGCGGCATCCTACGTAACTACCACTGAGATGTCATCGCCATAACTTTAGAAAACCTATGGATAGATTAATAGGTAAATGTATAAATGTTGATGTCTTAAGTAAGTAAATAGATACACGTAGATAGATAGATAACATTATATTGATACACCACATATGGTTTCGCCATAATTATTGTTTTTTTATTAAAACCTATTTTTGATGGTGTTGGTAATCAATTCCCTGATCCTTTCCTTTCCTTCTTCCTCACACGCACGCCTACCATATATGCGCGTCGCATTTTTGACGCGCCCACCCGCTGTATGCCTGGCCGAAAAACTGAAGAGAAAAGAAAGGTACAAAATCGAATATAAAATTGACATAATATACTTCAAGGAATTAATGGATTAATTATTCGCTGATTTATTGGAAATAAAATAAAATACAAGAAAGGCCAGGACAAGGACATAAAGACAAGGTAAGGCGTGCATAATTATCCACCTTTACCACCCTTTATCCCTTGATTGCCAACGCCAATATTTTATATACAGTCCACACCGCTGTTTCTTACCAACATAATATGATTGAAGTAGTAATAAAAAACTTAACTTATCTACTTAGTGAATGTGTTACAATGGGCGGCCATCACTAAAAGTATTAAGAAGGTAGACATCTAAAATAACTTGGTACTATGATATATAGAAAACATCCTCAAAGCCCTCGCTGCTGTCGATAGGCAAGGTTCCCAACAGGCTGGCAGCGTTCCCTTTTTGGATGGCCAAGCTTATGACTTGGTACTTAAATTAAGTTCTACTTTAACATTAACCAAGTCATTAGTCATAGAACTTATTTACCAGTTACCAAGTAAAAAAATGCGGTGAACATCATAAAATGCACTAATATTTAACGACACTTCTAATATTTTTGCTTATTATGCGGGTGCATAAAAAGATGATATTTTTTGTTTCTACAAACCTCTATAATCTATGTTTTGTAGTTCTTATAGAAGTAGGAAAGAGTTTCGCTTTACTTTGAATTATAAAACCCGACTCCGTCACCAAGAGGATTAAATAATCTATTTATTTATTGTTTTCAACCAGTTTATTATGGTAGGTACTTAATCCTTTAGTAAAATGTTATAATGTAAGGAGAGTGTAAGGAATGACGAATGAAAGAAGATAACATCATAAAAAAATACAAAAAAATACCACCGAATTGAGAACCTCCTCCTTCTTTTTAAAGTCGGTTAAAAATAAGTAGATACCTAATAGTTTATAAGCCGCTTAATGATTCTGTTTTTCAATGCCTTAAATTAATCAATGGATTCGTCCAATGGACCCAACAGTATAAATTACCTATCTAATAAACAACGTAAACAAGAACAAGAATATTGTATGTAGAAAGCCTTATGTCAAATATATGACGGGCCGGTTGGCGTGGTTGGTAAGATACCCTATCTATCACGCCGCAGGTCGTGGGTTCGATTCCCACTCAGGACAAACATTTGTGTGCATGAACATGTCTGTTTGTCCTGTGTCTGGGTGTAATTATCTATATATGTATGTATTTACAAAAGAAAAGTAGTATATGTAGTATATCAGTTATCTGGCTTCCATAGTACAAGCTCTGCTTAGTTTGGGGTCAGATGGCCGTGTGTGAGGAATAATGTCCCAGAATATTTATTTATTTTAAATGATATAGGTCCAGGATCTGAGATAAGAACATTAAGCAAAAATTCAAGGGAATAAATATAGTACACAATTACAATTACAAATTAAAATCTATGCCATTTCTGTGCTTCAATATTTCAATAAGATAAGATATTCTGGCAAATGAAAGTACTCTCTCGAATTATTTGCACACTTTTCATATGGCATTGTTTTATTTATGCCAATCTCTGTCGCTTTGGTGTTGATACCTTGTTTGTATTCGTAATTATTATTTATGACTTTACAAAACCAATTTCTATGTTTGGTTCACATTCTGTTCACATAAAAATACGACTTTACATACAACAAGTACCGTAGGTTCCCATTTTTGGACCTTTCCGTCCACATGCTGTCAATCAGTAGTTACAAATATTGTTTTACACAAAAAACAAACAACTCTAAAGTATCAAGTCAGGTTATTCCAGATACTTCATACAAATTTTGAGGTTGCTAGTCTGAGATTTTTTAAATTTGCCACGCTTTTTCAGTCCCTACATTCGTTTGCCAGACTCTAGAATAGGATTTCAAGCTAATAAAATCTAAGTTTGTAGACCGGACCTTATACAAGGTTATTATTTTTAATGATTATTTGAATTTAAAGCTACAATCTTTATTCGTCAGCATTTCATATTTAATAAAATAAAATAAAAAAATGTTTAAAATGCAATACGGAAGGGTTTCGCATATATAACTATTAATGTTTTTTCAAAAAGTTACCTAATAAAGCTCCTAACCCTTCATCTTATAGTCCATATTTCCAAAACACCGTGCATTACAGCTTTAGGAAACAAAATTACATGATGTAGTAAGTAGGTACCTACCTAATTCTCTACGACCACATCACCAGTGGGTTAGGCGCAATGTTTGGACATAAACCTGAAAATAATATTAATTACCTAGATAATTACCAAATAGATTTGACAAAAATTGTGTAAAAACAAATACATTAACATTAATTAATGACTTTAAAATAATGTGTAATTTGCACTGAACGAAGTGAAAAACAAAGTAATTACTGAACTCTTTTAGAATTCATTATAATATAAAGAAATTTTATAGACCTTTAAAATCAGTATTAGATTTGCAGTGATCATATGAACATAACATTTTCCTAAGAATTAATACAGTTTCCCTTTAATCAATGAAATACAGTAACTCGCCGCTAAGTTAGATCCCGTTACTGCATACTGCAGGTAGAAAAATAACCCTTTCTGTAACTGCGTGGGGGTGCAACCCTTATTTACTAAGCTCCGCCCTTATCTTACTGAACGAACGTTTGGGCAAGCCAGTGGGCATTCGCATTGTATACTTCATCCGAGCAAGATCTTTGATAAATCTCCGAACATGGCTTTGTGGACGCCGTACGCTCAAGAAGATGCTTTGGACTTGAGCAAAACTTCTCCGTCATTGAAAACCGAACGAGAGTCACCTTTACTACAGACAAGTGCATCACCTACACCAGGATATGTGTATCCACATTATCCGGAAGCCCAGCATCCATACTACATCGGTTATCCTTACCCTCAAACTCACCAAGTGCCGTCAGGACAGATTTCACCTGAATCTGTTGGAAGTTGGACCCAATACCAGCCTTTGAAGGCTACACCATCACCGCCGCAGTCTCCAGACTTTTACGATATTGAATCTTTAGAAGACGATGTTGAATATCAAGCATTTGAACGAGACGCTTTAAGAGCTATGGCCGAGAAAAACGGGGGAACTTTACTTGGAAATAATCCAAGAATGAGAAGAGCTGTGCAGACCTCTCAAGCTGCAGATGACTCATACAGAAAACAGAGGGAGAGGAACAACTATGCGGCAAAACAGAGCCGTGATAGGAGGAAGTTGAGAGAGGTTCGTTTGGCGTTTCAAGTGACGTATTTGAAGAAGAAAATGGCAGATTTGCGAGCGAAATTAGCATCAGGAGTTTGCAACCGGTGTCAGCAAATTTGCGAGTGCTAAAATCTAAGTTTTAAACAATGGGACTGCAAATTAATTTAATTTACTGAAATTATCTACTCGAATATGTTTAGAGTGTTGCGTGCAATTTTTATTATGATAATCTTTGTATAAATTGTAAATAAATACCTAAATTGATTGTATTTGTACATTTTGTAAATATTGAAAAACAATGTTTGATTGAACATAGACGGCTAATTGAATCCTGAAATGTGTACGTATTTATTATCTTTAAATTTATTTGAAACAGATTGTGTAAATGTATATTATGGTGAATGTGTCAGTAATAAAAGTATTACGACTTCATATATATTTTTTAATTTAGAATCACGTTTTTGTAACTGTACCAAGAATTCATTTCAAAATAAGCTTCCCCGATTATGAATTCTTTAAGATCATACCGCGCTTTCTAACAGCAGTCTTAAATACAATAGATACGACTTATTTTTATGATTTTAGTACTCCTACTGAACTAGGTAGCTTGATAATAAGAGGATTAACTTTATGATGAGATTAAAATTCGCATTTGCATAAAGAATTTCTTACCTGCGGCTTATAAATACTATTTATGTTGAAGCCTTTCTTTAAATAACATATCTACTAAAACAACTATAATTTGTTTTGATTATTGGTAGAATTATGGAAAACTGAATAGCGCATTTTTATAAATCATCTATCAAGAAAAGACTTTTGGAAATTCCACCGAGGGATTGACGGAAACCGTGGAGCCATAAGCTAGTTTTCTATTAAATATTATAGTACTTATTTACATAATCCTTGATATTGTTTTACTATTACACTAGCTTCCGCCCCGCGGTTTCACCCGCGTTCCCGAGGGATCTTATGTATTCCCGGGATAAAAAGTAGCCTTCCCAATACTCAATTTCATCAAAATCCGTTCAGTAGGTAAATAGTTTTTGCGTGAAAGAGTAACAAATGTAATCCATACATACAAACTTTCACGTTTATAATATTATCTTTATTTACTAAAATAATATATAATAACTAATATAATACTAGAAGTTATAATTAGCTCAAAATATAACTATTTTATAATTAGTATATACAGTAATAATAGTACAAATAATGTGGGATGTGTAAAATGGTCTCATTGGATAAAGCGCGCGTGCCATACACGTTATGGGGCGCTTGCGCACGCCGCGCACACCCTCTCTGTGTATTCAAAAGGTTTTATAATGGGCCAAAAAACTGAGTAGATATAAGTATTGTTCGTTGGATCTTTTTGTATAAGCATATAAGGTCCTAATAAATGAAGTACGGTCCATTTGAGGGATGATAATATAGGTCATAAGTATTCCGAAAATGATAAAATAGAAATATCGGTTGTAATTTTAAGGCGACGCCTTGAAGATTTTGGTTGCAAGGATTCCGATTTTTCTCAACAATGACTGAAGCGAACGAACTGAAATTTATTGTAAGAATTCATCATGTCTTTGACTTTATTTTGTACGTTGCATAACACGATTTGTTAACTTTTATAACACAAAATAATTAATCAAAAATACCTCTTTAAAATAAGAGATTCCAATTTTACCGTCATTGAGGATCGATTTGAGGTTCCAAAATTTCTACATATATTAATTGAAACTGATACTATAAATTGTACTTAGGTTTTATGAAACATATTTGTAGTTTTTAAATTAAACAATAAAAACCATTTTTTTTTTCATTAAAATCACGACCGAATATTTTAATTTTATCATTTTCGGATTACTTATGACCTATACTATCATCCCTCAATAGGACCGTACTTCATTTATTAGGACCTATTGCAGCCATTGTAGAATTTTACCTACACCATTATATTGTTAACCTTAATATAGAATCTTTAAAATACAGGCGCGTGTTTCACGCGTGCGCATAAAATATCAGATACGTTGTCACTATTTCATATAGTTCCTGGAAGATCTCGGTATTTCATTGTATTAATTTCACAAATCTCCAATTTCCAATCTCGCTGTAAAAACATTTGGCACGCGGCGAGGTGTGTAAGTAAACATGGTGAAGGATTGGCAGCCTCCCATCACTGTCAAAGAGTTGTTTTCATTGTGAACATAGATCACAGGGTCCTCGATGTCCCGTTTGATAACATTATTATTGATAAATTGTACTTACACAGTATGTAGACAGATGTGAGAGGATTTTATCTTCTAAATTTATAGTGGTATTTTATAAATTATTTATTTTCGGGTAAAACTAAATACGGATAGGAGAAAAAAATCTTATTCCAGAAATCTAAAGGCTTCTGTAGGTCTGGGTATATAATTAATAATTATAATAATACCTAAAATAATAAATTTACTCGTAGCCAACATTTAGTACCTATAACTAAGTACCTATAATCAGCTATCTGGTTAAGTTGACGCCGCGTTAAGCTTAAAAATCTGAAATTCAACGTGCTGCGTCCCGCTCCCTACTATAGCGACCTCTCATAGAAAACCCGCGTAAATGGAACGGGCGTATGCGACAAAATGGTTTTTATTGTTTAATTTAAAAACTACAAATATATTTCATAAAACCTAAGTACAATTTATACTATCAGTTTCAATTAATATTAGTAGAAGTTTTGGAACCTCAAATCGATCCTCAATGCCGGTTAAATTGGAATCTCTTATTTTAAAGTGGTCTTTTTGATTAATTATTTTGTGTTATAAAAGTTAACCATATGATGATAAAATAAAGTCAAAGATATGATGAATTCTTACAAAAAAATTCAGTTCGTTCGCTTCAGTCATTGTTGAGAAAAATCGGAATCCTTGCAACCAAAATCTTCAAGGCATCGCCTTAATTACCATAGCGCAAGCACTATTCAGGTTGGGATCAGACCATGTGTGAAGAATGTCCAGGATATTATTTAAAAAAATATATAAATGAATGTATGTGGTTATGGAAATGAACAGTGAATAAATTAAAAACACTAATTTCGTTGATAAAGACTTCAAGGAACATTTGTGGTGAAGTTCCTCAAAAATGCCGCAGAAACTGAAGGAAATTATAGTCGATCGATATTAAATACATAGAGATCGGCAATAGGTGCTGGCAATCCAAGGGTGGATTGGAATTTCAAGGGGGAAGAATTGCGCTTGTAGGGGAGCAACCCTCGCAGACTTAATTATTGGATGTAACCCTAAGCATGCAATGTCCACTGGGTTGGGGTGCAATGCGGATATAACAATTTTACGTGAAATGTTCATAATCAATACCATAAGAATAACAAAGATAGTTCGTGTAATAGGTGTATGAAATATCCCATTTTTTGTGTAGAGGAGTAGATTATCTATCATGCAACTAATTATATATATCATTATCATTATTCACTTATTGAGTAAAGTGCCGTTGAGTAATTTTTTTTTTTTTAAAGTTTAAAAAAAAATATAGTGAGGACAATTTAAACTCTAGATTAAAAATAAACGATATAGGTACCTACTACCTATGTATTGTGAATTTACTTTCATTTACCAAAATTACCAGACACTAGGTAAATATTTTTCCCAGGCCGTTAAAAGGTTGAATATTATGTGTGCGGCAGCTATTGGTTGCACAATTTTATTGTATGTGGCGTCTCCCTTTATTGAATAGGGGAGTTGCACAATAAAATAAACAGATACGTAGGTAGGTATATAGGTAGGTACTAAGTATATATATTATATTTCCGACCTCACAGGGTATTTTATTTATACCTAATGTATATTTACTGGGATGACGTGGATAAAATACTTATGTATGTGTATTATTTGAGTTTCTTGTCGGTTCTTTTCAGTTGAAGGCTGACTTCCGAACCGAGGCGGCGCAGTAACTGCAGTAGGACACAACACAGTGCATAATGCACATACATAAGTGCTCTCTTAGGGCCTAAACTGAATAAATGGCTTTGACTTTGAATTTGATTTATATTATTAAAAGAATTTAATTTTGTGAAAACACAACATAAGAGCGTAATCAAATCAATACAATTTATAGTTTGAATACCGAAAAAAACCCGAAATATGTAAGTACCTAAGTGTATATTTTTTTGTCCACAACGTCTGCCTATAGCATCACAGCGCAAGTCACGACGGCCCTTTCGTAGATTACCTACAAATCAGACAAAATATTCAATTTTTTTGTACACAAAATTTACCGTTTCAAAATTCGCAAGTTACTTGGAAATGAGCCCTTTGTCTCATATTAGACAATCGAACCCTTTTGTCGTTAATCCTTCACAAATGTTGCATACAACCCTGTAACAATTTGCATATTGTACAGTTTTTAGTCCACGGTACATTCCTCTGCACGGTCTTTTTCAATTATAATAATAGGATTAAATTTTGTATTTCTTCTAAGTGCATTTTCCTATTTATCGGTTAACATGTTATATGAAGACCGGTAAAGGAGCAAATTTATAGAAATGGAGTTCTTACTCTTTAAAAAGGTCATTAATTTCTAGACAAATTTGAGAAAGATGGAATGAAAACATTATTTAATTTTTACAAAAAACAATAAATTGAGTTTTAAAAAACCGGCCAAGTGCGAGTCGGACTCGCGCACCGAGGGTTCCGTACAAACTTCGTCCACCGTTCGTCCATCACGGGAAATGCATAATTTTATTTATTTACTGTATTTAAGGTAGGTGCCAATTAAGCTAGACCTCTAAATTGTATGAGCGCCCATACAACTCAGAGGTCTTTATTAATTGGCGTAACTATGTATGTATGGGGACACCCTTTAATTTTCAACTTTTTTTATTTTTTAGAATTTTTCCTTTATTTGTGCTGTAAGACTTGCTTTTTGCCAAATTTCGTGATTCTAGGTCAACGGGAACTACCACAAAACAAATAAAAGGGCAAAAAAATCGCGTTTGTTGCCCCCCTTAAATATTTTTTTTTTTTAGTATTTGTTGTTATATAGGCAACAGAAATACATCATTTGTGAAAATTTCAACTGTCTAGCTATAGCGGTTCTTGAGATACAGCCTGGAGACAGACAGACGGACGGACAGACAGCGATGTCTTAGTAATAGGGTCCCGTTTTTACCCTTTGGGTACGGAAACCTAAAAATCAAATGGTGTTCGTTAGTGTCGTGTCCGTAAAACTCCAAAATATCTAGACTGATTTGAATATATATTTTTTTGTTTTATAAGCCACAATACTGAGGTGGTTTAGGAAAAACCCAATGGAACAGCCGAAAAATCGAAAAAATCTAAATTTTGTAATTCAAATCGTACACGATGCGGCCAACATTATTGATCTCACTTGACACGAAGTTCACTAGGACATTTCGTAGTTATTTATTTATTTATTGAATAAGTAGTCAGTCAGTGAATTCTTCCAACTTACCAATGGTTCCATTATAAAAGTTACATTTATTCGGTAACTACGGCCCATGTGTGTGGTCAATGAGCATTCAATCAATCTGTCAACCACAGAGATGTGCAAACTATCCCACTGATTGAAGCCCTTTCAATAGATAGTGTTGTAGCCTTAGAATAATAACGCAGTTGTAGAATTCACCTTGTGGTTTACAGTCCCAGTTTGATTGATCAATCTTATATTGACGAATTGTGACGAAAAGTGGTGAGCTATATGAAACTTTGAAATGGCATTACCTATAATCTATCTACACTAATATTATAAAGAGGAAAGATTTGTATTTTTGTATCTAACGAATAAACTTAAGAACTACTGGACCGAATTCAAAAGTTCTTTTTGCCATTAGAAAGCTACATTATCCCTGAGTAAAATGCGCTATATTTTATCCCGGGAACGCGGGTGAAACCGCGCAGAAAAGCTAGTTTATTTTATTTCTAAACCTGATTAAACGTCGGATATGATGGACTTTTTATTCTTTTACTATTTAATTATGATGTGGTCGAAAGTGGGAAGCATACAAAGTAAATTATAGTGGATCCTTTAAAGGAACTGGACCTTTGAAGTAATTAAAATATGCAAAATAATGAGCAGGATCGATTAATTACCGAATTGCATCCAATAGGTAATAGGCATTATTATAACGATGTAGTTTGACCTATTTCGCATGTAATAGCAACAAAGACGCGTGCCGTCCTTATGTAGCTACCTATCAATCATTTTCCTACCTGCGCGAGCGCCGTTGGCAACCAGCCTCACAAATAAACAAGACACTTTTGTTTATGGTTGCCATAAACCACCGTTTATACAAATTCAAACAAAGCTCCCGTATAATTACAGTCATTGTTATCCCTGATTTTGAATTAAAAAAAATATGGAGATACTACCTACTAGAAAAAGTTTTTAATTTTGGTGTGGATTAATACGCCGCCTCTTTTTTTATATGGGAGTGTAATTTTAAAGCTGTAATAAAATTGTAGATATGATAAGCAGAGCAAAGTATATACTTGGTTGGTTGGTACTAAAGACATTGACAAGTATCTACCATAAACAATTCATATTCAATCTTAAATCCTATCCTAAATACCTAATATTATAAATACGAAAATAAGCAGATAGCATGGTATGGAGAAGGACAAGGGCTACTTTTTGTCCCGGGAAAACATAAGATCCCTGGGGAACGCGGGTAAAGCCGCGAGGCGAAAGCTAGTAACATAATAAAGTTTCAGTTCTAAGGAAACTGTCGAAGATAATCTTAAAATTGAGTTATCTTCCAGTTGAACATTCTGTTCCCAAATCTATTCTGAATTTGAGTAACAATTTAGTATCAGTTACTCGATCCATCTCACTCGAATGGTGATTTGAAGCATTAGTCCTTTCATGGGACACAATCTGCGGACCACCGTGACATCATCATTGTGCGCAAGCGCAGTAAAGAGTTGCGCCAATATGGCGGACGGAAGTCGTGCCGGACACCCCGTATGTTCACACACACACAATGTGACAAAGTGGTCAAATTGGAGTCGTCATCGTAACAGTTGGTACTTTTATGTTTCACGCTTCAGTGATTTATAATTATGGTTTCTGGACATGCGCATGATTTGGTATGGGATAATGTCGTATTCTATTTATCTATGTAGAATAATTTTATAGAAATTGCATCGAGGCACACAGTAGGTGCTGTCCTATCTAAGTATACCTGCGATACAAAAAATACACTACAAAAAAAAAAAATCACATCTCTTGTCTTGATAAAAAGAAATGACAAATTTATATTATTGACAGATTATTTTAAAAAATAAGAATGCCCATAAATACATAGTAGGTGTAGGTACATATGAAACTAATTAAAGGATCCGTAGGTAGGTAAGGATACTTTTAAACTTTGTACAGGCTTGGTTTGACCAAATATCACCAGTGGTAGTGATGATGTGGCCGAAAAGTGAGCACACAATGCCTAGACGCGAAATTTACTTGACAATTAAAAATGAGTTAACCTACAAAGTAGGTAAGGTGTAGGCTGCAAAGATGACAGGTTCTTTTCCTGACAAAGAAATTAAGTTCTAAGAGATCAACCTAACATCAGGAACAATTTGTGTAAAACCGATTGCAGCTTCCAATAATATTAGATACCTACTAAATAATTAAGTACTTATCTAATCAATGAAATGAAAGATAACAAGACTATTTTCAGATAATTAATATCTCTAATAAGTATACTTACATGTAAACTGTGTAATTTGCATTCAATAAGGTATTTAACGTGGTAAACAAAGTCATTTAGCTGTTTAAGTTGTCAGTAAATATATTTATCTACATATATAGGTATTAACTACCTTAATTGAAGAATGATAAGTAGGTATTTAAAAAAAAACCTACCTACATATTATCTTCTATTATTATTTATGGCCAAAAGTTATTAGGTAGGTATATATCATACAATTTGTGTATATAAGGTCCTAATAAATGAAGTGCTGTCCTTATGAGGGATGATAGTATAGGTCATAAGTATTCCTAAAATGATAAAAAAATTTTTTTTTAAAAAACCTGAAATTGTACTTCATAAATAAAAGTAATAAATAAATAAAATAAAATTTATGTATTTTTAAATGCTTTTTTTAATAATAAATTTTACACCTGATTATGCTGTTAATGGTTTTAAGTATTAGTAGTGATGAAGTACAATTTCAGATATTTTTTTTCATTATAATTACGACCGAATATCTTTATTTTATCATTTTCGGAATACTTATGATCTATACTATCATCCCTCAAAAGGACCGTACTTCATTTATTAGGACCTTATATATAAACGCTAAGGTGAATTTGTTTATCTTGAGGCCTCAACGGCTCAATCGTCATTAAATTTTCTACGTATTTTATTTGGGACAACCAACGGTACTTAGTATAGTAAAATACAATAGTACCTAAATCAAAAATATAGGAAAAAGAAATCACCAAACTAACCCTTTTCCAATAAATCATTGAACATTGCATTCGACCGCAGTCTATTTACAAAAAATCCCGTTAACCCTACGTCGAGTAGCGCGTACATAAACCCACCAATCACAGGGCGGCATTCACCTCCACTTTATAAGCCCCGCCCCTCAAAGGACTCCTGGGCAACACCCGACAGCGATCGTCACTTCTTTTCCGTGATCCGTCAAAGTTACACAATTCACACAAAATGTCGCTGTGGACCCCCTACGCTGACACAGCGTTGGATTTATCAAAGCCAGTTAAACAAGAACCTTTGGAGTTTTCCAGCTACCAGAACACAGTGTTCCAACCGCATTATGTGCCTCAACACCAAACCTATAGTTACCACTATCAGCCTGTGTACGCCGATCAAATGTCACCAGTATCAGCGAGTTCATCATTCGAGAGATTTAGTCCATTGCATACAACCCTCTCACCCCCAGAATCGCCTGTCACTCAGTCTAAAAGACGGTTCAGTTCAGTTGACGCCGACTACTTATCAGACGACCCAGATTTTCAAACTTTCGAAAGAGATGCTTTGAGAGCGATGGCCGAGAAAAACGGTGGCACCTTACTGGGCAATAATCCCAAAATGCGACGTACAGTTCGATCCAGCATTGAATCCTTTGATGACGGTTATAGAAGGCAACGGGAAAGGAACAATTTTGCAGCAAAACAGAGTAGAGATAGAAGAAAACTTAGGGAGATACATTTGGCGTTAAAAGTTAGCTTTTTGAAGAGAGAAGTAGCTAATTTGAAGACTCAATTGAGTGGAAGAATTTGTGTGAGGTGCCAACATTTGTGTCAGTGCTAAACTGGTCCTAAATTATGTTTTAGGTCATGGAAATACTATGAAAGTATTTTTCGAATTGGACAGTAAAAATAATAGTTTAGTAACTTATGTATCTATGTAAATTATAAGTATTGTGCAATTTGTAATTGTAGTAGGTATAAGACAGAATAACCGTAGCATTTAAGAATATTTTTTGTAATATTATGTAGGCTAATCTAACCTAACCTTAAAATTAAGATAATGTGCAATGTGATTTAGTTATAATTTTACAAAGTAAGATAGTAATTAGGTATTTAATTTTAGCAAGTAAAATGAACAAGCAAATCATGGAATGTTTTGTTTTTATTCCCTTAGCCTACCCACATTAAAAAAAAAAACAAAATATGGTAGATGAATATTACCGCCCAATAGTCTCATGACCAAGAAGCGAATGGTTGACTTACACTGGGTGACCGTCAGGACCGCGCGGCCCCAGTTCCTGGAGCCTTCATTCATATACCAAGTTTTTGTACCCCTTTCAAGAAAATTTGTACCAAGAGTCTCATAATTTGTACCGCAATAGGTTCGGAGTAATCAGCGTCAGAAGGTGGCCGTGCGGTTCTGACGCTTGGTAAATATGCGACATCTCGTTGTCGTATATAATAATAATTTATTATTATGGTATTTATATACCTAGGTACATATTGAATATAAAATATACCATTACCTATAATTTCCGGTACAATGATCAATTTATGTATAAACAGTAATCTTATACCTGATCAAGTCAAGTATCTTGTGAAAAATTCGCCCGCGGAGTTTAGATTTTGTAATGACTTCTATTTATGAATACCTACTTCCTTCTCAACGGTTACAATAAATGATAATAATATACAAGTATAATAATTATATTCTAATAGACGCCCCTGTAAGATCACGTCACAGGTCGTGGGTTCGATTTCCATCCAGGACATACATTTGTGTGCATGAACTTGTCTGTTTGTCCTGAGTTTTGGGTGTAATAGGTATTTTACTCTATATGAGAAAACATCTAAAAATGTACAATTTAGATAGCTTAGGCAATAAGCAGTCGGAAAATGTTAGTTTTAGTTCATAAAATAACTTAATTAATTTTAAAATTCATTTCAAAGTTTTCAGTTTTCTTAATCTGTTTCTAAACAAGCGAAACAGTAGCCGCCATTATAATGACGTCATACGGTGCTGTATGTGAACTAAAAAGTGTCAACTGAAGTATTATTATTTTTTTTTTACACTAGTATTCATGCTTTCAGGAACAGCAAACTAATAAAAAGGATAATAGCTCATTTTCAAACTACGCGCGAAAATTGAAAATGTAAAATTTTAATGCATTTTATGGCACTTATGGATTGAATAAATTTTTTTTTGTTTTTTTGGTGGCTTATTAGCACCTTAGAAACGAATTGAGACACTTTTCAAAAATGGGTGTAATACCCTATTATCTATCTAATATATAAAATTTTCGTGTCGCGGTGTTTGTTACCAAACTCCTCCGAAACAGCTCGACCGATTTTTATGAAATTTTGTGCGCATATCGGGTAGGTCTGAGAATCGGTCAACATCTATTACCACTACGCGAGTGAAACCGCGGGGGACATATAGTATATGCATATATTAAAAAAAAAATAGTTTCCATCGTAAGCTCTGTTTAGTTTGGGATGGAATCTCCCAGGTTTCTTATTATTTTCTCTTTCCCCTAAATAAATCCAAAGACTATAGTGAAAAGGCATCCTCTGAAGCGTGTGTCATCCTTCCAGACCAAGTACGAGGCCAACACGTACGGGTTAATAAAAAAAAAGTAGAGCACCTCTAGACTTAAAATTATTGATATATTGGGAAAGTTATCATTAATAAAACTAAGTAATAGATCCTTATT
Organism: Tetheella fluctuosa; assembly: GCA_951216915.1. NCBI lineage: Eukaryota > Metazoa > Arthropoda > Insecta > Lepidoptera > Drepanidae > Tetheella > Tetheella fluctuosa. Next base: position 9,608,452 of record OX578230.1, read on the forward strand.
CTATAATGTATAATTTGGACTAAATACACTAACAATTATAAATAACAAAACACATTCAAACTAAACTTTCTGTTTGACGACGTGGGACAGGTCATATTTACCGCGTACGCATTTTAGCTTCACTCCTGGACAATCCTTTAATCTGCAAAAAAGAAAATGGCTTCAGTTTCCCCAATTAGTATTACATTTAAGGGGCCCGAATATAAAAGCCAACTCTCGTGATAAGATAGCCAAAATTGCATTAGTAAATTACAAGTAGGTATTACTATTTGTCTACCTAATATAGGCTATTTTATCCCTAAATGTGACGTGAGACACAGTTGTTTTTTTTTTATATAGTAGTAGGATAATTTCGCGCCACCTGCGCGCGCCATTATCCATAATTTTGATATTTTGTTTTTATCGTATTTGTCGCTGTGTGGTAAAAATTATGTTTGTTTTTTCCTCGCAAATGTATTGAAAAACGTCGTATGAAACTCGTGAGCTCTGCTCATTACACACTCGGCCGATTTACGCCCTCGCTCGCCTACGGCTCCGGCTGCAACTCACAACCTCGTGGGTAATGAGCAACATAGCTCACTTGTATCATAATATACTATTTACTTTACAAGGAAGCACAAATTAGCATAAATATATAATATTTAGAACAAAACACGAGATTTTTATTGCTGTGATCATTTTAACCACACGTATGATAAAAAATATGTTGCATAATTCTTATATTTTGGGGTAATTATAATCAGTATTAGTTACAGCATTCCTGTGAAAATATTTTACACATTTTCTCATTTGTTTTGCAAGTTACTGAAACTATAAATATCCGTATAAAGTACTAGGGTTTTCAGCATATTCTTCATAGTGTCCGGATACCTTCACTCAGTAACTGTTCTGTTCTTTCAAAACTATCAATGTTCTAAAGAAATCACGGTTGTCGAACAAGAGATTATAGGCGCCTGCCTACTAGTCAGCTCATCAAAGACAAGAATATGTTTATCTCCTTACCTGCCAACCCTGACGAGTACAATATTGTGCTCCTGCAGATTATGTCCGATGCCGGGTATGTAGGCGACCATCTCCTTCCCGTTGGACAGACGGACCAGCACGCACTTTCTGTTCGCCGAGTTCGGCTTCTTAGGTTTCTTTATCACCGTTTTTAGAACTACACCCTGGAACAATAAGATGTTTTTTTAAATGCATAGATTACATGTTCTGCAATGTTAAAAGGTGAATTAGCCTAGTTTATTTTTTAATTTTATTACCACAACCTCTTTCACCTAATAAATGATGATGTAGCCGAAAGTGGTAAATACTTAAAACATAGAAGGGAACTGGCTCTTAAGTGCAGTTGCCGGAACACACCGGTGGGTGCTTGGCGTCAAATTTTCAAATCTGAATGATATATTTTATTGATTTTGTCTAAATTTTCCAGTATCTTGGAATCGGCGACATAATTAAATAGGTATTCAGTTTAGAATAGTGGCCAGAATTATTAGTAAGATCCTTTACCACACCCCTATATCTATGGTTTCATCTGTATCTAAACATTTTTTTTTCACAACAGTCAATAAATGCTTAAGTATTACTGCGATCATTATGTATTCTTTTTCAAACCCGATGAGTGCATAAAAATTACCTTAGCAAAAGGGTTTCCATTAAGAGGATTCCTAGATTTCCTAGACTTGATGTGTGGCCCAGTCTTATGCATCTGAGCTAGGGAGGCCATCGCTCGCGCCAGGAGTCCTGTTGATGGAGCCGGGAGGTTTGATGATGGAACCAGAAGACTGGCTGATTTGTGAGATATAGCTGGGAAGAAAAATTAAATAAAATGTAAGTTAGTTACTCAAAAATTTATAGAATGTCATTAATTAAATCTGATGTAGAGACATGGATTAGTTAGAAGAAAAGGTTTCATGAGAAAATGACAGGACCAGGTTGTTGTGCTTTGAGATAGATTTCAATGTTTCATCAAAGAAAGAAAGAAGAAAGAAAAAACATTTATTCACTGGAAATGGACGCACATACACAAAGTAGAATTTATAAAAACGTAATCCACAATAATCAAGAACAACAGAAAAAAAAAAAAGTTGACAATTAGAAAAATAACTTAGGGATAATACCACACAATACTGATCTTACGATCAGGCATTATAATCTGCCAAGCCAACCCCATAGATTTGCAAAACAATTAGGTCCCTGTATACTAAGGTATTTTTGGTGCAAGTGCAAGTACATCTCGCTCAGCACACACAGTATGTAGTTGCCACTCGAGAGCTTTTCTTCTCTATCGGTATTGTTCTTTAAATTCGGTACCTACTAATGTATGATCAATCTTACTTTCTTTATCGTGTGGTTAGGTAATGGTTCTAAGTTGCTCAAGCCACCCGAAGATCTCTGACTTGGCTTACGACTTATATTTTGATGACAACAACTGGGACCGAGTTTTTACGTGCCCTCCGAAATACGGAGATGAGCAGTTCAAATGCAGCTAAATCTGAATTACCTTGCCTGGCGTTGCTTAAACTTCCGATCCATTACCGATCAGTGATTCAAACTGGCTATGAGCGTATGGACAATGAGGTTGAATAGATAGATATAACCTGCATTTCAAAAGCTTTAGTAGATTTGTTCACTAGATCAGATCTATAGACTACCGTTACATACAAAGTACGACAAAACACAGCAGGTGCTAAGGGCCATATTGTCGCCTTAGGGATTAACAAGCTGGGATATTTGCTATCCATCCGAACCCATAAAATAATCTGACATTAAGGGAATACAGTCTTTATTGCATTGTAATAAGACTAACGGTAACAGCAAAAGGTTAAGCCAAACGTAACGAATGCTGGAGTACAGTTAGAGATTTTCTGGTTTCCATGTAATTTTGAATAGTTTTTGAAGGCGTTTCTGCAACAATTGTATCAATTGTGACAATTGTCGTGGATTTGCGATTAGATTCGCAAATGGAGGCGTTGCAGTTTTCATGGGAGATAGCGGTGTGAATATGTTTGATTGACATGTTCCCGTTGAATGTTAGAAAGGTTTTTTTAATGGAGTCGAGTGTGGTCGTAGTTGAAGAGTTTTGGATACAATTTTTTTATTTGTACATGTACATGGTACTTACTTAGTAGGTACTTTACATGTGTTTGCGGTAAACTAGTTTTTTATGGGAGATAACATCGGATTGTATTGTAAACTTGAACTTCTGAGGAATTAAATGAAAGAAGAGGTTAGACGAATCATTGGTTGATCAATTGAAATGACAGTAGATCTTCAGTAGATTTTCAATGCGAATCGAATTTTTATTATGCTAGAAGTAAGTGTAAGTACCGAGGTTTAATTTTTTTATAATGAAGAAATTAATTTATAAAGAAATCAAATAAATGATGCTAAATCCGAATCGGAATGGTTTCATGTTATTGAAACTACAGATATGAAAAAAAATGTTCCGTCCAACAAATTGCCATGAATTGAATCAAAACGCTTCCGAGAAGTCAAAACACATTTCAAAACTTGAAATTATTTGACTTACAACTAAAATAGCAAACGCAACAGGCAGGATGACCAACTCCCTGAAGATTAGTACTGTCTATCACGTACATGGCAAATGGCAATACATAGCTCGGTTGTGTCCGAAGATATGTTATTGTTTGAGATAATCGGTGACCGCTTCGAGGATCCCGTGGGACTATGACAAGCCATGACAAGCTTGCATCTGCTGTAACGCAAGCAAATATTAATTTTAGCCCAAGATGAAGGCGGAAGCGTTAGTCTACTTCTCAGATAAGAAATTTGCCAGTAACTGTAGGTATATTTAGGAAATGAACCCCCAACATTAATAGGGAATTTTAAATATTGAAAAGCTTCTATTTTCAATGAGATTTGTAGTATGTTCGGTAAATATGACACTCCAAAAAGTTCATGTATTTAGTTTACATAATTTGTAGTAATCGGCGACAAACAAATTGAAAATAATTAGGCAATTTATTAAATTTTAAATTCACAAAATATTACAAACTGAAAGGTTCAGTATTTTGTCATCATTCTGGGGTACCATGTAGTCAATTCGTAGTTTAATTTATCAAAAATCTTGCGCCGCTATCGCTAGTATTTTGGACTTAACCATTACAGGCAGTACCTGCTCTTTTTGCGGATTATAATCCGCTAATAGTGGGCATTGTCCACAGATGACGGACACAGATTCAATATTCCATTCTAACACTGACTCTTGTTACAATACTGGGGAAAAAATATGGGACACCGCACTTACAATGGGCAAGAGTTGAGTCGCATAGCCACGGGAGCATTGTGCATTCTTAGAAAAATTGTAAATCATATTTGTGTAAAAATAACACAACTTTATCAGACGGTTGATAATGGTTGCCGTAAGTACAATTGTGCCAGTTTTCAATTCTTTCGCAATTGTGAATGTAGATTGCAACCATTTTACACAATGTGTCTCGGTTATTAGAAAAAAACTGAATTTTAATCCTGTATGGATTATGAATTCATATTTTTGGAAGGTTTACCTTCCTTCCATAATTTCTCTAGAAACTACTAGAATTTCTCCCATTGTCAGAAATCTATATCGCTGCGATTGTAATAAAGAGATTAGAAGAAAGATTTATATTTACCGAGAATCAGAATAATTAATAAATTGTATTGATTATATTTCTGTTATGACTATTCAGAAAGGTTATACATCTGAGATCAGAAGCTGTCTTACTAAAAAAACAAATTCTTGAATAATCAACAAATCATTGAGTGAATACAACCCAAAGTTGTATAATGAACAAATCTCACTGAATATTTGCAAACTTAAGCTTCCGCTACTTCGATATCAATAAAGAATAGCAAAAAACCTTTTCCAGAGCATTTCTCTAAAGAAGCGATCAAGGATGACATATTACTTCGCAGTCGCTTTCTATGAGAAAGTTTGAGTAGGGGCTGTCTCACGTTCTGCCCACGATATAAAATAACTGTTAACATGGGTAGAATAAATGTTTCGAAAGATATTGATATAGTACAAGAATAAGGATATGAATCTGCCAAAGTTAATAGTTTGTCAGACAGTTAAGTAATATAAATGCATTACACAATTATGATAATAAATGAGATGCTACAGAAACAAAGGTGAACTCACAAACCTCCAATCAGTGGACAAATAACGGCTTAGGTAGAGTTGAGCATGTAATGTAATTTGTTTACCCGTATACAACAGTAGTTTTTTTTAAATAAATGTAATATCCAATAGGAAATAGTAGTTTTGGAAAGCTTTGAATAGACTTGATGATGTGGGTCGAATAACGTATAAGCTCTAACCTAGCAAATTAATAAAGATCATTCGATATAGGTCGATTAGATTTTGCCAGAAATCAACGCGAAAATTCGGGATAGCTCAATTATTTTCCATCCCAATAGAGATATATGCAAAATTCTTTCGCAGAATTTCCGGAATTCCCAACAATCAGTTCCACCTTTCAGGCACCAGAATCTAATTTTAGCGAATAAAGAATTCATTCAAAAGTTACAAACACAATTCTGGACATTGAAAGAGCATCAGATTGCAAAATTGGTAAATGGAATGTGGCAGTCATGCAAGAGTGTGACAATGAACACAATGGCTAGGTGTGAACGGTGGACGATATGGAAAGATTAGAGTGTCGGTTCGATTCTATTGCGATGGTCAGTTAGGGTAGTGCTGAGTCATTACGAACCCTTTCTAATGCTATTTTGGGAGTATAGTTTGCAGAAAACGTAGCTGACATGTGAGATAAAGTTTATTTTAATAAATTTTAAATAGTAACATCAGTTTTAAAATTGTCACGCTTAACTAAGACATCTGTTATAGATGTGTTTGTAGATCTTGCAGATTTTCCTTTTCCTAGAGTTATCTGGCAGAGGTAATCATAAATATTGATCTTTGTGCCATATTTGTTGCCTAATCACTTGTGGTCGTCGGCGCAATACGTATGTACGATGACACACACTTTCATCTTCTGTCTATTATGCATCAGTTTCTAGTTTATAGTCAAAATAATAAGCATAATTACGATCAAACCTAGATAAGAATGGTTGGTCCATTCGTTCTTAAATTTAAAAAACAAACAGCGACCTTAGTTACCGTTACATTCATGTTGTAACCTTATATCCTAGCCATTTTATCGGCAGTTTTTGTTGTATTTGCTATCTCTCCTAATCCCCTGGGATATAATCCATGGTCCACGCGGAAGGGTTCTCGCAAATGACAGGCGCGCGACCTGACGATCCCCAACAAATATTATTGTTGACCACCATGCTTCTACCTTCACATCAATGTGATATTTATGTTGTTGGATAGAAGGGTGATTATCGGGTGTATATAAAAGTGCAGCTGCCAATGTTTGGATGCAGATGTTGGTGATTGCACGAATTGTGTCGCCGCTATGTTTGACAGTTATTACGGTTTCCTATTTACTGTTTTTATAATATTATATATCAGCTAACGATTTAGTCCGATCTTTTACTTCAACATATTTTTAATTTTATTACATATTTATTTTTATAATTCTAAAAGTAGTTAAGTAATTTAATTGTAATTCCATCAAATAGTGAGTTTAAAATAATCTGACAACATAGATTGCGTCTTAGAAGGGAATAATAAAATAGGCGTTCTTATCGCTTATAACCTTTGCATTGGATACTAATCCAATAAGATTTGATGGATCACAGACACGATATTTCGTCGAAATGTGTTTTTCTTAATAACTTAATCACTTTTAGAGTCACTTTTGTTTAAAGGGAGATGGAACAAAAATATTTGACAATTATTATCTCCAATATTTATTATTATAAAAAGCAAAAATTTTATATGATGTAAGAATAAGAATCATTTATTCAAGTATAAATTTGGGTTACATCAAGGTGTTGTTGTTATAAGTTTCATTCCAAATTCTGCCTTTCCGAGCACATACAAAGGAAATAAAATTTTAAAGCAAATTCTGATATTACATTAAATTAAAAAGTAATCATAACAATTAATAGTACTATAGTCAAGCAAAAAGTAGCAAGGAATAAGGCCAGATTTTCCGAAATTCAACCCCTTAAGGGTATAGGGGATCATGAAACCACAGGGTTGGAAGTTTGGAAGCTAGTCTCATATAAACGTGGATATTCTACTATTGATGGAATAGAAGATAAAATATATATATTACTCCTCAAAATTGGAGAATAATGGTAACATTAATTTTAGACTAGTGAATTAGATGATTTCTCATCAGGTATTTTGAGAACCATGTTAGAGTAGCTGGAAACTACTGGTTTAAGGGTACCCTTGACTCCAATGGCTCCAACTACCCTAACCAAATTGTCAAATAAAAGTACCTAGTAGTTTGCACAGGAAAATATAGGGTGAACAACTAGCATACCCTATAAAGAGAAAATAAATGTAGGGCAAGCTTTTCTACATATTTTAAGGTTAATACAAATCTCTCCTAATAATCAAATTCCGCCGTGAAATAGTAGTGCACTTGTATTACTGTGTTTTGGTTAGGAGGGTATGGGAGCCGGTGAAATTACAAGCACAGGAGACTTAACAACTTCATGTCTCAAGGTTGGCAATGCGTGAGTGATACCTCTGGCAGGGAAAATATAATATTGTATTTTCTTTGTTGGTGGTGTTATGAGCCTCTATAGGCTACAGTAACTGCTTACCATCAGGTGGGCCGTAAGCTTGTTTGCCACCTAGGAGTATAAAAAAAAACTCCTGCCTTGCAGTTTTATTCACATTACCAAGAGATCGAATGTTATCCTCGGATAGAATGTGTAAAATAAGGAGGTGAAAGGTGTAATACAACTTGGTTATCTGTATATATAAAAGGAAAATGTGACTGACTAACTGATCTATCAACACACAGCTCAAACCACTGGATGGATTGGGCTAAAATTTGACTTATATAGATAGCTATTATGCAGGCTATGATGTAGGCATCCACTAAGAAAATAATTTTGAAAATTCCATTCCTAAGGGGGTAAAATAGAGATAAAAATTCACAGATGAAACACCGGGTGGTAACCTGGTAATTATATTATGTTTAAAAAATTTGCCCTATGGTTTTACCCACAATCCTGAGAATAAAAGTAGCCTAGATGTCACTGTCCGGCCTATAAACTAACTCTATGCAAAAAAATCACATTGATCCATTGCTGCTTGAAAGAAGTACAAACAAACACACTTGCATGTTTATACTGTAATAATTATTGTATCAATTATTATTACATTAGAGTACCTTACAAGGTACAATGGGTCATAGAGCAGTCTCAGGGGTACTATTAAGCAAGGACTTAACAAATGAACAGGGTATGTAAGGGGGTCGGAGTGTAGCGTTAGGTGTACAGAGTATGAATTGGAAACCTGCTATTTAAAGCCTCAAAATACATTATAAACTCCTTACCATATCCCTTTGATGTATCTGTGATTAATAGCCTAAATAAAATACTGGCTTGTAAGCAGATAACCTACAGGGTATTTTGCCCATAGGATGTTTGTAAAATTAGCCGATGCTTACCGGCTGATTAAAAAATCATGACATTCAGCCTAATTCTAACCTATTTATATTCTATTTTTTTATATTTTATTTTTTTATTTATTATTATTTAAAATCTGTTCCCTTAAATTATGAAAGCTTTAACTTAGTCAGATTAACATCTATATTACCTGCAATTTGCGTACATGGAGCCTTGATTCCAAGAGACAACAGGGAGAATCCTTTTCGTATTAGATTCATCTAAAACAATAGTTTAGTGAATTAATAATGGATTTATTTTCGTAAAATGTATTTCACAATATGCACATGTTTTATTGGTACCTTGAAGAAAATAGTGGTTGTGCTTCGATTTCAATATTTATATTTCACACTTTTTCAAATCATAACATAACCTCAAATTTATTTGACAATTGAATGACATCAAAAAATATAGCCATTATACAAAATTAAAGCCCATAACAAAGAAAAAAACAAACCATAGAGTAAAAAAAGGTGCATGAAAATACCCAAAAGCATAGGGTATTGCCTATATTCAAAATAAATTGTCCAACACTAACCAATGAAATGAAACATCTGAAAAAAAGGGGAAACCACGATTATTTCATTAAATTTATCCTTATTAAGATACAATTATGACGTCAGATGCTTGTACAATACAATGTTATAAAACAGAAAAGTTTTTCATAGTGAATAAATATTAATATATTATATAACTTTGCGTGCCATCTATTAGCACAAAAAATAACTAGGTATACCAAGTTTGTAATATTACGTTACTTCTTCTACTCCACGATAGATGACACTATATACTATTTTAAACTTTATTTTTGGAGTAAAAATGTAGAACTTCCCTGAAGAAATTATTTCGGTTGAGGGGGCAAATCCAGTAGCGTAGCGTGGACTAAACTAAACGTGGGCGAAGTCGTATCAGCGAATCCCTTTTCTTTCAGTAGGTAGGTACCTATTCCCAAGAACGATGCAAAGATCCTACCATATTTCTGCTGTGAGTAGGTACAAAAGCAAACCCAGGAACATTCATGATAGTGCCCATAAGTGCACAGAGAATTTTGAAATGCATAGTTAAAATAAAGTTCCATTCAAAATGTAAAATGAATGAAATTAACCATCTGTGGTGAAGTCTCGGTAAAGCTTTATAGTACTTAGTAAGGTCTTTTAGGGTAGGTACTAATCGTACTATTTAGAGTTCATGGCGTTCAGGTAGGGGGCCTCGCGCGAGGCCCCTTTGAGTGCGAGGCCGTGGGCAGGGGGCCTAACTACGCCACCTGGGCAAAACGGACTTTGTTCACTTTTTACAAAATCCAGAATTAAATTAAATACAATTTAATTCTTGATTTATTAAAAATTAATGTTAACTAATAAGTTAACATTAATTTTTAATCTCTCTGATTTCGATAATGAAACGAATCAAGGTATATAGCGTTGGGTAGGCTATTGGGGTGGTCTGAAACGCTGCATGTCTGGTTTGTAAGCCGTTTATTATATAAAACACAGTCACAACATGAAACCAGGCTAATGCTTAGTCGAACAAGCACAATCACACACAATTACAATGAGCACTAGGAGCGCGGGGAATCCCGTGGCACCGCGCAGCGCGTCTCGTAGTGCACTCCTTGAATGCGCGCGCATCGGCGCGTACTACTCCCGCGCGCCCTCTATACGCGGAAGGGAAACAACTCCCGGGGCTGCCAACTACACAACACTGCAATGTATCTATGGCCTCACGCTATAGGTATAAATATTTGTGGGCTAAATAATTAAAGCGACTAATTTAGTGGAAGCTACGTAATTTTGTACCTTTTTCTACGACTCTCTTCGCTCGTTTTTTTTTCTATCAATACTAACCAAACGTACAGCAAAAGAAAATACCAAGGTAATTTTTTAACAGAAAAATGAATAAAACAACAGACTGTGCCACTGATCTTTTATTCCTAAATCCCCATACATTTAGGATCGAATTAAAAAGTTTTGTCATAATCTTGCCAAGTTTTATTGAGCCTCGTCTTCAACTTTTGCCTTTTAACATTTATATTGATGTCTTTACATAATCTGTGAAAAGTCGAAAGCGATTTTTATTAACTTGATAAGTAATCTCAGGTATTTTGTAGGTACGCATAAACTCAACAAAAAAATTAATAATCCATATTCAGACAGTTGTGAGAATATTTTTCTTAACAATGTGTTAAATCACGCTTATTAAATTACTTTGCACACTAGGTTGAATCAAATAAGGTCGAATACACACTGACACACTGCTGACATAGATCTAAGACTAAGGGAACAAAAATAAATAGTAGTGGGGGAAAGTTTGCACATGTAGGGGAGAGGGGGGCACCTTTGAACACTTTTTAGTTATTAAATTATATTTCTCATATTAATAATAATATGGTTTTATCAAGATGTATTATATTTTATAAACAGATTATACTGAATAATAAAAATGATATTTATTTATTTTGACCCATCAAACTAACGCATATTTTTTAAAAACCATATTTTGTTATTTTATGTAATTGAATTTGCATATTATGTAATTGAAAAACACTATTTTTTTTTGTATGAAGCTACCTATATTTCTTTGAATAGGTATAAAACTTATAGACATATTAATACTTAAATTTTAGAGTTAGGTTAGTTAGTAGGTTTATGTCAGAAGGCGGACAAGCAGGCAGTCAGTACATCTGATGGTAAGTGGCTACCGTTGCCTATAGACAATAATTAATCTTGATACTTTCTTAATACTTTTTGATCACAGCAATATCTTAATTTAGGACTGCTTAGGATCTACTTAGCAACTGCCACGTACCTACTCTGTGTTTTTATATAACTGCTTACATTTTAATATATCTAAGGCAATGATTGCTCAGTGGTAGTGACGTTGGAAGCTGTGGTTGTCAGCGAAGGTCGTGAGTACGAATCCTACAATGAGCTTGAGCTTTCAGTGAAGGAAGACAACGTGAGGAAACCATAGAAAGGTGGTAGGGTACTTTGTAGTACCCGCCTGGCTGACTACCGCCCTCAAGTTGAAAATCTGCCGCCATGCACCTACTGGTGTGTTCCGGTAGTTGCACTTGAGGGGCAGTTGCATTCTAGGCTTTTTAAAGGTCGGCAACACATTGGTAATTCCTGGTATTGCTAATGTCCATAGGCGACGGTAACCACTTATCAGGTGGATCTGCCTGCTTGTCATTATAAGCCATGAATAAATAAAAGACATAATGATTGCTGCAGCTGTGGAGCGTCTTGATTGTGCCAGGCTTGATGTGGGGAGGAAAAGAAGTGCGTTGTTTATGGCTACTCTACCCCCGTCTCGTCGCGCAGCTACCTACTACCCAATAAGCTATAGCTTTCAGCCTATATTACATGTCAAGCTTTATCAAAATTGTTTAGCCGCATATCAATAAAATTGTGTGATAGAAGATTTTCGTGTTTTATAATTTTACTAAGGACCAATTTATCAATTACTGAATAAAGTCTTAACAAGTATTAATTTTAAATTAACAGCAAGACAATGCTTTTTGACCATTGAAAAAGGCCAAAGTGGGGTAAAATAAAAACTCTTCGTTTAATTATATAAGTAGGTATAATGATGTTATTAAATAATAGATTATTTAGCATTAATTAAAATTAATACAATAAATAAATTCTTTAGGCTTCTATATCTCGCAGATATACGGCTGACGATGATCACACCAGAAGTTACGAAGGCCGTGGTTAACCGCATCCATGCCCACGCAATGAGGTTCTGCTGGGTCGTCACTACAAAATTATTCATAGGTAAATGAAAATAGGCTCATACTTAGTGTGACTATCGCATAGTTCGGAAGGATGCTTTTGCTGAGAAGAGCCAGTAACTAGCTAGAAGAAACAGACTCTCAAATGCAGCTGCTGGAACACACCAGTAGGTATTTGGCGACAGATATAACTTGAGGATGGTAGCCAGCCAGACAGGTAGTACAAAGTACCTACCTTACCACCTTGCTATGGTTTCCTCGCGATGTTTTAGTTTTTTTTATAAATTTTTAATTTAGTTCATCGAAACGTTATTCAACATCACTAACACTGAGCTAATCATCTCTTTACTCATCTTTGAGAAATATAGCTTACTCATTGTCACTCCAGCACATAATTACTGAGTCATTGGATGCAAGCGAGTCAGGTCAGGAGCGTTTGTTCTGTAAATCTATTGTGGGAACCTATGCTCAGCTTTGGACATAATGATACCTCAGAGAGGCTAAATATCATGATGATGAATGCCGAGAAAAACTGAAAAAGGTACCTGAATCCTTCGCCGTTGTATCCAGACCACGTGTGAAATCCAGTATCCTCTATGTTTTCACCTGGATAATAGTAAAAAAAATATAACATATAATATCATTGTTTTTACTGCTAAACAGAGGATTTTCTTCCTTTTCTTTACCTGGCTTAGGACTTAATTTCCTAAGATGCTGGACTCATCGCCATAAATCTATCTCAGTCTATCTTACTACTTAGTTCGACTTTTTGTCCTTCTTTATTAGTGCTATGGAGAACCTCTTGAAAAACGACTTGATACCTTCTAGTGTAGGGAATGGTGACATAGAGATGGCAATTAGCCAATCATCAATCTATTATAAACTTGGTATTACTTATGGGTGACAAATATGGCTGTCGACAATTTTATCATCACTAATTGACGAACGACTTTTGTATGTGATTAACTAGGACGATAAATAGTCAAGTGACATCCCATATTAAAAGTTAAATTTCTACTAACGAAGACAAATTGTCGACGCCCATCCGGTCTAGACACCAGATTAGATTTGGTTGCATGCAGCTTAAAAGGTGATGCCATAGTAATATGTTGGAGAATTTTATGTGCCTGTTTCTGCAGTGATCATGAAATCGGGTGATTGTGGAGTATGTTTATTACCGTCAACATTGATCCAGTATTTATAATCATCGTAATTGTTAATCCCGAGCCATACGAGCAGTTTGTACCTGGTCCCCACGACACTGGGGTAATGCATGCTACGGACCAGCTTTTGAATGCAGGAGAATTCTTCCTAAAAAATAAATTTGTTGTTACTTTGATGAATTTGATGATTGATCGAATCGAAGGACCCCGATATCAGAAATTTTGGGAGACCTATTAAGGAATCATCAAGAGCAATAGCTGCAATATACCTGCAGGATATGAGCCAGCTTGAAAAGCGAAGGGAATTGTTGATGTTGTTCATCGCTCGGGCCATTGTCTAGTGAACTCTAGTGGGTATTGACGTATGCCCAAAGTAAACCTTTACACATAAAAGATTTAGAGGAGAGCTCAAGAAAAAAATTTAGCATATCTTAACGTTTGTTCTCTTTGTTAGGCTCTTTCCTATTGTGAAAAAAGAAAGTGTGTCTTCGTTTTAGTTGATGCTGGTAATATTTTAATATTGGTGTATCGGCGTACCTCAGATTTGGGTACAGCTAATTTAGCTCCATCCTCTTCACACAAAACTCTTGCTTTATCCCACGTTTGAGCTCGATACATCAGTCTGTAGCTATGACCAGTATCTTTGTCTAGTATGTAACCTAGAACGAAGAATAGAAATTGTAGAAACAAAAAACTTTACACACCACAATAAGTTCACCGTGGTGACTGAGGATATATTTTTTTATGTCTAAATGAACTTTTAGGTGTTTGACCACAGTCTCACCATAGTAAGTGATGATTATGGCCGAAAGCCAAGGATCTGGCTCTCAAGTGCAGCTGCCTGAATACTGATAGCTGGTTAGCGAAAGATTTCTAAACTCAGAATAGTTTCAAACTATATTTCAACCACTTTGTTGGGTTTGAACCTACAACCTTCGACGTGCTGTGACGTATAGAATTTTAGAAAATTTTAACATACCATTGGGTGCTTTACATTGGACATAAGCCGTAGACATGAAGAACAAAATGGAGGTAGCGTAAAATCTGAAATAATTAAATTATTCTATAAAACGATGGTAACTAATCTATTGCTGAGACTTTTTGATTTTAGTGATGTCCTCAATTAGAGTTTTAATTATATAGTATTTATTTCAGCGAAATATAGTGTTTTTATTTAATTCAAATTTACAATCAAAATGTTCTAGCCTTTGTTCTATAATGGTTCTTATTAGTATTTAGCATAGGAGTGGTTTCATAGGAACTTTTACAGTAAAAATTTGCTTAATTTTACTTCTCTTTTTTTATTGAGTCCAACAGTTTTTATTTCAATACAAATTTGCTGTCCATTTTTATGGATGAATTCAACCGATTCAATATCTCTATATATATATATATATATATATATATATATATATATTATTATATTATACTCACATCATTTTTTAAAGGGCAGCAAACAAATCCTTGTAAAATATTCTTTGCACTTCTTTCTTTGTAATTTTAATATTCACAACCAGTTTTTCCAACACTAATAAAGGTAATTTAATTAATTAATTCAGTTAAAATGATGTATTAAAAAATTAACCTTCTGGTATACTCATAGAGGAGAATGAAAACGAATTCATAGTACTAACTAGGTATTTATAGGAAAACTTAAAACCTATGCGCAAGATTATAAAACGATTAATTGAATTATAGAACGCATTTTGATATCGAATATGGCGCTCATCTATCTAATACCTTGGATTAACTGAGTTCTTTATATACCAAATAAACTGTTAAACACTGGGGTGAACAAACACACTATAAACCAGTTAAAACCTAATAAAAACTAAAATATGCACGCTGGATTTCTCTCGAAAAGACAAAAAGGTCCAAATAAACAAAACAGCTAAATGTCGAAGCTAGGACCCGTGTCGGCGTCTAGAAAATTACTTAATCTTATAAATCTCTTTGGCTAAATTAATTAGATATCGGTGGGTCTTGAACTTGGCGCAATATATTAACTGTTTCTTGAAATAGCATTAATTTCGATAAGAGGTTTTTACGGATATAAAAAAGAAGTTTTTTTATTTATATAAAAAGTCCCAATAAATTACGGTGCTTTTGAAGAACGAACATTATAGGTTATGAATTTATTAAACAAATATATAATTTTGCATTAGACCAAACTATACTGGGTGATTTTTTAGTCACTGGATACTTGAAGGGGTGGAATTACTCATCAATATGAACAACTTTTATCATGGGACTAACTCTCGAGATCACAAAAAATTATCAGCTGTCCATAAAAAAGTTCAATACCTACTCGACCAAAATGTATGAAGGAACCATTTTTTGCGATATCAGAGTTGGTCCCATAATAAAAGTTGTTCATATTGACGAGTACATCAACCCCTGCAGTGGTTGGCCAGTGACTAAAAAATCACCCTGTATTGTGTTATGCCTTTTACGATTCCTCGGATTTTATCATCAAAACTCATCGAGGCTTCTTTTCCGCTAACGCTTTAGCTTGGCCAATCTAAAGAGGAACGCTGTTAACCTGCTGGGAACCCAACCCATCGGCAGCGTCAGTCCCTCCGCTGCCGCGTAAAAGAAGGACAACAAACCAACAGACACTCTCGCATGTGTATTAGCAGGGATATATAGGGAAAATATAAATACTTATGAACTAAGGTATGTAAATCCCTCAAAAGGACCGTATTAAATTTAGTAGAACCTTATTTGACCTTTTAAAAATTAGGTAAGGAAAAAACTTATGCAATCTTTTTCCTTCTTTTTTCTTTCTTTTTAGATGATAACTTGTTTCCGCCTCGCGATTTTACTCGCGTTCTAAATAAATGTTTTGATCCGAGGTAAGATCTATATAACGTGCTAAGTTTCATTCAAATCAGCTGAGCGATTGAGTAACAAACATACATACAAATTTTCGCGTTAAAAAATAAGTGGATGCCTTGTCTTATTAAAGTTTTGTTACGTTTTCAGTTTTTTAACGGATAAAATTATTCTATAACCTATATCGGGTTTTCTAACGCAAAAAGAACTTTCAAATATTGCATACTACATCGAAACTAACAAACATAACCTCTTTATTATATTAGTGCAAATAAGTATGTCAATATACCTGTCTCTTGCCCTACACGATTCTGTATTATGTTTTACACAACTTATATTTTTAAAACTGGTCGGAATATATACACTTAAAATCACTGTTTAATATCGGAGCCTATAACTAAGTGAAGTCTGTTACGTTGTTAACAGCAAACTAAAGCGTTGTTAACGGTAATAAGTGGACTGTCAAACAATTTATATATGGGTTTTAAATATGCATGTGTCATATATTGACAAATAGCCCGGTGATTCTTTTTATTTTTATTTTAGTGACAAGTGTTATCATTGACCTTATTTAGCAAGGTTTATTTTCTTATCATGCATTGACCTCTTTTTTCTTGAAAAGCTTTTATTTGCTCTATATTTTTGTTGATTTTGGTAGAATGATATCCTTCCACTCTGCGGTTTTACTCGAATTTTCAAGGGATCTAATGTTTTCCCAGAAAAAGCTTCCTTTGTTTTATTTCAGGATGATCTATCATTGAATGCAAATAGTTGTTTCTTCTTAATCAGTCCAGCTTATGGCGTGATTGAGTAACAAACATTAACACAAACATTCACATTTATAATATAAGTAGGATTAGAAGGCTTTGGTTCTCTTGGGAACATGGGTGAATCCGCGACGGTGAAGCTATCTTAGCATTCAATACGATATAAATTATTTCATAATCTGCAGTAGGCTATCTTTGTGTCATTGAGGTATCTATTTGCCTCAGTTATTGCATTTAGGATAAGATAGTTAAGTTTACAAACACTTATAAATAAGCTTTATATAGGTATGTACCTATATACAAAATAAGAAGTCCTGACTGATCAACGGAGATCCTAAATTGTTGGTCCTAGACACGAAATTTGGATGGTTTGTTCCATTTGTAACGTAGGGATATATTAGAAAGGATTTTCCAAAATTGAACCCCTAAGGGGTAATAATGAGACGATGATAAAACTGAAATAAGTCCTACATAATGTATGGAAAGAGAATTTAAGTTTTATTTAAATATTTACGATCATTGTATAAAATACAAACTATGATATATAGAAAACATCCTCAAGGCCCTCGCTGCTGATGATAGGCAAGGTTCCCAACAGGCTGGCAGCGTTCCCTTTTTGAATGGCCAAAATTAAATTAAATATTAGTTAATTTTATTTAAATCATTATGAACTTATTAAAACATAATTTTATTGTACCTATTTTCAAGTCCCTTATACATTCACAAGTAAGTATAAATGTCAAAATGTAACGACATAAGCAATACAAACATGGTATTAAATTCTGCTACAATGACACCGTGAAATCACAGTCTATGTAACTCTTGTGGTGAAACAGTTTAGGTAAAATCAATAGATACTACAAAAAACAAAAATTACGTCATTTTTGTTTGAGAAATGAGTGAGAAAATTGCCGCATTTTTAAGAACTATTGTTCTTAAGTAGGGCGGTATCTAGGTGGAGCGCAACGGAGACCAATCATTAATCTGAGGTCCAGATATAGTAAATTCTTGTTTTATTTTGAAAATTAATCATAAAAAATGTCTGAAATAGTGCAAGTGAAACTACGGAGCCCTAACACTTCAGTGAAGCAAAACAGAAATGAAAAGTGGCATAAAACAATAAGATAGAAACTATTCCAATTACTCAATGTTATTGTTCGAGTGCTTGCTCACCCGAGCCACAGCTTAGTGCGGTTCGTTTGCTTTTTATATATTTATTACACAGTTCACAAAGTTTTTTAATAAAAGTATTATCGACTGTGCCCTATTTCATAATTTAAGGTGTAGCGACAACTATCAAAAATACAAAGAAGTTCACACTAGCTATGGATAGATGGAGCCACAATAAACATAGTAGCAAAATTGACATAGCAATCCTACATCGCGCTATCGAAGTTCTCAATAATTATATACGAGTTTCTAACATCAATAATTGGACCAGTCCTCGGGCTAGATGAACTAGACTGGCGGAAGATCTTCTGGAAGACTACTCAATCTCGCTTCTCCATAGAGAGATGTTTTGCTGAAGCCTTAATTTTGCTTCGCTCCAAGAACAAAAATAATTTATTTGTATAAATTTGGGTTACATTAAAGGTGTTATGTTTTTATAAGTTTCATTCCATACTCTGCCATTTCGAGCACATACAAAAGAAAAGAAAATTTTAAGCATGTTCAAGATATTACATTAAGTTAAAAAAATAATCATGACAATTAATCCAGTATTATATCTAAGTATTTGTAATAGTTTTATTCAACTACATTATGGTATTAAGCCCCATTTGTATAAAGTTTTAGGGTATATTCATATTAAACGCCCATGGAAGTACTGCAGTAACATAGTGGCGCGACTGTAACAACTCTACAAATTTTCATAAAATTGCTCAAAGAATCATAAAATAATAGATAGCAGTAATTTGGACATGGTTAATAAAACTGTATTCTTAGGTTTAACATTAGATAATAAATTACAATGGGGTCCTCATATAGATTCTTTGGCAGGTAAATTAAGTTCTGCTGCATTTGCTGTAAGAAAAATTAAACAATTGACGAATGTCGAGACGGCTAAACTAGTCTATTTTGCTTACTTTCACAGTCTTTTATCATACGGTATTTTATTATGGAGAGCAGCAGCCGATATTGAAACTATTTTTATACTACAAAAAAGGGCAATTCGTGCAATTTATAGTATGGGTCCTCGGGACTCATTAAAGCATTTATTTAAAGAAATAAATATAATGACTTTGCCTTCACTTTACATTTATGAAAATATAATGTTCATACGTAGAAATATAAGAATGTTTAAAACAAAAGTAGATGTCCATAATATAAATACAAGGCAAAGAGAGAAATTAGTTGTTCCATATTTTAGGCTAGCCAAAGTTAGCAAGTCATTCCTTGGTAATTGCGTTCGTTTTTATAATAAAATACCTAACTCGGTAACCAAGATGACCGATTTTAAATTCAAATTTTACGTAAAGAAAGTTTTGAAGGAAAAGGCTTATTACAAGGTAGCTCATTATATTGAAGATAGGGATGTTTGGAAATAGTTTCACTCTGCACAGGTGCACTTCGCATATTGTTTTTTTTATTTTATTTTTTTAGTTTTAGCCATTATGTAGCGTATTCGCTATTATTTAATAAGAACTTGTTTGCGTTACATTTTATTATTTACTTTGTATTGGTATTTTTCTTTTTGATTTAATTGTATATTGTATTGTACATTTTGCTGTTATTGAAAAAATATAGCCAATAGTCAGATTATAAAAAAAAGAAAAATATATATAAAAAATGTAACCTTGCTGAGTTTCTTGCCGGTTCTTCTCAGTTGAAGGCTGATTTCTGAATCGGTGGTAGCTTCAGTAAATTCGACCTTCATAAGTGCCCTCCTAGGGCCTAAACTGAATAAATGGCTTTGACTTTGACTTTGAATCAGCTCTACAAAACAAGGCGCCTTAAAAATGAATATTCCCAATGACAGGTTTACAAAAGGTGTGAATAAAATACATTTTAAACTGAATTAAATTATTTATTAGAACTAATCTAAGACTAGGCGAAAGCATGAAATAGAAGAACTATGCTTCATTAGTTATAATATATATATATATACTGTTAATACTTATAAAGAAATATCTAGTAATAAAGTACAAAACCAAATTTTATTTTACTAATATTGGCATAATATCTACCCATAAGCATAAAAACCGTGACCCGCACCGTGCCCCCCAAAAAACAAATCATTCCCATAACCACCGTAATAAGTCCTATATCTATTAACTTCTTCATCTTCATCCTTCTTCTCCATAGCTCTATAATGAGCTATCTTCTCCACATTCCGATGCCTTTGTAATGGTATCACAGTTAAATCGTGCACTGGTACCAGATTGTGAATTGGTATCAATATTAATGGATGTGTTATATTTGAAACACCATGGGTCACATGTGATAGTAAGGGATTTGCACTGTCTGTATGTATTGTTGTGTGATGTATATTAGATACTGCTGGTATGACGTGCAGTTTTGTTGGCAGCAGAAGATGATGTGGTATCGGATAATTTGGTCCTTTCTTTTGTCTTCCAGTTAGTACGTTTGGAACATTTTGTGTAGTGATTGGTACCAAAATTGCTATTCCTGGTGTTTTCAATTCTGCTGTAGATCTTTTGTAATAGAACCTCAATGCAGAATTAGAACCTTCGTGGAGCTGAAGGATTAGGAGAATTACTAGTTTTATCAGCATCTGAAAAGAAAGTAGTATGATTACATAAATTGAATACCTCATATTATGTAAGGATAAGAGTTTTCTCTAAAGTAAAGAAAGAAAGAAGGAAAGAAAAAAACATTCAACATACACACAATATTACAGAATTATAGACACATTGACAAGACAAATAATTAAAAAGAAGATAAAAAATGCACAAAAAATCATTAATATTGTGTGATGTCGAAAAGGATTACGACTCAGTTATACTTTAAGGTATGTGGTAAGCATACACCTCAGAACTGATTTTCAGTCGAACCCTATTCGACACCATGAAAAACCGAATAGCATAAGTACCTAAGTACATAAAAAAAAAAATGAAAAGAATTGAAAATATTTAAATAGAAAAAATACAAATAACAATAAAAAAAAAACTACAGTACCATTCTGTTGTAATGATGATGAAGGAAATAATGTGAAAAATGGATATCTTGTAATGAGATAAGAGAAAGCGATGGAATGAATGGGAAGTTCACCCCAGTAGTATTAATATTATTTTGCTACTATCACAATATTTTCAACTTATACGAATAGTAATCTTAATCAGTTTCATAATTGTTTACGCGTACGAACTATCTTTATGGATGAGCAAGTTGGTAGACTCCTTCAATTAAAAAGGAAGATCTTCAACCAGGCTAGGTCATCGTGCCTGGAGATCGCGGTCCAACTGTTGATGTTGGAAACTTGTATAAAATGCAGAGTGCTTAGGAAACTTTAATAGCGCGATGTAGAATCTTGTGGCGCCATCTATTCATGGATAGCGGATAGTTTCTTGTTTAGTGATAGATGTCGCTACATTCTCAGTGGGAATTGGTTTGGCTCCAATCAATTTTTAAAGGACTAGGTATGTATATTTTAATACGGTTCGATTACTATCGGACGTCTTCATAGGGATGTATTCAGGTTTCAAAATGATGTTTGTGTATTGTATATGTCCTAGGGTGAAAAGTAGGGCCTACTTGCCCGCAGATTTTTGTTATTATTGCGGTTGAGGATGCTCTACTATTCTCCCGTGGAGCGTTTAGTAATTTTCCTCCCACCAGGATAAAAGTTTGCTGGACAAAAGTGTCTCTTCCGGGCACGAGCCTAAGGGAGAAAAGTAGGGCGTTTAAGTGTATTTTTGCCCGGGAGAGAAGGAGGCACTTTTGACCCGCATACCGGGGACGTAGACTACTTGTAGATAATTTTCCATTAATACATATTTACTCTAATTCACCCTACATGCAGGTTTCGACGTTAACGTAATATAGTTTGTATATCTAGGTATTAAGGTTGATAATGCATCATTACCCGCGTAGATGAGTCAATAATTCAGTCGATATCAGGTGCGGTTGTTAATAAATAGGGCTGCCACCTTTAAAATCAAAGTTTTTTTTGGAATTAAAGAGAATCATCATAAATGACTTCTGTTTATAATGAAACAATTATTATGATACTACACGGGATATTTTTGAGCTCTGCCAGGCTGCCATGGACTCGAGAACATCAAAGTCAAAGCTCGAAGGTCGAATTTACTGAAGTTACCACCGGTTCGGAAGTCAGGCTACAACCACAGTCTATGTAACTCTTACAGTCGGCCATCGGACACGTCTAGACAGAGCAATCGTGCGGGGCTTGCGGGGAGAGAGGGGTGGTAGCGAGCCCAAGCTACCATACACTCGCATGGGACACAATGGAGCAATTACGAATGCCTATACAAAGCGGCATTTCACGTGACTTCAAACGCGATTGACCGACCACTGTATGTAATTACGCTGTGCTACAACTGAGAAAAACTGGCAAGAAACTCAGTAAGGTTATATTTTTATATATTTATTATGATAGATATTTGCCTATTTTACAAGAAAAAATAACGAATAAAATTGTAAAAAAAGTAACCCAAACATGTTTTTAGAGCGAATACGTTATTGGCTAAAATTGAGCATCGAGCGATTAGGAAGGTTGGCAACCCTAAAGGGTGTCAGTAGTCGGGATAATGATCCCGTCGACGTGACGCTAGTCATTCACACGCTGAGTGATGTGATAAAGATAATAAACAATATTATGTATACGTTGAGCTTAGTAATACTATCTAATGTGGAAGAGGCTTAAGAGATGTTCATTTATTTTCTTCATCATCTAGAAATCTATATTCTTGATAAAAAAAAAAAACTTATTGAATGTTTTGGGATATATTTTTTATAGGAATGTGTTTGGCTACAACATCACCATGGTTAGTGATGATGTACCCGAAGATGGTAAGTACATAAAGCCTAGAAAGGAACTGGGTCTCAAGTGCAACTATTGAATAATATCGCCTTCAAAAATATTAATAGCAACGTTTTACATGTAGGTACATTTAACACCTTGGTACTTGGCGAAAGGATGGGACCCAGCCAGGCGGGTATCTACTACAAAGTTCCATCGTGCTATGGTTTCATATTATTTAAAAAAAACAAATAAAAAAAATCACACAGTGACGTGTGAAGATTCCAATTAGTTAGGCTAAGAGACAACCAACAAAACACGTCATGAAATGTAACAAAAAATGTATTATGTGGGTAATACGGGGTACGCGTTTTTTTATATGAAATCTTTTAGTGACAGTAGGCAAATATTGAATATAAATAAATATTCAGATATTGTGGACAAGTAATAAAAAAAAGAAACAGTGCTTAACCCTCGTTGAAAGATGAAATGTCAAAGGAGTGGATTAGGATAGATTATCCTACCATTGGTTTGATTTAGAAATTAGATTTAGAAATTCATGTAGCCGTGAGTTAAAATCGAGTTTCATACGTTTACTCTCTAAAAAATAAGTAGGTTATAAAATGTAACCTTGCTGAGTTTCTTCCCGATTTTTTTTAGTTGAAGTATGACTTCCGAACCGCTGGTAAGTAACTGTTTCGTGCCGGGTTTTCTCAATTAACGGCTGATTTCCAAACTGGCGGAAACTTCAGTAAGTAGTTTCAGCGTTCATAAGTGGCCTAGGCCCTAAACTGACTGATTTTTCATTCCAAAAACTGCAAGATGATAACTAAAATTGAATAAATTACAGAACCATGGTAGTCTCCCGGGATGTTAGACCACATGTCAAAGACACAAATGAGTCAGACTTCATTAGTGTTCCGAATGAGCTCTGGGACTGAGGCCTTATTACTCAGTCAGATTAATAGAGCCTAGAGGTCTCAATGATCTTTGATCAACCTTTAATTATTAAGGGTATCATGCCTTTTAAGTTCTAAATATATAGGACTGGCTATTTGAGTTGAATTTTGAAAATGGAATTTAGTACCTAAGTAATTTTTTTATTGCTTTACAAAATGATTAAAAATTTTATCCAATTATTTCATAAGAAATAAATAGATTGTAAGGTGTTCCACTTATAAACGTGATTTTTGTTTGATACCAGTATCATAGTACATACCATGTCTATTTTAAAGTTTCATAAAGGTAAATATACTCGTATTATCTTTTTTATTTTAAAACCAACTCTTTGTCTATATGTCTCTCGTCAGTAAAAGCAACCTTCCGAACCGTGCGTTGGAGTCTGACTATTCTTAAGTGTCTGTGAAGGCCTATTTGAATGAATAAATTATTTCATTTCATTTTAAATTATGCCATGAATATGTACATATTAAGATCAATATTATACCTTTCTCATCAAATATGGCAGAGTACGTATTTACTAAGACCAACATATTTTATTTTAAGGTTGACAGTAATTAGAAAATAAATAACGCAAAGATGTATTTGATTTAAAATTTGAAGAAGCATTAGTTTCTAGGAAAGGAATTGTCTTAAATAACCATCATAATAGCCTAACACATATAAATGAATAACATTAATTCGATAGAAAATCTATATCTGCTAAATATAAATAAAGTTGACCCAGTTGACCTTAGAAATTCAATGCCAAAATTTCACAAGAAAGAATAAGCTCTGCACACGACAAAACAAGTTCCTCAACTATAATTTATCTATGTGACACATTTAATCATTTACACATTGATAATTTTACCGTTTACATCTTTGATGATTTATTTAATAAATTTATTGTAATCAATTAAAATGCTTTTAACGTTACACTTTCACCATAATAAACAGACAGACAGAATGCAGACAGTTATCTTTGGAAAGTGGAGCCTAGATTATTTCTTTGGAGATCCTTAGGGGAGGCCTATGTCCAGCAGTGGACATCTTGCGGCTGAGATGATGATGTTTATTATGATGTAGATTCAATCCTATTTATCTATTGACATTCTCTTGACACTTTGTATGTTAACAATCAAATGTGAAAGGTGCTTGTAAAGTCTATGATAATCCATCGTATGGAAAGACGGAGGCGGATGTAATGATAAATGAATCGTAATGAAGATGAAACGTAAGTTTTAGTTTTATTTTTATTACATTATTGCACGAGTTTTCAAGTCAAATCAAATTTAAATTATAAAAGTTTGTGGGTAGTTTGGTACCCATAGTTTGGGGCCACAAACCTAAAAATAATATGTTGTAAATACTTATAAGGCAACCACTTTATTTTTGTAAGGACTGTATATAAGATGTATAATTTTGAAAAAAAAAATGATTGTTTTTTTTCGGTAAACAAGTACAGATTAATTAATTATTGCTCTGTGGTTTAATCCAATTCGTGTAAATTATGTACGCGTATTAATAACATCTTTATGTGTTAATAACATGGTCGGCACACGTTTTGCGCTCTACTTTGAACCAATTTGTTGACAAGGACGGTATTGCAAAGATTAGCATATTGCAGTCATTGTCAAGTGAATTTTAAAATCTATACTACATAAATTATAAAGCTGAAGAGTTTGTTTGTTTGTTTGTTTGAACGCGCTAATCTCAGGAACTACTGGTTCGATTTGAAAAATTCTTTCAGTGTTGGATAGCCTAGTTATCAAGTAAATCCCGGTAAAACACAAGATCCCTCGGGAACGCGGGCGACACCGGGGGCGGAAGCTAGTTTTAAGATAAATCAATAATACATTTTAAGGTGTAAAATAGCAAAAGATAAAAAGCCATAGGTTTACGTGGTATGGGCCCCAGGAGCACGTGAGGAATAATGATAGAAGGTACATGGACGTCATTAAAATTTAAATTAGTTAATCATCTAAGCTCAACGAAGCTTCGGGAGACCGACATATAAATTAATCATAATAGGACCTTTATACATAAGTTTTCAAAGTTACTATACATCTGAATAATACTAATCTTTGCAAACATTCACTATAACCATACGAAACTGTGTCCGATATACCTACAAGTTTTAAATTCAGACTATTTAGTAACACATTGTTTACCAGTTATTCAACCAGTTTAGCGGGTACTGAGCTTATTACGAAATATTATTACAGGAGCACATTCACTGAGATATATAACAACTGTAAGACAAATTGTGCAAAAGACCTTATGCATGGTAATTACGGTAATTCTCTGATTACACTTAGCAGTAGAATAAAATTTGCTGATAGATTTCTTGAGCAAGTTTTTTTTGTGTTTGACCACAATATCAGCTATGGTAAGTATAGGGTAAGTATGGTAAGGCTTCTGCTTGTGACCTTCTGGTGGTAATCACAAGTTTTATTGCCCATTTATTGCTAAACTAGCTGTCCCTCGCGGTTTCACTCGCGTTTCCGATAAAAAAAAGTAGCCTATGTCCTTCTCCATACCATAGGCTATCTGCGTTCCAAATTTCATCGCGATCGATTCTGCGGTTTAGGCGTGAAAAGGTAACAAACAAACAAACAAACTGACTTTCGCATTTATAATATTATATATAGTTAGGATAACTATGGCGATGGATTCTCTAACTGGGGGTTATCCCAAGGGGTGCTTCTTCAAGAAGGGTGTGAAATTTTTTTTGCAGGGTCGATAACGTGCAATTGATTTCCTTGGTGTTGCAAACGTCAGAACTTTACAGTACCTCCAGGCGGGCCGTATGCTTATATTGTTTGTCACATTAGTGATACAAAAAAAAAAACCGGCCGAATTGAGAACCTCCTCCTTTTTTTTAAAGTCGGTTAAAAATAGACTAATAATTGCACAGTTTTACCTTATATTTATAAATTATGCTTACAAAGACACGAAGAATGTTCACTAGGTACTGTAAATACTGAAAAGATTTGAAAATTAAGAAACTTTTGCCTCGTAAAGCAATCCCACTGAACCGAAAAGTGTCTATGTAACAGTTCATTTGCATGTTCTTTGATCCTATAAAAAATAGTTCCTTTTAATTATTTTCATCCCGCTTAGTTTTACTTACAGCCTGAGTAATTGAGTTTTTTATATATTTAAGAAGATTTAGGACGACTGTACCAGAAGGGCAGCAGATAGGACAAAATGGTGGCGTGTTGTGAAACGAGCCACAGATCACATGTCCTGACGACCACGATCACTCTGTCAAGAGTGATACTCATAAGAAGAAGTTTTAGTCTTTTTTTAAAACTAGGTATAAAAGGCCTAGGCTGTGTTTGACCAAAATCCATGGTATGTGATGATTTGGCCGAAGAAACTGACAATCAAGTGCAGCTACTGGAACACATCGGTGGTGACAGATTTTCAACGTCAGAGTGGGACGCAACCAGGCGAGTACTACAAAGTACCCGTACTACCATGCAAATATAAAGATATTGGAATATCCTGTTTGGATATCAACAGATTGCAAGTGCAGAATGACAATACCTACTGTCAAAATCTGACGAAAGAGAGATATTAGAAATTGGTTGCAAGCGCAAATTCACAAAAAGTACTTTTAGGTAGGTTAACAAGCATGCATACAGTTCATCTACATTTACAATACCAGGGGGATTGCTGATGTGATGCCGACCTTGGATATGTAGGAGCCCTACAGTACAGTGCAGCACCGGCCCTAGGGTAGAGCGAGAGGAGAGGTCGCTCTAGGCAGGTGGCAAGGGGCGCCAAACTAACAAATGCGACAAAACAATTTCGAGTGAAAACAAAAATTTGATTGCGGATTTGATTTTGTCATAAAAGTAGATTAAAAACATATATGACGTGAAAACGTCAACCAAAGAGCGCCAAAAGAGAACCTCGCTCTACTCTGATCAAAGGCTAGGGTCAGCGCTTGCGCAGTGTTACCCTGCTAGATCTGGTTTGGTTCCAGACCCCAGGGATCTGTTCCTTTCATGGCTTAATCTAGAACATTTTAGTTGACAAAAAAGTTGAAATAAAAAATAATTTTGTAAATGATATATGTAATTTTTTTAACTTACCGTAAAATATAATAAATCACTAACGTAAATATATGTAACAGTCACTTATATTGTCCGCTAGAATAGCCTCGCTCACATGGTCACTTTATAATATATTTTTTTATTTTTCCTAAAGCCTGTCGCACAGTCAGCTTGCGTTCAAATACTGCATTTGAGTGTTGGGTCCAAGACCACCAACGTGTGTGATTTACTGGGCTTGTGGCCATAAAAAAAGCGACATTAAGATCCGTAATTAGTTGAACCTAATTATGCATTAGGTAGTCCTTTTCGACATCCATGATTATCGTATACTTCTGCCAAGCGGTTTCACTCGCATTTCCGAGGGATTTTATGTTACTAGAGGTCACCCGTGGTAAAAATTCAACCACTAAACAAAAGAGTATACAGTATTATTAAGAACTAGAATATTATATAAAAATATTAGCTTTCTTCACTCCTTCTCTATATAAACTTGAACTGTGCCAAATTTCATAAAATGTCCGTTTAATTTTCGTAAAAAGGTGTACCAAAGTTTTGCTTCACGTATTAATATTGTAATTCCAGACTAATTGTTTGTCTTGCTATATGTACCTTTAATTCAGTAATGTTGTGTGTATGTTGTTTGTCTTTCGTTCTTTATTTTTAATATTTTGGACATCAAAAAGTGACGACTTTAAGCATCCCGTAAGAATAATAAAACAATAAGTTTGACATCAAAAGAAAGATCTTCAAAAAGTATCTAGCTCAAAATAAAATATAAAAAAATAAAAGATAACCTATTACCTATTTACCAACAAACTACGAAACATCATAATTATTCATAATTTTTATTTCTCTCAGTGTACACTCTCAATCGTAATTTTGATAGAGTTATTGTGTCATACATGGTCATAGTTACATGCAACACAAATTAGTACAAATTTCACTCTAAATAAATATGCATTATCACATAAGCACCGCAAGCATCTCAAGACTACATAAAAATGTGTTTCTTTCGACAATATGGAGTAGGTAGTCCTTTTTTTATAAGCCCTCAAATCCATAGTCCCCTTCCGTCTCTGAATTAAAAAACCAGCGGTAAATAATATATCTACTGTCTAGTAATTTCTAATGGCCACAAACAGCACGGTGGCATGCAAGCAACGTCGCGGCGAAAGGCCACTTTTGCCATTAAATGACCGTCCTTCAGTAATCGACACGTGTCTGTGTTTATCGATATTAATATTTAACACATCGATTTTATTTAAATCATTCGGTTCATGTGGGTTCAGTATTTTTGTCGCTATTGGAATTCTAAGTGACTGTAGGTGCACTGTGTACAAAGAACGATGGAGTTTTTTTTTATAACGCTACTTGCTAACCAGTAATAAACAAGCTGGGATGCATGTGGCTTGTTACCTACTGTTCTTGAAATTCAGCTAAGCCTCTTTAGTAGATATATCTGTACTGAATATGGGTTTGAGCTGTCTAGTTTGAATTAATTGTTTCTCTTTTTTATCCCGAGAAAACATAAAATACCTTGGGAACGCAGGTGAAATCGCGAGGCGGAAGCTATAGTTAGAAAGAAAAGGACACAAACCAATTATAATGAATATTAAATGAAACGCTACTGTTTATATTTAAATTAAATTTTAATCCATAAACGAAATTATTCAAAAAAAAATCTTATACTTATTGCTGAAGCATTTCTAAAATAGAACAAACTTTAATGATGAAATTTATAAAATCCGGAAGATACTTCCCTTTGTTCCCAAAAATTTTCTGCTCCACGTTATTTAGTATTCACGTAGGACTGAAACGAGGCCAAACGGCTACAATTCATGATTGATTGATACAGTACATTGCCGCCCGTCGTCGGCGAAGAATTAATATCGGGAAATGCATTTCGGTTTTGGGAGATTTTTTACTCAGAAGTTGGTATCAGTGCCTTTCAAAGAATGATCAAACTATTCATTCCAATTGAATGGAAGGATTTTTTATGTCAGAAAATGTTGGTTGATTGCTTGCTATTTTTATAAATATACTCTGTTGATTTATTAGAGGAATTCAAAGACCGTCAAACTTGTACATAATATACTGCGTTTAGTAGAACAGTAGGTACCTGGATAACCGGTCGGTATTTTTTTTTAAACGACGTTTTCTAAAACTGTAACCTAGCTAGATAGATTTATCGCCCCCGGAATCATCTGCATACTAAATTTCATGAAAATCGTTGGAGTCGTTTCCGAGATTCAGATTATCTATACTAATATTATAAAGCTGAAGAGTTTGTTTGTTTGTTTGAAGCCGCGCGGAAAAGCTAGTATATATATATATAAGTACACTAGCTTCCGCCCCGCGGTTCTACCCGCATTCTCGGGGATCTCATGTTTTTCCGGGATAAAAACTAGGATAAATGGGCTTTCCAACACTAAAATAATTTTTCAATTCGAACCAGTAGATCCTGAGATTTGCGCGTTCAAACAAACAAACTCTTCAGCTTCATAATAATATTAGTATAGATATAGGTATACAATAATTACTCGTTTAAAGGTATTAGATTCCCGAAGGAACAAGATTATGTTACAGATTTGATAATTACTGAACGAGTGAAGAAAGACTAGTAGAAAAATTCCAACCCACTCAAAATGTATAGAAAGTACTTAAATATTTTTTGCTATTTCTCAGTTCGTCCCGATAGTAAAATTTATTCATGTAGATGAGTTACTTTTACCCCTATGACTATATATTTTTATTACATCCCTTATAGGTAAGGTTGAAAGAGGAATATTCTACGAGTATTCGAAATCGACTTTGCATTACTCAAACGCTTTCACAGTTGAGCATTATCGATAGGTACGATCACAAATCCTGAACCCCATCAGGAACACATCCGCAGAAGGGTATAAATCCCTGTTTTATTAGAAGAATCGCCAAAACCAAGGGATTACATGACGGTCGCATTTTATATGTTAATTTTGTACATTATGCAAATCCTTACGGAAGGTCTGTGAGTTTGTTTGACCTCATAATTCATTTCCTGTAGGTACCTACATATATATAATATATAAAAGTGAAGGTGTATATTTGTTTGTGTCAGTAGATTGATAGATGACTAGCTATTGTTAATTTCAAGTTAACCAAAATTACATTACGGAAATTTAAAACTAAGTACCTACCTAAGCATTACTTTTATAATGCCAATAATGAATTGGGAAAAAACTCCTGGGAGTGTTTCCCATATGAAGAATAGAAGATATTTCCCAGAGGGTAAACATAATAGATGTAAATGCTAGGCTACCAATTTGTTAGAACAATAAATAAATTATTATTATTGTAATGTATTTTCCAGATATCACAGCGCCATAATAATGTTGTATGGAATCAATTGTAACTGCCAAAATAGGGCCGAAACTGAATACGTTTGTGTTTGAGTTTGAGTTATGCGCTGAGCTCGACCGTTTCAACATAAAAAAATATCCATAATCTCTTTGAGAGCAACCTATCGGTGTTAAATTAATTAATTTATCTAAGTGAATGAATTTTTATTTTATTTTTGTTTTTTATGGAAATCTTAAAATGTATAAATAAATAAATTACAAAGCATATAAAACAGAAAGCTAAGCTTGAAAATAATAATTCTAATTTCATATTTTCGATACTGCAAATAACTTCAAAGAAACGGAATTTTAAAAATTGAAAAACATTTTGAAAGCTTAAAAACTTGGAGAATCTAATATTAAAATAGCAGACCATAAATGCGTCCTGTTTATTGAGTTTTACAGGGAAACTATAAAAAATATAGTTTTGAGTTCCAAGTAGCTCATCTCCGTTATCCATAAAAATTCACCAAAACTTCACCACTAGGGATATATTAAAATCGTTGCGAGAGGAACTAAACTAGTTTAAACAAGACGAAAACTTTGCTACTAAGCATAGCCTTTGCATTGAGATTGTCCAATAAATATAGGAAAAATATAACCTTGCTGAATTTCTTGCCGGTTCTTCTCAGTTGAAGGCTGACTTCCTAATCATCATCATAAGTGCCATCTTAGGGTCTAAACTGAATATAACATGGTATATTAAGTTATAATATTTTTTTTTTGTTATACAATATAATAATTTTTATTTACATATTTACAATTAAAGTAAAAAATACAAACTATGATATATAGAAAACATCCTCAAAGCCCTCGCTGCTGTCGATAGGCAAGGTTCCCAACAGGCTGGCAGCGTTCCCTTTTTGGATGGCCAAAAAGGGAATATATTAAGTTATATTTTCTGTTATTTTTGTTAATAAATGCTTCCCGATTCGGTAGACAAACGATTCAGTAGTCTACTGAATAGGATGACTCCTATTTTCTCATTTGAGAGGTACACGATCGCTGCAAATGAATTCTGTGACTAACACAGCAGGTTTGTCTATCCGATCGGGACAGCAACTGAGCAGGTCTGAATAAGGGGGAATATGTAGTGATAATTCCGAGTGAACTGAAATGAATCTAAAATTTTTGATATATCCATATAATTATACTGTTGATTTAAATGGATTGCGTTAGTTGTTGGAGTTAGACAATAGCCCACCTGATTATCTTCAAAAATTTGTCACCATGGTTTGAAAACAATAAAGGTAGGTATAATATTATATATAGTAAGTATATCATAATGTTGCGGTCAACAGTAATAAATCTCAAACAGCCCATCTCTTTACACAATAACTTTATTGCCTAATTAACCTGAAGTACAAACGGCTTATAAAGGCTCCTTTAATTAAGTTCAACTGAACATGACATAACCTATTCTAAAGCTGCGTACACGTTGCTCGGTCTATTGTTGCGCGGGACAGGGGTTGCGCATTATTAGCATCAAAACTATATTTCGATTCGACGACATTATGCTGCATTTAGATTTAAAATATCAGTTTGTTAGTATGTAAGTACCTAGCTATTTTGAAATAGGAATTATCGTCGTGTCCAACTCCAGGATTAATCCTGAAACAGACGTGAAAATGTAACTTTCGCTTTTATTTGCCAAGCAACTTATTCTATACACTTGTTCATTCCCTTTAACTACACATTTTTGCTCAGAAGTCAGGTAGTAGTAGATGGTAATAATTTAGTTAAGTGTTCCTGCATATAGTTTCTGGATGCGCTATATACATTACTATAATCAATCGTTTAGCTAAAATTTCAGGCTTGAAAGTACTCTCTAATACAAACAACTTTTATTGTGGAACCAACTCTTAAACCGCGAAAAATGCTGTAAAAGTGACTCGTGCACAAAGGCCAAGATTGATCAACAGTGAACTGTCCTAGGCTGATTATAATGATAGTTATTTGTTCAAGTTTTCTTGCAAGTTCAAACGGTGCATGATTTAGTCATAATACGTAGCCAAAAGGGACTGCCATTATCTCAATTCTGAGGCCCTAAAGCGCTTGCTTCGACTAGCCCTTTGTCACTTTAATAACTGTTTTCATTAGGACAAACAGTTTACGATGTATTCTAATTTATTTCTATGTAAATTATGATAGTTTAAGTCGCTGTTTTGTTTACGAAACAAGGAAAAATGATTGTTAATCTAGGGTATACTGTAGAAAAAAATCTTTAGGTTTCTTTTTGCTCATTACAGTCTAAAGCTTCTACACAATTTCTCGCTTCTTATACATACATATATATTTGTGCCTGTAAAACAATCACCCAACAATAATATAGTTGGCCTAAAACGTTGGGTTGTCATGACCACATGAGCAAACCTTGGCTCTATGAGAATCCCGGGTCTGAGTCCCGGAGCGACCGCAATTATTAAGTTATTTCAGATACCCGGACAAACATTCATACCTTCGTGCCGGGATATAATTAGCGACTTACAAATACCGCAAATTCTTAGCGCATTTCTGTTAATGACTTCATTTGTAGGTTTACACTATGTTACAAAGCAAATTGATTGTATGCCGTTTGAATTGCAAAGGTAAAAACTTATAGGAGTAGAGAGGATGTTGATAATTTATAAAAAAATATGTACTTAGTTAAAAGTTTCTTTATTAAATGAACTCATTACAAGTATTTTAATAATAGCCTGCGGAGTAAACAATTCATTCAAATGTGTTCTTGTCATCTATAAAATGAGAAACTTGATATATGTAATTGGCAATTGGTAGGAATTTATATTTAAGCCAGATATATAGACCCAGCTATAACCCAGGATTCATACGATCTAGACTAGATTGAACTTCCTAATATTACTTTATCTGACGCCAATATAGGATACCTTTCTTGTTAGGATAGCTATCATGTTAGGAATTTTTTTTTAGTGCCTGAATATATTTTGCGAGCAACAATAAGTTTTAACTTTTGCTACTGAGAATTCAAAATCTTTAAACTCATGTTGCATTATTATAGTTTACTTCGTTCATAAGCATTGTGATCATTTAGAAATCATCACCTTTGAACATTAGTCACATACATACAGCATCTCCAGTTGAGGACTTCAATCCATCAAATGATAATAGTTCCATGACCTGGTATTTTTTTTTCTTGAAGGTTTCAGTCCCAACTTTACGAAAAAAGCTACAAGTATTTTAAAATCTAAACGCAAATCTTCAATCAGTTACGAAATACTGTTTTGCTAAGTTTAAAATGGATCACTGGGTACTCCGAACAATGACGAATGCGGCCCGATAAATAATACCTTGAAAGCAACGTGGAACATTCTCACACATTTCCGACATCACTCACGTACCATTATTTGGTCAAAAAAATGTACGTATATGTATAGGTTACATATTTCAAGTTTTGGTTTCTTCTGGGAAGCATATCCCATCGTGACATCTATGGAAAATATTATAGGTGTTTTTCAGAAACATTACCAATCCCTATTTAAATATAATAAATTATGTCTATACAAAGAATTGTCAATTGAATTTTGCCCGAGATCTTTGGTCTCTAGCAGAGCCTCATATCGCTCGTCATAAATAATAGACTAAATTAAATAAATTACTTTGATTTTGATATAAACAGGTTCAAAAACGCCACATAAATTTTGTGTTTGTCTATCTAATACATCTTTGATCGGAGGGTGGAAATGTAAAATGGAGCCTACGGTATACAAGGGTGCAAAATATCAAGTTCCTAAATCTGCACGGTTCCTGTATCTACTAAAGATGGGTTTGTCGATACGATAAACTTTTACGGGAAAAGGTTTTGGTGTTTCTTTTTATAGAATGGTATATAACGATTGAGTTTTTGTTTTTGGAACATGGAATTATGGGACCGTAAGTTTTATTTCTGTGGTATTTTTTAAAAAATTTATATTCTACATTTTTGTTTGTTTGATTCCTTTGAGATAGTAGGTACTAACAGAACTTCTGTTTATGTCGTAAAGAGGTACAAAGGCTTTGTAATGTTTTAACTAAAATCGTTTCCTTTTAATTTCCTTTTAGTGTGCCGAAATTTATGAGAGTTAGGTACCTATTTTTAAATCAAAAAGATAAACTAAACTAAACCTAATGTTTCTGATATCATAAGTTCTATACATATTGGTAAACGGGGCATATTGATTTAAAAAAAAACATAATTTTTTCATTATTTATTTTAAAAAGGATTTAACAATATAGAATATGGCATCACAGTTTTTTTAGCACAAATCAGTACTCAATATGCGACGTCCATCCTATTTTTAACTATAATTTAATTTACAACAATAACAATAATAAGTACAACTAGCCTATGTATTTACAGATGAAGAAATTCTGCTTTGATACATGAACATTTTGAATCAATTTTTTTTTTCATACTTATATCGCTAAATGAGTTCCATACCATCAAGTTTTATGTCGTTTTACTCGTATGGTTTCTTTCGTTATATATTTCTGTCCAAGCAATTATAGTATTCGAACATCATGTTCTCAAAGTAGAATTCTCATTAACACGAACTCAAGGGTATCCACCGAAAATTGATTCAGCTTGTGGTCCAAAATATGGGAATATGGGAACTGTTGGGAACGTGGGTGACGCAATAGGTTGAAGACTGTAAGCCTGTTCCTGAACAAATAGCGCCTGATCATGAATCTTTGTCAACATCTCTGATTCTTGAAGTGGCCCAGTTTGCACAAATTCCTGTTCTTTTGATTGTACTACGGCTGCAGTTGTTGACTCAGTTTGTGCGGTTTGCGACTGGCCCTGATTTTGTTGTGTTTGGGCTGATTGGAATTCATGTGAAAAGGACTGGGGAGCCTGACCTATTATTTGTTGCTGAGATCCTCGCTGCAACTGAAACGGCTGAGGTTGTACGAATGATTGCCGAGTTGATTGAGCTGGCAATTGCGTTGGTAATTGAGTTGGTAGATTTGACTGTTGCGTTGGTTGCTGTGACTGAGTCATTTCTTGTGAAGGAGATTCAATATGAGTTACTGACTCTGTTGTAGGATTTATCTTACTTCTCATAGGTAATCTAGGTAGAGGCGGTAATGGCGGTAATTTTCGTTTATTCTGTGATAGATCGTTGGTCTGCGGGCGTAATGTGGTCCTTGTTAGAAAAGGACGACGTGATGGTGATAAAAATAATGACGCGCTACGTTCAGGTTCAGCTTGGCTTTTTGGCTGAGGTACAGCAGTAGCTGCTGGTAAATATTGCGTGTTTAATTTTGATTTCGGAGTTTGAGTTTGGGTTTGGTATTGACCTTGTGGTTGTTGAGTAGAAAATTGAACTTGAGGTTTTTGAGTAGAAAATTGATCTTGAGATTGTTGGGTTGAAAATTGGCTTTGGGGTTGTTGGGTTAAGGATTGGGATTGGAACTGACTTCGCGGCTGTATGGTGGGGAATTGAAATTGGGGCTTTTGAGATTGGTATCCTTGTAATTTTTCTGGTTGAAAAGAT
This sequence comes from Tetheella fluctuosa, assembly GCA_951216915.1. Lineage (NCBI taxonomy): Eukaryota > Metazoa > Arthropoda > Insecta > Lepidoptera > Drepanidae > Tetheella > Tetheella fluctuosa. Next base: position 9,645,310 of record OX578230.1, read on the forward strand.
TGTTTATCTTGTGACTGGGCTTTTTGTTGATCAGAAAATTGATTTTTTTGCTGTTGTTGAGGTTGGAAAGAACGTTGTTGTGCTTGAAATTTGTCCTCAGGCTGTTGGTATTGGTTTAGTTCTTGTTGTTGATTGGTTGAATCTTGGATTTGAACTTCAGATTTTGATTGCTGAGATTTAATAAGGTTTTGAGGCGGTTGGCTATTAAATTGAGGTTGCTGTCTTTGGGTTTGAAACTGAGGTTGTAACTGTTGGTCACGAAAAAACGATTGTGAGGGTTGTTGTTGCTGAGACTGAAAATGAGACTGCGGTCTTTGAGCTTGAAATGACTGTTGGTCTTGTTGATTCTGGGGTTGTTGTTTCTGTGATTGAGATTGTAAATCTTGCCCCTGAAACTGAGGTTGTTGCTGCTGGCGTTGAAATGGAAATTGAGGGTCTTGGGTTTCAAGCTGAGGCTGTGGAAATTGGGATCGAGTTCCAAGAGATTGCGTTTGTAAGTCAGATTGAGGTTTCTGGGATTGAATTAGATTTTGAAGCTGTTGGTTTTGAAACTGAAATGTTTGCGCTTGAGATTCTGGTTGTTGAGCTCGAAATTGAGGTTGTGACTGCTGGTCTTGGAACTGAGTCTGAAGTTCTTGCGCTTGAAATGGAGGCTGGGGTTGGCCTAAAACTTGTTGTTGTTCGCCTGCAAATTGCGGTTGACTTGTTAGACCTGCAAATTGAACTTGAGGCTGTTGAGTTTGGAATTGTGGTTGAGGTGTTGAGCCTACAAATTGTACAGGTTGTTGAGGTTGTAATTGAAGCTGGGGTTCTTGTACCTGAAATTGGCCTTGTGGAGTTTGAATAAGGAATGGCTGTTGGATCTGCACCTGCGGTTGAGTTTGGATTTGGCCTTGTTGGTCTTGATATTGGGTTTGCTGGGTAGGCTGCTGTGGTGCTAAGGTTGGTGACGGATGGCCTTGCGAAAAGCTTGCATAGCTTACTGGCCCTTGGGATTGAATCTGAAAAATAAATGATAGGCAATTAATATTATTTTGATAACAATTGAAATTAAAGTAAACTCATAGAATTACGGCAAAATGTATATAAAAATAATTCAAGACATCTAACTTTCTTGTGTGAATTACATAAACAACTACCTTCGTATGCCGACGAATTAAAGCATTTCCAAATTTATAGCCTCATCGTCTATAGAAAATTTCCTGATCATGATCTAACATAATATACTTAGGCACTCTATAGAATTTCATAATTTACTTTGTTTGTTAACGTTTTCAGTGTCGTTAATCAATAAATTAAAAAGTAACGTATGTACCTGTCCAGAAGCTAGAGCTTGCTGTCCTTGTGCTTGCACATTTTTTGCCTGAGCCTGTTGATTTTGTTCCTGAGTAGCTAAACCTGGTTGAGGTATCAATTGGACTAATGTACCATCAGGAGTAATGGCTACTTGTGGCTGAGGGCTGAAGATCTGAAAGATGAGACAAAGTAAATTAGATATTTCTTTATGGTGTTCAGTAGAGTCAACTAAAGGGAACACTATCATTAATGTAGTAGTCGCTGTACAATACTCAGCAAAACACATTTCACTACGGTTTGAAGTCGTAACTTATGATGACCAAGGATGTCAAAACCACAAACAAAAGGGAATTAGATGCTTAGAAGGAGCCGGAGTTGGTGGGTGATACCCTTTCTATCACTTTATGTGTTTTGGGTTCGATTATCACCCAGAATAGACAACAATAAATTAGTATTATGTATTATCAGTATCTGGTCTCCATAGCTCTGCTTAACCTAATACTAGATGGCCGTGTGTCAGAATAAATAAGTAAAGGACTTTTTCACGAACCTGTCCAGGTGCTAACAATTGTTGTCCTTGAAGCCTAGCTTGCTCGGCTTGAGCATTTAACAATTGTGTTTGCTGATTTGCATCAATAAGTCTTCCTTGAGCATCTACTGGTTGTGGTATCACTTGGATTAGGGTTCCATCAGGTGCAATCGCTACTTGTGGCTGGGCGTTGAAACTCTAGAATAAGACATACAATATTGATAAATATACTTTCTTCTGAAGGACTATTAACTTATATCTTTTAACATACCTGTGCAGCTGCTACCACTTGCTGTCCTTGTCTAGTTTGACCAGCTTGACTAGCTTGCCCACTTGCAGATTGAGTCTGCTGGTTTTGTTGTTCTTGTGCTGTTTCTTGAGAATCTACAGCTGTTTGTGGAACCAATTGGATGAGCCGACCGTCAGGTGTAACAGCTACTTGAGGTTGTACAACTTGTTGGCCCGGTTGGATGTACTGTACTGGGTAACCTGGCCTTGGAGCATATTGGAGAGGGCCTCCAGGTCCATGAATGAGAGGAATTACTCCTGCAGGACGTGGAATTAATGGAAGTCCAGCTCTTGGTATGAATGGTAGCCCAACACCACCAGGTCTTCCAATGTATGGTAGAGCAAGATCTGGTCTTCCAATGAATGGGAGTACTCCTGGCCTCGGTATATACGCTAAAGGTCCACCAGGTCTTGGGATTAATTGTATTGTACCGTCATGGCGCGGAAGATATTGGATAACTTCTGGAGCATAAGCTAATTGATGTTGGGCATATTGTCTGTGAAGGTGATGATCAATACCGTAGTGATGGCCCAAATCATGGTGATGAGCTAAGTCGTGATGAGCTAAGTCATGCTGATGGTCGATATCATGGTGGTGATTGTGGTGGTGTTCATGGTCATGTTCATGCTCAGGGTAATACGGTCTTGGATGGAATTGGTCATCTTTGTATTGTTCTTTGGAATCCTCGCGGCTTTTGGACTTCGGTTTTTCCTTCCTTGTCTTTGGCTTGTTCTTCTTCTTTTGTGGTCGTACAGTTTGCTCCTCTTCGTTATCTTGCTCCCTGTATATTTCATGTTCCGAGTAAGCAAGCTTTGATGCTATCGGCTGTGAGACTTCATAGGTTGGTGATATCTGTAATTTAAACATATTTTTTTTTTTTTTTTTTTTAATCTAAAACATTTTGCAACAAAGTTATCTTTATAGGGATCAGCAGCTTATTAATATTGGCTCAAATTCTAGGAAAACATATTTTTCGAGGTACCAACCAACGCAACGGTTTTTATTAATATTTAAGGTATGTCAGCAAATAGATGAATACTCTAGAAGACCTTTGGAAAAAGTCCCTTAGATAGCCAAAGGGATAGCCTTTTCTTGTAATATAATTTTAAAGATTCAAGCAAATCAGTTTATGAAAATCTGTGGATTTTATTAGGAAAAACGCTTTTATACGGATTAGCCTTCGAAAACCTTATTTTTTCAGAAGGAAATCACCTCCTGAATTAATAATGTGCTAGCTTTTCCTTTACTTTTTTCGTTAATTGAAACTAGAAAATATATTTTAACGCGCGAAAATTCACTTTAAAAATTGTGCCACGTTTTATTCTGTGGAGTTTTCAATTTAATTATTTGCCAGAAACAGTGTTACCTACTTATATTTTTTTATATAAAGACCCCTCTCGTAAAGCTCGAAGCAATGGACCACACTTGCCCAAAAGCCTATTCACTCTAGATTTGAAGGCTTCCAGATTGTAGGAGTCGGGAAAACAGACGAAGGAAGAAATTAACATATCTGAATTTAAATGAGACAAAAAAATATTAAAAGTAACTACTATCTGGCTCGTGGTTTTACTTGCATTGCCAAAGATTCGAATTTTGTCTTGGGATAAAAAATATCTACTATTTTTTTCAAGCTAAGATTTATTTATATTGTGCGTTAGTGTCAGAATATTCATAAGTACCTACTTGTGAAGGGCTTGAATAAAAAATATTTTCATTTCATTTCATATGTACCTAAATTACATCCAAATCCAGTAAAAGTTTACAGCGTGATTAGGTAACGAATATCTACGTGCATTTATCATAAAATATTGGTAGGATAATAAAAGTCTGATTTTCGATCTACAATTGTTAAATTTCGTCGACTCTGACAAACATAAACACTATATTATAACCCAAAAGGGTAACTTACCCTTGCTTGGTAAGCCGACACTGGGGAGTAAAGGTGGTTGGCAATAGCATCATGGTACGAAGGTTCATGATCCGTCAGCAGGTCCGAAATCTTCTCAATTTGGGCATGTGACGCGTACAACTGCTGTGGAAGAAACAACCCTAGTTACTTGCCTTATGGTTGAAGTTAGAGTACGTTTTGTGTTTTATTTTAGATTACTTATGAATAAATAGATCGTTTGGGTTTTGTTTGCGGTGTTTGTGTCTATTGTTGTACCTTGTATTTCTTTCTTCCTTATTTGAATGCATAGGATTTTGTGAAGTCTTCTCGTTCGTTAGTGTTCCTAAGTAACAGGGCTTTGTATTACCTATTTTATATTTATTTCAAAATTTTACATAATATAAACTCAAAATAAATCTATTTAAAATAATCAATATTCCATAAACGATCACGATTGTTCGAAACTGTTAAATATTTTATAATACCTAGGTATAGCAATAAAAGTCTGTAGTTAGCTAGCTGTGAATTTTTAAACAATAAATAAATAAAAATACATTACACACAAGTATTTTTCCTTACATAAACATTAAAGGAACTTTAAGTATGTACATAATAATCATTGCCACGTTTGTAATAAAGTCCATTTTCAACCAACGCAAAATAACTATACACACTCCTAAGCTTCTAATCAGCGCAAACAATTAAAGCTACTGCCATTTGAAATTAGAATTCTATTGCAGTAGAGAGCATTATGGTAAACCATTACTTCTATATCGGCTAACCTTTTCGATTAGTACCTTTACTCAAAAAACTGACGATAATTATGCAATACTAGCTTCTGCCTCGCAGTTTCACCCGCGTTCCTGAGGGATCTTGGTCTTGGTTAAGATAGGTAGAGCATAGCGATATGTCGCTCAAAGAGCAGCTCGACTGGGGAAGTACCTCCACCTTACAGAAAACCGCAGCCAAATAACTTATAGTTGTGTTCCTGCGCGTGAGTAAGGTCGCCAGAGCTCATCGGGGAGGGGGGAAGGGTCGGCAGCACGTGAGTGATACCCCTGGTGTTGCAAGCGTTCATAGGCTACAGTAACCGCTTACCATCAGGCGGGCCGTATGCTTGTTTGCCGACAATGTAGTACAAAAAAAAAATTTAGAGCATCGAAACCGCCTCCGTGGTTTTGCCACTTAGATGTGCCAACTATATGATGATTAGTCAAACGGTGTCGGAGTTTATCGGTCTCATATATACCTACCAACAACCATCTTTATATATAGATTAGGTATACTAAAGATTATGTGTAGGTATGTTTGTTATTTATATCGTAACGACCGAACGGATGGAAAGCCTGGGATAACATGTACTTAGAATTGGTATATAAGATTCAAATGAATATATAATTTACACTTGACTACCTATAAGTAGGTATGTCAGCCTGCTAAGTGGAAGTGAGATGAAAAGTATTTTTTGTCTCACGTCTAAGTGGAAACTCACTTTTACGCAATTGGGACACAAATCACGAAGCCAGCAAACTAGAGCCGTATTTATAGTCTTTATATGGAATTATTGATGAGAGAATTTTGTAATAGGAAATAATAGAATATCTTTATGTCAAAAAATGATCTTTGAACACCATTTATTATGCAGTTTTAAATCGAAAGTCCATCATGATTTGAATTTTGAGACCCACTTTCAGCTATTTCAATCTTTATAATGTTAGCAATACAGTGTAAATTCATTTGTAAATTGTGCAGGTGCCTATGTGAAACAGGCATTCAAATCAGATGGATGTCAAAGGAGCTTAAAGCAATTTGTTCTCCGAGGTAGCAGGTTTAACGATCACTCGTTTATAATCCAGAACCTTGGTGGCATCATGGCTTTCGTCGTCACTACCACTGATCATTGCCTTAAAATGGGTATAATAGGGTATTTTACTCTATATAAGAAAAAAATCTAAAGATGTACAATTTAGATAGCTTAGGCAATAAGCAGTCGGAAAATGTTAGTTTTAGTTCATAAAATAACTTAATTTTTTAAAATACATTTCAAAGTTTTCAGTTTTTTTAATCTGTTTCTAAACAAGCGAAACAGAAACGGTGCTGTATGTAAACTGAAGTATTATTATTTTTATTTTTATACTAGCATTCATACATTCAGGAACTGCACACTACTAAAAAGGATAATAGCTCATTTTTATAATTTACAAAATTGTATAACTCCAATTGAGACCAATATCAGCGCATTTATTTACTAACAAGAGACCAAATAACGTCATGACCGTAGAGTTACATGGCATCCAGCGTTTTCATCAAACTACGCGCGAAAATTGAAAATGTAAAATCGTAATGCATTTTTATGGCACTTATAGATTGAATAAAAATTTTGTGTTTTTTTATGGCTTATTAGCACCTTAGGAACGAATTGAGACACTTTTCAAAAATGGGTGTAATACCCTATTATAATACCCTAGTTGTCCCCCGCGGTTTCACCCGCGTTCCCGCAAAAAATGTACTCTTATGTCCTTTTCCATTTCATAGGCTATCTGCGTACCAAACTTCATCGCGATCGGTTCAGCGGTTTAGGCATGAAAAGTAAACAAACAAACAATCAAAGCTAGGACTTGGTTTGTTGGTGTGACACACTTATCCATTTCATCGAGTTTCCCTCAAAACCAAGTATTGACTATAAATACGAGCCCCAATGAACCTCGACCACGTCGGCAGAAAGATTTCCCGTCGGGGAATAAAATGGAGGCTGTACTTAATACACGGAAGCTCCGAAAAAAGCTCTGTCCATTTACATTTCACTATACAACCTGTATATTAAAGCTTAATTTAATAAGCTGGCTGGCGACATTAAAATTCTAAAGGTTCATTTGTTATATTAGTTTCCACCTGGATTTCCGTGCGTTCACATGATCTTGACCAGGCGAGCAACGACTCTGATGCGATTTCAATGGTTACGCTGCCATATAGAGCAAGGTTTTTTCCTACTTCAAGCAAATTACGTTTAAACCAAAGTAAACCTTCAACGTGTATTACATCCTCTCACATAAATAATAAATGTGTCTTCGAAATTACGCATAGCACTTATATTTTCAGTAATGATGTATTTTGATAGTTATAAAGCAAAAAATCAACAAACACGTATTTAAAAGCTCATATCAGTTACATTTTTTAAATCCTAGTATATTTTGTATTAAAAATGCCACTTTATAAAACAACTGACCTTCCAAAATAGATCGAAACTGTAATCAACTTAATTATAATCATTTTTATCGCGCCCGGATCGGACCGTTAAGAAATTAGTTTGACCCGGACAGTCCGGGTAATGTCTGACACATCCCGCTCCCCGGGTATGATGTTATGACACTAATCGTCTTATCTATGCCCGGGTAACCGGGTTGATGCTGCCATCAATAGGAAATTATCTTCTGCGTAGTATTTTTTGTTATAATATTAAGTATTTTTTGGCTAACTGAGTATTTCGATTAAGTGTTAGTAAATAATAATTAGTACTAGGTTAAGTAATTAAAACCTATCAAAATATCATATTATATGGGTGAAATCACTATTTATCTAGACACAAATTGAAACCAAAATACGAGTGAAAGGACATAGTGGCAAAGTTTTCTTATAAAAACAAACCCGTAGTTCAATGTTTAAATTGAACTGCCACTGACTTATATTTATTATTATCTTTGCAGATATAAGTTTTTGCTATGCGGCAACCCTGACTATAGCCCCCTTCCCCACCCCCAGGGTCCTGAGATGGACCCCCAATTCTGCAGACATTTGGTGTTAATAAGATTAGGCACCTCACGCTCCGCTCCGCACGCATCACCTAAACTAAATTCAAGCCTTGAAATATTTCTGTGAAAAGCATAAGAAGGTTTTTTAGGGTTCCACAAAAATGTCAAAAACTTATTTTTTATTTATAGTTTGGGGTTGCGCGTGCTAGCAATATACACATACAAATGACTATAATCAAGCTGTAGTCTGTAACCAGACCGTATTACATGTGAATTGGCTGTAGTCCATTTTTTTTTAAATTATTCACAACCTTCAGAGAAGAAACCTTTTTTTAAAAATAACAACACGCTTAACCCATTTTTATACTCTAGCGAGACTAAAATAGTGTTGTAAGTCTATCCGGTATTATAGTGCGAACAATACTAAGCCTTGTGAATCTTAAATAATAAATATTCTGGGACATTATTCCTCACACACGGCCATCTGACCCCAAACTAAGCTGAGCTTGTGCTATGGAACCCAGATAACTGATATACTACATATACTACTTTTCTTATGTAAATACATACATACTAGGTATATAATTACACCAAGACCAAACAGACATGTTCATGCACACAAATGTTAGTCCTGAGTGGGAATCGAACCCACGACCTGCGGCGTGATAGATAGGGTATCTTATCAACCACGCCAACCGGCCCGTCAAATCATGCTTTGTAACTGTAGATTAATCAATAATGCTACTTCACATTTTTAAATATTTTTTTATGATATATATGCTTGTGCTTGACCGCAATTTCACCATGGTGAATGGTGGCCGAAGGTGGTAAGCAAACAAATCAATCCTACAAGTAGCCGACTTTAAAGTGCAGCTGGCGGAACACATTGTTAGATGGCCACCAGACAGGCAAGCACTACTAAGTACCCTACTACCGTAATGATTTTCTCACGATATTTTTCTTCACCGAAAGCTCAAGTTTATTGTTGGATTTGAACGATCTTCGCCACGGTATTTAGCGTCACTACAAACATACGGAACTCTCAATTGTGAAACGGTACATGCTTGGCAGCTGTTTCACAAAGGGTACAATAAAACTTGACTTGTTGCTCTTATTTTACGTATTTTGCTACAAATTTCTAGAATCTCTTGGTTGTTGAAGTTTAAATATAGCATTTGTTTTTTTTGTTAACAAGAAACAATAAGACAACATGACATTTCTTTCGTAACCTAGAACCTAGCAATTTATATGTACAAAGCAATGATGTTGTATGTAACTAGATTACCAGTGTACGGCACTGTCGCGTTGCCACTTCGCATATGCCTGCACCTGCAGGCATATTTGCCATAGTTCGCCGCTTGACCTCAAGTGTACTTGTCTCACATTGACGTAGTTTTTCACGGTAGTTACGGCTGTTATTTTCCATTTCTCTTATTATTTTTGCGTAGCGGACAGAAGCCGCTATTCATGGCCAATGATAAAGTATAAAGGCTTTCACCTCTCCCATTGATTAAATTACGACAAATAAAATCTAATTAGCAAGTGGATAACGAAACCTTTTATAAGAAGCATCCTTATTTTATAAATAATCTAATAAAAAAATATTCAAAGCAATGAATTAAAGTATTCTTAATTAGAAAGGTAATGGTAAAATGTTAAAATGAATTTGAAAAAGTTTGACAAGAAAAACCTTCATCGAAAAGTACAAAATGTGGACCCAAATTAATTCTCAAGCGTGATAACACTGTAGGTACAGGTATAATAAGGTTGCTTTTGATATAATTGTACATTACTTTATTTTAAATATGAGCTCTAAGTGTTCAATTACAACCAATTTGTTTACTAAACTAACAATCAGATGAAAAACCGGATTTTGATTAATGGTCAGATATTTTTAACTCCACTCTCAGTTAGTAAAATTAGTCTAAGTCAAAGCCAGTTTAGGCCCTAGAAGGGCACTTATGAACGTCGAAATTACTGAAGTTACCGCCGATTCGGAAGTCGCCTTCAATTGAGAAGAACCGGCAAGAAACTCGGCAATCAGTCAATTTAGCACATACATAAATACAGCAAAAGTAACATAACTTATTCATATCGAAATATAATTTTATCAAGCATTTTATTAGGTACCTTTTGTATTTCAAATGGTACCTAAATGGAAAATTATTTTATTTATGAATTTTATATTTACAACTGTGAAATAAAAAAAAAACATCATAATATATACCTATAAATATAATCAAATATATATTTGTATCGGTACTTATATTTCTTATACCGAATGATCACTGGCTCTTGCAATTTTAATGAGTTATCCTATAGACAGTGCACGTATACTCTTATAAACTTGTGAATCGCCTACTTCAATAGGTATCTTATAATCTGATGTATTAACCTGTTCTCCACATGAGCTACGCAATAAATGCGTCACAGTGAACTAATGGCTGGTTTCTCGACACTCCCTTCACAAAACTATCACAATGGTGAAAATTTGTACTTCCACATGTGTATGTCATTAAATTATTTAATAGGTATACAAACTTTTTCAGTAACTGGCGGGTGATCTTTTTAAAACAGGATTTCGAAATTTTTTGAAATGTTTTTTTTTTTCTTATTTTGTCCCTGCTATCATTGCTTGCTACCTTTTTGGAGATTCAATAGATTGGAAGACCAGGAGGTCTGGAATATATGGCCACCATTGGGGGTTTGCCCAGTAGTGGACATCTGGAGGCTAGATCATTTGATAAAATTCAATAGATTGTAAATGTCCATTAAAGTTTAATTTGTTTAATCTAAAAAAGAAAAGGAAATTCAATTCGCAGTCAATAACTAGATCATATTATGACTCTCAATAAATAAGCATAATTAATTACATAACAGATCAGATGATAGCGACTGTCGCGCGATAACTGCGTATGCGCAACCGACCGGTCCACGACAAGGAAAGTTTTTACATTACGACCTTATAGAAATGGAGATGAATTAATTCTGAGCAATATCTTTAATTTATGGAGAGTAAAATTATTTTGCGATGCAATTTTTTTAAATATGTGGCATTTTTTTTTATTACTGATGCATTTTAAAAGACATAAGCTTTGGAAATGAGAAAATAACAGTGAGTATTAATATTATTGGCTGTTTATATTATTTATAGTTTTTGGGTTCTGAATAAGGGATATTGTGGATAATAGAAATTGAACTATCTAAAATCGATCTAAAGATACAATAATTTAATTTAGCTATAAATAATTTCTGAAAACGGTTACTGTAAAATATTTAAAACAAACACACCTTTGAAAGTTCAGAAAGGTGTTGCGTGGACCACGACATTTGAGAATTAATCGTCCAGGAATTACAGGCACTGCGCTAATGACAAATACCCTCGCATTAGTGTAGTTACGTCCCAAATTTTATGTCACGACCCGTTTTCATGATTCCAAATTTGTATTGCAAAGATGTTTCTTCCGTAACTAAAATGACTTGGTTTAGTTTTCTTAAATTACGAATTGAATATTTATTTATACTATATATATTATATTTATCATATATCTATACTAATATTATATAGCTGAAGAGTTAGTTTGATTGTTTGTTTGAACGCGCTAATCTCAGGAACTACTGGTTCGAATTGAAAAATTCTTTTAGTGTTGGATAGCCCATTTATCGAGAAAGGCTACAGGCTACTTTTTATCCCGGGTAAACATAAGACCCCTCGGGGACGCAGGTGAAACCGCGTGGTGGAAACTAGTGAGATAATATTATAATTTAATTGTGTGAAGATTTGTTATTCATACGAGTATTAACGGATTGCACATAATTTTTTTTTATTATAACCTATTTAACATCAAATTTGTGACTTGTAAATGTATGAGGCTATATATTATTACTTTCTTTATATTACCCGTTTTTATAAAGGCCTGAATTAATCTTATCATTTAAATGAAACCTTTATAGGACATTACTTAACAGCACAATCCTAAAGTATTTCTGTGAATTCATCACTGGCTTTATCCCTTGAAATTAGCGCTCCAACCCTTTTGTTTGTGGAATGCTTAATTATATATATATTTGTTTTATTTTTATTTTTATGTTGCAAATTTAAGTAATTTCTTTTGTTGTTAAAATGAAACGCATTTTAAAAGTTGGGCCCCTAAGAGCAGTCTGACTAGTTCGTAGGGTTTTTATTTTGAACTAATACATTCATTCCAACTATTCTCGTTTGAGTGTAAGTTAAATAACTTGAACTTTTTTAGTACTTTATAAAGTTAGATTATTTTGTTTATATTATTAAACCCTAGATCGTAGTTAACTTAAATATATATAATATATAATTAAAACTCTTTGAAAAACCTAATTATCTATTTAAATATTCGAAACAGGCCTTTACGTTGCTAAAATGGCGTAAAGAAATATTTTCCCAACTCCTAAATTCCTTGCACGAAGAATTTTAATGAACATTCTAATTAGTTTTAAGCAATTTCCTTCGTACATTAAGTAAATAGAAGTAAACACGTATCTCAATTGACCAGATCAATTTAGCGACGTTCATCTTTATTTCTCCAGGCATGCAATTTAGTATCCGGGTGGCAAAATGAAAATGAAATTAGAATACGAAAGAATATCCCCTGTTGCGGTAATTATCCCTGATACGGAACTGATGCTCGATGGATCCAGCAGCCAGTCTGATGACCAGTCGTGCCCTCTGTACAAATGTACAGAACATAAATTTAAGCGAAAACTTTTTGTCGGTGATAAAGCGTCTGTCATTAGAACCATTTGCGTTTGCTTTGGGTTTATTTTTAGAACAGATTTTTGGGGTAATTTGAGGTTTTTATGTTAGCTTTTAAGCCGGAGCGGAGGTGTATTTAAATTCTTTTTTTTTTATTGGTTGTACATTTTATTTTGAGCCAGACTAATCGTATGGAAGGTTTTTAAATATTTATTTTCATCACATATTGTTGTTAAAAGCATTAATAAAACTCGTACTTATAATAGGAGACCAAAATGTAATAAAACTGTTATATGAAAAAGAACATACAAATTATATTAAAAAGTCGGAATCACTTAAGGTGATTAGCACACTAAAACGGGATTTGTGAGAAACTTATTCGTCCAAATGTACCGCCTACTTAACTATTTTGAACTAAGCTCCAACTTGAAACTACGCCAATATATATAAATAATTACATTTTATTTTATATAATAGCTTCCGCCTCGCGGTTTCACCCACGTTCCCGAGGGATCTACGATTTTTCAAACCAACCTTGTCTTTATAATTATAAACACAACAAAAAAAGAATTACCCAAATAGGTGCAGGAGAGCAGCCGTTCTGAAGTGATGCGCTTACGTACATTCGGCAATTGTTTTTTTTTTATGTAGATAGATAAGATTTAAATATTGTTGGTAATTCAATTTCTACCAAAGTTGAAAATCTTTCACCAAGTACCAACTTGTGAGTTCCGGCAGCTCCACATGAGATCCAGTTCCTTCTAGGTATAATGTGCTTACCACCTTCAGCCACATCATCACTTACCATTGTGAAATTGTGGTCAAATAAGCCTATACTAAGTAAAAAAGGTGAAGTTACTAGATAGGTACTTCTATAAGCAACAGCATTCTTTTTTACGGAACATATAATTTCAACGTTAAAAATAAGCAGGAACAAATCGCTAGACCGGTACATAGATTTATCGTACCAGGCAATATTTAATTTTAATCAGTGAGAATTTAATATATTATGGGCAAACTGTACGTTCGTTATCGCAATGATGTATGTTTGTTAATAAATGAAAGTTAGATTAATTATAATTTATGTAATTACACGCTATAATAACGCATTGCATGAAAATATGGAAAGATGAAAATAAAAATATTTGTGTGTGTGTGTGTGTGTGTGTTTGCCATTTTGTAACCATTATATGTGATGATGTGGCTGAAGGTGTGAGAGTGAGAAGAAGAGTCTTTCGTACTCCGCTATTCCATTCAAACGAAATTTCTAGAATATATGGTGTGATTTCCAAAAAATCAAAAATGTTTATATTGTAGGTATAGTATAGCGGGTTCAGAATAGACAGAATTAAATTTAAAAAAAAGTATACTTATTTGTATTGAGTATGTAAGTGCATAGTTTATTTACTGTTAAAAAAATATACGTGGCTTTGTGTATGACCACAATCTCACTATGGTAAGTGATGATGTGGCCGAAGGTGGTAAGCACACAAAGCCTAGAAGGAACTGGCTCTCATGTGCAGCTGCCGGAACACACCAATAGGTGTTTGGCGACAGATTATCAATTTGAGGGTGGTAGCCAGCCAGGCGGGTACTACAAAGTACCCTACCACCGTGCTATGGTTTCCTCACGATGTTTTCCTTCACCGAAAGCTCAAGCCGACCCCACGACCTTCGCCGCGGCGTCCGACGTCACTACAACTGTGCTATCATCGCCTTAAACATACATAAGCTTTTTTTTTTTACAATGATTCAGTAGTGAAATAGACTTGAAACATTTCAAAAATTCCTTTAAAGATTCCTTACACGATCCGTACAAGCCCATTCAGATACCTTTAACTCCCGTGTGACTTGCTCTAATCCGGTGACATTAGCCGTCACATGCCGATAAACCGCGCCGTTTATTACCGGCCGTTTGAAAGAAAGCCGTTTCTTGCCGTCTATCCGGCAACTTTACAACTGCGAGGGGCCGATTCAACCATTATTGGGGAGTTAGGGGCGGTTCACGGTTCTCAAGTGCGTTATATCCTTTATCGGCACTTTTGCATTTCAATGAAGTGTCTCTGCGTTTTGTTTATGGCGCAAAACTTTGGAATATTTTATGAAAATTTTTGAAATTCTAATTTTAAAAGGTTATTTTAAAAATATGACAGACAAAATGTGAAGGTTGAATATTTTCTGCTTGAAATGTGACGAGAATGCTGAATTAAAAAAAGCTTAAATGAAACCAATTTAAAAAGAATACCATGACATGATGAAAATAATGCAACTGGAACGTGCCTGACGCGTGTTACGTCACATGCAAGGAACCAGTTAAAGTCATCGATGACTGTCTGTCGCACATGTAAGATATGAATTATGACCGTTTTAATATATATTTTTTTTTAATTTACAGCATGTAACCAATTCGCTCTCAGCTCAGATATCGTGTGTTAGTGTAAAGAATTGAGTTTAATATTTATTTTTATGTACCTAGATAATCTTTTTTTTTTTATAATTTTGCTAATATAACATGAGTCTAAATTATAATCAATAAACAGCAAATTAAAACTGTCTTATAATTTATTCGCTTTCGCTCATAACTTACTATAAATTTTTAACATGTTCATAATGTATAAATAATTCATTATTTATTGCATTCGCCTTTGTTTTGCACGCCATTGTACTGGAGACCGTGATCTGTTTGACTTTATAATAGAGGCTAAAGCTTCGGAGCTTTCGAGCTTTTCATTTATTGATAACTTCCCTTACTGTTGTCGATGTTTAATGTCGCGAAATGTATAAAATTACAATTCAAGCTGTAATATTATGCTCGTAAATGGATTTACTCGTAAACTGAGTTATCTTGATTTAGTTGTTTGTTTTTGAAAAATATTGACATAGATTTTGTAAGTACATTCAATTTGAAAAAAAATGTTATTCGAATTTGAAATGAAAAAACATTCCGCAGTAGGTATATTTTTTTAATAATTTGTAAATTATCATAAATAACTTACTTGATTATGTAGAATTTACTAGCAGCTTAAAAAAATATAGGTTACCACAAAGTTATGAGAAATATTTTCCTATCAGTATTCTTATCACGAAGGTACGAAGAAGCTAGTATGAAGGGTAATCCAGTCTGTCACAGGAAGGGGCAAACAATAACAGTATGATCAATCATACCGCTCCAAGGGCCTTTCTGAGGGCTAAACCCTGGCACAAAGGCCCCGCACAAGTCACTAAGAATGCTTTAATTAATCGTCACCTTTTTTGGCGGTACGTTCGTTTCTTGAAAAGTTTCCGTTTGAATAATTGTTTTATTGGGAATTATTTATAAATAAAAATATAAAAGAGGTTTTATTGTCGCTTACTTTGTTTGTTTACGATAAATATTTATACATAAATAGGTAAATACAAAATAGTTTGGTACCATTTTTCTCTTCTGTTTTAAAATCGTTTTTTGTTTGTTTGTTTTGACGAGAAAAGCCAATAGAAAGCGTGGCTGGGTTTATTCAAGTACAAGGTAAATACACTTCTGGACACATCTATTGGCCCACCTTGTATTTTCAGTTTCGTTTGGTCCTAGCTAAAATTTTATATTAGGTCGAGCAAAAAGTTTTTATGCAGTTTTGAACCTGGCACATTCACAATTTCATTCAATAGTCTTTTTTTGAATTTCGAACACAGAATTTAAAGAAACAAAAGACAATTTGGAGCCTGTTTGTTGATATCAAACAATCGAATACTAAGAAAACTTGGTTTTATTGGTTTACTTGGATTTAATTCTTGAAAAAGTGATTGATATCTTTGGTTTTGCAACAAACATTACTTATTCTTAACATTAAGGTGAGGTTCTATCAATAATCTATGGATACTTCACCTGAAGTCGCCGCCCAAGCTGTGGCACTTATTCAGGCCGGACACAGCCAAAGAAACGTGAGTGCTCAACCTAATTTAAGTCGATCTGCGGTCCGAAATGTTTATCGGAGGTACCTAGAGACTGGCGGCTTTGTTCGTCGCCAAGGAAGGCCACGATCTCGGGTCACAACTGAAAGGCAGGATCGATTCATCGTGACGACCAGCTTGAGAAATCGTCACCTTACCTCCATTGAGATACAAAACCAACTTCGCGACTTCCACGGAGTATCTGTGAGCGCTCGAACTGTTCGGAGAAGGTTAAAAGAACGCGATATGGTACCACACAAGCCAGCTAATCGGCCCAAACTAACGCGAGCCCACCGAACAGCGCGCCATTCGCACGCAGTCATTTAAATTGGACACAGCAAGATTGGAGCCGTGTACTCTTTTCTGATGAGTCTAAAATTGTGTTACATGGCAATGATGGAAGGAAGAAGGTCTACCGACGTAAGGGAGAGCGTTTCGCACAATGCTGCTTTGAAGAGAGGGTTGCTTATGGCGGTGGCTCATGGACTGACTGGGGCGGTATATCCGCGAGCGGCAAAACTCAACTTGAGGTTGTTACAGGACCACGGCTGCCAACATTAAATGCTGAAAGGTACATTCGTGAGTGCTTAGAACCTCACGTGATACCATACGCGGACTATGTGGGCCCAAATTTCCTTTTTATGCATGATAATGCAAGAGCCCATGCGGCCGGCATCGTCAGGGAATATCTTCGGGATGTGAACATCACAGTTATGGACTGGCCAGCCAGAAGCCCAGACATGAACCCCATTGAGCACATGTGGGACGAGCTAAAAAGACGTGTTAGGGCTCGTCAGCCAGTTGCCCAGACGATGCAGGAGTTGAAAACTGCCATAGAAGAGGAATGGGAGATGATCCCTCAAAATTTCATAGAGCGGTTGATAAACTCTATGCCTAATCGTATGAGAGCTGTGGTAGATGCCCATGGAGGCAACACGCGTTATTAAATTAAACCTATATTTGACAAAACATGTTTTTTATTCAAAAATCAATTGCCTTTAACAAGGCGCATATCCGACTTGTTAGGCGTAGCTCCATGTCGTATGGTATTCTGAATTCAAATTTAAAACAATACGATCGAAAAAGATGGTAAAATGAATCAGGTTTAAAACTGCATCAACAGTTTTTGTTCAATCTAGCAATCATATTTCGGTAGGGGCCATCGAAACCTAAACTCTAAGGTGGGCCAATAGATGTGTCCAGAAGTGTAGTTCAAAAGTTTTTAATTCCCTAATGGAATCGAGTGCGATTGTTTTTATTCAACAATTAGAATTATACATTATTAATATTCTTTTTTATTAACCAAAGTGTTTATGGCCATGTTCTTTTTCATAATATGTGCCTGCGTCTGTCTTTAGACTTGCTCTGGGAAGAGCGATGTCGAAACCAAAAATGATGAGTACCCTGTACCGTGTTATGTGACGATGTGACCGAATGTGATAAACAAAAATTACCAGAAAGAAAATTAGCGCTAAAGTGTAGCTGTCGATTTCTTGTTATACAAATAACTTTATATTATATTGTTCGTGTTACTTATTAACCGACTTTAAGAAAAAAGGAGGAGGTTCTCAATTTGGTTGTATTTTGTTTTTTTTTTTGTGTATGGCTCTTTCAACTTGATATTTCTACATCTCGATGCACTACGATAAATCAATGGAGAATAAAATAAATAAGATGTTAGTTTCAAATATAATACTTGGAAAGCTTAGAGATTTTATCTCTCAATCCACTCACCTCTGAGTGCAACTTCCTTATTAGTTAATGTAAAAGATTAAGCAAAGAAACCGATAAATTTATCACGATTGAATTAATAAAAAATGTCCCAATGCTATTACACAATCACTTGAGATGTGTTACAGACGATTTGGTTTGTTGACAAACATATTGCATTAAAAAAAACATGATATAATGACTAAACAAAATAGCTTCTGGCAGGTGTTTCCGTAAGATAAACTGTGCAATTTAGGTGTTTTTTTTTTTACTTTACGTTTAGGAGAAATTTTACTTGAAGTACTGACAAAAGGATTTATGTCAGTTAAGTAAATTTATTTGAAACAGCCAATTGCGTTAAGTAACTAAAAACAAAAATATCCCAAGAACCAATTTCATTAAGATTTAGCAAATTAATTTAAAAAAAAAAAACAGTTAATAAGCAATTGGTAGAAAAAGACCTTTCACGGATAACGGGGGCGGGTTAAATGGAAAACTTTGGTTGAATTGATACTTGAGAGTGACTTGGAGAGAATTTGTTTTTAATTTGATAAATAATTCTGAGAATATTTTTATTGTAGAATTGAGATAAAATCAGACGCCTATAATACTATAAAATTAATTACATTCTAAAAGTGGGAACCTTGCCTATCGACAGCAGCGAGGGCTTTGAGGATGTTTTCTATATATCATAGTTTGTATGTTTGTACAATGCTTGTAAATATGTATTGATATTATTTAAGGTTTAGGTTCAGGAATAAATTTAATGTGTTGGTGTATTAGTATTTTGGATTCGTTACCAAAAATGATTTATTATCAGTATGGAACAGCAGTTTTTTATTTCTCCAATCAGTCATCTTCTCCAGTCATTTTTTTCTCCAAATATTATGTTTCTATGACTAGTTTTAGGGTTTACGAATGAGTCTTAGTCAAAACTGGAAAGTTTATTTTGCCGGTTATTCTCAGCAAAAGCAACCTTCCGAAACGTACAGTGAGACTATTCATAAGCGCTTGTGAAGGCCTATTTGAATAGAAAATAAATTGTTTTTATTATGACTTATTCTTTTATATATTAGGTATAAATACTAGATTGATAAACTTAGATAACAGATACGAAATGAATTCTTATAACATTTGTATTAATTTTTATCAGTAATGAGATATAGATATATTCCTTTAAAGCATACTTGAGTATGCTAAAGTTTATGTGATAAACAGGTACGGTCAGCAACATAAGTAGCTGAACAGATACAAATTTACAAAACATCTGTACACTAAAACTATCCACGATGTATACAATTATAATATGTAGGTTTTTGAAGACATACATTTTTAAAACACCACTTTACTTTATTTTTCCATATTATGGTTACTTATAGTGTACAAGTTCTTTGTAAATTTGTATCTGTTCAGCTACTTATGTTGCTGACTGTACCTTTATATCAAAAACAGGTCAACTCCATCAAATTACAATATTGAAAATACGTAAAAAAAAATGCTATTATCCAAAACCAAACTTCCATAACACCCGAACTATTCATATAAAACTCGAAGCGGATGTAAAAATATATTACCGAACAATTTATAGGAGTTCAAAACGCTGGCTAACTTTTATATTAAATTTCTTCCAGGGCAAGTTTCTTCATAAGTCCCTACGCCCTCGGCCTCCGAGTGAGGACTCGAGTCGTACGTCACTCTCGCTGATGGATCGTTAGTGGGAGCCGTCAAACACTGATCTTGGAGGCTTAAAATAATAAACGTTGACCAGTTCTTGTTGCTACCTCGTGTACTTGCTAATTGATTTGGGTAATTTTGTATTTGGCAGATTACCCGAAAAGGTATAATTATGTTTTTTTAAATAATAATAACGTATCAAAAAGTTTAGACATATATTTAAAAAAATTGTAGCTATTTATTACTGTGATCAATTAAAATTAATCAATCTATACTAATATTATAAAGCTGAAGAGTTTGTTTGTTTGTTTGAACGCGCTAATCTCAGGAAGTACTTCTTTGATTTGAAAAATCCTTCCAGTGTTGGATAGACCATTTATCGAGGAAGGCTATAGGCTACTTTTTATCGCGGGAAAACACAAGATCCTTCGGGAACGCGGGTGAAACCGCGGGGCTGAAGCTAGTCATTTTATAAAGCAATTATTCTGGAAATTGCTGTATAATTCACAGAACAATAAAAACAAAATTCAACGTTTTTTTAAACGCTACATAATAAAATTAATGCGCTAAATCGTAAGCTTACATTATAAAAATATATTTTATATATTTCGTTTGTGAATGGTAAAGTAAAATAATCTATAGTCTATACTAATAATGAATATATTAATATTATAAAGCTGAAGAGTTTGTTTGTTTGTTTGAACGCTCTAATCTCAGGAACTACTGGTTCGATTTAAAAAATTCTTTCAGTGTTGGATAGTCCATTTATCGAGGAAGGATATAGTTTTTGCCCCGGGAAAACACAAGATCCCTCGGGAACGCGGGTGAACCCCACGGAAAAGCTAGTTTGCTTATAAAACAAAATAAAATCATTCGTAGATTTTTGTGTATAATATTTGCAGATATCCATCCCAATTTATGTTTTCGATAACAGTGCTCCAAATTTTCGTTCTGGCAGCAAACTTATGTTCTTAGGCTTAAATTACTTACATGACTTGGTGATCTATCAGAAAGATCTTCTTTGGAGTCAGCGTACTCGATCCCAGAGGCAAGTTTGGCACGTATTGCTGCAAAATATGTATTTTTTATGAACAAATCAAGGTATTTAAAATAAATTATAAAATAGATCAACATCAATATAAGCTAGAATGCCAGAAGAATATAAATTATAAAACAAATTGCATTGATAAATAGATATGTCATTAAAATTATTTTATATTATAATTATAAATATATCCATTATTATATTAAAATAAGATTCTATGTGTGGCATTATGTTTATTTTTAAATATTAAAGAGATAATGCTGACAGCCGTAAAAATCAACCTATCCTAGGGTGGCTTCCACCCTCAAGTTGAAAATATGTCTCTAAGTAGTAAGTACCGACCGATGTGTTCCACCAGCTGCATTTGAAAACAATTTCCTTTATAAATAAATAAATAAATATTCTGGGACATTATTCCTCACACACGGCCATCTGACCCCAAACTAAGCAGAGCTTGTAACAGACATGTTCATGCACCCAAACGTTTGTCCTGAGTGGGAATCGAACCCACGACCTGCGGCGTGATTGATAGGGTATCTTACCAACCACGCTAACCGGCCCGTCATTATCTTCTAGTCTTGGTGTGCTAATCACTTACGGTCACATTATCACCGACCATGATGAAATTGTGTTCAAACACAACATACTTACCAGTAAGATAAGGTTCTCTTTTATGTTTCCCCGCATAGCTTTCTCTTAGCACTCTCTTTTCTATTTTCTGTGAAGCTTCATCATCGCTTCCCGGGTACGTCTTCACCTCTATCGCGTGGACTACTGCCACGAGCAATAGTAGTGACACCTGAAAATTTAAATTTGATTAAATATTCTGGTACATTATTCCTCACACACGGCCATCTGACCCCAAACTAAGCAGAGCTTGTACTATGGAAGTCAGTTAACTGATATACTACATATACTACTTTTCTTTTGTAAATACATACATATGTAGATAATTACACCCAGACTCAGGACAAACAGACATGTTCATGTACACAATGTTTGTCAAAATTAATCAAACATAGTCATAGTTCTTGCTAACTATATCTTTATATCGCTGATGAAACTATTTGTTTAAACAACGTGTTACAAATTAGTGGAATATTATTATAAAAGTACAAATAATAACTCTTTTAACACGGGGTAGAGTCTAGAATTAAATAATATAACTTTTCCACATGTTTTCAGTTTAGTTGGTACCTATTGAAATTTAGTGCTCTTTTCCAAAAAAGTTCATTCATTGACAAGTTAATTTTTGAAATTATTATTTTGCAACATAATAAAAATATGTTTGCACATTTCTAATACCTAACTGAAAAGTTTTTAGTCATTTGTTAGTTTTAATTAATTAACAAAACTTTAAGGGTTGATTGATCAACTCTGAAAATGCAAAAAAACATATTTTTATTCGTGCTTTCAAAGTTGGTTCCATATTAAAAGTTGTTTTAAGGCTTAAGTCGTTTTGGTCCGCACTCGTCATTCGGTCCACGGACCGAAACTCCCCCTGCTATATTTGAAGCGGTCAATTCGGTCCGGTGTCAGAATGAATATAAAATGATATTGTTTTTTTTTATAGTTTTGGTACTGATAGAAAAATCTTACTATGAAAATAATAATCATCCAAATTAAAAGCGAAAAAATGTAAAAAATATTCGTATCTATTAGTGAGTACCTTCAATTCTGAAATTTTAGCTTAATAATTTAAAAAAGCCCTGTATAATAAAACAGGCCGGTATTCAGGGACTGTTTTTCTTATTCCGTTTTAGTAATAAAAGAATAATTTTGGGTTAAATTAACCGAAGCAACAGCTGAAGAACCAGCATTAAATCACTCAAAACACTTTCTAGCACTATTACACAACTTGAACACTAGATTCCACAAAAAAAAATATATATTAAAAGCACTGAAAACTAACCGAAATACGCATCGCAACTTTCCTCTACGTCACTGTACTCCGCGATACGTCCGTATCAACTCCTGCGCAGGTATGAATGAGCGTATATCACTCTCGGTTGTACCTTATATGTCGTTAAGTAGATTGGTCAGACTTTTTAATAACGTCGCTGTGCGTTGGCCCCTGCGCGTATATATTCGCAAATTTTAATAATGACCAAAATACATAATTTTTATGTATATTTTTTATTTCGATTATAATAAATATGTATCCATATTATAAATTTTAAAAAATGCTACTGGAATAGATATTGTAATATTCTGGGGAATTTTCTACCAATGGCCATTTGATTCCAAGCAATCTAAGGAATTAATTTTATTATTATTTATTTTTTAAATTTGTTCCGAGTACTCGTATGTACTTGGAACAAATAGGCATGATCGTGGAATTGGATCCTACAATGCCTTACATTGATAATCCCCCTCGTATTGCTATTGTTCATAGGTGATGGTAGCCATTTACCATCAGATAAGGTAGGTTAACCGACTTCAAAGAAAGGTGTTCAATGTGTATGTTTTTTTCTGTCCCCACGGAACGCTGATGAAAAGAAAGTAGTACAGGGGGTTGGAAGGCATATGGCTTCGAGCTAAAAAAATAATAATAAAATAACATCATTAGCTAGTGACTGTTTTCTGAAATATTTTGAAAAGGATAAGAAAGTTAAATTGTATTGTGAATTTAACAGATTTATAGGCGGAAACATCTTACAAATTTAAATTCTCTACGAGATTCCAATTAGCGTTAAACCGGAATCCGGAAGCCATACTTTTGTTCGTAAAATTTTCAAGAATTTTAGCAAATTTTAAGTACCAATTATTGGTGGCCAAAAATAGTGACATTAAAAAAGTTGTAATCCTTAATACGTTAAAAACATAATA
This sequence comes from Tetheella fluctuosa, assembly GCA_951216915.1. Taxonomy (NCBI): domain Eukaryota; kingdom Metazoa; phylum Arthropoda; class Insecta; order Lepidoptera; family Drepanidae; genus Tetheella; species Tetheella fluctuosa. Next base: position 9,668,975 of record OX578230.1, read on the forward strand.
TTTTTATAGCAAATTATATGATAATTATTATTTTAGCAATAAACATTAAATACCAAATTTTTACATGGTGAAATTAGTTTTGAATTATTGCATAATATTTATTTTCGCATAATTTATTTAGGTTAATTTCTGCACATGATTTTATTTAAATAATTTAAAACTCATTTTACGTAAGATTAGACAGTTTGATTTTAATGAAGCTGTTGCTAGAAGATAAAATATTAAAAAAAAAAACACTTTATAACACATTTGCTCGTAAAGGGTCTCTTATTTCACCAATTTCAATATCGTAATGTACTTTATTACGTACTTGTGCGTTATTGTAATGTAAAATGCACGGTGTATAATTAATTTATTACTTAAATTTAATTCATTTAGACCATAAATTCCATTTATCTGAAACAAAATACAAAAATATTAATTTACTTTATTAGTAATACTGGCTGTTTTTGTGCCTTTGCCTTAAAAAAAATCGCTAATTTGTGAACAAGTAAAAATTATTCCGCGCGCTTTTTCTTTTCGCTGTATTGTTTTTATTTGAAAATGTCGTCAAGTAATGATGAATTAAAGATTTATTCGTTTAAGAAAGTCCGAGTTTTATTTATTTCCTCGCAAATATGTTATAAAACGTCGTATGACATACGTGCGCTTTGATAATTACAGCCTCTGATTTCTTGTAGCCCTCGGCTACGGCTTTGGCTAGCAATATCGCCTCGGCTGTAATTTACAACTTACCGCACTTATATCATAATGCACTATTACCTACATGACCTACATTACATACAGTTAAAGGTAATATTTTCATTTTTGGTTGAAGAAGGAGGAAATTGGTTTGTATTTATTATTAACTGGCTGTCCCTCGCGATGTCATTGCGTTCCTGAGAAAAAAAAGTTGCCCATGTCCTTTTTCATGCCATAGGTTATCTGCGTACCAAAGTTCATCGCGATCGGTTCAGCAGTTTAGGCGTGAAAAGGTAACAAAGAAACAAACTCACATTCGCATTTATAATATTATGATTTTAACATTTTAGCAATTAATTTTCGGATCGGAAAAATATCCACCTTTATTTTCTAAATAATATGAAGTCGATCAATTCACTGCGCGATTACTATAGGGTCAAATGAGTGCAGAGAGTTGCCTCATGCGAGCTGTTATCCGGCCAACATATTCACCCGCTGTCTGTCGTGCCCTGTTACTTGTACACGTTTAATTACTTTGTGACTCAGATTTGTATCCTTCTGGAAACAGGTTGCCTTATATCTTTATGGTTTCGTTAATTATTTATTTAAGAAAAAGAAGAAACATTTCCTTTGCATTATTTATAAAATGTTATGTATGCATTATAAAGGGGAAATAATAATATTAATTTCTGCAAAAAGTCTTGATTCCATTAAATTATACAGAATAAATTATATTTCCATAAATATATTTATGCATTTCTATATAAATATGCATAACCTGATGCAATTTATTCATTTTACTGTTACATATATTTGAAATATATTATGTTTTTAAGTATATATGAGGTTCATACTTAATTTTTCGTAATCTGTGGGTTTCAAGATTCACGACAGTCGACTTGCTGGGCAGATGAAATAGTACCAGTGTTAGGCAAGCAGCCAGACTACAAGTTTCTTAGCAAAATCTTATTGATGGAAAAATAGATCTGAAATTTATGAAATTGATTTTTATAATTAAAAACCAGGTATCTGATTACTCTAAATATTAGGATGCGGTTAGTTGGTAATATTTTGTCAGGTGCTTAAGTTTTATTACATGAACATACTTTTTAAGATTGGAATTGAATGAATAACATAGTTAAAGAACATTGAAAAAAATGTTTTTGTTTTATTAATATTTGTACATAGCAAAAATACAAACAAAAACCCAAGGTCTGTGGTTGTGACCTTGAGTACCTTGATGAAGGGCGAAGGTTCGAATCCTACAATGTTCTGGAGCTTTCGGTGAAGGAAGACATGGAACCATAGCATGGTAGTACCCGCCTAAAAATGTGTCATCATGCACCTACTGGTGTGTTCTGGCAGTGGAACTTGAGAGCTGAGTTTCTTGCCGGTACTTCTCAGTTGAGGGCGACTTCCGAATCAGTGGTAACTTCAGTAGCTTCGACGTTCATAAGTGCCCTTCTAGGGCTTATACTGAATAAATGTCTTTGACTTTGACTTGCAGTTACCTTGTAGGATTTGTGTGCTTACCAGCTTCGGCCATATCATAAAAAAAAACAAATTTTCACAACACGGTCACCGTGCCTATTATAACTTCAAGATTATAGGGATATTATTTGTGATATACAGGATGATTTTTTAGTCACTGGCAATACTTGCAGGGGTGGAAGAACTCATCAATACGATCAACTTTTACTATGGGACCAACTCTGATGTTGCGTAAAATAAAACGGTTGCTTCAAACATTTTGGTCAAGTTGGTATTGAATTTTTGTATGGAACAGCTAATAATTTTTTCGTGATTTCATAGTTAGTCTCATAATAAAAGTTGTTCATATTGATGAGTATTTCCACCCCTGCAAGTATTAGCAGTTACTAAAAAGTCACCCAGTATATCTCAGCTTGATCCCAGCACAGTTTGCGAAATAAACACGTGGCTGTATGCAGCTGTTGACTTTTGCTGTATTTAACTCTGAGTTGGATAATATCTCATACGTTCGTAACTATGTGGTGATTACAGTAAATTTATCTTACTTTGCTCCGTAGTTGACAGTTTAAAGTATTTAGTTGTAGCGATTTAATTATATACGTTTAAGTTTTTGCCCTGTTTTCATTTAGGGCCAGATTTAGTTTGTAAATTGAAAATTAAAATAAATGAAATTACGTATAGGTTATGTTGGCTCAATGCTTTTAAAATTGGTACACAATATAATTTATATTATTTGAATAAAATAAAATATATTTTCATACCGAGAAAACATAAAAAACACGCTTTATAAAGTAATAAGTAACAAGGCTTCTTTTTTTATAAGAAACCATCGCGGGCACTCGCAAACTTTCATCGCAATTGAATGAATGGCAGTGGATACGTAACAAACAAACAATCATAAATTAAAAACTGGTATTTCTGCTTTATAACATAAAGAACAACGACGCATATATCTATATACCTACATAAAAGACCTACCTCAACATTTATAAATATAAAAAATCTTTGCTCGGTTTTTTTTAATCGACGTTTTCCAAAAATGAAACCTAGCTAGATCGATTTATCACCTTTGAAACCCCTTGGATACAAAATTTCTTTGAAAATCGTTGGAGCCGTTTCCGAGATTATTATATATATATATATATACAGTTTAAAGGCATTAGATAGATAATGGTTATATAGACAAGTCGGTGATTATGAAGGCGATTAGAGTTCGCGAATAAAATCGATCATATTTCTATTTCCGTAGAGGTGAGCCAATGTGACTTCTTTGGTGGCGAGAACTCTACTGACGGAAATACTGATAAAATCGGAAAGTTCCTCATCCTTATTGATAAAATTGATGTCCTGAATGTATTTAAACTAAAGAGAATTTAAACTAAATGTCAACTAAAGAGATTATTAATTTAAGAGAGGTAGAGCATAGCGATATATCGCTCAAAGAGCAGCTCGACTGAGGAAGTACCTTACAGAACAGTACCTTACAGAATACCGCAGCCAAATAACTTATATTTTAATTTTACTGACAACAATTGCCTGGTTAGAGTGGAGTAACAAGTAGACTACAAAAAATGAATAATGAGTTAATAGCAGACTCAAGCAAACTAGTTTTAGAACATTTTATTCCCGTATCTTTGCCAAAAACAGACTTTTTCATGTGAAACCCGTTTAAATTTTAAATCGTTACATTTGTGAGAGGCACTCGTTACAATGCTTGTACGAGTACCTACAATCGTACGTATGTCGAAGATCGGCAATAACTCAATACCACCTTTGGTGAATGTGAGGTGAGGGAAAGAACCGTGTGGATCAGTTTCATTATTTTTATTTTATAAAATCTATTCTGTCGCGTTTTTTGACATGAAAATTACCAACAATAATTAGAAGCCAGAAATACAAAAGTAGTTATTATAAGAGTCGGTAATTTGCTTTGTTATCTGTTTATTTATTTGTATTGTAATGTATTGTAATGAGCTGAGTCTTTGATGAGTTGGTTGTGCGCACGCCCACGATATTTACTGACAACTAAAAAAGAAAAAATTAAAGAGACATTGCGATGCACGCCATGGACCTATAATAAACCTATAGTACAAACGTGTCTGTGCATTTTTTACAAAAAAAATTAGTGTGTTTGATGTAGGAAGAATAATAGAATGTAAAGAAAGACATTTTTTTTGTCTGTCTGTTTGAACACGTTAATCTCCGGAACCAGCGAATGGAATGGATATTCATGAGATTTTTACAGGTTAATTAAGCTTAGCTTGACGCTTCGATTAGGCTTTGTTTCATGGAAATTGGCTTACGGTTTTTTTTTGAAAAAATGCGAAGCGAAGCCGTTGGCGAAAAGCTAGTAAAGAATAAAAACATTTGAATCCATCTAGGGTTTCATAAAAAAACTTTTTTTTTAATACAACATAGTCAGCAAACAAGCACACGGTCCGCCTGGTACCGCTCTGGCGACCTTACTCACGCGCAGGAACACAACTATAAGTTATTTGGCTGCGGTATTCTGCAAGGTAGTGGAGGTACTTCCCCAGTCGTGCTGCCCTTTGAGCGAAATATCGCTATGGTCTACCTCTCATAAAAAGATTTATTATCTTGATCATTTACAAACTTCGATATATGGAGAACTTTTTATTACAAATAAGTTTAATGCATTAGCAGTTCTTACGCAACAATAAATCAATAAACTGCAAAAAGCACTATGCTGATACTTATAATGAAACATCCATAGCATACGGAAATAATTTTCGAAACAAGAAACAAAATGACTAAATTAATATGAATATGTAACAGTATGTGTCGCGAAAGTGATAGGTTCATTACGAAATTTGCCTTGACCTAATGGAATAGGAATTGATTTTAACTGACCATCGCAACTTGAAATGTAGGAGGCTTCAATTATGTCACACCTACTATTTAATTTTACAGATCAATAATATTTTAAGGTAGGTCCACCTCTTAAATTTAATCCACCGTTTAATTTTTAACGAATATTTCGTGCGTTTTAATATATAACGTCATCAAAAATGTGCAAGAGACGTAATTTTGTGGTTTGCGTCTGATGCTTTTGTATTCAAAACTTTATACAACTATACATTGGTTCCTTGATTACAAATTTTGATGATCGTTATTTTTTAAGGCGATGATAGCTCAGTGGTAGTGACGTCAAATGACATGGCGAAGGTCGTGGGCTCGAATCCTACAATGAGCTTGAGCTTTGGGCGAAGGAAAACATCATGAGAAAACCATAGCACGGTGTTAGGAGTACTTTGTAGTACCCGCCTCTTTTTCTAATCCCTCAAGTTCAAAATCTATCGCCGTTCACCAATCGGTATATTCCGGCAGTTGTACTTGCGAACTAGTTTCCTTCTAGGCTTTGTGTGCTTACTACCTTCGACCATATTATCAAACACAAGCCTATCCATAGTTAAAAAAACCAGCCAAGTGCGAGTCAGACTCACGCACTAAGGGTTCCGTACCAATATCTATAAAAACAGCAAGAAAATCGCGTTTGTTGTATGGGAGCCCCCCTTAAATATTTATTTTATTTTGTTTTTAGTATTTGTTGTTATAGCGGCAACAAAAATACATAATTTGTGAAAATTTCAGCTTTCGCGGTTATTGAGATACAGCCTGGTGACAGACTGACGGAGGGACAGACAGCGAAGTCTTAGTAATAGGGTCCCGTTTTTACCCTTTGGGTACGGAACCCTAAAAAAAGGAGTATCCGTACAAATCAAACAACCCATCTCCTACATTTTTGTCGTACAGAAATATACGAAATAAAATGTATTTGTCGTAAGCAGGTTGTAATACCAATAGTAAATATTTGAAATCGGCAATTCGGTCTTCTTACCCACCTTTGGGGAGGCTATGTTTAGTCGGTGAAATGTTTTATTTCGGCTTTACTCTATTTGTTCTTGTAAATAATGACAATACACTTACTTTCATATATTACCTTCTTTATTTTATAATGTTTTATTTACTTAAAATATATATTAGTAGATAGATTAATCTTTATTGATATCATAATTATATATGTAACAGTTAGGTAAATTTAAAAGCCATTTTCTTATGAAAAAAAATCCCTTTAGAATTTTAAAAAGTGTTTATTAAAATTTATACTCGTGACTCGAGCCTCTTTACTCCTGTATTCTCAAGCAAAGCAGCAAGTATTAACTAGTTTACAATATCAAATATCATAAACAAACACAACATCTTAAGGAGCTAATGAGGTAAAGTTTGGCATGTAGGTGAAACAGATAAGTTGTTAATCGAAACTAAATATTTACTATAAATTCACTTCAAAATTAGTCAAAATTATTTACTTGTTGTTAAATAATAACAAATTTTAGGCTTGCTTAGGCAATGCTAATCGTAGTGGTAGTTACAGTGAGCTTATAAACAGTAGAATGACAGTGTCTTACAAACAATTCTCGAAAAACACTCAAACACATACGAGTTTAAAAGACGTAGCTTTGAAAACCATGTGTGTCTCGTTTCTTCTACCATGAAACCAACTACGTTAAAATGAGACAGGGATACTTGACGTCAAACTGGAAACTATAACAGATATACCTCAGGCATATACGAAGTGGCAAGCGACGCGCCAATGTTGTACACTGCTAATCTAGTTAAGATAGCAACTAATAAAATCATTGGGTAGTTACGTTGAAGTCAAAAGGTAGTGGGTTCGAATCCTACAAAGTAGCTTGAGCATTCGATGAAAAAATACCATGCTAAGTTTCTTGTCAGAATCTTCTCAGTCGTAACGTTCATAGATGCTCTGGCAAGGCCCTGATCATAACTGAAAAAAAAGATAATGAATTTGATGTTGAAAATCTGTCCTCACACCAAGCTATTGAGAATCAGTGCCCTTCTAGGCTGTATGTGCTTATCACCTTATCTTTTGCCAGCATAAAAGAAAAAAAAAACTTTCTCTTTTAATTAGATACCATGCTAATGTTGTTAGTTTAGTTACATTTTTCAAACGAGTCTCAAAGTTACGTATAAAGTGTTAATTATACGAATAAAATATAATTCCCACGGTATTACCACAGAATAAGAAATAGTAGTTTATGTGTTACTCAAGGCAGCATCATAACATACTATGATGAGATTGTGGTCAAACGCAAGCCTAATGTCAGAGGGCTGGCAAGCAGGCAGGTCCACCTGATGGTAAGTAGACTATAATAGGGATATTGAAATGTGTTGCCGACCTTTATAAAACCTAGAAAGCAACTGTTATCAAGTGAAACTGCTGGAACATACCGGCGGGTACTTGGCGATAGATAGATAGGTAGCCAGTCAGGCGGGTACTACAAAGTACCCTACCACCGTGCTATAGTTGCCTCACGATGTTTTTCTTCTCTGAAAGGTTATGCTCCTTGTAGGATTCGAGCCTACGACCTTCGCCACGGTATCTAACGTCACTGCCACTGATTTATCATCTACTATACAAATAAATAAAATTGTGAGTGTCTGTTTGTAATGTCAAAATAACTGATTTTTACTAAATGCATATGAAAGTATATGCCGTACCTACTTATAACAGAATAACAATCTTAAAGAATTTGTCTATCTATCTGTCTGTCTGTTTACCTGTTTGTTTATTCCGGCTAATCTCCGAAACGGCTGAATAGATTTTGAGGAGAGTTTCACTGGAAGATAACTGATGTTACGTGGAGTTACTTAAGCTACTTAAATTATACCGGGAGCGCGAATGAAACCGCGGGGAACAGCTAGTTGAAACTGTAATTGTATGATGCAACAAACAATAGTATGTAATAAGAAAGGAGTGTCAATCTATGCTTATCAAATTTATCGTAACCCATTGTAAAACGATTAATTATGTTTGGATCATGATTGTTTAGTTCTTGTTATGGACAGGTAATTTGCCAAATCAACATTAAGATTATATCGGTGCAACTAGATTAATTGACGTTTGTAATTAGATGTGAAAGTCGAGGGCGGATCCAGGACTTTCTGGGAGGGGCACCATCAATAATAAACTGTTAAAAATAAACGTATACTATTATTAATTGTCCTAGTTAGAAACTCCTAAAATTAATTAAGGATATAAACTAAAAGTAACGTGGAATATGGGGAAAGCTTAACTTTGGATAAATTGGGCCCACATATGGGCCCTAGATACAACTTGGCTCGTAAACCTGGGCGGGGGCTTATCGCTCATAAAATTATAACAGCCATACCGTTCCTGACTCTAAGAATAGATAGATGAGTATGGGAATAGTTTTGCTGCGAATTCTTGATTGTTGCATATTCATACAATTATTGCTTTCGACATCTATTTAATACAATTAATCGACTATTGGTGAAGGGAAACACCAGCGCTGCAGCATATGCTCAGATGGGTGCCTTTTTGGTCTCACACAGCTTTAATTGTGTAATTGTTTCTCTTGTTTTTATCTTTACGCTAATGTGTGAGTCTAAATAAATGATTTTCTTTCTTTCTTTCTATGAGGAAATCATAGCACGATGGTTGGCTACCACCCTTATATTGAAAAAGTCACCAAGCACCTACTGGTGTGTTTAGGCAGGTGCCTTCGAGAGACAGTCTCCTTTTAGGCTTTGTGTGCTACCAATTTTGGGCCCTAACACTTAATATGGCGGATTGTGGTCAAATATGGCCTATATCCTTTGTAAAAAAAAACGTTATTTAAGGCTTTAATAACTTAAATCTGTATCATAAAAAACAAATCAAAGATTAAGTCACTTTCTGAGTGGAAATTAAAACATGAATTGAATTTGGAACTTCTTATTCTACCCTTAGTCGTAAGAAAATATATTATGACTGTATATTTTATTATGTAATTAAGATAGCAAACATTGCTGTTGAGAAATAGTCACCTGCAACACCGGGAGGCTCTCCGAGTGCATCACCGACCTTGCAAAAACTTTTTTACACCAGAATCCCGTAAAAAACTTCGGAGGGAAGTTCACTTTACAAACAAAGCGTTGGCGAAAATATTTCTTCTAAGCTACCAAATATAAAAAATCTTCTACTAAATCCTTTACCAGCACTTACTAACATCTAGCAAGTTTTTTAAACCAGTTTAAGTTTAAAAATATAATTTTAAACCTTAAACCAGTTTAAGTTTAAAAATATAATTTTAAACGGCTTCAATATGGCTCAAACAAATTGAACCTTTACGAGACGTAGACCGCAAGAGTGTGGTTTTACTGCTGATAACAGGTGCTTTCAAAATGGTTACGCTGTAATATAACGTTAGGTATTAATGTATGGTATTCATCTAACTTATCACTATTGGTGATGAATTTATTTACATGATGAGCTCTAATTTAATAAACTTGTTACTTAGGTTGCATTGTTATTACTTACCTTGATGTTTTTTATACCTATGTATTTTGGTGTAAATGTTTTCTTTTATGTTGATATGCTAGTTTATTTATACGAGGTTGCCCGTGGTCAAAATTCGACTATAATTAAACAAAAGAGTATAATACATGTTAAGAATGTAAAGAAAATCACTTCACTCATATACGAACTCTTTTGTTTAAAGCACAGACAGTAGTGACTTATGTGTCAAACGCATTGTAGTGGGTGTAATGTTTTCTTTATTAATTTAATTTATTTTTTTATGAATATTATATAAAATACTAGCTGTTCCCCGCGGTTTCACCCACGTTCCCGGTGTAATTTTTTTTTCATACAAACCTTTCACTGACAATAACGAACATTAAAAAAAAAAAATTGGCCAAATTGGTCCAGGCGTTGTTGAGTTATGCGCTTGCCAACACATTTTGCGATTCATTTTTATATTATAGATTAGCTTTCTGCACTCCTTCTCCATATAAACTTTAACTGTGCCAGATTTCATACTCCTCCGTCCGCGTAATTTTCGTAAACAGGTATAAGCAAAGTTTATGCTCCACGTATTAATATTATAATTGCACAATATACAAATGAGCTAGCATAAGTACTGAGTGGAGCAGGAGGACAATAGCACACGTGGCTGAAGAGATGCAACATCCCCAGTCTCAGCGTCAGATTCGCATGGATTGGATGAGAGCGTATTGGTGTACCAATAGAAGCCCTCTCAAAATAATAAATAGCTTACCTTCTAGGCTTTGTGTGCTTACCACCTTCGGCCACATCATCACCTACCATAGTGAGATTGTAGTCAAACACAAGCCTATAAAATGTAAAAAAAAATATATAGCAAATAGACTAGAAGTTGGTCAACACAGTGACATATAAGATAGATTGCATCATGGCAGAAAAGAACAAAATTATAAAGTTATTTATATAGAGGCGAACTTAGCAACTGCTGATAAACTAAAGTTGATTTACATAATAGTTACAAAAATGTATTAGATTTATCAAATTTCTAAAAAGTCTTTCCATAATCGTATTTAAAAATATTAATATGTAATTCACAAGGTCGGTAACGAAATGTGTTGCATCAGTTAACTATGTCAGACCCTTTACAAATCATGCAATATTAGAGATGTTTTAGATTTCTATCTGTTTATGTTACGCCAAATAGATAGAGTTTCAATTTCTTTTTGAAATTATATTAAATGTCAATGATATTGTATTGTTTGTACCGTGATAGGTGAAGTCAGGGAATATTATTTGAGTGTCTAATTAGATTAATGTATTTAATGCAAGCCAAATTAGCCTAATGTATCGAGAAAACTGCAATTTGTTTTAACGGAGATACTTTTTACACTTAAACTTTTCTATTGTTTTTTTTTTGCTGATTATTCAAATTGATTTAGTTAGATTACGCACTGAAAGCACTTATGAACATAAAATTGCCTACATACACATAAACTAACAAAAACCAGGCAATGGAAAAACTAAAGGATAAATCCAATGAAATTTCATAAAAAATAAAATATTTTTTCTTCCCCCTCACTAAGTAAGTTAACTTACCTATGAATAGTATGACTTTACCGCACGGTTTGGAAGGTTGCGTAAATTGAGAAGAGCCAGCAATAAAATCAGAAATTACTCTTTTTAAAACCAACTTTATTTATCTAGTCTCACGGATAATATTTGCGTGTTATAGCAACTCCAGCCTCTGTTCACAAGTATGACGAATGTGGCACTATCACCCACATAAGTAAATGCCCTAAAGTTAGTATGTTAAACTTAAACTCCCTACAAATAAAATCAATATCAAGGATTACCAATAAAATTATAAATGTGAATGTGTGTATGTATGTTGATTTCTCAATCACACCGCTGAATAGATATAAAACATTTATACCTGCTGGTGAAACAATAGATTCTTCAAGAATGCGGGTTAAACCAGAGAGCGAGGGATGTGAGGGTGTGACGTAATATGAAGGATAAGGACCAAAAATAGTACAAACTTACTCTCATGGGATATTTAGACCATTAAAGTGCTATTACAACGGCAGTAAATTAAGTTAGAGCATCCTTTCAGCCAAAAACATATAATTCTTTGCAGCGATTGGTAGCTTCGGTAGCTTTTAGATATAATAGGATTTGTAGGTTTTTCCATGGAGCTTTACGTTTTTCTTATTATAATGCTGTCCCCCGCCTATGTCCCTCTCCTTACCATAGGCTATCTGCGTACCAAATTTCATCGGTTCAGGGGTATAGGCGTGACAAAGGTAATAGGCAGAATTGCTTTCGCATTTATCTTATTATCGCTTTCCCTTATTGTTGTAAGGATAAAAATAACTGTTTTTTAAAAAAATAATCATTAACTGTCTTGTGCAAACGTGTGACCATTACTTTGTTGCTAATTGTGATAGCAACTTAAAGTGAGACTTTTAATGGTACTTTTCCTTCATATAAGCTATATAATATACGTCGCCAGCAGTCCAACTGGGAGACCGTTTCATTCGACAATTTCCCGATTTTATTCCTAGTATGATGTCGCCACTCAAGATTATTTCTAACGAGCTGCTATTGTTATTTTACCTAACTAATGCTGGCCTCAAATTAAGAATTTAGAATGCCAGTCAATATTCATAACCCAATCTATCTTTCTTTCAATGGCCGCTTCATTATATCTGAGGAGCGTGGTTAGCTTCGGGCTTACATCTAAGCCTATATCCAGCTTCTAATTGGACATAATATGGGTATATACGCATAATAAAGTCAAAATTAATAATAGATACTATCAAATATAGTTGAATGATAGCAGTCAATGTTTGATCTTTGGCTCTTGTTACATATGTGTACCGTTGGCAAAATAAATATATTGAAATCATATAAATTTTGTATGGTATTAAATTTTTGAAATGAATATAATTATAATTTATTTAAATATAGATTAATATAAACGTCAGTTATTTAAATTAGTGTTACGTACGGCAATATTTATAATATGACATATATACATAAGTTTAGAGAGGAAGTGACATGGACAATCTAAAATTTGCGTAAATTTTATGTGTCGCAAAATTTCCAAAATATTATAAGATACAAAACAAAATAACAAACTGGCTGGTTATCAGTTCACCATTAATAGATTATGCTTCATCAGAACGTATAACTCTATCGGTTAAAAATTTAGAGTGAGACGATAAGACTTGTCTTCAAGAAAATAGGGGATGAGACTAAAAAAATATATTTAGTCCGTCAGTTAGATTACTAAAAAATTTTGGACACGTATTTTTTCTTTAGTTGCGAATACAAAAAATTACAACGATATAGTGCGTTGAAATTTCGCGTGACGTCACTTGTATGTAAAAATTGTACTTACAAGTAACGTCACAAGCCCCCACTCCAGAACTTTGGTTCAACATAACTTTGTAATTTTTTTATGATTTGATAAACGAAAAAATACGTGTCTAATATTTTTTGATAATCTAACTGACGGACTAATTACAATTTTTTTTTTTACCCTGTCCTATCGCCTATTGATTTATTTTTTATATAATTTAAACAATGTTAATAATTACCTGTGTATGTTGTGGTTGCCTGTAACTAGATGTGCACCAAGCATTTTTTGTGCGAAGTTATTATTATTAATGTGTGTATCATCTGTTGGTAATCCTTAAAAAAACAAAAAAATGCTGTATTATAATCTTTCTAAGCTTAAGTTATTACGTGACCGAAGTTGGGATGTATGCAAAGCCCAAAATATAACTAGCTCTCAAGTGAAGCTGCCGGAATAAACTAGTAAGAGCTAGGCGATAGATTTTGAGGGGTCTAAATTTATTTTTTATACGACATAGTCGGCAAACAAGCATACGGCCCGCCTGATGGTAAGCGGTTACCGTAGCCTATGAACGCTTGCAACACCCCTCCCCGATGAGCTCTGGCGACCTTACTCACGCGCAGGAACACAACTATAAGTTATTTGGCTACGGTAGGTATTCTGTAAGGAGGAGGTACTTTCCCAGTCGTGCTGCTCTTTGAGCGACATATCGCTATGCTCCACCTCTTTGAAAACTATTTTTTTAGGATCAGATGACCATGTATAGAGAATGTCTTAGGATACTTATTAAATCAGAAGTATAGGATCAAAAATATTTCATGTAACTTCACTTGTTACTATGTGTGGGTCGAGTGAACTTTAAACCAGTTTAAACCAACCAAGTGAGACTTTCGCGCACACTTTTGATGCTGGTTTGAAAAGGCTTGTTTTTGAAAGGGCTCTATATTATATTTTACTCAGAACAAGAAACATGAAGCAGTCCTTTAACAGTTACTACACCATGGACTGTTTGTGTGTGTTATGTATAATGAACTAGCCTTTCGCCCCGCGGTTTTACCGCGTACCCCTATTTTACCCTCTTAGGGGTTGAATTTCTCAAAATCCTTCCTTTGCAAAATTTCAAGTCTCTGGGTCCAGCAGTTTGGGCTATGCGTTTACCCAGTCAGTCAGTTTACCATTTTATATAGGTCATAGGTACAAATGACAATTTCGAGTAAATCATTGTTTTACCACGGGCTCTATATTGATGAATACCAGCCGAAGTACTATCTCAATTCTAAAGTGATTCTACCATCAATTTTTTTAGGAGCAAAATATATTTACTGTCATGTTTTACAGTACTTATTATTAGCGACATAAGATTCATGTTAGTGATTTGCTATAGCGACAATACAGGCGCTGCTTTAGTCTCAAGTCTAAACCTATAGATTTTTTAACTCTATAGAGTTTGCGCTACCAAAGAAGTCCTGTGAAATTAATTAAAATCGATCTTATTTCTTTTGTGACAGCGCCTTCGAGACTTCTTTGGTCCTGCGGACTTTATAAACCAACAAGCTTTCCTCAATAAATGGGCTATCCAACACTGAAAGAATTTTTCAAATCGAACCAGTAGCTTCTGAGATTAGCGCGTTCAAACAAACAAACAAACAAAAACTTCAGCATTATACCAAATAATCATAGCACTACATTTTTTATGTTTTAATCGAAATCCTCTAACATTAAAGATATCGCGGTAGATCCAGGTGAAGATCCTAGGATGAGGAAGATTTTTTTAAGACTGATCGTAATGAGTAGAAAAAGTAAGAAGAAACTTATTCCCTACACAGTAGTATATTTTTTGTTTGCTTGAAGACTGACAAGCAAGCAGGCGGTTCACTTTGTTGGAGAGTGGCTATCGTCGCCTATGGACCAGGAGGACGATACTGGTAGGTGTTTGGCGACAGATTGTGGTTGGTAGCCAGCCAGGTATTTTATATATTGGTATTTTTCGTTTTGTTTTAATTGCATATTGTATTGTACATTTTGCTGTTTTTGAAAAAATATAGCCAATAGTCAGATAATTAAAAAAAGAAAAAAAAAATGTAACCTTGATGAGTTTCTTGCCGGCTATTCTCAGTTGAAGGCTGACTTCCGAACCCGTGGTAACTTCAGTAAATTCGACCTTCATAAGTGCCCTCCTAGGGCCCAAACTGAATAAATGGCTTTGACTTTGACTGAGATGAGAATTACAAATTCCCTACCACCGTGCTATAGTTTTCTCACGAACTTTCCTTCACTGAAAGCTCAAGCTCATTGTAGAATTCAAACCCACCAACTTTGTCACGGCATTCGACGTAAACCCCTACCTCAAGAGAAATCTGACATTTAAAAAATATATTTTCATTTATTTAAATGTCAAGAATTCATTACCCAGCTAAAAAGGACATAATAAAATTTTCTACGATTCAATTTGAAGGAAAAATTCCATTTGATTTTCGAGGCAATAAACAAAGATTTAGTTTGAGAAGGGTAAGTAAATAAAATGTGATTAGGGTCCAGGAATGACATCTTAACCCAGATTATGTGATGAATTTATTGGGTAGTTGGCAGATGTCGAACGCACCTCTTTGGAGATCAAAATTGATGACTTTTTGATGACAACTAGGTACATTTTATTACCGTGTAATAAACAGGAAATATTCCTGGTAATAAAATAAAATTATTATATAAAATAAAAATACCTTTCTTAAAAACAAGATTGTTTGAATACTTTGTATTGTCACTAGTTTCAAAAGTTAATGCAAAGTTCAGCTCAATCGGTTGGTTGGAACTAGTTTAAAATTTAGTTGTAAGTTTCGACCCACGCATACCTACCAATCTCATAAAAAAATAAGCCGACCGCTTAACTGAGACCGTTCCTGAGGTAGCTGCGCGGTGGGGGAGGGGCGGCAGTTGTCACAAGTTGACGTACCAGTGAGCTCTCGCGTCGCGTCACCACACCCCCTCACGCACCGCGCATCTACCTCAGGACCGGCCACAATCTATCTAAATATCTACATTTGAGATTAGCTACTATATAACTATTAGAGAATCCTATTGAGCAGTGTGACGATGACGTCGACGTGACGTGGTATAATAGTATGGTATTTTTATGAAGTCAAAGTCAAAGCCATTTATTCAGTTTAGGTCCTAGAAGGGAACTTATGAAGGTTGAATTTACTGAAGATACCACCGGTTCGGAAGTCCGCCTTCAACTGAGAAGAACCGGTAAGAAACTCAGCAAGGTTACATTTTATATATTTTTTTTATAATCTGAAGGCCTCCATTACTACATAAAGAATGTAGCTTAATAATATTTGATCTCAAAAAGCTTTTCATTTCCCTAATAATTCCATCTTATTATATAAACTAAAATATAAAGAACTGAATGTATAATTCAAGTAATGAAGGTACATTTTAGTCAAGTTATTCTTTGAAGTTATTCAACATGAATCATAGAGTTTATATCTAAAAAATAATTTGAATTCAAAGTTGCGTCATTAATATTGAAGCATCATCAAATCAAATGACAAACAAACTTAACTTGAGCTTGGAAAATACTTTCCAGAAAAATCGCACGCCGTTAAAAAAATCTTTCGAAAGTACGAGGCGAAGTTGAAATCTAATTTGGAAAGGCTTTTCATGTCGAACTCCATCTCTATTTAAAGCAGGTGACGAACTCAAATAACTAACACTTAGTTTAAGTGTCGACTGTTGAAGTACTAGTACTAAAGGTTATCGAAAAAATATTCGAATATGGAGAGAAACCACATAAAAATTACGCATTTTTTTAAATTACCACATTCTCTTGAATTGTCCTCACGTCTTTTAATAACTAAGGGAATTTAGACCATATTGCCAAGGGCCGTGGGCCCAGTACAAATTAGGGACATTGCCTTTAATTTAGCCTTTTGGCACAGCAATGATTTCCTTCACCGACATGCCAATGATGCAGTGTACCAATAAACCACCACGGCTTCCAAATTAAAGTGACTTTACAGTGAGATTTCAGAAATATCTACCTACATGATGAGATTCTTAGTACAGTCTATTAGGTATAACAAAGTTGCCTCAAACTGTCAAGTCTCGCAACTGTACTGTTGCTCAAATAATAGCGTACCATTAGACTTTTAAATGCTTTCACCCTTAACCCCATTGCCGAAACAATTGTGCGACTTCAGTTGGTTGAATACCATGCTTCTGTCTTTAGAAGGTTTCTTGTAAAGTTTTAATACATGTAGAATAGAGGGCATACAATTTTGGCATGTTTTGTGTTGATCATGAATTAGTCAAAAATACTACGGCAGATTGGATTTAACTAATACCTAAGGACGATTTATTATTTATTGTTGCTATTTATTTTTCTTGTTGTTATTTCATATTTTTGTGTTTATGCGTATTATATTTATTTAAAAATTGTTAAACACTTAATGGAAAATAGCCAACATTGTCCGACTGTCCAAAAAAAAAAACAATATATATAAAAAGTGTAACCTTGCTGAGTTTCTTGCAGGTTCTTCTCAGTTGAAGGCGTCTTCCGAACCGGTGGTAACTTCAGTAGTTTCGACGTTCATAAGTGCCTTTCTAGGGCCTAAACTAAATAAATGGCTTTGACTGTGATTGTTTTGAAAATCAAAAATATATACAATTGATTGAGATAAAATTTGCAACTAATTGATTAATTTATTTTAGTTAAAATAAAAATTCTAGAAATTAATTATATTCATCAAGAAGTA
This sequence comes from Tetheella fluctuosa, assembly GCA_951216915.1. NCBI lineage: Eukaryota > Metazoa > Arthropoda > Insecta > Lepidoptera > Drepanidae > Tetheella > Tetheella fluctuosa. The sequence goes on from OX578230.1 coordinate 9,686,592, forward strand.
AATAAATATGGTATGGATAGAACAATGTTATCTATTTTTGTTTCTTTACTTGTACCTACTAAAATAACTAATTGACTCAGGCGTGACTTTACGGAAATCCATTACAAGATTATACAAAGACAAATATTTTGTAACTAATTCCGCTGGATCTCCTTCTCTGTTAACTCCCATACTAAGAAACTCAACAGGAAATCGACACGAAGTACCATCAGCACTGTCACCGACTCGACCAACGCGCAAAGGCGGAACTTCGCAGACGTGTTGCCTCACCGACTGTCCGGATCGAACCTTGGCAGTGCGACTTGACAGATAAGGAGATCAAGCGGAATTAGTTATAGCATAATTTTTATTTTAAGTAAACAAAAATGTGATTCCGGTGTTAAAATAAAGTCACATAAACCTTGTACACGATATAGTAGCATCAATTTCTAAAGTTTCTATAAAAGACTATTACAGTATTGGTAGTTGAGTACTCAGAAAATAAGCTATGAGCCGACATTGATTTCCCCGCAGACGTTTTCGATTTACTGTACACTCTGTCAACGATGTTCGATATTTCATGAACTTATGTACACACGATGGATTGTTACTTTAGAATGGCTTTTCAATTTTATGAACTCAGATAAAAATCTAAATGTTTTTAAAGGGGTCCGTTTGACCGTAATTTCAACACTATTGATTTATGTAACTGTAATTGGAAAGCTTAAATATTTTTGGGAATATACCGGGCTCTAAAAGTGTTGTTTGAGACACACGTTAGGTGTTAGGTTCTTTTTATATTAAACTAGCTATTCCCCGCGGTTTCACCCACGTTCCCGGTGTATTTTTTTTCATACAAACCTTTTCCTGACAATAACGAACACATAAAAGAAAGATTTATCCAATTTGGTGCAGTCGTTCGGAAGTTATGCGCGTAAAAACCTTTCGGCGATCCATTTTTATATATATAGATGGGTTTCACCACTGATGCCCATAAGAAACCGATGTCGCTTACATATTTGCTTGAAAAGAAACCTATTTATTCATTCTGGCGTTGAGAGTCTCTAGATTGTAGAAGCCAAGAAATACAAACACCAAAAGCAAGTTCCACTTCTTTTCTGACCACATTATAAAAGAAGATGAAAAACGTTGTAAGTATGTTTGGTATGCTAACAAGGTACGGGTGAAAAAATTCTGGCGTCTCGTCGAGTGGAAGATTGGGATGGTGGAATCAGGTAAATAATTCCTGGGTGCCAACTAGGTTATCATCGGCTTAGTGATTAAGCCTTCGATGGAGTCTCAATCGGTTATCCCTCCAAAATTGTATTACCGATAAATTTCCTGAAACCATTGTATGCAAAATCCTGCAAAACAAGTCCTCAACAACGCCCTCATGGAACCGAATCAAATTAAACAAGTGACTCAGGTGTGAATAATCCACTGGCACGCCGCTTGCGTCTCACTTTGACATAGTTCCATGTTGCCCAACTATTTAGACAACGACGTTCAATTAATTAATATTCACGTATTTTGATCATATATTAGGATTCTTGGGCAATAAGGGTGGTAGTTGAGTGAAAACCAGGTAACAATTATCAGAATTATATTTTCTATAGATTAGAATAAAAATTAAGGTATCTAGTTGTTTATCATCATTACTTGAAGTCTATAGGTCTATTAAATGAAATGGCCCGCTTGGCTGGCTATCACCCTCAAGTTGAAAATCTGCCTCCAAGCACCTATTGGTGTCTTCCGGCAGTTGCACTTGTGAACCAGATGCCTTCTAAACTTTATAAAGGTCGGCAACTCATTGCCAATCCCACTGGTACTGCTAATGTGCATAGTCGACGATATCCACATACCATCAGGTGGAACGCTTTACGGCTTGCCAGCCTTCCGACATACAAAAAAATATATAATATATGGAAACAAGAAATGGTCTGGATAGTGTAAAAAATCACTGGATGTCTGCAAATATACAAGGTTGTTTGTTATGTAAATTCGTGAGCGAACCATGTAGATCTTTCTAGACTGAATCTGATGAATATTACTGATTATGAAGAATACTAACTGCAGCGAGCGATCGGTATACACTTCGTGGTTATTGTTTTTAACTGCATGGAAACCATTTTTCGATTAAACAATCATATAATTTGGAGTTTGTTGCTTTAAGTAGGATTGCAAAGTGTAAATATTTGGTTCTAATTTCACGCTTAAATGGGGATTTAATTTTGGTGGTCATTTACTATTTTTGGCAAAATAAAGTGATATTTTCTGGTGGTTAGTTAAACATAATGCATTATAAACATTATAGCCTCACTTTATAAAGGATGTCTTCTATGTCGTTTATTTCCATCAAATGCTGTATATAAGGTTAGTAAATTAGGGGCGAGAAATTCAATTAATTAATGGAATTCCAGACACAAAACTAACACGTCGCGAGCCTAACAACTTTTTGGTTACACCGACATTTAATGTTACTACGAAAACTAGGGAGGTTACTTTTCTATTAAAATATATTTCAATAATAAAAAAAGATATGGGCTGAACAATCAAACAAAATACAAAAATAAAAGCTTTCAAACAAATGAAACAGCATACAATACGTACCAAGATAGCACCTATACCTCGGTTATTATAGGAAGAGCTATGACAGTTTCGAAACATTCCATTACATGCAAATTTTTTTTTTTGGTAATCAAGATACATAAAATGATTATATAATTTTATACACTTAAAAAAATATATAATATACGTAATAATAATAATAATTACAGCCTATATCTGCCCACCGCTGAGCACAGGTCTCAGCATTCACGAATAAGGGTGAAAGGGGAATGGGCAAATACTCCACCACGCGTGCCCACTGCGGGTTGGTGGAGGCAGGCTAGTGGTCAAGCTACTGTTGGAGTTGTCAAGCCACCTAGGAGGCCTCCAACTAGCTTAACGACCATCACAATTAAGTGATAACCGGGACCAACGGCTTAACGTGCCTAATATATTCTAATAAAATTAAAAAATAATCTAATAAAATTACGTTATTATTGTCATATTTGAATAACGTACAACGATTGAACGTATATCACAGTTTGAAAAAAATTCGAACATTTCTCTCAGTTTTAATTCTAAATTTTAAAATTGTTTGATGTGTGCATTCCTGTTTATGTTTTAGTGGACATTAAACATCTAGAAATACAATTTAAGTATACTTTAATTAACAATATAAATTCGATATGATTTTGTTTACAGCAGTAATCGAGTTGAAACAAAAATCGATTAAATTTGTGATCGATTAATCAGTGCCTGTCTCTATAGTTTTTAAAATTGTCAACTGTCATAGCTCTTCCTATGAAAACCGAGGTATAGTAGGTAGTCCGTACTGCAATATTTTTTTTAATGATTTATCACACATACTTCTACAAAATTTGTTTAGTCTTAAAACATTTGAAAACCTACATTGGTTTGTTTTATTTATCTATACTTAATAATATTATAAAGCTGAAGAGTTTGTTTGTTTGAACGCGCTAATCTCAGGAACTACTTCAGGTTCGATTTGAAAAATTATTTCAGTGTTCGATAGCCCATTTATCGAGGAAGGCTATAGGCTTTTTATCCCGGGAAAATATTCGGTCGTAATTTTAATGAAAAAAAAAAACCTGAAATTGTAGTACTTCATCACTGCTAAGCATCAATTAAAACCATTAACAGCATAATCAGGTGTAAAATTAGTTATTAAAAAATACATTTAATGGTTTTAATTAATGCTTAATAGTGATAAAGTACAATTTCAGGTTTTTTATTTTTCATTAAAATTACGACCGAATATTTTTATTTTATCATTTTCGGAATACTTATGAACTACACTATCATCCCTCAGAAAACAAAAACAAAGCAAATTTATACTAGGTCAACAGTTTAAGTAGTTAAACTCACTACTATACATCTAACTGTATTGTAGAGCTATCAAGTTGGGTTGGTATCGTCGCACTTGCAAATAGTTCCACAGTTTCACTGTTGATTCAGTTACCTATACTAAACCTATGTGTTGCTTTGTGTATATTTTGTAAAGAAGCTTTATCAGCTTCCCTGTTTTTTGACTCAAATATAATATAAGAATCTCCCTAGATGTCAGTCAGTTAGGAAAGTTATATCTTTCCTCTATAAATAAGTATTTACAGATAATCATTATATACTTGCCCTGTTCGTAGTAATATCGTGATAGTGAAATATATATCTACTTTTTCAATTCCTTTTATTCAGCATCTTGGTATTTAATTAAAAATAAAGTATCTATGTAAAATGGAATATTTATAAAAGTTATTACATACAATTATTTACTCCAGCATTTTCAGATCATATGAAGTTCTTGATTCTTAAACCCATCTCTCCATAAGCTATTGTCAATAAAAGGCCCTGCAGAAATCTTTATTGTGAACCCAACAATGCCACACAAAGGCATTCAATTCGTTTCTGCCGTGTCAAATATTGAATTTAAAATGAGATTTTGATAAAAGGATCGAGTTTATTAAATTAAATGCTTACCGTCCGCCTTGACTTAGCTTTTGAGATTACGTGAGCATTTTACTTCCTTTATCGAGGAAATTATTTCCTAACTGGATTTGGTGAGGTATTTGATAAATTCGTAACTTGCAGCGCAATAAGAATATTGAAAATAAGCGTCAGGTTGAAAATCCTATGTTTATTCTATGCAAATCTTCTTGAACTAATTAAACAGACGCTAATAATAATTGCTTTGTTTTCTTTTGCTTCATTTGACTAAAGTGCGATCGCAAAGTAGAATTTCGTGTAATGACCTCAGTGCACATGAACACGCCGTACTCCTACTATAATATGATACAGTTTACTAGAGTTTAAAATATTTTATTTATTTAAATAATTTTAATGGTGTATGAGAAAAGAACTGAGATGAAATGTATCAACCACTAACCTGCACTTGAAGATCCGCTTCCTTGGGGTACCCCGGCAGATGGTGATAGATCGCTGATTGCTGCGCAAGGATCTTGAATCCTGTACTAGCCACGTAGTAGTAGTTTGCTGATTTTTTGGTATTTATTTTTGGGAATTTTACACGAGCGTCAGCTTAATTGCAGCGGTTCAGTTGGCGGTTAAATTACAACAACAGAATAATATCAGGTAGAGGGCAGCACTTGTCGCTGCTTAGAGTGCGTTCGGAAATTGTGACTGATACATTTCTTTATATTAAATTAAATATTGTAGGCTTGTGCTAACATAAAAGTATTGGAAACGAATAAATAATAATAATACGGAACAAATGGTTTTAAAATATTTTCTAGTATCTAAAGCATTAAAAAATATGAATGTGAAATAAAGTTGATCAAACATAGATGTTTGCAAAAGTGCTGCATCGTTTTGCGAGCAAAATGAAAATACATTTACGGAAATTACGGAGTTTGCAAGGTTGGAAAAATACCGAATTGTTATCAGAAAAGATAGATATAATAAACCTACCTCCCAAGAGACACTCCAAGGGATAAACAGTCAATCAGTAAATCCCATACAACCTTTCGAGTGAGTTTTTTAGCATTCAAGCAAAATTATCAAGTATAGACTCTATGGACTTGATAAGAATATAAAAAAAGGGAAAAGTAATTAATTTTTAATAAAAAATAAAACCGACTTCAAGGTGGGTTTGCCCTAAAAATATAAAATAACGATATTAGAGCTCCTTTAGTCAGAAGTCAGCGAAAGGGAAGTACGTGTTCCAGAATGTAGAATAATTCTTTGGCTACTGATTATCTGATTCCTGGTAGCCAACCATTCCACCGTGCTATGGATTTCTCGCGATGTTTTCCTTCACTGAAAGCTCAAGTTCATTGAAGAATTTCCACGACCTTTGCCGCGGTATCCAACGACACTACCACTGAGCTATCATAAATTAAATGTCATCTCTGGCTTGTTACAGACATGGATTGGATCGGGAGTCTTGGTACATTATTTGGAATGGGGATGATGTTGGGCTTCCCGTCATGTATGCTAACTGCATTACAAGCACCAGTTTCTATTATCAAAGTAGATTTGGAACAGGTTTCTTGGATTGGGTTAGTTTAACAATGTTACAATAGCCTCAAACTAATGTATTTGTAAATTTCAGTACTGAATGTATATTACTGTTGTCTTCATTTTCTTTTTCAGTTTCAACAGATTTTTTCGCAATAATTATAGGATTTTTAATATCATCAACTACCATAGAAGTCTTTGGTCGTAAAATGATACCTAGAATTTTTGGCGGCCTATCAACCGGGGGAAATACTATACCAGTTGCTATTATCTTAGGAGAATATTGTGATCCAAAATATAGATCTATATTTTTATATTTTAAAACTGTGTTAGTATTTACTGGTAGTATGGTTAACTACATTTTAGGACATTATTTTTACTGGAGACATATTTAATGATTGTTAAATCGAAATATAGTGACCTGCTTTTTGCTACACATATATGGGAGGGGTGCAAATTGATAGGTAGGCATATTTCATTTATGCCAATATTGTATGGTGGATGAAGGTTCCGACGTCAAACAAGAACCCTTATTGTTTTGTCATGACCGTCTGTGTCTCATTGTAATTTTATTCGGAGACTAACTAGATAACTACTCGCTAAACTGCTACTTCTGAAAATTTATAAATATTCATAATAGTATTGCATAATGAATTTAATAGACAATAATCATCAGTATGTAGGCTAAAGCCTACTAGCCTACTTCATGGACTATATTATCCTAATGTTATAAATGCGAAAGTGAGTTTGTTTGTTACCTTTTCACGCTTAAACCGCTGAACCGATCGCGACGAAATGTAGTATGCAGATAGCCTATGGTATGGAGAAGGACATAGGCTACTTTTTATCCTGAGAAAACATTAGATCCCTGGGGAACGCGGGTGAAACCGCGGGGTGAAAGTAGTATAATAAAAGTGTGTACAGCCATAGGTTTTAGATTTATATTACGTGTGTTAACACGCGCAGATGGTTAGTTTTTTGATACATTAATTCTTTTCCTCGATACATTGCTATTCAGAATTTATCAGGAGCCAACTAACTTACAGTCCATTATAACGATGCTTTTGAGATTATCGTTAGCTACATAATATTGTAAATTATAGGCACAAAAACTCTCTTCTGGCAATATGAATCGTAATAACTGCTTATTGTAACTCCATTAGCAACACTACACCTGTAAAAACAATTGAAGATGATATAGTCCATAATTTTAACAAAACTCAAGGTCAGGTTACAATAAAAAAAATAAAATCAAGTAATAAACTTAATAACAATGTACACGTTCAATAAAATCAACCACGCATGAATGTGAATGGCTAAGTGGCAACTCACCAATCACAAGTCCTGATTTTGCACAGACTTGATTGGTTTTAGTGAAGTAATTTGTCACACAGGACTCGATTGGTGGAACGATAAATCACAATTTTAAATATAGTTGCTTAATGAATGCTATTGATGTGAAATAAGGAGCTATAGATTTATAGTACTATATACATAGCTTGATAAATAGCTAGTGTACAATTTTAGGTGACACATAAACTAATGAAGCAACTATAATAAGTAAAACAAAAACTTAGACACAAGATTAGAAAAGAATTTCCTCTAATAAAGAGATAAAATATCATAAACACAAATAAACATTATAATAATAACGCTTAAATAATTTAGGTACAGAACTTAATTTTTTCTTTGAAAGCTAAAATAATATGGTACCTATACCTAATATAAAACTGACGTTATAATAAAAATTCAATACTTACTCGAAGCAAATATAAAAAGTTAACTGAATTTTGGAGATCGTTACCAGATTAATTCTACCATCTCACTTTGGTAAGTCTTAAAGGTGATCGGGCTCTCAAGTGCACGTGTACTACAAAGTACCCTACCACCGTGCTATGTTTTCCTCACGATGTTTTCCTTTAAAAGCGCAAACTCATTGTAGGATTCGAACTACCTTCACCGTGGCATCCGACGTCACTATTACTGAACTATCATCATAATAAATAATAAAATTCATACAAATACAACTGAGTAGAAAGCCTGTGATCAAAACAATTTATTCTGACCTATCCTGCCCAGAACAAAGCCTATGATATATAATTTCCGTTTCTCGATACCAATTTGCACTGACATCCTGTTCTACTTCTATTATGACGACATTCGCTTGATATCAAAAGCGGCAGTATCTCATAACTCATAATTCATTGCGTCTTACCATCTATTGTCAGTATGGCCTTATACTATAAAAGCAGTAATGGATTATGATCATCTAAAAGTTTAAAGAGGATATATTTGTGATGCATGGTCAAAGTTCTTCCTGCTAACACCTAAATATTTCTGTATCAATAAATTGGCGTGAAATATATTTAGTTTGAAAATCTGAAAATGTTTTGGCTTATTATGGGGACTCCAAATATTACTGGCTCCGTTTTTACCATAAAACTTTTATTAAGTGTTCTAATTTTCAATGCTGTATTTAATAGTTTCGCTAGCTGCAATGCCTCATTATGTTATTTTTTTGTCAGAAATATTTTTTTTCCTTCTGATTTCCCTTATTTTGGGAAGGCAAAGGGTTATAATAATTGCGGGCGTGCGCACAACTACTCACCAATGATTAATCACTATCAAATTAATGGTAGCATACAAACAAAGAAACAGACAAAAAATATAATTATGTACATCTATAGATTATAATATTGTTGACCTATTTGATTTTTCTGTGCGCTTTTTATTATTGGTCGAATATATTCATTTATTTTTCTTAAGATGTCGAATGACAGATTTTTCTCTACGTCATCGGCCATTTCCTTAACACTTTTCACCGATTATTTGCCAAAAGTATCATTCACCATTGTCTATAATCAATTATAAATTATAATCCATCAATTGTTAATTGTTTGCACATTAAGAATGCGTCGAAAAAAGATTTCCTCAAATAGATACAAAGACAAAAACTATGTAAAAAAAATCATGTAGATTTTTGTAAAATTCAAGCTCAGACCGAAAACAAAAAACAAGGGCAGGGAACTTTGAACATTTTAGCTATTATTATTAAAGTCTAGGTTATAAAAACCTAACTGGGCATGAGGAATATAAAAGTTCTGTAGCGGTTGCTAAAACTATGATTTAGTCAAATATTTACAACAATATTATATTGAAATGAAATTTATTACAAAATTCTAAAGTCTAAAGAAAACTAAGTACATAATCAGTTATTACTATATACTTGTATTCTAGCAACGTAATGACAATAACCAATTTCTCCGATATATTACAAGTAAATCTCCTGACTCCAAATGACTGGGACTTGTGTAGGCAGATGGTGATATAATTGAACAGGTGTTTTATAATAAATTTAGCTTGGAAAATTATTCTTCAACGTACATGGATCAATAGATGCACCAGGTGTCTAATCGTCTATGATAAAAACTTGATATTTTGGTGCATATTGTTATTTGTGAAACTTCAAGACAAATAGCAGACGGTGAATTCTCAAAACCTTAAAATTTTCCATCATGTAAAACACAATTTTCTTCCAATAATACAGTTAAACAAAGAAATTTTGTATCAATATACTGACAGATGTAGCTCAACAAGTTGCTTTTCCTTTTATTCTTAGATCTATCAATAAAATACTTCTTAACTCCCTTTGAACAAAACTATCAATTCTAAAGATAAGCTCCAGAAGAAAATAATAGGATGAAATCCATTCAAGTGTGTTCAAACGTGGTCTTAAAATAAAGCCTCTAGTATGAGATCCAATCAAAATAAGATCTTGGACACGATTAAACGTTTATTGAGTGGATTTTCTATATTAGAGATAACCAATCTCTAGATTCGGAGATTGTTTTTGCCACATATTGTTTCAGATGATGAAGTTTCTTTTTTTTAGCTTTTATTTCTGTTACCTATTAAATTTTTTACGAAAATATTTTGGTTCATTAGTTTCTTGTTAGAGAATTTTATTATTTTTTGTATATTTATAAAGTACTCTCTAATTAATATTTCTACTTTTATAGCTACCTTTTAAATATCTACTAATTATTAAGAAAATTTGTATAAACTGCTTTAGAAATTTCATAAACCTAATGGAAACTTTTTGCAGAAACATTTAAACCTTTTGTGAGAAATTAATCACTCACAGTATATTCAGAAATCAATTCTACGCTCTTAATTTTAACTTTCAGTATAAATTGCTTACAATATACATTTCAGTAAACCACAATGATTTATTAATAGAGATCATTACTGACGATAAAAAAAGACTGGCAATGATAAAGATAACGCAAGCTTTACGTTCCGTAAATTGCCAATAGATGGTGTTAGTAGTCTTTTACATCGCGATGGCATTAGCTTCTCACTGAATGATGACATGCTCGCAATTTTATTTGTTAAGTTGCCATCAGAAGGGTCTTAACTGACTCGACTGAACAGCGAGTGATGAATAAGGAGATGATCTCTTTGATTAAACTCCGCTCGCTTAAGTCTCAACTATCGCAGAGACTTTTGTCGAATAACTGACGCTGTTTTTGGCCCTCTTTATTAAAATTTATTAAAAAATCAAACAAAAAGAAATCTTCATCTGGGTGCACTCATGAAGATTTCTTTTTAATTTATTCCATATTTACTGTAGTATTTCTCTAATTGTAATTACTGCTTTTACAATTTGATTAGCTTAGCATGTTCCATTGAGATACATATTACAATATTTATATTTTATTAACCATACTTTGAGCAAATAAATACTTTTATTACCTATATTAATATCATCTATATATATAACAATCTGTCCGTTACCTTTTCAGGCCTAAACCGCTGAACCGATCGCGATGAATTTTGTACGCTGATTGACTATGGAGTGGGGTTACTTTTAAGAACGGCTGAGAGCTCTAAGCGCTCGCTAATTGTCCGTGTAAGGGTGGTCGATGGTCCCCTGGACTGGACACACCTTACCGTACCTTCGTGTCCCGTCAAAAAAAAACAAAGAGTGAAACCGCGTGTGATATAAATAGAACATCAATGAAAACATAAATGATTTGTTGTTGATACAAAATAATATGAACCCTAAAATGACTGAAATAAGGTTGATTTTCGATTAACACAATCATTTCTTAAGTCTTGACACTCGTTCTTACAAAATTTCAGGCCTTAATTTATACCATGTGTCACCCGTTCTAACAAGTTTTTTTTTTGCAGTTATGGATAAATTACTATAAAATAAGTTGACTCATAGAGCAAAAGTAAATGCGGTAAATTTTTTGTATCGGCATAATTATTATTGAATCGACCTTTAGTTATATTTGTAATTGTTATAATGTGGATACGATAAACATAGATGCGTGTTATATTTAATCACTTTTGAAAAATTCATCTTACCTCTTACAAACATTTAAATGTTAGTTTTTTTTAGGAGTTGTAAGATAACAAATAACAATAATATAATAATATAACATAATCTAAAAAGAGTACAGACCACGAGTCTGTAGAATGTAGATTACTTTAAATAAAAAAAAAATATAAAAAAATGTTAAAGTTTGAGTGTATTTTTGTTACCACTCAACTCCGTAACAGATGAACGAATGGATGAAATGTAATACACAGATATTATAAGTTTTGGATTAAAAAAACATCAGATCTCTCGGGAACATGGGTTAAGCTTTTAAATATGTCATCGCTAACCATGAGGATGAAAAGTTATGAAAATCAATTTTTTTTTTCAAAATCAACGGGTTCGTTTGATTGATTTTTCAAAAATCCAATGATGCAGTTTTAGTTTTCATCAAAATGGAGCTGGAGACTCGTTTGAGTATTTTTCGCTATTCTATATAGTTTAGGATTTGGCCATCCACACCCACTTGAAAAATTCAACCTGTATATACCTACATATATAGAAATAGAAAAGTGCCAAATGATTGCTCTAGGTTCCATCATAATTGACATACTCCATATCTCGGGAAAATATTTAAAGAAACAGAGCGAAACAAAAAAAATGTACCAATTTAGAATAAAATATCTTAGCACATTGCATTACCAATAGTATGTAAAAATCTTTATAATAATTCTAAATCTGCTGTTTTTAAATATCGCACAATCATTGATCGAGGTGATTGTAATATAAATATAAAACAGAGCATCGTGCTCGTTGGAGCGAGTCCGCGCCGTGGTCGGCATCGACTGTCAAGTTCACTTCACCGGTTGCCTGCTCGCCTTTTTGTTAGAGTTACGAAGGAGTTATGCAACCAATACTCTTATTGCTATTTATTTATTTATTATCATTTATTTTCTTTATTTAGCTCACAAAACAGATACGAAACAAGATACATTGATTTCTCAAACAGCACTAGATATGTACCCAAAACATGTGGGCACTGCATGATAATAAGTAAACACAAAGTAGGAACAGCAGCTTATACTGAACAAACACATTTTTTAACAAGTACAGGAAATTAAAACTAAAAGAAATAAACTAATATTTTTTTTTTATAAAAAACAATTATTTAATGAAGACAGTGAAATTAGTTATTAAATTTTAGCATATTATTTTTAAATGTTCGAGGTCGTGAGTCAAATATGCCTAACGTTTTATTTGTATGATTAATTTCATTAAAGAAGCGACACATACGTACAATGCTATTATTCAATTATTTACATCGAGAGTATAGAATAAGCAGGTGGTTAAATAACTCTTAGACGACTTAACTTCGACGTTCATAAGTGCCCTTCTAAGGCCTAAACTGAATAAATGGCTTTGACTTTGAACAATCTTCGCTGACTGAGAAAACTGGTAATACTAGGGGAATTCCCGTATTAGGTACTGATATTGACAAGATTTATTTTTTCTCCGTTTTTGAAGGACCCTATTCCTCATCCTAGTGGCTTATGAAGAAGTAAACCTAAATATTTTTTTGTGAATTCATTTATTGCAGGTACTATTGAATTGGATATGAATTGGGGCCATGGGGCTCTAGTCCCCTCAAAAGCATCTGGGTCCACTCTTGACATGTTAACCGCTACTAATAGTAGGTAAGCGTTACATGACTGGGTGTTTGTATTTGTAATGAGTATTACATATTTTAGCTAAACGATGTTCGCAATATATAATAAGATCTAATAGGTAGTAAATATACAAAAAATATACGGATTTTTTTATACAATTTCCGTGAAAATGTTTACTAGTAGTTCCCAAGCATTTTTCTAAAAAGACTACAAGCTTGGAAACTGGCTCTCAAGTGCAACTACCGGTGTTTAAGTAGGGATAAGATTATGTAATGTTTGAGGTGACATCAAACTATCCGTTATGCCATGGCATAATGGTATACGATATGTAATGGTAGATTCATTTCTACTGGTCTTGCAGTCTTTGTTATTGTGTAGGTAATTAAATTATATACCGCGCGGGGACTTCGCAATAACCGTGCGAAGTGCGTGCCGGTTTTTTTTTTCGGCAAATTGTCACGCCATATAATGCCCATTAATTTCTACCTATCATCATCTTTGCCGCAAGACGTCCACAGCTGGATATAGACCAATAGGAACGGTCTTGGGCGGCCTGCATCCAGCGTTTCGTCCGTCCACCTTGTAAGTGGACGTCCTACGCTGCGCTTGCCGGTCCGTGGTCTCCACTCCAGAACTCTTTGGTGCCATCAGCCATCCGTTCTGCGCACCCAACCTATTTCTACCTATGCTCTATATTTATCTAGACTTTTGCTTACGTTAACTCTGATCCAGTTCTATAAAAAAGCTCCCACAATATTACCATAAAAAACATAGAAAAAGTCAAGCTCACAGCTAATACAAATAGTTTTGTAACAAGTTTGTAGTTTCAATGTCAAAACTATTTTATAATTTGCGCTGCGTGACCCCTTTTGAGAGTTGGAGACACATTAAACAGTGTTCATAAAATCTGTGAGAATTCTCTGTTTGTCTTAACATAGACTTACTATGGACTTGGTTCTCATAAATAAATCTTAAGAACTATTATGGACTAAAATGTAAATTTTGTAATGTTTCTGTCCATTGCAAAAGTTGTAGGGACAAGCCGTTTGTAATTTAAATAAGCTATGGGCTAAAATGCTAAAAAAAACAAAGATGGCGTACAAAATATCAATAAATATAATATAATATAATGCATTGTATAAGCTAAATAAAATTATCTTTTATGTATCTATCTAATATCTAATATTATAAATGCGAAAGTGAGGATGGGTGATGGATGGATGGATGTTCATCCATGGATTTGGATGAAATTAGGCACATAGATAGAATATATTCTCAATTTAAAATTAAATAACCTACTTTTTTTCCCGGAAAAACGTAAGATCCCTCGGGAGCTTGGGCGAAATCGCGAGACGGAAGCTTATTAGTATATTATATTTTTCCTTTTAAAGAACAAACTAATGTAATCAATTAATCAAGCCAATTATGATAACCTTCATAATATTCAACTAAAATAAATGACGACAATTTTATTACCTTGTAGTAATAAGATATAAAAAAATAATTAGACCTTTAACACTTGCTAGCCAGTCTGGAGTCTGTAGGTATGTCACAGTCCAATAACTCCGGAATAGATAAATGTACCAATCAAAAGTTTACCTTTTTTGAAGACTGTATTATATCATAATGATTCTAGTTTACATTAGCTTCCGATCCACGTTCGTCAGGTACATGATGTTTTACGGGATAAAATTCACACACACATACACAGACACACACACACACAAACTAAGATAAGATTAAGATTTAGGCGTCGGTACTATTACGTTCTTATTTCATAGTTTATACAATAGCAGACTGAAGATCAATGTTTTTATGAAAATTTTTATGACTTAAAAATACATTGTTTTTTTTTTTACGGGACTAAAAAGTAAAAGTTTTTTGGTTCTCAACCGGATTGAATTGTTTAAGATTTCTTTGTCCAATCCGTTCAATTTCTTAATTCCATCGGATGTGCCAACAAGACGCATTGTTATACTATTAACATCGTAATGACGTTAATTATTCGTGTAAGATTACATTTTTTATTGAACAAGCAGCTTTAACTTTATTGCCAACTTGCTTCTTTCCCGTGGTTTCTGAGGGATCTTATGTTATCCCGGGATAAAATTATACTATATGTTAAAACAAGAATATATCTGTGTGCCAATTTCCATCCAAATCCGTTCTGTATTTTTTGCGTGAAAGAGTAATAAACATCCAGACATCCGGATGGATGATGGATCACAAACTTTCTCATTTATAATATTAAGTAGGATTTGTAGGATAGGATAAGACGCTATTTGTCACTACGAGCTTATCTGACAATGGATATAGAGTTCGTTTCACCAAAGAAGTCTTTAACGGAAGCTGCAAAATATTTATTTGATATGGCTGGTGCAGCAGTTGCTCCGTCTTCTTCGTAAGTGTTAGTAAGTTTAGTTTAGGGTAAGATGAGGCTGACATGTCCTTGTAGGGTAAAATCCTTTAAAAAAAAAACCTAAGAAGTCTCCTGGAATTAATGAAAATCGATCTTATTTCTTCTGTGACAGAAGTGGGCCTTCGGGACGTGTTTAATGGAACGATCTCAACACTTTATAAGTAGATCCTTATTTCAGTTGTCGCCCCGCACACGAAAATGGACAAATTACTTGTAATTACGCCATAAAACATAACAACAGCATTCATAACTTTACATATTACATAGCCATACTGAGAAAGACCAAATGGCGTGAAATCATTCGCCGTACACTACATAATAGTTACTTGTGTATGACCTACAGTCTTACAAAAGCATTAAAAGGTGTTGTTTTTGTTCATTAGCATTGGGCGAGGCCAATGCATTTTAAAGGAAACAGGGTCTAAGTGTATCGACACAAAAATGCACTTAGGTATTTCCACTTTCAAAAACTGCAGTCAGATTTATAACAAAGTCATTAATTAATAGTTGCTGCCCGGCATTTTCCAAATAATATCAATGTGCGACAGGATCACAGTCATCGTGATGCTACAACAAATATATTTTATGTCATAAAATATATTTAACTAATAATTCCACTATCTACTACCACTATTTTAACCCCTTTGGGGTAGAATTTCCAAAAATCCTTCCTTAGTGGATGCCTACACTGTATAAGGTATTTATGTGCAAAATTTCAAGTCTCTAGGTCCAGCGGTTTGGGCCGTGCGTTGATATAATCAACAGACAGTCAGTTTACCATTTTATATATACAGATGTATCTTTTATAATATAAGTAAGTAGATACATAGATAATTTGATAACTCTTTATTGTATACATACCCTACTCGGGAGTGTGTAATGATGGAAGTTAATTAGGAATTAAGGTCCAGACCTTAATTCAAGAAATGAATACTAAGTAGTACTTACTATTTAAGTAAAACCCACAACTAATCTAATTATTGTCGCCCGCAGAAAAACAGTACCAGCGTCACACGCGCACGCAAACACAATGCGTGTGCGGCACACTCTAAGCATCATAATATTATTATAAACAAAACACATAATTACAGGATTAGTTCACAAACTATAAATTTCCATGAAGTTCAGTGGAGCTTAAATACGTACGCAGCAGACGAAGCCAGGGTATTAAGCTGGGCACAATAAACACCTACAGTGTCTGCAGTATTTAATTAGAACAAAGCAATTCTAATACTGTAAGACGATGATTCATTCATTGGGCGAGGTAGCTGTGGCGGTACTATTTGAAACTACGTTGCGGGGTTAGGGTTGGCAATAGCGATATATATATAAATTAAATAAAGCAAAAAAAATATATATTTTATCGTGTTCGAAAATGAAGTTTCTTACGTTTACACGCTTATATATCTTAACTAGGTGTACCCTGTGTTTTACCTGCGTTCTAGTAACCTATGTTTTTTTAATTGCCATAAGTAACCTGGGTTTCAAATTTCTATTGTAGTGCTATTGAACAAACAATCTCACATTCGCATGTGTGGTATTAGTCACAGTACCTACGTATGATTGTAAATTCAATACTTGATTGGAAAGTGTTCTCAAAACAAAAACATGTCACTCAACTCAATAGTTTTTTTTTTTTATAAATATAGTACTAGCTTCCGCCCCGCGGTTTCCCAATTTTTGAGGGATCTCATGTTTTTTTCGAGATAAAAATTATCCTTTGTGTTAATACAGAACGAACATAATATCTATGTGCCTAAAATTCAAACCCATTCAGCAGTTACGTATTTGAATGGTATATAATACACACATAAGCATTTAGTACCTGATGACCGTATTTTTTTAAACGACGTTTTCGATAATTGGAAACTAGCTAGATCGATTTATCGCCCCCAAAATCCCCTGCATACTAATTTTCATGAAAATCGTTGGAGCCGTTTCCGAGATTCAGATTATATATATAGATAATATACTAATATATACTATATAATATAATAATATCCTAGCTGTTCCCCGCGCATTCACGTAGCTGTATAAAAAATAGTTAACGACCGATTCTCAGACCTACCAAATATGTACAAAAAATTTCACAAGAATCGATCAAGCCGTTTCGGAGGAGTTTGCAGACAAACACTGTGACACCAGAATTTTATATATAATATTTAATATATAACAATGATAGTAATAAGATAGAAAATTAAATTTAATATTTAATTATAAAATAAGTATAAATTAAAATAAATATTTTAATACTCTACCAATAGTTTATAAAACTAACGATTGACAACCCTGCACACGGTGATTTGCTCGCGATATCTTACACAATACGTGCCTACGTTACTAACACCTCACTTGTACTTATAGCACTTTACCATGGCAATTGTACGGTGTATATTCCGTTTTTTGGGGATAAGTGAAGGGAAATTACAATTGAAATCTACCATTATATACAAAATAATTGATATTGATATTTGTAGTTGCCATCACATTTGGGCACGTTATTATTATAAAAAAAAATGCCAATATCGTCAGAATGTCATTTTTTTTAAATGTAGGATGTTGCCGAGTTTCTTCCCGATTCTTCTCAGTTAAAGGCTGACTTCCGAACCGTTGGTATCTTCAGTAGCTTCGACGTTCATCAGTGTTAGTTTAGGCTTAAACTGAATTAATGGCTTTGATTTTGAAAATATTTATTTATTCCATTATATAACCGATGGTTTACAATATATCACTTTGATTTTGACTTTAAAGTTGTCTATCTAAAACCTTCTTGCTTAGGAATAATTATATCTTCAACCCAGAAAATGTAATGGTTACTGATTAAACTGTCAATATGTTTGTAAAGGAGCTAATAAAGATTGATACGATTTATCAACGCTATAGATTTATCGACTGAATCCATTCATATAACGTACCGTAACTAATTTCCCATGATAATACGGTAAATGGTAAATCAAACGTGTATATGCGAACGGTTTCTTTAGGTCAAGGACAAGTAGATAATGTTTTTTTTTGAGATTCCGAATGAAAATTATTTCCTGGGTGCCTTGAATTTATGATAGGTATTTGCACGTTTTTGAAGTGGAAATTTCTAAGAGGTCATTCATGTTTTATTTTAATACAATACCTAAATATTGTGTAGGTATATTGGCGATCAGATATTGTTAACGAAATACTATTTTGAAGGTTTCAACGATTTGTTTAAATGTTTGCACTAAAAAGTATAAAATTACCATTAACCACCTTCTCATTCCATGACTTCAACTTACAACTGGCAACGTGGTCACGCGAAATAAATGTGAAAGTTTGGACGTCTGTTACTTATAAACAGCTGAACGGATTTCGATGAAATTTGCCACAAAGATAAATTATATCTTGGAATAAAATATGGAATACTTTTTATCCTAAAAAATCGCGAGGCGCAAGCTGAAATAAAGAGATATGAGTAGATTTTAGGTTTTTACTAAGCTTGTAGTCACTATCAAAGATAAGTATTTCTCGACCCTTCACAAATAAATTAGAATTGTCATATTGGGTAAACGAGGCGATGGTAAACCTTTACCATTTACTAATTAATTTCCAAGGCTTATAAAAAAACATAAAACAATTCAATTGTTAAAATGGGAATTTAAACCGTGTAATAAATAGCTAGTTATATATTTTTTATTCAAAGTGAGTGGAAGTTTAGTCATATTTAGACTTGTGGTGCTTTTGTTATTGTATTGTAATCGCAAGCATTACGGGAATTTAACCACAATCTCGCTGTTGTGATGACGTGGCCAACATTCTATATGGGAACCTCCTTACAAGTGCAGCTGTTATGCTGTTATACACCAATTATGCTTGGCCTTCGATGTCGCTGAGTTATGAACCTGTAGCATAAAAGCATAAACGATATTTATTTTTATTCACCAACAGCTAATTACATTAGAATATTTAAAACAAGGTATGTGAGCCATTTAAAAGACGCCTTCAATAGAGACAGAAAAACAATAAATATTTTTTTTAAAGATAGGTAAGAATTACAAAAGCTTAGCATAGAAAATCGTTATTACTTTTATACTCTGCAAACTGAAGGAAAATATAATTAAAGAAGCTTCCACCCCGTGGTTTCACATGGGATCTTATGTTTCCCCGAAATAAAAAGTAGCATATAGCCTACCTCGATAAATGGGCTATCCAACACTAAAATATTTTTTCAATTCGAACCAATAGTTTCTGAGATTAGCCCGTTCAACCAAACAAACAAACTCTTCAGCTTTATAATATTAGTATAGATAAAGGAGAAAAAACTAGTCTTGCTAGTTGATAAAAAACCTAGTGGCTGACAAGACACTGCAAAATCCAGATACAGAATTAATACATACAAAAGATTTTAAAGACGATCATAACTCAGTGGCAGTCAAAGTCAAAGCCATTCAGTTTAGGCTTTATGAACGTCGAAGCTACTGAAGTTACCACCGAAGTGACGTCGAATGCACTGACGTAGGTTGTGGATTCGAATCTTACAGTGAGTTTGAGCTTTTGGTGAAGGAAAACTTGGTGAGAAAATCATAGCACGGTGATAGGGTACTTTGTAGTACCCGCCTGGCTGGCTGTACTTGAGAACCAGTTCCTCCTAGATTGTTTGTGCGTACCACAGTGAGATTGTGGTAAAACACAAGGACTATATCGTCGTTGACAATTTAAAATCTCTTACGTGTCACTTTGGACGGATTTGATTTTTATTCAAAACTAGCTTCCGCCCGGCGGTTTCACCCGCGTTCCCGAGGGATCTTGTGTTTTCCTGGGATTAAAAGCCTATAGCCTGTAGCCTATAGCCATCCTCGGTAAATGAGCTATTCAACATTGAAATAATATTTCAAATCTAACCAGTAGTTCCTGAGATTAGTGCGTTCAAACAAACAAACTCTTCAGCTTTATAATATTTGTATAGATCAGTAAATAAGTAATAAGTATAGATTTAATATAGAATATTTCCTGCTACAGTATGCAAAATCTCTTATGTTAACATTATTTTTCATTCCATAGATTTAGATGTTATTGAAAAGCGATTATGTGACAGTCAAATAGTATTGACAGTATAAAATATCTTATGTGCATTTTTTTATAAACAGGTTTTTTTTCGAAACTATCCATTTTGTACATAATGTACTACCAGAGAAGATATATTGAAGAAATGTAGGTACCTATTATGTTGTACGGCTCGCTATCTTGTGTCAAATAAAGATAATTTTATAAGTTTAATTCTATTCTGTATTATTTACTTAATAATATCATACGCATGCTTCTACGCAACCAGTTTTTTTATAACTAAAAAAATATATTCATATCACGTATTAAAAACAAAAAGTAAGGACAAAGCAACACAAATCATTATATTTAATTATAATGTTTGTATCTCTAATATATAAAATTCTCGTGTCACAGTGTTTGTCTGCAAACTCCTCCGAAACGGCTCGACCGATTGTTATGAACAATTTTGTGCATATTTGGTAGGTCTGAGAATGGGTCGTAAACTATTTTTTATACCGTTACGCGAGTGAAACCTCGGGGGGCAGCTAGTATTGTTATATAATTAACATAATATGTTAATCAATTATGTTTTTATGCGGATCTAATAACCTCCACTTTGTACTTTTATTTTCATTTGTGTGAAATAAAAATAAATATGTACAAAGCGTATTGTGTATGTTATTTTACGTCGAAAATTTGAAAACCTTATGTTAATTAGCTTAATTACTTTATCTTATATTATCCGAGGTATGTATTAAATTATAATAATTCCTGTTATAAATAATGCTTCTAGGGTTTCCACTCTATAATCCAACCGCGATAAAAAATATCCCATACCTTACTATTTGTATTTAGGTTAAATTATCCCGAGACAGCAGTAGAAACCGCAGCGCGGAAGCTAGTCACATTATAAATATAATATATGGACCCAGTAAAAATAGCCGCTGGAAGGAAGTATAACCGTAGAAGAGTAATGCGGTTGTACCAACCAGGGTATAATGGGCGGTAAGGCTGATTTATCGTGTGATCGGGTAGTAATCTTTGTTATACGTAAGCTTACGTACTGGTTACCAATAATGGCGCACTGCGCTTCTAATACCTTGAATTTCTAAGGTCTTAAGTCTGTATTGTGTTAATCAAAAATAATCTTATGTCATATTAGAAAATATCTTGCTGTGAAACAATATGATTACTTTATCTTACAGTAAAGCCCGTTTAGAGATGTAAGCAAAATTAATAATGAATATACATTTTTTCTTTTTTTTTGAGCTTGCATTTGGCCCACGAACTCACGTATAGTGGACGAAGACGAAGCCTAAGATGGAGTAGGTACGCTTGCCCAGACGAAACCAATTCACTCTGTCTTTCTTGTATAATAACGTCCACGGTGTGGACCTAAAATGAGTATTTCCCTTTCAAAACTTTAATTCTAATAGTACAAACACAAAAAAAGTAAAGAAAAAACATGTAATAAATGAAATCAAAGCATGGTTTACGCGCAAGTGACGATATAAAGTGGGAGGTGTAAAAAGTACACGAGCGTCGTACTTGAGAGCATAATTAGAGCGACCTTGCTGAGGACGTGTGCGCAATGATACCGTTTTTGTGGGAAAACCTTATGTTTGTGACAAAGAATAATGGTACACCCATAAACTATACGCGGATTTTTTTTCCATACTATGATGTCTTCTATATTATTTTATAGTCGAATGCCATGACGGAGGTCGTGGGTTCGAATTATACTATGAGCTTGAACTTTCAGTGAAAGAAAATATAACACTGTGGTAGGGTACTTTGTACTTACTGGTTTGTACAGCTCTCAAACACTACCGGTGTGCACTCGAGAGCCAGTTCCTCCTAAGCTTTATGTACCTTTCTTTAGCCACATCATCATTACTATAGTAAGATTGTGTTCAAATACAGACCAAAAAAATATAGGAAATTAACATTGGAAAAAAAAACCTTTTTGAAGTCGGTTAAAAAGAATAAAAGTCTTGAATAGCCAAATAGCCAAACTACCCCTAGTAACCAGTACTGAGCATATTTTACCAACCTTTTATTATACTTAAGTCCATTATGTTCTCATTAACCTAAAGTGGGACATGTCCGATGTTTAAAAGACGATAATGCTTGGTAGATTTGTTACTTTTTGTGTATGTATATAAATTTTTGTGTAATATATTATCATAATTTTTTTAATATTGTTATTATGATACACTTTTTTTTTTGCCCTATAAACATGTGAATGGTAACAGTGATAACATATTGTGTGTTCTTATTCATATTCCGTGAAATTGTTTTTCTTTTTAGCAAGCTTAAGGTAGTCATGCTCACTTTGAGGCCTTTGCTTGCGGCGGCGTCGTGTGGCTTCCCTACAATATGTGCGAGGAGGGCGATGGCTGCATGCGTCATACTTGTGAACAGGTGCTGCTTGTGGGGGCTGGCCTGCTTAAATTTGCTATCTATTTATTAACTATGTCACTCATCATTTTTTTTCTTTTCTTTTTTTTTTTTTTTGTTATAGCACACATATATTGTCAGTGAGACTAGATGAATAATTTAATGTAATAAATCTGAGTTGGTTTTGAAAAGAGTAATTGCTGAGTTTCTTGCCGGCTCTTCTCAGTAAAAGCAACTTTCCGAACCGAGCGTTAGAGTCAGACTATTCATAAGTGCTTGTGAATACCTATTTGAATAAAAAATATTTTCATTTCATTTCTAAAAACATTGTAATTGCTTAACAGAAACATCAATTGGAATTTTCCCAAACTGGGACTCAAACTTAACATTACAAGTTAAGCTCAACATATTTTGCTCAGAGGTCTTAAAGTTGTATATTTAACTGCAATTTACATTATTATTTTACTGTTTTTACCTGAGTATTCAAATGCTCGAGGATTAGAGCATCTTGTCTTCAATTGCATTGAATATAGTTAAACAATTTAAATTGTGACAAATAACATACACGAAAAATGTAAATTTAAATTAAAGATACTTGAGTAGAAATTTATGATTATAGAGCTGGCTTACCTAGGTTCTATTTATAGGATTCTATCTATACTAATACTGGGTGATTTTGTTATCACTGGCAATACTTTCAAGGGTGGAAGTACTCATCAAAATGAACAACTTTTATTATGGGACTAACTGTGAAATCATGAAAAAATTATCAGCTGTTCTATACAAAAGTTCAATACCTACTCGACCAAAATGTATGAAGCAACCATATTATTTTACGCGATATAAGAGTTAGCCCTATAATAAAAGTTGTTCACATTGATGAGTACTTCCACCCCTGCATGTATTACCAGTGATAACAAAATCATCCTGTATAATAGAGAAACAGAGTTTTTTGTTTGTTTGTTTAAAGGCGCTAATCTCTGGTACTGTCAGTCAGATTTGCTAAATTATTTTTGCATTTGATAACCCAATTCTTAAGGAAGATTACAGGCTATTTATTCCGTAAATGCGGGTGAAACTGCAGGAAACAGCTAGTAATCTAATGAGAGAAAACTAAATTCAATTACTATAACTTAGTATCTACATATAGCTTAGAATACCGATTAAAGAATATCTTATTCATAAATTGTTTATATTAACATGACCATTGTCATGTTAATAACGACACTATGTCTGTAAATAACAAAAAGAGGTCGTTAAATATGTGAACATACACCCATAAATCACAACTTTAAAACAGTTTAGGCTCTGGTAAGGCATTTCCGTTCGTTATACCCTTATTCTACTAAAATTATAAATGTGAATGTTTGTTATCACACAACTCCAAAACGGCTTTGGGTGAAATTTGACACACATACAGAATATTTTTTTATCCCGGCAGATCATAAGAGCCCTCGGGAACGCGGGTAAAACCGGGGAACGCAAGCTAATAAGTAATAAATTTATTTAAGTAGATACAATGATTTAATAAAATATAGTTACATATTTACTGGCAAGCCCCTAAAGTTTAATTCAAACGAATTGTCAACAAACAATTGAAATATTTTCACAATGCACACAAACGATGAAATTACAGAAAAAAATAAGAACACTATAATTTACATAATGCATATTTTATAATAATTACTATTAAGAAATAGTTTCTATGTCCGTTGATAAACAGATAAACAATTAGATAATATTTCATATAATTAAGGCGATGATAGCTCAGTGGTAGGTAGTGACTTTGGATGTCGCGGGAATGGTCGTGGGTTGAAGGAAAATATCGTAAGGAAACCATAGCACGGTGGAACCTGGCTGGGTACCATCCTCAATTTGAAGATCTGTCGCTGTCTGATGCTGTGCTTACCAACTACTTATAGTCATTAGCTATACCAGGGGGATTGCTGATGTGTTGAGAGAGAGGAAGAGCATAGCGTTATATCGCTCAAAGAGCAGCTCGACTGGGGAAGTACCTCCACCTTACAGAATACCGCAGCCAAATAACTTATAGTTGTGTTCCTGCGCGTGAGTAAGGTCACCAGAGCTCATCGGGGAGGTACCCCTGGTGTTGCAAGCGTTCATAGGCTACGGTAACCGCTTACCATCAGGCAGGCCGTATGCTTGTTTGCCGACAATGTTGTATAAAAAAAACCGTGTAGGGCTCATTTTATGCCCCTTATGTCAAAACAACACCGATTAACAATGGACCTTAGTGGTGGTCTATGCGTTTAGTCTCTCTCGTGGGCGCCTTTGAATTTGACCTTTCAGCTCTCGTATATTTAAGGTCTAATATTTTTAGCCAAGGTTATTAGGTCAAATCAACAGCAACATAAAAATAATTATATAGAGCCGCGTGCAGCCTACCGTCGCCGAAATAAAAAAAATGTTGCCAGTTTTTTTCATTTGACTTTATTAGGCTACTTTTGACCTACACATTCACGCCTTACAAGGCCTTTAGTTAATATTGTTAGATCTAATATATCTCGCAATTTTACCTACGTTCCCGAGGGATCTGAAGCTTTTCCAGAATAAAAAGTATCGTATCTTTTATACTTGAATATGATCCAATTAGATGTCAAATTGTAGTCTTATCCGTTCAGCTATTACAGCATGATTGAATGACAAACATACACGCAAACATTCGCATTTATAATATTCGTGAAAAAAATTAAATTGAAAATATTTTTTATTCAAAGAGGCCTTTACAATCACTTATGAATAGTCTGACTCTAACGCTCGGTTCGGAAGGTTGCTTTTACTGAGAAGAGATGGTAAGAAACTTAGCAATTACTCTTTTCAAGACCAAGTCAGATTTATTACATTAAATTATTTATGTAGTCTCACTGACAATACTTGTGTGGATCTCTCTATATAGTATATGACAAAAAGGAAACAAATAACAAAATTATGAGTAACTTAGTAAATAAATGGATTGGATGGATAGGATGACATACATACTCAAGTATGTAGGTTTTCTCGAAAAATTTTTTCCTTCTCCTAATAACTCAATGATTTGAACCAAAACCTTATAAATACTGCATTTGCTACTTTGTTTTACGTAACTTCTAATTTCAAGATCCCGGTTGTAATGACGTCATTTGACAGTGTTCGTATTGTTGACTCAATGCATTTAGCAATCCGACTAAGGTCGTGGAAACTTTGTTTGGAGACCCTGGAACGTGTATGCGCTCTTGTTTTGTCTCAAAGGGACTAAGATTTGAACTGATTTTTATACAGCTCTAGGGACCGTAGACCTAAGTTTTGGATATTAATTACAACGCAAGAAAAAGGCAGACAGGCTTTTGACAGACAGGCTTACAGACAACGAAGTGTAAGTTTACAACATAAAAATAATGCTCTTCTTTCTTGGCTGCATCTGTATTACTAAGGCGAATACAGGATATACGACCAGCCCTCTACCAGTAATTTTTTTTCATGTCTATATTAACCGGTTAAGACGATATACGACAAATGATGATTCTAAATTAAAGATTTCTCTTTATTTCTTATTTGACGATATTTATAAAATAAATATTTTATACTAGATATATGCCATGGAACAATTTTTTTTAATCCTACTTATATTATAAATGTGGATGTTTGGATGGATGGATGTTTGCTACTCTTTCACGAAAAAACTACTGAACGGATTTGGATGAAATTAGGCAGAGAGATAGATTATAGTCTGGAATGGCACATAGGCTACTTTTTATCCCGGAAAAACATAAGTTTCCAAAAAAAACATATTTTTTTTTGTCTACTAGACAATATATGGCTTTTGTTCCATCTCTCTCTCGTCCGTTAGTTCAATGTGGGACATTTAATTATGGACAGGGTAATTAAAGACAATTCACACTAATTACAAACAAAAATATTCAGCACATAAAAAACAAAATTTTGGTCATAAACATTTGTCTTTGGTCATAAAGTTGTTCTACATTTAAATTACTTACATGTTAAAATGTTATGTAATAGTCACGCCTAGGTGACTAACCTGAGTGGTCATTGGGTATTACCTTTTTGTTTCTTCACTAGCACTACATAATTACACTGCACTCTTTAATGAACTAACAATGAATTAGAAATAATATTGATCTCAATCTAACAATATTTTCCTTTGACATACAAGTAATTAATAGATATATATAAAAAAAAATATGTATCCAACCATGGAGTCTGAAGCTCCAACAAACATAATCCTACTATCCTAGTAATTTGGATTAAATTTGGCACACAGATAATTCTACAGTGTGCCAAATTACCTATGTATATTCTGGAATAATAGAACACTTTTTATCCCGGGAAAACATTAATTCTCCGAAAACGCGGGTGAAACCGCGGGGCGGAAGATAGTTACTTATAAAAATAACTCACAATATATTTTACTAGCTTTCCGCCCCGCGGTTTCACCCGTGTTCCCGTGGGATCTTATGTTTTCCCGGGATAAAAAGTAGCCTATGTCCTTTCTCAGACTCTAGACTATCTGTGTACCAAATTTCATTTAAATCGGTTCAGTAGTTTTGCCGTGAAAGACGGACAAACAAACAGACAGACACATACACTTTCCCATTTATAATATTATAGTATAGTATGGATTAACCATGTTTTTTTTTTCGCAGTACCTACCTTATACATATATTACAACAAAAATATTAAATAATAGTCCTTGGTCTATTCTACTTTATCTAGGTATTCGACTTTAACAGTTTCATCCGTACCAGAAATTAATTCATTTAATTTCTCCGTCATGTCGTGGTAGATAAATTAACAATCTTACTTGCTTTATAAGTTTATAGCATAACGACGGACCAGTGGCGTGGTTGGTAAGATACCTATCACGTTCGATTCCCGCCCGGACAGACATTTGTGTGCATGAACATTTCTGTTTGTCCTGAGTATTGTCTTTGTCTTTAAAAAAAGTGCGTCACTCGTGTTCCCGAGGGGTCTTGAGTTTTCCTAGGATAAAAAGTAGCTATTAGCCTTTCTCAATAAATGGGCTATCCAACACTGAAATAATTTTTCAAATCAAACCAATAGTTCCTGAGTTTAGCGCGTTCAAACAAAAAAACTCTTCAATTTTATAATATTAGTATAGATATCAATTATCTGGTGTCTATAGTAAGTTCCTACAAGCTCTGCTTAACTTGCAAGCAGATGGCCGTGTGTGAGGAATGTCCCAGAATATTTATTATTTATTTATTAGTATTGCAAATCTATTATTAATTTATATTGTCTCTGATTAAATTACATATGGAAGCAATTTATGACGAAATATCGTAACGACGTCCTGGTTTTATTAGTTATATATAAAAAAATATGAAGTAATACTTATGACTAACATGTATTATTTGTATCCTTGTGTTTTTTTTAAATTAATATTAGTAGCATTGTGTCTTTCATGACGTAATACACGTCAATAAAATGAAAGGAAACTTTCAAGGATGCATGAACTAGGGGTTGTGTTAATTTTTGCTAATCTCTTACGCACGCACTTAATCTACATAATAAGTAGGTACTTATTTAACTTAATCTATTCTACTTATTTCATAAATGTGAATGTTTGCACGTTTGAATGAAATTTGGCATACAGATAAGATATATTTTAGATTAACATAATGGATAAGTACTTTTTATCCCGAAAAAAAAAGATTCCTAGAGAAAGCAGGTGGAACCACGGGGCGGAAGCTTGTCACTAATCTGTCAATTGGTGTATATATATCTTAATATATATAAATCTCCTGTCACGATGTTTGTCCGCGATGGATTCCTAAACTACTTAACCGATTTTAAATTAAATTGGCACACCGTG
This sequence comes from Tetheella fluctuosa, assembly GCA_951216915.1. Lineage (NCBI taxonomy): Eukaryota > Metazoa > Arthropoda > Insecta > Lepidoptera > Drepanidae > Tetheella > Tetheella fluctuosa. The sequence continues at coordinate 9,715,292 of OX578230.1, forward strand.
AGCAGTCTGGTCCAACTTGAGAGATAGGATAAACGGCTGGACCGATTTGGATGAAATTTTGTGTATGAGTTGGACAGGACAACGTCTGTTGGGACAGCTAGTATATATATATATATTTATACCTAAGGTGACAAATAAGCATACGGCCCACCTGATGGTAAGCGGTCACCGTAGTCTATTAACGCTTGCAACAACAGGGGAATCACTAGCGAGTTGTCAACCCTGCAAAAAGCTTTTCACACCCTTCTTCAAGAACCCCATGCTGTACTCCCTTGGGAAAGCCACGGTATATGGTATGGTAAAGGTCACTGATATGTGAAGATGTATCATCTCCTACAATTTTTATACAACTATATTTTAAACGTGTCATTTTTTTACTTTTTTGATATTTTTTGACCGATGACGTGACCAATGTGTGTGAATAATAACCTTTATAATTGTCACATTCCTACGGAAAAAAACGCCCACTTATGCATTTTATTCCGTGTAAATTATTTTACCTTAACACTTCAAAAATGGGTACTAAGTAATCTATATGTAATGCAACACCTGTTTGTTTGTTCACCTATTTTTTAAACTCGAGATTCATGGAATTCGATGACGGTTCTATGATTAACCAGGGGGCTGATTAACCATATAATGATGTGTCATTAAATCAACCATTTAACGCGATTGTGATCCAAGGATATTTTATGAATTAATTTGAAAACAAAAAAAATAGAATTAATCTTAGAAAATAGGTACGCTGTTTACAAGTTAGTTTCATTTTAGTTGTTGGACTAAACTTTAATACTTTGAAAATAGAGCATATTTTTTAATCAATTAGTAGTTTATTGCGTTTAAACGGCAGATAAAACCGCAAAGCTCCGCCTTTTCCTATAAACAAAAGCATAATCATGAATCCTGCGCATACCGTAACAATTGCGTAAAACTTAGACCTAGCTACAAAACAAAACATGAACTGTATCTGCTAATAGCATCTTACCAACATATTGCAATTAATACTGACAATAAAGGCACTGGGAATTACAGGTACGTCTAAATGGAATGAGGCCAATTCTGATGAAGTAATTTTTAGCTGTTTTGGAATGAATATGTAATTTACCTTCAGAAGTTCTGTGTTTAGTCATCATTTGCATGCCCTGTTCTTAATCTAGTAATATATACGATTATTAGTTTGATTGTTTTCCTTACGTGTGATTCTATCCCATTTTTCTATTTCTAACCTCAGCGGCTTAGGCTGTGCGTTGGTAGATCAGTCAGTCAGTCAGGAGAAGTATTTTTTTGTTATAAATGGATAACATAAATGTAAAGCCAAGTCATCTAAATTTAATGAATTACCTCAAAATAATAAAACTAAATAAATAAGTGGTAAAGTACATTGTACATCTACCTGGCTGGCTACCACCCTCAAGTTAAAAATCACCAAACATACATTTGTGTGTTCCAGCAGCAAAGAACATGGCTTTACGAAAGTGCCATTTAAAATGTACCGCAAAAACAAACGATTCTAGCCAACATGTTGCACAACATTACTCATCGATTAATTACTGATAAACACAAGATATTGCAAATGCAATAATGTACGTAGCTCTAAATAAAAATTGTATATTTATTATTTCCCTTCCTAAGTAATTAGGTAGATACACACTAATTAAAAGATAATTATCCAAGAAATACTTTATAGTTTCCAGACTCTACAGTTTTTGATTTAATATTTATTAATAAGCAATAAAAATAATCCAAAATATTACCTACAACAGTGCAATTTATAAAATACAACAGGTTATCAGAGTCACAACAATCTAAATAAACTGAAAACTAATGTAGTGACAACACCCAATACTTCAACAACCAAACAAATTCAAAAACCCACAAAGCCTTCAACAAATCATTTTAAGCCTATTTTAAAGCAACAGCCTTATCATAAAATCTATTCATACATTCAATTTCTTTACGTTTCCTCAACTCCCGTACGGTCAGCATACTCATTGTATCCTTGATAATAGAAAAAAATGCAATAATTGGAGCCTCGACTGTACTTGGTGTGTTCGTACATGTAGTATAAAAGCTTGCTTCGCCTGAGTCGATCATCAGTCACTCAGTGTTCTCTGTGAAGGCATCAACAAAATACGCCATCATGAAATTCTTGGTAAGGATATTTTGATATTTTTACACAAAGATAACTAAGGAGAATACAAACTATGGATTATATACAGGATATTAAAAAAAGTACTTTTAAAACAAAAATATGAATAACAAACAATGTATTTAACTATAAGTATTTTTGAAATTACAAGTTCATTAAGATAAATTAAAAATAAAATGGTATTTCGGAGCGTCATAACTTCCCCTACCAGGCTACAAAACCCTTAGATTCCCAACAAAGGTCTATGTAAATTATTGTAATCCAAAAACTGAACACCTACCGAAATATTAACATAAAACAAAAACGATATCTTTATTCCTTGCACTCCAAGTCAAGATATTACAGGATCGTAATAATTTTCACCTTCACGATTGCTCTAATTACAGCCAAATTTATTACTGCCTATGTAAATTTTGCACGATGTCCAAATAAGGAAACAATGAATCAAAACCGAATATATTTCCCTGCTCTGCCTACAAAATGTTATGACACGTGCTTCAATTTATAAGTTAGCCCTTTCGAAATGTGAAAATTTAAATTACATACTTGAGTATGTTGTGCTGCAATAAACAGACATACAGACCCATTGTTACTCATAAGACATCTAATTAATTATACTTCACTCACATGCTTGGTTTAGCCTGTTACTAATAATAAATTATATCAAAATAAAATTATCAAGCATATCAAAAATTTTATTACTTTCAATACTTTAAAAATGCTTAAATTTTTGCTAAATATTAACTTTGGTTTCAACTCAAATGATAAAAGTAAGACATAATTTCTTAAAATATTCTGTTGAAACTTCAATTCAACTGATAATCACAGTGACATTTAATTTTAATTTGAACCGACAACTAGCAAGACTGAAATAATCACAGGACATTAGGTACTGCCGCTAGCCGTCGGATATTGCACATTTTGACCCGATTCATTCAAATTATACCCTACAATAATGAAGGTATAGTTAAAATTGACGGAAATAACTTTCGAATCACATGCATATACCTAACTGTCAATGCTTGCTATTATAGACTAAATTGATAAGTATCTTGACGAATTTCTAAGAAATTTGTAAGAGGATATAAGTAAGTAAGTAACTTTGGACCAAAATATTCTAATCTAGCGGATTCAAGCCATGGTGATATTCAGAATAGGAGTGTATTAAAATAATATAAAAATGCTTAAGTGAACTCAATGTCAATGAAAATGGTGTTCGTTAATTTGTTTAACTTAAATAGTAACTTCATGTTACTGCTTGGCCCTTAACTGACATTTGTTTACAAAACAATTTTAAGCTATTACAACTGATTGTTGTGCGTAATTAAAATACAGACATTACTCTACCATTTAAAATGACCGTGGCCAATTTCAAATTATTTCTACGGAAGTTGCAATTGTAATACAAAAAAAAAAACAATTAAATGAATATTTTACACACTATGAACACGTAATTAATAAATCTTGTTACCTCCCCTGGCTAAATGAACGCAAAATGTGTTTTTAACGAAACAATGATGATTATCATTGAGATCAACGTAGATTTTATAGCTATTTGCCACTCCCACTACTGTATTCTATTACGTGTAATAGTTTAAAAAACAACAACATGTTTTTGATGTTAATATTCTGTGAGTTATTCCATTGTTTTGTAATTATAATTAACTGAAGAACATATTTATAACCAAACACTAAATTCTCTGAATTACACGAGTAAATTCTAAAAGAACCCCAAAGTGTTCTCTCACACTACGAAGATGAGAAGTATATTTTATTTTTATAAAAATGCGCATTGTCCAACGCACATTTAAAAAGAAGGGCACATTAAAAAAAAACCTGTACAACTATTGCATATACTGTCCTAAAACTTTAACAAAATACAATGAAATTAGTCGGTTGGTTTTATTTAATCCAACTCGTACACAAATAACAATTTTATGCGGCCTTCACGAATTTACATTTTAAATAGAAGGAAGCGTGAATCTCTTTGAAAATAATAATAAATTAATTAGTTTCCACATTACCTGCCTTCCATGACATGATATTGTTTTATAACAATATTATGTCCAATCAGAATTCTATTGTCTTTAGTGTAGGAAATCCGAGGTTGTGTCACAGTGCCTTGTGTTGTAAATTAGCACATACTACATTGTCTGGAGTCCTTTTTGACTTCCTTTATTTATGTAATCCGTGATGAAACCTAGTTTACTAGTTGTATAGTAGTCACCCTATTAACTACCACTTGTTAAAACCTTGACTTGACTTATCAAGTTGTATGTCTCCATTTCTGGAAATAGGCCTCTCCTAAGGCGCAGCACTCCTTCCAAGCCTCCGTCTTCCTCATCCATTCGCTCTCAAGACGTCTGGTCAGCAGGCCAAAGGACATCCTACTCCACGTCTCCCTGTCCAAGGTCTTCACTCAAGCATAAACAAAAAACCTCACTAAAGAATTATCACCGGTGATGTGTTTTTTGCAATTAGGGGTTCGTTCCCTTTGTCTAGCATATTTTATATATTCAATTTTAGTCATTTTTAGAAGTGAGGTGGTTCCCTCAGTGAGTGAACAATATCTTAGACTAGGTACATTAATAACGACGGTCTATTTAGAACCAATAGTTCTATGACCATGGCATTTTAGACTGGGCACTACAATTATTCTAATGTCCAAGTGTAGTTTTCAGATTTAACATTTAAATAAAGGTTATGGTTTGCTCTTTTAAACTTTAGTTAGTAGATCGATTGTGCACAAGACTTATTTGTTTTACGTATAAGACTGCAGCAAATCTGTAATTACAGTAACTGTTTGAACGCGCTAATGTCAGGAACTACTGATCGAATTGAAAAAATATTTGTTTGTGTTGGATAGTCCATTTATCGAGACAGGCTATAGGCTACTTTTTATATCTAAAACATAAGATCCCTCGGGAACGCGGGTGAAACCGCGGGGCGTAAGTTATTAACTGTAACAAAACCTTGTATCAAAAATTTGATAGAAGTTTTGGATGATAAGATTAATTGAAATTCAAAACACACTGGGTTGAAGTCACGGGACAAAAGTTAATTGAATAATATGTTTTGATCATAGAAGCATTATTAATTTTGTAAAATTTTTACTAATATAGTTATTATAAATACTTAGATCAATTTAATTTACCTGCAACACAAAAGGTATGCTTAGACAAGCTTAAAGGAAGCCATTGGAAGGATGCCATGTATCAAAAAAGCCATTGGATTACCCCGGAAATTATGACTACGACCCAAAGGATTCCATACATGCATACAAACATTGATTTTTGATAGTTGTTAATTGTAGGGCATTTGATGATAGTTTATGAATATAAAATAATAAATTAAACAATATTTTTCTTTGTTAACAGATTGTAGCCGCTCTTGCCATCGCCGCTGTGTGCGCTGATGATGCTGAGAAGAAGACGGAGAAGCGAGGTCTGTCCAGCCTCGGGTATGGAGGTCTAGGGTACGGAGGCCATGGCTACGACAGCGTGGGCTATGGCGGACTTGGCTCCGGATACGGTGGATATGGGGGATATGGAGGATATGGTGGATACGGTGAGTTTCAACTAGCTAGTTGGACGTTTTGGTTATTTATTTAAAAGCTTAGTTATAAATGAAGGTGTTTGTTGTTTCTAGCAATGGGTGGTATATTTTTTACGGCAATCTATCCATGTGTGGTTAGCACATAGTCCATCAATCTTTTTTTTCGTATATAAATTGTAGTTTCTTCTTAAGTCGTGTTATGTTTTAAACAGATCACATTATTCACAATAACAAACTTTCTGGTGGTTTTCATATAAAAATACTATAAACAACCAGGTATACAATTTTGAAATGAAAATTTCACTAAAGTAAAATGAAAGAAGTTCATAAAATAACTGCAACTTTTAACCAATTTTTCCGTGAGGGTTATTCAGTTTTCACAGCTGGTGTGCTCCGCTTGTATCTTTTTATTTCACCCCTACTGTAAAGTGCTACCATAACTTTATTTATTGTTGCTACCGCAAGCAACACTCACATTTCTTCAACTGTATTACTTACCTCACAAGTATTATTAGGTAAGGAATCTGTTACGGGAATATTTTACAGTGATAATTTCTTCTCCTCGAACATTTAGAGCTGAAATGATTAAGATTAGGTTTCAAATCGATTTTTTGACATAAATAAAGGACGTTTCTAACATTTTTATACTATCATTAAAGTTGAAAATAACCATAATAGAAGATTTTAAATAAAAATTTCAAGTGAAAATACCATAAACCCAATCGAATAGTGCTAAATTCGTATAAATGATTGTTGAAACTTCGTCCAGTCTCCAGTGGAAGTTTAAATTGACCAAAAGCTCTCAGATCTCAAGAGGCGTGTCGGGACTCTTTGAAGCTCACTAGTTTATATTCAAAGGGTGCGGTGTTGATTTTCTTGAATTTTAATAGTTTCCCCACCCTCCAATAAAATACTTTCAATCCTTGGAAATTTTTACTTTGATCCAAAAGATTCCATTTGGAACTGTTCTGGAACATTTTTAGAGCTGGAATTTTTTATTGCTTCTGTATTAGTTCATTCTTATGATATTGGCATAGATTTACATAAGGTTTAATATGTGTGCTTACCACCTTTGACCACATAATTACTTATGCACATTTTACATTCTTTGGGTTTTTGATTCTTAAATTTAGAATTCATTTAAAAAGCAGTTTTAAAATATTATGAATGGAAAACATGCACCCAACGAGCATAAAATGTTATAGTAGGTACTTAACGGTTTTTGGCTTACATCAATTACCTATATACGTTTTCCATCTGACTTGGCATACAATAAATAATAAGTGAAGAGAACGTTATATGTAAGTATCGATTTCATAATAAAAGTACGAACAAATAAAAGACTTTAAAAAAATATTTTATGTCGCCATTTTCTTCTTCAATTCCAAATATTCGACGCTGTGAAATGAAATTTTCAACTTCACTGCCAATAACCGATCCAGCCAAACCAATAGCGCATGTAACAACCAATAAAATCAGATGTAACAATTGGACAGATTAAACTTCCAACTGTCTTATAAATTTCGATGCTGCACTTACAGCTTCATTGAACAAACGTACGATGCGATAAAACAGCATTAGACCAGCAGTAAAATAGCAGTTAAATGCACCAAGAGGGGAATCGTTCTAAGAGATTAATACGAGAGTAAAATAAAGTGGTCTCTACAAAACGCTCATTATCTCCGTGATGGTACCTATATTTTCCCCCTGTTGTATTCTATTTTAAACCTTCAGTTAAAGTGGGAGAGCTTAAAGTAGTTGGAGGTGTTAAAGAGGTATTCGATAGGGACATTTAAACTATTATTGTGAAGACTGGAGCAAGCTACGTTTCCGCGGATTGTTGTTTATTTTGATGTTATTCTACTTGATATAGTGTATTTGTTTGTTTCCAATTGCAGGCAATTACCTAGTAATGGATGCTGTAGCTTAAGAGATTTTTGTACCCTTTGTAAAAAAAACGTGATTTATTAGGTCATCTTCAGGTAAAGAAATGCATTTTAGTTTTCAACGTCATCTGACAGTTTTTTTTGTCTCTTTTATCCATTTGATTAGGATAACTAGAGTGGAAAATTTTACATTGCTAGTAATCTTCCACAACCATAGACTTCTGTTATGTGTCACCACCACACCACCAATTACCAGCTGTTATATGGTAATGTTCCAAGAGGCTGGTCACCGTCACAATGTCACAAACATAATGACACAACGTGGGAACACACTGGTCCTTGACACAAAAACAAACACACATAATTGTTGTTTGTATGCGTCAACTCACTTTTAATTTTATTATAATTAGGTTTAATGTACTAATGAAGTTACTTATTACAGTTATGAAGCATATTTTTATTAAAATATAGTCATTAAAAAGGTTGTTTTATAACATCAGAAAAAAATACAGTGTTTGTAAGTTCATCTAATCTAGTTAGTTTAGATTAATCTAAAGCTGATTGAGATAGAGATAAGACATTGTTTTTGATAGTAACTTTATCTCAATATTAAAAGCGTATTTAAATATCAAGATACTAATACCAACAATTTAAATATGGTTAAGAAATTGCATTATTTCATATGCAAAAGACATAAGGTCTTACTCTACCAAACAATAACAATAAAGCCCAACGAATTGCTCCTATAAGTGAACGACTGAACTTAATAATATATAATATTGTTATGTCTTAGTCACGCTACTAAAATAAATTCTATTATGTTTTTACCGACAAAATTCATTGCGACCTTTACATTGAACATTCTATTAGCAATTTGTTACGCATTTTTCTTTGACAAAAACTACAATAAAAACAATACTTCCATTCAGTTCTGTTATCCATACGAATTTCAGGGTGATATTTTTTACTATTGTCTTTTTTACTTCGTAATAGAAATAATGTTTTTTTTTAGCTGCCGCTCCCGTAGCTGTTAGCAAGGTTGCATACACCACCTCCCACGGCCTCGGTGGATACGGCGGATATGGCGGATACAGCGGCCTTGGCGGCGGATATGGCGGCTATGGTGGACACAGCGGTCTCGGTGAGTGACAAAATAAAGATCTGAAAGAATATATTTCCTAAAAAGACATTTGAACAAAATTATCAAAGACAACGTACTTAGTAGCCTTCTAACGTAACTAAGTAGGTACAAAATATTTGATCTATTGTTACATTTTTTTGATATACAAAAATTGTTTCATTGTCTTATTTGTAAATGAAAACAGTGGGAGAGTCATAGTATTGAATAACAATGAATGATACAAATATTTGTATTCTTATGAATTTAGGTCAATACTAATAATATGATTGTGAACCTATTAAATTGATCATAGATAAGTAAATATAACGATACCAACCATAGCTTAAGGTACCACTTTTATAAATTCATAATAATTCGGTAACAATTAAAAAAAAAAATTATCTTCTGTACCTTTAGATTCTAAACTTACATCATTAATTCCTCAGGATATGGCAGCGGTCACGGATACTACTCTGCACCTGCCGTGAGCTACGCTAACCAAGTTGCCTATGGAGGCTATGGTGGATCTGGACATGGTCTTGGCGGATACGGTGGATACGGCGGATACGGCGGACTCGGCGGATACGGCGGTCTCGGTGGATACGGTGGACACGGCGGATACTACGGACATCACTAAACAGCATTTCATACGAGCTGAAATTGTGTTCATTTTATTTTTAATTCTTAATACTCAATACGGACTGATATTACCTATGCGCAATTTTAAGACCATTCGATATTTTTCGAAAATAATCAAGTCTGTTTAGTGAGTGAAAAAAATAAACTGCCGTATTATTTAATCATTGAGTGATTTGATCGCTTGATTTTTATAAACTTGCCCTCTTTATTTTGTACAACGAATTTTTGCGTAAGAGTCTTTGTAAATATTTAAATAAAAATATGCATAAAATGTAATTTGTATTTTTTTTCTTTCTTCTGCCTCGCTGAAACAATTACATAATGTGATAACACAAAAATATCATCGTTACACTATGCAAAATGGATAAAAAATCAACACCAACCACGTACCTATACCTACATATAACTTGACAACTTTAAAAAATCGTATAGCGCTCTCTAGCATTACCATAAATGAATTATTGACGCGATGCAAAACGACGTTGAAGAAAAAAATATGTTTTATTCAAAAAGGTAAGTCGCCAACTTTGAGGGTAAAAACCGTGGTAAATGGAGTGTAGAGGTGGCACCCGCGACTTTTATAGCACCTTTCTAAACTTGGAAGTTACTTTTTGATATGTCACAAAACTTCTCAATGTTGGATTCGGTTAATATTCTTTGTTGTCGTTCATCGCGATTTGGGACGGGTTGAGATTGATAGCGGGGAGCTTAAAAACATAAGCTTATATTATGATCAGTAAATATCCTACATATTTAAGTCGATTATCCATACTAATAACATTATAATAACTAGTATAAGTAGCTCTGTCTGTTACTTTTTCACGCCTAAAACGCCGAACCGATCGTGACGAAATTTGGTACGCAGATAGCCTATAGTATAGATAGGGACATAGGCTACTTTCTTTAGGGAACGCGGGTGAAATCGCCTGGGTATAGCTAGTATGTTAATTAATTAAATAAAGTATATTCCAACAGCAACCATAGACAGGTTTTTTTTTAATTGAACAATGACAACGCTCACAATGAGAGCAACGCCTTTTAAGACAACTTGCTTCACATTTTCCAAGTATGAAATTGTGTGTGAAATTACAGTCAGCGTGGAATACACTGTGTTCATACGATGACGAACTGTTGTGTGTGGAATTATAAAATATTTTTCTGTGTATGACTGCAATTTAGAATTTGGATAAAGTGTTGGGTTTCGTGAAAAATATCTTTTTTTATTGTATTTTTCGCAACAACGTATGTAAATGTCGAATCCTAATACCCAAAGGTTCCTTGGAATAAATCGATTCAGCGATAAGACTGCCTAAGTTTTTGTTATGTTTTTCTTTCTTTGTTTGTTTATTGTTATATAATGTAATGTTTACAATAAAGTATCTACTTACGTAATAATATTTTATTCTGAAATCGTAAAAAAAAAAATTATTTCATCAAATTTGTATGAGCAAAATTTACTTTTTTTTTAGTATTGATAGGCTTATGTTGACCTAAGAGATTAATTAGCCTTAGGTTGAGTTACAATTTAATACTTATCCTAATATTATAAATGAGAAAGTGTATTTGTTCGTTTGTCATTCTTTCACTTAGTAATGGAGAAATGAATCGATGTTATTTTTTGGATAGAGATAGTTTATAGGTTGTCTACCAACATAGACAACTTTTTATACCGGGAACGCGGGTGAAACGTCGAGGCCGAAGCTAGCAATAAATAAATTATGTTGTATTCCTTCTCATTCGGAAAAAAAACTCTACACAAATAAATAATTAAAAGTTACATCGAAAATAAATTGAATTTACTGAAGTTCGGAATGATCCGGCAAGAAACTTAGCAAGGTTACATTTCTATTTTATTTTTATGATTTGATTGGCTAAATGAAAGACACGTAATAGCATAAATTCACCTTTTTCATCGCCTTATATTAAGAGTACAGTATCGCAAGTGTAAAAATGCCCATCGATTTTATCACTGGAATAGTTTCCCAATGCTAATGCAGCAGAGCTCGCCAGCACATCGTGAGAGGCGCAAACCAAATAGAAAAGGGGCCATAGAAACAACTGTTCAAGCTAACGGACTTCTAACCTTATTAATTGATATATTTTAATATACCAATTAATAAGGTTAGAAAATTAAAAATGCTTCTCGTAGACAAACATACTGACACTACATCCATGGTGCTGACAAAGCAAGACATTTTAATATTTAAAAAAAAATGTGACATTTAACAACATAATCCCATATTGGTACCTATACCAAAACACTTTCAAATTGTCCGTCATATCTCTACAAAAATACAATGTTAATATTTTATTTATGAAGTAACACCATTGTAATTTGCGACTTTGTATTTTGCATTCGCAACCACGTGTAGGAAAGCTCGCCGGCCTCCCTCCAGGTAGGCTGATGACCTGGCCAGAGTTGCTGGGAGTCGATGGACACAAGCGGCCCAAATCCGCTCACTGTGGAAATCAATGGGGAAGGCCTATGTTCAGCAGTGGACCGAAAATTATGATGACCATTGTAATTTCATTTAATATAATAATTTTTAATTATCGGTTCCATTATAAATTGATTATGTAGATTTTTAACTGTGATTTTTTAAATGCTTAATTACTTTATTATTAGATTACATCAGCGTGACGCCAGACTTGTCGCAAGTTTCATAAATAACTCTCTAGGTTAGTAGCCACATACGTAGTTAGCGATGTATAGATGTAAGTAAAAGCAAGGCGTGTTTGCGCCGAGTTTACACCAGCGCAAATAGTGTGCGATATTATCAATAAGGCGTGTGTTTGCCTCTACACGAGCAGAGTACATGGTCTATAGTCAGATTGAGAATAGAGAGCAACGTATAAGTTAGATTGGCGTAGTAAACAAAATAATAAAGTATAAGAAGGCTACTTAGTGGAAACACAAAGAGATTTTTATGTTTATCTGAAATGTAGGTAAAGTGAAAGGATTAAAAAGACAAATTCGGATTCCTAGAAGGGCATTTATGAGCGTCGAAACTACTGAAGTTACTACCGGTTCGGAAGTCACTTTAAACTAAGAAGAAGCGGCAAGAAATTCAGTCAAGTTAATTAACATTTCATAATATATGTTTTGTTTTTTTTTTTGGACAGTCTGAAAATTTTGGCTGTCATTATTTGTTATTGTATGTTTATGTAACGAAAAATATACTTCTCATCAAAAAAAAATCGAAACACCTCTGAAGTTTGGTTTTGAATGAGTATTTTGTTTTTTGGAAAAAACATACCTACTTGTTGAAAAAAACACGATATTCAAACAAATTTAATTTTAAACAATACCTCATAATATCCGCAAAATTCTGGCATTATTGCTTTTTTTTGTTTAATGTAAAAATAAAACATAAAATTCATTTAAAACCAAAATTCAGAGGTTTTGTTGCAGTAACATATCGATTTTTCTGATGAGAAGTCACAATTTTAGTTTTTTTTTAAATGATTAAAAAAATACAAGGCTATCTATCCATAGAAGAAATAAACTAAATGGGAAACTGTCTACTCATTCTTTATCTAAGAACAGACCAGTGCAGACGAGATTCAAAGCTAATTTTGCGGGTGCCTGCATCCCTTGTTATTTATAACATCCACCATTGCATTATTCTCAGCGTGACCCAATTTATATACGTTTGTGAATATTGGTGTGTTTGATCAAATGTTTGTATCTTAACAAACAAACGAAAATAATATAATATACGGAGTACCGAATAGGAGATTAAAGGCTTGATAATTTTACTAATATAAATGAATTTGTACCATAACAATAGTTCAAAAGACATCAATGAGCAACTATAAAAACTAAAAAAAAACATGTAAATATAATTTACTCAACATGAAAATAAACATGACAAAAATTTAACTAGTGACATAAAGAGGCAATTTGAAATCTCCTTATGAATTAAAAAAAATATACCTAATACGCCTTCAACTTTAAACATGTACCATGTACTTCAGTTTTTGCGGCAGGACTATTGATATTGCAATATGCGCCTTGTTATAGTGAGTATAAGTCTAATTCAGATAATTTGGGGTATGCTTTATTAATTTCTTGATGAATTTATAGGGTTCTTTGAATATAACAGGATGACTTAATGTAATTAACAAAGATTCATAATTAAATCATGGTTAAAATATGACGGTTTTCTACTTGTTACGAGCATAGCGTATAATAAAGAGAGCTCATTGGAACTCAACAACGTGAAGTTGCAAGTCGATATAAAATAGATTAAGGCGATGATAGCTCAGTGGTAGTGACGTCGGACGCCGCGGCGAAGGTCGTGAGTTCGAATCCTACAATGAGCTTGAGCTTTCGGTGAAGGAAAACATCGTGAGGAAAGCATAGCACGGTGGTAGGGTACTTTGTAGTATCCGCCTGGCTGGCTACCACCCTCAAGTTGAAAATCTGTCGCCAAACACCTATTGGTGTGTTCCGGCAGCTGCACTTGAGAGCCAGATCCTTCTAGGCTTTTTGTGCTTACCACCTTCGGCCACATTATCACCAAAGTAAGAAACAATGTAAGATATACGTACTTTTATTTCTAGTGCACGATTATGCCCTGATTTCAATAGGTATCTTCTTCTTTTTCTTCATTTATATTTCTTAATTCACCTTCTTAATTTACCTATATAGCTTCCGTTCCGCGGTTTCACCCGTGTTCCCGAGTGATCTTATATTTTCCCAGGATAAAAAGTATCCTATATGTTATTCTAAGGTATAATCTATTTATGTGCCAAGTTTCGTTCAAATCCATCGAGCCGTTTATGCGTGATTGAGTCACAAACATCCATACATCCAAACGTTCACATTTATAATAAATTATTAGTAGAATTAATAGTATTTTTTCGTATCTAACGAATTATAGTAAAAGTAAGGAAACTTATCCATAACCTTTAAAACATATTTTTTGTTTTAAAATATTCAAATATAATTTCAACTTACTTAATACATAACTCTTAGTTTCCCTGCTAGTTTTTATTTTATTTTGATACTAGCTTCCGCCCCACGCTTTCACCCGCGGTCCAGAGTGCTCTGATCGCCACCAAACCTTACAGGACACCCTCAGGGCTAATATGAAGATTGTCTGAAAATTTCATCGCGATCGGTTCAGCGGTTTCGGAGTCTACAATGGACATACAGACAAACATTCATTTTTATATATATATAGATACCAGTGAGTGACAAGCGACAATCAAGCATACGGTGCCTGATGGTAAGTGGTTACCATAGCATATTGACGACAAATAAGATCAAAGGAATAATTTAAAATCAGTTCCCTGTGAATTATTTACAAGTTCCCGTTAAACCGAAGTATTTGATACAATATTGTCTAAAGTTATTTAGAACCTAAATATTTACCACATTTCCACATGACTAGTTATAATTTATCATAACAACCATCGTGCTTGGGGGAGATTTACATGGCGCTTGAGTTTCAAGCTAACGGGAAATAACGCTGAACTTACGGGAAATATAAAGCTGTTAAAGTGTGAGCGTTATATTTTAATTGAGGGTTCTGTACAAAAAAATATTTATTAATTAGCCTATATGTAGTAAAATAAAATAAATGCTTTTATAGGATTATTCAATGTTTACTATATTAGAAACAATTGTTTGCTCAATTGTTTCTAACTTTCTACTACCATTAGAATTGATTCCCTTGAGTTTCATACCATGTTATTTTGTGACGAAACTTTATTAAGTCAATTTTTGAAATTACAATATCTTCGTATTTGTAAGATATTTTGTTATACTATAAAATATACAGCATTTTTACATCTAATAATTGTAGTATTACGGTTTTCTGATAAGCCTATATTAAAAACTAGTTGTTCACTCGCGGATTCACTCGCGCAGATTTTATAAAATTTCTATAACTTTTTTTCCGTAAGCCAATTTCGATGAAATGAACAGTAGGTATAAAAATAAAGTCCAAAAATCTTTAAATGTCGATAACTTTTTTTAGCAACATCGATTTTAATTGAACATTATTCTGCTCCAAATTAATTTCTATCTACCTGTGAAAGCTACATGAAAATCTATTCAGTGGTTCCGGAGATGTGCGCTAACAGACAGAAAAGATTTCTCAAAATCGCTAGTTTTCGTTCTACTACCCTCCTTCCTTTTTATTACTTTTCTTTAATGTACAGACACACTGGATTCTACTGTTTTATTATATGTATATATTATAAAATAGATAGATAACCTTGTTTAGGTAAAGTATGTTTTTTTTCTTTTTTTCTTATATTTCAATGCCTTTCATGTATGAGAAAAGCTGCAATGAAAAAGTAGTAGAGTAAGTTATGTAGTAGTGTATTAAAAATAACGATTTATAGGAATGGTGGCTTATACATATGTTCTTATCAAATGCGTGGCATCATAATTAAAATTCTTAAACTGATATTATTAATGAAGAAGACGTTTCATACCTTTGACGCCACAACAGCACAATTAATCAATCGCACGTGATATGGAAAATAATTAATGTTACCAATTTTTATTCAGGAAACGCGAGTGAACCGTATTAGATATTTATTGCTTACCATTTTTGTTCTCATCGAGCATGACGAAATTGAAATACAATACGAATGAGATAAAATGTCAGATGCACAAAATAACAATTGATATGATTAGGTACACGCAAATGAATACAGAATAGGTATAAGTATAATGCATGATAATAATAAAGCTTAACATGTTAATCCAGTGCGGAATTAGGATTTTTATGAATTATCGATTTTTAAACCCGTGGAAGGAACCCTAAAAATATTATTAATCAATTTTATAATCCTGCTCGTATCAACAATAAATAACTAAAAAGAATCACTTTGTAATTGGTTACAGCGTTTAAACCAATTTAGCGTCAGGAACAAATATGTACATTTTTAATTTAAAAAACTCGTACACTATAAACGCCTGTGAAAACTTTACAAGCAATCTCGCGCGTGTGTTTTCTAGCTATATTTTTCAGGCGCTATCACCCGTATACTCTCTGACGTGACAATTTTTCCTTTGTTTCCACAATATTGTTCGATTTATCTCACAAAGGTATTCTTTTTTGTTTTCATTTGACAAATCATCATGCCGGCATATATTTTATGGTATGTAATTCATAGGCTAGGCTTTATTATCAATTTTGACCTAATTACCTCACAATAACCATAAAGTTGAGCATTATACAAAAATTTTAGGATTTAAGAAGAAAAATAGATTTGAAACATAATTTAAAATATATAACATTTAACATATTTTTTGGATGTTGTCTGCAGAGGTATTCAAAATAAATTATAGAAATATATCAAATCACCAATCTAACTACAAAAGGTAGATCCTCTGTGTGGTAATATATCTATCTTTTGGAGCTGTCCAAATATAACGTCAAAATTTTAATAGACAATTCGAAACGCGATTCCTGCAATATTTTTTTTTATAAGTACCTATGTAGTTTTGAGGCATCCCATTCGCGAGCCAAGGGGAACACAAACTCCATAATGAAAGTTGTTTGATATTTTATTATAAACTAGTTTTTTCCCGCGGCAATACTCGCGTTCCCGGAATAAAAAATAGCATATTTTATAATACTTCCTTAAGAAATGAGCTATCAAATGCAAAAAAAAAACAAATCCGACCGGTAGTTCCAAAGATTAGCGCGTTCCAACAAACAAAAAACTCTTCAGCTTTATTATATTAGTAGTATAGATATCTAATTGGGAAAATCCGTCAACATCCCTATAAAATTCTATTTCTGAAACTATTTGACATACCTACTTATGAGAATTTAATTAATGTTGTGTTGGAAGATAACCATTATAATACAGAGTATCATTACATTGTGACTATGTTTGCTATTGTTAGCTAATGAAGTGGGCTCAGAAGTGTATAGTAAACAAAATACTGCTGCCAACTTGACGGTTAAGTGTAGTCAGCTTTGATGGGATGGAAATTGGGACATGGATTGTTCTTTTTTAGAGGTTCTACTCTAAATTACATTAATTAATTTGCTGAATAGTAATATTTTGAGTGTTTCAATTTTATCCATACCTAACCATTGCTTCTTAAGTAAATTATTAGTAAATAATACCTGTAATGCCCAATAACTATGAAAATATTGGAACCTACCTACCTACTTAGATTGCCGAGTTGAAGAGTTATGGCTGAATGGAAAAAAAAATACACATAGAAATAATTAATTGATTATTTATTCTTCTTTTGTCCGTTTGTTGTAACTTATGCATTTCTATCATTCATCCGATTGCGATGAAATGGCGAATTGTAGTGCACCCCCGCTAGTAACAAATAATATTAGAAATAAAAAAAAGTAAATTCCATAATATAAATTCGGAAACATGGCATCACTGATTCCGGTAACATAAATGAATCTATTTAATCTATTATATATATAATGTATGATTATTGTTCAAGCAACTGAATATTCTGTTTGTGTATATTGAGTGTGATTACAATATGTAACTACTTTTATGTCGGTAATCTATTGAAATATAAGAATTGACTGTATTGATAGCCCAGCAGATTGGCAAGTTGAAGTGGCAACGGGCAGAGCACATAGTGCGCAGAACGCATGGCCGATGGGACCGAAGAGTTCTGGAGTGGAGACCACGGACCGGCAAGCGCAGCGTAGGACGTCCACTTACAAGGTGGACGGATGACCTCGTAAAGGTCTTCGGAAAACGCTGCATGCAGGCCGCCCAAGACCTTAGGGGAGGCCTATGTCTAGCAGTGGACGTCTTGCGGCTGAGATGATGATGATGATGATGATGACAGCAACATACTAAGTATCAGTTGAACGCTGATGTATATAAATAAACAAAACATATGTGTACTAAAATATGTAAGTTTTTGTAGACACACATTTACGAAACACCTGTTTTTTTACACTAGTTGTTCCCCGCGGTTTCACCCGCATTCCCGGAATAAAAATAGCATATAACCTTCCTCAAAAATTGGGCTATCGAATGCATAAAAAAATCTTCAAATTCGACAGGTAGTTCCAGAGATTAGCACCTTTAAACAAACAAACAAAAAAACTCTACTCCTATATTATATTAGTTAGTACTAGCTGTCCCCCGCGGTTTCATCCACGTAGCGATATAAAAAAAATTACCTACGACCGATTCTCAGTATCGATCGAGCTGTTTCGAAGGAGTTTGTAGACAAACACTATGACACGTGAATTTTATATATTAGATAAAGTATTATTATATTTTTACTATGGTATAGAATTGTGTTTCACCACAATCTCACTATGGTAAATGATGAAGAGACTGACAAAAAACAAAACAGCTAAATAAAAATTGACGAAAAAAGCTCTATTGCATGCTTTTATTAAATAGCTTGGAATTTGACTTACTTTAAAGAGCAGATTATTTTGAATGAATATATTACCTACTACATAATAGACACGTGCCAATTGAACTATGTCATGAGTTTAGACTACCAAAACCTTAGTTAATATTCGACTATAACCTGTAATTCATTAGGTCCTTATCTGGCTGACAGGTAAACAACAAATGTTTGCTCAGAACTCAGCAGGCCTATTACGTAGCTTTGTTATAATCAGTTACAATTTGAAACCGGTTCTATAAAGCGGTTTTTATTTTTTACGTTCTCGTAACTGATTAACAACCAGGGGGGCTAAAAAGGAAGCTCGAGCAATATTGCTAATGCAATTCATTTTTCAGAATTTACGGTGGCATTTAGTCCAATAGAGATCAATCTATGTGCTCTAGCGAAATGAAATGAAATCAATTCGTGTACCATGACGTTCCGTACCCGGAGTGTAAATAATAGACGTTAGTAAACGTGTAAACGTTTGCGTTTACGACATTTCTCTATAGGAATAGTTACAGCGCCTCTCGCGGTATACTCAGGGAACTAATTTCCTCCATACAAAATTTTAGTAAAGCGTTTCTGGCTCCTCTTAGTAAAACCAACCTTCCGAAGCGTGCGTTAGAATCTCTAGTTAGAGACTATTCGCAAGTGCCTGTGAAGGCCTATTTGAATTAATAAATTATTTCATTTTATTTCATTTACATACGTCAATTCTTTAGACTTAGGGTACTGGTTGTCTCAAAAAGTTTTACTACAATGGCCACCATTTTACTGAAACCTGACTGAACGACTTAACTTGACTATGTAAAAGTGATTAAATGTGATTATAATTTTATATTAAGTAATATAACTTGAAAATTAGATAAACCGTGTGATGCTATTATAAGTGACTAAAACTTGGCGCCAAACGAGTATGAAATATTGACATATTATTTGGTCAGAAAACATAAAACATAAATATAAAACACCAATGACTAGAACATTAAACAAATAAATAAGTTATAACCTTGCAGTTTTTATAATAATAATGCAAATGACATCCGACTGTTTACCTTACAATGCGATATCTAACTTGATAAATAAAATGTCTAATTGTTTTTTGCCCTCAACCATATTGTTTTCAGTTATGTACAAAAATTTAGGGTGTTTTAAAAACCAGTACTGATCCCTCTTCATAAATTAAATGAATGGTGAATGGTATATAACTTTATTCTAGTATTTCAACTTTGTTTCATCCAAAGAGAAAATGCTGCCAATCGACTGGGAATCTTGCCGATTGGTAGCGCCGACAGCTTCGAGGAAATACTGATTGACTAATATTATAAATTAAACTAGCTTCCGTCACGCGGTTTCACCCACGTTCCCGAGGCGTCTTATGTTTTCCCGAAATAAAAAGTAGCCTATAGCCTTCCTCGATAAATGGGCTATCTAACACTAAAATATCTTTTCAATTCGAACCAGTAGTTCCTGAGATTTGCGGGTTCAAAAAAACAAACTCTTCAGCTTTATAATATTAGTATAGATTAGTTTGCAAAACTTTTTATTACATGAGAATTTGATATTTGTAATAAGTACTTCTATGAATGAATAGCGCTGTATAAACTCGTCACTTTATACGTATAAAATTATCTCCAGAAAAAGTAACACTCCGTAAATGACACATATATAAAAAATATATTTACAGTCGCATTAGGTACTTGGTATATTTACACGGCTGCATACAGTTTAACTGCACTTTGCATCTTTTTTCAGTTAATAACGATAAGGACAATTAACGTTGCAATCATGAGTTGCGTTACTTTTAAAATTAACGGGAAAGTGTATTCAGGTATGTATTTTAAAATAATCTGTAATATATAAAATGGTAAACTGACTGACTGTTGATATATCTACGCAAGCCCAAACCCCTGGACCTAGAGACTTGAAATTTTGCACAATGATACCTTATACAGTATAGGCATCCACTAAGGAAGGAGTTTTGGGAATTCAAACCCTAAGGGGGTAGAATAGGGGTACACGGGTGAAACGGGGTGGAAGGCTAGTACTCTATATTTTGGAGAGAGCCCAATATGTCCATTGGTCTTAAACCTAATACTCGTACCTAATATGTAGATGTTCATGAAAATATGATTTTTATTTTTTTTAATTTTATTTATTACAGTTTAAAAAAGATATATTAAATTAATGAAACATTATAACACAGCATTTAAAGACCACAGAGGTTTGTAGCAATACTGAACTTATAAATTTAAATAAATATCCTGGAGCATTCTTTATATGCGGCCATCTGATCCAAATCTAAGCAGATTTCGTTCTTTGTAAATTAGATAACTAAGTAATACTGATTGTACGGCGCAGATAAAATACAGTCGTTTAAAAAATTGAACTTAGAATAATCAATAAAGTTTAAGTTGATTCAAAGGGTCGTTGTTATGTATATCGTTGGTATAGTTTCCTTTGTATAGTATTCATTGGGTGTCCCACAAGGTTTTACATTCGGACCTTTTCTTTTTCTCATTTACATCAACGACTTTCTCTTATTGAGGAATACGGTAATTAACTTTACTTTATATTTACATAGAATGGTACCCTACGGCATTCTCTTTTTTAGGGTAGTGATACTTACTCAAATCAATAGAATTTTTATTTTGGGAGGGAGAGACATACGCGTATAAACAAACGGAAATCTAACTATGGTAAAATTGATTTTGCTAATGACAATTAATTAGAGCTTGATTTTTTTCACAAAGAAATATTATTTATTTTTTATAGTGTTGTTTGTGCAAATCCTTAAAAATATCTAACCATAAGTTGTGTGAATCGAGTAAGGTTTTGTTTTTGTAAATGACTTGTTTTTAATACTTGAAAACATTATGCTATTTTAGTATGTAAATTCTTCACTAAATTACATATGATTTTTTTAAAGGATTTTTAATGAGCACATTTTAATGAAAACCCGTAAATTTTGTGCTAACCCTAAATCATTGGGAACAGACAAAATCACTAATGTTTATTAATGGGTTATTTATACCACTATATTTATGATGATACATTTTGATTTCCCAGAATTGGCAAGGTCATACATAATATTTTAAGCATCAATTAAATCAATAAAAGTTAGAAGTAACTTTACCTTTTAATTTACTGTTGGAGTAGAATTTTTTAGATTATTCTTTATATTATAACATAAATGTATTTATCGAATTATATTATATATTTTTAATTTCATGCATCATTGCTCACCAAAAAGAAATTCAGCAAAAAATAAGTGTTCCATTGATATTATTTGGTCCCCACAATTAACAAAATAATCCTAATAATCTTTCCTAGTGGGATCTGAGATGTCTTCAGAAATGACAATGCTGGAGTTCATACGTCGAAAACTGGATCTACCCGGCACCAAGTACATGTGTCGCGAGGCTGGCTGCGGCGCCTGCATCGTGTCTGTTGTGAAATCTCCGGACGAAACTGCTGTCGCTGTTAATTCCGTAAGGCGCTTATATTTCTGGTTGAGATAATAATATCCTGTGAAGATTCTCACTCGGCTTTCGTATCCCAAACTAGTCTAGTCTTTTTATATGATATGGGTACTATAATAATATAAACTAATACATAATAATTGTATACTACTTGTAAATGCATACTTACATAAGTAAATTATTTACAAACAGAATTATTACCAAAAGTTCATGCACATAAACTTACGACTTGTGTCATTGTATCTACCCAAAATTACATCAATAATTTGGTAAAAGTCTGCAAAAAACCATTTGGTAATAAATATTTTTGTACAAAAATAAACTTGAAATAGAATTATATTTCGAGTTTTTTTTTCGCATAGAGTACCTACTGTCACCATGAGGTAGACGGTACTGTTTTTTAACCTTTGTTTACATCTATATACTTATTAAGTTGAATATTGTAGTCAAGCTTATTAATATAAAAAAGGCTCCTTATGAACGTGCTAGAGTATCTTTATTTGGTTTACTTAGGGGGTGTGACGTTGGTGTGTGCAACAGTTTGTTGCATTCTCCAATTTCGGACCAATCAAAACTATTATATAGATTGGCTAAGATAGGTTTAAGAAAGTGATGTTTTGTTTTAAGTTGTCAAAAAGCATTATCGCAAAGCGATAAAGCCCGACTAAACTAAGATTTAAAAAAAAAAAAAAATTCTAAAGTTATTAGGTACTTTTGGATAACTTTTGTATCTCCGTGGAACTGCATTAATGATAATTACTTTGTCAAGCTTATTCATTTAAGTATAATTATGATGAATTGTAAAAAAATATTGAGCTTTTCTTTTTAATGCAGTGTTTGGTATCAATAATGTCGTGTGATGATTGGGACATCACAACTATTGAGAAGGTGGGGAACAAAACTGACGGATACCATATCCTGCAGAAGGCCCTAGCTGACTGCAGTGGTACCCAGTGTGGATACTGCTCCCCTGGGTGGATTATGTCTATGTATAGGTGAGGACATAAAAAGTTCAATCTGTCTTGCAAATGATTATAAATCCAAATATTTAGATTAAAATTTAATTTAACTGGAAAAATAAAAGATAATACTTTTAGACTTATTGCTACATTATTTTGTACCTATTTATTTTTTGTTATGCAGACTCTATGTAATGTTTTAAATTCCACTAGAAAATTAAGGTAAATTTGCTAATTCCAGCTTCCTTCAAAGTAAAAAAGACCCAACCATGGCAGAAATCGAGCATGCCTTTGGAAGCAACATATGTAGATGCACTGGATATAGACCGATTCTGAAAGCATTTAAAAAATTTGCTGTTGATGCTGTTAAACCAAGTAACATTACTGATATCGAAGATCTGTACAAATGCACGAATAATGAAAATACTTGTAACAAAACTGATTGTGAAAGCGATTGGTGCATGGTATCTAAGAAAGATGTAAATGATTTCATTGAAATAAAACTAGCTGATGGGAAATACTGGTACTGCGTCCGAAATTTGAAAGATCTTTTCAAGGTTCTAGCAAAGACAACTGAATGTAGTTATATGCTGGTGTCAGGAAATACTGCTAAAGGTATGATGAGGTAGCTCTTAAAGTAGTAAAGACACAATCTCATATCAATTTCCTAATGAAAAATAAGTACTTAGTTAATTGATTCTTAATTTTTTCAAATTTTATTTTCAGCTGTGTACCCAATAGATGGCTATCCTGATATGATGATTAATATAAAATACTTATCAGAGATAACGGGCTACACAATGGATCAAAATTTAATTATTGGTGCTGGCAATACAATAGCTGACTTACTAGACATATGCAAAACCGTCGCCAAAGTAGAATATTTTGAATATTTAAAGAAGATTTATAAACACATTGATTTGGTTGCACACATACCAGTTAGGAATGTAAGTTATACTGTAACAACTATACATTACTATTATTTGTGGAAGACAAGAATGCATTTAAATGAAATGTTCGCTCAACAAGCTATTTCAAAATAACTTTATAAACATTGTAATTAGTAATTAAATTATATTACTTAAAGAAAAAAAACTATAAAAATATCCCTTGCTGAGTTTCTTGCCGGAGTCTTCTCAGTCCAAGTGTATTCCGAACCGGTGGTAGAATCATTTTCATTGTATTGTAACGTTCATAAGTGCCTTATTAGGGCCTAAACTGAATAAATGAGTTTTGATTTTTTTTGATTTTATGTAAATATTTGCTTCACGACAATTATAAAAGTACTTACATCATTATAACAATTATTTTTTTCAGCTGGCATCAATTGCTGGGAATCTAATGATAAAGCATAAACATAATGAATTTCCGTCAGATATCTTCCTGACATTTGAAACTGTTGGGGCTGAGCTGACAATAGGTATTTAACATTTATATCTATTCTATGATATGAGATTTTCTCTGCTGCACTTATGTGGTCAAAACCATCTTTTTCATCAATGACCTATATCCATACTTATGATTGGTGATCCAATTTAATCTTAACTAGCTTGCTTTTTTCTGTTATCTACCTATCATGTTGTATGTTGCGCTATTGGCTAATGGTCTCCGAACAATTAAACGACAGTCCAGTAATTCATCCTATATTTTATTGATTAAAAAAAATAATCAATTTTTATTTCAGTTGATCGTATGGGTAAAAAATACATCGTTACAATGCAAAAATTTTTGGAAGAAGATATGACAGGGAAAGTTATTTTAAGCATATTATTACCACCGTTGAGCAGTGAATACGTTTTACATACATTCAAGGTAAACAAAAAAAAAAAAAAACCAAAAGTGTTACATAACAATAGGTATCCCCATCATTAATAATAATTAAGATATATTTTTCAAAATATAAATATTCATTATATTTATTTAAAATACATAATTCATCTTATTTCAGATAATGCCAAGATGTCAAAGTGCTCATGCTATAGTAAATGCTGGCTTCTTGTTCAAATTACAAAAAACAACAAATACAGTACTAGAAGCGAGAATAGTATATGGCGGTTTATCTCCTTCTTTTATTCGAGCAACATCTACTGAACAATATTTGATTGGAAAAGCAATATTTACAAATGAAGTTTTACAATCAGCATTGACGATCCTAAAGACCGAGTGTGTGGTTATTGAATTACCTCCAGAGCCTTCAGCAGCATTTAGAAAACAATTGGCTGTCAATTTGTTTTTTAAAGTAAGGAGATTTATAACCATACGTTCGGTTGGATGTCTGTGAGATACATAATTTGTATTCAGAAACAAAAATATACTTTTTGATAAAGTTGTAACCTGATTGGTTATTATTGGTTGTTCACAGGCGTTGTTATCACTATGTCCAACAAATTTAGTAAATTCAAGGTATATTACTGGTGCAATTAACATCCATGAAACTCGAGGAGTATCTACTGCCAGTCAGACATACGAGACCAAAACATCCATATGGCCAATAAATAAACCAGTGCCTAAAGTCGAAGGTTTAGTTAGTACTTTTAATAATCAAATTTATTTTATTAATATTGAAGAATTAAAAAACAAATTGCTTATTCCATAGATTCAATGTTCAGGTGAAGCGGCTTATACTGAAGACTTGCCATCGTACCCAAATGAAGTGTTTGGTGCATATGTGCTTAGCTCTGTTGCGACTGGAGACATTGTAAATATTGATCCTTCCAAAGCTTTGGTAATTAATTCTATATTATTTCATAGTGGAATAGATTGCATATTTTTTGGTGTATTATTAATTATGATTCTTAAAAATTCAGAACCTTGCCGGAGTTGTAGCTTTTTATTCAGCCAAAGACATACCTGGACTAAATTCCTACACTCCAGATGATGTAACATTTTATGTAGCTAATGAAGAGGTACTATGCAGTGGGTCAGTCAAATATCACAATCAGCCTATTGGAATAATCGTTGCTACAAGTGAGATGGTAGCTAACAGGGCTGTAAAATTGGTTAAAGTTAATTACAGTAATATTAAAAAACCTGTACTTGACATTGATGAAGCAAAAAAAGATTCTAATAGAATTTCTCTATACACTTCTGCTGATGCATCAGAAACGGGTACAGATGTAACTAAGATTATTAAAGGAAAGTACAAAATACATGGGCAGATGCATATAACTTTAGAAACACAAGTTTGTGTTGCAAAGCCTACTGAAGAAGGTTTGGAAGTGCATGCTGCTACTCAATGGCTGGATGGACTGCATGTTATGATATGTCGTGCTTTGAAAATAAAACAGTGTCGGTATGAAGATTTTTGAGTTAAAAATTAAATTTAAAAAAATAGTTGAATAGTAAAATAAATATCTAGATACTTATTTAAGTTTCTTTTATCATCTGAATTTCTTGTTTTAAAGGGTTGATGTTCATACTCGACGTATAGGAGGTGGATATGGTTTCAAAATATCTCGAAACATTTCAGTTGCAATAGCCTGCTCTTTGGTTGCCCATAAACTGAACCGTCCATGTCGGTTTATAACACCACTAACTACGGTAACTAAGGCTTTTGGGAAAAGGCTTCCTGCAATGTTAGAGTTTGAAGTAAGTATGGACTTTCAATAGAAAAAAATATGATTAACTATTTTAGTAAAAAACTAAGTATATTATTATGTAGTTTAACAGTTATCTGGTTTCCATTGTTTAAGTTCTGCTTAACTTTGAATCAGATGGGACTTTATGTGATGAGCGTCCCAGGATATTTATTTATTGACCATGTAATGAAAAATTCAATTGATTACAGCTTGGCGTAAATAATTCTGGACTCATTCAATATGTTAAATATGATTTATTCGAAGACCAGGGCTATATGATCAACGAGCCATTTTTCCTTCTTGTGCTCGGTGCAATCAACAATTGCTATAGCACGCCTAGATGGAGTTACAAATTATATAATATCCTTACGGATACTGCTAAGAATACATGGTGTAGAGCACCTGGTTAGTTAAATAATTAATAATAAAACAGTGAAATACAAACAACTTATATAAAAAAACATGTTATTTTAGGTACGCTGGAAGCTATAGCTTTCGCAGAATGTATAATGGAACAAATTTCCTGTGAAATGAATTTGGACCCTCTTACGGTTAGATTAAATAATTTGGATACCAAGTACTCTCCCGATTTGAATGAAATGGTAGAAACACTTAAAAATAAAGCTAATTACACAGAAAGAAGGGCAGCAGTAACTCAGTATAATACGTTAAACAGATGGAAGAAACGAGGGTTAAGATTTGTATTATTGAGATGGACTCCACTACCACTTGCTTACCAAAATGTTACCATCAACATTTATCATGGCGACGGTACAGTTGTCGTAGTGCATGGAGGCATAGAAATGGGTCAAGGTGTGAATACAAAAGCAGTTCAAACTTGTGCTTATCTGCTTAATATACCTATGGATAAAATACAAGTCAAAGCAAATAACACTATTATAACACCAAATATATTTATATCTGGCGGAAGTCTCACATCGCAAAATGTAACTATAGGAGTCCAAAAATGTTGCAATGACATACTAAGTAAATTAAAGCCTATAAGAGATGCGATGACTAATCCTAGTTGGGAAGAAATAATAGCTAAGGCATATACATTAAATGTAGATCTTCAAACTCACTGTCTTGTCGATTCGAATGATTTCCAGACTTATGATGTATTTGGTGTAACATTGACTGAAGTTGAAGTTGATGTGTTGACTGGAGAAATGGAGATTTGTAGAGTAGATTTGTGTGAAGATGTAGGTCTAAGCTACAGTCCCGAAGTTGACATTGGCCAAGTAAGTGGAAAAATATCTTATAATTATTTTTTAGTCAAGTTGATTTAAAACTGTTATTATTTCCAGGTAGAAGGTGGATTCATTATGGGTCAAGGATACTGGACAAATGAAAAACTAGTTTATGATACCTGTTCTGGAGAATTGGTTACAAATCGTTTGTGGAACTACCCTATGCCTCAAGCAATGGATATTCCACAGGATTTCAGGGTGTATTTTAGAGAAAATTCTTACAGTAATGATACTATTTATGGTTCTAAATGTAAGAATATTTTATTTTAAGAACCTATCTTTAAGAAAGCACATCTTTACTAACTAATAACAAGGTACCTTATATAAAACTAATTAAGATACATCCTATTAACTTTATAAGGTTAAAGATAGGTCAGTGGTTGTGACGTCAAATGTCATGACGAAGGTCGTGGATTCGAATTCTATCATCAACTTGAGCTTTTGGTGAAGGAAAACATCGAGAGGACACTAAATCACGGTGGTAGGGTACTTTGAAGTACCCGCCTAGCTGGTTACCACCCTTAGGCCCAGTTTCCACCAAAACGGAGAGGAGAGGAGATGTGCTGCGAAGCTGGCAGGTTATTTCCACGAAAACGGAGAGGAGATGTGAGCTGTGCGTAGCGGAGATGTGAGCTGTCAAGGGAAGTCAATCGAATGACGCTTTCGGGTGTACGAGGCCCGGGGAGAAGGCAACGGAGAACGGTGCGAGCGAGCGGCGCCGCCTGGCCGCCCGACTACACACATATCCGCTCTTGCTCGCTTGCGGCACAAAATGCTATAGAAAAATGAGACATTCCTCTCCTCACCGCTTTATCCATTTTCACCGAAGCTAAGCGGAGAGGCGATGTGGAAATAACGAAATCTGATTGGTTATTCAATACATGTCTTCTCGTCTCCTCTCCACTTTGTTGGAAACCGGGCCTTAAGTTGGAAATCTGTTGCTAAGCACCAAGGTGTATTCCGGGAGCTAATTCTTTCTAGGCATTGTGGGTTTACCTTATTCAGTCACATCGTCACTTTGAAAAACGATGGTGAGATTGTGTTCTATGCCTATTCATACATCTATACTAATATTATAAAGCTGAAGAGTTTGTATGTTTGTTTGAACGCGCTAATCTCATGAACTACTGGTTCGATTTGAAAAATTCTTTCAGTGTTGGATAACCCATTTATCGAGAAAGGCTATAGGCTACTTTTTATCCCGGGAAAACATAAGATCCCTCGGAAACGCGGGTGAAACCGCGGGGACGGAAGCTAGTAGGTAATATAAATACGAAATTATGTGGTTTCTGTTGATGACAAAAATGTATCTTATTTTAAAATATGGTTACCTATTCAGGTGTTGGGGAGCCTTCTATATGCATGTCTGTTGGAATACCTATAGCTGTTCGAGAAGCTATATATGCAGCAAGGCGTGACGCTGGCCTTGATCCATGCAAATGGTTAAATATAGGTAAAATTATTCTAAGCTTATTTTTTTTTCTCACGGATATATTTATTACCATGAGCTAATTTTTCTTTTTTACTAGATGGACCGCATACTATGGAGTATATAGGATTAGCTATGGGAACATCTACCACAGAGTTTAAGTTTAATTAGTAGGTATGTCTGAAAATATTTTTTTTTAAGAATTTGTAATTTATTTACTGATTTTATTCGGTGTTATTATTGTATTAATAATAATTTTTATTTACATATTTACAATTAAAGTAAAAAATACAAACTATGATATATAGAAAACATCCTCAAAGCCCTCGCTGCTGTATTAATTGTATTTTACTTATTGATATTTTAATATACTTCTTATTTATATCTGATGTACCTTTTTTATTATCTCCATGAATTATGTTAAAAAGAAAAATTACCGTGTCTTTTAACATTTTAAATTCACAAGCGGCTATCAGATCCCAAATAATACGACAAAAGCTAAGCTCAATCATTTAAATATTGTACATCAGAATATACAGGGCATAGCTGGCAAGGAATTAGAAATTGAACTGTTTCTAGAATACCATGATGTAAATGTTTTGTGTGTAACTGAACATTGGATAAAAAACCATGAGCTATTGCTCAATATTCCTAATTATAAACTGTCAAGTGCGTTCGTTAGAAAATCAGCTATACACGGTGGAAGTTTAATTTTAGTTTCAAGTAATATTAAATGTAAGGATCGCAAACACATTGTAGACTTGTCAGTCGAACGCACTGTTGAATTATCTTGTGTAGAGTTGGAGCGATTTGTTATAGTTTGCGTGTACCGTCCCCCTTTAGGTGACTTTAGTTTATTTGAATCAGTCGTAGAAGACGTTCTTAATAAAGCTCAAACGGGCAATAAGAACATTATAGTATGTGGAGATTTTAACGTGAATTTATTAGTAGATTCACCTACAACAGTAAGACTGATTAATTTGTTCAAATCTTTTAATTTAAACAATTTATTCTGTGAGCCAACTAGAATCACGGCAACGTCCGCCACTTGCCTCGATAATATGTTTTGCAGCTGTGATGCACTTGAACAATCTGTAATTAGTGAGTTAACTTCAGATCATTGCGGTTTAAAGGTGGTTTTATTAAATGAAAACGAGATTACCCCCCATAAAATAACATGTAGACCTATTACCTTAAATCGCATGGTTCGATTCAAAACAAATGTAAACAAAAATATTGTTTCTATTGAGATGGCACAGGATGAACCAGATTGTCTATATAATGAACTTTTTGGTTTTATATGAAAGGAATTTGACAATACCTTTAAACCAAGGACTTTTAAAGAAAATAATAACATTAAGTTTAACGATTGGGCAACAGTTGGTATTTATAAAAGTAGAGCTAAGTTGTATGAGCTGTATGCTATGAAAAAATTTAATCAAAATCAAATTTTTATTGAGTATGTTAAAAATTATTCTAAAATTTTCAAGAAAGCTTGTGCTTCAGCTAAGTCCATCTATTTAAAAAATAAAATTAGTAAATCAACTAATAAAGTAAGAACAACATGGGACATTATTAACTCTGAAAGGGGAAAGAGTAAAAAGCATAATAATAGTATTGAATTAAATATAAATAATAAAATTATTTGTGAAAGTAGTCAAATTGCAGACGCATTTAATGAGTTTTTTTAGTGATATACCTATAGCTACCACCAGTTCCTTAAATTCCTCACCAGAAGACGCTGAAATAATATTGAAAAACAATGTGTCTGAGTGCGATGACTTATTCAAATTTAGGCCTCTCATGACATCTTAAAAACTTTTAAGAGTCTGAAAGTTAAACGCACTGGTGATTTATGGGATATATCTGTTACTGTCTTGCGGGGTATCATGGATGATATCGCTCCCTATTTGGCTTTAATTTTTAACAAATGTGTAGATTCAGGTAAATTTCCAGATTTGATGAAACATAGTAAAATAGTACCATTGTTCAAAACCGGAGATCCTAGGGATCCTTCTAATTATAGCCCCGTTTCCATTTTGCCAGCCCTTAGTAAAGTATTCGAAAAAATAATTTTATCGCAATTACTTGCACACTTTAATTTAAATAAACTATTACATAGTGAGCAGTACGGTTTTACGAAAGGTCGTTCTACAATTGACGCTGGGGTAACACTTTTAAAAAATATCTTTAATGCTTGGGAGAGGTCGCAGAATGCCATTGGTGTGTTCTGTGACCTATCCAAGGCTTTCGATTGCGTTGATCATGGAACACTATTACGTAAACTAAATTATTATGGGGTAAAAGGCGTGGCACTTGATCTTATGCAATCATACCTTGGGCAGAGACTTCAAAGTGTCGATGTAAATAGGGTTAAATTGTCTGGTTCTCCTGTGCGTATGGGTGTACCGCAGGGCTCTATTCTGGGTCCTTTTCTATTCTTAATATATATTAATGACCTTCCGTTTTATGTTAAAAATACCTGTGGAATTGTACTGTTTGCTGATGATACCTCACTGATTTTTGGTGTTGATAGACTGAAATCCAATTATGACGATGTAAACGGTGCATTAACAAAGGTATTAAATTGGTTTACAGTGAATAATTTAGTTTTAAATGCAAAGAAAACTAAATGCATTAAATTTGCATTACCAAATGTAAAAAAAGTAGACTGTAATTTAATGTTAAATAATGAAGCCCTCAATCTTGTTGAGTCAACAGTATTCCTAGGGATTACTTTGGACTCAAAATTACAATGGGGCTCCCAAATTTCATCTGTTGCGGCGAAGCTCAGTTCGGCAGCTTATGCAGTTAGGAAAATTAGACAACTTACAGATGTAGATACAGCTAGATTAGTGTATTTTAGCTATTTTCATAGTGTCATGTCCTATGGCATTTTACTTTGGGGTAAAGCTGCTGATATAGAAACCATTTTTATTTTACAAAAGAGGGCAGTGCGAGCTATTTATAATTTGGGCTCTCGAACTTCCCTCAGAGATAAGTTTAAGGAAATCGGCATACTCACAGTTGCATCTCAATATATTTATGCAAACATATTATTTGTCCATCAAAATATTAGTGATTTTTTGAAAAAATGTGACGTACACTCGATCAATACTAGGAATAAGCACAAACTTGTGACCTCTGCTTATAGACTCCAAAAAGTGCAAGGTTCATTTCTAGGACTAGGTGCACGCTTCTATAACAAAATCCCTACTTCAATTTTAAACTTGCCTTCACGAAGATTTAAGGACCATATTAAAGCTGTTTTAATTGAAAAATCTTACTATACTGTGAATGATTATTTAAAAGACGATAATGCTTGGTAGATTTGTTACTTTTTGTGTATGTATATTAATTTTTGTGTAATATATTATCATATTTTTTTTTTTTTTAATATTGTTATTATGATACACTTTTTTTTTGCCCTATAAACATGTGAATGGTAACAGTGATAACATATTGTGTGTTCTTATTCATATTCCGTGAAATTGTTTTTCTTTTTAGCAAGCTTAAGGTAGTCATACTCACTTTGAGGCCTTTGCTTGCGGCGGCGTCGTGTGGCGGGTCGCTCACATCCCTACAATATGTGCGAGGAGGGCGATGGCTGCCACATGCGCCATACTTGTGAACAGGTGCTGCTTGTGGGGGCTGGTCTGCTTAAATTTGCTGTCTATTTATTAACTATGTCACTCATCATTTTGTTTTTTTTTTTTTTGGTTATAACACACATATATTGTCAGTGAGACTAGATAAATAATTTAATGTAATAAATCTGAGTTGGTTTTGAAAAGAGTAATTGCTGAGTTTTTTGACGGCTCTTCTCAGTAAAAGCAACCTTCCGAACCGAGCGTTAGAGTCAGACTATTCATAAGTGCTTGTGAAGGCCTATTTGAATAAAAAATATTTTCATTTCATTTCATTTCAAACAAAGAGCTTGTACTAATAGAAACCAGATTACTGATACTAAAACCCAAAAAGTTTCGTAGTTTGTTGCCAACACTTAAGCCAGAAGAAATAGATCTTTGACACTAATTTCAAAACTGGTTTTTAATAATATTCAGTCTATTATCCTCGATATCGTTTTTAGTAAGTACAGGTAATTTAAATTCAAACGGTTCAATTTTCATTTTATCTATTGCATATTAATTATATTTTTGCACACAACAACGTCATCACATTTTAAGATTCTAGTATAGTCATTATTTTGAGGGATAGATATTATGCTAATAAAATTTTAAATCTTCTATTTTAGTTTTAGATGATAGACAAATTTTTTCCACGGTAAAAGGTCCATCTGCAAAAAGAAACTGTTAAATAAAAAGTTACAAAATAACACTTCATATGCTGATGAAACAAAACACGCTGCATTGATTTGATTGACGATGACCTATAAAGGATGGTCTTACCAATAGGAAACCACTGTGTTGTAGGAATGCCTGAATCAAGCCTCGCTGAAGCAATGGCTTCCCGTATTGCAAATATTATAACAACGGCTAGACACATAGGTGGTTCACCAATACCTGTAAAACCAAACTTATTTAAGCATAATTATTGTAACCTTAATAACTGGCCCTGCATGCAGTCTATCAGTCTAGTCTGTCAATGCTATCGGTATCTTATCGATTTTTTTTGCAAACATAAAGATTTCTCGTAATGTTTGCGAAAACTGCGACCATTTAATTGGGCCTACTCTATCAATAATTGGATAGTAACGACATACTCTAAACTCCTTATTGTACAGAAAAATAAAGGTTTATTTACATTTAGATCCTTGAATAGCATCAGTACTGTAGGAGTTTCTTTTGAAATAAACTCTAAAGTCCTGAGGGATGTCCCTTGCTTGTGGCACGTAATAGTTCCAGGTGCGATTTGTGAGCAGTTCTCCAGTAGTTGAGTACACCAGTTGCTCGGACGTCCAATAACCGAGGCCCATTATGAAAGCACCTTCCACCTAATTTTGACGACAGGAAAAATAATTTTGAACATTTAATCACAAAAAAAATATCTATTTAGTTATTATTTTCTTTATTGGATAAGCTACATTTAAAAAGATAATAGTAATAAAAATAAAATTTAATTCTAAATCTCGATCGTTTTATTATTTTCCTTACAACGACGATCGTAAATTTACTGTGGATACTTTAAACAAACAAAAAACAATACTAACCTGACCAATGTCTATGTCAGGGTTGACACTCTGTCCTACATCCTCCAACAAATCAACTCGAATCACTTCAAATTCACCTGTCAATATATCAA
Source organism: Tetheella fluctuosa (assembly GCA_951216915.1). Taxonomy (NCBI): domain Eukaryota; kingdom Metazoa; phylum Arthropoda; class Insecta; order Lepidoptera; family Drepanidae; genus Tetheella; species Tetheella fluctuosa. The sequence continues at coordinate 9,749,968 of OX578230.1, forward strand.
CTTCAACTTCAGCTAGGGCTACTCCTAACACATCAAAAAATATACCACCATCTGTACCGACGTGTGAGTGAAATTGTAGATCAACATCAGATTCAAACGCTTTCTTAATTAGCTCTTCCCATGTAGGGTTATTCATTTTACTTCTAATAGGTTCTAGTCTTTCAAGCACAAGCTTACAACATTTTTGTACTCCATAACCAACATTTTGAGATGTAAGGCTTCCACCAGACATCATGCTGTTTGCCCCAATAATTGTATTGTTTTCTTTAATTACTATTTTATCTATGGGTATTTTGAGTAAATATGCACATATTTGAACAGTTTTTGTATTTATTCCTTGACCCATTTCAATGCCACCATGAGTTATGATCACAGAACCGTCTCCATGATAAATTGATATATTTATTTCAAAAACTCCGGTTCCCACAGGTGTCCACTTAAGCAGTGAAAATCTTAAACCACGTTTTTTCCATCGGTTTTCTAAATTAAACTTATTCACTGCTACTCTTCTTAATTTGTAATCTGATTTTGTTATTACCGTATTTACCATTTCCCGTATATCGCTATATTTTGGATCTAGATTAGCTAAACGTACTTCTAAAGGATCTATAGCCATTTCGTATGATATTTGTTCCATAATTTTTTCTGCCATAGCGATGTTTTCCAGTGTTGCTATAAGAAGCGATATCATAAAAAAATATGTTGAAACTATAATGTTATAATGTTAATATAGTAGACTAACATTTAAGCTAGGTACGATTAAAAAATAAAATATTTTAAATCACCTGGAGATCTACACCAAGTATTTTTGGCCGTATCAGTGACTGTATTGTATATCTTTTCATTCCATCTAGTATTTGTATAGCAGTTGTAGAAAGAATCTATGCTAAATACAACGAGTTGTTCGTTGACAATGTAGCCATCATCTTGGTATAGACTGTAGTCCATGTATTGAATATTACCTGAGTCATTTATTTGGGCCTGTAGATAATGCACAATTTTTGTAGTAATTAATAACATTGGTCTATCACCAATAATATCAATTATCATAATAGTTTTTCATACCTCAAATTCGGTACTGTACGCCAGCCGTTTACCAACAGCTCTCATGTTAGTTGTCAATGATTGTATGAATCTACATGGCCTATTCAGCTTGCTGACAACTAAAGCGCAAGCAACAGCTGAAGAAGTACTTCGAGATATTTTTATACCAAATCCACCCCCGACTCTACGATTATGTACGTCGATGCTGAAATATTACGTTAGTTATTTATATCGTTACTGACATTTTGTTTATTACAGTTTTCTATATACATACCGATTTTGGTCAATATTTAACGCACGAGAAATCATTAACTGGACGGAGTCTAACCATTGAGATGCACAAAACACTTGCATCCCTTCCTCTGTAGGGCGAATAACACAAGTTAGTGTTTCCATAGTGAAGTGATACTGACCATATGTTGCATTAACACCTTTAACCACTTTTTTTACATCTGTGCCTTTTTCTTTTGCTTCACTAGTTGAAAATAGTGTTATCCTATTTGGATCGTCCTTAGCATTTAAAATATTAAGTACAGGTTTCTTAGCATTGGCATATTTCGCATAAACCATTTTAGCTGCTGAGTTAGCAATATGTTGCGTCTCGGCTACTATTATTCCAAAAGGCTGATTGTAATATCTAACAGTACCACTGCATAGAATTTCTTCATTTGCAATATAAAATGAATTATCTTTTGGTGTAAAGGAGTTAAGTCCAGGTATATCTTTAGATGTATAAAATGCTATTACGCCAGGTTGTTTCTGTAATTTTATAAAAATAAAACTATACTGAAGAATCTGGCACTGAAAATATTTAGTTCAAAAAATCTAGGAAAATAAAATATTTAGTTCAAAAAATCTAGGAAAATAAAATATTTAGTTCAAAAAATCTAGGAAAACAAAATATTTAGTTCAAAAAATCTAGGACAATAAAATATTTACCAAAGCTGTACTAGGGTCGATAGAGATAATATCTCCCACTGCGATTGTGCTGAGAGCAAAAGATGCAAACACTTCCCGAGGAAACGAAGGTAAATCATCAGAATAGAAAGCTTCACCAGCACATTGAATCTGTAATATACTTATATAAAAAATTTTTTTTAGTTGTACCGTATTCAAAATGGTTATAATTAGTTTATATAATTATTTACCAAGGCCTCCACTTTCGGAATCGGTTGATTCAAAGGCCATAATGAGGGCTTGGTCTCATACATCTGAAGACCTTTTGATACTGGTCTCGTCTCGTGAATTTTGATTGAACCAGAACGATAACGTACTTGAAGGGTGCTTTCTGGACACAGTATAAGCAAACTCTAAAATAATTAGTAAAATGGGAGAAAAGATTATGCCTTTTATTAAATCACTAGTTTCTGCCCCGCAGTTTCACCCGCGTTCCCGTGGGATCTTATGTCTTCCGGAATAAAAAGTATTTCATGTAACACATCCAGGGTGTCAGCTACCAGTCCAAATTTTATCAAAAGTGGAATTAATGCTATATCATTTGAAACCATAAAATTTTATTAATTTTATTTACATATTTACAATTAATGTAAAAAATACAAACTATGATATATAGAAAACATCCTCAAAGCCCTCGCTGCTGTCGATAGGCAAGGTTCCCAACAGGCTGGCAGCGTTCCCTTTTTGGATGGCCAAGCTTATAAAAATTTTATGTTTATTAAAAGTATAATTTCAGACCGAAGGACTCAAATTTACATGCTAGGTACTGAAATTGCTCTTTCAAAATGTATGAAAATGCTTAAGTTATGACACTGGTGTATTACAAATAACAATAGCCCTATATCAAATATAATATTAGCCTATTTATAATGCTGTAACCTCTATAGGTACCTATGTACATTGTACATACTTTGTAAAACAATGCTAAAGCCAATTGCTTTCTGTATTCTACAGAAGGATCAGGACGTCGGTCTTCTACAATCAACTCACTATCCAAGATTTTCAGAGCTGACTGCAAAGTCTCATTAGTAAACAATAGTTTTCCAATTAGAAATTCTTCTGTTGCGCGTGCTCGAATGAAATTTGGTGATAAACCACCAAATACAATCCTTACTTGTTCCGCATAATTATTTTTAAATTTATACAAGAATCCAGCGTTTACAATAGCATGAGCGTTTTGAGATCTTGGCATAATCTGAAATAGTTAAATAAGTCATGAGAAAATTATAAAATATTTGGAAATGGTCAGGGAGTACCTCACTTCTTATATCGTCTTTTGACAATTGAAGATTAATGCTTAAAGCAATAGAATGTAATTTACCTTGAACGTCAGTACTTTGACATCTTGCCTCAAGGGTGGCAGCAGAACATTTATTAAAACATATCCCCTCATGTCTTGTTTCAGAAACTGCTGCATCGAGTATTGCTCTTTTTTTCCGCAAGATTTTTCTGAAATAAATACCACAATCGTAGTAAATATGGCTTATCTGAAATGTGTTTGTAAATCACAATGGTACGATTAATAAAAATAAATATTGTTGTTGTTTATACATACGAATAGTAACGAACGCGTTAACTGTTTCAAACATGAGAAAAAGGTCAGATGAAAATTCATTATGTTGGTGCTTTATCATAAGATTGCCTCCGACTGATCCAATCTGAAATTATGAAACTTTTATGATATACCTACCAGGTTTATAAATTTTAATTAAAATTGAGTTCGTAGTTTCATCGTGAAATAGTAGCAAATAGACAAACAGGTAGACTTACTGTACCTTTTAAAATATTTGTACAAAAATCATACTAATTAAACCTCGAACAGACCGCAGTAAAGCGTCAGAGACTATTATTTTTAAATTATATAAGTAGAGTAAGTAAATAAAACTGTTATAGCAAATACAGCTACAAATTAATGAATTAAAAAAGATCACTTACATTTCTAACAGCAATATGTGCAACGTTTTGAAGGTGTTCATTGAATTTTTGCAAATAACTGAAATTTGGATCTTTAGATACAGTTTCAGTGATAGCCAATAGCTCAGTTAATGTTGTTCCCACATAGATCACTAAGTTCTGATCAATGACGTAACCTTTCAATTTTGATACGCCACTTATGTCTATTAACACCCGTGGATAGTCTTCTATTGGAAATACCCCTAGAATAAATACAGATAATTCACTAGGTTTGTATAAAAGGCCCAATATCTGAAGCAGATATCTCAATAAGAAATATATTAGAATACCTTTTGCAGTATTACCAATGACCAACATATATGAATCATCACCCTCCTTTTCCAACACTCGAAATATTTCATCGATTTTACTAACTTTGAACCAAAGTTTATTATCTTTCAACTTTAATTCTATGATAGTTTCTTTTTCAATGTCATCATTACTTATCATACACCAATCTTCAATACAGTTTTTAGAACAAGGATTTTTAGTTTTTTTACAAACGAATAAATCTTCTATATCACTTATTTTATCAGATTTCGGAGCATCAACGGCAAATTTTTTAAATGCTTCTAATATGGGTCGGTATCCTGTACATCTACAAATGTTACTTCCAAAAGATTTCTCTATTTCAAGCATGGTAAGGTTCTTATTCTTATGTAACAAGCTGCAATGGAATAAGGCTCCAAATACATACGTTTTTCAAAAATTAAATAGATAGGTACTTCAAGTATGTTCAACAGCCACATACTTACCAATACATAGACATGATCCAAGCTGGAGTACAGTACCCACACTGCGTGCCATTGTTATCAGCGAGAGTCTTCTGCAGCACATGGTATCCCTTCTTCCTATTCCCCAAATGCTCGATCGTTTCGATCTCCCAGTCTTGACATGACATTATTGGTACCATACACTGGTGAATTAAACTTTAGCTAAAGTATAGGGCTTTGAAGATATGTATTCGCACTTTGGAACGTATTTATAAAAAATGCGTAAATAATACGCCATATTCGTGAAAACATGAATAGTTTTGTACTAGAAAGGGCTTTTGGACAATTATGATGGACGTTACTGTCGCATCAATGACGACAAGAGTAATTTTGTACGTGAAAATGAATACGAAGAAAATAATCTTTTATCTATACCTACATAAACATCACATTGCTGAGTAGCAGAGGGAGCCAAATTATAACCGGCATTAAAAACGGTCTGTTTATTCCTACTACTACATTTTTGTAGAAAATAGGAAGTAGAAGTGCACATTACCGAGTTAACTGCAAATGTAGGTGAGTCCGGTTTTTTAGCAGCAGCAACTATGCAGGCGCCGCAGCCAGCCTCGCGACACATGTACTTGGTTCCGCGTAGTTCCAGGGTATGACGTATGTAGTCCAAAAGAGTCTCTTGAGAACTTACTTCGCAGCCCACTAAATCCAATTAACAGATCATAGGGTACATATTTAATAAGTAATTGTTGTTCTTTTCAAGCATAATTTTTAACTTTTAGTAACTATTCAAAGAATTTTTTTTTACAACTTGGCATAATGAAATCTATCGTTTGCCGAATACGTGTTTAGGCGCCGACAGTATTGTTGAATTTAGTATGCGTTTTTGGTAATAAGTTTCATAATGCTAGCCAGTGAATAGATCCAACACAATCTCGTAATGATGATAATGTGGCCGAAGAAGGTAAGCAACACAAAACTTCGACGGGAACTAGCTCTTAAGTGCAGCTGCTAAATTACATCAGTATAGGTGCTTAGCAACATAATTTCATCTTGATGGTGCTAGTGATCACCGTGGTTTGGTCACTATGGTTTCCTCATGATGTTTTCCTTCACCGAAAATTCAAGTTTGGTACCGACATAGCATTCCATGTCACTACCACGGAGCTATCATACGCAGTAAGTGAAAATATTTTAGTATTGTTAACTCCGTCACAATTTAAGCGATTACATCCCTTCATTATTATACATTAAATAATATGACCTCACCTGATTGCTGCTCTCCATTAACCTTAAATGTAATTCGGTTCATGTTACAATAGTCTTATATCAACAAACTGACTAAATTTACTATAGGATCACACTTAAATATTCGTGCCGACTCATGTATTCATTAACGTTTATCTATGCATTCTACGGCTGTGTCATATGGAGGGAGAGTAGGTACTTTTAGTTCTTAAAAGACTTTATTACATTTTACACTTCATTTAAAATCTACAAGGATGTATTTATTTTGCAAGCCCGGCTTGGCTTTGCCCAGGTGGAATTTATAAATTAGGAGTCATTTATTTCTATAATATACCTACAAAGAATTTAAAATAATACTATAAAATACAAACTATAAAAATATCCTCAAAGCTCCCACTGCTGCCGATGGGCAAGGTTCCCAACAGGCTGGCAGTGCTCCCTTTTTGTATGGCCAAGCTAATGCGTTGGCGTAAAAAGTTCCCATCCCGTCTCAATCTCCCGAAGCCTCGATGTGCTTTTAGATGACAAAAACCGCTATTTATAATTATCTATATCTATAAAGATATAGATAATTATAGGTACATATAGGGTCGAAATTGTAGTTTATTTAGTACCCTGTCATAGTCCTAATCAATTAATATTCTCTTGACACATTATATGAAAACTATGAATTGCGTAATTACAATGTGACACGGTACTAAAGTCTGTAAACGGTATTTTACTTTTGATTTTATAACATAAATATAATGTGCCACCCTGTATACGTATAATTTTATAAAATATGTTTTTTAACATCTTTATCAACCTCATGTTTAGTTTTGTTCCTAAAACTGGTTAATAAATAATCAACTAGGTATGTATTTAATTAAATGAGACTTCGTCATTACATTTAACTCAGGGTTGTCACAGCTAACATATGCCTTCATCATAAATGTCCTCAAATGCAATAGCTAGACTACATCGATGGATGAGCTGATAACCGATAAAGAAAAAAACTATTAGATTTATCTTTTTAGGAATTTTAAATATTGTAAAGTCTATAATTTATTAAGTAAGTAGGTATATGACAACGTATCTCATTTTCCAATGATACATAATAATGCGCAAAAACTATTTATTTAATAAAGAGAGAGATACTTAAATATTGGGTGACAGACTGACTCATCCGCAGAGTCGTAACTATTGAAGTTAAAAGTAAAGTTATAGACTTTTATGGATTACAATGGAACTTAGCAATACCAATGGGATTGCCAACGTGATGCCGACCTTTATAAAGCCTAGAAGGCAATTGGCTCTCAAACGCAACTGCCGGAACACACCAGTAGCTGCTTGGCGATAGATTTTCTTCTTAAGTGTGGAACCATCAGGCCATCCGTCATATATTTTATAAGTAAACACGCGATCCTAAATAATGCAATAACAAAATGTAGTGGCTACCTAATAATTACGACGTGATTTTAATTGGAGAACCTTGGTTGTAGATATAATAGATATAACATTATGTAAGTACAATAAGTATTTAACAACAAATATTCGAAGCTACCGCCGCTGCCGATAGGCAAGGTTGCGACAGAATGGTAGCGTTCCCTATTTGTATGTCCAAGCTAATGCGTTGGCGGAAAATGCTCCCAGCCCGTCGGTCTCCTGAAGCCTCGATTATAAAATTCAAGTGAATTAGCGACGATTGGCGAGTAAAATGTTGCAGTTTTGACTTGTCAAATCTTGTGAAGACATAGTACAGTCTACCTATAAATAGGAGATCCTAGTCTATGCTTGCTACGTTAATCGAACTGACGTTCGTTTGTTTGGATTTTTTTTTGACTCTTCTTTTATTACAATCTGTCTCTAGGTGTATAGGACATTCAGTAATTGGTGTGTCGGGTTTTGGTCTTGCATGGAATGTGACCAGTGATCCACAATTCAAAATATAGCTACTCGCTAGTTTTGAATTAAGTCTTGTGGTGTTTTGTGTTTCAATCTACGGAATCCCTTATAATCATTCATTAGATCCTTTGCCAAGATGTTTGGATGGTGGGTAATTCTTACTTTGTAGGACTTTGCTTAGCTTATAATGTCTTGTCTGACTGTAGCAATCTTTAGGTCACGGTGTAAAGCTTCATTTGGTACGAACCATGGGGCGTGAGTTATCATTCGCAAGAGCTTATTTTGGAATCGCTGTATGTTTTCAATGTTGGAGTGGGATGCAGTACCCCAGAGTTGGATACCATAGGTCCAGATTGGTTTGATTTTAACTATTATCTATACTAATATAATAAAGCAGAAGAGTTTAATTTGCTTGTTTAAAGGCGCTAATCCCCGGTACTACCGGTCGGATTTGAAAAAATATTTTTGCATTTGATAGCCTAATTCTTTATCCCGGGAATACCGATGAAACCGCGGGGAACAGCAAGTCGCTCATAAACTATATTATTGAATCTCACATCTATACTATAGATTTTTAAGGCGATGATAGCCCAGTGGTTTTAACGACGGCAGTCGTGGGTTCGAATCCTACAATGAGCTTGAGCTTTCGGTGAAGGAAAACATCGTGAGGACCACCCTCAAGTTGAAAGTCTATTGCAAAATACCTATTGGTATGTTCCGGTAGCTGCACTTGAGAGCCAGTTCCTACTAGCCTTTGTGTGCTTACCACTTTTGGCTACATCATCACTTACCATAGTGATATTGTGGTCAAACACAAGCCAAAAGTCAAAACTATATATATTTTTTAATTATTATACCTAAAATATTAAAGTTTTTAAGTATGACTTAAATTTTGGAGACACGTGTATGAAATTATAGTATAATATTTGACCAGACACTTTAAAATGTTAAGCAGCATCGACGTCGAATTGTATAGAAATATTAATTCAAACAGCACCAGACTATTTACTTACTACGCAATATTTTATATTTGAATGTTTCAGTTTTCTTTTGCAACCATAAAATTATTTTCCATTGGGGTGTTTTAAAAACTTATGCCAATTCCGATACATGAAATACAAGGAATATTGAGATTTAAATGGCTTCTCTATTAAGTTAACCCGTTTTCTATAAAGTCAAGTCACTTGTCAACCTACCGACATAAAAAAAATGGAATGACATTTAGACATTTATTAATTCGGGTGTTTTTATTTTTTAACCGACTTCAAAAAAGGAGGAGGTTCTCAATTCGACTGTATGTTTTTGTTTTTTCAGGGAAAGGGAAGCAGGTGTTCCAGAATCTCAAATTCTTTCACTGACTTCATAACGAGTTCTAATATTATCGTTATTTTATACTTTTTAGTGCAACCCCTTTTTGAAATTGGTTTTACTTTTATATTAAATGTTAATTTTATTGCAATTTACATCTGCGTGTTAATATTGACTATTAGTTAATTATAATAAGAAATTTAATACATAAATGGTGTCTATAATATTGTTTTATTTTGGTTAAGTATTCCCTTAACGTAAAAAAATTGGTTTATAAAGAGTCTTCCAATAGGGACTTCCGAACTAGCGGCCATATTATTGAAGCTACATGTGTCATGTTGGCTGTTATTTATTCAGTCTGTTTTGCTTAATCAACATGGATGGATATACTAGCATTGAACAACACTTTCGGGCAACGTTCCGAGCGCTTCGCCCATTTTACGGTCGCCATAATCGTCCTACCGAGAGGACTATAGGTCGATAATTACCAACTTCTTTTGTCCTGAATAGGGTATTTGACTGACATTAAAATCAGCTACTTTTATGGAATGTCAATACGATAGGTTTATATGGAGTTTTGTATGAAATACAAGCATGTGACGTCATAATTATATAGCATACTCTTTATGGTTAGATTGGTCATTAAAAATCATAATAAGGATAAATTTAATAAAATAATCGTGGTTTCCCCCTTTTTTTAGATGTTTTATACATTGGTTAGTGTTTGATAATTTATTTTGAATACAGGCAAATACCCTATTGGATGATATGGACATCAAATAATGCCACATGGTCATCTCACGTGGAGGTGATGTGAGCTGGCCACCGACATCGTGCGATTTGACCCCGTAAAACTTTTTTCTTCTGGGGTTTTCTTAAGTCGCAGGACTATGCAAATAGCCCACATACCAAAACGGCTCTCAAAACCAACATAGCCTATGTCATCGGTCAAATTGAGCCTGATTTATGCGCCAGAGTCAAGGAAAATCCGACATTTCGCATGCGCGCCACCCAGCAAAGCCGCGGCGTCTGAAGGATGTTATATTCCATACATAATGGCATAGATAGGCCTTTCAAACGAATAAAAAATTTCAATGATATTTCACCAACACTTTGTTTTATTTAAATTTAAAGATAGGAAGCGCTTAATGAAAAACTCTTAAGTAATAAATTTAAAAAAGTAAAACACCTTATATGACACGGAAATTAATGTATTATTTACAGTCGCATTATGTGGTATATTTGCAGTTGCATACATTTTTGCTGCACCTTACATCTGTTACAGTCTAGAACGATAAGGACAACATAAAGTTGGAGTCATGAGTTGCGTTACTTTTAAAATTAATGGGGAGGTACATTCGGGTATGTTTTTTTAATTTTATAAAGTTCCTTATTTATTTTTTCATTTATTCGTAAATTTAAATTTACAATTGGTAAATTATTATTTATTTTCATTTTATTATTTATTGCAGACACAGACATATACATATTTTGCTTGTAAAAAGGGCTTATAATAGACTATATTAGTCACATTATTGCTCAAGCAGAACCTATGTATATCTATCTATCTATATAAATAAAAATGAATGGTAAAATGTTTTGCTAAGAGCAAAACTCGGGAAAAACTTAAAGTATGGGATTTTTGTATGAACTAAAGATACCGATATTTTTTTTTTCAGTTTATTGAGAAGGGTTTTAGGCTACTTTTATCCCGAAAACGCAGATGAAACCACGGGGAAAAGCTAGTTTCAAATAAAAATAGATGTGCTCAACGAGATAGAGCAATGACACGATATAATTTTGCTATCTACATAACACTCATACTTTTTCCCAGTGGGATGTGAGGTGACCTCGGATATGACTATGCTGGACTACATACGTCGTACCCTGGATCTGCGCGGCACCAAGTACATGTGTCGCGAGGCTGGCTGCGGCGCCTGCATCGTCGCTGTTGTTAAATCCCCAGGCGAGGCTGCTGTAGCTGTTAATTCAGTAAGGCGCTTATATCACAGGTTGAGACAAAAATAATGCCCTGTGAAGATTCACACACGGCCATCTGATCAACTACCATGATAAGTGATGATGCGGCCGAAAGTGGTAAGCACACTCAACCTAAAAGGAAATGGGTCTCAAATGCTACTGCTGGAACATACCGCCAGGTGTTTAGGTAGACAGTCTGTCGGGTACTACAAACTACCCTACGTGCTAAGGTTTCCATATGATGTTTTCCTTCACCGAAAAATTAAGCTCACTGAAGGACATGAGCTCAGTGGTAGTGAGCACTGACTGAGCTCTCGTGGTCAAAAAATACACGTTTATTTTTATTTATTTATTTAAATTTTGATACCAACAATCCTATCTCCTTAGACGATAGGAGGTTTATAAGTATGCTTTTTCTGATGCAGTGTGTGGTATCAATAATGTCGTGTGATGATTGGGACATCACAACTATTGAGAAGATGTGGAACAAAACTGACGGATACCATATCCTGCAGAAGACCCTAGCTGACTGCAGTGGTACCCAGTGTGGATACTGCTCCCCTGGGTGGATTATGTCTATGTATAGGTGAGGAAATCAATAGTTTAGTCTTTCTTGCAGATTATTATAAACCCAAATATTGCTGTTCTTACTTTAATTTTTAGCATGTGATATTGGGAAAAAGAATAAAAAATATAGTTTTTTTTAAGCGCCTGCGTTTTTTAGGTTTGCTAAGTAGACTCTTTTTAAGGTTCCGTAGCCAAATGGCAAAAAACAGAACCCTTATGGATTCGTCATGTCTGTCAGTCTGTCTGTCCGTCCGTATGTCACAGTCACTTTTTTCCGAAACTATAAAGCTCTATACTGTCAAAACTTGGTAAGTGATGTATTCTGTGAACCGCATTAAGATTTTCACACAAAAATAGAAAAAGAAGAATAAATTTTGGGGGTTCCCCATACTTAGAACTGAAACTCAATTTTTTTTTTTTAATCAAACCCTTACTTGTGGGAAATTAATGGATAGGTCTTCAAAAATGATATTGAGGTTTCTAATATCATTTTTTTCTAAACTGAATAGTTTGCGCGAGAGACACTTCCAAAGTGGTAAAATGTTGCCCCCCCCCCACCCCTGTAGCTTCTAAAATAAGAGAATGATAAAACTAAAAAAAATATATGATGTACATTACCATGCAAACTTCCAACGAAAATTGGTTTGAACGAGATCTAGTAAGTAGTTTTTTTTTAATACGTCATAAATCGTAAACCACAATTTACCTTTCATTCAATCAACTCAAATATAAAAAAAAAAAAAAAATTTCATAAACATAAACCTTATGCATAAACCGTGAACCATTATTATAGATAACGGTACGGAACCCTTTGTGCGCGAGTCCAACTCGCACTTGGCCGGTTTTTTAACATTAAAATTTTGAAGTGAATATAAAAGTTTGTATTTTGGATGTTTGTTAGGTACCATTCGACTCCGTAAAGGCTAAACGGTTTTAGATGAAATTTGGTACACAGATAGAGTATATTCTGGATTAACATAAAGCATACCTTTTATCCCGGGAAAACATAAGATGCTTTGGGAACGCGGATGAAACCGAAGGGCAGAAGTTATAGTAAAAAAAAATGATAGTGAATTATTTTTTTCAGCTTCCTTCAAACTAAAACAGAGCCAACCATGGCTGAAATCGAGCAAGCCTTCGGAAGCAACTTATGTAGATGCACTGGATACAGATCCATTTTGAAAGCATTTAAAACATTTGCTGTTGATGCTGTTAAAACAAATAACATAGGCGATATAGAAGATCTGTACATATGCAAGAATAATGAAAAAACTTGTGACAAAACAAAGTGTGACAATGAATGGTGCATGGTATCTAAGAAAGATGTACATGATATAATTAAAATAGATCTAGCCGATGGTAAATGCTGGTACAGCGTATGCAATTTAAAAGACCTTTTCAAGATATTAGCAAAGGCAACTGACCGTAGCTATATGCTCGTTTCAGGAAATACTGCTAAAGGTACGCCGATATTCCTCTTAAGGTAGTAAAAGCACGATGTCCTATGAAAATGCAAAGTTAAAGAGTGTATGCGATAATTAGTCATAAATAATAATGATTTTTGTTTAATTTTAAGCGGTAAACCCAATTGACGAATATCCTGATATTATGATTAATATAAGAGAAGTATCAGAGCTAAATGGCTATACAATGGATCAAAATTTAATCATTGGAGCTGGCAACACAATAGCTGATTTTTTAGCTATATGTAAAATTATTAGTGATGTAGAATATTTTGAATATTTAAAGAATTTTTATGAACACGTTAATTTGGTTGCTCACCTTCCGATTAGAAATGTAAGTTATGCAGTATCATCTATGCTATATATAACCTTAGTTACTTATATAATTATATGGTTCATGAGATTAAACGAGGTAATCAAAATGTTACAATATTTTGGGAATAGATAAAATTATTTATTGTTAAATTTTTTCAGGTAGGATCGATTGCTGGGAATTTAATGATGAAGCATAAAAATCATGGATTTTCATCAGATATATTCCTGATATTTGAAACTGTTGGCGCTGAACTGACAATAGGTATTTAAAATTTATATATTTAATTAAAAAATGATATTTGGTATATATGAGACCGATAAACTCCGAAACCGTTTGACCAATTATCATGACGTTGGCAAATGTATGTGTTTTGTCATGGAGGTGGTGTTTATGCTGTCCATTTTGTTGTAACTTGCCATCAGATGGCGCTGCAGTGCATCAAACGATCACTATTTCCTTCATTGAACGAGGGTGAAACCGCGGGGCAGAACCTAGTTTATTCAATAATTTTTCTTTTCTACTGTACTTAATTGGTCAAAACCATTAAGTAAAAAAAAATCTAATGGTTTTTCTTGTATAGGTACGTAGTACAATAAAAAATTCTTAGTAAGAATTGGTGATAAGTGTGTCTCATTTATTCTATTAACTCATCATTTTGAACTAAAAAGGTTAGTATTAGAAAATATCAAAAAGCATAACAAAAGATTTCATAAGCTTATTCATAAGTATGATTTTTTATTTCAGTTGATGGTATGTGTACATACAACGTTACAATGCAAAAGTTTTTGGAAATAGATATGACAAGAAAAGTAATTTTAAACGTATTATTACCACCATTGACAAGTGACTATTCATTAAATATATTCAAGGTAACTCAACATATAATACAGTCTCCAATCATTCAAGCCTCAGGAACTACATAAGTATTTTTTTACAAAAAGTTTATCGGCTTTATATCGGGCAATTAGACAGAAATCTAATATATAAAATTCTCGTGTCACAGTGTTAGTCTGCAAACGGCTCGACCGATTCTTATGAAATTTTATGTGCATATTCGGTAAGTCTGAGAATCGGTCGTAATACCGCTACGCGGGTGAAACCACGGGGAACAGCTACTAGTAATATAAAAATACATTTTATCATCAACAATTACCAATCCTGAATGATATTGTACTCCTATTCTGAAATTATTTCTTCCTTATAAATATTTTATTTATCCGATATTTATTTTTTAATATCATTTCAGGTAATGCCAAGGTGTCAAAGTGCTCGTGCTATATTAAATGGTGGCTACAGGTTCAAATTACAAAAAACAACAAATATAGTACTAGAAGCGACAATAGTATATGGTGGTCTATCTCCTACATTCAATCGAGCAACATCTACTGAACAATATTTGATTGGAAAAGCAATATTTACAAATGATGTATTACAGTCAGCATTAACGATCTTATTTAATGAGTTGGTGGTTATTTCAACACCTCCAGAGCCTTCAGCAGCGTTTAAAAAACAATTGGCTGTCAATTTGTTTTATAAAGTAGGGAGATTTATAAGTGTTTAAATTAGGAACAAAAATATGCATTTTGAGGAAGTTGTAACCTAATTGGTTGTTCACAGGAGTTGTTATCAATTTGTCCAACAAGTTTAGTAAATTCAAGGTATACTTCTGGAGCAATAAATATCCATCAAGCTCGAGGAGTATCTACTGCCAGTCAGACATACGAGACTAAAACATCCATATGGCCAATAAATAAGCCAGTGCCTAAAGTCGAAGGTTTAGTTAGTACTTTTAATAATAAAATTTATTCTATTCATATTCTATTAATATTGAAGAATTAAAAAACTAATTGCTTATTCCATAGATTCAATGTTCAGGTGAAGCTGCTTATACTGAAGACTTGCCATCGTACCCAAATGAAGTGTTTGGTGCATATGTGCTTAGCTCTGTTGCGACTGGAGACATTGTAAATATTGATCCTTCCAAAGCTTTGGTAATTAATTCTATATTATTTCATAGTAGAATAAATTGCATATTTTTTGGTGTATTATTAATTTTGATTCTTAAAAATTCAGAACCTTGCTGGAGTTGTAGCTTTTTATTCGGCTAAAGACATACCTGGACTAAATTCCTACACCCCAGCTGATGCACCATTTTATGTAGCCAATGAAGAGGTACTATGCAGTGGGTCAGTCAAATACCACAATCAGCCTATTGGAATAATCGTTGCTACAAGTGAGGTGGTAGCTAATAGGGCTGCAAAATTGGTTCATGTTGAGTACAATAATGTTAAAACACCTGTTCTTGATATAAATGAAGCAAGAAAAGATTCTAATAGAATTTCTCTATACGCTTCTGCTGATGCATCAGAAACGGGTACAGATGTAACTAAGGTTGTTAAAGGAAAGTACGAAATACATGGGCAGATGCATGTAACAATAGAGCCAATAGTTTGTGTTGCAAAGCCTACTGAAGAAGGTTTGGAAGTGCATGCTACTACTCAATGGCTGGGTGGAGTGCATCTTATGATATCTCGTGCTTTGAATATAGAACAGTGTCGGTATGTTAGTTTTGAGAAACATATACTACATAATATACTTCTTTTTTTTTCTAAATAAAATATACTAGGTATAGATAATTACACCCAAACTCTTGACAAATTTTGTGTGCATAAACGAACACGTCTGTCCTAAGTGGGAATTGAACCTAAAACCTGTGCCGTGATTGATAGGGCATCTTACTTACTAACATATAACTTGTTGATTACGTTTTCGTCATCATCTGAATTTTATTTTGTAGGATTGATGTTCACATTCGCCGTTTAGGAGGAGGCTATGGTATCAAAATATCTCGAAGCAGTTCAGTTGCAATAGCCTGCTCTCTGGTTGCACATAAACTTAACCGACCATGTCGGTTTATACTACCACTAACCACGATAGCCAAGGTTTTTGGGAAGAGACTGCCTGCAATATTGGAGTTTGAGGTGAATGCCTATAAACTTAAAATAATAAAAAAATCCTCACTTGTGATTAAATATTTTTTGAAAAATACTGAATAACTACTTAGTTGCCACCCAGCAGTTTTATTCAAATTATATAAGGATCGAATGCTTTCCTTATATAAAACGTGTTGACAACGTTAACTTAGTCAAATTTCATTTCTTACTTGGAAACACCTTGATGACAACAACTTTCTATTAATTATTGATCTTCAATTAAGCTATTTCGTGTACTTACAATATAAATCTGAATTTTGGGCTTAGTAACGCATGACTATTTTTAATTTCGACCGTGGTAAAGCAACCACGACGCAGAGCCTTAAAAACCTGTATTTTACTTTAATTAAAAACATAATTCATATTAGATGGCGTGATTATAGCGTGATTGCGTTATTAATATGAGCGAGGAGTGACTTTTCAAAAGGGCTTATTTCTCATTTTGAAAAACCTTTTTTTTAAATGCAATTCAGTTCTAATACCATATTTTTAATATTATTCAATTATAGTTTGGTCCAAAACGGCTTTCATCCTCTAGAAAATCGACTAGAAAAAGAGCCTTCCGCGTCAAAGGTACATTATATCCATATGGTTTCGTATTTAATAATTAAACCATTGTTCAAAGTTTTTCCATTTTTTGAAAATATGGTTAAGAAGAAATAAGCCCTTTTGAAAAGTCACGCCTAATCTAGTAACTTTTGCATTCATAATATTGGCAGGACAAAATATTATGGGATAATATTTTCATTTGCAGGCTGGCGTCAACGACTCTGGCGTCATTCAATACCTTAATTATGAATTATTAGAAGACCACGGCTACATGATCAATGAGCAATTTTTCATCCTCGTGCTTGATGTTATCAATAATTGCTATGGCATGACTAGATGGAGCTATAAGTTATATAATATCCTTACGGACTCTGCTAAAAATACATGGTGCCGAGCTCCTGGTAAGTTATAACAATATGAGGCAAAAATTATAGTAAAACAAAAAAATAATAGAATTTAAAAATATCTGTGATTGTAGGCACGCTCGAAGCCGTAGCTTTCACTGAATTTATAATGGAACAAATTTCTTGTGAAATGAATTTGGACCCCCTCACGGTTAGATTAAATAATTTGGATACCAAGTACTCTTCTACCTTAAATGAGATGGTAGAAACACTTATAAATAAAGCAAATTACACAGAAAGAAGAGCAGCAGTAACTCAGTATAATGCGTTAAACAGATGGAAGAAACGAGGGTTAAGATTCGTATTATTGCGATGGACTCCAATACCGCTTGGTTATCAAAATGTTACCATCGACATTTATCAAGGCGATGGTACAGTTGTCATAGTGCATGGAGGCATAGAAATGGGTCAGGGTGTGAATACAAAAGCAGTTCAAACTTGTGCTTATCTGCTTAATATACCCATGGATAAAATACAAGTCAAAGCAAATAATACTATTATAACACCAAATATATTTATGTCTGGCGGAAGTCTCACATCGCAAAATGTAACTATAGGAGTCCAAAAGTGTTGTAATGACATACTAAGTAAATTGAAACCTATCAGAGATGCGATGACTAATCCTACTTGGGAAGAAATAATAGCCCAGGCATATTCATCAAATGTAGACCTACAATCTCACTGTCTTGTCGATGCGACTGATTTTCAGACTTACGATGTATTTGGTGTAACATTAACGGAAGTTGAAATTGATGTGTTGACTGGAGAAATGGAGATTTGTAGAGTAGATATGTGTGAAGATGTAGGTCTAAGCTACAGTCCCGAAGTCGACATTGGCCAAGTAAGTTAAAACATATCTCATAATAATTTTTCAGTGGAGTTGATTTAAAACTAATATTATTTTCAGGTGGAAGGTGGATTCATTATGGGTCAAGGATACTGGACAAATGAGGATCTGGTTTATGATGCTAGTTCTGGAGAATTGCTTACAAATCGTTTGTGGAACTATTGCATGCCTCAAGCAATGGATATTCCACAGGATTTTAGGGTGTACTTTAGGGAAAATTCTTACAGTACTGATACTATTTATGGTTCTAAGTGTAAGCATATTTTATTTTATCAACCGATCTTTAAGATAGCCCCAGGCTACTCCACCAAATTATAAATATCTTTAATTGAAAGCTAATTAAGATAAAAATCCTTTTTATTTTATGAATAAAATTGTATGTGGGCTTCCCTTTTTTAATCACGCAAAGGCTTAACAGATTGATCGGACATACCCTTCATGATTATTATTATAAACAATACATTTTGTTCTGGGTATAGGTAAAGTTACGAAGAAAATGTATCTTATTTTATTTAAAATATTATGGTTTCCTATTCAGGTGTTGGGGAGCCTTCTATATGTATGTCTGTTGGTATACCTATAGCTATTCGAGAAGCTATATGTGCGGCAAGGAGTGACGCTGGTCTTGATCCATCAACATGGTTTAATATAGGTAAAATTATTCTAGGCTTCTTTTTCTTTTTCCCAAGTATTTATTACCATGAGCTAAAAATTTTCTTTTTCTTTTAAACCAGATGGAGCGCATAGTATGGAGCGCATAGGATCAGCTATGGGAACGTGTACCACGGAATTTAAGTTTTATTAGGAAATTGATTATATCTAAGAGCGGTTATGGGTATTATAAAGTTTTATTGTTAGCAAAATATATTAATGCTATTTTATTAATATTTCTATGAATTTATTAGTAATATAAGTTTATTAGATGTTATGAATGTGTAATTTTTACATATACGTTTTTTTTTAATTGTGTAGTTTGAAATTCCCCAGAAATAACGATTCCTTTGAAAACCTACCGTCCGCCCGCAATTTACAGGATTATCCTAACGCGAGGGCTATTGTTAATGTATTAAAAATAAAGCATACTTAAATATTCCATTACAAGTCGTCTAAACATTGATGATTTATGAGAAATACACGAAATATCCGCAAAAAATTCTAAACGAGTACAATCCACCTTAATATTTACACAGTTGTGTTATTATCAAATTTTTATTACTATTGTTTACTTAAGTTAAATATTTGGCTCATTTATATATACATACCAGCCCCGTTTCAGATAATTTTATACATTAAAACATAACAGACATGGACCGGGTGAATTTTAAAATCAATAGTGTGGAATACTCAGGTATGTAAAATACTCAGGTATGTAAAATACTCAGGTATGTAAATTGTAAATAACTGAATCAATAGGAAAAATTCTTACAGTACTGATACTATTTATGGTTCTAAGTGTAAGCATATTTTATTTTATCAACCGATCTTTAAGATAGCCCCAGGCTACTCCACCAACTTATAAATATCTTTAATTGAAAGCTAATTAAGATAATAATCCTTTTAATTTTATGAATAAAATTGTATGTGGGATTCCCTTTTTTAATCACGCAAAGGCTTAACCTTGCCTATCGACAGCAGCGAGGGCTTTGAGGATGTTTTCTATATATCATAGTTTGTATTTTTTACTTTAATTGTAAACATGTAAATAAAAGTCTATCAATAGGAATAATATCACCATACGATTAATAAAAAAAAAAAAATGATGTTGTAAATATATTAAGGTATTTACTTTTTGAAATACTCGATAGAGTAGAGCAGATATTTTTTTGGGTTTCAAAAATTTACAAATTACGAGTATGTTTGATTTGATTATTGGAGTCTTCTCCGTCAAATTGAGGATTTATTTTACTCGAATATTCTATAGTGGGATGTGAAGTGACCTCGGATATGAGTTTGCTGGACTATATACGTCATACCCTGGAACTGCGCGGCACCAAGTACATGTGTCGCGAAGCTGGCTGCGGCGCCTGCATCGTCTCTGTTGTTAAGCGACCTGGTGACTCTGTAATTGCTGTCAATTCGGTAAATGTCCTTAGCCATTTGCACCAAAGTTCAGAACCATAAAAACAGTTAAAAAACAAACCAACAATAAAATGAGTTTGTACTAAAAAATATTAAATAACATTTTCACCGTGTATTTAAGTTTTATTTTGAATTCAGCGAAAGATTTGCACGTAGGTATGCCATAGTAAGTGTATAAAAAAGTACTATCATCATTTTTATGTTTTGGTGAAGGGAACGTTGCGAGGAAACTAGAGCATGGTACACGTAGTAGGTACTTGGAGTACCCACCTGGCTGACTATTATCGTCAAGTTGACACCACCAAGCACCTCCTGGTTTTTGATATGGAGTTAGCTGACACCCTTTATCCCGGGAAAACAAAAGATCTCTCGGGAACGCGGGTGAATCGGGTGAAACGTGAGCGGAAGCTAATATTTAATATGTTTTATCTTCATGCAATTCAGTGCTTGGTACCAATACTATTATGTCAAGACTGGGAGATCACGACCATCGAGAAGGTGGGAAACAAAAAGAATGGATACCATGTATTGCAGAAGACTTTAGCAGAGAACAACGGCACTCAGTGTGGGCACTGTACTCCTGGATGGATCATGTCTATGTACAGGTAAAGTAAATATTATTGTTTGAATTATTTCCATATTCAAATAGTATATTTACAACGCTCATAAAGGTGGAACAATTGTGATTTTTTCAAATTAGCAAAAAAAAACATTTATAAATTTTGTACATCGCTATTGATTGTAAGAGAGTAATCACTGAGGGATAGGATCGAGGGATAGACCAAGCTTTTGACATTCTGGCTCTTATTCTTTAGCAGTACGTATGTTTTGAGATATTTTTTTGAGTTTTCTATTACGCATTAGGCATACAATGGTCCAATTCAAGGACTAAGTGCGGAAACCATACCCACTCACACAGAAGTGGGTTCGATGATGATGATGATGATGACGAACTAAGTATATTATAATATTATGAAGACGCTTTTAAATCATTATGATAAAGTTGTAAACTCGAAATTATCAGAACTTTATAATTGGTGTGTTTATTTCAGTTTCCTAAAAAGTAACAGAAATCCAACAATGTTAGAAATTGAAAATGCTTTCGGAAGTAACATTTGTAGTACAGGTTACAGATCAATATTGGAAGCTTTCAAAAAATTTGCTAAAGATAGTCCAATGCCGAATAAAATAACTGATATTGAAGATTTGTACATCTGCAAGAAAAATGGAAGGACTTGTTCTGAAGATAGTTGCTCCGAAAGTGATTGGTGTATTGTAACTGAGAAAGACGCAAATAATATAATAGAAGTACAACTATCTGATGGGAAATATTGGTATAGCGTTGAAAATATCAATGATTTATTTGAAATAATGACTGAAACAAATCAACTGAGTTATAGACTGGTTGCAGGAAATACTGCAAAAGGTTAGTTTACAAATTTCATATTGATTTTGTATCAATATAAAGTACAATATTATTATGGTACCAAACCGTATTTTTTTCTATAAATAGTTTGAATGGAATGATATTCTGACCCATTAATTATTTTCTTTAATTTCAGGGATATATCCAACAGATGATTATCCACAAGTATTAATAGACATATGTGAAGTTACAGAATTAAAAGGTTATATGTTTGATCAAAATTTGATAATCGGTGCCGGACATACAATTTCTGAACTGATATCTATAATCCAAACTGTTTCAAAAGAAGAATACTTTGATTATTTAAATAAATTTGATAAACATCTTAACCTTGTAGCCCATATGGCGGTTAGAAATGTGAGTAGCAAAATAAAACCAATCGATTAAAATTTCCAAAAGTAAAGTAAAAATGTTGAAATACTTTTCAGTTGGGTACTATTGGAGGTAATCTAATGGTGAAACACCTACACAATGAATTTCCATCAGATTTATTTCTGTTATTTGAAACTGTTGGAGCTCAATTGGCTATAGGTTTGTAAAAGGCTTGTTTTTCTTCATCAATCTGGACATAGTCAATTTATGAGCTACTATAATGGTATAGTTTTACGAAAATATGTTTTGTTCTCAGGTGATTATATTGGCAATACATTCATTGTAACATTAGCAAACTTTCTACTAGAAGATATGACTGGAAAAGTAATACTAAGCGTATTGCTACCACCGCTAAATAATGAATGCCTCATAGAAACATTCAAGGTCTGTTTGAATCTTACTAATCGTATCTCATCTTACTTAAAATATAAATATTAATGTTTGTGTATGTTCGTTAACTTACCACTTTGCTCTGTAACAGCTGTATTGATTTAATATGAATAATTATGAAAGGCACACATATAGAATAATGTTGTATAGAATAATATTTATGGCGGTAATGTAGGTAACACTGCGGAGCATAAGCTAGTCAATTATAATAAATAGCTCATCACTCTAAAAAAAAAGACAACCGAATTGAGAACCTCCTCCATTTCTTTAAAGTCAGTTAAAAACACTCAAATCTCAGCAAAAGTAGCCTTCAAGCCGTTATTGCAATTAGAAAATTCACAAGTGCTTGTATATAATATTTTCCATTTTAAGGTAAAACTGATTTATATTGTTATCAAAAGATAAAATAATTGCGTTTCAGGTCATACAGCGGTATCAAAGTTCTGTAAGTATATTAAATGCTGGATTTCTCTACAAATTAAATAAGTCAAACAATACTGTTGTAGAAGCAAGGATAGTATTTGGCAATTTGTCTCCAAAATTCTTTAGAGCAACGACAACAGAACAATATTTAGTTGGAAAGACAATATTTAGTAATGATATTCTACAATCGGCCTTGAAAATATTGGAAAGCGAACTTATAGTTGAAGATGCGTCATTAAAGCCTTCAAAAGCGTTTAGGAAACAGTTGGCAATCAATTTGTTTTACAAAGTAAGTTTTTACACAATTTATTTATATAAAATTCAACTAATGCTCAAGAATATTTCTTTTTGTAATCATGTCATCATAATGAATGTTCCAGGGATTATTATCACTTAGTCCAATAAATTATATCGATTCTAAGTATCTATCTGGAGCTACCAAGATTCACGAAACTCGACCAGTATCCACTGCAAGTCAATCATATAGTACAGATCGATCATTATGGCCTATGTATCAGCCTGTACCCAAAGTTGAAGGTTTGGTAAGTACTTTAATATTTGTGGTTTATTCGAAGTCAAAGCCAAACTATTTATATTACTACCAGCTCTGAAGTCAGCCTACAACTAACAAAAATTGACAAAAAATTCAGTCAGGTTCATGAAATCTTGGATATTTTACTTTTTCGAAATTCAACAACACCACACCAATTCAGGTTGACATGGGTTAAATTGGTTGACATTAAAACATCTTCATTTCACAGATTCAATGTTCAGGTGAAGCTGTTTATACCGATGATCTACCTTCGTATCCTCATGAAGTATTTGCATCTTTCGTTGTAAGCACAGTTGCTTCAGGAGATATTATTTCCATGGATCCTTCAACAGCTTTAGTAATATAATACTTTTTATTGTCATTTCAGTATGTATACAGTATAAAAGAATGGGTGAATAATAAATTCCCTTGAATTTAATTTTCAGAAATTACCAGGAGTTATAGCTTTTTATACTGCTAAAGACATTCCTGGACTAAATTCTTTTACCACTGCTGACTCATTGGTTAGTGTAGCTAACGAAGAATTACTATGTAGTGGAACAGTAAAATTCTGTAGTCAGCCAATCGGAATAATTGTAGCTTCTTGTGAAGCTGTAGCTGATAAGGCTGCAAAACTGATTCATGTCAAATATAGCAATGTTAAACCACCCGTTTTGAATATCAATGAAGCAAAGAAAGATCCAAGTAGGATTTCTCTCTATACTTCAGTTGATGCAAAAGATAAGGGAACTGATGTGATTAAAGTTATTAAAGGACAATTTACACTCGGAGGACAAATTCATGTTACTCTAGAGACGCAAGTTTGTGTTGTTCGGCCTACAGAAGAAGGTTTAGAAGTTCATTCTTCTACTCAATGGATCGATGCTGTACATGTAATGATATCTCGTGCACTAAAATTAAACCAAAGTTGGTAAGTGATGATTATTTTGTTTTATGTTAAAATAATCAAAAGAATAAAAATACAAGATACTATATCAATCCAGTTCATACTCGTATACATATTATACAAATAATATATCTGTAGGCTTTGCGTGTCTGTATATTAGAAAAAAAATAATTGAGGGACCAAAGAAAACCAATGCAACCCATTTCTAACATTTTTGGAACTTGTGTACTGACACATGTTAAACAAACAGTTGTTTGAATACACAATCACGTAAACAAATACGATGGATTTTTATAACATACTACATACGTAACGTACATATAAACATATACGCATCTATACTATAATAAAACATTAGAGTCCGGTGTGTCTGTACATTGAAGAACAGTTATAAAAATAGAAAGGGGGTAACTAAAGAAGGGTAATAGAACAAAAACCAGTGATTTTTAGAATTCTTTTCTGTCTGTCTGTTTGTTCACGTACATCTCTGGAAATACTGAACAGATTTGCATGTAATTTTCACAGGTAGACAGAGATTTATTTGGAGCAGAATATAAACTTTGTTTCATTAAAATCGGATGTTGCAAAAAAAAGTTATCGACATTTTAAGATTTTTATAGAAAATCAGGACGTGCTAACGACTCGATCGGTTTTTTAAAAATTATAAAAAATATTGCGAATAACTTTACGGAATACTTACATATAAAAAACTATATAACTACCTTCTATTTCAATTTTGCTTTGTGATTTGGTTTATCTGACTTACATATATTATATTGTCATGTATTTTTGACACAAGATGGCGTTGTAATGTTTTCAACGAGTGTTCATGTAAGGATATTTTTCTTATGTATAAATATATGTGAGACAGTAGTAAGTATAAGTAATTAATACGATATAACTACATTACGATTACGACATAACTTTGATTTTACATGCTAAGGAAAGACACATAATTATATTACGAGAATTTTGTTAATTCGAATTTTCACGAAAATCCCAGGAATATTGGGAAAACACGGATAATAAGAAAATGGTGAAAGCATATTTAAAATCTAAGAAGTGGTTTTTTTTTTAGGGTTCCGTACCCAAAGGGTAAAAACGGGGGATCCTATTACCTACTAAGACTTCGCTGTCTCTCAAGAACCGCGATAGCTAGACAGGTTAAATTTTCTCAAATTATATATCTGTTGCCGCTATAACAACAAATACTAAAAACAAAATAAAATAAATATTTAAGGGGGGATCCCATACAACAAACGCGTATTTTTTGGCCTTTTATCGAATCTATATGGTAGTTCCCGTTAACCTAGAATCACGAAATTTGGCAAAAAGCAAGGTCTTACAGCACAAATAAAGGGACAATTTCAAAAAATAAAAAAAGTTGAAAATTAAAGGGTGTCCTCATACATAAATAGTAACGCCAATTAATAAAGACCTCTGAGTTGTATGGGCGCTCATACAATTTAGAAGTCTAGCTTAAATGGCACCAACCTTAAATAAGGTAAATAAATAAAATTGTGCATTTCCCGTGATGGATGAACGATGGACGAAGTTTGTACGGAATCCTCGGTGCACGAGTCCGACTCGCAATAGGCCGGTTTTTTTTTAACTTCACAGAAACTCTACATATTGAGAAATGTTTCACCATTGTTTTCATTATTCTCTTATTATCCGTGTTTTAGCAATATTCCTAGGATTTTCACGAAAATTCGAATTATCAAATCATCCTACGACGTAATAGAATTTCAATAAAGGATTCAACGTTTTTTCATATAGTGAGAAGAGTTAAGAGCTCATAGAACTTTTTTTTTCTTCATATTATGTTTGTATGCATTGCTTGAACAATGAGCTACTTCTTTGGCTGATTTTACTCTGGATTTGTAATCTACTGAGTGAGGTGTCCAGTGACACTTGCATCATTTATTGGGTGATCTCTAATCTGGCTTTTATTAAATTAATTAAACAGAACATAAATCAGCGATTTTTAGAATTATTTTCTGTATATCTGTTGGTTCACGCACATTTCCGAAACCACTGAACGGATGTTCATGTAGATTTCACAGGTAGACAGAACCAAATTAATTTGGGGTAGAATATAGTTAGTGATTGTTTCATTAAAATCGGATATTGCAAAAAAAGTTATCGTTATTTAAAGATTTTTGGAATTTACTTTTATAAGTAGGTACCACTGTTCGTTTCAACGAAATTGGCTAATGGGAAAAAAGTTAGGTACTTATAGAAATATATATAATTATAATATAATATATAATTGTCTATAAAATACATATATATATATGAATAATTCTTATGAAATCTGTACATTTTAAACGTAATTAAATATAATACTTTATCTATTTTCTTGTAAAAAAAACGAAGTCAAAATAAATAACAAAAACTATTTTTTTTTATTAATTATTCTATCAAATTAATATCTATTTTTTTTTACTATACGGGCCTGTGTTTAGCCACAATATTACCTTGGTATATCTAGTTTACTATTTTATAGTATCGATGTCCATGTACGTCGGATAGGAGGTGGTTACGGCGCCAAGATAACCCGTAGTACTCAAGTCGCTGTGGCCTGCAGTCTGGTTGCATATAAACTGAACCTACCCTGTCGATTCATATTACCATTTTCGACAGTTACCAAATCTATGGGGAAGAGATCTCCCTGCCTTTTGGATTTTGAGGTAAAAATGTTGTTGCAGTCTTTCTTCATGGTTTGTCGGTAGGGGTGTAATATGTAGTAGTAGTAGTGTCACCAATTGGTGGGACAAAGCAATACAAATTGTTAAAAGGTCCAACATTTTTTTTTGTGTGATAGAACTACGTAAATCCCATGATCCGTTATTTCTTTAATTTACAATTTATGTTAAAAAATACATAGCTTTTCATTGCAAATTAATCTATTTTATTAAATTCAATTGCTGTTACATATGTTTTTCGAATGACAAATGGACGGACAGTTTCATCCAGAAATTTCTTAAAGCTCAGGTTATTTTTGCGATTTGACCATTGTTCTCCCCTTAATAGAATGCTGTACAATTATTTTTTACACAAACTGCTATTAATCTGACTGTTATTATTATTTTACAGGTTGGTGTAAATGATTCTGGACTAATTCAATACTTGATCTATGATTTATATGAAGATCAAGGTTATATGATCAACGAGCCATTTTTAATGAATATTATTGAGTCCATGAACAATTGCTACGATATGTCAAGGTGGAGTTACAAAATGTATAATGTTCTAACGGATACTGCTAAAAATACGTGGTGCAGAGCTCCTGGTAAGTATCATGTTATAAGGTATAAAATAGAGTGACAATATGAAGATAAATTCTCGTAATTTGACATCTTTTTTTTCACAGGCTCATTTGAAGCTATCTCGTTGGCAGAACTACTCATGGAGCGGATCTCCTATGAACTAGCTTTGGATCCTCTTGAGGTGCGACTAGCAAATATGGAAGTAAAATACACTGTTGATATTAAAGAAATGTTAGAGACACATAAAGCAAATGCAGAATACACTGAAAGAAAAGCAGAAGTCACTAGGTTTAATGCATCAAATAAATGGAAAAAACGAGGGCTTCGATTTGTTTTACTGAGATGGACAGTAACACCTGGTGGCTACCTTAACGTTAATCTCTCAGTTTTTCATGGAGATGGTACTGTTGTATTAACACATGGTGGTATAGAAATGGGCCAAGGATTAAATACAAAGGCAGTGCAAACTTGTGCTTATCTTTTAAATATACCAATGGATAAAATACAAATCAAATCATGCAATAATATTGTAGCACCAAATAGTTTTTTGGCAGGTGGAAGTGTTACATCACAGAATGTAATAATTGGAGTGACAAAATGTTGCAAAGAACTTCTAAGCAATTTGGAACCCATAAAACGCCAAATGACTGGAACTCCAAAGTGGGAGGAGCTTGTAGCTAAAGCGCATAAATCAGACATTGACTTACAAACCCACGGGATTGTCCAAGGTTTCACCACTGATGCTCAAACTTATGTAGTATATGGCATCACCGTAGTAGAAGTTGAATTAGATGTATTGACGGGGGAGACAGAAATACTTAGAGTTGATTTGTACGAAGATGCGGGTAAAAGCATTAGCCCTGAAATTGATATTGGTCAGGTAAGTAGGTGAAATGTTTATTATTTTTCTTTTCACTTGGATTATTCGTATTAATAGAGGTTATTGTTTTTAGGTGGAAGGTGCTTTTGTTATGGGTCAAGGATACTGGACAGATGAGAATTTAATTTATGATAAAAATACTTTTTTAAAGCTGATTATGCTAGCTTGGGTTTCAAATTATGTTTCACAGGTGTTGGTGAGCCACCAATCTGCATGTCTGTTGCAGTACCTTTGGCTATCCGAGAAGCTATATCGGAGGCTAGATGTGACAGCGGAATAAATACCAGTGAATGGTTTGACATAGGTAAAATATTTTTCTTAGCTGGATTTTATATATAGTTCCATTGCTTTATATTGAATTTATTTCAGATGGACCATACACTGTGGAACATATCGGAATGTCTATGGGGACTAAATTATCGGACTTCAAATTTTATTGATTCCTTGTATACAATATAATTATCTTATTATTACAATTTCCAAATTAAATAAAGTACTTGAAATACGTAAATTATTTATTTTTTAATTTTCAACCATTTATTTTTATACCATTATTTTATGATATTAGCTGTTCCCCGCGGTTTCACCCTCATTCTCCATTAAAATCTTTTCAGCTTTACTGTATTAGTAATAGATATTAAATCTAACTACACATAACAATGGTCTGAGATTCCACCAATTGTTAATAATAATCATTTATTTCCAAGAATATGGTACAGTAAGTTGGATTAATGATAAAGTTCTGCATATTCTACCAGAGTGGTGTAGAAATATTAAATATTATAAAAGGAAACATTACACAGTTAAATATTTTCATTACATAAACCAAAATTAAATTAGATAATTAATTACATTAAATGTCAAATTAGTCAAAATGTCATAAAAATATATAATCCTAAAGAATACCCAGTTAGCAATTAGAAATGTCAGATTAATTTAATTTGTAATCAAAAAATTCTTGCACTGAATAAAAACGCATGTCAATTAGCCAATTGAATAGTTTATGTCTAAATTTTTGCAATGGCAATGATCTCATGTCTATTGATAATTTGTTATATATTTTTATGGCCATACAATAAACATTTTTACAATATATATTCAATCTTTGGTCTGGCACATATAGTTTGTACAAATCTCTGCTATTTTGTTTATTTAAAACCACATCATGAAGTGGGAAAAATTGTGGATGTTTCCTTACAAATAAGCATATTTCCCAAATGTAAAGACATGGGAGTGGTAAAATTTTTAAATCTTTAAATAATGGTTTACAGTGAGCCAGGTATTCTGATCCATTAAGTGCCCTTATACATTTCTTTTGGGTTATAAATACTCTATTCATGTCTACAGAGTTACCCCATATAATTAGTCCATAACGGAGTACAGATGATACATAACCATGATATGTGGACAAGGCAATCTCCTTCGAAACTAGGATTCTTAACCGCCGGATCGCAAACACGAATCTATCCAATTTAGCACAAATTTTATCTATGTGTTCTTTCCAATTTAGGTTTTTGTCAATGGTTATGCCCAAGAATACAGTAGAATTAGTTTGTTGTATAGGTTCATCTTTATATTTAATTTTAGAGGTTATATCACTATTGTTTTTGTTATTATATGATTCAAATTTGATTAATTTAGTTTTGTTTATATTAACCTTTAGATTGTTGTCTTCTAGCCATTTGATTGTATTATTTATTTCATTATTGGTTATGGAGTCTAAATCATTCATGTTGTATTTCATATATATTTTTTTAATATATTATTCAAGGGTCCATAACCGTATCATTAGTTTTGATATATATATGGAAAAAAGTATCATTTAAGATCTTCCCCTCCCCCGAGGCCCCGCTTCCCGTTGTTGTCACGCCATGTTCTCCAGAACACCTAAACAATTAATTTTAAAATTTTCAAAACTACACGACTAATTCCAGCTAATAATTAATCTATACAACTTAAAGTGTGATAACTTAATTATTATTTACAGTTAATTATCAATTTTACCGCTGTTCTAATACTGCTTAATAAATATATTTTTATGACTATATTGGATACTTCACATTGGTTAAGACCACTTCTTTCTTTAAAAGCTCAGCGATACCCTAGGGTGCCGGCGTCAAAGCCAGAATATACTCTGTGAACTTCACTAAAGGTTAGCCGACATCAAAGAGTTAACATTATTTTGTACAACAGATGGATTGGTTGCACCACGATCGTTTCTAACTTTGAGTTAGTTTAAATGTAGTTGTTAAGCCTAATTAATTAATTATATATTTACTACCTTTCTGCACCGCGGTTTGACCCGCGTTCCCGAGGGAATTTGTGTTTTCTCGGGATAAAATAGTAAACTACCCTATATGTTATTTCAGGGTGTAGGGTGTTTCTATGTATGTATATGCCAAGTTTCATCCAAATCCATTCAGCCGTTTATGCGCGATTGAGTCACAAACATCCAAATATAGCACACAAGGATTATTTAGGTATAGTGCTAAACACCTTTTAACAATAGGAACTTAACCATTTGTTACCATTAAAACGGTATAATCAACCATATTTACTATCACGCTAAAACGTTATATAATTAAAGGGAACATAATCTATTTAAATTAAACGGCAGTTAAGTTAACGAGTCTCTCTGTAACTGTTAACTCCAGTTTAAGTTTCACTCTATTGCGTACATTAACATTAATCGCTCATTATTATTAATTTGGTTATTATATTCATATATATTTGAAAAACCATCGTTTTTCTTGAGCTTCAGGGAAATAAAAAAATAGTTATTGGTACTTACAAGTAAAAAAAAACTTGTAAATAGAACATCTAGTTTGCATTTTTCATGTGCTTTCATCCAAATCTGTTCAGCTATTCCGGTATTTCTGAATTACAAAAATGCTGAATAGTTTGCATCTTACATTACGTTTAATTTTTCATTTTTTTTTTGTTATAAAAAGACCTACGGATGCATGACTAAGGTGTAATTCAAAATCAACATTTTCAAAACAGTACCTACCATCTTTCATTATGATTATGAATATGCTTGTGTTTGACCCTAATATCACCATAGTAAGTGATGATATAGCCTAAGATGATAATCACATAAAGCCTAAGGGGACTAGCTCTCAAGTGTGGCTGCTGGAACACATCGTGGGGTATCGTGACAGACCTAAAGTTGGTAACCAGCCAATTGTACACAACAAACCATCGATTTATCTCATTGTAATATTCGCATCCATACAATATTCAAGCTATCACTGTGTAACTAATTCCCTTTAAAAGCATTGCACACATTTCTATTTATATTTAGGGTTTACAATTGTTTGTTTGGTCCCTCAGGGACATCTGTTCAGGCCTCAGTACCTTCTCTAGCAATTAAGTAAGGGACTAAGTGTTAATGTCCGATAATAAGATTTTGTAGCGCGACACACGAACTCACCGCCTCTGTGTTAATAAATTAACGATAATTGTCGATACGATTACGATACGATTAGGTTACGATACTCTAAAATATTATATATCCATGGTATAATTGAATTAGTTGGGGAAACTTAATTATTTAGTTTGCATGATAGAATTAGATAAGCTGATTAACTATTTTTAGAAACAATCCTAAAACACTTCAAAAATTCAAAATGGCCAGCGCAAATGTGGCCTGTGAGTTAGTAATTATTACGACCACATCTAAACGATTGATAAAGAATTCCGTCCATCACTCAGAAATTGCCCTGGCGAAATTTCACCTACTAATTTGAATTGATTCGCCAACAAACTGTGTTGTGCAGCTTAGCGAAACTATTATTTTGTACTTTAAGTCTAAGTTTTTAATGCATAATAACAAAATGATAATAATAATATTACACAATCAGGTGTTAAGAAGAATTATAAATTATTGTCCTTCATGAGATCATTCGTTCGTAAATGTTCTGTCTCTGGGTCAGATAATATATAGCATAAACAAACACATGGACATTGTGAGATGTCATCTTTTTTTAGCAAAATTTGTAGATTTTGTTGTTTATTCTTAAGTAAATAAAGAATAATATTAAAATTTGGCAGTGGATATTTCCAAATCGTCGGAGATGATAATAATTTCATAGTCACTACCGATTTTTTGTTAATATTAGAAATATTTTAGGAAAAGTCGCGACGTGATATATAAATAGCCCTCTAGTTATTAAGCGAGAGTAGACCAATTAGAGGCTTGCAACTGTTCTCAGAAATAAGCTTTTGTATATGAAACTATAATGTAGGTTGAGATAATAATGTACCAGATTGTATTATCAGGACCTTGAGTGTCCCTTGTGGTGGTGTAATAAACGGGGCTTAATGAACTATCCTAATCTTTTGCCTTTGTTTTAGGATCATCGTGTCTCGAAGGTTAATTGAAGGGTTGTTTTCCGTGTTATTAGGAGATAAATGGTAATTACTTTCTAGTTAATTATAAACGATATTTTAGGATAACTACATTGGTTAATAACTGGATACAATTTTTTTGTTTTAAAAAACATATTTTTATCCAAACCAGCATAAACATCCCATTACAATCATTAAAAAAATACTACTTAAAATAATATCTACACCAAATTTTGTATCTTAATTCCTTTCCACTATAAAAAAAAATCATACAAATATGTCACATGTAATTCCCCCTGTCACCCTACTCAGGGCATCCCCTGATTAGTTATTGTTTCTTAGTTGATACCTACTTGTTACAAGGAATCTACCTGCTAAACATAAATATTCTTATAATACTACATATATAATATACAGATTTTGAACTTGAGGGTTGTAGCCTGCCAGACGGGTACAACAAAGTAGCCTACCACCGTGCTATGGTTTCGTCACAAAAGCCTAAGCTGGTAGGACTTGTCGTCACCGCATTCGACAACAATACCACTGACTTATCATCGCATATGATTAATCTAATATAGTATGCCTAAGAACGGAACATAGTTGAGCCTTAACATTATAGGTACATTACAACTGTACGTTCATTATCCACGATGTACGAGACAGCCCCCCGCAGACTAATGGGGTGTAATCAGTATATCATACTAAGATGACCGGTACATGAAATTATTTCAGGAACGTTATGGGAATCCAATAATACCATGGCAATATACACGTAGCGAACTGCAACGCGGCGTGGCGACGCGCGACGCTCTCCCCGCGTAGTTCGTTATAGTTTTTTCAACATCCATTGCTGATTATTTGATTTTAGCTATTTTATTCACATCAATGGAGTGTTTTTAACAAAGAATTTAATTTTACTTTGAAATAAATTAATAGTAAAACAAAAATACTGGAGAAAAACATCGATGGAATACGATTCAAAATAAAGAGCTGAATGTACCCTGTATAACCTAAGGGCCACAATAAATTACTTTGACTTTGGCTTTGAATTTCAGACTTCAGCATCAGTCAAGCGTCACATACAAATGTAAGTTATAACTACAGGGTTAAAAGTATTCATTAATGCAAATAACTTTACCATGAGACAAAATTTGAAAACGCGGAAAGAAAATCAGCTGTTCCATGCATTTTGGTTGTGTAGCTATTTAACTTTTATATGTATAAACTATTAAAACTAACCCTATATATATATATATTGGGATCATCTGGTAATAAGCCTCGTTTCCAAACTGTAACACGCACGTTCCATTTCAACAGAGCTATTAACACAGCCCCCTCAAATTTCCCATATCGGTCCAATCTAAAACGATCTCGAACATGTCCACACTTGGTGTAAAAAGTGCTGTAACTTAAAAAATAACAAATTCAAACCTCTTTGCATGGTTTGAAGAAAAAACTGTGTAATAATGGTTTAACCATAATTATTATTAGTTTTTATTGTATCCTAAAAATATAAGTTCCTAATAAATGAAGTACGGTCCTTTTCAGGGATGATAGTATAGGTCATAAGTATTCCGAAAATGATAAAATAAAAATATTCGGTCGTAATTTTAATGAAAAAAAAAACCTAAAATTGTACTTCATCACTACTAAGCACCATTAAATGTGCTTTTTTATTTTTAATAAATAATTTTACCACTGATTATGCTGTAAATGGTTTTAATTAATGCTTAGTAGTGATGAAGTACAATTTTAGGTTTTTTTTTTCATTAAAATTACGACCGAATATTTTTATTTTATCATTTTCGGAATACTTATGACCTATACTATCATCCCTCAAAAGGATCGTACTTCATTTATTAGGACCTTATATATTTTTACGATAGGAAAACTGACTGACTGTCATATACACACAGCTCAAACCGCATATTATATAAACTTGTAATTTTGCACATACAGGTGCATCAATTAAGGAATGGTTTTTCAAGATTCATATAATCTATCTCTGTGCCAAATTTCATCCATATTCGTTCAGTAGTTTTTGCGTGAAAGAGTAACAAACATCCATACTCACAAACTTTCACGTTTATAATATTAGTAGGAAGTAGGATTTTTTTATGTTAAATCCATGAAAATTTGTATTTATGAATTTAGTTGAAAATTTAAATGTAGGTAATATTATGTTTAAGTTTTTTCAAACAGGAATAGAATAGAATATTATGAGATTTTGTATGTGTGTGTGTGTGTCTGTCTGTCTATGGCACCGTAGCTCCCGAACGGATAAACTGATTTTATTTTTGTATTTTTTATTAGAAATGTGAATTAGTCGGGAGTGTTCTTAG
Organism: Tetheella fluctuosa; assembly: GCA_951216915.1. Lineage (NCBI taxonomy): Eukaryota > Metazoa > Arthropoda > Insecta > Lepidoptera > Drepanidae > Tetheella > Tetheella fluctuosa. The sequence goes on from OX578230.1 coordinate 9,785,179, forward strand.
CTATGTTTGATGAAAATCGGTCCAAGATGGCCGCCGCCGCATAACGGCGGATTACATAGTTTTTCACAACTCCTTCAATATAGGTATCAAATGAAAGGGCTTGACTAGTAGAATACCATACACTATGATAAATTTCAAATCCAAGATGGCCGCCTCCACAAAATAGCGAATTACATATTTTTCGATTAAAACATTTATTGTTTAGGATTTTTTTTTTCATGGTAAGTAAGGACTATACTTTATTTGTATAGATTGGAGCCTTGGTGCTTTTTCTTTTAAAGTAAGAGTGTAATAAAAAGGATTTTCCGAAATTAAATCCCTGAGGGAGTAAATTTAGATTTTTCGTAGTATATAAAGCTAGTTTTATTTACATGTAAATGTTGAAAAATTAAATAAAAATATTTTTAAGTTACAACGTTGTTCGCATCAACTGAAAGGTCGACGTACAGTCACCCCGGCCTATCCAAACCCTTTTCCATATATCGTAGTGACGACAAACGGCTAACATAAATTAGGGGACTTACGGCCCAATGGAGAGAAGACTATTACTGTATGAATTGGTATTGTTAGGGTAGATGATAAAATTTAAAACGATGCAGGTAATATAGCTTCTAAAAGGTTGCGTCAGAGTTTATTGTACGAGTTGTATGGCTTCCTTTGAATTGGGTCAACCCCGGTGTTCCCCGTGGGTGTTTCAGGGTGACTATGGATTTTGCCAAGGGATCAGCAGTCGTGTTCACATGGATAATAAGTTCTTTCTGCAATAACAAAATCCACAAGTGTTGTGATAGGTAAACCAATTTAGGTTTTTCTTTGTTTTTACTTTTGAATTAACTGCTTTAGTACTACATCGGATTATCGGTCTTTTTGGTATTTTACAAGAAGCATATCAGGGCATTAATAACAAAAAAGGATCTATAACAAAAATAAAACCATAACTTCACTCAAAATTTAAAAATAAAAACTGACAAATGACATCGTCATGACACGTGAAAATGTTACGGTATTTTTGTTTATTAAGTTTATTAATTTGTATCCAATGGACATTTTGCTATGATGAAATTTACGACAAAGACAGCGAGAACAAACTTTATGATAGAAGATTTAGGAACCGAATTAAACACCATAGTAAAATCGAAAGAAAAAAAAGATTCCATCGCGATTATGAGGATCTTGACAAAAATCCAGTTGCCGAGTTTGACGTTGCCAGTTTTATACAGAATCCTGACTATGAAGCTGTTGACGATAATGAGCTTTTTGGCTATAAGAATACGGAACGGTAATAAACTTAATGATCTCAAAGATTATTGCAGGTGAAACCGCGGCATGATACCTAGTCTTAAATATTATAAATGTGAAAGTTTGTGTATGTATGTGTTTGTTTGTTAACACTCGGTTCCTTAATGACTGAACGGGTTTTGATGAAATTTGGCACACAGGTAGAATATAATATTATGGATTAACAAAAGGATACTTTGACTCCGGGAACGCGCGTGATCTATGGAACCTAGTTAAATATTACAAATGCAAATGTTTGTGTATGTTAAATTGTCTTTGCATTGTCGTGCTAAATGTTACAAAACGTTAAACAACATTGGAGCGTGGGAGCACTTAATTTGAGCATTATTGCGAGTCTTATATTTTTTCTGCCCTTACTGACAAAATATTTTATGTGAACTTTATGTATTTAACTTTTATTTTTTTAAAGTTCCCGTACATCAAAATACTATAACGACTATGGCTCCATGTCAAATGTTAAAAATGAAAATATGAGAAAACATGAGTCTCAAGATTATTTAAACCTCGGCACAGACAATGCACCCGAATTAAATCGCAGTCCGCCACTATTGAAAGATACAATTATTGCAAGACATGTTAACTTGAATGCATTGCCCCGAGATGAGACAAATAGAGGAAAAAATGTGCAAATGCGTCAAGATAAACCAGCTAAAAGCATATATCAAGACGGATTGCTAGTTGAAAAGAATAATTTTCATAGTTCCGACAAGAAATGGTAAAATTATTGCAATTGATTTAATTTACATATTAATAGATAATGATGTATTGTTTAATATGGTATTATTTGTTTCAGCCCATTCAAAAACATGAAGATCCCGTTTTTTTCCCATAGTAAATCAGACAAAGCAAAACCGAAGAAAAATAAAAAGAGAAAGTTATTTTGTATTAATTGTCCTAAAAAAAATGATAACGATGAGCTGACAACTACATTAAATTTTAATAAACTATCTGATTTAACTGAGAATGAGTACAAAATGAAAAAGAGATCGTATCAAGAAAGATTATGTCCTGCGTGCAAGAAGAAATTTATAGAGAATAATGACGCTCAGCCTAACAATAAACGAAGGAATACCAAAAGGCTATTCCATAACAGCAGACAATTTTTTCAGGACTTAAATGACATAGGAAATGGTAAATTTAGAAAAGATTTGCCGCCAAAAGATGTCGTTAATAAAGGTAATACAAACAATTTAAGAAAAAGAAGACAAGAAATAGAAGACAAGGATAGACAGTTGAAGGAGTTACAAGAAGTTGAGAAAAAGGTAGATAATACTGAAATTAAAATGCCTGAATTTAAAAAATCCAAAACCTAACTTAATTGACCAAATAAGCATTTCTTAATTGATACATTCGTTATGTTAATTTATTTTAGATTATAGATAATATACACATAATAGAACTTTAGTTTTATTCACAGTTTTTTTTTTATTCCATTTAATCACACAAAATAGAATATTCTAACACTTACTTAAAATAAGTTATAGTACAGTCCGTAACATAAGTTCTAATTTATAAAACACCTGTACACTAAAACTATCCTTGATCTACTATCAATATATTCAACTATTTATGTTGCTGACTGTACCTACATACGTGAACAAAATATCGTTCAATCTATGAATGCATAAAGTGGTATGCAAATGAGTTGCAGAAAAATCGTATTACTATTTGACAGTGTGATATACGGAGCCATTTCTGGCAGCCAGACTAGCCGGTGAGATTGCGTCCATTTTCCATTTTTACCAGGATTCATTCAGCGTATTATATAAATATATGTGGTCCAAACCAGAAGTATAACAAATAATATAGCAAAACTTCTTAAAAGTTACGTAAAATTAATAAATTTCAAAAGATTTGAGTATGCAAGTAAAGGTAAAACTCGTCGGAAAACGCTGGATGCAGGCCGCCTAAGACCAGTCCTATTGGAGATCCTGAGGGAAGGCCTATCATATGCAGCAGTGGACGTTTTGCGGCTGAGATGATGATGATAATGTGAATGCATATTTATAAGAGTTTATAGTGTTTGCGTTCAACGACATCCTGTATAGCGCATAGGGTTGTCGCAGTGGTTAAATATAAATTAATTGTTTAATTTCTACATGGTTATTAAATTTATTTTCCCAAAGGGTGCCATGCCAACGCGCAATGGGACTCAGTTAATTTTTTTATAGAATATGTTCTATCTCGAAAACACCCATAAAATAGTTTAAAAAAATATGAATGTGTAACAAAATGATGAATATTTATTAATTTTATAACAGATTTGCCCGGTTGAGTTACAAAGTGACACATTAATTTTATTATGAGGTATTTGTTTGTATGTAGGAATGAAAATGAAAATATTTTTTATTCAAATGGCACTTATGAATAATCTAACTCTAACGCACGGTTTGGAAGATTGCTTTTGCTGAGAAGATTTTCATGACAATCATTAGATGTATCACCATTTGCAATATTTAATCAATGACTTAAACGATTTGTATAAAAACAATTTATACAGGGCTATTTTTAATCGTTTAGCTAAACTTCCAAGGTTGAATGTAGGTACTTATTAATACAAACAATAAATTAGCAGCTCGCATCACAGAGCTCCATACATTTTGATTGAGTAGGTATTGAACTTTTTTATTTTTTTTAAGGAAACGCAGGTTTTTTTGTCCCGTTTTCACAGTTGATCCCATACTAAAAGTTGTTTGTATTCATGAGTACTTTCAACCCTAAAAGTTACGCTAGGTACACAATTAAAGCTAACCCTGTATACAATTTATAATAATAAAATAATAATTACAGCCTATATCTGCCCACTGCTAAGCACAGGCCTCCTTTCACGAATAATGGTGAAAGGGGAATGGGCAAATACTCCACCACGCGTGCCCACTGCGGATTGGTGGAGGTAGGCTAGTGGTCAACCTACTGTTGGAGTTGTCAAGCCACCTAGGGGGTCTCCAACTAGCTTAACGACTATCACAATTAATTGATAACCGGGACCAACGGCTTTACGTGCCTTCCGAAGTACGGAAACGCTCAAGATGAAATACCACTAGGCGGTCACCCATTCAGGTAGGTACCGGCCAGACTGGACGTTGCTTAACTTTGCCGATTGGTTAAGAACGGCTAATCAAGCTACGCCACGAGCGCTTCACTATTATATACAATTTATAAGACTTGATGAAAGTCCTGACTATATACATACTAATATTATAAATGCGAAAGTAACTCTGTCTGTTACCATTTCACGCCTAAACCGATCGCGATGAATTTTGAGAGGGACATAGGCTACTTTTTATAACGCGGGTGAAACTGTGAGAGATAGCTTGTATGTAATAAGTGTAAAGGTAACTGCTGAGTTGATTGCCGACTCTTCTCAGTTAAAGTAACCTATTAACCATGCGTCAGAGTTAGACTATTCATAAGTGCTTGTGATGGGTATTTCAATAAAAAAAGGCTACCGCGTTTAAATATTTTTTAGAAGACCAAATATTCCTTAACTGCCCTAGATGGGAGCAATAACCCTAGCCACTTTCCAAGAAGAAGAAAATCAACTCCTAACTACCGTACCCAGATTTGTAATTTAGAATTTAATGTCAGAAATAAATGTTAAATTATCTCCATTTTCGTTTACTGCATAGCATAAGAAAGAGACAGGGCATTTTTATATAGATAATCATAATTCAATTCTAATTAATGTCTCTGAGTACCGGAGTAAGAGGATAATACAGGGGATCACGAGTGAAATCGCGGGACAGAAAGCTATGTAGTTACAAACGATACCTTAGTTCACACTCGTACTAATTACAGTTTTGCAAATTTTACAGGAGAGCAATTTTTATGTTTGTACTGGGTACTAATGAACGTTGATGCCACTGGTTCGGTCAATAAACACTGAAACGTTTGGTACCTACATCTGCAAGTTTTTTACTCATTCGTCTTTTGTAATGATCCCGGGTCTGTGTTTTACATCATAATGTAAATAATTATATTTATATAAAGAAAGAAAGAAACTAAATTAAAAAAAATACGTGTGGCACTCGGGGACTGCCGCGGTAAAGCTATTGCATAGCATTTTTTATCAACTTATGCAATTATAATTATTATTATTTTTTTATTTTTTTTTTATTTTATTAGATACCTATACACCTATATACTTTCTCACAAACAGCATACATACACATACATACACGTTAAGCGTACTTGTATGTATGTGTGTGTTGGAGGTGTTAGGTTTTTTCGTTACGAAATTTCTTGATTCGGTCGCCGCGCTCAAAGCCCGAAGCCAAGGAACATATTTACTCCTAGCGCCCGAAGCCCGCGATAAAAGCTATACAATAGCTTAAAAACCCATTTATTTACAGGTAATGGACGATATAGTTAATATAACTACTGTTACCACAATTTATGTATTTATACATTTGCTTGATATGGCCACCGACAATGGAACCGATAATGGAACTAGTTTAAAGAATTTTGTATCACCCTTCTACTAATGGAGAAGCTGAAAGATAATGTAGACACTATTAAAAGTAACTTAACTAAAATAATGGAAGGTGGTTATTATATTATATAGTTCTATTTGATTATAGAATATAGATGTAAATTCTATTTGTTCATAAAACTGGTGGTATAACTCCTGCCCGATTAATGATGGGGATACGATGATACCTTAGGAGTAGATTTTTTTTATTGCGACCACCACCCTTTTTAGATAGGCTTTATAAAATGCAACAAAATCAGACTACTTATGCAAACGTGATAGGAAGGTAGAATTTTGCGTAGGTAAATCTTTAATTTACCTAACTAATAACAAGTAACAAGCACTAGCTTAAATAATAATTTCTTAAACATTTATTATACTTATTTGTTAAAAAATGGTGGGGAGAGTGTGAGAATGCATATAAATATCATCTAATATGTAAAATTCTCGTGTCACAGTGTTTGTCTGCAAACTCCTCCGAAACCACCGATTTTTATGAAATTTTATATGTATACTAGCTAACCCCCGCGGTTTCACCCGCATAGCGGCATAAAAAAAATAGTCTACGACCGATTCTCAGACCTACCGAATAAACACAAAAAAAATCATAAGAATCGGTCGAGCCGTTTCGGAGGAGTTTGCAGACAAACACTATGACACCAGAATTTTATATATTAGATTCGGTAGGTCTGATAATAGGTCGTAATCTATTTTTCATACTGTTACGCGGGTGAAACCGCGGGGGACAACTAGTAATAGTATAATAATGAATGCACCGTTAGTTTCCTGTTAGTTAGTTGGAGCTTGGTGTTGTCCTATCGATCGGCACAAATATATCAATTATTTATATTTTGCAGTTTATAATTTATTTATTGATTTTACGACATAATCATACAATAGTCCTAACTAATACGCCTTTCAGTAAAGGAAAACATGGTGAGGAAACAAGAGCATTGTGATGGGGTAGGTTATAGCAACCGCCTGGCCGCCAAGCTCATAACAGTTTGTGACTGCACCTTTACTTGAGAGATAGTTCCAAGCAAAATGTTTTTACTTATCACCACATCATATCATCACCATCTTAATGCACAAAAAAAAACATTTTTATCGCCGTGATAAACTTGGAGACAAATAAATAAAAGTCATTAATATTATGGTGAGATAAAATATTTATTTAAAATTATAACAAACATATCACTAGGTACTATGTATCCATATTATTTAAATTCATATAAAATTAATAGAATTTAAAATCTTCAGATTTAGTAGCAGCCGCTAAAGCAATTTTGTCCACTGTAGAAGGACCATCTGAAAAATAGAAAATAATATTATTTTGATAAAAATAATATTTGATAAGTATTTACAACAATTGTATAATATTTTATAATATCTAGATATAAATTGTTGTAACAAAGGTCATGAATTCAAATATTACAATGAACTTTAGCTTTCAACGATGGGAAACATCGTGAGGGATCCATATTTAGATAATGGCTGGTTACCATACTCAAGAAGAAAATTTGTCGCCAGCTCCAGCAGTTACACTTTTGAGCCTCAGCCTCTGCTTGTCAGCTTTCTAACATGATATAATGTAAATAGTTGAATATAAAAGAGGTTGAAAAGTAGCGTGTTCATAATTTACCTATTGGAAACCACTGATTAGTAGGAATCCCAGAATCTTGCCTGGCAGCAGCAATAGCTTCTCTTATAGCTAATGCGATGACGATAGACATGCACATTGGTGGTTCGCCAGTACCTAAAGAAAATATAAAAAAATATCATAAGACTGTGGTTCTATTAAAGGCTCAATTTAAATCATTGTCACCTCAATTTCGCTATATTATTATGACTGCTTTGTAAGTAATAAAAGATTTAAAAAACATACCTTTTGCTCCCAATATAGGTTCAGTGCTATAAGACTTCTTCCTAAAGTAAACTCTGAAGTCCTGAGGTATGTCTCTTGCCTGAGGAACATGATAGTTCCAGGTGCGGTCTGTCAGCAGTTCACCAGTGTTTGGGTCGTAGACCAGGCGTTCGCATGTCCAGTATCCAAGACCCATGATGAAAGCACCTTCAACCTGAGATTTGATGATACCCAATGAACTTCAAGAACTATTCAATAATAAAACAGAGAATATAGTGAAGATTTGTATGCAAAACTGTGAATGCTACTAAAATTGATATTATAAATAGGTGTCAAATAATCAATTTATAATAGTTATGTGCTTACCAAAATGGGATAAAGTAAATAATTGAATAGAATAATAAACATACTTGACCAATATCAACTTCCGGGCTAACACTGAGTCCCACGTCTTCTAATAAATCGACCCTCAGAATTTCTGATTCTCCTGTCAATATATCAACTTCAACCTCTGCCACAGTACAACCGTAAATATTGTACTCCTGAACATCATTTGCTCCAACAAAACTATGTGTTTGTAAGTCTACACCTGATTCATGTGCTGTCTTTATGAGTTCTTCCCATTTTGGATTATTCAATCTATTTCTAATAGGTTCTAGTCTTCTCAATAGTTCTTCACAACATTTTCGAACTCCAATACCAACATTTTGTGATGTCAGACTTCCTCCAGATATAAAACAGTTTGGTGCTATTATAGTATTATTTGCTTTTACCTGTATCTTATCTAGGGGTATTTTTAGAAAGTATGCACATATTTGAACTGCTTTTGTATTTACCCCTTGACCCATTTCTATACCACCATGAGTAATTACAACAGTACCATCGCCGTGGAATACAGACATGTTTGCATACAATGTTTGGACGCCTACTGGAGTCCATCTTAAGAATACTATTCTAAGACCACGCTTTTTCCATCGATTTTCTGTATTGAATTTTTGTACTGCTGCTCTTCTTTGGGTATATTCAGCGTTCTTTTTTATTGTTTCAGACATTTCTTTAAGATCACTGAATCTGGAGAGGTTCAAGTTTGCTAGTCTGACGTCGAGTGGATCTAACGACATCTCATAGGAAATTTGTTCCATCACATACTCTGCCATTGAAATATTTTCTAATGTTCCTGCAAAAATATTATTAGAATAAATAAAATATGTCGATTTAACTCTGTCATTACAAAAAAACAGCTTATGTTAAAAAACATTGGTGATATACGTATCAGTTTCTACTATACATCTACTCTACATCAGTATTTCAAAACAATATTATATGTTACATAATACCTCTATTTTGGCGAGGTATTAGAGGTATTCTTTCATGCTAGCAACATACTTGCCCACGCATAAAATACAGGAATGTCTCTAATTACAAAAATTTCATACCCGGTGACCTGCACCATGTATTTTTAGCGTTGTCAGTAACTGCATCGTAGCACTTATAGTTCCATCTAGCGTTATTGTAGCAGTTGTAATAAACGTCTGTACCAAGAGCGCTAAGCGTCTCGTTTAGTATGTAACCGTTATCTTCATATAGGTTGTAGTTCATGTATTGGATCACTCCGGAGCTATTTACGCCGAGCTGGAAATGAATGGAAAATTTGTTGTTTTGATGACGTTATGAATAATAAACTAAATTAAAAATAAGTATATACATAAAATTCTGAGGCAACATCTAATTTTTAAAATCTAATTCCTATTTATAATCTCCAAATTTTGATGGAAAAACCAAAATACCTCAAACTCAGTAGCGCATGGAAGCCTTTTCCCGACAGCTCTGGTATTAGTCGTCAACGATTGTATGAACCTGCATGGTCTATTCAGTTTTTGTACAACCAAACTAGAGGCTATTGCCAATTGGATACTTCGGGATATTTTGATGCCGTATGCACCTCCAAGACGACGCACGTGTACGTCCACTCTACGAAATATAAATAAATATATATTTTGGGACGTTATTCCTCACACACGGCCTTCTGACCCCAAACTAAGCAGAGCTTGTACTATGGAAGCCAGATAACTGATATACTACATATACTACTTTTCTTTTGTAAATACATACATATGTAGATAATAACACCCAGACTCAGGACAAACAGACTTGTGCATGCACACAAATGTTTGTCCTGAGTGGGAATCGAACCCACGAACTGCGGCGTGATAGATAGGGTATCTTACCAACCACGCCAATTAATTATCCAGAACAGTATTAATCTTTATTTGAATATTCGAAAACTACTGTCACTACACTTTCGCCAATTTTCGTAGTATTATAATTCTCACACAACATGCCAACATAATTTTAATCAACTCAGGGTATTTTATGGAATGTACTAAATTATTTTTCATATCAATAGATTTACAAGCAGGTACTTACCGACCTAGCGACATTTACAATATTAACTATGGAGGATCAAGGTGGTAGACTCCTCCATTACCTTTAACATAATTGTATTATTATTTGTTTTTAATTGTATGTTTTGCAATTTTTATATAAGCATCCGCCTCGTGGTTTCACCCGCGTTCCCCAGGGATCTCATATTTTCGCGGGATAAAAAGTAATGTTCTTTTACGTACCATAGGCTATCTGCATACCGAATTTCATCGCAATCGGTTCCGCGGTTTAAGCGTGAAAAGGTAACAAACAAAGAAACTCACTTTCACATTTATAATATTATAGTTAGGATAAATTAATATTTTGGGACATTCCTCACACACGGCCATCTGATCCCAAACTAAGCAGAGCTTTTATGGAAACCAGATAACTGATATAACTACACATAAACTAATTTGTTTCTGAATATAGACTTAATAAATAGATAATTACACCCAGACTCAGGATAAACGGACGGATGTTCATGCACACAAATGTCTGACCTGGGTGTCAATCGACACTATGACAACGAACCCACGTAATTGATAGAATTTATTACCAACCACGCCAAATGGCCTGTCAAATATACAAACTTACCGATTCTTATCAATATTCAATGCCCTCGATATCATCCACTGCGTACCATCCATCCACTGCCCAGCTGTATGGACTTCTAAGCCCTCTTCAGTAGGTTTAGTTACGCAGACTAACGTCTCCATAGTAAAATGATATTGACCATAAATACAATTATTTCCATTAATTACTTTGAATACATCATTTCCCCTTTCCGTTGCATCTTGAGAACTAAACAATGTGAGTCTATTAGGATCATTCTTAGCAATTTTGATGTCAAGTACAGGTTTTTTTAGGTTTCTATATCTGACTTCAACCATTTTTGCTGCTCTGTTTGCTATTTGTTGGGTTTCAGCAACAATGATTCCTAATGGTTGGTTGAAATATTTGACTGAATTGCTGCATAATATTTCTTCATCAGATAAGTAGAATGCACTTCCACCTGGTGTGAAGGAATTTTCACCAGGAATATCTTTTGCTGAATAGAATGTTATTACTCCTGGTTCTTTCTAAAATAAAATTTAATTTTTTATGTAATTTCGAGAGAAAAAATATATAAAATAACTGGGCAAGTACGATACTAATAAAAGCAAATTAATTTTGTCTCTTTATAACTTAATTTTGCAATTAATAGATGAGCAGGCGCAACAAAATATGTATGTTACATAGTTATAACATATTACAATTTTATATTTTAAAACTAGTTGGAGACCTCCTAGGTGGCTTGACAACTCCAACAGTAGGTTGACCACTAGCCTACCTCCACCAATCCGCAGTAGGCACGCGTGGTGGAGTATTTGCCCATTCCCCTTTCACCCTTATTCGTGAAAGGAGGCCTGTGCTCAGCAGTGGGCAGATATAGGCTGTAATTATTATTATTTATGAATTATTATATTTTAAAACAAGAAAAAAAATAGACTAAAGTTAAAATACAGATAGCAATCATGTCACATAAGATTATTATCTGTCTTAACATTTGGCTACTAAATACCTTATTTTTACCAAATTATCATCCTAATGCCACGTTGTGTATTGCATTGTATTAGATCTTCTAGCGTCGTGGTCTGCCCACTGCCACATGCTATCCCAGCTACAGATTAAGTTAAAGTTATGTCGCAGTATGTTTTGTTAAATTTCTACTTACCAAGGCTTTACTTGGATCAATGTTGACGATGTCTCCCAAAGCTACCGTGCTTAGGACAAACGCACCAAACACTTCATAGGGTAGAGCCGGTATATCTTCGGTAAATTGAGCTTCTCCAGAACATTGGATCTTTAATAGATAGTTAAGAGTTACTTTTAATAAAAATTTAACGGTCTTTAAAATTCTATAAATAATACAATTTAGAAACTTAAAATGGTTTATACTTTTTCAATGATGGCTAATAAATTGAGGTATTAAATCCATGACAAATCGACGTCACCACTCGATTTTTATTACTGTGTACATGATGTCTACCTATTAATAATAGAACTGAAAGCGAAATACTATCATTCGACAATTATTTTTAAACACAATCACAGGAAGTAATTTGACATTGTGAAAATTAATTGTTTTCCGTTGCTTGACATTTTATCCACGTCCACGATACCTCTATTGTCTAAATACTGTAATATTTCCGTACTTTCTCATGGGTTAACATTTATGTACTAAAATTCAAGGCCAGATAATCGTCTAGCAAGTTTTGTTATGGCTTCAAACTCTAATAAATATATTGGTTGTATAACTTAAAGTTCTAGACAACATTTTAGAGTAGGTATTTTGTTGTGTTATTCTTATAGAATATAATTGTCTAAATATAAATCTTTTACTGACTTTATTTATCAAATTATGATATGTATCATAAAAGGTAACTCTAGAACTAAAACACGAATCATTAATGTAATATAACGATCGTTTTTTAATTAATTCGTGATTATTTACAACAAGTATTTACAATAATAAAATAAAGTTTCAATTTAAAAATTTCATTGCATAAGTATCTAGGCCATCTTTTTTTTATAAAGTAAGCTTGCGTTGTGGCTTCAGACTCACTCTGAGACAAGCGATGACCATGCCGAGGATTTTTAAAACTCACTCAAATGCCTACGCACATAAACCGCGAAGGCCTTTTAAATGTAGCCCTCATCAAAACCCATTAATTTCAAAATACTTTAGATTACATAATAAAAAGCTCATAAGTATCTGCAAGGATCAAAACCTTACCAAAGCTTCAACTTTAGGTATGGGCTGATTCAACGGCCACAACGTTGGATTAGTGTCAAATATCTGACGAGCATCTGACACAGGCCGCGTTTCATGGATCTTAGTAGCAGCAGTGCGGTATCGAGGACCTATTACGTTAGCTGGACAGATCGATAGAAGGCTCTGGAATCAAAACAATAACAGAATTAAAAAATACGCATATTCAAAGATGATCTCAATAGAAGATGATTTTAAAGTTGTAATTTAAAAAATCATTAAATTTTACAACACAATCATATCAATAATAATTGTAACTAAAGTAGTCACGATCTAATAAGCTTGTTTAAAGAGCCCATATGCAGCCATGTGACAAATATAGCGAGACCAAAAGAGATATCGTCTTGTCAAACGGGCCTATTAGATTGTGTCTTTCAACAAGATACTAGCGCTGCGCAAATGAAAGTAAATGTTTGCGATAATATAGACACATTGTTTCACACCGGACACAGTGTTTGATCGCGGCAACTGGGCAACTATTTGCTGACAGTTGCGCTGATTTATAAAATGTCTACATCATGGTCTACATCTTAGATGGTCTACATTTAATAAATTACGGAGTAACTTTTTTTTTTTTTTTTTTTACTTTGTATAGGCTTGTGTTTGACCACAATCTCACTATGGTAGGTGATGATGTGGCCGAAGGTGGTAAGCACACAAAGCCTAGATGGATCTGGCTCTCAAGTGCAGCTGCCGGAACACAGCGAGGTGGAGGGTGGTAGCCAGCCAGGCGGGTACTACAAAGTACCCTACCACCGTGCTATGGTTTCCTCACGATGTTTTCCTTCAGCGAAAGCTCAAGCTCATTGAAGAATTCGAACCCACGACCTACGCCGCGGCGTCCGATGTCACTACCACTGAGCTATCATCGCTTCTCACGTATTATTTATTTGGAAATGTATTATTATCACTTAGTAAAACATTTATATGTCTTTCACAGCAATAAGCAACCTTCTAAACCATAATATGGTTTCATATTTGAATAAAAATATTTCATTTCACGTTTCTAGTTGCTCACACCGAACACTTTTCAAAATATACTCTTAAATAACCTTTAAATATATTTTAGTAAAATTAGGTATTCGTTGAAGATCAGATGTCCTTTGTTGTGGATGTAAATAGTCTATCTTACCTTATAAAATAATCCTACTGCCAGTTGTTTACGATATTGTACTGATGGTTCTGGAGGAATTTCAAGCACAATCAGTTCACTCTCCAAGATTCTAACAGCTGACTGTAAAATTTCATTCGAAAACGGCATTTTTCCAATCAAGAACCTCTCAGTTGATAACGCTCTTGTGTATGAGTGAGATAATCCACTATATACCAGTCTGCATTGTTGGATTTTTTTGTCCGATTTGCATAATTTGTAGAGGAACCCAGCATTTACGATAGCGTGGGCGTTTTGTGAACGTGGCATAATCTAGAAGATATTAAAATATCGGTGATGGGTAAGAATGGTTGGAGTTAAAAGTTAAGCTATTTTATACGTTAACTAAGTATTTCCTTGCACATTAAATTATTTTAGTGTGCAACAAATGCATGACTTGCTTAATTACCTAACTTTTTTTCAATAATTATTAGAAGAATTTAGAGAATTTTGTTTCAAACCAAGAAATATAGTTTTGAAACAAACGTCTTTTAGAGAAGGATGAAAGCCATGTACTTAAAAAAGTTAAACGATAAATTGATATACCAGAAGAATTAGGTTCAAAAGAGATGGTATGTGACTGTAAATACATGGTATTTGAATGAGATTCCAAATATTTGGCAACAATAGGCAAGGCGGGCGGATGATGATGATAACGTTTAGCAATATTTGGTTATAGGGTGTCCATCACAATTATTCTACTATCTTATACCCTACGTAAATATGAAAATTTGTGAGAAAGGTATGTCTGGATGATAGTTCCTCTTTCAGATGAAACCTACTGAATGTATTTGGATGAAATTGAACACAGAGATATAATTTATTCTGGATTAACATATAGGATATTTTTTATCGGAAAAAAACATAAGATCCCTCGAAAACACGGGTGAAACTGCAGGCTATAAGCTAGTACCTTATAAGTTACAATGTGGATGTCCTTGTTTAGTGGTGGCAGTAAAGCATTCAAAATGACGTGCCCTCGCATGTTTAATTTCAGGAATTGTTCCATGGTCACTGTTTGAACTAAACCATGAGCGTTTACTGAAAAATAAAGTTCACAAAGAATAATGTCAGTTATTTTTACCCTTTGAAGAGTTTGTGCATGTAATGACGCGTAATGATATATTGCCAAAAAGGTTCAAAGGTCATCTTTACGTAGGATTTAACTATGAAGACTATATTTAGTCGGTCGGTGGGCTTAATGGTTCTCGAATAATAAGCTTACTAAATGATGGATAAGCAGAGACGTTAAATTTTTTATTATGTAGAGATTTATTAGTAAAAAATATACCAATAGTAAGTTGAGCACCAACAGTTTCAAATAGTAGGAATATATCAGATGGGAACTCATTATGCTGATGTTTTATCATGAGATTTCCTCCAATTGATCCTATCTGAAATAAAATATTACTATGTTGATATATTTTTTTTTAAATTTAGTGTATGACATTGATATAGCCTTCTAAAAGCTTGAACCTTTAGTAAAAGATAATAAGTATCGTAAATGACCAAAGTACGATGGTAGGGTACTCTGTAGTATCCGCCTCACCTTCTAGTTGAAAATCTGATGCCAGCACTTACCGGTGTTTTCCGGCAGCTGCACTAGAGAGTCAGTTACCTTTTAAAGCTTTTTGTGTAAAAAAATAATTTATCTACAATGGAAAGTGATTTTAGAACATCTATTTTGTCATCTTAGCCGAAGAAACATAAATAAACAACTTACATTTCTCACAGGAATATGTGCAACTAATTGTAAATGTTCATACAATTTTTGTAAATAACCAAAATATTCCTGCTGAGCAGTTTTTTTGAAAATATCTAGAAGTTCCGTGAGGGTTAATCCAGCGCCAATTATCATGTTCTGGTCAAATAGAAAAGCTTTAAGCTGTTGTATTGCACTGATGTCAATTAAAATACGTGGATAAGCATCTATTGGGTATGCGCCTGAAAATTATTTTGATATTAGCATAAAAAATACTGCATTACACAACATTTTCTTCTTCTTTATTGATAAAAACGACATGAACTTTGAAAACAAAGATTTACAAGCAATTAATTAATATAGTATCATATATTTTTTTTATTTAAGTTAACTATGTAAAAAAAAGCCTTACACACCTTTAGCAGTATTTCCAAAAATCAGCATATAGGAATCGTATCCATCTCGATTCAATATCTCAAATATATTATTAAGTTCTTGTGCTCTGTACCATCGTCGGCCATCTTTCAATTGTATTTCAATGATATTATATTGTGTTACATCTTCACTTGAAATAAGACACCAATCATCTTCATCACAGCTACTCTTACTGCAACTCTTTCCATTTTTCTTGCAGATATCTATAGTTAAATCTTCTATGTCTAATATTTTATTAGGTTTTGGAGCGTCTTTAGCAAAAGTTTTAAATGCCTCTAGTATAGGCCTGTAGCCCGTACATCTGCAGATATTACTTCCGAGAGATTGTTCTATTTCCAACATAGTTGGTTCTTTCTTATTATGTAATAAACTGCAAAAATAATAATTTTAACAGTTTTTAATCAATCGTTAATAACTGCATTGATCTATCAATGTGACCTTTGGCAAAAAGTTGGAAATTTCAAGATGATATCACGTTACAGATAATAAATAATAAATGATGCATAAATCCGGTCTGATTTAAGAAATTATTTAAAGAGCTGTACAATAAAAGGATGTTTGTGATTTAATAATTACCTAAACATAGCCATAATCCACGAGGGAGTGCAATAACCACATTGGGTGCCATTATATTGAGCAAGAGTCTTCTGCAATATGTGGTAACCCTTCCTTTTATCTCCCAAACCCTCGGTAGTCATGATCTGCCAACCTTCACATGATGTGATTTGGACCATGCACTAGAGAATATATACAATTTTAAAACAAGAATGGCTTTTTATTAGTCAGAAAATTTGAAGATGATATTTAGAAGACCATGTAAGATGGTTAATACCACCTTCAGCTTGTTTTTTATACCACTTAGGTGACAAACAAGTGTATGGCCCGCCTGATGGTAATCGGTTACCGTAGCCTAGTGACGCTTACAACACCAGGGGAATCACTCGCGCGTTGTTGACCTGCAAAAATCTCTTCAAATCCTTCTTGAAAATGCTATACTGTTTTGAGAAAACTACGGCGGGATCCGAAGCTTAACTGACATCCATTCTATATCGATTCTTTTAGAAAATATAATTACCGCATTGACAGATATAAGGGGACCACCGGGATTTTTAACAGCAGCTACGATGCAGGCGCCGCAGCCAGCCTCGCGACACATGTACTTCGTGCCGCGCAGCTCCAGGGTATTTCGGATGAAGTCCAGCAGAGTCACATCTGTAGTGACCTCGCGACCCACTGGAATAATATCAGTTAGGGTAATATATCCTATGGTTAAGGTTATGAGTTTGAATTATATAGAAAAAAATACGTGTGGCACTCGGGGACTGCCGCGGTAAAGCTATTGCATAGCATTTTTTATCAACTTATGCAATTATAATTATTTATTTATTTTTTATTTAGGCAGTTTTTTTTTTTCTTTGATATTAATAGATACCTATACACCTATATACCTTCTCACAAACAGCATACACACACATATATACACGTTATTAACTAGCTGTTCTCAGCGGTTTCACCCGCGTTCCCGAGATAAAACTGACCCTCTCCATACTATTAGGCTCATCGCGATTGGTTAGGATAGTTCGAATTCTTACTAACACAGCTCAAATACTTAACGTTATTATTAAAACTAAAAAACACTAAAACACTTAAATCCGATGTAGGCGGTATCACCCACCCCCACGCTATGCACGGATGCGTGGCTTGAACGTCACCAACACAGGCGTGGTCTGCGTCCATTTTTGGTATTTACAACATGACACGGAGGCGTAGCTTCAAGGTATCGGCGGGTGGTGAAAGACGCCAGACGGGGGAGGTAAATAGAGGTAGACACACGGATGGACTCAAGACACTGACATGCTTAGCCTATGCGTGGATATCGCATTGGAAAACCGCCTTAACCAGGGTTATGTGAAACAGGGTTTCAATACTATCGCGTAAAAGACTACATACAAATTCATTTATATGTTTCATTACAGTCTGATATCAGTTCGTGCTTTTATTGCCGGAAAATTATTTAAACTAATTCATTTTAAACATGAAATCATGCGATAAGTTTGGTTAAATAGTTGTAAAATATTGGTAGGTAAATAGTTTGGTTTGGCCATAGTGAAGAGTTTTTAATAATGTAACATAGGATGTAGTAATTGGATAATTGTTAGTTTCACCCACGATGTCAGTCTCCAGTCCATAAATAAACTATCTTTATGCAAAATTCACGTTGATCCCTTACTCCATTGCTACGAGAAAGAAATACAAACCAACAAACACACTTTTAATTTATTATAGTAAGGGATTAAAGGTCAGTTGCCTTCTAGGCTTTCTGTGTTTACCCCCTTCGGCCACATCATCGTGTGAGATTGAAGAGAAAAATATGCCTATGGTAAAAAATAGCATCTGTTCAAGAATTAGATTGTTTTTTTTTTTATGAAGGAAATAATAGGCTTGATGAAGAAGATGGGAGCAAACTAATTATGGTTTAAGTAAAACATGTTTCAAACAAAAAATTAAAACAAATGAAATTATTTAGAAATAGAAAAGCTTTTTTGTTTTATAGTGATGTCTGAATCACAAACAAAAGTTCTTTTGTTTTTTTAGAAACATTGTTGTATCAATTAGAAACATAATAAACTAGCTTCTGTCCCGCGGTTTCATTCGCGTTCCAAGGATAAAATGCAGCCTGTCCAACGCACTGTCAACGGATTTAGTGGATCCGTAAAATCGTAAAAACTGACCAAGTGTATGTTGGAACATGCGCGATATAGGGTTCTGTAGTCAGTACGGTGTGGTTTAGTTCAAAACTCTTGATTGAACATAAATTAAAAGGAAGTTTAATTAACACGATAAGCACAACATCTCTGTTACTTACACAGTCATTGTATATTACAGTGCAACCGAACCGCAATATAACGACGTCCTCGATTTAACAAATTCTTCGTAATCCCAGAGATAAGAGTACATAAGAGTCAATGTAAAATATACCTTTACATTGCGAAGATTTCTTGCGAACAACCTCTTTATAACGAATTTTCAACTATAAAAAAAAAAGTGTAAATACCTCTAATTAACGAATTTTGTCAACCCAAAACCTTTATATAACGTTCCCATCCATTACCTCGAACACTTCCAACCACCAAACCTATTACCAAAACCTCGTTATAACAAATGGTAGACCAAACTAACCTTAATATAACAAACCTCAGTTTACCGAATTACTTGATAACAAATATTACTTGTTCCCTCCCGATTTGTTATATCGAGGTTGCACTGTATACTGAAGTCTTCCATCGACTTTTGCTCGTAAACTAATAAAATCTACATACTGATGTTACTTTTCCATTAAATTCCTTATAAGTGCTACTGTGAATATTTTTTGAAGTGGCAGTTAAGCGGGCAGGACACACTCAACTTTAACAAAAATTTTGAATTTAAAGCTTGATATTATTATATCCAAAACAATCTTATATCAAAAAAGTGTACAAGATCGCATTTGAGATGGCACGCGCGATAAAAACAACTGATCTTTTATGAAGGGGAGGTACGATATAGTTCTATGGGAGGTACCTTAAATAAGTTTTCGATTATATTTTAAAGGTTTGTTTGCATCACAAATATATATATATATATATAAAGAACGGATGGCCGATAGGGCCGAAGAGTTTTGGAGTGGGGACCACGGACCGGCAAGCGCAGCGTAGGACGTCCACTTACAAGGTGGATGGACAACCTTGTAAAGGTCGCCGGAAGACGCTGGATGTAGGCCGCCCAAGACCGGTCCTATTGAAAATATTTAGGGGAGGCCTATGTCCAGCAGTGGACGTCTTGCAGCTGAGATGATAATGATGAAAATAGTTCGGTACAAATTTCTCGTCAATTTATGAATAGATTTTTAATTGACTTACTACTTAGATTTTGAGTTGGTAGTATTGAAGAGCTTCAGTGTTATCTATAAAAAAAAAATAAACCACACCAAGGCGTGGCCGGGTTTACTCAAACTTTTCATCTTGATAACACTAAGCAAGTCTCTAAATAAAATGACCATGACTAACAGACTGACATGTATTAATATGTTATTATTATTTTGCATTTCTAAATACATTCATAAGATTAAGTTGTATTAAAATGTACCTACTCTACTCCACTTTGTACTTAACCATATACGATTAAATCTAGACTCTATTTTAAAGATAGGTTGGTTCTTTTTACACTTCCCAAGGTGTCAATGGAAAAAAAAGTAGGCTTCATGTAGAATATAAGTGTACTCATAGTTTTAATATCCAGGTCATTGACCTGGATTAACTGGTCAGTTATTAGACAAAAAATATAACATGTTCTCAAATAAAATAACACAAGATGCAACATAGTGTAATGATGTTTTTTTTAACACCAAATACATTATTTTATTTTAACTATTTTTTATAATGAATTCTGTTCTGATTTAATTATCTTTATATCTAACTTTTATTTTTGCATAAACTAAATTACGGGTAAATATTAGAAACTAGCTTTTCCGCACGGTTTCGCCCGCGTTCCCGAGGGATCATATGTTTTCCCGGGAAAAAGTAGTCTATAGCTTTCCTCGATAAATGAGTTATCCAACACTGAAATGATTTTCAAATCGAACCAGCAGTTCCTAAGATTAGCGCGTTCAAACAAACAAACAAACTCTTCAGCTTTATAATATTTGTATAGATTACTATCTGTTACATATTAATTCTTATTGAGAGCCAGTCTCTTCGGTAGAAAAGAAAAAAAATGTCAATAGGTTGCCAAGCAAGTAGACCGACCACCTGATGGGGTGGTCCTGGTCACCGCAACCTATGGACATCCTAACTAATATTATAAATGTGAATTTATGTTTGTTACCTTTTCACGCTTAAAACGCTGAACCGATTGCGATGAAATTTAGTACGCAGATAGCCTATGATATGGAGAAGGACAGAAAAAATTCAGTTGGTAACTGTAAAAATTCTGTCTAATACTTAGATAGTCTATGACGCACTTAAGTTAATTAACATAATAGTAAATATTAATAAAATGTAGGATACACAAAAAAAACTGACCAGAATATTGAACACCGTTAATTTCAAACTTAATCCGGTCCATGACTGCGTCCGCGCAGTTATAGTGTTTAAAACTGACTAGCTGTGATCGCAATTTTAACTATAGGCAGCTTTTAAAAATGTAAACATACGATGTGATATTTTCACCGATACCGCAGCAGTTTTACGGAGGGCAGTGAAAAGTAAAACATCGTCTACGTTTTTTGACTTCCTTTCAGTATTAGGTACCTGATTTAAACTACTATCACTCATCCTATATAGTCAGCAGTTTAGATCTTACACAAAGTTTAGGTTGTGTAATTATTAAACTACTATCACTCATCCTATATAGTCAGCAGTTTAGATCTTACACAAAGTTTAGGTTGTGTAATTATTAAACTACTATCACTCACCCTATATAGTCAGCAGTTTAGATCTTACACAAAGTTTAGGTTGTGTAATTATTAAACGTCATTAATGTATGTAATGAACAAAGAAACATGTTGATTTTAAAAGACTTATTCGGCGATACAACAAAATATGTTAAATTTCATATTTTTTCACAATAATATTGATCTAAACAAACATATTTTTGCGGTCGAAAATACCTAGCTGTCAGATGAAAATTACAGAAGTATCAAAATCTTATAAATGTATCTTGACCACAAACATTTTCGTTAAATATGTCATTTATGCTAATTTTTCTGATTTTTTAATGACACATTTGGAAATTTTGTGGGGGAGGGTAACTATAATAATAATATTCTGGGACATTATTCCTCACATACGGCCATCGGACCCCAAATTATGCAGAGACTGTACTATGGAAACCATCTTAAGCTGAATTTTATTTAGGCATAATTTATCAATTTACCGATGAATGATTAATTATGTGCCGTATTTTTCAAAACAACAGTTAACTGTAGCTATGAATTTAACAACTCAACTTGAGTGTAATAATTGTACCTACTCGTACGTTTATTTTTATACCAATCTATAGATAGATACGTGCTGATGTTTTTGTCGTTGGCAATACTTGTAGGGGTGGAATTAATCATCAATATAAACTACTTTTACTATGGGACCAACTGAGAATTCACGAAAAAAATATCACCTGTTCCATACTAAAGTTCAATACCTACTCGACCAAAATGTATGAAGCAAACAGTTTTATTTCACGCGATATCTGAGTTGGTCCCATACTGAAAGCTGTTCATATTGACGAGTACTACCACCCCTACAACTAATGTTAAAGACTAAAAAATCTATGTTTTTCTATCTGTTTGTCTGTTTCTTTATTTGTAACGTATGAACCATGCCATTCATCAAATTTCGATTAAACTTTGTTAAGTTATTGTACGCACGCCTGCGATGGCTTGTGACAAAAAAAAATGTATTGCAACTCACGCTGGTTCCTTTGTATGCTATTTTACTGAATAAAAACTTATGAAAAAAATACATTTCGATTTTTTTCGCAGGTTTACTGAAAATTATGATTTGGTTAGGTTAGGTTAGGTTATGGTTACGATATAGGATCAAAGTACTCGTCAATGCGAATCAAACGAGCCCAAACTCGACGGAGTTGTGTCGTTTTATTGCGGAGTTCCTATGGCCACCTTCCAGCTCCAGCATCAGATCCTGGTTACCATATAGAATCAAAGTACTCGTCAATACGAATCAAACGAGCCCAAACTCGATGGCGTTGTGTCGTTTTTATTGCGGAGTCTCTATGGCCACCTTCCAGCTCCAGCATCAGATCCTGGTTACCATATAGAATCAAAGTACTCGTCAATACGAATCAAACGAGCCCAAACTCGATGGCGTTGTGTCGTTTTTATTGCGGAGTCTCTATGGCCACCTTCCAGCTCCAGCATCAGATCAGATCCATGTCATCAAAATATTGCATTGTCATGCGATATACATAATATGCATGCAAAATTTCAGCTCAATCGGAAAAAACCGGGAAATTAACGGACATCGCTCCCCCTCCACGCGGCCGTAACGTTTTTTCGTGATAGAAAAATCCTTATACCCCCCGTCTATATAGAAGTTTCATTTAAAAAATGATCCGATTTTAAAGCTCTATGCACATAATTATAAATGAAAAAAAGTTTGACTTCTGTTTTCGCGGTCCGTACGGAGAGGCAACCGAACTAAAGCAGTGTAAAGAAATATACCTAACTGTATCATGAATTTGTTAATTCTATTAAAATTTCATCTCAATTCATTACACCCACATCATGTTAAATGTTGGGTCTTAGAACTTATCACTCGTAACTTAAGCTCACAAGAGTAGAGCGATCACGCACAATCAACAGCTTTGTTGATTTAGGCACTGTTCACTAACAATTATTTAATGGTTATCGGTGACACAATGTTTGTTATCACTAGACGTTCACTAATGCTAGATTACATGCGATAGTCTCCATTGTCCTCACCAGCCAATACTAATATAAAAAACTAGTTATCCGCCACGGTTTCACCCACGTTCCCGGTATAAAAGTTTGCCGATCTATACTAATATTATAAAGCTGAAGAGTTTGATTGTTTGTTTGAACGCGCTTATCTCAGGAACTGGTTCGATTTGAAAAATTGTTTCAGTGTTGAATAGCCCATTTATCGAGGAAGGCTATAGGTTTTTTTTTTATTTGGCTTTAGATTTTTTTATCCCGGGAAAACACACGATCCCTCGGGAACGCGGGTGAAACCGCGGGGCGGAAGCTAGTAACCAATAAAAGTAGCCTAAATTATTCCTTAATAGCATCAGCTCTCTGCCATTGAAAGACTCGTCAAAATTGTTCCACAATTGTAGACAGACAAAGAGACCAACAAAAAAAAATATGTTTTTTTTTAAGTTTGTAAACTATAATACTATACCTACTTGTATTTCTATACTTTCATAAAATATGGATTTATTAAAAAGCTGTTTTGACATTACAAACAGACACTTAAATTTTATTTAATGGTATGTAGGTATGTATGCATGTATGTACCTATATATAAGTATAGATGTACTATAGATGAAACAAATTTAGTCCCTCGTTCATTATCCTTGATAATATCACAGCGTAAAAAACATGCAGTGGTCCATCGCGTTTGAGGTCACGCGAAATGCCGCTTTTGTATAGGCATTCGTCATTGCTGCATTGTGTCCCAAGCGAGTGTATGCTTGGGCTTGCTACCGCCCCTCTCTAACCCCGCAAACTCCGCACGATTACTCTATCTAGACGTGTCCGTTGGCCGACTGTAAGAGTTACATAGACTGTGATAGTATGATGTAGGTTGAAACGCGCCAAGGCTTTATTTTTGTTCCCGCGGGATCTTATGTTTTTTCGATTCTATATGCTATAGGGTACCTATCTATCTATCTATGTGACAAGTTTTATTTAAATCCGCTCAGCTATTACACAGTTGAATGGTAAAAATGGATATAAAATTAATATATTTTTTATTCAAATAGACCTTTACAAGCACTTATGAATAGTCTGACTCTAACGCTCGGTTCGGAAGGTTGCTTTTACTTATAAGAGCCGGCAAGAAACTCAGCAATTACTCTTTTCAAAATCAATTCAGGTTTATTACATAAAAATATTTATTTAGTCTCACTGATAATATTTGTGTGTATATAATAATATGACAAAGAGGAAAAAATATCAAAATTATGAGTAAGTAAATAAATGGATTGCAAACAACCCCCACAAGCAGCACCTGTTCACAAGTATGACGCATGTGTCAGCCATCGCCCTTCTCGCACATATTATAGGAAAGTGAGCGACCCGCCACACGACACCGTCCGCAAGCAAAGACTCCAAAGTGAGCATTAACAAATAAAAAAAGAAAAACTATTTCAAGGAATACGAATCGAAGGTATGGTAATTCGAAGATAATTAACATAGGTACACAAACTTTCGAATTTATAATATTTGTAAGATGTAAGATAAGTCGAGCTAATGGCCTTCATTGCAATGCCTCTTTATGTATGTTAATCTATTTAATTATAATAATATAAAGTTAACTAGTTAATTATTATAATAATAGTCAATCATAATTATTTTATTTTATGTAAAGTTTTTCGTTCAACACGAATATATTTGCCATTCTAATCTAGACAATTCTCGTTACCTAGGTTACCTTGGTTATCTACATATCTAGTGAGCTAGAATATTTCAGATTACACTTTCTTGTATAATAACGTTTTAAAAAGAAACATTTGCATCATAAATCTATATAATTCTGTCTATTGTTTAAATCTACCTATTTTGATAAAAAAATAACTAATCAAATTATTTTCATATTCAAATAAAGTTATTTTTTTTATGAGAGGTATAGCATAGCGATATGTCGCTCAGAGAGAAGCTCAAAGAGAGAACCAAATAACTTATAGTTGTGTTCCTGCGCGTGAGTAAGGTCAACAGAGCTCATCGGGGAGGGAGTAAGGGTCGGCAACGCACGAGTGACACCCCTGGTGTTGCAAGCGTTCATAGACTACGATAACCGCTTACCATTAGGCGGGCTGTGTGCTTGTTTGATGACAATATGGTGTAAAAAAAAAGTCTTATTTGTACTTTGTATACACTTGGTTTTATCTTTATGTCAAGATTTAGGAACCGAGGGTGGTAAGCGCACAAAGCCTACAAGGAACTGGTTCTCATGTGCAGCTGTTGGATCACACCGGTAGGGGCCAGCCAGCCGGGTACTGCTTACAAAGTATTCTTCCACCGTGCTATAGCTTTCTTACAATGTTTTCCATCACCGAAAATTCATACTATCTAGGATTCAAACCTTCATCACGGTGTTTGACGTCACTACCACTGAGCTACCATCGCCTTCAAGATCCTACCTTCCTTATCCTTATAATTGTTTTATTACCGCCACGCATATTATTTATTACTAAGCTATCTCCCGCGGTTTCACCCGCATTTCTGAGAAAAAAAAGTACCCTATTTCACCATATTTCAACGTGATCGGTTTAGTGGTTTAGGCGTGAAAAGGTAACATGCAAATAAACTTATATTCGCAAGTTGGGAACCTTGCCTATCAACAGCAGCGAGAGCGTTGAGGATATTTTCTTTATATTATAGTTTGTATTTTATACAATTATTGTAAATAAATAAAATTATTATATCATAATAGTTTTTATAATATGCACGTACAAATTGGGATGTTAGGATTGTACTCTGTACATTTAATTTATTTATTCAAAAAACAACATCATAAACCATGGTAGCGCAAACCTCAAGGGGTTTATCTGTACGAGGTGAGATCATACGTTTGCACGAGAATTAAACGTAAAGATTATGTTATACAAAATCGTAGGTATATTTGAATATATTTACGTTAAATTTAAGTTGGCTGTTCGGTACGGTCTAGATAAAAAACATTTAAGTTTGCGCCTCACAATATTATTATTGTCATTGCTTCCATAAATGCTATACTTATCAACCATGTAATTGGGAAGTGCATTTCGTAGCTTGGGTATTATGTAAACAATAGCTCTTGTTCCATATAGCTTATTATATTTTGGTAAAGCATATTTATTTGTATTTGTTGTTCGTAAGCGCTCAGACGTTTATGTAATGTGAGAGATTCTGAACCTATGTTATGACTGAGAACAGAGAATTTGATTTTATTTAAGGCGTTCATAATATTTCAATATTTAAATAAACTAATTTCGTTGCCTTTATATTTGTTTTTGATATACTTCGGCACAATGCCTTTTAAAATTCTTAGTTGCAGGTTAAAAATTTCGTCTAAATGGGTTTTATAAGTCAGACCACAGCTACTTAGGCCATAACTGATGACAGACTCGGCCAGAGACATATAAATGAGTTTTAAGGTTTTGAATGGTAACTTGTATTTAAGGCAGTTTAATTTGCAAAGTATTGATCTATGTTTAGTACATACGTCGTTTATATGTTGTTTCCAGCTGAGTCTATTATCAATTATGAGCCCGATGTATATATGTTGCTCAACAAATTCGATGGGCTCACAATCACAGTTTTTGTTTGAGCTTATTTTGTGCATACATAAGTGTTTGTGAGCATTGATAAAAGGTACAGCAGAGACGCGATTGTGGCTCGAGTGAATGTGAGATTTGGTTTTTTGCGCGTTTAAAACTAGCCCGACGTCATGCGCCCATTGATTTGGTAAATCAAAGTTATTTTGTAAGAGTGCTTGTGCTTCAATTATATTAATTGCGGTAATTCCAAACATTACCTTCATAAACTGCACATAATCTTATCCTGCAGTTATATCATCAAAATTATAGCAGTGGCAACTGAGTACCTCCTTGGGAGAGGCCACAGGAATGCACACTCAACTGAAGGCGGAGCCCCGAGACGTTCCCAAAGCGGCTTAGCCGAGCCTCTTAGGGGATTAATCTTGAAGCCTATTGCAACCTCAGAGGTGAGAGGGTTAAATTCCATTTGAACGATACTTTACAATATCATGTGAATTTTCATAAAATTAATTATCTCTCATTTTGTTTAATTAATGTAAATCCTAGTTACTATTTGGAATAATATTTTTTTACATTTTCGATTTGATATGTATGTAGGTATGTATCTTCATTTATGTTTGTTATTGCAGTTAATAATTACTTTTTTCTTTATATATTTAGATCAGCAAATAGGTTTATGGGCTATCTGGTAGATACCAGAGACCATATGGTCTCTCAAGTGTTATAGACTAGAATTAATGAATATAATCCTGTAAATCATTTTCAGTTTTATTTAATTTTATCTATACATCTACTTTAAGACCGGTCCTATTGGAGGTCCTTAGGGGAGGCCTATGTCCAACAGTGGACGTCTTGCGGCTGAGATGATGATGATCTACAATTAATAAAATGTCTTCTTCTTCTACAGTAAAATGCAACGAAAACTCATAAATTAGAATAAAATATCAAAAACTCGCACACTAAAAAAACATTATGAATTTCAAATAGCCGTATGATATTACACGTCTCTCGTGTAAAAATATTACAAAATAGAGGAAGGCGGACATTCGCCGCGCGGTAACTAACGCCGCCGATGCAATTTACACCTCTGTGCATTTCGTCGACTTCCCCGCTGGGATCGTCCGGGATTCCACGCTTTAAAGCGGGGATTCGACAGCTATGTTGGACTGAATTACGTTTTATATTTCCTCTGCAGCGCTGAAACGGCTTTAGGGTTTTAATCTCGGGAAGATAGTTTTAATAACGTACGGCGTTAATTGGTGTTTTAGCTAAATGTTACATTTAGCGAGGTGTGGTGGAGATTATTTTATATTAGTTTTCACCCCGCGGTTTCACCCGCGTTCACCAGGGATCTTATATTTTCCCGGGATAAAAAGTAGCCTGTGTTCTTCTTCATACTATAGGCTATCTGCATCCCGAATTTCATCGCGATCGGTTCAGCGGTTTAGGCATGAAAAGGTAACAAACAAACAAACTCACTTTCGCATTTATAATATTATAGTTAGGATTAGGATTTTTGTGATTTTTGAGATTTTTGAGCTTTATCTTTGGATACTATGTTACCGTTTCTTTGGAGAAATTTTGCTTTTTTTAATTATTTACTTATAGATCTGTTTTTGACCACAATCTCAGTATGATTCAGAATAATGAGTCAAAGCTACAAAGCCTAAAAAGAACTCTCAAGAAGATGCTTGGCAACACATCCTCATCTTGAGCGTGGTATCCAACCAGGTAGATACTACAAAGTACCCTACCACCATGCTATGGTTTCCTCACGATGTTTTTCCTTCACCGAAAGCTCAAGCTCATTGTAGGATTCGAACGCACGACCTTCACCACAGCATCCGACGTCACTACCACTGAGCTGAGCTATCATTGCTTTAAAAAGTAAAAAAACAACATAAACATCGGAAATGTTAGCGTAAGTATTCATTGCTAGAGTCTGACTGAATGGATCATTGTTGTTCTTGAGATACGGCATCAAGCTCAACAAAATTCAAATTCAAATTCTTTATTTGCCTAAATATGGTAGGTATACAAGCTGTTATAATATAAAAAAATGTTCAACATATTCTGCCTATCAGGCGTGCAAATGTATAATTATTTTTTTTTTTTTTCAGTTGGGATTTAAATATCATCAGTGAAATGTACTATCCAAATATACTATTGGAAAGATATTTCACCCCGTGGTTTCACTCGCGTTCCCGAGGGATCTTATCTCTTAGTTATAAATGTCAAGAACCATCAGCTCAACATTTAAGGAGATCATATTTTTAAAAAAAACGCGTTTAAACGTCCTCATATTATCTTTCATCATGCTAAAGTGCTAACATGCCTTAACGAGGCCTCCACTTAGCTATGTCAGTGCTAACGAGAGCCATTCAAGACCGGTGGACCGAAGCCGTTTGTCCTATTCGTACGAGGGGAAATATTATGAGGCCTCAATGCGCGAATTAAATTTTTAGGCCCAATTTAACGATGTGATTACAAATTGTTACTAAAATCTTGTAGTTCTAATAAACATTTGGTAGAGGGTGTCTCTACATTCATTATATAAAAAAAAAATACATTTGGTAGAGAAGTGGGATGTTACAGTAAAGGTGTTAGTATTGAAGCCTATAGTATAAAAAAAAACAATTAAAAAAAAACAGCGAATAGTCAGATCATATTTTTTATATAAAAAGTGTAACCTTACTGAGTTTCTTGCCGGTTCTTCTCAGTTGAAATCTTCCAAACCGGTAGTAGCTTCAATAAATTCGACTTTCATAAGTGCACTGCTAGGGCCTAAACTTAATAAATTACTTTGACTTTGACTATGAAGCAGTTGGCTTTCATAATATTACAAGCCTCACGCACACATATACCCCTATGCCAATCGGTTGTCATTCCATAATAGAGTCCTTACTAATGACCATAGAGTTAAGTATCACTTGCACCAGTAGCAGTACATACTAATTATACTCACACATGTATATGACGTACTGTACTTTAATTTCGGCCAGGCGAAACGCCAATATTTTTTTTATACATGACTTCGCCCTCGTCTTCAAGCTCCCATATTACCAATGTGTTTTAGCACCTCCATTTTTTTTTCAAAAGGCTTGACAAGGCAGACGGCCCACCAGATATTATTTAAAGTATACGCCACTAATTAAGTCCCGTGGAATTCAATTAAATCGATATTATTTCTATTGACATAGAGGTGGGATCTTGGGACTTCTTTGGTGGTACGAACTCTATTCACCATTGCCTATGAAGGTTTGTAATACCAGGGGGCACACACAACACAAGGGACAAGCACACTCTATGTCTATTATGTAATACAGTGGACCAAAAAAAAAAACTAAGTATATAAAAAATGTAACCTTGCTGAGTTTCTTGCCGGTTCTTCTCAGTTGAAGGCGACTTCCGAGTCGGTGGTAACTTCATTAATTTCGACGTTCATAAGTGCCCTCTTAGGGCCTAAACTGAATAAATGGCTTTGACTTTGACTTAAAGAAAGTACTCTATTCCTGCGTGCAAAACTATACGTATATATAAAAGATTAATAATATAAGCCCTTACCTTTATCTAATATCTACATAAATTAACCTTTTATAAAATTAAACTCACCTTTCGTCATTAAAATTGTCTTTGACACGATAATGAGCGCAAAATTATGTTTTAATTAATCTCTTAAACAGTAATTTGTATTTTGTGAACGTCGCGTTCGCCTCCCTTACGTAGTATGAGGGATCTTCTCCCTTCCTGATTGGTTAGCGAAAGTGTCTTAAAAATATATCTTGGTAACAGGGTATAATCACTGATTTGAGAAATACTATTGTTTAAATGGAATTACTAAGCAGTATTTTGGAATGAATAATAAAATGTATTGAAAAATTGTTTGGATTTATGATTTAACAAAATTTTGGCTATTGCCTTTTAGAACCAAAAACAAGTATACGGCCCGCGGTTATGTCTGCATTCCTGAAAAATTCAATCTTTTCTTGACATGAAAGTAAATCGCGGAAGCTAGAACAACATAAATACAAGTCAATATTCTATTGAGACCTAACCTAAAAGTTTTACTGTATCATTCTATCATTTAAAATCTTGTACCTACTATTATTCTTCTTACTTATTGGGGACCTAAGTAAAACCAGTAACACCGGCGTAGTTTTACACCTATACCAACTAACGAACAAAATATATACCGTCTAAAGAAAGTGTAAATTACTGTGAAAACTTCCTCGTACATTTTCCCAAATACTTGTTAAAGTTAAATCAGTAACTTGAAAAGTTTCGCAAGAGCTACGGGGTGTAGGAACTAATTAGGATCAGAGACTTAAGTAATTATGTAACGACCGCCAAAGAGCCTGATTGGGGACAGATGGGGTACACTACTACTTGAGTTGCATCTTGAAATTAAGTGAAATGATAAAACTGGTATTTAAGGCGATTTGGTAGGGACGTTGGATGCCATGGCGAAGGTCGTGGGTCCAAGTCCAGTGAGCTTGAGATTTCGTTAAAGAAAAATACAACAAGAAACAATGGTATAGGGTACTTTGTAGTACCCGCCTGACTGTATTGGAATGGTATTGCTAATAGCCATAGGCGGCGGTAGTCACATACAATCATACCTGCTTTTCAGCCATCGGATATAAAAACAACTGAACTTCCCATGGGTAATCTTTAAATATGCTATTCAAAAATTATTTGAAAATAACCAGATAAAGATTTTTTTAAATTATTTTTTTTACATAACCGTCTTTGCCTTTTATTTGTTTTATAGAAAACATAGGGGAAAGATTATATTATTTGCTTTGTGATAGAAAATCTTAATATTGCCATATGCTTTAGTAATGTTATATTTATCGCAGTATTGTACTCTTCGCTTACAAACCAAGTTGAAACCAATCACCTATTGGATTTACTGATAAGGCAACTTTTTGAAACTATTTATAGCAGATTTACTGTTGTGGATTTCAATAAATGATAGTATTTATAGACGTGGTGATAGTCTAGTGGTATAATAATGATCTAATAGTAGTTTAATGTGCTGTCCAATATATCTGTTTTATTTTTAACTACTTGTCCTCGTGGTTTCATCCGCGTTCCCGAGAAAAAAAGTCGCCCATAGGCCATGTCCGTACTCCATACCATAGGCTATCGCGTACCAAATTTCATCGCAATCGGTTTCGGAGTCTATAAGGAACATACATACATACTTTCTCTAATATATATATTGATAGATAGCATCACACGACTTGTGTATATTGCCAATGACAAATTATAATATACAAATCATCACATTAAACCAATTTTAGATAGTTAAGCCCATACAAGTCAGTAAAATTTTAATAAAATGGTGGCCGTTTACTTGTTATGACTTAGTGAGACAACCTGCAAAGTCACGATACACGCATATAAATGCATGCTGTTTGCATACAATTCTACTGATATTATTCTATATATATAAATCTCCTGTCACGATGTTTGTCCGGGATGGATTCCTAAACTAC
Source organism: Tetheella fluctuosa (assembly GCA_951216915.1). NCBI lineage: Eukaryota > Metazoa > Arthropoda > Insecta > Lepidoptera > Drepanidae > Tetheella > Tetheella fluctuosa. Next base: position 9,817,838 of record OX578230.1, read on the forward strand.
TTAACTGATTTTAAATTAAATTGGCACACCGTGAGCAGTCTGGTCCAACTTGAGACATAGGATAAACGGCTGGACCGATTTGGATGAAATTTTGTGTATGAGTTGGACAGGACAACGTCTGTTGGGACAGCTAGTTATTATATAAAACTCAAAATGAAAATGCAACGTGCAAGTTCCATCAACAGTGTCCGAAATTTGGTTGTATTATGTTCTAAAGTACAAAATGAATCTTCATCATTATCATCTCAGCTGCAAGACGTCCACTGTTTGACATAGGCCTTCCCTAAGGATCTCTGAAATATAATCTTATATAACGTTAATTAATTATTTTCTGGAATATAATGTTGTTTAGTTAAATTGTTTATTACTTTCAAAAGATTTTTAAGGGAAACAAAAAGGGTCCATCAGTTTGTGATACTGTGATAAAAATGGATTTTTGAAATAGCCGAAATATTATTATGTGAAAAAAAATGGTTATTTTTTAATAATATTATATTACAGATGACCTGAATAATTAAAATCACCGAGGAGTATCAGTTTCCAAACAAAAAGTTTCCCAAGCTTATATCGCACACATTTTTACGTTGCATAACACAAAAAACATGACGGAAGCGTATTTTTCAGCGTCATTTATTTCATGAATAATTATGCTGAAAAGTGTGGTATTTTGTTACTGAGGTCAGCTGAGGTCGCTGTTTTATACCTGCACCACAATTTTGAGGTATATTAAAGTGGTAATATGGTATGCTGACGTCAGCTTGCTTTACTGTGAGCGCAAGCACTAAGTTTATGTGGTAAAAGTTTATACGGTAGTATAAACCACAGATAATATTATGTATACTAAGGTGCGATGGAAATATTACGTCGAAAATTTGGGATATTCAAAGAAAAAAATTGTGAATGGGTTCTCTTTTTTTATTTATCAGTGAAATTCCTCAATCCGATAATTAATATGTATCAAATAACAGTGATCAAAGGGCTGGCCTTTATTTTGGACAGTGAATTAGCATTGCCATCCTACGTGGCAATGCTGCCAGCCTTCTGGGCACTTTTCCTGTTGACAGTGACGCGGATGATTTTTTTGATGCCCTGTAAGCCCCCCTTTTTGTCTTTTCTTTTAATGTAAATATAAGATAAGTTATCACACTTTAAGTTGTAAAATAAGTTGAAACAGTAGGTATTTTTTGTATGTAGGTAGGTACTTTTGACTAATAAAAAAAATATTGCCTACACTTATTATACGAGTTAAATAATAAAATCAACAGAATTTTAACAAGAAGAAAATAACTTAATACAAACTGATTTGAATAAAAACAATTATAGCGTAAAAGTATTTGAGGAAATTTATCACTTTGATGTGATTTTCATAAGAGCTTTTTCATAAAAAAAAACCACCCTCTGTGTACTCAAAAAAAAATTGATGAAAACATAATGGGAGATATTTATAAATGATTCTTGTAAGTAAATAACCTTAATGTTGGAGTATTTTATGTAAAGAAACAGATATAAAACACAGTAGTACTAGGGTAAGTAAAATCTAGATACATAGTTTTTATTCTAGTTTCGATACCAGAGAACCGTTTAATATTATTATGCATTTCTATTAGAAATAAAGATTTATTATCTAAGTATCTAATTAGTCAAAGACAATAGTTATTTGTGAAAGAGAGCAAAGTCGTTTTTTGCTGCGAGTCCTGATTTTGAATCCTGAGTGTGGCGAGGGATTCAAAGGCACGAGATGCAAAAAACTTTGCTCTCGTGTAACACACATAACTTTTCACTTCAGCAGTGAGAACACTTTAGGAGATAATAAATATTTACAAGTTAAATATCAGTTTTATTTGCAGTAAATACTTATTTTCGTTTAAATATAACAATAAGTTAAAAATTCAATCATTTACATTAAAAGACATAATTATCTTTTTGCATTTTTTTTTTAGTTAGTACCTACGAACGAATTCAAAATCGGAAATTCGAAAGGGCTGGTCTTTGTCTCTCTCTCTTTCTAATGGCGGGAAAGAGATAGAGTAGGAATGTTTCAAATTGTATTATTAACCCAAGGCTGAATAAGATATTCGCGGCTTTCTGAAAAAAATAATTAAAAAGTTACTTTGTCTCACTCAGAGAGCAAAATGCGATTTCAGGCAGCAAAACCAACATGTTTGAAAAATAGTTTGGTACCATTTTCTCTTCTGTTTCGAATCGATTTTTCTTTTTAAGGTTCCGTACCCAAAGGGTAAAAACGGGAACCTATTACTAAGACTTCGCTGTCTGTCCGTCCGTCTGTCTGTCACCAGGCTGTATTTCAAGAACCGCGATAGCTAGACAGTTGATATTTTCACAAATTATGTATTTCTGTGGCCGCTATAACAAAAAATACTAAAAACAAAATAAAATAAATATTTAAGGGGGGCTCCCATACAACAAACGTGTTTTTTTTTGCCTTTTTTATAGATAATGGTACCCTTCGTGCGCGAGTCCGATTCGCACTTGGCCGTTTTTTTCTAATTATAGAGGCTACAGCCGAAGGATATAAAAAAAACAGAATTTATTTTAAATACAAATTTATTGTATGACGTAGTAAGTATCTTCGGACGAAGTTGGTACCGAAGTAACTTGTTCCCACCGTCGCTTGGTCGGGGAGGCCGCTCGGTGTAGGTGCAGCGTCTCGGCGTCAGCATTATTGGTGTATGGTCTCTTGTAAGACCGTACACTCTTTTAAATGTTTGTTGGATAGAATTGAAATACTGTATTTTGTAAGAATTGAATATATTGTCCGAAAAGGATATCTAAATTAAATGAGTTTAATGGGATGAATGAATATGACCAAGTGATAGGTAACGAGCACACGCGTCGAACTTGACTACTAAACATGTACTTTGTGTAGAGATGGAACTACCACTTGTTTGGTAGTGAGCACATGCGGCGTGCTAGCAAACCGACCGAACATGAACTGAAAATAATTATTAATGCAACCGCCGCGTGTGTCGCGTAAAAATGCTGACTTAAAAGAATGTACGGTTGCACCGTACAATTGGTTCTTGTAGGAACCGTATCGATGCCTTGGTGCAATACCGGCACCGATGACTAATAGAACTATGTGTACATTAACTTTATAGTAGGGTCTGCACACTTAACACGCTACTACTAGCTTTCAGTAAAAATTGTTATAAAAAATAACTGAATCAACCACAGCGAAACGTGGTAGGATTTAATCTAGTTACAATATATCTATCTTCTAGATAACTATCACAGCTCGAGGACCGGTCCTTTTTAAAGTCGTTTATGGGATACGAATCCACGAGGCATTTTTGTATTGTGTTGTTATACGTACACATAGCGGTTACTATTTCTGTTTACACTATTGAAGAGATACGGGTAAAAACAGCACCTACTAAGTAAGTGCATGGACTATTAAACAAAAGAAGGACAACAGAACGCCTGTCAAATCAAACGTCCATATTGATATTCCTGACAGAGGGTCACTTGCTGCTAAGTAGTTCCCTAAAAAAGTCAATGTGACAAGACAAGAATATCAAGGCAAGGTGACAGAGGGAGCAACATTGGTATCAGTAGGTGAGGGTGTGGAGTGGTTGCAGTTTCTCTATTAAGTATTATCTCTTGTACATAGTCCATAATATTAACTCAGACCTAACCTAATTTACTATTAAAAGGCCCGGTCCTTGGGCTATAAGAACCAAAACCAAAACCAAAACCTAAAAATGTAAATAATAATTAGAATTTTTTATAAGTGCTTATAAAATGTATGTGGCAATATTAATTAACGAGTTACCTACACATTTAATAGGATAGGATCTCTTGTAAAGTAAAATAAAACATTTATTTATTTATTTATTTATTTATTTATTTATTTATTTATTTATTTATTTATTTATTTATTTATTTATTTATTTATTTATTTATTTATTTATTTATTTATTTATTTATTTATTTATTTATTTATTTATTTATTTATTTATTTATTTATTTATTTATTTATTAATTTATTTATTAATTTATTAATTTATTTATTAATTTATTTATTTATTTATTTATTTATTTATTTATTTATTTATTTATTTATTTATTTATTTATTTATTTATTTATTTATTTATTTATTTATTTATTTATTTATTTATTTATTTATTTATTTATTTATTTATTTATTTATTTATTTATTTATTTATTTATTTATTTATTTATTTATTTATTTATTTATTTATTTATTTATTTATTTATTTATTTATTTATTTATTTATTTATTTATTTATTTATTTATTTATTTATTTATTTATTTATTTATTTATTTATTTATTTATTTATTTATTTATTTATTTATTTATTTATTTATTTATTTATTTATTTATTTATTTATTTATTTATTTATTTATTTATTTATTTATTTATTTATTTATTTATTTATTTATTTATTTATTTATTTATTTATTTATTTATTTATTTATTTATTTATTTATTTATTTATTTATTTATTTATTTATTTATTTATTTATTTATTTATTTATTTATTTATTTATTTATTTATTTATTTATTTATTTATTTATTTATTTATTTATTTATTTATTTATTTATTTATTTATTTATTTATTTATTTATTTATTTATTTATTTATTTATTTATTTATTTATTTATTTATTTATTTATTTATTTATTTATTTATTTATTTATTTATTTATTTATTTATTTATTTATTTATTTATTTATTTATTTATTTATTTATTTATTTATTTATTTATTTATTTATTTATTTATTTATTTATTTATTTATTTATTTATTTATTTATTTATTTATTTATTTATTTATTTATTTATTTATTTATTTATTTATTTATTTATTTATTTATTTATTTATTTATTTATTTATTTATTTATTTATTTATTTATTTATTTATTTATTTATTTATTTATATTAGGTCCACTAAACTATTACACACAAACCTTAAGAATACAAACAAAAGTATATAGACATGAGAATGTGTAAGTCCTACTTAGAAGTGAACACAACATGTTTATATAGTTATTACTTACTAATAATGAATGAATTATTAATTTCTAAACGAGATTCTTGAAAAATGCTAATAGTATTATTACAGAGTTAATATGGACATGGTTATATTGTAAATAAATACTAAGTTGTAGACAGGCTAAGTTGGTACGTTTGGTTGGTGGTTTATGTCTTTTTATAGAGTTGACACATGTATGAATGATATCTATATCATTACTAATGTTATTATAAGACGTACACATTCTATACAATGACGAGTGCTGGCCATAGTTTGCGTGGCAGCATTAAAGATGGAAAGTTTTTCTATTCTGGACACGGCTAGAGGAACAAGGGACATTAAATTGAATTTTTGCAAGTAAGTGGGGACTGTCAATATTTCCGTTTATGATTCTATACAAAAACACAAGGTCGGCCATATTTCTTCTGTGTTCAAGTGTGGTCATTTTAAAATGGGTGAGTCTTGATTCATAAGATTCTAAACGGCGACAAAGATTGTGGGCATATGATAGGTGATGGAGAAACTTTTTTTGAAGCTTTTCAATTCTCGCAATATGCACTGCGTATGAAGGGCACCAGACGGGACTACAGTATTCCAACAAACTACGGACGTAACAGTTAAAAAGAGTTATAGGTATTTTAGCAAAAGATAAGATGGAATATCAAAACAAATATCAGTAAGCGTACTAGTAGAAATGGATTGTGTTCTGCTAGCATTAAGCGACCAATAACAGCTGACTTTCCGGTGTATTACATCTTTTTATTCATGAAGTATGTTTTGAAGCCATATTGTCGAATGTAACGTGTTGAGAATACTAAAGACACGTTTGTACAGAAATTCAAGATTTTTCTATACAATACTCCACATCGGAAATGACAATTATAATGAATTTATTATCTACTAGCTTCCGCCCCGCGGTCTTATCTATGTTACCCAGGGATTTTGTATCCTAACTTAATATTATAAATGCGAAAGTGTGTTTGTTTGTTTATTTATTTGTTTGTTTGTTACCTTTTCACGCTTAAACCGCTGAACCGATCGCAATGAAATTTGGTATGCAGATAGCCTATGGTACGGAGAAGAACATAGGCTACTTTTTATCCCGGGAAAACATAAGATCCCTGGGGAATGCGGGTGAAACCGCGGGGCGGAATCTAGTACTGTAGTAAAAAGTATTATATGCTTATGTTTTTGACTCTTTTGTACCTTATGTTCAAATATTTTCAGACAAGCAGACAGGTGGTTGACCTGATAGTAAGTGGCTACCGTCACCTATGGACATTAGCAACACTAGGGGGATTGCCAATGTGTTACCGACTTTTATGAAGCCTAAAAGACAACTGGTTCGCACAGGGCAACTGCCGGAATACACCAGTAGGTACCTACTTGGTGACTGGTTTTCAACTTAAGGGTTGTAGCCATCCAAATGGGTTCAAAACCACAACCTTGATTTTAGGTGTATTTTTCTTAAAAAATCTGGTGGTTATTTATTATTATCATTCTCCTCTTGCCCTTCTAGTCAACGATATTGTTTTTTATATAATCATCATCACCATCATCATCACCATCATAATCACCATACAATTGTCCAATGCCAAAAACCTCGATTTATTTTCGACATTCTTATAGCTCAATTCAAATACACAAAAACAAAAACACAAATATTTATTTAAGTAACAATCTTTAATATCGTCCTTGTTCAAATTATAACTTTTCCACTTACTATAAACAAAGTGCTTAAACTTTTTACGAGTCAAGCATTTGTAGTTTCATTTACCAGCGCCATCTATCATTTGAGTGACGAAAATAATCAAAATGTCAATTTTGTTTTTTCGCTACAGGAAATTAATGTTGCGACCTCGCTTGTGTAATAAGTTAGGTTTTTGTAGATAAAGTTACTTGGGTCGAAATAAATGATTTTATGTGTCGAATCCATCATGATTCAAATCTTAAATACAGCTTACGCTCCGCGGTTTACTTGCGTTCCAGGGGATCATGTTTTTCCAGAATTAAGCCAGCTTATGTTTCAATCCAAGGTATGTGCCAAATTTTCATCTATCGACGTGATTAAGTAACAAACAGCAAACACAAAAACTCGCAAAGTATTACATATTAAACCTAATTAAAATATAATTAATATATCCATTTCGAGGTCACAAGAAATCATAATATGAACCGAAAAACAATTATCTAACAGTAACTTTAAAAATAACAGCGTTGCGCGCCGAATCTATCGAATCTCGAATTTTATTATTTACTTTGTATTGGTATTTTTCTTTTTGATTTAATTGTATATTGTATTGTACATTTTGCTGTTATTGAAAAATATAGCCAATAGTCAGATTATAAAAAAAAGAAAAATATATATAAAAAATGTAACCTTGCTGAGTTTCTTGCCGGTTCTTCTCAGTTGAAGGCTGATTTCCGAATCGGTGGTAGCTTCAGTAAATTCGACCTTCATAAGTGCCCTCCTAGGGCCTAAACTGAATAAATGGCTTTGACTTTGAATCAATGACAGGTAGCGAAACATGGTGAAACCTAAATTTTGATTTGCACATTCACATCTTAAAAGGACCTAAACCTTATTTTCATTTTGAGATCGTTTTGTGTCATCAAAACTTTTATGAAAAATTACGTTGTAAAAACGGTAATTGATTGGCAATACATAAATAATGAAATATTATATATATAATAATTACTGATATTTTTTGGCCAGTCTACGTTGACTATGGTGGTTTTTTCTTCAATAGAATCGAGGTAAAATAGTTCTTAATACATTTTTTTTATAAAACAAGTATTTAGAATAACAGTATAAAATACAAACTATAATATACAGGGTTATTTATAAAACACCGGCAGTGCTTTATGGGGTGGAAGTACTCATCAATATGAACAACTTTTACTAAGGGACCAACCCTGAAATTTTGATACAACATTTAGATTGAGCAATGTTGATCTTTTGTATGAAAAGTTATATTTTTTTTCGTGATTTCAGGGTTGGTTCCATAGTAAAAGTTGTTCATATTGATGAGTACTTCCACCCCCTAAAGCACTGCCAGTGTTTTAAAAATAACCCTGTATAGAAAATATCCTCAAAGCTCCCGCTGCAGTCGATGGGCAAGATTCTCAAAAGGCTGGCAGCGGTCCCTTTTTGTATGGTCAAGTTGGCGTAAAAAGCCCTAGCCCGTCGGTCCCCCGAAGCCTTGATGAATTGGATGATAAAATACGAGCAAATTGGCGAGCTTCGAACCTCCACGGACCTAAGGCTTCTACTGCTAATGGCATATACCTTACAAATAATCCATGTTTTTTTTTTGTTATTTTAAATTGCAACAGGCAATTGTTTTAGCCAGTTGAAGCTGAAAACACTGCGCACGTCAATAGAATGTTCAATAGGTCATCTTGTACTGCTGCCAGGGCCAATTTGGCAAATCAGTTTACCAACTTTTTGGTTCGTTTCAGATTTACGTGCTCTGTATTTGTAAATAACTTTAAAAAGACAAATTACATGTATTTTCCGAGTTATTGAAATTCAATGAACAGGTAGATGAGTTAACGATTGGAATAGAGACCGAAAAGATTTACATTCCTGATGATTTTTTATACTAGACTCATTATTAAAATTAGATACAAAATAAGAATCGTAATTATTCTGTCGGGTATTTTATACTCATACTACTCACAAAGTCTGCAGAGGACCATATAAGGCGATAGCCATAACGAAGGTCGTAGGTTTGAATCTTCCAATGAGCCTGGGCTTTTGGTGAAAAAGAACATTGTTGAAAACCATAGGACGTTGGTAGGGTACTATATAATACCCGCTTGGCTAGTTTCCACCTTCTAGTTATCTATCGCTTCCGGTGAGTTCCGGCGGGTGCACTTGAGAGCAAGTTCTCTTCTAGATTTTGTGTACTTACCATTTGCGATCATCACTTACCATGATGAGATTGTGGTCAAAATAAGCCTATCTAAAGGTACTTAATTATAAGCTCAGAGATTCGATTATTATTATACAATTTCTACCATAATATAGTCTAACCACGGACACAATTTTAGTTAGGTAGGTACGTTATATCGAAGTAATTCCATAAAAAAATATTTTCGTAAAGGACTTTTTGTTCGGACATAACGATTACAAAAAAAAACTAAATATACAAGATAAAAAGTATTTTTAGTATTTCATCAATAAATATTATAGAGGTACAAAGCATTTTCCTTTTTTCCCAACAATGACATTCTTTACCTCAGACACGCGACAGGAAAATAGAAAAAGGCATTAAGGTATTTTCTTTGGCCGACGAATAAAAAAATATAATAACATACTCGCAAAACACATTTGTAGCGTATCACTATTCTTTAGTCTTACCATTTATTTGATAGATAGAGTAGCTATGCTATCGATAGATGTCTATCGACTATAACAATCGATTGCTGATATCGAAAAAAATTGTTCGTATGGTTTGCAATTGCCATCGGCAGCTGATGCTCATAATTTAGCAAAAAAAACAATAAATATACTGGAACATTCCTCACACACGGCCATTTGATCCCAAACTAAGCAGAGCTTATATTATGGAGACCAGATAACTAATATACTACACTAGTTTTCTTTATATTTTACACCCATACTCATGTCGATTTGTCCTGACCATACAAATGTCTGACCTGGGCAGGAATCGAACCCACAACCTGTAACGTGTTAGGTAGAGTATTTACCAACCACACCGATAGACCCATCACTTGCTTACTACTTGTATTGCTTGCAACTTGTATGCCTTCACCGAAATAGCTAAGAAAATTAAAACGTATACAAAAATTTACGTAGACTTATACGGCTATTTATTAAAATTAAGCCTTAATACACATATAATAAAGATCAAAACTACTGATATTACTACCACTACTTACCACTGATTTAGCTGACTGCCTTCAACTGAGAAGACGCTAAGAATCTCAGTAATAGGGTATTACACCCATTTTTGAAAAGTGTCTTAATTCGTTCCTAAGGTGCTAATAAGCCACCAAAAAAAAAACACAAAATTTTTATTCCATCGATAAGTGCCATAAAAATGCATTTCAATTTAACATTTTTAATTTTCGCGCGTAGTTTGATGAAAACCCTGATCGCCATGTTGCTCTACGGTCATGACGGTATTTGGTCTCTTGTAGGTAAATAAATGCGCTAATATTGGTCTCAATTGGACTTATAAAACTTTATAAAATTAAAATAATAATAATAATTCTTCAGTTGACACTTTTTAGTTAACATAGAGCACCGTATGACGTCATTACAATGACAGCTACTGTTTCTCTTGTTTAGAAACAGATTAAAAAAACTGAAAACTTGGAAATAAATTTTAAAATTTATTATTTAATTAATTTATTTAAAGACTTTGGAAGACTTACAGCTAAATACAATGTTAATAAATAACAGGATGTTTATCTGACAGCCAATTACAAGTCTTCACGTCTAGAACTTATATAATATAAAAGTGCTGTGGAACAAAATATACACACCGTCAGATAATGCCAAAAAAATAAAAATAATATATTAAGTTATTTTATGAACTAAAACTAACATTTTCCGACTGCTTATTGCCTAAGCTATCTAAATTGTACATTTTTAGATTTTTTTCTCATATAGAGTAAAATACCCTATTAATTAAATCTAGTTTTTCTAAATGTCATCATAGGTGGCGGTGACCACTTATCGTCAAGTAGATCATCTGATTGCTTGTCAACCTATTGACAAAAAATATTAATAAATAAAACTATTGGATAAATAGTATCTACAGTGATAAGAAACGAAATAAGCAGGTAATAACTAAATAACATCATTCGTAACAGCTTCACGTTTGGAGTCATCGACATCATTTAGAGTTCAAACTATTTGCTAGTGAATGAAGTTATTTTAATTTATTTATTTGCAGTACCCGACAATTAAAGTTTTAAAACTTTCATCCCAAAAAAAAGGTTGTAACATCAGGACTTTCAATGGCCTCTAAATAGTTGGAACACCTGACGACCCTTGTATTGCGCATGCGTGAAAACTTGGGACAATCGCGTGTTAGGCACATTTTGAATATCAGTTGTGAGCCGCGTCTCGCCGGGCCGCGACCTCGCGACCGACGATTCATCGATACATCGTAAAAACGCGCGAACAGCCCTATCCCATCCATAATATATCGAGTTGTGTACGGTGTTTGTATCGATATATTTGTGTGGAATTTGTGTTTTTGTGTGATTTATTTAATTTTGAGTGGCGTCTGATTTGAGGTAAGTTTTTAAAAAAGGTATAAAATTTAAATTAAGTAAAAATTAAAAACAATTTTATTTTAATATTTCTAAGTTTTTTATATATATTAACAGCAGCACACATAATATAGAGGCATTACGGAACGTTATAAATACACTTAACATTAATTATATCAGCAACACCAAATTAAGATCCTTCTAGGCTTTGTGTGCTTACCACCTTCGGCCACAAGCCAATACAAAGTAAAAAAAAAAAAAAGTGATTCACTAAAAAAATATTATGTTATAGTACTGTAAATGAAGTTTTTAGAACTAAAAGATATCGCCCAAAAGAATCATTTTAACATCCATGAAACATATGTTTATTAACGTATTTACTGAAGGTAAGACCCAAGTAATTTTTAACATAAGTTATGAACTACCCCTTCTAAAATCAAGTGAAATATTTTTTTTAACCTGTACCTACACAGTAATAGACACTAAACTGCTTGCATACTCCCAGTATGTCATAGCAGGAATACAATTATAGATTTTATATTAAGAATAAAATAATATTATTTATTTATTAATTTTGCGACAGCCACGAAAAATAATATAATAAATATTGTACTGTATTTTATTACAAATAAATTACATTTAATTATAAAAAAATTAAATAGAAAATAACATTACTTATTATTTAATCTTACTTTTCCTATGATAAAACATAAAATAAGAATTTACAAAATATTGCAAGAATCCTACAACTTACTGACCTACAGCCAAATCAGTGCATAATATGTCAAATTATTTTATCTATTTAGATTCAGAAATCTTTTTTTTTATTTTTTGATCTTATCAAGAGTTCCTACATGTGTATCAAATAAAAAATTAATAAAGTGAATGAAACTATTAATAAATACAACATACATTAAAAGATAATTAAAAAGTCGATACAGATTTCATTATTTTATTTAGATAGACACAGTATTTCTATTTTTTTTAATTGATTATACTTACATATCTGTGCCCATCCATGCTTATTATTATAAGTGCAAAAGTAACTCTGTTATGTTACCTAAAAAACAGAAATTTGGTACGCAAATAGTCTATGCCTCTATGGTATGGAGAGGGACTACTTGCTGCAACGCGGGTGAAACCACGTGTGACAGCTAGTAAAAAAAATAATTGCACTTTGCATAAATTGTGTAATTCTCAACAAATTATAAATTCTGATACCGTATCACCAACTCTTTTTACCCACTGCGTGACAACAAATACAGGGTTATGTTTCGACTCTACAGACTCGGTCATACCTTTAACTGAATATAATATTACTAGAACTCATTCATCAACATCGTATTTATCATCGGGTTGTCCACTACTAAGCAAAAGGGCTTTCCTATTTCATACTTTATTTTACTTTGGATAGGCCACACAATCCACAATTTCACCACAGTAAATGATGATGGTGGCCGAAGGTGATAAGCATACAAAGCCAAGAGAAGCTTCCAAGTACAGCTGCCGAAATACACCGATTGGTTTTTGGTGACTGATTTCATAATGTACTGTCCTTAGCCGCGAGCATCGTATGCTACATACCTACCGTGTATTGCACATTGAGTGAAATAAAACCATGCATAGAGATCCTGGAGATCCTTAGAGATCCTGGATGTATCCAGATCTCTCTATTGAGCTGAGCTGGGCTCGCTATATGGAATAAATTGTGGTTGAAATGAGACTTTTCCTTTAGTTTGTCATTTAACATTATTTCCCAGAATTTGATCCTTATAAGCGACACTATAGAATGGCGCTTACTGGTTAGATTCAAGGCTATGTTTTTCTTTTCAAAAAGGCTTCCATTTATGTTCATTTTAAAATACTTAGTAGTTATTTAATATAATTTCAATGTGAACATAATAATTCTACATTCCACTGGAGTACAAATATTGTAAATAGCTTCCGCCCCGCAGTTTCACCCGCGTTCCCGAGGGATCTTATGTTTCCCGGGATAAAAAGTAGCCTTCCTCGATAAATGGGCTATCCAACACTAAAATGTTTTTTCAATTCGAACCAGTAGTTCCTGAGATTAGCGCGTTCAAACAAACTCTTCAGCTTTATAATTAGTATAATATAGATATAAATAGATAATATTAATATTTAATATCTTTGGGTTATAATTAATTGTAAATATGTAAATAAAATATAATATGAGAAGATATAAAAAAAAATAAAAAAATTAATGTCTTTAGCAAATAAATCAATCTCAGTCTTATCCATCTGCTCTCGGCAATTTTCAGGCCATCTGTCTCGGCGCTCTCCAGTACTTTTCTGGTCCTTATTTTAAAGAGCCTTAATATTCTTTCCCCTTCGGTTGTCCACTTTTTGAGCGATGCTTATTACTGCTTCAGTTTACTTACTTAACAAGTTTTTTATAAGATATAGACCTGTCTACGAATTTCCCCAAACGTTTTTCAACTATCAAATAAAACTATGACAATATTTATTGGAATAACTAGCTTAACGCTTTCCCCGTGACCCCTTATTTTACCCACTTAGAATTGAATGGAAAACCCCTTGCTTACGTTTTGTAAGGAACCTTATGTGCAAAATTTTATGGTTTTTGACCCTGCGGTTTGAACTGAGTGTTGGTATATCGGTCATATGAAAATTTGTGTAAATATTTGTAAGTCTTTTTATAGATCATACCTTGCATTAAAACATACCATACCATAAAAGAAAACGGAAAACATAAGAAGCAACCGCGAGGCGAGCTATTATCATAGTAGTGATAACAATTAATTTAAAAAGCATGCCAAATATTTATATTAGGTGCTAATATTATGAAGAGCTATTTTATGTATGTTTGTATGTAAGAGGAAAACTCCGAATCTACTCATCGGACACAAAGACTTTCAGTTTGGATAGGCTGAAAACCAGTCGATAATTTTCATCGGATTGATAATTAGATTCCATTTTACGAGTAAATTGCGCTCATTTAATGTAGCTACTCGTTCGCTGTGTTGATACAAAATTAGTGACGATGGCATATTTATAATTGGTACCTATCGCTTGCACTGTGCAAACTTTGACCTAGGGTTTGTTAGTATAACTAATTTATTATTTAATTGCTTCTTTTTCTTCTAAATATCCCGTATTAATTAGGTAACTATTTGCAACTTCAGGACAACTGAGATAGAAAATATACATTACTGTCTGTCCCCCGAGGTTTCACCCGCGTTCCCGAGAAAAAAATATAGTCTATGTCCTTCTCCATACCATAGGATAGCGTACCAAATTTTAATCGCGATCGGTTTAAGCGTGAAAAGGTAACAAACAAATTCACATTCGCATTTATAATATTAGTTAGGATTATGTTTACCAACTTTTTCTAATTCCGTTAAATGTGAAAATTAACAAAAATAGAGTCATTCGTTTTTTAATTCGGCAGGTACATTGTAAATTGGACAGCTTGAGCTTGACAAAACTGCTTATTTTTTACAAAACCATTAAAAACAATTAAAATATAAAAGCAAGTATTACACCGGCTAATTAAAAAGTCGCAATTAAATTAATTATTAAAGCGAAACAGCGCTATAGAAGAATTACGCTGGGTTTTTAATCATCTCGCCAGATAATCCGGGCGAAGGCCGAAGTAGGTAATGACAATTAAAATATCCGTTCCCGGGTAATATCGATCCGCTGGTCTGTCACTATGAAATATATCGTATAATATCGGATGCTTTATGCTTTTGCTTTGGGATTAAGGCTAAGTAAAGCGGGTTTATACTGAAGGAATGTTTATTGGCTGCGAATTTTTTGGCCAATTTGAGGTTACAAAAAAAACATCGGATCAGTTTATTTATGTAAAAAAAATATTAATTTTATGCTGAAAATAGTTACAATAACCTCTAATTCTTTGTAATTAAGCCTATACATTTTCCAAGCATTAATTATTGTTTGTAATTTTTATTGTATACCTACTATAAGTAAGTGGATGAATATTTTGAGATTGTATTTTAAAAACCTATGTCAGATTCGTTACGCTAAACAACCGTTATTAGACAAAAATATACTTAATTGAGCAAGCTTGCAGTAGGTACCTATGAAGAGTTAGAAATTATTTATATTTCCGAACTAGTTAGTCCCTCTGTAAAAGTTTTTCAGTAAGACAAACCTGTTTTTACAAGCTTTAATTTTTTTATATAGGTTTAAAAAAAATATGCCATCTTGATATATCCGGCCGGTATATATATTTGTATTTCGATCTTTAAGTCACCTACTTCTTCTAAACTTTGATCTATTGGTTACTAATTTCTCTACGAAGACGTTTTGCGGTTATATCGAGGTTTCAAAACTTTGCGTTTCAAGGCTTATACTTGCGTAAGCAGGTACACAATACTTTTTCAGTTTGTATATGGATTTCAAGTCTAAGAATGGATTGTGAGTTTAGGCGAGATAGTAAATTACTAAGCATAATAATGTTGAGAACTAGAGTATTATACTTTATATCTATGTAACAAAGTATAAGATTTAAACAGCGCTAAAAGAAAAAAAATGAATTGTGTGAACTTTTGTAATAAATATCAGAACTGGACAGGAATTTAGATGTAATCTGCCATCTATCCAACTGCAAAGCAATAAAACAAAAAAAACTATGAAATATCATAACAAAGGTGGCGCCACCTATGTTTCAGGAGTCAAAAAACATTTAGCTAAACCATCTTTATACAAACAACTGCCCCGAATGTCGACATAACTTTTTAATATTTCCCAACCTTGTGCGTGAAGTCCCATCAGGATGATTTCCTGCAAGGAACGAGCAGGCAATTCGCATTCGAATCCGGAAACTGGGCTAAACCGCGGCTTCTGGCGGTTTGCTGCCTTTGACTCTAACAGTACGACATAGTACTGTGACCCAAAAATTACGGGTCCGTCCCTTTTTCAAACAAATTCTGAAAATGCTAAAGCGACACATATTTATGTTTGAAAAGGTTGTTTAAGAGGGTTTATTCATTTCTGTTGAGTGTTACATCTGGGACGTTACATAATAAGTTACAAATTGACTTGATGCCTCAACATTAAATATAAAACAACTGGTTACAATTTTCAGAGCACTAAGATACATAGAATAAAATAATAATCAATCTCTATCATCCACCGGACTCTTACCAGCGCCAACGTAACAGCTATTTTAGAACCGAATTGCCTGTTTCGTGACGATGGTTTGAGACCTGGCGGAAAGACACTTATCCCCAGGAAGTTAGGACGGTCTTTAGTATGGAATGCGACGTGTTTCAATAATTTAGCACCGTCTCATCTTCCAGATATAATATAAGACCGGCGACGCTGCCATGTCAGCAGAAAGCCTCTAGCAGCGCAAATATAGTAATAAGCAACATATTTGAGCCATTTGGGGTTGAAACTTTGTGTCAGTGGGGACCAAGAGGTCACCTTTATCGCGAAATATCCGAAAGGGTTGCGTATACCTCGGTGAGAGAGGCAGCATTTCCATCAACGTGGCAATGCCTCCAGCATTCTGAGTACATTGCCTTCTGATAACTTTATAAAATAGATTATATTGTAGGTTTAGGTCGTTAGGTTGAAATTGTTTGTTACTAGTATGTAATATAATCTGTTAAAAAAATGAAATTATTATTATTTTAGTATAAAATATTAACGACATGAAATTTTGAAATCTATTGATTGTTGTTTAATTTCCGTTCCTAGAAAGCAACGGACTGACATGATTAGCATAGAGACTGTTTATGGTCCGAAGAGTGACTATAATAGGCTATAGGCTTTTTATTCTGGGAACTCGGGTGAAACTGCGGTGCGAAAGCTTTTTTGTTTTGTTTTACTTTGTATAGGCTTGTGTTTGACCACAATAGTGCAGCTGCCGGAACACACCAATAGGTGTTTGGCGACAGATTTTCAACTTGAAGGTGGTAGCCGGCCAGGCGGGTACTACAAAGTACCCTACCACCGTGCTATGGTTTCCTCACGATGTTTTCCTTCACCGAAAGCTCAAGCTCATTGTAGGAGCAGGATTCGAACCCACGACCTTCGCCACGGCGTCCGACGTCACTACCACTGAGCTATCATCGCTAGTTTTGATAAAGGATACTTTTTACTTTTTTTTTGGAAATATTAGATTATATTATAAATTTTCGGATGGAAGCCTACTCATAAACTATTTCATCGCCCATTTATCAAATCATGGACCCAACCTGACGAACTAATTTAAATAAACTGACCAAAACTATCTATTACTTTCGCTTTTCAAAACAGTATTCGTTTGAAATGTTACCAAACTGGTAGGAGTTTGCTAGTTGGAAATAAAGAAATGTTTGTGTAGGGTTTGTCTGAGGGTCTATTTGCGCTCCCAAATGTTTTTATTGTGAAGAGTTGAACTGTGTATTTACCATTTGAATACGGGAAAGCCAAAAGTCATTTGATTTATGTAGGTCTGTAAAAAACTATGGTTTGTTCATTTATTTCTGCGTATAGAAAGGTAAAAACAATAAATTAATTCAACTAAATGTATTGTAATAAAAAAACGAAAGTAAACAAATAAATTGTGTGTAAAAAAATACCAAATGTAGATAAAGTTTTCTGAGCAATATACTCTGGCAGCCCTACGTTCAACCCAGAAAAACATTTGCTATTAGTTTTTAACCTAATAAATAAATAACGATAATTATATCAAATTATTAAGAATTATTTCTTCTTCTCCATCGTATTCTTCACTAGTGAAGGTTGTATCTTGTCTGTAATAACGCATCAATACTTTTCAAAGCGACTCCTATTCCTTTTTTTCAGCTGTTTAACCATAGAAATTGGCAGACCACCGACATTTTATGGGATATATATCATTGTATAAGTGATAGATTGCGTGGACTTTTTTGTCAATCTATCAATAGGACATTCATTATTCTATTTTATATTATTCTAGTGAATACACTATCAATGACAGCATTTTTTTAGGCGACGATAGCTTAGTGGTATTGACATCGAATGCCTTGGTTAAGATATTGGGTTTGAATCGTACAATGAACTCGAGCTTTCGATGAAAGAAAATAAAGTCAAGAAACCATAGGTGGTAGGGTACTTTCTTGTATCTACCAGTTGGCTTCCACCTCACGTAGAAAATCTTTCGCTGACCTTGCAATGCTTTTCAGCGGCTGCAAGAGCAGGTTACTAGGTAGTAGGCCAAACACAAACCAGGCCCCCTAAAAAGGCCGCTCAAGCAATATTGCTAATGGAATTCATTTTTCGAATTATCGGCAGATCCTGCTTATTTAAATATGTTTTACTACAAATAGTCACATTATTACATATTTAATTCATCAAAACATTTGGTATTGATGAATCTGCCGTAAATTCGGAAAAATTAATTGTATTAGCAAAATTGCTCGAGCTTCCTTTTTAGCCCCACGTCCACAATGAATAACTAATATCTAATCTAATATATAATTATTCTCGTGTCACAATGTTAGTTACCATACTCCTCCGAAACGGCTAATTTTTATGAAATTTTGATATGCATATTCAGTAGGTCTGAGAAACGGTCAACGTTTTTATTTTTTAAATCGCTACGCGTGTGTAACTGCGGCGGACAGCTAGTTTAATCTAATCTTATATATAAAATTCTCGTGTCACAATGTTAGTTAAGACCATACTCCTCCGAAACGGCTCGACCGATTTTTATGAAATTTTGTGTGCATATCGGGTAGGTCTGAGAATCGGCCAACATTTATTTTTTAAACCGCTGCGCGAGTGAAACCGCGGGGACCAGATAGTCTAATAAGACAGTGTTTGTCTGCAAACTCCTCCGAAACGCCTTGACCGATTCTTATGAATATTTGTGCATATTCGGTAGGTCTTAGACCTCGTAGGCTATTTTTTATACCGCTACGCGGGTGAAACCACGGGGCACAGGTAGTAATAATATAAACGTAGGTACTATAATCAAATATCTATGATATTACCCTATGCAAATCACACTCCTAGTTATCTAGCCCTAATGTACAGCTAATGACGAAACCTTGTCACGAGGGAATTATTATCCATTTGATTACTAATCAAACAGTAATAGTATTAGACTACTTATTGTAATTCAACAAATACACATTATAGCTCTTAGGTAAAATGCAGCTCCATAAAACAATATCATAAAATGATTACCTATATAACATCATGAATAATTCACGCCATAGGTCCAATCGGTTTGTTCGGGCAACTGCACTTGAGAGCCAAATTAAATACTAATAGAGGGATTATGGTCAAACCTCCTCCTCAAGCCTCCATAGAAAAAAATAACCTTGACACCTTTTTACACTTTCGCAAACTAAATTCATAGTTTAAAAAATATATCAGGTATAATGCACAGTTTGGTATATGTAAGAATATCGCGAAATTGATCTATCGGATTTAGAAATGGTGTTTTGACATGGCAATTCTGGAAGAATCACCTTAAAATTCGAATGCACGACCTATTTATACAAGCTGCAATTAAAAAAAAAACGCAAATAAATCCGATTACAATAAAATTAATCGAAACGTTAAGCTTACTTGATTACTTTTTAATAAAACGTTATATATATATAACCCAAATACATAACCAAAGCAGTATTTTATGTAAACCATATAATAATAGAAAGAAAATGAAACGTCAAAGTTATAATTTATTATAACTTATGATTATTTACCACTAGGTAAATACATTTGATAATTTCGTCCGCACCTATTCATTATGTTGTAGGCTTCAAGGTAAAACCTAAATAAGTCAAAGCTATGAAGGCTAGAATTTTGTAGGTGGAGGCGTATCAACAAAAGATTCCATATTAATAAAATATGAAATATTTTTGTCCGTATAAATTGTGCCGTCGACCTACCGACACTGGTGAAAGTACTAAAATAATACAAAGCTTTCTGTCAGATAGACTTCTTTATTTCAAAGACTTTTCTCAGCGCGACTACACTCTGATGTCTAATTGGTGTAATTTCTCGCCTGAATATAATTCTAAGCAATATATGATACTTCGGTCTTATATCTGTTGTCATAAAAAATATGGAACAAATTAAGACCGTTTTAGAACACAAGGTTGCAAAATAAATTAATATATGGATGAGGACAATGCTAAAATGTAGCGCTCGCTCTTGCAGAGACTACTATTTTAAAAATAATAATTGCCGAGAATATTGTCAGCTTTTCTCAGTAAAAGCAACCTTGCAAACCGTGCGTTAAAGTCTGATTATGTGCCTTAGAAGGCGATTTAAATCAAAATATTTCATTTAATTTCATTAAAGCATACTCGGTCAATCAAACGCATATTTTGAGTAATTTATTCTGAGATTAATTAAAATGTTACATTGTAATGTTGTTATATAAAACGGTAATAGTTGAAAAGTATTTGAAAATAACAAAAATCTCATTGGAGGACTGAGAAAATATCACATATTTAGTAGGACTCTTGTAATTTTATCTAAATTAAAATCGTACTTTTATTTTCTTTTCATGTGAGTAATCGCGATTTCTAGTTTTTTTTATTTATTTATATTTTTGAGATGTGAATCCCATTCACGAACCAAAATACACGTTATTTGTAATTTTATTTTTACGTTACCACCATCAAATAAGTCACATATTTTCAGAAGCATCACTATGACTAATTTTGATTTTATAACGAATGTAGGTACATTATTCAGTTTTGGCAAATTAAACCAATGAAA
The DNA here is from genome assembly GCA_951216915.1 of Tetheella fluctuosa. Taxonomy (NCBI): domain Eukaryota; kingdom Metazoa; phylum Arthropoda; class Insecta; order Lepidoptera; family Drepanidae; genus Tetheella; species Tetheella fluctuosa. Next base: position 9,838,830 of record OX578230.1, read on the forward strand.
CCTCAAAGTGTGGCCAACATATACCTGTTAATTTATTTACCATACCCGATGTATTTTGTAAAGGTCTTTATCCTGTCACGAAGCGTGATTAATTTTCTTAATAACGCCCCCAATTTAATATATGTACGCATTTCAATGGGGGTTGACTCAAAGCGGCACACTTCTAAAAGTCCAGCATAACTTATGGATTAGGTACGTAAGCGCTTTTCATCTTGTAATGGTGAAAAAGCCCATGGTTGCGTGAACTGTGGGGAGAATTCAAATCGGAGTTGTATTTGTTGAATAACTTGCTGTTAAGGGATATAAACAATAATGTGTTGGAAAATGTATAGCACCAGCTGTCCTCTGCGGTTTTACCCGCATTACAGGGATAATAATATCTAGCCTATGTTTTTCTCTATGTCATAGGCTATCGGCATGCCAAATTTCATCACGATCGGTTGTGCTGTTGAGGCGTCAAGAAAAAACAAACGTAACAAAAATAGAGGGAGGTACCTACGCACCAAACAGCGCGAATTTAGTATCAGGGGTTGAAAGTTATTTACAACATACAATACTAGAATGTTTTTAGGTTTTGTGTGCCTACCAACTTTAACAACTTTTTTTTATACCACTAAGGCGGCAAACAAGCATACGGCCCGCCTGATGGTAAGCGGTTACCGTAGCATATTGACGCTTGCAACACCAGGGGCATCACTCGCGCGTTACCGACCCTGCAAAAATCTCTTCACACCTTTATTGAAGAACCCCATGCTTTACTCCTTTGGGAAAATCACGACGGGGAGGTCGTTCCACAACTTGAGCGTCCGTGGTGGAAAGCTCCTTTGAAACCGCATTGTACGAGACCAGTTTGGATTCAATGTGTGGGGACGAGCTCCCCATCAATGGTGAGAGGTGCGATGGTAAAAGGTAGCCGTGGGCATCAATTGAAACAATTCCTCAGAACACTGTCCGTTGTACAAGCGGCAGAACACACATAAGGAGGCAAAGTCTCTCCTAAGACTCAAGGGCTCTAAACCGCTTGTGAGCTCGGGATCGTCGACAATTCTAATGGCACGCCTCTGAAACGAGTCAAAAGGCCCAAGCTGGTATCCAGGTGCTCCCGCCCACAGATAGCAGCAGTACTCCATATGAGGTCGGACTTGCGACTTATAAAGTTGCAGTCTTTGCCCCGATGTGAAGTACCGCATAGCTCTGTTAAACTCACACCACATCATCACTTATCGTGAGATGGTGTTTAAAATACTATACATAATACTAGCTGTTCCCCGCGGTGTCACCCGTGTTCCCGAGGTAATTTCTTTGCGTTTTTTTTGATGTTTTAATAGTGATCCTCATGCTTATAAAAATCTGTCGAGCCGTTTTTGAGTTATTAATAGTGTAACTAGCCCGACTTTTTGCATTGAGATACCTAGTTAATGGACCGGTGAGTAATATACATATTACTCACCGGTCCATTAACTATAGGTTATTTTTTATTCCAGGAACGCGTGTGACACCACGGGGCAAAGGCTAGGCTAGTTAATTAAATTATTCATTTAAAAAAATAACTCGCCATTCAAGCTAAAGTCGCTCTGTTTATTCCTATTATTTAATGACCGGTGGAACTTTATGATTACAATGTTACGCATCGTAATATCGCGATTTGCCAATATGGCGTGCTAAATTTTTTGATTGAACTAAAGTCTCATATTTCAGAAGATCATTCTGTTTGTTTATATCCATAGGGATAGTATAAAAGTCCTGATTCCGTCATTTCTCTACATCGTAAACAAAAACGTATTAGAATAAAGTAAGGCAAATAAAGATATAGCAGTATATTCCCACAGGAAACACAAAAATATTTACTTTTCGGTACCGAGATTTAGTTCGCTCGCATAGAAGCGATGTATCGTATCGTATCGATACTTGAATGTCAATCGAGAGATTGGAATCGATTTGGAAACGGGTTTCTAGGTTTTGCTAAAACGTTTTTCGATTATGTGAATGCTGGAATATATTTCTTTTTTAATGTTTCTTCACATTTGTGCTAGATTTGCTTTGTGTAGTTTAATATCAAGGTATCTAGTAAATTGCCATAAAACTCCATGATATTGGATATAATAATTTTACCAGAAAATAAAACCGTCTCCTTTATTTTTGTTGGTTTACATTAGAATAATAAAAGTGGTTGAATAAATTTGGAATCTCCCAAATTAACCGGTAAATTATACGGGCTGAATTCCTCCTCCTTTTTGTTGTTAGCTAAACAAATTATATATTTTAAGAAACAATTTTTAAATATACTCCATTATTTCATTCTCAGTATTAGATTTTTATGGCAACTAATACTATTGTAATACAATTTTTCTAAAAGTTATTTGGAAATTCTTGAATGGAAAATATCTTGTTTAAAATATGTAGTTTTATTGAAGCAGCAGTTGTTCACAAAAAGTTTCGCCGGAGTGTCATTACTCTCACAGATAATTAATTGATAATTAATTAAATAGATATAGGTAACTTTGAATTTAAAAAAAACCTCTTTGTCTCCATTAGAAACTTTTTGATTGGGTATTATTAACTATAATTTAACATAGAGCTTTTCTTGTAATCAATATTCATAAATGGTGATAATAGTTAAGTGAGTAAGTTAGTTTTGTGATAAATATTTTCATACATTTGTTGATCATTGTTAATGATTATGTATACTTACATAGATTACAGTAAGTACATTAACTTGTTCAAACCAATATTCTATCTTATTGACAATGATGCCCAAAAATAATAAATTAATAATTTTACCACATGTAAATTTTAGATTTCGCCCCGCAGTTTCACCCGCGTTCCCGTGGGATCTTATGTTTTCCCGGGATAATAAGTAGCTTATAATGTGCTATTCCAGACTATAATCTATCTCTCTGCCAAATTTCATCCAAATCCGTTCAGTAGTTTTTGCGTGAAAGAGTAACAAACATCCATCCATCCATACTCACAAACTTTCGCATTTATAATATTAGTAAGGATAATAATTGAATAAAATACAAACTATAATATATAGAAAATATCCTCAAGCTCTCGCTGCTGTCAATAGGCAAGGTTCCCAACAAGGTGGCAGCGTTCCCTTTATGAATGTAAATAATGTAAATAAATAATGAAAATAAAATATTTCATATTTGAGTTCGGTAACAAATTGAATTAGATTTTAAATCTTCTAACTCACGATCGTTCATCCCTCCATCATCCCCATCCAATCGAGTAACCGAATTACAATGTAACCACAGCTGTGGTACAGTACAGTTTTTAACAGAAGACAAGCTTGCTTACATCATTTTAGTTTTTGACCGACTTCAAAAAAAGGAGGAGGTTCTCAATTCAACCGTATGTTATTTTTTAAAATTATTATTAAGAAAAACACTTGACAACTCCAGACCTTGGTGGAGGACTCGGTTATACTTACTAGGCTATAAAAAAACAGTGCTAGTCCTCACACAAATGAGGACAGTATCTAGGTACCTACCAATACTTATTTAATTGTTATTTACACGTCGTCCATATTTTATATAATTACTGCTCTTTTAATTTTTGTTTATTATAGATAATACTAAATATGCTTTGTTAGCATAATTTAAAAACGTGCAGTTTCCTAAAGGTATTGTAATTTATTAAATTTGTTTGAAAATAGCTTTAATTATCCTGTATAAGTTGTCTTAGAACCAATAAATAACTAAAAAAATATTTTTTTTTTGCCGCTTCAAACTTACTTCACTGTTCAACATCCTACTACGACCTGTAGTACATGGGAGGCTATAGCGTAGATAATGTGTACATATTAGTAGAGTATTTGTCAAGTAATTTAGCAGGAAGTGCCTGCACGGTGGTGAGTGCGGCCCTTTCCCTTTCAACGTGATATTATTCAGCTACGCGTCAGTAATATGATAGGGTAGGGTATGTTTATTAGCGGGTAGCGAGAAGCAAACTTGTGACCAGGTGTTGCTTGTTGGAGCTGGTCTGTTTAATAGAGATAAAATCTTTAATGCGATGATAGCTCAGTGGTAGTGACGTCAGACGCCGTGGTAAAGGTCGTGGGTTCGAATCCTACAATGAGCTTGAGCTTTCGGTGAAGGAAAACATGGTGAGGAAACCATAGCACGGTGGTAGGGTACTTTGTAGTACCCGACTGGCTGGCTACCACCCCCAAGTTGAAAATCTGTCACCAAGCACCTACTGGTGTGTTCCGGCAGGTGCACTTGAGAGCCAGTTCCTTTTAGGCTTTGTGTGCTTAACACCTATGGCCACATCATCACTTACCTTAGAGAGATCGTGGTCAAACACAAGCCTATAGAAAGTAAAAAAAAAATAGAGTCTACTTTGTTCCTTTGGCAAGTCACCTAATTGTCATCAGAGAGACTAAAATGTTAATGTTAAGTATAGCGACATCTATTAACTACATAAGAAACTATCCGTTGCTCGTGGATAGATGGCGTGACAAGATTCTACATTGCGCTATCGAAGTTCCCTGAATACTCGGCATATATACGAGTCTTCAGGCACAATGACGGAAGATCGTTCCCTTTCACTGAAGGTACTACCTTGCATCTCAATATTAAGTCTAAGGTTGTTTTGAAAAAAGCATTAATTGGTGAGTTTATTATTGGCTCTCCTACGCAAATGCAACTTTCTGAACTTATATTAGAGTCAGACAATACTTAAATGCCTGCCTGAGAGCGTATTTTAAACATACTAGTAAATGATTAACTAATTTAACTAACGTCCAATGATTCGTAATACAGGCACGTCACCGCACAGCCAATCAAATTTGACGCTTGCCAGCTAGTTTTAAACATACCTATTTGAATATACTAATAGCGTTAATATTCAATAGCTTTTTCTACTTTACTTAACAATTTACAAACCTAGTCAAAGCTTCAGAACGGATGCTTCGTAAACATGATCATTGTCTCACGACTTTGAACCTTATAGTTGTATAAGTAAATCGCTAAAACTCAAACTAAACCTAATGACACAAATACATTTAGCCACATTGTTATGTTAAGATATTACAACAGCCTCTGGCATTAGTATTAGAAATAACGCAAGTCAAGGAACTAATGTTTTCCTTGCTTACATGAACCCCTATGATTTTGTTTTCGATCTATTTGCATAATGTTATTGAAGTGAAGATGGAGTTGCAAAGATAATATGACATATTAATACTCCACGTATATGAGAATTAACTTAACCCAAAACATACCATAGAATAATGTGATTTGAATTTATATCTAGATTTACTATCTTGTCAGCTTTTCTAAACTATTTACTGAACATAGTTCTTTTTTGCCATATTACCTCTCCAGTATCAATCCTAAAAACAAAAACAAATTCAGAGACCGTATTCCGACTGCTAAACCTTAAGTAAAACAGAATCTTAGATTTCCGTGCTAAATAAAATGAAGGAATGAAGAAAAAAAAAATTACCATGCGATTACATGCGAAAAGTTTTCAACACTAAGATTTCTTTCTTTCGTAAAATTTTATTAACAATATTTTCCAATTCAGTACCGCTTGCAGTATAGCCCCAGCCTTACACCTTTGATCTTCCAGTCAGAGTATCTATTCCGGCTCCATACCCTCTCTACTTTAACGCTCTTGTCCAGGCTCTTCACTATAGCATTTCTGATGGACATAATATTTGCGCTCTATCAAATAAAGATCCAACAAATAAATTTCTTAAAGAGCAATTGAGCAAATTTTTAAGCTGTTTGTCCAAAAAGAGTATGAAATGATGTAAGTTGATATCCTATGACATGACCTGGCTGGCTACCACCCAGGGCTATAGAAGTAATTATTTTTACTACCCTAATTTTAGAACTACAAGTTTTGGAATAATTTGCTGATACAGCTATTATTTTTTTATAAGCATTCATGAAAACTCAAATGCAGAGTCATCTTTGACTTTCAAACCCAAAAACAAACACAACACGCATATTATACTTAATAACACATTATTTTGTTTATCTCTGGCAAATAAATTTTATTATGTACCTATATGGAGCATTGTAAGCGTAAAATTGGAAGCTTGAATAAAAGGAGGCAGCGAGAAAATACAAAATATAAATGATGATGCGAACAAATATTTGGGGATAAACATAATTATCTAGCTTGGAGTTAATATTATTTGAAACAAAAATACACAACTCGTGGAGTATAGGCAGAGTAATGCGGTGATGCCGCTTTGTTATAAAGTAAATATCGGTTTTTATACGATCATCTATCCAAGGTCGAGGTCCATTTAGGGTATTGTCATTAAAAATTGGTCACTCTATTTATTAAAATGAAGTCAGAAAGTTGTACGACTTTTTAATTTAGCAAATATTTTATTTTTCAATGTAAACAATCATGGGAGTGCTCAGTGAATGAAACTTTTAATGCCTAGCAAAATACGAGGTTTCGATCTCCTATTGAGCTTGACCACCTCTAATGAAGGATATTTTGTACCTACCTGGCTGGCTACCACCTCCAAGGTGAAAATTTGTAGTACCTAGTTATAATCGAAAAGACATAGAACCAAAGTTGTTTACAGTATTTCTTAGTCAGAAACCGTCGCGGGGTCACCAGTTCATCATAATAAAATAAATGGTGAAGAAGCGCATAGTACATACCTTACGTATATTATAAGTTAGTACCTGGAAACGACGTTTTCTAATAATGAAACCTAGCTAGATCGATTTATCGCCCCCTAAGCCCCCTGTATACTAAATTTCATGAAAATGTTTGGAGCCGTTTCCTTAGTTCAGATTATATATGTAGGTATATACAAGAATTGATTAATTATTAAATTTGATAGCAAATTTTGCCTAAAAAAACTCTCAGACACTTTTTGTAAAGTAGAGGAATCAATCTAATTTTGTGTTTTTGTTCTAATTTGGCATAGGCTTTGCGCTAAAGGGCTTTTTAAATCGTTAATGAAGCCAGATCTATTTGAGATCGCATTAACAAGTTAATTGGATATAATTTAGAAGTAATTAAAAACTAAACTTTGTTCGTTGAATTTTGTTGTATTTTAAAACAGGGGATGCTGGGAAAAGTTTTTTTACTGAATTCTGCTCCGGATAATTTTGTGTAAAAATAATTGATTTGTCCTGTCTGAAACACGAGGCGAGTCTTTTAAATGTTGACAATGTCATGTGAAAAAAGCATAACGTTTAATATTCACAAATTTTAATTTGATTCTTTACTTTTAATTACTTTTTTTTGCTTTTATCACATTTTTATCATGGTATGTCATGTTATTTAATATGTTTTTGCAAATACAAAATTCGTTAGTGCCAAAAAAAAATTATGAACTGCTTTGAAAGGTTGCTATTTCTGAGAAGAGCAAAATAAACTTAGATTTATAACATTAGATATGTCGTGCAAGAGCGAGCGCTACAAGCAAGCGTTGACATAATTAAACTATACGATAATGTTGTACCTAGTATGTCTTTATACTATAGTTTCTTAAATTTATTTCAAGGCAAATATAAAAGAGTACTAAGGATTTTATTATAGATATAGATGCGTGTACTCAGTAATTTTTAATTTAGATAATGTTTGGAATAAATAGTACCTACACTGGTTTAGTGAAATTTTAAATATAATTTACCTTAATATGATCGCTGAGGTAGATATATATATAGCATTTCAACTAGTGCGTGATTTTGGTGTTAGTAAACGATTGCGTTTTGCATGGAAGAAATTTGTTCCATGTATATTCCACGAGAGGTGCTGTGCCAATTCCTATAAAGAAATGTCTTAAACATAAACGCAAAAATAGCCTTTTACTAACTTCAAAAACTAGCACGAGGCAATCAGAACTATTTTAGCGTGGCTCTAATTATATAAATATGATGATGATTGTTTATTTTTTTATCCAATTTACTTTTACATCGGTAAACTTTTGCAAACACACAATACCCAAGTCAAATCGCCTAAATATCCGAGTTATAAGAACTACATAAATGAGAAAGGGTGAGCCTAAAAAGGACCGCGTCTCCACATATAAAGAAATTCCAATTTCCCCTCATTTGCGTATGTGTGAAATGAAATCACAAACTCAAATGAATAAATTGAATTTGGGAAAATATCAAACTTCCTACTTCCATCAGATACCTATGTTTTGTTGTTTGCGGGTTGAATCAAACTCGCGTGGGGTACAAAGGGTGGATAGGGGTGGTAATATTACGAATCTCGATTCAAAATTTAATTTCATTGTAACAACCCTTCTTATCTTTGTTTTGGGCGCGGTATGATTTATATCGTTAACTTCAAAGAGTATCGAAAATCTGTTAAGATATTTATTTAGTATATCCAATTTGTAATAGGTCTGAAGTGAAGTCTGGAACATAAGCTTTTTGTAATGTATTAGGTAATATGCTACGTTTTGGATAGCAATGAAAATACAATATTACAGTTTAACGTATTTTTGCAGACTGATTTACCTACCCACAGCTCTTTATACTGAAACGAACAACTATTTTATAAATATTACACTTTTCTTTGGAAGTTTTATTTTATATAGTAATAACATTAGGGTATAATAAATAAATTCCTTTGTTATCAGTAGAATTAAAACCTACAGAATGCTGGAATACACAATTTTAAGATACTGCAAAAAAATAAAGAGAAAATCTAAATAAACTCCTAGATAATGAAAATTCTAAAGAAAATCTCGGCTGTCGAAGGAAATTTTTAACTTTGACCAATCAGTTTTATATCGATCTTGGCACCAAAGTGCAACATGATATACTAGTACTTAAAAGCCAGTTCTGTTCTAGCTTTGTATGTATACATTGGCCACATTATCACAAATTTATGACAATCTGTCCTCTAAAAAAACTAAGATAGTAAAGTTTCTTGTACAAAATTGAGGAATACGAAGACCAAGAAGTGAACATTTCTGAGGCCTAAGAATAATTTCATGTAAGTAGTAACCAACTATTAATACTGACTAAGCAGATGAGGTTAACTAATGATTTATTTGAATTTCACATCGGCGTAAGTAGTAAATAAGTTTAATGAAAAAATGTGTGAAGAAGAACAATGTAATAGAATATTAAAACTTAAAATACTCAACGCGGTTTCTTGTCTAATATCATCAGCAAGCTGAGAGAAGTTTCAAAAACTTTAAAACCCGAGTTATGGAATTAAAACTACACGTAACTCTAACCCCATGTGTGAATTACAAATTCATGGAATATTTTACATTGAATTTGTTGCAGTAACACTAAAAGTAACTTCACCTAAAGGAGTGGAACTTGCTCCCGGCGTCTTTGTTTCCTGACTCCTACAATCTAGAGACATTCAAGGCCAGAGTGAATAGGTTTCTTCTGGGTAAGCGTGCTCCATCTTAGGCTTCGTCTTCGCCTTTCGACGGGTCAGAAGCTAAACGCAAACCCATTGTATGTAAAAAAAAAAAAACCTGACTAATGTATAATGGATAATACTGTAGAAGCTTTGTGGATTTATTGAACTTTCTAATATCATCATTATCATCATCAAGATACTTACATACAAGATGTCCTCTGCTGGACATAATACCTTGCCTCAATATATATGGTCCTAATAAAGGATGAACGGAATTTTTTTAATTCATAAATAAAAGTAATAAATAAATAAAATAAAAGTAATGTATTTTTAAATGCTTTTTTTAAATTTTTTATAATAAATTTTACACCTTATTATGCTGTTAATGGTTTTAATTAATGCTTAGTAGTGATAAAGTACAATTTCAGGTTTTTTTTTTCATTAAAATTACGACCGAATATTATCATTTTCGGAATACTTATGACCTATATCTACTATCATCCCTCAAAAGGACCGTACTTCATTTATTAGGACCTTATATTCCACAACATCCAGTTCTTCACATCTACATGCTCTTTGTTATATTCCGCACTTCACCACATCACCTAATTGAGGGTGTTTGATACTTCACTTACCTGCTATTATGAACATCTTGAAGGTGTGGTTTAAATAACTGAGCTAAGTCAAAATAAATTATTCTTAATCCATAAAAAAATCCTCAATAAAGCGGTGCATGAATCTTGTTCTAATCTACAAATAAGGATCTAAAATGTGATCAATTTTTCTTTAATTATGTGCGTTAATACGGTCGATGTTAACTGTCGGATTACCTTTATCCCTTTTTATAGCGGCAGTGCTAAAAGTAATCCCCTTTTATGATACATTGGCATCAACTGGATCTACTGATCGCTATCCCACTTTATAGGGACGTTATATTGTTATTATTTTAGGTTCAGTATATTATTTAAGTACTCCCAAGTTCGAGACATAAAAAGGGATTCAAAGGTCAAAGATTTTCCATTACATTTAATCCAGTTTTCTTAGATACTTAATGGTTAGTGAAAAAAATGTACTTACCCGTAGTATTTTGCCTCATAATAATGAACATTGTTGTATGATAACTGTATAAATTTTGATTGATAAAATCAAAAGGAAAAAAAATTGAAATTGTATTTCGAAAAAAAAACAGAAATCCTAGGATAACATTTTGTATCCAGTTTCATGTCACAATATCTTCAAAACCGCTTATTTATTCAGGACAAATAATTGAGAAATAAACATAAAAAGGGATCCAATGTTACGCTTTACTTACTTTTGTGTCGTGTCTTCCGCGGTATTTGGGCATATGGCTTAAAGTTATTTGACCGAGGGACGTTCTCAATAGGTTTTTGTTCAAGAACTGGCTCGGAGTAAAAGAGGATATAAATTTAGATTACCTATACGGTTCCTGAATTATAATCCTTTGATATATTTATGCTATAATTTTAGAGATTTCAGTGTACAGTGAGATCATCATACATTGCTAGAAGTTATAATGTCATCAATATAGATAATGAATGATAGCCTGCCCTATTTCATAAGGAAATGTGTTTTTTTAAAACGATTAGCCGTAATCTCATATACTTTGTACGGTGATATGGCTATAGGTCATGGTAAGTACGATATAAAGATAATTGGTTCTCAAATGGAGCTGATGTAATGCACTGGTGAGTTCTTAGCAACAGATGTTAGCTGTTTTGTCTCCATATCCAATTCGGATTACTGTCAAAGTTTTTTTTGACGGAACAGGAAGGTGGTGGGTCCAGGGGACTATCGACCACCCTTACACGGACAATCGGCGAGCGTTTAGGGCTCTCAGTTATATTATGGGTTGTGTAGAAATAAAAACTAAGAATGATTATAAACTGTATAAACAATTTTGAAAACATAAGAGACTTTCAGCTGCGAAAATTATTAGCACATCTAAATTATTTATGTGACACTCTAGTTTAAATCTAAGTCTTTGAAAGCATTACGTAAATGTTTTTAACTTAATTCCATTGTAGCAAGTAACATACTTAAAGCTATGAAGATCCTAGGAAAGGAAACCAACTCATATTATTAAAAAAAACCACCTCATTTATTCACGGCATTTTTCAAACATCAAGTGATGAAAATTTTGCTAGTATATTCTATGTTTCCAGGTAATGAACTACTACTATACCAAAATTCATCTACATCCGTTCCTATATTATGGCGTGCATGAGTAACGAACATACATACAAAGTTTCACATTTATTAAAATTAGTAGGATTTGTATATTTATTCAAATCTGTTAAGTATTTATACGTTAATTAAACAAACTCATCAATCAGACAATCCTTCTTGTACAGGTCTCCAAAACAAACTTTTAAAGAACAATGTTCTAAAAACTTAAATGACTGCACTAGTAGACGAGCGTTTTTGTTTCACTGTTAAGTCTTTCAGCGAAGACGGCCTTAATTCCTATCTCTCGTACACAGTTAAGGTCATTCAACGTCCCAAAGTCCAACAAAATGTCCTTCAGTCCTATTTTGTTTGTCGCTATTGTCCGTTATGAAAAGGTATACCGAATTCAATACAACGGGGTTTTTGTCTTCATACTGTAGGTTGGTTAGCTTTTAGAGTATTGACATACGAGAGAAATAATTTAAGGAGGTAGTCGCTGACGATGATACTGCACGAAGTAGAAGGTATTTTATACTTTTATGCTTGTGTTTGACAATCTCACTATGGTAAGTGGTGATGTGGCTGGAAGTGATAAGCGCACAACGCCTAGAAAGACCTGGCTCTCAAGTACAACTACCGGAATATAGTACCAGTAGGTACTTAGCGACAGATTTTAATTTGAAGGTAGTAGCCAACCAGACGAGTACTACAACCCTACCACACTGTGCTATTTTTTTCTCACGCTGTTTACCTTCACCAAAATCAGGAATTCCGTCATATCTTCAAAGTCCATGATTAAATCATAATAAAATTTATATGGGACCACCTCTCAAGTATGACCTACCAAACAAAAAATAATTATCAAAATCAATTCATAAATTGGCGGAGTAATCGCGTAACAAAACATACAAAAAATGTACAGGTGTGCTCCGTTCGCTAGTTTTAGTAAGTAATTAAATTAGTTAGCTTGTTTGTATGAAGTGTTGGGAGTGTGGGGTGTGTCCTTAGTCAAAAGTATGATCTCATTGTACTGTGGTGCTTCTTGTTACATAAAACTTGTACTGTAACTATTGAGTCGTTCTCTAATAACAATGGTTTTTGTATATGCATAGTTTTACCTTTTTCTACCTCTATATATATATTTGTTTTGATGGCAAAGTGTTTAACATAAATCACAAAAAAAGATTTTCACTTTACAATAACATATTTTTCTTCTTTTTTTGTAAATTTTCGTAATTTGTTATCTTTTATGTTTAAAATATTTATGTTCATTTCTTTTGAATTGGCTGTTTGTTGCAAAATAAAATTATTCCAGTCTTTTATCTTCATGTATGTAATCGGCTATGAGACATCCTTTAATTCATGTATTATTGTTAGAACCAAATTTGATATTCCATTTTTTATTAATAAGGTTATCCTTGTTTTATAATATCATAACCTATTTGTAGGTTTAAATTTAGTATAAAATTTAATAGATCTTGTAAATAATACTAGTTATTTTTGATAAGACTTGTAATCTTTTAGAAAAGGGGTCCTGGTGGCTATGGCTATTTACCCCATAGCATACTCTTACACCTCTAGAATCAACCATTGGAGCCGCAGCGACTTGACTTGATAACCCTTTCGAGACACCTTCTAATTTGATTATAACAGAGCATCTCCTTCTAACATCAAGTTCAGAGTTGGAACGTATGTGCCAGGTGTGCTCATCGAGCGGGCCGCTTTCACAGGCCAGTTGTCGCGACCCTTTGATTTTCCACTTCGTGCATCGCTTGAAATAGACCAGACACTGCGCGAGAGAGGGATGGTGATATCTGCCGTCTCGGTTGTGAAGATACGTGTTGGATTTTTCTGTTTTGAGTCTAGTGAATGTAAGGAGTTTTTTGAGGTTGGTAACTGTTTGAGGTAGTGTTGGTTTTCTTATTGATACTAGTACTTATGTTTTATTCTATGATTAGATCCAGTAGTTTGTTTTTAAAATTGATAAAAACTCGCCGTTTATTTTGTTTTATAGATGGGATTTCAAAAATGAATGTTATAAATCTAATATATAAAATTCTCGTGTCACGGGGTGCGTGGTTGAACTCCTCTGAAACGGCTCGACCGATTTTTATGAAATTTTGTGTGTATATCGGGTAGGTCTGAAAATCGGCCAACATCTATTTTTTAAACCGCTGTGCGAGTGAAACCGCGGGGGACAGCTATATAATATAAATTAACAAAATAATGTATACCAAAACTGTACATCTAATCCAAATTTATGGTATGTAGGACTTGGAGACACTCTTTTACAAAATACCTGTTTATGTCAACTTTTTATGTTACTATAGTTATAGTGTACGTAGATCTTAATTTACAAGTAACTTGCAAGTAACTTACTTGTAAATTAAGATCTTTTCAGCTACTTATATTGCTAAGTGATGCTCGTGACTATACTATACTTTTTTATATTTTGTCTATTTCTTTACTCTTACTTTTTTTTTAATAAGTTATATTGTCTTTTAAAATTAAAATTGTAAAATAATTGATTTAAAAATCAGTAGCACAAGTTGGGAGAAGACGCTGGTTCTCGAAACACAGTTCAACACTAGTTTGGGGACCAGAGGATTCATATTTTCAAATACCTACTGTACAAAGTCAATATCAACAATTTTTATTTTTTTTTACACATGTATCTTCTACAAATTGTACTCAGCAATATACTTAATGGGTTACAAAAATGAAGGTATACAGGTACTAAATAATGAACTATATTCATAGAATATTTGAAACGTTAGTTTCTATTAAAATTGTCAGGACCTCACTGTTGCCACTAAGTTTACTTAGTTTAATTTACTATTTACACCAAAACATTTACAAACAAACGTAGGCTTTTAGATTATTCTGTGTAAGTAAAGTAAAGTTCACTGACTTCAAAGCATATTTTATGTTCACTGAGCTTATTAGAAGATTATTACAAGCGTTGAAACGGTGTAAGCCAGTGTAACTACTGTTTAAAACATAGTTACATTTAAGGTTTAATTAAATTGGCATAATATCTATAAATTAAAAAAAAAACATCGATTAACTTCTATTTCTTTTTTAAATATAATTATTTAGTGTCAATATCTGAAAAAAATATTTTTCAAGCTAATGATTCAGTTATTATTTGCACAAATAAAAAGCACATCGATACAAAACCTTTAACTTTGAAGCATTGAACTGTCGAAGAAGTTTAGCCGTTCTAAATTCTTCTGTCTGTAAATATAAAAGGAAAAGGTAACTGACTGACTCATCTATCAACGCATAGCTCAAACCACTGAACGTATCGTGCTAAAATTTTGCATACAGATAACAGTTATGATGTAGGCATCCGCTAAGAAAGGATTTTTGAAAATTCCACCCCTAAGGGGGTAAAATAAGGGTTCGCTGGTGAAACCGCGGGGCGGAAAGCTAGCTTCATTATAATTTTTGCCGAGTAGGGATCCTATTATCCTGCTAATCCTTTCCTATCCTAAATGTATGTTTATACAGCACCGTAACAGCTGAAAGGACTTGAATGAAATTTGGCACACAGATAGCATGTTCTGGATGCTTTTTATCTAGGGAAAATAGGTGAAACAGATCCTACGAGAACGCTATACAATTTTTCCGTTTCTCAATATAAACTAATTGTGTCGATAAAAGAAATAATATATGTAGTTGATTTGAATTAAACTTTAGTTATCACAAAAATTTGTTAAGTAAATAATAGTACTGAATAAATAAACCATCTTAATATTTAACACCCGCAAAAACTTAGAAGCGAATTATTGCTGTAGCGGGAGTAATTTGACAAAGTTCCAGCATTACACCGACAAGTTTGATGATTACTAAAATTAACAGACAATAAGCACAAGAATCCAAGAAAATCCTAAGCCAACTTCAACTCTAGACATTATTTTAGTTTAGTTTCTCAATTAAAGTTACTTGAATAAACAATGGCCATTTGAAATTGTTAGATTTCAGTTAATTTGTTTTGCGTTTTATTGGAATTTTTGATAGTTTGGAATTTCTTAGGGGCTTTGAAAACATAAAATTTACTTTTATTATTTGTATAACTAGGTATACTAAAATATAAACAAAAATTTGATTAAAACACTTTTTAAACTCGCAAAGTTACGGCTATTTAGGGGATGGTAGCTCAGTGATAGTAACGTTGAATGAAGAAACGAATGTGGGTTCTAAACTTAAAATGAACTTGAGTTTTCGGTGAAGGAAAACATCGTGGAAAAACCATAACATGGTGGTAGGATACTTTGTAGTACCCACCTGGCTGACTACTACCAAGTTGAAAATCTGTCTACAAGAACCTACTGGTGTGTTCCGGCAGATGCACATGAGAAACAGTTGGTTTCTAGGCTTTATAAAGGTCGGCAAAACATTGGAAATCCCTCTGGTATTACTACAGTGTTCATAACCTGTTAGCTTTCTGATACAAAAAAAATCCTGTTGCGATAAGAAATTATCGCTCAGTTATGTCGTCAAATACAGCATGGCTTAAAACAATTCTACTGGTGATCGCAAAAAATATTTTCATGTTTTAGTAAAATCTACGAAAGATTTGTATTTTTGTATGTTTGTAACGAATAAACTTAAAAATTACTGGACCGATTTCAAAAATTCTTTCACCATTAGAACTCTACATTATTCTTGAGTAACATGGGCTATATTTTATCCCGGGAACACGGGTGTAACCGTGCGGAAAAGCTAGTTAATAATAAAAGGGGTTGTTATAGGCTAGCATAGAGATTTGAGGATGTAAAACGCTTGACCATAAAAACACGCATTTTAGGTAGGTCTTTGTAGATATAAAGAATAGGCGGTTAATAATCGTTTTTAGTAGAATAACTATAGTACGAATATTACAAAATACAGAGTGGTGACGACATAAGTAACGCCATTAAATAATAATACGATCCCCAATAGTTAATCTAAACACTTAAAAATTATCGAATAAGTTATTACGCCAAAATCCAAAAATATTTTTTTTCAAACAAAGTGCCGAAATAATTTAAATGTAACACATCAGCCTTTATAATAATAACAATATTATTGTCTGCTAACCTCGTCTGACCTGTAGGCACAGCACGTAAGAGCGGCAATGTCGCTCCCGTTCATTAAAAGAGTACTTATTTGGCGGTCTCTTTTAATATTTTAAAATAATAATAACCCTCCGGAACGCGGGTGAAACTGAGGAGGAGAAGGAAAGCAAAACCAGTACACAGAGATAGTGGTAGCGACACTCAAATATTGGTGCCTATTAAGTGTAACTGAAGACTTTTACGTAATGAGTGAATGCATTACGTAAAAGTTTGTACCATCCATCGTAACTCCTTACCATAATGCAAGACCTAGCGTCTAAAAGTACAACCAAAACGCTTCAGAACATGACATTTATTATATGGCAACATTAGAAACTTGTCTGGCATGTTGCCAGGACTTCACGACCAATAATGTCGTGAGGGTTACAGGCTAGAAAAAGATACTTAATGAAATCGACCGAGTTTATATTCAGCTCAAATACTGTAATAATATAAATTTCGATACTAGAATATTATAATATGTATATATCGTTATATTTCGATATCGAAAGGGGCAAAATTTGTTTATGAAGATATAAGTAATTAAATTTTAGTTTTAGTGTCACTCAGTGATAAATGTCCTGGAATCTTACAATGAGCTTGAGGAAACCATAGTGTGGTGGTAAGGTATTAAATAGGGTGATAGCCAGCCAGCCGAGAAAATTTATCGACAACTGATATGTTCCGGTAGCTGCACTTTAGACCCAGTTCCATATAAGCTTTGTGTATATTACCTTCATCACTTAGGGTGTAAGGAATAGCCCTCCGCAAACTGACAGGGTGCATTCAGCGCCTTATTTTGAATCATATCCGCCGGAGAGGCTCGAGACGCCACAAGTCAGCTCGCTGTGCTGCCGTTCGCTACACACGTGCGTTTTGCCACGGTACCGATATGTTGCGTAGGAGGTAATCAAACAAATCAGGTTTATTGGATTCCTATAACATTTCTGAAATAATTTCATATACTGGTCATCTATGATATATAGGATTCACCCCATTATTCTGCGGAGGGCTGTCCTTTACACCCTGTATAGTGTCATTGTAAAAAAATCACACACCACCGGTAACTAGAGTGGCATTTTTTTTATTAAGATGCATTTTTGGGATCAGATCAAAGACACTTTTTAATAGTGGAATAAAACCCAAAACAAAGAGCCAATTAAAAAACTGCATGCCTGTATATTCACTGTTTAAACAAGATATCTTCTGACCCTCAGGGTTGGACCATTCATACCATAGGGACCAAGTCCGGAATTAAATATACATTATGTGGTTTATTTGCATGTAAAATATAGTATAATTTATGTAGGTCGGGAGATTGTTTTCTTTTTATGGAGTTTGCATAAAATTATTTTAATTTAATTTAATACCATATAGGGGATCTATATGGTATTATGTGGACATCCTGTAAGAATTTAAATATTACCCGCAGACTTTTTAATTAATACCTTTTGTTGCAATAAAAATTTGCTTATCGTTTCCGCTTCTGCACTTGAGAGCCAGTACTTCTTTTGTCTTTGTGTCACATTCCATTACAATTAAAGTGTTTTATGGTAAAAGACATAACTAAAAATATTTAAAAAGTCGAGCATTTTTCTTTCTTATCTTTATTTATTTCAAGATCTAAATGAAATCGTTTGCCTTGACAGTGGGCAAGTTGCCTAATTATTGACAATATTTTACTAACTGACCTAAATTACGCGCCTTTTTAGGAACCTTCATAAACTTGGAGTCTAAACTTTAACATTAATTTAACAAGCGATCTTTTCCTTCAGTAGCCAAAACCTCGAATCAAGATTTTAATCAGTAGTTTAACATGTAATAAGGTATAGTAGCTAATTAATTAACTGTTGTATAAAGTAATTAATCTTCAGCGACAATGATCAACAACGGCATATTAGCAACTTAGCCAGTTTACATAGATGTATGTGCGGTTTGGCATACTTGTTACATAAATCATTTTATTAATAACAGAAATTTTGCGCTCCGCATAAAACTGTTTTTGATATTGTAGCACACCAACGCGCGGTATGGGGAAGCAGAAATTTGAATGTTATTCGTGAAATCAAAATAAGCTGCGCATGACTGTTAATTAAAAGTTTGTCTAAAGGGCAAGTATAAAGTTGTGTCAGTAGAAACTTTGACAGATGCCATGGTTTCTATTTCCCTTGAAGCTATTTATTTATTTATTAGATCATTGGAAAATCAATAGCGATACACATATAATACAGGACAGATAAATTTTGAAAGTACAGCCAAATAAAGATTTCTATAGATTAAAATATTAAGTTATGAAGACATACGCGCACTGCATGAACCAAAAAAATTGAGATTATCATTTGAGATTAACTATGACAGCAAATGATGAGAATAATAGTTGATTTTTTTTAAAATAAAAATCGCAAAATTTCTTACAGGCAAACTTTTTATTTTTTACAAACCGTAAGTGACAGAATCTGGTAGCATTTAGATATATTCAGTTAGATAAATAATACAAAGTACCTTATTACCATGCTATAATAATATCTCACGGTGGTTTTCTTTACTAAAAGTTCAAACTTATTGTAGGATTCATATATGACTTTTGTCACGATATTTTTCGTCAATAACAGTTTCATCGAATTTCATCATCATCATCATTTCAGCCGCAAGACGTCCACTGCTGAACATAGGCCTCCCCTAAGGATCTCCAATAGGACCGGTCTTGGGTAGCCTACATCCAGTGTTTTCCGACGACCTTTACAAGGTCGTCCGTCCACCTTGCAAGTGGACGTCCTACGCTGCGCTTGCCGGTCCGTGGTCTCCACTCCAGAACTCATCGGCCCTATCGGCCATCTGTTCTGCGCATTATGTGCCCTGCCCATTGCCACTTCAACTTGCCTATCTGCTGGGCTATGTCGGTGACCCTTGTTCGTCTACGAATCTCTTCATTTCTGATTTGATCGCCGAATCCAACTCGGCTGGGCAGCGTTCGGGAAACTACGAAATGTTTTCTCGTCCAAAACACCTCAGTGTCTCAAGATGAAAGTCTACAACCACTGTGTGTTACCAGCGATGACATATGGCACAGAGACTTGGTCTCTCACTATGGGCCTCATAAAGAAGCTCAAAGTCGCACAACGAGCCATGCTCGGGGTTTCTCTACGCGATCATCAAATTTAAAGAATACAAATTTTAATAGGTGTGAATTATAAAAACCGCTGCGGTTTTTTTTAAGTTATCACTGCCCTAGTATCCAACAAGCGTAATTAAATAAATTATTTAAAATGACAGCAAAGCAAAGCGCTCTTAGCGCTAGCCAGGTCAGCCATTGTCATTAGAATGCTTGCCAAACAATAGGGAGAGATTTATCCACGTTAGTATAAGAAATGTAATGCTTGTAGCCATTGCAAAGGCTCAAGCATGATAATAAATGAGTAACGATGTCGGCTAATGAGAAGATATACTTTTGCTACATTAAAATATATATTTTTACATGTTTTCGTTTAGAGTTAAAGATAAATGGGAGTAGATTTACACTTTATTTTTTTAAGCACTTTTGTAAACATTCGCAATAAGAGGGTGAAGAATACATTCTAGTCCGTTAAGTAGGCTCATAATTACAGGTGAATATAGACCTTTTAAAATCTTCTATGTACTTAACATAGATTTTTCAAAATATCTCTACATATTATAAAACAAACCCCGCACCGTCTATCTATCTGTATGTATGTTCACGATGATCTCAAAAACTACTGAACGGATTTTCATGCGGTTCTCACTAATTGACGGAGTGATTCATAAGAAAGGTTTCTGTATATAATTAATTAAGGTTTTGTGTAAATTGACTGAAATATAACGATGATTGTTGAAGATGTCGGCAAAAATCTTGCCGACTGGGACCATTACCTACTGGTGTGCGCCGCGCAAAGTTAGGCGTAAATAAAGGATGATTTTTTTATCACTGGCAATAGGTACTTGCAGGGGTGGAAGTACTCAACTCATCAATGTGAACAACTTTTACCATGGGGCTAACTCTGATATCGCGTAAAATAAAACAGTTGCTTCATACATTTTGGTCGAGTAGGTAATGAACTTTTGTATGGAACATCTGATAATTTTTTCATAAGATAATTCTTTGATGAGTACTTCCACCCCTGCAAATATTGTTAGTGACTAAAAAAATACCCAGTATTTTGCTACCCGTGCGACGCTGGGGCGAGTCGCTATATAGTTTATCATAAAATGAATGTGGTATAGTACGACACGAATGAGAGTCTCACCATCTCACTTACGTACTTGACTCAAATTCATGAGTACTAATCTAGTCAGATTGACCAAATAATGCAACCTTGCTGATTTTTTTACCTTTCGACCTTCATAAATAGCCCTTCTAGTGCGTAAACTGAATAAATAGCTTCTTTGACCCAATTTAGTGAGGATCTTTCCTGCCTTCCTTTACAGCTTTTATATATCCCACTGCTGAGCACAGGCCTCCTTTCACGAATAAAGGTGAAAGGGAATTTGGTCACCCATTCAGGTACCGGCCGAACTGGACGTTGCTTAGCTTTGCCGATCGATTAAAAACGGATAATCAAGGTACGCCACGAGAGCTTCAATTTTAGTATTAACACAATGTTGAACATTTCAAGATCACAAGCGGTTAGTAAATTTAAAAAAAATATTGTTGTTCGAACCAAAAATGCTTATACCTAACAGTGGGAGCAATGATATTGATGATGATGGTGAACCCCAGACGCTTAACTAATCATAAAATTAAATTCTAAACATAACTTAATTCATCGCTTTTGTAACTTGAAGGCAAAGGCGTTCATAACTTGAGTACCTACTTTCAATACTAGTGCTGTCTTAATATCGATGTATATAATATTAATCTATCGATATTTTAAATTAGTCATAATTATTGCACGAGAGACTAATCTACAAGTCTAATCAAATAATTTCCATTATAATTTAGGTACAATATACGTTTAAGACAAATATTAACTTTTTTGTGTAGTTTCTAATATATTTTTCAACTACGAGTACATAAAATTATATACTAATGGCTTACGTGAGCTCTTTTGTGAGCTCATATCTATCTAAATATATGTATTGTAATTATTTAACATTAACTTATTCAAACCCATTTGGTTGCCATTCCGATTGGAAAAGATGATTTTATTTCGTTAATTTAGGCTAATTCTGTGTTAATCGCAAAATTATTTTTCCGCAATCCTGTACCGTTCGACTGCCTCATTCCAAATGTAAGTCTGAAATGAGAAAATAGGAGCCATCCTATTCAGTAGACTACTCAATCGGTTTGTCTACAGAATCGGGTCCGCAACTGAGCAGGTCTGAATAAGGGGTCATGTTTGTTATAGTAGTCAAACTAACCACAAGAATCACTTTATTGAAATTAATCACTCTACATAATTATAATTGCTCTGCTTAGTTTGGGATCAGATGGCCGTGTGTGAGGAAAAATGTTCCAGAATATTTATTATTGATATTTATTGAATTTTTTGACATTAACAAGCCTCAGATGGCTTTTAATTAGGTACATAAAATATCGATATATTTATACCATAATGACTACAGCCCTATCATAATGTTGAAGAAGCAAGTTCTCAATCAGTTTCGAGACGAGTTTGCACAGATGTAATTGTTTCATTTCAGAACAATGGACAAAATTTGCGGTTCCCGACTTACACTGTGTCGTTGCGTAATTAATTTGTTCGCAAATTTTATTATATAACATTTTAATGCTTGAAATTTTAGTGCCTTCATAAATGTGGGATTATATTAACACTGTTAAAACTGTATTTATCACTATATAACGATGTTGTTGTTATATAATAGTTAGTATATAGAGTTGTTATATATAGATTGATGTATAAAACTTCTGGCGTTAATACGAGTACATCCTAACCTCCCATGTTAGTCTTGCATTCTATCCAAAGCTAAAATGTAAAAGTGTATTAAATAAAATAAGACAGTATCATAATTAATATTATAAATGCGAATGTGAGTTTGTTATCTTTCACGTCTAACCGATTGCGATGAAATTTGGTACGGAGATAGCTTATGGTACATAGGTTACTTTATTTTCTCAGGAACGTAGTGAAACCGTGTGGGATAGCTAGTAGTTTATAATCATGACATAAAAATGTATAACTCAAACAATAAAAAGGAAATAATCATCAAGCTTTTAATTTTATTACACTAATCTCTAATTTCTACTCTATTTTTAGTAGCTTTACGTTATATTAGAGCTTCATTAGAGTTACGTAATGGCGTTATTGAAGTTCACAGCTCGGCAAGGATTGAAATTTACGGGTCAATGAAATTCGACAGTAAGTTTGTAAGTGCTTACGAACAACAATGTTTTTTGGAGCACACGAACTACACGTGTCTAATATTATTAATTTTGCTCTATTTCGACAAAGGATGTAATCCTTTTATGTTTGATTTCAACCGCAAACCACATGTAATCCTTAAACAATAGGTCTCAAGCAACGTTCTAATTTGTAGGTAGCTACCTACAAGATATAAGGTCATCTCGTACTAATAGTATAAAGTATATCCCGTCCCGCGGTTTTATCCGCCTTGTAATGGATCTTATGTGTTTTTTGGGATAAAAATTATCTTATTTTTTATTCCAGAATATGATCTATCTCTATGCTAAGTTTCATTGTAATCCATTCAGCCGTTTATGCATGATTGAGTCACAAACATCTATGTATCAAAACTGTGACATTTATTGTATTTTGGTAATTTTATACTAGCATCCACTCCGCGGTTTTACTCGGGTTTTCGAGATATCTCATCTATTCCCGGGATGAAAAGTGTTCTATACGTTAATCCAAGGTATGATCTATCAATGTACCAAATTTCATCTAAATCCATTCAAATGTTACGTAGCTGAGTGGTAATTTAGATTAGATTTTTGGACGGATTTGTTTTCTATAGCTAATACTGTGACTTCTGCCATAAGATTATTAATTATTACTATATAACCAATCCACTCATTAACTAAACGTGAAAAAACTCGCATAAATATTGTATCTCTTATTGACCGTAACATTAATTACTTATATTTATCTAACAGTCACAAAACTCGCAAATTATGATATAAATGGGAAAATGTATTAATATATAAAGTTAATTATAACGTTACGAGTGTTTAGGGTGATGAAGAGGGCGAGGTACTAAAATAAGAGTAAATTATACGAGAGAAAATAGACCTAACATTATTATTATATCTAATTAAGTTTTGTGCTTATGTCACATTGGGAATGAGCAGCGTATTACTTAGCGTCAATGTTTTTCAATTATGCTGCAGATATTAGGTCCTAGAGTGATACCTATAGTTTGCCCAAACTAGGCAAAGGCTTAAAGTCGTACAGCCTAGTTTTTATGTTCACTTTCTGTGTTTAAAATATACAACATGTCATTGTATTGTATTAGTATATATACATAATATATTTTTGTTGTGTATATTGTTTTTTTTCTTTTCTATATTTATCAGTTTTTTTTTTTTTTTATATATTTTGTATGAAGCTGTATGCGTTGGAGGGCGCGCATAAATAAAAATGAATGGTTCGTTTATAACCGGCCGTTTTGTTGCTAAAGATATGTTTCTGGTTAATAATTATATCAGGAGACATGCAAGATGAAAATTACAACGTTTTTTAACGTCAAAGTGTTTTTTTTTTTTAGTTTTAGGTTCACAAGAACGTTTAAACTACTGGAGTTACTACGTGTAGCCTGTTTCGTGAAACAAAACAAAAAGTGAAAAAAAAGTGTCACAGTGTCAGCTAACAAGCATAGTTACATGTGTTAAGGTTTTTTTTTTATACTCTGTTGCCGCTATAAGCGTTTTTTTCAGCACCCTTTATCCGCTTACATTGAGACCGTATCTTAAAAAGTAATATTACTATAATTAACGATTTCATCACTTTATATGCTATATAATATCGCCATTTGTGAATATGTTATTTGATTCATAAACAACTTTACTACAAGTCGTTATTTGAGCACCATAGAGTCGATTGTCGTGACGAGAATCGTGGGGCTCAAAACCTACAATGCTCAAGTAAAAAAAAACATGAAAAACTTTATGAGGAAACTATAGGTGGTAGGGTACTTTGTAGTGCCCACCTGCCTGGTTAGCGCCTGGGTGACAGTTTGTTCCAGTAGCTAAACTTAAGAGCCTTCTAGGCTGTATGTGCATGCTATCTTTGTCCACATCGTCACTAACCATATTAAGATTGAAGTCAAACAGTGCCCAAGTCAGAAGAATTAACGTTAGCAATAGATGACCATCGCGTAAGTTTGCGATTACCATTTTTTTTAAACTACACTGTTAATAAGTTGTTGTTTTCATTATGCGTTCTGGCCATTATTCCAAGATTTAAGACATAGTGTATTAGGGTTGAAATTAAATAGGATAATACATAATTATACAGACTGCACTACCGAATTTTATTAATGAGTTGGTGATATAACAATAATATTTTAATTTACCACAAAATTAAAGATAAGCGAAAGATTTTTTTTAAATTTATATGCAATGTATCTTTTAGTATAATTAATTTATTATTATTTCCTTTTTTACTGTAATTAAACTAATTAAACCAATCGTAAAACGATAGGTATTTTACATTGTTGACCTTAATTTAACTTTATTATGCGAGGTATTCCGAAGGGTCTTATACTCTGCAAGGGTCTTGTGAAAGGGTATTTTCTTGAGCAGAATTATGCGACATCCCTTAATGGTTCTAATTTTATGGGGTCCAACGATACTCCTCTTGGATCATGATAAATAATTTAAAGGGATCTAAGCTTTAGGGGGTTAAATATGAGCGTGGAATTTAAATGAAATACTTCGTTGTTTTTAATATTCCGTTGATGTTTCTATTAAGGCGACGCCTTGAAGATTTTGGTTGCAAGGATACCGATTTTTCTCAACAATGACTAAAGCGAACGAAATGAAATTTATTGTAAGAATTCATCATATTGTATTTGACGGTATTTTGTCTATAGCATAACATTTGTTAACTTTTATAACACAAAATAATTAATCAAAAAGACCTCTTTATAATAAGAGATTCCAATTTTACCGACATTGAGGATCAATTTGAGGTTCCAAAATTTCTACATAATTATATTCATTGAAACTGATACTATAATTTGTACACAGGTTTTATAAAATATATTTGCAGTTTTTAAATTAAACAATAAAAACCATTTTGTCGCAAACGCCCTTTCCGTTTACGCGGGTTTTCTATGAGAGGTCGCTATAGTAGGGAGTGGGACACAGCACTTTGAATTTCAGATTGTTAAGCTTAACGCGGCGTCACCTTAAATACTTTTTTCGGGAAGAATATAATCTGCATACATTCAAGTATCGATTTATATTATTATAGTTTTATTTTTTCTATCCATATGTCTGTGTTTGATATGTAAATGATGATGTAGCTGAAGGTGGTAAGCCTAAACCTAGAAGGATTTGGCTATCTAGTGCAGCTGTCGGAATACACTGATAGATTTTCACCATGTGTGTGGTTGCCAGCCAGGGTACTGCAAAGTACCCTATCACCGTGCTATGGTTTCCTCATGATGTTTTCTTTTATCAAAAAATCAAGCATATTGAAGAATTCAAACTTACGACCTTCAAAACGGCATTCGACGTCACTAGCACTCAGCTTTCATTGCCATAGATTTTTTTTTTAACTTTGGCTTGTATTTTATCACAGTCTCATTATGGAATGGAGTATATAAACAATAAAACCGGTCAAGTACGAGTCGAACTCGTGCGCCGAGGGTTCCGTAACTACCCATTATACCGCCAAAATATTTTCATAAAAAAACAACAGTTTCAATTTCGGTCACGAAGAAAGAGACCATTTTCACATACGAGCATGTCAATATAGGCAGAAGTAACACGCTACAACTCGGTCACAACAAATCCATTCGGAGATCTTTACAAATATCTCTCTGTGATTCCACCTGAAAAGAATACCAGATAACAAATGTACTGATGCAAATATTAGTATATATTTAGATCAAAATTATTTGTCTTATAAGAATTTTAGTTTAGGTTTTATGTTATTATATCCTACTGTGAAAGTTTTTGGGATGGAAGCATGGATGTCTGGATGTTTATTACTCTTTCACGCAAAAACTACTAAACGGATTTGGATGTTTGTCGACGCTCATAGCTTTCTTTGAAAAAACAAACTCGTACGTGATTGGTCGTCACTCGCCACTACACAATTCAAATCGATCTAGCGAACAAAATTACTTTTTATCCCAAGAAAACATAAGATCCCTGGGGAATGCAGTTGTAACTTCGAATCGGAAGCTAGTCTAGATAAAATTTTATTAACTTTAAGAGATTTACTTTATATGTTTTTGTGTCTTGCATTATGGCCATATTATCTCCTAGCAAGGGGAGATTAACGTCAACCACAAACCTATTCATAGTCAATAAGCAAGGTCGATCATTTGGCGTAGGGAAATGAAGAGAATGGTATAATTATATAAGTAATCACCTATAAAGAAAATACTGTGGATCTCACTGACTCAAAAACTAAAATTTACAGAAACTAACATAAAAAAAATTGATAACTGAGCACAAAGATAAGTAACCGAAATAATATTGAACAAAATATCAGACAAAATTATTATAGAGCTATTCATAGAATTATTCATCGCCTTATCGCCATTAGAAAACCATTTTAAGAAAACTGAACATTACAACGATGGAAAGAGTCATAAAGCTCTGCTCCAGACAACTGAAATTATTTATACTATGTCACTTATACATCATGTTCTATATTTACACAATAAACTTCGGAAATTGTTTCGAAGTGCCTATAGGTACTTTGTGAAACTTCGTGAATCTTCGTAACACCACACTTTTGTTCCTGCGTAATCGATTGGATATAGCTTTCATTCGATTCACTGATGTTCTGGACGATATATTTGGTGATAACCGTGGATTTATACAATCAGTCTGTAATTTATGTATTGGAAATACATAGATTAGATGTTGGTGCTTTCGACAAATGATTTAAGGGTGAACAATCAAGGTCACGGTTAATATTAAGATGGGTTTTATTGTTTTCTTTATAACTATTCTTAGTTGTTGTTTCTAAAATGTCGTATCGTATCTGAGAGTTGAAGGTTTTTGGTATCATTGGTAACCGTATACACACAGTTCTGATTTATGCCTGTTTAACCAATTGTTATTACTCTCATATCTTGGTATTCATCATCTAAGCCGCAAGAAGTCCACTGCTGGACATAGGGGATCTCCAATAGGACCGGTCTTGGGCGACCTGAATCGATCGTTTTCCGACGACCTTAACAATGTCGTCTGTCCACCTTGTAAGCGGACGTCCGACGCTGCGCCTGCCGGTCCGTGGTCTCCACTCCAAAACTCTTCGGCCCCATCGGCCATCCGTTCTGCGCACTATGTGGCCTGCCCATTGCCACTTCAACTTGCTAATCCGCGGGGCTATATCGGCGACCCTAGTTCGTCTACGGATCTCCTCATTCCTGATTCGATCGCGTAGAGAAACCCCGAGCATATCTTGGTATTATAACGAGCTATATACGGTTTCATCATAGTCAAAACCATTAAGTTAATTTTGCCCTTACAAGGGCACTTATGAACGTCGAAGCTACTGGAGTTACTACCTACCATCCTGTAAGTAGACACATAATTTATGATCACAGCATTATAGTCTAACGAGCTGTCCCCCGCGGTTTCACCCGCGTTCTCTAGGGATTTTGTGTTTTTCCGGGATAAAAAGTGGCCATATGCTACCTGCTTACCAAATTTCATCGTAATCGGTTTAGCGGTTTAGGCGTGAAAAGGTAACAAACAAACAAACAAATTCACTTTCGCATTTATAATATTAGTCAGGAAGTTAGGGTAGGATAATTTAAGATTAGGATTAGGATAATTGACGAAAGAAAGAAAATAAAGATTAATCATTTTTTTCTAAGAGTATATACAACTAAACGTATATACATATACAGACAAATATATTTATCATACAGCTCAGCATAACTATAGATGATTGTCAAGAGCCTTGATTTTTAGCTGACGCTCTACGATTATTATAATTACACACATTATACCACACGCTGCCAGCCTGTTGGGAATCTTGCCCATCAGCAGTGGCCTTGAGGATATTTTCTATATAATCGTAGATTTTTATTGTATTTTCGCAGTTAATATATTAGAGTTCCTTAAAATTACTAAAAGGCAGAAGTTCAAATACACAAGAGAAGGGTCAGGCGTCAAAACTTTAGGGTCTAAATCAAAGCTGGCGTCAGTGATCCCGTTTATATTCAACCGAGCAGAATGCAAACTTCTCTTTTGCAAAGCTGGTTAAAAACCTAGTAGTTTTGTGTTGCTATGAGTTTAGATGATGAAGTTTTATACCTCTTGTTAACACAATTAACAGAGTTATTTTGATTATATTAGGTGGGTATTGTTTTGTTTACAATGTAAACAATAATATTAAATGTAGGCAATACCACTCTCCGGTCAATAAAAAAAACGTTTTGCTAAAAATCTCGTCGATCCATTGCTCTGTTTTTGTGTGAAAGAAGGGCAAACCAACAAACAGACTTTCACATTTATATAATAATTACATCTAAAGCTATCTTTATGTAAGGATTCGCTAAAAAAACAAAATATTCTGGGTGACTTTTCAGTCACTGGCAATACTTGCAGGGGTGGAAGTACTCATCAATATGAACAACTTTTATTATTAGACGAAGTGTGAAATCATGAAAAAAATATCAGCTGCTCCATACAAAAGTTCAATACCTACTCGACCAAAATGTATGAAGCAACCATTTTATTTTACGCGATCTCAAAATTGGTCCCATAATAAAAGTTGTTCATATTGATGAGTACTTCCACCCCTGCAAGTATTACCAGTGACTAAAAAGTCATCCTGTATAAAAAATATAACCTTGTTGAGTTTTTTGCCGGTACTTCTCGAATCGGTGGTAACTTCAGTTGCTTCGACGTTCATAAGTATTAAGTTATTCCTAGGACCTTAACTGAATAAATGGCTTTAACTTTGACTTGTAAGACAAAATATTTTGCAATAAGATATTACCTAAATCACCAGCAATCACAGCACCACTTGATGCTTAGGGATATATTTGGGTGGTACCTAGCCAGCCAGGTGGGTACTACAAAGTACCCTTCCACTGTACTATGATTTCATGATGTTTTCCTTCAGCGAAAGCTCAGTTCATTGTAACATTAGAACGCAAGACCTTCGCCGCGGCATCCAATATCACTACAACTGAGCTATCATTGCCATCTATAAGTCATACCCGGCGAGCTGAGATGATATCTAATAAATTATATTGTCTGAACCGCTGCGCCGGAAAATACGTTACTGGAACATCACAGGTTTACGATATGTAGCGTATCGTAGCGTACGACGTACATACGTCGATAGGTATTTGCCACGTATCGCGTATGTGCCCTCAGGTATGTGAAATAGGTTGGGTGTACAGTGAACTTTACTTGTATAGAATGTTTAATATTTTTGTATTAAATTAACTAGGTTATGATTATAAAATTACTTAGAAGGTATTAACTGTTTACTGCACTGTGTAGAAGCAAGCACGAGCTGCACTCTGCACAAGTGCACCTTGTTCATACTTATAAAAAGCCAGTACTTAGTATTTTAGAGATACTATATTTATTTATTTTTTTTATAAATTTGAACTTGTTCAGGTTATTATTTTTTATTTATTTTTCTTGTTGTTTTTTTTTTCATCTTTTGTGTTCATGTGTATTATATTTCTTTAAAAATTGTTAAAATTTAATGGAAAAAAGCCAACATTGTCAGATTGTCCAAAAAAAAAACAAAATATATAAAAAATGTAACCTTGCTGAGTTTCTTGCCGGTTCTTCTCAGTTGAAGGCGACTTACGAATCGGTGGTAACTTCAGTAGTTTCGACGTTCATAAGGGCCCTTAGGGCCTAAACTGAATAAATGGCTTTGACTTTGACTTGAATTCGTTTCTTTCTAGAGTTTTTATGTTCTGTCTTAACATCACGTACCCACACTTAGAACATTTACAATGTTTATTCCAGGTTTTTACAACCAATATAATTGAACGCTCTATTTGTCAATTATATAAAATAAATTAATTGTCTCTCCCTTGCTAAAACAACTATTGTTGGATTTGTTTTATCACGAAGTAAAAAATGCAATGCCGCATCCATTGCTACACGGAGTGTGCGTACATCAATGTCGCACTGATACTTGCATGCCGAATGTTTGCCTACCTGCCTTTAATTTTATTTTTATTGTGTACTGTTTGTAAACGCTGCGCGTTTAACCTTAGATATTATATAAATTGTAATTTTCTCATGTAAGTGAATCTAACATGTGTTCATATGAGAATAAAGTTCCTTAAACATAACATAAAATCAAAGAAAGAAAAGTAAAAAAGACAAAAACAAATAAATTTATAAGAAAAAATTGTAACCACCAGTTCCTAAAGCTACCACTGGATAAGAACCAGCAAGATATTCAGCAGGGTTACCTACACTTTTGAATTATTTGTTGGACTATCTCACTATATTGACAATTTATTGTTAATCGCAATTTCAACTACAAAACATATATTATACCAATTTGCGAAGAAAACCCACAACATCAATAAATTATCATGAACTATACATTCGATTTTTACTTCGTAATCCTGAAATAAATCATTGCACTCAGAAATCAATAAGTTTTAAAATAAACATCTAACTAGGTTTCCATAAGTTAATTATTCATTTTATTCTGTGAAATGTTCATCAAATGGTAAAAAATCGTTCTTTATTTAATTAAATATTGTTCGCGGTGTATTACCAGCCTTAATCCGCTGTATAACAAAGTGATTAATAAAATTTAAACAAATAGGCATGAACTCTGTTATTAACTTCTGCGGGAATTATGTGTTCATTATAATATTAAATAGTTTTAGATTTTCATATTAATATGAACTGGATTGTGGGATAGGTTGAGCTGTATTAATTTTAATATTATTTTGAGGTTGCAGTGCAATAATTAGTTTAAAAATTAAAAGAATAAATATTATATGCGGTCGGGATTTCAGAAAATGGTTTTATTTAATGAAATTTTAATTTTCATGAAAATGCGGTTTATTTTTATCTCATTCTTGCTTTCTGCCCCGCAGTTTCCCGCGAACCATTTTTTTATTTACCTTAGTTTCTTAGCGTTTTCGCATTTATGACGCCATCGTTGTAATAAGGAACATAACCTGTGCATTAATTGATCAGTCAGTCAGGACAGGATTTTATCATGTTTTATATGTATAAAAATATATAAAAATATTCTATAATCTTCCTCAATAAACGGGCTTTCGAACCCAAAAAGATTTTTTCAAATCGGATCAGTAGTTTCGGTGATTACCTCCTACATGCAAACTTACAACCTTTACCTCTTTATAATGTTCTCTCTTTAGATTCGACCCCCATGGGAGGTATTATTATTTTATTTAGTGCAAATACGAATCTTAAACAAAAGTGACGAAAATGTAATTAAAAGATGCAAAATTATTGGTATTTTGTACCATAATCAGAATCAGAAATTATGATTTAAATTATAGTTTTAGGTTCCACGGACTGATAATATCGCTGCAGTTTAACAACACGAGTTGGATAAATTATTATTTTTATTGTAGAGATAAAATATTTATGGTAACAAAATGACTGCAATCACAAAACTTGATGATTAGAAAAGTTAAATTAAATTCAGATATATTGTTAATAGTCCTGAAAAAACTTTTACACACACAAGTTTCCATTGAATCCTGTAAATCGACGTTGGGGGATTGTTACGAACTAATTGCGGCCATGTCAGATGGTACCTCGGCTGAATTCTCAATGAGGGTAGACCAGTACTTAACTTGCAACCAGTTTCTATTTGAAACATCGACGAAAATCTCTATATAATTATAGTATGTATTTTGTATTTTTAATGTAAAAAATAACATTAAATATAATAGGTATTTCTTGTTATGAATAATATTAATCGATAGAATTGTAACAATGTCGAATATGGTTCCAGTTGCAATCAAGTGCTGTCGGAATGAAAAAATAATAGCAAGAACGTCATATTTTATTCATATTTTGACAGGTTTTTTATTTGACCACAATCCAAGTGATGATGTGGTTGAAGGTGAAGCTGGAATGATCAGCCGCCGGAACACACCACTATTCCACAGATTTCAAATAGAAACTGATATATAATTACGTGATAAACCTGCCGTTTCAAGCACACCTGTCCGAATCGGCAGCGGTCGTTCACATGACATAAAACGTATTGGCGTTACAGCAACTCTTAATTGTCAGACTTTAATTCGTGATTTGAATATTCATTTGAATTTTTATTTCCCTTTTTAATTGTAAATAGTAGTAACATTTGTTTTCCTATAATACTAATATAATAAAAGAGACAACTTAACTAATATTTACAGTATCTAAAAGAAAAGACAAAAAGGGGGGGGGGGGCTTACAGGGCATCAAAAAAATCATCCGCATCACTGTCAACAGGAAAAGTGCCCAAAATAAAGGCCAGCCTTTTGGTCACTCGAAGAGTCGACTAATCGCTTGGCGATTTCTCTATAAAGTGAGCGGGCGATTCCTATATAGGTAATAATAATTAATTTGTAGGTCTATAATTTAAGTTTACAATACAAAAATATCTACTTATCTTAATTCGGACTAAAATATTTGAGGACTTATCAACCGAGAAATCAAATCAAATGGGGAATTGTGCAAATCCACACTGAGACTCGTGGAAGACTTTGGCCATAATCTCCTTTGAAATTAGGGGAGTTATTGGGAGTTACAAACGGAATATGTATGTACTCATGGTGAACACGGGTTAAAATGCAGATGATGTGAAAACAGGCAAGTTTCTTAGCTATTGATGGAACGAACTGTCATTCAATCCACACAGGACAGATATTTGTGTGCATGAGAATGTCTGGTTGCTCTGAGTCAGATTGTAAATACCTTTTTAAATACGTATCTATTAATTTCAAGTTGAACATTTGGTATATTGGTTATCAGGTTTCCAAAGTATAAATATTGCTTAGTATGGGATCAGATGGGCGTATGTGAAGAAACCCTTATTGATTGTGTTCTTAGTCCAAAGGTCGGGTAGGACCCCAAGTAGAACAAAAGCGATGATAGCTCAGTGATAATGACTTCAAACACCACACTTAAGGCTTGCGAAAAGCAAACTTAAAAAAAATACCTTTGAAACGCTGCTTATAGCTCAGTTCATATAGCTTCAGAATATTATTTTGTTAGTCTAGTCGAGACTAGACACAAAGTCGTTGCAAGACGACATATTTTCCGATAATTGTCGGCAACTTGTCGTTTTACAAGTAACTTTGATCGTTGCGAACTCTGAAGGCTTTGTCCCCTATCATTGAATAGCTAACTTTATTTTGGCGACGATAGCACAGTGGTAGTGACGTCGGATGCCGCGGCGAAGATCATGGGTTCGTCGTACTATGAGCTTGATCTTTCCGTGAAGCAAAACATCGTGAGGAAACCATAGCATGGTGGTAGGGTACTTTGTAGTACCCGCCTGTCTGGTTACCACCCTCACGTTGAAAATCTGTCACCAAGCACCAACTGGTGTGTTGCGGCAGCTGTGCTTGAGAGCCAGTTGCCTTCTAGGCTTTATAAAGGTCGGCATCACGTTGGCAATCCCACTGGTATATTGCTTATGTACATTGGTGACGGTAGCCACTTACCATCAGGTGGACCGCCTACCTGTTTTTTTGCTTTCTGACATTAAAGAAATCTGCATATAGGTTTATTGCAAAATTACCCTTGAACGCGAAATAATAAGTTTGAGAATAATAAAATAAATGAATAGCTTTACGCCTGTTATTACAGTACTTAGAGTACAAACTCTTGCCGTCGTATATTAAACTTGTTTTTTATAACTTCATAACTTTGTATTGGTATTTTTCTTTATGATTTAATTGTATATTGTATTGTACATTTTGCTGTTATTGAAAAAATATAGCCAATAGTCAGATTATAAAAAAAAAGAAAAATATATATAAAAAATGTAACCTTGCTGAGTTTCTTGCCGGTTCTTCTCAGTTGAAGGCTGATTTCCGAATCGGTGGTAGCTTCAGTAAATTCGACCTTCATAAGTGTCCTCCTAGGGCCTAAAATGAATAAATGGCTTTGACTTTGACTTTGATAACAATTTGGAGAGATTTTAAATAGGTATTTCAAAAGTTTTAAAACGAAAATTTGAGTTTTTGGTGAAGCGTTTATTATTTTAATTTATTAACAATAGGCATTATAATGATACTAGCTTCCGCCCCGCAGTTTCACTCGCGGTCCCGATGGATCTTATGTTTTACCGGGATAAAAAGTAGCCTATGTGCTATTTCAGACTATAATCTATCTTTGTGCCAAATTTCATTTAGATCCGTTCAGCCGTTCTGACGTGATTGAGTAACAAACATCCATCCATCCATCCAAACTTTCATATTTATAATATTATATAAAGTAGGATTTATTTACTTATAAAAGCGTTAAATTAAATTTATCAAGAGACAAGTGATAGATATTATAGTAATAAAAATAAATTACGAATATCTATTAGGTCTACATTAATCAATTTAAACGAAATATCCTTCTAAACAAGTGATGTCGACCATGTTTGAATTTCTTCAACTTGATTATACTTACATACTGCCTACTATAATTATTATTAATTTTAAGCGAATGTCTTTAAAATATAAAGTCTAAAGAAGTGCATGCAGATAAAAAGTCATTTAAAATACGTTAACTATAAAACACACTTTCCACTACACAACAAAATCTAAAATTGTAATCTCTATGTAATAAAGTTACTTTGTAATTAATCGTGTCGTGGTAGGGGTCCTCGCCTCGCGTTTTAAATTCGGTTCCGCCATAATGTAGCACCGGCTATAAAACAAGACTTCGGGACTTGCTTGCGAGTGAGCGAGATCGAAAAATAGTGTATTGTTAAATTAGAAATGATATGTAATATTAAATGAAATATTTATTCATTCAAATAGGCCTTCACAGGCACTTATGAATTGACAGACTAACGCACGATTCGGAAGGTTGCTTTTGCTGAGAAGAGCCGGCAAGAAACTCAGCAATTACTCTATTCGAAACAAACTAAGATTTATAACATTAAATGTATCCTGCAAGATCGAGCACTACATCCAAGCATTGTTGTCATTTAAATATTCATTATAGTATGCCTTCTGTACTAAAATGGATTTAACACGTTCCTAAAATGTATGTAAAGGCAAACTTTACGCAAAGGGAGATATTTAACTGCAATTTATCAATATACTATTGTCAATGGCTAGAAATTGAACAGTGAATAATAATAGCTCATGTCAACTACCTTCTTAAAGTACATTTTGGCACTGCACAACACACGTCACGCATTACGAACCAAATAAAGCTTATAGGAAAAGAAATTATACAGTAGAAGGAGAACCTATGACGAGAGTCACAGATGTTAGGGATTTAGGGGTAACTCTGAACTCTGGGCTAACGTTTCGTGATCACATTTCTAAAATATGTAAAAAAAGCTTTTAGAAAATTAGGATTTTTGCTTCGCATGGTTCATGGCTTTACTAATATTAAAGTAATCACAGCCTTATACAATGCGTTAGTTAGATGTCAACTTGAAGGGAACGCAATTATTTGGGCCCCACATGAGTCTAAATACAATCTCATGCTGGAAAAGGTACAAAATAAATTCATTCGATTTTTATATATGAAACAGTATGGGGTGTACCCATTTTATCCACTTATGTATCCGACTTTATTCATTTTAGGAATGGTCGGATACAATGAATTAAGCGTTAGGAGGGACATAGCACTCGTCTCATATCATTTTAAAATTTTGATAGGTAGAGTAGAAAACGGTGTCATATTGGGGCATATAGGGCTATATGTCCCCGACAAGAACGTGTGGCCGCGCCGACAGCCACAGCTTCTGGCAGTGCCGCGGGCGCGTACTAACTTACTCAAAGAGGCGCCGCTGACGCGCGCACTTCGCACTCTCAACCTCATTGCTACTGAGCCTGACATATTCCACTGTAACCTGAGTGAATTCACAAGGATAGCTACCAAAATATTATGCTATAAGATGATTAGAAAATAAATTGTCGACACCACTGTATTAGGTAAAAAAGTAGCCTGTAAAAGTAGTCGTAAGGGAGGATAAATAAATAAATATAACGCATATAACTCACTATTAATTAAAATAATAGATAATAAATGATGGACATTCTGATTTTCTCAAGTTTTAAATAGCGTTTACTTAAAAGTTAGTTGACTTCTAGGATTTGGAAAGATAAGTAAAACATTGGTAATCCTCCTTAAGATATAAAAAATAATTTAACTATGTCCACCCAATTTTGTTACTCATAAAATCTATTAAACCTTGTAACCTACCTATAATATTTTTACACAAAT
Source organism: Tetheella fluctuosa (assembly GCA_951216915.1). Taxonomy (NCBI): domain Eukaryota; kingdom Metazoa; phylum Arthropoda; class Insecta; order Lepidoptera; family Drepanidae; genus Tetheella; species Tetheella fluctuosa. The sequence continues at coordinate 9,875,991 of OX578230.1, forward strand.
CAAATTAATACTTTCGAAATCACCGCAAAAAGCCATAAGTCGACAAGTTTTCAAATTACATACCCTCGTAATCGTTCATACGAACCATCAGCCGTAGCGAGGGGATTTCAGTATTAAAATTTATTAATATTACCCTTCAGAAGCGTGTAACTGAAAGATGCTTGACTCGTGGGTAGAATATCCTTATTTAATAAAAAAAAAAAAGATGCTTGTATTACTTAGAGAAATTTGAAATAATGAGATAGAAAATATAAATTTGAAAAAGGAAAAAGTAATGACAAATAAAAGTACTACAAAACGCACACACAGCAGATTATTCCCCAGAAATCAGTTTGCTTATAATCACCAGTAGAATAGATCCCTAATAGGTTTTATAATCTGATTATGTGCCAAAACTGAGGAAGTATCAGTTATTACTATTATATGTAATAAAAATAAATACTATTGTATGTAATTAAAATAAATCTTAATGTATTACATTATTTTTAACATAAAATCTTGTTAGGACATCGATTCTTTTCAATATTTAGAATAACGTTGTTTAAAAATATCTAACGATACATTGATGATTTTAGTTTCGCTGTCTACTCTTTCCTTTACTAACTTAGTTTACTAACATTAAAAAAGTAAGAAGTGGAAGGCACGTGCTGTGGCTTATAATTGGAAAAGTCTAGCTGTGGATTATTTCAAAAACTCTCCAAGTCGGCAAGTAGCTATATGTGAAAAAATGATCCTTCATACCAAAGTGGATCAAAATGACGGTAGAAATAGCCTCAAACATAAGAGCCACTGCCGGATATTCAATAATATTTTATAAGAAAACCCAGCGGAGAGACTGACCTCAGACTTTAAGACTTATATTTTAGGCAGGTTTTTTTTACATTTACATGCCAGAATTTATAGTTGATAGGCCTCGTTTTTGGGTTGCTAGCCAAAAAGTCCTTGCGATAAACTTATGGTTTGAAATTTAAAAACAAAATGCTACTAAAACAATTTCAGTTTGTTGTGTTACGCGATTACTCCGCCAATTATGAATCAATTTTGATGATTCTTATTTTCGTTTGGTAGGTCATACTTGAGAGGCATAAAAAAATTATTATGATCTGATCATGGACTTTGAAGATATGACGGAATTCCTCAACGAAAACTAGCAGGAATATCGCGATTGAAATATCTTAATCAATTTTATCAAATATTATTATTTATATGCATATTCTAAATCTTAATAGGTATTCAAAACACATAAGAAAATAAAAATGGAAAAATATGTTTGTATGTTAGTAACAAATATACTCTAAAACTACTAAACCGATTTCAATTTTTTTTTCACCATTAGAATGCTACATTATCCCTGAGCAACATGGGCTATATGTTATTGCGAGAACGCGGGTGAAACTACGTGGAAAAGCTAGTGCCTTATATTAAAACAGCCGATGAAAACTGTGATATTCATCGTCACCTCAAAAGATTCCATAATATTTTTTCTTTAAAGCCTTTTAAAACCTCAGTAATAGAGAGGTAGAGCATAGCGATATGTCGCTCAAAGAGCAGCTCGACTGGGGAAGTACCACCACCTTATAGAATACCGCAGCCAAATAAATTATAGTTGTGTTCCTGCGCGTGATTAAGGTCGCCAGAGCTCATCGGGGAGGGGGGAAGAGTCGGCAACGCGCGAGTGATACCCCTGGTGTTGCAAGCGTTCATAGGCTGCAGTAACCGCTTACCATCAGGCGGGACGTATGCTTGTTTGCCGACAAAGTGGTATAAAAAAAAATCTCACGTTGCAACCAAGTAACTATGTCTTCCAGCAGTTGAACTTGTGAGCCAGTTTACTTTTGGCTTGGTGTGCGTTCCACATTCCGCCTTATATGAGATATTGGTAAAACACAAGCCTTAGCAATATAAATATGATATCAAAATAGTTTTTCAACCCATAAATTGAATATAATCTGCCTTCATTGATACTACAAACTTTGTAATATCGTTTTTCCATATTCGTAAATATTCTCCACATTCTATCTACAAGTGCTCTACATCATACAATAGCATTAATTTAAATTGTCATCCGAAGAAATTCAACTCTATGCTGAACTCTTATCTGAACAGTATAAGTTTCATATTGCATCAGCAACATTGAATGGAATGAATTGTAATGGAACATGGAGTCTTGAATGTAAAGGATTATTTTTATTTTTACGCTTTAATTTTATTTTTAACTCAAACGCATGGAAGTTCTTTGACAGTGTGTCTTAGATATTTGAAGTTGAGTCAGGTATCGTTAAAAGTCTTCAGCCACATCATCATTCCATCACCAAGGATTATATTTACTTGAATCTATAAGAATCCATGGGGATGGGAAATTTAAAAAGGATTCTCGAAGTTTTAATTGTTATCTAGCGGTTAATAATTATGCACCGTTGCTCACATTTCTTTTTCGATGATTTTTAAATTGAGTAAATTAAACAAATAAGTAAATATTTTCAACCCGTATCCTAACTTTCCTAACTAATATTATAAATGCGAAAGTGAGTTTGTTTGTTTGGTTGTTTGTTTGTTTGTTACCTTTTCACGCTTAAACCGCTGAAGCGATCGCAATGGAATTTGGTATGCAGATAGCCTATGGTATGGAGAAGAACATAGGCTACTTTTTATACAGGGAAAACATAAGATACCTGGGGAACGTGGGTAAAACCGCGAGGCGGAAGCTAGTAAAATATAAAATACAAACTATAATATATAGACAATTTCCTCAAAGCTTCCAAACAGGCTGGCAGCGTTCCCTCTTTGTATGGCCAAGCTAAGGCATTGGCGGAAAAAGTTCTCCACCCGTCGGTCTCCAGAGCCTCGATAAGCTAAAAAAATCTTAGGCTCAATATTTAGCCACCCACATGGTTCATTATCAATAGCCTTTAGCCTACTACTGCCAGCAATATTAGCCTCCCAGATTGCGCCACTACTTTCAGTTCCTGCCATTTACCAGTCCACTGGCTAACGTTTAGAGCCAGGCGGTTATCTCAAAGCTATAAAGGAATATCCAGTAATACCAGTATCTCTGTGAATAAAGTGTATCAAAAGTACCGGGTGGGAGGCATACTTAGTGCAGGAAATGTGGCACATCGATTAGAACATTAGTGCAGGTTCAGTGAACGTGCGTCTTTGAGGCTTTGAGCTCGCGTAATAAGCTACCCCTTGAAAATATCTATTGTGATGGTTATTTATTAAGACCGCTTTAGGTAAACGAAATAATTGTTAGTTAAATATCTGGAGTAGGTTTTAAGGTAGATGATGGAGAATTAAAGGATAATGGTAAAAATATTGTTGTAAATTAGCTTCCACACCGCGGTTTCACCCCCGTTCCTGAGGGATTTAAATTTTTTTCGAGATAAAAAATATTTTATATGTTAATCCAGAATAGGTATATTCTATCTGTGTAACAAATTTCAACAAAATCCGTTCAGCTGTTATGCGGTTGAGTGGTCAAACATCTAAATATACAAACATTCACATTTATTAGTAGGATGTTTGATGGCCTTTGACGGCAAAAAACGGCATTAAAACGGCAAAAAACGGCAAAAAAAACCATGGGTGAAATCAGATGGCAACTGCAATAATTTATTCAAGATACATGTATTGTCTTTGAAAGGCATACATTATTAAGCGAGAAGGGACCTATTCCCTTATTTCATTTTATAATACGAATGGGTAAATTATTTCCTGCGTTATGTACCTACATTTATTTTGTCATAATTTCTTATTTATTACTGAGCATTATAAATATGTTCATGTATGCGTGAAATAATATCTCTCAGTAAAGAAGAAAATATATTATTACTGGCGACTTTACAAGTCGCCAGTAAGTGGGAAGGCGCAAGTGTATCTACACACGTGGCATCCCACACCAGCGGCTTGCCAACACTCCACGGGATCAAAGTCATACCATCCGGCCTCTTGCCATCGTCACGCGCAATTCCGACTGGTTCTAGTACAGAAGGCACGTTGGCAACAACAAGAGCCCTACGGATAATATCATTAACGTGTGGCGTGAAAAACGGCCGGCGCTTAAAGAGCACGAAAGCCCAAAGATATTATGATTGAGATGAGATGTTACGATGGATGAATACATGACTAGTGTAGTAGGTAAACAGTACTATAGTGTTTAGGTATTAGGGGAAGCATGAAATCGGCAGTATCAGGCAAGATTATAATACACTAGTTTTTCCGCGCGGTTTCACCCGCGTTCCCGGGATAAAATATAGCCCATGTTACTCCGGGATAAGGTAGCATTCTAATGGTGAAAGATTTTTTGAAATCGGTCCAGTACCTTTTACCAGTAGTTTTTAAGTATATTCGTTACATACAAAAATATAAATCTTTCCTCTTTATAATATTAATAAAGATAGGCAGGAATGGATACAAAGGTCGAGCAATGGATGCTATTGTCTTCTCTCTAACTCACGAAGCACTTTAACTTAACCAATATCAAAATTTTTAAGTATTAATAGAATGGGGAGAAAAGAACAGTATAATAAAAAACGCTTTAAATCTAAGGGTAGTTGGAATGGAGAGTGAATGGCTAGTGAATTGTATTATTATGTAAATTAAATAATATTCTGGGACATTATTCCTCACACACGGCCATCTGATGCCAAACTAAGCAGAGCTTGTACTATGGAAGCCAGATAACTGATATACTACATATACTACTTTCTTTTGTAAATACATACATATATAGATAATTACACCCAGACACAGGACAAACAGACATGTTCATGCACACAAATGTTTGTCCTTAGTGGGAATCGAACCCACGACCTTCGGCGTGGTAGATAGGGTATCTTACCAACCACACCAACCGGCCTGTCAAAGATATGACAAAGATGTTTTAACTGAAGATCGGAAAAGTGAGGAACAAAAAAGATGATCAGTTAAAAGGATAAAATCAAGACAAAAAATATACATTATCTACCAGTTTTTCATGACAGGTAGTACTTGTCGTTCAAATACTTAATCTTCGCGATCTAAACATTTGCTTTTTAATTTTATTATTATGGTTAAACCAAATTAGTTAACGAAATTTTGAAATTTCATTTGATATTATCACAATATGTGATATTTGTTAATAAATTCTTTATAATTACTAATACAAATACAAATTTCTAGTGTTCAACACGGCTAAGGTAGAAGCGGGGCAAAGGAGCAGAAGGCGTGTCACGGTAACGTACTGCGGAGAAATAACAGACTGTCACAGTTGAATGCGTACAGTTGTGAGCATGTGTGTGAGCTAGAACCTAATCATTCCAGTTAAACCTGTAATCGCTAACAATTGTCCCGGTATAGTTTCGGCAACTAATTTAATTTAAACTTATACTACTAGCCGCGGTTTCACCCGCGTTCCCCAGGGATCTTATGTTTTTCTGGGATAAAAAGTAGCCTATGTTCTTCTCCGTACCATAGGCTACCTGCATACTAAATTTCATCGCGATCGATAGTTAGGATAGTTAAGTTATTGATATATATTATATATATTATATTTAAGTTATTAAGTTATAAGTTAAGAGGATATTTTTGCTCATTTTGCATTCTGTTATATTCTTATCACATTTCATAACACCCACGCAAACTGACGAAATGACCCCATATTAAACCGAGACGGGAAGCTACTTTCATACAGCTAACCTGACCTACATCTTACTTGATTATTTTTTTGTATGTCAACACGCCACGTCGTATTCCAGAACATGTTTGAACGAGCTTTGTTTCACACTAGTCACATTGTACCCGGACGTGTTAAATGACACGTCTCGACAGGTTGTTATAATCGTAGTTGGACGGAGTGCATAAAATATATTTTTATGACATTATTAATTAAGGGCGTCACACACGGTGAAGATGCTATAATATTTTATCTTAAGATATATGAGACAGTGCTATACCAGTGAAAGAGAAGGAAAGTGAATGTAGGTAGTTACTTCTCTTTTCATAGTATAATATCTTAAGATAAAATATTATAGTATCTTCGCCGTATGTGACGCCCTTTACAGGCAATATTATAAATCGAACCTGTGGTGTGATACAGGTTAACCAACCCACCGGCCCATCAATGAAGCATCAAGTAAATCCTCAATTTCAAAGCTCTATTCAAAACAAACAATCCATCCAATCAAACCCTATCAATTTACAAAAAGAAATTCAAATGGAGCTTATCTGGTTCAGTCTACTTTATCGAACTTATTGTATTTATAAAGACAAAGCGTCCTAAATCGAAGTTCCCCTATCTTCAATTTCCGCTTCATCGCGAACCACGTCACGTGGGGTAGGCGCGTGGAAGATTTGCTATGACGATTTACATTGATAAAAAAGTTGCTAGAAGTGATAAAAACTTACATAAAAAGTTACTTCTACAAATATTTGATTAGACTTTAAACACCTAAATACCTACATAGGTTTATCTTACGTGTAAAAATCCTGTTGTAAGTACCTAAGTAAACAATTTATGAAAGTGGGTAATTTTTAGCATAGCGTAACGCTCGTAGATAGTTTTTTTTTTTTAATTTACACTCGTAGCATTAATAAAAAATACTCATATAGTTTGCCTAAATATTTTGTTAAAACTAATACATCAAGACGTGTCTTATAAACTATGCGATTGGATGAATTGGAGTGCGTATCGCGTGCTGGTTGCAAACAACATCATTTTAAAATGAAAAATGTATCACTGAAATGTTTGTACGCGCATAACTTCCAAACGACTGCACCAAATTGGATAAATCTTTCTTTTATGTGTTCGTTTTTGTCAGGATAAGGTTTGTAAAAAAAAAATACACCGGGCACGTGGGTGAAACCATAAATTAAATACATTGTAAATATGTAAATAAAAATAATACTCTTGAAATAAATGTATGTGTCAATAATGGTTACAATTGCAATCAAGTTGTTACATTGTAATAGCCGTAAATAAGCAAACGAGTGATCACACAAAAACTTGTTCTTAAGGCTTCAATCAATACCAAATAAATAAAATAAAATATATATAGAAACCCATTTCAATGGAATGAATTTGTAGAAGACTCCAATTCACGAGGATACGAGAGATTAAGAAAATTATAAGAATGTACTCGTACCTATCACATAATGAAAAGTCTAGACAGTTTGTAAAGTGCAGACACAACGAACTAAATAGTCTGAACGAATTGCTACACCAAGTGTAACTGTCGTAACTGGATGCAATCAGCAACTTGATTGTGAAAACGCTTATTTCTATAATATTTTTAATACTTCATAACTAGCTGTCCACCGAGGTTTCACTCACAACTTCATGATACAAGTTTCTCAACGTCTATCCTGGGGTCCAAGATTACTTGTATTTTTTTATTAAATAAAATAGAATTCGGAGTTTAGACGTGAAAACGTAGTTAACAGGCAGAAATCAATTTATAATTATAAATTTGTAATGAAATAATTATGATCAATGCATATTGCTCTGTGATTAACCAATTGGGAAGAATAATTCTCGAGTGAAGAAAAACGCCGAATGGAGTCACTTTTCTTGGTCGCAGATTACTAACAAGTTGATATCAGATGAGTTAACGACCGATCCCTATAAATATTATTGCAATCAGTTTCAAATTGATAGCAATATAATTGCAATAAAGCACTCATGCAGTAATCAGAATGTAAAAAGGTAATTAGTTAATCGCTATATCTAACTAATTACAACTGATTGCAATCAAGTTACAAGTATGTAATAGCCACACTAGGCTAAAAGTTGGCAAATCAAAATCATTTCTTAAGGAAATTAATGAAGCTGGATCATACAACTGAACTGAGAACTAAAACATGTTATAAATTCTCTAGAATCCAAGAATAGAATCCTGAAGCAGTCTCAAATTAAAAATATCCGACCACTAAATCAAGAACTTATACTAAAATCTATATCTATACTGTCCCGACGTCCATAAAACTAAATTTATCGCGGTCTGACATAGGTAATAAGAGTAATGTGCATTCGCCAAACACGTGTATGTAAGCGAAATACAGACGGGCCCGGGGCGATCGTTTAGTGTTGAATATTTTATTTGCTCACGTTGTTTCCTTGTAAGGAATCGGTAGGACCACCCCAGGGACTAATGTTCGAATTAATTTTTCATTCGAAGAAATGGTTTTATTTATTTGTTGTTAGATTTGACGTGAGAAGGACATTGGTAAAATTGTTACATATTTTTTTGTGTTCGTATTGTTTTTGATATTTTCATTTGCCCCAGCATATTATAGATTTGGAGTCCTTTTTTTCACATTTTTTTCTACATTTATTTACGCTTATTGCTTTCTTTTTGTCTAATTGTAACGTTGTTTGTCTGCTATTTCTGTATATATTTTTTACATTACTAAGTATTAGTTTTGCCTTCCGTGCTAATGTCATTGTTTATGATTTTGCCTCGTGATGTGAAATAAAGTTTTGTCTATTGTCTATTTAATTCTTATTTTAAATTATGACAATTGAGAGACTATCTAATTCGAACTGTGCTATTATCCCTATTGATTTACACACCCATAAAAATTGTGTCCGATATCTCAGTAGACCAAATATTTCATGTCGAATTTCGTGCAATAAAAACCACAGGTTAGTGCAGTTTGGGCACATAAATATACCTGAAAAATTCACAGGCGTAAAGTTATTATTTTATATTAAAAAAAAAAAAAAAAAAAAAATGCGAAAGTGTATTTGTTTGTATGTCTTTCTTTCAAGCAGGAACGGATCAATGTATTTTTTTTATAGATATAGTTTATGAACCGGAAAGTGACATGGACTATTTTTTATCCCGGGAACGCGAGTGAAACTGCGAGGTGAAAACTAGTTATTCTGTACACCGAGATAATATAAAATTTACTGGCGCAACGTTAACTTTTTAAATAAGCTTACACAAGCATGTACACACCAACTACTTTACGAAAAGATACTCTATCATTAAACGATCTTAGGTCCAAAGTCATTCCATCATCATTACATAATGCAAATTCAAAATTGGAACATTTTACGTCGTCTTTTTCCTTATTATTAGCATTGTGCGCACGCACTACGATGAAAATGTTAATCTCAACTTTAAACAGCCGTCAGCCCCAGATACGGGAAACAAGGAAGGAGATGTAATTTTTGTACTGACAAGTTTTCAACTGACATGGAAGACTTGTGCTGTAAAACATCGTTTTTCATCTTTACTCATCACATGTAAATGATGCACGTTTTTATTGTGAAACATAAGCAGCTAAATATACGGCTGAAATATTACAGATTTAGGCGTCTCACTGGGCACTCAGTTTAAAATTAGAAGCCTGGATAAAGTAATGAATCCTAATAATGATGACAATGCTTGGATGTAGCGCTCGCTCTTACAGGATACAACTTATGTAATAAATCTAAGTTTTGTTTTGAAAAGAGTAATAGAATATATTCAATAAATTAGCATAGTACTGCCCTGTTACCGTTTTCCCTTTTTCTAAGTAGTCAATATATATAATACCCTGGGAATCCCAAAAAACGGTTGCCATAACCTTTCCGGCCGATGGGACAGTTTTTGCTTTCTTTGGAGCAGGTTCACCCGGTAAAATCCACTGCTTCGATTATTCTTTCATTTCCGAGGTATAGTGGTGAACCCACGTTTCGTCTACGGTCACGAAACGTCGCAAAAACTCCACCGGGTTACGTTTGAACACGGCCAAACACTGCTCCGAAGTAGTCAGTCGGTTCCGTTTTTGTTCTTCCGTGAGTAAACGCGGCACCCATCTCGCCGATACTTTCTTCATACCCAATTTTTCTTTCAATATATTTTGTACCCGCTCGATTGAGACGTTTACAGCATCAACGATTTCTCGAAGTTTAATTCTTAGGTCGGCTAAAACGATATTTTCAATTTTCTTAACCATATTATTATCGTCTGTAGTCACCTCAATTGGACGACCTGAGCGATCCTCATCAAAGACGGTTGTTCGCCCCCGCTTTAATTCGTTAAAACAATATCTGATGTTTGACTTTGTGTTTGACCACAATCTCACTATGGTAGGTGATGATGTGGCCGAAGGTGGTAAGCACACAAAGCCTTGAAGGAACTGGCTCTCAAGTGCAGCTGCCGGAACACACCAATGGTGTTTGGCGACAGATTTTCAACTTGAGGGTGGTAGCCAGCCAGGCGGGTACTACAAAGTACCCTACCACCGTGCTATGGTTTCCTCACGATGTTTTCCTTCACCGAAAGCTCAAGCTCATTGTAGGATTCGAACCCACGACCTTCGCCGCGGCGTCGGACATCACTACCACTGAGCTATCATCGCCTTAAAATTTTCCTTCCAAAAACAGGAATCGAATTACAGACCGATACTGTTCATTCTTCATTTTAACAATTTATAGTTCACGTTTTCACTGAATTCCTCTCAAATGAGAAAAAAAACAAAAGAATGCTGTTTTTTTTGAATTTTTTCCCGACTCTGAAAAATGGCTTCAAACGGTCGTGTACATATTTTTGGCCAGTGATATTAATACATTTAGAAAGCGGGTACTTATCAAACAGCCCTCGTATATCATATCCTGAAATAAGAACTTTTTATCACGAAAAATATTAGTTACATAAAACCATGGGTTTGAAGCTACAAAATTTACTAGTGGTTTTAATTTTGAATGAGGAATTTAGTTAAACTACTTATCGTATAATGATTAAATGTACTTTTTTCATATTTTGCTCGATGTTACTTTGTAGTACTTTCGAAACTGGTTAAAAAAAGCCTTTATTTTCTACTTTAATTAAACTTTACGTGAGAACTCCTACATTAAAATACTGTTGTGTATAATAATAATTGTAAGTCCATGTTAGCAGTAGTTGTTTCTATGGCGTAGGCCTCTCCTAAACCATTCCCGTGCCTTTCGCATTCAATGAGATCCACATCTGTGATTGATAATGTCTCTCCATCTTTTACTTGGTCTCCCTTTTCTTTTTCCTGCCCTTTGGTACTCACTCCGTTAAACGTTTTGTCCGTCTATGGTTATTGAGTAGTGGAATTCATTTCCGTACGTGGTTTCATCTTTCCACGTGGTTGGTTACATGCTCAAATTTCTCGAAAAGCATTTAATGGTAATTTCTTGCAAAAGCGCTTGAATGGTAGGCTCTAGGCTCTGTTTACCACCTTCAGCCACATCATCACTTACCATGTTAATCATATACTTCTTTATTATCTTCAGTAAAAAAAATAGCATTCAATCTTGGTACAAAACTAGCTGGTTAGTCAAGTCAAAAATCATAAAAGAGACAAATAAGTTTTCTTTCCACAGAAGTGTGAAAACAAAGAGGTATCATTTGTAAATGTACAATCTCCTTGTATAGAGACGGAGGCAACTTGTTACAAGAACACGTTACGCGTGCTCCATAAATAAAGTGTTGTAAGTGGGTAATGTCGCGGAACTGGCGCGGAAACAATACCTTCTAGGGTTGCCGCTGCAAAGTTTCTTGTGGATGTTATCTTCATGTAATGGAGTAAGGTAACAATGTGGAATGTTAAGGATATGGGTTAAGTTTTTTTTATACCCTACAAGTAAAGTCAAGTAATATAATTACTGTACGACGTGTATATCCTTACCCGTAATGGTGATTTATTTAATGATTATGTAAATAACGTAATATTTTTTGACACATGATAGAAAAGTGATCAATAAGTAAGGCCTTACCAAGAAGGATCTCGTATTTCAGTCCAACCGTTTTGTTAATAGAGATATGTTTGAAAATTTTAAAAATATTTCTTTATTTTTAGGAAGATTTAAAGCAAAATTATGCAAATTATTAATTATTATTATATTAAGGGAAAGATTAAAGGAAAGATAAATGACTTAATGCTAGTTACAATCGATCATTATACGATCATTATATTTATAATAAATAAAATCAATCGTTTTTAATACACTTATATTTACAATGAAAAAAAGAAAGAAAAAAAAGCCATTTAATATAGAAAACTTCCTCGTTTTTAAACTAAAATATATTTAGTCTTTAGTTTTAAATCATTTTTGTTTCTTAAGGTCCACTTTTTCTAAAAATAATACGTATTATTTTTTTCAATTCCGACAATCAATTATAATTAGTTATGTGCCAGCCCTACATCACCCCACGATAAAAACGAAACGAGAGGAACCGCTTAAGTCTCCATTTATAACGTTACTCTTTAATTTGTGTATTCTTTTTTACGGTATTATACTTTGAAGTTAAATGATTTAATGGTAGGGATGTGCCTCGGATATTACGCAAGTAGGTCACAGAAATAAGGTCAAAGATTTGATTCCCAGAAGGGACAGGGTATCCATAAAATTGAAATAAGAAGTACATTGAAATAGATAGGCCCTCTGACATTCATCTCTCTAAGTATTTCGTCTAAATTCCTACTAAAGTAAAATGTTCGCGATATCGGCTATAAAATACTAGAATATCCTTTCACTCAAGATTTATTAAGCACTATCTAGATTTAGATTCCTTTTTATTGGAAATGATTGTTTAACTCTGATCTGTACTGATGGTCTTTGAAAGAAAAATCGTTATTTTTATTTTGTATATTATGGTATGTAATAATGTGGCCGCAAGTGGTAAGCACACAAAGCCTAGAAAAAACTGGGACGTGTTTGGCGACAAATTTTCTATTTTAAGTTGGTAACCAGTCAGACGGGTACCATAGTACCCTACCACCGTGCTATGGTAGTTGTAGCTTTGTAACGTAATATGGGGTTTCCCGACACGTATAATTTGAATTCCTTCAAGACAGAATGAATAGACCTTCTGAGAAACCGTGTAACATCCTCATTTTCTACTTATCTCATCGCAGAGTGAGTCTGAAGGCAAACGCAATCTCACATTTTAAATAATGAGATTGAGTTGAGGACATATTTAGTAGCCTGCTGGCTATTTAAGCCTAAATCAATTCACACACTACGCAGATACGATGATCAAGAGACAGCGCTGCACTAGTGAAAGGGAAGGAAAGTGATGAGTTGTAGTTGCTTCTCTTTACCTAGTATAATGCTGTCTCATTTATCTTCAGATAAAATATTATCGTATTTGCGTAGTGTGTTAATCGCTTTATGATGACAATGTTAGTAGAATCAATTGTAGTCATAAGTGCCTTATTAGGGCCTAATAAATGAGTTTGAGTTTGACAATTTGTTTCCATGCATCAGTGCTTAGTGACAAAGCCGCATTTGAGTCAATCCTCTACGCTTTGTGTAGTTATAATCTTTGCTCATCACAAAAAACGTTGACATGGTCAAATATAATATAAGCAAATCCATTGTATAGGCTAATAGATCCAATTACTATGTGTATACCCCAAAAACCTGTGTCAGTTTGTATAAATATTTACTACCTTCATGACGCTTACAAATCTGACTCATTCCTGAAAACATATCGCTTCCAATTTGTCAGTTTGTAGGTCTATGAAATTAGGTTACCGTCCGTTATTGTTTTGATAACCAAACTACGGTTATTGACGAAGATTTTTAAATGTCAATACGTAACTGATTGATTAGATGTTTTTGTTAATGTTATGGAAATACTTCATTCAATTAAAACTTTTTTTTATTGATTAAAAGAAAGAATACAAAACTTACAGATAGAGTAGGTATACTTTAAACCAATTTAGGATTCTACAAATACCATCGTTACCTACACGTCAATTGATGATTGACAGTTATATATATTATTATTTACACAAGTGGCTACCGTCGCCTATAAACATTAGCAATGCCAGGATTGTCAATGTGTTGCCAGCCTTTAAAGCCAAGAAGGTAAAAAAAAAATAGTAGCTATACTTAGCGAGAATCGATATTTACACCCCAACAAGATTTTAAAGTAAAACTGCTGTAACTGACTCGTGCAACTTGAGAACCGGGTATGAAGAACTTTATTTCTCGTTGCTGTTTACGATTTAAGCCCAAGAGATCTACATCTTTTGAGAAGCGTGCTTTATCCGATACTAATCCGAGAAGCGGGGCCTGTTTAAAAGTATACGACACACTTGAAGAATTTTTATGCATACATGGATATGTGTGTTTGTTTTTTGTTATGGTGTATATTATATTTATTATAATAATATATTTTTATATACATTTATTTCAAAATGAATACCTATATCAGATATCTGCTTTCCAAAATACTTGCTTTACTTATGTTTGTGATCAGAGAGACGTGAGTTAAAAAAACCGGCCAAGTGGGAGTCAGTCTCGCGCACGAAGACAAAAAAATCACGTTTGTTGTATGGAAGCCCCCTTAAATATTTATTTTATTCTGTTGTTTAGTATTTGTTGTTATAGCGGCAACAGAAATACATCATCTGTGAAAAGTTTCATCTGTGTAACTATCACGGTTCATGAGATACAGCCTGGTGACAGACGGACAGACAGACATACGGACAGCGGAGTCTGGAATGTATGGTATGGAACCCTAAAAAATAAATATTGGATACCGTCGCAGAAACATAACATAATAGAAGATTAGGTACCCTTCATAAGTGCCTGACTAGGGCGCAACTAATATGAATTTGGTTTTACTTTATGTTACTTCTAATTTTTATTACACAAAATCTTCTAGTGTATATCTTAACTTGCATTGCCGACTCTCAGTTAAATTTAATTTATACAGAACTACCTTTTTGCGCGGTTTCACTCGCGTTCCCGGGATAAAATATAGCCCATGTTACTCAGGGATAATGTAACATTCTAATTGTGAAAGAATTTTTGAAATCGGTTCAGTAGTTTTTGAGTTTATTCGTTATAAACAGACAATCATATAAATCTTTCCTCTATAGTATATATTAGTATAGATTAGCTCTGCCCAACGGTTTCACCTACATTATCGGGATATAAAGTATCCTATGTTTATCTCCAAGAGCCAATCGATTTGCTCGTTTAAACGTAATACGTAACAAACAGATATTTAGACTCAACTTTGACAGCGTGTAAAAAAATCAGCTGTTCCATACATATCGGCTGAGTGGGATTCGAACTTTTTATGGTTGGTACATAAGATCTTCTTTCAAAGTTGGTTACTCGCATTCCGAGACATATTATCTTTTCCTGGGATTAAAACCTAACAAAAAATTTTTTTTTTGAAAAACCCTTGAAGCTTCATAGGGCTGAATGGTAACCAACATACACACACAAACTTTTACATGTATAATATTGGTAAGATTTTTTCTTGTATACATACATTGCGTGTATTGAATCCTTGTATTTTATCTCAGCACGCTCCAGTGAATTTAGTGTTCATAAAATGTTAAATGATGTGAATGAATTTATTTTTTACATTATAAATCAAAAAATCATCAACCTGTGAATTTGTAATGGTTACCGCCCAATATACATACATAATTAAACGTAGGTAACAATAATCGAAACTACAAAGTCTTTTGGGTTACGTTAAATTTGTGAAAAAAAGCAGTATACTTATTAGAAATGTCCATAGCAGCTAAACAAGGCCTTATCCAGTAGTGTCATTAGTTTATGATTCTGAGTTCTATATTTTAGTGACATAAAACAGATCTGAGAAGCATTACACTCGTCATTTTTTAACCGACTTCTTTATAGACAGGCATGTGTTTGACCTCAAACTTACCGTGAAGTGATAATAGGACCGAAGGTGGCAAAAACACAGAGAATCTAGCTCTCAATGATATCCGCCAAAATACGTAGTTAACTCACCTATTTAACGGACGGTGACCTTTATAAGTATAATTTGGAAGTTTTCTTATCATGAAATTTGTTTCGACAATGTCCTTCTAATATCGAATTTCATGGAAACATATATTATTTGGTCCTTGATAGGTTACCAATACAAATATTTATTTATTTCTACGAATATTTATTTCTTTCTAGAAAGGTACAACAAAACTCTCTACCACCATACTATGGTTTCCTCACGATGTTTTTCTTCACCAAAAGCTCAAGCTCATTGTAGGATTCGAACCCACTACCACTAAGTCATCATCACCTTAAAATAATTGTGATTAAAGACAATAGAAAAAAGATACATAAGTACACAACCTGTGACTTTTATAACTATTTTTCGTCGGGTAAAAGAATGACTAGCATTGCAACTTTACTGTCAAGATAATAACTTTGAACAATTGAAGAAAACAGACCCAAGGGATATAGTAGTTGAATAAAAGGATAAAATATTGAAGCATTTAAAGACATAAATACTTTCAGACACTGAATGCATTGGAAATTCAAAAGAAGGGATAAAAGCGCTTATTCATCCAGTTTAGCTGCGTATCGAGAGCGGTTTCAAGTTTGTATTTACCATAAACTGTGGTTTATAGAGAAACAAGATGGCACTGTTTTGAGACTACGTAATAATAGGGATGATAACTGACACATAAAATAAGCTACTTTTTATGAAATGTCAAAACGATAGGTTTATTTAAATACATAATTATGACGTAATAATTAGCATTAAGTTAAGTTTTACCTTTTATGGTTAGATTGGTCATTAAAAATCATAAAAAGGGTAAAATTAATAAAAACATCGTGGTTTCGCCACTTTTTTTAGTTGTTTTATACTTTAAGTTGATGTTTGATAATTTATTTTGAATACAGGCATCTTCCCTATTTTTGGTTAATGATAAAGTAGACATACAAAGTGTAAAATATAGCTATACAATATGTAAAAAAAACCCTGTCTGATCCGAAAAGGGTATGTATCCTAATGACATTGCAAAAAAACATAAGGAAATTAGATTATTCATTAATTAAAATAAATATACTATTTTAATTTATAATGCACCCGAATTACCCTAATTTACCTGAAATCTGGGAAATTTTTGAAGTGTAAGCAACACCGTCGTCGGTGGCGGTATGTTTAATCGTGTGGCAAACATAGCGCCGTGCCCTGTTTAAAGCACCGCCGCCGCACCGGCACGTGTAAAACGACAATACCTACCTTGCAGAGGATTCATCAAAATTCCGTTTTTCCTTACTTGTCTCATTTGGTAAACAAACAGAAACAGTAAGTAGTGGGTATGAAAATCACAACCCTAAGTTAGGTTTGAACATCTTGATTATTGGAAGAAACTTCTTCTCAGTTGAAGGCGACTTCCGAATCGGTGGTAACTTCAGTAGTTTCGACGTTCATAAGTGCCCTCTTAGGGCCTAAACTGAATAAATGGCTTTGACTTTGACTTTGACTTTGAAACACATGATATGAACTACACCAAAAACTGCCACCAAAATTATTCAAAATAATTTCCATAAAATCAAAATAGTATCAGAATCTATTTCAACAGATTAAAAATGACATATCACACTTTGACATTTATAAATGCTAGTTGCTCGTTTTATTTCTTTATTTAAGGAAAATATGGTTTTCAGAAATAATTTATTTGATCGCTCGTGATAATGAAGGATATTCTGGCAGCTTACTTTAAAAATATTATTATAAACACTATTTATTCCCAGTGTTAAAAAAAATAATTGTCAAATAAGACAATGATTGTCAATAAAGAAAAAAGGACTTTTAATATTTCAGTTTCGCGTAAAAAATCCTTTCGTCGTTCTGTAGCTGTGATTGTGTTCCGCGAAATATCGTACTCAAATCAAGAGTATTTTAATATATGAATGTGTTAAGGTAGGAGTGACTGCAATTATGCAGCGGCTCGTAGAGATTACGAGATGCGTAATGTAATGTAATGTTTGCGGATTGTAACTGCTTTTGACCAAATTAAGTTGGTCATAAATGTGCTACAAAGCGTCCATGACAACCTTGTGCGACGGTGCCAGACCTGTATTACAGTTGGTGGTAAGAATATGGAACAGTATCTTCGTCAGAACCATCGCATTGGCGTCCTAATTGAATAATCCGACACGATCAAAACTCGGACGAAACATAAAAAGCTCTTTTCAGAGCTGCATAAAATTAATTGTTTTCAACGACTGAAATCAAACAATTAACTAATAAGCGGAGCCTGGGGTCAACGGGGGTCATGACCTCATGCATTGCTACCCGATAGACGACGCGCGCTGCCCCGCGCCGCTTTGTATGAAAGTGTTGCCATGTAAGTAAAAAAAAAATATAATATTTTAATTCAATTTTAATCGGGGTAATTTTTTAGCTTATTACCTGAAAAGGATTACATAAACAGAACTTAATCTCGATACCTAATAACACCTTAATGGATCGGACAGGGTTTTTATTACATATTGTATATTAAGTGCTGCATCCGAGAAACAGCGGTGTGCGACTGTACAAAAAAAAATGTTACAGACATATTAAAAAAAAGAACATGTACTAGCCATCGTATACCTACAACCCCTTTAGGAAGTAAATACCTGCTATCATAGATAAAATAAAAGAGGTAATATACTACCTCTTCTTTGAATGCCATTTGAAAGCGAATAAAATAATTTAATTTGACAATCGTCTCACTAGCATAATATTTATGACAGTTCTCATTGTTGATTCCGAATTCAAAAACTTGATCAAAACTTTGTTTCCTACAAAGTAATATGCATCTTTAGTAAAATTGCATTTCAGTTCCTTGAGATTACATTACAGGTTAAAACTTTTTCATTTCGTCTTCTGCTTTAAGACAGTTGGATTTTAGAACTTCTAAGAGTTAATTTAATTAAGTACTTTATTTATTTATTTAGTGTTAAGTACCTACTTTATTTTTATAACAAAAGCTCGACAAGCAAGAAGCCGGTCTACCGTTATTGGCTACCGTCGCGTTAGAGCAGTGCCTATTGAATATCGATTTTCTATTTCATTAATTAAATTACCTAATGCACTTGTTTGTTTTAAAATAATATTATATTACATTACATATAGGATTTCTCTAGATACACAGCGTTGAAAATTTCGTTTAACAATATAGGCACACATTCAATAAAGCTACACAACTTAAAAACTAGAAAGTCTTCATTCTGTCTGCAATCAAAACATACAAAAAAAACGCTTAAAAATTATACCACATAAAATATACAATTTTCTAATAGATAAAAATAATACTACTAATTATTTAATTATAAAATATTACTTACATACACAATCAACAACATTCCAAGACATAACCAACAATACGCCCAAACTCAGCAAATATGCTGTGAGACATCATGGCTTATCTCTTTGTTGTAATAATTGGAAATCTAAGGTCTAAACACAACGTGAATCAAGAGAAAACCTACCTCTAGTGTTGCAAGCGTCAAAAGGCTACGGTAACCAATTACCATCAGACGAGCCGTATGCTTGTTTGCCACCTTAGAGATAAAAAGCCAGCCAAGTGCGAGTAGGACTCGCGCACGAAGGGTTCCGTATCATTATCTATAAAAACGGCAAAAAAAATATGGGAGTCCCCTTAAATATTTATTTTATTCTGTCTTTTAGTACTTGTAATACATCATCTGTGAAAATTTAACTGTCTTACTATCACGGTTTATGAGATACAACCTGGTGACAGAAGGACAGACGGACAGTGGAGTCTTAGTAATAGGGTCCCGTTTTACCCTTTAGGTACGGAACCCTAAAAACAACATAATAGTTTGATTTGATTGAAACAGTTGAAATTTAATCCTGAATCTGTTCCATGAGGTTTATATTCGATTTACACAATAGAGACTTGACTTGAGTTCTGATTTCTGTTCTGAAATCCTTAAACCTAATTTTCTTAAGAAAATCACTATAATTCCCTCACTTAAAATATCTGTATACAATGAAAATCCATCGATCTCCAGCACACGGTTGAATATTAAAGGTTTATCCTGAAAGACATAATTCAGAATTTCATGAATTTATTTAACAATTCAAAGCACAAATAGATCCAGCCGACGTTTTCTGAAGATATTAAACAAACGGATTAATAGAACTCGTAATGTCCTTCGGATAAAATTTTTAATTGTATGATTATGTGATTTAATTTGATTCTACAATATATTTATTTTCGTTGTCTGTATATAAATTATGTATGTATATAAAAATGAATCCATATTTCCTTTGATCACGCCATAACTTGAGCACGACTTTTTCGATTTCATTCATATATTTTTTAAAGTTTTCTAATACATTGTAGAAGGTTCTTAAGAAAAAAAAATTAAGAAAATTGCGCGGAAAATTCGAAAATTTCAGAAAACTTAAGGCTCCAGTCTCCCTAAAATCAGTGTTCTTGCGGAATTTATCAGAAAAGAAATATTTTTTTTAGTCATCAGAAAAGCAACAAATGAAATATATTTTACGTTATTTTAAAGTGTGAGATTTGAAGTTTCCAATACATATTTTATGTTTTAATTTGACGCCACTTTTATTAGCTTTGTGAGGCTTTAAACTTACCTCTATTTACGTTCTACGCGTAGAGCGTCTCATTCATGCACTCGCCACGAAAAAAATATAACAAAAACAATAAATGTATTCAGATTACATTTGTCGACAAATCCTCTACAATAATCTTATCTAGTTACTTCTTTTCAAAATCGTCTCAATTTATTATTTAAACTGCTTTAAAAAGTTATAAATTTCTGAATTCGACCCTTGCAACATATATTTTTTTCTATTACAAAGTAATAGTTCGGCCATACCATAGTAGGATTGTGGTTAAAGACAGATGGTCCATCTGATAGTAAGTGGCCCCCCTCTTAGATAAAATATTAGTATCAACGCACAAACCAATGAGTTGCCAAGCTTTATAATGCCTAGAAGGCAACTAGCTCCAATAAAATACTGCAGGTAAAACATTAATGAAGTGAACAAACCTAATAAATAATAAATATTCTGGGAAACTATTCTTCACACACGGCCGGCCATCTGACCCCAAACTAAGCAGAGCTAGTGCTAAGGAAGGAAAACTTTTGTAAATATATCTTATATTAGTAAGATAGATAATTACACCCAGACTGAAGACAAATAAACATTTTCATGTACACAAATGTCTATCCTGAGTGGGAATCGAACCCACGACCTGTGGCGTAATATACAGGGTATCTTACCGACCACGCCAACCGGCACGTCAAACCTGAAGAATTATTTGATAAGAAAACTTCACTTCAGCAATAGCAATATCCCGCGACCAACAGGTGCAAGCAAAGTTGATATATAAATCTTACAGTTGGTGATTTACGCGGGAAATTTGCTACGGTTTCCAAGTGCTTGTTTCATTCGTGATAAACACAAATGTGTGGTCGGCTGTAAATCTTTATACTTGGTAGCAGTTTCAAGTTACTATTTGTGACTTATAAAGACAGCTTTGCATGCGTTTATTTCTCTGACTCTTAGAAGGTTTCTTTTGCTAAAAACACATTTCAGCAAAAGAAACCACTTAAATTAATTTCTTCTACTTATTATTTTCGGAGTAGAATCTATCTATAATATACTATTTCGTGGTTTCACTCGCGATTTCCAATTTAACCTCCTAAATACCAAATTTCAGAAAATTCCTTTTCAATACACTCATATGGAACGAATATTTCCTCTAAATTATAAATCTGTAGGTCCACCGGTTTGGGCTTTATGTTATCTGTCAGTTAGTCACGAAATTGTTTCATAAATCTGTATAATTATAAATGGAAAAAGTGACTGACTGACTGATCTATCAACGCACAACTCAAACCACTGGACGGATCGGGCTAAAATTTGGCATACATATAGCTATTATGATGTAGGCATCCGCTAAGAAAAGATATTGGAAAATTCTACCCCTATGGGGGTAAAATAGGGGTTCACGGGTGAAACCGTGGGGCGGTAAGCTAGTTATATCCATTCAAATACCTAACGTTTTTAATAGTCGTATCATGTATATAAAAGTTATTTTAGTGTATTTAAAACTTTTAAATTTTATATCTCCGTTGTAAACCCTAACGTTTTTCTAACTACACTTCAACACAAAGTAGCGGATAATTACTTAAATCTGTGTTCAACACGTAATCCTTTAAAAAGGTCCGAAGCTTTCTAACTTTTTCGTTTTCAAACTCGTTTAGTAACTATTGATTTTGCTAGTATTTAATGTAACTTGGGAGACAAAAAGTTTTATTCGAAACCTATTCGAAGTTGAATAAACGGTTACTGTTTATATAAAAGTTTAGTTTTGGGTTCTACTTTCCAGAAAATTTATAATAACATATCTAGAATTTAGTTACTAATTGATAATTTCCAACAAAGTGTTTTTAATATTTCATAAAATGTTATAACGTGTATAAGTTAACCTGTTATAGATTTTGGGTATTACAAAAGTGGGTTATTTGACAGTCAGGTAAACCACTTTAAATAGACGACCAGTACAGCTACTGTTCTCTGAGTATATATTTTTTGTCATAGTTATATAATGACGACAAAAGTCGTGACTTATGGACATACAACCATGGAAGTGATCACGATGTAATTTTCTAATAAATGAGGACATAGAGAAAGACAGTCTTCTCTCGCTCGAACTTAGAATTTGTATTCAAACTCAAGCCTAAAAAATGAAGCCTTAGGTACCTAACAATAACTGTAAAAGGAAGTTCAAAGTGAAGCAAGCACGACTACATTATGTGAACAGTGTGTTGAGCACTTTACATTTTATACCCTTGGTAATATTGGAAAGTTTCCCGTCACAGGGATATTTATATAAAAAGTTTTGTTACTTTTGTCGCGTCTATCTAATAGACTTGTTTATAATCATTCTTTCTTGTAAATTTGTATTTTACCAAATAATAAAAACTAGAGTAAATCCGGGCACGCATCACTGTAGCTTTCCCAAAATCTTTTATTGCAATAAAGCTCGTCAATACCTACTCAGCAACAAACAAAAAAACATTCACACAAAACAGAAGAGAAAATAGTAGCCAACTATTTTTTCTTTGCCTATTTATATATAGAGTACCAAGATATTTAGTGACTCTCATGTTAGTTCTTATATAAAAACAAGTCCTAACATTTCTATACAGAAAGCCTCTCGTGCCACACCTCAAGCACACATAACAGGTTTAAGGATATCACTGAGTGTACCTATTAAGAATTCACAAACAGAATTCACGAATCCGTTGACAGAGGTGGTCATAACAAATGTCAAGATCTCAAAGCCAACCGCTCGACATTCACAAGCACTTACTTTTAATTCCAGCCCTTCAGTTCCACTCAGCAAATTGACCTAGAATAATGCTATTAGTACATAAGTGTAAGGCTGTTTTGAAATACTGTGTTTTAGTATCAGAATAAGGGATTATTGTAAATGGTTTTTTTTTAATATGAAAAATTGGTAGGTATTTTATATTGCTGAGCGGAAAAGTATATGAAAATTCTTTTTTAACGTGCTATTTTTAGGATTCCATACCCAAAGGCTAAAACGGGACCCTATTACTAAGACTCCGCTGTCCGTCCGTCTGACTGCTGTCCGTCTGTCACCAGGCTGTATCTCATGAACCATGGTAGTTAGACAGTGGAAATTTTCACAGATGATGTATTTCTGTTGCCGCTATAACAACAATTACTAAAAAACAAAATAAAATAAATATTTAAGGGTTTTTGTTGTATGGGAGCCCATACAACAAAAGTGTTTTTTCCGTTTTTATAGATAATGGTACGGAGCACTTCGTGCGCGAGTCTGACTCGCACTTGGCCGGTTTTTTATATAACACCAGTATCTGACCTAATTAAATTATACAATGCCAAAAGACAGCCATTCACGAGGGCTGTGGCAATAGTACAGCCAGTAATCTCTTTATCTCAATCTTCCCAAATCAACATGAATCTCTCTCTTATTATAATGACTTTTAATAACTATCTATAGCAATTTTATTATAAACTTCTCAAGTAAAGAATTTGACTTTTATTTTCCTCGTAGGTAGTTGTAGTATAAAGCACTAGGTATGTATAATTCGGGAGAAATTGCGATTCCCAACTCGGTCATACACCCTTGTTGGTAATAGATCACTTTCTTCCCTCGGTGAACAATACACGATTGTACATCGTTAAAAATATTGTTAGGGATCAAATGATAAAATATCATAACACATTAAATCACTATTACTCCGCCATATTTGCCATAAACCAGAATACCTGTGCCGTGCTACCCGATAACTAACTATTTGAATCGACGATAGCTATAAAACTCTTTAACGCCCAGATTTATGGCGCTTCAATGCGGCACTTTTCAGCGTTCAGTATGAAATTCAATATCTTTGATAATACAAAGACTCTCAAAATATGATGTCATTATGCTTTGAATTTTTGCTTTTTGAGCTTTCCTTCATTTAACCTTTCTTTATGATAAATTATTTTGTTGACGTTGAATAATTAAATTATTTTTATTATCTTCTGTTTCATGTTTCAGGATTTTTGATTTAAACGTGACATACATTAGATATTAAGTATCTTACCTTAGTTAATATTTGACTAGCATCACATCTCGGCTTTGTACGAGCTTTCATTAATTATACATCAAATCCAACCTTCCTAGTAAATCATTTGTTATACCTAATAGTATATTACGCACTTAGGGTAAAAAGTAGAGCCTTCTCCCCGCGGATTTTTGATATAATTGTGGGCGAGGATATTTTTCTATTCTCCCGTGGAGCGTACAGTATTTTTCTCACACCAAAATGAAAAGTTCGATGGACAAAAGTGTCCCGTTCTCTCCCGGGCACTAGTCTAAGCGAGAAAAGTAGGACAATATATTCGTCGCGGATTGTTAGATTGTCATACCTCTCATATTTGATATCTTGAATTCATCTCAGTTCAACAGTATGTACTTTAAGATTGAATTGAATCGCTGCAGCAACGACGTGTAAACCTTGACCAGATCTTTTTATATTGTGTAGTGAACAGTAAATATGATTGCAGTAACATATTACAACAAATTGGTCTATCTGTACCTTATAACTATCCTCGAATCAAAATAACAAAGCTATTTAATACTGCATACTGTCGTACAAATGTAGGTCTCCACTCTCCTTTAGTAAGAATCTGCATTAAATATAATGAACTCAGTGCTAAATGTCCAGACCTTGATATTTTTTGCGACTCAATTATTATTTTTAAAAAGAAAATGCTGACTCCATCCTGTAACGATCATAAAGAATACTACGTAGTACCTAATAACTGATTTTGTTTTCTTTTTTAACTCATTTTATTTGATAGCATTTATATTATATTTTGGTTAGAGATTTGAATTTTTATTTTTATATACATTATTGATTAATGTTAAATTTAAATAGTAGGTAAGTATATTTAAGAATGATGTCAATACTTTTTATTGTTATGTTTACAAGTAAAATAAAACCAATAACATTTTCTAATTAATAAATGTAAGCATCATGTTAGTATTGCAAATAAATAAACAGTACACCTTTAATAATTGTAACTAACGTCTTAGAGTCGGGCATGTTTTGATGAAAATTGCTCATAATTAATTTCTTGGACCCGTTCGCTTTAAAAATATTAGATGCATATATCACATAAAGTAGCTCTAAGAAATAACATAGTTATGTTTATTTATATAATACACAACCCTTCCGCCCGGTTTCCGAGGTTTCATTCGCGATCCCCTATTTTACCCCCTTATACGTTGAATTTTCAAAAATCATTCCCTAGTGCTCACTTACAGAGTCAAAGAAACACATAGGTACTTTCCTATGCATTTATTTATGGTTCTAGCCCCAGGAGTTTAGACTGTGCGTTGAGATGTCTATAATATAAGACGAAAATCGCAAAAGTGACAAAGTCCAATCAGCTATGCTATTCTGTACTAAAACTCGACAGTGGATTCTTGAAGTGACTATTGTCTGTCTCCCTCGCGAAACTTGGTAATCAGGAGTTCACGAGTGAGACAGAGAATAGTCACTTCGTGTTTTCTCTGTCGAGTTTGAGTACAGAATAACATAGCAGATTGAAAAGTAAACCTTCAGTTTAAATTATGTTGGGCTATGTTAGATGGTAATTTATATTGGTTATTTCTATTACTGCCTCTGCATTAAATCGTATTGTTACAAGTGATTACGTAACCAACTGTGGTTAGCATGCAAAGGCCAGAACACAACATACTCTCGGGCCTGAATATACTGGATATAAAATTGAAATCGAGTGAAGCTTATCTCCAATCCAGCTATTTCTAAACAGCGTCACATACTAAGCTCAAAGCTAAACTTCTAACGAAATACAGTTCAAAATAGACACTATGAAACTATCTATGAAGTGTAATATTGCATGCAGATTTGTATTTCGAGTTGTACCAGATTGGGACGTGAACGACCGGCATTATAAATTAACAAGCGAAATAGTCACGTTAGCATTCATACAAAACTGAATAAATATACCGTAGACAGAGAAGTCAATATACAGTGTCGCGTTGTGAATATGTGTGTGTTGTTTTATATATTTGTGGTGTGTGTAAGTTGTTTTATATATTTTAAGGCAATGATAGCTCAGGGGTAGCACAGCGTAAAAAACATACAGTGGTCTATCGCGATGGAAGTCATGCAAAATGCCGCTTTGTATAGGCATTCGTTATTGCTGCTTGGGCTCGCTACCGCCCCTCTCTCACCCCGCAACTCCCGCACGATTGCTCTGTCTAGACGTGTCTGTTGGCCGACTGTAAGAGTTACATAGACTGTGGTGGTGACTTCGAAATCTGTCGCCAAACACCTAACCTAATGGTGTGTTCCGGCAGCTGCACTTGAGAGCCAGTTCCTTCTGGGCTTTGTGTGCTTACCATCTTCGGCCACATCATCACTTAACATAGTGAGATTGTGGTCAAACACAAGCCTATACAAAGTATTTTTTTAAATATCGTGATGTTTTACGTATTTTGCCCGCGCTTAAAATTTACTTAAGGTATACACATTTAACGTAAAATCACCATAACTTTTCTTCAAATTTAGAAATTCGCTTAGCTCTTTTTCCCATTAAATTGTGTAGGCGCGTCGTTTGATACCGCTCCCGTACGACACACCGATACGATCGGTGTGTGTCTATGGATAATGGAAATGGTAACAGATTAAATACATGATAATAACATTATGATTTAAATAGAAAATCTATTAATTAATTACGCTCTTACAAAATCATTACTACCCTACTATTACTTAGGTTGATAAATCAAATTAAAAAAATAGATTTAAGTTCAATCGAGACAAATGCTGAGTATTATAGTTATAGACTAAATATTAAACACATAAAAATTCAAATAAATAACTTAAAAAGTATTTTTTTATCTGTAGACGCGTTCTGAATCGCGCAATAAAAAAAAAATATTGCCATTTCCTCCGCTGTGAATAATAATATCATATTATTAATTAAATTGTTAATTTTGTGCATAATTGTTACGAAATATACACTAGTTGAACATCTAGTTCAGGGCCTGCAGTCTCGACATGGATAAAGATGTCATCGCAAACTACCGATCGCTAAATAATAACGAAATCGGTATCTTATCGAATTTTCTCGCAAACTTAACGAATGTTTGCGAAAATTTCGACTATTTTTGACAGCCCAGTATCTAGTGTCAGTGTCAGTGTCAAAAACAAGAATTTCTCATTTAAAGCTATAAGATACTAGCTGTAATAGGCTAGGCAAATTTCATCGCGATCGGTTCAGCGGTTTAGGCGTGAAAAGATAACAAAAAAAAAAAAACAAATTATTAAACTCACATTATTAGTTAGGATGTATGAATCAGCTATCCTACAAAGTCTTATATTTTCATTCGAATAAAATGTAGAGACAGATTTGATATAAATAATTCTATGCAAAACTATAAAAAGTCAAATAAAATACTTTCCCAAAACAAAACTATGTCTCTATTTCGGTCACGTTGGGTATGAAAGGCTCTTATTTCTGCGGGTGACATGTGTCTGTGGCGTTACCTTGGAGTCACGTGTGACTGTCACGCCACCTGTCAATATGAAGCGGGTAAAGTATTGCGTACATACCTTTTTTAGTGCAGATATTTTGGGAAGATTTTGAACTTTCGACAGCCGAAAGAAGGTTAAGGTGGTAGAAAAGTTTGACCACAATCTCACTATAAGTAAGTGATGATGTCACCGAAGGTGGTAAGCACGAAAACCTTTGAAGGAATTGACTCTCAAGTTTAGCTGCCGAAGCACATCGGTAGCCAGGTGGGTACTACAAAGTACCATACCATCTTGCATGGTTTCTTCTCGATGTTTTCCTTCACTAAAAGCCCAAGCTCATTGTAGAATTCAAACCCACAACCTTCGTCACGGCATTTGACGTCACTACCACTGAACTATCATCTCCATATAATATTCTGGGACATTATTCCTCACACACGGCCATCTGACCCCAAACTAAGCAGAGCTTGTACTATGGAAGCCAGATGACTGATACATAAACTACTTTTCTTTTGTAAATACATACACGGTACAATGAACTTTTTCGCGTTAGGAGCCGCGGGTGAAACCTAGCTTTCAATAAATCCAATGTCTATTTGAAAACTTCAAAGTTACAAGCAAACTGCAACGTTAGAAACTTAGTTAATCAGTGTCTATACACTGTAGCTAGACACTGGACACTTACACTAAGTTGCAGACATAAAAACACGTGATACCAAAGCCATGGAAAAGTTTGTTCTTAGCACAGTTGCGGATCTAGTGAACTTCTAAACTGGGTAATTAATGTTCTTGTTTTCTATTTAACGTTCTGCAATCTTATTTTTAAAGTTTTTGTTGTAGGTACTACTTTATTTAACCAAATAATGCGAAGGTTTGTGAGAGTGATTTGGATGAATCTTGGCACATAGATAGACCATGTACTGGATATATACAGGGTTCACCGACAGCCCTCTGCAAACTGACAGCGTGCATTCAGCTCCTTATTTTAAAATCATATTCCACCCGAAATTTTCTCTGGAATTTTTTCATTTTTTTTATCGTTTTTTCAGTTACTATTTTCTTTATATCAATGTAAAATTACATTCACTGTACGCAGCACTCCGTTTATGTAAATAAAACAGCTAAAATAAAAAAATCAGCAATGTACGTTGAAATACTCTAACGATCGACGCGTGAAAGGCTCGGAGCCTTGCCGTTCGCTACGTGCATTTTGCCACGGTATCTATACATTGCGTATGAGATAATAAAACAAATCAGGTTTATTGGATTCCCATAACGTTCCTGAAATAATTTTATGTAAGGGCTGTCACTTACACCCTGCCTGCCTTAGCAAATAGAATATTTTTTTATCTCGGGTGAAGAAAGCGAGTGACACCGCATTATTACACTACTTTAACTTTTTAATTTGATTGTGTAGTCTGGTCTTGTAGTTTGATAATGACAGCATTCTGTCTTTTTAGGGTTCCGTACCCAAAGGGTAAAGACGGGGGTAAAAAAACAAGGGGTAAATTTGGTAAAGAGCATGGTCTTATAGCACAAATAAAGGAAAAATTCCAAATATAAAAAAGTTGAAAATCCTTTAATTTTTTTTAATTAACTTATTTTATGAACAATTAAAGTAAAAAATACAAACTATGATATATAGAAAACATCCTCAAAGCCCTCGCTGCTGTCGATAGGCAAGGTTCCCAACAGGCTGGCAGCGTTCCCTTTTTGGATGGCCAAGCTTATGCGTTGGCGGAAAAAGCTCCCAGCCCGTCGGTCTCCCGAAGCCTCGATGAGCTTGGATGATAAAATCCGAGCAAATCGGCGAGCCTCGAACCCCCATGGACCCATGGTTTCAACTGCGAATGGCATGAACGAAAAATTAGAACCAAGACAAGCGTATTTTTTAAATTTGGATTTTTCAGCACCGGTTGCAGCCACCCCAGCGACTTTACAAGTCGCCAGTAAGTGGGAAGGCGCAAGTGTATCTACACACGTGGCATCCCACACCAGCGGCTTGCCAACACTCCACGGGATCAAAGTCATACCATCCGGCCTCTTGCCATCGTCACGCGCAATTCCGACTGGTTCTAGTACAGAAGGCACGTTGGCAACAACAAGAGCCCTACGGATAATATCATTAAGAGCCGCGTGGCGTGAAAAACGGCCGGCGCTTAAAGAGCACGAAAGCCCATGGTGGCCGAGCTCGTTGACAAAGTCTCCGCAGCGGCAGCGATGAGGATGATTGGTCCTGGAACCAAGACGGAGACAAATGCATAAACTTAAAGTGATCCTTTAATTGTATCTTCCTTCCCCATACATACGTAGTAACGCCAATTAATAAAGACCTGTAAGTTGTATGAGCGCTCATACAATTAAGAGGTCTAGCTTGATTGGCCCAACCTCAAATAAGGTTAATAAATAAAATTGTGCATTTCCCGTGATGGACGAACGATGGACGAAGCTTGTACGGAACCCTCGGTGCGCGAGTCCGACTCGCACCTGGCGGGTTTTTTTTATTTTTCATAGAATAATGGTAAAATAAACTTAACTAATATAGGCTTAAAGATGCTAAAGATTCTCATCATAAAATCTCTCACATCTTCTCATATATATTTATTTCTTCACAACCTTCAACAAATCCTCCCTCCAGTCGACTGATTGATCGAAATTTCCGATATTGAAGGATCGTTTATCTCAGAAAATTGTTACACGCTCTTATAGACCTTTGTCTCCAAATATTACAGCACATATTTCCTTGTGGAATGATTTATGATATATCTTTATTAATTACTTTATCCTAAATATAAATTACAGCGTGCAGTCATAAATTGAACGAATACATATGATAGATGGTCGGATGTATTTAATATTAAAAGAGGATTAGATTAATCATAATAATATTCATTACCTATCTCCATATTTGGGCAAGCATTTGATGTCATTTCAATTCGGGATAGGGGCTATTTTTGTATAAAAATACCATCGAGATTTGGGTTATACTTGGGTTGGTTGTGGGATGCTGGATATGTACCTATCATTAGATAGGTAACTCTTTTTAGTCATATGTTTTTATATCTAATGTAACTATAGAATAAATTAGAAATCATGAAAATAACAAGTTCTTCCGTGGTTATAATCGACTTTTTATTAAGTTTTTTTTAACTCATATTGACATTTTGAGTTTTAAAGTATTTTGATTAAACGTTTTGTAATAGACATTACTATTGTTTTCTTTTTTAAATATCTGATTTTGGCCAATATTTATTATCACTACATATTATAAAACAAAGTCGCCCGTCACGTCTGTCTATCTGTATGTATGTTAGCAATGATCTCAAAAACTACTGAATGGATTTTGTGTAAATAAGCTGAAATATCACGATGGTTGTTAATGATGTCGGAAAAAACCTCTTCCTTTTTGAAGTCGATTAAAAATCATGCCGATTAGGAGCTTTACTCACGTGCGCCGCGTAAACCAATAGAGTTTTAGTAAAGTATAATTATTAGAAAAAGTAGGCGTATATGCTCTGCTACCCGTGCAAATGCGGGGCGGGTTGCTTGTCTATTTATATAAAAGTAATTTGAGTTATATATCACCCAACATTTTCTTTTAAATCATACTAATATTATAAAGAGGAAAGTTTTTATTTTTTAAATGTTTGTAACGAATAAACTCAAAAACTACTGAACCGATTTCAAAATTTCTTTCACCATTAGAATTTATTTATTTATTTTTATTTAAAGGTTTACCAACATTTGCTTACACTACACATAACAAAAAATCAACATAATGAGACAGAAACTAAGTGCAACAAACAATTATAGGTAAAATTTTTTTTTTTTTAACGATACAGGTAAATTAATATAACCCAACACAGTACGCGAAAGAGAAAATAATTAAGTAAGGATCAATATGAATGTTATATAAATATATATTGTTACAAAGAGAAATTTACTATTGATGAGACAGGTATTTATGCACCGTGGATTTGAAGTTGACGAAAGAATCCAGGTGAATGTCCACTAAATCGCTGCAGCTGTTTAGTGATCTACAAATTCTGGTAACAGGAGAGTTTTGACCTAACACTGTTCTACGGAGAGGCGGACTAAAGGGAGTTATTTTGTTACGAGGATATCTGGCAGGAGCTCGGAAGTAGAATGCTACATTATTCCTAAGTAACATGGGTCATATTTTATCTCGGGAACGCAGGTGAAACCTAGCGGAAAAGCTAGTGATTAATATTTGCACACCGAAACTCAATAGAATAAGCCACTTACTTTTTTATTATATTTGAAAAACTGTTACTCAATCAAATGTTAAAACACTTTAATGAACATGAGATACTGCATGGTCATCAGTTTGGTTTCACGAAGGGAAAATCTACTTCCGATGCAGCTGCAAAATTATTGAAATCCATTTATGAGGCTTGGGAGGGTTCACAGGATGCAATTGGTATATTCTGTGATCTATCCAAGGCCTTCGACTGTGTCGACCACCGTACACTGCTACTAAAGCTAGACTATTACGGAATTCGTGGAACTGCTTATGATCTTGTTCTATCTTATTTATCTAATCGTCAACAAAAGGTAGGGATTAGTAGTACAACATCTGAGGGCTCTTTAATCGAAATGGGGGTACCCCAGGGCTCAATACTAGGACCATTTTTGTTTTTAGTTTATTTAAATGATTTACCATCTATTGTAAATGGCCTCTCAGATATAGTCTTGTTTGCTGACGATACTTCGTTGATTTTTAAAGTTGATAGAAAAGACAAAGAACTTATAAGAGTAAATGATACCTTGTCAATAGTCTCCAAATGGTTTACTGCAAACAATTTGTTACTCAACTCTAAGAAGACTAAATGTTTAAGATTCTCTCTACCCAATGTAGCACAAGTAGATAGTCAAGTAATAATAGATAGCAGTAATTTGGACATGGTTAATAAAACTGTATTCTTAGGTTTAACATTAGATAATAAATTACAATGGGGTCCTCATATAGATTCTTTGGCAGGTAAATTAAGTTCTGCTGCATTTGCTGTAAGGAAAATTAAACAATTGACGAATGTCGAGACGGCTAAACTAGTATATTTTGCTTACTTTCACAGTCTGTTATCATACGGTATTTTATTATGGGGAGCAGCAGCCGATATTGAAACTATTTTTATACTACAAAAAAGGGCAATTCGTGCAATTTATAGTATGGGTCCTCGGGACTCATTAAAGCATTTATTTAAAGAAATAAATATAATGACTTTGCCTTCACTCTACATTTATGAAAATATAATGTTCATACGTAGAAATATAGGAATGTTTAAAACAAAAGTAGATGTCCATAATATAAATACAAGGCAAAGAGAGAAATTAGTTGTTCCATATTTTAGGTTAGCCAAAGTTAGCAAGTCATTCCTTGGTAATTGCGTTCGTTTTTATAATAAAATACCTAACTCGGTAACCAAGATGACCGATTTTAAATTCAAATTTTACGTAAAGAAGGTTTTGAAGGAAAAGGCTTATTACAAGGTAGCTCAATATATTGAAGATAGGGATGTTTGGAAATAGTTTCACTCTGCACAGGTGCACTTCGCATATTGTTTTTTTATTTTATTTTTTTAGTTTTAGCCATTATGTAGCGTATTCGCTATTATTTAATAAGAACTTGTTTGCGTTACATTTTATTATTTACTTGGTATTGGTATTTTTCTTTTTGATTTAATTGTATATTGTATTGTACATTTTGCTGTTATTGAAAAAATATAGCCAATAGTCAGATTATAAAAAAAAATATATATATATAAAAAATGTAACCTTGCTGAGTTTCTTGCCGGTTCTTCTCAGTTGAAGGCTGATTTCCGAATCGGTGGTAGCTTCAGTAAATTCGACCTTCATAAGTGCCCTCCTAGGGCCTAAACTGAATAAATGGCTTTGACTTTGACTTTGACTTTGATTACCCTTAATGATAAAATAAAAATATTCGGTCGAAATTTTAATGAAAAAAAAAACTGAAATTGTACTTCATCACTACTAAGCATTAATTAAAACCATTAACAGCATAATCAGGTTTAAAATTTATTATTAAAAATAAAAAAAGTATTTAAAAATACATTACTTTTATTTTACTTATTTATTACTTTTATTTATGAGGTACAATTTCAGGTTTTTTTTTAATATTTTTATTTTATCATTTTCGGAATACTTATGACCTATACTATCATCCCTCAAAAGAACCGTACTTCATTATTAGGACCTTATATACTGCTTGCCAATCGACTTCTATACTATAAAAAGATTTACGTCCGATTGTAGTCTAACTTTGACTCTAAATTGTTGAAATCAAACAGTCGCATATATCAAATTCTGATATAATTTATTAACGAGACATAGTAACCTAATACTCGCACAAATTAATAATAAATGATGGACATTATCCGTTTAATGTAAACGAAAGGCCAAAGGTTAGATACATGGACAACTAAATAAATAAATAAATATTCAGGGACATTATTCCTCACACACGGCCATCTGACCCCAAACTAAGCAGGGCTTGTGCTATGGAAGCCAGATAACTGATATACTACATATACTACTTTTCTTTTGTAAATACATACATATTATAAATAATTACACCCAGACACAGGACAAACAGACATGTTCATGAACACAAATGTTTGTCCTGAGTGGGAATCGAACCCACGACCTTTGGCGTGATAGATAGGGTATCTTACCAACCACGCCAACCGGCCCGTCAACTAATTATTCAACAGTCATTTCGTTTACATATTTTAATCAATATTTTTAACATGATAGTCTAAAAGTATATGAATAGATTTGAAATTAAATTGTTGATAGGTATCAGCTTTTCATAGTATAAAAAATATGAATAACTTTTTAGGTCAAAATGGCTTTTGCTTTTCGAATTTGATTTTAAACTATTTTCTGCTCCGTGGTTCCCGATGTCTTTCCGGTATGAACAAAATTATCGTTCGTGCTATATCTTAGAAACTAGCTCTCAAGTGCAGCTATCGAAACACAAATGTTGCTTTGAGATCTTAATAATAATCTTTACGTAATTCCCTGATTATCAAATTATCCATTACATACTAAACCAGTACAGAATCACAACAACGAAACTAACGTAACTTCTCCAAATCTCTACCGAAACTCCACAACAACCCGAACACGTGTAACTACCCGAACACGTAGGATAGCCGAGGCACGTAGCTTAGCCGGTCGGGAACATAATTAGACTGATATTAATGACGCGACACTAACCAGACGGTGTCTGACGTGACGTAATGCGGAGTTTCGTAGAGTCTCGTAGCATCGGGCTACAGATGTCTACGAAAGTAGGATCTTCTAATAAAGATATAAATATGAGGTTTAGTGACGTTGATACGGTTATTTATTGGACAGGGTAATTAATATGAAATAACTGCAGGTTATATATACAGTGCTGGGATAGTAACATCCAAATCATGTACATGTAGGAGTTCAGGAGGTATTGCTTACTTATATTTTTTAATGAAAAATATAAGTATATGAAATAGAAATGCAAAAAGAAATAAGAAAGTCATCATCACAATATAACGTAACATGTTGAATCGTATCTCTCATTCCGTAAACATGTGAAATAGAAGCATTTACACATGACATGTTCCAACAATAAAGTTGTCTCATTTTTTTTTTCATATCAAACATTATGTCCCGTTATGATACTACACTCCATTATATAAAAGTGACAAAATATTTCAGTTTCTGTAATTTGCACTTTCGTAAATAAAATAAAAAATACGCTTTTTTATTAACGATTATATTGGATGCATCGTGTACGGTTTGAGTTACAAAATTTAAATTTTTCGTTTTATCGCCTGTTACTTTGCGTTTTTCCTAATTTTCTTTTTCTTAAACCACCTTTGTATTAAGGCAAATAAAACAAAAGAAAAATTATCGATAGATCGAGCCAATTTCCAGTTATTGGCAATTGGCAAATGATTTTTATAAATATAGTTTAGGTTTGATCACGATTTCTCAAGGTTAATATTTAATGTGGTCAAAAATAATGAAGCATAGAACATTATCGTGTATTAAATGCCAGAAATAAATTTAAGTCATTCTGAATTTATTGAAATAAGTCCCCAAGGGACCATTAATATGTTGTTGATGACTAGCGTTTGCTCCGCGGTTTCAAACGAGATTCTATCAGATTTTATGTTATTTCCGTATTATAATTACATTATTATATTCCAGGATATGATCTATTTCCCATGTTTCATGCAAAACCATTTGTGCATAATTGAGTCACACACATCTATACTAATATTATAAAGCTGAAGAGTTTGTTTGTTTGAACGCGCTAATCTCAGGAACTACTGGTTCGATTTGAAAAAATCTTTCAGTGTTGGATAGCCCATTTTTTGAGGAAAGCTATAGGCTACATAGGTTTTTATCTCGAGAAAACACAAGATCAATCGGGAACGCGGGTATAACCGCGCGGAAAAGCTAGTAGTATCTATACTAATATTATAAAGCTGAAGAGTTTGTTTGTTTGTTTGTTTGAACGCGCTAATCTCAGAAACTACGGGTTCGATTTGAAAAATTATTTCAGTGTTGGATAACCCATTTATCGAAGAAGGCTATCCCGGGAAAACACAAGATCCCTTGGGAACGCGGGTAAAACCGCGGGCCGAAAGCTAGTACTGGAATAAAATAAAAAATACTCTTTAGTCTGGAAAAAGACCTCGCAGTTACGCGGGTAAAACGGGGTTATAGCTTAGTCGATTACAAAACTAACACATCTTCTAAAACTAGTCATGTTAAATGTCTCCTATAAATTGCCTGAAGATAAATGAGTTATCTAACTTCAGCATACTCAGTTCCCAAATGCACAGCTTCCTGATCATCTATCACGCCTTTCGACAGTTGTCTAGTCGTGATACGTTAGAACTAGTGTTGGGAATCGATTATCGATAATCAATTCTTAATTGGAGCTTATTAATTGAATAGGGAAGATAAGTGTGAAAATTATTAACTTATTGACTCTTCAAATAAAATGCAATTGATTTTTTTAACCACCTTCGGTTAATATCTAAACCTCGATTATGTTCGGTTTGACCAAAAGAATCTTTTAAAGATTTTCCTATTTTTAGTCATAAGAATGGATTAATACCATTATTTACCACACAGTAAATATGACCAACTCTATTCAATGTGACGAAACATGAAATATACTTGTACTATACTAATACTTCTTTTTTTTTTTTTTTACTTTGTATAGGCTTGTGTATGACCACAATCTCACTATGGTAAATGATGATGTGGCCGAAGGTGGTAAGCACACAAAGCAAAGAAGGATCTGGCTCTCAAGTTCAGCTGCCGGAACACACTAATAGGTGTTTGGCGACAGATTTTCATCTTGAGGGTGGTAGCCAGCCAGGCGGGTACTACATAGTACCCTACCACCGTGCTATGGTTTCCTCACGATTCCTTCACCGAAAGCTGAAGCTCATTGTAGGATTCGAACCCACGACCTTCGCCGCGGCATCCGACGCCACTACCAAAATATCGAAAATGTTGTCGAAAATATTTTATAAATACATAAAAGAGCATCATGATTTGGCTGAAAAAAAAATCAAGTAGTTAGGTATCTCGATTTCTTTGTTTATTAATTTTTACTAGGCTTGGTGTTTGACCACAATCTCACTATGGTAAGTGATGATGTGGCTAGGAAAGAACTGGCTCGAGCCACCGAAATACACTAAGTAGGTTTATTTTTTTCAAAAGCGTGTTAACCCGAGCTTAAATATATTAGAGTCGTAAATCAAAGCAGACAACGTATCAGATTGCTTATCTGCTCACAAGGGGCACTTAGCATTTATAATGACGCCACGACAGTGTTAGGGGAGTGAACATAATTAAATCATCGTTAGAATGACAAAAGTTAACGGCCAGTTTTGCAATGATTGCAAAAAAAATCTTATAATATTGCTATCGTAACTAGATGGTATTAGCGCGTTCAAACAAACAAACAAACTCTTTAGCTTTATAATATTAGTATAGATAGCTTCCGCCCCGCGGTTTCACCCGCGTTCCCGAGGGATCTTGTATTTTTCCGGTATAAAAAGCCTATAGCCTTCCTCACTATCCAACACTGAAAGAATTTTTCAAATCGAACCAGTAGTTCCTAAGATTAGCGCGTTCAAACAAACAAACTCTTCAGCTTTATAATAGTATTATAGATAGTATAGATCTACGACCTAGATTAGCTGTTTATGGCACCGACACGTTGCCTCTTTGTATATGCCTGTAGGCATATCTTCCACTAGCTTCCACCCCGCGGTTTCACCCACGATCCAGAGGGTTCTTATGTTTTCTCGGGATAAAAAGTAGCATATAGCCATCCTCGTTAAGTGGGCTATCCAACACTCAAATAATTTTCGAACCAGTAGTTCCCGACATTTGTAGACTCCTTTAAGCCTTTATGTGGCGTAAGCACTCATTTGTATTTACAATGTTTACTTTAGATATAGTTGTTTTAGCTATTTTCAAAGTCAAAGTCAAAGCCATTTATTCAGTTTAGGCCCTAAGAGGGCACTTATGAACGTCGAAACTACTGAAGTTACCACCGATTCGGAAGTCGCCTTCAAATGAGAAGAACCGGCAAGAAACTCAGCAAGGTTACATTTTTTATATATTTTGTTTTTTTTTTGGACAATCTGACAATGTTGGCTTTTTTCCATTAAATTTAGAGAGATATAATACACATAAACACAAAAGATGAAAAAAAAAACAACAAGAAAAATAAATAAAAAATAATAACCTGAACAAGTTCAAATTTTAACAAAATAAATAAATAAATAGTATCTCTAAAATACTAAGTACTGGCTTTTGTATAAGTATGAATAAGGTGCACTTGTGCAGCTATTTCCAGACATCTTTATAATTGGTACCCTTTAGTATTATTATTTACTCTTACTGAATTACTGAACTCTATTTTACTCTTTTTTTTAAATTTACGTGTATATATAATTTTTCTGTACGTCACTGAATTCCACTGAATTCCTAAACCATTTGACCGATTTTGACGACCGATTAATTTTTTTGGGTGTGCTATCTAACCCTTTCAGGTTAGATGGTATATGGCTTTTTTTTGTAAGGGTATCGTGAATGAAACCACGGGGTTTTCTATACATAAGTTTATTGAACACCCATTTGCATACAGCCGCTTTATACGATTCTCAATTAAATAACATAGGTAAATAAAAAAATTCCATCAATTGTATAATTAATTTAACCATTAATTATACTAAAAATTCACCAAGAATCATTAATTATAGCTTGTCACTTAACGTACATTCATTGATTTCCGCTCACCTGCCTCTCCGAATTCAATTTAATTTTCAAAGGAATCATGTATTACATGTATTATTCGACGCCGACTAACCATTGATCTGAATTTCCATCGAGTGTTATTTAAAAAACAGAAGTTTCGTTTATGTATTTATATTTCAATTCTCCATGCAAAAAATGTTAAAGGAAATTGCTTGCAACATAAAATCACCTCTGAATTGCACAAGATATTAAGATGTTAAGAAAAAGGTTTAAATTCTTCAAAACTACAAAACATGTTATAAAATCATGTTTTTCATTTCGATAAAGTTACTCCTAAAAATTTTTCTAACCCCTTTAGGCACAATTCTGTAGGAGATTGGTACTTTAGTAGGCAATATATCCAATATTTAGTAGGCTGGTACGTGAACTCATAAATTGTCCATGAAAGTGTACCCTCAGCGCGGAATCCATCAAATCCTGAAACGGCCGACACATTAACATAATGCTGTTCATCGTCAAGAGTCCTTCTGCAAACCTGATTTGCATAATAGGGAGCTATGGGAACCTATTGATTTTTCATGACGGCTCATTGGACCCGAAAGAAGTTAAATGAGCCACAAGCTTGTGAATTTATTAAAATTATGTTCAACTTCGTTAAAATATTCTAGAGTGGTTTCCTGATTACGATGAAAATAACTCAACTTTTGCTTAATTAGAAGTATTACAACATCAATAAAAGGCTAATTAATTTATGGAATTTCGGATAAAGTAACAGAAATATTGGTAATATCAGCTTTAGAGCAAGTTTGATATGAAACTTTTATGGCAGAAGTTACACTTAAGTCTTTATGGAATATTTTTTATATATACAATTTTCAAACAATAATTAAAATATCCAAGATTTCTAATCCAAAGCAGGATCTCCTAGCTAACCGTGAAAAAAGCGATCTTAATTACGGCATCTTAATGATAAACCGATTGGACGAGCAATTAAAATACAGTCTGCAATTAAGGCACCAGACTAAAGGATGATTTATTATCTTCAGATAGCTTGCTTCACAGAGACTATACTACGGAGGTTTTTCTCGAATCAATCATTTTAAATTGACTAGGAAGATTAGAAAAAAGGATAAACCGGTGGCTCGTGATTGGAATGCTCTTTTAGGAGTTTGGCTTTGTGATCCGGAATGGATTTGATTGATGATCTCAATTTATTGTTGATTGGTAACATTTGGGAATTTGGCATTTACAATCAGATTGTTGGACCCAAAATTGGATTTGGTTTCGTTTGGAATTATATTAAACATTTTTTTTAATGACATTTTTTTAAGTAGTTTTAATTGTTTACTCATGCTTATTGTAAATTACTGAAAATTTTAACATTATTTTCCATTGTTTCAGATACAAGAAAATGAAAACAAGAAAAGGTTCAACATAAAATACTCAAAGAGATGAAACACCAGCATGGTCAAAAAATCACATAGCATTGGTTCAAACCTTAGCAAACTAATTGACATGAGCCAAGTGCCATACCAAAATCATACTTACATTAGTTCTGCGTACTTATATCCATCTAAAAGACCACCTGATGACGGGATCAAAGATAACCATACGACAGTAAAAGAAAGAGACGCTACTAAAGAAGAATATAAAAACAACACAAACGGAACTCACGGTGATTTTACCAAACTAGTTGAAGACTTCAGTGATTATTTCTATGGTAACACAACGCATGATGTATTTAACGACCACAATGGCACCTTAGGCGTTTTAAATGATATTTACGAATACACAAACTGTAGTTTCAACGGTACATTAAATATATCGTGTTTTAATAGGCATAATGACGAGCCGGAATATAATCTGTGGGCTTTACTGTTGTTGATATTTCCATTTTTCACATTGTTCGGGAACGTTTTAGTGATAATGAGTGTTGTGAGGGAGCGGACGCTGCAGACTGTTACGAATTACTTCATCGTTAGTTTGGCTGTTGCTGATCTGCTTGTCGCTGTCGTAGTTATGCCGTTCGGAGTTTATTATTTGGTAAGTTTTAGATGTATTCTGCATTTAATATTATGATTCTGTTTATTTAGTGTGTGTATTTTTAAATTCTATAAATTCTCCACAATTATATATTGTTACTGTTACTGATAAAGATACTTCTCTCCATGATTATACTGGATGGTTACTTTAAGATGGCATATTATCAAAACCTTTGTTGGGTTTGACATGCTGATTAGCTTTTACTATAAGAACAACTGGGAAAAAGCTAACAATGACAAATTTTACTTTTTTAGGAATCTTAAATAACCCAATATGCACCCTCAATTTTATAAAACTATTCTTGAACCATAAAGCTTTTAAACACAAAAAGTTAAGGAGTTAAACATACAGTTTTACTACCTATAACAAGATTCCAGATTCCGAACTACCAAGTTGGAATTTGGAATTCCAACGTGACATAAACCAGAAGTTTGTAGTCCTGACTCCAGACTAGGCTAGGAATTCTGTGCTACAAACACTAACAACTAAACAAAAGGCAGATCAACTTGAATTGAAAGTGTTTGCTCGACTAAACTGGATCGGTAAAATGTCGTCTGGTAGAGACAATTTAATTTAAATTGAAGGACAATGGTGCCTTCTTTGAGTGTTATTTAGTTTTATGCGCCGTGTAGTGAGGGATAATATTTTTCTTCTCTATCGGTTTTTTTCTCGATGGTAAGGGTGATACATTGTGTTATCGTACTGGTAGTAGTGTCATATTTTGATTAGATCAGAGCCCTGAGCACGAACCACTTGCGTATCGCCTTGGTAAAGTTATCGTGTCGAGTAGGTGTCATTTTTGACAGAAGTTGTATCGTCAACTCGATACCCAGCTTGCGAGCTACGTTAAATTCGTCTAGAAATTTTGTAGCAATAATTTTTAATTTTAATGTTATGTACAAACACACAAAATTTAAATATTTACTCACAAAAACATAAAATAAAATAAAGAACCTGCATATTGATATGTTTAGATAAAAATAAAAAGTAATATAACAACAAAATTCTCACGGGTATGTTGTTTTTTTTCTCCAGTCCAATTCTTGATCGAGAAATAAAAATTGTTGAACGTAGTCTATTTGGTCAAAATTGTTAAAAGGCAAAAAAGCGCGCGAAGATACTTTTTTAATTTATTTTTATTTTTAGCAAGGAGATCTAAGTTTATAGGTTTGAATTTAGAAGTAACAAATAGTAAGACATGAAGTCTTGTGACTCCGAAGGAAATTAACACGGTGATCCATAATTTTAGTTATTGTTTTAGCAGTGTTAATGGATTGGATTTCACTTAACTTAAACTATTGACATTTATCTTTCATTTCAAATCTTATTACAATTATTATGAAGTTTCATAATAAACTATTTAATATAATTACTCTCGAATGCCGGTTGTGAGTTCGAATCGAACCTTACAATGAGCTTTATCTTTCAGTGAAGAAATCAAAGCATAGTGGTAGGGTACGTACTCGTAGTACTTACTCTATGTCTGGCTACCACTCTCAAATTGAAAATCTATCACCAAGCACCTATTGGTGTGTTTCGGCAGTCACACTTGAGAGCTAGTTGCCTTATGGGCTTCGTGTATTTACTACTTACAGCCACATCATCACTTATATCATGGTGAGATTGTAATCCAACATTTATAATTAATAAAAAAAATACATATGACTAAGAAATTGCACGAAAATATTGTTAAATCAAAATGGTTGATTTTCGTATAGTAGTAAAAAAAGGACACGAGGCTTCCCTATTTAATGTTTAGAATGTTGTGATTGATTTCCCAAAATTAATGAATATGATTATAAATAATAAATATAAACTAAAAATCATAACACTTTTTTTTAAATCATCACACAAAAAAAATAATTATTACCAATACCTACCACTACACGTGAAAATAACATTATGAAACGCTGTCACTGAAAAAATGGCGGCGAGACGGTTGACGCTAGCTGGCTAGCGAGTAGACGATACCATACGTCAAAATATGTTCCTGCTACCAAATTCAATACCAAGCTGCGTATTCGTAACGTTCACGAGCGTGACGTCGGAAAACGTAGCAACTGTCAAATGTGTTCGTGCTGCCGATTTGCAGGTCCGTTAACGTTTGGCTCCTTTCGATTTTCAAATTCTCATACAAATTTGAGTTAGGGCACTCGATACGATGACGCTGCGATTACGATAGATGTTCGTGCTCGGGGCTCAGATTGTTAGTTTAACTCATGACCTTTTTAGGGTTCCGTAGCGAAATGGCAAAAAACGGAACCCTTATAGATTCGTCATGTCTGTCTGTCTGTCCGTTCGTATGTAAATTTTTCCGAAACTATAAGAACTATACTGTTGAAACTTGGTAAGTAGATGTATTCTATGAACCGCATTAATATTTTCACACAAAAATGAAAAAAAAACAATAAATTTTGGGGGTTCCCCATACTTAGAACTGAAACTTAAACAATTTTTTTTTCATCAAACCCATACGTGTGGGGTAGGTCTTTAAAAAAATTTTCTAACCTGAATAGTTTGCTCGAGAGGCACTTCCAAAGTAAAATGTGTGTCCCCCCTTGTACCTTCTAAAATAAGAGAATGATAAAACTAAAAAAATATATGATATACATAACCATGCAAACTTCCAGCGAAAATTGGTTTGAACGAGATCTAATAACTAGTTTATTTAATCCTAACTAATATTATAAATGCGAAAGTGAGTTTGTTTGTTTGTTTATTTGTTTGTTACCTTTTCACGCTTAAACCGCTGAACCGATCGCGATGAAATTTGGTATGCAGATAGCCTATGGTACGGAGAAGAACATAGGCTACTTTTTGTCCCGGGAAAACCTAAGATCCCTGGGGAACGCGGGTGAAACCACGGGGCGGAATCTAGTACGTCATAAATCGTAAACCGCAATTTACCTTTCATTCAATCAACTCAATAATAAAAAAAAAATGGCAAAAAGCAAGGTCTTACAGCACAAATAAAGGGAGAGTTCTAAAAAATAAAGAAAGTTGAATATTAAAGGGTGTCCCCATACATACATAGTTACGCCAATTAATAAAGACCTCTGAGTTGTATGGGCGCTGATACAATTTAGAGGTCTAGCTTAATTGGCACTAACCTCAAATAAGGTAAATAAATAAAATTGTGCATTTCCCGTGATGGACGAACGATGGACGAAGTTTGTACGGAACCCTCGGTGCGCGAGTCCGACTCGCACTTGGCCGGTTTTTTTGTAAAAAGGGTTCATTGGTAGGATACAATTACATTTTTGTATTATCTTCGATATTAATGCGATGGTGTTTTTTTGTGAGTGATTTAAATGATTGATGTATTTCAAGATACGGACAAAACTCTTGCAGTACCACGCACCATCTAATGTGAAAAATACTAATTATACATTTTAATAGTTTATTATTTGTATATTAAATACTCAATCTCCCCCAAAAAAAAGCTTGACAATTTTAACCCTGGTATATCCACATTTAGGGGATAAGCACATATTTTATCTCGTAAACTCCATTCTATAACGCCGACAATGCGTAAACTTGTTAGACCATAAATATCTCCTTTTACACATTTGACTAATGCTGGCTTGGTATTTTATTTCTCTTGTCACAAATACATATTACAATTCTGTTCAAATTATTTAATAGCTATGAGATATATATATATATT
Source organism: Tetheella fluctuosa (assembly GCA_951216915.1). NCBI lineage: Eukaryota > Metazoa > Arthropoda > Insecta > Lepidoptera > Drepanidae > Tetheella > Tetheella fluctuosa. Next base: position 9,920,843 of record OX578230.1, read on the forward strand.
TTTTTATACAACATAGTCGGCAAACAAGCCTACGACCCGCCTGATGGGGTAAGCAGTTACCGTAGCCTATGAACGCTTGCAACATCTGAGGTATCACTCACGCGTTGCCAACCCTTTCCCTCATCGGGGAGAGCTTTGGCGACCTTACTCACGCGCAGGAACACAACTATAAGTTATTTGGCTGCGGTATTCTGTGAGCTGGAGGTACTTCCCCAGTCGAGCTGCTCTTTGAGCGACATATTGCTATGCTCTTAATTCTTAATATTCAATTTATATCCTAAACAATCTTGTTCAAACAATGTGATTTGAGCACCCAGTGAGTTAAAAATAGCATTAGATTCTTTCTAAGCATTTTTCAACACAAAAAGAATTTTCCTTAAAAAAAAGGTTAGTAGATATGTTCAATAAGTACTGTATACAACGCCGATCTAAAAATAGCAAAAGGTAAGACGATATAGACCAATGATGCGGAATATTTCGCCATTTATACAACATCCTGTTACCTTAACTTTATTTACTTGAAATTTTACAAGAAAACGTATGTTAGAGATAGAAATTCTGAATAAATTTATATTTTGGAAGCTTTCGTATGTATTTCACTAACGGAGTGGAAATATTTATGGGGATTGTCATAAAGTAGTAAAATAAACAGACTTTATATATTTAGCTTTCCTCATGATCCTATATTTCACCCCCTTAGGGGAAGAATTTCGGAAGATCTGGTCTTATTCCTTGTCTCCATAAATAAATGTACTTGTAACTTTTTGTACAAAATTTAAGCTTTCTAGGTCAAAATGTTGGGTCTTTTATTTCTTTATTGTATTGATTAGATAAGAATATGCTAGATTTTTTTTGAAAGTTTTACTTACATCACACTATCACACTAATATTATAAATGTAAAAGTTTGTGAGTGTGTAAATTTGTTACTTCTTCACGCTCAAACGGCTGAACCAATTTTGTTGTGGTATGGAGGTAGCTGATACCCTGGATATAGGCTACTTTTTATCCCAGGAAAATATAAGATCCCTCTCGGGAACGCGAGTGAAACCGCGGAGTGGAAGCTAGTTATATCAGAAATGTGAAAGTTTATGTGAATGTTTGTAACACAATCACGAGGTAATGGTTAAATGCTTGAAGCATGGTATTTTTTGTACTGAAAAAACAATATATAGAAATGTAGGTACATCCACGGGGCAGAACTAGTAATTCACATTTCTCTGGATTTTTTATCTTCCAGTGAACAACATCTTGATCAAATATTAGGGGTTGAATTTTGAATAACCTTTCGTTAATGTATGCCTACATTATATTAGGAACCTGTGTGCATAATTTATATTCTAGACTCTACGTATACGTATACTGTATATGTATAGAAACCTACAGAACAATAATCCCATCGATAGATCTATCCTGTCCCAAAATACAGCAAACCTATAAAATTTGTTAAACGCAACACGATTTGTCAGTATATCCTACCGTAATCCCTACGCAATATTGGCGACACACCGAAAATAAGACATAAACAATAATATTGTATATAATACACACTTTTATAACCATTCCAACGGTTGATCTGTTTTATGCCCACGTGCCCAGTATGCCCCAGATACAATGCCGTAAAACTTTTAGTGGCACATACACGAATTTCGCTCCCCCCATAAAATATTTGTAATAAAATTATATTTGTGCGAAAAGATACACTGGGTGGGGAAGGGAATTTTCGAGGATATTTTTTCGTATCGTAAATCTAAATTTACCCAGTATTATTGCGGTCTAGTCCGATCTAATAGAATGTAATCTAAGACACTTATTTTATGATCGTGGGTGGTTTGGCTGGCGCTTTATTTCGATATTTCGGGTCGTGTCAAATGTGATTTTTTACGTCCGGTTTTGGGAGTTTAATGTCGCGATAAATATTTATTATAATGAAATACGCATTTTATTATTTTGATAGTTTTCCACATTTATTTAGTACGATAATAAGATAATGAATACCTACACAGTAAAAAGTTTGAGATTTTTACAGAATCTTTTTCCATAAAGAAGAATCAGCCTTCAATACTTTTTTCGCCACAAATTCTTTATCGTCGCCTAAAAGTGGAAATAAAAACTCAAAGAACCAAGTCTACTTAAGGGTTCAATTTGAGGTAATATTGCGGGGACTATAATGGCCTTTTAAAGGGCGTACACCCAATTTGCCATTTAAACAACTTAACGATTTTGCGATGATTCAAACTTCGCTTTCGTTATAACTTTTTGGTCCCTATCTTATGCTGGCAATGAGCTATGAATATTATTTTTAAAAGATTTTATCATTAAAAACAAATTTAAAGGATACAATTATTATAAAAAAAAATATTATAATATAGATTTAAAAAAGTATCTCATTAAAAAAAATATTCCAATTGAATCCTATCATAATCCTGTCCTGTTTCGTGATAAAGTATTAATTTTTAATGTACATACATATATATAATAATTAATCACCGAAACGTTTGTACGCGCATAACTTCCGAACGGCTGCACCAAATTGAATACTTTTTTGTTGTGTTCGTTATTGTCAAGACAAGGTTTGTATAAAAGAAAATGTTTGACGGAAAAAAAAACCGGAAACCGCGGGGAACAGCTAGTGCTTTATAAAAATACTTCTACAATAAGGCCTAAGTAACCTCTAAGGCCTGTAAGGATAAGTTTTATAATTATACTTTCATAATATTATGGTTACTTTATGTACTGTCTTAAAAAATAATTAAGAATAACTTACTTCGGAACTTCTAAAACTCACGAAACTGCTCACTGTGGCTCTACCCTAACCTTCATCACAAACGTCTCTCGAGTGAATCATAATTATTTATTATTAATTATTATTACTCTAAGTTTTTGAGTCTACTACTTAAGTACACACCCAAATTATCTACGTTAGGTAAATTTATAGCCCTTTCAGCTGTAATTACAGTTTTTGCAAGTATTTTTATCCTCATTTCTATTTTACCACGTTTTTATTAAGTCACTTTCTTATTTATCTGTTGTTCCGGGTGGAATTTTGCCACTCAAATTTTGAGCACTTCCCGATTAGCTATCCGGCTGAAACTTTCAGGGTAGCTCACAACTCAATGACAATGCATTATAATTAGATTATTTTAAAAATAATGTAAAAACGTGGTTAATTTCTATGTTAATTTTTTATTTATCGAAATAAGTTGTAAATTCATTTTACAAATAAGACAAATATAATGGAGGGAAATTGTGATTTATTGGAAATAGCTTAACCTAATCAGAGCCCGTATTTTAGTACAACTGTTTTCCACTATTAATGAAAACAAATATTTTAAAATGTTATATAAGTTATAAAAATATATTGGATTATAAGTGATTAACAAAAAGCGAAAGGAAGCATTGTGCATAAATAAATGGTTGTAAAAGTGTTTGTGTCTAGGGTACGTTTGTGAGTGCTAAGGGGTATTTCTGCGTTTATGGGGGAAGATGTGAGGGAGGGTGAGTCATAGTCAAAGTCATTTATTAATTTTAGGCCCTAAAAGGGCACTTCAACGTCGAAGCTACTGAAGTTACCACCAGTTCCGAAGTCGCCGTCAACTGAGAAGAACCGGCAAGAAACTCAGCAAGGTTACATTTTTGAAATATTTTATTTGGGACACTCTGACAATGTTTTGCATTTTTCCATTAAATGTGGAATTTTTAAAGCAAATATAATGAGTTTACGGGTATAAGAGCATCTGATACGCAATATATTTCCAGAAACCGGTGTACCTAATTATAAAGTTGTTTTGAATCTACGAAACATGTTAATGTTTCCAACAAAACTGTGAAACAATTTAAGAAACATTGACATAACAAAGAAAACCTAACGGAAATTTTTAAGCCCTTTAATATTACAATTATTCGATGGCATTCTTAAATAAATTTATAAAATTGAAGTGTCTGTTTGTAACGTCAAAATAAATAACAAAAATAAACTTGTTTTTTTCTGTGTGTCTGTCTATCTGTTTATTCCGGCTAATCTCCGAAATGGCGTCTAGCCATTATCACGATTACGATTATGACTACTATAATTGGTTATAGGCTTATTTTTATACCGGGAACGCGGGTGAAACCGCGAGAAGCTAAAATAGTAAACAAATAAAAAAAAATATACTTTAACGATCCTCATTTTACATGCCAACAATTTAATTTCCCCATCGAAGCGCTTTTGCATTCGAATGTCCTATTTATTCTTTTTTACATAAAAAAAAAGATAATTTATGTGTGAGAACGGAACCTTAATTTATTATTGGCGTTAACGATGTTATTCCGCAGGGTTGAAGCTTCATTTGACATAAACAAACCGGATTCCGCGGTTGACCTCCGACACCCGGACAGGCATGCTTCACCGCAAACCAAATGCATAAATAGACACACGCTGTATAAACAGGGTTGTCCTTTGGAGCTGGTCCTCAAAAAACTTCTCTTCTCAACATTAAGTTTAAATGTATAAATTAAAATTAGTAAATTCCACGATATACAAACTACTTAACTGTATTTGAAAGTACAGTGTTGCCAAGTTCTTATCTAGCTGAGAGTCTACTAGGAGTTCTGGTGGCGTAGAGGCTTAATACCCTGACTGCCACGCATAGGTTCTTCGATTTCCATTTAGGACAAACATTTGTGTGCATGTTTTTCTGTGTCTGAGTGGAAAAATCTATAGATTTTACGAGTAGTATATCGGTTACCTGGTGTCCAAAAAACTAGCTCAGCTAAACTATTGATGATATAATTTATTTTTAATTGAATGCAAGGAAATTATGTAAACAATTTCACAGCCCTATATTTTGGTCACCTCACACCGCCACATAATTTGGAGTCTTATTCACAAACCCTAAATTCTACATTTGAATACGCCGAGTTTCAATCAAAAGCTATTTCATTATTAAAATCAGATTATCTGACGTTGAATTTAGTGACGTGTGGTAATTGCGGTAGAGTCCAAGTTAGATTTTATTTGCTAGCAATTGAACTATTGTGACATCAATTTGTTTTGCGAGACCATATACTTTAGGTAATTGATATTATTGTGATCAGTTACTATACAATAGTTTCGGGAATTGTTTTTTTATGTTTGTATTGTTCGTGATCTTTTCAAGGTTTTTTCAATAAACTACAAAAAAATAATTTCAGTTTTCCTGAATTTTCTAATTTAACAAGCAACATTTTAAATTTTTCTCTTCTTAAGAAACTTCCTCGGACTTCAACGAAAATATAAATAATGGCTGAAATGGTCCACACGATCTCGAGTCTTTTTATTTATGTAGATTATATGACTTCAGTCAATATTGGATTCGAACTCATGACTTTCGTCGCGGCATTCAACGCCACTACTACTGGGCTATCATCGCTTAAGCTTCCTCTAATTAATCCTTGTCATATGTCAATATCTGAATTACTAAATAGAAACATAATAAGACACATGGTCACAATAAAATATCAATACCCATTCAAATGGAAGTGATGTAGGAATCCGTTATTCAGTAGGTATGTACGTTCACCAATCATCTCCTGAATACGGCAGTCCATTAACATACTCTAATGAAATTATACGCCAAAGAGGGAATGATAAAGTGTTTGAACAGTAAGTACTAAGTGGAATATACTTACTAGTTATGCTTATGTGGGCTGAGTTGCTATTAGACCCTAATGTATCATCGATGAAGGCTCAAATTGCATTGATGAAAAATAACGAGAGATGAATTAATGCAAATATTCTTTCTTATACACGAACTAAAGCAAAGGTCTTATTTATACACCTACGTTCAATAAACTAACTTTAAATTATTTGAACCTATCCTTTGGAAAATATTTTAATTGGAATCAATAATTTTGTGATGCATAATGCAGTAGGAAAATTTAAAATCGATCAAAACTTTAAAGTACGCTCCAAAACTGTCGTGATACGGCTTTCTGATCCATCCCTTTCCCACACTTTTTTCTGTCGTCATTCTGGACGTTCCACATTACAGCTGCTAATAAATACACGCCAGAATATCTGTTATTGTTGTTAGGTCTTAAGTTAGGTAAAGGTATTGTCTATAGTAATTTATTCAAAGCATTCAACTCGAAGAAGCCGAACTTCCAAAGCCAATATTATTATACGGAACCCACTTATTTTTCTTTTCCAATTTTATTTCAAAGAAAATGTTCATTCAAAGAGATAAAATACTTTACGTATTGTTCCAGGTACCAAGTCAAAGGGTTAGATACAAAGAAACTAAATAACTCATGAAAATTTGATATCAACCTACCTTTAGGAGCCACCTTTGATCCCTAGGGATAAAAGATCCCTACAAAGGAAAGGATGCGTATACTGATAAGTTGACCTTAAGTTATTCGTAAAGGTTTACTTAGATATAGTTGAAACGGTTGTGTAGAGCTAGTTAAAAGTTTAATTTGGGTTAAACATTTTCTGTGAGATATATTTTTCAATGCCATTAATGTGAATAGAAAAATACTGTCTTAAAATACGGCTTATGTTTAACTAACCACCAGAAAAAATCACTTTATATTGCCAAAAATAGTAAATGACTACCAAAATATACTAAATGACCGTAGCGAAAACAAAATCAAAAACTTGCGAGCAATAAACTACAAACTATATGATTGTTTAATCCAAAAAGGGGTATCGTGCAGTTAAAAAAAATAACCACGAAGTGTATTCACTTATAAACTAAAGTATCCGGGTCGTATCTGAATAGGAAGAGATTTACAATGCTTTCACATAAGTAAGTAATCGTGATTTGTTGATCATTTACTAAATTTGGTGATCAATTTACTAAATTTGGGTAATAGAGGTTATGGTCACAATTTTCTTTTTGGTGGTCATTATATTTATCCCCATAAAATAATATGGATGTATTACCAAACTGATATGGTCTGGAAGTGCATGATATATCAAAGCAGTGATGTGGAATCCATGAGATAGATGAAGGTAACTCAGCAAACCACTGAGAGCTGTTCAATAAACTTTTGGGAATAACAAATTGAAATTTTGGAACTGTAAGTTTATATCGTGTGATCCTACTAATATTATAAATGTGAAAGTTTATATATTTGGATGTATGTTACCACTCAACTCCGTAACGATTAAACGGATTTTGATGAAATTTGGCACACAAATAGAATATATTCTGGATTAGTATATATAATATTTTTTATCCTGGGAAAACATACGATATCTTGGGACGGCGAGTGAAACCGCGGGGCGGAAGCTAAGTAATACAATATTTGTGAATGAATTCTTAAATTAAAAGTTCGTTAATTAATTTATTTTAAATTGTTCTTTATGTATCTCCTACTTTCCGTAACGTCGTTAGGTATTTATTATTTTACAACAGAGTAACCATTCTAGAGATAGTCTATTCATTGATCACTTAAGCAAGACCAATTGATACTAAATCAATAGATAACCCCAAGAGCAATGTGTCTACGGTGGATTCATTCTGCGACTTATGTCTGGGGGGATTTAACTCCGTACTTTATTTCTTATATTACGATTACGTGTTTTATTGCTCTATGCTTCTTTGGGTAAAGATATTGGAAAGTTAAATACGTTTCCTAGCTCAGTGATGAACGTACCCGTCTTCAATTTCAAGATTAAAGGGGAAAGCCCACGCTCCAAAATATATTGGGCCCAGGATGGGTAATATTTTTTTTTATTATAATAGAGTGTTTGAAATTGATGTGCTATGAAATAATATGAGAATAAATAATATATTTTACAATGCACCCGTTAATATTTATAGCAAATACATATTTTTTGGTAACATAATTAATGTACATAATTTTCTCATATAGAAATATCCACATATGGCTCAAAACAGGCATTTCCTTTCTTGATTTCACCCTTTCTTCGTTTCATCAGCTCTTTTTGATTTTCCAATTTCCATCATCATTAAGTACTTTTCGGTGATGGTGATGGATTAATGTATTTCCTAGTTACAAAAACAAAGTGTATTTTTCTACAGACTGCTAACTTTCGGCCAAACCTTCAATATAGAGTGAAAATTTTCGAGGCTACTTGACAATGTCGCAAACGCAAAATTGGAAGCGAATACAAATAAAAGTATTATTTTATTTAAAGCACTAACAATGACAAGTAATGAAACAGTCTCGTCATAATTAAGGCTTTAAATATGTTGAAGTATCATGCAATGAGTATAATATGTACAATTTTGAGTGCATCATTATGATGTTCTAAATGGATAATTTCCAGCACTGGTTATTTTTTATGGATCTTTGCAATCAAATATCAATAAGTACATATATTTTTTACAGTTCCATATTATATTTAATAGTAATATGTCAAAATTAGACTAAATGATGAGGAATATAATATTTTGGGACTTCTCAAATATGGCCAATCTAAACCCAAACCAAACAGATTGTCCTTTCGAAATTTTGGACAGAATAAGAATCAAATCATCTTCTCGGTGAGACAGTTCGGGTATCTAACCGTGGATCATAGGTTTATTTTATCACTTAACATATTGAATTGTCAAAACTTTGAGAAGTGAAATGGTTTTTCTTTGGATATGTTGTGCTTGACCTTTTCTACGACATTTAACGTCTCTCAACAACAAATAAGTTACTATGTACCTTTTTAAATAATCACTAAGTACTCATCCTTGAAATACAGCCCCTATTGTATAGTATCTTTAGTAATCATGAAAGAGCTTCAAATGTCAGTCTATATTCAGAAATAAATTGAGAATCTATTGATTGGACATCAAACTCAGACAGTATTTATGCTAGAAGAAGCATCACTATAAAAAAGCAATCCGTAAGGGAGTCTACACGTAATGTTTATTTTACAGCTGCCAGTAAAGACGTGATGTTTGAACACCTTATTGACCCATTTAATTTTATTTCTACTTCCACTGATGAGATTGAGTTATGTGATTTATATTTTAATCAGTATTAGATATATTAGAAGCGAGCTATACGACAGTTTGCTGTTAAAGAGAATTTGGGACGAGTTGCCTAATGACCCAAAAATCTTTGTAGAAAAGTCATGACAGAAAGTGATCAGCACGCAAGAATTTTATTGTATTATTTTTATTATTGAAATATTACTGCCTGTGTGTGATAAATTAATTAGATTTGATAAAGAAAGATAAAGAGACTAGCCTGAAAATGCTATTCAGTTTGATGGAATTACAGGCAAAGTGGACGAGAAAGGTGATGAAAGCTATACGGTAAGCAATCACAGGAAAATATCGTACGGTCGGCCGCACATCACTAAGTCCAAAGGATAAAGTGTTTTATTCGACATGCAATTGACACTATATTAACATACCTTCTGGTGCTGTTTGACTAAGTCTTTAATGACTTATGTGATTTAAATATAGAATTATATCCCATTACCATTTTTTGGCATTGATTCTCTAATGAAACATACATGTATAAATCCCAAAGCTTTCAAAGATACCACAGAAAAAAAGCACTTATTTTGATTCACTTTACCCAATATCATAAAGCGATATGTTCCTTTAACATAATAACCGATACCGAAAACATTACACGCGTTACGTAAAAACATATTTCGTAAATTAGAATTCGTTGAATCGACGTACGAATTTTCACTTTTGCTCTGTATATAATATTGATTTATTCGTGTTTTGTTCGTTTTATCGGCAAAACCTTTGGGATACGGTATCTACCGATCCGGTTCTGCAATAATTTATTCTACATTGTATATTGTACCTTTTTTATATTCGGGATTTTGTAAATTGAAAACAAAATACTAACAAGAGAAACATGAACAAAGAGCAAACGCATGTAAGAAAGCTTAAGGTAGGTTTATCCTTACGCTTATTGAACAATATATCTGTATATATATAGAAAAATAAGTCCCGATTGACTGATTGATTGACCGAAAGTGGTTCTACTGATCATAGAATGTAATTTGGAGGATATATTACTTTAAAATCGTATCGGGTGTATACTAAGTCATCTAATGAATGAGCAAAAAGTATTAAGTCTATACCCGTTAGCTCCAGTAACCTGACCCTTCACATTGGTGTTCTGTTTTTATTTTTATTATTTATTTTATTTTAATTTAAAAAAAAAGTCAAAATAATTTATTGTGATATAGGTATGTATGATATGATATATGTAGGTGCCTTTTTGGCCTCACACAGCTTTAATTGTGAAATGTTTGTTTCTCTTTTTAGGGTTCCGTAGCCAAATAGAAAAAAAAACGGAACCCTTATAGATTCGTCATGTCTGTCTGTCTGTCCGTCTGTCCGTCCGTATGTCACAGCCACTTTTTTCCGAAACTATAAGAACTATACTGTTGAAACTTGGTGAGTAGATGTATTCTGTGAACCGCATTAAGATTTTCACACAAAAATAGAAAAAAAACAATAAATTTTGGGGGTTCCCCATGCTTAGAACTGAAACTCATTTTTTTTTTCATCAAACCCATAAGTGTGGTGTATCTATGGATAGGTCTTCAAAAATGATATTGAGGTTTCTAATGTCATTTTTTTTTAACTGAATAGTTCAAACAAACAAACTCTTCAGCTTTATAATATTATTATAGTATAGATAATATTAGTATAGATGTGAATGTTTGCATGTTTGAATGTTTGTTACCATTCAACTCGTAACGGCTGCACGGATTTGGATGAAATTTCGCACACTTTTTATGTTGGATACTTTTTATCTCAGGAAAACATAAGATCCCTCGGGAATCCGGATGAAACCTCGGGGCGAGCTAGTAGAAAATAAAACTGACTGGATAATTATAGCTCTTTAACTGGTTAAAGAGCTGAACATTTAGACACGCTAACAATATTTCAAAACATATCAAAACTATTTAGAGCTCAAACTCCCAACGATACTCCACACAAACCTCACAAGTGGTGCTGAGAAATTTGCAATAATAATAATAATAATACCCTATGCCCCCACCTACGGCTTGCCTTCACTGGCCGGCTGTAGTGGAGCGCGAGAGCTATATGCTCGAAAGGGTGGAAGTGCTCAATCTGCGTAATAACGGGGAAACCCGCTCACGAGCCTTCTCGCGATGGTGAAACCGGTGCACACCTCTCTACACCCTTAGCTGCTGACACCAATGTTGCTCCCTCTGTCACCTTGGTTTTGGTGACTTTTTTTGGGGGCCCATTCAGTTGGTGGCGAGTCACCGTCTGCCAGAATTATCAAATATATATGTATAACGAACATCATCAAAGATTGAGACATTTGATTTGGCAGGCGTTCCGTTGTCTCAATCAATAGTTCAACAACCAGTCCAGCAAGTTCCCCCCCATAGACCCAGTATAGTTCCCTGTTTTCTGTAATAGTCCTTGCACTTAGCGGGTGCTGTCTTTACCTGTATCTCTTCAATAGTGCAGGCAGAGATAGTATCGCTAGGTGTACACATCCCAACACATTAACATATCTTAAAGGGGCCTCTACGTGTTGGATCTGTATCCCCACGCACGCCTTTAAAAAAGACCGGTCCTCGCACCGTGATGTCAGAAAGATACAATAATAATAATTTATTCACATAAAACATTGGTACACAGATTATATGAAGTCCCTGACTTCTGAGCTAGGTATATACCTGTGTTACAAAAGTCAGTACCCTCTCCTATGCAATATGAATAGAATTTAATTTATGTAAATAATAATTATATCCTTATATTTAAATTTAGAAATATCCGAACTTGTATTTGTATGTATGTCATGTGAGTGTGTGTGTGTGTGTGTGTGTGTGCATGTGTGTTTGTGTGTGTGTTATCAGAAATAGAGACCCATTAGCATTTTTTCAATATCATCATAGTCAAATGATTTAAGCCAAGTTAACATTATATTTTTAATTTTATTATTATTGTGCTTTCTAATTTTTATTTGCTTATTTAGTATATTGTATAGTTGTGGAACGATGACATTAGACTGCTTCTGCGCAAATCTCGTTTTTACACGAGGTACAGGACATCTTTCAACTCTACTGGATACATCTGGTAGGTAAGGAACGACTTTTTTATGGTAACGTCGTATACTTTCGTATATGTATAGTTTTCTTATACTGAGAACATTAGCTTTGTCATAGACAGCGGTAGTAGGTTGTCTGTAGGGCACACATAATAACACTTTAAGGATAGAGCGCTGTGCACGTTCCGCAATAATAAGGTGAGATTTTGCGGCTGAACCCCAAGCACAAATACAGTACCTTATGATACACTCACATAGAGCCTTATAGGTTTGTATAACTAAGGTGAGATCAGCAACAGTTCTCAGCGTCCTAAAGATGTATATAAATCTCCTTATCCTTGATGACAATGACGCAATGTGGATGCTCCAGTTCAATTTGTGGTCTATTTGTAATCCTAAATACTTGATGGAGTCAACCCTGGATAGAGCAGAACACCCACACTGCGCAGGACGGCTACCACGGTTACAAGGATACGTATGTATTTTGACCGAGATATTTGTTCCAGCACTTCCCGCGGCCGTTTTACTAAAGCACATGTATTTTGTTTTGCTAGTGTTCAGGGATAAGAGACTGTCCTCTAGCCACTGCGATACAATTGACAGGCAATCTTCAGCCAATACCGCAACTTTCTGCCAAGTTTTTTCATGAAGCAGTAGCACAGTGTCATCTGCAAACATCAGCAAGTCAAGACCAGGCAAGGTAGTACAACAAAGATCATTTATGTAGATGAGGAATAAAACAGGTCCCAGTGTACTACCCTGAGGCACGCCGTAAGTGCACACGGCGGCATCACTTTCATACTCCTCGACACGTACACGCTGTGTTCGGCCTATTAAATAGTCCGCGAACCAGCTGTGGGCAACTCCTCTGACTCCAACATTCTCTAGCCTTGCTAATAGGATGGGAATTGAAACAGTGTCAAATGCCTTCTGTAGGTCTAAGAAGACACCTATGCACTTGTCACCTTCATCGAGGTAAGATACAATCTGAGATGTTAGCGCCAGAACTGCATCCTCTGTTGAAATTCCTTCCCTGAACCCATATTGGTTTTTACTTAATAGATTATTTTTCTCCAGGTACCTAAGTACTCTCTTCTTTACCAACTTTTCCAGTACTTTGGATAGAGTAGAGATAAGTGAAATGGGTCTATAATTTGTTGGATTTTTGGCATCTCCTGCCTTAAAGACAGGGCAAACAACAGCCTTTTTAAAAGATGACGGAAAAACTCCAGTTTCAAGGCTCAAGTTACATATGAATGCTATAGGTTCAGCTAAGGCCAATACATTATTTTTAAGGAGGGTTGCAGTAATCTTATCCCAGCCAGGTGCACTATTGGTTTTAAGACTGAAAATAACATTTCTTACTTCAACTGGATCAGTAGGAAGTAGTGAAAAAGAATTTACCGGTGAGAACGGAGCTTTCGCAAACAGTGCTAAATTGCCGTCTGTGGTACCCATTTTTTGTAGAGTATTATTAGCAAGTGCTCTACCAACAGAAGTAAAATATGTGTTGACGTCATTAAGAGATTGGGTTGGGCTATTTCTAATATCAAGTAAATCTTGTGATGTCATCTTTGTTTGTTTATAATTGCAAACTTCTTTAATAATCTTCCAAGTCTCTTTTAATTTTCCCTGATTTTTAGCTAATTTATTTCTATAATAATTTACTTTTAAATTTCTTATTATTTTATTACAATTATTCCTATATTTTATGTATATCTCTTTAAGTATTTCATTTTGTGGTGCTTTTTTTATGGTGCTTTTTTAACCTTCATATGTAGTCTATCTCTTTTTCTTATACATTTAACGACTCCTCTTGTGATCCACGGCTTTAAAGGTTGGTTTCGTTTCGGTATTATAGAGGTCTGTGTATGGTGATCTATTATAGATAATAATTTATTTGTGAATAATTCAGTTGCAATATTTACATCATATGTACGGTATAAATCCTGCCAAGTCTCTTTCAATAAGGATTTGTTGACGCATTCATAGTTAACGGATATTTTATTATATATATTAACATTCTTATTGATCTTAGAATTGTTTATGTAAAGTAGTATAGGAGAGTGATCAGTAAGCTGTTGTTCAAAAACAATAGTTTTCCAGGAATCGTCGCTTTTGATCATGAAGTGATCAATACATTTGGTGACTCTGGTGGGACGAATAATACCTTGCTGTAATCCATGCATGGCCATAATATTTAAATACTCCTGAGTATGCATCGACATATTACTAGACAGAGTGTCCAAGTTAATATCACCTGTAAATATAAAATTTTTGGTGGAAATACCCGTCAGAATATGGTCTACCGATTCCAGATATTTACTAGCATTTCTAAAGCTTGGTGGGCGGTAGGAACATACAATAGTATAGTTAGTGGATAATGTAACAACGAGACAGTTACCTTCACAACACGGTGGCTCATATGACGAGGCTTTAATTCCGTTTCGTATGTATGCAACCACCCCATCATTCTGGTTTATTGTATTTTTGGTCCAAAACATATCATATCTGTCCAGGCAGGGTGGAGGGTTAAAAGTACTGGTCCAGCACTCAGTCAGTACAAACACGTCTACAGATATATCTAGACTAGTTATAAATGCGGCGAATATATCAAAGTTACGGTTTATACTTCGAATGTTCACTGTGAGGATCGTCAACGCAAGTTTATTGTTGTCCTCCGAATTTAAGAGTTTACGGCAACCATTAGTATCACTGAGTGAGAAGCATTCTATCTTCTCTGTATTTTCGACTTCTGTTATAATGTAAGAGTTATCCATTATGAAGGGAACTGGTAACCGAGTGCAATACATATAATGATATAAGAATATAAACTCTATTTGTGTTCACCGTCGCATACAATAAGAGTATATGGAGTATGCAAATGGGTGACATTTTAAAAACAAATATAGTAGTTTTAATACGGGTTAAAATAACGAGTAAGTAGTAATTATTAACCGATTTCTGATTTATAAGTGTGGTGTAGGTATGTGTATTGTGTACATTTGTGTAAGTATGTTGGGAAGTACGATAGTGTATGAATTTGTGTTTGGATATGTAATCTATTTGCGTGTGGTTTAATATAACAATATTGACATATAAGCATATGAAACTAAAATAATATTTTAAGAATTTATACAGACTTGAAAATTTAGCAAACTTAATGTGGCATAGCGTTAATAGTCATTTACATTTTAATTGTTCTAGATCACTTTCATTGTTGACTTTAACGAGTGCTGCACCATCAGAGCTCCTCAGGTATATTTTACCACGAGACGCCCAGCAATACTTGTAGCCATTGCCTTTGGCAAATTCCCTGGCCAGGAAGAAGAGCTTTTTCGCCTGAATAGACAGGCTTTCTGACACAAATAAAGGTTTTGGCGGGCCTTCTAGTTTCAAATTTGTGGTACTAAACTTAGAACTCGAATATTTCTTATTGTAGGCCTTAACAGATGTGACAATTTTGTCCCGCAGAATAACACTCGAGAGTTCAGCAACTATGGGTTTATTGTTCTCATTCTTTGTATTAATGCGATAAACATCGCGCACCTCTGTCGATTGAAGCGGTACATTAAGAGCAACTCCAACCTTCTTGACAATATTTAGAAGATCCACCTTTGTTTCACCACTTTTTTTGGGTATGTTACGCACTTCGATACTGGTACTGCGTTGGTTACGTTCTAGTTGTTCCAGTTTTGCCTCAAGGGACTGTATGTATTTACGGTCTGCAGATTTTTCTTTCTCTAGGGAGGCAATTCTTGTGAGTATCTCATCGTATTTCCTCCCTAGAAAGTCAATAGAGCTAGAAATTTCTTTATACTGCTCAGTGTGGGCGTTAATACCAGCCTGAACCTTGTTCATAAGAGCTGAGAATTTATCATCTTGCTCCTTTCTTAGATCAGAAAACATCTCTAGAATTGCCTCCCTGGTGATCTCATCATCTCTCTTACGTTTTCTCATCGTGATGTTGGGGTCGCTCATAGCATGTTCGGTGATTGTAGCATTCGCAGGTGAGACACTAATATTTGTATCGGATATACAATGCGTCAACGGGGTAGGCGAAGCGGTGCGGTGCGGTGGGGTACGCCTAAGCGACATTGTGACGTAGTAGGGGTGAACGCGTAGCGCGACAGGTACTAGGCAAGCAGAACGCCTCAAGCGATGCGTGCGGGCAGCAAAACGGCAAGCGGTATACACGCACACAGGTAATATTATGTGTGACGCGAGCAGCAGGCGACCGCGTACGCACTTAGCGCGGTGTGAGCGAGATATTATGATGACTCACCGATAGCACTCTGGCGTAGGGGTGCGCAGCGGTTGAAGTTCTTCGATTTATGTACTCCTATTATTTAGTACGATTTTACGGTGCACAAATAATTGTAAAAAATGATTTATAATTAAAATAGAATTAGTTAGAAACACGACTGCTCTGTGCAGGGGTCCGGGAGAGAGGGGAGAGAGGCAATGCAAAACGGTATCCAGGCACCGGACCTATACTTGGGATCGTCTACATGACGTCACGTAAACTAGGCAGGTTTCGAGGCTTTGTTATAACGGTGATAAAATTGGTACTGTATGGTCATCGTCGATTAAAGACTTTCATAGGTACGGTCAGCAATTTAAGTAGCTGAACAGAACTTTCAATACATCTGTACTAAAACTGTCCTAACTTTTATTATTATTTTATTAAAATTAAAATAATAAATGCGAATGTGAGTTTGTTTGTTTATTTGTTACCTTTTCACGCCTAAACCGCTAAACCGATCGCGATGAAATTTGGTATGAGATAGCCTATGGTATGAAGAAGAACATAGGCTACTTTTTATTCAGGGAAAACATAAGATCCCCGGGAAACACTGGTGAAACCGCGGGGCGGAATCTAGTAAAATTATAAATGCGAATGTGAGTTTGTTTGTTTGTTACCTTTTCACGCCTAAACCGCTAAGCCAATCGCGATGAAATTTGGTACGCAGATAGTCTATGGTATGGAAAACGACATGGGCTACTTTTTTTCTCGGAAACGCGAGTGAAACCGCGGGGGACAGCTAGTCTCTGATAAAGAAACATAAATTTACAAAATAACAGTTTACTTTAGCTTACCATACTATTGCTTACTGTAGGTACCTACTTACAATTTTTAATAATGTGATTTAAAAAATGATCCGATATAAATCAAAGTAATTTAATTCTTGATTTATAGGACGAATGTCATGTGATAGTCGTTGTGAAATTAAAAACTAAATAGACTGAGGAAGGAATGGGAGACAGACAAAATAATTCTGCCTCCTTCCATTGATATTCACAACGAACGGTTTTGGTTCATCCCGCTCGATGCTTTCCTGTACCTACGTGGTTGCACTCGAGAACATTTCAATATGGCCTGCCC